>CM060934.1:669601535-674401535 GCA_030765085.1 Allium cepa
ATCGGATTTTCCTTTTTTATAACATTAGACTTTTATCACAATTGAAGTATTAACCATGAATGTCCTTATATTTATGTGACTAAAGCTAATTTCATAATTAAAGACATGTAGCTAATTATTTTAAACATAAATTAAGTCATGAATTTATTTAATTTAATGCTTCAATAAAATCCCATAAATAATATTAATTCACAGATAAAATAGAAATATTGTTAACCTTTTCAATTTATTTATCTATATTCGACATTTTTTATTAATTGCATTTAGTGATGAAACGCCCATCTAAGCAAAATAGTGTCATACCTAGAATCTGTAATTGACTCCATTATTTCTTTGTGCCTACAAGATAACACAGCTTTTACGGGTCCTTTGCATTTTCATCAATAAATAATAAAGAGAAATGTAAGGTCTTTTCATAATATTGTACTGATGTTATAATTTTTGGTATATCATAGTACAAAATTTACAAGGATTATGACTCATCCATAATTTTTTTAGAAATTCAAATGATCAGTTTGAGCAAATACATAGCACCGCGTGATTACTTTTATTAACTATGTTAATGCATTGAATCAAGGATCATATTGGAATTAAATTCATTCAATTTTGTCAATAATAACCAAAAATAAATATATTCTTACCATTAATGGTTTTCAGTTTGACCTTGCATTAAATGAGATCGATGTTGGATTAATATTGAACATGCAATGTGATTCAAGAATTGATTTTTCATGTTATTTTATCCAACAAAAGCATTAATTCTGTTACTTGTTGTTAACTATGTTAATGCATTGAATCAAAGATTGAACTGAAACATATTTGTTCAGTTTTGTCATCAATATGGAAAAACAATGCATATTTCCTTACCCATTCATGATTTCTAGAGATGACATCTCTGAATTCTAATTTGAGTATTTATTGTCACAAATAATATGTTGTCTAGATTGAAGTATAGATGTTTTTCATACGTTAGTTCAATGAGGCTAGACTAGCTATTCTCAGCCGCTATGTTTATTTTATTTTTTATAAATCTCCGTTCAATTTTTTTAATACAAATATCCATTGAATCGATTTTGCCTTTTTTATAACATTAGATCTTTATCACAGTTGAAGTATTAATTATGAATGTGCTTATATTTATGTGATCGAAGCTAATTTCGTAATTAAAGAAATGTAGCTAATTATTTAAACATAAATTAAACTTATTCAAGTCATGAATTTATTTAGTTTAATGCTTCAATAAAATCCCCTAAATAATATTAATATTAATTCATAGATAAAATAGAAATATTGTTAACTTTATTTTTTTAAATACCACAAAGCGTAGAAAACTTATATATAAACGACTTTGTAGATTTTGTTTTGTTGTTGCTTTTTTTAATTTGTTTATCTATATTCAATATATTTATTAATTGTATTTAGTGATGAAACACACATCTAAGCAAAACAGTGTCATGCCTAGAATCTATAATTGACTCCATTATTTCTCTGTGCCTACAAAATAACACAAAGGTTTTAGGTTCCTTTCCATTTTCAGCAATAAATTATATAGAGAAATCTAAGTTCTTTTCATAATATTATACTGATGTTATAATTTTTGGTATATGATAGTACAAAATTAATAAGGATTGTCACTCATCCATCGATTATTTAGAAAATCAAATTATCAGTTTCAGCAAATATGTTGTACTTCATGATTACTTTTGCTAACTATGTTTATGCATTGAATCAAGGATCATATTGGAATTAAATTCGTTTGGTCTTATTAATAATAAACAAAAAATGTATTCTTACCCATTAATGGTTTTCAGCATAAAGGTTTGACCTTGCATTAAATGAGATGTTGGATTAATATTGAACGAACAATGTGATTTAAGAATTGATTTTTCATGTTATTTTATCCAACAACAGCATTAATCCTATTACTTTTTGTTCACTATTTTAATGCATTGAATCAAAGATTGAATTGAAACAGATTTGTTCGGTTTTGTTATCAATATGGAAAAACAATGCATATTTTCTTACCCATTCACGGTTTCTAGAGATGACATCTGAATTCTAACTTGAGTATTTATTGTCACAAATAATATGTTGTCTAGATTGAAGTAAAGACGCTTTTCATATGTTAGTTCAATGAGGTTAGGCTAGCTATTCTCAGCCGTTATGTTTATTTTATTTTTTTATAAATATTCGTTCAGTTTTTTTAATACAAATATCTGTTGAATCAGTTTTGCCTTTTTTATAACATTAGACCTTTATCACAGTTGAAGTATTAATTATGAATGTGCTTATATTTATGTGATTGAAGCTAATTTCGTAATTAAAGAAATGTAGCTAATTATTATAAACATAAATTAAACCTATTTAAGTCATGAATTTATTGATTTAATGCTTCAATAAAATCCCCTAGATAATATTAATTCATAGATAAAATAGAAAATTGTTAACTTTATCTTTTTAAATACCATAAAGCATAGAAAACTTATGTATAAACAACTTTGCAGGCTTTGTTTTGTTTTTGCTTTTTTAATTCGTTTATCTGTATCCAATACTTTTTATTAATTGTATTTACTGATCAAACGCACATCTAAGCAAAATGGTGTCATGCCTAGAATCTGTAATTGACTCCATTATTTCTCTGTGAAATACAAGATAAAACACAGCTTTTATGGTTCCTTTGCATTTTCATCACTAAATTGTAAAGAGAAATGTATGTTCTTTTCATAATATTATACTGATGTTATGATTTTTGCTATTTATATTACAAAATTTATAAGGATTATGACTCATCCATCAATTTTTTAGAAAATCAAATTATAAGTTTCAGCAAATACATAGTTGATATATTGGTTTTTTTATATTTATGAATTGAACGCCCATGCATGTGATGTAAAAATCTATGGTTCCTTGAACAATCAATATTATTAAGCTATTATACGAGTATAAAAATATCAGTGTTAACAGTAACACACCTAATGCAATTATTTTCCAAAAAAGTAAAACAAATCACAATATTGCAAGAGTATGACAGTCAGATATAAGTTATTCTTAGAAACATGATGAAATATAAATCTGAGAAAATTAGCCATAGAACTTTGGCCAAAGTGGACCTATAATTTTATTGATGACATGCTAACAAGTTATGAATAATATAAATTTGTAGTTTTGTAGTTTTTGCATGTATAGTATTTTTCAGAATGTATAATATTTAATTCACAAATTTTAGCTATTTTAAATATTTGGTAGGACTAGGTTGATTGAGAAATAGTATTCAATTATATCAAACGAGCCAAGGACTAACTAAAATAGTATGGCGCCATCACAATCAAATGAACCTGAGCATATACTAAGGAAAAAAGTGACTACACATCTTCCATTAAGAAATATGACAGCATGAAAAAATTAATCTTTTGAAGCTATAACTTTTGGATAATGCAAAATGAAATACGAACTAAACCTAATTTTTGGAACTATAGTTAGTGAGTTGAGCAGATCAACAAGTAAATGCAAGCATACAAAATTGTAGTTGATTGTGCTATGAAATAGAAGCTCACTCAGGTTTTTTTTTTCATTTTGTATCATTAAGACATTGTTAGACTATGTTTTATTTTCAGTTTTTGACCATGTTGTCATACAATCGGCATCCACCTGACAGAAAATATCATTGCGAGTCCTTTTTGTAATAACTAAACAACAATATCAAAAGTCTCCATATTACGTGGTTCTTAGTACATTGTTCTTGCTTGAAAAAATAAGTACAATTATTCTACAGGAATAATAATATTCATGTATGATATGAGAACATTTTATTCCCCTTCAAGATTTGGATATTATGCTTGCTTAAGAGAAATTGAAAGTAACACTGTCAGCTAGCAAGTGAATCTTTCCACTATTATCAGTGGTCATTATAGAGAACATGCGAAGCTTTTTCTAAAGTTTTATTTACTCTACATTTAGTAAATCTCTTGAAACTGCACACTCTCATTAGTACAATACCTTTACCTTATAAACTATCATAAAAACAATGTTGTGCTTGAAATTATCAATCTAAACAAATATGTACCAAACAATATGAGCAATTTATCATATTTTTACTATGTTTAATGCACTATTTGTTTTGAATTCAGCTGATAGGATGTTATGGCCCTCTTACCAACCGTCAGCCTGGAAGGGCTTTCATTATGCTGGTGGAGGCTTGGAGCTATTAATTACTTAAATGCCATGTTATATTCTATTTCTTGACAACTTCATTTTTGTATGTGTTGGGCTACATTGTTCTCAATAATATTCTGTTTTAGAAGTTTATTTTTATGTATTAGATTATGTTTACAGCCTTTTGATGTTGCTTTGGATAATTTTTTTGGTTTGAAAATATTGGAAATTTTAGTTTTGTAAAATTAATGTATTGATTTGCACTACTTAGCACTAACAATTTTCATTTTTCAAAATATCTATATATTAGTTAATTACTTTCTTTTCCCATGTTATTATTTTCTAAAATAAGTTAGTCTTTGGTAGTGTCTCGATAAACAGTTGATTTGTGAGTGTGTATAAGAGATAGGATCAACAATCCCCTTATTTAGCACAATCACCTGGCCTTTTTGATTTCAAACATGAGTGGATCCTAACTCTATATAAAAATATATAACATTATGTATACTTCAAATTCATGTTATAAGACCCACGAAAGCTCACAAATGATGGGTTTTAACACCAGTTACTCTTGCGCACGTGCATCGCACGTGTCAAAGTGCAACATTGTCCTTCTTTAAATCACTTCATTATACATCAAAAAAAGGATATATTCGGTCTTTCCAATCCCTACTAAAAAATCCAAAATCAGTTCGAATTCACGTTTTCAGTCACTCCGCCATTTCTTCCCCATGTACCAAAAAAGGAAACAAATTAGGTAACAAAACCAAGTGTTTTACAATTTCAGTACATTTTTTGGACAGGCATGCTAATTAGGGTAATCTGAGAATGATAGCTTAACATGATGGACTTGAGCGATGGTAGCAGAGGGTATCCTCAGCATGATGGACTTGAAAGATGGTAACAAGGGGTTTCCTCAGCATGATGGACTTAAATGATCGAAACGGTGGGTCTCCTCAGTTACTTGAATGGTGGACGCAGTGGGTCTCCTCAACACGATGGACTTGAACGATGACAGCCATGGGTCTCCCTAAGGTTTTACTCTCTTTTTCTTCTTTTCTGCTCCAATAACGATTAAATGATATCCTTTTAGTCTATTTATCAATTCATGCTTCATCTTTTTTATTGAGCAAATTATGCTTCATCTTAATGTTGAACATGATTGTCTTGATTCCAGTTCATTTTGATGTTTAGAAGTTAAAATTTGATCTGTCCGTCTGTCCTTCTCCCAAGCGTATTACTCAACTGTTAGTACTCATATTTCACTTTCAAACAAATCCTTCTTTTGTGCATTTTTCTGTTTGTCTTTATTTTTTTATGGCGACCACCAACCACTTTCATTGTACGCGCCTAAAGCTATGAAACATAATGTTATTTTTTTGCCGACTAAATGTTTGATGAAATGACTAATAGTTCTAGACAGTCATTGTATTACAATGAACTATTAGATGTCTTAGGGAGTATTAACAAGGTTACAAATATATCAGAGCTAAATGGTTTTTGTTTGCAATGACTTAGGGAGTATTAATGAAGTAACATATGGGTGATGGACAGATTGATAAGACTGAGAAATTGAGAGGTTTCGGTGGACTTAAAGGGATACAAAAGTTTAAAGCCAGTTGTTGATGTTGATTAAACTAAAGAACAAACAGAGTACATAAAAAATCAAATAATCTGGATTTATCTTTATCAATTTTTACGGTTGTTTTCTGGGTCTTCTAATCATCTATAGATGTTTTCATAAGTGAAATTTATCAATATATATTGTATAGGAGCTAATCTTGAACAACTATGTCATAATTTCATTGATCGACATGTGTTTTTTGGGATATTTTAGGAAATAAATCAACAGATTTTTTACACTAAAGTGATGCCTTATTTATTTGTATGTTTATTTGATAGGTTAGATGTGACGATCCGCCTTTCATTCCACAGAAAGGCGCATCATTATTTAGAAAGAAAGGGATAGAAAAGAGAAAAGATAGAGAAGAAAGAACTCAACAATATCAGAATCCCACAGAGGAACGAATAAAATATATTACATCACATAGAATATTATATAGTATTATATACATCAGAGTTATACAACTTATACATCACAAATTAGACAGTTATAAACACCTGTCTATCATACAACTTAAGTACATCACAGAGATACAGACACAAACCCTAGCACAACAGAACCATAATATATCTACACGCTAAAGCCTCCTGCTCCAAATCTCCTCCAGAATTCGTCAAAGCTAACCTGAATCCCTTGGCTACTCATAAAAATTTGAGTACCCAAGAGTTTAATAAAACAGAAAATAAACATTTGGGTCAGAAATGGTCTGGTGTGAGTAAACGGATTAAAGTTGCATAACTTGAAAATCCTTTTGAAAAGAAAAGGCATCTCGTAAGACTTCCCACACATAAACATGGAAAAGTTTTTACCTTACGATAACCAAAACTTTTAATAGGAAATCCAGTGATATTATATTAGGGTCTAGGGCTTTCAAGTAAAATAGAAAATAGCCGAAATTGTTACATTTATTAAATTCCATCGTACATAAGTATACAAACAAACTCGAATGGCTCTTACTGGAAATTGGATTCCATACAATGACATGGCTACTTGGGTACCGCCCGTCACATTACGTGGCCTAGATCACCGTACTGAGGATCCACCCTAAATCCCCTACAACACAAGGCCGGAACCATCCCTTACTGGATAGTCCCGAACAAGACAACCCTGCAGTTGGCGCACAATTCCAACTGCCCACTAAGCCGAATAAAAAAGGACCTCTAGACAGGGGAAAATCTTGTCCTGCTTGGGCGCGACCCACTTACCTTGTTGCACCTCCCCTGTTTTAGCCATTCCCGATTGATGAGGCTTGAGGCTATGATTACCTTTATAGAGCACATCTATCTTAGAATGCTCATCGTCCTCCTGACGATGTTCTGAAAGCATTCAATCTATACAAGTCCGTTACGGGTTCGAACGGAACCGAAGGCACTATCTTGTTACACTCATTTTGGAATCATCCTCAGAGTTAACGACAATAGCCCTTTCACTATGAATCTTCATCTCGAATCTAAAAGTACCATCTCCGTCAACTCATTTTGGAATCACCCTCAGAGTTAACGACAATAGTCCTTACACTTCGAATCTTCATCTTCACTTGAGATTCACGACCTAACGTTTAATTTTGATCGATGTGGTTTTCGAATATCCAATTCGAAAATCCGATCCCGATCTTATCGAAATCCAAAACGCCGTTTTAATGTCCAAGTTGTTTAAGGTTTTAAAAATTTAACATATTCAAGATAACATTTCCATACAGATAGATGATTCACATTATCACAGATAGATAATCCATATTATCCAATTAAACCAAACATCACAAAGAAGCATATATCACATATTAGAGGTATCGCATCTCCATCATCCAATGTCATTCAATCATCAATAAGCAAGATTTATTCACTCATAGTCAATTTAATTAATTCCCAATTAAAGTAATTTCCAACTTTAATCACTTGGATTACCTAAATCCTACTTAACATTAATTAATTATAACCCAATTAATTAATCATCCTTTACTATCCATCTTAATTAATCACCCTTGATTAATTATTCTTTAATTGCATTAAGTAATTAACCTTTAGTTATCCATTTTAACTAACTATTCTTGATTAATTACTCTTTAATTATATTATGTAATTAACCTTTAATTATCCATTTTAATTAATCATTCTTGATTACTTTACTCTTTAATTACATTAAGTAATTAACCTTTAATTATCCATTTTAATTAATCATTCTTGATTAATTACTCTTTAATTACATTAAGTAATTAACTTTTAATTATCCATTTTAATTAATCATTCTTGATTAATTACTCTTTAATAACATTAAGTACTTAACCTTTAATTATCCATTTTAATTAATCGTTCTTGATTAATTACTCTTTAATTACATTAAGTAATTAAACTTTAGTTATCCATTTTAATTAAACATTCTTGATTAATTTACTCCTTAATTACATTAAGTAATTAACCTTTAATTATCCATTTTAATTAATCATTCTTGATTAATTTATCTTTAATTACATTAAGTAATTAACCTTTAATTACCCATTTTAATTAATCATTCTTGATTAATTACTCTTTAATTACATTAAGTACTTAACCTTTAATTATCCATTTTAATTAATCATTCTTGATTAATTACTCTTTAATTACATTAAGTAATTAACCTTTAATTATCCATTTTAATTAATCATTCTTGATTAATTACTCTTTAATTACATTAAGTAATCAACCTTTAATTAACCATTTTAATTAATCATTCTTGAATTACTATTTTAATTATTTTCCTTAACAAGTAATTAATCACATTTATTAATTAATCTTAGTTAATTACATTAATTAACTTTAGTAAATCAATTCTTTAATTAATTACACTAAGTAATTAATTCTTAATTACTTCCAATAGTAATTATTCTCTAATTAATTACATTTAGTAATTACCCATTAATTACTTCATTAAGTAGTTATACTTAACTAACTTCCGCTAGTGATTATCCTCAATTAATTAATCTAATTAATTACCTTAAATTAATCAAATTAATTAATTAATTAATCCATAATCAATAGTTAATGATCTTAAATGAATTAAAATCATTAACTATTCTCTAATTATTTATACTAAGTAATTATACCTTTATTATTATTAGCATCAAGTAATTAATCTTTATAAATCCCATTAAATGATTACTTTCACATTAATTATACTAAGCAATCATCTTCAATTAATCACAACCCTAATTAATTAAAGGTAAATATATAACTTAATTATTTATCATTATCTTTTTAGAAAAACATTTAAGAACCAATTATAAAAATATAACTTATTTATAAACAAAACACTTTAAACATTAAATTTTATTATTGAAAACTTGCTCAAATTTATTGAATAACTTAAATAAATTCTTACTTCTTTGAAAACTTTATTATTATCACCTTTTAAAACTTATTTAAATTGAAACATATTTGAAACTTGATTAATCCTTCTTCTTTGAAAATAAATTATTAAAAATCTTTAAAACTTGCTTTAAATACCTTGCTTTGGGCTTAAATCATATTTTAACTTTGAAACCTGTTTTAATTTATTTTTAAACCTTGTACTGTCTCCATATTTTATAAAAACTGTTTAAGTTTTACTTAAATTATAAAATATGGAAAATACATCAGATAACCCAAGCCACTTGATCAAAATTTCGATCCTCTACCCGAGTCCCACACTACCCACAAAACACGAGACAACTCGAAAATTTCTCGAGTCAAAACTCAAGATACAAGCTTCTTTCCAAAACAATCATGGCCAGATACCAGAGATGCATCGTGCATGTGCACAACAAGCCAGGCCTTCTTCGATCATCTCCTCCGGCTCCAGAGCTCACCCATGACCTCGACCATCAGCATGATAACCTAGAAATAGAAATCAAAAGCCAAAACGAAAAATCGATGTTCGATCGAAAATTTGGAAAACAAGCTCATAGGAAAAATCAACCATTTCCGTCGATCTCGAACACGAGATCCTTCGCGAACATCGCCGGACCTACATCACGACTTCCCGCTCCTAATCCCCAACTCGCGATTACCTCCCATCACCCATGGCCATTGCCATTTCCTCGCGAACATCCTCGTCCCAAAACCGAACTTCGAACCCTAGTTCACCCTCGCCCAGCAACTCCGATCACCAGATAACTCGCAAACTATTTTCCTATGATCCCCCACTTACGAACTTCCTTCGACAACGACCAAGGCGAACAATCATCCTACAGATCGTCTGAAATCGACGATTTACCAAAATCTGATCATCCCCGAATATCTCACCCAATTCTAAACTAAAAATCATCCTTCCTATTCCTGAATTCATGAATTTCAAACTAGACTCAGGTTATAGAATTGATCCATAAATTCCTGACAATTTAATTTGGACTAAATTTTGATCAGACTTGAAATTTATTTATTTTATAATTAAACAATCCATATATATCTATGAATCTATTTTTAAAATTAAGCTTATATGCTTACAATCACTTTCTATTTACAAATCTTAGCCTATCATCAGATATCCGGAAAGATATGAAATTTTTTTCTATAAATTTAGAAGCTTGGATAATGAACAAAGGCTTATATTCATTCATACAGTTTTGAACAGGCAAATTCGTTCATACACACATACATTCTCATGTATAAACATACACAAACAATATTTTTCTTTCAAAAATTCATCACCAACATTTAATCTTATTCACAGATTTCCAAAACTGTTTTTAAAATTAAATGTTTACTCACCAAAGTTTAAACAGAGAGACAGGCTTTTGCTTCAGGAATTTTAATTGAATTTGAAACTTGATGTTGAGCTTGCATTGCTGAGATGATCTTGCATGTTTGAAGCTTTGAAACTGATGTTATTGTTTGATTTCCATTTTTCTTTGATTTTATATTTCGGTTTCATTATTTAAGAAGAAGGAAGATCTTGAGAAAATTTGAACTGAAAACCAAAATGATCAGTTTTCTTTAAACATTTTAATATTTGATTTTATTTTACAAAGAGAGAGTATGCCACCTGTTAATTCAAATTCACAAATGTCACTTGCATGATTATATTAATTTGCAAATGTTAAAAATAGGAGATTTTATGTTTAAACCCTTGCTATAAAAATCTCTTATGCATTTTAATCATATAAGTTACAAATGTTACAAATGTTTATTATTTACAAATGTCTAAGCTTAAATTATAAGTTTACAAATGTTTTAAATAATATTTATTCTTATGTTTACATTAATAGGTTAATGTCTTAATTAATTTATCTATATTTATGTATTCAAATCACATTTATGCAAGTTAAAACTAAAAGAAAGGATTATTTAAAATCAAAGAAATAAACCTTTAATTAAATATTATTTAAACTCAAGCTAAAATAAAATTTCAATCCAATACACATATTATAAATATTATCTTTATTGGGTAGGAAATATAAAGTTTAACTCTTAAATAGTTTTTTGAAAAGGTTTTACATTAAATTAAATCATAACTTTCAAATTTAAAATTTAAAAACATGTTTTTACTTATTAAATTCAAACCAAAGCTTTTCTATTTACAATATACATAAATATATACATTATAAATAGAACATTTAAATATTAACTTTGAAATCACAAGCATCTAAGTATAATCACAGATTAAAACTTTTTTTTTTAAAAAAAGGTTTACAACGCAATGGCTTCTGTTAATCCCTCCCGTCCCCTTTTCTCCCTCCCTTTAACTCTCTGGAATCGCATTCGTCCCTCCTAAGTATCTCCATCAAACTCAATACCCAGCTCATCCCAGCCCTGTCCCCATATCCTCAGCCAATGGCAGCGCAGATCGAAACACTTCTCCTAATTCTCGACCGGGCTCTAACAAGGTACGTACTTACGCACAGGTGGATGCCACGCCCAAACAAAAGCCTACCCCTCCGTCCCTCCAGCATCGCAGCCGTAGGCGACCCCTTCCGGTGTTTGTCTCTTGCCGCCAAACCCTAGAATTTTTAAAAACTAAAAAAAGATGCTTCCGCTGTGCCGGCTCGGGCCACGTGCCGTAAACTGTAGGGAGCCAAAGATTTGCTTCTGCTGTAGCTTTTTTGGTTATAATTACTCCAACCGTCCCTCCAGATTTGCTGCATCGGGACATATCAAAAACTCTTCAACTCCACCAAGTACTCATTTCGTCTACGGTAATAAATCAAATCCGCGTCCAGCATATTCCAATCATAATTCAGCACATGCCAATCCACCTACTCAATTTATTCCTTCTCATCCCGACCCCACCTCTAAAACTCCCAAAACCAATTATAATTCTCTCCCTTCGCACACAAACCGGGACTCTCTTTCATTTCTCCCTCCTCCTTTCCTTCCCTCTCAAAATTTCACAATGAGCGACCTCTCCCTCTACATCACCGCAACCATCATTGACGGTGCCTGGTCAGTTGACTCTCTTAGCAGAGTGCTCCAAGCAGCTTTTAACCATGCAGAGTGGCCGATCTGGTTCTTAGACGACAATCGTTTCCTGGTTGCCTGCCCCTCCCCATCCGTCAGATATATGGCCCTTACACGTAAAATCATTTCCAAAGCGGGAGGATCCATCTTTTTGGAGGCTTGGGCAGAGTACGAGCGGCCGGCTGAGATCGCCCTAGAACCTTCCTCCTGGGCAACAGTTAAAGGTATACCAGAGACCCTAAGACATAATCTTGACGCGATACATGCGGCCATCAATCCGGTAGGAAGATTCATCGAATATGACCGCTGTGATTGAGCAGAATTTGACCGGCGACTTATTTATATCAAGATACAGTTTCTCGTGGGCGTCCCCTCCGTATCCTCCTTTAGAGTTCGCCTGAACAATGCGGACTACCTCATCACAGTATCAAGATGGGACCATGTCCACCCTCGCACCAGACCAGAGAACCACCTCTTGGGTCTAGACTATGAAAGAGATGTGAAGTGTTTTAACGACCCCTTTGACATACCATCATCTCACCTTTCCTCGGATGAACGCTTTGATGCTATGAACTATGAACCCACCTGGCCGCCTTTTCACCCTCCAGCGCAAGTCAATTTGGAAGATGAAGCCACCAATATCCCCGACCCCAACGCAGATCCTGCTCCCCAAGGGTGGGACTCCCCTCCTGATCTGGACCACTCGCCACCTTTACACCGTCAAGCCACTTACTTGGAGCCTGTTCATCCGGATGCTTACCACTTCGCCCCCCGCTCCACTCCTAGCCTAGACTTCAATACATTTCTTGATCCTAATCGGGCCTCTTCTTCATCCCCGTTGCCGGTGCACCCAAACAGCACCGAGTTCACTCCAACGCAAGTCAGAAGGAGTGCAAGGGACTCAGGATCCATGCCTGGTCACACAGGTTGTTTTTACAAAACTGTAGTTTTTTCTTCTGCTAATTCTAAATTAAACAGAAAATTTGCACGTTGCATGGGAATAACCATATCGGATGAACAATATGCTGCCATGCAAATACTAGAACAGGAGAGAATCTCTTTATCCCAATGAAAATTGTATCATGGAATGTTCGAGGGCTAGGGGACCCTTCTAAAAGGAATTCAATCTACCTGTCCTTATCCCCCATTAACTTAGACATTCTTTTGCTTCAAGAAACCAAACTATCCGACCCATCTCCCTCCCAAATCAGACAACTAGGTGGTCCCAATCTTATAGGCTGTGCTCATTCCAACTCTATTGGCTCTAGGGGTGGATTAATTACCATGTGGAATGAATCCATCTGGGCCCTCTGCCAAATCATCTCATATCCCTATGTCCTTCATGTAGCACTTAAACACGTGCAGTCAGACACTATTTATTTTATTTCAAATATCTATGGCCCTCTTTCACCTCGTGATAGACTAGACCTATGGAAAAACTGCTCAGATTTCACGTCTTTTTTGCATGGCCCGTGGGTCATTGGTGGAGATTTTAACACAACCAGATTCTCAGACGAAAGAAGCCTAGGAAATCTCTCTAGCGACTCAGAAGACTTCAATTCTTTCATCAATGCCTGTTTTCTTATTGAGCCTCCAATCAACAACCGCCTCTTCACTTGGACCAATAAACGTCATTCACCTTCCCATGCTAAACTAGATCGTTTCCTGTTCAATCCCTCCTGGGAGGACCTTCATCCTCTTTCCAGTTGTATTGGCCTTGCCACGACTCTATCGGATCATTGTCCTATCTGTCTAGATACTGGCTCTCCCCCGCATCCAAGCGCCTCTTTAGATTTGAACGTCTCTGGCTGCTGGAACCGTCTTTTGAGGATTTTATCAAGAAAGCATGGGAACAACCAATCAGATCTTCCTCGGCCACGGTCGCATAGTCTGTAAACTAAGATCCTTGAGAAAACTGCTCAAACCATGGGCGAAATCTATCTGGGGCTCTCTACGTAGACGTATAACCGACATCCAAAATGACATCCTAACCCTAAACATCCAGGAAGAAGCTTCCCCCTTCAGTAACAATGACAAAATTAAACTCTTAAACCTTGAAGCAGAGCTTGAACGCTTAATGAAACAAGAAGAGATTGGCTGGAAACAAAGATCCAAAGCCAAGTGGTTGAAAGAAAGGGACAAGAACTCGTCTTATTTTCACAAATGTGCTAACGGCCGCCGTAGATCCCTTTTTATCCCGGAAATCATTCAGGATAATGTCTCTGTCACCAACCCTTTCGATATTTCGAACTTATTCACTAACTATTACCGTTCCATCCTCGGCAAACCCTCCACACCCCTTCCCCATATAGACTGGAACCTCCTATATCCCAACCCCTCACTGATCCCTATCGACTCACACTTTTCAGAAGAGGAAATTCTGGCCGCCCTTATGGATATGGATGATAACAAATCACCAGGACCAGATGGTTTTGGTCCATTCTTTTTTAAACACTTCTGGAGTGTGATTATGAGAGATATTCTGGAAATGTGTGCAGAGTTCTGTTCCAACCCACATTCTATAGCTTGCCTAAATTACGCCAACATTATTCTCCTCCCTAAGACCGCCAGAGCCAATTCCCTTTCAGCATTCCGACCTATTAGCCTGCTCAATACCACGTTTAAAATTATCACCAAGGTACTTTCTAACCGACTTCAAACCTTCGTGGAAAAGCTGGTTGGGGCAGAACAGTCAGCTTTCATTCACGGCAGGAATATTCTAGACTGCGTGGCTGCGACTCAAGAAGTAATCTCATCTTGTCATTCGAATAATATCCCTGTTGTCCTGCTTAAACTCGATTTTTCCAAAGCGTTTGACCAAGTAAATTGGAACTTCATTTCGGAACTCCTAAGGCATAGGGGCTTTCCTCCCACGTGGTGTAACTGGATCCAAAGTATTCTTTTTTCGAGCCTTTCTTCGATTCAGATCGGAGGAGTTTCTAGAGGGCACATAAAATCAGCTCGGGGGCTAAGACAGGGAGATCCTCTCTCGCCTCTCATTTTTGTCCTTATGGTCGATGTTTTCAATCGCATGATCAAACTGGTGTCCTCTAATAATATCCTTGCTGGCATCCACCCCCCAATCTCTCACCTCAATTCCAGCCCTATTCCTATGATCTCCAATCTTCAGTTCACATATGACACAATTCTCTTTGTCTCACCCTCTCCTGACCACATCCACTGCCTCAAGGTCATTCTATACTCCTTTGAACTAATTTCCGGCTTGTCCATCAATTTTAATAAGAGCTCCATTATTATGCTCGGAAATGCTGATCTCCTAGGTCCCCCCATTTCCTCCGCCCTCAACTGCCACCTGGACACCTTTCCTTTAACCTGCCTCGGTATTACCCTACGGCCCACCAAGCTTCACCGATCAGATTGGACCCCTCTTATAGCCAAAATCGAATCTAGACTCGCTGGATGGAAAGGTCACACTCTATCTTCTTCTGGAAGGTTGGTTCTGGTCAACACAGTTCTCTCAGCCCTCCCCACTTACTGGCTCTCATTCCACAAGCTCCCTATTTGGGTATCGAAGAAAATCAACACCATTAGACGCACCTTCCTTTGGAATGGAGGTAAAATCAAATGTATCGTCAACTGGAAAATCGTGTGCATGCATGAAAAGCATGGGGGTCTTGGTGTCCCCAATCTGATCTCTTTCAATCAAGCACTGCTAGCAAAATGGCTCTGGCGCCTACTCTCATCGGGACAGTATATTTGGAAACAGTGGATTCTAGCTTCTCACTATAATGCGGAGCCTTTCCTCATCCTTCATTTCGCTCCTCGCCGCAGGCCCTCCCCCTTTTGGACTGGTGTTCTAACCTCTGTTGACCGCTTCAAATCCATTATCCGGATCAATATTGGCAATGGAGTCAACTGTCTCTTCTGGTTCGACACCTGGCACAAACTCTCCCCCTACACAGATCCTTCCCTCTTCTCTTTTCGCAATCCAACCTTCCCCTCCTGACAGTGGCGGAGGCGGTGGCCCTCGGTCTTCCTTGCTTTTGCCCCTCAACCCTCTGGGAGCTTTTTTCTGTCCTACGCCTGCTTCAACATGTATCACTCGATCCCCTAGAGAAGGATGGTCATACATGGTCTCTCTCTCCCTTGCATGGTTTCTCCGTTTCTCAGTACTCCTCGTTTCTTAATCATCCTGGCCGCCTCTTTGCATTCGCTCGGGTCTGGAAATGCCACATCCCTTCTCGTATCAAATTTTTTCAATGGTGCCTCATCCATGGACGCATTAACACCAAAGACCGTCTCGTTCGTTTGAACATTTCTTCTGACCAGTTTTTTGTCCTATGTAAGACCGAAGCTGAATCAATCCGCCATTTCTTCTTCGAATGCGACATATCTTACTATATATGGGTCTTAGTTTGTAGTCACATCTTGGGTCATATTCACTTGATCAATGACTTTTTTTATCATTGGCAATACGGTGTACCGAATCGTCTCTTGGATTCTCTTCTAGCCATCTACAGCTGGGTCATCTGGAACGAAAGAAACGCGTTTATATTCAACAAACCAACCAACACTCTTTTTAGCCTATGCAGCAAAATTGCTTATATTTTCGCTTATTGGACAGGTTCTTCTTCCCCAGCACCATTCAGGTTTCGTCTTCCTGCAGTTTGATCCCCTTCGGATGAATCTGATGACAGTGCTTCGTCGGTGTCACCGGGGGCAGCTAAGACCCAAGCTTTTCACCTTTAGTCTCTGTATCGCCTTTAGTAGTAGTCTTTTTTTCTCGTTCTTGATTTTACTGGGCCCATCAATGTAATATTTAAATATGCTGGGATGATATTTTTTGCTTTCAAAAGGTGGTTGTAAGTTTTAGCTCGGATTATGCTGTTTTTGACCATCGACCAGGCTCGTTGGTCGAACTACTTATATATTAATACCACTATAATCGGCTGTGTAGCTCTACGCTACACACCCGTCTACATCAAAAATAATATTAACTTTGAAAATTATTATATTGAATTTTAAAACATAACCTCAATTTACAATATATATATATATACACACATATATTATAATTAGACAACATATTTATATTAGTTTTGAAGAGATAAATTTTACCAATTAAATATTATTTGCTTTTAAAATAATAAACTTGCCAATTTAATTGATAAAAGAAAATTATCAAATCAATTTAATTATTAATAAAGATTATTAAATTGATATTGCCTAAAATTCCAGGTCATCACATTCCTCCCCCCTTAAAAGAATTTCATCCCCGAAATTTAAAAAGCAAAGTTAATTTAATAATCCAACAAAGATTTCAATTTTAAACAATAAGCATATATTATTATCCACATATTAACAACCATAGCAGCCAATTCATTCAAATAACAAATCTAATTAACTGTTCTGACACCAATCAAGATAGACTACCTAGAGTTTTCCAAATACAATCACTGGGATCCTCGCTCCATTGAATCCAAACTAGCTACATCACTATGATCTTGAGCTCCTTCTCACCTCGATCTATAATTTAAACAAGATATCAAACCACAATCAAGTCTAGCTCAACTTCCAATTCTCCTGAACTGCTGGTTCCACAACCAGTGATGGATCTTACACGTACTCCCTCAGAGATACGTGAAATTTAATGTGAATCCCAGCCAACCGAACTGGCAATTCAATCCTGTAGGCCAAAGAACTAATAGTCTCAACAACACAGGAAGATCCAAAATACTTCGGAGCTAGCTCTCCCGTCTTACCCAAATCTTATAGCTCCTTTCATCGGAGAAAACTTAAATAATTTCTAATTTCCATCTTCAAATTCCAAATTTCTCTTTCTCTTATCCACAAACTTTCTTGACGATCCTGGGCTGCCTACATGCTTCCTTGAATAGCTCAACCTTTGCTGACGCTTCTTGAAACAACTAGACCAAAAACAAACCAATCTCTGGATCCTACTCAACAAAATGGTCTTCCCAAGATCTGCCGACATCTAGAACACAAACTCTACTCCACAAACATCAGTGGACTTCCAACTTACTTTTCCTATCTAGAATAGCCAGAACCGGTGCACCTGACAATCATGCCTTCAAATCCTAAAAACTCCTTCACACCTAGAGGTACACTTGAATTTCCTGTAGAAACCCTCTCATCCAAGAAAATTTGCATCTTCTGATTTTTCCTACTCTAGAATAGCCGCTATCTCGCTTCCGCTGCACAACTATGATCTGGAGTATATGAGAATGCTATCGAAGAACTCGTGCATAAACTTGATCCATACACGGTTCATCAAATCCTTAAAATCTTAGTGACCCATCCCACTTGGTCACAAACACCACAGCAGAATCTAGGTGTGATCAATCCCTCTCCAAAGGAATCCTGAGCTGCTTCACCAAACTCTTCTCTCTCCAGGAGCCATCCTTCCACTAAGTTAAACCATTGGTATTGCTCCTGAAATCCAAGTTGATATGGAAACTCACTGATGAGGGTAAACCTCTGTCTTCCTCAAAGATATCTGGAAAATCTCTGACCACTTGATAGCTTCAACCTCCTCTTGAGATGCCTCTATTTATGTAAAAGATTACTCAAGATGATCTCCTGAACTATCGCAAGTCACTTTTGCAATCCTATTCAGTTTAGATTCCAAGGTAACTGTTCTCACTGCATAATCAGAACAGCTTAACCTTTCCTACTAGAAAAAGAAACTGATGGTCCATCATTAAAATAAACACTATGCTCTGCTAAGCTTCCTAAAGAAATGGGCAAACTTCCACCCTTTTCACGGATTGCTGACAGATAGAACACCAAGACTTTTGAACCATTGAAGAAATGGGCCACTCCACTGCTTCTCATCTCCACCTCTAGGGTACTACTTAGCCAGAAGACCTTCCTACTAGCACACAAACACCTTCGAGCTGCACTGATGCCCTAGATACCAGAACTTCTTATCCATAAGTTCCTTGAGCCTCAAAGCCTTCAATCAACTTCACAAAGAACCTTCGAGATGGGCAGACATCCCCTAAAGAAACTCAGGCTCCAAACAAAGCACAAATATCTCACTCTCCTTAAGGGGCAACAATGAGACCATGTCCGAAATGAAATAACTTATCGACCTTAGTCTCATACTCCGATACAGACAAACTCCCTAGCTTGAGCTCCAGAAAATTTCTTACACGGCCGAGTCTTCCTTGCGGCAGGTATCAACTGCTTTGCAAAACTTCCTTAACTTGCTCCAGAGAAATCACCTTTAGGAATATCCATGGTTACTGTGTCCCACCACATAGCACCTCTTCTGAAGATGCCGAGATACCATTACCTACTTCTGCTCACCCAACTGATTCAACTCTTGAATATCCTCTCAAATGAGAGCAACCAAACTTGCACTTCAAGGATGTACTCCGATCCTTGAAAAGACCTCCTTCCGAAATCAGTGAAATCCTTTCACCAAGTTGCAAAGCTTACTCGAGGCAGCATTGGATCCACAGTCTCGACAGATACATCTCCAACCTCAACATTCGGGCCTTTTCCATTAGGAGTAGTCATGCTACACACACCAGTACTCCATCTACCTCTAGAACTTATGTTGGAAAACCCGGACAGGTAACCCAACAGATTAGGTGGATAAATATATGTACACACACATATATATATGTTTATAATTACAAGTACGCTCTCTCAAGAAAAATATCACTCCAAAGCCTAGGTATTCACTCAACCTAGAGCTCTGATACCACTGTGATAGTCTAGGCTTTTCAACCATTGATAGCGGCCACTCTCCGCCATGGCACACATTGGTACCTCGAATTTGCTTTTACTACCAGCCTCTCAATTCGCAACCAACCCAAGGCCTTATACTACCTCAAAGGGACATGTAGGGGTAAGACTCTCCCATTTGCCACTAAACGCAAAGCGAGTACCCCCTATCATGTTGTAACATAGCAAATCCGATTCCGGTCTCATTGAATCCAAAATGTCGTTTTAATGTCCAAGTTGTTTAAGGTTTAAACAATTTAACATATTCAAGATAACCTTTTCATATAGATAGATGATTCACATTATCATAGATAGATAATCCATATTATCCTATTAAACCAAACATCACAAAGCAGCATATATCACATATTAAAGATATCACATCCAAATCATCCAATATCATTCAATCATCCATAAGAAAGATTGTTTCATTCTTAATCAATTTAATTAATTCCAAATTAAATTAATTTCCAACTTTAATCACTTGTATTACCTAAATCTTGCTTAACATTAATTAATTATAACCCTATTAATTAATCATCCTTTACTATCCATCTTAATTAATCACCCTTGACTAATTATTCTTTAATTACATTAAGTAATTAACCTTTAATTATCCATTTTAATTAATCATTCTTGATTAATTACTCTTTAATTACATTAAGTAATTAACCTTTAATTATCCGTTTTAATTAATCATTCTTGATTAATTACTCTTTAATTACATTAAGTAATTAACCTTTAATTATCCGTTTTAATTAATCATTCTTGATTAATTACTCTTTAATTACATTAAGTAATTAACCTTTAATTATCCATTTTAATTAATCATTCTTGATTAATTACTCTTTAATTACATTAAGTAATTAACCATTAATTATCCATTTTAATTAATCATTCTTGATTAATTACTCTTTAATTACATTAAGTAATTAACCTTTAATTATCCATTTTAATTCATCGTTCTTGATTAATTACTCTTTTAATTATTTACCTTAACAAGTAATTAATCATATTTATTAATTAATCTTAATAAATTACATTAATTAACTTTAATAAATTAATTCTTCAATTAATTTAAGTAATTAATCCTTAATTACTTCCACTAAGTAATTATTCTCTAATTAATTACATTTAGTAATTACCCTTCAATTACTTCACTAAGTAGTTATGCTTAACTAACTTCCACTAGTGATTATCCTTAATTAATTGATCTAATTAATTATCTTAAATTAATCACATTAATTAATTAATTAATCCATAATCAATAGTTAACGATCTTAAATTAATTAAAATCATTAACTATTCTCTAATTACATATACTAAGTAATTATACCTTTATATTATTAACATCAAGTAATTAATCTTTATAAATCTCCTTAAATGATTACTTTTAGATTAATTATACTAATTAATCATCTTCAGTTAATCACAACCCTAATTAATTAAAGGTAAATATATAACTTAGTTACATCATTAACTTTTTGGAAAAACATTTGAGAATCAATTATAAAAATATAACTTATTTATAAACAAAACACTTTAAACATTAAATTTTATTATTGAAAACTTGTTCAAATTTATCTAATAACTTAAATAAATTCTTACTTCTTTGAAAACTAAATTATTATCACCTTTTAAAACTTGTTCAAATTAAAACATATTTGAAACTCGATTGATCCTTCTTCTTTGAAAATAAATTATTAAAAATCTTCAAAACTTACTTAAAATACCTTGCTTTGGACTTAAATCATACTTTAACTTGGAAACCTGTTTTAATTTATTTTTAAACCTTGTACTATCTCTATATTTTATAAAAAATGTTTAAGTTTTACTTAAATTATAAAACATGGAAAACACATCAGACAACCCAAGCCACTTGATCAAAATTTCGATCCTCTACTCGAGTCCCACACTACACACAAACCTCGAGATAATTCGAAAATTTCTCGAGTCAAAACTCGAGATACAAGTTTCTTCCCAAAACAATCATGGCCAGATACCAGAGATGCATCGTGCACGTTCACAACAACCCAGGCCTTCTCCGATCGTCCCCTTCGGCTTGAGAGCATCACCCACAACCTCGACCATTAGCACGATAACCCAGAAATAGAAATCGAAAGCCAAAATGAAAAATCGACGTTCGATCGAAAATCTAGAAATCAAGCTCATCGGAAAAATTAACCATTGCCGTCGATCTTGAACACGAGATCCCTCGCCGACATCGCTGGAACTACATCACGACTTCCCACTCCTAATTCCCACCTCACGATCACCTCCCATCATCCATGGCCATTGCCATTTCCTCGCGAACATCCTTGTCCCAAAACTGAACTTCGAACCCTAGTTCTCCCTTGCCTAGCAACTCCGATCCCCAGATAACTCCCAAACTATTTTCTTGTTATCCCCCACTTACGAACTTCCTTCGACGACAACCAAGGAGAAAATTCCTCGCACGGATCGTCTGAAATCGATGATTTACCAAAATCTGATCATCCTCGAATATCTCACCTAATTCTAAACAAAAAATCATCATTCCTATTCCTAAATTCATGAATTTCAAACTAGAATCAGGTTATAGAATTGATCCATAAATTCCTGACAATTAAGTTTGGACCAAATTTTGATCAGACTTGAAATTTATTTATTTTATAATTATACAATCCATATATATATCTATGAATCTATTTTTAAAATTAAGCTTATATGCTTACAAACACTTTCTATTTACAAATCTTAGCCTATCACCAGATATTCGGAAAGATATGAATTTTTTTCTATAAATTTAGAAGCTTGCATAATGAACAAAGGACTTATATTCATTCACACAGTTTTGAACAAGCAAATTCATTAATACACACATACGTTTTCTTGTACAAACATATACAAACCATATTTTTCTTTCAAAAATTCATCACCAACATTTAAACATATTCACAGATTTCCAAAACTGTTTTTAAAATTAAATGTTTACTCACCAAAGTTCAAACAAAGAGACGGACTTTTTGAGACGACCCGACTTCCTATCTCCAGGAAATCGCATCATCTTGAAGAAAGAAAGGGATAGAAGAAGAAAAGAAAGAGAAAGAAAAAAGACAACAACATCAGAGAACTCACAGCGGAACGAATGAAATATAATATATCACATAAAATATTACATAGTATCTTATTACATCAGAGTACACAACTTAAAATAATAGATATTAGAAAGTTATAAACATCTGTCTAATTATACAACTCAAGACCAACAGATACGGATACAACAAACACAGCGGAATCAATATATATTTACACGTCGAAGCCTCCTACTCCATATCTCCTTCAGAATTCATTAAGCAAACCTGAATCACTTGACTACTCATAAATAATATGAGTACCCAAGAGTTTAATAAAACAGAAAATAAACACTCAGGTCAGACAGTGGTCTGGTGTCAGTAAACGGGTTAAATTTGCTTAACTTTAGAAAACCTTTGAAAAGAAAAGGTATCACGTAAGACTTCCCACACATAAACATGGAAAAGTTTCTACCTTACACTAACCCCAATATTTGATAGGAAATCCACTGATATTATAATAGTGTTTAGGTTTTTCAAAATAAAATACGGAAATAGCTGGAATGCTTACATCTCACGTTCCAACATAGTTGGGTACAATCAAAACCGCATAGGCACTTATTGGATTTTTTATTCCATCAATGGCAGGGCTACTAGGGTACCGCCCGTCACAGTACGTGGCCTAGATCAACGTACCGAGGAGTACGCCCACTCCTATGCAACACAAGCCGGAAACGTTCCTTACTGAACAGTCCCGAACAAGACCAGCCCGTAGTTGGTGCGACCAACCACACACTAAGCCGAAATAGAAAGGGACCTCTAGACAGGGGTAAATCTCACTCTCAAGTGGGGGCTACCCACGAAGCCTTGCTGCACCTCCCCTGTTTTAGCCATTCACGGTTGATGAGGCTTGAGGCTGTGATTACCTTTATAGAACACATCTATCTTAGTATGCTCATTGTCCACCTGACCATGTTCTGAAAGCATTCAATCCATACAAGTTCGTTCCGGGTTAGAACGAAACCGAAGGCGTTATCTCGTTGCACTCATTTTTGGAATCACCCTCAGAGTCAACGACCATAGCCCTTGCACTCTAAATCACCATCTCGAATCTATAAGCACTATTCCGTCAACTCATGACGGAATTACCCATAGAGTTATACTGACGTATAACCCTTACACCTCGAGTCTTCACAGAGCTCCACTTGGAATCACGACCTAACGTTTAATTGGAATCGATGTGGTTTTCGGATTCCAAATATGGAAACCCGATCCCGGTCTCACCGAAACCAAACGCTATTTTAATGTCCAAGTTATACTTAAAGTTTTCAACAGTTAAACTTAAATTCAGGATGATATAAACAGATAGATGAATCACATTATCACAATAGTTAATTCATAACAACATTCATCCTCACAAAGCAGCATATCATAGATACCCAAATCATCCATTACCGATCAATTACCCAATATCATCATCCAATATCAACCATCCAATATCAATCAATTATCCAACATTGATTAATCAATAACAATCAATCATCCATCAACAGAATTGATCAACTCTAAATCAATTGGATTAACCTTAATTCCTTCTTCATTTATTAATTTCAATAAAAAGATTAATCATCCCTAATGGTCTTCTTTAATTAATCTTCCTTGATTAATTATACTTTAATTACATTCAAGTAATTATTCTTAACCATATTCAGTAATTAACCTTTTATTACTATCATTAATTACAATCATTAATGATCTTTCATCTGCTTCATTAATTAATCAATTATAATTATTTACATTAAACCTTAATTGATTACAATTAATTAATCACACTTAAATTAATTAATTTCATTAATCAACTTTGATTAATTAACAAATGATCCTTATTAATTAATAATTACTTTAATTAATTAAGTAATTAACTTATAATTAATCATTCTATTAATCATAAGTAGTAATTAACAATTTGTAATTACTTATTTTAATTAATTAACTTCTTAATTAATTATATTAACCCTTGATTAATTAATCTAGTTAATTAATCTTTAATTACTTTATTAAGTAATTATTAACAATTAAATTAATAAATAAATCAGTAATGAATTAATTTCTTTATTAATTACTTACATTTTAATTAATTACACTTAGTAATTAATCATAAATTAAATCTCATTCTTTAATTAATCACATTAATTAATTAACTAAAATAATTAAGTAATTAACTCTAAATTACTTACATAAGTAATTATCTCTAATTACTTCTATTAATCAATCTTGATTACTTCCTTAATTAATTACTTAACAATTAATCCCATTATTAAACAATCTCTAATTCATTAATTAATTAATTACTCCATAATTAATTAATTAATTTCTACAATTAGATCAATCAATTCTTTAATTGATATCATTAAGTGATTAACCAATAATCACTTCCATTAAAAATACTACATGAGTAATCACCATTAATTACTTCCATAAGTAATTAACTTCCTTAATTATATTCAACAATTAACCATTAATTACTTTATTAAGTAATTACACTTAATTAATCCATAATTAAGTGATTATTTTAAAATTTAATAAACAATTAACCAATTATTTAATATTTATTAAACAATTAATTAATTAATATCTTATATTTCAAAATCTTTAATTACTTAAGAGAAAGCATTTATCTTAATTAGTTCTTTACTTAATTACAAATCATATTCAATCAAGTATTCTCAAGTAAATAACCAAGATAAATTAACCCTATTTATCTTCATAATTAAATAATTTGAATTTAAATAAAATTTTAATAACTTAACAACAAATTTTCCTATTTGATTTCAAAATTTTAACAATAACCTTGTTTGAAAACATTCAGAAACACTTTGAAATTTAAAACAATTCAATCATCAACTTATACTTATTCATTTTCAAAGTAATTTTAAAAACTTAGTTTTTTTTCTAAAACATTATTTAAAGCCTACTTAAAACTTTGATTTAATAATTCAAATTCAAACTATTCTTCTATATAAAAATTAAAAATTTAATTAATTATTTCCAAAGAAATCATTTTAACACATTAAATTTGAAAAATAAATTCAATTAACCTTCTAAAGTGTTTGATTTATTTTTTACTTTAAAACAACAAGTAATCTGCATTACACTATACAGTGCAAATCATCAAAACTCGGGTTTAAAACTGCAACTTACCCTACACAATACTAACTAAACACTGCAGACTAAATCACTCGGGTACAAACCCAAAACTCCACGAGCAAGCCCCGAAGCAACCCAGCACACACCCTAACTTCGAGTCGAACGCGAGAATATCGCGTGCCAGGCTTCGAGTTTTCCATCGTCTTCCCCAAATCACCATTACCCAGTGTACGGCATGTACATATGTGCACTTGCACCATGCCCTCCGGCCAGCGACGGTCAACGCAACCCCCAACCACCATCACACGCAACCCCGACAGCTTGATTCTCAACCCAGATCCATCTATATGCTCGCGAAACAAAAACCGACCAAACGAACCAAACCAACTTGAAGCTGAAGTCGATACCACCCCAAAACTATCCATGGCCGACGCACCATGACGTCGACTAACTTCGCCGTCATCACCATAAAACACCCCTTCCACGAGCTTCGTCTCTGCACCATCGCAATTACTTCCGGTCAAAAGTTCATGACGCAAAGCTTCAATCTCCAGGCCGAACAAAAAGAACAACTTAAGCCCTAGTTTCTGCAATTCCCATCAATCCACTACTTTGAAAAATTATTCTGCATTTTTCCCATGATCTATAGCTTACACACAAGCTACGATCCAAGAATTATCTCCAGTTATTAAGTATACAATCCGCAGTTCATAAAAATCCCCAAATCATTCAAACCGAAAATCCAACTTAATTACTCAATTAAAAATTATGATACAAACTTTAAAAATCCTAACTTTTCTATTGTAATCCAGATATACATTCAAAACTAAAGTTTGAAATCATAAACTTTTGCCCAAGTTTTGATTTTTACTGTAAATTAAAAAAAATATGAATAACTAATTAATTTTAAACCCTATAACCATTTTTAGATGATAAATCACTTGATTTCAAACAACTTTCACTAACAAAACTCAATCCAATTCATGTTAAAAATCAAGTTATTGGGATTTTGAAGGATTTGGGACTGTTTTAATAAACACAGTATTTATTTTTAAATCTTACAGGCAATTCAATATCTTATTTCAACATGCAAACCAAATTAAATAAAATTTTCATATAACATCATGATATCATCATAAAATCAAGATGAAATATAAAATTAAACTGTTTTTAAAAATAGTTTACTCACTTTTTTTTTCATTTTTGCAGAAAACAGGGTAAACTACTCAGGCCTTTGAACAACTGCAGATCAATTTTGCTTTGCTGATGAAAAGTGATCCATGCATGCCTTTTATTGATGTTTAAAAACTTGCCGATGAACTGAATCCTTATGCATGCTTGAACATCCATTGAATTGCAGTAAAGTTGAAGTTGATATGAAGTTGCAAATTGAAATTGGACTTCATTTAAATTTGCAGTTTTGATTTCAGTAGCATTTTGTGATTATGAAATTTCATGTTTTTAAAAGAGATTTCTGTTTTGAACTAAGAAGTGAAAACAAAGAAAAAGTGTTTAAATGTAAATTAATTTTTCTTCTTAAAAAATATTTATTAAAAATAAATATTATATGTTGCCACTTGTCTTGAAAAGTTTACATTTGTCATTTAGTTTACTTAATTATTTTACAAGTGTTATTAAGGGTGTTAACTAGTTTACACATGTTTATTAGTATTTTTTATTAAATTTTCACTTAGTTTAAATGTAAATAAACTTACTTTCTTAAGTTACTAATTGAATAAATGCTTACATAAGTATTTATAAATTTACTTTTAAGAGAAAATATTCTAAAACTAATAAATACAAATATAATTATACATCTTATACATGTTATTTAAAATCTAGAAATTTTATTTTTATATTTATCATTTTTAACCATTTTAAATTGAGCAATTTAAAAGAAAACAAAACAAAGCTTGTTTTAAATTCTTTTCAAACTATCATATTTTAAATACTTTAGAAGAAAGACAAAACAAAACTTTGTTTAAAACCTTTTTAAACTATCTTATTTAAAAAAAAACTGTTTATCTTATATTTTAAAATAAATAAATTAATCTTTAAATTAAATTTTGAAAACATTGATTCTAAAACAAAGATTCAATCTACAATATTCATACATTATAAATTATCAATTGATTAAATTAAATTTCAAAATAACTCAAATTATAACGTATACAAACATATATATTACAATTTGAAAATTCATCTTTAAATTTAAAACAAAAGATCTTCTATTCACAATATATATCAAATGTATATATATTATAAACAGAATAAAATTTATTAACTTTGGAAAACAAATTCTTATCAATAATTACCAGATTAAATATTTATTAACCTTAAAAAGAATAAATTTATCAGTTTAAATTAAAATTACAAAGAAAAATTATCAAACCAGTTAAATTATTTATACAGATTATTAAATTTATATTGCCCAAAATTCCGGGTCGTTACAATCCTTCCCGCTTAAGAGAATTTCGTCCCCATAATTTAAAAGCAAAGGTAATTTAATAACCCAGTACAGATTTTAATTTTAAACAGCAAAACATACTTATCAATCAGTTACTAACAATCATACCAATCAATCAAACAAACAATCCTAACTAATTATCCTGACGGAAATCAGAATAAATCTTCTAACACTATCTCGAGTTTCACAAGTATAAATCACTGGGAGACTCTCTCTACAGAACCTAACAAACTAACTACACTACCAAAATCCAAAGCTCCTCTCATCTCCAAATCCATCAATCTGAACAGAACATCAGATTATACTCAAGTCCAGCTCAACTTCCAAATCCAACTAAACTGCAGATTCAATAACCAATGATGAATCATACACGTACTCCCTCAAAGATACGTGAAATACAATGAATTCCAGCTATCCTATCTGGCAATTCAATTTTATCCTATCAAAACACAGATAAGAAATCTCAAATGACATAGCACTAACCAACCAATCTAACCCAATTACACCTCTCTCTTAACCAGAGAAGTCTTAACAACAATGAAGTCTCCAACTTCGAATTCCAAACTCCTTATCTCATATCTGCATAACTCAACAGACAATCCTAGGCTGCCAATCTTCTTCCTGATCAGCTCAACCTATGCTGATACTTCCCGAACAACTAGACCAAAGCAAACCAGTTTCTGGATCCTATTCAACAGAATAGTCTTCCAAAATCCGTCGAAATCCAAAACTCAAGCTCTACTATTCAAGCAATAACAAACAGAACTTGCTTCCTTCCTTACACAGCTGCTACCTCGCTTCCGCTGCATAACTCTGATTCTGAAATAGATGAGAATACTGTTGATCAAAACGAGTAAAAACTTATCCAATATCCGATAAACTTTGTTCATCAAATTCATAAAAATTTGAGTGACTCATCTGACTCAGTCACACAACCTTATAACAGAATCCAACTTAGAAACTAGATCAGACCAATCCAAATTCCAAAAATATTTCTGAGCTGCTACACCAACTCTTTCTTTTCCAAGAACCATCCTATTACCAGGCTAACCTCCAAAATTACTTCTTGAACCAAAACAATATGGAACTCAATTCCGGATGCAGACAAACTTCTAATCACATCAGTAGCTCCCACTTGCACATGAGAATCCTCAGTCTCAAACAAAAGGTTGCCAAGAAAAATTCCAAAACTAATCGCAAGTCACTTTTGCGATCCTACCTAGTTTAGATTCCAAAGAAACTGTCCTCTCTTTGCCAATTAGAACAACCTTAAGCTTTTCCAAACAAGGTTAACCCTTCAAGAAAACTTCACCAACTGCCCGGACTGCTATGGAAGAACCACTAAGATTTCTGAACCATCGGAGAAAAAAGCCACACTGCTGCTTCCAAACTCTACCTCAATGATACTGCGAAGCTAAAAGACCATCTCTCCAGAACACCGAACACTTCGAGCTGCACTGCTCCCACAGCTAACCAAAGACTTCTAATCCAAAGGCTTCTCGAAAACCAAAACTATCAACAAACCACACAAATGACCCTCGAGATGGAAGACGTCCCAAAAGAAACTCGGCCTCCAAACCAAGCATCAACATCTCGCTCTTCTTAAGAAATGACAAATGAGACCATGCCAAAGCGAAGCAACTAATATACCTTAGCCTCATACTCCAGAACAGCCAACCTCCAAGCCAAAGATCCCGACAACTTCAACACAGATGAATCTTCTCTGTGGCAGGTAAAGACTGCTCCTCAACCTCTTCTAAAACTGCTTCAAAAGGAAACATCTTCTGAAAATATCCAATCGATACTACATCTCATCACGCATTTATCAAGATATCATCACTTACTTCGGCACTTCCGACAGATCCAACCTTAAGAAAAAATTCGCTCACCCGAGCGAAATCCAAACTTACACTTCGAAGATAAACTCCAAATGTCTTAAAAAATAAATTCCCTCGGATATCAGAGAAATCCTTATTCCAAACTACAAATCTCACTCGAGACGGTATTAGGTCTACAGTCTCGACAAATACTTCCAACCCCAAAGATATGGACCTCTTCCATCAGTGGTAGTCGTGTTACACACACACATCACTACTCCATCTACCTCTAAAACTTATTTTGGAAAAGTCCGAATAGATAACCCAATAGATTATGTAGAGATATATATAAATATATAAATATATAGTTATATATAACAATTACAAGTACGCTCTCTCAAGAAAGACACCACTCCAGAGCGTAGGTATTCACTCAACCTAATGCTCCGATACCAACTGAGACGACCCGACTTCCTATCTCCAGGAAATCGCATCATCTTGAAGAAAGAAAGGGACAGAAGAAGAAAAGAAAGAGAAAGAAGAAAGACAACAACATCAGAGAACTCACAGCGGAACGAATGAAATATAATATATCACATAAAATATTACATAGTATCTTATTACATTAGAGTACACAACTTAAAACAACAGATATTAGATAGTTATAAACATTTGTCTAATTATACAACTCAAGAACAACAGATACAGATATAACAAACACAGCGGAATCAATATATATTTACACGTCGAAGCCTCCTGCTCAATATCTCCTCCAGAATTCATTAAGCAAACCTGAATCACTTGACTACTCGTACATAATATGAGTACCCAAGAGTTTAATAAAACATAAAATAAACACTCGGGTCAGACATGGTCTGGTGTGAGTAAACGGGTTAAAGTTGCTTAACTTTAGAAAAACCTTTGAAAAGAAAAGGTATCACGTAAGACTTCCCACACATAAACATGGAAAAGTTTTTACCTTACGCTAACCAAAACATTTGATAGGAAATCCAGTGATATTATAATAGTGTCTAGGGTTTTCGAAATAAAATACAGAAATAGCTGGAATGCTTACATCTCACGTTCCAACATAGTTGGGCACAATCAAAACCGCACAGACACTTATTGGATTTTGGATTCCATCAATGGTAGGGCTACTGGGGTACCGCCCGTTACAGTACGTGGCCTAGATCACCGTACCAAGGAGTACGCTCACTCCTCTGCAACACAAGGCCGGAACTGTTCCCTACTGAACAGTCCCGAACAAGACCACCCCGTAGTTGGCGCGACCAACCACACACTAAGCCGAAATAGAAAGGGACCTCTAGACAGGGGTAAATCTCACTCTCAAGTGGTGGCTACCCACGAAGCCTTGCTGCACCTCCCCTGTTTTAGCCATTCCCAGTTGATGAGGCTTGAGGCTGCGATTACCTTTATAGAACACATCTATCTTAGAATGCTCATCATCCACATGACGATGTTCTGAAAGCATTCAATCCATACAAGTTCATTCCGGGTTCGAACGAAACCGAAGGCACTATCTCATTGAACTCATTTTTGGAATCACCCCTCAGAGTCAACGACCATAGCCCTTGCACCTAAATCACCATCTCGAATCTATAAGCACTATCCCGTCAACTCATTACAGAATCACCCAATGAGTTATACCGACGTATAGCCCTTATACCTTGAGTCTTCACAGAGCTCCACTTGGAATCACGACCTAACGTTTAATTGGAATCGATGTGGTTTTCGAATTCCAAATATGGAAACCCGATCCCGGTCTCATCGAAACCAAACTCCATTTTAATGTCCAAGTTATACCTAAAGGTTTCAACAATTAAACTTAAATTCAAGATGATATAAACAGATAGATGAATCACATTATCACAATAGATAATTTATAACAGCATTCATCTTCACAAAGCAGCATATCAAAGATACCCAAATCATCCATTATCGATCAACTACCCAATATCATCATCCAATATCAACCATCCAACATTGATTAATTAATGGCAATCAATAATCCATCAACAAAATTGATCAACTCTAAATCAGTTGGATTAACCTTAAATCCTTCTTCATTTATTGATTTAAATAAAAAGATTAATCATCCCTAATGATCTTCTTTAATTAATCTTCCTTGATTAATTATACTTTAATTACATTCAAGTAATTATTCTTAACCATATTCAGTAATTAATCTTTTATTACTATCATTAATTACAATCATTAATGATCTTTCATTTGCTTCATTAATTAATCAATTATAATTATTTACATTAAATCTTAATTAATTACAATTAATTAATCACACTTAAATTAATTACTTTCATTAATAACCTTGATTAATTAACAAGTGATCCTTATTAATTAATAATTACTTTAATTAATTAAATAATTAACTTATAATTAATCATTCTATTAATCATAATCAGTAATTAACAATTTGTAATTACTTATTTTAATTAATTAACTTCTTAATTAATTATATTAACCCTTGATTAATTAATCTAATTAATTAATCTTTAATTACTTTATTAAGTAATTATTAACAATTAAATTAATAAATAAATCCGTAATGAATTAATTTCTTTATTAATTACTTACATTTTAATTAATTACACTTAGTAATTAATCATAAATTAAATCTCATTCTTTAATTAATCACATTAATTAATTAACTAAAATAATTAAGTAATTAACTCTAAATAACTTACATAAGTAATTATCTCTAATTACTTCTATTAATCAGTCTTGATTACTTCCTTAATTAATTACTTAACAATTAATTAATCCCTTATTAAACAATCCCTAATTCATTAATTAATTAATTAATCCATAATTAATTAATTAATTTCTACAATTATATTAATCAATTCTTTAATTGATATCATTAAGTGATTAACCAATAATCACTTCCATTAAAATACTCCATGAGTAATCACCTTTATTTTTTTGGCAAAGCCAGCCTGTTTTTATAGTGGACAGTCCACTTATATTAAACCAGAATCAACATACAAAAATAAGAAACAAAACACAGAACAGCAAAAACACCCACAAAACAAATAATAACGCGACATCTACAGGGGAATTTTCAAAATTAGTTGAGAAAGAGAAGACGAAGACCGCGCAAATCTTCTCGAGTTCCTTTCTTCCCATATCACTGCTATCGTAAGCTTGAGGTAGTTGAGAAACCGTTTGGTCAATATCGTTTTCCACCTGCTTAATTGGAAAATCCTAATCCATTCCAACTTGTAATCACGATGCGGAGGCCTCTCATGTATTCGATGAAGTACTTCCTTCCATAACTGAAAAGAAAAATGGCAATTGAAGAATAAATGTCCAACATTTTCCGCAGCCCTGTTGCAAAGAATACACAGTGAATGTTCGATTAAATTTCTTCTAACAAGATTGTCTTGAGTGTGTATTGCGTTCATCAGGCATTTCCAAAGCAGCAAATTATGTTTTTGATTAGATCCAGACTTCCATATTCGAGCGTGCCAAGGAAAAAAGGAATTGTATTGATTTTGTATTATAGTTCTGTAAACTATGGAGATGCTGTGTAGTTTTCCATTCCAACTGAGCCCAACTTGATCCACATGCTTATAAGAATCAGTAATAGAAGACCATAGATTATTTAGCACAGCCGAACTGACATGAGGTAAATGCAACACACCATCTATAAAAAAATCATTAGCATTAGCATTAATGGGTATTCCAGAGTTAAGTAAAAGATTATAATCAATATGTTGAGATAGAATCATCCCTGGAGCACACCAAGGGGAGTACCAAAAGGAGTTCACAGTTTTGCATTGCACCATAGGCAAGTAATATCTTCTATTTGCCAAAAGTCTTTTCCATAAAAAGCTATCAGTATTTTTAGCTTCCATAGTCCAAAATTTTCCACCCTTAAGATTGTATTGCCTATTCCATTTTTCCCACATCCCCATGCTATTACTGAGTAATTTGTTAACAATCTGGGATGTAGTAGCAATATTTCAAAGATTTAGATTAATAATACCCAGGCCTCCCTTATTTAATGGAACAATAATTTTTTTGTAGGCAATTGGAATGAGTTTAGAGGAAAAAATATTTCCATGCCATAGGAAATGATTAAAAGCTCTATTTAGCATATTAATAAGTTTATTAGGAATGATGAAAAGTTTAAAAAAATATGCACACATAGCAGAGGCAACACTCTGAATGATGACAAGTCTACCAGCTTGGGATATTTTAGTACCATTATAATTATTGAGCTTATTAGTAATTTTTTCATATAAAGGAAGGCATTGAGCATTGGTAATCCTAGCCTTACACATAGGTGCACCAAGGTGCATTGCATTTTGATCAATAGCTTGAAGACCTGAAACTAGTAAGATATTCTGGTAAATGACATTAGAAACCCCAGCAATATTAATTTGAGATTTACTTTTATTTATATTTAGGCCTTTCATTTGATTAAAAATTTGAAAGATAGTAAAAACATTTGTAACAGATTTAATGTTTGGTTTAGTGAAAAGAAGGAGGTCATCCGCAAACGTTAAAGTAGATATATGATGTTTTTGACACTTTGGGTGATAATCAATATTTTTTTTATGGCATTCGACTCCAATTAATTGGGTAAGCACCTCCATAACTAAAATGAATAGGGAAGAGGAGATAGGATCCCCTTGCCTTATTCCTTTTTGAGTTTTAAAATAACCAAAAGACTCACCATTTATAGATAAGGAGACATGAACAGAAGATATGCATGTATATATCCAAGCTAAGAAAGGCAAGGGGAAGTTCATCTTGGACATAATGGATATGATAGCCTCCCAACTAACAGAATCATATGCTTTATGGATATCCAGCTTCATAAAACATCTAGGAGAAATATTTTTCCTATTGTAGCCTTTAATTAGCTCTTGGGAGAGTAATATATTATCTATAATAGATCTACCCACAACAAAACCATTTTGGTTAGGGGATATTAGCTCAGCAAGGCAATTTTTCATTCTAGAGGATAAAATTTTAGCAATACATTTATATACGACGTTACAACAGGCAATGGGCCTGAACTCAGTTACAGATTGAGGCATGCTTACTTTTGGAATAAGGGCTAGTTTGGTATGGTTAATACCTTTCAGCAAAGTATTGGTTTTAAAGAAGTGTTGAATTGCTTTACAAAAGTCATGTTTAATAATATGCCAACATTTTTGAAAAAACAAAGCAGAAAACCCATCCGGACCAGGAGAGCTAGTAGTTTTCATTTTGAAGATGGAATCATGAATTTCTTCTGGGGTAATGAGCTTTATTAAATTATTAGCTTGATCATTAGAAATATTACTAATAGGTAATTCATTAATGACCTGAATATTAGTTACTTCGTCAGTTTTAGTAAAAAGAAATTGGTAATAATTAAGGAAAGCTTGATTTATACTGGAATGAGTGTTAACTTCAAATCCATGTCTATCTTTAATCTTATGAATTAAAGCAGCAGTCTTCTTAATTTTCAGAGAGTTGTGGAATATTTTAGTGTTTCTATCTCCTCCTATATCCCAATTAATTTTGTTTTTTTCCCGGAGCATTTTAAGTTCAGTTTTGATTGCTATTTTCAGATTTTTAGTAAGTTCACTTACTTTATTAGATATAGCTATATTACTTGGGTCAGTTTGCAGTTGAATATGAGTTTCACTAAGCTCAGAGCTTAATTTGGTGGATAGAAGACTACCAGACCCATACTTATTTGAAGACCAACTTTTAATGGTGACTTTACAATCTTTAAGCTTCGATTGAAGAATATACATTGGATTTCCAAATTTTGGTGTGTCCCAAGCATGTTCAATTAGAGGAAAAAATTCAGGGTCAACAATCCAACTATTAAAGAAATTAAAAGAAGAATGACCTTTATTACTTCTGTTTCCCCTGTCCAAAATGATAGGACTATGATCAGAAAGAGAAGAAGAAGGGAAAATAGAAATTAAAGAAGGCCAAGCATTGAAGGCAGCTAAACTAAAATAAGAACGATCTAATTTGCAAAATGTTCTAATACCTGATCTGCTACAATTATTCCAGGTGCAAAACATACCAGATTTAGGAACTTCATGAAGGAGAGCAAGAATAATAGCATTATTAAGAGGAGCAACATCCACCAGAGTCAATGGTAAGCCTCCCATCTTATCCTCTGAATGTTGCATACAATTAAAATCACCAAGGCACAACCAGGGGGAGATTGTGTGCAAGGAAGGAAGAATATCAAGAAACAACTGCCTATTAGCTTTTATATTATCTGCATAGATAAAAGTAGAGTTAAAAATGGAATTTGTAGGAATGTGATTTATATTGCAGTGAATGAATTGTCTGTGAGTTTCAGTTGCACTAATAGAGTATAGCTGGGGATTCCACAAGATCAGCAGTCTCCCAAAAGGAGCAACAGTATGATTGTGAATAAAATCCCATCCAGGAGCAATACGTTTAGCAAACAAGTTAGTATCTGCCTCGGAGTATTTGGTTTCACTGATGCATATCATTCCTAGGTTGTTGCCTTTAATAAGCATTTTTATTTCATAAACTTTGGCATCATCATGTCCTCCTCTTATATTCCAGTATCCAATATTGTCTAGCATCATAATTTTTTGTATTTATTGGCAGATTGCCGAGTGAGTCTTTGTGGCCCTTGAAGCATAGCAGAGGTGTTTTTTTTTTCTTTGAATTTTTTGCAGTGAGCCTAGCCATAATTTGTTCTTGATTGAATTCATAGCCTTCATTCATGTCATCTTCCGAGCAAAATTCAGCATCTGATGATGAACTCATATTGAGTTCAAGTATGTTATCCTTTGAAGGAGAAAAGAGAGGAATATCTTGTAGTGGATTTAATTTTGCATATGGGCTAACAGTATTGTTACCAAATGAGTTCAAACCAGAAGAGGCAACTGCGGTAGTAATTCTATTCTGAGGCACTGGAGAGGTATTAAGAATTGGTGCCTCCATTTCCTTGTGCTTGCATTTATTAGTATCTAGCTGATGTTTACTTAATTCGGTTTCTTTTTGAACTTGGGTCTTTTGAGATATGTTGTTAAGTTCAGTAATATCACTCTGTTGATTAACAAATTTATCAGGTTCCACCCACATGTTACTTGATGTTCCCGCTTCCTCTTCTATTAATTCTCCTTCTTCTATTTCTGAAAGAATAGCAAAAGCATTACATGTTTCGATTGGATTTTATGCAACACTTTGTAACTGTGGTTCTTTAGTTGCCTGTATTGTGTCTGAACTAATTGAGTTCATATCTGTATTCTTTTTTGTTATGTCTGATTCCACTCCTTTGTTGTTCACTTGTATAGTCTTAGGCTTCCATCTTTGTTGCCTATTCTTCACATTGTCACCAATAATGTTTCTATGCCCTGAAGCTTTATTTTTATTTGTTGGACCGGAATCATTAGCCTGAACACTTTTTTCACTGCTAACTTTCTCTTCACCAATACTTTTGTCCATATCACAATTATTGGTAGAGTGACTAAAGACTTTACAGGCAGTGCATATCAGAGGCCTCCAATTATACTCAATGTATACTTTTTGACTTGTCTCTACTCCATCTCCTATTAATAAAAAATCAGGCAATTCTTTGTCCGGAGATATTTCAACTAAACACTTTGCATATTCCATTCTTTCCCTCTTTTCAGTAGCTTCATTGAAACAGATAAGCTTCCCCAAATGACAGGCAATCCAGTTAATTCCAATTAGTGTCCAAGCAATGTGGGGAATGTTATAAAGTTGTATCCATATAGGAACAGATTTTACTTGAGATTGCACTGAACCAAAAGCAGGTTTCCAAGTAGTTATTACAAACATTTGACCTCTAATAAATGTAGGATCTGCACGAAGAACAGTTTGCTTGTCCTCAGGACAAGAAAACTTGATGAAATAATTTGCACCGTCTGATTTGATCTCATATGAACCTTTCAGTTTCCATGTTTTTTTAAAATGAGTTACCACTGCCATGTAATTCACTGGCACACCCAAGAAAAACCCCACTAGATAACCCTCCCAAAAATTCATACCTTCAGTCACCAAAACCTCACGGGGAGGAAGCGGCGATCCACGATAATCAATATTGAACTCTAATGGAGTATATGATCCCTCATTTCTAGGCTTTGAAGCAAACAGAGAAGACCATGACTTCATCGGTGGGTCAGATTGAGCAATTGAGAGAGCAGCCTGATGAGTAGATCCAGGGTCAGGAGGAATAGGAGGAGGTGGGTCGAGAACAGGAGGAACAGGTACTAGGGCGGGATTAGACGAGAGGAGCGGAGAAGAAGAAGAAGAAGGAACCGGGTTGTCATATGTAGCCGTTACAATGGTTGCCATTTTTAAAATTGAAAATGTTGTGTCTTCATGTCACCTTTAATTACTTCCATAAGTAATTAACTTCCTTAATTACATTCAACAATTAACCATTAATTACTTTATTAAGTAATTACGCTTAATTAATCCATAATTAAGTGATTATTTTAAAATTTAATAAACAATTAACCAATTATTTAAAATTTATTAAAAAATTTATTAATTAATATCTTATATTTCAAAATCTTTAATTACTTAAGAGAAAGCATTTATCTTAATTAATTCTTTACCTAACTACAAAATAATATTCAATCAAGTATTCTCAAGTTAATAACAAAGATAAATTAACCCTTTTTATCTTCATAATTAAATAATTTGAATTTAAATCAAATTTTAATAACTTAACAACAAATTTTTCTATTTGATTTCAAATTTTTTACAATAACCTTGTTTGAAAAATTTTAGAAACACTTTGAAATTTAAAACAATTCAATCATCAATTTATACTTATTCATTTTCAAAATAATTTTAAAAACATAGTTTTTTAAAAACATTATTTAAAGCCTACTTAAAACTTTGATTTAATAATTCAAATTCAAACTATTCTTCAATATAAAAATTAAAAATTTAATTAATTATTTCCAAAGAAATCATTTTAACACATTAAATTTGAAAAATAAATTCAATTAACCTTCTAAAGTGTATGATTTATTTCTACTTTAAAACAACATGTAATCTGCATTACACTATACAGTGCAAATCATCGAAATTCGGGTTTAAAAATGCAACTTACCCTACACAGTACTAACTAAACACTGCAAACTAAATCACTCGGGTACGAACCCAAAACTCCACGAGCAAGCCCCGAAGCAACCCAGCACACACCCTAACTTCGAGTCGAACGCGAGAATATCGCGTGCCAGGCTTCGAGTTTTCCATCGTCTTCCCCAAATCACCATTACCCAGTGTACAACATGTACATACGTGCACTTGCACCACGTCCGCCGGCCAGCGACGGTCAACGCAACCCCCAACCACCATCACACGCAACCCTGACATCTCGATTCTCAACTCAGATCCATCTATATGCTCGCAAAACAAAAACCGACCAAATGAACCAAACCAACTTGAAACTGAAGTCGATACCACCCCAAAACTATCCATGGCCGACGCACCATGACGTCGACTAACTTCGCCATCATTACCATCAAACACCCCTTCCACGAGCTTCGTCTCTGAACCATCGCGATTACTTCCGGTCAAAAGTTCACGATGCAAAGCTTCAATATCCAGGCCGAACAAAAAGAACAACTTAAACCCTAGTTTCTGCAATTCCCATCAATCCACTACTATGAAAAATTATTCTGCATTTTTCCCATGATCTATAGCTTATACACAAGCTACGATCCAAGAATTATCTCCAATTATTAAGGATACAATCCGCGGTTCATAAAAATCCCCAAATCATTCAAACCGAAAATCCTACTTAATTACTCAATTAAAAATTATGATACAAACTTTAAAAATCCTAACTTTTCTATTGTAATCCAGATATACATTCAAAACTAAAGTTTGAAATCATAAATTTTTGCCCAAGTTTTGATTTTTACTTTAAATTAAAAAAAAATATGAATAACTAATTCATTTTAAACCCCATAACCATTTTTAGATGATAAATCACTTGATTTCAAACAACTTTCATTAACAAACCTCAATCCAATTCGTGTTAAAAATCAAGTTATGGGGATTTTGAAGGATTTGGGACTGTTTTAATAAACACAGTATTTATTTTTAAATCTTACAGGAAATTCAATATCTTAATTCAACATGCAATCCAAATTAAATAAAATTTTCATATAACATCATGATATCATCATAAAATAAAGATGAAGTCTAAAATTAAACTGTTTTCAAAAATAGTTTACTCGCTTTTTTTTCATTTTTGCAGAAAACAGGGTAAACTTCTCAGGCCTTTGAACAACTGCTAATCAATTTTGCTTTGCTGATGAAAAGTGATCCATGCATGCCTTTATTGATGTTTAAAAACTTGCCGATGAACTGAATCCTTATGCATGCTTGAACATCCATTGAATTGCAGTAAAGTTGAAGTTGATATGAAGTTGCAAATTGAAATTGGACTTCATTTAAATTTGCAGTTTTGATTTCAGTAGCATTTTGGGATTATGAAATTTTAGGTTTTTAAAAGAGATTTCTGTTTTGAACTAAGAAGTAAAAACAAAGAAAAAGTGTATAAATGTAAACTAATTTTTCTTCTTAAAAATATTTAATAAAAATAAATATTATATGTTGCCACTTGTCTTGAAGAGTTTACATTTGTCATTTAGTTTACTTAATTATTTTACAAGTGTTATTAAGGCTGTTAACTAGTTTACACATGTTTATTAGTATTTTTTATTAAATTTTCACTTAGTTTAAATGTAAATAAACTTACTTTCTTAAGTTACTAAATGAATAAATGCTTACATAAGTATTTATAAATTTACTTTTAAGAGAAAATATTCTAAAACTAATAAATACAAATATAATTATACATCTTATACATGTTATTTAAAATCTATAACTTTTATTTTTATATTTATCATTTATAACCATTTTAAATTGAGCAATTTAAAAGAAAACAAAACAAAGCTTGTTTTAAATTCTTTTCAAACAATCATATTTTAAATACTTTAAAAGAAAGACAAAACAAAACTTTGTTTAAAACCTTTTTAAACTATCTTATTTAAAAACAAACTGTTTATCTTGTATTTTAAAATAAATAAATTAATCTTTAGATTAACTTTTGAAAACATAGATTCTAAAACAAAGCTTCAATCTACAATATTCATACATTATAAATTATCAATTGATTAAATTAAGTTTCAAAATAACTCAAATTATAACATATACAAACATATATATTACAATTTGAAAATTCATCTTTAAATTTAATACAAAAGATCTTCTATTCACAATATATATCAAATGTATATATATTATAAACAGAATAAAATTTATTAACTTTGGAAAAAAAATTCTTATCAATAGTTACCAGATTAAATATATATTAACCGTAAAAATAATAAATTTATCAGTTTAAATTAAAATTACAAAGAAAAATTATCAAACCAGTTAAATTATTTATACAGATTATTAAAGTTATATTGCCTAAAATTCCGGGTCGTTACACTTTTGCTTCAGGAATTTGAATTGAATTTGAAACTTGATGTTGAGCTTGCATTGCTGAGATGATCTTGCACGTTTGAAGCTTTGAAACTGATGTTATTTTTCGATTTTGAGTTTTTCTTTGATTTTATATCTTGGTTTCATTATTTAAGAAGAAGGAAGATCTTGAGAAAATTTGAATTGAAAACCTAAATGATCAATTTTCTTTAAACATTTTGATATATGATTTTATTTTACAAAGAGAGATGTATGCCACTTGTTAGTTCAAATTCACAAATGTCACTTGCGTGATTATATTAATTTACAAATGTTAAAAATATAAAATTTTATGTTTAAACCCTTGCTATAAAAATCTCTTATGCATTTTAATCATATAAGTTAGAAATGTTAGAAATGTTTACTACATACAAATGTCTAAGCATAAATTATAAGTTTACAAATGTTCTAAATCATATTTATTCGTATGCTTATTTTAATAGGTTAATATCTTAATCAATATATGAATATTTATGTATTCAAATCACATTTACACGAGTTAAAATTAAAAAGAAAGAATTATTTAAAATCAAAGAAATAAACCTTTAATTAAATCTTATTTAAACTTAATCGAAAATAAAATTTCAAATCGATAAACATATTATAAATATTATATTTATTGGGTAGGAAATATTAATTTTAACTCTTTATTAGTTTTTCGAAAAGGTTCTACATTAAATTAAATCATAACTTTCAAATTTAAAATTTGAAAACTTTCAAATTTAAAAATTTAAAAACATGTTTTTATTTATTAAATTCAAACCAAAGATTTTCTATTTACAATATATATAAATATAACATTATAACTAGAACATTTAAATATTAACTTTAAAAATTATTATATTGGATTTTAAAATATAACCACAAATTACAATATATATATATATAGATACACATATATATTGTAATTAGACAACATATTTATATTAGTTTTGAAGAAATAAATTTTGCCAATTAAGTAATATTAGCTCTAAAAGAATAAACTTGCTGTTTAATTGATTATAAAAGAAAATTACTAAATCAATTTAATTATTAGTAAAGATTATTAACTTGATATTGCTTAAAATTCCGGGTCATCACACTAGGATTGATATATGACGTAGATAGGAAAACCGCAAGCATATCTAAACTTGAGTATTATGTATGTATATATTTAGATTATATAGTGGTTGCTCTTTTTCTTTGATTGTTTAAATAATAGAGAAATTTAGTGGATATATAGTAGTTACGCTTACTATATCATTATATTTTGAACACAATTGGTCATTATTAGGATAGGAGTATAAATAATGAGACATAATAGCTACGTGCCCAAGTACAGTATACCATTGATGCCATTATAAATGCTAAGCCATCTAAATATAGAATTTTGCAAAAATTTAGGCATTATTTTAAAAAGAAAAGATGCCTTAAGTGTTAAGTGTTCACTTTCTATTTCTATTAGTTAGTATTTGGAAATCAACAAACATCAAAGTTTTCTGTAGCTGGGTTTATTTTTAGATTTAAATCATCGCTAATCATGAGTACGGATAGCAAGAACAGTTTAATTATCACTTGAAATCTTATGTTTATATTCTCGCTTACGCTCGCCTGCTCGGTTTTTTATTTATTGAAGTTAAAATTTATGGTATAATCACTTGAACACCTTCGGCAACAGGAATACTTTTGTATTAACAAAAGTTAATACATACATACATACATACATATATATATATATATATATATATATATATATTAACACGATCAAAATCAATTACATTTTTGAGAAAAAAATCATTTGATTTTGGTAACACATTGTAATTATATTTCTTTTTTCATTGTGCCAACAACGATAATCTTCGTATACTAATATTGCAATAGAGATAACTATAAACAAAAATCTTGCGGATATCTTCCCTCCATTGGTAGGCTCTTAACCATGTAAACTACTTTGGAGATTGAACCCTTTTTCTAAGCTATAATATAAAGAGTTGTTTTAGAATAAATGGTTGAGCTAATCTATTATCGTGCTACAATGTATCTGGATATTTTGACACATTTCTACATTTCCAAGTTATATAACTTCAAATATGGTAAATCGTTTAATCAAAAACGATATAATAAAGGTAGGTATTATTTTATATTTCTTTTATTTTTTTGCAATGTTAACAAACTAAACATAGGAGATCAAGAAAACTCAAAAGAAGTAGAAACTACAATAAGTTTAAATACTTAGCTTACGCTTGATTATTGTTTGTTTTAAAGAATGTTTAATCTTTGTGTATAGAAGCAAACTTAAAATTAGCAAATATAGAGGTTGAGAGATGAACAAGTAATGGGATAAATGAATAATTTATAATACATACCATATTCTATGGTACACGGGAGAATATATATATATATATTACTAGTGAAAAAGTAGTAATACGTAGTAGGAGCAATGTCCTACTATATATATATAATAGGTTATATTTAATTAACTGTTTAAATAGGTTATATATTTAATTTATATAAATTAAATATATAACCTATTTAAACATTCAATTAAATATAACCTATTATATATATAGTAGGACATTGCTCCTACTACATATTACTACTTCTTCACTAGTAAAATATATATATATATATATATATATATATATGCTCTTTTCACTAGAAGGAGAAACTTTGCAATCTAATTAGTTTCTAGGACATACATCTACAAAAATTAATTTCAAAGCAAAGTCAGCAAAATAATTACTTTTAAGGACAAAGTAAGAAGTCCAATTACTTTCAAGGACATAATTTCATAGGTTTTTAGGCCTTAAAAACTGTGACGCCCCACCTCTACACCCATGCTAGCCAAGGACACTACAGGGTAATCCCATCAACTAACACGGAGAATAAGGCTGGTTGGGAGCGACCATCTATAGCCTTGCTCTAACTAACTATTGAATACATCGACAATAAACAAACCAAGCAGGTCGACATACCCGATGAATAATTAAAACAAAACCATAGGTGGTTGAAGGATCTATCAGAACAGAATATGACAACTCAAATGTAATATACATCACAGAACAGTAGATCATAATATACACATATACAGATACATAACAGAGTTTACAAAATAATACATGTCAAGTGGTATAGCAAACCACAATATACAGACGAGTCAAAAGAATACATATATCAGAGTTACAACAAAATAGGACTACACAAAAGCTTTAACAAAAAGGAACAAGCTGAATAGTCCATGCGGAAGCAAAATAGGCTAAGTCCAAAAGCACCTATCCTGAAACATCTCGGTCTGACCCGAGTATAAAATACACGGGTCAGTCTAGCTAAACAAATCAGTTATATAAACTGAACAACAATAAACCTGCAAGGTTTCAAGGCATAACAAATATCTCTAAAGGAGATAACACAATCATCTAACAAAAGATGAATCATATGATAACAAAACAAGCCTCATATCATAGGCAACATAGAGAAACAAAGGATACAATTATCCCAAATCAAGCCAAAAAGGCAAATAACAATTGCCAATAAGGTATACAAGTTCCACAAGGTAAACGCTACTCATCATGTGGCTCAAAAAGACCAACACCGAAGGGCGATACCAAGGGAATATACATATGAATGAAACATCAGAAAATTTTCTCGAGCTCAGTACTGTACAAACAAGGATCCATGAGCCCGAAACTCCAAACCCAATATCACCCATGCGGCTCATAACGACCAACATCGGAAGCGATACTAAAGGGCAACCCAATATCACCCATGCGGCTCATAACGACCAACATCGGAAGCGATACTAAAGGGGAACAAACCCGAAGGCACAAACCCGAAGGCACAAACCCGAAGGCACAAAACCGAAGGCAACATACCGTAGTGGTGAAGGTCGGAGACCCAGTTCTGGACACCACTAACTGGCGGAATGTGTAATAACTCTCAAAAAGGAATCCGAAAAGTGGTAACGCGAGTCCCATAACCACTCGTTCGCACTAAACGGTTTACTATCCGTTAGTTAATTTAACAATCAAAACAGTACAAAGTTCACCTCATATCATCGGTAAACCAAACCCGAAGGTTAAAACGATCAATTGAATAGGTCGGGGATTAATCGGAAAGACAAATGCATGGATTCATGGTCCATGTTTTACCTAACCATTTAATCTCCCTTCCACTCCGCTCGAAGTGCGAAATTGTGTATGTGCGTTTTAAATAGAATTTAAGAATTGGAGAAGGAAACTTTTAGTATGATTTAGAGGGATTATTTATGAAAACCCGTGAATGAAGTCAAAAATAAGTTATCAAAGCCAAAGATGCAATGACAACCGCTAAAAACCAACTTGAATCGATAAAATTTGGAAAACCAATCCAAATGAGCAAAAATAGGCAAAACAGCAAAATAGGAGCAGTTCGGTCGACCGGACTACAGGGCTCGGTCGGCTGGCTAGATGCAGGAAATAAATAAAAAACTCGGGATAGCATGCCGGTCCACCGTCTACAGGGCTCGATCGGCCGAACTGCAAGTTTCTGCAATTCCTGCCCTTTCTCCTCAAAATGCAAACTCTTCCAAAATGCGACCGTTCGAGCAATGGACCTAAGGAGCCTTAGCCAATAGATACCCCAGCTCCATTAGCTCTCCGATTCGCCACCAAAAACATGTTCAAAACATCAAAGTTAGGATCTTTAAAGAATTGAACCCAAACACTAAAAATTTGGATATTCTCCCATTCAATCCAAACCATAAGCAAGTGCAAATGAACAAGTGTTAGGAATTCATACCCAACATCAATGAAATCAAGAGAAGTAGATGTGAGTTCAAAACTCACCTTTTAATCCAAAAACAAAGAAGAAGGAGTTCAATTTGCAAAGAGAAGACCAACTAATCTCCACTTCAACTCTACTAGCTTCAATCTAAGAATAAAACAAGTATTTTTCTAAGTTTAGGTTTAGGAATTTCTGAGATTGAAGAGAGAAGGAGATAGAGAAGATGAAGAGGAAGCTTACCAATGTCTTCTCTTTGATATTGGAGCAAGAATCCAGTTTGCAAAGAAGAAACTAGGGCTTGCAATTTCTATTTCCCTTTCCCCTCCACCATTTCAGTTTTGCTTAAGTTAAAGAAATGTAATGAGGGTGAATGGAGAGGAGAGGGCCGAGTTAGGTTAATAAACTAACAAATGGGCTGAACCCAAACCCAAAACCCAAATAGAAAAAGTTGCAAAAATTCAACTTACTCCAAACATATCAAAGCTTATACTTAAAAAGATCGCAAACGCCATTTTGGACTTAATGGAAATGGTTTCGAGTCCTAATTCGGCCGTTTGCAGAAAGTAACATTTCGGACCAAAATCCGACTAGCGACGCTATATTTAAATAAAATATCTAAATATAAAAATCGTTAAATATGCGGGTTGTTACAGATCTCCCCTCCTTACAAAATTTCATCCCCGCAATTCCTAGAGACGATATTTGTAACAACTACATACATACAACATTCAAAAGAAAAGGAAACAAGCTTGAGACGAAAAGATATTCTCACCGTTGCCAAGCGAAGATAGAAAACCCGGATAGGATCGCTCAATAAACTCTTTGGTTTCCCAAGTACAGTCATTGGGATTAGCGGACCATTGAACTTTAACGAGCGGCACGTCCTTGTTTCGAAGGTGTCGCACCTCCGTGTCAAGTACGCGAATAGGTTGCTGTACAATAGATAAGTCCGGTGAGTCCTCAAGCTCTTGCAAATCAGGAGAAGTAATAACAGAATCCGACTCCTGAAGACACTTCCGAAGTTGAGAGACGTGAAACACGTCATGAATGCCAGATAAATGAGCAGGAAGTGAAACTCTATAAGCCACAGGGCCAATACGTTCAGTAATAGAAAATGGTCCTATATAGCGAGGAGCCAATTTCCCAGTTGTACTGAAACGCATAACCCCTTTCAAAGGAGAAACACGAATAAAAACAAGATCGCCGATCGAGAACTCGAGAGGCTTCCTACGGCTGTCCGCGTAGGATTTCTGGCGACTCTGTGCCTCTTTCATTCTCAACCGAATAAGATCAATCTTCTTGGTAGAATCACGAACAAAATTAGGACCAAGAATAAGCTTCTCTCCAGATTCCAACCAACAAGAAGGTGATCGACATGGCCTTCCATATAAAGCTTCGAAAGGAGCCATACCGATACTAGACTGAAAACTATTGTTGTAGGAGAACTCTACAAGAGGTAGGTGATCCTCCCAACTACCACCAAAATCAAAAATACAAATACGGAGAAGATCTTCCAAAATACGATTCACCCATTCAGTCTGTCCGTCAGATTACGGATGATAAGCTGTACTAAAATTAAGCTTTGTTCCTAGAGCTTGCTGAAGACTCTTCCCAAAATGACTCGGGAATAAAGGATCACGATCACTCATAATAGAACTAGGAACACCGTGAAGTCTCATGATTTCCTTGACATATAACTTAGCCAAATGAGAAGTAGTCCTATTAGACTTAATAGGAACAAAATGAGCAGATTTAGTGAGGCGATCAACAATAACCCAGATGCTAGAATGGCCCGACCTCGAATGAGGTAGGCCGTTAATGAAATCCATAGAAATCTGATCCCATTTCCACAATGGAATCTCTAGAGCTGAAGAAGACCAGAAGGACGCTGATGCTCGGCCTTAAAACGCTGACAAGTTATGCAATTACTCACATAACTCGCCACATCGCGCTTCATGCCTTCCCAATAATAAAGACGATGCATATCAGCATACATCTTACTACTACCAGGATGAATGGTATACTTAGAACGGTGACAGTCATCAAGAATGTCATGCCTAAGTGTAAAATCAGAAGGCACAAAAAGACGGTTCTTCTTGCGAAGACACCCATGAGAATCAATGCTGAAATCCCGCAACGCCTCATCACAGGATCCAGACTCACAAAGTTGGATAAGATGCAACAAATCAGGATCACGCCGTTGAGCATCGGCAATACGATCCAATAAAATAAGTGAGCTCCCAAACTAAATAATAGAATAGGAGAATCAGAAGATGAACCTCGATCACGAATTTCACAAAAAGATAGAGTCTCAAGAATATCTCATTCGGCAAGCATCATAGAAATAACAACCGAATGTTTGCGACTAAGCGCATCAGCAACACGATTACCCTTTCCAGGGGTATACTGGATATCAAAGTCATAGGAAGCAAGAAACTCGAGCCAACGCTGTTGTCTCATATTGAGTTCCTTCTGAGTGAACAAATACTTCAAGGATTTATGATTGGTAAAGAGAATGAAGCGCTCGCCCAATAAATAGTGTCGCCAAATCTTCAAGGCAAAGACAATGGCAGCTAACTCAAGATCATGAGTGGCATAGCGAACTTCATTCGAACGTAGTTGCCTAGAAGCATAAGCATCTACCTGATCCTTCTGCATAAGAACAGCACCGAGACCACTACCACAAGCATCGGTGTAGACAATAAGATCATGATTCCCCTCGGGAACCACAAGAATAGGAGCTTCACACTTGTCGGACCAAATAAAACGAATGCCTTTCCGAGTAAGGCAGGTGAGAGGAAGCACAACCCGGGAAAAATCCTTAATGGATCGACGGTAATAACCTACCAATCCAAGGAAACTACGAATCTCATGCACTTTCTCAGGCCTCTTCCAATTCTGGATGGTTTCGATCTTTGAGGGATCGACAGAAATGCCATCGGAAGAAACAACATGGCCTAAGAACTTAACCTTATTCTCCCAAAAATGGCACTTGGAGAATTTGGCTCTAAGCTGATGATGACGAAGAGTATTCAAGACAATTCTCAAGTGATTAGCATGCTCAGCTTCGGACTTAGAATAAATAAGGATATCATCAATGAAAACAAGGACGAACTTATCGAGATATTCCCGGAATACCCGGTTCATGAGATCGACAAAGAAAGCAGGAGCGTTCGTCAACCCGAACGGCATAACGAGCCACTCAAAAGAACCATAACGAGTGTGGAAAGCGGTAAGAGGAATGCTATCTTCCGCGACTCATAACTGATGAAAACCTGTGGCAAGGTCAAGCCGAGAAAAGACCTTAGCACCACTCAATAGATCGAACATATCATCGATCCTAGGCAATGGATACCTATTCCTGATGGTTAACTCCTTAAGCTTGCGATAGTCAATGCAAAGCCTAAGAGTTCCATCGGACTTCTTCACGAAGACGACCACGGATCCCCACGGAGAAAAATTGGACTGAATTAACTGCTTGGACTCAAGCTCTAAAAGCTGCTTCTTGAGTTCCTCATTTTCCTTTGTAGACATCCTCGTGGGAGGACGACTAACTGGCTGCGTGCCTGGAATGAGATCAATGCGGAACTCAATTTCCCGCTTAGGTGGCAAACCCGAAACAGGATCAAAAACATCAGAAAAGTCACAAGCAACAGGAATACGAGATATATCATCATCATCTCGCGAGTCAAGGGAATATAAAGCCATTTCGGAATTATCCACATCCCGAAGAACAAGAGATAACTGAGTAAGCGAATTTGGATGTCGAAGATACAAAATTCTCTCCGAACAAATAATCCTGGCATCATATCTCACTAGCCAGTCCATTCCCAAAATCATATCAAATCCCAGACAAGAAATAACGTGCACACACGAAAAGAAAAGCCACATAAAACAATCTCAATATCATCACAAAGCATACTAAGGGTCGCGGATCCCCCAATAGGATTTGCAATCCTTAAAGAAGTAACCAAACAAGAAACATCCAAGGATAAATCATCAACGAGCTTCTTCGATACGAAGGAATGTGAAGCACCCGTATCGAAAAAAACTCGTATACTATGATCATGAAAATAAATAGAACCTTCCAAAATAGATGGAGATATACCTTTGGGCTGAGAAGGACCTTCAGAAGCTTTAGCGGCATAAAGCTTGCTAGACTTGGCACCAGCCGGAACAGTAAGGCAAGCTGAAACATGATGACCTTCCTTCTTGCAATAGCGGCAGAAGAGAGGCTTAGAACAAGCTCGAATCATATAATCAGGAGAACCACAATTGAAACACTTTCGAATGAAAGGTGTTCCGTAAGACTGAGGCTGAGAGCTAGAACCACCAGTCTTCTTCTTCTTAGAAGGAAAAGGCCTGGACTTCTGAAATGGAATCGGCCTCTTGTTGGGGTTCTTAGAAACCTCAACATCAACATCACTATCACACTCCTTCTCAACGGTCTCGAGATGAAGCGCAGAATCAACCAACTCCTCAAAAGAAAGTTTAAGTTGGAGCAACAAAGACTTCTTAAGATATTTCTTAAGACCAGAAACAAACTTCAAATTCTTCTTATAAGAAGTGCTAATGAATTCAAGACCATACTTAGATAAAGCCTCGAATGATGCAACATACTCAGAAACAGAAGATTTCCCTTGCTTCTACTCAAGGAAGTGACGGGTCAATAAAACTTTTTCAGATTCAGGAACGAACTTGAGCTCAAATCGCTCCCGAAACTGAGTCTAAGAAAGAGTAGACTCATCAATCTCGGCTACAAGAAGCTCATACCAATCAAGAGCACGCTCTTGTAATAAGCTAGAAGTTACAAGAAATCTATCATGGTCAGCAAGATCCATACGAGAGAAGATACGCTCGCACGTGTGAAACCAAGCTTGGACTTCAAGAACAGACTCGGATCCCTTAAACGGCTTTCCCCCAAGATGAGAAAAATCACTGCACAGACGTGCAAAAGCAGACTTGCGAGGCGGAGACACTCGAGGAGGAACTGGAGTCTGAGTTCTCCTAAACAATTCCAAAAACCGATCGGCAGACATATAAACGCCATCAGGATGTGAACCACTGGATCGTCCAGCATTCAAACGTCGTCCCCTGCCTCTTCCAGCCATACGCTGAAGATTATTCACAAGGTAGATAATCAAGATGGAATAATATGGAACAAAAATGCATTCCTAGACGTATTCCCAATTTCTGTCTACTACAAAAGGCACAAAAGAAATAAGGAGGCACGATGGTTCAAAGATTTGTATCACTTATACACTTTGATGTACCGTAATATGTGTATCTATTCTGTGTTTATCATATTTTGTCCTGAACTCAGCTCTGATACCACGCTGTGATGCCCCACCTCTATACCCACGCTAGCCAAGGACACTACAGGGTAATGCCATCAACTAACACGGAGAATAAGGCTGGTTGGGAGTGACCATCTATAGCCTTGCTCTAACTAACTATTGAATACATCGACAATAAACATACCAAGCAGGTCGACATACCCAATGAATACTTAAAATAAAACCATAGGTGGTTGAAGGATCTATCAGAACAGAATATAACAACTCAAATGTAATATACATCACAGAACAGTAGATCATCATATACACATATACAGATACATAACAGAGTTTACAAAATAATACATGTCAAGTGGTACAGAAAACCACAATATACAAACGAGTCAAAAGAATTCATATATCAGAGTTACAACAAAATAGGACTACACAAAAGCTTTAACAAAAAGGAACAAGCTGAATAGTCCTTGCGGAAGCAAAATAGGCTAAGTCCAAAAGCACCTATCCTGAAACATCTCGGTCTGACCCGAGTATAAAATACACGGGTCAGTCTAGCTAAACAAATCAGTTAGATAAACTGAACAATAATAAACCTGCAAGGTTTCAAGGCATAAAAAATATCTCTAAAGGAGATAACACAATTATCTAACAAAAGATGAATCATATGATAACAAAACAAGCCTCATATCATAGGCAACGTAGAGAAACAAAGGATACAATTATCCCAAATCAAGACAAAAAGGCAAATAACAAATGCCAATAAGGTATACAAGTTCCACAAGGTAAACGCTACTCATCATGCGGCTCAAAAAGACCAACACCGAAGGGCGATACCAAGGGAATATACAAATGAATGAAACATCAGAAAATTTGCTCGAGCTCAGTACTGTACAAACAAGGATCCATGAGCCCGAAGACTCCAAACCCAATATCACCCATGCGGCTCATAACGACCAACATCGGAAGCGATACTAAAGGGCAACCCAATATCACCCATGCGGCTCATAACGACCAACATCGGAAGCGATACTAAAGGGCAACCCAATATCACCCATGCGGCTCATAACGACCAACATCGGAAGCGATACTAAAAGGCAACAAACCCGAAGGCACAAACCCGAAGGCAACATACCGTAGTGGTGAAGGTCGGAGACCCAGTACTGGACACCACTAACTGGCGGAATGTGTCATAACTCTCAAAAAGGAATCCGAAAAGTGGTAACGCGAGTCCCATAACCACTCGTTCGCACTAAACGGTTTACTATCCGTTAGTTAATTTCACACTCAAAGCAGTACAAAGTTCACCTCATATCATCGGTAAACCAAACCCGAAGGTTAAAACTATCAATTGAATAGGTCGGGGATTAATCGAAAAGATAAATGCATGGATTCATGGTCTGCGTTTTACCTAACCATTTAATCTCCCTTCCACTCCGCTCGAAGTGCGAAATTGTGTATGTGCGTTTTAAATAGAATTTAAGAATTGGAGAAGGAAACTTTTAATACGATTTAGAAGGATTATTTATGAAAACCCATGAGTGAAGTCAAAAATAAGTTATCAAAGCCAAAGATGCAATGAAAACCACTAACAACCAACTTGAATCGATAAAATTTGGAAAACCAATCAAAATGAGCAAAAATAGGCAAAACAGCAAAATAGGAGCAGGTCGGTCGACCGGACTACAGGGCTCGGTCGGCTGGCTAGATGCAGGAAATAAAAAAAACTCGGGATAGCAGGTCGGTCGACCGGCTACAGGGCTCGGTCGGCCGAACTGCAAGTTTCTACAATTCCTGCCCTCTCTCCCCTAAATGCAAACTCTTCCAAAACGCGACCGTTCGAGCAATGGACCTAAGGAGCCTTAGCTAATAGATACCCCAGCTCCATTAGCTCTCCGATTCGCCACCAAAAACATGTTCAAAACATAAAAGTTAGGATCTTTAAAGAATTGAACTCAAACACTAAAAATTTGGATATTCACCCATTCAATCCAAACCAAAAGCAAGTGCATATGAACAAGTGTTAGGAATTCATATCCAACATCAATGAAATCAAGAGAAGTAGATGTGAGTTCAAAACTAACCTTTTAATCCAAAAACAAAGAAGAAGGAGTTCAATTTGCAAAGAGAAGACCAACAAATCTCCACTTCAACTCTACTAGCTTCAATCTAAGAATAAAACAAGTATTTTCCTAAGTTTAGGTTTAGGAATTTCTGAGATTGAAGAGAGAAGGAGATAGAGAAGATGAAGAGGAAGCTTACCAATGTTTTTTCTCTTTGATATTGGAGCAAGAATCCAGTTTGCAAAGAAGAAACTAGGGCTTGCAATTTCTATTTCCCTTTCCCCTCCACCATTTTCAGTTTTGCTTAAGTTAAAGAAATGAAATGAGGGTGAATGGAGAGGATAGGGCTGAGTTAGGTTAATAAACTAACAAATGGGCTGAACCCAAACCCAAAACCCAAATAGAAGGTTGCAAAAATTCAACTTACTCCAAACATATCAAAGCTATATTTAAAAAGATTGCAAACGCCATTTTGGACTCAATGGAAATGGTTTCGAGTCCTAATTCGACCGTTTGCAGAAAGTAACATTTTGGACCAAAATCCGACTAACGACGCTATCTTTAAATAAAATATCTAAATATAAAAATCGTTAAATATGCGGGTTGTTACAAAAACTAATTATTTTTCATTTTGTCCTTAAAACTAACTATTTCAGTTGTGCATCCTAGAAACTAATTGCACTTGCTAAAGAGACCCTTGTGTCTAATTACCACTATATATTTTATATATTCTTCCTTCGTTAAGTTATTTGTCTATATTGTAATTACTGTAATACATTATATATTTTGAAGCTTTTTTTATGCATGTTATTTAGATAAGAGTTTACTTTAAACCAAACTGGAAATACATGATTATTAAACAATAATGGTTGGTTGTTTATATGCTTGAAGAGAATATGCAATGTTAAAAGGTATTTTTTGAGATTTCAATAAGTAGCAAGCTTAACTATTGAGATGCTTTTGCTGTGAATTTATATATATTTTGTGTACGGAAGACACTGGAAAAGATATTGCCATTTACTTCAAAATTGGTAGTTGTAATTTGTCTGACCCTTTGTGCTTGAAATGATACAGCCATGTGACATTCTAGACGTTACCAGATGAAAATGTCCGAATTCCAGGTACAACTTCAATTTAAAATATGAGAATATTTTATTGAAAGATTATGTGATGATTATTATGGAAGATATTTTACCTTGATTGTATTATTAGAAACATAGGTTGTGTGTTTTCTTATTTTTCTAATTGAACCTTAACATTATATGGATAGAAGGTCGAATGTTTTTTATATCAAATATAATGAGTTTTTGTATCTGTCAAATACTCACATCAGTATTTCTATCACTATATACACTAGTAATGCCCAATTTTTTTTGAATATGCATAATTTTAATATAAAACTCTAAAGACTACTATATTCTTGCAATAATTTATATTTTCTTTTGTTTCACTATTAAATCATTTCTGTGCATGTATATGTCTGTATCACTATCTAGTGTTGCTTACTTGAGTAAGCCACTTATTGCATATAAGTTATGTAATTCGACCTAGATGATATACAATTGAAGGAAAAAACCAAATATAATGCATCGACGGACCAATGCAACACACATTTCCAACTTTGAGAACTCATTAATGGAAAAAACTCAGCATGCGGTAGTTTATGTGGTACAAAAGGCATGCCCTTAACACTCAGTGGATAATGTTGTGACGCAACACAAGTGGAAACTCAATATAGTAGGATGAGGCAATGGAGGTGGTGGGCTATTAAATGCTGTAGTATGTGCTATGTCCCAAGACCTCCTCAATTCATGTGGGAACTATTTATATTTTTGTTCCATTCCCTTGTCCCATTATCTTGGTGGATCTACCTTTCATTTTTTCCTCTCTTATTTCCATAATTATGAGTGCGGTACTGCTCATTACTACCACTTGAAGAGCTTATAGGAGAAGGTTATGGAGTTGCAGTTGTGATGCGTTATCAACTATTTCAATGTGGTTTAGCAAGTAGGTGCAACATAATTCTTGATAGGATTCAACCACTGTTGAGGTCAGTAGCCTTGGAAGAAAGAGGAGGAAGCACTGGACCCAAATCTGTTAGATATTTCAATGAATCCAAAGAGGAATGGTGGACACCGAAAGTGTTGGTCAGGAAGTAGCATCTGTTATGGGGTCCATGAAAATCGTGCTATCAGGAGGCACATTGCATCACAAGTATGTAGCATCATAAACTAAATTTCTATGGATTCAGCCCGCTGGACTACTTGAATAATAAGCTCATAGTTATTTTTGTTAAAAGTTTGTTTGGAATTTAGAATTGATAAGTTGGGAGCATAAGGCAGTTGGTACATTATTTACCCAATTTAGTGGCACTTTTATATGTTTTTAAGGATATTTTTTATGTACATATATATATATATATATATATATATATGTACTTTATATGCTTTGAAGTGTAATAATATATTACTTCATTTGTATACGTGAGTGTGTATAATGCATATTAATGTAATTTGTAAACAAATCTATTTACCAAAATTTTACCATATTAATCTTTATTTGATACTGGTTGTGGATGAAATTTTAGTTTTAAGTTATATTCAATCTATATTTCATATTTTCATACTACGAAATAGCCTCTTTTACATTTATCACTTTTTGGACTCCTTTTGTCATCAGTATGACATCTTCATATTCTATTATCTAAATTGTCTTCAAACGTTTCGTTTAACTTTTTTGTTTTATTCACTATAGCCTTTAAATTTTATAGCTTTAAGTTTAAGGATAAAGTGCACATTTAATCATGGTATTTATTTAACTGCTTTATCCCTGCAGAATAAGCGCTCTCATATGAAAATTACTTCATTTAAAATTTTATCGAGTTGAATCTCTAAAATATTGCTGTGTTTTTTATAATGCACTTTGTATTATGTAGATCTACAAAACATACCCAATTTTGTTACTTCTATGATCTGGTGGTTGTAAACATTGCATTATGTAAAGATGTATGCAGTCAAATAACTAAGTAGCAACATCGCTCAATGAGTTATATTGTTTCAAGTCCCTAGCATTCTTCAAATTAATGCATGGCTTTTAATGCAATGAGAGGTAGAAAGAGAGTTAACTATTTTTTTTTGAGAATCAACTAACTTTTCTGAACAATATTGTCCAAACATTTATCTGATGGTCAAGTGCACTACTGATTTTTATGGAAGAGTGGAAATAGGATAATAGTGGGTAGAAATTGGCTAGGTAATTTCGTAATGAGAAGGATCGAGGCAAATCTATAAGGAGATTTTCAACAGAGTAATTTAAGTAGTATGATAAATCTACTATATTTCTCTAAATTTACAAGGCAATTTCATTGGGATATGTTACCATTTTGCAAAATGACTACATCGTACATTTAGCGCCTAGAAAGAAAATAATTTGCAACTCCATTAAAATGATTTACCTAGAAAGCAACAATCAACCAATGGTCCAACTTGAAATTCATTTTCAAATTTAGTCCATTATATCTATACACATGTTAACTAGCCGACTCGTTACTTTTTAAAATGGAGACGATGCAAGTTTTTAAGTTCCAAACTATTAAAATTGCTAATTTTAATATTATTACATTTCTCTACTTATTGATGTAATGGTTGATTGATCTCTTTATCCAATTAATTATTTATTAAAATAAAATTTTCTCATTCATGTTTAGATAAATGGTAGATTTGTGCAGGCATGCACATAGAAAATGCAACGTATTCGTACACATCAAGTCAATTCGTTAGATTAAAAAAATTGTATAAAGTGTGATTTTTAACACGGTTCCTTCTGTGCACGTGCATCGCACGTGTTATAGTACTCGTGTGTGTGTGTGTATATATATATATATATATATAATATATATACATACATGAGTTGCCTATATCATCCGTTCTGTTGAAGCTATGTTTTCGCTAGGCTCTTGATTTGTGAGGCATGTGAATGTATGCAAGGTGCATGTGTGTTAGCCTGTATATGTGAATTGTGCACGCTTTTTGCCGTACTATTGTTTTGTGCATTTTCTCATTGAATAAATTTTGGTTGCATTCTTTTGTGAATTCTTTTGTTTTACAACACCTGGTTCATCCTTAGATTTATTTAACAAGCTTATATACTTGACTGAGAATATATGCACCCCATATTATATTTACATTCTTGTGTTGCACATAGGTTTTATTCCCGATATTTAAAAATTAGGAATAAACACGTACTTGGGTTTTAGAGTGTGAGGATTTTTTCATTTACTATATTTTAATATCTATACATAAGTTAATTACTTAAAAAAATAATCTTTACAATTCAAAGATGTTTTATCCGTTGTATTTTAAATAAGAGGAAATGTTTCACATAATAACAGTTCTTAGTCATTTAATTTAGAAACTAGTTATTAATGATACAGGGAATATTATATTATGGTTTAATAAACTATTTATTTAAATTTAGAATAAATATATAATAATTATCATTTATGACCCAATTTTAGTTATTAATTTTATATATTATGTTTTATTATGCATTGATTTATGTATTTGAATAATTAGTGTTATAATTTGTTTTTTATTTCTGAATTATTATCTTCTTCATAATGATTTTGATGATATGAATGATTAATTGTTGATATAGTTTTCACAAATGAGTTGACATGATATGGTGATGACACTTATATATTGATTTTGTGAGATTTCATTTTCGTATGATGAGAAATCTGAATAAATGGTTTAGATATACTGTCTGATATGGGACTTTCGATAATACTTTTCTAATTTCATTGGACTTGTCATATAGAGATACCTAGTGTGGAACAAGTGTAGTTTATGGGAATTGAATAATTTCCAAATAATATGCAAACTTGAAGATAAAGATTGATCGAACTCCCAAAGTACATAAAAAAATTCTTCATAGTTTAGTTTAATATCCGCACTGTAATAATGAGTGAGTCTTGGAAAGGGAAAGACAATTCCCACTGCATCAGTTACCATGAACGTTATCTTAGAGTAGGCTTTTGTTTAATGAAGAAAATTGATTTTTCCAAACTTTCGCCTCTTGCACGTACCTCTCTTGTTCCTTTTTACTCATACCCATTGGATGTGACCCCATGGATTGAAGCTATCAGGTTAGAGGGATTCCCAAATTGGTTCTCATTTGAGCCAAGAGTCAGATTTCCCATTCCTCCTTTACCATTGTTATTCTGAAAGTTTCCTCGGTACCCTTTCTCGATCAGCCTCTCTACTTTGTTCTTTAGATGTCGAGAGTTGTAGGTATGATGGCAATTGGCTCAGTGGAAGCGGCAGTATTCCTCATCCTGATTTTGCTTTATTTTCTTCCCTTTGTTGGGTAAGTTGTAAGCAAGTTCAACCCTAATCATCTCGTACATCTGATTAGGAGTTTCGGTGAGTGGGGTTTCTGCTACGAAGCTAAGTGCCTACTGTCTCTTTACTGGCAGGTGATATCCTTCTATCCCCTTCTCTTATCACAACTGGGGGCAGAAGACTTTTGAATCTATGTAGTGGAACCAGTTTCTTCCATCTTATTGTAGCCACTGGCTCTTTCGTAGAAATCCTTCATGTTGTGGCATGACTTACTTCTATTCTTTTGCATATAGGTTCCCCTTCTAATCTTGGCATAGGCCGCCATCAGTAATGCTCCTTCATCACTTACTCTGATCCTAAGAGCCTCAGAATTGAAATGCTTAATAAAATTGCATAGACTCTCATTTTCATCTTACTTAACATAGGACATTACCTTTACTTCAAGGGAGGCTTCTCTTCCTGAATTAAGCTTTCTTAGAAAACCGACAGATAGCTGTAGACATGAATGGACCACCGCTGACCCAAATATCTTAAACCATCTAGATGTTGCTCTAGCTAAGTAAACTGGGAAAATTTTACATCCAGTCATCTTCCTTCTTATAGAATATCCATATGGTATTCAAATGTACAAAGGTGATCGTATGGATTTGTAGTCCCATTGATTAATAGGGCCTTGATGTTATCAGGGAAGTCTGCTTCGATGATAATCTCGCTAAATGGGGAAAATCCTTCGTACCTAATGTTATCCCCAGTTCCCTATTGGCAATGTTTAGCCAACTGCTCTACATGAGTTGTTAGGTAGCGGATTTCGTCTTTTTTAGGTTTAGACTGTGACGATTTATCCTTAGATGGTGAGGTGGCATCATCTTCTTTCATAGAAGATAGAGTTTTTTTCTTAAGCAACAGAAGACTAATGTTAGCTATTTTTGTCTTGATTATGGATTTTCTTAGATCTTGATTTTCAGCTTGATATCAATTCTTTGGCTAGCATCACTAGTCCTATCTTTGGGAATGTCATTATCATTCCGCAATAGCCATCGCAGTAGGTGAACGAAGGAGATGAGCCATGGACCTAGGTGGAGAGGGTCTTTGGATAGTATGTTGGGCCATAATTTTCTTTATCCCTTTAATCCTTTGGTTAAATTGGTTTTTGAAAGATTGAAATGTGACCAGGAAGGGGTCTATGGGAACTTCATTCGTAGCTCCCGCTTCAGTTTGGGCTTCCCATGTTATCAGTGACTTATCGACAGTCTTTGAAGTCAATTCTAAATGTTCTTGAACATGAGGGACATATGAATCGATGGGATTCATGGTACTTGGAATAAACATGGGTAAAGTTTTACTGGATGTAGGAAATAAATGGAGGTTCGAGCCCTCCTTCTAACGACAAAAATGTTGGTAAGATTTTTGTCTTATAACACTCTAATTGTTGATGAAGTAATTTTTGCACTAATTACCACAATGATTCTGAATTTTTGACAAAATTAAGTAGTATTAAATTTTTCTTTTAAGTAGTGATCATGTTGTTATATGCTTTCACAATTAGGCAGTTGCACTTTAATTGTTTATTAAAATGTCAAATCCAAATAATATTTAATTTTGATACAAATAAGGTAAGATTTGGTACTAAAAACTAGTTAAATAAATAACAAAATGCAGGATATAGTAAAGAACACAAGGAATTTATGTGTTTCGGATGTTAAGCAATCCTACGTCCATAGGAGAAATTTCTCTTCCTTCCTTTATATTTTCTGGTACAACTTACAATGGTAGAGAGTACAATAAAAACTTAAAACTATGAAAAAGTGAAAAAGGTAAAAGTCCCATTCTTGCTACAGTGCTTTTTCTATTTTTAGTATGGAGATTTATATGGATCACTATACTCCTTCTCTTGTCGTTATGCTCCATCCCTTGGATCGTTCCAGATGTCACTTGTCTGCATCGTCTATTTGATACACCAAGATTACTGACATGTCTTTAGTGGGAAGTTTGAGATGAAGGCGGTAACTCATGAAATCAGAGTGGGAATATTTGAAATCATGGTGGGAGTATTTGAAATTATGGCAAGAGACTTCAAATTTGAATTGGCTTTACATATGAGTCCTTTAGACAATAAGAGTGACTCTTTAGTTTTTGGGCAGGGTGATGACTTGCTTAACTTGGGGATTTAGTTCGATACATGTATGAACGCGACCTGGCCGACTATAATCTGAGCTGAATGTAATTCGAGTTGCCCTTGTTGTATGGGTTATTGATAAGGATGATATATATCTTTGCAATCAACCTGTTAGTATGGATCTGCGTTGGAGCGAAGCTTAAGTAACCTTGTGCACAACCCTTTGAATGCTTTTGAACTCCATGAGGTATTACTTGTGTAATGTTCCACCTTTCTTATACTTAAAGACGACACTTAATACATCCTCAGTATTCGTGTACCGATTATTTAAGTATTTGCAAGACAGGTCATTTGGGGTAAAGAAAGAAAAGACATAACATAATCTCACAAAATGTGACGAGTAATATATAATATGAACACGTCTTCACAAAAATAAATCATCTTTATTATACACATCATTAGAGTACACTACCTATTATCAGCCTGGCTAGTTATAACATTACGTCCTTACAAATGTTGATATATACAAACATACAAACAAACACAACAGAAGGTAAAAGATACCTGAATACGTCTTGGAAAATCCAGCTTCTCACCTGAAAGCTCCAAAGAATCCACTAAATCTGGAATGCCAGCATTCATCTATACAAGATTGTTCTGGGTCTGAACGAAACTTAAGGAACTACCTCTACTACATCCACTTTGGAATCACCCTCAAGATTAATAGCAAGTAGCCTTTGCACTTCGACTTTATTTATTTAACAATTAAATAATATTTAAACTTTTTACATAATAATAACTACACCTTTACCTAATAATTAAATAATAACCAACTATCAAATAAATAGTTAAACCCTAATTAGTCTTTGATTAATTGTTGAATAAAAATTTAAATTAACTAATCCCAATTGATTAATTAATTATTCCTTAATTAAAACTTAAACAATAAATTAAGCCTACTTAAAAAAACTAAATCATAATTAAGTTTTAATTCAATCTTAAATTAAATTTAACTTGATTAATAATTAGTTAATTTAAACCCTTCTCAAATAAATAATTTAATTAATCTTAATTAAATAATAGTTAATCTATAAACAATTAATTAAATAATAGTTAACTCTTTATTAATTAAAAAATTATAATTAACTTACTTAAAAGAATTTAAGTACTAATTCCCTAACTTAATTAAAGTGCTAGTTAACATACTTAATTTATTAGTAAATAATCATTATATAAATAACTAAATAATTAATTAATTAAATTATAATTGCTTTGAAATATTTAAAATATGTTTGAAAACATTTTTCAAAAAGATACTTAAGTTAAAACATTTTAAATTCAAAAAGAGTTTGTTTTTCACGAATCACATTTACAACAACCATCGCTATATGACTTGAAATTTCAAAAACTCATTTATACTCAAAATCACTTTTCAAACTCATTATTTTATATTTAAACTACTATATAAGCTTTGAATAAAGTTTTAGAAAACAAAGGTAAGGTCTTTAAAACTTTTATAAATTATTTTTAAAAGTAAAGTTAGAAAACAAGTTTAAACCAAAGGATCTCAATGTCGTTTTAACAAGTCAAAATGCTAACTTTCCTAGCACATACATCATATACATACGCTCATACATCCAAACACATGCCATAACATCATACATAAACAACAATTACAAATCAAAATCATAGCTTCAAACTAACCTCAACATTAGATTTCATTTTAAGTCTAACTTCCAATCACATACAACATACAACATTGTCTAAACCAAACATCCAACATACTCAACAACCAACTAACAGCATTTATTATTAAAGTAAGCATAGTATTTAAAGTTAGAACTTTTAAATGAATTTGTGAGCTACACTCACCTAAAAGCTACCAAACCACTCTAAAATTACACTAGAACTTGTCTATGACCTAGCTTCATGATATATGCTTTGAAAATGAAGATTTGGTGGCTTTATGGTTCGGCCAAGGTATGGTGCACATGGCCCAAAAGGTGGTGAAGCTCGACCTTGAAAGGTGGCAGGACTTCGGATCATCATTGAATTCACAAAAAACAAACCCGAAAATGGGTCATCTCCCAATTGATTTTTGGACAAAAACTCACGGATTTTGGAAAAGCTAGCAAAGAGAAAGTACTTGAAATTATTTTCTCTATTTTGAAAAATAATCACTCAATTTTAATCAGATTTATGGACGATATGGTCAAAAGAAGAAGAGTTATTTTCGGACTTGAAAATCTAGGTCCGAAAATGAGTATGATAGAAATGACATTTGGTATTAGCTAAGCTCAATATTTGAAGAAGTTATATTCATGAAAGTTGAAGCCAATGGAATTTTATACGGTTTCGAAAAAAGAAAATCTCCATTTGTGAAAGATATGAGAAAGATATGGCAGAAAGAAGAGGAAGCAAAATCGAAGAAATGAAAGGGGTATTTATAAGCAAGAAACAAAGTTTTTTCACGCATTTAAAGTAGAAAGAAATGGTTTTTAATCTTTTGAAAATTAAATGGAAACTATTATAGTGGCTTATGAAGAAGATGGAGTTTCCTATAATTAGAATGAGAAGGATAAAAATGAGAAGGAAAACATGTAAAATTGCAATTACACAAAATCCATACGTCAAATTACTAAAATACCCCTATGTACTTTACCCATCACAAAAGCTTGCTACTCACCTTGCCCATTCTCCACCAAGTACTAACGCCTCCTTCTTGTATCCCTCTCTCTCCAAGATCCAACACATAATAATATCTATATGTGTGAGAAATGCGGATCACGGATCTTAAGGCTGGAATAACACTAGAGGAGGGGGTGAATAGTGTTTTATGGATTTTCTAAATCTTTTTGTAACATATGTAATTTAATCGTTGACAAATGCAATTCATGGACACAATATAATTGCAGAATCAAAAAAAGATGCAAATACTAAATAAAAGCAGTAAAGGAAAGAACACACCAGGATTTTATACTGGTTCAGAGTTATCTTACATCCAGCCCCGTACAAGCATACGGATTTTTTTGCAAAACAATCTCCCATATTACACCCTCGGTTTCAAGGCTACGAGGTACACCTTCCAATATTCGAGTTCAGGGCAACTCTCTTGATTTAACCAGTATACAAGATCACCTAATTGATTTTCAAGGCTACAATTACACTCAATTGATTTCAAGGCTAAGCCGCACCTTTTACTCAACAGTTTGATTTACAAAAGATCCTATAACTCTGAATAGCACTGAGATCTTATGGAGAAGTGGTAGTGAATCAAACAAAAGATAATCAAGTTTGATTCACTTGGTATTTCGGCAGAGTATAATTTGGAATTTTTAGAATAAATGTGGAAGACGAAGAGGAAAGAAAAGAAAAGTGAAACCTGATTATAGAACTACTGGTATTTGCAGCAGATCAACAGCCACATTTATTTGTGAAAGGATACGGGGAGTAGACACTTCTTCTGAAAATTTGAATTTTGAATTTAACGGGCACCATGTCGACATCGGGGTTGAAGGATGTCGAAAAGCTCAAGGCAAAATTAATGATTTTGATTTTCTTATTAAAATTGGTTTCTATAATTTGTTAAAACAATTTCTAAACTTTGTAAATATATTTAAATATAGTTTAAACATATAATTAATATATAATCTTAATCTATAAAGTGATTTAAAATCTGAGTATGTAAATATTTAAAACTTGAGATGGTTTAAAAACAAGGACAATTTTGAAATCAAAATATTAAAAATGATAAAAATAGTTTTGAGGCTACAATATTTAAAACCAATAGAGATGTCTTTTTTCGAAAAGAAGGTTTTGAAAATATTTTTTTTAAAAACAAGAGATATATTTTTGAACAACATTTTTATAAAATTAGTGGATATCAAAATAGGGCCACTATATGTTCTACTAGATATTGTTATGGGTTCCATCTCACTAGGGTTCCATCACTTTAACATGCTCGAAGTGGATTCCATTCCACGAATAAATTTCGAATAAAGATGTAAGTGCTCTCAAGAAGTTTTAACATAATTCTAGACTCAATATTTATCTTGTACTCTTGAAATCTTAAACTCTTGATATCTTGATACTCATGAGTCTTCAATCTTGATATCTTCAATCTTGAATTCTGTACTGTACAACCTTCATTCTTGGTACCTGCGTGGTTATATCCTACATATACATATATATCTAAACTATAATATTGGTATTTATATTTTATAACAAGTTCTAAGGTTGTTGTCATCAAAACCATCATCTCAAGGACTAACAATCTCCCTCTTTTTTGAGGATGACAACCTATGTTTATAAAATATCATTATAACTCCCCCTAAAACTAATAACTCCCCCTTAATCTAAGCTAACAACTCTATTTTATATTTCTCCCCCTTTATCATCAACAAAAGCTAATCCTAAACTGATATAACTCCCCCTTAATCTAATAATATCCAAACTAAATACTAATAAGGAAGTATAATAAGTGAAACAAATATTTTATTATATACGATGCTATATTTACATTTATATATGGAAAATAAACATATAAATATATTTGAGTACATAAATTATAGAATAAAACTACTAACGAGAGATTTTGACAATTGGAGATATGTGAATCGTACAATTTGGATAATGAAAACAAAAGTTTCCATGCTGTTCAACCAAATTCCCATCTTTGTAAAAGCTGACTTCATCCACGCAGAACATGTTGTCGTCTTCTTCAATAGGTGCTTCTTCCTCTTCTTCTTCTTCCTCTTCGTTGTGCTCTAAGGGGTTATGCACTTGAATGTTGGGAGAATCTTCTTCAATCATAACAGGATTTGCATGATCATCCAATAGGAATTTTGTACATTCCGAAGAATTTTACCTTGCTTTTCTTATTCTTTTTCCATTCTTATTTGCACAACTTGAAGCTCAATCAACATTTGCATGGCATCCTTCATAGACTCTTCAATCTTTATCATACGTGCCAGTGTAGTGCATTGAAATGGACCAGAATGAGGAGAAGGGGAAGAAATAGTGTCATTTTGGTTTGATTTAGTAGAGGAGGCCATTAGTTTTAATTTTCAAAATTTTAATACAGAGAAAGAGAAGTGAGAAGACAGTAAAATTTGAAATACATAGGTTTATATAACTACCAAACTAATTTTAGAGGGAAAGTCAAATTTTCAATTTTTGTCGTTGTATGACATGGGAGGTAAGGGTATGTCGGCATTATGAAAAATTTGATTTTCGTGTATATCTCTGCCTATTAAAATATATGTTACTATATCTATATTTTATATCTCATTTACTGAACAAATGCCTAGTTCTCTTCTTAATTTATTAAATATAGATTGATATAAGAGTTTGGTTAAAATATCAGCAATTTGATTTTCGGAGTTGATAAATTCAAGAAAAAAAATCTCTTTACTTATATTATCTCTGAGAAAATGATGTCTGATATCAATATGTTCAGTCCTAGCATGATGAGTAGGATTTTTAGATAAATTTAATGCACTAGTATTATCACAATAAGTTGGTGATTTTGAAATTGTTAATCTAAAATCTTTTAGGGTTTGTTGCATATAAATGACTTGAGAGTAAGCCAAAGCAGCAGAGATATATTCTGCGTCAGTTGTTGATAAAGAAACAGTGTTTTTCTTTTTACTAAACCATGAAACCATAGTCAAAAATATGTTTAACATATCTTATGATACATTTCACAGCTTTTAAGTGAGTCTTTTTGGGTTGAGATTGGTATCTTGGTCAGAGACAAACACTATGCATGATATCAGGTCTACTCGCAGTGATATAGAGTAGTGATCCAATCATTCCCCTATATAGTTTTTTATTTACATCTTTTGAATGATCTTCTTTATTTAAATCTTTATTGGTTGTCATGGGAGTGGGTTTTCCACTTGCAGTAGTCATACCAAATTTACTAACTAGATCCCTAGCATTTTTTTAACTAATAAAAATACCATTGTCTAATTGTTTTATTTGTAAACCTAAGAAGAAAGAAAGTACACCCATATGACTCATCTCAAACTCTTTTGTCATTATTTCAAAAAATTCTTTATTTATTTTATGATTAGTTGAACCAAAAATAATATCATCTATATAAACCTGTACTAGTTGGATATCATTTTTATTTCTTTTAATGAAAAGAGTTTTATCTACTTTACCAATTTCAAAATTTGATTGTAATAAAAAAATCTTAGTCTATCATACCATGCTCTAGAGCTTCTTTCAGACCATATAAAGCTTTCTTAAGTTTGAAAACATGGTTTGGAATTTCATATTCAAAGAGTGGAGGTTGTTCAACATAAACTTCCTCTTTCAAAAATCCATATAGAAAAGCACTTTTAACATCCGTTTGAAATAATTTGAAATTATTATTGTTTGTGAAAGCAAGTAGAATTCTAGTGGCTTCTAATCTTGATACGGGTGCAAAAGTTTCATCAAAATCTATTCCTTCTTCTTGACAATAAGCTTGTGCGACTAATCGAGCTTTATTTTTAATGTCCTCACCTAGTTCATTCATTTTATTTTTATAAACCCATTTAGTTCCTATTATAGTTTTATCCTTGGGTCTAGGAACAAGTTCCCTAACATTATTTCTGGGGAATTGATTCAGTTCTTCTTGCATAGCCAAAATCCATGAATCATCAGACGATGCTTCCTTTAGATTTTTAGGTTCAACAGATGATATGAAAGCTAGGTTACTCATGTTGTTTAGTTGATTTCTAGTTCTAACAACAGATTCAATATTTCCTAGTATATTTTCTACAGGATGATCTTTTAAAAGATTAACCTTTTTATTTGGATGAATAAGTTCATTATTTGTTTCAATTGATTCATTATTTAGAGTAGCAAAGTCTTCTTCATCATTAATTTGTTTAACATCTTTGAAATTTTCATCAAACGAAACATGCATTGTTTCTTCAATGGTATTAGTTCTTAAATTGAAAACTCCGTATGCTTTACTTTTATTAGAATATCCGATAAAGATTCCTTTGTTGGATTTAGGATCAAATTTATCCAAATTGTCTTTTGTATTTAGAATAAAACATTTACTTCCAAAAATTCTAAAATAAGATACCTTTGGTTTCTTCTTGTAAAGAAGTTCATAAAGTGTCTTATTAGTTAACGGTCTAATTAATATTCTATTCAAAATGTAGCAAGCTATAGCGAATGCTTCAGCCCAAAATGTTTTGGTAAATTACTATCCGAAAGCATTGTTCTAGCACACTCTTGAATCGTCCTATTTTACGTTCTACCACTCAGTTTTGTTGTGGAGCTCATGAGAAAGAGAAATTATGAGTTATTCCCTTTTTATTACAGAATTCTCAAAATTTCATTTTCAAATTCCCCATCGTGATCAATAAGAACAGTTATAATTTTTAAAGAGAGTTAATTTTGAAGTCTTTTTGTAAAAAATTTAAATGAATCAAATGTATCACTTTTGTGTTTCATAAAAATTGTCCACGTAAACCTAGAATAATCATTTATAATTACAAAGACATATTTGTTGTGATTTATTGATTGAATTTGAGATGGACCAAACAAATCTAGATGAAGTAACTCTATAGGTTTTGAAGTTGAAATCATATCTTTGAACTTGAAAGAACTCTTCCTAAGTTTTCCTAATTGACAAGCATCACATATATTGTCTATTTTGAAATTCATTCTAGGTAGACCCCTTACTAGATCAAGTTTAGAAAGTCTAGATAGAAGTATAAAATTCAAATGACTAAATCTTTTATATCAAATCCAAGAGTCGCTTGTATCAGCCAAAAGACATAGATTATCATTTGAGATTTTCATACTACGAATATAAATATTTTTCTTCCTAATTCCCTCAAATATAATATTTGAATTATTATCTTCGATGTGACACTTATCTTTTTCAAATTTGATTTTATATCCTTTATCGCAAAGTTGACTAATGCTAAGCAGATTGCGTTTTAGATTCTCAACTAATAAAACATTAGAAATAGTAGAAGTTTTAAAGTTACCGACATTGTCGATGCCAATCACATATCCTTTGAGTTGTCTCCAAAATTAACCAATCCTCCATCTCTATAGATAATATCATTCAGCATATCTACATTACCAGTCATGTGTCTTGAACATCCACTATCAAGTATCCACTTATTCTTCTTGATTTGCACAATCCGTCTATTGAGTGTTGATTCTTCAAAGTCCATATAACATTTTCCTTTCTGCATAGAATACAAGCTCGATGATAACTTGATTTCCTATAATAACTATATGCAGACTTATGAGACAATGATGACTTGAACAGTTGTTAATAAGTGTTAACAAAATCCCCAAAAATAGCCATTTTAAAAACTTTTTCCAAATTCAGATTATGAGAACTTTGAAAACCTTGCTGTAACGACCCGAAATTTTCGATCTCGAAAACTCCAGATAGTTAGGGAAAGAAGAAAGAGATTGAAGAAGAAAAAGAAACATCACAAAGATTCTCACATTCGCAATGGATGAAAATATAATATTAAATAATAACAGTTTACAAAAGAATTCTGTATCTGTCAAATACATTTATAATACATCAGAGTTACACATATATACAGACACTGGATATACACAACCATCATGTCTTAGATATACAACAATATAATATAGCTGAAACACTCTATACGTTCTTGCCATCCAGCTCGCCTCCTGAGCTCCAGAACATCCTTACCTGAAAGTCCGTAATACTAGGTCTGACCTGAGCATTACATCGAAGTAACACCCGGGTCAGGCTGGAAACCAGCGTGAGTAAACCATCTAACATGGAATACAAAGCATACAACTTAAATAAAACCCGGAGTAACTCGTATTAATTTACAAATTCACAATTTGTTATAGACATCACTTATTTCACACATCAATTTTCTAAGCACCAAAATTTAGATTAAATAGTCCAATTCACTTAAATCATTTCGTTCCAACCTATTAATTTCACATATCAATCTATAAAAATTCGAAGTGGTTTCGGGTATTTTCTAATACACAACCCCGGTCTCTTCGAGTATCATGTTATCCTAACCCAAGTTATCCAAATGAAATACACTTCAAACTTTAAATACAGGATGTCCCTTTACATAATAATTCGTCGTTGGTAGATAACCACAATATTCTGTCCTCCCAAATATATGATACTACAAATCATTTCATATCAGAGATATTAACTCATTTAAGGCATCCTATACCATTCAATCATCCATAAGTAAATTGATCACTTCCAAAATAAATTTAATCGCTTCTAGTTGAATTATTAACCTAAATCACTTAGATTCCTTCACTTGACATTAATTAATTTCAAATCAATTAATTAATCATTCCTTAATTATCCATCTTAATTAATCACCCTGGATTTATTATCCTTCAATTACATTCAAGTAATTAGCTTTAATTAATTACAAAAATTATTTATTCTTAACCAAAAACAGTAATTAATCTTTAATTTCTTCACAAATTAAATAACTATAATTAATTATATTAATCCTTAATTACTTATATTAATTAATTTCTCATAAATCACTTATTATTGATTAATCAATCTTAATTAATCAACCTTTAATTACATCATTAATTATATAAATTAATGATTTCTAGTTACATTTTAATTTATCCTAATCTAAATTAATTACATTAAGTAATTAATCATTAATTAAACCACAAATATTAACCACTCTTGATTAATCTCTACCAGAAATTAACTACCCTTTTATTTACTTCATTTAATAAATTAATTACTCATATTATAAAAGAAGTTTAAAGGAATATAAAACCAAATTCACTTTTAAATTCAAATCAATCTAAAAATGCAATTTAACATTTAAGTTGTTAAAACAATTTAAGTTTAAAAAAAACTTTATTTGTTTAAAAACTGAGATTCTCTAACTTGAATTCCAGATTTAACTTTGATTTAAAACTTGTTTCAAAATCTTTACTTTAAAATTTAACTTCAGTTTTTAAAAAAAATCACTTTCATTTCTTTCCAACTCATTCTTATTTTTATTCTATAATTATTTCACTTCCAAAATTTACTCTTATATTTCTTCCCAAATATCCAACTCTAAATATTTTGATGACCCAGTGTACCGAAAAATATTCAACCAAACCACAGTATTCAATATTCCAATTATCAATATAATTCATCACAGGATAGCATATATTCATAACACAGAATATTAAAGAATATAAATAATTTTGAAGAATCAGTTGGATCCCTCCAACCTCTTTCCCTGCATCCACAGATGTTAGCACAATACCAATTCGACTTCGAGGTAGAATATCACAGTATATGGGATTAATATAATATCATCCGCTATTATGCGGCGCATAAGGTCTCATCCGCTATATAATGCGAGAAATCAATCACTCCAATATATATTATATTCTACTATATATAATATAGCACATCAAAACAATTCAATCATTCAACCAATTATTCAAATTTAACCATTTAAATTTAAATTAAAACCAGATGAGTGAGATTAACTCACCTTTGATTTTAATTTGCAATCCACTCCCATCTCGATTTGTTCTTCACGATTCTACACGATTTAGACCTTGAACAAACATTTTACATTTTATTAATAATTGAAATAGTCGAACAGTAAATTTTCCCTTTATTAATTTAATTAACTAATGATTTCTCTTTTGAAATTACATACCTTCAAATATGTACTAAAAATGATGGATTTTCAAAAATATAATTTTATAAAAACCTTCAAATATTTTAAAATTCATATTTATTTCCAAAGATCTTATATATATATATATATATATATATATCTTAGAACTAAAATAGATATATATATATATAATTTTAAAACATATAAGCTATATATATAAAAACAATCTCTTCTTTTTATTTTCTTTCTCAGATTTACCTATACAGTATATACATATACATATATATGTATGTATGTATAAATAGAAATAAGTCAATAACTATTTCACTATTAAAGTTTCTTTTGAATAAAACTGTTAAATCAAAATTTAAATTAGTAAAGGAATTCGAATGCCTTACAGTCAAAAATCAAATCCACGGCTCAGAACCTAACGCACAACTCCATCAATTGAAGACTCGCAGCCCACAACTACACCTGGCCCTGAACCCTAGCTACCCCAGCGTGCCACCCATCCATCTCGTGACTCGCCTCCTCCAACCCCTAGCGTCGTGCTTATAATCGAAGGCCGTCGCGATTCCAGATGCTTGCATCTCACCTTGGATTGATTCCGATCAGAAAACAAACGAGCTCGGTCGCCACATCGTAGTCGCCAGGTTGCGATGCCATTAACTCCCCCTTTCGAGCCGAATGAATTGATTGAACGAGTTTTTTTTATACGAAGATTTGATTTTGATATTTGTACCGGAGATAAACTCGGCCATTCGATTTGCTCTGATGGACGAAAAAAGGAATAACGTGATTTAAAGGTAACTGGTTAGCGTACTACCGAAGGTAAGGAGATGGATTTGACCATATTTTTTTATATCTTATAATTAAATTATCTTACATTACATATCACGAAAGTTTGAACCCCTATGGAGGCATGTCGCTTGGCGTTTATAATGTTTTACCCACATTCCGAACACAATGGAACGTGTTTCGGAGGCTAATTCGATCATATGCTCAAGTTACGGAAATAAACGATCAATTTTAAATTAAATTGATTAAAATAGTTTCTACGCGTTTTGAGCTGCCAGGGTCTATATATATATATCTGATTCCTACGAAAATTGAAATCCGATAATAACTAACTATTACAGATCCAATGGAACTAGTTTCGTCGAATTCCGAGACTGTTCCCCGGAAGGCTATTTTTAAATTCAATTTAAACGATATATTATTAAAGCTGGACAAATCACCTTTAAATTAGATTTAAACCATTCTATTATCTTCAGTGTCATCATTATAAATTTTATAAGCCTCCAAATTATTTTTAACAGGCTTAAAACTGAAGATTCAATAATTTACCCAAATTCAAATTATTAAATTCAATAGATTCAATCGCCTAATTCAAACTGATATTTGAAATCCAAGTTAAACTATCTTGCAAATATTTAAAATTAATTAAATATTCCAATTTCAAATGCCTAAAAATTTCGGGTCGTCATGCTTGCTTTGATACTAAATATGAGAAATGCGGATTACGGATCTTAAGGCTTGAATAACACTAGAGGATGGGGTGAATAGTGTTTTATGAATTTTCAAAATCTTTTTGAAACTTTTGTAATTTAATCACCATATGCAATTAATAGACACAGATATAATCACAGAATCAGAAACATATGCAAATACCAAATAAAAGCAGTAAAGGAAAGAATACTCCAAGATTTTGTATTGGTTCGGAGTTACCCTACATCCAGTCCCATACAAGCATACAAATTTCTTTTCAAAATGACCTCCCAGATTCACCTTCGGTTTTAAGGCTATGAGGTACACCCTCCTGTATTCGAGTTCAAGGAAACTATCTTGATTTAACCAGGCTATAAGATCACCAAATTGATTACCGGGGTTACAATCACACCCAATTGATTTCAAGGCTCAACCGCACCTTTTACTCCACAGTTTGATTTACACAAGATCCTATAACTCTGAATAGCACTAAGATCTTATGGAGAGAGTGGTAGAGAATCAAACAAGAGATAATCAAGTTTGATTCACTTGGTATTTCGGTAGAGTATAGTTTGGAATTCTTTAGAATAAATGTGGACGATGAAGAGGAAAGAAACAAGCGAAATCTGATTAAAAATTCGTTTAGAACTACTGGTATTTATAGAAGATCAACAGCCATATCTATTCATGATAGGATATGAGGAATAGACACTTCTTTCGAAAATTTGAATTTTGAATTTAACGGGCACCATCTCGACATGGGGGGTTGAAGGATGTCGACATGCTCTTGGCAAAATTGATGGTTTTGATTTTCTTATTAAAATTGGTTTCTATAATTTTTCAAAACAATTTCTAAACTTTGTAAATACATTTGAATATATTTTAAACATATAAAAATAATTTTTAATATATAATCTTAATCTATAAAGTGATTTAAAATCTGAGTATAGAAATATTTAAAAGATAAATATTTAAAACAAGAGATGGTTTAAAAACAAGGACAATTTTGAAATCAAAATATTAAAAATGATAAAAATAGTTTTGAGCCTAAAATATTTAAAACCAAGAGAGATGCCTTTTTTTGAAAAGAAAGTTTTGAAAACATTTTAAAAAAAAGATATATATTTTTGAAAAGCATTTTTATAAAATTAGTGGATATCAAAATAGGACCACTATATGTTCCACTAAATATTGTTGTGGGTTCCATCCCACTAGGGTTCCATCTAACTGGCTCGAAGTGGATTCCATTCCATGAATAAAGTTTGAATAAAGATGTAAGTGCTTTCAAGAAGTTTTAACATAATTCTAGACTCAATACTTATCTTGTATTCTTGAAATCTTAAACTCTTGATAACTTGATACTCATGAGTCTTCAATCTTGATATCTTCAATCTTGAATCTCTGTACTGCACAATCTTCATTCTTGTTACCTGCATGGTTACATCCTTCATATACATATATATCTAAACTATAATGTTAGTAATTATATTTGATAATAAGCTCTAAGGTTGTTGTCATCAAAACCATCATCTCAAGGACTAACATTATGTACTTCGTTTAGACATGTTTTTCACCTTAGGGCTTTTCATGTTTCCAAAAGGATCTTCTTTTTTAAAATTTAAAAGATTATATGCTTAAGTGTGTATATAAACCATAATATATCCCAACAAAAATATAATTATATGTATATATTTATATGAACAAAGTATACACACTTCCGATAAACTTCTGTCGACGAAAAGTCGAAAATTCGAAAAACTAATTCCGGTCACATTTTTGATTTGAACTAAATATTTTTATAGAGACATTTTGAAATAGTATTCCACCATCATTATTCATTATTCAAAATATTTTTATTTTTATTTAAAATCTATTATTTGAATATTTAAAATTAATTAAATATTCGCAAATCAAAGCGTTGAAATTCTGGATCGTTATACTCTCCCCCTTAAAAGAATTTTGACCCTAAAATTTACAACAATCCTAAACCAAAAAAAACTAACCCTAGAAGATTTAACACTGCATATCAATCCGTATGATGTACATGGATCATTCTTATGCCAAAGTTCTGATTTGATCACTCACTCGAATACATGGCTTTTACTTCTAAACTAATATTGCTCAACCGACTTCCTAATGCAGACTTTGATCGGGCTTCTTAATTAGAAAACTTCGTTCTCCTTTCATAGCAATATACTATGATAGAAAATTTTGATTCCATGTTAGGAACCCTCACCAAGTGTTCGCCGTCAATAATCGAGTGATAGGTCCTTCTTTGGAGTGGTGTGAAACACTAAATTCGTATACCCGAATCTTGGATCGAGAACTATGTGAAAATGAGGAAGGATCTACGTACAAGTTACATACTGGTCTAAAGGTTCTTACGACACAACTACTTTTTACCCTACCAAAAAAAATTATGAAAACTTTTTACAAAAATTTCAGCTTAGGTTCAAACATTTTTAAATGATACAACTTAATTTATAGAACCCTTTCATAATATTAACTTTGTATAATACTTTTCTACATCCTAAGAGTATATACAAAGCATCTGATTTTAAATTCTATTCACTATTTAACTATTCAGACATAGATCCAAAATAATTTTGGGTCTTAAAATTTTGAGTCAACAAATCCAACCTCTTTACCCAATTGGTCTGGAAAGTAGCTAAGAAGAGTAGGATGTTGATATCCAAACTTCGTCTTAGAGACTACTTTTTCTTAGACACCTATAAGGTAGATGTTTATGAGTTGGCACTATAACATTAAATTATTTTTCAATTCCTAGATGTTAAGATCAAAAGATACATTTTAGTAAAGCCAAGTTTGTTAATCCTCTTTATTAAATTAACTCAAATTTAGAACTTCATTTGTTAATCCCTTCTTTAATCAAAATATCTTACCATTTCGAAATCTAGGAGCCAAATACCCGGGTTTTATTTCAAAAAACATTTCGAAATGATACTTCATTTATAACCCTTAGGAAATATATATATAGCCCAAGTAACTCCAATATGATATCAAGGAACAAGGCACTGCCGAATAGTATCAAACATCCCTTTTTCAAGAAGGGTAATACTCAAAAGAAGTGTTTATCATCCAAACACATCCATTTCCCAATTTTACTCACTTCAAGGCACTCGAACTAGTTAATTATAAAAATACGTCTTCTTTTCCAAATCCTCATTTTAACACACACACAGATATATATATATATATATATATATATATATATATTTCCAGTTAAATCATTTTTAACAAAATATTTATCATCCACTTGCTTTGGATTCATTCGGATTTAAACTTTTTTCGATCATACAATGACAAAGAGAATAATTTACCAAGTACACTATCACATCTTCCTAAGCAAACATTCGATTATCACTTAGAAGATTACTCAGATCATCACAAAAAAAATCAAGATTCATTCCCCGAACCAAACCAAAGAAAACACATCTTTCTATAAAATTTCCTTTGCAAAGTACTTATACTTTATGGTATTTTTGGTTAAATTAGTTTTTAACAATCATTTGAAAATTTTATCAAAACCAACGAGATTTAAATTCTATGAAAATTCATCTTATTTTCAAAACATATTTTATAATCTTGATTTATAAAATCAACGTATATAAAATGTTTCCTTAAATATGCATTTTTACATCAGTTTGCTTTATTATTGATAAACACCTTTTTCTTAAATCCAATTTTAGCCCAACGTTATTACTGAACGCATTATAGTCAAATTGTGAAACTTAATTCACAAGATATTTTCACAAAACTTCCTATCTACCCAACATAGGATTCAAAAAGGAGGATTCTAGATAGATTAATAGATAATAATTAATGCTCAAAACTGGGCAAGCATGAGTAATCAAACCCTATATGATAATAATAATGTAGCTATTATCAACTCCTAACAACAACACGTCAATAATAACTATACTTTATTTTTGAAAATTATTTCTTAAAATATATTCCTAGGTAAAAAAAATTCATTTACCATATTTTAAAATAGTACTATGTTGATTTGCCTAATTTAAGTGTTAAAAATCTCTATCAACATTGTGGTGCCCTTCATCTCGACTGGAACTCATAAATCACTCAACTGATAAATCAACACAGTATAAAACATTTTTATACAACTAACAAATATGCACTTAATATACACTCAAACTCATTCTAGGATCTCACTTACCCTAACTCAAATGAGTTTACCCCACTAAAGCCTAGGTATTTGCCAACCTAAGTACCGATACCACATTGTAACGATCCACCTTTCTTACACCTAAAGATGATACTTAATACATCCTCAGGATTCACGTGCTGATCATTTAAGGGTTCGAAAGGCAGGTCATTTGGAGTGAAGAAAGAAAAGACAAAACACAACCTTGCAAAATGTGACGAATAATATATAATATGAACAAGTCTTTACAAAAAGAAATCATCTTTATTATACACATTATCAGAGTACACTATCCTGTTATCAGCCTAGACAATTATAATATTCTATCCTTAAAAATGCTGATCAATACAGAAACAAAAACAAACAAACAAACACAGTGGAAGATAAATATACATGAACACGCCCTGGAAAATCCAGCTCGTCGCCTAAAAGCTCTAAAGAATCCAATAAATTTGGAAAATATGCTCAGGCTGACCCGAGCATTATAAGAAAATAATGCCCGGATCAGTTTGGTAAAACCAGCGTGAGAAACTCAAATCACAAGGAATTTTATTTATTGTAACTTTTGAAATCCTTCAAAAATAGAGGTATCTCATAAGACCACATCACACATATAGATGAACAGATTTTTTACCTTACAATAACCAAAATATTTTCTATAAAAAATCCAGTGATATTATAATAATGTCTACGGTACAAATACATATTAATCATAGCCAAAAATGTTACATTATTAAATTCCAGCATAATGGTATACAATCATGTATGAAGGTGCTTATTGGAGAATGGTTTCCAACTATGAAAGGGTAAGGAAGAAATTCAGTCATACGTTGATCAGGCGTAGGACTGAAAATCTATAAGTACTTGGCAAACTCGTTTCCAACATCCAGTGAAAATACTTGGAAAATAATTTTATTGAAAATATAGAAAAAAAATTTGAAAATAGAGGATTTTTTTTTAGTGAGGATGCTCTGGAAATCATCACCCCCATTGCATGGTCACAGTTACACACCAGGGTTACGTTGCAGTCGCAACAAAAGTCCATGTAACTGCAGGCTCTCCACGGCACTCTCGATTACGCCATGGAACCCACACAACAGATCACAGTTACATCCTGGGTTACGTTGCTGTCGCAGCAAAAGTCCATGTAACTGTAGGCTCTCAGCGGCCTTTGATTTTCGCTGTCGAAATGAAACTTCTACACTCCTACATAGGTCGCAGTCTACCGAGATAAACTCAAACGCAAACCGTTGGCTCTCAGCGGCACACACGACTTTCGCAATGTTACCATAGGTTGCAGTTACATCTTGGGTTACGTTGCAGTCACAACAAAAGTCCATGTAACTGTTGGCTCTCCGCGGCACACACGACTTACGCTATGGTAAACTCAACTCATAATCTTCAGGAACTAGTTTTGTCCGGACTCCTCACAGGATCAACTTTAGAACCCCCCCTTGGGGCTCAAGGCAGCACCACCCGGTGGCACTCCTGAGAAGTCCATTCCAAGGGAGCGCCTTTTTCCCCAGAGCTATCATCAAAACACTTTATACTATACACATATAGTATCTTTCAAATCATACACCTAGTATGAATTTTATCAAAGCTCCTTTACACAAAATCGATTATCCCAAAATTGATAATTTTTAAACTAGGCTTTCCAAATTCAATATGGATTTTACCCAAAAATCAAAAGCCTTTCCAAATCCAAAGGTTCCCAAAACCTTTTCCAAAATCCTCATAAGATCCTTTATATATATACAGGTATATATAACTTTTAAAACCTTGGATCACTTTAAACTCGTATAAAATTCCTTTTATACTTCAAATACTTCCAAATCCTTTTTCTTTCCATAATAGATTCAACAAGGGAAGAATATATAACAAAGAGATAACTTTGTTTACCCAAAATCAAATATTCACATTTGATTACTCTTTCCAATATCAATTTCCTTTCTATTCACATCCACTTAAATTTCCATTCACTTATTCACCTTTGCCTTAATCCTCATTTGGATTATTACCTCAATTCTTATCCCATTTGGGTATTTAATCAATAACAGTTTGAACTCTGACCAGTTTATATTTAGAAAATAGCTGGAAAATTTTAAAAATAGATAAGTAGTTGAAAAATAATTATTAGTTTGCAAAATAGCTGTAAACTAGTTAAGTAATAGTAAGTTAGTTGGAAAATAATTAAATAATTTCAAGAATTTTAGATAATTGTAAAATAGTTGTAAATTAGTAATTAATTTGTAACAGAGTTGAAAAATAGTAATTAGTTTAGAAAATTATTGAAAAAAAAAATCAAAGGAAACGAAATAATGGCCGAAGCCTATTCCCCACCTTTTCAAATTCAATCCAGTTCACAAATTAAGTTGACAGCTTCTTTCCATAAACCATGGCCGTAGTTCGAAGCCGCGACGGCATGGGGTTCGAATCGAGCGAAGTTCATCGGCAAATGGAAGGGGCTCTCGAACTTTAGGGTTTCACATTTGATTTGGGGGAGACACGATTTAAGGGAGGAGGTGAGCATCGACTACTCGAAGGCGAGGTGGGTATGGCAAAAGTCGCAACCTACTCGAGATCGAAACGCGACTGTGTGGGGAGCAGGCAGCAAGCATTGGGGTTTGAACTGCGTGATGACGGAGCTCGAGTGGCGGCTCGTTTAGGGTTTGCGAGGTCGCAGTGGCAACGATGGAAGTCAAGGCTGTGATTCAAGGTGCCGCGTTACCATCAGCCTGGCCGAGATCGAATAGGACTTGGGTTGCTTGATTTTCAATTCGGCAGTGACTTTGAGGTATAACTTCTGTATGTTTTTGATAATCGACGTATATTACTGGACTGGATGAATTATTACATGTTGTTAGTAAAAGAGATTATTGATTTACAATAAGTTGGTAAGACAGTTTAATTCTTAAATTTATTTAAAAGAATTGGATTAAAGATAAAAGTATTAGTTAAAATTTAATCCTTTGATTTAGAATTAAATCTGTAATTGAAAGTAAATCATAGGTTAAGATTTAATTGATAATTACTTAAATTTATGAAACGAAAATTTAATTGTTGATTGGATTCAAATATTAACAAAATCATATAATTATTATACAAGGTTGAAATCGAGGAAACCAAGGCAAGTTTGAGGTGAATTGCTAATAAGCAAAGGTGAGTAAATCTCACTCTGTCTGGTTCTTATTTAAATTTATATGGTTAAATTTAAATAATTGGTTGAATGTTTAAGTTGATAGGATGTATATGGATGATGATGTGACTTTGGTTTTGATTGATTCTCGAGTTAATAGTGGGTTGACTCGAAGTATATGGGGTTTTAAATTGTTTCAAACATAAATCATAAATAAGAAAATGATTTCATTTTAAATTTTGTAAGGGCTTGAAGTGTTGTGATTCATTTAAATGAGTAAGGAATTTGAAATGAATAATTTATGGATTTAATTAATCAATGATTTGGGTTATTTGACCTAGTAATTAACGAGTTGAATAAATAAGGAATTGAGTTGTAAGTTAATTAAATAAGTAAAAGGAATTCAGAATAATCATTTGATGGTGTGATAAATAATTACTTAATGTAAGTAATAAAATATAATTATTTGATGAAATTAATCATGAGATTAATTAAGATAGTTAAGTAAGAAATAATTAATTTATGAATAAAGTAAAATGAAGGATAGTTAATTACAGTTTAGGATAAATCGAAATCGTTAATACTGTGGTTTCATTAATATAACGAAATTTGATTAGAATAAATTAAAATATAATTGAAAATCCCTAATTTATATAATTAAATGAAGTAATCAAAAATTGATTAATTAAGATTGATTAATCTATAATAAGTGACTTATGGGAAGTTAATTAGATTAAGCAATTAAGGATTAATGTAATTGAATAAATAATTAATTCGTGAAGAAATTAAGATTTCTTAATAATCTCGTTGAGACTGATTAATATTGTGAAGTTAATTTAAGATAATTACTTGAATGTAATTGAAAGATAATTAATCCAGGGTGATTAATTAAGATGGATAATGATGGGTTGACCAATTAATTGATTTGGAATTAATTAACGTTAAATGAAGTAATCTATGTGAATGAGGTTTGAAATTCAATTTGAATCAATTGAATTGTTTTGTATGGGATTAGGCTTTGCTTATGGATGATGAAATGACATTGGTTGTTTTGAATGAGTTGATATCTCTAATATGAAATGTTGTGAATTTCATTTGAATATCTTGGGTTAGGATAATATGAGTCTCGAGGAGACAGGGGTCGGGTATTTGGTAAATACCCGAAACCATTTCAAATATTTATATATTGATTTGTGAAACCAATAGGCTGGATTGAAATGATTTATGTAGACTGGAATATTTATCTAAGTTTGGTACATAGAAATTAATATGTGAAATAAGTGCTGTCCATAGCAAATTATGAATTGGTTAAATTGATATAAGTTACCCTGGGTTTATATAAGTTGTTTGCCTGGGTATTTCATGTTAATTGAGTTTACTCACGCTGGTTTCCAGCCTGACCCGGGTGTTACTTTGGTGTAATGCTCGGGTCGGACCGAGTATTACATATTTCCAGGTTAGGACGTTCTGGTGCTCAAGAGGCGGGCTGGATGGCTACAGCGTATAGAATATTTCCACTGTATTTATATTTTTTATTAATCCGAGATATGATAATTGTATATATTCAGTGACTGAAATATACGTGAAACTCTGATGTATATTAAATGTAATCGACAGATGTAGTATTCTTTTGTAAACAGTTATTATTTATTATTATATTTTATCCGCTGCGAATGTGAGTTGTTGATGTTTCTGTTCTTCTTCTTCTATCTCTTTCTTCTTTTTCATAACTATCTGGAATTTTCGGGTTCGGAAATTTCGGGTCGTTACAGTCTACCCATCGAATTCGTCCACATTTAGATAAAAATGTATGGGAGGCTACAACACGTTGCATCTTTGCTACTCGGGAACCTCCATACCCCTTACTGCATAGCGCTGAATATGGTCACCCCTTAGTTGTGGTCAAACAACCATAATGGGCCCCGAAGCATACATAAAGATATCGACACTAGACCTAGGGATGAACATACCCTAGTAGGAGCGACCCACATAGCATTGCTGCACATCCCTACTTTATTCATTTACCGGTTGTTACGCTGGAGGCAATAGTTACCTTTTATATAGAAAACCATCCTAGAATGTTTACACTGCCCTCTAGGCAGAAATGCAATGCCAGCATCATCCATACAAGTTTGTTTTGGGTCTGAATGATACCGAAGGCACTACCTCTACTACATCCATTTGGAATCACCCTCAAGATTAGCAGCAATAGCCTTTGCACTTCAAAAGCGCCATCTTTAATCATTTTCAAGAAGTCTTTAGTTTAAAACGGTTGAGTCAGATCGAAGTGGATTTCAGATAATTTATACTATCTGATTCTGCTCTCTTTGAAGCAAAATTCGATAGTTTCAGTAAACACAACCTCGGTATTTTTGGAAATAATTAGACAGTATATAAAAGCACAGATCATCTCCAAACTGTTTAAGTGGATGGATCTTCCAATCATTTGTCCAAGAAGAACAAAACAAGATTTATACGCACAGTACAACATCATTGAAGATGATTGTGCCACATAACTCATGTGTTTCTTCTAGATATTTCTATAGTTACATTTCTGTCCCAAATTGATAGTTGGTTATTGAACTATTAAATAAAAAACAACAAAAATTTTAGAGATTTACTTACTTATAACAACCACCAAGCCTCATAGTAAATTTTTCATTAATTAAAACTCTTTTCAAAAATGTTTATCAAAAACCTCCATATACCTACCCACCGACATAAGTACATTCACATAACATTCATGAAAGATTTCTCATTTCCAAATCATATCAAAGGATCAAAACAAAATGTTATTTAAATTATAGATAAAGGTAACCTTAAACACGATGTTAAGTGCAGAACGAATGTTCATACCACAAGAATTAAGATGGTCAGTCAAAAGAAAATCCAATCTTAAATTCATTTATAATTTTCCTTCTATAAATCCTCTTAATAAATCTATTTTATTTCTGAATCTCCTTTACTTAAATTCCAAATCCATTTACAGAACTCTTTATAAATCACCAAGTTAAATTTCCAAACCTCTTTTAGAAATAACAAAACCATTTATAAAACTCTTTATAAATCTCCAAAAATATTCGTAAAACTTCCTTTATAAAAATCGAAATTCATTTACAAAACTTTCTTATAAACATTCCTTATTTAAACCAAAACTCCTTTAATAATCTCATTTAATATAGTCTTTTTTATAAACAAAATGATTATTTAAAACACCTTTACTAAAATCATTACTTAACTTGAAACCATTATTAGAAGTATGATTGACCTTAAAAATTATAAGAAACTAGTGACCATAATGGTTCTCATTTAACTGAGTTTACTTTACAAGTTATAATATGGGTATTTACATAACAGAAGATATGTATAAGGGAATCAGTCAATAATAAAAAAAATATATAATTAAATGTCCAAGTTAACAAAATAGCAGATGAGGATTTGGTCTGCTAAACACATATTTAAGTTAATGTAATAGTAGAATGGTTTTTTATTTTGCATAATAGATGTCAACATGATCTACCTGGTAAACTATGGTAGAACGACGATTTATTCTACTAAACAGACGTCAAATATAAGTTAATTAGCAAAATGGTGATTTATTCTGTTAAACAGATGTAACCGGGTTTCATATTCAAATGGGTTTACTTAAGGATAGTGGACAAGAAATTCCTTGTATTAAAATCTTCCTTTAAAAGAAAGTTACTTCAGAACAAAACCGATCTTCGAAGTTAAAGTAGTTAAACTTCCCAACTTTATTTATTTAACGATAAAAAAATATTTGAACTCTTTATTTTATAATTATTAAACTTTTCTTTAGTAATTAAATAATAATTAATGATGTGCACGTAATGTGCATATATTTGCATCCATATTTATTTATTTTTATTTAAATAAATGTCATATTTTGGAATTTTAACATGTTTAAACCACAATTCAAATCATTATACATTCATCTTCATTCAAGAGCAAAATGGTCATTTTTGTGCATGTGTCAATTTGAGAATTTTTACTTGGATATTTTTTTTAATGATTTTTGTAGGAATTTGGATGCATATGAAAGAGGATTTTATGAAGATACATGCATGCACAAATGAATACAAAGTAATGAAGAGAAAAATAATTCAAGCTCATGATCATAGAGGACCTCAACCACTTACCTAAATCTACAATTAGAAGCAAATGGACAACTAAGTGGAGTTAAAACTTCATGCACATTTAATGATGAATTAATTAGTGGCTAATGGTTACTTGTTGGCCACACTTCCTAGAGGGCATTTTGGGAAGAAACCTAAAAATTGAATTAGGGTTTTATGCATGTATAAATAGCCTTCTTATGTACATGTTAATGATCTTCTATTCTTCATTTTACTTAGGAAATTAGCAAGTTGTAAACATAATGTTTCATGAAATAAAAATGGCTTCCTAAGCCTTCACTTTTGTACATGCTTCTCTTTACTTTTATGCTTATGCTTATTGTAATGACTAGACGATTTTCGACCCTTGAAAATCCACACTAATACGTCTACTGTATAAAGTGTCGAGCAGTTGAGTGCTGAAAACACCAAGCTATTAGGGTTAAGAAAAAAAAGATAGAAGAAAAATAGAAACAACAGCACATAATTTCTCAATCGCAGTGGAACAAAATATAATATATATAATAGAAGCATTTTATACAAGAAAAGCTGTAACTGTTAATATACATACAAGATATCAAAGTACAACAAATCTGGACAGTTATAATAATTTGTCCTCAATTGTGTCTATACAGCCTACAATACGCAACGGTATATAGTCAAATACGTGCAATACGTCTCTGCCATCCAGCTGGCCTCCTGAGCTCCAAAAGCATCCTAACCGGAAGTTCTGTAATACTTGGTTTAACCCAAGCATTCCAATAAAGTAACACCCGAGTCAGGATGGAAACCAGCGTAAGTAAACCCACTGAATTTTGAAATACTTAAGTTATGAAAATCTTCGAAACCAAGGTAACTCGTACAAAGCTACGAGTTTTTATCATCTTATTTTAACCCAACCATTAAGAAAATCCATTGATACAAAATAGCATCTAATCGGAATACTGTTTTAAAATAGTTAAATTCGTAGGATTAATCCCTTCCGGCCTATTAAACTCTAAGAATCAAACCCGTAATGGTTCGGAGTGATCATTACGTTGAAGTGGTTCTGGATAACACAGATATCCGACCTCTGTAAATTCAAATCCAAGTAATAAGTTTAAGGAGTAATTTGTTTTAAAATAAAAAAATTATGCTTAGGGTGAAAATATTTACATATGGGTATTTATTACAGATTTCATTTCAATAAAACATATCATCACTTTAATCTAATTATTTCAATTTTCGTCTGACTATTTGTTGGCATAGACAAGACAAATTTGGAATAAATATCTAATAAAATTAAGCCAAGATATAGATCATTTAACCAAATTAACGATCTAAAATCAATATCCAAAAGATTCAACCATCAGCATTTTCAATTTACTTTGATTAACTGTATTCATTTATATTTAAAACTAAATTAATTATAATTTAAAGAATTTATAAAACAATTTTTTTAGTTAATTTAAATTTAACACTCTATTAATATCAAACATTGTCAATCATATAAATTTTAAGTCAAATAATAATATAGTTAGTCACCCAATTTAATTATAAAATATCAATAAGCTTTAAATAATGGAAAATCCATGATACTATTTTATAATACCGATTGATCGGATTTTGATGTAGAAATCTTCATGTTATTTTGGTCTTAAAATGACAGTAGATTTTGAATTTTTTTTAAACAAGTTTAAGTTATCGTAAAAATACATATATGTCTCTCCACTTCCCTTTTTCCTTTATCTTTTCTTTCTATTTCCCCTTTTGTTTTTTTTTACTTTTCCTTTTCCCTTATCTTTTCCATTTCCTTATTTTTTACTTTTTTCCCTTTACTTTCTTTTCATTATTACCCTACTTACTTTCCCTTTGGCCCAACCCGCCCGTTCTTCCTTTCTCCCCCTTCCATTTTCTCTCATTCTCGTTCTCCTTTCTTCTTTGCTTTTTACTTTTTTACTCCAGCACAAAAACTTTGTCGTACACGCACCGGCGGCGCCTCGCCGCTCGCCTCCGACCGTCGTCCGAAATCACCCTCGGCCTCTGAATCACCCTGGCCGCCTCAACACCCCACGACAAACCAAGTTTCAAAATCTTGAGTTCAAATCCATCCCCAAGAACGACTGACCACCTTAATCCCCCTCGTCCAGCCACCTCCGACCACTAGCTAATTCCACACTTCACCAATAGGATCGCCGTCATCCCCTCATCCTTCCCCCTTTACAGCAGCCCTTTAGCACCTCCTTGACGCCGTAGTTCAATGACAACCGTACACGACTAACACTACACACCAAACCTTATATCACCTCCGACCAACTAGTACGCCGCCTTATAAAATCCAACTCCATTTATCCTATGCTCCCCAACTCCACAGCTCCCTCTCGACCAAACCCCGACTCCCAACATCGACGGCATCGCCGTAATTTGGTCAAAGACCAAAAACAGTTGATCTCCCTGTATCTCACCATACAAATGATTAAAAATTGTGAAACCACCTTCTAAAAACATCTTTTTAGATGACGAACACATCCATATAAGCAAAGGCACAAATTATGTTGTTCGAATTTCTTCCTTTATTGGGTTACTTACTGTAATTTATATCTTTACACCTTTATACTTGATAATATTCAACAAAACAAATTTTTAACCAAAGTATAGTCAAAAACAAATTCTCATTTTCATCATAACCTAAATCTAAACGTTTTGCAAGGTAGGGGATTTTCAAGCTAGGTATATATTTCCTTTCAACCTACAGAGCAGATGCAATAAAAGATGTACAAGCTTGGGTTTCCTCTGGCTGTAACACTGGATATACACCTATATATATGTACATATACACCCCTGTTTCAAGCATACCTATCAACAACTTCTATGTATACATTATATATATATATAACGTTTTACAGTATGGAAGAAATGTGTTTACTCATCTTTTTCCTGGAACAGAGTGCACTATTTTTTTTGAAGATACTTGCTTGCTCTTTGATTTTGATTCATGTACTTGAATGCTGTATATCTTCTTTAAGTTTGTAATGGTAGCTTGTATATTTTTATTTTCCTTGTTATCTTGTTGGAACGAAAGAAAAATGTGAAGCTGGGCATTTACTTTACATATTGAAAAAGAGGGTAGCTGTAGCTTCTTGTATACAATAAGTTCTTCTCATTTTTTTCCAATTGCATTTAATATATATGGACCGAATTTGAACATAAACTGATTTGATTTCATATAAGGGATTTGATTTTTAAAAGACTTGATTTTATTTTGATTTGACTTGATTAAATATAAGGTTGATTGATTTTATATATGTGTTTGATGTTATGTTTTGAAGCTTGGATTTGATGTGTATTTATTTCAATGTCCCTTATGTATATATATGTACAATAAATTTTGACCCTATATGCATATACATACACTTAGGTATATTTTTACCATCATATATAAATTTATACATTTTCATATTTACAACTACTATGCACATCTTAACTTATGTACTTATGTACATATGTGTATTTTATATGAACTATTTTACGTAACATACATACATACATACATTTTTACTTACATATGTTTGTCATCATATATATTTACATTTTATCACTTTCACCATTCCATATAACATATATACATACACATTTACTTGTGTATATTTGGTCATTATATATATGTATACATACATATATACTTTCACATATCTCCTATTCACCAATATATTACTTCATATGGCATATATTCATATATGTACATTTATATATTTATATATTATCAACGTCATAAAGCTTGTATATATTCATATATATGTGTGTGTATATATGTATACTGGATGTTTTATCTTAAATTTAAATGGTGGAGTTTTATTTATATTTTCTATAAAACTCATCATATCCGGTAATTCATATTTCAACCTTTAATATAGTTTTTAATCAATATATAGATTCAGGTATTTTTAACATCATAAAATTTATTTATTTGACCAATCATAATTAATATCCCAATAATTTAAATAAGTTAATCACCCAATTAACATACGTTAAAAATCCGGGTCATTGCACTTATTTATGTGCTCTTCTATCTTCTTTATTAGTAGATTAGATTTACATTCATGCAAGTAGTGTAGCTTTAATTTTTATGCAAATAGTTAGTAGTTAATCTCTTTTTCATCCTCTTCTTAGTTTCCATTTCTTTACTTTTTAATGTTGAAATTTACAAGTGCTGATTTGATAGCATAAATGAGTAGCTAAACCTCTTTAATTTAGAGGTAATGAAGCTCTCTTACTTTATGTAGTTTCAACATTTTTATGATTTATGATCTTTTATTTGTGCTTCATGAAAGTGAATTTAGATGTAAGTTTATGCAAGTGAGTTTGATAGCTTATGTTGCATATGCAAATGAGCTATTCTTATTCAACATAAACACAATTTACACCATCATTTGCTAATCGATTTTTGATTTTGAAATGAAAGTAAAAACAAAATTTGATGATGTATATTACTAATTACAATAGTAAATAGATCATATTTAAAATAGCTTTTCCTTTGGCTTCATTTTCATGAGAATTTATAGGTGGTTTATTTGTTGTATTCTAGTTTGATGGTTTAAGTTATATTAATTAATAACATAAATAAATCATACTTATGATAAATGTAAAGATTATTTCACTTAATATCAAAACTATAGTTCATAAATTATTTGTTTGTTGATTTACAAAAATATGAGAGTGGATTTGCCTCTAAATTGTTTTCTAATCTCATAGTTTCTCATTTTAATTCAAGTTTTAGCTTCATTTTGCCTGTAGTTAACAATTTCCTCTCCATTTGGTAAAATTTGATTGAATTGAGTTTTAAAATCTAAAAATTCTCTGCGGATCGACCCGTACTCGCCACGTACTAACTTTTGTATGCCATGCGCCTGCTGTTATTTTAATTTAAAATTTATCGGTGATTGTCTAAACCGATAGAAAATTCGTCGTTAAACAAGTTTTTGACGCCGTTACCGAGGAGTTGTTTTGATTTTGATTTTCAATTCTTCGAATTATTTTCGTTTAAACTCTGAGTGTGTTTATTTCGTGTGTTTTTGCAATTAAAGAAAAAAAATGTGTGTTTGTTTGTTGTGTGCTTTTGTTCTTGTGCATTTCTTGTTTATGTGTTTGTGGTTTTATAGTTTATTGGGAATTTCATCTTTTCATTTATAAAAAAAAACATACACAAAACAAAAACATACACAAAACAAAAACAAAAAATATAGATATTTTATTTATTTTCAGTTACATTAGCAATTTTTTCTTGGATTTTACAATTTTTGTTTTTACGATTGCAAACGGTTCCATTTCATTGCGTTTGAAAACTGTCTTGCCAACTTCACTTCCACTACCTATCCTTCACTTCTTTAAACAACCACATCAACTTCACCAAACTGCACACTGTTGCACCACCTATATATCTGACCAACGCGCATAGCACTGTTAAAACTTCAGTGTCACCATACATCTCCATTTCTACCTTGGACAACACTGCTCACAACCTGACCACAGCAGCCACAAACATCAATTCTGGCCACAACATTACTGTTCAATTCAACAGCATACAACATACTATCACTATGAACAACCACTATACCATCCACCACTTCTGTTGCCATCCACCACCTACAAGCTGCTGCTACAATTCTATCAGCCTTTAAACCATATCAACCAAAAACAACTGCTGTTCTACCATACAACCTTTGTTCACCACCAAATAACACAAACCACCAACATCCCTCTCCACCGCTAGTTCTACTGCCTTACTGCCATTCACCCTGGACATTCCTCTTCCAGTACACTTCACCAGAAAATTCATCCCAGCAACATCTCACTGTACCTTGCATTCATATTCCATCACCTTTGCTAACCTCCTTCATATTCCCTTAACTTACTGCACATCCCCTTCTCAACACATAACCACCATTACCCACATCATCAAACTGAACTGCCTCGACCTTCCAGTGCACCACAATCGCCAAATCGAACCAACATCTTCGCCAACCATACCAACAGCCAACTAGCAAGTTCAACATCTGCAACTCTTGAAAACTACCCCAATGTCACTCAAAAACACTTCACTTTAGTTTTTGTTGTATTGTAAATTCACGTTTAATTTTTGTTTTGCATTCATCGTATCTTGTTTTATTTTCTAAGGGCAATACCCCAATTCACATAAGGTGAGGGATTTCATCACCCTTTCCTTAGCCCATAAATCGCATTTCATCATAGAATTTGACTAATAATAAAGGTTAGACATTCGACTTAAGTGTGTCACGAGCTCACTTATGGCTTAATTGTATCTTCACAATTTTTTTCTTTTAACAATTTTATTTCTTGGTGTCTAGCCTACGACTGAGCAATAACTAATTATAAATAGTACGGTGATTCATAAATAGTATAGTGGTTGTTTCTCTGAAGTTACTTAAACCTTCGGTTGCATTGCTACAGTGATTCATAGTGCACTGATAACCCCTGTCCATTACCTGGCTGAGCAATATTTTTGTTGATTTGAGACAAAGTGTGATTATACAATTTTGGGTTAGGAGCCACTAAGAACAGAAAATTGTAATTAAGTCCTTTGCATTCATTTAGTTGCATTAGTTCATGCATATTTAAAAAAAATTCCAAAATCCAAAAAATTGTAAATTTTACATTATTTAGTTTTTAAATACCAAAAAAATTACTTTTTCCTTTCCTTTGATAGTTAAATCAAAAAATATCCAAAAAAAATATAAAAACTTTTCAAAAAGTAAAAAAATTTAAAATTTCAAAGAAAAAAATCAAATTCCCATTTTGTAAAAAAAACATTTTTTTCTTTTGGTAAATATTTGAAAATCTGAAAACTTAAAGAAAAATAATAAAAATATAAAAACTAATACATAAAGAAAAACATATAGAAAAATTTGAAAAGCCAATAACAAAACAAAAATCAAACTTCTGTTTTGAAATAAATTTCACTTGGTAAATAGTTTTCTTCCTTGTAAAAAAAACCAAATTTATCACTTCCTTTTTCGAATCTTCTTTCATTCTCTAAACTCGATTCTAACTTTCTCGACTTTCACTTATGCATGAGTACTTGGACTCGTGACATAGCAACAAATCGTTGGACTCGTGACTCAAAAACTAATCGCTTAACTCGAACAGACGATCCTCCCGAAATGGCGAACGAGAACTCCCCTCGAACTCTTATGGATAGAATCTTTTCTGATAGAGTTTCTATTCCATCTTGCATCACGTTTCCCTGCCCTTTGAGTAACCATTTCGAAATTCATTCAAACCATATTACCATGCTTCCAAAATTTGGCAATTTTGAACACGGAAATCCGTATATCTTTTTGATGAAATTCGCATAAGTTTGCGCAACCATTAAACTCCAACAACCTTCCGATATCGAAATCAAACTTTCAATAATCTCACTCGCTCTTATGGATTACGTTGAAAAATGGTTGTACAGCTTAACATCGAACTCGATTAAAACCTAGGAAGAATTTGCGAAAGCTTTCTTAAAAAGTTCTACCCCTTGGAAAAACGAGTAGAATCCGAAACAAAATTGTAAACTTTCATCAATTCAAGGGATAACCATTCGGAAAATATTTTAAAAAATTCAAAGAGCTTTTGATAAAATGTCCACACTATAACTTCGAAAAATGGATGATTTGCCAAATCTTATAAGATGGACTCGAAAATAGTTCATGAACCATGCTAGAATCAATGTGCCAAGGCAACTTTATTGTCCAACACCACGACGATGCTTGGTAGTTTCTTGAAAATCTCCCCAAAAAACATCCCGATGGGAACGTTCGAACGAAAAATCAATTTACTCACGATCGAGTGCACTCTCGATAGGATCTTCTTTTGCTTTGGAAGCTAAGATCGACGCAGTGATTAAAAAATTTGATAATGTTTTCTCATCAAATCAAATGAACCAAGCTTCTCAACCGATGTGTTGTAAATGCAACGATCCTAATCATATAGCCAATCGGTGTCCCAATTCTATCGAACAAATCAATGTTTCAATATAGCCAAAAATGACCCCTTTTCTCCAACGTACAATCCTGGCTGGAGAAATCATCTGAATTTGCTTGGAACCAAAACAATCCAACACGAATACGGTTCGTCTCAATTTTCAAGCATTTCCAAATAATCTTCGAATCCTCCCTTTCAGCCCAACCATTTCCAACCAAACTTTGCTGGTTCGTCCCATAATCAACCGTAACAATCAAATTTCAGCCAAATCCTTCTCATCCTTCCCAAGACGATAAACGTTTAAGATCACTTGAGAAAACTCTTGAAATGCTGGCTAAAGCAACTACTCAAAGCCTTCAATCAAATAGCAATTTGCAAAATTTATTGACCTCATATATGCACAACACAAACCAAACGATTGCAAAACTTAAAATGCAAATGAATCAATTAGGCACGTCTGTAAGTGAACGCGCACGAGGAACATTCCTAAGCCAGCCCCTTCCAAATCCCAAAAATCAAAATGCAAATTCAAATCAAGCCCATGTTGTTCAAGCTAGCAGCGTCACCCAATTGAATGCAATCACAACTCTATGTTTGGGTAAACAAATCGATAATCAAGTCGTTTACCTAAACGATTTACTAAAACCTCTCTCGACGCTTCAAACGAATCAGAACAGAACATGGAGCCAAATGTTGGATCAAATGCCGGTCAAAATTCATCTTTTTCTCGAGTAGACCCGCCTACCAAGTATCGTGTTCCATTTCCACATCATCTTCGACCAAAGAAACACTTGGACCAAATAGAATAGATGTTGGTAATTTTTAAACAAGTGAAAGTGAACATCCAGCTTCTTGACATCGTTCAACAAGTCCCAATGTACGCGAAATTGCTTAAGGACTTGTGTACCAAATGTGACGCACTCAAGTGCCTAAAAAGTCTTCTTAGCCGCCAGTTTGAGTGAAGTCTTGTCCCAATCCATGCCGATAAAATACAAAGATCCTGGCTGCCATATGATTTCGTGTACTATTAGAGACAAGATGATTAACAAATGTTTGATTGACTCAGACACGAGTGTCAACTTGATTCCATACTCCGTGTACAAACAATTAGGCTTAGGTGAGCTCAAATTCACAAAAGTTATGCTTCAATTTGCCGATCATTCCATTAAGAAGCCCGTGGGAGAAATTGAGGACGTGCTCATTCGAGTAAGGCAATTCATGTTCCCTGTTGATTTTATCGTTCTCGAAACACAACCCGTGACAAATCCCGTGAGTCAAATTCCATTGATTGTAGGCCGACCATTTTTAGCCAACTCAAATGCCTTAATCAATTGTCACAATGGTTCGATGAAAATCTCTTTTGAAAACATGACTTTGGATCTCAACATTTTCAATCTTGAAAGCCAATCAAATGAACCTCACAACCAAACGTTGGAAGTTAGTGCTATTCATGAAAACTTCAAAAACGAGACACTTGATCTTAACGACGAACGTAAAACTGAGTAAGAAAAATTGTTTCATGAAATACTCAATGAGATTGAATACACTCTTCTTTTGAAATTGCTTCTAGTTGAGTCTGAATCTCAACCCAACTCTATCATCGAAAAACTCCCGAAGTTGGACCTTAAACTACTTCCCGATCACCTTAAGTATGCGTACTTAGTTGATAACGAAACATTGCCCGTTATAATTTCGGCAACTCTCTCTTGATCAAGAAACCTCCTTACTCTCTATTCTTTCGAAAAAAGAGAAGCAATTGGGTGGTCCATTACCGATATTAAGGAAATTAGCCGTGCTATTGTCCAACATCGCATTCACTTAATCGATGAAGCCAAACCCACTCGTGATGCACAACAGAGGCTTAAACAAAAATGAAAGATATGGTTCATGTAAAAATTCTTAAGCTCCTCGATAACGGTATCATATACCCCATCTCCGATAGCCCACAGGTTTGCCCAATTCATGTTGTGCCTAAAAAGTCCGGACTTACGGTTATAACAAACGAAGCTAACAAACTTATTCCAACTCGAACTCAAACAGGCTGGCGTGTTTGCATTGACTATCTAAAACTAAATGCCGCAATATGTAAAGATCACTTCCCTCTTCCTTTCATTGACCAAATGCTCGAATGTTTAGCCAACCATGAATTCTACTACTTCCTCAATGGTTATTTCGGCTATAACCAAGTTCCAATCGCTCCCCAAGATCAAGAGAAAAAGATTTTCATGTATCCATTCTGTACCTTTGCTTATCGACGTATGCCATTCGGACTTTGTAATGCTCCTACGACTTTCCAACGATGCATGGTTGGCATCTTTTTGACATGATTGAATGCTTTCTAGAAGTTTTTATGGAAAATTTCTCTATCTTTGGTGATTCTTTTTTCAAATGTTTACATCATCTCGAGTTAGTTCTAAATTAATGTAAAGAAAAACATTTGACTTTGAAATTGGAAAAATGCCACTTTATGGTCAAACATGGCATAGTCCTTGGACATATCATTTCAAATAAAGGCATTGAGGTAGATAAAACAAAAGTTGACGTAATTGCATATCCACCCATTCTGAAATCTGTTAAGGACATTCAATCATTTCTAGGACACGTTGGGCTTTATCAATGCTTTGTGAAAGACCTTAGCAAAATTGCTCGTCCTTTGACGACTCTTCTTGGAAAAGACATTCCTTTCGATTTTAACTCTGCTTGTATCTCTTCTTTCAAACGTCTCAAAAACGAACTCATTTTTGCTCTAATCGTTTGTGTATCGCAATTGGAATCTCCCACTTGAAATAATGTGTGACAGTTCTAACTTTGCGGTTGGTACTGTCTTATGACAACGCATCAACAAAATCCTTCATTACTACGTGAGTATGACTTTAAATGATGCTCAACTCAACTGCACAACAACCGAAAAAGAGCTTTTAGCTGTCGTTTTTGCACTCGAAAAGTTTCGACATTACTTGATAGGTTGACACATCATGGTCTACACTGACCATACCGCTCTTCGACACCTTTTTTCCTAAAAGAATCTAAATCCCGTTTGATTCATTAGATCCTTTTACTTCAAGAATTTGACCTTACAATCAAAGACAAAAAAGGATCGGATAATGTCATAGCCGACCACTAATCTCGTCTCCTGAACGCACAATCTTCTTTGCCAATCAATGAAAACTTCCCCGACGAACAACTTCTTTCAATTTCTATCGATCCATGGTACGATGATATAGTGAACTACTTAGTCACTAAAAAAACTCCCCCATCTTAGTCCAAACAGGAGAAATGCAAATTCATGTTCCAAGTGAAATATTTATACCGGGACGATCCATACTTGTTAAATATTATCCCGACCAAATCATCTGATGTTGCATTCCGGATAATGAGATCAAGATTGTTCTTTCGATTTGCCACGATCAAGCTTGCGATGGGCATTTGGGTCCTCGAAAAACTGTGGAAAAGGTGCTTCATTGTGGTTTCTATTGCCCTTCTCTTTTCAAAGGTTCATTCGAATTTCGCAAAACTTGCTATCGATGTCAAATGCTTGGAAAAATTTCTTGACGAGATATGATGCCTCTAAACCCCATTCTTATGATCGAAATATTTGATGTTTGGAATATCGACTTTATGGCACCCTTTCCTAATACTTTTGGAAACTTGTACATCCTTCTCGCTGTCGATTATGTCTCAAAATGGATAGAAGCCGTTCCGTGCAAAAACAACGACCATAAAATTATTGTTTTAAACCTGAAATATACATTTACATAGTTTACAACTTCATTCATATTTCACTTTTATTTTCCTTCATCAAAGAGAAGCTTCAAATTTTGAATCATCTTCATATTAGAAACAAATCTGCATTCCACAATCAAATAGATAAATCTGCATACCCCAAATTCATATTCAAATCTGCAAAATTCCTCAAGCATAACTCTGTATGATTCAAAATCTGCATGTTCAAATCCTTCATTTACACACCACAAAATGCAAATCTACATCTATTCACCATCAATCTGCATTCACAAATGCATATAAAATCCACAAATCTGTAACCCCTCAATTCAAGTAAATCTGCATAATCAAAATTCTATTCAAACCTGCATTCTCTCAAATCAATAAAGCATCTGCATTTTTACAAGTCTGCACTGTTTTAAACCTTGGTTGATCTAGCATCTGCATGCAAGCAATTAGAGTATGGAAAGCATGAGCAACCCAGATTTTAAACAACAGAGGAAGCACCTGTATTTCTATAAGCCTGCTTGTTTTCTGCAAATTCAAAACAGAGAGGAGCATACCTGCACATCATATGTCTGCAAATTCAAATGATCTGGGGTCTGCATTCATCAAGTGGTGAGTAACAATTTATTTTAAAAACTAAATTAAAATATAGTTGCTTAAATCTATTGCTTGTTGAGTATGATGGATGTGCCTGTGTTTGTGTATGAGATGGAATGCCTGCATTTTGAGTTTTCTGCATATTCAACTGAGCTTTGTATTTTCTTTTCAAAAGTGAGAACATTGAAACCTCAAAATATATTAGATTGCTTGATATAATGATTGAGATAAAGAGAAATTATGTTGTGTTCATAAAGGTTTGGTTATATGTTTGTGAATGCATGTTGATATGCTCTGCCTTTGAGTTCATCTTCCCATTTAAATGAATCCACCAAAATCTGTTAAAACCTTTGTTACTATCTGTCTTTAAGAAATTTAATTTGTTAGCTTACTTTAGATTAGAACCATAATATTTATATGATAAAATGTTGTCTGTCTGAGGTTAGCTAAACTTAAGTGAGTATAAATAGAAACAGTTTGTTCTTGAATAAAAATATAAATCTGTGCCTATACTTGCAATCTGTAACTTGAGGAATGTTAGAACTCTTCTGTATCATTAAGAATGGATCATAGATTCTGGAAAAAAATAAAAATCAGAGAAGTGATTAAACTGATTTGATTTAGTGTAGTTTTTAGTTTCTTCAGTTAAACCTAGTTTAGTAATGGGGTGTGAGCATGGATCAGTGGGAAGGCTAGGATGGACCGAGTGTTCTGGGTTTTGGGGTATGGGTAGTGGATGTGTAATGGAGTTTGTGGCCGGAGGGGTTGGGTGTCAGGTGGTGGCATTGGAGAACTAACGCCGTTGACAGGTTTGAATTGAAACCTGAAATATAATTTTCCAGGTATGGGTTTTTGAGCATGGTGATGAATTCTTGTTTAAATGTTGATCTGGTGATTGAGGTAGGGTGTAGGTGAGTTATTGGTTGAAGTTTGATCGTGATGATCAGAGATGGTGATGGAAACTCTGGTGATGTTTGGTTTTAGGGTGTTGCAGGGAGAAGAGTTTGTGGTTATTCGAAGTGAATGGAATAATGACCCGAAGTAAGTTGAGTTAAAACTCGAAGCAGGCAATCTTTTAACCCGAAGCAAAACTTCTGTTTTCTTGGGTCAACCTGTAGTTTACAGTTACACAGTAAACTGTGTTTGTTTTTATAAATTGGGTTTAAACTTTTAAAATCCGGGGTTTCAAATTTAGAAATCTGAAGTTATAGGTTTTAAATAAAGTTTAGGTTTAAAATTTAATTCAAGTTTGAATTAATAATTTGAGTTTAAAATTCCAGGTTTGAATTAAAACCTGTTTTTTTTCTGTTTTTCTGCAAATCTGGATTTTAATTTTTTTTAAATCTACAGTTATGGTTTTGAGTAAAATTTAAGTTCAAATTTAATTGTAAGTTTAAAATTCTCATCTGATTTTAAATTCCAATTTTTAAAACAGAAACTTAAGTTTAAAAATTTAACTTTATTAACTATATCATGTTGAAAGATAGTTTAAACATTTTGATAATAAGATTTTAAAATGTGAGTAGATTTAAAGTTATTTAAATCTGGAAATTCAAAATTAAAATTTGAAATGCAGTTTTAAATTTTAAAGAAGATTTAAAATTTAAGTTTTCAAATTAAAATGGAAATTTAAATTACTGAAAGTTTTGAAATGACTTTAACTTTAAAATTTCCATAGCATTGTTTGATTTGCAATTTAAAGGGTTTTAAATTTATTTAAAACTTTGATAAGTTTAAAATTTTTCTATTTTAAATTTGAATTTAAATTGAAATTTAAAGTTAATTTCAAAAGTAGTTTGTTTTGAATTAAATTGTTTTAAACATAATTAAGTCATGTTTATTTTGAAAATTTGATTAAGATTTTGTTTTAGAATTAATTAACAAGGTAATTAAGATTTGTTAATTAATTTAATAAATTAATTAAATTTGAAATTAATAATTGATTAAGGATTAATCAATTTGGAATTAAGATCATTAATTAAGTTATTAATTAATGATAAATGAATGATAATTATGTAATTAAGTTTTTAATTAAGGTTAATTAATCTTATAATTAACTTTAATTTATAAATGAATAAAGATAATTTAAATAGTAATTAATTTAAGTTAATTACCTTATAAAATAATTTGAGGATGGTTAATGAAGGTCATTAACCATGATTATTTAACAATTAATTAATGTAGTTAATTTTTATAATTAATTAGATTAATTAATTTAATAATAATCAATTGTAAATGGTTTGGGTAATTACTTGATAAAGTAATTAAGAAATTAATTACTTAACGTAATTAATTTAATTGAATGAGATTGTTTAAAGTAATTAATTAAGTTTAATTAATTTTAAACACTTGGGTTAAGGATAATTACTTTATGTAATTAATGTTTTGGAAATTACTTAGTTAAGTAATTATATAATAATTACAGGTTGTAATTAAGGAGATGTTTAAGTATGAAGGAATTTGGATTAATTATTTAAATAATTAATCAAGGTATTAATTAAGAAATTAATTTAAGGATAATTAAATTGGTTTAATATAGTAATTAAATTAGTTAATTACTTTGAGTAATTAATTTAAGAAATAATTAAGATCATTAATTATTTATTTAATGATGTAATTAAGTTGATTAATTATGATTAATTAATCAATAATAGGTAATTAAAGGGTAATTAATTTATGTAATTAATTAAGGATTAAGGTAATTAATTATGATTAATTAATTAGTTGGAGTAATTAAAAGTTAATTACTGTTTAGTTGAGGATAATTAATTTTGTAAAATTAATTGAGGATAATTACATGAATGTAATTAAGAGTAATTAATCAAGAGTGATTAATTAAGGTAAGTTATTTTGAATGATTGATTAATTGATTGAAATCAATTAAATGATTGAGTAAGCAAGATATTTTGGTAAAGCAATTAATTTAATTTATTTTAAATTAATTAAAGATGAAGGGATTAATTTAATTCATTTTAAATTAATTTGAGATAGAGATGATTAATTTAATTCATTTTAAATTAATTATATTGTGATGAGTGAATCTTTGCTTATGGATGAATGGTTTGACTTGGATGCTTTGTAATCTCAGTAATGAGATAAATGATATTGTGTGGTATGGATGTTGGTTATATTGTGATGATAACATAGGTTATCTATTGTGATGGTGGTATATGGAATATCTATTTGATATTGATGATGTGGATCACCTGTTATGTGATAATGTTGATTATCAGTTATGTTTTAAGTTATCTATCTGTGTGTATATAGATACTGTAATTGAATTGTTTTAAACCTTTAAAACAACTTGGACCTTAAAAGACACGCTTTGGTTTTCGATGAGACCGGGATCGGGTTTCCATATTTGGATATCCGAAAACCACATCGATTCCAAATAACGATAGGTCGTGTATCAAAGTGGAGCTTTGTGAAGACTCGAAGTGTAAGAACTATGAGTCAGTATAACTCTGTGGGTGATTCCGTAATGAGTTTGACGGAATAGTACTTATAGGTTCGAGATGGTGGTTTAGAGTGCAAGGGTTATTGTCGTTAACTCTGAGGGTGATTCCAATACGAGTGTAACGAGATAATGCCTTCGGTTTCGTTCGAACCCTGAACGAACTTGTATGGATTGAATGCTTTCAGCACATCGTTAGGCGGACGATGAGCATTCTAAGATGATTGGTCCTATAAAGGTAATCGTAGCCTCAAGCCTCATCAACCGGGAATGGCTAAAACAGGGGAGGTGCAGCAAAGCTTCGTGGGTCGCGCCCACTGGAGAGCAAGATTGATCCCTGTCTAGAAGTCCCTTTATATTCGGCTGTGTGGGTGGTTGCTAGCTACAACCACGGGGTTGTCTTGTTTGGAACTGTTCAGTAAGGAACGGGTCCGGCTTTGTGTTGCAGGGGATGAAGGGAGTAATCCTCGGTACAGTGATCTAGGCCACGTACTGTGACGGGCGGTACCCCAGTAGCCCTGCCATTGTATGGAATCCAAAATCCAATAAGTGCCAACGGTTTTGATTGTATTACCCACTTTTGTGGCTAGTAGCTGGAATTTAATGAATGTAACAATTTCGGCTATTTCTTATTTATTTGAAAACCCTAGACACTATTATAATATCATCGGATTTCCTATCAAATGTTTTGGTTAGCGTAAGGTAAAAACTTTTCCATGTTTATGTGTGGGAAGTCTTACGTGATACCTTTCTTTCCAAAAGGTTTTTTTAAAGTTAAGCAACTTTAACCTGTTACTCACACCAGACCCATGTCTGACCCGGAGTTTATTTTTGTTTTTCATAAACTCTTGGGTACTCAAATTTTTATGAGTAGTCAAGGGATTCAGGTTAGAATTCTGGATTAGCTTTGACGATTTGTGGAGGAGCAACGGAGCAGGAGGCTTCTGCGTATAGCTATTGAGTATTCCGCTGTGTGTTCTCTGAGTTGTTGTATTGAGTTGTATAACTAGACAGGTGTCTATAACTGTCTAGTATGAGTTGATTATGCTGTGTATCTCTGATGTATATGATACTATGTAAAGTATTATGTTATTAATATATATAATTTATTCGTTCCGCTGTGTTAGATTCTGATGATTGTTTCTTCTTCTCTTCTTTCTTTTCTTCTTCTATCCCTTTCTTTCTTAATTCATGACGCGATTTTCTGGGAGTGGAAAGTCGGGTCGTGACATTGTGGTATCAGAGCTTTAGGTTGAGCGAATACCTAGGCTCTGGAATGAATCTTTCTTTAGGGAGCATTAGGTTGAGTGAATACCTAGGCTCAGTAGTGGTGTCTTTCTTGAGAGAGCGTATTTGTAATTTTTATATATAACTATATATATTTCTACCTATCTGTTGGGTTACCCGTTCAGGTTTTCCAATATAAGTTATGAAGGTAGATGAGGTAGTATTGTGTGTTACACGATTACTACCATTGGTTGGAGTTTGAATGTTTGAAGTTGGAAGTGTTTTGTTGAGACTGTAGACCTAATACCGTCTCGAGTGAGTTCTGAAGTGATGAAGAACTTCATTAATCTCTGAAGGAAACCTGTTAAGGTTCGGAGTTCATTTTTGAAGTTAGATGAGTAGTGTTTGGATCTGCTTGGTTGAGCTGAAGTAAGTGATGGTATTTTGAATACCTCAGGAGTTGTAGCTGCGTGATGAGATGTAGTGACTATGGATGTTCCCGAAGATGTTTTCTTTGGAACAAGTTAGGAAGTGAGTCTGCTTCAGTAGTGTGGCTGAGTTCAGCTGGAGTTTCTATCGCTTTGAGTCCGAGTTTCTTGGAGAGCTTTGTTTTGGAATTCTTTGGCATCTGTGGCAGCAGTGCAGTTTGGAATGTTCTCGATATTGGCAAGAGATCTTTTGGCTTAGCAGTTTTTCTGAAGTGGAGTTCAAAAGCAGTTGAGTGAACCCGTTTCTTGATAGGTTGGCCAGTCAAGTGTAAGCTGTTCAATTTGGTTAAGGAAGAACAGTATTCCTTGGATTTGGTTTGGGTGGTTCGCAAAAGTGACTTGCGATTGTTTGAGAGTTCTCTTGGGTTATCTGAGTTTTTCTGTATGTCTTCAGGAAGTCATAGTTTTGTCTGTATATGGAGATTGAGTTTCCTTATCGGCTGGAATTCCAGGAGTGGTACCGGTGATTCAGCTTTATAGTAGAAAGGTTTCAGGAGTTGAGTTGGTGTAGCAGCTCGGAGTTTTGGAGGAACTCCTGAATGATTCTTATGGATTTGTTGAACCATATCTCTGGGGTGTGTTGTCTAGTTGTGCTTGTGTTCTTCTTCAGCATTCTCCTTTATGTCGGATCAGAGTTGAGCAGCGGAAGCAGTTTGGAAGTGTATCTGCTTTTCTTTTCCCGCTCAGGAGAAGTGAGTTGTTGTCTTCTGATGTTGAGAAGTTGAGTTTGAGTTTTTGATTTTGGTTGATCTTGAGGAGATCATTTTGGTGAGTTGATTGGTCTAGTTGTTCTAGAGACATCAGCGAAGGTTGAGCTAATCAGGAAGGCTGTAGGTAGCCAGGATTGTTTGGAGAGTTTTGTGGATAAGAGTCGGAGGAATTTGGACTCTGAAGACGGAGATTTGATTTTGGATAAGTTTTCTCCGATCATAGGTGAGCTATAAGTTTGGGTAAGTCTGTGAAGTAGTTCTGTAGTGTTTTGGATCTTTCCTGTGATCTTGAAGAATAAGGGATTGATCTACAGGATTGAATTGCCAGTTTGGATAACTGGAATTTGATGAGTTTCACGTATCTCTGAGAGAGTACGTGTTTGATCTGTCTCGAGTTGTAGAACTAGCAGTTCTGGAGTTTTGATAGTTAAGTCGGACTCGTTTGTAGTCTGATATCTTGTCTAATGTTGTAGATATAGTTGTTTAGGAGCTTTGTAGCTTCATAGTATTGTTTGTTTGGATTTTCTAGGGCGAGTGTCCCGGTGGATGTATATATACACTGGGAAAACTCGATAGAATTTTATCCAGATTTTGTCTGGATAATTAGATTTGTTTGATTGGTTGAATTGGTTATTTGGTTGTTAGCATATGTTTGATATATGCTTGTGTTTAAAATTTAATATAATAAGATTATTAAATTACCTTTGTTTTAAATTTCGAGGACGAAATTCTTTTAAGGGGGAAGGATTGTAACATCCCGGAATTTTTGACAATATCAATTTAATAATCTGTAGTTAAAATTAAATTGATATTGATATTCTGTAATAATTATTCAGATGAATTTAATAATCTTTTCAATAATTATTTAAATTGGTTATTTTATCTTTTTAAAATAATAAATTGATTTCTATTTTCAATATAAATATTTGGTTTATATTTTAAATAGATTGGTATTGTTTTAAATTTATAATAAATCCAATAAAATGTTTTATGGTTTAGTAAAATGAATGTTTTGTTAATAAAAATGTAATCTCTTGTAAAATGATTTTTAATTTAATAATAAGAGAGTTATAAAAGCAATATTAATAATATAATGACTTTTTAAATAAGTTTTAAATAACATTTGAAATTTTAAGTTCAAATTGAATTTATAATTATAACTTGATTTAAAAATATTTGATTTTGAATTTTTGTTTGAATTTAAATTCAAAGTATAAATCTTCATTTGTTTTAATTTTTATTAGTATAAGTTTATAAACATGATTTGTTTTCATTTATAAATTTATACATATAAACTAACAACTTGATTTAAGCTAAAATACATACACTCATTTGTAATTAGTATTAACTTTCCCTAAAGAAAATACAAGTGTTAAATTTGTATGTATTCTTTTGACAAGTGTTGTTAAATTGACATGTGTTAAATTTTAGTTTTTCTTTTTCTTTTCTTTAATAAAATCTGAAATATACATTTACATAGTTTACAACTTCATTCATATTTCACTTTTATTTTCCTTCATCAAAGAGAAGCTTCAAATTTTGAATCATCTTCATATTAGAAACAAATCTGCATTCCACAATCAAATAGATAAATCTGCATACCCCAAATTCATATTCAAATCTGCAAAATTCCTCAAGCATAACTCTGTATGATTCAAAATCTGCATGTTCAAATCCTTCATTTACACACCACAAAATGCAAATCTACATCTATTCACCATCAATCTGCATTCACAAATGCATATAAAATCCACAAATCTGTAACCCCTCAATTCAAGTAAATCTGCATAATCAAAATTCTATTCAAACCTGCATTCTCTCAAATCAATAAAGCATCTGCATTTTTACAAGTCTGCACTGTTTTAAACCTTGGTTGATCTAGCATCTGCATGCAAGCAATTAGAGTATGGAAAGCATGAGCAACCCAGATTTTAAACAACAGAGGAAGCACCTGTATTTCTATAAGCCTGCTTGTTTTCTGCAAATTCAAAACAGAGAGGAGCATACCTGCACATCATATGTCTGCAAATTCAAATGATCTGGGGTCTGCATTCATCAAGTGGTGAGTAACAATTTATTTTAAAAACTAAATTAAAATATAGTTGCTTAAATCTATTGCTTGTTGAGTATGATGGATGTGCCTGTGTTTGTGTATGAGATGGAATGCCTGCATTTTGAGTTTTCTGCATATTCAACTGAGCTTTGTATTTTCTTTTCAAAAGTGAGAACATTGAAACCTCAAAATATATTAGATTGCTTGATATAATGATTGAGATAAAGAGAAATTATGTTGTGTTCATAAAGGTTTGGTTATATGTTTGTGAATGCATGTTGATATGCTCTGCCTTTGAGTTCATCTTCCCATTTAAATGAATCCACCAAAATCTGTTAAAACCTTTGTTACTATCTGTCTTTAAGAAATTTAATTTGTTAGCTTACTTTAGATTAGAACCATAATATTTATATGATAAAATGTTGTCTGTCTGAGGTTAGCTAAACTTAAGTGAGTATAAATAGAAACAGTTTGTTCTTGAATAAAAATATAAATCTGTGCCTATACTTGCAATCTGTAACTTGAGGAATGTTAGAACTCTTCTGTATCATTAAGAATGGATCATAGATTCTGGAAAAAAATAAAAATCAGAGAAGTGATTAAACTGATTTGATTTAGTGTAGTTTTTAGTTTCTTCAGTTAAACCTAGTTTAGTAATGGGGTGTGAGCATGGATCAGTGGGAAGGCTAGGATGGACCGAGTGTTCTGGGTTTTGGGGTATGGGTAGTGGATGTGTAATGGAGTTTGTGGCCGGAGGGGTTGGGTGTCAGGTGGTGGCATTGGAGAACTAACGCCGTTGACAGGTTTGAATTGAAACCTGAAATATAATTTTCCAGGTATGGGTTTTTGAGCATGGTGATGAATTCTTGTTTAAATGTTGATCTGGTGATTGAGGTAGGGTGTAGGTGAGTTATTGGTTGAAGTTTGATCGTGATGATCAGAGATGGTGATGGAAACTCTGGTGATGTTTGGTTTTAGGGTGTTGCAGGGAGAAGAGTCTGTGGTTATTCGAAGTGAATGGAATAATGACCCGAAGTAAGTTGAGTTAAAACTCGAAGCAGGCAATCTTTTAACCCGAAGCAAAACTTCTGTTTTCTTGGGTCAACCTGTAGTTTACAGTTACACAGTAAACTGTGTTTGTTTTTATAAATTGGGTTTAAACTTTTAAAATCCGGGGTTTCAAATTTAGAAATCTGAAGTTATAGGTTTTAAATAAAGTTTAGGTTTAAAATTTAATTCAAGTTTGAATTAATAATTTGAGTTTAAAATTCCAGGTTTGAATTAAAACCTGTTTTTTTTCTGTTTTTCTGCAAATCTGGATTTTAATTTTTTTTAAATCTACAGTTATGGTTTTGAGTAAAATTTAAGTTCAAATTTAATTGTAAGTTTAAAATTCTCATCTGATTTTAAATTCCAATTTTTAAAACAGAAACTTAAGTTTAAAAATTTAACTTTATTAACTATATCATGTTGAAAGATAGTTTAAACATTTTGATAATAAGATTTTAAAATGTGAGTAGATTTAAAGTTATTTAAATCTGGAAATTCAAAATTAAAATTTGAAATGCAGTTTTAAATTTTAAAGAAGATTTAAAATTTAAGTTTTCAAATTAAAATGGAAATTTAAATTACTGAAAGTTTTGAAATGACTTTAACTTTAAAATTTCCATAGCATTGTTTGATTTGCAATTTAAAGGGTTTTAAATTTATTTAAAACTTTGATAAGTTTAAAATTTTTCTATTTTAAATTTGAATTTAAATTGAAATTTAAAGTTAATTTCAAAAGTACTTTGTTTTGAATTAAATTGTTTTAAACATAATTAAGTCATGTTTATTTTGAAAATTTGATTAAGATTTTGTTTTAGAATTAATTAACAAGGTAATTAAGATTTGTTAATTAATTTAATAAATTAATTAAATTTGAAATTAATAATTGATTAAGGATTAATCAATTTGGAATTAAGATCATTAATTAAGTTATTAATTAATGATAAATGAATGATAATTATGTAATTAAGTTTTTAATTAAGGTTAATTAATCTTATAATTAACTTTAATTTATAAATGAATAAAGATAATTTAAATAGTAATTAATTTAAGTTAATTACCTTATAAAATAATTTGAGGATGGTTAATGAAGGTCATTAACCATGATTATTTAACAATTAATTAATGTAGTTAATTTTTATAATTAATTAGATTAATTAATTTAATAATAATCAATTGTAAATGGTTTGGGTAATTACTTGATAAAGTAATTAAGAAATTAATTACTTAACGTAATTAATTTAATTGAATGAGATTGTTTAAAGTAATTAATTAAGTTTAATTAATTTTAAACACTTGGGTTAAGGATAATTACTTTATGTAATTAATGTTTTGGAAATTACTTAGTTAAGTAATTATATAATAATTACAGGTTGTAATTAAGGAGATGTTTAAGTATGAAGGAATTTGGATTAATTATTTAAATAATTAATCAAGGTATTAATTAAGAAATTAATTTAAGGATAATTAAATTGGTTTAATATAGTAATTAAATTAGTTAATTACTTTGAGTAATTAATTTAAGAAATAATTAAGATCATTAATTATTTATTTAATGATGTAATTAAGTTGATTAATTATGATTAATTAATCAATAATAGGTAATTAAAGGGTAATTAATTTATGTAATTAATTAAGGATTAAGGTAATTAATTATGATTAATTAATTAGTTGGAGTAATTAAAAGTTAATTACTGTTTAGTTGAGGATAATTAATTTTGTAAAATTAATTGAGGATAATTACATGAATGTAATTAAGAGTAATTAATCAAGAGTGATTAATTAAGGTAAGTTATTTTGAATGATTGATTAATTGATTGAAATCAATTAAATGATTGAGTAAGCAAGATATTTTGGTAAAGCAATTAATTTAATTTATTTTAAATTAATTAAAGATGAAGGGATTAATTTAATTCATTTTAAATTAATTTGAGATAGAGATGATTAATTTAATTCATTTTAAATTAATTATATTGTGATGAGTGAATCTTTGCTTATGGATGAATGGTTTGACTTGGATGCTTTGTAATCTCAGTAATGAGATAAATGATATTGTGTGGTATGGATGTTGGTTATATTGTGATGATAACATAGGTTATCTATTGTGATGGTGGTATATGGAATATCTATTTGATATTGATGATGTGGATCACCTGTTATGTGATAATGTTGATTATCAGTTATGTTTTAAGTTATCTATCTGTGTGTATATAGATACTGTAATTGAATTGTTTTAAACCTTTAAAACAACTTGGACCTTAAAAGACACGCTTTGGTTTTCGATGAGACCGGGATCGGGTTTCCATATTTGGATATCCGAAAACCACATCGATTCCAAATAACGATAGGTCGTGTATCAAAGTGGAGCTTTGTGAAGACTCGAAGTGTAAGAACTATGAGTCAGTATAACTCTGTGGGTGATTCCGTAATGAGTTTGACGGAATAGTACTTATAGGTTCGAGATGGTGGTTTAGAGTGCAAGGGTTATTGTCGTTAACTCTGAGGGTGATTCCAATACGAGTGTAACGAGATAATGCCTTCGGTTTCGTTCGAACCCGGAACGAACTTGTATGGATTGAATGCTTTCAGCACATCGTTAGGCGGACGATGAGCATTCTAAGATGATTGGTCCTATAAAGGTAATCGTAGCCTCAAGCCTCATCAACCGGGAATGGCTAAAACAGGGGAGGTGCAGCAAAGCTTCGTGGGTCGCGCCCACTGGAGAGCAAGATTGATCCCTGTCTAGAAGTCCCTTTATATTCGGCTGTGTGGGTGGTTGCTAGCTACAACCACGGGGTTGTCTTGTTTGGAACTGTTCAGTAAGGAACGGGTCCGGCTTTGTGTTGCAGGGGATGAAGGGAGTAATCCTCGGTACAGTGATCTAGGCCACGTACTGTGACGGGCGGTACCCCAGTAGCCCTGCCATTGTATGGAATCCAAAATCCAATAAGTGCCAACGGTTTTGATTGTATTACCCACTTTTGTGGCTAGTAGCTGGAATTTAATGAATGTAACAATTTCGGCTATTTCTTATTTATTTGAAAACCCTAGACACTATTATAATATCATCGGATTTCCTATCAAATGTTTTGGTTAGCGTAAGGTAAAAACTTTTCCATGTTTATGTGTGGGAAGTCTTACGTGATACCTTTCTTTCCAAAAGGTTTTTTTAAAGTTAAGCAACTTTAACCTGTTACTCACACCAGACCCATGTCTGACCCGGAGTTTATTTTTGTTTTTCATAAACTCTTGGGTACTCAAATTTTTATGAGTAGTCAAGGGATTCAGGTTAGAATTCTGGATTAGCTTTGACGATTTGTGGAGGAGCAATGGAGCAGGAGGCTTCTGCGTATAACTATTGAGTATTCCGCTGTGTGTTCTCTGAGTTGTTGTATTGAGTTGTATAACTAGACAGGTGTCTATAACTGTCTAGTATGAGTTGATTATGCTGTGTATCTCTGATGTATATGATACTATGTAAAGTATTATGTTATTAATATATATAATTTATTCGTTCCGCTGTGTTAGATTCTGATGATTGTTTCTTCTTCTCTTCTTTCTTTTCTTCTTCTATCCCTTTCTTTCTTAATTCATGACGCGATTTTCTGGGAGTGGAAAGTCGGGTCGTGACATTGTGGTATCAGAGCTTTAGGTTGAGCGAATACCTAGGCTCTGGAATGAATCTTTCTTTAGGGAGCATTAGGTTGAGTGAATACCTAGGCTCAGTAGTGGTGTCTTTCTTGAGAGAGCGTATTTGTAATTTTTATATATAACTATATATATTTCTACCTATCTGTTGGGTTACCCGTTCAGGTTTTCCAATATAAGTTATGAAGGTAGATGAGGTAGTATTGTGTGTTACACGATTACTACCATTGGTTGGAGTTTGAATGTTTGAAGTTGGAAGTGTTTTGTTGAGACTGTAGACCTAATACCGTCTCGAGTGAGTTCTGAAGTGATGAAGAACTTCATTAATCTCTGAAGGAAACCTGTTAAGGTTCGGAGTTCATTTTTGAAGTTAGATGAGTAGTGTTTGGATCTGCTTGGTTGAGCTGAAGTAAGTGATGGTATTTTGAATACCTCAGGAGTTGTAGCTGCGTGATGAGATGTAGTGACTATGGATGTTCCCGAAGATGTTTTCTTTGGAACAAGTTAGGAAGTGAGTCTGCTTCAGTAGTGTGGCTGAGTTCAGCTGGAGTTTCTATCGCTTTGAGTCCGAGTTTCTTGGAGAGCTTTGTTTTGGAATTCTTTGGCATCTGTGGCAGCAGTGCAGTTTGGAATGTTCTCGATATTGGCAAGAGATCTTTTGGCTTAGCAGTTTTTCTGAAGTGGAGTTCAAAAGCAGTTGAGTGAACCCGTTTCTTGATAGGTTGGCCAGTCAAGTGTAAGCTGTTCAATTTGGTTAAGGAAGAACAGTATTCCTTGGATTTGGTTTGGGTGGTTCGCAAAAGTGACTTGCGATTGTTTGAGAGTTCTCTTGGGTTATCTGAGTTTTTCTGGATGTCTTCAGGAAGTCATAGTTTTGTCTGTATATGGAGATTGAGTTTCCTTATCGGCTGGAATTCCAGGAGTGGTACCGGTGATTCAGCTTTATAGTAGAAAGGTTTCAGGAGTTGAGTTGGTGTAGCAGCTCGGAGTTTTGGAGGAACTCCTGAATGATTCTTATGGATTTGTTGAACCATATCTCTGGGGTGTGTTGTCTAGTTGTGCTTGTGTTCTTCTTCAGCATTCTCCTTTATGTCGGATCAGAGTTGAGCAGCGGAAGCAGTTTGGAAGTGTATCTGCTTTTCTTTTCCCGCTCAGGAGAAGTGAGTTGTTGTCTTCTGATGTTGAGAAGTTGAGTTTGAGTTTTTGATTTTGGTTGATCTTGAGGAGATCATTTTGGTGAGTTGATTGGTCTAGTTGTTCTAGAGACATCAGCGAAGGTTGAGCTAATCAGGAAGGCTGTAGGTAGCCAGGATTGTTTGGAGAGTTTTGTGGATAAGAGTCGGAGGAATTTGGACTCTGAAGACGGAGATTTGATTTTGGATAAGTTTTCTCCGATCATAGGTGAGCTATAAGTTTGGGTAAGTCTGTGAAGTAGTTCTGTAGTGTTTTGGATCTTTCCTGTGATCTTGAAGAATAAGGGATTGATCTACAGGATTGAATTGCCAGTTTGGATAACTGGAATTTGATGAGTTTCACGTATCTCTGAGAGAGTACGTGTTTGATCTGTCTCGAGTTGTAGAACTAGCAGTTCTGGAGTTTTGATAGTTAAGTCGGACTCGTTTGTAGTCTGATATCTTGTCTAATGTTGTAGATATAGTTGTTTAGGAGCTTTGTAGCTTCATAGTATTGTTTGTTTGGATTTTCTAGGGCGAGTGTCCCGGTGGATGTATATATACACTGGGAAAACTCGATAGAATTTTATCCAGATTTTGTCTGGATAATTAGATTTGTTTGATTGGTTGAATTGGTTGTTTGGTTGTTAGCATATGTTTGATATATGCTTGTGTTTAAAATTTAATATAATAAGATTATTAAATTACCTTTGTTTTAAATTTCGAGGACGAAATTCTTTTAAGGGGGAAGGATTGTAACATCCCGGAATTTTTGACAATATCAATTTAATAATCTGTAGTTAAAATTAAATTGATATTGATATTCTGTAATAATTATTCAGATGAATTTAATAATCTTTTCAATAATTATTTAAATTGGTTATTTTATCTTTTTAAAATAATAAATTGATTTCTATTTTCAATATAAATATTTGGTTTATATTTTAAATAGATTGGTATTGTTTTAAATTTAGAATAAATCCAATAAAATGTTTTATGGTTTAGTAAAATGAATGTTTTGTTAATAAAAATGTAATCTCTTGTAAAATGATTTTTAATTTAATAATAAGAGAGTTATAAAAGCAATATTAATAATATAATGACTTTTTAAATAAGTTTTAAATAACATTTGAAATTTTAAGTTCAAATTGAATTTATAATTATAACTTGATTTAAAAATATTTGATTTTGAATTTTTGTTTGAATTTAAATTCAAAGTATAAATCTTCATTTGTTTTAATTTTTATTAGTATAAGTTTATAAACATGATTTGTTTTCATTTATAAATTTATACATATAAACTAACAACTTGATTTAAGCTAAAATACATACACTCATTTGTAATTAGTATTAACTTTCCCTAAAGAAAATACAAGTGTTAAATTTGTATGTATTCTTTTGACAAGTGTTGTTAAATTGACATGTGTTAAATTTTAGTTTTTCTTTTTCTTTTCTTTAATAAAATCTGAAATATACATTTACATAGTTTACAACTTCATTCATATTTCACTTTTATTTTCCTTCATCAAAGAGAAGCTTCAAATTTTGAATCATCTTCATATTAGAAACAAATCTGCATTCCACAATCAAATAGATAAATCTGCATACCCCAAATTCATATTCAAATCTGCAAAATTCCTCAAGCATAACTCTGTATGATTCAAAATCTGCATGTTCAAATCCTTCATTTACACACCACAAAATGCAAATCTACATCTATTCACCATCAATCTGCATTCACAAATGCATATAAAATCCACAAATCTGTAACCCCTCAATTCAAGTAAATCTGCATAATCAAAATTCTATTCAAACCTGCATTCTCTCAAATCAATAAAGCATCTGCATTTTTACAAGTCTGCACTGTTTTAAACCTTGGTTGATCTAGCATCTGCATGCAAGCAATTAGAGTATGGAAAGCATGAGCAACCCAGATTTTAAACAACAGAGGAAGCACCTGTATTTCTATAAGCCTGCTTGTTTTCTGCAAATTCAAAACAGAGAGGAGCATACCTGCACATCATATGTCTGCAAATTCAAATGATCTGGGGTCTGCATTCATCAAGTGGTGAGTAACAATTTATTTTAAAAACTAAATTAAAATATAGTTGCTTAAATCTATTGCTTGTTGAGTATGATGGATGTGCCTGTGTTTGTGTATGAGATGGAATGCCTGCATTTTGAGTTTTCTGCATATTCAACTGAGCTTTGTATTTTCTTTTCAAAAGTGAGAACATTGAAACCTCAAAATATATTAGATTGCTTGATATAATGATTGAGATAAAGAGAAATTATGTTGTGTTCATAAAGGTTTGGTTATATGTTTGTGAATGCATGTTGATATGCTCTGCCTTTGAGTTCATCTTCCCATTTAAATGAATCCACCAAAATCTGTTAAAACCTTTGTTACTATCTGTCTTTAAGAAATTTAATTTGTTAGCTTACTTTAGATTAGAACCATAATGTAGCGACCCGAAATTCCACTACCGGAAAATCGCGAAGCTAATTAAGAAAGAAAGGGATAGAAGAAGAAAAGAAAGAGAAGAAAGAGAAAACAACACATCAGAATCTCACAGCGGAATGATTTAAATATAATATAGAACATATACAGAGTATCATATACATCAGAGTACACAACTAAACATCTCAATATAGACAGTTATAACATTTCTGTCTAATACAATACAAGACATCATACAGACAACAACACAGCGGAAACTCTAACCATATCTACACGCTGAAGCCTCCTGCTCCAAAGCTCCTCCAGAATTCGTCAAGAGATAACCTGAATCACTTGACTACTCATATATAATATGAGTACCCAAGAGTTTAATAAAACAGAAAATAAACACTCGGGTCAGACAGGGGTCTGGTGTGAGTAAACGGTTTAAGATTGCTTAACTTTAGAAAAACCTTTGAAAATAAAAGGTATCACGTAAGACTTCCCACACATAAACATGGAAAAGTTTTTACCTTACGCTAACCAAAACATTTGATAGGAAATCCAGTGATATTATAATAGTGTCTAGGGTTTTCAAGTAAATATGAAATAGCCGAAATTGTTACATCTATTAAATTCCAGCTACTAGCCACAAAAGTGGGTAATACAAACAAAACTGTAGGGTCTCGTAGGGAAAATGGGTTTCCAACAATGGCAGGGCTACTGGGGTACCGCCCGTCACAGTACGTGGCCTAGATCACCGTACCGAGGAGCCACCCTAACTCCCCTGCAACACAAGGCCGGGACCATTCCTTACTGAACAGTCCCGAACAAGACCACCCCGCAGTTGGCTGCAGTTCCAACTGCCCACACAGCCGAAATATAAAGGGACCTCTAGACAGGGATGAATCTTGCCCTCCAGTGGGCGCGACCCACGAAGCCTTGCTGCACCTCCCCTGTTTTAGCCATTCCCGGTTGATGAGGCTTGAGGCTGCGATTACCTTTATAGGACCAATTATCTTAGAATGCTCATCGTCCGCCTGACGATGTTCTGAAAGCATTCAATCCATACAAGTTCGTTCCGGGTTCGAACGAAACCGAAGGCACTATCTCGTTGCACTCATTTTGGAATCACCCTCAGAGTCAACGACCATAGCCCTTGCACTCTGATTCACCATCTCGAATCTATAAGCACTATTCCGTCAAACTCATTACGGAATCACCCACAGAGTTATACTGACGTATAGCCCTTACACCTCGAGTCTTCACTTGCTCCACTTGGATTAACGACCTAACGTTTAATTGGAATCGATGTGGTTTTCGGATTCCAAATATGGAAACCCGATCCCGGTCTCATCGAAACCAAACGCCATTTTAATGTCCAAGTTGTACTTAAGGGATTTAAACAATAGATATTCAGAAGTATCACTTAACATAAATGGATGTATTCACAACACAGATAGATAAGCATCTATTATAACATGCATCTATACATATCACAAAGCAGCATATATGTCAAAATCAGATATAGCATATACATATCATCATCCATCAATCAATGCCATCCAACAACATCCAATATCATAAACTCATCCAATGATATATATCATCCAATCATTAATCATTCATAAACAAGTTTTATTCAAACTTGATCAATTTAATTAATTCTTAAATTAAATTAATTCTTAATTAAACACTTGGATTATCTTCGATCCAATACTATTCATTAATTAATTACAAATTAATTAACTAACATCACTTAATTACCCAACTCAATTAATCTTCCTTGATTAATTATCACTTAATTACTATAAGTAATTATTACTTAATTACCAAATTAATTAATCATCCTGATTAATTACTTACAAATTATACTAAGTAATTACCTCTTGATTACTTTCTAAATTAATCGACCTTGATTAATTATCCTCTAATTATCCTGGTAATTATTCCTTAATTACCTTTAATCAATTACACTTGATTAATCATTTTTAATTAATCACATTGATTAATTACTTTTAATTAATCATACTTAATTAATTACTTTTAATTAATCACCTTTGATAAATTACTTTAATTACATTTAGTAATTAAAACTAAATTATAAATTAATTGCTCTTAAATTATTAATTAACAATTAATTAATTATTTCCATTAATTAATGATTATATCATTAATTAAATTCTATCTTAATTAATTACTTTTACAAGTAATCAATCACTTAATTAATTACTCTTAATTCTTTAATTAATTAATCATTAATCAAATAATTTAAATCTTTAACTAATTATTAATTAATTCTTTAATTAATAACTAAAGTGATTAACTCTTAATCACATTACTTAATTACTTTTAATAAAGTAATTATCCTTTATTTAATTACCTTTAGTAATTAACCATTTAATTACTTTAATTACTTCTCAAGTAATTAGATTAATCCAAAGTGATTATTTTAATTAATCATAAGTTAATTACTTAATTAACTATTTAACTTAATCATTTAAAATTAATTAAATGATTCTTAACTTATTATATTAAAAGATTCTTAATTTAGAAACCATTATCTTAATTAAATCATTTATTAACAAATAAAACTTGATAATTAAAAATGATTCAATTATCTTAATTATCTTTACAAATTTAATTATCTTTAAATAAATCAAATTCAAGATAACTAAAGATAGTTTTTATTACAATTGATTATCAAATTCTAAATCATTAACTTTATTTAAATAAAATACAATGATTTAGAAATCAAACATAATTTAAACATATTATAAATTGAACTTCGAAATCTTTAAAAACTTTCCCAAATTTATTTAATAAAGTATAATATAAATTCTATTTCAAATCCACATATTTTAAAACCTCCATATTCTAAGATATATATATTTGTTTTAAAACATAACTTTGAAAACAGATTCAATTTGAAAACTTATTCAACCTCTGTTTTAAAGACTTTATTCCTTAAAACCAAATTTCTTTGAATTAATCAACTAAAACAACTCGCTCTTCTTCCTGAATACTTAAATACTCGAGTAACCCAGCTACACTTGCCACACCTGAGTAAACTACTCCAGAACCCGATGACTTCCCCGAGTCTCCCCTGCTTCCTTCATGCTTCGAGACAACACGCCAAAAACCCGATGCCATCTTCGAGACTTCCACTCACGCACGCTCAAAACACACAGACACGCACACTCGTCTCGACGTGCACCTGCACAACGCCACCGCGCCACCATCGCCACCGCTGGCATCACGCGCACACCACACTTCGATCACTTATCCAACTACTCAACCCAGAAATCATCAATTCGATCTCAAACAAAAATCGAATGCTCAAACCCAAATACCCAAAACTGCATCACCGAAAAACCCCCTCGTTCACGGCGAGCCGACCGCCAAACGCTACCAAACCTCTGCCACATCTCCCCAAGACCCTCACGCTCCTTCACCCCAAACCGATTGAAGCTCGGTCATTCCAATACTTCGCGCGATCAAAAACTTCAAGCTTCAACAAAACAGTTCCAAAACCCTACAAACCCAATTTTCAAATTCTATGTTGAATAACAATTTTGATTCGTATTTTTCTGGTGTTAGATAACATCTAACCATGCTTCCATTTAAATTTCAAAAGCTAAAATTAATCTAGGCTCAAGAATTTTACAAAAGCCCCAAAAACAGAAAACTTTAGAATTCGAATTCGATAGCATGTTATAAATTCTGATTCAAATTTTAAAATTCATTGCATGCAATCTAGATTCAACATAAATATTTGGTTTATCAAAAATTAACTTAATCTACAAGCCATGATTTCCTTTTGTTTACTGCATATGTTTGTTTTGCAGTTTACAGTTTATCAATATAAATATTTATTACTTATAACACATTATCTCTAACTTATATATATTTGAAAATATATATATCAAACATCACCATCCTATATTTTAATTTAAAGTTGCTAAGAAAATCTGCTTGATCATGAGGCAACAGAGGATCAAAATTCCATCAACATGCACAGTCAAATAATTTAAACTGTAAACATTATCTCACAAATCAATTAACATGCAAGCATTCATTACTAACATTCATCATACAACTTTTATACTTAAGATTTTAATTTAAGGATTTACTCATTTTGACATAAAAGCAGAAAACAGAGAACAGAGAACAGATCATCATATCCACACATGCATCAAATTTAAATTCAAACACTGCAGCTATCATCAAGTTATTTACTCATAAAAATAGGTGAATTCAAGAATTAAACTGTTTTTAAAAGTTCCATTCACTCACCTGTAAATTTTCCAGGAAACAGAACTGCATTTTTTTTTTTTCTTTCCAGGCTTTGTTGAAATTTTCTGCATTCTTTCCTGAACTTGTTGCTTGATTAATCATTAGTTGCATGTTGATTAATTGTTGCTGCATGTTGATGTTGTACATCCTGATGCTTATTTGATTTCCAGATTGCATGTTTGTATTGATGAAGAGCTTGCATTTGATTGAGTTCCAGGTTCAGATTTTACAGTTTCTTCCTTTTCTTTTCTTTTTAGAGTTTACAGATTTCTATTTCCTTTTTGATCTGCAAGCATTTTATCTTTGTTTGAAAGAAGAAAGTGATTTCTTCTTTTGATTCCAATTTGTATTTTGCTTTTGTATTCAGTTTAGAGTTTGAAAAAAATGTTTTGCTGAAGAATAAAATCATCTTTTATTCACCATTAGATTTTAATTTTAATTTTTAAAGAGAATGACATTTGTCACCTCTTATGCTTTGATTAATCTACACCTAAGCAACTTAATTTACATTTGTCTCTAACCCATACTAAAATGTTTACAAGTGTTTTATATGTGTTATAATATTGTTTTTATATATGTTTTTCTTTTAAATGTTATTTTTATTTTAAATTTTACATGAAAGGTGAATATATATGTAATGTATTTTAAGGCTTAATTATCCATTTATTATGTAATATTCATATGAAACAAGTAGCTTACATTTTTAATTCAATCATGTTTATATGTTTTGAAACATCTATTTTAATTTAAATCTTATTTAAAAACTTAAAGTACATATTTATCATAAATAAGGAATTAACTTTGTTATTTTAAATTTAAATCTCAGTTATCAATTCAAAGTCATTAAATCAAATTATCATTTTAAATTCAAAACTAAATATATTCAAGTTTGAAAACTATTATTAAATTCAAATTAATAATTTTCCTATTTCAAATATATATATACAAATATATATACACATTTCAAATAGAAACATTCTAACATTAAATTTATTAATTTCCAAATTTAAATTTTAAAATAAATACCAAATCACAATATATATACATTCATATATATTACAATTTGAATATAAAATTTTATTACATTAAAAACTTCTTATTTATCAAAATAAATATTTCCAAAATCAAATTATTATAAACTTTCAAAAGAATTTATCTTGCCTATTTATATTTGTAAAGAAAAATATGAATAGATATTAACAAATTATTATCATTAATCTTTAAAATAAATTTAACTTGTCAATTTATAATATAAAATGATCAAATCAATTTAATTATTATCAAAGATTATTAAATTGATATTGCTCAAAATTCCGGGTCGTCACATTCCTCCCCCCTTAAAAGAATTTCGTCCCCGAAATTTAAAAGCAAAGATAATTTAATAACCCAGATAAAGATTTTAAATTCCAAACAGCAATCAAACAATCAATCATACATTATCAATCATAGCAACCAATTCAAACAAACAATTTTATCTATCCAGAAAAAATTATGAATAGAACTTCCTAATATTATCAAGAGTTTCCAGATTCTTCTACTGGAATACTCGCTCTACAGAATCTTAATTACTACACTACTAAAACCAAGAACTCCCTCATCTGATTCTACAAATCTGAACAAGATACCAGACTAATCCCAAAACCAACTCAACTACCAGATCCCTTCTGAACTGCTGATTCTATTACTCAAAGAATCATACACATATTCCTCAAAGATATGTGAAATACAATGAATTCCCAGCTATTCAAACTGGCAATTCAATCCTGTTGATCAAAATCAAATCTCTAGAGATCACAGATAAACTCCAAATACCTTCAAAGCTAACACTCCAGTTTTACCCATTCTTATATCTCCTTTGATTGGATAAAACCAAATCAATATCCAAACTCTAATTACACATCCCAAAACTTCTCAATACTTAACTGCATAATTCTTCAGATGCTCTGAGTCACCTCCAATATTCCTGATCAGCCTAACCCTTGCTGATTGCTTCAAGAAACAACAGCACCAACTCAAACCAAATCTCCAGGTCCTACTCAACAAAATGCCTTTCCAAAAATAATCTGCTGAAATCCATTCCACAGCTCTATACCATAAACATCAGAGGACTTCAAACCTATCTCCTATCTGAAATAGCCAACAGTTGTACTTGACAATCTTGCCTTCCAAATCCAGAAAATTCCTTCATACTTGAATTTCCTGTAGAAATTCCTTTACTGCAACATCCGGTTGCTCCATACTAGAATAATTCCCAACTCGCTTCCGCTGCACAACTCTGATCTAGAGCAGATAAGAATGCTATCGAAGAACACAAGCACAATCTTTCACTATACACGGTTCATCCGACTCATAAAATCTAAGTGACCCTTCCACTTGGTCAAAACATCTCAACAGAATCTCAACTTAGAATAAGATGATCAATCCAAAGAATCCTGAGCTGCCTCTCCAAACTCTTCTCGCTTTAAGAGTCATCCTACTATATGGTTGAACCATCAATAGTGCTCTAGGAAATCCAAGTTGATAAGAGAACTCAATCTCCGATTCAGGTAGACTTCTGAATTCCTCAAAAAGTATCTAGAGAATCCCCTGACTACTAAAGCAGTCTATACCTTCATATGAGATATCTCAATCTCAAACCAAGAATACTCCAAGCTTCCCAAACTAATCGCAAGTCACTTTTGCGATCCACTCAGTTCAGATTCCAAAGAACTGTCTCCCCAACTCGAACAGCTTTTCCTTTCCAAGACCAATCTTCAAGAATGGCTTACCTATCAAAAAAACTGATAGATCACTTCCAACAGATATCTCGCTCTGCTGAGCCTTCCCAAAGAAAAGAATAAGCCTTCACCATCTGCCTAGTCTGTCGATAGTAGAATTCCAAAGATTACTGAATCATCGAAGAAACAGATCCATGCTGCTACTTCCAAACTTTACTTCAATGATACAGCTAAACCAAAAGATCACCCTTAACCAGAAGCTTCTTGAAACACCAAACTAACATCCAATTCTCTAAAACATCCTTGAGACGAGTCCACATCTTCTCAAGAAACTCGACTCAAACCCAACACCAACCACTTATCATCTTAAGGAAACAACTGAGACCATGTCCGAAATGAGGTAACTCATCGACCTTAGTCTCAAACTTCAATAAAGATAAGATACCCTTACTTGAGATCCAAAGAATCTCTAAACATCTGAACCTTCCCTGCAGCAGGCATCCATGCTCTTCCAACACCATCTAAAACTGGCTTCAAAAGAAACATCTTCAGAACCATCTGTGGATACTGCATCTCATCACACAGCTATTCCTTCTTGAAGCTATCAAGACACCATCACTTGCTTCTGCTCAGCGGACAACTCAACTCCCGGAAACCCCTGCTCACTTAAGAGCAAATTAACCTCACACTTCAAGAATATACTCCAATCCTTGAAAAAGACTTCCTTTGGACTCAAAGAAATCCTTTCTACAATCCACCAAATCTTATTCGAGACAGTATTAGATCTACAATCCCGACAGACACATCTCCAACCACAACATATGAGTCTCAACCAAAAGTGGTAGTCGTGTTCCACACACTTCTACCTATCTACCTTTATAGCCTATGTTGGAAAATCCGAACAGATAACCCAACAGATTAGGTAGTTATATAAATATATATTTATATAAAAATTACAAGTACGCTCTCTCAAGATAGACACCACTCCAGAGCCTAGGTATTCACTCAACCTAACGCTCTGATACCAGCTGTAGCGACCCGAAATTCCACTACCGGAAAATCGCGAAGCTAATTAAGAAAGAAAGGGATAGAAGAAGAAAAGAAAGAGAAGAAAGAGAAAACAACACATCAGAATCTCACAGCGGAATGATTTAAATATAATATAGAACATATACAGAGTATCATATACATCAGAGTACACAACTAAACATCTCAATATAGACAGTTATAACATTTCTGTCTAATACAATACAAGACATCATACAGACAACAACACAGCGGAAACTCTAACCATATCTACACGCTGAAGCCTCCTGCTCCAAAGCTCCTCCAGAATTCGTCAAGAGATAACCTGAATCACTTGACTACTCATATATAATATGAGTACCCAAGAGTTTAATAAAACAGAAAATAAACACTCGGGTCAGACAGGGGTCTGGTGTGAGTAAACGGTTTAAGATTGCTTAACTTTAGAAAAACCTTTGAAAATAAAAGGTATCACGTAAGACTTCCCACACATAAACATGGAAAAGTTTTTACCTTACGCTAACCAAAACATTTGATAGGAAATCCAGTGATATTATAATAGTGTCTAGGGTTTTCAAGTAAATATGAAATAGCCGAAATTGTTACATCTATTAAATTCCAGCTACTAGCCACAAAAGTGGGTAATACAAACAAAACCGTAGGGTCTCGTAGGGAAAATGGGTTTCCAACAATGGCAGGGCTACTGGGGTACCGCCCGTCACAGTACGTGGCCTAGATCACCGTACCGAGGAGCCACCCTAACTCCCCTGCAACACAAGGCCGGGACCATTCCTTACTGAACAGTCCCGAACAAGACCACCCCGCAGTTGGCTGCAGTTCCAACTGCCCACACAGCCGAAATATAAAGGGACCTCTAGACAGGGATGAATCTTGCCCTCCAGTGGGCGCGACCCACGAAGCCTTGCTGCACCTCCCCTGTTTTAGCCATTCCCGGTTGATGAGGCTTGAGGCTGCGATTACCTTTATAGGACCAATTATCTTAGAATGCTCATCGTCCGCCTGACGATGTTCTGAAAGCATTCAATCCATACAAGTTCGTTCCGGGTTCGAACGAAACCGAAGGCACTATCTCGTTGCACTCATTTTGGAATCACCCTCAGAGTCAACGACCATAGCCCTTGCACTCTGATTCACCATCTCGAATCTATAAGCACTATTCCGTCAAACTCATTACGGAATCACCCACAGAGTTATACTGACGTATAGCCCTTACACCTCGAGTCTTCACTTGCTCCACTTGGATTAACGACCTAACGTTTAATTGGAATCGATGTGGTTTTCGGATTCCAAATATGGAAACCCGATCCCGGTCTCATCGAAACCAAACGCCATTTTAATGTCCAAGTTGTACTTAAGGGATTTAAACAATAGATATTCAGAAGTATCACTTAACATAAATGGATGTATTCACAACACAGATAGATAAGCATCTATTATAACATGCATCTATACATATCACAAAGCAGCATATATGTCAAAATCAGATATAGCATATACATATCATCATCCATCAATCAATGCCATCCAACAACATCCAATATCATAAACTCATCCAATGATATATATCATCCAATCATTAATCATTCATAAACAAGTTTTATTCAAACTTGATCAATTTAATTAATTCTTAAATTAAATTAATTCTTAATTAAACACTTGGATTATCTTCGATCCAATACTATTCATTAATTAATTACAAATTAATTAACTAACATCACTTAATTACCCAACTCAATTAATCTTCCTTGATTAATTATCACTTAATTACTATAAGTAATTATTACTTAATTACCAAATTAATTAATCATCCTGATTAATTACTTACAAATTATACTAAGTAATTACCTCTTGATTACTTTCTAAATTAATCGACCTTGATTAATTATCCTCTAATTATCCTGGTAATTATTCCTTAATTACCTTTAATCAATTACACTTGATTAATCATTTTTAATTAATCACATTGATTAATTACTTTTAATTAATCATACTTAATTAATTACTTTTAATTAATCACCTTTGATAAATTACTTTAATTACATTTAGTAATTAAAACTAAATTATAAATTAATTGCTCTTAAATTATTAATTAACAATTAATTAATTATTTCCATTAATTAATGATTATATCATTAATTAAATTCTATCTTAATTAATTACTTTTACAAGTAATCAATCACTTAATTAATTACTCTTAATTCTTTAATTAATTAATCATTAATCAAATAATTTAAATCTTTAACTAATTATTAATTAATTCTTTAATTAATAACTAAAGTGATTAACTCTTAATCACATTACTTAATTACTTTTAATAAAGTAATTATCCTTTATTTAATTACCTTTAGTAATTAACCATTTAATTACTTTAATTACTTCTCAAGTAATTAGATTAATCCAAAGTGATTATTTTAATTAATCATAAGTTAATTACTTAATTAACTATTTAACTTAATCATTTAAAATTAATTAAATGATTCTTAACTTATTATATTAAAAGATTCTTAATTTAGAAACCATTATCTTAATTAAATCATTTATTAACAAATAAAACTTGATAATTAAAAATGATTCAATTATCTTAATTATCTTTACAAATTTAATTATCTTTAAATAAATCAAATTCAAGATAACTAAAGATAGTTTTTATTACAATTGATTATCAAATTCTAAATCATTAACTTTATTTAAATAAAATACAATGATTTAGAAATCAAACATAATTTAAACATATTATAAATTGAACTTCGAAATCTTTAAAAACTTTCCCAAATTTATTTAATAAAGTATAATATAAATTCTATTTCAAATCCACATATTTTAAAACCTCCATATTCTAAGATATATATATTTGTTTTAAAACATAACTTTGAAAACAGATTCAATTTGAAAACTTATTCAACCTCTGTTTTAAAGACTTTATTCCTTAAAACCAAATTTCTTTGAATTAATCAACTAAAACAACTCGCTCTTCTTCCTGAATACTTAAATACTCGAGTAACCCAGCTACACTTGCCACACCTGAGTAAACTACTCCAGAACCCGATGACTTCCCCGAGTCTCCCCTGCTTCCTTCATGCTTCGAGACAACACGCCAAAAACCCGATGCCATCTTCGAGACTTCCACTCACGCACGCTCAAAACACACAGACACGCACACTCGTCTCGACGTGCACCTGCACAACGCCACCGCGCCACCATCGCCACCGCTGGCATCACGCGCACACCACACTTCGATCACTTATCCAACTACTCAACCCAGAAATCATCAATTCGATCTCAAACAAAAATCGAATGCTCAAACCCAAATACCCAAAACTGCATCACCGAAAAACCCCCTCGTTCACGGCGAGCCGACCGCCAAACGCTACCAAACCTCTGCCACATCTCCCCAAGACCCTCACGCTCCTTCACCCCAAACCGATTGAAGCTCGGTCATTCCAATACTTCGCGCGATCAAAAACTTCAAGCTTCAACAAAACAGTTCCAAAACCCTACAAACCCAATTTTCAAATTCTATGTTGAATAACAATTTTGATTCGTATTTTTCTGGTGTTAGATAACATCTAACCATGCTTCCATTTAAATTTCAAAAGCTAAAATTAATCTAGGCTCGAGAATTTTACAAAAGCCCCAAAAACAGAAAACTTTAGAATTCGAATTCGATAGCATGTTATAAATTCTGATTCAAATTTTAAAATTCATTGCATGCAATCTAGATTCAACATAAATATTTGGTTTATCAAAAATTAACTTAATCTACAAGCCATGATTTCCTTTTGTTTACTGCATATGTTTGTTTTGCAGTTTACAGTTTATCAATATAAATATTTATTACTTATAACACATTATCTCTAACTTATATATATTTGAAAATATATATATCAAACATCACCATCCTATATTTTAATTTAAAGTTGCTAAGAAAATCTGCTTGATCATGAGGCAACAGAGGATCAAAATTCCATCAACATGCACAGTCAAATAATTTAAACTGTAAACATTATCTCACAAATCAATTAACATGCAAGCATTCATTACTAACATTCATCATACAACTTTTATACTTAAGATTTTAATTTAAGGATTTACTCATTTTGACATAAAAGCAGAAAACAGAGAACAGAGAACAGATCATCATATCCACACATGCATCAAATTTAAATTCAAACACTGCAGCTATCATCAAGTTATTTACTCATAAAAATAGGTGAATTCAAGAATTAAACTGTTTTTAAAAGTTCCATTCACTCACCTGTAAATTTTCCAGGAAACAGAACTGCATTTTTTTTCTTTTCTTTCCAGGATTTGTTGAAATTTTCTGCATTCTTTACTGAACTTGTTGCTTGATTAATCATTAGTTGCATGTTGATTAATTGTTGCTGCATGTTGATGTTGTACATCCTGATGCTTATTTGATTTCCAGATTGCATGTTTGTATTGATGAAGAGCTTGCATTTGATTGAGTTCCAGGTTCAGATTTTACAGTTTCTTCCTTTTCTTTTCTTTTTAGAGTTTACAGATTTCTATTTCCTTTTTGATCTGCAAGCATTTTATCTTTGTTTGAAAGAAGAAAGTGATTTCTTCTTTTGATTCCAATTTGTATTTTGCTTTTGTATTCAGTTTAGAGTTTGAAAAAAATGTTTTGCTGAAGAATAAAATCATCTTTTATTCACCATTAGATTTTAATTTTAATTTTTAAAGAGAATGACATTTGTCACCTCTTATGCTTTGATTAATCTACACCTAAGCAACTTAATTTACATTTGTCTCTAACCCATACAAAAATGTTTACAAGTGTTTTATATGTGTTATAATATTGTTTTTATAAATGTTTTTCTTTTAAATGTTATTTTTATTTTAAATTTTACATGAAAGGTGAATATATATGTAATGTATTTTAAGGCTTAATTATCCATTTATTATGTAATATTCATATGAAACAAGTAGCTTACATTTTTAATTCAATCATGTTTATATGTTTTGAAACATCTATTTTAATTTAAATCTTATTTAAAAACTTAAAGTACATATTTATCATAAATAAGGAATTAACTTTGTTATTTTAAATTTAAATCTCAGTTATCAATTCAAAGTCATTAAATCAAATTATCATTTTAAATTCAAAACTAAATATATTCAAGTTTGAAAACTATTATTAAATTCAAATTAATAATTTTCCTATTTCAAATATATATATACAAATATATATACACATTTCAAATAGAAACATTCTAACATTAAATTTATTAATTTCCAAATTTAAATTTTAAAATAAATACCAAATCACAATATATATACATTCATATATATTACAATTTGAATATAAAATTTTATTACATTAAAAACTTCTTATTTATCAAAATAAATATTTCCAAAATCAAATTATTATAAACTTTCAAAAGAATTTATCTTGCCTATTTATATTTGTAAAGAAAAATATGAATAGATATTAACAAATTATTATCATTAATCTTTAAAATAAATTTAACTTGTCAATTTATAATATAAAATGATCAAATCAATTTAATTATTATCAAAGATTATTAAATTGATATTGCTCAAAATTCCGGGTCGTCACACATAATATTTATATGATAAAATGTTGTCTGTCTGAGGTTAGCTAAACTTAAGTGAGTATAAATAGAAACAGTTTGTTCTTGAATAAAAATATAAATCTGTGCCTATACTTGCAATCTGTAACTTGAGGAATGTTAGAACTCTTCTGTATCATTAAGAATGGATCATAGATTCTGGAAAAAAATAAAAATCAGAGAAGTGATTAAACTGATTTGATTTAGTGTAGTTTTTAGTTTCTTCAGTTAAACCTAGTTTAGTAATGGGGTGTGAGCATGGATCAGTGGGAAGGCTAGGATGGACCGAGTGTTCTGGGTTTTGGGGTATGGGTAGTGGATGTGTAATGGAGTTTGTGGCCGGAGGGGTTGGGTGTCAGGTGGTGGCATTGGAGAACTAACGCCGTTGACAGGTTTGAATTGAAACCTGAAATATAATTTTCCAGGTATGGGTTTTTGAGCATGGTGATGAATTCTTGTTTAAATGTTGATCTGGTGATTGAGGTAGGGTGTAGGTGAGTTATTGGTTGAAGTTTGATCGTGATGATCAGAGATGGTGATGGAAACTCTGGTGATGTTTGGTTTTAGGGTGTTGCAGGGAGAAGAGTTTGTGGTTATTCGAAGTGAATGGAATAATGACCCGAAGTAAGTTGAGTTAAAACTCGAAGCAGGCAATCTTTTAACCCGAAGCAAAACTTCTGTTTTCTTGGGTCAACCTGTAGTTTACAGTTACACAGTAAACTGTGTTTGTTTTTATAAATTGGGTTTAAACTTTCAAAATCCGGGGTTTCAAATTTAGAAATCTGAAGTTATAGGTTTTAAATAAAGTTTAGGTTTAAAATTTAATTCAAGTTTGAATTAATAATTTGAGTTTAAAATTCCAGGTTTGAATTAAAACCTGTTTTTTTTCTGTTTTTCTGCAAATCTGGATTTTAATTTTTTTTAAATCTACAGTTATGGTTTTGAGTAAAATTTAAGTTCAAATTTAATTGTAAGTTTAAAATTCTCATCTGATTTTAAATTCCAATTTTTAAAACAGAAACTTAAGTTTAAAAATTTAACTTTATTAACTATATCATGTTGAAAGATAGTTTAAACATTTTGATAATAAGATTTTAAAATGTGAGTAGATTTAAAGTTATTTAAATCTGGAAATTCAAAATTAAAATTTGAAATGCAGTTTTAAATTTTAAAGAAGATTTAAAATTTAAGTTTTCAAATTAAAATGGAAATTTAAATTACTGAAAGTTTTGAAATGACTTTAACTTTAAAATTTCCATAGCATTGTTTGATTTGCAATTTAAAGGGTTTTAAATTTATTTAAAACTTTGATAAGTTTAAAATTTTTCTATTTTGAATTTAAATTGAAATTTAAAGTTAATTTCAAAAGTACTTTGTTTTGAATTAAATTGTTTTAAACATAATTAAGTCATGTTTATTTTGAAAATTTGATTAAGATTTTGTTTTAGAATTAATTAACAAGGTAATTAAGATTTGTTAATTAATTTAATAAATTAATTAAATTTGAAATTAATAATTGATTAAGGATTAATCAATTTGGAATTAAGATCATTAATTAAGTTATTAATTAATGATAAATGAATGATAATTATGTAATTAAGTTTTTAATTAAGGTTAATTAATCTTATAATTAACTTTAATTTATAAATGAATAAAGATAATTTAAATAGTAATTAATTTAAGTTAATTACCTTATAAAATAATTTGAGGATGGTTAATGAAGGTCATTAACCATGATTATTTAACAATTAATTAATGTAGTTAATTTTTATAATTAATTAGATTAATTAATTTAATAATAATCAATTGTAAATGGTTTGGGTAATTACTTGATAAAGTAATTAAGAAATTAATTACTTAACGTAATTAATTTAATTGAATGAGATTGTTTAAAGTAATTAATTAAGTTTAATTAATTTTAAACACTTGGGTTAAGGATAATTACTTTATGTAATTAATGTTTTGGAAATTACCTAGTTAAGTAATTATATAATAATTACAGGTTGTAATTAAGGAGATGTTTAAGTATGAAGGAATTTGGATTAATTATTTAAATAATTAATCAAGGTATTAATTAAGAAATTAATTTAAGGATAATTAAATTGGTTTAATATAGTAATTAAATTAGTTAATTACTTTGAGTAATTAATTTAAGAAATAATTAAGATCATTAATTATTTATTTAATGATGTAATTAAGTTGATTAATTATGATTAATTAATCAATAATAGGTAATTAAAGGGTAATTAATTTATGTAATTAATTAAGGATTAAGGTAATTAATTATGATTAATTAATTAGTTAGAGTAATTAAAAGTTAATTACTGTTTAGTTGAGGATAATTAATTTTGTAAAATTAATTGAGGATAATTACATGAATGTAATTAAGAGTAATTAATCAAGAGTGATTAATTAAGGTAAGTTATTTTGAATGATTGATTAATTGATTGAAATCAATTAAATGATTGAGTAAGCAAGATATTTTGGTAAAGCAATTAATTTAATTTATTTTAAATTAATTAAAGATGAAGGGATTAATTTAATTCATTTTAAATTAATTTGAGATAGAGATGATTAATTTAATTCATTTTAAATTAATTATATTGTGATGAGTGAATCTTTGCTTATGGATGAATGGTTTGACTTGGATGCTTTGTAATCTCAGTAATGAGATAAATGATATTGTGTGGTATGGATGTTGGTTATATTGTGATGATAACATAGGTTATCTATTGTGATGGTGGTATATGGAATATCTATTTGATATTGATGATGTGGATCACCTGTTATGTGATAATGTTGATTATCAGTTATGTTTTAAGTTATCTATCTGTGTGTATATAGATACTGTAATTGAATTGTTTTAAACCTTTAAAACAACTTGGACCTTAAAAGACACGCTTTGGTTTTCGATGAGACCGGGATCGGGTTTCCATATTTGGATATCCGAAAACCACATCGATTCCAAATAACGATAGGTCGTGTATCAAAGTGGAGCTTTGTGAAGACTCGAAGTGTAAGAACTATGAGTCAGTATAACTCTGTGGGTGATTCCGTAATGAGTTTGACGGAATAGTACTTATAGGTTCGAGATGGTGGTTTAGAGTGCAAGGGTTATTGTCGTTAACTCTGAGGGTGATTCCAATACGAGTGTAACGAGATAATGCCTTCGGTTTCGTTCGAACCCGGAACGAACTTGTATGGATTGAATGCTTTCAGCACATCGTTAGGCGGACGATGAGCATTCTAAGATGATTGGTCCTATAAAGGTAATCGTAGCCTCAAGCCTCATCAACCGGGAATGGCTAAAACAGGGGAGGTGCAGCAAAGCTTCGTGGGTCGCGCCCACTGGAGAGCAAGATTGATCCCTGTCTAGAAGTCCCTTTATATTCGGCTGTGTGGGTGGTTGCTAGCTACAACCACGGGGTTGTCTTGTTTGGAACTGTTCAGTAAGGAACGGGTCCGGCTTTGTGTTGCAGGGGATGAAGGGAGTAATCCTCGGTACAGTGATCTAGGCCACGTACTGTGACGGGCGGTACCCCAGTAGCCCTGCCATTGTATGGAATCCAAAATCCAATAAGTGCCAACGGTTTTGATTGTATTACCCACTTTTGTGGCTAGTAGCTGGAATTTAATGAATGTAACAATTTCGGCTATTTCTTATTTATTTGAAAACCCTAGACACTATTATAATATCATCGGATTTCCTATCAAATGTTTTGGTTAGCGTAAGGTAAAAACTTTTCCATGTTTATGTGTGGGAAGTCTTACGTGATACCTTTCTTTCCAAAAGGTTTTTTTAAAGTTAAGCAACTTTAACCTGTTACTCACACCAGACCCATGTCTGACCCGGAGTTTATTTTTGTTTTTCATAAACTCTTGGGTACTCAAATTTTTATGAGTAGTCAAGGGATTCAGGTTAGAATTCTGGATTAGCTTTGACGATTTGTGGAGGAGCAATGGAGCAGGAGGCTTCTGCGTATAACTATTGAGTATTCCGCTGTGTGTTCTCTGAGTTGTTGTATTGAGTTGTATAACTAGACAGGTGTCTATAACTGTCTAGTATGAGTTGATTATGCTGTGTATCTCTGATGTATATGATACTATGTAAAGTATTATGTTATTAATATATATAATTTATTCGTTCCGCTGTGTTAGATTCTGATGATTGTTTCTTCTTCTCTTCTTTCTTTTCTTCTTCTATCCCTTTCTTTCTTAATTCATGACGCGATTTTCTGGGAGTGGAAAGTCGGGTCGTGACACAAATAAAACAAATCTTGGAGAAAACTGTTTGCAAAAATCAAAAAGATTGGTCTTAGAAATTGACCGACGCGCTTTGCGCTTACCATACTACTTTTAAAACTAACCATGGGATGTCCCCATTTTGGTTGGTTTACGGTAAATCTTGCCATTTGCTGGTTGAAATTGAATATAAAGCGTAGTGGGCAATAAAGAACTTAAACTTTGATCTTGAGAAAGCTGGTGACAACAGAAAACTAAAACTCAACGAACTAGAAGAACTTAGGAATGACGCGTATGAAAAACGAGAAAGTATATAAAGAAAGAGCAAAAATTTTCATGACAAGTCAATCATAAGGAAAACATTTCTCCTAACCAGAAATCTTTTTATATGACTCAAGACTTCATTTATTCCCTGAGAAACTTAAATCGAGATGGACTGGACCATTTGTGGTACGAACTGTTGTTTCACACGGTGCCATAGAAATACCAAACCCTAGGGGTGGATTGATTTTCAAAGTCAACGATCATCGTTTAAAACCTTTCTTTGAATTTTAAGTAACCAAGAGGCGGAGCTCATGATTCTTCATGAGCCAAGCTACGTCTAATAAGAATGTAACCCTCTTTACACTTATTACACTCATTATATCATGCACTTACTGTGGCGGACACAGTCAAAATTAAGTGTACAAGGGGGAATCTCATTTTCATTTGCTTTTTTAAATTTTCATGGCATTTTTGAATTTTCATTTTCTTTTAACTCAAAAAAAAACTCAAAATTTCTAAATCTCGAAAACATTTTCTTCTTAGCATTTTGATTTATTTTTAAGAAATACTACAGGATAAGTATAGGTTTTGTTAATAAATTGAAATTTTTGAAAATTTATTTGTCTTAACAAAATTAAAAATGAAGTTTAATTACAAATAACAATGACTTAACTAGTATAAAGGAAGGTTCATATGTGTTAATAATGAAGTATATTCTAATTGAAACCTTTTTTAAAAAAAAAAGTGGTAAATTTAAAGTAAAGGACATAATATTTTTATCTTGTAAGTCAAATGATGCTAAGATGATTTTGCAAAACTCTCACTTTCTAAAAAAGATAGAAAAAAGCCAAAAAAATATATATAAGTTAAAAAAGAAAAACATCTGTATATATGTATATATTTTTAACACCTAGAGTCATGTGTTCACACTCGTGTGTTCACCCACCGCGCTCTATACCCTTCACACGTAATCCCGAAAGGTAGTGCACGATCGGTATATCTGGCCTCAGTTTATCTGAATTAGATGTATGTATATAAAAATTCTTTTTAATAACGCCTACAGTCGATGAGTGTTCACACTTATGTGTTGTGACGACCCGTAAATCCGTACTCATTGAATCGACAATAATCCACACATGTCCGACCCAAAAAGCACAAATTGATGGAAAGTCAAGAGAAAGAAAAGAAGAGAGAAGAAGAGAAGAGAAGAAAGAGAGAAGACAGAGAAAAATAGAACAATACAAAATCTCACATCGCAACAGATAATCAATAATCAATAATCAACAACAAACAAAGCACAGCGGATAATCAATAATCAAAGCAGATACGCGTATACGAAATGAAGATCTCCAGCTCTCCTACTGAAGCTCCAAAGGCATCAAATCTAGACCTGTAAATAAACTCGGTCTGACCCGAGCATTGAAAGGGAAGAACGCACGGATCAGTCTGGTAAACCAGCATAAGAAACACACTCAGCTGAATTTATTAAATTACCAAACTTTTCCTTATTTTTCAAAACAAAAGTATCTCGTACGACAAGTCCACACATAAACACGGACATGTTTTTACCTTACGATAACTAAAACATATCATATCAAATCTCATTTTATATTATAGCAGTGTTTACTATATACAAATAATATTAATCATAGCCGAAATTATTACATTGATTAAATTCCAGCATATAGCCCAATTGGGTAATACAATTAAAATGGCAAACACGTAGTGGAGTTTGGATTTCCATACAAATGACCAGGTGAAGGGACTACCTTCTGGCAGTACATCTCTAGAAAAATGTAGCGAGGACCATCACTAAGGATCCTCTACCAACACAAGACCTGCCCACCTCTATAACTAGATGGTACCGAATATATCATCCTCCGGTCGTTACCGACCTTTACCAAGGTCCCTCATAGCATACAAACCACAATAATCAGATACATGACGTCATAGCATGTAAAGATATATCTAGAAGAGGATGATCAAATCCTAATGGGAATGACTCACTTAACCCTGCTGCATCTAACCCTGTTTTGGTCATTTCCGGTTGATGAGGCTAGAGGTAATGATTACCTTTCACAAAGCACAATCACATCACTTAGAATTCCACACGACCATTTTCGTTGACTACTAATTACCTTCCACAAAAATATAACTCTTAAGCTCATACATCTCAAGGAGGATGTTAAGCGAAGAGAAGTTGCCATCTCCGCCACCACTGATGTACGTTTGTAAAAACCGATGTACGTAATCTATAGAAATGCAATGTCAGAAAAACATCCATACAAGTTGTCCAGGAACGGGACAAACCAAAGGTACTTTCCTACCACATCCTATGGGGAAATTCCTAGGATTAGTAGCGAATAGTCCTCGCATTGGATATTTCATAATAAAGAGACCACTGCTACTGGATGTATATTGGGATTTTAACCACAAACGATCAACAAGCAGTCCTCTACTATGAAACTCCGGAATAACAATATCATCACAAAGCAATCTACACAATCGTCGCATATACGTTGGTCCAAAGTGGTTTTTGGATAAACCGATCCCGGTCTCTTCGCACCAACAACGCAAAAGCGTTTCTCAACCTCACATAGAAACTAAGTATCATAGACTTATCATGTTTTCAACTTTCAACTTGCTATCATTCGGGCCAAGAAGGAAGCTCGATAGATTGGAGTAATACTCCACACTATACGAATCAACATCCTCAACACAAAGGATAATCAATCCTACATAGAAGGCTGCGTACTAAGTGTACGACTAAATAGTTCCCACATCAAGTCTGATAGTCGGTTCTTTAACTATCAAAACAAACAAACAAATATTCAGCACTATAACAATTACTAAGCCCTTTTAATTAATCTTTTGTTAATTAAATCATTTTCCAAATATTCCCTTCAAATTATCTTTAAAAATATATAATTCCAAAATCGTTTCAACATTGGAAAACATTTCCAAATACTTATTTAATAATAAGTAATTCACAAATCAATTTATTTTCAACACTTAGAAAATACTACATATACTTAAATCACGATTAAGTAAATATTTTATTATTCAAGGGAAACATTCTCTTTAAACACATTTATTTGGATCAAAACGAATGTTGCGTAAAACATCATTACGACAACCTAATATCAATAGTATAGGGATTCTAAATAAGATAGATATATAAATCCCAATACTATACAAAAACATTTCCTTTCGAAAATAATTTACTATAACAATAGTGTTATAGTCCATCATTTGCTTGCTTCTCGAAAACGTCTATTTCAACAATGAATGTTAAACCTATGGTTTCGATACTTAACACATTTTTAAAACGTCTTTAAACCATTTAACTTCAATTAAAATATCACTTTCCAAAACATTTATGTAATTTAAAATATTATTCACTGTCCAAAATCGTGAATATAATTCCCTAACCAAATTCAACACTTCTACATATTTAATCAAAGGATTATCCACTATCCAAAATCGTGGATATAATTCCCTTAATAAACTATAATAATTAACTTATCAAATTCAATCGATTTCAGAGTTATAAAACAATGTTTATAAATCACATTTATATATTTTATAAAAACTTCAAGTTATAAAATCACTTTATTAACCAAGTCCATTTACATCTCATTTACAGCCAAAATCCAATTTATAAGTTAATTCTTTATAAATTATTTATTTACAGTTTCATTCTTTCTATAACTTCACAAATTATAAATCTTATTCACTTATAAAAATCCATTTATAACTCATTTTAACACTTATAAAAATCTTTTATAATTCTAACACTTTGATTTATAAAATACCAATTTTATAAATCTTATATATATATATACCGTTTATTATAACTTCCAAAATCTGGATTTTTAACTAAACTTATTCTTTTAATAATTTCAAATCATTATTAAAACTTATATAACTCCAAAAATCATACTTAATTTTATTTCACCAAAAATCGTAATTTTTATAACGATAAAAATTATAACATTTATTTATTTAAAATAAATCAGTTCCTTTACAATTCAAAAATCAATAAAAGGTTTATTTCAAAAATCATTTAAAATTCTTTTAAACTTAGAAATCATCACTTAAGCATTTTTAAATTTCCAAAAATAGGCCCAATGCTGCCACAGCACTAAATACATCAATCACAGCATCCAAAACATCATATATCATTTGATAACAGAATATATCACAGTATCTGTAAACAAAATCAGTACTGTTGAGGAATCCAGTTGGATCCCTCTAACCTGTCACCTGCAACAAATATATATATTAGAATATGTGTACAATGTCCGCTTCCAAACAGACGCGCGTACAAAGGGTCATCCGCTCATACACGGGAACGTATAGGGTCATCTGCTCCACTAGGCAGGTATATACAAAATATCAATCAATATATCATATATCATCCAAACAATCATCAATCATCATATAATAAATTATTTTTCACTTATATAAAAATATCAGTGAGTCAGAAAGAGTGAGTTGTACTCACATTGCATCTGATAGCAGTTGCAGTGTTTTATTCCGAATAAAATTAAACGAACATTTAGTTTTACCCAAAATTCATACTAGCTCCAATCAACTCCAAACCAACTCCATCGCATAATTTTCGTCCATACGAACCCAACGCAATTCATTTTGTGCGAAACGGACCTTGTACGAAAAAGTTATAGCATTTTAAAGACTGTACAAATTTAAATACATAATCAATTTCAGTTTTTTTAATTTATTGTATAACCTTTGCTTCATCTGGGCCATCAATTTCCCAACCCCAGATCCAGGCCATGCAACATTTCTTCCCCTCTCCAGTAAATAAACGCACACAAGAACCCATGGCCGCCACAAAAACCCTAACTGCCGCGATTACCTCGCTTGCCTCGAGAATGATCAGTGGCCATCATCTTTTAGCCCATCGTCGACACTACCCTCGCCTTGATTTGCTCGAAGCTCGGTCGCTTCTTGACCATGATAAACATGTTCGAACGTTGGCTGTTTGAAGCCAATTTGCCGACGATTTACTCACCTATATTCGATCACGACCGTTGGATCGATGGATCTCGCTGTGCTCTACACGTTTGTAGTTGAAGACTTCACGTGAAGGTCGATGGATTTGAAGAAATCGAAGGGGAAAGATTGGAAGTTTCTGGCCATGTAAATTATAATGGCGGCTAGACCTAGTTGTTCTAGGGTTTTGGTAAAATGAAGGTGCTGAGGTCCTTTTATATAATATTTGATGACACTATTCATCCATAAATTTTCCGAACTCCAAACGAAGTGTGCAGCCTGGAGTTTATAAGGTTTTACCCTATTCCGAATGCAATGGAATATATATCGGGAGCCAATTCGATCGTATTTGGAATATAGATTTTCAAATCGACCATTTTAAATTTAAAATTTACTTAAACCGATCTCTACGCGTTTTAGCTTGCCCCGGACAAACCGTAAATCCGATTGACACAAAATTTGATTACAATAATATAACATTACGGATCCGATGAAATTGGTTTCGTCGAAATCCGAGACTATATGAAAAATGACTATTTTTACTTGTCAGTTAAATATTACAATATTCAATTTCAACAATTTAAATTTTAATTCGATTTTAAAAGTTCTCCAACATCATTCTAATTCAAATATGATTTAATATAACTTTATACAACATTTTTATTCACATTAAATCCAAATATCAATTATATCAGCAATTTCAAATATTAAATTATCAATTTAATTATCCAATTAATCTAGATATTTGAAATATAAGTTGGTCAACTTATAAAATTTACTTGTTCATATTTAAAATTAATTAAATATATGAATTTCAAATGACTGAAATTCTGGGTCGTTACATTCTCCCCTACTTAAAAGAATTTCGTCCTCGAAATTACTAAGTAAGAAAAAGTCACAAGATCCATTAACTATTCAAAACAATTCGTTCAAAATAGATTTACCAAAATCCTTTAATTTAACTTTTAATTCAAAAATCAAACTTAGTTTTCACAAAATTTCCCTATTTTCCCAAAATTTTCTAACGCCTTAAATTTTCAAAAAAATTTGCCAGTCTCCTTTGCGCCGTTCGATCCGAAAAAAACAACAATATATATCACAAATATACATCTCATCATAAAAAATGAGGCATCCCGATGGTAAAAAAGTGTAAAAGTACGATATGTAATCCGAGATATGTACCTTATATATTATTAGCGAGCATATGCGACTAATATAGCGCAAAAGCGAGCTCCAAATGTGAAGCAAGCGCCATCCACACCTACTATACACTAAAAAACAAATGGGAACATGTATATATGAAAGTAACATCAATATACAACATATACCACTACAACAACTATATATGCCAATATAGCTAATGCAACAAATGCAATAAATCCAACCATCAAACAACTATGATCCAACTAACATCCATAACCAAATCAATCAATAATCAAATCAATATAAACTCATTTTCTCTTTAACATTCATTGAATTGATTTCAGTTTAATCACATTTGATTCATTAACATTGGATTTTACTAACATTCATTTATTCATATTCAATTAGTTTACATTCACTAATTTACATTCAAGTTGGTTCACTTCCAAATTACATCAAATTCAATTCTATTCAAATTTACTTACTTCCAATGTGAATTCAATTACTTAGCTTTCCACTTCATTAGTTCAATTTCATATTGATTTTCTATACAATCAATTAACATGCATTTAACAAACAATGCATAACCAACATTACCAAATTTATTTACTTTGCTTACATTCAATTTGGTTTAACATTCAATTGACTTTCATTCAATTATTCAATTTAAAATTTCGTTAGCTTTTAGTGAATTAATACTTACATCCCTTACCATATCAATTCATTTACATTAGATTGATTAACATTCAATCCATTTATTAATTCAGTTGCTAAATCATTTTACCATTAAAGTTGAATTTTTATATAACTCAAGTTCACATTCATCACTTTATCAATTTACTTCGATACCAAAATCAACTTGATTCAAAATTAATTGAGCTATATTTCATTTTATAAACATCACTTGGTTTCACTTAACTTAGATTTCAACTTACAAATCTAAGTCAGATTTCAATTCTAAAGTCAATTTTATATAACTTAAGTCAATTTCATATCACCAAATTCAGATTTTTGTTTTACTTAATAAAATTGTGTAACCACTTTAACAATTGGTTTTACTTACCTTATCTCATTTTATTTGTTATACAACTTACTTTTATAAACTTCCAAATTCATACTATGTAATCACTTACCATCTTAAGTTTAATTTCGATTTCAATAACATATCTAATCCAATTTAAATCCAATCAATTTATTTGACCTTCCTTTAGTTAAATTCCAAATCATATGATTCACTTACTAACTCAAATTCCTTTCAACTTTACTAAAGCTAAAATTTTATTATCTCATATATTATAAGTCCAAAACTTATTTTACTTACATTTATCAATAACAACTTGGATTTTAAATCAAATTTGTTTATCCAAACAAAAGTTCAATTTTCATTTTACTATTGGTAGCAAATCCATCACACAAAAACTCGAAAATGATGTTGATGATGCTGCAGTCATCACCCTTATTGTTTTCTAGCAACAGTAGTGGATTCAGTGCTTTTTATATTCATTTTAAAAAAACTTCTTTCTATTTATAAATCATATTTACAAATCTTTTACTTATATAATTTCACTATTTTGTATTTATAATAATATAACCTCGTTAACTTTGAAAAACAATTTCCAAAATAAACGGAATTCAAATTTCACAAATAATTAGTCTAAATGCATTTTTATTTATAACTCATGTTTATAAATACGTTCATATAGTTTCACTTTTTATATATAAGATTATTTCACAATTATAAATCATATTTAATTATAATTCCATACTATATAATTCATTAGCTTATATAATTTATTCTTTTACAATTGTTGTTTCTATTTAGATTATTCAAACATCTTTTATTAACTTATATATATTTACATTTTCAAACAACCAAATAATCAATTTATATATACTTCAATAATTCTGAAAATTTGTTTCTTTATATATAAAATATAATTATGGTAAAATTATTTCATTTACCCAATTCAAAATAATACTATGTCGACTTGACTCGTTTATGCGTTTGGAAATCCCTGTCGATAACATGACGTCCCACATCACGACCAGAATTCCCAAACAGCTCAACGGATAAGCAAGCAGAATATAAAACATTTTATATTCAATAACAAATATGCGCTCATATATATAATACATTCAAACTCAATCTAGGTATATAATACACTCAAACTCAATCTAGGGTGCTACTGTCCCTATCTATACTGAGTACACATCAAAGCTTAGGAATATGCAAAATCTAAGCTCTGATACCCGCTGTGACGGGACGCATCCAGTGGGTAATACCCACCGTAGCTCACACCGATACCTCGCGCTTTGCTTTTACAGCCAGCCTCTCGACTACAACCAACCCTTTCACTCTAGGGACATGTAGGGGCAAGAGTCATCCGTTCTCTACCTAACAAGAAGCGAGAACCCCCTATCAGGCTGAACATAATAAGGCAAAACCGATGTACGTAATCTATAGAAATGCAATATAAGACAAACATCCATACAAGCTGTCCAAGAATAGGACAAACCGAAGGTACTTTCATACAGCATCCTATCGGGAAATACCTAGGATTAGTAGCGAATAGTCCTTGCATTGGATATTTCATAATAAAGAGACCACTGCTACTGGATGTATATTGGGATTTTAACCCCAAATGATCAACAAGCAGTCCCCCACTATGAAACTCTAGAATAACAATATCATCACAAAGCAACCTGCACAATCGTCGCATATACGTTGGTCCGAAGTGGTTTTCGGATAAACCGATCCCGGTCTCTTCGCACTAACAACGCAAAAGCGTTTCTCAACCACACATAGAAACTAAGTCTCATAGACTTATCACGTTTTCAACTTTCAAACTGCTATCCTTCGGGCCAAGAAGGAAGCTCGATAGATTGGAGTAATACTACGCACTATACGAATCAACATCCTCAACACAAAGGATAATCAAGCCTACATAGAAGGCTACGTACTAAGTGTACGACTAAATAGTTCCCACATCAAGTTGAGGAACCAAAATTTTGGCCAAGTCTAATAGTCAGTTCTTTAACTATCAAAACAAACAAACAAATATTCAGCACTGTAACAATCACCGAGCCCTTTTAATTAATCTTTTATTAATTAAACCATCTTCCAAATATTCCCTTCAAATTATCTTTAAAAAGATATAATTCCAAAATCATTTCAACATTGGAAAACATTTCCAAATACTTATTTAGTAATAAGTAATTCACAATCAATTTATTTTCAACACTTAGAAAATACCACATATACTTATCTCACGATTACGTATATATTTTATTCTTTAAGGAAAACATTCTCTTTAAACACATTTATTTGGATCAAAACGAATGTTGCGTAAAACATCGTTACGACAACCCAAAATCAATAGTATAAGGATTCGAAATAAGATATATAAATCCCAATACTATATAAAAACATTTCCTTTCGAAAATCATTTACTATAACAATAGTGTTATAGTCCATCATTTCTTTACTTCTCGAAAACGTCTATTTCAACAATGAATGTTGAAATCAATGGTTTCGATACTTAATACATTTTTAAAACGTCTTTAAACCATTTAACTTCAATTAAAATATCACTTTCCAAAACATTTATTTAGTTTAAAATATTATTCACTGTCCAAAATCGTGAATATACTTCCCTAACCAAATTCAACGCTTCTACATATTTAATTAAAGGATTATTCACTGTCCAAAATCGTGGATATAATTCCTTTAATAAACTATAATAATTAACTTATCAAATTCAATCGATTTCGAATTTATAAAACAATGTTTATAAATCACATTTACATATTTTATAAAACTTCAAGTTATAAAATCACTTTATTAACCAATTCCATTTACATCTCATTTACAGCCAAAATCCAATTTATAAGTTAATTCCTTTTAAATTATTTATTTACAGTTTCATTCTTTCTATAACTTCACAAATTATAAATCTTATTCACTTATAAAAATCCATTTATAACTCATTTTAACACTTATAAAAATCCTTTATAATTCTAACACTTTGATTTATAAAATATCAATTTTATAAATCTTATATATATACACCGTTTATTATGACTTCAAAATCTCGATTTTTAACTAAACATGTACTTTTAATAATTTCAAATCGTTATTAAAACTTATATAACTCCAAAAATCATACTTAAGTTTATTTCACCAAAAATCATAATTTTTATAACGATAAAAATTATAACATTTATTTATTTAAAATAAATCAATTCATTTACAATTCAAAAATCAATAAAACGTTTATTTCAAAAATCACTTTAAAATCCTTTTAAACTAGGAAATCATCACTTAAACATTTTTAAATTTCCAAAAATAGGCCCAATGCTGCCACAACACTAAATACATCAATCACAGCATCCAAAACATCATATATCGTATGATAACAGAATATATCACAATGTTAGTAAATAAAATCAGTACTGTTGAGGAATCCAGTTGGATCCCTCCAACCTGCCACCTGCAACAAATATACATATTAGAATATGTGTACAATGTTCGCTTCAAGGCAGACGCGCGTACAAAGGGTCATCCGCTCATACACAGAAACGTTTAGGGTCATCTGCTCCACTAGGCAGGTATATATCCAAATATCAATCAATATATCATATATCATCCAAACAATCATCAATAATCATATAATAAATTATTTCTCACTTATATAAAAATATCAGTGAGTCAGAAAGAGTGAGTTGTACTCACATTGCATCCAATAGCAGTTGTAGTGTTTTATTCCGAATAAAATTAAACGACTGTTTAATTTTACCCAAAATTTACACTAGCTCCAATCAACTCCAAACCTACTTCATCTCGTAGTGTTCGTCCATATGAACCCAACGCAATTCATTTCGTGCGAAACGGACCTCGTATGAAAAAGTTATAGCATTTTAAAGACTGTACAAATTTAAATACATAATCAATTTCAATTTTTTTAATTTATTTTATGACCTTTGCTTCATCTGGGCCATCAATTTCCCAACCCCAGATCCAGACCGTGCAACATTTCTTCCCTCCCCCTAGTAAATAAACGCACGTAAGAACCCATGGCCACCACAAAAACCCTAACTGCCGCGATTGCCTCGCTTGCCTCGAGAATGATCAGTGACCATCATCTTTTAGCCCATCGTCGACACTACACTCGCCTTGATTTGCTCGAAGCTCGGTGCTTCTTGGAAATGATAAGCGCGTTTAAACGTTGGCTGTTTGAAACTAATTTGCCGACGATCTACTCACCTATATTCGATCACGACCATTGGATCGATGGATCTCGCTGTGCTCTACACGTTTGTAGTTGAGGACTTCGCGTGAAAGTTGATGGATTTGAAGAAATCTAAGGGGAAAGATTGGAAGTTTCTGGCTGTGTAAATTATAATGGCGGCTAGACCTAGTTGTTCTAGGGTTTTGTAAAATGAAGGTGTTGAGGTCCTTTTATATAAAATTTGACGACACTGTTCACCCAAAAAATTTCCAAACTCTAAAGAAGCGTGCCGCCAGGCATTTATAAGATTTTACCCCTATTACAAACGCAATAGAATATATATCGGGAGCCAATTCGATCGTATTTGGAAGATAGGTTTTCAAATCAACCAATTTAAATTTAAAATTTACTTAAACCGATTTTAACGCGTTTTAGCTTGCCCCGGACAAACCATAAATCCGATTAACACGAAATCTTACAATAATATAACATTAAGGATCCGATAAAACTAGTTTCGTCGAAATCCGAAACTGTATGAAAAATGACTATTTTTACTCGTTAGTTAAATATTAAAATATTCAATTTCTACAATTTAACTTTTAATTCGATTTTAAAAGTTCTCTAACATCATTCTAATTCATATATGATTTAATATAACTTTATACAACATTTTTATTCACATTAAATCCAAATATCAATTATTTCAGCAATTTCAAATATTAAATTATCAATTTAATTATCCAATTAAATCCAGATATTCGAAATATAAGTTATTCGACTTATAAAATTTACTTGTGCATATTTAACATTAATTAAATATATGAATTTCAAATGACTGAAATTCTGGGTCGTTACATGTGTTCACTGGTCGCGCTTTGTACTCCCCTCACATCCGTCCGCAAGGTTGTGCACGGGTACTATATCTGGCCTCAGTTTACCTGAGTTAGGCACATGTAAATATCAATAAAAATTTCAAATAAGAGAGATTAAGCAATTGAACTCTAAGCATTATTTTTATTTGTTTGATTTAACTTGTTATTGAAAATAAATGAGAATACCACTTTGACAAACTTTGATAATCAACGAAGGATCCATTTCATAATTACATTGTCTTATCAACCGAAACAACAAGCCAAACTATAGTCTATCTATTATGACAACTTAATTTTTGTTGGAAATTTTGACAAGTAAAAGGACTTAAATTTCTTGATAATGACCAGAACTTATATTTAACTTATTAGTGCCAATTTGAAAGTAAATCCTTTATTTGTAAATACTTTCAAAAACTTGCATTTATCCCATTGTAAATAAATACGTATTTTGTAAATGTTTTCATTTTGCATTTGGATTATGTGGGTAATGTCCGTTGAAAATCCTCACGAGACAAAACTCGTCCTACTGGGGACACCTACTCTATACGCTCAATACAATCGTGCTCACTACGAAAATGAATTTATCTTAGTTTTCCTTTATTTAAGGACAAATAAAAAGATAAGTGTGGGGATATTTGATGTGCACATAAATGTGCATATATTTACATCCATATTTTATCTATTTTTATTTAAATAAATGTCATATTTGAGCATTTTAATATGTTTAAACCAAAATTCAATTATTGTCAAATTATTATATATTCATCTTCATTCAGGGAAAAAATGGTTATTTTTTTGCATGTGTCAATTTGAGAAATTTTACTTGGATATTTTTATTATGATTTTAACAGAAATTTGGATGCATATGAATGAGGATTTTATGAAGATACATGCATGCACAAATGAATACAAAGTAATGAAGAGGGAAATAATTCAAGCTTATGATCATGGAGGACCCCACCCACTTACCTAAATCAAGAATTAGAAGCTAATGGACAACTAAGTGGAGGTTAATGCTTCATGCACATTTAATGATGAATTAATTAGTGGCTAATGGTTACTTGGTGGCCACACTTCCTAAAGGGCATTTTGGAAAGCACTCTAAAAATTAAATTAGGTTTTATGCATGTATAAATAGCCCTCTTATGTACATGTAAATGTTCTTCTACTCTTTATTTTACTTGGGAAATTAGCAAGTTGTAAATATAATGTTTCAAGAAATAAAAATGGCTTCCTTTGCCTTCTCTTTTCTACATGCTTCTATTTACTTTTATGCTTATGCTTATTTCTATGCTCTTTTCTTTTCTTTTTTATAGATTAGATTTACATTTATGCAAATAGTGTAGCTTTAAATTTTTATGCAAATAGTTAGTAGTTAATCTCTTTTTTATCCTTTTAGTTTCTATTTCTTTACTTTTTAATGTCGAAATTTATAAGTGTTGATTTGATAACACAAATGAGTAGCTATACCCCTTCAATTTAGGGGTAATGAAGCTCTCTAACTTTATGTAGTTTCAACATTTTAATGATTTATGATCACTTTCATTTGTGCTTCATGAAAGTGAATTTTGATGTAATTTTATACAAGTGGGTTGGATAGCTTATATTGCATATGCAAATGAGCTATTCTTATTCAACACAAACACAATTTACATCATCATTTGCTAATTTATTTTTTATTTTGAAATGCAAGTAAAAACAAAATTTGATGATTTATATTACTAATTACAATAGTAAATAGACCATACTAAAAATAGCTTTTGCTTTGGCTTCACTTTCATGAGAATTTATAAGTGGTTTATTTGTGGTATTATAGTTTGATGGTTTATGTTATATTAATTAATGACATAAATAAACCATACTTATGATAAGTGCAACAATTATTTCACTTAATATCAAAACTAGAGATTATAAATTATTTGTTTGTTGATTTACAAAAATATGAGAGTGGATTTGCCCCTAAATTGTTCTCCAATCTCATAGTTTTTAATCTCATTTTAATTCTAGTTTTAGCTTCATTTTTCTTGTAGTTAACAATTTTCTCTCCATTTGGTATAATTTGATTGAATTGATTTTTAAAATCTAACATTTCCCCACGGATCGACCCATTCTCGCCACGTATTAACTTTTGTGCACCGTGCGCTTACAGTTATTTTAGTTTGAAATTTATCGAATATTTTCTAAACCAATAGAAAATTCGTCGTTAAACAGTTAACTATTAAATAATTAATTAAATCCTAATTAATGTTTGATTAGTTATTAAATAATAATTTAAATTAATTAATCTCAATTAATTAAAAAAAATATTCCTTAATTAAAAGTTAAATAATAAATCATTCCTTCATTTAAAATAATTAAATCATATTAAGTTTTAAATAAATCTGACTTAAATTTAACATGATTAATAATTAAGCAGTTCTCAAAGTAAATAATATAATTAATCTTAATTAAATAATTATTAACCTTGAAATAATTAATTAAAGAATATTAACTCTTTAGTAATTAACAAATTATAATTAACTTACTTAAAACTACTTAAAACTAATTAAGTACTAATTACCCTAACTTAGTTAATGACTAAATACTAATTACCTTACATAATTTATTGATTAAATAATCAATAAATAAATAACAAATAATTACTTAATTGAATTATAATCTCTTTTAAATATTTAAAATATGTTTGAAAATACCTTTCATAAAGATAATAAAGTTAAAAACATTTTAAACTAAAAAAGAGTTCGTTTTTCACGAAATGAATTTATAACGACTATCGCTATACGACCTGAAATTTCAAAAATTCATTTTACACTCTAAATCACTTTTCAAACTCTTTCTTTTATATTTAAAATAATTTATAAACTTTGAATAAAGTTTAAATAAATAAAAGTAAGGTCTTAAGACATTTATAAAACATTTTTAAACATAAAGTTCGGAAATAAATTTAAACCTAAGGATCTCGATGTCGTTTGAACAAGTCGAAATGCTTACTTGCTTAGGACATACATCACATACATAAGCTCAAACATCAAAATACATGCCATAACAACATACGTAAACAAAAACTATAAACGAAAATCAAAGCTTTGAAACAAACTTCAACATTAGATTTCATTCCAAGTCTAACATCCAATCACATACAACAACATACAATTGTCTAAACCATCCAACATACTTAACAACCAAATAATAATATTTATTATCAAAGTAAGCATCATGTTTAAATTTAAAACTTTTGAATGAATTCGTGAGCTATACTCACCCAAAACTACCAAACCACTCCGAACATCCACTAGAAATTGTCTATGACCTAGCTGCATGCTATGTGCTTTGAAAATGAAGATTTGTGACCTTATGGTGGATTTATGATTCAGCTAAGCTATGGTGCACACACCCAGAGGTGGTGGAGCTCTTCCTTGAAAGGTGAGGGACTTGGATCATCACTGAATTCACAAATATCAAACCCAAAAAACGATCATCTTCAAACTGATTTTTGGATAAGATACTCATAGATTTTGGAAAAGTTGTCAAAGGAAAGTTATTAGAAACTATTTTCTCTACAATTTCGGAGAAAGGATCACCCAATTTATATCAATTTGAAGGAAGATTTGGTAAAAAGAAATGTATTTTTAGACATAAAAATCTAGGTCCAAAAATGAGTATGAAAGAAATGACATTTGGTCATGTTTAAGCTCAATATTTGAAGTAGTACACATGAAAGTTGTAGCCACTGGAATTTTACACGATTTAAGAAAAAAGAAAATCTCGGTTTGAAGAAAAAACAAGAAAGATATGGTAGAAGGAAGAGAAAGCAAAATTGAAGAAATGAAATGGGTATTTATAAGCAAGAAACAAAGTTTTTTGATGCATTTAAAGTGGAAAGAAATGGTTTATCATCTTTTGAAGATTAAATGTGTTGACGACAAAAATGGACATCAACATCCAATAGAATATAATAAAGATTAGATGAAAAATTGAAATTAAAATAGAGAAAATATCATAAATGAACACAGATATTTTTATATTGGTTTAGCAACCTTGGCCTACGTCCACTTTATGTTTTTATTGATCTTGGACTTGATTATGATTACAGAATGTTTGGATCAGCTGTGATTCATTAATACAATAATAATGAATAAAAATGGAAGAGCCTTGAGAGTAAAAAGAAGGATCCCTTTTCTGATGCCATGCATGTTGCATTTATAGGGGAAGGCGTACACGAATAGGGATGAAATTTTAAAGGAAGAGGCTCTAGACCAAGGCGCGACCATACAAGTACTTAGAGGCCCATTGAGGCCCATAATCTGGATTGGTATCGATCCCTATTTTTGTGTCCAAATATAGTGTATTCTCTCTGGTGGATCCCCTATGATGTTAGCTACTTGCCCTTCAAATTTCATACAATTCCGACTTACCGTTTGTGAGATATCATGTTTTCCGTGAAGTTGTGTTGCATGCACTGTGATTTTAACCGATCCCTCTAATCACCTCTGATTGGGGGCAATCTATAAAGGGTGTTTTCCATGTTGTACTATGCTTATACTCCAAGTTTCATGTTGATAGCATCTATAGATTTTGAGTTATTGACCAATCATTATTGCAATATATAGTGAAAGCTGATTATGGCCGATCCCTTTTACACCGATCCACTTTATACGATCCTTTTTATATTGATTCCATTTTATAGGTGAAGTAATTTGCACATAACTTAAGCATACGTACTCTAAAGTACTTGAAACTTAAAATATATATTAATGGGGCTTTCCTTGTCACTCCATATAGATCTCACATATTTTAGGACAAAAATTGAGGATAGGTACCGATCCTCCAGGGAAAAGGATAGGCACTGATCCCCCGCCAAGGTGATGCATTATTCCATACTTAGAATATTCCAAAAAGTCTATCTCTTGATCTTGATTGATCATTGCTTCATATCATTGTCTATGCCTGATCTCCGAGCCTAATAATCATCTCTCCGAGTTGTCTTCCTTGATGATCGTCCAGTCTAACTTGTCCAGTCAGTCTGAATATAGCCGGGTCAAAAGGCCGGATAACATTTGCCTCCTAGAGTACGTCTTGTTTTGTACATGACGTGCTTTGAATTGATGTCAAGTTAGTGTCATCGTAGAGGATTCCACTTAGTATCTTGAATGGTTGTTATCCTTTCGTTGCTATTGAGATGCTTTGTGGAGAGACAAATCTCTCTCTGTTCATCGTGACGCTTAGTCGTTATCAAACGCTGTTAAGTTCTGGAGTAGAATCCATGAATAATCGTCTACACTAGGTTCCATTGAGTTGATTAGTTGAGTTAGTATGCCATGGTTGTATGATCAAATTCATTCTCTGATTTCCCTTTGTGAGAATCCAATTTCAATTGATTCCTTGAAATCAAATTTTCAGGATATACATATGCACGTTCGGGTACACGTTTTTGTTGTTGGCTCCCGGATGCATTATACACTCACAGGTAGTTGCAAACTTAGTGGAATGCAATTCAATAATTTTCAGTTTTTTGTCCACCGATCCTTCTCATTCTAAATCTTTATGGATACAGGATGAAGAAATTGGAGAAGTTGATGTTTAAGAGATCGTTTACGACGATGAATTATAGGTTTGAAGCATATGGGTCGGTCTTAGGGTTGAATGTAGCCTTCTGCATTTGATCACCTAAGAGATGAAATGAGGGGCGGTTTTGATCAATTACATGCATGGTTGCGCTCGGATATTGATGGCAAGATGAATGGTGTTTGTTCAAAAATGATTTTGAGTGTAGGACTTCTATCAATATTCGTTTGACTTTCTCACTGGCAAGATACCGAAGCAAGGGAACTGATAAACCCTTCCTGTACATGATTCCTTCTCGGATGATGCAGCGTGAAGCTTTGCAGAGGATCTTTAATTTTTCATTCCTTCATTCAAGAAGGATTCCCCATTATAGAGAGTCTTTCATAGGGTCATCCATGATTCCTTGTCTGTCAATCTCCAAGATCTAGTCAATCTCCGTTTGGTCAATGCTTGGAGCATTAAGTAGTTTGACTAGGACTAAGCCCAATTTTTATGCATTCCCTAAATTGGCATGTTACAAGTTAGGAAGCACAAAAGATCTGCAAGGATTTTACTCTTAATTCTTTAGCAAGCTTGAGCTTGGCAATCAAGGCTTCATATTCAGTTTCATTATTTGTCATAGGGAAATCGAGTTTCGGGGCATAGTAGATCGATCATTCCTTAGAAGTCGCTAACATAACTCCAGTACTGGAACATCGGTCGTCCGATGCTCCATCAGTGTACATCTCCCACTATATGGTCGGTTCTACATTGCTCCTCGAAGAGTCGTTTGGTGCAGTAAATTTGAATATGAATTCTGCTAACTATTTCCTTGAATAGCTCTCTGAGGGAGATAAGTGATGTTAAGTTAACTAAATTTAATGTTCCACTTGAGTAGTCTTCCAAACGTCTTAGGCCATTTGTATGACCTGTCATAATGGGTGGTCGACAATGGATGATAATGTGGCAAGCCTAGAAGTAAGAGCAGAGCTTTTTGATGAAATCAATAGGCATTGCACAAGTTTTTGTAGTTTCAGGTAGTTTTCTCTTAGTACCTTTCAATCGCTTGCTTACATAGTATAGTGGTCTTTGGATCTGATTCTCTTCGCATAGCATTAAGGCACTTTTGGCATGTACTGACATGGCTAAATAGTTAGTATAAATTTTGTTGTGATCCAGCGGCTTGGATAGGATGAGAGATCTCTCTAAGTGATTTACTAGAGCATGAAATGCGTCAATACAATTTTGTGTCCATTCAAATTTTCTTTTCCATTCCTAATTAGGTCGAAGAAGAGAGTACACTTTTCGGTAGCCTTGGAGATGAACCGACTTAGGGTGATGACCTTCCTGTTTAGGTTCTATGCTTGCTTGAAGAAGAGAGCATTTCAAGGGACAAATTTGCATCCATATCTTCAGATAAAACCGAATATCTCTACCAAGTCACTAATGTGGTTTTTTGATTTCATTGACTTCACGAGCATATTATCCACATATACCTCCATTGATCGCCCGATCTAATCCTTGAACATCCAATTTTCCAACCTCTAGTAAGTAGCACCAGCGTCCTTCGATCCGAATCCGAATGGCATTATAACATAGCAATATAGCCCTAGGTCAGTAACAAAGTTGGTGTGTTCTAGGTCAGGGGTGTGCATCGGGATCTATTTGCATCTGGAGTACCCATCCACGAATCAAAGCAGTTCATGTCTAGTAGTCGAGTCTACCATCTGGTCGATCTTTGGAAGTGGAAAGTTTTCCTTTGGGTTCACTTTGTTCAGGTCTCGTCACTTTCCATTAGTTTTTCTCACAAGAACTGGATTGGATACCCATTTCGGGTAGAGGGCGTCATGGGTTAACCCATTGTTTTTGGGTTTATCCACCTCCTCTTTAAGTGCAGCAGATCTCTCCGGATTCACGTAACGTTGCTTTTGTTTCACGGGGACATGCCTTGGGTCGATATTCAATGCATGGCTTGTTATAAACAGTGAGATCCCATACATGTCAAAATGGGCCTAAGTGAAAACATCAAGATTCTGCATCAGAGAAAGGCTACTAATTCCTTCATCATTGTTGCACTGAGCTGCGATCCGATCTTTAGGATCCGTGATGGGTCGTCATGAGTGACCCCAATATGCGGCCTTGGATTCTTTGGGCTCCTCTTCTTTATCTCTTGGGTTTGTATCATTTTAGAACCTACCATGTTGTTGTTGCTTGATATTGGCTTTAGTTGTGAGTTGAAAAATGCTTAAGTGGTTTTGCCTAAGCAATGGGATCGATTTTGATCCCTTTTTTAGTGGAACTTAATCCGCTTTTTATTTGACATAACATATTGGCCCATATGAACTCGAAATCGAACAATAGGATATGCCATATGTGACTTGCATACTTGAACTAGCATAGGAATTGAATAGGATGTTTACCACTTCAAACTTTAATATACTAGCGTATTTTACTTGAACTGATTGTAAAATGTGCCCTAAATGAACTTGAATATGAATGTCAAATTCCTATATGCTGATAGCTGATCAAGGAATTCAAACGTAACAATTTTGCGTAACAATTAGCGTGAAATCCGGTTAGGACGGCTAATAATGACGGTCATCCGATCGAATCCCAAAGTCTTGTCATGAGCTATTAAGTCTGATAGTAACAAGTTCTAGGCACTTTTAGTGATTATATGTGATGGTTCAAGATCAAGTTTAAAGTAGCACGTCGAATCAAATGTTAAGTAGGATTTAGCTTCGTGTTGCACGCAGCTGCATAGTTGGCTCTTGCTTTGAGTTTGAATCCTCTTGTGTATGCGAGTAACACACATTTCATTCATTGTATTTGCGATCTGTTGTTCTTCATTCAGGTTGGAATGATAGTCAATTGCCCATAATCGTGGGCATCGATTCGATGATTCTATCTCTAGGTATCCTTTCGGTTATAGCCTCGATTCATCATAAACCTAGATATGAGTCACGGTATTGAGCTATCGTAGTCATTCTTTGGATGATCACACTTCTACCCCGGTCTTGGGTTGAAAAATGTACCGCATGGATGGTCGAGTCTCATCCCAGTCATGTTTATAATCCACATAAGCTCCAAAGACATGGAGTTGATCGATGAATGGTCTGTTCACATTCATCTTGTTTCTCGCTCGTGCCCCTAAGTTTGGGGCATACATCATAAGTAGGAAGGAAAGCCATGTCCACATTAACTTTATACTCTTTCCGGTTGAACCATGGGATTATGTTAGTTGATGGAAGGCTAAGTCTCACCTATCACGGGTTGTGTTCTGGTTTTACCTTATAAAGGTAATATTCAGATGCTCCATCGGATTTCGACCATGAGTTGGGTACTGGACGGTCCATCGACCCTACTTTTTGCGTAAATGTCACCATACTCTAGGCAAGGACCCAATGAATAGATGGTCAAGTCAGAACCAATCAGTGGTTGATGCTCTTCCTATCAGACCAAGGGCAAGGATCAACATGCAGACTGTCGATTCATGTTTGTTTCGTATTAATCTTTTGATCGTAATATGGTAAGAGTCAGTGAATGAATAGTTGCATCACATTCATTTGGAGCTGGACGGTCATTCACATTCATTTTGATTTATATTATCTCGTCATATCTAGGGATAGAGTTGGCTCAGGTATAGTTAAGTCATGCTCATCCAGTATCACACTACTACTGATGGATCGAAGCAGGGTTTTGGAGAACGAATTATTAAGTCATACTCATTCGTGATTTATTCTTCTATCAGCACTCTAGTGATCGAAGTTTTTTGGAGGACATCCAGGTCACATTCGTTTGTGTTTGTTGTGGATCAGTATTGATCATCGAGCTAGGGGGACAATATGGAAGCTTGGATCGACATTTCTTGTCGACCCGATAGCATGATATAGTCGGTCTCTCGTAATTTCAGACGTTGTTTCGATTGGCTTTGTATTGAGGACTCCTTGCGGTCGTGGCCATAAGTTATAAATATCATCAAACCGGAGCTATGGTGAGATGTCATATTCAGTTTGCAGTAGTTTATACTCTCGTTCCCATTCTTGGATTAGTAGAATTAGTTATTGGACGCTCGAATTCCATATGTAGTGTGTTTATACTCCTCATGCCGAGTTTAAGTTGTAGTTTATGGAATATTAAGTGGTCAAACCGCAATCATCTATTTATTTATACTCATATCTGCACTTTGGGGATAAGAGTTTGTTGGCAGACGGTCGAACCACATCCGTGTTTACACTCCAATCGATAGGGGGACCAGAGTTATTTGTTGGACGTTCGAACCATTTTCATGTCTTGGTTTGGATTTTGGGCTTGCCGATGTTTGGGCAAGGCTTTAATAGTTCAACGTGCCTCAGGCATAAGCAAAGTCATGGATGGACGTATCACATCCTCTTTGGATTGGATGGTCGAACCATGTCTTTGGGCTCTCAAACTGCCCATCGCATTGAAGGTAGGAATCGATGTATGGATGGTCGTATTATGTCCACTTTCATTTAGATCCGGCCTCTGTCGAGCCTTGGGAGTAAGATGAGTGTTCTCGAAAACTTCAAGCTCAAACAGAGGAGTAGATGGTTAGATTGCATCCACTTTGAGATGTGTGTCTGCCACCACGTCAAAAGCAAGAGTTGAGGAGTGAACGATCGGACCACATCTACTTTTTATGGTATTTATACTCCAACCCGCACTGAGAGATCAAAGTTAATCAATGGACGGTCGAACCGCATCCATCTTTTTGTGTTCATAATCCTGTCGACACTCCAGGGACCAAAGTTTTATGAGGGTGGTCAATCACACCCGTTTGATGTTTATACTCCAGTCCGCGTTCTAGGAACTAGAGTTGATCAATGGATCGTCGAACCACGTCCATCTTTTGTATTTATACTTCGGTACACGCTCCGGGGACTAGAGTTTTATGTTGCTGGTCAGTCACACATGTTTCATGTTTATACTCTAGTCTGTGCTTTAATGACCGGAGTTGATCGATGGACGGTAGAACTACGTCCATTTTTCTTCATACTCCTTCCAGCAAGTCAAGCACAAGAGTGGTTGGTTAGACGGTCAAGTCGCATCCACCTCACATTTAGTCGTGTCCTCGTGTCAAGGGCGGCGGTTGATGAGTAGATGGCCAATCATGCCTACTTTAGGTCAAGCTTCTAGACTGCCTCCTACATCCAGGGCTGGAGTTAATGTGTGAACGGTCAAATCGCGTCCAATTTAGTTGCCCTTCGGTCGTGTTGAGCTTTGGGAGAGGCATAAGTATTTTGGCAAACTTCAAGTATGAGCTGGGGAGTGGATGGTCGAATCACATCCACTCCAAATCCCTCTTTGGTCTCCAAGTCAAGTGTAGAGGTTGCTGAGCAGATGGTCAGTCGTCTCCGCTTTGTATTAGATTCTTGTCTTGTTTGGCTTTGAGTAAGGTAGGGATGTTCCATCGGAATTGAAGCATAAAGTAAGAACTGGATGGTCGAGTCACACCCACTTTCCACTTCGAGTCCTTGCCCCCAAGTTAGGGGCATATAGTAACCGATGAGCAGTTGAATCATGCTCATCTCAATGATTCCCCAAAGGTCTAATCAATATAATTGGTCGTAGTTGGTCACCTGCATTGAGCAGTTGGCGCCCAACTCTAATTACTAGGTCACCTGCATCGCTTTGAAGTAGTTTGGTTCAAGTTGGTCATTGTTCATAGCATAATTGAATTTGAAATAAATCTTATCGATAAGTGAAGTAGCGTCGTATGCTCGCTATCCTACTTCGCCCCAGCCTTTCTCAATTGGAAGTTGACCATAGGTAGTCCAATTGACAATCAGAGTTATCTATTGATAGGACATTCCCTGCCCGTCATTCTATAGTGTTGCATATATCGTTGAAACTTTTATTTCTAGATCAGCTTTCTGATCACATCTCGGATGTGCATGTAGTCGCTAGTGTTATGACCGTATGTATCTTGAAATATACAACATTTTTTTGATTTTTTCTAGGTTTTGGTGGAATCTCTTGAGCCTAGTATCTAATACTGCTCCGAGTTGTGAGTCTCCAAGTAGATGTTTTTGATTGAACCATTCAAAGGAGTATATGAGTTGAATTTTAGGAACTTTGGTCATCTCCTAAAATCTGAGTCCTCATCTAAGGCCTCAATGCAGCCCTTGCTTTGAATTCCTTCAGCCAATAGGACTGGATCATTATTTATCCTAGTCTGCTCTGCCTCCTCCATGCTTAGGTTCTGGTTTACTTTGTAATAGAAATGATCGAAGGACATAGAAGTTTCTCCAACTCACCATTCACCAACGTCTATCTTGCGGTTGATTACCCTTATCAGCGCCATCAGTTTGATATTCTCATTAGGATTGGTCACTTTAGTGATAGCAGTGTTAAATCTCTGCCAACAGTCTTTGAGTGGCTTGCCTGATGCTTGGGATAAGTTGGATAACGACATCGCATCCTTAGAGCGAGTCACAAGCATTTTGAATTTCTCGGTGAACTTCTTAGCCAATTGATTAATGAGGAGATAGACCTACGCGGTAATCGCATATATCATATGATCAATCGCTGCGCACCCTAGGAATATAAGAAAGAATAGACATTTGATTGCGTTCGTTGCTCTAGAAGAATCCATATGCACTTCATATTTCATGAGATGCTCTTAGAGGTTTGTGTTTATAGAATACGATGGTATAGTTGGCATATTTAATCTCTTGGGATATTTCGCATATCGAATAGCATCGGTGAATAGGCTTCGGCTGGGGGAAATCCTCCAGTCGTCATTAGTCTGGTCCATTTCCAAGTTACGATTGTTTGTAATGCTTGTGAATGTTGTATGAATAATTGCCCAACGTTTGACAGATTGGCGATGATTTACTTGGAGTCTGACCCAAGAAAATTTGCTATTGCTTGGAGTCGCTTAATTTGAAATGCTGGGTTGGTGATGAACGGTGATTGGAATCATATTTCTATTGCTTGGTATGCTTAATTTGAAATGTTGGGTTGGTGATGAACGGAGCTTGAGCCTGAATTTCCTAGATTTGCTTCGGATCGAATGGGTGATTAATTAAGTTCAGCTTTGGGTCGAAACATATAGAGGTTGCTTCAAGTCATATCACCTTGGTCCCCCATGCCCCAGTTACAGGACATAGGTGAAGTGGATAGTATGCACCGTTTTAAAGTTAAGTTCCGAATCCAAAATGCGGGGGCACTATGCTACGTATCCGATCCATACACTCACACACACCCCAGTCTCCTTTATTTCTTCATTGGACTACATTGGTGTTTAGGAGGGTTCGGTCGCAAGCATGTTGGAGGTGATTGAGTAAAAGGAGGGATCAATATATTGACATTGTAGAGGGATCGGTATATAAACCTTATAAAGGGATCGGTATATAAACCTTGCAAAGATATCAGTATATACACCTTGTAGAGGGATTAATATATATACCTTACTGAGGGATCGGTATATTGACATTACAAAGGGATCGATATATACACTATACCTTACCGAGAGATCAGTATATTGACATTGCAGAGGGATCGATATATGCACCTTGCAAAGTGATCGGTATATACACCTTACAGATGAATCGGTATATACAACTTGTAGAGGGATCGGTATATACACCTTCCCAACGGATTAACATATATACCTTGTTTAGAGGGATCAATATATACACCCTGTAGTAGGATTGGTAAATATACCTTGCAGAGTGATAGGTATATACACCTTGCAGAGGGATTGGTATATATACTTTTTGGATGATCGATATATATGGTGGAGGGATCCGTATACATATATACTGGAGGGATCGGTATAGTTATTTCGAAGGGATCAGTATTGGCATCTTTGGAGGGATCAATATTAAGCATGTATATGTATTTAGGGGTAGGTTACAATGGCATGGTGTTGAATTTTCATAAGACCATGTTGTGTAAGGAAGACTCAACACTTTTTTGCTCTATGGATATTAACATTTACATCCAAACTTGAACTTGACAATGAGCCATAATTGTAGTCCTCAAGCTTGAACATACATGCATATGGATGGACACGTTCTTTTGCCTTGAACATGGATTGAAATTAAACTTGAATTGCTAATGCTATACTCTAGCATACCGATGTCAAATCCTGGTCCCTATGTGAAATTTGTAATCGATCGACGTGAATGTCGATTGAGCATTCTACTTGCCTCATCAAATGCTACCATCGTTAGATCCTCCAACAACACGAGAAGTAGACTTGGTACCTCCAAACATAGCTATCAACTTCCTTTAGATTTCCTTCAAATCAGAGTAGAATAGGAAGTTTATCGGTTGAAAGCTAAGATATATCTCGTGAATATGGGAATCCAAGAGTAGATGATGAGATCAAATCAAGTTAAGAATTGATTTCTCAGTGAATGTGCCAAAAAGTTGACGCCAAAAATGGCCATCAGCACCCAATAGAATCTAGTAAAGATTAGATGAAGAATGAAATTAAAACAGAGCAAATATCATAAATGAACACATATATTGTTATGGTGGTTCGACAACCTTGGCCTACATCCACTTCATTCTTTTATTGATCTTACACTTGATTATGATTACAAATATGTTTAGATCAATGGTGATCCATTACTACAAGAATAAAAATAGAATAGGCTTGGAAACAAAAAGAATGATCCCTTTTTTGACGTCATGCCTATTTTATTTATAGGGGAAGTCGTGCATGGATTGGGCTGAAATTTCGATAGAAGAACCTTCAGGCCAAGTCGAGGCTATACCAGAATTTTGAGGCCCATTGGGGCCCACCATAGGGATCGGTACTGATCCCTATTTTTTTTCACAAATAGGGTTTGATCCTTCTGGTATCTCCCCCATGATGTTAGCTACTTTCTCTTCATATTGCATGCCATTCCGACTTAATGTTGGTGAGATATTACGTTTTTTGTGAAGTTGTGTAGCATGCATTCTGATTTTAGCCGATCCCTCTAAAGGGATAGGTAGCGATCCTCCAATCTCCTGTGATTGGGTGCGGTTCCTAGGGAGTGTTTCCCATATTGTAATATACCTATACTCCAAGTTTCATGTTGATAGCATCTATGGATTTTGAGTTATTGACGATCATTGTTGCAATATGTAGTGAAAGCTAAATATAGCCGATCCCTTTTATACCGATCCCTTTTATACGATCCCTTTTATACCGATCCCTTTTTATAGGTGAAGTAATTTACTCTTAACTTGAGCAAACAAACTCTAATCAACTTGAAACGTATCCTCATGGGGCCTTCCTTATCACTCCATGTAGATCTCACCCAGTTTGGGAGAAAAATTAAGGATAAGTATCGATCCCATAGAGAAAGTGATAGGCACCGATCCTCCACCTAGAGGAGGCATTATTCCATACTTAGAATATTCTGGAGAGTCTATCTCTTGGTCTCTTGTTGATCGTCGCTTCATATCATTGCATGTGTTTATCTCCAAGCCTAATAATCGTCTCTTTGGGTTGTCTTCCTCGATGATCGTTCAGTCTAACTTGTCTAGTTAGTCTGAATATAGCCGGGCAAAAAGGCCGGATAATAAAATGGAAACCATTAAAGTGGATTATGAAGTAGATGGGTTTCTTAAAATGAGAATGAAAAGGACAAAAATGAGAAGGAAAATATGGAAAATTGCTTTTATACAAAATCTAAATGTCAATTGCCAAAATACCCCCGTATGCTTTACCCTCCACAAAAGCTTGCCACCTTACCTTGCCCCCTCCTCCACAATGTAATCATGCCTCCTTCTTGTCTCCCCTCTCTTTTCAAGCTCCAACGTGTAATAAATGCCATATGTGCTTAGTTTAAACATGTTTTTCATTTAGGCCTTTTCATGTTTCCATAAGCAGCTTTTTTTAATTTAAAACCTTGTATACTTAAGTATGTATATAAACCAAAATTTACCCGAATTAACATGTAATTATATGTATATATTTATACTAACAATGTTTACACCCTTTTGACAACTTTCAGCTGTTGAAAATTTGTAAATTTGAAAAAAAAATTCTCACGTTTTTTATTTTCCTTCGAACTAAATATTTTTGTAAACACTTTTAGAAAACTATTTCACTGCCATTATTCATTATTCAAAAGTGTTTTATTTTAATTATAAAATCTATTATTTGAATATTTAAAATTAATTAAATATTCGCAAATCAAAGTGGTGAAATCCTAGGTCGTTACAACTTAGGTAACCATCAGCATGTGCGATGCAGATGCACTCTTAAGGGTGTTAATAAAGTATAATTTTTTGGGATTTTGATGGTGCAGTCCAATTGTCCATGTATTTTGGTTTGTGCGTAGCTGTTGGGTTGGGATGTGTTGTACTTTGACCTATCCAAAGCAGCTTATAACGTCCATGCATAGTATCTACCCCTTGCATTGGTCATGTGTATTATGATTGTGGACTAATTCTTGCTCCCTGTAACTATGTTAGATTTAGGGTTTAGTACTATAATGTGATATTGAAATTAAAGTTTGGGTGTACCTGATATCCTTTTGGTTTGTCTTACGAGCGTAGTATTTTTTTATTGTGACTTCATGCTTTTTTGCTGCAGCTCTTTTGGTTGGATCAAGTGTAGCAACCGTAAGCAGATTTTTTGTAGTACTAGTTGGTTCGCTTCAATCGTTTATCTTTTCATCTTAACTTTTATTAAGAGGGAAATTTTCTTGGCTCTGTGCCTTATTTGATTCCCATTTAACATAATTTGAGAAATATGGGTGTAACAAAAACCATATATGTGTAACTATAAGGCTATCACATCTCTAAAATTGCTATCGCATGTTTAACAGTTTTGGCTATCACACATTTAAACTAGTATCTATCACATATTTAAAATGAAAAATCTGTAATTAAGTAGAAAACCGATATTTTCCTTAACAAAGTAACTATTTGGAAAATTCTTTAAACATGTTATTTGCTTTTCCATTTCTTTTGTATTCGTTGAAATCTCCAATGTCTTCTATGGTTTTAACCCTTTGGTAATGCCTTAATTGATTACTTCCCTGCTTGTTTTATTAATTGAGGGCATTTTTACCTTACCATTTAATTCATGATAATTCGACTAATCATGGAAAAATTCCTATTCGAAAACACTTTCCTTTATTAAAAATATTAGGTCAAAATATGAACTTTTAGTATTTTTATATGTTAATTTTCAGCCAAAACTTCTCATTTCCAATTGGAAAACTCATAATAAATTATTTGTTCATCAAAAAATTGCAAAAATAAGAACTCACCTACGTTTTAATGTTATAGATATTATATTAAAATTCTAGCGATTTAGAGTAGATTAACTCATGTTTTACTTCTAAACTTATCATAATTAACGTCAGTTTGCACTTCAAACATATATGAATTAATTATATTATCAAAATTTGAAAAAAAACATATTAATCCTAATGTTAATAGATTTGAAAGTGAAACCGGGTAAGTATTACTCACCGAAGTTATAAGTTTGGCAGAAATCCTTTTGTTCAATGAAAGCTTTGATCTTTTGTTTTAGTTTTCCATTTCCTCCTCTACAGGTAATGGTAGCCCTAACTGCTTTGATTTTTTTTTTTATGAAATAAATGTAAATGAAGAGATGGTATAGTTTGGGGTATAAATGTTAATAATTTGGACTTGGGCTAAAATCCTTTCTTGCCTAATCTTGTTGATTCTTTCCCTTAATATAAAATCCCCTTATTTATAACATTTTATTTTATTCCTTTAATCCCTATGATCGAACTTAATTGAGTAATTACCCATGGTTCACTCAATTTTACCTTTTAAGAATCCCATACTTAATTTATTAAATTTCCCTTGAGCAATTTCTTTAATTAATACTTTTAATTATTGGCTAATAAATTCTTATTATTAATTTAATCCTATATTATAGTAATACAAAATATGAGATGTCACAAATAATGGATAGTATCTAAGTACTTTAATTGTGTTTTATTTAATCATTATAGAATTGGTATAAATAATTGTTTTGATAATGAAAACAAGCAAACAATGGTTTCAATGACGCATTGAATTTATCTAGACTATGAGCAACGCGTTGTGTGGAAAACTACTACATATGGAGAGGGTGAATGAATTGCTCTATCCATAGTAAACAAGATAAAGTGATAATTAACTCTGATTTCCATAGTAATGTTTTAAGGGAAAAATCATATATACTTCATCATTAAACTATTGAATAGACTCCTATTTTGACTACATCAATAGAAAATATGCTACTATTAGTATAACTTTGAACTATAAAAACTCTTGCTTAGCTTTGGAGGTTAACTTTGACATTATAGAGAGAAGCTATGGTAGAAACGAAGTAGGGAACGATTTATTTCTGTTCCTACAAAAAAATAAAAAACGGCTAAAAAATTATTAATGGACTTCAATAAAGTAAGGATCGATAAAAATGGTATACGATATTAAATTAGGCAAAAAAACAATACTTTATATCTTACATTACTATATAATCCTTCTGGTGTTGCTGTGTTGTAGGAATACAAAGATAGCTTACTACATTTGGAAATGATATTAAACTCTCATGCAATTGAGTTGTATCGAAATTCTAAAATATAATGGCAACATGAAGGGAGCCAGTGTAAAAAAATTTCATGTCGAAATACCAATAAGAAAACAAATTAGTTGCTCAGCTTATTGATGAAGATGATAATTTGGTGTTAAAAGAAGATAATATTGTTAATTTAATTGTCGATTTACTTTCACAGAGTTATATAATGTAGAAAATATCAATTAAGTTCTCCAGAGATTATTTATAAAAAAGACGTTAACAGCAAACGTAAAGAGATTTCTATGTAAGTATGTATCATTGGAGGAGCTGAAATCAACTCCTTTTTTGGATTAGTTAGGATAGCAATCCAAGGCATGATGGGTTCGTTTCTACTTTTAATTGAATTTCATTGGGAGTTGACTAAATTTTATTTATGTAATGAGTATTTGTCAAGTAATATTGATGAGATAAATTGTACATTCATAACATTAGTGCTTATAAGTTTGACTCAAAGCCAAAGATGTTATACAAGGTGGTATTATTCGAAAATGTTCCAATGATACCCATTAGTTTCAATATGATGACGAAGTTGTCCAAAAGTTCAAGTCTCATGTTCAAATCAAAATTGGCGAGTCACGTAAATATGCAATAGTACCTTTTTCATATGTTAATGGGAAAAACAGGTAATATGCAAGGGAGCTTTTAATTTGAATAAGGGCTAAGTGGACTTGAACATATTAAATAATATGCAGTCCAAAGAAAAACCATATGCATATCACTTTTCATTAGTAGCAAAGCATTCGCATTCGCATTCAAGGGAAAATATATTATCCAATGTTAAATGTTCAAATCCTTATGTGCAAAAAGTTCAAGGGATACAATCGGCTCTAAAATCCTAAATTGATTTAGAGTCTACAGCTTACAATTGAGAAAAAGAGAAAGAAAATCCACACTATAAGGTAACAGAGTGGGTCTATTTATAGAGATGGCCTAATGCGGGATGGTTAACATGTGTCCCGTCGCCATCACTTCATGTGGTAGATATTCAACAACCCATACGTCTTATGGGGTCCGACATCTTTTGTTACTTGTAAAAGCTTGAAACCCTTTGCTAGTGAAGGAGCTCCTTATCCCTTTAAAATTCGTTATCCTTATAGAAGCTTTATATTACTTGCATTTATAGATGCTCTACAAAAGTTGCTATTGTAACGGCTCAATAACAGTTGCTATATCAAATGGCTTGCTTTCCATAAAAACTCGGTATCTTTCCTTTGCGATTAGATGCTCGACATCTTCTACTGGTGCAACATCCTTTCTTTTTACATATTCTACAACAATCTATTAGTGTAGAGGTTTGACATCTCTTTCTACGTCTTTGACAATATTGCTATATTTAGACCCAATATCCATTGTGCTATATAAGCTCAATACCCCTTATTCATCAAGGTCTATTACAGATTGATATCTCTAAGTATTTAATGGCTTGACATTTCCATCACCTTTTAGACACTTGACACCTTCTTATTGTTAAGCACTCGATACCTTTCTTCATTGTTAATGTTCGACATCACCTTCCACTTGTTAAATGCCCGATAGTACTTACAGTTGTGTAGGCATGTCACCCCTTTAAGATTCGACGCCCCTTCACTGCTTGTTTAACTGCTCAAACACTCGGCATCCTTATTGTAGAGGCTCAATAACCCTTTACTAGTAGATGTTCATTTCCTTCTTGTTATTGCTAGAATCTCTTTATCTCTTTCTAAATGCTAAATGCTAGGTAAGTTTACTTTCTTCAAGCTTGACATTTCTCATCCTTTCCAAGCTCGACATGCTCTCTTTATAGGCTTGATACTTACATGTTGTGGTAACATTTAACCCCCTCCCCCCACCTGGTGTAAAAGAAGCATATAGTATAATTCCATTTTTCACATTGCCGCCATTCGGTATTCCAAAACTTTCAGTCTCATCATTCATTCAAATGAAGATCAACGCCTCTTGTTGTTTCCCTCTTTTTCTATAAATACTCGCCTTCCTTCTTCCAAAAGCTTTATCCGCAACCCAAAACTTAAATTGTAATTATAATTTTTTTCAATCTATTGCTTTCCAAAAAGAATATTTTGATTCCTTCTGTATTTAATTACTTCAAGGTGCGGTTTATATTTCGAACGATTTAGATAAAGAAAAAAAGGGGTTTTGGTTTTAGAATTAGGGTTTCAACTAATTTTGTGTTTATGAATCTTTTGGGTTTGATTAATGATTAGATTCAGACATTCTCATGGTTTAGGAACTTTTGTGTTTGAATTGGAACATTGCTTGCAATACATAAGCCTAGTGATAACTAAATACCTGACAATTCATGTATTTTTGATAATTATCATTAACCCGATAACTTTCTACGAACATAGCATTCAATTAGTGTTTTGATGGTTGTCAAAGACTGGACATTCACTTAGACGCTCGATAGCCTGCTAGAGGCTTACTAACTAGTTATAGGCTTGCTAACTAATTGTATACTCAACAATTAGCTGGAGACTCGACAACTAGTTACAGACTCAATGACTAGCTATGAACCCGATAGCTGCTTAGAGATTTATTAACTAGTTACAAACTCGACAATCATTTAAATAGCTATTAACTATTTACAAATTCGACAACTATTTATAGGATTGTTAACTAGTTTTGAAATCGATAACTTTTATAAATTCGGCATTTGATTATGAGTTCGATGACCAACTAAAGAATCTTTAACTAGCTACGAACGCGCTAACAATATATAAGTTTGATACCTAGTTAAAAACTTATAACTAGTTATGAGCTGGAATCTTGTTATGTAGGCAACTTATTAAGGATTCTTTATCTAGTTATGAACTCACTAATTTTTTGTAAGTTCAACATCTAATAGCGAAGTCGACTAAAACTTGTAGGTTCGATATCTTGTTACGAACTAGATATTGGAAAATTGTCAACTAGTCATGGACTTTATAACTATTTATGAGTTCGACTTCTAGTTATCCATTTTCTCTTAATGTTTTCTTATTAGTTAAACTTTAATAAAGTATATGGTAATTTCCTGACTTTTGCATTATATTATATGATAGATAAATGGATGGTAGGAAAGATCCTAAACCCTCTTTTTCTAAGGCGCGCTTGAAATCTTCTGCTTTAGAGAAAGGATATTATAGACTTACCTAATCTTTCATGACTTCTCAAACTGGCCATCTTCAACAATTTGGCATTATCGGCGTAAAAACTAGGGTGCTGGCCTATCTAGAATGATAAATAATATTTCGAAAGGATTCTTCGATTTTACCTTGATCTACATTTTTTACTCAGGATTCCTTCCCTTCTCAGAATTCCTTGTAAGATTTCTTCATTCATTTGGGAATTGAGACAAAACTCCTATACCTATCCGAGCTGCCTGGAAATACTTAACCTTCCTTCATTCGATGTTGGAAATCTTCACTCGTCGGTAAATCTTGTTAAAGTGGGGAAACAGCTAGTGGGTACGTTATATCACCTTCTTCATCCAAAGACCTTGATTATCAATTTAATTAATAGAACTAAGGACCGAGAAACTTAGTTCTTCTATAACAAGAGTTATACCGCTTAATCAAGGGGTCCTGACCCACCCTTAGTAAGACTTGTGGCTTTTTCTCTATTTCTTGTACTACACTTTGATGTTCTCTTCAATAGCTATTATTTCAAAACCTTCTTTTAAGGGGACAAATCCTTTTTTTGCTAATACAATCGATGCTTTTAGCCCGGTCTTAAACTATGGGGGACAGACTTAAAATCTTGATCGAAGCAAACCATCGAATGCACGCCTTAATTTTAAAGAATCATAATGTGCTCAAGGAGCCCCTAATGGTTAAGAAAGATGCTCACGGGAGCCAAGCTTTGGTTATCGGCAATAAAACTATCTTTTCTCCCTCTTCTCCCTTTCATCATGACTCCTTCGTTAATTTATTCACATGGCTTTACTATAACTTCTTATATTAACATCATGCTTCATTCGCTGAATTTTGTCCAAATCTTTCCATTCCAGTTGCAAAGACGAAGGATTTTAAAGCTCTCTCTTCCTCCGTAGCTGTGATTGCTAAAATCTTCCACGTCACTGATTCTATCATTGACTGTAAAATCCTTCACTTGGAGGCCAAAACTAACGGCCACACATGCTGTAGTCATATATAGTTATGCATCCCCAGCGACCAAAACGGCAATGTTAGATACATTGATATAACAGAAACACGTGGATATGGAAAATTTTTAAGTTTATTAAAATAACTTTCACATTCAATTTCAACATTCATTATATGATCCCATATTCGAGAACCACATTTAGAGGAAATATCATTATTACCCAACATACGCTACGAGCGACATATGAAGATGACCCCTTGGATGATCAGAGTATATAACTAGGAAATTAAACAACTTTGCCTTTACAACAAAACACATCAGAATCAAAATAGAATAGAACTCTTATTATATAGCTTGCCTCCTACAAGTCACCGGAAAGCTTATCCGTCTCATGAGGTACCTGAAAACCACAACTCTCAAACTACTCAAAGTTAATTGAGAATTCGAAGTTTAAGCGGAAAACATAAACTTCGAGTCAAACATAAAGCCTAGTATGAATAATAACCTACCTTCTCAAATCATTTAGATATCTAGGAAGACCATGCCACTTAGCAGCACTAGTATTTTATCCAAAACTTTATTAAAACTATATACGGTGCTCCTGCATCCACAATGTTTAAAACATAACAACTAAAATTATTGCGATGATATGCAAACAAGTAAATCAATTCTGGAATACCTATCCCCATTAATTTTGACTATCTACCTTAGTTATATTTTCTAAGGTCAATATTAACCTATTAGTTTTATGGGCTTACTAATAACCAATTTAAAACTTATGGACTTCTTGTCTAGTTTCATAGTTTTCATGTGATCACTGAGAACCTATTAGCCCCTGCCAATAACTTTACAATTTCCTAGGTTCTCCCTAAACCTATTGCTGTCTCCAATAATTTTCCTCATACCCTAGTTTTCATGGGTTGACTAGGAACCCATCGACTTCCATCAATAACTTAATCTGAATATAGTTTGCATAGGTTCACTACAAACCTATTGGCCTCTGCCAATAACTCTTTCTAATCATAATTATCATCGGTTTACTATGAACCTATTTGCCATTGCCAATAAATATTTCTAATCGTAGTTTTCATGGGTTTACTATGAACATATTGGCCCCTGCCAATAACTTTTTCTAAACATAGTTTTTATGGTTTTACTATGAACCTATCTATCTAACAACTTCTTTAATAAGTAATTAGACATCCTATATCCTGGTCTACTTGACCTCCTGGATACAATTCTACTCATACAGGAGTTAACTCAATTTTATATTCATTACTGGGTCAAGCTAACTGGTTATTCTGCCCTTTTTCCCCAAAATATAGCTATGGTTAATATGATTATTAGAAGAAGCAAGCATAATAACATAATAACACCAACATCTGTGGTTTAACATCCTTGAAAGCATTTTCATATGAAACATGGTTGATCCCTTTAACATATTATTTTATCAAGAAAAGCTCTTTTAAAAACACCATACTTAAAAGTCATTTTAAAACTCCTTTATTTATGCCATCATTTTTCCTTTAAAAATGATATTGGGTTCTTTGTTTTTAAAATTAAGGCTTTCGAGACCTTAAACTTTTACTTTCAAAACCATTGGATAACCTCTTTTGAAAGCATTCAAATCTTCTTTTCAAAACACTTTAAATCATCTCTTTTTAATCAAAAGATACCTTTCGAAAGTATTAAAGATTACTTATAAACTCTTAGAAGCATAGCTTCGAAACCACTAAAAATATCCCTTTCAAAACCATTGGGTTTATCTTTAAAAATATCTTTTAGGTCAAAGTGAACATAAATGAAAGCACCTCTTTCGAAACTATTAACCTTCAAATAAAATGATTAGGGAAAACCAATGTCTTTGGAACCATCCCCCAAAAGCATTTATCGTTTAAGTAGCACATTTGTAGGTTAGCTTCGAAACCTCTTTCGAAGCCATTGACTTCGAAACCATTAACCCTTTCGAAAGCTATAGGAGGTGTCTTAATATATTTAAATAGTAAAAGCTACCTTTCGAAAGCATTGATGACTTTAATACATTTGAAAGGTATAAGGTCGACAGCAGGGTCTCGATCGATTTGAAACTACCCTTTCGAAAGCTTTGATTTAAAAATAAGGCAACTCTTTCAAAAGCTTCATGTTAAACAAAAGATGACACTATATTCGAAAGCAACTTCTTCGAGAGCTACATTGAAGGGGTTTCAACCTCTTCGAAAGCATTCTTTTGAAAACAAGGCAAGCCCATATCTTTTGAGAGTAAAACAAAGGCTTCGACCGATTCGAAAGCATTGGTTTTGAAATCTTGCCCTCCACCTTTCACCAATCCACTTTGTACCAACATATTGATACCTTGTATATAGGTTTCGACTTGGTTGAGGTGGAAATATAGGGTCGAAAGGTACTGCTAAATGTGGCAAACATAATTTCCGGGTAAAGACTATTTTAATGCCTTTTTAAGTAATTGCTTTTTAACTAACATGCATATTTGTAAACATTTAATTGGCTGCCATAAACTTTCAAATTCTTTTCAAAATAAAACCGCCGTAATTATTTCAGATATAAATAAAAATAGCTTAACACATAAGCCCTCCCTTAAGCAAAACAATTTAACTTCCATAGTAAATTACTTACGAAAAATCCCCAAAAATCATAGAAATTCACTTTTAATATGCTATCCAACATATATAAATTTCAGACCCAAATTCTATACATCCCGTATATAGAGGGCAAAACCTGCACTACAGATGTTGAGTTGTCTATAGTATTAACTTCTAGTGATAAAATACGGTAATGATAATGGTACCCATAAAATCAGAAGCATCTGTATATGATAAATCATAGATTTCCAATAACAGCATTTTACTGATTACATTTTAAAACAAACTCATATCCAAGTTAAATAATCCCATATCATTTCCTAGGTAAAGATTAATTATAATCATTACAAGAATACGCCAAGAGCAACATATGACGATGGCCCCTTGGTTAATCAAAGTAATATAGTCATATCTGACTTAATACAGCGGAAATAAACAAGACAATTTGTTGCTCCTAATTAGCTATCCGTCAGCCACCGGCTCGTCTTCGGAAGCTTTATTCGCCAAAATTTCTAAACCTTAACCCTCATCCTACTCAAATCAATTTTGAGTGCCTCAGAATTTAATGGGAAACAAAAACTTTGAGTCATACATAAAGCTTGGTGTGAATAATTCTGTTACATCTTGGTTTACTGATATTAAGTGAACCACATCACTTAGCGGAATAGGTTTTCCCTCACTAATATTCTCTTTAAAACGTATATTTTGCAAATCTTTTCCTACAACCAAACTGGTTAATGAAATTGACTATATCAAAATAGCAATATCCTTTATGCTAATAAATGGACTGTCTATCCATAAAACAGGCAATAAGTGGACTATCTTTCTGCAACATAATAGCGAGGTCAATTATGCTAACAAATGGACTATCTGCCCATAAAGTCGGGCTGACTTCCCACAAACTGTGTTAGGAAATCAAATCTATGGTTTCAATGACAACAACTGCACAATGGAAATCGAATATGCATATATATATATATATATATATATATATATATATGTACTTGCTAGAGCAACATCACTAGAAAGACAAGAACAAGGCTCAAAAAACATTACAAGAGACTACAATTCGATAGGATCAAAAAAGCAACAAGAAAGATGCACAAAACAGACATGCACAATGTTCAAACGTCAGGGTGCACAAGCCATACGTCTAGAAAAGTCCTCTGCAATAACAAAACAGACTGAACCAGACATCTGGTAGATGCACTCAAACGTCTGAGAATCTACTATATACAAAAAATATATAGTATCAAACGTCTGATACAAATACCAGACGTATTATTTCGAACTCGATATTTAAATTCAAATTTCAACTGCCACATTTGAATAGACATTTCTCTTCGCTACAACTCTTCATCATCAACATGAGAAACTGTAGAGCACTTGTTAATGGATGCAACCACTCAAGAAACCACTCTACAACTATATATATCATCAAGAATCAAGAATAACCTTCACCTTACTCACTTGCGCTCTCTACTTACATACTCTGTTATATTCTTGATCTCTAGCAATCTATACTTGTATTTCACTCTTCCATATATTCAGTTCTTCACAGTCAATACTCTCTAGACATATATTGGAAGCATTTATACTTATTAGTCAATATCTGTGTTATAGAATACATATTTGACAAGAACAATTTATTGTAACCAATCCTATTCCTCCGGGCGAAGCGAGGGTATTTGATAGTCGAATTCCAAAGGGGAGCTTGGGGACTGGACGTAGGATGGGAGGTCCGGACCAGTATAAAATCCTGGTGTGCTTATTCTATATTTACCTAGATTAATATTGTTTTAGTTGCATCATATATTTTGTCACATATACTTGCATATACACTACACGATCCACCCTATAGACTTACAATTGGTATCAGAGCAAGGTTAGATCACAATACAATAACACGTTTTTGAATCACTATAATATGCCAAGTATTTTTCAAGTAGGTCAATCCACAACATGACCCTCACTTTTTAATGGTTCTAACTATGCATACTGGTCAACAAGTATGGAATTTTTTATGAAAGCTAATGGATTAGAAATTTGGTTAGCCACTCAAAATAAATATGAAGCACCTGACACTGCTATGAACATATGGACTGATGCACAAAAAACCGCAGCTTCTAATAATGCCAAAGCTATGAATGTTCTATTTTGTTCACTAGATAAGAATGAATTTTCACGTGGCATGTTATGTAAAACTGCATTTGATATTTAGCGTACCTTACAAGTTACATATGAAAGAACAAACAAAGTTAAAAATACTAAGATTTCAATTTTACAAAATCAATTTTCATCATTTAAAATGAAACAAAACGATTCTATAGTAGACATGTACTCTAGATTCCAAACCATTCAACACGATTTAATGGCGCTTGGAGTCAAATTCAAAAATTTTGATTTAGTATCTAGAATACTTAATTGTTTAACTCCAGAGTGGGAAAGAAAAGTATCAGCTATCGAAGAAACTAATGATCTCTCAGCAATCTTAGTTGAAGAATTGATAGGAAATCTAATGTCCTATGAAGCTAACTTGCAGGCACGAAAAGAACAAAATTCGAAAAAGAAGAACAAAGCATTTCCAGCAACAGATGAAGACTCTGACTTAGACGAAGAAGAAATTGTATTTATTGCCAAAAACTACAACAAATTGAAGAAGTTTAGGAAAATGACTAAATTTCAAAAAGGAGGAAAATCAAGCTCAACAAGTCAAACATCAATCAGATGCTATGAATGTGACCAATTTAGACATATGAAGAAAGACCGTCCAAGCTCAATAATGATAAAAAGAAGAACGAATTTGGAAATTTCAAAAAGAAGAAAGCTTTCAAAGTAACATGGGATGACTCGGATTCTTCATCATCATCAAACAGTGATAGCGATAGTGACGGAGAACAAGCTAATGTGTGCTTTATGGCACAAATTAATGAGGTATGTCCCGAACTTAGTTATGGTGAATTATTAGAACTTAACATGGAATTAGATGATAAATTTAGAAAAATTAAAAAATCGAACAACGAATATATAGCTAAAATAAATAGATTAGAACTTGAAGTAGGAATGTTAAAAGATGAAAAAATTATTTTAGAAGAGGAACTAGAATTATCTCAAGAAAAAAAATAATGTGGTCAAAAATGAGAATATTACTATTGATTTTAATAAAACTAAACTAGAAAATGATAATTTGTTAAAAGAAAATGTCAACTTGAAGAGTAATATTGAAATATTCAAAATTGAAAATTTAGAATTAAAAGAAAAATTAGATAAAATTACAAATAACGTTTCAAAGTTTAATGAAGGAAAATAAGACTTGGAAAATCTAATCAAAACTTCAAAACCATCAGGTAATAAAAATGGAATAGGATTTAAAAATATTCCTAACAAAGAGGGAATAATATTAAGAAATATACTTATATTTATGAAAAGACTAAAAGTTCACCTAAGTCTAATACAAATACCAGAAATATAAAAATTTGGATTCTTAAGACAAATAATAATTTGGTTAGACAAAAATATATTAACAAATTTTTAGAAAATGTAGTCTACAATAAAAATTATATTCATAAAGGTACCAAACCTTCTTGGGTATGGCTATCTACTTCTCCTATCATCTAGGACCCTAACAAAGTATATGGGTACCAATTAAATCATTTTTTATTTTGCAGGTACCCAAAATAAAAAATAAGGAGAAATGTATACTTGATAGTGGATGCTCTAAGCATATGACCGAAAATTTAAAAATGTTATCAAATATAATATACATCGATAGTGCAACGGTAACTTTTGGAGATAACTCAAAAGGATAAGTCATGGGCATTTGAGAAGTCATCAACTCTGGTATTTCTAACTCTCATATTATTACAAATGTTTTGTTAGTAGAAAATCTAAAACAAACCCTACTTAGTATTAGTCAATTATGCAGTATAGGTTTTCAAATCAATTTCGAAAAAGATGGATGAAATATTTTTGACAATAACAAACAGCTTATATTTGAAGGTTTTAGAAACAAAAATATTTGTGATGACCTGGAATTTTAGGAAATATCAATTTTATAATCTGAATTAAAAATTAAATTGATTTGATAATCTTTGTTAATAAGATTGGAATTAATTTAATAATCCAATTAAAATAAATATTTAATTGATAGATTTTATCTTTTTAAAGCTAATAGATTATTTTTTATTTATAATGTATATATAATATGTATATATTATAAATAAATAAGCCTTGTTTAAATTTAATAAATAAATAAATCTTGTTTTCTAAATATATATATATATATATTTAGTAAAATTGGGAATTATGATTTTATTTAAAGTTAAACTTTTAAAAGCTATTGAATAAATAATATATGGTTTTAAATTGTTAAGATTAAAATTTTAATTTGTTTAGATTGATTTTGAGTTTAAATTTAAATAAATAAACAATAAGGTTTGTTTTGTTTTCTTTTTAAAAATATAGTGTGATAAAATAAGTGATTTATTAATAAAGAAACAAATTCTTTTATAAATTATTTAAAGTTATCAAATTTGTTATTTTCAATATTAATAATGTAATGTTTTTAACAAATGGATTTTAATAAAAAATAGTTTGTTGTTTCAAATTGAATTTTAGAATTTGATTTGAATTTGAATTTAAGTTTAAAGCCTTGAAACTTAAAGTATAAATTTTTAATTTGTTTTGGATTTTAAAATATTTGTATAATTTTTTATTTATATAAATAGTTGTTTTATTCCTTTTAACTTTATATATATATATATATATATATACACACACACACACACACACACACACACACACACACTTATATACTAATTACTTAAGCATATTCTTATATTAACACTTTAATTACATATAACAAATTAATTAGGCATAAACTACATTTAACATATTAACTAAATGCTAATTAACATTTAAATTATAGCTAATTAACCTAAAAAGACAAATGTAAACATTTTAGAACTTAATTTAACATGTGTTAAGATAATAAACAAGGTAAGTGACAAATGTTAGTTTCTTTTACAAGGGTCATTTTTTTAGTTTTTCTTTTATTTTAATAAAATCAAATTTCAGCGTTTATAAATACATATGTTCTCTTATCTTCTGCTCTTTTTCTATTTTCATTTTCAAAAGCAAATATGAGTCAATACTTCATAAAACCTGAAACAAGAGCAAGCTTGAAATTTCATCTTCATTATTAAATACCTGAAGCATTAAAACCTGTAATACACTTCCAATATCAACCTGCACATCTTCAAGCATGCAAACCATCTACATTTTTCGTAAGCCTGTAATTTCATTTCCATATCAAACTCCTTAAGCTAGAAACCAAATCATTTCCCTGTAAATCTAAAACCTTGTACAATTTCAAACGCAACCTGTCACCATCTTAAAATCTAAAGCCTGCATTTTTCTTCAATCTGGAAGTAAAAAGCATGCATGCAGTTTTAAATCAAAGTAGCAAGCATTCCAGTTTGAAAATAAGTAAGCAACTCAGTCTTCATCAAGCAATTCAAAGTTACCTAAGTCAAAAGCTTTTCAAGTGAAGGCTCTGTTTTTCAATTCAAACAGGTGAGTAACTTTATTTTAAAAAAAATTAGTATAAAATCTGGTTGCGGCTAGTGATGTTGAAATGAATCTGATTATGTGAATTTGTGGTGTATATATATATATATATATAAGTATGATGTATGCATGTTTTTGTATATCTGTGACAACTCTATTTATAGTCCCAGATTTTCTTGTTTTTGATTTAAATTCAAATTTTCTCTAGAACTAATTATTGTTAGGAGTTGATTTACAAACAAAAGATGTTTGATTTAACATTGAATAAGGTTTAAAAAATTAATATAGTCAAATTAAAATCTGGGTATCTCTGTAAACTAAGAATATCAGTGAATGTTAAATAATGTGAAATATCAATCTGTGAAATTTATAGATCCAGTATTATAAAACAAAAACATCAACTAAAAAATGATTTTTAACACAAGAATCAAGATATTTAGAAATAAGATGAAGGTGGAGTTTGGGTATTGACTGGAATGGGTATATTAGAATTTTCTGCTGATCCAAGAGGTTGAAAGGGTCGGGTTTCTTCTAGTTGATGGAGGAGTGATCTGTGAAGCTTGGAAAAATACTGGATGGCGATGCATTTCATCGAGGAGGCAGCGGTGGCGAAATTCCTTATGGAACCCTAGATTAACTAGGTTAGGTTGATGATCAACCACGTTTTCTATAGTGGATCGAGTGTAGTGGAATTTTGGGAGATGGTAGTGTGGTCGTAGACGAGACTGTGGCCGGTGATGCAGAATTACTGGTGGTCGGAGGGCGTGGATGAAGCATTGACAGGTTTGGTGGGGTTGTTCTTTTCAATTCCAGGTTTTATAATTTGAACTCGAATTCAAATTCGAGTTGTATGTGAGCGATGTGATGATCAGGACGGATTGAGGAGTTGTTCATCGATAAGGGAAGATCGTCGAAGTTGATCGAAATCGATCAAGAACATTGTGCAGGTTCACGGTTCTCATGTGTGGATGATGTTGGTTGTTGGTTTGAGCTGAAGATTGAACTCGAGTTTTACTCGTGATTTTGTGTAGTTTGCTCGAAGATGGGGTTGATTTGTCTCGAAGCAGGAATTTAAGTGGCTCGGGTAGATTGTTACAGGTTTTGAAAACCTGTTCTGTTCTTTTTTTTAATTTAAAATGAAATATTAAATGATAAGCAAGGATTTAAATTAAGTTTAAATCTAAGTCTAAAAATAGATTCAAGTTTATTTGAATATTAGTTTGGAAATAAATTAGTTTTTAAATACAAATTGTCTTAATAACATAAAAGTGTTTAAGAAGTTAAAGTGTATTTAAAAGAGTTAAATTTAATGGAGTTTCAAATGTAAGGAAGGATTTAAACAAAGTTAAATTAGAATTTTAAATTTTAATTCAAATTGAATTTGAATCTTAGGTTTTGGAAATAAAATAAAGTTTATAAATTTAAATATTGTAAATAAGTTTAAAAGTTAATGTATACTTTAATGAACTGAAATTAAAAGGAATTTAGTTTAAAATCTTTAAATTTATTTTATATAAGTACTCTTTAACATGTGAATTTCGAAGTTTTAAATTGGTTAAGGATAAATTGCTTTTCATTTTAAAACTTGAATTTAAAATGAAATTTGAAATTAAATTTGAAATAAATGTTTTCGAATGTGTTTATGCATGATAATTTAACCATAGATAAGAAAAGGTTTTATCTTAAAGTAAATTTAGAATTTAATGATTTGTAATTACATTTAATTATTAAGGTAATTAAATGGATAATTTATTTAATTAATGGAATGGATAAATAATTAAGGTAATCAAGGGTTTTAAATTATTTAATTAAGGTTTAAGTTAATTGATTAAGGAATAATTGACTTGTAATTTAAGAATTGTTAATTAAATAAGATTAGACTTTATTAATTAGTTTATAATCAATATTGACTGATGAAAGTTAATTACTTAAGAAAAGTAATTAAAGAATGGTTAATTGTTAATGAAGGTCATTAACTTAAGGATTATTTAACTATTAATTAATATGATTAATTTTAATAATTAATTAGATTAATTAATTTAATGATAATCATTTATGAAATCGTTTAAGTATAATTACTTAATGTAGGTAATTAGGGAATTAATTACTCAATGTTATTAATCGAGATTAGTGTGGTTAGTTTGAGTTAATTAATTAAGTTTAATTAATTTAAACATTGGATGCTTTGATAATAATTTCTTTATGTAATTAATGGAATGTAATTACTTAGTGAAGTAATTAATGATAATTACTGGATGTAATTAGTGGAAGATGGTTTAATTGTGAAAGTAATTTGGATTAAATTACTTTGTATAATTAACCAAGTTATTAATTAAAGATAATTAATTAAGGAGTATTTAATTTGATAAGTAATTAAATGTAGTTAATTACAGAATGTGATTAATCAAAGGTGATTAATAAATATGGTTTAATTGAGATTAATTACTTAATGTAATTAATTTAAATAAGATAATTAATTAAATGTAATTAAGGATAATTAATTAAAATAATTAATGATGTAATTAAGGGTTGACTAATTAAGATTAATCAATAATGATAAGTGATTAAAGGTAATTAATTAATGTAATTAGTTAAGGATTAATGTAATTAATTATAGTTAATTAATTAATGAAGTAATTAAAGGTTAATTACTGTTTTTGGTTAAGAGTAATTAATTTGTGAAAATAATTAAAGGATAATTTCTAGAATGTAATTAAAGAATAATTAATCAAGAGTGATTAATTAAAGTGGATAATTAGAGGATTATTAATTAATTGATTGTAGTTAATTAACGGATATGTAAGCAAGATTTTTATTGATGTAAGTAAGTAATTTAGTTCACTTTAAATTAATTAGGGATAGAAGTAATTAATTTAACTCATTTTAAATTAATTATAGATGGTGTGATTATAGATCATTGTTTATATATAAATGGATGATATTGGTTGCCTTGAATGGTTCGAAATCTTAGTTATGAGATAAGTAATGTTGTGTGATATGGATGCATTGGTTGCATTGTGATGATAATATGGATTATCTTTGATAATGATAATATGGATTATCTGATAAAGATAATATGGATTATCTGTTGTGATGATTATCTATTGTGTTATATGAATTATCTATCTGTGTGTTTATAGATAATGAAATTGAATTGTTTTAAACTTTAAAACAACTTGGCCTTAAAAGATACGTTTTGGATTTCGATGAGACCGGGATCGGGTTTCCAGTTTTGGATATCCGAAAACCACATCGATCCAAATTAACGAAAGGTCAGGAATCTCAAGTGAGGAGTGAAGACTCGAGGTGTAAGGACTATTCGTCGTTAAAACTATGAAGGTAATTCCAATATGAGTTTAGTGGGGCAGTACTTTCAGATTCGATATGAAGATTCAGAGTGCAAGGGTTATCGTCGTTAACTCTGAGGGTGATTCCAAAATGAGTGTAACGAGATAATGCCTTCGGTTTCGTTCGAACCCGAAACGAACTTGTATGGATTGATTGCTTTCAGAACATCGTCAGGTGGACGATGAGCATTCTAAGATAGATGTGTTCTATAAAGTCAATCGTAGCCTCAAGCCTCATCAACCGGGAATGGCTAAAACAGGGGAGGTACAGCAAGACTAAGTGGGTCATGCCCAAATACGACGAGATTTTCCCCTGTCTAGAGGTCCCTTCTTATTCGGCTTAGTGGGTAGTTGGATATACGCACCAACTGCAGGGTTGTCTTGTTCGGGACTGTCCAGTAAGGGATGGTTCCGGCCTTGTGTTGCAGGGGAGTTAGGGTGGCTCCTCGGTACGGTGATCTAGGCCACGTACTGTGACGGACGGTACCCCAGTAGCCCTGCCATTGTATGGAATCCAAAATCCACTAAGTGCCAACGGTTTTGATTGTATTACCCGCTTTTGTGGCTAGTAGCAGGAATTTAATAATGTAACAATTTCGGCTATTTCATATTTACTTGAAAACCCTAGACCATTATAATATCACTGGATTTTCTATCAAATGTTTTGGTTAGCGTAAGGTAAAAACTTTTCCATGTTTATGTATGGGAAGTCTTACGTGATACTTTTTCTTTGAAAGGTTTTTCAAAGTTAAGCAACCTTAACCTGTTACTCACACCAGATCCATGTCTGACCCAAAGTTTATTTTCTGTTTTCTTAAACTCTTAGGTACTCAAATTTTTATGAGTAGCCAAAGGATTTTGGTTAGCTTTAACGTATTGTGGAGGGGCAATGGAGTAGGAAGCTTCAGCGTTGTAGATATATTTAGTGTTCCGCTGTGTTTGGTATCTCTGTGTTTTCTCTGAGTTGTATTGAGTTGTAATAACTAGACAGGTGTTTAAACTGTCTAGTATGTGTTGTATTATCTGCGTAACTCTAATAGTTGTTGTATACTATGTAATATTTTATGTTATTAATATAATTTATTCGTTCTGCTGTTTAGATTCTGATGTGTTGTTTCTTCTTTCTTCTCTTTCTCTCTCTTTCCTATCCCTTTCTTTATTATTAATGATGCGTCATTTCTGTGGAGATGAATGGCGGGTCGTTACAGTGGTATCAGAGTGCTAGGTTGAGTGAATACCTAGGCTTTGGAGTGATTTCTTTCTTGAGAGAGCATATTTGTAATTTTAAATATATTTATATATATTTATCTATTTCTACCTATCTTTTGGGTTACCTCTTCAGGTTTTCCAATATTAGATATAAAGGTAGATAAGGTAGTGGTGTTTGTAACGCGACTACCATTGGTTGGAGTTTGAGTGGTTGAAGTGGAACAGTCGAGACTGTAGACCTAATACCGTCTTGATGAAGTTATGCAGTAGTGTAAAGATTTCATCGATCTTTGAAGGAAACCTATTAAGGTTCAGAGTCCATCTTTGAAGTGCAGAGTTTGGTGAGTAGAGTTTGGATCTGTCAGTTGGGCAGAAGCGAGTAATGGTAATTTTATACCTCAGGAAGTAGTAGCTGCGTGATGAGATGCAGTGATTATGGATGTATCCGAAAATGTCCCTTTGGAACAAGTTTAGGGTAGTGTGTCTGCTTCGGTGTTCTGGCTGGGTTCAGCAGGATGGGGTGGTTGGCTTTGAGGTTCGAGTTTCTCGAAGAATTTTAGATTAGGAAGCCTTTGGCATCGGTGTCAACAGTGCAGCTCGGAGTTTCTGTGTTGGCAGGAAGTTTTCTAGCTGAGTGTTTCTTCTGGAGGTGAAGTTCAGAAGCAGCAGAGTGGATCTGTTTCTTCAATGGATTGGCTAGGCCAGCGTAAGCTGTTCTCTATGGTAAAGGGAGAACAGTTTTCTTTGAAAACTGATCTGGGTTGATCGCAAAAGTGACTTGCGATTGTTAAGTGTTCTCTTGAGTTATCTTTTGCTTGAGGCATCTGGAGATTGAGTTTTCTTATCAACTAGGATTCCAGGAGTGGAACCGGTGGTTCAGCTTAGTAGAAAATGGTTTCTAGAGATAGAGTTTGATGAAGCAACTCGGGTTTCGGAGGAATTTCTGAGTTTTCTTTTTTGGATCTATTGAACCATATTTCTGGGAAGTGATGTCCAGTTTGTGCTCATGTTCTTCATCAGCATTCTTACCTACTTCGGATCAGAGTTGTGCAGCGGAAGCAGTTTGGGAGTGTTTCTGTTTGTCTTTCGGATAGGAGAAGTTTGTTGTTTTCTGATGTTTGTGGAGTAGAGTTTTGTTCTTGGTTGCTGGTTGATCTTGGAAGGATCATTCTGATGGGTTGTTTTGGTCTAGTTTGTTTCGAGAGGCATCAGCGTAGGGTTGAGCTGATCAGGAAGGATATTGGTAGCCCAGGATCGTCAGAAGAGTTTTGAGGTTAAGAGACGGAAGAATTTGGATTCCGGAGTCGGAGATTTGTTTTGGATAAGTTTTTCTCCGATCGAAGGAGCTAAAAATTTTAGTAAGGCTGGGAAGCTAGCTCCGAGATGTTTTGGATCTCTTCTATGTTTTGGTTGGATTGGTGTTTGGTTTTCAAGAGTTGAATTGCCAGTTTGGATAACTGGGATTCGTGAGTTTCACGTATCTCTGAGGGAGTACGTGTATGATCTATCTCTGGTTGTAGAACTAGCAGTTCTGGAAGGTTTGGTTGTTGAGTCATACTTTTCTATAGTCCCATATGATGTCTAGTTTTGTGGATCTAGTTGAGTAGGAGCTCTGTGCTTAGTAGTTTTGATTGTTTGGATTCTGTAGAGCGAGTATCCTGGTATATATACTTAGGAAACTCGAGGAGACTCTATCCAGATTTTTGTCTGGATAGTTAGATTTTTTTGATTGGATGAATTGATTGCTATGGTTGTTAGCATATCATTGATATATGCTTGTGCTTTAAAATTTAAAATCTTTCAAAATATTATTTAATTACCTTTGTTTTAAATTTCGGGGACGAAATTCTTTTAAGGGGGGAGGAATGTGATGACCGAAATTTTAGGCAATATCAATTTAATAATCTGAATTAAAAATTAAATTGATTTGATAATCTTTGTTAATAAGATTGGAATTAATTTAATAATCCAATTAAAATAAATATTTAATTGATAGATTTTATCTTTTTAAAGCTAATAGATTGTTTTCTATCTATAATGTATATAGAATATGTATATATTGTAAATAGATAAGCCTTGTTTAAATTTAACAAATAAATAAATAAATCTTGTTTTCCAAATATATATATCTTTAGTAAAATTAGGAATTATGATTTTATTTAAAGTTAAACTTTTAAAAGCTATTGCATAAATAATATATGGTTTTAAATTGTTAAGATTAAAAGTTTAATTTGTTTAAACTGATTTTGAGTTTAAATTTAAATAAATAAACAATAAGGTTTGTTTCGTTTTCTTTTTAAAAATATAGTGTAATAAAATAAGTAATTTTTTAATAAAGAAACAAATTATTATATAAATTATTTAAAGTTATCAAATTTGTTATTTTCAATATTAATAATGTAATGTTTTTAACAAATGGATTTTAATAAAAAAATATTTTGTTGTTTCAAATTGAATTTTAGAATTTGAATTTAAGTTTAAAGCCTTGAAACTTAAAGTATAAATTTTTAATTTGTTTTGGATATTAAAATATTTGTATAATTTTTTATTTATATAAATGGTTGTTTTATTCCTTTTAAATTTATCTACAATATATATATATATATATATATATATATATATATATATATATCCTTATATACTAATTACTTAAGCATATTCTTATATTAAAACTTTAATTACATATAACAAATTAATTAGGCATAAACTACATTTAACATATTAACTAAATGCTAATTAACATTTAAATTATAACTAATTAACCTTAAAAGACAAATGTAAACATTTTAGAACTTAATTTAACATGTGTTAAGATAATAAACAAGGTAAGTGACAAATGTTAGTTTCTTTCACAAGTGTCATTTATTTTAGTTTTCTTTTATTTTAATAAAATCAAATTTCAGCCTTTATAAATAAATATGTTCTCTTATCTTCTTCACTTTTTCTATTTTCATTTTCAAAAGAAAATATGAGTCAGTACTTCATAAAACATGAAACAAGAGCAAGCTTGAAATTTCATCTTCATTATTAAAAACCTAAAGCATTAAAACCTGTAATACAATTCCAATATCAACCTGCACATCTTCAAGCATGCAAACCATCTACATTTTTCATAAGCCTGTAATTTCATTTCCATATCAAACTCCTCAAGCTAGAAACCAAATCATTTCCCTGTAAATCTAAAACCCTGTACAATTTTAAACCCAACCTGTCACCATCTTAAAATCTGAAGCCTGTTTTCTTCAATCTGGAAGTCAAAAGCATGCATGCAGGTTTGAATCAAAGTAGCAAGCATTCTAGTTTAAAAATAAGTAAGCAACTCGGTCTTCATCAAAGCACTTCAAAGTTCCTGAGTCAAAAGCTTTTCAAATGAAGGCTCTGTTTTTCAATTCAAAGAGGTGAGTAACTTTATTTAAAAAAAAATAGTATAAAATCTGGTTGCAGCTAGTGATGTTGAAATGAATCTAATTGTGTGAATTTGTGGTTTATATATATAAGTATGATGTATGCATGTTTTTGTATATCTGTGACTACTCTGTTTATAGTCCCAAATTTTCTTGTTTTTGATTTAAATTTAATTTTCTTTGGAACTAGTTATTGTTAGGACTTGATTTACAAACAAAAGATGTTTGATTTTGACATAGAATAAAGTTTAAAAACTTAATATAGTCAAATTAAAATCTGGGTATCTCTGTAAACTAAGAATATCAGTGAATGTTAAATAATGTGAAATTTCAATCTGTGAAATTTATAGATCCAGTATTATAAAACGAATACATCAAATAAAATATGATTTTTAACACAAGAATCAAGATTTTTAGAAATAAGATGAAGGTGCATTTTGGGTATTGACTGGAATGGGTGTATTAGAATTTTCTAGTGATCCAAGAGGTTGAAAGGGTCGCGTTTCTTCCAGTGGATGAAGGAGTGATCAGTGAAGCTTGGAAAAATAGTGGATGGCGATGCATTTCATCGAGAAGGCAGCGGTGGTGAAATTCCTTCTGAAACCCTAGATTAACTAGGTTAGGTTGATCGATCAACCACGTCTTCTACAGTGGATCGAGTGTAGTGGAATTTAGGGAGATGGTAGTGTGGTCGTAGACGAGACTGTGGCCAGTGTTGCAGAATTACTGGTGGTCGGAGGGCCGTGGATGAAGCGTTGACAGGTTTGGTGGGGTTGTTCTTTTCTGTTCCAGGTTTTATAATTTGAACTCGAATTCAAATTCGAGTTGTATGTGAGCGATGTGATGATCGGGATGGGGTGAGGAGTTGTTCGTCGATATGGGAAGATCGTCGAAGTTGATCGGAATCGATCAGGAACATTATGCAGGTGCACGGTGCTCATGTGTGGATGATGTTGGTTGTTGGCTTGAGCTGAAGATTGAACTCGAGTTTTACTCATGATTTTGGGTAGTTTGCTCGAAGATGGGGTTGATTTGTCTCGAAGCAGGAATTTAAGTGGCTCGGGTAGATTGTTACAGGTTTTGAAAACCAGTTCTGTTCTGTTTTTAAAAATAAATTAAAATGATTTTTTAAATGATAAGCAAGGATTTAAATTAAGTTTAAATCTAAGTCTAAAAATAGATTCAAGTTTAATTTGAATCTTAGTTTGGAAATAAATGAGTTTTTAAATTCAAATTGTCATAATAACGTAAAAGTGTTTAAGAAGTTAAAGTGTATTTAAAAGATTTAAATTTAAATGGAGTTTGAAATGTATTGTGACGCCCCACCTCTATACTCACGCTAGCCAAGAACACTCCGGAGTAGTGCTGTCAACTAGCACGGAGAATAAGGCTGTTGAGGAGCGACCATCCATGTAATTGCTTATCACACGGTGGCTATAAATAATCCTCAGAAACAAACATAGAAATAATCATATCACAAATTAGTCACAGATATCCATATCACAAAGGCGGAAGAAGATATGAATATATAATTAACACATGAAAGTGTACATCAGAGTAGTGGTCAGTAAGATCCACGATAATACAAAAGAATAGCAACACGTGCTATACAAAAGAATACAACTATGAGTCTATATCTCAAGTGTATACAACAAAAACTGCTAATCTAAACAGTTAGCCAAAAGTCAGAGTGATGAATCCCTGGGAAGAAGTCAAGCAGAAGCACCTGTAGCATCTCGGTCTGACCCGAGTATTATTTAAGAAAATAATAAACGGATCAGTCTAGCTATAAATATCAGATGACATGATATAACATAAAAGATATGGCATAAACATAAATATCCATAACGACATACCACTATAAGTATGTAAATAATGATCAACAGAAGATCAATCAATAAGAGATAATCAATATCACAAGAATCTTCTCAAAGATTCGAAGAGGGCATCATACCCTAAACTTGTACTCATAACAAGTCAATGACATAAATTCCAGAAATCAACACGAGAAATCCAGAAATCATAAAAAGGGAAAGAGGCCTATCACATGACGGTCCGAAGACCAAGGGGAGCTACCCCGCATGTGTGAATGGAATCACACAGATTGAGGTCAAGACTAACCAAAAAGCAGAAAGGTATGTGTGAATGGAATCACACAAGTGGTGTCTAGTCTAACCTTGCAATGAAAGAGACATCGCGCAATTGCTAGTCTAATTCATAAAGCGATCATCAAGATCAACGAGAAGTGTCAATTACACTAAGCTAGTAAATATAGAAGTTTAGCTTCATGTCCCATAACCACTTGCTTAACTTAAATATTTACGAACAAACTGTAAATCTTCACTAATAAAATTGTCACAAGAGGTTCAATCGAACAAGTCCAAGAATAAACAGACGAAGTGAACGCAAGCGTTTCATACCACTTGTTTTACTAAGTCGTTTAATTAGATTTCTCATCCGAGTGAGGTAAAGGCTTGTATATACTAATAGATTGGAAAACGGTTTAAGAAAAGAGCTTTGTTATTAAAAATAGAGTTGAAATTGTTTGTTAAAAGAGTTTTGATATTTACTACTAGTATTGAAACCTTTATATTATAAAGTGACAAAACACATAAGCAAGTGTAGAAACAATCAGTCACAAAGATCGCATACGGAGATGCGAATAAAATCCAAGGAAATCAGCTCAATGTTTTTCAGATAAGATCCCCTACGGAGGGGGGTCCAGGGGGGTGGCAACCCCCCAAGGTGGGGGTGCGGGGGCAACGCCACCGCTTACGGGGTTCGACCTGCCCGGTCAGGTCGCGGGGGTCCAGGGGGCAGCACCCCCGGCGGGGTGCGGGGCAGCGCCCCGACCAAAACGGTACGACCTAGTGAAGACAAAATGAGGTCTAATGACCTAAAGGGATAGGGTCGAGCGACCTAAAGGTGTTCGCGACCTAACGATGACTCGCGACTTAAGGAAGAGGGGGTGAGCGACCTATGGTCATAAACGAGACCGAGCGACCTAAGGGAATAAGGGCCGAGCGACCTAGCATTCGAACGACCTAAAAGAGGCGTGGCCTAAAGGAGACGCGACCTAAAAGAGGCGCGATCTAAAGGAGACGCGACCTAAAAGAACATAAGGTCAAACGACCTAACTGTATTGGGTCACGCGACCTAAAGAGAGACGGCCTAGCGACCTAGAGTGCACACGTCCAAAAGTGGGAACGACCTATCGAGGTAAGGTCCAACGACCTACGACCTAAACAAATAGGCCAAGCGACCTATAGGGTTAACGGTCTAACGACCTAACAGTTATGGGGTCACGCGACCTAACTAAGTACGCGACCTAGTGGGTAAGGGAGTCGAGCGACCTAACTGCATCCAGTGACGAGCGACCTAATGGAGTCAAGTAGCGAGCGACTTAACTAGTTAACGACTCAAGGGGGTCAACGACCTAAAGGTCCAACGACCTAAACCCAAACACACGAAAAGTGGCCAGAACGACCTAGGGGTTAACTCACATGCGACCTACGACCTAAGGCCCATGCGACCTACGACCTAACTCCGATACGAGCTAATAAGGCCAGAACGACCTAGGAGCAGAAAATCCACCAAAACGCTAAAAATCGGAGTTTTTCGCCAACCCAATCCAAACCAAATGCAAATATACATGCAAACACGATAGGGATTCCTTCCCAACAGTCTAATATTGATATAGACTAGATTTGTGAGATAAAAATCTCACCTTTGCACTAAAGTTTATAAAGATGAAGCTTGAAAGCAAGGAGAAGCAATCCAAAGCTTGAATCCAATATCTTCTACTTGAATTTGGAGTTGAATGTTGGATTTGCAATTGAATTTGTGCTTGGAGTTTTAATTTCCCATTCCCTCCACCATTAATGCCAAAGCTTGATTAGTTAGGAAATTTATGAAGAGTTAGGAGAAGAGGTTTGGAACTTGGGCTTAATAGGCTAAACTAACCCAAAGTCCAAAGCGGGAAAAGTTAGTGAAATTTCACTAACTCCAAACCTATCGATGTTTATACTTAAAAAGTTGTAAACGACATTTCGAACTCAATGGAAGTGGTCTCGAGTCCTAATTTGACCGTTTGCAAAAAGTATCTTTTCGGACCAAAATCCGATTAACGAGTTAATATTTAAATAAAATATTTAAATACAAACTCGATAAATATGCGGGTTGTTACATGTATGGAAGGATTTAAACAAAGTTAAATCAGAATTTTAAATTTTAATTCAAACTGAATTTGAATCTTAGGTTTAGGAAATAAAATAAAGTTTATAAATTTAAATATTGTAAATAAGTTTAAAAGTTAAAGTATACTTTAATGAACTGAAATTAAAAGGAATTTAGTTTAAAATCTTTAAATTTCTTTTATATAAGTACTCTTTAACATGTGAATTTCAAAATTTTAAATTGGTTAAAGATAAATTGGTTTTCATTTTAAAACTTGAATTTAAAATGAAATTTGAAATTAAATTTGAAATACATGTTTTCAAATGTATTTTTGAATGATAATTTAACCATAGATAAAAAAAGGTTTTATCTTAAAGTAAATTTAGAATTCAATGATTTGTAATTTCATTTAATTATTAAGGTAATTAAATGGATAATTTATTTATTTATTTAATTAATGGAATGGATAGTTAATTAAGGTAATTAAGGGTTTTAAATTATTTAATTAAGGTTTAAGTTAATTGATTAAGGAATAATTAACTTGTAATTTATGAATTGTTAATTAAATAAGATTAGGCTTTAATTAATTGATTTGTTTGAAGATCAATTAGTTTATAATTAATATTGATTGATGAAAGTTAATTACTTAAGAAAAGTAATTAAAGAATGGTTAATTGTTAATGAAGGTCATTAACTTAAGGATTATTTAACAGTTAATTAATATGATTAATTTAATAATTAATTAGATTAATTAATTTAATGATAATCATTTGTGAAATCGTTTAAGTATAATTACTTAATGTAGGAAATTAGGGAATTAATTAATGTAATTAATTGAGATTACCGCGGTTAGTTTGAGTTAATTAATTAAGTTTAATTAATTTAAACACTGGATGTTTTGATAATAATTTCTTTATGTAATTAATGGAATGTAATTACTTAGTGAAGTAATTAATGATAATCACTGGATGTAATTATTGGAAGATGGTTTAATTGTGGAAGTAATTTGGATTAAATTACTTTGTATAATTAATCAAGGGATTAATTAAAGATAATTATTTAAGGAGTAATTAATTTGATAAGTAATTAAGGGTAGTTAATTACAGAATGTGATTAATCAAAGGTGATTAGTAAATATGGTTTAATTGAGATTAATTACTGAATGTAATTAATTTAAATAAGATAATTAATTATATATAATTAAGGATCATTAAATAAAATAATTAATAATGTAATTAAAGGTTTACTAATTAAGATTAATCAATAATGATAAGTGATTAAAGGTAATTAATTAATGTAATTAATTAAGGATTAATGTAATTAATTAAGGATTAATGTAATTAATTATAGTCAATTAATTAATGAAGTAATTAAAGATTAATTACTGTTTTTGGTTAAGAGTAATTAATTTGTGAAATTAATTAAAGGATAATTAATAGAATGTAATTAAAGAATAATTAATCAAGAGTGATTAATTAAGTTGGATAATTAGAGGATTATTAGTTAATTGATTGTAATTAATTAATGGATATGTAAGCAAGATTTTTATTGATGAAAGTAATTAATTTAATTCACTTTAAATTAATTAGAGATAGAAGTAAGTAATTTAATTCATTTTAAATTAATTATAGATGGTGTGATTATAGATCATTGCTTATATATGAATGGATGATATTGGTTGCCTTGAATGGTTTGAAATCTCAGTTATGAGATCAATAATGTTGTGTGATATGGATGCATTGGTTGCATTGTGATGATAATATGGATTATCTTTGACAATGATAATATGGATTATCTTTTGATAATGATAATATGGATTATCTGTTGTGATGATTATCTATTGCATTATACGAATTATCTATCTGTGTGTATATAGATAATGAAATTGAATTGTTTTAAACTTTAAAACAACTTGGCCTTAAAAGATACGTTTTGGATTTCGATGAGTCTGGGATCGGGTTTCCAGATTTGGATATCCGAAAACCACATCGATCCAAATTAACGATAGGTCGTGAATCTCAAGTGAGGAGTGAAGACTCGAGGTGTAAGGACTATTCATCGTTAAAACTATGAGGGTGATTCCAATATGAATTTAACGGGGTAGTACTTTCAGATTCGATATGAAGATTCAGAATGCAAGGGTTATCGTCGCTAACTCTGAGGGTGATTCCAAAATGAGTGTAACGAGATAATGCCTTGGTTTCGTTCGATCCCGGAACGTACTTGTATGGATTGAATACTTTCAGAACATCGTCAGGTGGACGATGAGTATTCTAAGATAGATGTGTTCTATAAAGGTAATCGTAGCCTCAAGCCTCATCAACGGGGAATGGCTAAAACAGGGGAGGTGCAGCAAGATAAGTGGGTCATGCCCAAGTAGGACGAGATTTTCCCCTGTCTAGAGGTCCCTTCTTATTCGGCTTAGTGGGCAGTTGGATATGCGCACCAACTGCGGGGTTGTCTTGTTCGGGACTGTCCAGTAAGGGATGGTTCCGGCCCTGTGTTGCAGGGGAGTTAGGGTGGCTCCTCGGTACGGTGATCTAGGCCACGTACTGTGACGAGTGGTACCCCAGTAGCCTTGCCATTGTATGGAATCCAAAATCCAATAAGTGCCAACGGTTTTGATTGTATTACCCGCTTTTGTGGCTAGTAGCTGGAAATTAATCATGTAACAATTTTGGCTATTTCATATTTACTTGAAAACCCTAGACCTATTATAATATCACTGGATTTCCTATCAAATGTTTTGGTTAGCGTAAGGTAAAAAATGTTTCATGTTTATGTGTGGGAAGTCTTACGTGATACTTTTTCTTTCAAAGGTTTTTCAAAGTTAAGCAACCTTAACCTGTTACTCACACCAGATCCATGTATGACCTGGAGTTTATTTTCTGTTTTCTTAAACTCTTGAGTACTCAAATTTTTATGAGTTGCCAAGGGATTCAGGTTAGCTTTGACGAATTGTGGAGGATCAATGGAGCAAGAAGCTTTAGCGTTGTAGATATGTTTAGTGTTCCGCTGTGTTTGGTATCTCTGTTTTTTCTCTGAGTTGTATTGAGTTGTAATAACTAGACAGGTGTTTATTGCTGTCTAGTATGTGTTGTATTATCTATATAACTCTGATAGTTGTTGTATACTATGTAATATTTTATGTTATTAATATAATTTATTCATTCCGCTGTTTAGATTCTGATGTGTTGTTTCTTCTTTCTTCTCTTTCTTTCTATTTCCTATCCCTTTCTTTCTTATTAATGATGCGTCATTCTGTGGAGATGAATGGTGGGTCGTTACAATATTTATATTTTAAACATGAATATAAATAGAAATTCATTTGTGTTGAACTGCCAAACATGACGATCCATGGTTGTGGCATAAACGATTTTGTCATGTTAATTTCAAATATATTAATAAAATAGCAAAATATGAGCTAGTTAGAGGTTTACCTAAAATAAATTACCAAGTAGAAAATTTATGTGACGATTGTCAAATTGGAACTAAAGAAAAGCTCGTTTAAATCTAAAAATAATATTTCTACAAAACAACCATTAGAATTATTACATTTATATTTATTTGGTCCTACTCAAGTACGATCTATAAATCACAACAAATATGTTTTCGTAATAGTTGATGATTTTTCAAGATATACATGGACTTTATTTCTAAAACATAAAAGTGACACCTTTGGCATGTTTAAAATTTTTGCTAAAAGAATTAAAACACAAATGGATTTGAAAATTAAAAATATTCGAAGTGATCACAATGGAGAATTCGAAAATGATCTTTTTACTAATTTTTGTAATAAAAAAGGTATAAGTCATAATTTTTCTTTTCCCCGCACACCACAACAGAATGGTGTAGTAGAAAGAAAAAATCGTACGTTACAAGAGTGCGCACGAACATTATTAAATAGTAGTGGTCTACCAAAACATTTTTGGGCTGAAGCTATTGCCACTGCCTGTTATGTTTTGAATCGAGCAACCATACGACCTATGACTAAACAAACTTGTTTTGAAATATTTTTTTGAAAGAAAACCTAATGTATCATACTTTAAAACTTTTGGATCAAAATGTTTTATATTAAATACAAAAGATAATTTAGAAAATTTGACCCAAAGGTCGATGAAGGAATCTTTATTGGATGTTCGGATCGCAGCAAAGCATATAGAATTTTTAATAAATGAAATAACACTATTGAAGAAAGTTTACATGTTTTGTTCGATGAAAATCTTTTTAACCATCATACTAATGATGATGAGGAAATCATTCCAATAAAAATACAACAAATTCTTTTAATAATGAGAAAAATGCGCAAAATAATACGTTAGAATCATCTCCTAGAATTCTTAAGGATCATCCAAAAGGTAATATCATTGGAGATCTCAATTCTAGAGTAACTAGAAATCAACTTAACCAAATAAGTCATATAGCATTTGTGTCAAATTTTTAAACAACAAAATATAAAGAAGCTTCAAACGATAACTTTTGTGTAATAGCTATGCAAGAAGAATTAAATCAATGTGAACATAATAATGTTTGGAGATTAGTAAAGGGACCAGAAAATCAATCGGTTATAGGAACAAAATGGGTATTTATAAACAAAGCAGATAAAAACAGAAATATAGTTAGGAAAAAAAGCACATTTAGTTGCTCAAGGTTATAATCAAGAAGAAGTATCAATTATGACGAAAGCTTTGCTCCAGTAGCAACACTAGAGGCCATAGTTATTACACGCTTTTGCAAATCATCACAATTTTAAACTATTTCAAATGGATGTCAAAAGTGATTTTTTAAATGGTGTTATTAAAGAAAACATATATGTTGAACAATCCATATTGTTTGTTCACGAAAAATATCCCGACCATGTTTTTAAATTACAAAAGCCTTATATGGTTTAAAACAAGCCCCCCGTGCTTCGTAGGAATGTCTTAAAAATTATTTAATTACATCTGGTTTTCAAATAGGTAAAATCGATATAACCTTATTTATTAAACGAGAAAATAATGATATTTTAGTTGTACAAATTTACGTAGACGATATTATTTTTGGTTCAACTAACGAAAATATTTGTAATCAATTCTCAAATATATGAAAAAAGAATTTGAAATGTCTCACATGGGAGAATTAAATTTCTTCTTAGGTTTACAAATAAAACAGCTTGAAAATGGTATATTTATTCATCAAGAAAAATATTGTAACGATCTATTACATGATTTTGAAATGGATAAAACTTCAAGCAAACCAACACCGGTAAGTACTAATGTTCACTTGGAAAAAGATGATAATGGAAAAGATTTTGACGAAAAATTATATCGGAGTATGATTGGCTCCTAACTCTATTTGACGGCTAGTCGACCTGACATTATGATGGGTGTATGTCTTTATGCCCGATTTCAAGCAAAACCAAAAGAATCTCACCAAAGAGCTGTTAAACGTATCTTACGATTTCTATCTAGTACTAGAGATTACGGATTGTTTTACCCTAAGGGATCATCATTTGAACTAGTTTCATATAGTGATGCAGATTTCGGTGGATGGAAAACAGATCGTAAGAGTACTGGTGGAACATGTAATTTTATTGGACAATCATTAGTCTCATGGTTTAGCAAAAAGCAAAATTATGTCTCCTTATCTACTTGCGAAGCTGAATATATTTCAGCAGTTCTAGCATGTGTACAAGTGATATACATGCAACAAACACTTATGGATTCTGGCAAAGTTATCAATAAATCACCAATATATTACGATAACACGAGTGCATTAAATCTATCAAAAAACTATATAAATCACTTATGTACTAAACATATAGATATACGAAATTATTTTTATGTGATAATTACATTATAATACGTAAATACCGAGAATCAAATAGCAAATATTTTCACAAAACCACTAAACGAACAAACTTCTATTAAAGTGCGACGCGATTAAGGAATATGCTCTCTTAATGATCTTCTAAACTAATAACCATATCTTCATTTACTCTATGTTTAGCTAAAAGTTTTTTATCCGCAACTTAAAATTGATAATTCTTTCACCTTAAATTTTTAGGTGGTTAGTTTTTGAAAGTTACCTATAAATAATTTTTGAAATTATATATAAATGTTTACACAACAAGAAGTAAAGAATTTATAAATTTCATATTTTTTACATCAGAATATATAATCATGTCTTTTGAAAATTCTTATCTATCCTTCTTGACATCTGCAACAGATAGCTCAGTAGATACACCTCAACGCGTTCCTACACCTACATCAAATCAGGAACCATGTATTGGTGGTCCTCCTATCACACGGGATTCACTCCTGATAACAAGAAGTCCAAACGAGCTCTATTTGTCTCTCCTAACACCAAGGAGAAAATTGATGAGATACATCAATATCAAAAGCAAAAAATAGATCTACAATGAGAATTATATTTTGAATAAAAAGTCACGGCGCGATGATTAAGTTTTCTAGAGCAAGTAGCGATGAAATTTTGTAATTCACGGAAGAAGGATGTACATGAATGACTTCTGATTCCTTGCAGTTCTTTGGATCCCTCATTCTCGTATCGTACATTTTTGGATCCTTCACCAAGCTGATTCTCTGGTTCCCCGAGAACCCACGAATGTGGAAATATATGGTCTCCACTCAAGCTATGGAGGAATGACAAGTCTGAAGATCGCAAAACTCCATCGCCATCTAAATAGATTAAATTATTTTCATTGTATTTGTATCTACGTATATTTGTAATTATGTTTCACCAAAATAATACTATATTTAAAAAAAAAGGTCGAAAAATAAGCAACACCCTTCAAATTTAGGCTATTTTTAGAAAAATTGGTTATTTCAAACGTATGAACATTGCCCTCAGATGTCTGACACTCTGATATCACACAAATTATATGCTATCATGCATATGTCAGACTTATGATATAACCTTCTAGACGTTTAAAAATTGTCTCTGCTTACTAAAAAATAGATACCAGACTATTTCAGACGTCTGAACTATGAACTAGATGTTATAATAAATTCTCTATCACCATATTATAAATATTCAGACGTCTACTATTTATACCAGACGTCTGAGAAAACTATCCGTCATTTAGAAAAGAAATTTCAATCTACTCCAGACATCTAATAATACAAACAGATGTCTGACAAATCTCTCTGAGTATCAAATTTTACAACTTGACCAAATCCAGACATCTACCTTGACAAAACAGACGTCTGATTCTATTTACTATTTTAAAACTAGGTTATATCAGACATCTGATTTACATTCCATACGTCTCAAATTCAATCGACACATTTCTACGCCCAGATAACGTCTAATTTTTTTTACCTTTTTTACTTCATTTCGTTTTATTTCTACCGCGATTTTGATTTTTTGCTTCTCCAAAATCATTCCCTTCCAAACTTGATCGAATTTGATGGCTCCTAAAACAAAAAAATCCAAAATCTCTAAGCGAAAACAAGATCAAGCAACTTCCTCAAATCCTCAAGTTTTCTTAGATGATCAAATGGAGCAATGGATGAATCGAGTACCTCATTCACTCAAGAGATATGGGGATATTCAAAAGAAGAAACTCCAAACAGGTCCATTTTATAACTTACACAAGTTCCCAATGTACGATTTAGATGAAATGTGTGAAAATGTCGATTTAGAAACTTTGATATCATTCAATCCCAATAACATCCAAATTGATCAGTTGGTTATATTTCTCTTCTATGCTAATTTGGATAGTACAGCGGTTTGGAACACTGAAAACGAGGATAATTGGTTATGGTCTAGTGTGTATGGCAACACAATTAGTCTCACTCCAGGAATCATCGGCAGAACTCTCGGATGTTCTGACTCTGGAGAAGATTTATATAGTATTCCCAATATGCGTCTCAAACCAAGAGACAATATAACACATTAAATGTGGGAAGACGAAATGCCAAAATTAACATCCAAATATCTACGACCTAAGGCGAGACTTCTAACTCGAATGATTATCAACATTATCGTTCCTCGTCTTGGTAGTCATGAACAGATAATGGAATTAGAGCACAAGGCCCTGTATGCTATATTCAACGGAACAATGGTAAATAGGGCTAAATTTATATTTGAAAAGCTCAAAGATTTTTGGACTCGATCACGTCCAACGATTATCTACCTCACATACATCATGAGGCTTCTACGTGCTCACAACTTCCCCTCCTAGTTATCCACTTTTGAAGAAATTTTACCAAAATATGCTTCCATGAAATTTTTCTCCCTAATGCGCCTACCGGATAATCCTTCGGAGTTTATATCTTTTGAAGAGTGGACGCAATGTCGTCAATCCAGACAAGCTGGACCTCCAGCTCAACCACACCCTGAACCATCATAAGAGGTAGAACAATATCGCGAAGCTACTCCTCTTCCTCCTCAACCATTTGATTATACGTGCCACGATGAAATTTTGGAGACTCGAACAGAGATGAATCCAAATGAAAATATTCGAGACCTCACTCTTCAAAATCAGATTATCTTATCTCGAAATCAAAAAGTTTTAGCTAAGCGCATGGACAGCATTGAAACATCTTTTGCTACATGCCTAGCCACAGTTGAAACATCACTTTCAACTGTATTATCGGTTCTCAAAGAGGTTCTTTAAAGGGTTCATAGCCCTACACGATCATCCGAAGATTGGCCAACCCCGGTACCTTCTCCTCCTTCGAAACATTCCACACTTTTTAAGGAGAACGAACCACTAGAACAAGCTCCGATATCTCCTACGAAGCATTCCAGCAACCACTAGAACAAGCATTGGTTTCAATTGTGTCGGAAGCGAAAATGACAAGGCAGAACCTGTGCTGAAAGCATCGAAGTAAAGAAAAACAAGTAGCAAATAGTCCTTTTCACCTAACCTGATTTATGTGCCAAATTTTGATTAGTTGCCTCTTTCTTTACTGATAAAAAGTACTGCAATTTTAAGAACTAATCTTTTTTGGATCATTTGTAAAATTCCCCTTCTCCTTTTATAAATACATAAAACGTTTAAGTCCAATACCTTAAATAATTTTAAATGACCATTAAAACACTTAAGAAAATTCTATAAAAATTCCAGAAGATCTCTTTTAATATTTTTCCAACATATAAACTTTTCAGAGCCAAATTCTTTATTATTTAACCGTAATTAATTTATAACCCAAAATAACCTTCTTTACTATAAAATTCGTATAAATTCCACAATCATTCAAAAAATTCTGAAAATTGAAACCCATCTCTATAATATCATTTATAATCTTCATAAAAATTCGCAAGGCATTTTGATGTCATTTTGTAGGGTTTTCACCTTAAAACATATCATAAATTCAATATGAACAACCATAATTCATCAACAAGTATATATATAATCATTCCATCATTCAAAAATATGGCAAATCAACACAAAATATTCGAAATTCATTTTAAAACTAAAAATAATAAAAATTAGAGATGTCATTATTCACCTTAGCTTTAAAGAGATTGAGATGTGAATGGATTTGATTTGAATTAGCTTCTTCCTTAGCTTTTCTCTATCTTCTTCCTCTTATTAATGATGTTCGGGTTTAGTTTAAAAAAATGATAAAATGAAATGGATGTGTAGGGGTACACGACCAAGGTTAGGGTACACGAATGGCCTCTTTCCTATTTTACCCCTCTTTTATTTCAATTTAAACTCTTCCTTTAATTCATTGTCTAAATGGCACTACTAATCCTTAATTAAATCAAATCTAAATCCCTTAACTAACATATTATTTTATTTAATTTAGCTAATTAAATATCCTAAATAATGTAACAAAAAATCTAGGGTGTTATAAATTCTTCATAATATAGTGAAAATTAATTTCTAAATCCAATTGTTCATATTTTTCTTTGAAAGTTCATAATATATTTTCCATGGCTTGGAAAATTACAAAAATTAAAACCCATCTCCAAATTAATGTTTTACATAATATATAAATTCCTCATGGCATTCAAAATCCAGAATGAATGGTTTTAGCCTTTAAACCATGTAAAACAATTATCAAACAAACTTGTTTGAATATATCATATCGTGAAATCCAAGCATATCATTATTAAAATCATCATAACAGATTTAAACTTAAACCCGTAAAACAAATGATCATAAAAAAAATAGAGATGGTTTTGATTATTATTCACCTTGACTAGGATAAGGACTTTGAGGTTTGAACCTTGACTAATTCCCTTAGCTTGATTCCTTGATCTAATTTGATTTTTTTTCTCTTTTCTTCCCTAGGTAATGGCCGGCTTGAAATTTTTGTTTGCACTTTTGAATAATGAGAAATGAACGTGCAAAGGAAATGGAAACATTAATTTTAAGGCTAATAGGATTATGGGTGTGACAATTGCCCATAAGGCATTTGTTTTATTCTTTTATTAATTGTCTAATAAACTGTTTACATAAACTCATTCTTTGTATTTAATTTAGCATGACCTTTAATTTAAATTTTCAAATCTCAATCCTTTTATCACTCTAGTACTTACATTATTTTATTTTATTTATCTAATTAAATCTCCTGATAATGTTATAAAAAATTAGAGGTGTTACAGGCTCCCCTCCTTAAAGAACTTCATCCTTGAAATTCAGTAAGGACTAAATACTAAAAGTAGCAATCACCTGTAACAGCTCCTAAAAATCATACTCGCCTACCTGATTAGCAACAGCCTTTATAAAACTAATATAGAACATACCCTCATAGCAGATCGGGAAAAGTATCTCTAATCTTGTCTTCTATCTCCCAAGTGCGGTCCTTTTCGTTGTCCCTCCACTGAATTTTCACTAACTTGACTGTCTTGTGCCTTAACCTTTCTCATCTCTCGCTACAACCCAAACTAGTTGTCCAACAAAAATCAAATTAGGTTCTACTATCAAATCTTCCGACCCTATCAGAGGAATAGTAGTCTCTAGATCATGCGTATACTTGCGAAGATGACACACATGAAACAGATTATGGATACCTACCATACTGCTCGACAACTCTACTCTGTATGCGAGCTTTCCGATCCTCTCTATAATTAGGAATGGACTAACATATCTCGATGCTAGTTTCTATGACTTTTCGAACCACATTATACCCTTCATCTGTGATACTTTAATGAAAACCCTATCTCCAACTGAGAATTCTAAGTCTTTATGCCTCTTATCTATGTAACTCTTCTTTCTAGACTAAGTTTTCTTCATCCTTTCTTGGATCAACTCAATCTTCTCCGTCGCCTCTCTAACCAGATCTAGACCTAAGATTAATTTATCTCCAATCTCCAACCAACATGCTGGTGTTTTGCATGGCCTTCCATACAAAGCTACAAAAGGCGCCATTCCTATATTAATCTGATAACTATTATTATAGGAAAACTCCACCAAGTATAGGATATCTTCTTGCAATCCACCAAAGTCTAGCACACAATCCCTTAATGAATCCTCGAGGACCTTGTTGACTCTCTCTATCTACGCATCCGTCAGAGGGTGATATGTAGTACTAATCTTAAGATCGGTAGCCAACACATCCTGTAGATTCTTCTAGAATTAACTAGTGAAAAAAGCATCACTGTCGCTGACTATACTACCAGGAATTCCATGTAGTCAAACCGTGTTCTCCATGAACAATTTAGCTAAAATAGACGCTGTCCTGGTGGACTTAACTGGAATGAAATGGGCACTCTTGGTCAAGCTATCCACTATGACCCGTATACTTTCATTTCCTCTATTTGACCTTGGCAACCCATCTTTAAAATCCATAGATATCCAATCCTGTTCCCAAATGGTATCTCTAAAGGTTAAAGCAACCCAGTTGGCTTCGGATGTTCAGCCTTCACTTGTAGACTGTTTGCACACTACCAAAACCGCAAGCCAACATCCCTCTTCATAACTTCCCAATAGAAGCTCCTCTTCATATCTTGATACATCTTGGTCCCTCCAGGATGAATCGTAAACTTGGAACGATGACATTCCTTAAGAACTTCTTTCCTTAAGTCCTCAACATCTGCAACACGAACCATCCCGTCTTTCTCAACCATCCCATTTGGCCAAGACTAAAATCCTTTAGATCATCGATCTTTGATCCCACCTCAAGCTTTCTAATCCTCTCGGCTAGTACTGGATCCTCTTTCTACTTAGACGCAATTCTTTCGTTCAATACTGGTTGAACTTCTAAATAGGACAACATGGCGGTGCTCTGACTGGAACTAGCAGTCGATCTTAACTGCACACTACAAGTAGTCAAAGTTTCTAAATATTTCCTTTCTGCCAATATAGCTAACACAACATTCTGATGTCTTTTGCTAAGAGCATCCGTTACCTTATTTTCTTTTCCAGGAGTATACTCTATACCAAAACCATAAGCGGCTAAAAACTCCAACAACCTCTATTGTCTCATAGTCAACTCCTTCTGATAAAATAAGTACCTTAAGGACTTATGATCTGTATATAATTCAAATATTTCCCCTAAGAAATAATGTCTCCAAATCATCAATGTGAATATCACTGTAGCCAACTCTAAATCTTGAGTAGGATATATCACTTTATGCGGTCTAAGCTATCGTGAAGTGTAGGAAATTATTTTACCCTTCTGCATTAACACATCTTCCAATCCAGTTCTGCATGCATCATATACACTACCAATCCTTGGTTTCCATTTGGAAAAACTAACACAGGTGTATTGGTCAACAAATGCTTTAACCTAAGGAATGCTTCCTCGCATTTGTGGGACTAGACAAACTTCACATCCTTCTTGGTTAAATTAGTCAAAGGTGCTGCTACCTACGAGAAAACCTTGAAGAATCTCCGGTAATAGCCAGAAAGTCCAAGAAAACTTCTAATCTTTGTCACCGTCTCTGGTCTCTTTCAATTATTAATGGCTTCGACCTTATCTGGATCGGCTTACAAGCCTTTCTATGAAACCACGTGACCAAGAAACTTAACCTCTCTCTTCCAAATATGACACTTGAAAAACTTCACTTTCAACAGTTGCTGCCTCATCTTCTCAAGCACTACCCTAAGATGATCATCATGCTCTCTTTCATCCTTAGAGTATACTAAAATGTCATCTGTAAATACCAACACAAACCTATCAAGTAATCTCGAAAAACTCGGCTTATCAAATCCACGATGAAAACATTGAATTTGTTGACCCAAACGGCATTACTGACCACTCGTACGAACAGTACCTAGTCCAAAATGATGTCAATGGAATACCGTCCTCTGTCGATCTTAACTAATGGAAACCTATTGCCAAATCCAATTGGGAAAATACTCTGGCTCCACATAACTATCAAATAGATCATTAATTCTTGGCAAAGGATATTTATTCTTAATCGTCTTCTCGTTCTATTTACGATATTAAATGGACATACTCAATGACCCATATGGTTTTTTCACGAACACCTTGGCCTCTCCCCATGACGAACTACTTGGTCTAATAAAATTCCTTCTTTCTAAATCCACTAGTTGTACCTTCAATTCCTTCATCTTGGTCAATGTCATCCTGGTAGGTGGTATACAGATAGGTTCATCCCCTGGCAAGATCTATCCGAAACTCAGTAGCTCATTTCGGTGGTAGTCCTGCAACCGACTCAAGAAATATCTGCAAATTCTCTTACTACTTGAACCTCACTTAACTCTTCTCCCACTTCTAGAGCACTAGCAAAGTACAACCACTCTAGTCAGAATTCTCCATCGAGAATAAATTTTGGTTATAACTATTAGGGTGTCTCAACGATATTTCCCTATCCTAGTAAAATATCCTAAAATTATATTTATCCAACCAATCCATACACAAGATGCTCCAAAAATCTACAAAATCAAAAACATACAGATTGCATGTAAACTTATGACCTAACAACTCTTGTTCTAACTAGTCACTTCTCATCCCAAGAGTTGCGTACCCTCTTATCGGATTCACAACCCTTAAGGAAGTAAAAAGGTATGTGGGTTCTAAACATAACCTATCAACCAAACACCAAGGTATAAATATACGTGAGACGCCGGTATCAAATAGTACCCTAACTGGTATACTCTAAATCAAAAGCTTACCTTCCATCACAACCTTCTCTTTTTCAGCAGTAGATAGTCTAGTAGATGATGGTCCAATAGCAAAAAACTTTCCCTTGTCCACCCTAACTGGTTCTGGACAACGACTCTTATAATGCCCAACCTTGTCACAGTTGAAGAGTTTCACGCCCTTCTTTCGTGCAGCATTCTTTCCCTTGCTTGGCGGGCATTTATGAGCATAGTGACCTTTCTTGTCACACTTGAAAGACTAAATAAGCCTTTGCCTTGTTGGCAGCCTCACCCTTTTGGGCTCGCTTCTTCTTAGAGAACTTTCTCTTCTTTCCTTGAGAACCCTAGGTTTCAGCTAGCTTTTCTTTCCCACAAATAGCAAGCATTTCCTTATGTCGGATTGCCAACTTTACAAATATATTACAAGGATCACAAAGATGTGTCAAGGTCGCCTTAGCAATCTCGGGTCTCAATCCTCGAATAAACTTCTCATTCCTCTTGATGATGGTGTCTATGGTAGTATACCCATATCTGGACAACTTATCAAAACTTAGTAGCATACTCAATTACCAGCATCTCTCCCTGCACCAAATCCATAAACTTTCTAAGCAATTCTGATTTAGCAACTTCAGATAAAAACCTGTGCTCAAATCTCCTTCAAAACTCTACCCAAGTTAACTCTTCCATTGGAAATCCAATAGTAACACTATTTCAGCAATAAAGTGTCGTCCCTTGCAATTACCTAGAATCCAGCCTTCTCATCTACTCATCATTCAAACCTAAGTGGGCGAAGATTCTCTCATTATGCAGCAGCCAATTCTTAGCTTTTTTAGCATCCTCCGCTCCCACAAACGACTTTCCACTGAGACTTGTGTAATCTTTACTCAGCTTAGAAAAATTATTCCCAACTAGAGCCATAGGATGAGCTACTCTAACATTCCCAGCAACTCCAGCAGCTTCTCCTACTTGCATCATGTCAATGAAGAACAAATATATTATCCCCATATCTACTGGTGGATTTTCGGCACCCACATTGGCATCTACATTTTGGTAAACATTAACCTGTCGACCCAGGTTCCACCTGATGGGTCAAGCATTTCTAGTTGTTGTGGCGCTTCATGTTGTGTAACGGTGGTCGGCCCTAACTACCCATCTCTAGCACATGACATACGTAAACAGGTTGGCACACACTTTGTTGTAACAATAGGAATCCCCTATGTTACATGCCAACCAACCCATGTTTATACACCACTTCTCCATGTTATCTAGCGATGCAGGACTTTTTCCAATCCGAACCATCGTTCCTCCATTAAACACGTGTGACCTCCTAGCACCCTTAACTCATATCCCATTGTGATAACCTTTAAGAGCACTATCGTGTCTGCATGGCCCAGTCTGTAACCATTGGCTCTGATACCATTGTTGTGTAACAATGGTCGGTCTAAGCTCCCCATCTCCAACACATGGCATACGCATATGGGTTGGCACACACTTTGATGTAACAAAAAGAATCCCCAGTGTTTCGTGCCTATCAACCCATATTTATACACCACTTCTCCAATTTAGTTAGCGATATGGGACTTTCCAAGTCCGAGCCGTCGTTCCTTCTTTAAACATGCGAGACAACCCTAACACTTCCTCCACCGAGATTTCCTCTTCCGTTTCCTTCCTCCATATCTTCTTTCTCGTAAATCTACATACGAGCCTTAGTAAAATACAGAAAAATGGTCTAAGAGAGAGGGGAATATGTACTTATATATACACATATATCGAATACAAATGCGTTATTGTTGTGTTAACCCAAACTCTAATCTAATTTTTTGATTCACTGGATTATGTATGAAAATCTTTTAGGTTTAAATTTTTATTAAGTTTTCATAAATCTATGCTCTGATACCAACTTGTAACATCCCTCACTTAGAGGTGCAAAACTAACAGCTACGTATGCTGCAGTCATCCATAGTTATTAATCTTTGGCGACCAAATATGGTAATGTTAGATACATTGATATAATAGAAACATATGGATATAGAAAAAAATTAAGATCATTAAAACAACTTTCACATTCCATTTCAAATCGTTTCAACATTTATTACATTATCCTATATTCAAGAACCATGTTGACAGAAAATATAGTTTTACAACATACGCCAAGAGCGAATTACGAAGATGCCCCCTTAGATGACAAGAGTATATAACTAGGCAATTAAACAACTTTTCCTTTACAAAAAACACAACAGAATCAAAATAGAATAGAACTCTTATTATCTAACTTGCCTCTTGCTTGTCACTGGATGCTTATTCGTCTAATGAGGTACCTGAAAACCTCAACTCTCAAATATAATTGATAACCCAAGAGTTTAAGGGGAAAACATAACTTCGAGTCCGACATAAAGCCTGGTATAAATAATAACCTAGCATCTCAAATCATTTAGACATCTAGTGAGACTACGCCGCTTAGCAGAACGGGTTTTCTCCTCACAGGTATCTTATCCAAAACTTTATAAAAACCATATATTGTTCTCCTGCATCCACAATGGTTAAAACATAAAAATTCAAATTATTATGATGATATGCAACAAGTAAATCAATTCTAGATTACCCATCCCCACTCAATTTGATTATCTATCTCAGTTATATTTTATAGGGTCACCATTAACCTATTAGTTTTCATGGGCTTACTAATAACAGGTTTAAAACTTATGGACTCAGTGTCCAGTTTTATAGTTTTCATGGGATCACAAAGAACATATTGGCCCCTGCCAATAACTTTACTTTTTCCTGGATTCTTCCAAAACCTATTGGTATCTCCAATAACTTTCCTCATATCCTAGTTTTCATGGGTTGACCAGGAACCTATTGACTTCTGTTAGTAACTTAATCAAGATATAGTTTAATGGGTTCACTACAAGCCTATTAGCCCCTGCCAATAACTCTTCCTAATAATAGTTTTCAGGGTTTACTATGAACCTATTAGCCTCTGCTAATAACTCTCATTGGTTTATTATGATCCTATTGACCTCTACCAATAACTTTTTCTAAACATAGTTTTCATGGGTTTACTATGGACATGTCTATCTGATAACTTCTTTAATTAGTATTCAGACATTCTATATCCTGGTCTACCTGACCTCCTGGATGCAATTCTACTTATACAGGAGTTAACTCAATTTTATATTCACTACTAGGTCAACCTAGCTAGTTATTCTACTCTTTCTTCCCAAAATATAATCATGGGTCCATTTTAAAGCAAATATATATAGTAGAATAAGTAAACATAATAGTGTAATAACACCAACATTTGTGGTTTAATATCCTTGAAAGCATTTTCATATGAAACATGGTTAACCTATTGTTTTATCAAGGAAAGCTTCTTCAAAAACTCCATCCTTAAAAGTCATTTTAAAAATCCTCTCTTTATGCCATGGTTTTTCCTTTAAAAGTGAGATTGGATTCTTTGTTTTGAAAACTAAGGCTTTTGAGACCTTATAATTTTACTTACGAAACCATCGGATAACCTCCTTTGAAAGCCTTCAAATATTCTTTTCAAAACACTAAGCATATGCCTTTCAAAACAATTTAAATCGTCTCTTTCGAAATCCTCGGAACATAGCTTTCGAAAATAATACAACATTACTTATTAACTCTTAGAAGCATTGCTTCAAAACCATTTAAAGTACACCTTTTGAAACCGTGGGGTTTATCTTTAAAAATATCTTTTGGGACAAAGTGAATATAAATGAAAGTACTCATTTTTAAACTATTAACATTCAAATAAATTGATTGATGAAAAACCGATGCATGAGAACCATCCCTTTGAAAATATTTATCATTTAAGTAGCACATTTGAAGATTAGCTTTGAAACCCCTTTCGAAGCCATTGCCTTCAGAACTATTAGCCCTTTCAAAACCTATAGGAAGCGGCTTAATATATTTAAATAACAAAAACTACATTTTGAAAGCATTGATGGCCTCAAAACATTCGAAAGGTATAAGACTGACAGTCGGGTTTCGATTGGGTTAAAACAACCTTTTCGAAAGCTTTGATTTAAAAACTAGGCAACTCTTTCGAAAGCTTCACTTTAAACAAAAGGTAGAAATATATTTGAAAGCAACTTCTTCGAGAGCTACAGTAAAGGGATTCGACCTCTTCGAAAGCATTCTTTTGAAAACAAGGCAAGCATATATCTTTTAGAGTAAAGCAAAGGCTTCGACCCCTTTGAAAGCATTGGTTTCGACACCATGCCTTCCGCCTTTCTCCAATCCATAATGTACCGACATATTGACATTCTGTGTATTGGTTTTGGCTTGGACGTTTTCGACTTGGTTGAGGCGGAAGTATAGGGTCGAAAGGTACTACTGAAAGAGGCGAAACATAAATTTTAGCTAAAGACTGTTTTAATGCCTTTAAGTAATTGCTTCTTAACTAACCTACCTATTTGTAAATATTTAATGGGTTGCCATATACTTTTTAATTCTTTCCAAAATAAAATTGCTATAATTATTTAAAATCTACAAATAATTTAACACATAATCCGCTCCTTAAGAAAAACGTTTAAGTCCTCTATTTAAAATAATTTAATTTCCATAGTAAATTAGTTAGAAAAAATCCCAAAAAATCCTAGAAATTCACTTTTAATATATTATCTAACATATATAAATTTCAAACCCAAATTTTTCATAATATATCCAAAATTAATCTTTAGACCCGATTGTTCATATTTTCCTTTGAAAATTTATAAGAAATTTTTCATAGCTTGGAAAATTACAAAAGTTAAAGCCCATCTCCAAATTAATGTTTTACATAACATATAAATTTCTCATGGCATTCGAAGTCTTCCTTCACTGCTAAGACTAAAGGACAAGTTAAAGAGGAAGTTTAACCTTAATCTAGAGAGAGTTCCAGGGTTATTACAAGATGAACACCCCAAATAGAAAGCCATAAATCCTCATGAACTACTATCCTTTGATGATCCTTTACCTGATGAAGATCGGGATGATGATAATAGATGGGCCGATGATAAGGATTATAATGATGGGGATGAGGATGAAGATGACAATGATGATGATAACGATTTGGAGAAGGATGGGGGCGATGGTAAAAAAGACACTGGTCGACTAGAAGGGAGGTAATGGATCAAGTGGTCATGACTTGGGCCCATCTGCTCACGATGCGAACTTTCTTTATCCTCCTGAGTCTTAGAATGCTCCTTAAGAAGACACTACGTCAAAGGATGTCCATGCCTCCCGCCATCATAGGAAACAAAAACTTAGGTTTCTGCCTCACAGGCTCCAGGGTATAGGTATAAAGACTATTATCTCTAAATTCCTTCTATTATCTATGAGCTTTAGCTAATATTTTAGCTAAGGAACATAAACAAATATCTTGAGGTTTTACACGCAAAAAGTAAGAAGGATGTGCTATCATTAAATAGAGAAATTGAAAAATTGATTGAAAATCGTAACAATCTATCTAAAAAGTATAGGAGCCTTATTATTTATGCCAAACATTAAAAGATTTCAAAGAAGAACGGGTGACCCTGCTCTTGAAAAGATCCCATCTTCACCCGAAAAGAGTTATAAAGGAGGATGAGGAGCAAACCACACTTTTATGGATGCTTATCGAAGATAGGGGCACTATAGTGGAATTCCAATATAAAATCTATAATGTGAACCTTTTTACTAACTTTTCCTCCCTAGAAAATAGAGTGAGGGCTTACTTAAGCATTTGCATAATAGGTATTTGAATGATTATATGACCAATCCTTATTCTGGAGAATGTTGGAACCTTCCCAGGATTGAGACCATTTCACTTTCCTTCTTCACTCTTTCTCCGGAGAAGGTCAAGTTCAACAAAGGGAAATTTATCTCTGAATTTTAAAAAGGGTCCATATTGTATGAACTCACGTGATTTCGGTATTGTATCATGTAATTTGGACAATATTTATGAGTTTCAACGTTCTTATTTCTTTGCAGCTAGTTTTTTTTAAATACATAAGTTAAGGAACCATTGAGCACTTCTGTTTCAAAAGAACTCTTAAGTGAATTTTTCAAGCAAAAATGGGATTTTAAGGAAAAAACATTAATTCTCAAAACCTATCGATTTGAAAAATACTATATTCTTAGGGATCTTCAAGAAATTTACACACAAATTCCCCACCTATATTTTGACTTCTTAAGTGACGAAAAAGATAGTTTACATAAAGGAATTTGGTACGATTATGCTAAACTGTTATGCACGGAAACTAGCCTCCTGTTAAGCGATGGGAGTATCGCCAGTTTCACCTAGTTAATACTCCTCATGGGTTAGTGTTTCTTTTGACTTCAATTACCCTATATCTGCGGGTTCACTTAAAAAAGCTAAGATTGTTACTACCAAAACTAATGATTGAATGTATAAAACTTGAATTGGTGATGTAATTTGAACTTGTTCATGCTTGTAATACTTCGTCGTTTTAATGAAAGAACTTAATTTTTTCCAAAGTTTTGGTTTTCTTTTGTTTATTTTTTTATTTTTACTATGAAAAACAACTATTACATCCAATGGCCCTGACCTCTTCTCTCGATTAGATAAACTCAAAACTAAGCTGATATTAGATATTAGGAAGAACTCTTCTAAAAATGCTTCAGTTATAGCATTTAGGAGGATGGATGAACCAGTATGATTTGCAAATTAGTGCATCTTAACATAACAAATTCACAGTAGATTAGCATTAGCAATTGGAATTATTGTCATTTGAGAAGTAGATCATACTAAGATGTTTACCTCGACTCTTATTTTATCTGAATGATGCTGTTGTATACTCATTTGATTAGGTCAAGGATAGATGGAGAGAAAATGGTTAGGGTTTCAAAATACGTTAGGATTGATTAATCATGAAACCATAATCTGAATAGTGACCCATATTGATTTAATTCAGAGAAAAATCAAAGGAAGGTAAATAAATTAGCAGAAGTCGTACATGATCCATAGTTGTTAATTGAAAGAAAATAATAGTTAGTTTTCGTCTTCCAAATTTACACAAACCTAAATCTAAAATATTTTCATTAAAGAGATTAGGAGAATAATTAAAGCTTATGTAATTTGAAGACAATACTCCTTATTCATAATGTTTGTATTTTCTAATTTGGCTCTTCAACAAATTAGAATTGTCATGGTAACTACACATTAGTACCATGAAAATTATATCTTTAAGTCATTTTGGTTTAATTCAAATTTTGATCACTTTAATTGGCTTTACACCAAAATAGCATAACACATTTTATTTTACATATTTGGCCTAAATTGTTGAAATATTCCAATAATTTTCCTTGAGTCACATATGTAATATCCTTATAAATGTGTAAATTTATAAGCTCCAAAAATTGCTATTTATAACATAAGGTGTTTTTGAAACAATCTCATCCATTAACTATATGGGCAAAGAATCAATGCGGATTTTATTACCTTTAGTATAACTAAACTCATCAATGGTCGCATACACTAGCACAATCAAATGACATAGATCAATCATGGATGTGTAGCAAGGAATTTCGATGAACTGTGATTAATACATGTCTATCTCCAACTGGTCCAATTACAGTGAGATCGAAAGACAAAAAGGTTTAATATTTGAACATCATAGAGTGCAAAGAAAACTTTTATTACTTTATTTTTTATCATAAAAAATACTTAATATATCTGTAACCGAAGTATAGGGAAATGTATCATATGACTATACCAAATACAAACTGCTGATGAACCAAAATATATTTACACACAAGTTACATGAATTGAGAAACATGCTCAAGAAAGACCTTGGGCGATAATCATTTTATAAGTAAATTCGCCACAATGGAGTTTATCACAATATGCTCTATGAATTACAATCTTTTTGCACTCTTCCTTTATTGGAAAATAGTATGTTTTTTATTTCCACAATATTACAATAATGGTCTTTCAATTTCTTTTCAATATTCCATAGCTTTATGACAAAATTTGCAATTATTTTCCATCGTTGGATGCCCCATAATAGAAAATAAACGTTACTTCCATAGTAGAGGTAGCTATATATGTCTATATGACAACTTTTCTTGTATAGCACAACCCAAAAAAATTATTATTATTATTACCTAAAGTGGATTTTTTTTACTCTTGGCATCTAAAATATTTGAATTATAAACGCTTTATGATTTATAACCAATCTGATCTTTAAGCATTGAGCATATAATCATTTTTTTGTTCCTTAAAGATATCTTGTAAACATTCTTGTTACTGACTAGTGATCCACTTTCAATTTCAGTAAGATATCTACCAAATAATATACAAAATATCCATATGTATATATGTCTTAGCATGCATTAGACTCCACATTGCGAATGCATGAGGAATCCTTTTCATTTCTTTAGCTTAAAGGATGTTCTTATATCACTATATAAGATAACATTTGTCCCTTTTGGAAAAAGAGAATCGGCTGATTTGAGGTTTGCATATTATTACCAGGAGGTATCACCAAGTAACTAGAGGCGTGCCATCTAGGCCTCGTTCGGCATCTAGCACCGTTCGACATTGGGGATACCATTCGACATCTAGGGCTTATTTGGCATCCAGCACCGTTCGGCATTGCGGGTACCGTTCGGCATCCAGGCCCTGTTCGGCGTCCAACACCGTTCGGCATTGGGAGTATCGTTCGAGATAGAGCCTCGGTCGACATAGCAGGGTCGTTCTGCATGACTTTTTCTTGGCATTCAGCCTCGTTCGACAGAAGTCTCGACCAGCATTCAGCCTCGTTCGGCAGAAGTCTCGACCAGCATTCAGCCTCGTTCGACGAAAGTCTCGACCAACATTCAGCCTCATTTGAAAAAAGTCTCGATCGACATTCAGCCTCGTTCGGCAAAAGTCTAGACCGGCATTCAACCTCGTTCGATAGAAGTCTCGACCGACATTCAGCCTCGTTCGGCAGGAGTCTCGCTCGACACTGGTACCCCATTCAGCATTCCAGCCTCGTTCGGCATTCCAGCCTTATTCGTCCTATACCCTTTACTCAACACATTACCTCATTCGACATAGAGGTATCATTCAGCATTTTTCGTTTGGCATTTACGACCCGGCATGCAGAAGTCACTCATCACAGGACGAGGTATCTTTCTCCTAGGCCCATTAGGGAAGCCCAACCCATCTTTGTCTATAAATAGAGGAGCAGGGGCACAGTGAAAGGGATCTTTTTTTGAGAACACTGGGGAGACTCTGCCGCTTTCAAGACTCACTCTATTTTATTTAAAATTTGTATTCAATTCTTATAGTACGGATTGTATCTGTATTCAGTCACTCTAAAAGCAATAAAGATCGAAACTTGAAGTGGACGTAGGCAATTACACCGAACCACTATAAATCCGGTGTTCTTGTTTTCTGCATTTAACTTAGTATACAGTTCTCTGTTTTAATTTACTTTCTCCATTATTCTCTCTACAAAATATTTCTCAAAAGGTGTTAGTGACCAATTCTGGTACTAAAATTTTGGTACTTCAACTGAGAATCGAATTCCAGACCATTAGGATCTTCTTTGCAGCTACTGGACTGAATAAATCCCCTCCAAGTTATTCACAGGACGTCCGTTGATTCTACTCGGAGTTCCTATCAATAACTGTACTATGGGAAGACCATGTACCCAATCAGCCTCTCATAATGAGGATGTCAACGAGACCGCTAGCGTACAACAGATAGGGCCTAGGAATCAGCAAGCAAATCTACTTGTAGGGACTACCGGAGCTCATAACCAGACGGAAGTCATTACAAGGACATAGTTCAACAACTTGATGAGAGAACTTAAGGAAAGTAGAAGACAACTCGCTGAGCAAATTCAAGCTAAGCTAACCTGATGACTCGACTTACTCAGCATCAGCATCAGAATGCTGGAGCTGCTACTGATTGATCAACCAGGGATCAATTACATCTTGGAGACCACACCAAAGCCGGAACAGGAAACTTAAGAGCGGGAGCACGTATGGAGGCCAGACGCCCGGCTCACCAAGATCCTAATGAAGTTGGCCTTCAAGATACACGTTTGGCCGATCGCCAGTAGAGGGGACATCAACCTGAGCGGTCTCATAGAACATAACTCATCCTTCCATCCTCCATACAAACTCTGGACTTATCAGCTATGGTCAGACAATTAATGAGGGAAAACCAAGGCCTAACCAACGAAGATTAGGGGATAACCAGATGTCATACTCCATTCATTGTTACCATTCTACAGGCTGAGCATCCCAGTAAGTTTAGCATGCCAACTATCCCGGCCTACGAAGGAAAGACCAATCCCAAACAGCATGTGATGAGGTATGAGTGGATGATGGATTCTTCCAGAGCAAATGATGTGACCAAATGTAGGTGCTTCCCGATCACATTATATGGAATCACCACCATGTGGTTCACTCGACTTCCTCCACGGTCTATATCTAGTTTTGATGAATTGGCAACGAAATTTGTAGAACAATTCAGGATACATGCCGCTCATCCTAAAGACGTGATGTCCCTATCAAGTGTAACTCAAGCCTCAGGAGAATCATTGAAAGAGTATTTGCAAAGATTTCATGTTGCGGCTACTGAAGTTAACAACCCTAACGACCATGCAATTTTGATGGCAGTAATGCGAGGTGCTGATTCAGATTCGGAGTTTAGAGATTGGTTGGCAGGAAAGCCTCCAACAACGCTGGAGCATTTCTATTCAAAGGCTCATCAATTCATAAGAAGAGAAGAAGCTAGGTGGATAAGGCGAGATAAGGCACCAGGGCCTGTTTAGGAGACTGTGAAAAGAAACATCGCCGTAAAAAAATCCGGCGATAACTCGAAAAAGGTTCAAGTCAACGTGCAGAACAAGCCTGGACAGTCTAAAGGGTCCGGAGGAGGAAATGATGGAAAGAAAAGAGAAGCGGGAAAATGGAAGCCAAGGATTTCAACCTACAACGAATACACCCCCCTAAATGCGTCTTTTGAAAATATTTATCTGTTAACCGATAACACTTTTCAGTACAGAAAGCCAACCCTAAAGGAGTCCATAGAGGAACAGAAGCGGACGGGGAAGTACTGTCGTTTCCATGAGACTTACAGGTACAATATAGAGGAGTGTAGATACCTCCATGTTTCCATAGAAAAGTCGATCAGGTAGAAAAAGCTGCAGGAATTTGTTAAGAACCCACAAGAGAGTAGGCAAGGAACATCAGACCACGGACGCGGGCCGGCTCTATGCCATCCTGAGGAACCTGCCCGAACCGTGGGTAGATTAATCATAAACACTATAGTCGGAGGACCTCACCCTGCAGACAAGAATTGGCAGGAGATGGAAAGATATGCTACCTCCATAAGGGTTGCGAATTATGAGTGTTGTTCGAATGTGGAAGATGGAACCCCCGCAAAACAGCAACGCATGATGACAAACGATATAGTGTTTAGGAGCCGAGATGCGGACAAGGTGGAGGCTCCTACCATCGACCCGATAGTCATATCTGGGACAATCAAGCCAACATACGTCAAAATAATTTTAATTGATTGTGGAAGCTCCATCAACATCATCTTCAAAAAGGCGTATGACTAAATAAAGATGGAGACAAAAGATTTAAAGCCATCTAAAGCCCGTATCCATGACTTTAATGGTGCGGCGACTGACGCGATGGGGCATGTTGAGTTCCCAGTTGAACTGAGAGAAGGTGAGCGTAGGAGGGTGTGAATCCTACCGTTCATAGTGTTGGATATTGATTCTTTATATAATGTATTTCTGGGTCGTCCGTCCCTGATGGAGTTTCGGGAAGCTTTGGTCCCATACTGTTTGATGTTAAAATTTTAGACAGACAAAAGAGTCGATGTAGTGCATGGCGATCAGGCGATCGGTCGCGCATGTCATATGGCAGAGCTGAGAGAGGTTCAGCGAAGAGAGAAATGGAAGGTTGTGGACAACTCCGTCCGCATACGAAATACTGACAATTGGTAAGTAGTGCCCGAGTCCTATCTCGGGCGACATTCTCGGATCTATAGAGACAGATCCGAGAGATGATGATGGGGGACCCAGGAAAGCCAATGTAGCACCGGCTGAGCTGACGATTAACATTCCAGTCAGCTGGGATGACTCATCACGAGTTCTTATGATTGGATCGCAACTCGACCCGTCAATGGCCGAGGATCTTACTGATTTCCTCCGAGCGAACCTGGACGTTTTCGCTTGGACACATTCTGATATGTGCGGGATTTCTCCCGCTATTGCGAGTCATATATTGAACATAGACCCGAAGTATGTCCCAGTAAAACACAAATGGAGAGGCACGGACCAAGAGAGGTCCGCTGCTCTTAGAGAGGAGGTGGACAAACTCAAAGCCAATGGGTTCGTCCGCGATGCCCTCTACCTTGAATGGGCATCTAACCCTGTGCTTGTGAGGAAAATGAATGGGAAGTAGAGAACTTGCATTGATTATTCTGATTACAAAGAATGCCCGAAGGATAGTTTACCTTTACCTAGAATCGACCAGTTGGTTGATTCAACGGTCGGACACGAGTTACTGTCATTTATGGATGCATACTCGGGATACAATCAAATCCCGATGCACATTCCTGATCAAGAACACATCAGTTTTGTCACAGACGTTGGGTTATGTTGCTATATAGTGATGCCCTTCAGATTGAAAAATACAGGAGCAACTTATCAACATCTGGTAAACCGAATGTTTAAAGATCAGATTGGTAAAACGATGGAAGTCTATGTTGATGACATGCTCGTGGAGTCATGGCAGTCAAACGACCACATTCGAGACTTAGCAGAGATGTTTGATATACTCAGGCATTATGGGATGAAAATCAATCCTTTAAAGTGTTCCTTTGGCGTTGCGTCAGGAAAGTTTTTGGGTTTCATTTTGCATGCGTGGGGAATCGAAGCTAACCCGGACAAGATCCAAGCTACGCGGGACATACAAGTGCCCAGAACTATAAAGCAAGTACAAAGCTTGAACGGAAAGGTGGCCGCGCTGAGTCGATTCATATCCATAGCTACAGATAAGTGCATTCCCTTCTTCGATGTGATAAAGAAAGGAAAGTGAAATTTCGAGTGGACATCCGATTGTGAGGAAGCATTCTGAGCTCTGGTAAGGCATTTAGAAAGTCCCCCAGTGCTATCAAAACTAATTGGCCATGAAATCTTTTATGTGTACTTGGCTGTATCCCAACATGCTATCAGTACGGCTTTGGTTCGCAAGGAGGACCGAGTTCAAAAGTCAGTGTATTATGTCAGTAAACGTTTGACGGTGGCAGAAAGAAATTATCCAAGATTGGGAAACTAGCTTACTGCTTGGTGATTGCATCACGCAAGCTTCGTCCATACTTTCAGGCACATTCAATCAGTGTTTACACTGATCAACCCTTGCGGCAGGTACTCCAACCACCAGAAACCTTTGGAAGGATGTTAAAATGGAATATCGAGTTGAGTCAGTTCGATATTACCTACCTGCCACGAAGGGATATACAAGGGCAAGCGCTAGTATACTTCATTACTGAATTCACTGTGTCCGACGAATCAAGCAGTCACAATGTCAATACCTCCCGTTTGATGGAAGATGTACACGACGGGGCATCTAACGACCGTTGTTCGGGGGCTGGCATAGTTCTTGTGACTCCTGAAAACTAATCAGTTTGTTATGCTTTGAAGCTTGAATTTCCAGCAACAAACAACAAAGCCGAGTATAAAGCATTGATTGCTGGCTTGAGACTTATTAGAGAGTTCGGGGTAAGATCTGTTGAAATCTTTTATGACTCACAACTGGTTGTGTACCAAGTGCGGGGAGACTATCAAGCGAAGGGACAAAGACTTGCCACATACTTTGCACGGGTTCAGGAGCTGCTAGCAAATCTGAAATACTATGATATCTCGCATGTCCCACATGAAAAAAACAGGGTAGCCGACTCATTGGCAAAATTTGCAAGCACTGGCGATGCAAAGCAAATGGGATTGGTTCCAGTTGAAACCTTTCATGCTCCGAGTATAAATATGATGAAGTTAGATTTCGTGTTAGAAACATAAATCGGGAAGGGATCATGGATGACCCCAATCAAACAATATTTGCTACACGGGGTCGTATCCGAAAGAAGGACCGAAAGACGACAAGTCACTCGTAAGGCTTCGCGATATGTAATGCAGGATGGGATAATGTATCAGAGGGGTTTCTTGACCCCCTTAATCCGATGCATACCCCACGATGAGATAAAATGAGTCCTGAAGGAAGTCCATGAAGGAGAGTGTGGTGATCAAACTGGAGGGCAGACGTTAGCAAAGAAAATCCTTGGCTATGGATACTATTGGCCGACTGTGAATCGGGATGCAGCAGACTATGTAAGAAGATGTGGAAAATGCCAAAAATATGCAAAAATTCCGAGGGCTCCACCGACGGAACTCACACAAATGGTTAGTCCCTGGGCATTTGTAATGTGGGGGATCGACATAGTCGGTTCTTTACCGATATCCAAAGGTGGTGCGAAATACGTGATATTTGTGGTTGATTACTTTACCAAGTGGGCAGAAGCAGAGCCTTTGGCCACTATCACCACCAAAAAGGTCATCAATTTTTTTATACAAATATTATATGTCGTTTTGGCCTTCCATGGACTATCACTTCAAAAAACAGAACACAATTTGAAAGCAAAGAATTCAAAGAGTTTTGCCAAAGATATGGCATTGAGAAAAGTTTGCGGTCGTTGCTCATCCAAAAGCTAATGGACAAGTTGATGCCGTGAACAAATTAATCAAGTCCATATTTAAAAAGCATATGGAAAAGGCTAGAGGCAAGTGGGTGGATGAACTTTCGACAGCGCTCTGGGCTTATAGAACCACCCACAAATCCACGACTGGCCACACTCCATTCGCTTTTGCATATGGCATGGAAGCTGTTATACCCGTAGAACTTAAAGTTCAATCTCATCGGCTAACTTACTGCGACCCTGAGTTGAATCGAGATCTTTTGCTGGAATCACTTGACTTCATTGATGAAAAACGTGAAGAAGCTTATTTAAGAGCGGCTGCATACATACACCGAGTCGCTCGATATTATAATGAAAAGGTCCGGCCGAGAATCTTTGATGTGGGTGACCTCGTTTTGAAATGATTTTTTCCGGTCCCATTGCATATGAATCCCACATGGGAAGGTCCATACATCCTTAAACGGAAGCTTGGAGAGGGAATTTTCAAGCTAGCGACCTTGATGGTGCAACACTCCCTCAAGCATGGAATAGCGAGCATTTGCGGCATTACGATACTTAGTCCATTTCTTTCATATGTTAGTTGCACTTATTTCCAGCCTGTTTTATTCTTTGTTTTCGGCATGTAATAAGACAATTTAGCTTATTTTCAATAATAAAGGCCTGAATCCATCTTTTCCTTGATTATTGATGTTTCTGTGTATGATAATTCTATGGCAAACCACCGAGCTAACATTATTATGTCTGATGTATGAACGCGCACAAACGACTTAAAATTCTCTAAGTCCCCAAAGTGTGGTCTGGAGTCCTATGAGTCGCCTGATTGTGGACTAGAGTTTAAACGACTTGAAATCTCCAAGTCCCCTGAGTGGGGACTGGAGTACTCTGAGTCCCCTAAGTGCGGACCAGAGTATAAACGACTTGAAATCTCCAAGTCCCCTGAGTGCGGACTGGAGTACTCTGAGTCCCCTAAGTGCGGACCAGAGTATAAACAACTTGAAAATCTCTAAGTCCCAGAGTGTGGATTGGAGTACTCTGAGTCCCCTGAGTGCGGACCAGAGTATAGACGACTTGAAAATCTCTATGTCCCTAGAGTGAGGACTGGAGTACTTTGAGTCCCATGAGTGCGGACCAGAGTACAAACGACTTAAAAATCTCCAAGTCCCCAGAGTGCGGACTGGAGTACTCCGAGTCCCCTGAGTCCGGACCAGAGTATATAAGACTTAAAAATTTCCATGTCCCCTGAGTGCGGACTGGATTACTCTGAGTCCCTTGAGTGTGGACCAGAGTATAAACGACTTAAAAATCTCCAAGTCCCTTGAGTGTAGACTAGAGTCCACTGAGTCCCTTGAGCGCGGACCAGAGTATGAACAACTTGAAAATGTCTAAGTCCCCAGAGTGCGGACTGTAGTACTCTGAGTCCCCTGAGTGTGGACCAGAGTATAAACGAATTAAAAATCTCCAAGTCCCCAGAATACGGACTGGAGTATGAACGGCTTAAAAATCTCCAAGTCCCCTTAGTGCGGACTGAAGTCCTCTTAGTCCCCTGAGTGCAGACCAAAGTATAAAAGACTTGAAAATCTTTAAGTCCCCAGAGTGTGGACTGGAGTACTCTGAGTCCCCTGAGTGCGGACCAGAGTATAAACGACATAAAAATCTCCAAGTCCCCTGAGTGCGGACTGAGTCCTCTAAGTTCCCTGAGTGTGGACCAGAGTATAAACGACTTGAAAATCTCAAATTCCCCAGAGTGCGGACTGGAGTACTCTGAGTCCCCTGAGTATGGACCAGAGTATAAACGATTTAAAAATCTCCAAGTCCCCTAAGTGCGGACTAGAGTCCTCTGAGTTCTCCAAGTGCGGACCAGAGTGTAAACGACTTAAAATCTCTAAGTCCCCTGAGTGTGGACTAGAGTACTCTGAATCCACAGAGTGCGGATTGGAGTATAAGCAGTTTAAAATTCTCTATGTCCCTAGAGTGTGGACTAGGACACAAATGACTTAAAGTCATCAAGTCCCCGGCATACGGACTGAAAATTATTCTAAATACTTGAAGCGTGGGATAAAGGATGTACAACTCCAAAAGAGTTTCCGACTTATTTAAAGATGAATTGGGAAGTTTATGTAACTCACAATTGCTTGGGTTTCGACCACAATCATATAGAAATCTAAAAAATAAAAATCTATTGAAAGAAGAAAGAACTAAGCTTTATTTATTCAAAAATAAGTTTCTACTACAACTCCTCCAAAATTCGGAGTCAAAAGTTTGTTTACATGGACTACAAAAATAAATAAAAATAATTACATAATCTAAGCTTACTCTCGTTGAACGAGAGTAACAATTACTTCTTTGATTTCTTCAACTTCTTTCCCTCCTTCGTCTTTTCAGATGACACCTCTCCCGTGCGTTTTCCCTTAGAAATTTTAATTTATGGGGAGGTAACAACCAAGGAAGTACAAGGAACCTCCAATGGCCTGGACCCACCAGGGAGGATGACCTTCAACGGCATGTTCAGAGGATCATCTAGGTCCGCGACTCGAGGCTCGACTTTGATTTCGACCGTCCATTTCTTTTCCTCCTCGAGCTGCTCCTTCATGCTCATTTCAGAAGTACGTTAAAAGGCGCTTGTGATCTCGATTTCATAACTTCCCTCGATGGGAGATGAAGTCTCGGACTTATCCTCATCAAGCGTCCCAATCACCTAAGCATCTGGACTGGGAATCTCTCCTGCTTGAGTAGCTTCACTTGTTTTCCCCTTCACCTCCTTGGCGTCATCGCTCCTCGGAGTGGGCTCGGGATCAGAACAACCTGCGCAAAATCACGAAAAAAAACATTAGAATACAATGACCTCTCGTCAAAAATGACGACTCTTGGAGTTTTAAATGAACGTTTGTATATTGGCTTATGGCTGACTCTCAGCCGTTCGAAGGGTCTCTCCCTTTGGAATGGGAGATAAAACGTGAACGCCGAGTCTAGGGTCCTCCGGGCCATAACCAACATGTTCCTCAAATGGATCAAGTACCGGTCGATCAGCCGATGGAGTAGGAGTATGAGATGGAGACTCGGTTCCGGATGGATCGGCAATAACATCTTTCCCTTTCGATGAGAAGGAACCTTTGTAGTAAAGAGCCTTCGCCGCAGATAGGTCTGAAGGCTCGTTCCCCTTAAGCAATTGTTTTATTAAAGCATCTTCATCGACCTCCTTAGTGCCAAATTCGACCTTTCTGATTTTTATTAAAGTTTCCCAACTTCCTGATTTTTATTAAAGTTTCCCACGCTCAGCTAGGGATTCGAGGTAGCCCTCACCCAGAAAAGTTAAGCCCCGATGCATGAAGACACGGGTGTTGAATTCTGCAATCAGTGGGTCGAACATGCATTTGACCTCCTCCCTACCAGCCTCATTAGCGGCCTTAAGGCGAGAGTCAATCTCCGCAGATGCTATTTTCTTGCCCTCTTCACGGGCTTTGTGCTTTAGCATACCGACTTAGAAAGCCCGTTGTCGAGCTTCGTCTTTATAAGTCGTGTAGCAACGATCTCGTCGCAATATCGTTACGACTCTTCTTGGCCAGCAGTCTTCTCCTCTCTTTGCGGAGTTGATCCTCCAGCTCTTTGACTCGGAGGGCAAATTCATCCCTTTCCTTCTACACTAAATCCTTCTCTAAAGCCAAGGCCCCATGGCGCTGGACTGCCTCGTCGATTTCTTTTTTGTGAGTTGACTCCAAATGGTTGACGGCCTCCATAGTATCTTTAGCACTCTGTTGGGCGGCATCAAGTTGAAATTTGTACGCAGAGAGCTCTTCGTCATGAGCTTTAATAATGTCTTCATCATGGATAGCTTCGAGCTTCAGGCGATTAATTTCATGCTGATGCTCAATGGAGAATTCTGAAACTTTTTCGGCTAAGTGCACGAATGCATCATGCTGAACATAGACATCATTAGTGCAAGCAATAGCGCTTTGCTTGACATGTCCTGGAATCTAGTGAATCTCCAGAAGAAATTTTAAGCCATTGAAACATATCTTTAGAAACGAGGCTTTAAGCTCAGCAAGTTGTTCTGCTACTGATGGATCAGATACAGGAGCGAGAGGAGTCTGCTTGAAGACTGTAGGTGTTCTGTGGGGATCTCGAGATTGCCTGGTACTTGATGAACCGGAGTGTTGATCCCGATGGGCCTCAGGCTGGGACCCCTTATGTGCAGGTTCTCTTTGCTATGCTCCGATTAAGAAGGAGAATCGCGAGGATATGAGGGATGACTATAAGTTTTCTTCGGTATGACGATTCTCGACGGTGGTAGTCTCAATCGCCGGAGTCACTCTATCTCGACGCTTGCCGGAACCCGAAACCCGGCCGGATTGGTGAAAAACCAATGAACTGTGAAGGCGGTCATGTCCATATGTACGCCCCATGTCACCTACACAGAGTTTAAATAATGACGAGTTAGCAAAGAGTGAGTGGTGATAGAAATTTAAGTGCAAGGTGAAGTGCATGTGTTCGTGTATGTCCTAGTGTTTCCCCCCGACGGACCAATTTCTTTACCAATAGGAGTTTTTTCTCCCTAGTTTTGAGCTTGAGCACTTGTATCGCCTCTCGCGGACGAATGAAGCTTAAGGGCCTTTGGATCGTCGAAACCATAGTTGAGCAGATCATCAGGTATGGTAAGGTTCGACAGGCCTTTCAAAGAACTTTCTAAGTGCTGCGTGGAAGCTTCTTTCTCCACTGGAATAAGGGTAACCATAGAAGTTCCGCCCACTGTTTTCTTCCTCGGCTTGTATGTCAGTTTCTTCTTCCCCTTCGAAGGGGAAGGCGTCGTTTTGATGTCATGAACATCAACTATCAGGTATCGAGATGGACTAATATCTTCGCCCTATACTTCGGGCGTTTTCGCTTCTTTAATCTCCCCCTCCTCTGGTGTATCAGGGGCATACATGCTGAAGATCCAGCCTTCTTTTTTCCTTTGCCCGAAGAAGGCCTGGTTATGGAGACACCTTGGGGAGGCTTGTTCGACGACCTTCCGCTAGCAACCCAAACTTCGTGAGCGATTCATTTGAAATGAGAGTTCTGATATCCCGGACTTCGGTAGGAATAGCTCGAATAGCTTTGACGGCTTCAGAATATCCAGAGCCTTCGGGACATAGGTTAATACCTGAAAAGATAGAGGAAGAGTTAGAAAAGGTACAGCTTTAGCCAAACATGAGTATTGGTCAAGGAAAAAGACTTACTTCCTTCCACCCATCTCCTCGCAAAGCCGGGAGGACAGCGCACATAGAATCACTCATGTTTATACTGGGTAAACTTGCTCCATGTCCCAATTAAGATTTGACACTTGCCGTGTGGCTCGAGGAACACGAAAGATGGGCTATCTGGCCGTCTCTTGATGTGATAAATATAGCGAATATCAAGGTTTTAAATCTCGGATTTCGGTCAAGTCTCGTCTCGAAGAATTTAGAGAGCTTATCTCGTATCAGGTGAGATCTCGAATGAGATGAGTGCATCTCGGTCGTCCATCTCAGATTTACATCTCGGTTTCTAAATTCATTTTGGAGTTATCTCGGAGTATATGTCATGTCAAAAATTAATTTTCATACACCTAAATTTATAATACTAGTCACTACCTTAAGGAAAACACTATGCACTTACCTTAAATATATCACAAGCTTATCATTAGTAATTTAGTATGGGAAAATATCACTTGTATCATGTAAAATAAACAAATAAATATATTTCATGAATAATGTTCAATATAATGTCATATGAGATAAAGTAGACAAAAAATAAACCATAGCATATGCACCTTTACTTTGTTTGATCATTCACTTAACTTTTCTACGCAATATAACGTCTCATTTCTACCTTTTATGATTTATAGTACCGCAGGGGAAATCTTAATTTTATAAATTTAAATACAAAAGTCTACAAGTAGAATTAAGATATTCTATGTCTGATTATAGTATTTAATTATTAGCAAACAAAATCTCATTAAGCAACTAATAACTAGATATTTCAAACAAACGTAGAAAATAGCATACATAGTACAAACAATTTTCAACCATTTAGTAATTTTATAATAAAAGCAAAAAAATGATGTACGAATGAACATGTATTCATCAAATGAAATTAGTAGATGAAATAGAATTCCTTTATTACTTAATAATAAGCTTTGAGGAAAAAATTATAGCAGCAAAGACTAAATGAAATCAAATTGGGAATCCATTTGGAACATAAAGTTAAATAAGTGAAGCCCAAAATTTATAGCCACAAAAAAACAGGGTTAGGAAAAAACTTAAGAAAGTTTCGAAAAAAGAACATTGAAATTGGATGTAAATTTATTTGGATCAAAAACCTAAATGAAAATCATAAAGTGAAATACTTACATAACCGATGTAGATTTTATCATCTTCTTACACTTGTCGCTACCGTAAAATAAAAGATGAATATTAAATGAGATTTATATAAGAAATAAGGGTTAAAAAAGTACAATTAAGAAGGCTTAAATTAAGGTAAAGGATGAGTTAGCCCAATACGGAAAAAGAGTTGATTTTTTCCAAAATTCAACAACTCGGCCGATATCTCGCAATTAAATCTCGCCTGAGATATCGAACGAGGTACCAAAATATCGTCCGAGATTTGGGTCAGACGATATTCAAACGAAATAGCCTGTTTCGAGTCGCCCAGGCGTAAAAACGAGATCTCGACCGAGATCTCGGCCGAGATGAGAGAGATTTAAAACCTTGGCGGATATCACCCGAAATTAGAAGCCTGAAGAGGACACTCATGAAGAGAATGCAAGTGCTGTATATGGATGTGTGGCTATTCGGGTGCAATTGCGATGGGTGATCTCGATATACTGCAGTACGTCTCAAAGAAAGGAGTTGAATGGCGACACGCTACTGACCCAACACATGAATCTATTGTAGGTTGTATATTCGACTAGGGGCAAGTGAGGATGATCCTTCTTCGATGGAACTAACACGTCATCGAAGGGGATTCCGTGGGCTGAGCATAATCAATGGAGCGTACTTTCGTTAATCTTCGAGGCTTGGGAATCGATTGGATCGTCTAAGAAGATCGCTGCCTCTAAGGCATCGGAGCCAAGTCGATAAATGCAGTCGCAGGGCTCGGCAAGTCTTGTACAGGAGTAGTTGACGGATTTTAAGTCCCTACTACTTCATGTCGAGAGGATAGCTCGGTTCTGTTCGAGATCGTAGCAGATCTAGATTTCCTTGACATCTCTAATGAAGATTGAATCTAACAAACATCTATTTGAAAAGTACTTGAAAAACAATCGACATTAGACTTAACAACATAAATATTCCCCCCGTGTGATGTGTGAACTAGTGCGATCATTCGAATGTAAGTGCGAAGAAATATAAAGTCACTGGGTTGGTGAAATAAGGTTAGATTTCGAACTATCATCTTCGAAGACCATCGTCGCCGACCATCTACGAGAGCTTATCTTAAGATGGTTTATGTTTTGAACTCGGCATCGACACTGCATATGAAAGGTTATTACTGTGAAGCAAGTTAAGTTCAAGTTTTCAGTTGTCTAAACACAGGAGTTATTAGTCTGGATTGTCCGATATGCTTGGTTGTTTAAGTCCATCCTTGTTCACTGTCACACATTCAAGCATGAAAAGATGTTAAGTCAATAATGTTCTAAGTCCAGGTTGGGATAAGTTTAACTGTCATGTGTATACCACTCTCATTACCGTTCGGCATGCGGTAAGACATGCCGAACCGCAATCATGCCAAGCCGCATTTTCGGCACTCCACTCTCCCAACTGTCCTCTCCGCCGTTCGACATAAAGGAGCCATGCCGAACCACACTCACGCCGAGCCGCAACGCTTGGCATTTTACCCAGCTCCTACTTCTCTTCTGCTTTCCCTCCTACCTCGTTCGTCATGAGGGAATCGTGCCAAGCCATGGCCGTCCCGAGCCGCATCGCTCGACACACTAAACCTTAACTCCAATCTCACTCCTGTACTTGCCCTCCATCGCTCGGCATATGGAAGTCATGCCGAGCCACATCAGTACGTCTTACACTAACTCCCTCCTTCAAACACCTCTGACATCCTCTTCTCTCCTCCTTACCGCCTAGCCCTAAACTCCTTTAAACACCCACACTTCACCCTTAACTCTTCCTGCTCCACGCGTTTCCTACGGACCTCGATTTTGTAGAGATTCATGAGTTCGAATCTCATACTAGGCCTCCTAGTCGGGGTGAAGTGTTCAAGGAAAAGGTCATTATCTAAGAAATGAGTTGAAGCTCGGGGAGATTCTAGAGTAGGGAACGAGGTTCTATTTAGATTCGATTGATTGGGGAAGGATGTGAGGCAACGTATAGAGTTCTAGAAGGGAAGGAAATAGTAAATAATTCTCTGAAGTCTGTTGGGAGGTGAGTTCGTAAGTTCTAGAGAGTGGAAATAAGAAGGGAAAAGAAGGAGAAGTATCGCCTTATATAGAGAAAAGAGAAGTCGAAGGGACAGCGACCCGTAGAACTGGTCAAAACCCCTCCCTCGCTCGGAATTAATGTCATACGGCATTTGTATGTCGATCGGCATTAATATGTCATTCGGCATTTGTATGCCATTCGGCATTAGTATGTCGATCGGCATTTGTATGTCGTTCAGCATGAGTATGTCGTTCTGCGTACAATGCCTCAATCGATAGTCGGTATAAGGGCTCAAAGCAAAACATGGAGGGCTCGTGATTCAAAGCGCATCATATTCATCCACATGATGCACTTTAGGTGGAAAGTGTTACCTGGAAGTTTGACCAAGTAACTAGAGGCGTGCCATCAAGGCCTCATTCGGCATCCAGCACCATTCGGCATCCAGGCCTCGTTCGGCATCCAGGCCTCGTTCGGCATCCAGGCCTCGTTCGGCATCCGGAACGTTTCGGCATTGGGAGTATCGCTCGGCATAGAGCCTCGGTTGGAAAATCAGGGTCGTTCGGCATGACCTTCACTCAGCATTCAGCCTCATTATGTAGAAGTCCCGATCGGCATTCAGCCTCGTCCGACAGAAGTCTCGACGGGCATTCATCCTCGTTCGACAAAAGTGTCTACCGGCATTCAGCCTCGTTCGGCATTCAGCCTCGACCGGCATTCAGCCTCGTATGGCAGAAGTCTCGGCCGACATTCAGCCTCATTTGGACGGAGACTCGATCGGCACTGGTACCCCATTCGGCATTCCAGCCTTGTTCGGCATACCAGCCTTGTTCGGCCTGCACCCTTTACTCAATACAGTACCTTGTTCGACATAGAGGTATCGTTCGGCATTTTCTGTTCGGCATTTACAGCTAGGCATACAGAAGTCACTCATCACGGGCCAAGGTATCTTGCTCCTTGGCCCATTAGGGAAGTCCAACCCATCTTCTTCTATAAATAGAGGGCAGGGGCACAGTGAAAGGGACCTTTTTTCGAGAAAACTGGGGTGACTCTGCCGCTTTCAAGACTCACTCTATTTTACTTAACATTTGTATTCAAGTCTTTATAGCATGGATTGTATCTGTATTCAGTCGCTTGTGAAAGCAATAAAGATCGAAACTTAAAGTGGATGTTGGCAATTACGCTGAACCATTATAAATTTGGTGTTCTTGTTTTCTGCATTTAACTTAGTATACTGTTCTCTATTTTAATTTACTTTCTTAATTATTCTCTCTACATAATCTTTCTCAAAGGGTGTTATTGACCAATTATGGTGCTAACACATACAAAATCTTTTAAGCGCTTATCTGCCTAACTCTTTTGTGATAATTCAAATACCACCCCATGAATAATAATGGTGTATATGAGTCACTAATACAAAAGAGTAATTCATAAGTGGGTTTCTTAAGTTATTTCATTAATTTCTCTATTGAGAAACAAAACTTTAATATCCTTTCAATACAACTCAAAGGTATAACCTGCAACAAGTTCCAAAATAATTCTAAAGTATCTTTTAGTAAAACAAAAGCTAGTCTCTTTAAAACAAAACATCATTTTGCTTTTAAGCATAGTCTTTTGTCTAGCAAGCCTTATACCTTTCCTTATTACCCAATTAATCCCTTTGGTTTTGAATGTTTATTCATAACCAATGATCTAGTTATTTTAAGGTAGGGGAAAATTGTCAAAGATTTACAATGTATATTTATACCTTAAAGTCACATTTCAAATTAATATCTTGTACAGATTGATGTAAGCCAATTGAAACATCTTTACCAATCCATTATTTATCTTTATGGAGAAATACCATATAGTCATCCGAAATAGTATTTCTTCCTTTCTAAATGGATTTCCACAGTGGCCTTCCATTTTGAGGTTGTTTTCCTGAAACATTAACCTTAACTTGAAGAAAATTTTGTTTAACGTTCCTAATTTACTACTTGTTAATGAAAGAAAATAAATCATATACATTATCCGAAGAAGTAATTATAGTTGAATCAATAGTAATGATTCCCATTAAAGATAATGATACATACTTTATTTCTCCCACCAAACTCAAGATCCTCCAAAATTGTTGCATTTCTCGTTTTAAATCTTTTTTCCTTTATTAAACCGAAATTTTGTTCAACGTTCAAAATATATACAAAGTGGCATATTTGAAGAAATTCCAATAATACTTCTTGATTTTATGATTATTCACGGAATTATTTGAAATACAACTCATAAGTTCAAAATGTAAAATAGGCAAGTCCAAATAACAATAGGCAATATGCTCAAGTTTTGTCCGTTATTCAGTTATGACATGTTATAAAATGTGCAAATATGTAATTTTCTAATTATTCAAGCTCTTTTTTGTAGATATCATATACCATCTTCTCTTTCATTGGCCTTTTTGCCACTAGAATTGTTCTTGAGCTCTCAATGAAGAGAACATAGAGAATTCTTATTAGAAAAAGTGATAAGAGTGAGAAAGAACTTAAGGGTCCCTTTCCATAAGGGGTTCATCTTTATTAATAGTGGTTGGAAGGAGATAGGTTTGCTTTCATTGGCGATGCAGGACTTGCATTGCTATTTTGCTGATGGCTTCAACATGAATGACTTTGAAGCACTATGAAGGAAAATACACTAAATCCTCTTAAATTTTCTCCTATCAATTATTTTAATCCTCTTTCTTTGCATGGCCTTTGAAATTCCCATGGTATTGATGTTGTGTGATAACGATAACATGAGACATTCACGAAATGTGGCATCGATTGATATATGATGCCTATTATTATGTCGGCAACATGCTTTCGAGTGAATTGCCTTGGTCGATGAAGTTTGATACCAATAAGCTGTCGCATTGGTGATAGGTGGCTTTGAAGAGAGGTGACATTACCTGAAATGTAGCATTGAAGAGATGCGATATTGATGAGATGCGACATTGATAAGATGTGACATTGATAAGGCACAACTTTGTAAAGAGGCGGTACTAATAAAGGACGACACTGACTTCAAGCGACATTATTCGCTAGTGATTTTCGACATGGTGTTATATTATATCATTACTGCTCTAAGGGGATGTGGTATTGATAAAATGTGGCATGAAAGCAATGCGGCACTGATTGAGTGCGTCATGAAATTAGTGCAACAACATTATCGGTTGTAGGCCTTTGATATTAATTATTCCCCTACTTTAGCATCCGAAGCCTTGAACTTCGAAATGAGTTATTAGCTTTGGCATTGATATCTTTGCTTGCCTCCTTTAGAAAATAAGGGAATATTCAGGTAACATTTGCCCTCTTTCTTGTATAAAAGAAGCTTTTTACCCTTTAGTGTAAAACCAAGAATTTTGTTATCTTTTCTCATTCTTTGCATGATTTTCTTTCTAACCTTTTTTCCTGCAAAACACAAGCAAGCCATGATTTACATTATTAACTTTTAAATTTGATATTGGGTAAATCTTTCTGGATTTTAACAAGATCTAAAAGATCTTTCATTTGTAATCCAATGTTACTTTTGGAGTCTATGGATTTACTTGAAGAGTATTGGTGGCAATTTTACTTAGATAGAATCGCATATAATTAGGATTAGAAAACTATCTAAAAATAATGGTTTTATGAATAGCAAACTAGAAAGTTATTTATGGTTTATAATTTGTTGAATAGAAAACCATATGGAAATTTCATAGGAGGGAGGACCAGAGACTCTTTTGGCAATATCATGAATAGAAGACCAAAAATCCATCTAACAATAGTAATTCCTTAATTAGTATACTAGAAATCCATCTGGAAATCATGATCTACTGAATAAATTCTCGAAAAATCATTTGGTCGTATTAATTTCTTAATACAAGACTAGAAAGCCATCTGAATATAAGATCAAGGAATCCTTCTGACAATAATAATTTCTGAATAGTTAGTTAGAAAATCATCTGAATATAGTTGAAGATCGAAAATCTATCTAGTAATAATGATAGAAGACCATAAAGCCATTTGGTAATAATAGAATATCAGAAAACAATCCAATAATAATTGAAGACTAGAAAACCATCCGATAATGATAGAAGACCAGAAAACCAATTTATTATGATAGAAGACTAGAAAACCATATGATAATAATAGAAGACTAGAAAAACCTTTGGTAATAATAGAAGACCAAAAAACCATATGTTAATAATAGAAGATCAAAAATCCACCTAGCAATAATAGGAATAGAAGACCCGAAAATCCATCTAGTAATTGAAAATTGCTCTATCTTTCCTTTGAAGCACAATAGCTTATATCTGGTCGATCTTCCTCCAGAAGATTGCTTTTGCTATAGAGCATCAATGGCTCATTTTTGATAGTTCGTCCTTTAGAAGACAACCTTCATCATTCTTTTGAATTGAGTTAGATTTGAATGATTTTCCTCTAGAAGACAGCATCAATCCTTCCATCGGACTAAGTTAGATTTAAATTTAATTAATCTTCCTCTAGAAGACAACATCAATCCTTCTTTCAGACTGAGTTGGATTTGGATTTGATTGATCTTCCCTTGGAAGACAGCATCAATCCTTCTTTTGGACCGAGTTGGATTTGAATTTGATTGATCTTCCTCTAGTAGACAGACTCGATCCTTCCTTCGGACTGAGTTGGATTTGAATTTAATTGATCTTCCTCTAGAAGATAACCTCAATCCTTCCTTCAAACTAAATTGGATTTAAAATTGATTGATATTTCTCTACAAGATAGCCTCAGTCCTTCCTTTGGACCGAGTTGGATTTGAGTTCAACTGACCTTCCTCTGGAAGACTGGTTTGGTGCTTTGGCTAGTAACAAAGGGTCATTGTGTCCTCTCTCTAGGAGGTGCTTTAACGAAGTACTAAATGCTTATTTGGTGCTTTAGCCAGTATTAAAGGTCTGCCTCTTCCTCACTTTAGGTGGTGCATTAATCAAGTACTGAAGGCTTATTTGGTGCTTTGGCCAGATACTAAAGGCTTATTCCAACCTTCCTCTAGCGGGTGCTTCATTTAGGTACTTTAGGCTTTATTTTTCCCCTTACTACCATCTTAGGTAGTGATTTAGGTTTTTTTATTTTAGGAGATTCTTACTCCTTTTCATGGTTGATCTAGTAGATTCTTATTTTAACTTTTTTATTCATTAGTTGTTGAGAAAGATGGCTATAAACATTCAATGTCTCACTTTTTATTATCATGTTAGTGTTGGCTTCTGAGATCATGGTTTTGATGACAACAAACTTAAAACTATAAATACTAATATTCTTGTCTAGAGATATATGTGTATGTAGAATATACATATGCAGGTCCTAAAAATGAAGATTGTACGGTATAAAGATTTAAGACTGAGTATAGAGATTCAAGACTGACGAATTCAAGATTGAAGAAATCAAGACGGAAGACTCATGAGTATCAAGAGTTTAAGAGTTCAAGATATCAAGGTAAGTAATATAGTCTAGATTTATGTTAAAACTTCATAATAGCACTGAAATCTTTATTCGGATTTTAATTATGGAATTGAATCCACCTTCTCGCTTTAATAGTGGGATGGAAACCACGACCTCTTTAGTGGGATGGAACCCACGACCTTCTCCAATGGAATGGAATCCACGAAATTTTATAAATGGTTTATTTTTCAAAACTATCTTTTAAAAGTCATCTCTATCAATTTAAATATTTCAATCTTCATTCAAAAACTATTTTTAATCATATTAACTTCAAAATCATCTCTTGTTTTTTAAAACTCTCTCTTTAATTTAAATATTTTAGCTTTAATATATTTTAAAGAAATCTATACTTAGTTTTTAATATTACTTTTATATTATAGATTATATATTTTGAGATTACTTTCTAAAACTCTTTGTAAGTTTAAACTATATTAAAAGAGGTTTACAAAGTTTAGAAATTGTCTTGACAAGTTTTAGAATAGAAATCATTTTAAAGAAAAATCTATTTTCAAAAATGACATAGGCATGTCGACATCCCTTATCACCCCATGTTGACATGGTAGCGGTATAATTCTTTTTTTGAGAAAAATGTGTGATCCTCTATGATTAGAGGAGAGAACATATGCGAATATGTATATATCACGAATATATGGTGTTGCCAACATGCCTGGCAGGTAACAAAAACCAAAAAACATATACAACAAATCTTAGGTACTCCTAAGATGAGTCTCGGCAAGGCCACCATGCATCACACCCCGATATCGAGCTCCGTCATGGCCACCGTCCGATATTAAGGTGTTATAAGTACCTAAAAACTAGAGGAAAACAAAAGCTACAAGACGAAGTCCCAGACTAATGAGGAAGCTCCAACCAACTGAATCGGAAGAGGTGAATAAGCATCTGCACTGAAGTGGATCTGCCTAAAAGAGAAACCACTCTGAAGTCTCTGAACAATAGAAAGGGGTACCTCCTGATGTAGATACTCTGCTCTGGTGAATAAGCATCTGAAATGAAGTGGATCTATTGAATAGAGAAACCGCTCTGAAGCCTTTGAATAGTAGAAAGGGGTACCAAACTGAGGAATATATCTTCCTGGATGAAGATACTCTGCTCTGGTAACCTCTCTACCCTCTGATGTCCAGCAATCTAAAGATAAGAAAACCTGCTAGATGAACTTGATATCCTATCTCCCATAACTGTAACCGGAAAATGACTAAAGAAAAAATTAGAATGATACATATATATGTATATTACATAATAAATATACATATCTATGAATTTAAAAGTAAGGAAAAAAACCTAAATAAGACTAACTGGACAATAACAGTATAAATGAAATACTTGAAAACCAATATCAAACAAAGACTAGAATAAATTATTAAGATGGATCTATCTTATGAATCTTCAGTCATACTTAAGTTATGATTAGAAGTGATATCATCATCAAAATTAGAGAAAATACTAATAATACTATTATTGATGTTAAAAAAATTGTTGTTGAGTTTAAAAAAATTAATATTATGAGTAACCTTATTAAGATACCTTTTAAAAAGGATATTTTTAGCTAATTTATATTTAGGGTTAGAGATCCCGTTAAAACAAAATGAAGAAATTGTAAAAATCAATTTGTTTAAATGACAATTATTATTATTGAAAATTCTTTGATTTCTTTCAAACCAAATAAACCAACTAATAATAATGAATAAAGTGTCTAATAAAAATCTAATATTCTTTTTAAACTTGAATCTATAATTATTCCAATAGAATTCACAGTCCGAAATTTTAGTTGTTATATTAAAGTTAAAAATTTTAAGAGTATTAATTAGAATGTAATTAGAATCCATGCAATTAAAGTATAAATGATTAATGTCCTCAAGATACATATTACAGTAATAACATTTTATTATTTTGAATATTTTTTCTCCTTAAAAATTCAATTGTATTAAGTTTTCCATGAAGAATTAACCACATATGAATTTTAGATTTAGGAGGAGCATTAGATTTCCACGTATGTTTAAATGAGTTATTTATTGTACCCGAAAAATTAATGAATCTATAAAAAGAATTAGATGTATATTTCTTACTTTTATCTCATTCCCAACTAATAAAATCATTATCCTTATCAATATTATAAAGATTTAATCTGGCATAAAGCAAAGAAAGTTGTCTAAAAGTTGAATCAACTAAAATTTTGTTAAAACTAAAATTCCAAGGAGGATCATTATCAGGAGAATAAACTTCATTGATTAAAGCATATTTAAAGTTACAAATTTCATATAGATCCTTAAATTCTATTTTAAGAGGCAAGATCGAAATCCAACGGTCATGCCAAAACGAAGTACGACTACCAGAATGAACATTTATGTTTATTCCTAAGTTAAAAATCTCATTACATTTTAAAATGTTTTTCCAAAAGTTAGAAATATTATAAGTGACTGGAGAAGCAATTTGATATAAATTGCTATTTCCATTATAGCAATCTTTAGAAATGATTTCTTTCCAAATAGCGTTATAATTAATATCTTTAAACTTCCAAAGCCATTTACCTAATAGAGACAAATTCATATTACAAAAATTAATAACACCTAAACCACCTTTCTTTTCGGCCTTACAGACAGTTTCCCAATTTACTAGACATTTAATATTATTATTAGATTTTTCGCCACTCCATAAGAAATCTCTTCTAATCTTATCGATTTTATCAATAACCCAATCCGAGAATAAATGTAAGGACATCCAATACAATGGAAGAGCTGATAAAACCAAATTTATTAAGACTAGTCTACCTGCTCTAGATAGAAATCTCCCAATCCAGTTAGAAATCTTATTTTTAATTTTATCAATGATAATAAACCAGTCGTCATGTTTAAGTTTGGTGGGTCTAATCACAACACCAAGGTAATCAAAAGGGAAGTTCATAATTTTGCAATTAAGAGTATTAGCAACTAAGTTTTCAACTTTATCAAAATCATTTAAAACTAACACGGAACTTTTATCAAAATTTATTTTTAAACCTGATAAAAGTTCAAAACTGCAAAGGATAAACTTAAGGGTAATGATGTGACTAGGAAGATAGGAAGAAAAAAGTAAAGTATCGTCCGCAAATTGAAGGATCGACAAACCATTACGCGAAATTTCATTGCCTACACTACCAAGAGATCCATTATCCACTGTTCTTTTAATAATTTTAGGAAAAACATCAGTGGCTAAGTTAAATAATAAAGGTCATAAGGGATCCCCTTGCCTTAAACCTCTCTTAGATTGAATTCTATTACCTAATATACCGTTAACCATAATACTAGAGTTTCCAGTTCTAAGCAAAGTCAAAATCCAATCAATCCATCTATGACCAAAACCTCTAGCATGAAAAATATCAACAAGAAAATCCCAATCTACTGAATCAAAAGCTTTAGAAAAATCAAGTTTTAAAATCGCACAAGTTATGTTATTCTTACAACAGTAATTAATATATTATTGGACAGCCGCCACTCCATCAGTGACATTTCTCCCTTTAATAAAAGCCGATTGTGAACAATCGATTAATTCATTCATTCTTTTACTAAGTCTATTAGCTAGAACTTTTGAAATGATTTTAATTGAACAGTTAATCAAAGAAATAGGTCTAAAATCTTTTTAGTTTTTAGCTCCTACTTTTTTATGTAACAAAATAACGTTTGCGAAGTTAAATTTCCTAACTGCAAATTACCATTGTAAAAATCATCAAACATATTAACCAAGTCAAATTTTAAAACGTCCCAAAAAGTATTAGAAAATAAAATAGGAAACCCGTCAGGTCCTGGGGATTTATCACAAGGCATGTCATTTACTGCTTTTCTAATTTCTTCTTCAGAAAAAGGATTATCTAACTCTAATAAATCAATAATAGAATCAGATGGATACAGACCTATCCATCTAACATTGATTCTATGTTTGATTTTAGAACCAAAAATATCCTTATAATAGTCTGTAAAAGCCTTGTTAAGATCTCTTTGATCAACTAACTCTATATTATTAACATATATAGAGTTAATTGTATTACTACATTTTCTACCATTGTCTATATTATAGAAAAAATTGGTATTATTATCACCTTCGTTGATCCATTGAATTCTGGATCGTTGTTTCCACATAACCTCTTCCTTTTCTAAAATAGAATTTAATTCATCTTCTAAATTAGCAACAACATTACGTTCACCTATATTTAAAGATCTAGATTCTTCTAACCTATTAATTTTAAGCATTTCATTAAGAATATTTTCTTTTTTAATTTTTAGATTGCCAAAAACATTTTTGTTCGAATTTTTAAGAAAACTCCTAAGGTCCCTAAGTTTAGAAACGAAAGCTTTAGCAGAATTTTCCTTATTTCTGATATTATGGAAACTCAAAGAAACCCATTTTCCTTCAACAAGATTCACAAAGTTAGATTCCAAAAGCGACATCTTTTAAAATTTAAAATTGTTAATAAAAACTCTATGGTATTCACAAGTAAGTATAATTGGACAATGATCGGAGCATGTATAAGGTAAACCATTGACTCTACAGATTGGGAATTTGTATTCGATTCCATCACTAATGAAAAATCTATCAAGAAGGGCCATGGATGGAGACTCTTTAGCGTTATTCCAAGTAAACTCTCTATTAGAAAGGGGAATTTCAATCAAATTAGAATTAATAATAAATTGATCGAATTCCTCTATTGTAGAGTAATCCCCTTCCCTAGGATAATGCTCACCAATGAAACGCGTAACATTAAGATCACCCCCCAAAATCCAAGAACACGGTGCAAAGGATCTAAAATCAAGGCATTCATTCCATAAAATTCTCCGATTAATTTTAGAATTAGGTCCGTAAACATTTGAAATAGTTAAAAAAGAGTTATCATAAAGATTAATAAGTATAACATGAAGAGAATGCTGTTTAACAATACATTGAAGTAATTTAAAATAATCATCCCGCCACCCTATCATTAATCCCCCTGAAGTACCCACAGAAGGTAAGAAAACTCATTTTCTAAAATGAAACCCACCTAATCTTCTAAAAAATCTAACACCAGGACAACAAATTTTGGTTTCTTGAAGCAATGCAATGTCAATCGAATAATCTTTAAAGAACGCTCTAACCTTATCACACTTATTCAAGTCGTTTAGGCCTCCAATGTTCCAACTAATGATCCTCATAAACCAATAGTACTATCCCTCTCTAATTTCTTACGTCTAATGAACTCCCCATCCATCTCGATATCAGAGAAAATAAAAGATGTATTATAGGCTAACTGGCTAAACTCTACAGATGATAAACTACCTAATGCGTATGTAGAATATGTACTACCCAAAATAGAAATCAAACCTGAGCCTGAATCCGTTGCGCCATTTAAGGCACTCGAAGCAGGTAACTCACCTATAGGTCACGACTGACTGCTGCGAATCCTAGCACTCCAACGGATAGATCCAAAAGAGACTAGTATTCTTACTCCAACTCTTCTTTGACTTGGATATAGAACTACTGCCGCACTCCATTCTTTTATCTAACATAATATTTGAAACCTCTACTAACAAATTCTCTGATGAAAAACTCAAAGCCCCACAGAATTCACTACCGCATGACTCAGTGAAAAAATAGAGTTATGGTCTACAACCCTTAAAGAACTGTTCGAATTCATTCCCACTAATGGATCATCTATGTCCATATTTCCTTCAAAAGCTTTGAAATCATCACCCACAACTTCTGAATTTTGGATATCATAATAATTTGTATCAAAATAATCCCTCGATTCCATATTTAAGTGATCTTCTTCATCCAATAAGACCAATTCCATCAGTTGATAAAACTCAATATTATTTGGAAAATCTGAATTGTTAAACTCCTGTATACTGGCAGCCTTATCACCCTTTATCCATTTCAAGTTCAATGATGTATCAATGATGGTGGACATGTGATACACAACAACATTTGAAGACTAAAAAATGTGATCAATTTTCAGATTTATTTGTACTTCCTTAAAATCCTCTAGATTAACAACAGATGCCAAAGACCATACCGTATAATTCAAATTTTGAATTTTCAAAAGAAGTGCCTATTCATCATAACCTTTTGCGAATGGATGTGGCTGTTGTTTTTGTATAAATACCATTTGTTTTAAACGAAGTTTTTCTACCTTTCTTCATTCATCCTTCTCCACTCAAATATTCTCGTATATTTCAAATGCTTTAGCAAAATTCTGTCGAAATCCTATGTGAATCAAACTCGATCGTCTCTAGTTTGATTCTCTGCCACACTCTCTCAAAGATCTCAGTGCTATTCAGAGTTATAGGATCATTTGTAATCAAAGATCGAAGTGTATTGAGTCTCTCTCTATCAAAGTTGATTGGCAACGGTGTGATTGTGGCCCGTAAATCAATTGGGTGTGATGGTATCCCGTAAATCAATTAGGTGATCTTGTAGCCATGTTAAATCAAGAGAGTTTGCTTTGGACTCGGAGACAGGAGGGTGTATCTTGTGGCCTTAAAATCGAGGTTATACTATAGGCATTATATTTGAAAAGAAATCTGCACAAGAAATTGTGTGGGACTGGTGTAAGGTTACTCTGAACCAGTATAAAATTCTAGCGTGTTCTTTCCTTTACTGCTTTCATTTACTATTTGCGTCTGTATCTGATTCTATGATTGTCACTATGTTTGTGAAATTGCATCAGTATTTGTTTAATTTGAAAAGATTTCAAAATTTCCATAAAATCCATTAAACACTATTTGTAATGACCTATATATTTTAACGGTTTTTATAATGGAATTTACTGAAATTTTGCCTGAAATTTAATTATAAAAATTAGTAATGAAAATTTGATATTTGCAATGCGTCTATTTAAACTTAACAAATGGTAAATTTTCATTGGTAAATATGAATGTTAGTTTTGTTGTGTAATTTCAATTTCAATTTAAATCAGTTAAAATTGATGTAAATAAAATATTATTGGAACCTAAATATTTTTGAACCACCAGGCAATTTCCGAACCCCGAAAATCACCACTAATACGTCCATCGTATAGAGTGCCGAACAATTGAGTGCTGGAAATACCAGATTGTTAGGGTTAAGAAGAAAAGAGATAGAAGAAGAAATAGAAAACAACAGCACATAATCTCACAATCGCAGCGGAACAAAATATAATATACAATAATATCATTTTATACAATAAAGCTATAACAGTTATTATACACATAAGATATCAAAGTACAAAAAATCTAGGCAGTTATAATAACTTGTCCTTAACTTCTGCCTATACAGCCTATAATACACAGCGGAATATGGTTAATACATGCAGTACGTCTCTGCCATCCAGCTCGTCCCCTGAGCTCCACAGCGTCCTAACCTAAAATTATATAATACTCGGTCTGACCCGAGCATTACAATAAAGTAACACCCAAGTCAGGCTGGAAATGGGTGTGAGTAAATGCACTTAGATTGAAGTACTTAAGTTACAAAATCCTTTGAAACCAAGGTAACTCGTACAACACGTCGAGTTTTTGTCTGATTATAACCAAATGCTTATAACAGAAATTCATCAATATCATAGTGGTGTCTAAGTACAGTTACTTACTTAAAATAGTTGAATTTGTTAAATTAACCCAATTCTAGCCTATTTAAATTTATAATCAACCCATAAAGATTTGCAGTGATTATCAAATTGAAATGGTTCCGAATAACGCTGACATTTGAACCTGGTTTCTTCGAATCCAAATAATTAGGGTAAATTGTTTAAAATAAACAATTTATTATTCAGGTTGACAATTTTCAAATATGGGAACATATTGTAGACGTTTATTTCAAACAAAATGTATCATCATTTTGATCTACTATTTAACTCGCCTGACTTCTTGCTGGCATAGGCAAGAATAATTGGAATAAATGTCCAATAGAGTTAACCAATATATAGATCGTTAACTAAATTAACGATCTATAACCATATCAACAATTTCACATCAGGATTTTATTGCAAAAAAGATTTTAGACCACAAAAAAGTAGGTGCTAATAACCTAAAAGATTTTTGACTTATTTCTTTGATTAACTGTTCCATTAAAATTATTTCTAAAGTTTTAGCTAATAGACTTAGTACAAGAATTAATGATTTAATTGACTGTTCACAATCAGCTTTTATTAAAGGGACAAATATCATTGATGGTGTGGCTGTCGTTCAAGAATACATTAATCATAGTTGTAAGAATAATATGACTTGTGCGATTTTAAAATTGGACTTTGCAAAAGCTTTAGTCTTGGTAGATTGGGATTTTCATGTAGGTTTTTTTCATGCTAGAGGTTTTAGTTATAGATGGATTAGCTGGATTTTGAATTTACTTAGAATTTGTAGCTCTTGTATTATGGTTAATGTTATATTAGGTAATAAAATTCAATCTAAGCGAGGTTTAAGGAAGGGGATCCTTTATCCCCTTTATTATTTAATTTAGCTACAGATGTTTTCGTTAAAATTATTAAAAAAAGCAGTTGATAATGGTTCTTTGGGATATGTAGGTAATGATATATCTCGTAACGGTATATCTGCCCTTCAATTTACTGATGACACCTTGCTTTTCTCCTCCTATTTACCTAGGCACATAATTACCCTTAAGTTTATTTTATATAGTTTTGAACTACTATCAGATTTAAAAATTAATTTGATAAAAGTTCAGTTTTAATTTCAAAGGATTTTTGAAAAGTTGAAAATTTAGTTACTAATTCCCTTAATTGTAACTATGAACTTTCCATTTGACTATTTTGGTTTTTTGATTAGACATACTAAACTAAAACATGATGATTGGCTTGTAATCATAAATAAAATAAAAAAATACGATTTCTAATTAGAATGGGAGATTCTTATCAAGAGCGGATAGATTAGTTTTACTAAATTCTCTTTTATCAGCGCTTCCGATCTATTGGATGTCTATGTATCTATTTCCAGACTGGGTGATTGCTAAAATATATAAAATTAGAAGGGATTTCTTATGGATTGGGGATAACTCTAATAGATGCATTAAATGTTTAGTAAATTGGGGAATGGTGTGTAAATCTAAAAAGGATGGCGATTTAGGAGTCATTAATTTGCGTAATATGAACATGTTCTTACTAGGTAAATGGTTATGGAAGTTAGAGATGTAAATGATAAAGCCACTTGGAAAGAGATCATTTCTAAATAATACTATAATGGTAGTAGCAATTTATATCAAATTAACTCTCTAGTCATTCGTAAATTATCTAATTTTTGGAAATCCATTTTAAAATGTTAGGAGATTTTTAACCTAGGTACGAATACAATAGTTCATTCTGCTAATTGTACTTCTTCCTGGCATCATCTTTGGATTTTCGCTTTACCTCTTAGGATAGATTTTAAAGAGATTTATAGAATCTGTAATTTTAAGTATGCTTTAATTATTGAAGTTTATTCTCCTGAAGATGACCCTCCTTGGAAGTTTTGTTTAACAGTATCTAGTAGGTTCAACCTTTAGGCAACTTTCTTTGCTTTATGCTAAATTAATTTTTTATAATATTGGTAACGGTAATAATATTATTGGTTGGGAATGGAACAAGAGTACGAAATATAATTCTAATTCATTTTATGGATTTGTTAATTTTCCGGTATAACTAACAACTCTTTTAAATTTATTTGGAAATCCAATGCTCCTCCTAAATCTACGATTCACATGTGGTTAATTCTGCATGGAAAACTTAACACTATAGAATTTGTAAAGAGAAACTTTTTTCAAAATAATAATAATTGCTATTTTTGTAATCTGTATTTTAAAGATATTAAACATATATACTATGATTGCATGGATACTTATTTCATTCTAAATAATACTCTTAAATTTTTTAACCTTAGTATAAACACTAAAATTTCAAACTGTGTATTCTAATGGAATACTTTAGATTTAGGTTCAAAAAGAATATTAGATTCTTAATTGACACTTTATTCATTACTACTTGTTGGTATATTTGGTTTGAAAGAAATCAGAGAATTTTTAGTAATAATAATAATCACTTTAATAAATTGATTTTTGCAATTTCTTCATTTTGTTTTAATTGGATCTCGAATCCTCAATGTAAATTTGCTACAAATAACCTATTTAAAGAGTATCTTAATAAGGTTAGTTATAATATGAATCTATTTAAGCACAATAACAATATCTTTAACATCAACAATTGTAGTATTAATATTCATTCAAACTTAAATGATGATTTCACTATGTATCATAATTTACTTTCGATTAAAGGTCCATAAGAATATTTTAAGATTTGTTTCAATTACTGAATTAGTCATTGTCTGTACTAGATTATCGATCTTTAAGTTCTTTAGTTTTGTGATCCTATTGGCATTTCTTAACTAATTCTCATATTTGTTTTTTAGTTTTTCTTCTTTCTTTTCTTTATTATGTTCAGTCTGTCTTTCTTAAGTATTTTTACTCCTATCTTATTAACACATATAAATGTATATAAATTTTAATTATATAGATTTATGTGTATCATTCTAACTATTTGCTTAGTTATTCTACAGAAACATATATGGGTGATAGGGTTGTAGATAGGGTGTTAGGTTCTCTTTACAGGCACTCAGGACTACAGACTGCAAGATTCCAAAATGCAGAGAGGCTCACTTCTCAGTACATCTTCAGCTTCATCATGGTGGCATATTTTCAGGGAGATTCTCTCTTCAGCTAGGCGCTACTTCCATTTTTACCGTGTCTTCAGAGAGGAGTCTTCCTCTCAGGATCACTAGCAGTACCACCTCTGTTTAGTCACGTCCTCTTTCCTTTCGAGTCAGTAGCATGGAGTAACCTTATTAGAGAGTGTCGGCTTTTTGTATCATTGGCTTTGTGTTTTCATTAGATTTTCATATACTCTTAACACCTTAATATTGGACGGTGGCCATGCCGGAGCTTGATAATAGGGTGTAATGGGCGGTGGCTTTTTCGGAGCTCATTATAGGGGTACTTGAGTTATTATTTTTTGATACCTGTACTTAGACTTGCTACCTGCCAGGCATGTTGGCAGCACCTTTCTTTGAGTTATATAAATGTATATATATAGTTGCATGTGTGCTCACCTCTGTTACTAGAGGATCACACATTTTTCTCAAAAAATCAACTTCACATCAGGATTTGTTAACTTTGATCAACTGAAATCCATTTATGCCTTAATCCAAATTAATTATAAATTTAAAGAAATTATACAATAATTTATTTGTAGTTAATTTAAGGTAAACACTCTATTTAATATCTAGCATTGATAATTTATATAAGTTTTAAGTCGACTAACAACATAATTAATTACCCATTTGATTTATAAAATATCATTAACTTTAAATTACGGTTTTAAAATGACTATAGCTTTTTAGTTAAAAGAAAGGAAATATAAACTATCCTTTAAATGTATATATGCAAATTCCATTTCTTCTCTTCTTTTTTCCCTTTTCTTTCCCTTCCTTTTATTTTCCTCCCTATTTTTTCTTTTTTTTCTTTTTCCTATTTCCTTTCCTTTATTTTTCCTATTTCCTTTCCTTTATTTTTCTTATTTCCTTTTCCTTTTCTTTTACTAATTTTTCCCTTTACATTGGCCCAACCCGGCCCATCTATTCTCCATTCCCTTTCTTTTTTTTCCAGCTATACCTTCTCTCTTTCTTCCTCTCTATTCTTGCATCTGACATGCACACAACCCTACACCATGCAAATGCACATGCCGGTGCTTCCTCACCTTCACCTCCGGCCACTCCCCTAAGTCATCTTCGACCATCGAAATTACTTGGCGACCCAATTCTTCCGCGACACCCGCTAGTTCAGCAAAACGATCTCGAGCCCCAAAACTGGAACGAGCCGACCACCATTTCTTCCTCTCGTCCCTCCGTCTCCGACCACTGGAGTCCACCCTCCTTTTCCAGAAGTCTCTCCACACCTTCCTCCTCATTTCCCCTCTACCGCAGCCCTGGATCTCCGCTGCGATGCCATATTTACCACAAAACCGACCACAACCCCGAACACCCCTTAAACCCTACATCGACTTCGAATCGCCTCCACGATCATCTATAAGTCATCGAACTATTTTTCGTTGGCTCCCCAAACCCCAACCTCCTCCTTGCCGAATGATGAACCACTAAATCGACCCGATGACCTGAATTTCGCCAAAAACCATTCTCTGGTCTTCTCCTTTCCACTTATTCCACACATAACAAAAATCCTCCCAACTACTCCCAAAATTCAAGATTTCCCCCAACGAATCAAATCATGTAACCTAGTTTTGATTTACGAGGTCTAAATTTTGATCACATACGAGTTGTTTACTGTAAACAAGGTCTTTCTCCTCCTATGCTATATGATAATAGATGGAATGATTTTTAAAATAAACTACACATACAAACGAACAATCTTGCTTTTAGAATCATAACCTGAAATTTCCTAAATAGTGAGAAAGGGATTTTTAAAGTTGAAGGTTATAGCTTTTTTCAAAGAACAGGGGAGATAAATCATGTCTTTTGAGTTATAGGGTGTATTTTCCCTAGCTAAGCACATGTATAAATTATAGGAGTTGTGAGTACACGAACACGTGGTGAAAAAACGGTGTTTTATTCAAATTTTCACAGGATATATATGCATACATGATCTCCTTATAAGGAATTTTAGGATTTACTCACCATTTACAAAGAATTATGAAATGCTGTTATGATTTCTTCCTCAAGCATTGTGTATCCTGGTCCTCTTCCTTTTGTTGTTTAGTGGAAACACTTAAGTTATTACACACACACACACACACACACACACACATATATATATATATATACTTTAAATCTTAGGTCGGTAGAGATTTTGAATGTTAACAAGCAAGGTGCTGACATATATAGGAGAGGAGAGGGATAAGGCTGAGGCCTTTGTTACAGGCTTTTTTTATAAATTTTGATTTTGAAATGTTTACCCTAATTTGATATTTCCTTTTTGCATGATTTGATGTTTTGGGAGATTTGAAGTTTTGTGTGTGATTTACCATTGAGTTTGATATGCTTTTATGAGGTTATCTCCTTGTGCACATACATGTACACTTCACACACATATATTTATATATACACACACACATACACACACACACACACACACACTTCTATATGTATTTGTCATCATATATTCATATGTTTACACTTATTTATATACACATTTATACATTTATTTACCATAAACACCTATATATATGTGTGCGTGCGTGTGGATATGCATTATTTTTACTTTGTCATACTCACATATATGGATGTATATGCACTATATTTTATAACATATAGATATACACTATTTTATATAACACTTAAACATATATGTTTTCCTTTTTCCTATAACTTGATTTGGTTTTTGTACGCTTTGAATCAAATGCTTGCCATGATGATGTTTCTTGCACACATACATGTATACATATACATTTACTTATGTATATTTGGTCATCATATATATATATATTAACATTTATACAAATTTTCATATATATATATATATATATATATATATATATATTATTTCATATGAGCATACATACATATATTTAACGACCCGCCTTTCTCACCACAGAAAGGCGCATCATCTTTAAGAAAGAAAGGGATATAAAAGAGAAAAGATAGAGAAGAAAGAAAGAAACAACATCAGAATCTCAACAGCAGAACGAATAAATTATATTAATCATATAAGTATTACATAGTATACAACATCTATCAGAGTTACACAACTTATACATCACATACTAGACAGTTATAAACACATGTTTAGTTATTACAACACAAGATACAATTCAAACAAACATCTCAGAGATCAACACAGCGGAACCACCTGCATATCTACAAACGCTGGAGCCTCTTGCTTCATATCTCCTCCAGAATTCGTCAAAGCTAACTTGAACTCCTTAGCTACTCGTAAAAATTTGAGTACCCAAGAGTTTAAGAAAAACAGAAATAAACTCCAGCTTAGACATGGGTCTGGTGTGAGTAACAGGTTAAAGTTTCTTAACTTTGAAAAACCTTTGAAAACAAAAGGTATCTCGTAAGACTTCCCGCACATGAACACATAAAAGTTTTTACCTTACAATAACCAAAACATTTGATAGGAAATCCAGTGTTATTATAATAGGGTCTAGGATTTTCAAGTAAGATAAAGAAATAGCTGGAACGCTTACATCTCATGTTCCAAAATAGTTGGGCACAACTAAAACGTACGGCACTTATTGGAGATTGGAATCTATACAATGGCAGGGCTACAAGGGTACCGCCCATCACAGCACGTGGCCTAGATCAACGTACCGAGGATTACTTCCATTCCCCTGCAATACAAGGCCGGAACCATCCCTTACTGGATAGTCCCGAACAAGACAACCCCGGCAGTTGGAGCTCAAATTGCCTACACAGCCGAATAAAAGGGACCTCTAGACGGGGAAAATCTCGTCCTACTTGGGTGCTACCCACTTAGCATTGCTGCACCTCCCCTGTTTTAGCCATTCCCCGTTGATGAGGCTTGAGGCTACGATTACCTTTATAGAACACATCTATCATAGAATGCTCATCGTCCACCTAATGATGTTCTGAACGCATTCAATCCATACAAGTTCGTTTCGGGTTCCAACGAAACTGAAGGCATTATCTCGTTACACTCATTTTGGAATCACCCTCAGAGTTAACGACAATAGCCTTTGCACTCTGAGTCTTCATCTTCACTTGAGGTTCACGACCTATCATTTAATTTGGATCAATGTGGTTTTCAGATATCCAAATCTGGAAACCCGATCTCGGTCTCATCGAAATCCAAAATGCTGTCTTTTAAAGCCAAGTTGTTTTTAAGTTAAAACAATTTGATTTATTATCTATATTCACACAGATATATAATTCACATCATCACAAATAGATAATCTACATTATCATCACAATTCAACCAAAGCACCCAATATCACAGATTAGCACATATCTCATATCAGAGGTAAACAATTCCAGGCATTAAATAACATTCAGCTATCCATAAGCAAATATCTATTAATCACACCTTCTATAATTAATTTAAAATGAATTAAATTAATTAATTCATCTCTAATTAACTTAAAATAAATTAAATTGATTACTTTCATTACAGAAATCTTGCTTACTTAGCCATTAATTAATTACAAATCAATTAATTAATCATCCTCTAATTTTTCATCTTAGTTAATCATCCTTAATTAATAATCTTCTAATTACACTAAGTAATTAGCTTTCAATTAATTACACAAATTAGTTATACTTAACCATCTACAGTAATTAACCTTTAATTACTTCCATTAATTAATTAGCTATAATTAAATTACATTAATCCTTAATTAATTACAGTTAATTAATTACTTTATAATCCCTCATAATTGATTAATTATCTTTAATTAATCAATCCTTAATTACATCATTAATTATATTAATTAGTGATCCTTAATTTCTTCTTAAATTAATTATTCTTCTAATTAATCACATTTAATTAATTAATCTCTAACTAATCTCATTCATTAATCAGCCTTGATTAATCACATTCAGTAATTAATTACCCCTAATTAATTACCTTGCTTAATTAACTTCAAATAACTTTGTTAATCAATTCTTAAATTAATTACACTAAGTAATTAATTATTAATTACTTTTACTAAGTAATTACCCTTTTTCAATTACATTCAGTAATTATACTTAACAAATCATCAAGTGATTATCTTAAATTAATTAAATTAATTAATTAACTTGACTAATCATATTACTTTAATTAATTACATTGAGTAATTAATCCCTTAATTACTTTCATTCAGTAATCTTGCTTAAACAATTCCACTAATGATTATCTTTAATTAATAAATCAAATTAACTATTAAAATTAATCACATTAATCAATTATTTAATAATCCCTAATTAATGATCTTCACATTAACTATAACAATTCGTTAATTACTTCTCTTAAGTAATTAAACTTTAATAAACCATCATTAATTACACTAAGTAATTAATTCATCTCTAATTACCTAATTAATTAAGTGCTAAACTATAACTTAATTAATTTTTAATTACTTTAATTACTTGATCAATTAATTAAAATGTGATATCCCAGAATTTCACACCCAATTTAAATATGATAATCTATATAATAAACTAATTTTAATTAATAAATTTGTTATTTTATTCGACAACAAATAAATGAATTGTAAATATACATTTATTCTAATTAAAAACCAATACATATATAAGGAAATGAATGTGTTAAAATTCTATTCATATCAAATTTAATTTTTGAATTGGATTTTAAAACTTAAATTGAGTTTGAATTGATAAATTAAAAGATTTAAAATATGTCAATTTTTATTCTAAATTTTACTTTGAGTGTTAAGTAATATTCTCATGATTTTAATTAAGTTATAACATTTGTTTATATTCATTCTTTAAAGGAGAATTGATTTTTAGAAATTTAAAAATGGATTTATATAAGGAAAATCAATTAAGAAAAACATTTTAATTTCTTTTTGCATGAATAAAGACTTGTTAACATTTAAAACCTATTATTAACAAGTGTTAGAAAATTAGTTAGGTTTTGTGACAAGTGTCATAATTTAGGTTTGATTTTCTTTAAATTTTATAAAAAACAAATTTTTAAAAGATATTTCTTATATACTTTCTCATTTTATTATACAAGAAATTTTACATTCTTCATTTTTCAAAATCTGAACTTCATAAATCTCTACACTGTGATAACCCGAATTTTAGGATATCTGTAATTGATAAATTAACTAGGTTTAACCAGTAGAAATACTGATTTATAAGTTGAATAAACAATTCAGGTAATAAACTGGAAATTCAAATAGTAAAATATCTTAAAATAAATTGGATATAAAATATATATATGATTTCGTAATTTGTTTATATTATTTTCTTTAAGATATTTTATATAAATTAAGGAAAGTAAATTTCTCAATAGAGAATTTAATATAAAAGTATAATTAGAATTTTATTCATTTTCTTTTTAATTGTAAATTGATGAATAGAAAGGGATAATTTAAATATTAATACACTTAAGATATTTCTAAGTATAGAACTAATTTTTTAATTTAATATAAATATTTATTAATGTAAACAAGCATATGTAAATATTTGAAAAATGGAGTTAATACAAAGAGTAAGCAATTTAAAAGATATTAAACAGTTATAAAAAAAATTAAATTTTAAAATAAAGATACTTAAAATACATGTGTAAGTTTCTCAACACACCTAGTAGACACATGTTGAGCCATAAAATAAGCATATTGACAAATGTTAAAGATTTAGAAAAAGTGTATTATTTAATTTTTCTTTTTCTTTTATCTTTAAAATTTACTTATATAAACATATTACTCCTCATCTTATTCTTCTTTTCTTCAAATTAAAAAAAAATTTCAGATCTAAAATCTGAGTGCATCTACATGTAAAATAGAAATCTATTCAAAAAGAAATCTGCAACTTCCTCTAATCAAATCAAAAATCAATGTTTCTCCTGATCCAAAACCATCTTCAAACTGAAATGAATGTAAACCTGAATAATCAAATCTGCAACTCTTAAGTTCTGCATGCAACTTCATCAATGCCTGCATTATTTTCTGGAAGCATGCATGTAGATGTAAATCAAGCAAACTGCAATTGTAAATCAGGGAGCATTGTAGAAAAATCAACATGAATGTTTTAAAGGCAAACTGAAGTTTTTGGAAACCAAATCCAGAAGCAATTTGAAGTTTTGAAATCAAAGAAATTCAGGTTCATGCTTTTCAATAAACATTGGATACACTGCTCCTAAATTACTGGTGAGTAACACTTTCATTTTAATTTAATTTAAGTAAATATAGTTGTTGATTGATTCCTAAGATAATGATGATCTGTGCATGGATGAAGATGATGAGATTTTTGTATATAGGCATGAGTTTTCTAAATGAAAGCTTGCTGTTGAAAAATATGTTTGGTCTGTTCTAGAATTCCAGTTTTAAACCATGATCATCTCATGATTCAAATCTTGTTAAGAATTTAAATTTCAAACAATATATGGTTATAAAATATAAGTTAAGTTTTAATTTTATTTATTTAATATGAAAAAAAAAGAACTGAAATGTCTCTAAAAACACAAAGATATAACAGAACAAATATTTGAAAGTAAGAATTTAAGTATCCAGATTTTTTGATTTAAGATTTGAAATTTAAAACTAAATTTAGAAATTTTAGTTTGGGATTGATTTAGTATTTCTGGTTTAACCAGAAATCCTATTTGGGTTGATATTGTCGATCTAGGAAGTATGGGTGGCCAGTATCTTTTCTGGTGATGGAGTGTTGATCTAGTATTCAAGGAAAAATGGTGAGAAGTGAATTAAAGCATTGTGACATTGGAAATTTTGAATTAAAGATTATAACCCTAGTTTGGTTCATCTGGAAAATTTTGATCACCGTAAACCCTATAGGCGATCGAGTGCTTCCAAATTGGTGTGGGTGAATGACGGAGTGTGGGGAAGATCGTGGCCGGAGGCGTAACTTCTCAGATGATCGGATTTACGAATTGGAAGTGGATTACTGTATCGACATTTTGTTCCAGGTTGAGCTCGAAGCTCGTTTTTGAGTTTGGGTACTGCAGTTAGTTTGGTGATCGAAAAACGAGATGAGGGATGATCGCTGATTTGCGTATGGGGTCGCGATGGGTCGTAGTTGATGACAGCGGTGGTGCATGTGCACGGAGGACAATGGGTGTCAGCTGTTTTGGGAAAGATGAGTTACTCGGGTTGTTTTGGGTTGAATGGTGTTTTTGCTCGTAGCAGGTGGGTGTTGAACTCGAAGTACTTGTTATGTGGGTTCAGAGGAGTATGGTTGTTGCAGTTTTTTTGGTTTAACTGACAGTTCTGTAAAATTTGAATAAGGCAGATGAAAATGTTACTCGAGTTATTTAGCGAGTTACTCGAGTTATGTTAATGATTTGTTCGAGCTAGATTAGGATCGACTCGAATAATTAAATTATTGCTCGAGTTAGAATTTGTTACAGATTAGAAAACATGTTATGGTTTCAAGTTTTGAAACTGAATTTTTGTGTAAAGCAAAGATTTAAATAAGTTTTAAATCTAACTTTAAATTATGAATTCAAGTTTAATTTAAATATTAAGATGGAAATGAATGCTTTTTAAAAAAAAAGACTTTAAAGGGTTTATTGTTTAAAAAAATGTTTTTAAAAGAAATTTTGAATTTAAATTAGAAATTGGAATATAAAGAAATGTTTTAAACAAAGTTTAAATTTTATTCAAGATGCGCCAACCATCTGTGCATGTGCAATCATTACATAATCGCGTTTGGGTTTGCAGATTATCTAGGAAGAAGATGGAGACCTGAGTCGATCGTATGATTTTAAGGGTTTGACTCGATGCAGAACGAGTTAGTGAGTGCACAGGGGTTTAGCTTGTGAATTTTTTTGGGCTCGGATCTGGTGGTTTTGAAGAAACCAGATCTTGAATAAATGGTACATACAAGTTGGAGTTGGTTAAAGGAATGTTTATTTAAGGCAAAACTATTTTAAATAAAACTTAATAATTAATTAAGTAGTCAATTGGAATGGGAAATAATGTTTTAAAATTATTACTTAAGGGTTGTAAGAGCTTGGAAGTTTGTATACCAGGATAAATTATTTGATTTAAATCTTAAGAGTTTTTCTTTCAGTAAGTTTAGTGATGTTAATTAGGTAAGTGTTAAGATAGATGCTATTAATTGTTTACCTTAGATAATTCAAATGTTATGACAATTAGGCCTAAGATTTATTAAAAGATCTTTATTTATAATTAAGCAATTAATTAAGGTAAAGGGGTTATCTTAATTTAATTAAGGTTTGGTGATTAAAGATTAAATTAATTGAATTAAAGATAATTAAAGGAGTATTTAATTAATTGACGGATTAAGGAAAATAATTAGAGAATAATCACTTAATGAATTAATTTGAGAGATTAATTGACCATAGAATAGTTAGTTACTAAATGTAATCAATTAAAGGTAATTAATAAATGTGATTATTTATGAAATGTGAGGAAAAAAATTAAGAGATTTATTATATAATAAATCTTGTTTATCCATGATGGAATGGTAATGGATGTTTTGGTTAATATCTGGGTTGGCAGTTTGTGATGTTTTATATGATGTATAGATAAACAGAAAAGAAAAAAATGTGAATTTTTTTCTGATAATAAATTACCATAAACATGATACCCTGTATTCAAATTCTATTATTCACTAAAAACAACTATGGTTAAAGAGGATTGAATTAGAAGAGATCAGAGTCAGGTATTAGTAAATATCCGAAATCACTTCGATTCTTTATAAATCGATATGTGAAATCAATGGGTAGATATGCAATGATTTTAGTGAATTTAATAATTTGACCGGAGTTTTGGTACTAGAGATCGATGTGTGAAATAAGTGATGCTTATATCAACTTGTGAAGTTGTAAATCTAAATGAGTTACCCCGGGTTTTAAATAGGTTGTTTGATTTTGTATTCCATGTTATAAGGATTTACTCACGCTGGTTTTCCAGCCTGACCCGGGTGTTACTTTGATCTAATGCTCGGGTCAGACCGAGTATTACAGATTTTCAGGTAAGGACGTTCTAGAGCTCAGGAGGCGAGCTGGCGAGTAGGAACGTATGGAGAGCTTCTGATGTTAATATATTATAGTATCTGAAACAGATAGATTTATCTGTTCTGTAATTGTAAATCTGTTGTAACTCTGATATAATAATGTGTAATTTGACAAGTACAGTCCCTTTGTATAACTATTATTTATGTGATATTATATTTTATCCGCTGCGAATGTGAGTTTGTGAGTTTCTTATCTGTTCTTCTCTATCTCTTTCTTCTTTTCTCTAGCTATCTGGAATTTTTGGGATCGAAAATTTCCGGGTCGTTACATTTGGTATCAGAGCTGAAGGTTAAGCGAGAACCTTGGCTCTGGTGGGATTACTCATTAAGGATAGGGTAAGTGGTACCCTAGAATGAGTTGAGTGTACGTATATATGAGAGAGCGTACTTGTTATTTTCTTATATAAAGGATTTAAAATGATTTTATGTAAGAATATATATTTTGATATATAAAGCAATATTTCTTTCTAATAAAATATTAAGGGAATTGGTTGTAGCATTAATTAAACTAAAAGTAGTAGTAAGAATTAAGAAGTAATATAATACAACCAAATTGAGATTAAATAAGCATAAGTTTGAAATGGATTCAAACTAAAACTGAAATCTTGAATTGGAGAAGTATTTCAAATTAAATTGAAATTAGAATTGGTTTCAACCCAAATAAATAGATGGTTATTGTGTTTAATAATGGAATGATTGTTCTTCAATAAACAATTAAATGTTTTAAGGAAGTAACCTTTTAAAAAGGAGAATAACTTGTGAATTAGAAAGAATGTAAGTTAAAGAGGGAGTTACTTAATGAAGTAACTAGAGATAAGCAATTTAAAGGACAATTACTTAATGAAGGTAATTAAGAAATAAGTTAATTACCGAATGTGATTAATTGGGATTAATTAATGATGTAATTAACTTAAAGAGATAATAAATTTAATGCAATTGAATGAAATGGTCCTATTTCAAACAAGAGTTGATTGAAAATTTAAAAGAAATTCGTTTTGAATTAAAAACCAAAGGTGGTTTAAAAAATTTAAAGTACAACTTGGTATGTAAAAGAAATAAATATGTATATATGTATGGATATACATGATATCAAGGATAATTTGAAATAAACTCTAAATATTGAGTTTTCAATTTTGGATAAGATATGATACCCAAAGTGATAAGTTTTTGAACTTAATAAGTGGGAAGATTATTTATGTGAAGTTTAAAATTTAAAAAGGAAGTTCAAATTGGGTAAGGTTGACCGGATTAAGTGAATTGAGTTAACTTGGGAAAAAGTTAAATAAGTTCAAATGATCAACATGATTTGGAAATTTCAAGATGGAATTGGAATTTAATTTGGGAAGTTAAATGGTTAATCTGAATTGGGAGTTTGTGTGATCTCAAAATGGGTTTGAGATCTGGAAATTGGAAATTAATGGATGTTTTAAGATGAATTGGATGATATCATCCTATTGTTATTAATAATCTTTAAATTGTGAATTGGATTTGTTTGAATGAATGAGAGGTGAAGTGTGGTAATATATCCATTATAGAGATAATTTAAAATGGAATTTTGAGAATTTGACTCAAAATTAAGTTGTTTAAAAGCTTTTAATAAAGGTTAACTTGGTTTAAAAGGTTAAACGAACCTTAGTAAATTTAACTCGAATTTATATAATTCGAGATGATTTAAATCTGGAATTTGAATTGAAATTAGTTCAAATTTAATTTGATTTGAAGTAATTGAAATTGTGATTGAGGAGGTATGAGTATAAAATTCAAATGGAAAATTTGAATCGGATTAATTTGAATCAATTTGAATTGAAGTGGATTCAATTTGAAATCAGTCCAGATTTATTTGAATAATTTGGAATTTGTAATTAAAGTTGAATAATTTTAAATTCAAATGGAATTTGAATTAAATCTGGGAGGAATCAAAAATAATTCAACTTGTTTTGGAAATGGGGTTTGATATTGGAATTAATTCAAACTGGAGTTGAAATGAATTGGAATTGGAACTAGTTCAGTTGAATTTTATTTGAATTAGTAGAATTTGAGATCAAGGTTGAATAAATTTAAATTTGGAAAGAAACTGAGATTAATTCTACTTGAATTGGGGTTGAATAAATTTCAATCGAAATTGAAATTATTTAAATTGGAATTGGGTCAATTTAAATGGAAGTAGAATTTAAATTGAAATGATTTGGAATGGAGATTGGGAATTTAACGGTTTTGACTCTAGATTATTTTATATATAAATTATTTTAAGATAAACCTATTTTTCCAAGCTATTCATTATATATACAACATTTCCTTTAAAAGCCAAACTATTTTATACTTGTTTTACAAATATTCTTGAAACTGTTTAACAATTTTCCAACAGTTTTATAAAGTAATTACTATATTTTAACTATTTTACAAAACTAATTACTATCTTATAATTATTTTGCAATTATCCAAAATTTCTATAATTATTTAACTATTTTCTAACTATTTTACACCTATTTTACAAACTAGTAATTATTTTCCAACTACTTATTTATTTTAAACTTTTCAAGCTATTTTCTAAATTTAAACTGGACAGAGTTTAAACTGTTATTGGTTAAATACCCAATCGAGATAAAATAAAGGTGATAATCTAAATGGGGTTGAAGTGGTTGTGAATAAGTGAATGAAAATTTAAGTAAATGTGAATAGAAAGAGAATTAATTTGGCTAATAACCAATAGAGATAAATACATAGGGTGTACATATGTTATTCTGTTTGTACAGTGATTTGATCCAGATTCGAGCACAGAATTTCGAGATAGTATGTCTATCCGAGTTGGGATTTTTCACTCGATTTTCCACGGCGAACCTGGATATGGATTGTTGATTGGTTCTGAATATTCTCTATCATGGTTAAGCTATGCAAGGAGAATGACAGTTTCTGATCAAGAAACCAGATCTGTGTCCGCACTAGGAAGTCGAGTGGACGATACTAGTTCGGAAATGAAATTGTATGATCGAGTAAGCGATCAGATTGGTATAGCGTACAAATGATATGTGTACATCGTGCGGATTTGAATGAAAATGATATTGAGAAGAGTAATCAAATTTGAATATTTGATTTTGAGTAAACAAAGTTAAATATCTTTGTTTTATAAGATAAAACTTCCCTTATTGAATCTTTTGCCAAAAGAAAAGGGTTTTTGAAAGTGTTTGAAGTATAAAAGGAGTTTAATACAAGTTTGGGATAATTCAAGGTTTTTAAAAAAAAATTATATATATATCTGTGTGTGTGTGTGTGTGTGTGTGTGTGTGTGTGTGTGTGTGTGTGTGTGTGTGTATAAAGGATCTTATGAGGATTTTGGGAAAAGGGTTTTGGGAACCTTTGAATTTGGAAAGGCTTTTGATTTTTGAGTAAAATCAATATTAGAATTTGGAAAGCCTAGTTTGAGTATTATCGATTTTGGGGATAATCGATTTTGTGTAAAGAAGCTTTGTATGAGATCATACTAGGTGTATGATTTAAAGATACTATATATATAGTATAAAATGTTTTGATGATGGCTCTGGGAAAAGAGGCGCTCCCTTGGAATGAACTTCTCAGGAGTACCACCGGGTGGTGCTTCCTTGAGCCCCAAAGGGGGTTCTAAAGTTGATCCTGTGAGGAGTCCGGACAAAACTAGTTCCTGGGGATTATGAGTTGAGTATACCATAGCGTAAGTCGTGTGTGCCGCTGAGAGCCAACAGTTACATGGACTTTTGCTGCGATGGCAACGTAACCCAGGATGTAACTGCGACCTATGGTATAACATAGCGAAAGTCGTGTATGCCGTTGAGAGCCAACAGTCTACGTTTGATTTTATATCGGCAGACTGCGACCTATGTAGGAGTGGAGAAGTTTCATTTCGACAGCGAAAATCAGAGGCCGCTGAGAGCCTGCAGTTACATGGACTTTTGCTGTAACGGCAACGTAACCCTGGGTGTAACTGTGATCTGTTGTGTGGGATCCATGGCGTAATCAAGAGGCCGCGGAGAGCCTGCAGTTACATGGACTTTTGATGCGACGGCAACGTAACCCTGGAATGTAACTGTGACCATGGATGGGGGTGATAATTTCCAGAGCATTCTCACCAAAGATATATCCTCTATTTTCAAAAACTGTTTTCTATATTTTCAATAAAATTATTTTTAAAAGTATTTTCACTGGGTGTTGAAAATGGGTCTGGTAAGTACTTATGGATTTTCAGTCCTACGCCTGATCAACGTATGACCGAATTTCTGTGAGAACAAAGACGGACTTTTGAAAACATCAAGTTATAGAATGATATTTTTATAAAACTACTTTGATAGTACTATATATAGATTTTAAAGATGTTCTAAAAATGATCAAAGGAAAATTTATCTGATTTTAACCATTTTAATAAATTTGGCTTAGATCCTTTTCGAGGACGAAAAGATTCTAAGGGGGGAGGAGTGTGATAACCTAAATTTTAGGATATCTGTAATTGATAAGTTAACTAGGTTTAATCAGTAGAAATACTGATTTATAAGTTGAATAAACAATTCAGGTAATAAATTAGAAATTCAAATAGTAAAATATCTTAAAATAAATTGGATATAAAATATATATATGATTTCATAATTTGTTTATATTATTTTCTTTAAGATATTTTATATAAATTAAGGAAAGTAAATTTCTCAATAGAGAATTTAATATAAAAGTATAATTAGAATTTTATTCATTTTCTTTCTAATTGTAAATTGATGAATAGAAAGGGGTAATTTAAATATTAATACACTTAAGATATTTCTAAGTATAGAACTAAATTTTTAATTTAATATAAATATTTAATAATGTAAACAAGCATATGTAAATATTTGAAAACATGGAGTTAATACAAAGAGTAAGCAATTTAAAAGATATTAAACATTTGTAAAAAAAAATTAAATTTTAAAATAAAGATACTTAAAATACATGTGTAAGTTTCTCAACACACCTAGTAGACACATGTTGAGCCATAAAATAAACATATTGACAAATGTTAAAGATTTAGAAAAAGTGTATTATTTAATTTTTGTTTTTCTTTTATTTTTAAAATTTACTTATATAAACATATTACTCCTCATCTTATTCTTCTTTTCTTCAAATTAAAGAAATTTTTCAGATCTAAAATCTGAATGCATCTACGTGCAAAATAGAAATCTGTTCAAAAAGAAATCTGCAACTTCCTCTAATCAAATCAAAAACCAATGTTTCTCCTAATCCAAAACCATCTTCAAACTGAAATGAATGTAAACCTGAATAATCAAATCTGCAACTCTTAAGTTCTGCATGCAACTTCATCAATGCCTGCATTATTTTCTTGAAGCATGCATGTAGATGTAAATCAAGCAAACTGCAATTGTAAATCAGGGAGCATTGTAGAAAAATCAACATGAATGTTTTAAAGGCAAACTGAAGTTTTTGGAAACCAAATCCAGAAGCAATTTGAAGTTTTGAAATCAAAGAAATTCAGGTTCAAGCTTTTCAATAAACATTGGATACACTGCTCCTAAATTACTGGTGAGTAACACTTTCATTTTAATTTAATTTAAGTAAATATAGTTGTTGATTGATTCCTAAGATAATGATGATCTGTGCATGGATAAAGATGATGAGATTTTTGTATATAGGCATGAGTTTTCTGAATGAAAGCTTGCTGTTGAAAAATATGTTTGGTCTGTTCTAGAATTCCAGTTTTAAACCATGATCATCTCATGATTCAAATCTTGTTAAGAATTTAAATTTAAAATAATATGTGGTTATAAAATATAAGTTAAGTTTTAATTTTATTTATTTAATATGAAAAAAAAAGAACTGAAATGTCTCTGAAAACACAAAGATATAACAGAACAAACATTTGAAAGTAAGAATTTAAGTATCCAGATTTTTTGATTTAAGATTATCAACAGGTTATATGATCAAAGACATAAAATTTAAAACTAAATTTAGAAATTTTAGTTTGGGATTGATTTAGTATATCTGGTTTAAGTAGAAATCCTATTTGGGTTGATACTGTCGATCTAGGAAGTATGGGTGGCCAGTATCTTTTCTGGTGATGGAGTGTTGATCTAGTATTCAAGGAAAAATGGTGAGAAGTGAATTAAAGCAGTGTGGCATTGGAAATTTTGAATTAAATATTATAACCCTAGTTTGGTTCATCTGGAAAAATTTGATCACCGTAAACCCTATAGGCGACCGAGTGCTTCCAAATTGGTGTGGGTGAATGACGGAGTGTGGGGAAGATCGTGGCCGGAGGCGTAACTTCTCAGATGATCGGATTTAGGAATTGGAAGTGGATTACTGTATCGACATTTTGTTCCAGGTTGAGCTTGAAGCTCGTTTTTGAGTTTGGGTACTGCAGTTAGTTTGATGATCGGAAAACAAGATGAGGGATGATCGCTGATTTGCGTATGGGGTCGCGAAGGGTCGTAGTTGATGACAGCGGTGGTGCATGTGCACGGAGGACAATGGGTGTCAGTTGTTTTGGGAAAGATGAGTTACTCGGGTTGTTTTGGGTTGAATGGTGTTTTTGCTCGAAGCAGGTAGGTGTTGAACACGAAGTACTTGTTATGTGGGTTCAGAGGAGTATGGTTGTTGCAGTTTTTTTGGTTTAACTGACAGTTCTGTAAAATTTGAATAAGGCGGATGAAAATGTTACTCGAGTTATTTAGCGAGTTACTCGAGTTATGTTAATGATTTGTTCGAGCTAGATTAGGATCGACTCGAATAATTAAATTATTGCTCGAGTTAGAATTTGTTACATATTAGAAAACATGTTATGGTTTCAAGTTTTGAAACTGAATTTTTGTGTAAAGCAAAGATTTAAATAAGTTTTAAATCTAACTTTAAATTATGAATTCAAGTTTAATTTAAATATTAAGATGGAAATGAATGAGTTTTTTAAAAAAAAAATACTTTAAAGGGTTTATTGTTTAAAAAATGTTTTTAAAAGAAAATTTGAATTTAAATTAGAAATTGGAATATAAAGAAATGTTTTAAACAAAGTTTAAATTTGATTCAAGATGCGCCAACCATCTGTGCACGTGCAAGCATTACATAATCGCGTCTGGGTTTGCAGATTATCTAGGAAGAAGATGGAGACCCGAGTCGATCGTATGATTTTAAGGGTTTGACTCGATGCAGAACGAGTTAGTGAGTGCACAGGGGTTTAGCTTGTGAATTTTGTTTTGGCTCGGATCTGGTGGTTTTGAAGAAACTAGATCTTGAATAAATGGTAGATACAAGTTGGAGTTGGTTAAAGGAATGTTTATTTGAGGCAAAACTATTTTAAATAAAACTTAATAATTAATTAAGTAGTCAATTGGAATGGGAAATAAGGTTTTAAAATTATTACTTAAGGGTTGTAAGAGTTTGGAAGTTTGTATACCAGGATAAATTATTTGATTAAATCTTAAGAGTTTTTCTTTCAGTAAGTTTAGTGATGTTAATTAGGTAAGTGTTAAGATAGATGCTATTAATTGTTTACTTAGATAATTCAAATATTATGACAATTAGGCCTAAGATTTATTAAAAGATCTTTATTTATAATTAAGCAATTAATTAAGGTAAAGGGGTTATCTTAATTTAATTAAGGTTTGGTGATTAAAGATTAAATTAATTGAATTAAAGATAATTAACGGAGTATTTGGTTAATTGACGGATTAACGACTAATTAAGGAAAATAATTAGAGAATAATCACTTAATGAATTAATTTGAGAGATTAATTGACCATAGAATAGTTAGTTACTAAATGTAATCAATTAAAGGTAATTAATAAATGTGATTATTTATGAAATGTGAAAAAAAATTAAGAGATTTATTATATAATAAATCTTGTTTATCTATGATGGAATGGTAATGGATGTTTTGGTTAATATCTGGTTGGCAGTCTGTGATGTTTTATATGATGTATAGATAAACAGAAAAGAAAAAAAATGTGAATTTTTTTTCTGATAATAAATTACCATAAACATGATACCCTGTATTCAAATTCTATTATTCACTAAAAACAACTATGGTTAAAGAGGATTGAATTAGAAGAGATCAGAGTCGGGTATTAGTTAAATATCCGAAATCACTTCGATTCTTTATAAATCGATATGTGAAATCAATGGGTAGATATGCAATGATTTTAGTGAATTGAATCATTTGACCGGAGTTTTGGTACTAGAGATCGATGTATGAAATAAGTAATGCTTATATCAACTTGTGAAGTTGTAAATCTAAATGAGTTACCCTGGGTTTTAAATAGGTTGTATGATTTTGTATTCCATATTATAAGGATTTACTCACGCTTGTTTTCCCGCTGACCCGGGTGTTACTTTGATGTAATGCTCGGGTCAGACCGAGTATTACAGATTTTCAGGTAAGGACGTTCTGGAGATCAGGAGGCGAGATGGCGAGCAGGAACGTATGGAGAGCTTCTGATGTTAATATATTATAGTATCTGAAACAGATAGATTTATCTATTCTGTAATTGTAAATCTGTTGTAACTTTGATATAATAATGTGTAATTTGACAAGTACAGTCCCTTTGTATAACTATTATTTATGTGATATTATATTTTATCCGCTGCGAATGTGAGTTTGTGAGTTTCTTATCTGTTCTTCTCTATCTCTTTCTTCTTTTCTCTAACTATCTGGAATTTTCGGGATCGAAAATTTCCGGGTCGTTACATACACCTTCAACCAAACATCATCATACAATCTCAAGTTTTTATCACATTCAAGATCTGAAGCATCATCAACAATAATCTTGCTAATTTCAAGAGGTGGGTAGAAATCTGCAGTCCAAAATTCTTTTCCAGCAGCTTAAGGCTTAGGAAAAGAATAGGTGAGTAAATTCTTAAATCAAAACTTTAAGTATAAAATTGTTGTATGTTGAATGTTTACTCTGAAATGCTTGCATGTCATTTACTTGTGAAGTATTTGTTTACTGTTTTAAAATTTGACTGTGCATGTTATAAGAAAATATAACTCCTCTGTTATTTCAAGTTGAAAGCAAAATTTCTGAACAAACTTCAAATTTAAAAACAGTAAGATGATGCTGAGTTAATATCTTCAAATATAGAAGTTAAATTCAATATGAATTAAGAAAAAAAATATTTTTCATAGGAAACAGTTAAATATCTACAGGAAGTAGATATGCAGCAAAAAATATATCATGTAAATTTTGTTGAATTTTAATGAATCAAGATTATATACTAAATCTATAATGCATGATATGAATTTTAAAACAGGAATCATAATTTTTAATTTACAGTTGAATATGAATTTTGGGTTTAACTAAATTTGGGGCTTTTGTTAAATTCTTATGACCGAGTTGTTTTTAAGCTTTGAAATTTGAATCGAAGGTGTGTTTAATGTTGTATAACACTAGAAAAATACTAATTGAATTTATTATGCAACATAGAATTTGGAATTGTGATTTTTAGGGTTTGTGCTCTGTGTGTTTGTCGAGTTGAGGAGTTTGTTCGTATGAAACATAGGGATGATCGAGTTTCACATGGTTTGGGGTGGAGTTGTGTTTGGATGTTGCGAGTGCATGGCTGAAGTGGGGAGGCGAATGGTGGTCGGTGCCGAGGGTGATGGGTTTGTTTCCAGGCATCTGCAGTTTGAAATTTTGGGTTCGAACACCCAAATTTCGTTCGAGTTTGAATTGATGGGTTCTGGAGTTTGAATCTGGGTCGAGGATCGATTTGGGGTTTGCGCAAGGGGTTGGCGGCAGCGGTGGAGGCGCCGGAGCACCGTGCATGTGCACGAGGTAGCGGCATGTGTCAGTGGTGTTGTCGCGTGTGAGTGATTCTTTTCCTCGAAGTCGCGCTCGTGTTTGGTCGCGTGAGAGTCGCGCGTGTGCTCGAGTGTGTGTGCGCTGTTGCTTGTGTGTGTGTGTTGGGTTCAGGTGGATGATGAGAGGGTAGGGAAGAGATGGAGTTGAATTTGTGTTTAGTTGAAGTTTTGGTCGAGTTTAACTAAGTAAGTGAATCAAGCTTTAAAATTTGTTTAAATCTAAAATTTGTTTTAAGTTTAAATTTAAACCTTTATATTTTCACCACTTTATAAAATGTCAATGTTTTATTTCAAAAGTAAATCACATTCTATTTGTCGAAGTTTGAAATAATTTTACATTTTTAAAATCTAACTTTTTCAAAAAATAATTAGTTTTAATGAATTGAAATATTTAAATATGTAAGAGTTTTAATGATGAATGAAATTGTTTTGTTTTGAAAGTTAATTAAATTTTGAAATTAAAGTTTGCTTTAATTAATTAAAAATCAGAGTTGGAATTAATTAATTTATTTTGGTTAATTAATTTGTTAGATTTAATTAATTACTTATGAATTATTTAATGGATAATTAAGGATTAAATTAAATAACAATTAATAGGTTATTAATTAATTTATTAATTAATTTAAGATTAATTCATAAGTGATTAATAATTGATTAAGTAAGTGATTAATGATTTATAAATTAGTGATTATGTAGTTAATTAATCAATTGATTAGGAATTAATTAATTAAGTAATTAAACATCAATTAATTTATAATTAATTGTAAATTATTTAAGGGTTAAGATTTAATTAATTAAATAATTAAGATTAATAAATGAATAATTAATTATGTAATTAAGATAAATTAATTTGTGATTAATTAAGAATTAATTAAGGTAATTAGGAATTATTTAAGGTTAATTAATTATACATTAAGGGTTAATTAATAATCAGTTAAGGAATGATTATTTTTTATTAATAAGTAATTATAGTAATTGATTGATAATTAAATAAAGATTATTAATTAGTTAAGCATTAATTAATTAATAAGGAGACAATTAAGAGGTGATTAATTAATTAAATGATTGTGATTAATTAATTAACATTTGTTTAATCAAGATTAAGTGATAAATTCTTAAGTAATTAATTTAATTTGAATTAATTAAATTAATTATAATATGAATTAAGTAGTGGTTGCTTGTGGATGATAGTTTGAATTGATATCTGAATATGGTTGATATCTGTTGAATGATAGTTGAGTTGTACTCTGTGATGAGATATTGTATATCTGTGATAGATATTGGTTATTATCTGTGGATAATGTTGTGTGATGCTATGTTTAAATCTGAATTGAATTGTTTAAATTTTTAAACAACTTGGCCTTTAAGACACGTTTGGATTTCGATGAGACCGGGATCGGGAATCAAATTTGATTTTCCAAAAACCACATCGATCCAAGTTAAACGTTAGGTCGTGACGTCTCAAGTAAGGATAGAGATGGAGTTTTAGAATGCAAGGGTTAATATCGTTAACTCTGAGGGTGATTCCAAAATGAGTGTAACAAAATAATGCCTTCGGTTTCGTTCGAACCCGGCACGAACTTGTATGGATTGAATGCTTTCAGAACATCATCAGGTGGACGATGAGCATTCTAAGAGATGTGTTCTTTATAAAGGTAATCGTAGCCTCAAGCCTCATCAACTAGAAATGGCTAAAACAGGAGAAGTGCAGCAAGGCTTCGTGGGTAGCCCCCACTTGAGAGTGAGATTTACCCCTGTCTAGAAGTCCCTTATATGTTCGGCTGTGTGGGCAGTTGTTGGCCACAACTGCGGGGTTGTCTTGTTCGGAACTGTCCAGTAAGAGATGGGTCCGGCCTTGTGTTGCAGGGGATCGGGAGTGGTCCTCGGTACGGTGATCTAGCCCCCGTACTGTGACGGGCGGTACCCAAGTAGCCCTGCTATTGATGGAAACCCATTTTCCCTACGAGACCCTACGGTTTGGATTGTATTACCCACTTTCGTGGCTAGTAGCTGGAATTTAATAGATGTAACAATTTCGGCTATTTTCTATTTTACTTGAAAACCTAGACCCTATTATAATATCACTGAATTTCCTATCAAATGTTTTGGTTAGCGTAAGGTAAAAACTTACCCGTGTTTATTTGTGGGAAGTCTTACGTTATACCTTTTGTTTCAAAATGATTTTAAAGTTAAACAACTTTAACTGATTTACTCACACCAGACCCATGTCTGACCCAAAGTTTATTTTGTTTTTCATAAACTCTTGGGTACTCAAATTTTTATGAGTAGCCAAGTGATTAGGTTTGGATTAGCAAATGTTTTGGAAGCTGGAGCTGGAGTCCAGAGGTACTATCTATCTATATTCGCTGTAGTAGCATTTTGGTGTTATGTTTTGAGTTGTATGGGTTGGGAAAACTATTATGAATGTCTGATGTAAGAAATCGTATTATTTTGTGTACTCTGATATGTAAACTTATGTAATGGATATGTGTAATATTATATTTTGTTCATTTCCGATGTGAGATTCTGATTAGTGTTGTTTCTTTTCTTTCTATCTTCCTATTTCTATCTCTTTCTTTCTTATTGATGATACGACTTTCTGGCTATTGAAAGACGGATCGTCATAGTTGGTATCAGAACAATGGTTGAGAAACACCTAGGCTCTGGAATAGTATCTATCTTGAGAGTGCGTATTTGTAATTTTCTTATATAACTATATCCATATCTAAATTGATTTGATTACCTGTTCAGGTAGCCAATATGAGTTCAAGAGGCCGAAGGGGAAGAGTTGTTGGAAGTGCATCAACTGGTAACAGAAGAGAGCAGACTGATAATGAGACTGTTAATCCAGTTACGTCTCCAGTCAGTTTTTCCGCATTATGCAAGGAATTTGTTCATCTTGGAGGAAAACCATTTCAGGGATCAAAAACTATAATAGAAGTTCAAGCATGGATTCGCTCGTGTGAGAAGATTTTTAAGAGCATGAGGTTATCAGATGAGCAGAAGAGAATAATGGCTGCATGGCAATTACAAGGTGGTGCCGCGGTATGGTGGAATTCAGTGACTGCTAATATCTCGGAAGATGGTATGTCTTGGGAAGAATTTATGGAGATGTTTGAGGAAAAGTTTATGCCTGCTGCAGGAAGAACTCGGCTTTATCAAGATTTTCTGAATCTGAAACAAGGAAATATGTCTATAGTTGAATACGAGACAAAATTCAACGAGTTATCTTGCTATAGTCCAGGACTTATAGACACACCTCTTAAGAAGAACGAGATGTTTGTCCAAGGATTGAGACCTGAGTATCGTGAGAGAATGACAGCACATCTGAAAGGGTCTTTTGTGGAGCTTATTGATATGGCGTTAAGGTATGAAGATTTGATGAAGAAGAGGTCAGCGGCACAAGTTGCTGCGTCAGGAGGGAATTCTTCTAACCAGAATAAGAGAAAATTCAATCCTAACTGGAAGAAACAAAACAAGAAGAAGTCTGGGAACAATAATGGACCCCGAAAGTGTTATATTTGTCAACAAGAAGGTCATCTGGCAAACAAATGTCCCAGCAAAGGATCTCAGCAACAGTGACAGCGACGGCAGTATAGTGGACCAGGGTCAGCCTTAGTTCAAAAGTCTCTTTGCTTTAACTGTCACCAACCAGGAAACATGATTAAAAACTGCCCGCTCCTTCATAAGGTTCAACAGAACAAAGTATTTGCTTTGGAAGGCGCACCATCAAACTCGTCGAAAGGCAAGGGAGTTTTAGAAGGTACTTTACTTTTAAATGGAAAATATATTAAAGTCTTATTTAATTCTGGTGCTTCTTTAAGTTTTATTTCCCTGGGAACTGTAGAGAATTTCTTACTTACCCCTAGTATAGTTGACAATCCCATTTGTGTATCAAATCCTATACGAGGGGTAACCAAATTGGACAGGATTTGCAACGATTTGAGAATCTCCTATCTATCCCATAATTTTTCCTGTGATCCTTATGTATTGGATTTTCAAGGTTTCGACCTTATATTGGGAATGGATTGGCTTGACAAATATAAGGCTATTTTAAATTGTGATGAAAGAACAGTTTCGTTGGAAACTGATCTGAGTAGAATTGCCAGAGTAATGTGTGATAACTCTGGAATTCACTTGAGTAGTCTTTTACATGGAGTGGAGACCTCTCAAGAGGATATTGTAGATATTGAAGTAGTCCGGGATTTCTCCGACGTATTTGAGGAAGTTAAGTGTTTGCCACCGCATCGGGAAATAGAGTTTCGTATAGATTTGGTTCCTGGAGCAGTTCTTGTAATTCAACCTAGTAGAAGAATGGCTCCAAGAGAAAGGGAGGAATTAGTGAAGCAAACTCAAGATTTGTTGGAGAAAGGTCTGAATAGACCAAGTTTTTCCTGTTGGGGTTCTGCTGCAGTTTTTGTCACCAAGTCGGATGGGTCGCTAAGGTTCTGTGTAGACTACCGTGAACTGAACAAAGTGACCATTCGGAATAAGTATCCTCTTCCTCGCATTGATGATCCCTTCGACCAGCTTCATGGTGCAACTGTTTTTTCTCAGTTAGATCAAGCATCAGGTTTCCATCAGTTAAGGGTAGCTGAAGACAGTATTCCCTTAACTGCATTTAGGGGACCTAATTGTTTCTATGAGTGGTTGGTTATGCCTTTCGGGTTAACCAACGCTCCTGCCTACTTTGTAGATATGATGAACCGAGTCTTTAGGGATGTTCTGAATAAGTTTGTTTTGGTATTCATCGATGATATTTTGGTTTATTCTAAATCGGAAGAAGAGCACAAGCAGCACTTGAGAATAGTTTTGGAAACTCTGAGAAGGCATGTGCTGAAGGCGAAGTTTTCTAAGTGTCATTTTTGGAAATCAGAAGTAAAAATTTTGGGACACATTGTTTCTGGTGAGGGAATCTCTGTAGATCCAGCTGAAGTTGAGACTATTCTGGAATGGAAGCAGCCTCGGACTCCTACAAAAGTTCGCAGTTTTCTTGGATTGGCTGGTTACTACAGGAAATTTATTAAGGATTATTCTAAGATCTCTTCTCACCTAACGAAACTGACAAGGAAGGGAGCTAAATTCAAGTGGACACCGGAATGTGAGGAAGCTTTCCAGAAACTGAAGACAAAATTGACAAGCGCTCCTGTATTGGCTATTCCTGATGGTAGAAGCAAGTTTGAAGTATATACTGATGCCTGTATTGTTGGATTGGGAGCTATGCTTATGCAGAATGGTAGGGTTATTGCATATGCGAGTAGGCAGTTGAAGCCACATGAGAGGAACTACGCTACGCATGATCTAGAGCTATTGGCTATTGTTTTTGCTCTAAAGATATGGAGACGTTATCTTTTAGGAGAAAAGTTTGAGTTATTCATGGATCACAAACTGATGAAATATATTTTCTCTCAAAAAGATCTTAATCTGAGACAGCAGTGATGGCTTGAATTCTTGGCATCATACGATTTGGATATTCTGTATACTCCGGGGAAGGCGAACGTTTTGGCAGATGCTCTTAGCAGAAATGCGGTTCTTTCTCTTTTGGAAGTGGTTCCATCTCTTCTGAAAAGGATTTCAAGCAAGCAGGAATCTGATTTAATGTTGAAAAGAATTATCAGAAGGGTTAGGAAGGGTCAGTGTCCTAGTTTTGAGATTGATGACCGAGGAACACTAAGGATTAACGCAAGGATCTGTGTTCCGTATGATAGGGATCTACGTCAGGAAGTATTGTAAGAAAATCATCGTTCTAGATTAAATATCCATCCAGGAATCTCGAAGATGTACAAGGATATGAAGAGGGTTTTCTGGTGGCCGAAGATGAAAAAGGATATAGCCAGATTCATTAATAGATGTGTTATCTGCCAGCAAGTGAAACGAGAGCAACAGAAGCCAGCCGGTTTGTTACAACCTTTGGAGGTCCCGACATGGAAATGGGAAGTGATTTCGATGGACTAAATCGACGGATTGCCTAAGACTAAGAAAGGGAATGAAGGAATATGGGTGATTGTGGATCGTCTTACCAAGAGCGCCCATTTTATACCAGTTAAAGCAACCCGTACCGCAGTTTCTTTGGCAGAAATTTTCTTAAACGAGATTGTGAGATTGCATGGCATTCCAGTCAGCATTGTAAGTGATCGAGATCCGATCTTCACCGGCAAATTCTGGGAGGCATTGCAATCAGCTTTGGGAACTAATTTAAGATTGAGTATAGCATATCATCCACAAACAGATGGACAAACAGAAAGGCTTAACCGAATTCTAGAAGATATGCTAAGAGCCTGTGTATTAGATTTTGGAGGATCATGGGAGGATCATCTACATCTGGTAGAGTTCTCGTATAATAACAGTTACCAAGCAAGTATCAAGATGGGTCCTTACGAAGCATTGTATGGAAGACCGTGTAGATCTCCAGCTTGTTGGATAGAGTCGAAAGACTGTATTGTGCTTGGACCAGATCTGATCCATGAAGCATCTGCTAAAGTCGAACTTATCAAGAAAAGGATGAGAGCTGCTCAGGATCGACAAAAGAAATATGCTGATAAAAGACGAAGACAATTGGAGTTCGAGATTGGTGATTTAGTCTTTGTCAAAGTTTCCCCTATTAAAGGAGCTGTAAGATTCGGGAAGACAGGGAAACTCGCTCCGAAATACATTGGTCCGTTCCGAGTTCTCGAGAGGATTGGTGCTGTAGCATACAGGATTGAATTGCCAGTCCGGATGGCTGGAATTCACAATGTTTTCCACGTATCTCATCTATGGAAATATATGCACGATCCATCTCTTATTGTGGAGCCAGCTGTGCAGGAAGAATTAGAGGTTGAGCCGGACTTATCAGTTGTCCGACATCCTGTTCAGATTGTTGATCAAGATGAGAGGCAACTCAGAAAAAGGATAGTGAAGCTCGTTAAAGTCCAGTGGAGTGAGGATCCCAGAGATTGTACCTGAGAGACTCTGGATAGCTTTAGGAAGGCTTATCCGGATATGTGTCTGGGTAGCTAGTGGTTGTATTGGATGTATGATTGTTTGGATGTTTTGTTTGATGGTTACTTATGTATGGATGTTATGTATGTTTGAAGTGTTGAATAAATGAAATTTTGGATTATCTTTTGTTTAAAATTTCGGGGATGAAATTCTTTTAAGGGGGGAGGATTGTGATATCCCGGAATTTCACACCCAATTTAAATATGATAATCCATATAATAAACTAATTTTAATTGATAAATTTGTTATTTTATTCAACAGCAAATAAATGAATTGTAAATATACATTTATTCTAATTAAAAACCAATACATATATAAGGAAATGAATGTGTTAAAATTCTATTCATATCAAATTTAATTTTTGAATTGGATTTCAAAACTTAAATTGAGTTTGAATTGATAAATTAAAAGATTTAAAATATGTCAATTTTTATTCTAAATTTTACTTTGAGTATTGAGTAATATTCTCATGATTTTAGTTAAGTTATAACATTTGTTTATATTCATTCTTTAAAGGAGAATTGATTTTTAGAAATTTAAAATGGATTTATATAAGGAAAATCAATTAAGAAAAACATTTTAATTTCATTTTGCATGAATAAACACTTGTTAACATTTAAAACCTATTATTAACAAGTGTTAGAAAATTAGTTAGGTTTTGTGACAAGTGTCATAATTTAGGTTTTATTTTATTTAAATTTTATTAAAAACAAATTTTTAAAAGATATTTCTTATATACTTTCTCATTTTATTAAACAAGAAATTTTACATTCTTCATTTTTCAAAATCTGAACTTCATAAATCTCTATACCTTCAACCAAACATCATCATACAATCTCAAGTTTTTATCACATATTAATTCAAGATCTGAAGCATCATCAACAATAATCTTGCAAATTTCAAGAGGTGGTTAGAAATCTGCAGTCTAAATTCTTTTCCAGCAGCTTAAGGCTTAGCAACAAAATAGGTGAGTAAATTCTTAAATCAAAACTTTAAGTATAAAATTATTGTATGTTGAATGTTAACTCTAAAATGCTTGCATGTCATTTATTTGTGAAGTATTTGTTTACAGTTTTAAAATTTGACTGTGCATGTTATAAGAAAATTGAACTCCTCTGTTATTTCAAGTTCAAAGCAAAATTTCTGAACAAACTTCAAATTTAAATACAGTAAGATGATGCTGAGTTAATATCTTCAAATATAGAAGTTAAATTCAATATGAATTAAGAAAAAAAAAATTGCATAGGAAACAGTTAAATATCTGCAGGAAGTAGATATGCAGTAAAAAATATATCATGTAAATTTTGTTGAATTTTAATGAATCAAGATTATATACTAAATCTATAATGCATGATATGAATTTTAAAGCAGGAATCAGAATTTTTAATTTACAGTTGAATATGAAATTTGGGTTTAACTAAATTTGGGGCTTTTGTCAAATTCTTATGACTGAGTTGTTTTTAAGCTTTGAAATTTGAATCGAAGGTGTGTTTAATGTTGTATAACACTAGAAAAATACTAATTCAATTTATTATGCAATACAGAATTTGGAATTGTGATTTTTAGGGTTTGTGCTCTGTGTGCTTGTCGAGTTGAGGAGTTTGTTCGTATGAAGCATAGGGATGATCGAGTTTCACGTGGTTTGGGGTGGAGTTGTGTTTGGATGTTGCGAGTGCATGGCCGAAGTGGGGAGGCGAATGGTGGTCGGTGCCGAGGGTGATGGGTTTGTTTCCAGGCATCTACAGTTTGAAATTTTGGGTTCGAACACCCAAATTTCGTTCGAGTTTGAATTGATGGGTTCTGGAGTTTGAATCTGGGTCGAGGATCGATTTGGGGTTTGCGCAAGGGGTTGGCGACGGCGGTGGAGGTGCCGGAGCACCGTGCATGTGCATGAGGTAGCGGCATGCGTCAGTGGTGTTGTCGCGTGCGAGTGTTTCTTTTCCTCGAAGTCGCGCTCGTGTTTGGTCGCGTGAGAGTCGCGCGTGTGCTCGGGTGTGTGTGTGTTGTTGCTTGTGTGTGTGTGTTGGGTTCAGGTGGATGATGAGAGTGTAGGGAAGAGATGGAATTGAATTTGTGTTTAGTTGAAGTTTTGGTCGAGTTTAACTAAGTAAGTGAATCAAGCTTTAAAACTTGTTTTAAATCTAAAATTTGTTTTAAGTTTAAATTTAAAAATTTATATTTTCACCACTTTATAAAATGTCAATGTTTTATTTCAAAAGTAAATCACATTCTATTTGTTGAAGTTTGAAATAATTTTACATTTTTAAAATCTAACTTTTTCAAAAAGTAATTAGTTTTAATGAATTAAAATATTTAAATATGTAAGAGTTTTAATTATGAATGAAATTGTTTTGTTAGTAAATTAAATTTTGAAATTAAAGTTTACTTTAATTAATTAAAAATCAGAGTTGGAATTAATTAATTTATTTTGGTTAATTAATTTATTAAGATTTAATTAATCACTTATGAATTATTTAATGGATAATTAAGGATTAAATTAAATAACAATTGATAGGTTATTAATTAATTTATTAATTAATTTAAGATTAATTCATAAGTGATTAATAATTGATTAATTAAGTGATTAATGATTTATAAATTAGTGATTATGTAGTTAATTAATCAATTGATTAGGAGTTAATTAATTAAGTAATTAAACATCAATTAATTTATAATTAATTGTAAATTAATTAAGGGTTAAGATTTAATTAATTAAATAATTAAGATTAATAAATGAATAATTAATTATTTAATGAAGGTAAATTAATTTGTGATTAATTAAGAATTAATTAAGGTAATTAGGAATTAAGTAAGGTTAATTAATTATAAATTAAGGGTTAATTAATAATCAGTTAATGAATGATTAATTTTTAATCAAATTTTAATTAATAAATAATTATAGTAATTAATTGATAATTAAATAAAGATTATTAATTAATTAAGCATTAATTAATTAAGGAGACAATTAAGAGGTGATTAATTAATTAAATGATTGTGATTAATTAATTAACATTTGTTTAATCAAGATTAAGTGATAAATTCTTAACATTTGGAAGCTGGAGCCGGAGTCCAGACGTACTATCTATCTATATTCGCTGTAGTAGCATTTTGGTGTTATGCTTTGAGTTGTATGGGTTGGGAAAACTATTATGAATGTATGATGTAATGAAGTCGTATTATTTTGTGTACTCTGATATGTAAACTTATGTAACGGATATGTGTAATATTATATTTTGTTCATTTCCGCTGTGAGATTCTGATTAGTGTTGTTTCTTTTCTTTTTATCTTCCTATTTCTATCTCTTTCTTTCTTATTGATGATACGTCTTTCTGGCTATTGAAAGACGGGTCGTCACATCAAATCATTAATTAATAATCTGTACTTATCAAATTAATGATCCTTGATTTCAAATTAATTAACCCCTAATTAATTAACTTTCAAACCTTAATTACTTATTTATTTTCCCATTATTAATTAACTAAAGTAATCAATTATTCTTTGACTAATGTTAAATCATTAAATCTTACTTAACTTAAGATAAACATTTTTCTTATTAATGACTTAATTTATCATTTACAAAGCCTTCGAAATCTTATTTTTAAATTTCATTTTTAAATTTAAGATTTAAAAATGATTAACAAATTCAACTTTAACAAAATTTAAATCAATTACAAATCTTTTAAATCAAATGTTAAAGAATACTTATTCTATATAAAAGAGAATTATGAAGTTTTTAAACCAAAATTTATTTAAATTTAAAATCATGTTTTTATTTTAAAAAAACCTTTTCAAAATCTGTTTTATAAAGTTGCTTCGGATTCAACCCGCAAGCCAATCGAGTACTTACCCGAGTAAACCCCGCTTTTTTTTCAAAATTTAGTTTAAGTTTAAAGTTTTAGAACACGAAACTAATCACTCGCAGGATTCCCGAGCACCTACTCGAGTTAATACCCTTCAATCCCGAAACGTTCTTCGAGACAAACAACAACCCAAAGTTCCTGACACCACATCGCTGTCGTGCACGTGCACCGGCCAACCAGCCTCCTCCGACCATCCATGACGACACACTCATGTCGACGATCAACCCCAAACAAGATTATGACCATCAGAACCTTAATAGCCACTCGAAATCAAAATCGAGCATTAAGGCATAAACCTGGAACAAGAAGCACAACCTGAAAACCACTCGTCTTCACGCTTCTGATCACTAGAATATCTAAACTTCCGGCCTCGCCTTCGCTAACACCCATGCTATCATTTCCTTGAACCCCATGCAGCTCGATTCACCATAGATGCCACGGTGATCAAATTTCTGACCAAGACTAAAAACTAAGGCTACATGCTTATATGGATCACCGCCGCCGCTACAATGACTTGATCACCAATCAGACATTTTTCCCAAACTTCCTGATCACTATTTCACCTCTAGTGAGGACCACGGCCATCCCGATCAACTAGATCGCCAGAGACATCCCAAATCTCCCAATACTGATCAACTCGAACTGGTCCCACATCCTAATACTAAAAATTGTGATTTTATTAGTAAAAATCATATTTTTGAATAGGAATTCAATTTACATTCCTGGATTGGTAAATTAAGATGTTTGAATTTTCACTTACTTCAAGCATGCTCTATTCCTTTTGATTTTCGGAGACATTTCAAATTTATTTTAACTTAAATAAAATTTTAACTTTGATTTATGAAGAAACAAACAAATTTTGTATGAATTCTAAAGCCTAAAAGAGGTTAGTTAAAGAGATAATAGATTTTTAACCAAAATCTTAGTTTTAAAACTAAGAGCAGGCAAGAACATATACACAGCAAGCACACATATATACATTCATATACACAGAAGATTCACCAATATATACACACACAAAGCATACTCATTCGCGATAACCCACATGCAAACAGATATTCAATACTTAAGCTTTTAAAAAGTGGTGTTACTCACCTGTTAAAAATGATGAACATAGCACTTTTAATTTGAAAAAGCTTTTAACTGAGAAAACTTGAATTGCTGTAATATGCTTCTGATATTAAACTGGAATGTTGAAGATGCTTGAATGCTGAAGAAAATTACTTGAAAATAGTGATGAAATGATTTGGTTTGAACTTGCTTGATTAAATCTTAGGTTTGGAAAGGAAACAGGCTTTTGAAACTCTCAGGTTTTAAGAATGCGTGCAGGCTTTGAGTTGTTTGATTTGAAAAGAATTCCAATTTTGGCTTGAAGAAGAACGTTCAGGCTTTAGACAAATGGTTTGATTCTTGGAAATAAATAACAGGTTAAAGAATTTGATTTCTGGTTTGAGGTGGTACTTAATCACAGATTTGAATGAGTTTCTGGTTGAAGAAATGATACAGGTTTTGGGTTTAGATTTGAAGATGATTAACTAGCTTTGAATTTTGATTTGTTTCTTGTTTTTGAAAGTATTTATTACAGATTTTGTTTGGAACGACCCACAGTTCTGTACCCCTTGATTCAACACTATTCTACATCAATTAACTCAAGTTGAATAGAAATACGAACCATTTGGGTTAAAGAAGAAGAGGTAGAAGAAGAGAAAACAGAAAACAACAACAGAATATTACCATCGCAACGGAATAAAATATAACAGATAATAAATGATCTTTACACAAAAGAAAACTATATCTGTTTATACATACATCATCAGAGTACATCAACATCAATAACATATAACTGGATACACATCGGAACAATAATCAAGTACGAAAGTACGTATCGCCATCCAGCTCGTCTCCTGAGCTCCACAGCATCATATCCTGTATTCTATAATACTCGGTCTGACCCGAGCGTTATAGTTAAATAACACCCGAGTCAGTCTGGAAAACCAGCGTGAGAAAACCACACTCAAATTGATTGTTAAAGAGTTCAAAATCTTTTGAAACAAAAGCATCTCGTAAGACCACGCCACAAATAAGCATGTTGGGTTTTACCTTACGGTAGCTAAAACACATTTTATTAAAATCCTCTGATATTATAATAGGGTCTATTTACAAATACTTATTAAAATAGCCGAAATTGTTACATTATTAAATTCCATCTACTAGCCACAAAGTGGGTAATACAAACAAAACTCGTAAAAGGCACGTAGGGAGGATGGATTTCCAACTAATGACTAGGCACTGGGGTACCACCTGTCACAGTACATGGCCTAGATCACAGTACCGAGGATTACTCCCAATCCCCTGCAACACACGGCCGGTACTATCCCTTACTGATAATTCCCAAGTAAGTTCACTCCACGGTTGGGATCAGCAACCGCACCACTAAGCCGAAATAAAAGGGACATCTAGACAGGGATGACCTTAACCTGAAATGGGTGCTACCCACCTAGCCTTGCTGCATAACGCCTGATTTTCAGTCATTCCCGGTTGATGAGGCTTGAAGCTAAGCGTTACCTTTTTAGAACATATCCCTTAAAATGCCCATCGTCCATCTGACGATGTTCCGAAAGCATTCGTCCATACAAGTCTGTCCCGGGTTCGAACGGAACCGATGGCACTACTCCTACTACATCCATTTTGGAATTATCCTCAGGATTAGTAGCGACTAGCCCTTGCACTTCATTGCTCCATCTTCGACTCTGAACTCATTTTTCCACGAAAACGTACAAACTGGATCGAAGTGGTTTTTGAAAATAAATCCCGATCCCGGTCTCTTCGAAACGATCAACGCATTGGCTAATATTGATAGTCGGTTATTTAACTATCAATTAACATTCACAAACATCCATCACAAATAAATAATATCCCAAATTATTTATTTGTCTCAAACTATCTTCGCAGGATATATTTCCACTTTTCAAACCTTTTTGAAAACAGTTTCAAACTATCTTCCTTTTACAGAATAAATATCCCAAATATTTTCTATTTCCAATGAAATCTCCAAGCACAAAACTTTAGATTTTTAAAATAGTTTAAAAACACTTTATTGTAAAATATGCTTTAACATTTAAATTTAGAAAATACTACTTTAATACTTTATTGAAAATAATACTTTAGAAATAATTAAAATAAGGTTACTTTATAAATTATAAAACTAGATTTTCTCCTTTAAACAAAATACTAAGCCACCTTTAAATAATTACAACGATAATATATTTGAAAAATACTTACTTTAGAATTTAAACATTTAGCAACAATAAATTTTATAAAACATGTTTTTTCTTTAAAACTTTTGTCTTATATTTAAAAATTTACTTTGAAAACGTACTTGGCTAACCAAGGAAATATACTTCTCTTCACCTTCTTTAAAAATAAATCACTATTTATTTTAAACAAATGTTCCCATTCCTTTAATAAATTCCCATTGTGAAATTCTTTTTCCAAATATCCATTGATATATTACTTTGCTTTTAAAAACCCAGTTTATAAATTTCATAGCCAAATTCTCCTTTAAAAATCCCGGTTTTGCACACTTAAATCAATTCCCAAATTGATTTCCAATTTACTCCATTTGTTCCAAAATCCATTAATTTCATATTTTATTCCTTAATTATGATTCAAAATACTTTTAACTAAAAATACCAATTTTAGATTTCACAAATTACTTCTTTATCCCTTTAAATAAATTTTAAACTTTTAATTTTAAAATAATTCTTTACTCCTTTAAATGATATCACTTAAGTTTACGATTCATTAATTTCTGTCTTATTCAAAATTCTTTTTTTTTCCCATACTCGAAATTATTTGTTAGTTAGTATTTTAATATCACTTCCATTCCTTTTCAATTCATTCGTAATTTATTCAAGTTTGCTATAATTATTTTACTTAAAACTCCACACTTTTACTGTCTTTCCAAAATCCAATTTATATATTTTGATAACTTAGTTTACCGAAACATATTCAAGCAAACCATAGCATTCAATATCCCAATATAATTTATCATATAATATCAAATAATTACAACAGAGAATATTAAATAAGTTAAATAAATGTTGAGGAATCCAGTTGGATCCCTCCAACCTATTCCCTGCATCCACAGACGTTAGCACAATATAAAATACCAATTCCACTTCGAGGTGGAATATCGTGTTATATGGGATTAATATAATATCATCTGCTATTATGCAGCGCATAGGGTATCATCCGCTATATAATGCAGGAAATCAATCATTCTAGGATATATTACATACTATAATATAGCGCATCAAATCAATTCAACCATTCAACCAATTATTTAAATTTAATCATTTAAATTTAAATTATTACTAGATGAGTGAGATTAACTCACCTTTGCTTCCTGTTTTGCAACCCACTTCATTCTCGATTTGATTCCATGATTTTCAAAGACCTTGTATAAACATTAGGTGTTTTATTAATATTCGAGTCAATTGAACAATTAAATTCCCATTTGATAATTTAATTAACCACATATTTTATTATCTTTAACAAAATTAAATTTACTAATAATTTAATTTTAAACTAATTTCTTTTTAAATAATATCTTAGTAACTAAAATAATTTAGATAAGTTAATTAAACAATTTAGTCTCTATGATACGTTATTTTAAAATAAACCAGTAAGTTAAAATTGTGTATATGTATATTATTTTCTTTGAAACTATATATATGTATACTTATAAAAATAAATCATAGATTTCAAAATTTTAATTTTTTTTACAAACTTCCAACGTTTAAAAATCTAATTTGTTTTTGTAAACCCTACAACATTCTTTCCTTTTTTGGAAATTCCTATACTGACAACTAAATTTCCAAAAAGGTAAGGCTCGTTTAAAGTTAACCAGAATGATTTTTTGATTTTTTTTCTTTCTTTCTTACTGTGTAGGTATATATACATAAATCTATACTTATTTTTTTTCTTTCTTAAACTATATAAATTTTCCCAATCAGTATTAAAATAGAGCATAAACGAAAAGAAGAAGAAGAACAGATACCTTAAGAAAGAACCAACACGAGAAGATCCTCGAAGAACTCGACCTGACACGCCACCCACCAAGCTCCGCCTCTGTCACGCCTTCTTCCAGATTTTGCCACCAAAGCCCAACGTTTAAGGCTCGCGACAGCTACCCACCATCCATCGCGGGATGCTGTCGAAATCACCCAAACGACTCTGCCATGTTTCGACCCTGAAGCCCTATCCAAAATCGCGAATCCGATTGGTGCCTCTTCACTTACACGCGCGCTGCTCGAACTGATATCGATGCCAAGGAAGACAGCGGTATCATTCAAAGAAGAGGAAGTGGATGAGGTGGATTGCATCTCGATGGAGGATGGACCCTATTAATTTGAAGAAGCGGCAGGATTTTATTCTTAAGATTTTAATTTTGAGGGGAAGAAAATGAGATTTTGGGGAAAGAAGAAGTGAGGGCTCGGTTGTAAATATTAAAGAGGGGAAGCGTGTAGAGGAAGATTGCAGTGTTTTGAAGGGGAAAGGTATCGATATGAAAGGAATACGGCTGGAGGTTGATTAGGGCATACATATTTATTTAAATTAAATTCAAATCGTCTCGATAAATGCAGCTTACAATTCCGAATTCCTATCAGGGCGTGCCGCTAGGCATTTATAATGTTATACCCCTATTTCGAACGCAATGGAAAAGGCTGCGAGTCCTAATTCGATCGAATGAAGAAGATAGCTTTCTTGAGCCCAGTTATTATATTTAATTCGATATAAATTTCAGCACGTTTATATATATCGTACACTCACACAACAACTCCAATCACTAGAAAAATTGAAATCCGATAATAATGCACTATTATGGATCCAATGGAACTGGTTTCGTCGAATTCTGAGACTGTACCTCAGAAGGCTATTTTTAAATATCAATTTAAACGATAAAATTTTAAAACTTAACAAAACACTTCCAAATTCAATTTTAACACCTCTACTATCTTCGGTACTATCAATGTAACTTTTACAAGTCTTCAAATTATTTTAACAGGCTTAGAATTCCAAATACAACATTTTACCTAACTTCAACTTATTTAATTTAATAATTTAATTATCAAATAAATAGTAATATTTGAATTCAAGTTAAAAATTAACTTTTAAATATTTAAAATCAATTAAATATTCCAGTTTCAAATGCTCAAAAATTCTAGGTCGCCACATTGTTTTGAGTATACAGGTTTTAAATTTTCTTAGCATTTGATTTGAAAAGAATATAAAAGAAATTGAAGGGAAGAGGCATATGTTTATATAAGCTGAAAATATGATTTAATAAAAATAAAAGAAAAATCGAAATGGAAAATGACACATGTTTAAAATTTAACATCTGTCAATTACCTTAGTTTATTAACTAACACTTGTTATAATGTGTCTTGATTTTATTACACTTATCCTTTAAGTAATTTTATTTAATTTTAAATGTTAATAAAAGGTTTTGTACTTACTTTATTATCTATACATGCTTATCTTTATATATATATATATATATGAATTTCCTTAGAGAAAATAAAGTAAAACAAATTATACACATATTTTTAAATCCAAAATATTTTAAAATATATAACTTTTGAATTTCAATTCTAAAAATCCAAATTCAAATTCAAATTAAATTCAAAAACCCAATTTAAAATCAACAACATATTAAATTTGAAAATAACAATTCAATTTTCTTTAAAATCTATTTATAAAAATAACACATTATTATTATTGTTTGAAAATAACAAATTGCTAGTTTTAAACAATTTATAAAAGAAATTATCTCTTTATTTATAATGTACTTATATTACTAAATGAATTAATGATCATATGTAAATTGTGTTTTAAACTTATATAAATATTTTCAAATCATATTTATCAAGTAATATGTAAAAAGAAAATAAAAAAAATCATTTTGTTAATTTCATTTAAATTTAAACTTAAGCTAAATATATTTTAGACAATTAAACATTTATCTTAAATTATTTGAAACTATGTGGTTATTTATTTAAATAAGCTTTAAAAAGTTTTTTTTTAAATTTTAATCAAAATTTCCAAATTACCAAAATATATTAGAATTTGGAAACATGATTTTTACTTATTTATTAAATTTCAAACCAAAACTTTTCTATTTATAATATATGCAAATATATATATATACACATTATAAATAGAAAACATTTTATTAATTTCTAAAAGATAAAATTTACCAATTAAATATTTATTAGCTTTTAAAAGAATAAATTGCCAATTTAAATTAAAATTATAAAAGACAATTATTAAATCAATTTAATTATTAATATAGATTATTAAATTGATTTTGTCCAAAATTCCAGGTCACCACATTCCTCCCCCATTAAAAGAATTTCGTCCCCGAAATTTAAAATCAAAGGTAATTTAATAACCCATCAAAGATTTTATTTTAAATCACAAGCATCTATTATCTACCATATGCTAACAACCGTGGCAACCAATTCACTCAATTAAACAAATTTAATGATCCTGACACAAATGAGGATAGACTTCCAAGCACTATCTAGAGTTTCCCAGGTATAAACACTGGGATACTCGCTCTACTGAATCCAAACTAGCTATACTACTAAGATACAAATCTCCTACTCATCTGGATCTACAATCTGAATAGGATATCAGACCATAGACAAGTCTGATTCGACTACCAAATCCTCCTGAACTGCTGGTTCCACAACCAGTGATGGTTCATACATGTACTCCCTCAGAGATACGTGGAACACATTGAATTCCAGTCATCCAAACTGGCAACTCAATCCTTCATGCCAAAACACTTATCCATATCAGAACACAGAAAAGATCTAATAGCCCGGAGCTAGCTTCCCAGTCTTACCAAATCTTATAGCTCCTTTGATTGAAGAAAACTTATCCAAAATCAAATCTCCGACTTCAAATTCCAAATTCCTCCGTCTCTTATCCACAAAACTCTTCTGACGATCATGGGCTGCCTTCATCCTTCCTAATCAGCTCAACCTTCGCTGATGCCTCTAGAAACAAGTTGTACCAAAAACAACCCAACAGAATGATTCACTCAAAATCAATCCAAAATCAAGAACAAAAACTTCACTTCACAAACATCAGAAGACTACAAACTTAATCTTCTAAATCGGGAAAGACAAACCAGGTGCACTCGCAAATCTTGCTTCAGATCCAGAAAAACTTCCTGCAGAAACCCTCTAATCCAAAACATTACAACTTCCAGTTGCTTCTACTCTAGAACAACTACTATCTCGCTTCTGCTGCACAACTCTAATCTAGAGTAGATGAGAATGTCGATGATGAAAACAAGCACAAACTTGACTGACACATCCCAAGAGACACGGTTCATCAAATCCATGAGAGAAAACTCAAAGGTTCCACCAAAACTTCTCTCTAGGAACCATCCTTCTACTAAGCTGTACCACCTGTAACACTCCTGGAATCCTAGTCGATATGAAAACTCAATCTCCAAATGCTATGGCAATCCTCGATTTCTACGAAGACATCCGAAAAAAACTCTGGTAACTCTGATAACTCCTACATCCCTTAGAGATGCCTCGATCCCAAGCAAAAGTTTATTCAAGAGAACACTCAACTATCGCAAGTCACTTTTTCGATCAATCCCAACCTAATTTCCAAAGAAATTGTTCTCTGTTTTCCAATTAGAACAGCTTATGCTAAACTAACTAATCCATCGAAGAAATGGATCCACTCTGATGTTTCTGAACTCTACCTCTAGAAAACTGCTAAGCCAGAAGACCATTTGTCGACACACAGAACACTCAGAGCTGTCATGTTTCCACAGATGCCAAAGACTCCGTATCCAAAGCTCTTCGAATCTCAAAGCCACATCAACCAATCCCACACAGAGCCTCGAGATAGGCAGACAACTCCTCGAGAAACTCAGGCCTTAACCCAAACACAAACACCCTGTTGAACACAATCTCATCACTGATGCAGACATACTTCCTTAATCTTGCTCCAAAAGAAACATCTTCAGAAACATCCATAGTTACTGCGCCTCACCACGCAGTTGCTACTTCCTGAAGTTGCCAAGATACCGTCACTAGCTTCAGCTTATCTGACAGATCACTTGCACTTCAAAGATGGACTATGAACCTCAAAAAGGCATTCTTCAGAGATTGGTGAAATCCTTTCACCACTGGAAAGCTTATTTGAGACGGTATTGGGTCTACAGTCTCGGCAGATACACTTCCAACTTAAATCACTCGCATCACTACCATTGGTAGTCGTGTTACACACACTACTACCCTATCTACCTCTAGAACTCATATTGGAAAACCCGAATAGGTAACCTAATAAATAGATAGAAATATATATATATATATATATATATATATATATTAAAATTACAAATACGCACTCTCAAGAACGAAATCACTCCAAAGCCTAGCTATTCACTCAACCTAGCGCTCTAATACCAACTTTAATGACCCGCCTTTCTCCCACAGAAAGACGTATCATCTTTAAGAAAGAAAGGGATAGAAAAGAGAAAAGATAGAGAAGAAAGAAAGAAACAACATCAGAATCTCAACAGCGGAACGAATAAATTATATTAACTACATAAGTATTACAAGTATACAACATCTATCAGAGGTACAAAACTTATACACAACATACTAGACAGTTATAAACACCTGTCTAGTTATTACAACATAAGATACAATTCAAACAAAGGTCTTAGAGATCAACATAGAGGAACAACCTATATGTCTACAAACGCTGAAGCCTTCTGCTCCATATCTCCTTCTGAATTCGTCAAAGCTAACCTCAATCCCTTGGTTACTCGTAATAATTTGAGTACCCAAGAGTTTAAGAAAAACAGAAATAAACTCCGGGTCAGACATGGGTCTGGTGTGAGTAACATGTTAAAGTTGCTTAACTTTGAAAAACCTTTGAAAACATAATGTATCTCGTAAGAATTCCTGCACATAAACACGGAAAAGTTTTTACCTTTCGATAACCAAAACATTAGACAGGAAATCCAGTGATATTATAATAGGGTCTAGGGTTTTCAAGTAAAATACAGAAATAGCTGGAATGCTTACATCTCATGTTCCAACATAGTTGGGCACAACTAAAACATACGACACTTATTGGACATTGGATTCCATACAATGGCATGGCTACTGGGGTACCGCCCATCACAGTACGTAGCCTAGATCAACATACCGAGGATTACTCCCAATCCCCTGCAACATAAGGCTGGAACCATCCCTTACTGGATAGTCCCAAACAAGACAACCCCGGTAGTTGGAGCTCACAACTGCCCACACAGCCGAATAAAAGGGACCTCTAGACATGGGAAAATCTCGTCCTACTTGGGTGCTACCCACTTAGCCTTGCTGCACCTTCCTTATTTTAGCCATTCCCGGTTGATGAGGCTTGAGGCTACAATTACCTTTATAGAACACATCTATCTTAGAATGCTCATCATCGACCTGACGGTGTTCTGAAAGCATTCCATCCATACAAATTCGTACCGATTTCGAACGAAACCGAAGGCATTATCTTATTGCATTCATTTGGGAATCACCCTCAGAGTTAATGACAATAGCCCTTGCACTCTGAACCTTCATCTTCACTTGAGATTCACGACCTATCATTTAATTTGGATCAATGTGGTTTTTAGATATCCAAATCTGAAAGCCCCATCCCGTTCTCATCAAAATCAAAAACGCCGTCTTTTAAAGCGAAGTTGTTTTTAAGTTAAAACAATTTGATTTATTATCTATATTCACGCGGATAGATAATTCACATCATCACAAATAGATAATCCATATTATCATCACAATTCGACCAAAGCACCTAATATCACATATTAGCACATATCTCATATCAGAGGTAAACAATTCCAGGCATTAAATAACACTCAGCCATCCATAAGCAAAGATCTATTAATCACACTATCTATAATTAACTTAAAATGAATTAAATCAATTACTTCATCTCTAATTAATTTAAATAAATTAAACTAATTACTTTCATCACATAAATCTTGCTTACCATTAATTACAAATCAATTAATTAACCATCCTCTAATTTTTCATCTTAATTAATCATCCTTGGTTAATTATCTTCTAATTACATTAAGTAATTTGCTTTTAATTAATTACACAAATCAATTATACTTAACTATCTATTGGAATTAACCTTTAATTACTTCAATTAATTAATTAACTGTAATTAAATTACATTAACCCTTGGTTAATTATAATTAATTAATTACTTTATAATCACTCATTATTGATTAATTATCTTTAATTACTCAATCCTTAATTGCATCATTAATTATATTAATTAATGATCCTTAATTTCTTCTTAAATTAATTATTCTTTTAATTAATCACATTTAATTAATTAATCTCTAACTAATCTCATTCATTAATCGGCCTTGATTAATCACATTCGGTAATTAATTACCCTTAATTAATTACCCTTAATTAATTACCTTACTTAATTAACTTCAAATAACTTTATTAATCAATTCTTAAATTAATTACACTAAGTAATTAATTATTAATTACTTCCACTAAGTAATTACCCTTTTTCAATTACATTCAGTAATTATACTTAGCAAATCATCAAGTGATTATCTTAAACTAATTAAACTAATTAATTAACTCTACTAATCACATTACTTTAATTGATTACATTGAGTAATTAATCCCTTAATTACTTTCATTGAGTTATCTTGCTTAAACAATTCCACTAATGATTATCTTTAATTAATTAATCTAATTAATTATTAAAATTAATCACATTAATTAATTATTTAATAATCCCTAATTAATGATCTTCACATTAACTATTAACAATTCTTTCATTACTTCTCTTATGTAATTAAACTTTAATAAACCATCATTAATTACACTAAGTAATTAATTTTTAATTACCAATTAATTCATCTCTAATTACCTAATTAATTAAGTGCTTAACTATAACTTAATTAATTTTTAATTACTTTAATTACTTGATAAATTAATTTCAATCATTAATTAATAATCTATACTTATGTAATTAATGATCCTTGATTTCAAGTAAATTAACCCCTAATTAATTAACTTTCAAACCTTAATTACTTATTTATTTCCCACTATTAATTGATTAAAGTAATTAATTATTCTTTAATTAATGTCAAATCGTTAAATCTTAATTAACTTAAGATAAACATTATTCTTATTAATGGCTTAATTTATCATTTACAAAGCCTTTGAAATCTTATTTTTAAATTTTCATTTTAAATTTCATTTCTGAATTTAAGATTTAAAAATGATTAACACATTCAACTTTAACAAAATTTAAATCAATTACAAATCTTTTAAATCGAATGTTAAAGAATATTTATTTTATATAAAAGAGATTTATGAAGTTTTTAAACCAAAATTTATTTAAATTTAACATCTTGTTTTTATTTTTAAAAAAACCTTTTTAAAATCTGTTTTATAAAGTTGCTTCGGGTTCAACCCGCAAGCCATTCGAGTACTTACCCGAGTAAACCCCACTTTTCCTTTTTTTCTCAAAATTTAGTTTAAATTTAAAGTTTTAAAACCTGAAACTAATCACTCACGAGATTCTCGAGCACCTACTCGAGTTAATACCCTTCAATCCCGAAACCTTCTTCGAGACGAACAATAACCCAAAATTCCTAACACCATATCGCTGCTGTGCGTGTGCACCGGCCAACTGGCCTCCTTCGACCATCCACGATGACTCACTCATGTCGACGATCAACGCCAAACCAGATTACGACCATCAGAACCTCGAGAACCACTCGAAATCAAAATCGAGCATTAAGGCATAAACCTGAAACAAGAAGCACAACCTGGAAACCCCCTTCTTCACGCCTCTGATAACTGGAATATTTGAACTTCCGGCCTCGCCTTCGCTAACAACCATGCTATCATTTCCCAAAACCTCACACAGCTTGATTCACCATAGATGACACAGTGATTAAATTTCTGAATAAGTCTAAAAACTAGGGCTACAGGCTTATATTGATCACCGCCGTCGATACAATGACATGATCACTAATCAGACATTTTTCCCAAACTTCCTGATCACCCTTCCACCTCCAGTGAGAACCACAACTATCCCGATCAAATAGATCACCAAAGACAACCCAAAGCTCCCAATACTGATCAACTCGAACTGCTCCCTCATCCTAATACTAAAAATTGTGACTTTATTTTTAAAAAACATATTTTTGAGTAGGAATTCAGTTTACATTCCTGGATTGGTAAATTAAGATGTCTAAATTTTCACTTACTTCAAGCATGCTCTGTTCTTTTTTATTTCCAAAGATATTTCAAATTTATTTTAATTTAAATAAATTTTTAACTTTGATTTATGATGAAACGAACAAATTTTGTTTGAATTCTAAAACCTGAAAGAGTTTAGTTAAAGAGATAATGGATTTTTAACCAAAATCTTAGTTTTAAAACTAAGAGCAGGCAAGAACAGATACATAGCAAGCATACATATATACATTCATATACACAGAAGATTCACCTACACACACACACACACACACACACAAAGCATACTCATTCCCAATAACCCACATGCAAATAGATATTCAATAATTAAGCTTTTAAAATGTGATGTTACTTACCTGTTAAAAATGATAAATAAAGCACTTTTAATTTGAAAAACTTTTAACTAAGAAAACTTGATTGCTATAATACGCTTCTTATATTAAACTGGAATGTTGAAGATGCTTGAATGCTGAAGAAAATTACTTGAAAACAGAGATGAACTGCTTTGGTTTGAACTTGCTTGATAAATCTCAGGATTGCAAAAGAAAAAGGCTTTTAAAAATCTCAGGTTTTAAGAATGCATGCAGGCTTTGAGTTGTTTTGATTTGAAAAGAATTACAGTTTTGACTTGAAGAAGAATGTTCAGGTTTTAGGCAAATGTTTGATTCTTAGAAATGAATAATAGGTTAAAGAATTTGATTTCTGGTTTGAGGTGGTACTTGATCACAGATTTAAATGAGTTTCTGGTTGAAGAAATGATACAGGTTTTGGGTTTAGATTCGAAGATGATTAACGGGCTTTGAATTTTGATTTGTTTCTGGTTTTTGAATGTATTTATTACAAATTTTGTTTTGAGTATACAAGTTTTAAATTTTCTTAGCTTTTGATTTGAAAAGAATAGAAAAGAAATTGAAGGGAAGAGGCATATGTTTATGTAAGCTGAAAATATGATTTAATAAAAATAAAAGAAAAATCAAAATTGAAGATGACACATGTTTAAAATTTAGCATTTGTCAACTGCCTTAGTTTATTCACTAACACTTGTTATAATATGTCTTGATTCTATTACACTTGTCCTTTAAGTAATTTTATTTAATTTTAAATGTTAATAAAAGGTTTTATACTTACTTTATTATTTATAAATGCTTATCTTTATATATATATATATATATATATATATATATATATATATGAATTTCCTTAGAGAAAATTAAATAAAACAAATTATACACATATTTTTAAATCCAAAATATTTTAAAATATATAACTTTTGAATTCAATTTTAAATCCAAATTCAAATTCAAATTAAATTCAAAAACCCAATTTAAAGTCAACAATATATTAAATTTGAAAATAACAATTCAATTTTCTTTAAAATCTATTGATAAAAATAACACATTATTATTATTGTTTGAGAATAACAAATTGCTAATTTTAAATAATTTATAAATGAAATTATTTCTTTATTTATAATTTACTTATATTACTAAATGAGTTAATGATCATATGTAAATTGTATTTTAAACTTATGTATATATTTCCAAATCATATTTATCAAGTAATATTTAAAAAGAAAATAAAACAAATCTTTTTGTTAATTTCATTCAAATTTAAACTTAAGCTAAATATATTATAGACAATTAAACATTTATCTTAAGTTATTTGAAAATATATGGTTATTTATTAAAATAAGCTTTGAAAAGTTTTTTATTAATTTTAATCAAAATTTCTAAATTACCAAATTATATTAGAATTTGAAAACATGATTTTTATTTATTTATTAAATTTCAAACCAAAACATTTCTATTTACAATATATGCAAATATATATACATTTTAGATAGAAAACATTTTATTAATTTTCAAAAGATAAAATTTACCAATAAAATATTTATTATCTTTTAAAAGAATAAATTGCCAATTTAAATTAAAATTATAAAAGACAATTATCAAATCAATTTAATTATTAATACAGATTATTAAATTGATATTGCCTAAAATTCTGGGTCATCATAATATATTTGTATATTTATATAGTTATATATATTTCCAAACATCATAAAGCTTGTTTATATTTATCATATATTTATGGATATTTTATCTTAATTTAAATGGTGGAGTTTATATACACATATAATTTTTTTCTATAAGATTTATCATATCCAGAGATTTTATAATTCAATATTTAATGTAATTTTTAAATCAATTTATACATATTCAGATATTTTTAATAGAAGAAATTTCTTTATTCGACTTAATAAATAAATATTTCAATAATTGAAAATAGTTAATTACTCAATAACAACGTCATGAAATTTGGGTAGTTACATTCCTTCCCCTTTAGAACTTTTCGTCCTCGAAAAGGGATGAAACAAGAATTTTTATTTCGATCTTTACTATTATTAATTAAATTATTCTTTTAAACATTTAAACTCCTTTCTCTTTTATTATACAATTTAAAGGACTTGAAAATCCCATCGTATTACCAAACTAGTTTTATATCAAAAAAATACCTTTTATAACTCGATGTCTTAACAAGTCCATCCTTATTCTCACAGAAATTCAGTCATACATAGGCGTAGGACTGAAAATCTATAAGTACTTAGTAAACCCGTTTTCAACACATAGTTACTTGGAAAACCTTTTCAAAAATGCTATAGAAATCTTCACCCCCTCCATGGGTCGCAGTTAGCACGATGATTGCGTCGATATCCAGGTGATATCCGTAAGAAAACTGTAGGCATCCACACCTCTCGACTTTCGCCATGGAACAGCAACAAATTGCAGCTACACCCAGTGTTGCATTACTATCACAGCAAAACCCATGTAATTGTTGGCATCAGCACCACTCGAATTATGTTGCCAAATGAAACTTCGCTACATAGATAGCAGACTACACCAGTTGAGTCCCACTGTAGCCTGTAGACACTCACTGCCACACGAATATGGAGCCACATAGATTGCAATCTACTGATATTGCGTTGCTCTCCCAGCGAAATCAAACATAGATTTTAGGCAATCACTGTCACTCGACTTACGCTATGGAGCACAGTAGATCGCAGTTACACAAGGGTTACGTTGCCGTCACAGCATAACCGGAATGTACCTGTAGGCATCAGCGCCACACGAATTATGCTACCCCAAACACAATCCTCAGGAACTCAAGTTTTTTCCGGACGTCCTCTGGGATCTCAATTTTGAACCCCCCCCCCCCCCTTATGGCTCTTGGCAGAACTACTAAGTGGATCGCCTACTATAAGTTTCAACTCTAAATGGGAGCGTCTTTTTTCCATGCCATTCTCAAAACATATCATACTATATACATATAGTATCTTTTAAATCATAATCTTTATATGTATCATATATAAACTTCATTTACACAGAATCGATATCTTCAAAATAGATAATTCCCAAATTTGGCTTGCCCATTTTCCAAAACTCTTTTTGCCAAAATTAAAAGCCTTTAAAAATCAACGGGTTCCCAAAACCCTTCCAGTTTCATTCTCATATACATATAAAATCATTCTTTCAACTTAAATTTTTTACTTCTTAATAAGGTAAGTTTTTTGTTATGATAACTATTCAATCTTCATTTTAAAATCGTCATATTTTTCTCAAACATACTATTTCATTTCAAAATCTTTTGCCTTAATATCTCGATTTCGGTTCCAATTCAAATTTTTGCTTCGAGTTCCATTTGGGTTGTAATTCAATTTTATTTCAATGGGTATTCAAGTCTATGGCGTACATATAATCAATTTCCACTCTGACCAGTTTGAACTTAGAAAATAGCTTGCATATTTTTAAATAGTTAATACAAGATAGTTTGAGTATTAAAAAGAACGGTTTTGTATAGTAAATAACTTGGAGAGATTAAAATAATTTGAATATTTAAGAAGACAGTTTAAGACAGTTCATATTTAAAATAATTTCTTTGAAAATAGTCTCAAAGTCAAACTGATTCAATTCCCAATCTCCAATTCAAATAAATTTTCCATTTCCACTTTCATTTAAATTGATTTAACCTAGATTCCAATTTGAATTAACTTGAATTCCAACTCCAATTCAAATCAATTCCCATTTCGGTTTCAAATTGATTCGATTACGATTTCAATTAATTCAATTCAACTCCAACATTAGTAATTAAGCAATAATAAATTTTCTGTTCAAATTAATATAAAAAGTGGCTTTATATCAGATCGTACTTCTAAATAATATTTCACAATATCGATAGACTACATCACTAGTAGGTTCAAACATTACATTCATTTATCCATAATAAAAGCCTTACAAATGGTCATAAATCTAGACGCCTTCACCCCTACCTAGTGTAGAAACGAACAAATCCCCAACATCCTTCACAAAACACCCTTACGGACTTCCTACCGATGGGCCAAACCCGTACATGCAATTTTCAACAGGATGACCCCACTTATAGCATTTGTCGCAAAAGGTCTTTACACTTCCATTTTTTTGGATAACTTTTACTTCTCCCGTAGCGCATTCCATAACTTTCCTTTTCTTCCATCTCTTGGGACAATTCATAGCAATGTGTCTCGTTACAATGATAGCAAATAATTGATCCGTCGACTACTATTATGGGTATACATTTCCCTTTCCTCACTGTAGGGCAATGGTTTAGAAAGTGTCCTCACTCTTAACACTTCAAGCATAAAATCCCAGAGCAAAACCGTTTGACTATATCCTTCAATTCCTTTCTTGGTTTACTGCACTTAACTGCGTAATGCCCTTTACCATAACACATCCATAGCATCTGACATTATCATAAGGACCTGGTTCAGCCCTTTCCCTAACCCGTTTCTCATGCTCCGATATTGCTTCTTCTCGTGCCTTACGTGCAGCTGCTCCCCACTTCCTACGTCTTACCTTCCATTCTTCTCCTTTTGCCATCACTTACACTTGGACTAGAGTCTAGTAGGACTTCCTAACCTATATTCAAACCTTGATTAGTCAAATTTTTAGCTTTATTCTTATTTCCAAATATTCTTTTATTTCTTCCCGGTCATTTTTATAGTTTAATCCATTAATTTGATATTCTGGTTCATTTAATTTCAAGAATTCAAAACCATTTTATTCCTCTAATACTTACTCTAAATTTAAATTCTTATCTGTATCACCTTCCACTTATGAGTTCAAATGCTTACTTTTCTTTGGATTGTACTTCTCGCTTTTAGGGGGATTCCAGAGTTCAAACATCAATATTTATTTCAAGCCAACTTGGGATCACATATGTATATATATACACATATTTATCCCATTTACATATCAAATCAAACTTTAAATTTTAAACCATTTTTAATTCAAAACGAATTTATCTTCAAAACAACTCTTGTTTTAAAACAAGGATTTTTATATTCAAAAATATTCTAAAACTATTACTTATTACTTCCTTAGCGCTTTGAAATAATTCTAATTTTTTTGCTGGGGCTTAGATTAGAACTTCACAATTTAAATCCATTTTAATTTTATAAGTCACATTTGTAATCATGCTTATAAGATTTCACTTTCTTAAATCTTTCAATCTATTTTATCATTGTTTATTCTGTAATAAACATCCCTTTATTAAGAAGCAACGACCAATTTATGATAATAATCTATATTATCATACCCAGAAACTATATACTCCATAATACCTTCCTCAAAAATGCAATTAGGGTAAATTTATTTCATTTCGGAACACTTTGAAGAAAATTTCTGAAATTCCCGAAATTTTAATTTTTGGTTTAATTCTATTTTCAGCTTAACTTACTTGTATAGTTCATTCTTACCCAAATTTCTACTTAGTTATATATATGTTACCACCTATATTTAATAATTTTATTACAATAATTACATCCAATTACCTTGATATACCATAATAATTTAGAAATGTTACTTCCTTGTTTATCAAATGTAACCTTATTTAAAAATCATTTTTAAAATTGTTTTAAAAATCATTATATAAGAATGTAACAAGTACCCCCTTATATATAATACTCTCAACTCATTCTAGGGTACCACTGACTCTATCTCTAATGAGCAATCTATACCAGAGCCAAGGTTCTCCCTTAACCTTCATCTTTGATACCACGTGTAACGACCAGGCGATTTTCGTACCCCGAAAATCAACACTAATACATCCACCGTATAGAGTGTTGAACAATCGAGTGCTGGAAATACCAGGTTCTTAGGGTTAAGAAGAAAAGAGATAGAAGAAGAAACAGAAAACAACAGCACAGAATCTCACAATTGCAGCGGAACAAAATATAATATACAATAATAGCTTTTTATACAAGAAAGCTATAACTGTTATTATACATACATGATATCAGGTACAATAAATCTAGACAGATATAATAACTTGTCCTCAACTGCTGCCTATACAGCCTACAATACACAGCGGAATATGTCAACACGTGTAGTACGTCTCTGCCATCCAGCTCGTCTCCTGAGCTCCACAGCGTCCTAACCTGAAATTCTATAATACTCGGCCTGATCCGAGCATTACAATAAAGTAACACCTGAGTCAGGCTGGAAACCAGCGCGAGTAAACGCACTTAAATTGAAATACTTAAGTTACAAAATCGTTTGAAACCAAGGTAACTCGTACAACACATCGAGTATTTGTCTGGTTATTACTGAATGCTTATAACAAAAATTCATTAATATCATAGTGGTGTCCAAGCACAGTTACTTACTTAAAATAGTTGAATTTGTGAAATTAACCCAATTCCAGCCTGTTTAACTTTATAATCAACCTGTAAAGATTTGCAGTGATGATCAGATTGAAATGGTTCCGGATAACGCCGTCATCCGAACCCGGTCTCTTCGAATCCAAATATTTAGGGTAAATTGTTGAAAATAAACAATTTATTATTCAGGTTGACAATTTTCAAGTACGAGAACTTATTGTAGACATTTGTTTCAAATAAAATATATCATCATTTTGTTCTACTACTTAACTCGTCTGACCACTTCCTGCCACAAGCAAGAATAATTGGAATAAATGTCCAATAGAGTTAACCAATATATAGACCATTAAACAAATTAACAATTTATAACCATATCAAAAATTTCACATCAGGATTTATTTAATTTGATCAGCTGAAATCCATTTATGCCTTAATCCAAATTAATTATAAATTTAAAGAAATTATACAATAATTTATTTCTAGTAAATTTAAAGTAAACACTCTGTTTAATATCTAAGTTTGATAATTTATATAAGTTTAAAGTCAGCTAACAGCATAATTAATTACCCATTTAATTTATAAAATACCATTAACATTAAATTAAGGTTTTAAAATGACTATAGCTTTTTAGTTAAAAGAAAGGAAATATAAACTATCCTTTAAATGTATATATGCAAATTCCATTTCTTCTCTTCTTCTTTTTTCCTTTTCTTTCCCATTTTTTTCCTTCCTATTTTTCCTTTTCTTTATTTTTACTATTTCCTTTCCTTTAATTTTCCTATTTCCTTTCCTTTAATTTTCCTATTTCCTTTCCTTTAATTTTCCTATTTCCTTTTCTTTTACTAATTTTTTCTTTTACTCTGGCCCAACCCAGCCCATCTCTTCTCCCTTCCCTTTCTTTTTTTTCAGCTACACCTTCTCCCTTTCTTCCTCTATTCTTGCTTCCGACATGCACACAACCCTACACCATGCACATGCACACACCGACGCTTCCTTGCCATTCGCCTCCGGCCACTCCCCCATGTCATATCCGACCATCGAATTCCTCTGGCCACCCAGTTCTTCCACAATACCCCCTAGTTCAGCAAAATGATCTCGAGCCCCAAAACTGGAATGATCCAACCACCATTTCTTCCTCTTGTCCCTCCATCTCTGACCACAGCAGTCCACCTTGCTTTTCCAAAAGTCTCGCAACACCTTCCTCCTCCTTTTCCCCCTACCGCAGCCCTGGATCTCCACCGTGACACCACATTTACCATAAAACCAACCACGTCCCCGAACACCCCTTAAACCCTACATCGAATTTGACTCGCCTCCACGATCATCTATAAGTCATTGAACTATTTTTCGTAGGCTCCCCAACCCCGAACTACCTCCTTGCCGAATGATGAACCACCAAATCGACCCGACGACCTGAATGTCTCGGAAAACCAATCTCCGGTCATCTCCTTTCCCCTCATTCCACACACAACTAAAAACCTCCAATCTACCCCCAAAATTCAAGATTTCCATTAAAGAATCAAATCATATAACCCAAGTTTGAATTTATGAGGTCTAAATTTTGATCACCTATGAGTTGTTTATTGTAAACAAGGTCTTTCTCCTCCTATGCTATATAATAATGGATGGAATGATTTTTAAAATAAACTACACTTACAAACTAACAATCTTGATTTTAGAATCATAACCTGAAACTGCCTAAATAGTGAGAAAGGGATTTTTAAATTTGAAGGTTATAGCTTTTTTTCAAAGAACAGGGGAGATAAATCATGTCTGAGCTACAAGGTGTATTTTCCCTAGCTAAACACATATATAATTTATAAAAGCTTGTGAGTACATGAACACTTGGTGAAACAATAGTGTTATATTCAAATTTTTATAGGAAATTTATGCATACATGATCTCCCTGTAAGGATGTTTATGATTTACTCACCGTTTACATAGAATTATGAACTGCTGTAGTGATTTCTTCCTCAAGCTTTATGTATCCTGGTTCTATTCCTTCTGTTGTTTGGTGGCAACACTTAGTTACTATATATATTTTCAAGTGTTAGGCTAGTAGAAATGTTGAATGTTAACAAGCAATGTACTGGCATATATAGGAGAGGAGAGGGATAAGGCTCTGACCTTTTTTACAGGCTTTTTTTTATATAAATTTTGATTTTTAAATGTTTTCCCTGATTTGATTTTTCCTTTTTGCATGATTTGAAGTTTTGGGTAATTTGAAGTTTTATGTGTGATTCGCCATTGAGTTTAATATGCTTTTATGAGGTTGTCTCCTTGTGTACATACATGTACACTTCATATATATATATATATATATATATATATATATATATATATATATACTTATATATGTATTTGTCATCATATATTCATATGTTTACACTTATTTATATACACATTTGTTTTCCGTGACCATTCAGTTGCCCACGTGAGAAAATGAATAACCACTGGCTTTTTATATTCCCTTAATTCAGACTTTCGTTATTCCGTATTTTATATTTATTTCATTGATTCGTTTCTCATTCTCGTTTGTTCCCGTTCACTCCCTCTACTGTATAATTTGTTCTAAAAGAATAATGATTAATATATATATATATATATATATATATATATATATATAATGTTGCTCGTAGCTTGATGGTCCTACCTTCTTTTGCAAAAATCTATTCTCTTATATAAATATATAACATTATATATAAATTTGTACCTTTCCCATTTGAGTCTTCATTGTTTTTTATAAGAAATAAAAATATTATATCCAAGTTTATATATATTATGATCAAAGCCTACCCGATGTGATAGCTACCATCTTCATCATTTTCAACAACCACCCGCTCGCCCCTGCATGGGACCCAAACTCGACCTTTCCTACACTAGTCTGACCCCATCAAACACGTAAGCCTTGCCTCCGTTTAACCACATCCACTTCCCTACCCTCTCTGACCTGTGCTCCGCCTTCACCGCAGACAACGCCTGTGCATTTCCATCATTGAAACCCATGCAAGCCTCCACGTGACAAACATCGCACGCCCTTGTCGTCAATCACCAAAACGTGCAACCGGCCTCTCCCTCCTCACCATGACAGACCCGACACTTGACAGCCTCTGCGATAAGCTGAACGCCATTTGCCTCCCTCTCTGACCAACCTCTGCCATCAACAACCTACGTCCATCCACCAAAGTCCACCACTGCCATGAGCAGCCACAACCAAACTCGACCACAACCGAACTCGACCACAACCTTGTCCATCCGACCGGTCCAGCACCAGCCAAACACACGCTATTCAAGGCTGACCCTCTACGCAAGAAAACAAACAGGCCAAACAACCCCAGCCTCCCTCCTTATGACAGCCTTCTCCCTTACCCACCGCATAGCAATCTGGTAGCCTTTTTTTTGATTTTATAAAAGATTGTCTTAAGTGTTATTGGCAAAAAATTCAAAAACTGTTAGTTATGTGTGAATTTATACATATTCTTGTTTAGAGTATTTATAATATGTTAAAGTATTTGAGTTAATATATATGTTAATATTTTGGAAAAACACATACACACACGTGTGTGTGTGTGTGTATATATATATATATTCTGATTTTAAATATATGTGTTTAAGAAAAGATTTTGAAATAATATGTATAATGATTTTGTTAATATGTTGTTGAGTTTATATAAAATTTATATGATCTATTGTTATAATAATCAAGTTATAAATTATCTGCTTGAGTTTGTTATAATATATAAGTATATATAAGTTATCTGTTTGAGTTATATATTGGTTTATATATTTGTAATTTTATGTAACGATCCGTAAATTTTTAATAATTTTATTTGTTTTATTTATATATTTAATTGAAATTTTGTGAAATTTTAAACAATAAAATTTTGAAATATAAATTTGATATTTGGAATGCATCTAGTCAAACATAGCAACTGGTAAATTTTCGTCCGAAAATATGAAGTTTATTTTCATGCGTAAACTGATTTCAATTTAATCAGTTAAAAATCGATGAAAATAAAACGTTTTCAAACCTAAAATTTTTATATAGAAAAATTCTAAATCATCTTCTGAGCAATACGTCATTTTTCATTTTTCCAAATTCGGACTTCTTTAGCTCCGTCGATCTCATTTTTCTGCGTTTTTCTTGCATTTTTCATAGCAGAAAATTCGATTTTTTTATAATTCGGTCATATCACTAATATTTATATACTGTTTTGATCGTCTCACTATGCTTATCTCTGCGGTATATTTATTCATACATTTCAATGTCCGGTACGCATCGAAAATTGTGTGACGATCTAATGTATCGGTATCCGTTTTAACGTTTGATTTTGATTAATGTGTCCACTCAAATTTCCAACGGGCGAAGAGAAAAATAAACAGCTGTATGTGTAACGACCCAGAATTTCTGTCATTCGAAATTCGTATATTTAATTAATTTTAAAAATCAACAAGTAAAATTTGTAAGTCGAATAAATTATATTTTGAATACTTAGATTTAACTAGATAATTAAATCGATAATTTAATATTTGAAATTACAGAAATAATTGGAAACTGGGTTTAATGTGATTAAATTTGATTTGTAAAGTTGTATTAAATCACATTGGAGTCAGAATGATGTTATAGAACTTTTAAAATTGAATTAAAAGATAATTTGTGGAAATTGAATATTTTAATATTTAATTGACGAGTAAAAATAGCCATTTTTCAAACAGTCTCGAATTTCGACGAAACTAGTTTCATTGGATCCGTAATGTTAAATTATTGTAAGATTTCAAATTTCGTGTCAATCAGACTTAAGGTTTGTCCGGGGCAAGCTAAAACGCGTAGAAATCGGTTTAAGTGAATTTTAAATTTAAATAATTCGATTTGGAAACCTATCTTCCAAATACGATCGAATTAGCTCCCGATATATATTCCATTGCATTCGGAATAGGGGTAAAACATTATAAACGCTAGGCGGCATGCTTCGTTTCAAGTTCGGGAAAATTTCGGATGAATAGTGTTTTGGAATTTTCTATATAAGGACCTCAACATTCACATTTGCAAATTAAAAACCTAGGGTTTCATTTCAATGCCCTAGCCGCCAGCAAACGCTTAATGGCCAAAAATTATGCTTCTTCCTCCACGTTTTTCGTCAAATCCGTTAGTCAATTCAAAAAGTTTTCAACTACAAAAATATAGAGCACGTTGAGAACTTTCAATCCAACGGGCATGATCGTATAAAACGAAGTTAATCGATGGCAAATCTTGTTCGAATGTTTCACGTTCAACCATGGATTTCTCGACCGTGGATGCACCGAGCTCCTTGATACTCGAGCCGAGAGTAGTGCACGTGGAGGCGCATGGAACGGCGGCCTCTGATTGATGTCCAATGGGTCGTAGTGGATCGCGTTAATGAGTGAAATAGGCGGCTGAAATGGGTTAGCGTGCGTTCGAACACACCTGGAGAAGAAAAGAAATACACGGCCTTGATCTGATGAACAAAATCTAACGGCCACGATTAAAGTGAGGGTTTAAAATTAAAAAGAAAATGGAATTAATTTATATATAAATTTGTACAAACTTTAAAAGGTTATAACTTTTGATACGAGGTCCGTTTTGGACGAAACGACTTGCGTTGGAATCGTATGGACGAATACTACATGATGGAGCGAGATTGGGATTGATTGGAGCTAGTGTGAATTTTGGATAAAATTAAACGCGTTTAATTTTATTTGGAATAAAACGCTGAAACCGCTATTGGAAGCAAGGTGAGAACTTCTCACTCAATCGAATTTGTTTCAATTCAAATTTTAAATAGTTAAATTTAAAATTTCTTGATTGTGTGATTAAATGATGATTGCTATTTATTCTATTGAAATAGACCATATACGCCGCATAATAAGCGAAGGTTATTTTATTAAACACATATACCGCGATATTCCACCTTGAAGTGGAATTAGTATTATATATGTACTTGGAGTTGATTTCCCGCATTATATAGCGGATGAGACCCTATTGCGCCGCATAATAGCGGATGATATTTTATATAAACTCATGTACCGTGATATCCCGTCTTGAAACGGGATTGGTATTGTGCTAACATCTGTGGATGTAGGGAAACAGGTTGGAGGGATCCAACTGGATCCCTCAAATAATTGAATTTGTTTCAATGTTGTGTGTTGATTATTTATAATCTCTGTGTGATCTTTGTGATTGAAATCGTTGAAGGGTAAAATTTAGCCGAATATAATTTTGATATCATTGGATACCGAAAATAAATAAAAATTTGATTTTTGAAAATTTAGGTTGAAACTTTGTATTAAAATTTATTTTTGGGAATTGGATAAATTTAAAAGAAGGAATTCTGAAATAATAAAGTTTTATTTTTAATCTTATTGAATAAAATTTCAATATATGGGAAAAGCTTTAATAAATGGATTTCGGGTAATATTATTCAAAGGTTGAAGAATTTATTCAAAATACGGATTTTAAAGAGTTTGAAAAATAAAAGAATTGGTTTTCTTTAAAAAGAATTTATTTTTAAAAGGGAATAAAATTTGAAACCCATTTGGGAATTGATTTTTGGTGATTGAATTTAAATCTTTTGAAAATCCATTTGGAAATTTATTAGGTGTTTTGAAAAGAATTTGGAATCAATTTGAAAATTGATTTGGGGTTTAATAGAAATTGATTTCAATTTGAGATTAGAATGAAATTCACTTGGTGTTTAATTTCTTGGAAAATCAATATGGAATTTGATTTGGTTATTTTTGAAATCGATTGAAAATTTTAATTGGTATTGAAAGTGAATATTTGAAATCGATTTGAAAACCGTATATCAGTGGATATTTGGAAATTTAAATTCACCATGGAATTTATAAAGGAAAGGGAAATTTGTTTAAAAATAAACATTGATTTATGTTTGAAGTGTGGAAATAAATTTACGGATTTGGAACGTAAATTTAAAGTAAATCGGTAAGGATTTATTTAATTGGTTTAAATGAACCATTTTGAAATTAAAGTGTATTCTCCCTGGAAAGCCGAATAAAATTTCTGGATAACTTTGAAAAATATATACATATATATGTTTATAATTCTAGAATTGGTTTTGAAAAGGATACTTTGAAGAAATTAACTTCTTAAATTGTTTTAAATCCTTTAAGTAAAGATTTATTAAGTTGATATAGAAATGATTATTTCTAAGGTTTAATCAATAATTGTTTTAGAAAATAGTTATTTAAATAGTTATACTCTATCTACTAATTTTATTTTGAAAACTAGTTTGGACTTAACTTATATGTAATATTGGTAGGTGTTCAAATCGTTCATTTGAATAAATTTTATAACTAATATTTTAAGTAAAGTGTTTAAAAAAAATAGTTTTATTTCAAAGTGTTTTCTCGATATATTTTGGGTAAGTGTTATAAATTATTTTAAAATATTTGAACTCGGCAGATTTCCAGTGAAAATGAATAAATATTTGGAAGTGTTTCCGCGTAAGGAAAATGATTTGAAATTTGTTTTCAAAAGTTGTAAAGGTGAAAAGTAATTTGAAATTTGTTTTCAAATGGATGAAGTGTGGAAAAATATATCTTGTAAAGATATTTTTTTGAAAATAAATAATTTGGGAAATTATTTGGAATCTGGTGATCGTGTGCATATCTATTGATAGTTAAATAACCGACTATCGATATTTACCTTTAAATGGGAATTTGTTGTGATTTTCTTGAATTTGAATGCTGCATTATTTTAAAATAAGCGCTCATTATTCGATTTAGCCGAGAGAGGACCATTGGGTCATAAATCCTATTCCAAATAGTGATACGTCATAATGGATAACATTTGAAGACCGTTGTTGGAGACCGGATATATTCGAAAACCGAAGGATTACCGTTGAATGTCTCTGCATCGGCTGATCCCCGATATAGAGATTTTATCACCCTTTGTGATGGAAAGTCCGGACATGATTAGTGAATATCCGAATTGCAAGGTCTTCTTTGGAAGTGCCTTCGGTTTCGTTCTGTCCTAGAACGGACTTGTATGGATGTGTGTCTGACGTTACAATTTGAGATGTAAAGCTGGTTTCTGTCAAATACATTTCTGTTGGTGGCGGAATTTATTCTCTTAGCTTAACACCCTTCTCTGAGACGTACGAGCTCAGAGGTTATGTAGTTTATGGTTACTAGTGATACATTCCCAAATTGATAATGTGGCATACGAAGTGCTGCTGATCATTTGTTGATCGAAGCATGGCTTTTGTAAAAAGCGTAGCTTTGTGGACGAGACTTCGTCGGACCTCACACCCCGGAATGGTCAAAACAGGAAGAATGCAGCAAGGTTATAGGGGATAGCGCCCCTTAGGGTATGTTCGTTTCCTTTTGGATAGAGTTGGTATCATGGTATGAAGCCCAGACACTTGCCCTATGTGGTTGCTGCAAATTTATTACTTTGTGGTTGTTAGTATTGAGGATCCTCGGATAAAGGTTGTTTACAACCGGGGTATGACATACTCATGTAAGTAGTTACCTATTTTTACAGAGGTAACCCGGCCTTGTGTTGGCAGAGATCCGGTTAGGTTCTCGAGGCGTCCCGCCAGAGGCGTTCCCATGTGGCAATAGGAAGTTCCTTAGCCTGACCATTTTTTGGAAAATCCAAAGAAACAATACGAGCCTTGTACGGTTTTAGTTGTATAGCCAGCCATGGAATGTGGCGGTAACCTGCTATTGAACATGGTAGCTATAGTAGGCATAGTTCGGAATGTCTATGCTGGCTAAGATTTATATTATACTTTCGAAATGTTCTCCTGCATTTTGCACTCATAGTAATAATATCAAAGAAATTTGCGTATCAAGCATGTTTGGCTATCATAAGGAGAAATCTCCTCCAATTCTGCGTTTGCATGGTGTGTGTGGCGGGAGGCCTTATGGTAGTTACATTTTCTAAAAGAATTGCGGATCTATTTTAAAATATTTCTTTGCTTGTTTTTTTAAAGATAAACTGTTTTAAGTTCTCACACCAGTCCCATGACTGACCTGGAGTTTATTGTTCCCTTCCTAAACTCTAGGTGCCCATCATTTTCCACACCGGGCAGCCTAGAGTCAGGTTATCGGGATATTCTGGAATTCAGGAGGTGCTGTGGAGCTCAAGTGGCGAGCTGGATGGCGAAACGTATCACTTGTATATGATATTATCTTTTCCGCTATGTATCCATTTGTAAGGGCAAGTTCATATAATTGTCCAGTTGTGTTGTGTTGTGAGTTGACTCTGATGATGTAATGTATAAAATGTCAGTTCTTTTGATTTAAAGATTATTCATTTATCTATTATATGTTGTTCCACTGCAATTGTGAGATTCTGATATCGTTTCTGTTGCTTCTTCTTTCTTTCTTCTTCTACCTCTTTTTCTTTAACCTTAACGATTCGGTTTTCCGGCCTTCGATTGCTCGGCAGTTGATACAGTGGACGTATTAATGTCGATTTTCGAAAGTCGAAAATCTCGAAGATGTTACATTTGGTATCAAAGCATTTGATTAAGCGACAACCCTGGCTCTATTGGGAATTACTCATTAGAGATAGAGTCAGTGGTACTCTAGAATGAGTGTGAGTGTAATCATAGATATGAGTGCGTATTTGTTAGTGAATATAAAAATGTTTTATATTGTGTTTGCTTATCCGTTGAGCTATTTGTGAATTCTGGTCGGTATGTGGGACGCCATATTATTGATGGGGATTTCTAAACACTTAAACGAGGCAAGTCGACATAGTATCATTTTAAATTGGGTAAATGAAATAATTTTACCTCGATTATATTTTACATATAAAGGAAATAACTTTTCAGAAATTATTAAAGTGTATATAAATTGATAGTTTGGTTGTTGAAAATGTACGAATATATATAAGTTAATTAAAAGATGTTTGAATAATCTAGATAAAAACAACAATTGTAAAAGAATAATTTTATAAGCAAATGAATTATTAAGTATGGAATTATGACTAATGTGATCTACAATTGTGAAATAATCTTATATATAAGAAGTGAAACTATATGAATATATTTATAAATATGAGTTGTAAATAAAAATGAATTTGGACTATGAATTTGAAAGTTTTCGATCCCGTCTATTTTGAAAGTTGTTTTTCAAAGTTAAAGATGTTATTAAGTAAGATAAATCAATTTGGAATAATCTTATGTAAGTGAAGTGGAATAGTGAAATTCTATAACAAAAAGACTTATAAATGTGAGTTATAAGTAAAAGGAAATTTTTTGAAAGAATTTAAAGCACTGAATTCACTACTGTTGCTGGAAAATAATAAGGTTGATGACTGCAGCATCATCAGTATCATTTTCGAGTTTCTGTGCGATGGATTTGCTACCAATAGTAAATTGAAATTGAAGTTTTGTTATGATAAACAAATTTGATTTAAAATCCAAGTTGTAATTGATAAATATAAGTAAAATAAGTTTTGGACTTATAATATGAAGTAAGAATTTACTTTAGTAAAGTTGAAAGGAATTTGAGTTAGTAAATGAATTATATGATTTGAAATTTAACTAAGGAAGGTTAAATTAAATTGGATTTGAATTGGATTAAATATGTTATTGGAATGGAAAATTAAACTTAAGATGGTAAATGATTACATAGTATGAATTTGGAAGTTTATAAAAATAAGTTGTATAACTTATAAAATGTGAAAAGGTAAGTAAAACCAATTGTTAAAATGGTTAAACAGTTTTGTTAAGTAAAAACAAAGAGTTTGAATAGTGATATGGATTTTGACTTAAGTTAAATAAAAGTGACTTTAGAATTGAAATCTGACTTAGATTTATAAGTTGAAATTTAAGTTAAGTGAAACCAAGTGATGTTTATAAAATGAAATATAGCTTAAGTAATTTTGAATCAAATTGATTTTGGTATCGAAGTATAATAATAAAGTGAATTAAATGGATGTGGACTTGAGTTATATAAATGGAATTCAACCTTATTTGTTAAATGAATTAGCAATTGAATTAATAAATGGATTGAATATTAATCAATCGAATGTAAAAGAATTGATATAGAATAATGAATGTAAGTGTTAATTCATTAGAAGCTAATGAAGTTGAAATTTTTTTTGAATAATTGAAAGAAAAGTCAATTAGATATTAAACCAATTGGAAATTAAAAGTGTTAAACCAAATTGAATGTAAATTTAATAATTTGGTTATGTTGGTTATGATTTGGTTGTTATATGATTGTTAGTTGATTGTATATAATTCATTAAGTGTTAATGAAATTGAATTGATAAATGGAAAGCTATGTAATTGAATTTGAATTGGTTGTAAGCAATTAAAATTTGTATCGAAACCTTATAAATTGCTTATGGGAATTATTTTGATTGCATTGCTTATGAAAACTATGTGTTTTCTATTGAAAATTAGTGAAATGTTAACGAAATTCCTGTATATGTCACTTACATGTTTAAATTGAGTAAGTACAGGTACCGGGGCTGTAGTTGGCTGGATTTGGTCACGCTAAAATGCTAATAAATAACTGCTTTGCTTAAAAATGCTAAAAAGGTACGCTTACGCAATAAAAATAGGAAATATGAACTGTTTTTCTGTTTTCCGACCATGTATGTGATGACCTGGAATTTTAAAGCAATATCAATTTAATAATCTGAATTAAAAATTAAATTGATTTGATAATCTTTGTAATAAGATTTGAATTAATTTAATAATTCAATAAAATAAATAGTTAATTGATAGATTTTATTCTTTTTAAATCTAATAATTGTTTTCTATTTATAATATATATAGAATATTGTATATATTGTATGTAGATCTTGTTTTAATCTGATTAATAAATAAACCCTATTTTCTATAAATATGTATCTTTAGTAAAAATTGGAAATTATGATTCTATTTAAAAGTTGAACTTTTAAAATAAATATGGTTTTAAATACATAAGAAAATTATTAAAATATGGTTTAAAATATGTGTAACTCAAGTTTAAAATTTAAATAAATAACAATGAGATTATTTTGAGTTTCTTTTAAATATAATGTGATGATAAATAACTTATTAATAAGAAGACAATTTCTTTTAATAGTTGTTTATAGTTATTAAATATTGTTATTTTTAAAAATATAATAATACATTGTTTCAACAAATAAAATAATAATTGTTTTTCAAAAATTTAAATTGTGTAGTTATATTTGTAAATAAACTAGATTTCAAAAATTCAATTTGAACATGAATTCAAAGTTTTAAATCTAAAGTATAATTGTTTTTATTTTATTTTGATTTTGAATCATTTGTATAAGTTTAATATTTATTCATTTTAAAAATTTATCTACATATAAATAAATACATGTTAACTAATGAACTAAACAAAGATTCAATTTTATCTTATATTAACATGATAACTAAATAACTAATTAGCATTTAACTATAACTAAATTACATAATTATCACAAATTAAAATTTAAGACAAATGTAAACATTTTACAACTTAAATTAACATGTGTTAATTAATAAAGCAAGGATAATGACAAATGTTAAAGGTTGAGACAAGTGTCATTTATTCTAGTCTTTTTCTTTTATTTTAATAAAATCAAATTTTCAACCTATTTATAAATCTATTTCCCTTCCTCTTCAATTCTTTTCAAAACCAAAAGCTATGAAAACAAGTCAGTAAACATAAAACCTAAAATTTTATCTTCAAGCAAAAAAAAATTACCTCAAAACTAAAATCTGTAATCACTTCTTCATCCCAAAAATCAGTAATCCCTCCACTAAAACCAAATTCATAAAATCAAATTCCTTTAATCTTTCCAAATCTGTAGCATCCAAATCAAAATTAACCTACATATCAAAGCAAATCTGTTTTTAAAAGGGCATCTGCATTCTTCAACCTGAAAAATCAAATTGTAATTCAATTCTGTAATCTCAAAGCCTGCAACATTTCAATATGGAGTTTTCTGCATGCATTTGTATTGTAAAACTTGGAATTAAAGTAAGTTTAAAAAGAAAAGTGGTTTCCAGCTTTAAAAAGCACTTCTGCAAAAAAAAAACAGTTTTCAAAGTTTTTCAAATTGAAAGACCTGTCTTCATACTAAAACCAGGTGAGTAACACTTTTCTTAAAAAGCTTAAGTATAGTAGTAGTTGCATGTTAATGTTTGAAGTTAAGAATGTCTGTATATGATTGGATTTTTCTCTGTGTATATATGTAGGAGGTGTGCATGCCTGTCCCTTGTTATCAAGCTCTGTTTTTAATCAAAATTCATTACCATCTTATCTGATCTCTGTTAGGACCTAGATTCTTAACAAAAGTTGTTTGTTTAATGATAGATTAGTGGTTAAAATTATAACTAAGTTAAAATTGAGATTGAATGTTATTGGAATATAAAAAGAACAGGACAAGTTTAATATATGTGGAAATTCAAACATCTAAATTTAGAAATCCAGGAATATAAACTGAAACTTTATCCAAAATCACGATTTTTAGAAGTGAAATTACAAACTTTAGTACTTGGATTTGAGAGCAGATTGAGTTGAACTGAATTTGATGTTTTGGGGTGTCTCGGGTGATCTAGTTGTCCGGGATGGTCATGGTCCTCAGTTGTGGTAGAGGAACGATTGGAGATGTTGGGAAAAATACAGGTTGGAGATGAACTTCATCGAGGTGGCTGCGGTGACATTTTCTTGTCCGGAACCCTAGTTTCAATAAGGCAGTTTGTTTTGCTCGTGGCGATCTGTAGGAATGATCGAGTGTTATGGAATTTTGGGAATCGCTAGAGGAAGGGTAGGCGAGGCTGTGGCCAGTGGTGGAGGATCTCCGGTGGTCGGAGGATGGTGGTTGATGTGTTGACAGGTTTTGGTGGGGTTTGACCTTTCTGGTTCCAGGTTTTGGAATTAAACTCATATTTGATTTTGAGATTGTGGAGGGAAGACAGGTAGGTCATGTAGTAGCGAGGTGATAATCGTCGATGTGGGAAGGCCACCGGGGGTGGATGGTGATGGTCGGAGGCACGGTGCACGTGCACCGTGCAAGTCTGGGTTTTCTGATAAACACTGATAGATGCAGTGTTAAATGACTCGAGTTTTGCTCGAGATTTTGGTAGGTTTGCTCGAAGTACTTTAAGCTCTGACTCAAAGCAAAAATATTTTAGCTCGGGTAATTGTAGATATACAGTTTTACTGTAAACTGTCTGAAGTTCTTAATTTAAATGAAATTTAAATGAATTTTAAAGATGTAATGATAAGGTTTAAAACAAGTTTAAACCTAGAATGTATTATAGTTTCAAATGGTTTTGAAATCTTATAGGTTTAAATTTTAAAAGTGGGTTTTAGTTTTAACTATAAAAAAACAAGAAGAAGAAAACCCGACAGTTTTGGAAATTGAATTTCATTTTGAAAATGTGAACCTGATTTAAACAGGCAGTTTGAATTTCAAATTTAAGTTCAGTTTTCTTAAAGATATTCAAATCTTCAGTTTTTTTAAAAAAAAAAAATTTGTATTTTTAATAAAGAGATTTGAAATCAAGGTGTAAAGCAAGAGTTCAATTTCAAGATTAAGTTCAAAAGATTGAAATAAGGAATGGGTTTAAATGTATTGAATTTAAAATCTGGATATTTGAACAAGTTTTAAAATTTAGATGTTTTCAACAAGTTTAAATTTAAATTGTTTATTAGAAGTAAATTTGTTTCAAACAAATATTTTAAACTTGTTTTCCTTGTTTTGAATGAAGTCATTTATAAAAGTTTATAATGGAAAGTTAAATGATTTGTTAACTTGAATTTGTAATTTAAATAATAATGTACTTAAAGCTTAATTGTTAATTAAATTAAGTAAATCAAGACTTATCTTATATAAGTTTTAATTATAAGTAATAAATGTTATTTACATTTATTTTAGAAAGAATATAAATGGAATTTAAATTGGTTTATGCTTAAATAAATATCATTTTGAATTTCAGATTCAAAATGTGATTTGGATTTAAATTTAAAAATGAAATGTTCTAAGTACACAATATTAATAAAATTATTAATAAGAAATGGGTTAACTTAGAAGTTATTAAGAGGTTAAAATAATTTAATAAATAAGATAATTAAGGAGTGGCTTATTTATTTAATTTATAATTAATAATTTGGATTAATTTTAATAAGAGATTAATTAAGAAAATTAATTAAAGAATTATTAATAGTTAATGATGGTCATTAACTAAGGTTTATTTGATAATTAATTAATATGATTTAATTTTAATCAATTAGATTGATTAATTAATGATGATAAATTGTAAAATTTATTTAAGTTAATTACTTAAATTAAGACATTAATTACTTAATGTAATTAATGAGTTTATTGAGATTGGTTAAATTAATTAATTAAATTTTTAAACATGGGATTTGATAATAATTACCTGATGTAATTAATGAAGTGAAATTACTCGGTGAAGTAATTAAAGATAATTACTAAATGTAATTAATAGATGATATTGGGATTGTGAAAATAATTTGGATTAAATTATTTTGTATAATTAATCAAGTGATTAATTAAAGAAATTAATTAAGGAATGATTAATTTGATGAGTAATTAAGGGAAGTTAATTAAAGAATGAGATTTATCAAAGGTGATTAATAATTATGGTTTAAGTGAGATTAATTACTGGAAGTAATTAATTTAATAGAGTAATTAATTAAGTATAATTAAGAATCATTAATTAATATAATTAATGATGTAATTAAGATTGATTAATTAATATTAATAATCAATAATAAGTAATTAAGGATAACTAATTAATTGTAATTAATTAAGGTTTAATGTAATTAATTATGGTTAATTAATTAATGAAGTAATTAAAGGTTAATTACTGATTTTGGTTAAGGGTAATTAATTTGTGAAATTAATTAAAGGATAATTACTTGAATGTAATTAAGGAATAATTAGTCAAGGGTGATTAATTAAAGTGATTAATTAGAGGATAATTAATTAATTAAATTTTAATTAATTAATGGTGATTGTAAGCAAGATTTATATTGATGTAAGTAATTAATTTAATTCACTTTAATTTAATTAGAGAAGATGTAATTAATTTAATTCATTTTAAATTAATTATAGATGTATGATTATAGATCATTGCTTATGAATGGTTGATATTGGTTGTCTTTAATGGTTTGAATCTCAACTATGAGATTAGTAATATTGTGTGATATGGATTCATTGGTTGCATTGTGATATGGATTATCTTTGATAATGATAATATGGATTATCTTTTGTGATGATAATATCGATTATCTATTATGATGTGAATTATCTATCAGTATGTTATATAGATAATTAAATTGAATTGTTTTAAATTTTAAAACAACTTGGACCTAAAAGACACGCTTTGGATTTCGATGAGACCGGGATCGGGTTTCCATATTTGGAATCCGAAAACCACATTGATTCCAATTAAACGTTAGGTCGTTAATCCAAGTGGAGCGAGTGAAGACTCGAGGTGTAAGGGCTATACGTCAGTATAACTCTGTGGGTGATTCCGTAATGAGTTTGACGGAATAGTACTTATAGATTCGAGATGGTGGTTTAGAGTGCAAGGGTTATCGTCGTTAACTCTGAGGGTGATTCCAAAACGAGTGTAACGAGATAATTCCTTCGGTTTCATTCGAACCCGGAACGAACTTGTATGGATTGAATGCTTTCAGCACATCGTCAGGTGGACGATGAGCATTCTAAGGTAATGTGTTCTCTAAAGGTAATCGTAGCCTCAAGCCTCATCAACCGGGAATGGCTAAAACAGGGGAGGTGCAGCAAGGCTTCGTGGGTAGCACCCACTGGAGAGCAAGATTGATTCCCTGTCTAGAGGTCCCTTTTTATTTCGGCTTAGTGGGCAGTTGGAATCGCGCGCCAACTGCGGGGTTGTCATGTTCGGAACTGTTCAGTAAGGAATGAGTCCGGCCTTGTGTTGCAGGGGAGTGGGAGTACTACTCGGTACGTTGATCTAGGCCACGTACTGTGAAGGGCGGTACCCCGGTAGCCCTGCCATTGTATGGAATCCAAAATCCAATAAGTGCCAACAGTTTTGATTGTATTACCCACTTTTGTGGCTAGTAGCTGGAATTTAATAATGTAACAATTTTGGCTATTTCATATTTACTTGAAAACCCTAGACCCTATTATAATATCACTGGATTTCCTATCAAATGTTTTGGTTAGCGTAAGGTAAAAACTTTTCCATGTTTATGTGTGGGAAGTCTTACGTGATACCTTTCTTTTCAAAAGGTTTTTGAAAGTTAAGCAACTTTAACCTGTTACTCACACCAGACCCATGTCTGACCCAAAGTTTATCTTTTGTTTTCATAAACTCTTGGGTACTCAAATTTTTACGAGTAGCCAAGGGATTCAGGTTAGCTTTGACGAATATTGGAGGAGCAATGGAGCAGGCGGCTTCTGCGTTAGATATTAGTATTCCGCTGTGTGTTCTGTGTTGTCTCTGGATTGTATTATGTTGTAAATACTAGACAGGTGTTTATAACTGTCTAGTATATGTTGTATATTTGTGTACTCTGATAGTGGTTGTAAACTATGTAATACTTTATGTTATTAATATAATTTATTCGTTCCGTTGCTTAGATTATGATGTGTTGTTTCTTCTTCTTCTCTTTCTTTCTCTTTTCTATCCCTTTCTTTCTTATTAGCGATGCAACTTCTTGGAGTTTGGAAGTTGGGTCGTTACAATGTAGGTCGATATATATATATATATATATATATATATATATATATATATATATATATATATATATATATCAATTGTGATATTGCAAAAGCTCCTCCGTACAAGAGAGACTCTGCCAAAATTTTCCGTAAATTTTGGGAGTTCGAAAATTTTTGAAAATTTTTGAAAAACTTTTGTTAACGAAAAGTCAATTTCTAAATTGAAATGAAAATGTAGGAATTGAACTAGAAAAGTGTAACTATCGGATTTTGGAAAAGTTAAGAAAATAAAATGAATCTGAAATCAAGTTGGAACGGTTTGTTTTTAAAAAAAAAAGTTAATGGATTTCAAGACTTTTTCTGACTTGGCAATTTCGAGGACGAAATTCTTTTAAGGGGGGAAGTATGTAACGACCCAGAATTCCTGTCATTTGAAATTCATATATTTAATTGATTTTAAATATTAACAAGTAAAATTTGTAACTCGAATAAATTATATTTCAAATATCTAGATTTAATTGGATAATTAAATCGATAATTTAATATTTGAAATTACAGAAATAATTGAAAATTGGGTTTAATGTGATTAAATTTGATTTGTAAGTTATATTAAATCATATTGGAGTTAGAATGATGTTATAGAACTTTTAAAATTGAATTAAAAGTTAATTTGTGGAAATTGAATATTTTAATATTTAATTGACGAGTAAAAATAGTCATTTTTCAAACAGTCTTGGATTTCAACGAAACTAGTTTCATTGGATCCGTAATGTTAAATTATTGTAAGATTTCAAATTTTGTGTCAATCGGATTTACGGTTTAAGTGAATTTTAAATTTAAATAATTCGATTCAGAAACCTATCTTCCAAATACGATCGAATTAGCTCCCGATATAATTCCATTGCGTTCGGAATAGGAGTAAAACACTATAAACGTTGGGCGGCATGCTTCGTTTCGAGTTTGGGAAAATTTCGGATGAATAGTGTTTTGAAATTTTCTATATAAGGACCTCAATATTCACATTTGCAAACTAAAAACCTAGGTTTTCATTTCAGTGCCCTAGTCGCCAAAAAAGCTTAATGGCCGAAAATTATTCTTCTTCCTCCTCGTTTTTCTTCAAATCTGTTAGTCAATTCAAAAAGTTTTCAACTACAAAAATATAGAGCACGTTGAGAACTTTCAATCCAACGGGCATGATCGTTTAAAACGACGTTAATCGATGGCAAATCTTGTTCAAATGTTTCACATTCAACCATGGTTTTCTTGACCGTGGATGCACCGAGCTCCTTGATGCTCGAGCCGAGAGTAGTGCACGTGGAGGCGCATGGAACGGCGGCCTCTGATCGATGTCCAATGGGTCGTAATGGATCGCTTTAATGCGTGAAATAGGCGGCTGAAATGGATCAACGTGCGTTCGAACTCACCTAGAGAAGAAAAGAAATTCGCGACCTTGATCTAATGAACGAAATCTAACGGCCACGATTAAAGTGAGGGTATAAAATTAAAAAGAAAATGGAATTAATTTATATATAAATTTTTACAAACTATAAAAAGCTATAACTTTTTGATACGAGGACCGTTTTGGACGAAACAACTTGCGTTGGAATCGTATGGACGAATACTACGCGATGGAGCTGGATTGGGATTGATTGGAGCTAGTGTGAATTCTAGGTAAAATTAAACGAGCGTTTAATTTTATTCGGAATAAAACGCTGAAACTGCTATTGGAAGCAAGGTGAGAACTTCTCACTCAATCGAATTTGTTTCGATTTAAATTTTAAATAGTTAAATCTAAAATTGCTTGATTGTGTCATTAAATGATGGTTGCTATTTGTTGTATTGAAATAGATCCTATACGCCGCATATTAAGCGAATGTTATTTTATTAAACACATATACCGCGATATTCCATCTTGAAGTGGAATTGGTATCATATATGTGCTTGGAGTTGATTTCCCGCATTATATAGCGGATGAGACCCCATTGCGCCGCATAATAGCGGATGATATTTTATATAAACCCATATACCTAGATATCCCGTCTTGAAACGGGATTGGTATTGTGCTAACATCTGTGGATGCAGGGAAACAGGTTGGAGGGATCCAACTGGATTCCTCAAATAATTGAATTTGTTTCAAGGTTGTGTATTGATTATTTATAATCTGTGTGTGATTATCTTTTTGATTGAAAACGTTGAAGGCTAAAATTTAGCCGAATATAATTTTGGTATCGTTGGATACCGGAAATAAATAAAAATTTGATTTTTGAAAATTTAGGTTGAAAGTTTATATTAAAATTTATTTTTGAGAATTGGATAAATTTAAAAGAAGGAATTCGAAAATAATAAAGTTTTATTTTTAATCTTATTGAATAAAATTTGAAAATATGGGAAAAGCTTTAATAAATGGATTTCGGGTAATATTATTCAAAGGTTGAAGAATTTATTCAAAATACGGATTTTAAAGAGTTTGAAAAATAAAAGAATTGGTTTTCTTTAAAAGGAATTTATTTTTAAAAGGAAATAAAATTTGAAACCCATTTGGGAATTGATTTTTGGTGATTGAATTTAAATCTTTTGAAAATCCATTTGGAAATTTATTAGGTGTTTTGAAAAGAATTTGGAATCAATTTGAAAATTGATTTGGGGTTTAGTAGAAATTGATTTCAATTTGAGATTAGAATGAAATTCACTTGGTGTTTAATTTCTTGGAAAATCAATATGGAATTTGATTTGGTTGTTTTTGAAATCAATTGAAAATTTTAATTGTTGTTGAAAGTGAATATTTGAAATCGATTTGAAAATCGTATATCAGTGGATATTTGGAAATTTAAATTCACCATAGAATTTATAATGGAAAGGGAAATTTGTTTAAAAATAAACATTGATTTATTTTTGAAGTGTGGAAATAAATTTACGGATTTGGAACGTAAATTTAAAGTAAATCGGTAAGGATTTATTTAATTAGTTTAAATGACCCATTTTGAAATGAAAGTGTATTCTCCCTGGAAAACCGAATAAAATTTCTGAATAACTTTGAAAAATATATACATATATATGTATATAATTCTAGAATTGGTTTTGAAAAGGATACTTTGAAGAAATTAACTTCTTAAATTGTTTTAAATCCTTTAAGTAAAGATTTATTAAGTTGATATAGAAATGATTATTTCTAAGGTTTAATCAATAATTGTTTTAGAAAATAGTTATTTAAATAGTTATACTCTATCTACTAATTTTATTTTGAAAACTAGTTTGGACTTAACTTATATGTAATATTGGTAATATTTTTATAACTAATATTTAAGTAAAGTGTTTAAAGAAAAATAGTTTTATTTCAAAGTGTTTTCTCGATATATTTTGGATAAGTGTTATAAATTATTAAAGTATTTGAACTCGGCAGATTTCCAGTGAAAATGAATAAATATTTGGAAGTGTTTCCGCGTAAGGAAAATGATTTGAAATTTGTTTTCAAAAGTTGTAAAGGTGAAAAGTGATTTGAAATTTGTTTTCAAACGATTGAAGTGTGGAAAAATATATCTTGTAAAGATATTTTTTTGGAAAATAAATAATTTGGGAAATTATTTGGAATCTGTTGATGTTGTGCATATCTATTGATAGTTAAATAACCGACTATCAATATTTAACTTTAAATGGGCATTTGTTGTGATTTGCTTGAATTTGAATGCTACGCTTATTTTAAAATAAGCGCTCGTTATTCGGTTTAGCCAGGAGAGGACCTTTGGGTCATAAATCCCATTCCGAATAGTGATACGTCGTAATGGATAGCATTTGAAGATCATTGTTGAAGACTGGATATATTCGAAAATGGAAGGATTACCGTCGAATGTCTCTGCATCGGATGATCCCCAATATAGAGATTTTATCACCCTTTGTGATGGGAAGTCCGGACGTGATTAGTGAATATCCGGATTGCAAGGGCTTCTTTGGAAGTGCCTTCGGTTCCGTTCGATCCCGGAACGGACTTGTATGGATGTATGTATGACGTTACAATTTGAGATGTAAAGCTGGTTTCTATCAAATACATTTCTGTTGGTGGTGGAGAATTTAATCTCTTAGCTTAACACCCTTCTCTGAGACGTACGAGCTCAGAGGTTATGTAGTTGATGGTTACTAGTGATACATTCCCAAATTGGTAATGTGGCATATGAAGTGTTGCTAATCATTTGTTGATCGAAGCATGGCTTTTGTGAAAAGCGTAGCTTTTTGGACGAGACTTCGTCGGACCTCACACCCCAAAATGGTCAAAACAAAAAGAATGCAGCAAGGTTATAGGGGGTAGCGCCCCTTAGGGTATGTTCATTTCCTTCTGGATAGAGGTGGTAGCATGGTATGGAGCTCAGATACTTAACCTATGTGGTTGCTGCAAATTTATAACTTTGTGGTTGTTGGTATTGAGGATTCTCGTATAAAGGTTGTTTACAACCGGGGGATGACATACTCGTGTCGGTAGTTACCTATTTTTGCAGAGGTCCCCGGCCTTGTGTTGGCAGAGATCAGGTTAGGTCCTCGGGGCATCCAGCTAGAAGCGTTCCCATGTGGCAATAGGAAGTTCCTTAGCCTGACCATTTATTGGAAAATCCAAAAAAACAATACGAGCCATGTTCGGTTTTGGTTATATAACCTGCCATGGAATGTGATGGTAACCTGCTATTGAACATGGTAGCTATAGTAGGCATAGTTCGAAATGTCTATGCTGGCTAAGATTTATATTATACTTTCGAAATGTTTTCTTGCACTTTGCACTTATAGTAATCATATCAAAGAAATTTGCTTATCAAGCATGTTTGACTATCATAAGGAGAAATCCCCTCCAATTCTGCGTTTGCATGGTGTGTGTGGCGGGAGGCCTTATGGTAGTTACATTTTCTAAAAGCATTGCGGATCTATTGTAAAATATTTCTTTGTTTGTTTTTTTAAGGTAAACTGTTTAAGGTTCTCACACTAGTCCCATGACTATTGTTCCCTTCCTAAACTCTGAGTGCCCATCATTTTCCACATGGGCAGCCTAGAGTCAGGTTATCGGAAAATTCTGGAATTCAGGAGGTGTTGTGGAGCTCAAAAGGCGAGCTGGATGGCGAAACATATCACTTGTTTATGATATTATCTTTTCCGTTGTGTATCCACTTGTAAGGACAAGTTCATATAATTGTCCAGTTGTGTTGTGTTCTGAGTTGACTCTGATGATGTAATGTATAAAATGTACAGTTCTTTTGATTTAAAGATTATTCATTTATCTATTATATGTTGTTCCACTGCGATTGTGAGATTCTGATATTGTTTATGTTGCTACTTCTTTCTTTCTTCTTCTAACTTTTCTTCTTTAACCCTAACAATTCGGTTTTCCGGCCTTCAATTGCTCGGTAGTTGATATAGTGGACGTATTAATGTCGATTTTCGAAAGTTGAAAATCTCGAAGACGTTACAGTTTGCTTTTATTAATTCCTAAATTCTTGTGCTCAACTTCCTCTATTCCCAACTTAAAATTTGTTTTGCTATTCTACTTTATGACTCGCTCGTTTCTTCTTTCCTCCTTCCTCCTTAATTTCTTTCTTCTATATAAAATTTACAGTAAGCTCTGAAAAATTAACCTCTCCCTCCAAGCCAACTTTCCTCCTCTCCGCATGCATCTCCTCCAACCGAATTCCACCTACCCCCTTACTTGCCTTCCGCTCTGTAGCCTGACAACTTAGTTCATAAAACCCGACAGCCATGCCACCACGCCAAACCGAGCAGCCACCATCACCGCTCCTTCGCCCACTAACCCATCACCGCAACTCCATCTTCCTCCACGCGTTCCAGCAAACTCCACCGCGCCTCCGCACTCCTTCTTCACTCTCCGATCTAAACTCGCCTCCTCTTTCCTGACTACCAGCCGCCTATGCCGAGATAGTCGCGCCCTCCGTCAGCACCTTTGAGTCTCCTCCACTTTTCCTCACTCTCTGCAGCATATAGCCGTGCTCCACCATAGTTCGCCAAGCACGACCCCAATCTCCATAGAGCAGCCACTTCGCGTAGCCTCCACCTGACTCTCACCGCCCCACATCTCTGGCTTCAGTTTATACCATCACATGTTCTTATATATATAATATGTTAAACATTATATAGGGTATGTACAGTTTGAAACAGTTTAATAATATATATTATATAAATTTTGCATCGTATGTTATATATATATTTAACAAGCTATTTTCATGTGTATGTAATATATTTTTTTTTTAAAGTATATGTGTACTGGGTACTATGTTAGATATTGAAGCTGTATCAATCCATATATATGTATTAATATATATCGTTAGTATGTATTAGTTTATACATGAGCATATATGTTTATTGTTAATAAAAATTGTTGGTCCATATCAAACTATATATATATATATATATATATATATATATATATATATATATATATATATTAACATACGGTCTGCATATCTTCCATTGCCTTCTTGTATTTGTAACTATAATTTATATATGTAGATTTTAAATGAGATTTATGTATGTATGATAGGGATGACCATTTGTATTATTTCAAAAAAAAAGAATTTTTTATCTGTTGTATTAAGTAAGCTGGTTTCGATTCCTATTATGTATTGTAAATATACTTTGACTCTCTTGGTTTACATTTCTGTTATAGCCTGTGTATATAGTATATCGTTACAGTGTACTAGATGATATTAGTAATATGTACACTTTATTTTTTTTTTAAGCCTAGTTTGTGTCTTGTCTTGTAAGCTGTGTAGACACGTAACTAGTCTATGGCATATATAAATATTTATGTCCTAAAACGTTTACTTGAATAAGTTATATTAGTGTACCTGTAGCAAAATGATTTCATGTACCATGAATGCAATGGAATATATTTTGAAATGTTTGATTTTTTTTTTCTTCTAAATTATACCATAGAAGTTATTTTCTATAAAATGTATATAGGTTGCGTATATGTTTGTATATATTAGTTTATATATAGGTATGCGTGAATTTGGATTTTTCAATTATATATTCTATTTTAGTAGCTGTTTAAAAGAAATAATGATTTTAGTTTGTATATATTCACTTGTATATTTGTTTCATCAAATCTAGTTTCATCGTGTCGTATTTTCGTTTCGCCAATATCCAAATTTGGTCACGGCAGCTTCTGATTTGCTGTGTTCGTATCCGCATCCATGTCTTTGTCATCTTCTTGTCCCTCTAGTCTCGAAAGGTGAGCAATCACTCACGATTAATGTTCTTTTATTTATTAAATTTGATTTCAATTGAAATGATAATTGAAATATGCTGGTGTTAGTTATTTACACTGTTATATATGTTATTACCTGTATCAGTTCACCTGTGACATCTGACACCATTATCTGTTAATTATACGATGATAATCCAGTTTGATTCATAAATGATTGATTGATTGATTGATTGATGTTGATATTGGACGTTAAATTGTTAAGTATGAAGTGATAAATAATCTACAATTGAAATTGACGTAGGAGTTAACAATTTGAAATCGATATATGTGTTGAATTTGATTAGTTTAAATTGTATAATATAACCCCTTTTAAATGTTTAAATAAATTGACACGTAGAAATAGTGTTAATTACTCCTTGAACCATTGAGCGTATGTTGTATAAATTGATGTAGTATAAATTGAATAATGAATATCAAGTGAAGAACCATATAAATATTACTATAATAATCTTTAATCTACATGAAATGATAGTGTAGATTCTAGAAATAATTATATTAATTTACACAAACAACAATGTGAGTTAATACAAAAATTTAGGGATTATTTGAATTATTGGATTGTATTGATTGTTGTTATTCCGTGTTTATTTACTTTGACACCATCTCAGTTATCACACTTCAAGTTCTCTTTGTTATGCTTTGATTTTTGTATTGAAATGGAATCGGGTTGAAATGATAAATACCCAAATAAATTTTGACTTAGGATAGAGAATTAAATAAAAACTCGATTGGTCAATAATTTGATTTAAAAATAAAATTAAGATTTTATTTGAATAAATAATAAGGTTTTGAAATGAAGTTAGAATTTGAATTTTTAGGAAAGGATAAGGTTTTAAATAAGAATGAATTATTTAATAATTAAATAAAAATTGAATTCTTTAATAAGTGAAATTGAACTCCTTGAATAAGTGAAATTAAGTTTCTTTATTAATTATGTTTTAAAATTTGTAACTAAGTAAATAAATAAGTCAAATTGAATTTCCTTAACAAGAAATAGAATGTGATTTATTGGAATTAATGTAAGACTTGTAATTTAAAGAATTTGATTTTACGAATTTAATTCAAATTTGTAAGCTTTGATAAAATGGAGTTGAACTTAAGTAATTGATTTAATGAATTGAAAATTTAATAAAAATTATTATGAATTGATAAATTCACTTAATGAATATTGAATGAAGTTGATCGATGAAATTAAATTGATTCGAATGTTAAATTAAATTTACTTAAACGATTTCGGAATGAAATTTATATACGAACTTGAATCAATATTGGAATTGTTTTAAATAAAATTTGAAATTGAATTATAAGATTTTAAAATGGTAATTTGGAAGTTTTGAAATGTAAATTATGAAAATTGATTTAGAAAGACAAATGAAATGTTGATTTACAAATTATAATTGAAATTGAATTTGATTTGGTTTTGAAATATATAAACGACCAATCGGTGTAATAATTTTGAAAGTTATTAAAGAAACCGGAATCGGCTATGGACATACTCTCTGTCTAAACCGAAAACCACTTTAATAACTATATGTGGAGTGTGATCCAGAATGAAGTGGTTGGAATGATGTACGTGATTACTGAAGAAAGAGAACGATGATGGATAGCCTTGACACTTGTGTCAAATTGGAAATGACTAAAACAGGAGCCGTGCCGGGCCAAATGGGGTTAGCCACCCCGAGCGAACACACTTCTTCATAAACTACTCATTGCATGTTATTGATTGGTGCACCTTCGGAATTTTAGGAGTGTTATTTCGCGGTGTTGCAATCGTTGCGGCGATGCGTTTTCACCAGTCCGGATCAGACAAACGGTAGTTTCACTACCTTGGGTATTGCCTCATGTGCCTTGTCATACTTGTATCCCTATATACGCAACCACTACGAATTTGTTTTGTGTCATACCTATGGAGTACTCCCTGATATCCCACTAGTTTACAGTGGAGTTTACAGTGCTATATTGTCTATGACGCTTATATAAAATGTGTTAAGGGGGATAATGGTAACGCCTTTACACTATTTTGATATTTTATATTACTGATATACATTATCTACTTAGCGTACACTATTACATAGCAGATAGTTTAACGGATCCTTAGAGTAGGGTTATTTCAACATCCTTTGAGTTACTTATATTTCAATTGTTATTTCACTTGAGTTGGATTTATTGATATAAGAATGTTAATTCTGACTCGAGTGTTTTGTGTTTTGCTTTACACTCGGGTCAGACTAAGTGGTTCAGCTTTTGAGACTTACCTTTGGAGTTGGAGCTTCGTCTGGAGATCCAGCTATCTATCCAGCTTTCAGATATTCAGTTGATTCCAGTGATGTATTCTGATATTGTATTTGACTATTATATTCGAGACATCTGTTGTACCTTATTTAACTCTGATATGTATATAGTAGCTTCATGAACTACTATCTTTTGTTTCTGCTGCATTTATTACTCTGTGTCTGTGATTATTTATTTACTGTATATGTTTAGTTTTGCCAAATTTAAATCAACAATTCGGTATTTTGAATTATTCAAGTCCGACATGTGCGGATGCGAATAGTCCAAAATAGCGGGTCGTTAGAGTTGGTATCAGAGCTTTGGTAGCTCTAGGCAAAACTTAACATATAGGGTAAATGTATTTACAGAATCACTCTCATTCAAGTTTCAATCTCTTCCTTTTGACTCAATTCCTTTGAATTTTGGAACATTCCCTGCGGTTCCAAAAATTCATTCGTGTCCCTCACTATTCGTCTTCCTTCAATTCTGGAGCATCTCTAAACTCCACTTCGAATGACCCTTATAATGAATCGGCGGTCTCGCCAAAGTTCGAATGATTTGTAAAGGGGTGAAACTCCTTTATAATAGGCATTGATTTACCAGAGATTTCTGTATCCTCGGTTTGCGATGCTATCTATTTCCTGCTATGTCTGAATTCTATTTCTCGAGATCGAATGTCGATTTAACTCGGGATTTTTCATCGAATTCTTGAAGTCACGGTTGACCCGATAGGTTGCCCATGATTTATATAAATTTATCCATCTTCCGATTTTGTTATTTAAATCATCTTATCTCTGTTTCGAATTTATATTCGAATCAGAATTCTCCTTGAGTTGAGTCTATCAAATTCGAATCTCTATATCTTTGCTTTGAAATCCATTCTTTTATCGTCGAGCGAGGAAGTGTATTTGTAAATTAATATTTAAATTTTTTTATGTATTGTGCTGTTGGAGTTGTTGATGTTGATTTGGGTTTTCGATCAATTCGTCTGATCAACGTTATAGATAGGATTTTCAAAACACTTGAACAGAACAAAGTAACACGATATTATTTCCAAATTTGGTAAACAAAATAGTTTTGTATAATTATATTATATACAAATATAAGTTTTCTGAAATTAAATTATTAATGAATTTGTTGTCAGAAATGATAATATTTAATTTTCATTTATTGTTTGTAAACCATTAACTATTTCATAATATATATATATATAAATGAATTTATAAAACTTGGTTATAATTTGATTTGGAATTTGAAATGTATTTAAATCAAGAGTGTGAGAATTTAATTTTCGGTGATTTCAAACTTTGATTTGGAAGTTTTAAAGTGCATAGTATTTAAAGTACTCTCAAATAGAAACAATTTTCAAAGAATTTTAAATGATTAAATCACTGCTCTCCTATTTTATCGCTGGAAAATAATTTCGATGATGGCGGCCGCATCATCGACATTCATTTCGAGTTTCAAAGTGGAAAGACTATTCTGTAGCTTTGCTACGGTTTGTTTTAAAAAAATTGATTTAAATTTCTTAAAGTATGATTTGATTTGTAATATATATATATATATATATATATATTGGTATATCATTTAAATCTGATTTGATATATTATATATTTATTTATTTATCTCTAAATAAATTTGAAGTTACTCGAAAATTTAATTATTAAATTTATGTTAAAGGATAATTTAAATTATAAAATGAAAACAAAATTTTAAATAAAAATTTAAGCCTGAATAATTAAATTATAAAATTTTACTTGTATAATGCTCGATTGTATTATATATAACTTGCCTAAATTTTCAAAAGTTAACTATGTAATTGAATATTATACAATATAAAATGATATCAAAGGAATTTTTTAAAAAATATATATATTTTTGAGTAGTTATGATAAGTGTAAATATACCTAATATGTGATAAGATATATTAAGAGGAGTAAATTTAATAATAATTTGGAATGAAGAAAAATTTAAAATTATCAAATGAAATATGATTATAATAAATGACTATTCAAATTTATGATCTTTGAAATTGTTAAATTATGATAATCGGATAGTATACAATATAAACATCTTTATAAATAAAATGAGTGCTTATAATAAATGTTATATACTTAAAGTTTAATTATAAAATGATTAATAGAGATAATAGAATACTAAGTTCGTTGAATAATAAATGGGTTAATAAAATAAATGGTTGTTTGAAATAGATTTTGTAACAAACAACAATAAATTGAAAATAAACCAACTTAATGAAATTCCTTGAGTTTAAAATCAAGTATTGAATATTAATTAATTCAGATTGAAATTTATATGGTTTAAATTAATTGGGTCATTTATAATTCAAGTCTATTTTCTTCTGGTTGTTTTTATTCTCCTACCTCCTTCCTTTTCGAGGACGAAAAGTTTTGTGTGGGGGAGAATGTAACTACCCGTAAATTTTTAATAATTTTATTTGTTTTATTTATATATTTAATTGAAATTTTGTGAAGTTTTAAACAATAAAATTTTGAAATATAAATTTGATATTTGAAACGCGGTAGTTAAACATAGCAACTGGTAAATTTTCGTCTGAAAATATGAAGTTTATTTTCGTGCGCAAACTTATTTCAATTCAATCGGTTAAAAATCGATGAAAATAAAACGTTTTCGAAACCTAAATATTTTTATATAGAAAAATTCTAAATCATCTTCTAAGAAAGTCGTCTTTTTTCATTTTTCCAAATTCAGACTTCTTTAGCTCCGTCGATCTCATTTTTCTGCGTTTTTCTTGCATTTTTCATAGTAGAAAATTTGATTTTTTTATAATTCGGTCATATCACTGATATTTGTATACCGTTTTGATCGTCTCACCGTGCTGATCTCTGCGGTATATTTTCTCATACATTTCGATGTCCGTTATGCATCGAAAAATGCGTGACGATCCAATGTATCGGTATCTGTTTTAACGTTTGATTTCGATTTATGTGTCCACTAAAATTTCCAACGGGCGAAGGGAAAAATAAACTGCTATTTGCTTTTATTAATTCCTGAATTCTGGTTCTCAACTTCCTCTATTCCCAATTTAAAATTTATTTTGCTATTCTACTTTATGACTCGCTCGTTTCTTCTTTCCTCCTTCCTCCTTAATTTCTTTCTTCTATATAAAATTTACAGTAAGCTCTGAAAAATTAACCTCTCCCTCCAAGCCAACTTTCCTCCTCTCCGCATGCATCTCCTCCAACCGGATTCCACCTATCTCCTTACCTGCCTTCCGCCCTGTAGCCTGACAACTTAGTTCACAAAACCCGACAGCCATGCCACCACGCCAAACCGAGCAGCCACCATCACCGCTCCTTCGCCCACTAACCCATCACTGCAACTCCGGCTTCCTCCACGCGTTCCAGAAAACTCCACCGCGCCTCTGCACTCCTCCTTCACTCTCCGATCTAAACTCGCCTCCTCTTTCCCGACAACCAACCGCCTATGCCGAGATAGCCGCGCCCTCCATCAGCACCTTTGAGTCTCCTCCACTTTTCCTCACTCTCTGCAGCACCTAGCCGTGCTCCACCATAGTTCTCCAAGCCCGACCCCAATCACCAAAGAGCAGCCACTTCGCGTAGCCTCCACCTGAGTCTCACCGCCCCACATCTCTGGCTTCAGTTTATATCATCACAGGTTCTTATATATATAATATGTTAAACATTATATAGGGTATGTACAGTTTAAATAGTTTAACAATATATATATTATATAAATTTTGCATCGTATGTTATATATATATATATATATATATATATATATAAGAAGCTGTTTTCGTGTGTATGTAATATATATATATATATATATATATATTAAAGTACATGTGTACTGTGGTACTATGTTAGATATTGAAGCTGTATCGATCCATATATATATGTATTAATATATATCGTTGGTATGTATTAGTTTATACATGAACATATATATTTATTGTTAATAAAAATTGTTGGTCCATATCAAACTATATACATATGTTAACATATGGTTTGCATATCTTCCATAGCCTTCTTGTATTTGTAACTATAATTTATATATGTAGACTTTAAATGAGATTTATGCATGTATGATACGGCTGACCATATGTATTATTTCAAAAAAATTGAATTTTTTTTATCTGTTGTACAAAGTAAGCTGGTTTTGATTCCTATTATGTATTGTAAATATACAATATACTTTGACTCTCTTGGTTTACATTTCTGTTACAGCTTGTGTATATAGTATACCATTACAGTGTACTAGATGATATTAGTAATATGCACACTTTATTTTTTCTAAAAGCCTAGTTTGCATCTTATTAGCTGTGCAGACAGGCAGCTAGTCTATGGTATATATAAATATTTATGTCCTAAAACGTTTACTTGAATCAGTTATATTAGTGTACCTGTAGCAAAATGATTTCGTGTAGCATGAATGCAATGGAATATATTTTGAAATGTTTAATTTTTTTTCTTCTAAATTATACCATAGAAGTTATTTTCTATAAAATGTATATAGGTTGTGTATATGTTTGTATATATTAGTTTATATATAGGTATGCGTGAATTTGGATTTTTCAATTATATATTCTATTTTAGTAGCTGTTTAAAAGAAATAATGATTTTAGTTTGTATATATTCACTTGTATATTTGTTTCATCAAATCCAGTTTCATCGTGTCGTATTTTTGTTTCGCCAATATCCAAATTTGGTCACGGCAGCTTCTGATTTGCTGTGTTCGTATCCGCATCCATGTCTTTGTCATCTTCTTGTCCCTCTAGTCTCGAAAGGTAAGCAATCAATCACGATTAATGTTCTTTTATTTACTAAATTTGATTTCAATTGAAACGATAATTGAAATATGCTGGTGTTAGTTATTTACACTGTTATATATGTTATTACCTGTATCAGTTCACCTGTGACACCTGACACCATTATCTGTTAATTATACGATGATAATCCAGTTTGATTAATAAATGATTGATTGATTGATGTTGATATTGGACGTTAAATTGTTAAGTATGAAGTGATAAATAATCTACAATTGAAATTGACGTAGGAGTTAACAATTTGAAATCGATATATGTGTTGAATTTGATTAGTTTAAATTGTATAATATAACCCCTTATAAATGTTTAAATAAATTGACACGTAGAAATAGTGTTAATTACTCCTTGAACCATTGAGCGTATGTTGTATAAATTGATGTAGTATAAATTGAATAATGAATATCAAGTGAAGAACCGTATAAATATTACTATAATAATCTTTAATCTACATGAAATGATAATGTAGATTCTAGAAATAATTATATTAATTTACATAAACAACAATGTGAATTAATACAAATATTTAGGGATTATTTGAATTATTGGATTGTATTGATTGTTTTTATTCCTTGTTTATTTACTTTGACACCATCTCAGTTATCACAATTCAAGTTCTCTTTATTATGCTTTGATTTTTGTATTGAAATGGAATCGGGTTGAAATGATAAATGTAACGACCTCGGATTTTTATGAATTTAAATTGGTAATTTAAATGAAAATTTGAATTAAATTTGTGAAATTAATTAGTAAAGTGATGCGAGTTTCCACGATTCAAGTAGAAAATATATTAAGTCGTGTGAATTTGAAAATTTGTATATATGTGAATACATATGTATATATTGGACTTGAGATAAAATCTTAAATAAATGGTTTTTTTTAAAATAAATAGAAATAAAAATAAGTAGTCATGTAAGAATAGAAATAAATATATAAGCTAATATAGTAAAAATAAATATAACACTTTTATAATATGTACATAAAGAAAATAAATGTCTATCAAACATAAACAAAGTAAACAAAATAATTGAAAAAAAAAACAAATAAAACAAGAAGCAACCTAGGAAAGCAAGCTAGGCAAGTAAATCATATAGGAATGTAGTTTGAAATACTATGCAGGCAAGTAAAAGATTAAATAAAAGAAAAAGATAAAGTAAAGCAAAAGTATATACACATAAAAATATAAAACAAAAGAAAAAAATAAGTTGAGTGTGTAGACACAAAGTACATCAATCATCATTAATGTTTTTATCTTAGCCACCATCATATAAACATACCCAAAAAAAAAAGAATATGTACAAACACAATTAAATATAAGAATCATCTCTGCCGAGACAAGTAAGTATGGCTGAAGTAAACATAAGTAATGCAAGCCTTAACAAATCACTTCAGCCAAATACAAAGTATATATTTTTAAACAAGTATAAAATCAAATCAAGCAAAGTAAGAAAATGTATAAGTATAAATTGTAAAACAGTACAAGTACCTTCATATTATAAAGCAAAGAATGTATAACCTATCCATACCTCTGGTACACCAAGCTAGATAGTATCAGCCGAGATTTTGTTGATAAAACAAAGAAAATAAAATAACATTCCCTGTACAAACATGATATCAACCAGTAAACTTGTTTTAATAAATATCAATCTTCACCTCAGTTTTGTTTATTCAAGCCAAGAAAAATATCATCAAAAAAAAAAACTGAAAAAAAAAAACAAAACTTCAACTTATACAACCTCAAATTCAATTCAACAAGGAACAAAACCAGATAAAACAACCAAGTGAAGTTCCAGAGCAAACCTGGAAACAGAGATAAAATAATTGAATCAAAGGCAACAATTTAAATTAGATGAAGATCAAAACAGAAAAACAGTAAGCAAAATACAAGCTCCAGATTGGAAGCTTGTCCTTTGTCTTCATCCCACAGGTGAGTAACATAACCATTTTAAATTGTTAAGTATATAATTTGGTTGCCTGCTTATCTTTGAAGTATAATATGCTTGTGAATATATTTTAAAAATCTTTGTGTTTATATATGTGTACTGGTGTGTGCAATAGTTGATCTAAATTCTTCCCCTCTGATTTTAGTTCCCAGGCTCAACTACTAATCAAACTTTACATTCTCTTATTCAATCTTTATTAGTACTTAAGTTCGAACAAAATATGTTTATGTATCTTTGTTTTAAGTTTAAAAGTTTGTTTAAGGTAAGCTAATTTATTTTGGCTTCTGGAAAAAAAATGAAACAACAGGGGAAAACTTAAATAAGTAAAAATTTAATTTTTATGATTCCTAGATTCAGGTATATGAATCAAAAGTTAAAACTTAAACTTGATTTTCAAAACAAAAATGAAAATTTTTAGTTGAGAAATAAAGAAGCAGTTTACAGACGAATAAGAATCACCTTTTTACAAAATTTTGTTGATTAAATGAATTATTGATGCTGAAATTTGTTAAGGAGCTAAATTTTTGATTCGAGGATATAGGAAAAATGTTGGAAAATTTTTCTAATGCAAAATTTTGCAAGTCGAATCGCATTTAGGGTTTAAGTTATGGTTTTGAAGAGGTCGCATATTTTGATTCGTTCTCGGTCTAGAAGTGATCGAGTTCAACGTGGTTTGGGGTAATGGTGGAGGAAGGGTGGACGCGTGCGTGGGCGGGGTTGCTCAAATTCCAGTGGTCAGAGCTGCGTGGATGAGGCGTTTCCAGGTATGGGTATGGAGGAAGATGCAATTTCCAGGTTTTGGAATGGGAAGCTCGTTTTCGATTTTCGGTGATTGGACGCATTTCGATGATCGAGGTGAGATGTTGAGGCAAGTACTGATGTGTGGCGATCGGTGTTGATGATCAACGGTGGCTGGAACCACCGTGCATATGCACGGTGGTATATTTGTCTGATGATGTTAGTTTTTGGGAAGCAGAGGAGAGACTCGAATTTTACTCGAGTAATTCGAGTGTTTACTCGAAGCGATGGGGGTTTTTTTTTTCTTTTTCTCGAAGCTAGTTTGTGTTGGCTCGAGACAGTGGAGCATTTCAGATTTTTGCAAACCTGACTGTTTCAGGTTTTAAAACTCGGTTCAATTTTTTAAAGCAGGATGTAAACAGTGTTTTGAAATTTAAATTCAGAATTTGATCTAGGTTTTAAACAGCGTTTGAATTCAAAGTTAAAGTAAAATTTGAGATGAAACTTTTTGAATCTTAAAATTGAAAAATAAAAATTTGGCATTTGAAACAAGGTTTTAAAACAAGTTATCAAATGTTTAAAACTTGAATTTACAAGTTAAATAACTTATCTATTTTAAAAAAATCTGAATTTACATAGTTAAATAAGTTAATTTAAAAGCAATTGAATGTATGAGAAAATTTTGAATTTAAAATAGATTAAAATTGCAAAGTTAAATTTGTAGTTATTTTAAATTCAAATAGTTTGAAATGGAATTTAAAAGTGAATTTGAAACAAAATGTTTTCAAAAGTGTTTGAGAAATGATAATTGAATCAATTATAAAAATTATGATTTTATCTCAAAGATAGTTCATTAAAATGTTAAGTTAAATTAATTAATGATTTGGATTTAATTAATTAAGAAAGTAAGGGTTTAATTTAATAAATTAAAGGTTTAAGTGAATAAATCAAGAATTAATTAATTTTAATCAAGAAATCATTAATTAGATAGGATTAATTAATGGATTATTTATAGTTAGTAAATTTTTATAAAATGCGGTTAAAGTTGATTAATCAAGTGATTAAGCAATAATTAATTCAAGAAAAATGTAATAAATTAATTAAGTAATTAATTTGAGATTAACCAATATAAGTCAAAGGTTAATTAACTAATGAAAATGATTAAAGGTTTAATTTCTTAAATGAAATTGAAATTAAGGTTAAAAGATTATGAAATCAACTTTAAGGTTAATCTAATTAATTTATTAATTAAGAAGAATTAATTAAAGTGTTTGATAAATTAATTTATATCAAATTATTTGTAATTAATTAATAAATCAGGATTAGATAATAAATTCATAAGTAATCAATTTACTAGGAAATAAATTGAATTGAATGGGATTAAACAAATAATTAATCCTGCTTATAAATGTTTATTAAATGCTTGACCTTAATACTTATGAATGATTATATTGTATGTAGTGCCTTGAATTAATTGCCCTATCGATCTGTGATATTTTGTTCTGTATATTGAGCCGTGTATGATTATTCATTTATTTACATATTATCTGTGAATCTGTGAATGAGCGATAAGCGTTATGTTTATATCGCTTATCAACTATATTTCTATGTTTTAATCTGTGATGATTGAATAATGTTGCACTATTGTGTTGAACCGTTGGACCACACCATACACACACAAAATATGGATTTCACGAGGAAATCGATTAAGTCACAGATTTTTGAAATGATTTTTAAAGTTGAATATTTTAATTCAAATGTTTTGAAAATGGATTGGGTTTAAAGTGAAAAGCAATTGAAATAGAATTTCAAAGATAAAATTATTTTGAATAACTTGAATAAGATTTGGAATTTCAATATTTTGATTTCAATTTGAATTCAATACTTAAAATTGAATTCTATGATTTGAAACTAGGGATTAACGATATTATACTAGTTATATATGAGTCAAACCATTTTTGAAGTGTTGTTTTTGGGAATTTGAATTAACCCAAAAGATTTAACTTGTATAAATAAGATCTAATTTCTTCGAAACGAAAACTACTTGTTTTCAAATAATAACAGCTTTCATTTAAAGAAAGGATCTCCCAATTATGTTGAAAGGGTTTCAAGCTGAAATAGAATTGAAATGTTTTGAAAGCTATTAAATAAATCTTTGATTCAAAGATTTAACGAGTTAATCCAACCTGAACTGAAATTGTTTTTGAAAGGCCATGAATGAATCTTTGGAAATGATTTTGAAAGCTATAAGTTAAATCTTTGATTTAAAGATTTAACGAGTTAATCCAACCTGAATTGAAATTATTTTTGAAAGGCTATGAATGAATCTTTGGAAATGATTTTGAAAGCTATAAGTTAAATCTTTGATTTAAAGATTTAACGAGTTAATCCAATTGAATTGGAATTGTTTTGAAATCCAGGAATGAATCTTGAGAAACTAGGTGAACTTTATGAAATAAATCTTTTTGTTTTAAAAGATTGGAAATGGTAATTTGTTAAACCATTTGAAAGAAAAATTTTGGATTATTAAGTTGTGACTTAATTGAAATTCCTTATCCATATGTTTTAAATGTTGCGCTTACTATTCGGGTTAGCCGGGAAAGGACCTTTGGGTCGTATAACCCATTCCGAATATGTGATTCGACGTTATGGATAGCATTTGAAGACCGGGTTTTTGCGAGAGCGATAGGATGACCTGTCGATTGACTCTGCACCGATTTGCTCCGGTATAGAGTTCTCCATATGTGATGGGGAATCCGATCAGGATTGTGGATATCCGGATTGCAAGGACTTCATTGGAAGTGCCTTCGGTTCTGTTCTAAATCCAGAACAGACTTGTATGGATTGTTATGTCTAACATTACAATTTGAGATATAAAGCTGATTTCTTTCAAATATATTTCTGTTGGTGGCGGAGAATTTATTCTCTTAGCTTAACACCCTTCTCTGAAACGTACGAGCTCAGAGGTTATATAGTTGATAGTTATCAGCGATATATTCCCAATTTGGTAATGTGACATGTTGAGTGTTACTGTGAAATGATCATTGTGTTGATCATTTGTGATAGGATCATTTGTTTGATCGTTTATCTTTGTGATCATTTCTATGATCATTTGTTGACCTAAAGCACAGCTTTTGTATAAAGCGTGGCTTTGTGGACGAGACTTCGTCGAGCCTCACAACCCGGTAATGGTCGAAACAGGAATCGTGGCGGCAAGGTTTCAGGGATCGCTTCCCTAGGGTAGGACCATTCCTTCTGGAAAAGGGTAGTGTCATGGTATGGAGCCCTGATACTTACTCATGTAGACACACTATATTTATTTCTGTGTGGTTGTTGGTTTAGAGGCGCCTCGTATAAAGGTCCCAAAGGACCGGGGGTGGTATGTCTGAGGTTTCTTACTCCCTGGGAAAGGGGTAGCCGGCCTTGTTTGGCAGTGATCCATTTGGGATGCTCGGGGACGTCCTTCCAGAGGCGTTTCCATTTCGGGGTTTGGGAAGTTCCTTTGCCCGACCATTTGTTGGAAATCCATTCTTCAAATACGTACCGTGTGCGGTTTTAGTTGTAGAACCTATCATTCACTTATGGTGGCGCCCCACTGTTTGGATGGTAGCTATAGTAGGCATAGTTCGAAATGTCTATGCTGGCTAAGATTTATATCTTTATTTTCGAAATAAATTTTTCCTACACTATGCACTAGTAATAATATCAAATGTTCTTTTAAATGCGTATCAAGCATCTTTGACTATCATAAGGAGAAATCTCCTCTGATTCTGCGTTTGCATTGTGTGTGTGTGCGGGAGGCCTTATGGTAGTCTCATTTCTAAAAAGCATTGCGAATTAATTTTAAAATATTTCGTTGCTTGTTTTTAAAGATAAACTATTTTTGTTGCTCACACCAGTCTTGCTTATGCTAGGTGATATGTGATGGGGGGTTCTCGCTTCGCGGTTTGGTGGCGAACGGGAGACTCTTACCCCCACACGTCCTCTTTACGGGGTTGGTTAGGCGAAGCCGTGACATTCGAAAGGGTGGCCGTAAAAGCAAGTTTGGGATATCAATGTAAGCCACGGTGAGGCTGGGATGGTTGAAAAGCCTACCGGTTGTGACCACTAAACGTCACATTTGGTATCAGAGCTAAGGGTTAAAACTTTAGCTCAGGAGTATAACACATTAAGTAGCTCATTAGAGATAGCGTGAAGTATCCCTAGAATGAGTATATCCCTAAGATATCTATTCGAACGCCTTAGTAAATGCTCTTGCTATCCAGTGAGAGCAAGTTTGAGTGCAAGAAGAGACCGAGATAGGGGACAGGGAAATACGACTATAATTGGTCAATACCCAGCAACAGTGGAAACAACTTTCTCTATCAATTTCCTTTGATTCGATTCCAATTTCTTTTTGATTGCTTCGTGACAGTTACAAGAAGAAGTTTCGGTGTGATGATGGCCCTATGAATTGTTGTAGGAAATTCTTATTTCATATCTTCATCGATTTCTTATCATTTCTTTGATTAAAACTTTAATGAATATGAATTTGAAAATTGAAATTGGAAATTTTAAATGAATTAGAAATTGAAATTGAGTTAAATTTATTAATAGAATATGAGAATAAATTTGAATTGAATCGATAAAACAATTTCGTTTAAAACCAAATTTGAAAATTCTGTTGTGATTTCTTGTGAATATCGAAGTCCGAAGAGGGACAAATTATGTATACTTTGGAAGTATTTCGACTTGAGTTTGGAATTCATATCTTAAGTTTGAGGAATTATAGGAGATCGAATTGTTTTCGTGCCTGCGAATTTCGAGGACGAAATTCTTTTAAGGAGGGAAGTTTGTAATGACCTCGGATTTTTATGAATTTAAATTGATAATTTAAATGAAAATTTGAATTAAATTTTTGAAATTAATTAGTAAAGTGATGCGAGTTTCCCCGATTCAAGTAGAAAATATATTAAGTCGTATGAATTTGAAAATTTGCATATATGTGAATACATATGTATATATTGGACTTGAGATAAAATCTTAAATAAATGGTTTTTTTAAAATAAATAGAAATAAAAATAAGTAGTTGTAACGATCCTCAATTTTGAACAATTTAATTTGTGAATATTTAATTTATTTTAAATATTTAAAATGATGATTTGACGTGAATTTCAAATTATCAGCATAAATTGGCGACTAAATTTTAGAATTTAATCTAGTGAAAAGTTGAATAGAATTTGAATTTAGCTTTGAAATTGAATATTGAATTTGTAATTGAAATTCGAACTAACGACTTAGAAGAAAATAAATTTGGATACAAGAATTATTTATTTAAATTAATAAAGGATGGTTAGTTTTAATAACATTTTTCTTTAGTTTAAATAAAAAAAAAGGAATAAAATTTTAATCAATATAAAATCAATAAATATATACACATAGTAAAAATTCAAACAACATATTTATAAACTTTGAAAAATATAATGTAACTACATTTGAGAAAATTTAACAACATAATTTTAACAAAACAAAACAAAGCAAAGAAATAACAAAACTAATTGAATTTAAATTGAAAAAAAAAAAAAATAAGTATACACGGCCTTACTTTGTTCAGCTGTAAACACGCCTTAACCTACGCCTTCAAACACGCTAAAAATCACGTCTCCTTCCCCTTAAAACACGAAACCCTACCCCTTTCCTCCTTTACACAGAAAAATCAAAGCAAAGAAAAATGGTGGCGGCCTCGTACGTCTTCTCCTTTGTTCGAAAAATTAGGGCTTTCGTCTCAAAATTCGTCGCGCTTTTTTTCTGATGATTGATTTGCGTCGCTCCATTTCGATTCGAGTCAAGGTGAGTTCTTTGCTCACGATTGGTATTAATTCAAGTTTTTAAATGTGTTGAATTGAATGCTTGGTTGCATGCTATGATTTGCGGTGTTATTTGTTATCATTTGCTCGGTTATTTGAATTTAAACTAATAAGGGCAGATAACACACTGCATGTCTGTTTGTTGGGTGATATTTGCTATGAATTGCTCTGGTAATTCGATTTAAACTGATAAGAGCAGATGCTATTAATTTTTGTTTTAGACCCATAAGGACAGATGCAAGATAATATTGAAGAAATTTGTTTGTATGTATACGAGTTTCTGGAAATTTACTATGTACTTACATAAGTATGTATACACTGTTAGTATCAGTAATTGTTGATGTTCTTGACTTAAGTTTTTAAATCCAGTGATTGTTTCAAAAAAAAAATAGTAAAGTACAGTAAGAAAATGATCTGAGTCCTCTTTGTTCATAGTTCCTCTCTGTCTTCATTAAAACTGTGAGCAACTTCCTCTTTTGAAACCTGATCTGGTTGATACATTGTGATGTTATGCTGATTATTTGATGGTGTGATGATAATTGAAATGTATGCCTGAAAATAAGAAGATCAAGCAACCTAAAACATGCAAGTTTAAAAGCATCAGTAAGAGAAAAATATAGTGTCTAGTTTCTGTTCACATGACCATGTGAACAAATTCATCTTGAACCTGCTATGTGTCTTGATGCATGCTTAAATTGATTTTTTTTCCTGATATTTGATATGTTGAAAAATCAATCAGCTTACATGTATGTTGTGCATGCCTGAAATTCAAGTGCAGTGCTCTGTTATTTAACTATGAAATTGTAAAAACTTACCTGATAGCACACTACAGTTTTGTGGCTTTAGAAATACTTCAGTTTTAGCTTTTGAATTTGAAGAAGAGATTGGCTTGATTGCTTTAGTTTGATTCCAGCACTAGATGTCACATTGCCATCTGCATGCCTGAACCTTTGCTTTGATTTCATACTAAGATGTATTGCATTTTATTCTTATCTTTATTTCTTTCACTGCAACATTATTTTCTGGCCTCTTGCATTTGAAAACAGAACAAATCTTTGCCTTACACCTGATTTCTTATACAACAGAGAAGGCTTTACCTGTTACTTGAAACCCAGATTTGATTTTTATCACTGATTTCTTTGCTTAAGTTTGTTTCAAAGCACTGCACTGCTTTCTTCTATCCAAAGCATGTAGTTAAATTCATTTATATTAAAACTTGAGTTTTAAATCAAAAATCTCAGTAAAAAAAAAAAAAAAACCTGTTGAAGCCTTTTGATTTGATTATTAACTTGCATGCTTCTGCTTCTTAATTACTTGCTATCATACATAATTTAAGAAGTTTGAATCTTTGTCTTGAAATGAGAGAAAGTATAGAGTTAATCTCTGTTGATTTCCAGATTTCTATATTTTTACTTCAAATTGAAGAAAAATGCTTCCAGCCCTTTTTCTGTTTTGTATTTGTGTGAGCCTTGAATTGAAACTTGTTGAAGATTTGATTATTAAATTGCATACTTTCTGTACAACATTCGTTTTCACAATTGTGCCAATTATTAAATCACATTTCTATAAAAATGCAACTGATATCTGTAGCTTCTCGAGTCTTGTTCAAGTCACTTGTAGACTTAGCATTGCATTTGTGTTGACTCTGTTAGCTAAGTGGTTTCATGATCATTGTACATCCTGTGTTCATTTGAGTAGCTGGACTTAGCATGCATTTTGGGGTCTGCACTGAGCACTTGAACTTGTATTTGGTTTCCTTTGTCTAGCCTTGTGTCTGCACCTTGTATGCTGTGCATTGGTGCATTGGGTTGTCTCAGCCTTGAACTTTTGTAGCTGTTCCAGTCCTCATGTTCACAGTGGAGTTCTTATTCACTTCTGATGTGTTACTTTTGCGTCTGGTCTTGCACTTGTTGTTGTTTATGTCTTCGTGTCTTTGGCATTTCTAAGTCTCTGCCCTTGGCTGCCTGTTTTGACAGTGCTGTTTGCACTGTGTCACTTGAGACTGCTGCCTGTACTTGTGTTTCTTGTTCATTGCACTGTGCTGCTGTGTATTATTTGTACTTGTGCAACCTCACTTTGACTTGTACATGATTTGTAGATTGTGCTTTTGTTTGGTGCATACGTGTTGGCGAGGCAGTGCACATGTGTGAAAATATACGTGTGTACTGCAGCCACACAGGATTGATAGATTTCGAAAAAAATAATAATTTAATTGAAGTTGTTAATGTGAAAAATCCATAATAGATCTAAATTGATTCATGTGATTCGTCATCTCTGTTACCATTTATTTCAGTTCATTGCAAATTTAATTACTTGAATTAAGATTAATCCTGACTCGAGTGTTTTTGTGTTTTGCAATAAACGCTCGGGTCAGACCGAGTACTTTTACAGCTTGAAGATTCTCAGGCCGTGAAGTTAGAGAGAGAGGGGAAAGCACTCCACTAAAGTTTTTCTAGAAAATTTTCTTGTACTTAATGAAAATAAATTGTTCCGCTATATAAAACTTAATGCATTGTACAAACTCTGATATATATATATGTAAGAAAAATTCATTTATGAATAATATTATGATTATTCTGTGATTCTGTGGCTGATTCTGTTTAAACTCTATAAACTGACTAACAATCCGTCATTTTGAACGTTTCTAGCTGGTTTTAATTACCGACTAGAGGCGGTCAGAGCGGCGGGTCGTTACAAAAGTGGTATCAGAGCTTTGGTTTACTCAAAGCTCAGTTTATGATGTTTAATATGAATAGTTACTAGAACCACTTTAAAGAAAGTGCTTTTCAAATTTAAAGAAGTATAAAATTGTTTTCTTTAAAATGAAAGGTATTTTGGAAATTAAAATTATTTTGAAAATTCCCCTCTCTAAATTTAAGTTTGCGTTAGTTCTCTTCGGTGAGGTCTTCTTAGATTTGAGTTTCAATCGTTCGGAGACTCGTTATCGAATTTTTGAGAGTTAGGAAAATGAAAAATAAAAGTTAAGTGAAGTGAATTAATGAATTGGTTTAAATCGAATAACTTGAATATTTCGAGTAATAATTGTGAAATAAAATGACATGTTAATTTGGTTATAACCAAGAGAATTATTGAATTATAACTTGGGAATTTGATTTTAAATTCTTTTGAGAAATTGATTTCAAATGTGGTGAAGAACGAGTTAATAAATAAATGGATTATAAGTATTTAACTTATAATATGAACTTTTGGTATATAACTGAGTTATATGAATTGAATTGAATTAATAAAAAGATTGTCAATCGAAGTTTATAAATAGAAATGGAATTTGTAAAGATTGTTTATAAGTTCGAAATCAATTGAATTTGATAAGTAAATTGTTGTAGCTTATTAAAGGAGTTATATTCATGATTTTGGACAGTGGATAACCCTTTAAAAATAAAAATAAGTTGAAGAAATGATGAAATTAGTTGACAAAGTATATTCACGATTTTGGACAGTGAATATATTATTGAATAAAACAGATATGATTTAGGTAAAATGATTGAATAATCCAACCTCTGCTAATAAAAATTGCAAATATTGATAGGAAACTTCGAAAACACCTTGTTAATTATAATGGCGAAAACCGAGGCACAAAAAGCAGCACGCCGTGAACGAAGAGCAATTGCTCGTAGAGAAGCAGAAGCGAGACATGCGGAAATCGAAAGGAGATTCAGTGAAAGGCAAGCACCTGGTCCATATGATGAGGTTATTTGCTATCGATGTCATAAAATGGGACATTATGCCATTAAGTGCCGAAAGAGAAGAAAGAAAAGGAATGTGGATGACTGGTTCGCTCGTCCTGAGATTGTGTGTTTTAAATGTCGGGAGAAAGGGCATTTTCTTAGTCATTGCCCTAAAGTGAAAAGGAAAAAGTGCGTACTCAATTTACCCGTCGATAGATTGACAATCTGCTACCATTGTCGTCAGTCTGGACATGTAGCCAGAAACTGCACCGAAAGACAACAGGGAAAGCAAGCTATAGCCCGACCAGCTAGAGCGAAAAGTGCTAAGGTGATAGATAAGAATGGAAACATCTCATATTTTTGCAATAACTGTAAGGATTGGGGACATGTGGATTTTGAATGTGTTAATTCTCCTTTAACACAACATGAAATAGTGTCATCCGAAGATGAAAGTTTGGCAAAGATGCATACTATCGGACAAGAAGTCGTTAGTCCTTAATTATTCTGAATCTTAAACTAATCGATATATTTTGTAATACTATCTTTTGTAATCCAAAATCTTCTGTGTACGTCTTTTAAAAGTATTAAGCTATGTAAAATTTTGTACGGAGAAAATATTTTAATGGAATAGCATCTTGGGAAGGAAATTTAATTGTTGATTTAACTGAATGAATCAAACTAAGTTTGATGTAAAGTTTATATTTCAAGTTTAAAACTATTGCCTAAAATAGTTAATATGGAAATATAGATCTAATGGAACCAATTCGATGAATAATTTACTAAAGAACTAGTTGACTATTTTGGAAATAGAAAGTAAATGCAAAGTTCAAATGAGATTTAGATTTCAAATTTGAAGTTGTCAACATGATAATCCATTATAGGTTTAATAAATTCGGTGATGAACTAGAATTTAAACGTGCGGAAAAAAAAATTAAATTAAGTGAAAAACTTAATATTGAAAAGTTTGAAATTGGTTTAAAACTAATATTGTGAAAAGTATGCAGAATTCAAACTATGAATTAAGTTGAAGTTGAAATTGAAAAGGTTAATGGTTTTAAAGATGTTTTAAAATGCATTAAGTATCGAATACATAGATTTCAACATTCAATTGTTGAAATAGGCGTTTTCGAGAAAAATAAGGAAATGGTGGATTATAACACTGTTGTTATAGTAAATGGTTTCCGGAAGGAAATGTTGTTTATAGTATTGGGATTTATATATCTATCTTAAATTCGAATCCCTATACTAGTGATTTTGAGTTGTCGTAACGATGTTTTACGCAACATTCGTTTTGACTCAAATAAATGTGTTTAAAAGAATGATTTCCTTAAGAATGGAATATATACTTAATTTTGATTCAAGTATATTGAATATTTTCCTAGAGTTGAAAATAAATGAATTTGTGAATTACTTATTATTTAATAAGTATGGAAATATTTTCCAATATGAAATGAAAGGTTTGAAATTTTATCTTTAAAGATAAATTGAAAAAAATGAGTATTTGAAATTAGTTTCAAATGGCTAAGTGTGAAAATTATATATCTTGTAAAGATATTATTTTGAGAAATGTGAACAATTAGTTCAACTTGGAAATTTTTCAAAAAGATTGAATCTTGAGTTAAAATTGAGTTTAACTTTGACACCAAAAACAATATAAGTTGAGCTTTGAATTTTGGATAGTCGATTGGGATTGTATGTCTTGCATTGTGAATTGATGACATAGCATTTGATCTCTATTAAATATATATCTGTGGTGGCGGAGAATTTATTCTTTTAGCTTAACACCCTTCTCTGAGACGTACGAGCTTAGAGGTTATATATCGATAGACATCAATTATGTGTTGAGAATTGACGATGTAACGTGAAATCCAAATCGAATGAGAAGTCGATAATGAATTGGATTGTGAATGTGAATTAGGTTTGAGATAACCTTAAATTTTCAAATCGATTTAGAGGAAAATTTTAAACGTGATGGAAAATTTGGAATCCTCTATTTGTTGTGAATGTGAATTGAGTTTTCGTAACTTATATATGTGAATATAATCGAAAACTATCAGTTTGGAAAGTCATTATTATGAAAGTCCTGTGTAGGTTTACATAGGTATGATATGTACGAAATGTGAAATGAAGTACTATATGTATATGACATATGTTTTCTAAAAACTGAGGATATGGAAATGTACCTTCCATTTATTATTTGTGAAGGTGATTGGAACTCGGTGGAGTGTCCATTGGAAATCGTAGCTACGTAGAATTCCATTAGTGGAATGTCCATTGGGACTGATATGATATCCCCCACGATGGATCATCGTGTTTGGGATTATGTGAATTGATGCTGGCGTAATTCGTGGGGCGTGATGCCTACACTTACAAGCGATTCCACTGAGATAGTGGCGCAACCGCCGAGTAAACTGCGATCTGGAAACCGAAGCGAAATTCGAGGGGCGTGATGCCTAAGGCCACGAGCGATTCTACTGAGATAGTAGCGTAACCTCCGTGTGGACCGCGATCTAAGGCGACAACCATGGCGAAATACAAGAGAGATGAGAAATCTAAGGTTACAAGCGATTCTACTGAGATAGTAGCGTAACCGCCGGGTAAACTGTGATCCATGGGGGAACGTGCTTTCCATATCCATTTTTTAAAATAATTTTTAAAAAAGTATTTTCACTGGGAGATGAAGCAAGTATATTTAGTACTTGGAGATTTTTAGTCTTGCGCCTGGCCAGCGTATGCCTAATGTCTGTAAGAACGACGATGGACTTGTTAAACTTCGAGTTATCAAGTATTTTCAAACTTTGAATAGAAAATCAATAATCTGAAATTAGAATTACATAATTCTAACTTAATGAATTAAGGAAGAAGATCTTTAAAATATCTTGAAAGCACACAGCTTTGGATAAGATGTATATGCAAATATTTAGCATGAAAGATTTCAAGTTTAAAAATCTGAGTTTTGTAAGTCAAAAATTTGATAAAAGACTTTTGTGTCTTGATTATTGAAATTGATGAACAAAACTAGTGAAATAAAATAAATGGAATGAATCCTATATTTATTTGTGAGTTTGAAACTTGGTAAAATTGTGTAGGATATAAATATCGGTGAGATTTTAGCAATCGTTTTTCCTAACTTATAATTTCGGGACGAAATTCTTTTAAGTAGGGGAGATTGTAACGATCCTCAATTTTGAACAATTTAATTTGTGAATATTTAATTTATTTTAGATATTTAAAATGATGATTTGACGTGAATTTCAAATTATCAGCATAAATTGGCGATTAAATTTTAGAATTTAATCTAGTGAAAAGTTGAATAGAATTTGAATTTAGCTTTGAAATTGAATATTGAATTTGTAATTGAAATTCGAACTAACGACTTAGAAGAAAAAAAATTTGGATACAAGAATTATTTATTTAAATTAATAAAGGATGGTTAGTTTTAATAACATTTTTCTTTAGTTTAAATAAAAAAAAAGGAATAAAATTTTAATCAATATAAAATCAATAAATAAATACACATAGTAAAAATTCAAACAACATATTTATAAACTTTGAAAAATATAATGTAACTACATTTGAGAAAATTTAACAACATAATTTTAACAAAACAAAACAAAGCAAAGAAATAACAAAACTAATTGAATTTAAATTGAAAAAAAAATATAATAAAAATAAAATAAAATAAAATAATAAGTATACACGGCCTTACTTTGTTCAGCTGTAAACACGCCTTAACCTACACCTTCAAACACGTTAAAAATCACGTCTCCTTCCCCTTAAAACACGAAACCCTACCCCTTTCCTCCTTTACACAGAAAAATCAAAGCAAAGAAAAATGGTGGCGGCCTCGTACGTCTTCTCCTTTGTTCGAAAAATTAGGGCTTTCGTCTCAAAATTCGCCGCGCTTGTTTTCTGATGATTGATTTGCGTCGCTCCATTTCGATTCGAGTCAAGGAGAGTTCTTTGCTCACGATTGGTATTAATTCAAGTTTTTAAATGTGTTGAATTGAATGCTTGGTTGCATGCTATGATTTGCGGTGTTATTTGTTATCATTTGCTCGGTTATTTGAATTTAAACTAATAAGGGCAGATAACACACTGCATGTCTGTTTGTTGGGTGATATTTGCAATGAATTGCTCTGGTAATTCGATTTAAACTGATAAGAGCAGATGCTATTAATTTTTGTTTTAAACCCATAAGGACAGATGCAAGATAATATTGAAGAAATTTGTTTGTATGTATACGAGTTTCTGGAAATTTACTATGTACTTACATAAGTATGTATACACTGTTAGTATCAGTAATTGTTGATGTTCTTGACTTAAGTTTTTAAATCCAGTGATTGTTTCAAAAAAAAAATAGTAAAGTACAGTAAGAAAATGATCTGAGTCCTCTTTGTTCATAGTTCCTCTCTGTCTTCATTAAAACTGTGAGCAACTTCCTCTTTTGAAACCTGATTTGGTTGATACATTGTGATCTTATGCTGATTATTTTATGGTGTGATGATAATTGAAATGTATGCCTGAAAATAAGAAGATCAAGCAACCTAAAACATGCAAGTTTAAAAGCATCAGTAAGAGAAAAATATAGTGTCTAGTTTCTGTTCACATGACCATGTGAACAAATTCATCTTGAACCTGCTATGTGTCTTGATGCATGCTTAAATTGATTTGTTTTCCTGATATTTGATATGTTGAAAAATCAATCAGCATACATGTATGTTGTGCATGCCTGAAATTCAAGTGCAGTGCTCTGTTATTTAACTATGACATTGTAAAAACTTACCTGATAGCACACTACAGTTTTGTGGCTTTAGAAATACTTCAGTTTTAGCTTTTGAATTTGAAGAAGAGATTGGCTTGATTGCTTTAGTTTGATTCCAGCACTAGATGTCACATTGCCATCTGCATGCCTGAACCTTTGCTTTGATTTCATACTAAGATGTATTGCATTTTATTCTTATCTTTATTTCTTTCACTGCAACATTATTTTCTGGCCTCTTGCATTTGAAAACAGAACAAATCTTTGCCTTACACCTGATTTCTTATACAACAGAGAAGGCTTTACCTGTTACTTGAAACCCAGATTTGATTTTTATCACTGATTTCTTTGCTTAAGTTTGTTTCAAAGCACTGCACTGCTTTCTTCTATCCAAAGCATGTAGTTAAATTCATTTATATTAAAACTTGAGTTTTAAATCAAAAATCTCAGTAAAAAAAACAAAAAAAAACCTGTTGAAGCCTTTTGATTTGATTATTAACTTGCATGCTTCTGCTTCTTGTTTACTTGCTATCATACATAATTTAAGAAGTTTGAATCTTTGTCTTGAAATGAGAGAAAGTATAGAGTTAATTTCTGTTGATTTCCAGATTTCTATATTTTTACTTCAAATTGAAGAAAAATGCTTCCAGCCCTTTTTCTGTTTTGTATTTGTGTGAGCCTTGAATTGAAACTTGTTGAAGATTTGATTATTAAATTGCATACTTTCTGTACAACATTCGTTTTCACAATTGTGCCAATTATTAAATCACATTTCTATAAAAATGCAACTGATATCTGTAGCTTCTCGAGTCTTGTTCAAGTCACTTGTAGACTTAGCATTGCATTTGTGTTGACTCTGTTAGCTAAGTAGTTTCATGATCATTGTACATGCTGTGTTCATTTGAGTAGCTGGACTTAGCATGCATTTTGGGGTCTGCACTGAGCACTTGAACTTGTATTTGGTTTCCTTTGTCTAGCCTTGTGTCTGCACCTTGTATGCTGTGCATTGGTGCATTGGGTTGTCTCAGCCTTGAACTTTTGTAGCTGTTCCAGTCCTCATGTTCACAGTGGAGTTCTTATTCACTTCTGATGTGTTACTTTTGCGTCTGGTCTTGCACTTGTTGTTGTTTATGTCTTCATGTCTTTGGCATTTCTAAGTCTCTGCCCTTGGCTGTCTGTTTTGACAGTGCTGTTTGCACTGTGTCACTTGAGACTGCTGCCTGTACTTGTGTTTCTTGTTCATTGCACTGTGCTGCTGTGTATTATTTGTACTTGTGCAACCTCACTTTGACTTGTACATGATTTGTAGATTGTGCTTTTGTTTGGTGCACACGTGTTGGCGAGGCAGTGCACATGTGTGAAAATATACGTGTGTACTGCAGCCACACGGGATTGATAGATTTCGAAAAAAAAAAATTTAATTGAAGTTGTTAATGTGAAAAATCCATAATAGATCTAAATTGATACATGTGATTCGTCATCTCTGTTACCATTTATTTCAGTTCATTGCAAATTTAATTACTTGAATTAAGATTAATCCTGACTCGAGTGTTTTTGTGTTTTGCAATAAACGCTCGGGTCAAACCGAGTACTTTTACAGCTTGAAGATTCTCAGGCCGTGAAGTTAGAGAGAGAGGGGAAAGCACTCCACTAAAGTTTTTCTAGAAAATTTTCTTGTACTTAATGAAAATAAATTGTTCCGCTGTATAAAACTTAATGCATTATACAAACTCTGATATATATATATGTAAGAAAAATTCATTTATGAATAATATTATGATTATTCTGTGATTGTGTGGCTGATTCTGTTTAAACTCTATAAACTGACTAACAATCCGTCATTTTGAACGTTTCTAGCTGGTTTTAATTACCGACTAGAGGCGGTCAGAGCGGCGGGTCGTTATAGTAGTCATGTAAGAATAAAAATAAATATATAAGCTAATATAATAAAAATAAATATAACAACTTTTATAATATGTACATAAAGAAAATAAATGTCTATCAAACATAAACAAAGTAAACAAAATAATTGAAGAAGAAAAACAAATAAAACAAGAAGCAACCTGGGAAAGCAAGCTAGGCAAGTAAATCATATAGGAATGTAGTTTGAAATACTATGCAGGCAAGTAAAAGAATAAATAAAATAAAAAGATAAAGTAAAGCAAAAGTATGTACACATAAAAATATAAAACAAAAGAAAAAAATAAGTTGAGTGTGTAGACACAAAGTACATCAATCATCATTAATGTTTTTATCTTAGCCACCATCATATAAACATACAAAAAAAAAAGAATATGTACAGACACAATTAAATATAAGAATCATCTCTGCCGAGACAAGTAGGTATGGCTGAAGTAAACATAAGTAATGCAAGCCTTAACATATCACTTCAGCCAAATACAAAGTATATATTTTTACACAAGTATAAAATCAAATCAAGCAAAGTAAGAAAATGTATAAGTATAAGCTGTAAAACAGTACAAGTACCTTCATATTATAAAGCAAAGAATGTATAACCTATCCATACCTCTGGTACACCAATCTAGATAGTATCAGCCGAGATTTTGTTGATAAAACAAAGAAAATAAAATAACATTCCCTGTACAAACATGATATCAACCAGTAAACTTGTTTTAATAAATATCAATCTTCACCTCAGTTTTGTTTATTCAAGCCAAGAAAAATATCATCAAAAAAAAATCTAAAAAAAAAACAAAACTTCAACTTATACAACCTCAAATTCAATTCAACAAGGAACAAAACCAGATAAAACAACCAAGTGAAGTTCCAGAGCAAACCTGGAAACAGAGATAAAATAATTGAATCAAAGGCAACAATTTAAATTAGATTAAGATCAAAATAGAAAAACAGTAAGCAAAATACAAGCTCCAGTTTGGAAGCTTGTCCTCTGTCTTCATCCCACAGGTGAGTAACATCACCATTTTAAATTGTTAAGTATATAATTTGGTTGCCTGCTTATCTTTGAAGTATAATATGCTTGTGAATATATTTTAAAAATCTTTGTGTTTATATATGTGTACTGGTGTGTGCAATAGTTGATCTGAATTCTTCCCCTCTGATTTTAGTTCCCAGGCTCAACTACTAATCAAACTTTACATTCTCTTATTCAATCTTTATTAGTACTTAAGTTCGAAAAAAATATGTTTATGTATCTTTGTTTTAAGTTTAAAAGTTTGTTTAAGGTAAGCTAATTTATTTTGGCTTCTGGAAAAAAAATAAAACAACAGGGGAAAACTTAAATAAGTAAAAATTTAATTTTTATGATTCCTAGATTCAGGTATATGAATCAAAAGTTAAAACTTAAACTTGATTTTCAAAACAAAAATGAAAATTTTTAGTTGAGAAATAAAGAAGCAGTTTACAGACGAACAAGAATCACCTTTTTACAAAATTTTGTTGATTAAATGAATTATTGATGCTGAAATTTGTTAAGGAGCTAAATTTTTGATTCGAGGATATAGGAAAAATGTTGGAAAATTCTTCTGATGCAAAATTTTGCAAGTCGAATCGCATTTAGGGTTTAAGTTATGGTTTTGAAGAGGTCCCATATTTTGATTCGTTCTCGGTCTAGAAGTGATCGAGTTCAACGTGGTTTGGGGTAATGGTGGAGGAAGGGTGGACGCGTGCGTGGCCGGGGTTGCTCGAATTCCAGTGGTCAGAGCTGCGTGGACGCGGCGTTGCCAGGTATGGGTATGGAGGAAGGTGCAATTTCCAAGTTTTGGAATGGTAAGCTCGTTTTCGATTTTCGGTGATTGGACGCATTTCGATGATCAAGGTGAAATGTTGAGGCAAGTACTGATGTGTGGCGATCGGTGTTGATGATCAACGGTGGCTGGAACCACCGTGCATATGCACGGTGGTATATTTGTCTGATGATGTTAGTTTTTGGGAAGCAGAGGAGAGACTCGAATTTTACTCGAGTAATTCGAGTGTTTACTCGAAGCGATGGGGTTTTTTTTTTTCTTTTTCTCGAAGCTAGTTTGTGTTGGCTCGAGACAGTGGAGCATTTCAGATTTTTGCAAACCTGACTGTTTCAGGTTTTAAAACTCAGTTCAACTTTTTAAAGCAGGATGTAAACAGTGTTTTGAAATTTAAATTCAGAATTTGATCTAGGTTTTAAACAGCGTTTGAATTCAAAGTTAAAGTAAAATTTGAGATGAAACTTTTTGAATCTTAAAATTGAAAAATAAAAATTTGGCATTTGAAACAAGGTTTTAAAACAAGTTATCAAATGTTTAAAACTTGAATTTACAAGTTAAATAACTTATCTATTTTAAAAAAATCTGAATTTACATAGTTAAATAAGTTAATTTAAAAGCAATTGAATGTATGAGAAAAATTTGAATTTAAAATAGATTAAAATTGCAAAGTTAAATTTGTAGTTATTTTAAATTCAAATAGTTTGAAATGGAATTTAAAAGTGAATTTGAAACAAAATGTTTTCAAAAGTGTTTGAGAAATGATAATTAAATCAATTATAAAAATTATGATTTTATCTCAAAGATAGTTCATTAAAATGTTAAGTTAAATTAATTAATGATTTGGATTTAATTAATTGAGAAAGCAAGGGTTTAATTTAATAAATTAAAGGTTTAAGTGAATAAATCAAGAATTAATTAATTTTAATCAAGAAATCATTAATTAGATAGGATTAATTAATGGATTATTTATAGTTAGTAAATTTTTATAAAATGCGGTTAAAGTTGATTAATCAAGTGATTAAGCAATAATTAATTCAAGAAAAATGTAATATATTAATTAAGTAATTAATTTGAGATTAACCAATATAAGTAAAAGGTTAATTAACTAATGAAAATGACTAAAGGTTTAATTTCTTAAATGAAATTGAAATTAAGGTTAAAAGATTATGAAATCAACTTTAAGGTTAATCTAATTAATTTATTAATTAAGAAGAATTAATTAAAGTGTTTGATAAATTAATTTATATCAAATTATTTGTAATTAATTAATAAATCGGGATTAGATAATAAATTCATAAGTAATCAATTTACTAGGAAATAAATTGAATTGAATGGGATTAAACAAATAATTAATCCTGCTTATAAATGTTTATTAAATGCTTGACCTTAATACTTATGAATGATTATATTGTATGTAGTGCCTTGAATTAATTGCCCTATCGATCTGTGATATTTTGTTCTGTATATTGAGCCGTGTATGATTATTCATTTATTTACATATTATCTGTGAATCTGTGAATGAGCGATAAGCGTTATGTTTATATCGCTTATCAACTATATTTCTATGTTTTAATCTGTGATGATTGAATAATTTTGCACTATTGTGTTAAACCCTTGGACCACACCATACACACACAAAATATGGATTTCACGAGGAAATCGATTAAGTCACAGATTTTTGAAATGATTTTTAAAGTTGAATATTTTAATTCAAATGTTTTGAAAATGGATTGGGTTTAAAGTGAAAAGCAATTGAAATAGAATTTCAAAGATAAAATTACTTTGAATAACTTGATTAAGATTTGGAATTTAAATATTTTGATTTCAATTTGAATTCAATACTTAAAATTGAATTCTATGATTTGAAACTAGGGATTAACGATATTATACTAGTTATATATGAGTCAAACCATTTTTGAAGTGTTGTTTTTGGGAATTTGAATTAACCCAAAAGATTTAACTTGTATAAATAAGATCGAATTTCTTCGAAACGAAAACTACTTGTTTTCAAATAATAACAGCTTTCATTTAAAGAAAGGATCTCCCAATTATGTTGAAAGGGTTTCAAGCTGAAATAGAATTGAAATGTTTTGAAAGCTATGAAATAAATCTTTGATTCAAAGATTTAACGAGTTAATCCAACCTGAACTGAAATTGTTTTTGAAAGGCCATGAATGAATCTTTGGAAATGATTTTGAAAGCTATAAGTTAAATCTTTGATTTAAAGATTTAACGAGTTAATCCAACCTGAATTGAAATTGTTTTTGAAAGGCTATGAATGAATCTTTGGAAATGATTTTGAAAGCTATAAGTTAAATCTTTGATTTAAAGATTTAACGAGTTAATCCAATTGAATTGGAATTGTTTTGAAATCCAGGAATGAATCTTGAGAAACTAGGTGAACTTTATGAAATAAATCTTTTTGTTTTAAAAGATTGGAAATGGTAATTTGTTAAACCATTTGAAAGAAAAACTTTGGATTATTAAGTTGTGACTTAATTGAAATTCCTTATCCATATGTTTTAAATGTTGCGCTTACTATTCGGGTTAGCCGGGAAAGGACCTTAGGGTCGTATAACCCATTCCGAATATGTGATTCGACGTTATGGATAGCATTTGAAGACCGGTGGTGAAGACCGGGTATTTGCGAGAGCGATAGGATGACCTGTCGATTGACTCTGCACCGAGTTGCTCCGGTATAGAGTTCTCCATATGTGATGGGGAATCCGATCAGGATTGTGGATATCCAGATTGCAAGGACTTCATTGGAAGTGCCTTCGGTTCTGTTCTAAATCCAGAACAGACTTGTATGGATTGTTATGTCTGACATTACAATTTGAGATATAAAGCTGATTTCTTTCAAATATATTTCTGTTGGTGGCGGAGAATTTATTCTCTTAGCTTAACAACCTTCTCTGAGACGTACGAGCTCAGAGGTTATGTAGTTGATGGTTATCAGCGATATATTCCCAATTTGGTAATGTGACATGTTGAGTGTTGCTGTGAAATGATCATTGTGTCGATCATTTGTGATAGGATCATTTGTTTGATCGTTTATCTTTGTGATCATTTCTATGATCATTTGTTGACCCAAAGCACAGCTTTTGTATAAAGCGTGGCTTTGTGGACGAGACTTCGTCGAGCCTCACAACCCGGTAATGGTCGAAACAGGAATCGTGGCGGCAAGGTTTCAGGGATCGCTTCCCTAGGGTAGGACCATTCCTTCTGGAAAAGGGTAGTGTCATGGTATGGAGCCCTGATACTTACTCATGTAGACACACTATATTTATTTCTGTGTGGTTGTTCGTTTAGAGGGGCCTCGTATAAAGGTCCCAAAGGACCGGGGGTGGTATATCTGAGGTTTCTTACTCCCTGGGAAAGGGGTAGCCGGCCTTGTTTGGCAGAGATCCATTTGGGATGCTCGGGGACGTCCTTCCAGAGGCGTTTCCATTTCGGGGTTTGGGAAGTTCCTTTGCCCGACCATTTGTTGGAAATCCATTCTTCAAATACGTACCGTGTACGGTTTTAGTTGTAGAACCTATCATTCACTTATGGTGGCACTCCACTGTTTGGATGGTAGCTATAGTAGGCATAGTTCGAAATGTCTATGCTGGCTAAGATTTATATCTTTATTTTCGAAATAAATTTTTCCTACACTATGCACTAGTAATAATATCAAATGTTCTTTTAAATTCGTATCAAGCATCTTTGACTATCATAAGGAGAAATCTCCTCCGATTCTGTGTTTGCATTGTGTGTGTGTGCGGGAGGCCTTATGGTAGTCTCATTTCTAAAAAGCATTGCGAATTAATTTTAAAATATTTCGTTGTTTGTTTTTAAAGATAAACTGTTTTTGTTGCTCACACCAGTCCCACGACTGATCCGGAGTTTATTGTTTTCTTTCCTAAACTCTGGGTGCTCATTATTTTCTACACGAGCAGTCTAGAGTTGGGTTTTTCAGATTGCTAGGTTCAGTAGATTATCTGAAGTTAGTTCAGTCTTTGGATCACACCAGTCTTGCTTAGCTTGGTGCATCGTTATTGGGGGTCCGAGCTATTGCTGGATTGATTCTTGGAGATGGAGTTGCAGTTCTCGGAGTTCTCTTTTGAAGACTATCTTAGAGTTATATTGTTCCGCTGCTAGATGTTATCTATTTTTCTTTTCCGCTGCTATTTTATTGTATCATATCTCTGATGTATATTGATATCTAATGGATCATCTGTTGTATCAGATATTGTATCAAAGCTGTATATCAATGTATTATTCTTTTATTTCGCTGTGTTGTTTACTTAATGTTGTTATAAGCTCCGGCGAATCGGATTTGAACGGTCGAATCTATGGCATTCGAATACGATATGAAGTATGGATGTCGATTTTCGAGCGGGCAAAATCCGAAACGTCACAATAAATACCCAAATAAATTTTGACTTAGGATAGAGAATTAAATAAAAACTCAATTGGTCAATAATTTGATTTAAAAATAAAATTAAGATTTTATTTGAATAAATAATAAGGTTTTGAAATGAAGTTAGAATTTGAATTTTTAGGAAAGGATAAGGTTTTAAATAAGAATGAATTATTTAATAATTGAATAAAAATTGAATTATTTAATAATTGAATAAAAATTGAATTCTTTAATAAGTTAAATTGAACTCCTTGAATAAGTGAAATTAAGTTTCTTTATTAACTGAGTTTTAAAATTTGTAACTAAGTAAATAAATAAGTGAAATTGAATTTTTTTAACAAGAAATAAAATGTGATTTATTGGAATTAATGTAAGACTTGTAATTTAAAGAATTTGATTTGACGAATTTAATTTAATTCAAAATTTTAAGCTTTGATATAATGGAGTTGAACTTAAGTAATTGATTTAATGAATTGAAAATTTAATAGAAATTGTTATGAATTGATAAATTAACTTAATGAATAATGAATGAAGTTGATTAATGAATTTAAATTGATTCGAATGTTAAATTAAATTTATTTAAACGATTTCGGAATGAAACTTATATACGAACTTAATCAATATTGGAATTTTTTTAAATATAATTTGAAATTGAATTATAAGATTTTAAAATGGTAATTTTGAAGTTTTGAAACGTAAATTACGAAAATTGATTTAGAAAGACAAATGAAATATTGATTTACAAATTATAATTGAAATTGAATTTGATTTGGTTATGAAATATATAAACGACCAATCGGTGTAATAATTGCGAAAGTTATTAAAGAGACCGGAATCGGTTATGGACATACTCTCTGTCTAAACCAAAAACCACTTTAATAACTATACGTGGAGTGTGATCCAGAATGAAGTGGTTGGAATGATGTACGTGATGAATGAAGAAAGAGAACAATGATGGATAGCCTTGACACTTGTGTCAAATTGGAAATGACTAAAACAGGAGCCGTGCCGGGCCAAATGGGGTTAGCCACCTCGAGCGAACACATTTCTTCGTAAACTACTCATTTCTTGTTATTGATTGGTGCACCCTCGGAATTTAGGGAGTGTTGTTTCGCGGTGTTGCGATCGTTGCGGCGATGCATTTTCACCTGTCCGGATCAGGCAAACGGTAGTTCCACTACCTTGGGTATTACCTCATGTGCCTTGTCATACTTGTATCCCTATATATGCAACCACTACGAATTTGTTTTGTGTCATACCCATGGAGTACTCCCTGATATCCCACTAGTTTACGGTGGAGTTTACAGTGCTGTATAGTGACGCAGCGGATTAATCAAACAAACTTCAGTCGGTGAAATGTAACAATCGGTGAGTTGAAGATACCAAAATGCCCAAGTTCGTTGATCCAAAGATACCGAACTCTAGCTATCTCAAACACGTTGATAGCGCACTATACCGTGTTCAAAGATCTACGATTCTTCGCACGTTGATCTAGCGCACTAGATTCCGTGAATCGGCTTCAACAAACGTGGATTCGAGCGCACTCGAATGACGTAAGTGGAGATAGGAGATTACACTCAACTACCAATTGGAGAAGAAAGCACAAAGCAATCAACAAGAAATTTTATTTCAAAATCAACCATCTCAAATGTACAACACACGCCCCTATTTATAGAGTTTTCACAAACTGTCCTTAAGTCGTATACGACTTACGGCTCTCCTTAACTCGGCAGCGACACAACAGGTACACACGACACATGACTCCTTATTACAACACACGACCCATTTGAGTCGGTAACGACTTATATACCCACGACTCAACACAATTACTTCACAACACGACTCACGACTCATCATAAGTCGTACGTTACTTAGCAACATTCACACGGTGCCAAACAAGTCGACTTACGACTCAATACAGACGACTCAAGAAAATATACAAACACATTACAACATCACGACCAACAAGTTGCGACTCACGACTCAACTTCATGCCGACTCACGACTCATAGCTTCAGCGACTCAACGTCCTTCCTACGACTCAAGCCTTCAAGTCTTCTACGGCATAACCCTTCAAGCGGGTCAATTCTGGACGACTCATCTATGTCGTAACCCGTCCCCGCCTTATGGCCTCCAACTACTGTTATTCCCTTTTGTTTCCTGATGAGTCGTGGACGACTTATAGCCTTGCAGTTAGGTCGTAGCCCTCCTTCCTTGGCTCGGCAACGGCTCAAGCCTTTATTGACTCGTAACCGACTCAAATCCGGTGCCTTCTCTATGCGACTTATGGTTATCACTCCTCCCTGTAACTCCTTAAGTCGGAAACGACCCGATACACTTCTGTTAGGTCGGTGACGACCCAATACTTCGTCAAGTCCGAGACGACTTAAAGTAGATAAACGACTTAACATTGTGGCCTTCTCCAAATGACCAAAAGATCTTGAACTCTTTAACCTTATTGCTTTCGTAGATCGCTCTGCATCATCCTCTCCGGGTTGACAGAAATTCGACCTCGAATTTTCACCATCTCGTTTCACAACAATCTCTCCTCTATGATATGGAATTAAATGTTTGACGTTAAAAACATCAGACGTATAAACATCATCTGGTAGCTTTAATCGATAAGCATTCTCATTGACTTTCTTCAAAACTTCAACTGGACCAATTTTCCGTGCTTTCAATTTATTATATGTTCCCACCGGAAAACGGTCTTTTGTTAACACTGCATAGACCAAATCGCCTTCGTTAAATTCAACATTTCGTCGCTTCAAATCTGCAGACTTCTTATACTTCTCATTCGATTTCTTCAATCGTTCCTGAACGATTTTATGACATTCAGTCAGCTCATCAATAAAATCAACAGCTCGTTTAACTGTTCCCTTCAACTGTGGTACTACTGCCAAATCCAACGGTCCCCTGGGTAAATTTGAATAAACAATCTGAAATGGACTGAATCCCGTGCTACGATTCACTGCATGATTATGTGCAAATTCAGCTTGGCATAACTTCATGTCCCAACTTCTCAAATTATCCTGTACAAGACATCGCAACAAATTTCCCAATGACCTGTTAACAACTTCTGTCTGTCCATCAGTTTGTGGATGATAAGCACTACTAAATTTCAGCTTCGTTCCCACCATCTTCCACAAACTCAACCAAAAATGACTCAGAAAACGAGTATCTCGATCAGAAACAATAGATTCTGGTAAACCATGCAATCGATATACCTCCTTAAAGAATATTTGTGCCACTCGAACTGCATCCGCTGTCTTCTTGCAGGCAATAAAATGTGCCATCTTCGAAAACCTGTCCACTACAACAAATATCGAATCATTTCCCCTTTGAGTTCGAGGCAAACCCAAAACGAAATCCATGCTAATATCAACCCATGGCTTAGATGGTACTGGTAATGGCATATACAACCCTGCATTCGTTGCTGTTCCCTTTGACACCTGACAAATATGGCATCTCTCCACGAATCTTTCAACCTCTTTTCTCATCGACGGCCAAAAGTAAGACTGTGAAATCAATTTCAAAGTACGATCACGGCCCACATGCCCCTCTTCGTGTAACTCTTTGACAATTTTCAACCTCAAGCTACAGTCTGGAATACACAAACGATTCCCTTTAAACAGAAAACCATCAACCAACGTAAATTCATCGGTACTCTCACCCTTCACTTGCTCAACATATTTCACAAAGTAAGGATCTTCATTAATCATCTCCGGCAACATCTCAAAACCCGTCACTTCAACTTTCATTGTCGTTAATAAATGACTCCTCCTACTCAAAGCATCAGCTACTCGATTTGTCACCCCTGATTTGTGCTTAACGACAAAAGTAAATTGCTGTAAATATGCAATCCAAGATGCATGTCTTGCTGAAATTTTATCCTGCCCCTGTAAGTGCTTCAATGCCTCATGATCAGTGTACAGAACAAATTCTTTCTGAAATAGATAATGCCTCCAATGTTTAATCGTTTGCACCACAGCATAGAATTCAACGTCATATGTGTTGTATCTCATCTTCGCCCCTGACAACTTTTCACTGAAATAAGCAACTGGCTTCCCATTCTGACTCAGAACTCCTCCAATACCAACCTTCGAAGCATCAGTATGCAATTCAAACAATAACTGGAAATTAGGTAGAACAAGAATTGGCGCTGTCGTCAACAATTCCTTGATCTTCTCAAAAGCAACCCCCGCTTCTTCTGACCATACAAATTGTTTCCCTTTCATGCAATCGGTAACTGGTGCCATCACACTACTGAAATGTGGAATGAACCTTCGGTAGAATGATGCCAATCCATGAAAACTTCTAACTTCAGTGATAGTTCTCGGCTGTGGCCAATTTCTAATAGCTTCAACTTTACTCTGATCAACTTGAATGCCTTTTCCTGAAACAACATAACCCAGAAATAAAACACTGTGCGTCATAAACACACATTTCTTCGTAGCAGCATAAAATTGTTCTTCACGAAGAATAATCAACACTTCCCTCAAATGTAGAACATGCTCTTCCATACTCCTGCTATATATCAGAATATCATCGAAATAAACCACGACGAACTTCCCAATGAATGGTCTAAAGATTTGATTCATCACCCGCATGAATGTACTAGGTGCATTTGACAAACCAAATGGCATAACCAACCATTCGTATAACCCCTCTCTCGTCTTGAAAGCTGTCTTCCATTCGTCTCCAGGTCTGATTCGAATTTGATGATAACCACTCTTCAAATCAATCTTCGAAAATATAATTGCCCCACTCAATTGATCTAACAAATCATCCAACCTCGGCATAGGAAATCTGTAACGAACGGTGATCTTATTCAACGCTCTACTATCTGTGCACATTCTCCATGTTCCATCCTTCTTTGGTACTAATAATGCTGGCACCGCACAAGGACTCAAGCTTTCCTGAACACGTCCCTGTTCCAACAACTCTTCCACCTGCCTTCGTAACTCCTCATGTTCCTTCGGACTCATTCGGTAATGTGGTCGATGTGGTAACACTGCTCCCGGAACAAGATCAATTTGATGTTGAATGTCTCTAAGTGGCGGTAACTCCTTAGGCAACTCCTCTGGAAAGACATCTTCAAATTCTTTCAAAATTGGCTTTGCTGCTTCTGGTATTTCAACTTCTTCACTACTCTCTCTCCCAATCAACAAAAATACTTCAGTCTCTTCCTCAACTTCCTTGACAAACTCCTTCAAAGTCAACAGAGTTTTCAGTTCCTCAATCTCTTCTAGCTTGCTCTCCTTCTGCTGTTGCTTCTTAGGAACCAAAGTGATTTTAGTGCCCTCGAACATGAAACTGTAACTGTTGGCACGACCATCATGTTGTACTGCTCTATCAAACTGCCACGGTCTGCCCAACAACAAGTGACAAACATCCATGTCCACTACATCACACCAAATTTCATCTTTGTACTTCTTCCCAATAGAAAAATTAACACAAGCTCTTCGACACACCTTCACTTCACCACCCTTCCTTAATCATGCTAGCTTGTACGGTTTAGGATGTTTCTCAGTCTTCAAGTTCAATTTCCTCACTGCTTCTGTAGAAATAATATTATCACAACTTCCAGCATCAATAACGAACTTGCAGACTTTCCCCAGAATAGTGCATGTCGACTGAAAAATATTGCTTCTCAACCAACTAGAATCCTCTTCTTGCTTTGGTGTCAAACAACTTCTCCTCATCATAAGATTACAACCTTCATCTCCAAACAATTCTTCTTCCTTTTCAACATAAGGTGTATTTGAACATTCTGCCTCCTCACCATCATCCTCCTCAACTTCTGCAACCATGGTTCTCTTCTTCGGCTTCGGACATTCGTTGCTTTTGTGACCCAACTCCTGACAATTATAACACTTGAACCCACTGCTAACCTTCGCCTTCTCAGCCTCCTTCACCACTGGCTTTGAAACAGGTTTAGGAATATTAGAACTTCCACCAACACCCCTCGCTTGATTATTGGAATTAGTAAACACACCGCCTCCACGCCTTCCTTGCTTCTCCCAAGCTAACGCCTTCTGATGTGCCTCTGCTACCGATCTTGGATCAAACATATTAACCATATCCTGGATCTGCATTCTCAATCCCCCAATGAATCTAGCAGTTAGCTGTTCTTCCGTTTCCATAATATCATTCCTGGCAATGAGTTGGTAAAATTCATCAGCATAATCACTAACAGACTTTGTCCCTTGCCTCAGATTCTGCAACCTTTGGTACATAAGTGATTGGTAATTATAAGGTAAGAAAGTAGATCTCATCAACTTCTTCATCTTATCCCATGATTCTATCTTTGACTTTCCCATTCTCTCCCTAGTAAGTTTAGTTTGTTGCCACCACGCCAAAGCTCTCCCCCTCAACCTAGTAGCAACCAACTTCACCCTTCGATTCTCCGGGACCTCCTTGAAACCAAAGATTTCCTCCACATTAGGCAACCAATCTAAGAACTCTTCAGCAACCATCCCGCCTTTAAATTCCGGAATCTCCACCTTCATACCCGATTCCCATCGACGATCATCTTCAACATCCCGAAAAGAATTTCGAACTTGGTCTCGATCTCGATAATGGATACTAGCTCTATCACCTTCTTCAACAAAATCAAAAGTACGTCTACATCGATCTCGACCATTATCATCCCTTCGCTCATGCATGCTTCTTTGACTATGTCTCTCTTCATCTCTATATGCTTCATGTTCAAATTCGACTTCTTCCCTCTTCATGTGCATAGTCATGATGATCTCTTCGTGATGAAATTGATGTTTCTCTTCTATCTCTACATGAATGTGGTGATACCCTCCTCGCTTCCGTAACCGATGGTGAAACTCGGTTTCCTCCATGGTTCGAGTTTGGGGATCTCCTCCTTTGATTCAAATCATTCATCAATTTCTCCAATTTACCAATGCCTTCATCAAACTTCTCATTAATACGTTGTTCCATAAGCTCGGCTTCTTCTCTACGATATAAAGCTTCAACGTTTTGATGACGATTAGCTCTCCTTGGTGGCATGATTGAAAACTTCACAAACTTCTACAATTCAAACACAAAACTCCAAAGCTTTCAACAAAATGACAAGTCTCGGCTCAACAATGTACGGCTTAGCTTGACTCGGCTTAACCCTTGGCTCGGCAACAAGTCGCGACTTAGGTTAAGTCGGCTCCAAATTCAAACACTCCACAAGGCTCGGCTGCTCCCCACTAGTATACACGGCCTTCTTCAATTTCAATCTCCTTTGTTCACTTTGATCCAAAATGTAATGGATCAAACAATTCAAACTTGTTGCAACTTCAATATGAACACGATGAACAATTTCAACTTCAAAAACTTCAAAAACTTCAAAAACTTGGCTCCAAGAATCAACTTATCTATGATTGGCTAAGTATGGCTTTGATACCAAATGATGACGCAGCGGATTAATCAAACAAACTTCAGTCGGTGAAATGTAACAATCGGTGAGTTGAAGATACCAAAATGCCCAAGTTCGTTGATCCAAAGATACCGAACTCTAGCTATCTCAAACACGTTGATAGCGCACTATACCGTGTTCAAAGATCTACGATTCTTCGCACGTTGATCTAGCGCACTAGATTCCGTGAATCGGCTTCAACAAACGTGGATTTGAGCGCACTCGAATGACGTAAGTGGAGATAGGAGATTACACTCAACTACCAATTGGAGAAGAAAGCACAAAGCAATCAACAAGAAATTTTATTTCAAAATCAACCATCTCAAATGTACAACACACGCCCCTATTTATAGAGTTTTCACAAACTGTCCTTAAGTCGTATACGACTTACGGCTCTCCTTAACTCGGCAGCGACACAACAGGTACACACGACACATGACTCCTTATTACAACACACGACCCATTTGAGTCGGTAACGACTTATATACCCACGACTCAACACAATTACTTCACAACACGACTCACGACTCATCATAAGTCGTACGTTACTTAGCAACATTCACACGGTGCCAAACAAGTCGACTTACGACTCAATACAGACGACTCAAGAAAATATACAAACACATTACAACATCACGACCAACAAGTTGCGACTCACGACTCAACTTCATGCCGACTCACGACTCATAGCTTCAGCGACTCAACGTCCTTCCTACGACTCAAGCCTTCAAGTCTTCTACGGCATAACCCTTCAAGCGGGTCAATTCTGGACGACTCATCTATGTCGTAACCCGTCCCCGCCTTATGGCCTCCAACTACTGTTATTCCCTTTTGTTTCCTGATGAGTCGTGGACGACTTATAGCCTTGCAGTTAGGTCGTAGCCCTCCTTCCTTGGCTCGGCAACGGCTCAAGCCTTTATTGACTCGTAACCGACTCAAATCCGGTGCCTTCTCTATGCGACTTATGGTTATCACTCCTCCCTGTAACTCCTTAAGTCGGAAACGACCCGATACACTTCTGTTAGGTCGATGACGACCCAATACTTCGTCAAGTCGGAGACGACTTAAAGTAGATAAACGACTTAACATTGTGGCCTTCTCCAAATGACCAAAAGATCTTGAACTCTTTAACCTTATTGCTTTCGTAGATCGCTCTGCATCATATAGCCTATGACGCTTATATAAAATGTGTTAAGGGGGATAATGGTAACGCCTTAACACTATTTTGATATTTTATATTACTGATAGACATTATCTACTTAGCGTACACTACTACATAGTAGATAGTTTAACGAATCCTTAGAGGATGGTTGTTCCAACATCCTTTGAGTTACATATATTTCAATTGTTATTTCACTTGAGTTGGATTTATTGATATAAGAATGTTAATCCTGACTCGAGTGTTTTGTGTTTTGCTTTACGCTCGGGTCAGACTGGGTGGTTCAGCTTTTAAGACTCGCCTTTGGAGTTGGAGCTTCGCTTGGAGATCCAGCTATCTATCCAGCTTTCAGATATTCAGTTGATTCCAGTGATGTATTCTGATATTGTATTTGGCTATTGTGTTTGACTATTGTATTTGAGACATCTGTTGTACCTTATTTAATTCTGATATGTATATAGTAGCTTCATGAACTACTATCTTTTGTTTCCGCTGCATTTATTACTCTATGTCTGTGACCTGTGTTTATTTATTTACTGTATATGTTCAGTTTTGCCAAATTTTAATTAACAATTCGGCATTTTGAAATATTCAAGTCCGACATGTGCGGATGCGAATAGTCCAAAATAGCGGGTCGTTACAGTTGGTATCAGAGCTTTGGTAGCTCTAGGCAAAATTTAACATATAGGATAAATGTATTTACAGAATCACTCTCATTCAAGTTTCAATCTTTTCCTTTGACTCAATTCCTTTGAATTTTGGAACGTTCTCTGTGGTTCCAAAAATTCATTCGTGTCCCTCACTATTCGTCTTCCTTCAATTCTGGAGCATCCCATAACTCCACTTCGAATAAACCTTATAATGAAACGACGGTCTCGCCAAACTTCGAATGATTTGTAAAGGGGTGAAACTCATTTATAATAGGCATTGATTTATCGGAGATTTCTACATCCTCGGTTTGCGATGCTCTCTATTTCCTTCTATGTCTGTATTCTATTTCTCGAGATCGAATGTCGATTTAACTCGGGATTTTTCATCGATCTTATTCTTGAAGTCACGGTTGACCCGGTAGGTTGCCCACGATTTATATAAATTTATCCATCTTCTGATTTTGTTATTTAAATCATCTTATCTCTGTTTCGAATTTATATTCGAACCAGAATTCTCCTTGATTTGAGTCTATCAAATTTGAATTTCTATATCTTTTCTTTGAAATCCATTCTTGTATCGTCGAGCGAGGAAGTGTATTTGTAAATTAATATTTAAAATGTTTTATATGTTGTGCTGTTGGAGTTGTTGATGTTGATTTGTGTTTTCGATCGATTCGTCTGATCAACGCTATCGGTAGGATTTCCAAAACACTTGAACAGAACAAACTAACACAATATTGTTATCAAATTTGGTAAACAAAATAGTTTTGTATGATTATATTATATACAAATATAAGTTTTCTGGAATTAAATTGTTAATGAATTTGTTGTCAGAAACGATAATGTTTAATTTCATTTATTGTTTGTAAACCATTAACTATTTCATAATATATATATATATATATATATATAAATGAATTTATAAAACTTGGTTATAATTTGGTTTGGAATTTAAAATGTATTTAAATCAAGAATGTGAGAATTTAATTTTCGATGATTTCAAACTTTGATTTGAAAGTCTTAAAGTGCATAGTATTTAAAGTATTTTCACATAGAAACAATTTTCAAAGAATTTAAAATGTTTAAATCGGTGCTCTCCTATTTTGTCGCTGGAAAATAATTTCGGTGATGGCGGCCACATCGTCGACATTCATTTTGAGTTTCGAAGTGGATAGACTATTATGTTGCTTTGCTACGGTTTGTTTTAAAAAAAATTGATTTAAATTTCTTAAAATATGATTTGATTTGTAATATATATATATATATATATTGGTATATCATTTAAATCTGATTTGATATATTATATATTTATTTGTTTATCTCTAAATAAATTTGAAGTTACTCGAAAATTTAATTATTAAATTTATGTTAAAGGATAATTTAAATTATAAAATGAAATCGAAAGTTTAAATAAAAATTTAAGCCTGAATAATTAAATTAGAAAATTTTACTTGTATAATGCTCAATTGTATTATATATAACTTGCCTAAATTTTCAAAAGTTAACTATGTAATTGAATAATATACAATATAAAATGATGTCAAAGGAATTTTTTAAAATATATATATATATATATATATATATTTGAGTAGTTATGATAAGTGTAAATATACCTAATACGTGATAAAATATATTAAGAGGAGTAAATTTAATAATAATCTGGAATGAAGAAAATTTTAAAATTGTCATATAAAATATGATTATAATAAATGACTATTCAAATTTAGATCTTTGAAATTGTTAAATTAAGATAATTGGATAGTATACAATATAAATATCTTTATAAATAAAATGAGTGCTTATAATAAATGTTATATGCTTAAAGTTTAATTATAAAATGATTAATAGAGATAATAGAATACTAAGTTGGTTGAATAATAAATGGGTTAATAAAATAAATGGTTGTTTGAAATAGATTTTGTAACAAACAACAATAAATTTAAAATAAACCAACTTAATGAAATTCCCTGAGTTTAAAATCAAGTATTGAATATTAATTAATTCAAATTGAAATTTATATGGTTTAAATTAATTGGGTCATTTATAATTCAAGTCTATTTTCTTCTGGTTGTTTCTATTCTCCTACTTCCTTCTTTTTCGAGGAAGAAAAATTTTGAGTGGAGGAGAATGTAACGACCCATAAATTTTTAATAATTTTATTTGTTTTATTTATATATTTAATTGAAATTTTGTGAAATTTTGAAATATAAATTTGATATTTGGAATGCGTTTAGTTAAACATAGCAACTGGTAAATTTTCGTTCGAAAATATGAAGTTTATTTTCGTGCGTAAACTTATTTCAATTTAATTAGTTAAAAATTGATAAAAATCAAACGTTTTCGAAACCTAAATATTTTTATATAGAAAAATTCTAAATCATCTTCTGAGAAAGGCGACATTTTTTGTTTTTCCAAATTCGGACATCTATAGCTCCGTCGATCTCATTTTTCTGCGTTTTTCTTGCATTTTCCATAGTAGAAAATTCGATTTTTTTTATAATTCAGTCATATCACTGATGTTATATACCGTTTTGATCGTCTCACCGTGCTGATCTCTGCGGTATATTTATTCATACATTTTGATGTCCGGTACGCATCGAAAAATGCGTGACGATCTAATGTATCGGTATCTGTTTTAACGTTTGATTTTGATTTATGTGTCCACTCAAATTTCCAACGGGCTAAATTCTGGTGCTCAACTTCCTCTATTCCCAAATTAAAATTTATTTTGCTATTCATCTTTATGACTCGCTCGTTTCTTCTTTCCTCCTTCCTCCTTAATTTCTTTCTTCTGTATAAAATTTATAGTAAGCTCTGAAAAATTAACCTCTCCCTCCAAGCCAACTTGCCTCCTCTCCGCATGCATATCCTCCAACCGAAATCCACCTACCTCCTTACTTGCCTTCCGCTCTGTATCTCTGGCTTCAGTTTATACCATCACAGGTTCTTATACATATAACATGTTAAACATTAGATAGGGTATGTACAGTTTGAAACTGTTTAATGATATATATATATATGTGTGTGTGTGTGTGTTATATAAATTTTGCATCGTATGTTATATATATATATATATATATATATATATATATATTTAACAAACTGTTTTCGTGTGTATGTAATATATATTTTTTAAAGTATATGTGTACTGTGGTACTATGTTAGATATTGAATCTGTATCGATCCATATATATGTATCATTATATATCGTTAGTATGTATTATTTTATACATGAACATATATGTTTATTGTTAATAAAAATTGTTGGTCCATATCAAACTATATATATGTTAACATATGGTCTGCATATCTTCCATAGCCTTCTTGTATTTGTAACTATAATTCATATATGTAGACTTTAAATGTGATTTATGTATGTATGATACGGCTGACCATACGTATTATTTCCAAAAAAAGAATTTTTTTTGTCTGTTGTATTAAGTAAGCTAGTTTTGGTTCCAATTATGTATTGTAAATATACAATATACTTTGACTCTCTTGGTTTACATTTTTATTACAGCCTGTGTATATAGTATATCGTTACAGTGTGCTAGATGATATTAGTAATATGTACACTTTATTTTTTTTAAAAGCCTAGTTTGCGTCTTATTAGTTGTGTAGACAGGCAGCTAGTCTATGGTATATATAAATATTTATGTTGTGATAATCCGGATTTCTTTGGCATCAGATAATTATTTAATCATCTGATTTAAACTATTGGAAAATACTAATTTACATAGATTGAAAAATAAAGACCATTTAAGGGTTCATTAATTCATGGGTTTGCAAATGTAAGTTAAAAGTTTACATAATTGCAAATAGAAGCATACAATGTATCTGATTATAAGTATAAACAAATATAATCATATTACATAACTAATATAAAATATAAGAAATTCATGAATAAGGAGATTAAAACATAAAATATATTGCCTTTAAACATTTGTGAAGAAAAAAAAATACACTTGTAAAGCTTTGAATACATACAAACTACATTTGTAAGCCAAGCGTCCTCTAAACCAACAAGTGGCAAAGCAATTCTTAATTAGTAATTAAATAATAAATAAATAAAGTTTTGAGAAAACGATTTGTGTATTCTTTCATCTAAATTTCTTTTCTCATCTTTTAATTAAAACTCATAATCCAAAATTCAAAGAAAAAAGGGGGGAAAGGGTTTCAGCCTATTCAAACTCAACAGCATTTTTTTGCATGAATAGCATTCTTTTTTCCCAATCTGGAAATTGATTACTACATGCAACTGCAATTTAAAATCGAATAAAGCACTCTAGTTTAAAAGGAAAATAAAATTCAAGTAGCAAGCAAAATCAACGTCTTCAGATTTCAAACCAGGAGCAGGGTCTCTGATTTCATAAATTGAGGTGAGTAACTCAATTTTTTTTTAAAAACTTAAGTAGTAAAAAAAATTGGGTTGCATGCTAGTTAAATGGTGATAAATGTGTGTTGTATAATACCTGCTGTGAATATATGTATGGACATATATGGGTGTGCATGCTTGTTTACCCATAGCATTATTGTTTCTTTGATTTCAAACTTCTGGTTGTTTTTAAAAAAAAACTATTGTCTCTTGATTTAATCTTCGTTTGGGTTTAAGACTTAAACAAAATATGTTTGTTTCATCATAAACTTCAGATTAAAATCGTACTGAAGTTAACAAAATGGAAATGGCTCTGGAATTATAAATAGAGGATTAAACATTAAATTAAAGAAAATCCAAGTTTAGAATTCATGGATTCAGAGTTATAAATCAAATCATCATACTAAATCATTATTTTTAAAAACAAAATCAAAATTTTGAATGTTATATACAAAGTGCAGTTCCCTATTCTCTGCATTTTGTATTTTGAAGAATTGTTGCTGCCTCATTTGTCTAGAGGTGTCATGATTGCACCTGGGGGTGGTGGAGTTATCAGGGATGTTGAGCAAATTATTTGATGGAGTTGCATTTCAGTATGGAGGAGGTGGTTGGAGTTTTGAGTTTGGAAACCTAGTTTTACTGGGTTTGTTATAATCGATCATTTCGGCATTATTATTTGATCGACTTCAACTATATTTTGGGTAACGGTAGATGATGCATTGACAAGGTCTTCGCCAGAGTTACAGAAGCGACGATGGTCGGAGATTCAGAGGGAAGGCGTTGACAAGTTTTAGATGGAGGTGGTTCGGCCTGTTCCAGGTTTGAGTGAGAGGCTTGATTTCAAATTTAAGTCTTGGGTGGCGGTGCGATGATCGTGTTCGGATTTGTGGTTGATCGACGACTTGCGAAGATCATCAAAGATGATCGTTAAAGGCTACGTCGTGGGTGCATGTGCACAGAGCAGGGTGGTTATGCTGATGGATGTTTGGTTGGTTTCAGGTTGGTGGCCTCGTGATTGTCTCGGGGGAATTGAGTTTCAACTCGAAGTAGGTGATGATCTTACTCGAAGTAACACATAAGGTTGCTCAGGTATATAGAGTTGTTTCAGGTTTTAAAATTAAAACAGCAAACCTGTTTTGTTTTAAGTTTTAAAAGCAAGTTTAAAAATAAGCTAAAATTTAAACTATGATTTAAAAACCTGAATTGAAATCTGAATAGTTTAAATCTTGGTTTTTTTGAAATAATTTGAATTCAAAAAATTTAATTTTGGTTTTAAATAAAAACAGAAACCTGTTTTCTGTTTTTAAAATTAAAAGTAAAGTTTAAAAATGCCTACTGGAAATTTAAACTAAGTATAAAATTTGAAACTATATATATGAATTCAAAGTAGTTGAAACTGAGTTTGAATTAATTTAAAATTTTGAAATTTAAATTTAGATTTAAAACTTTTTAGTATAAAAGTGTATGTTGGTTTGAATTTAAAACTGTAAGTTTAAAACTTGAAGTAAATCCAAAGTTATTGGAAATATGGGGGAGAACGAGAGGAAACTCGGGTATAGGTCCGAGCGGCCTTCGGGTAGAACCCGAAGCAACTATTTTAAACAGTTTTAAAATAATTTTAAATCCTATTATTTTGAAAATTTAGATTAAACTTTTATATAAATTTACTTTATATATATTATTTATTTCTTAAAACAACTGGTTATGAAATTTTAAAGGTTGTTTAAGTTAAATTATGTTAAACGAAACTTTAAAGTGATTTAAACATTAATTTAAATGTAAGTTTAAGATTTGATAAAAGTAAGTTTTAAAAATACAAATTGAAATTAGTTTTAATTTCTACTTGTTAAAAACTTAAGTCAATTAAGGAAGTTAAAGATTTGTTAACTTTAAAGTCTGCAAGTTAATGGTTATTTTATTTCAAATCTTATTTAAAGGATTTAATTAAGTTTAGTTAATTTTAATGTTAAAATGTGTTGAAATGTCAATGGAAACTAAGGTTTTTATAAGAGAATGATTTATCTTAAAGATGATATAAGAGATGATGTCATGAGATTAATTAGTTTTAATTAAAGGAATTAAGTATAATTAATTAATTTGGATTAATTAAGTGATGAATTAAGAGTAATTAATTGGTTCAAATAACCAATAATTGGGGTTTAAAATTAATTAATTAATTCAAGGTTAGTTAATTGTAATTTAGAATTATTAATTAAAGATTGCTAATTAATGACCAAAGATTAAGAAATTGAGTAATTAAAAATTAATTAATCAAGTAAATAAGATTGCTTAATTTGGTAATTAAAGTGTTGTTAATTAAGTAATTGGAGGCTACTTAATTAATAATTTAGAAGTAATTTAATCTATAATTAAATTTATTAATTAATAATTAAGTTTTTATTAATTAATAATTAAGAGATCATTGATTTGTTAATTAATGATTTATTAGTTAATTATAAAAATAATTATGGATTAATTAATTTGTATTAAGAGGTATTGATTAATAATTAAAGTTATTAATCAATAGTTGATGGTTAATTAATCAGTTAATTAGAGGTTCATTAATTGATTATAAAGTAATTAAGGTTTGATTACTTTGCAATAAGGAGATTAATTAATAATTGAGATTTATTAATTAATAATTAAAGGATAATTGATCTATGATTAGAGATTAATTGATTGATTGATAAGGTAATCAAGGAGTGATGAATTAATTAAATGATTGTAATTAATTAATGGTGCATTTGGCAGGACTAGATGATTAATTATGATATGAACTGATAAAGCTTGCTTATGGATGATTGGTTGTTGAATGTCTGAATTGAATAAGATCTATTCGATGACATGCTGTGACATTCTGTTGATATGTTATTGGTTATATCAATGGTAAATGGGTGATGTTTGTCTGTGTTATTGTTGTGTAAAAGTGACTTTCAGTATTTGAATTAAATCACTTAAATAACATGGTTTAAGATGACATTGGATTCGAAGAGACCGGATTCAGGTATTAGTAAATACCTGAAACCACTTCGATTCTTATAAATTAATATGTGAAACTAATAAGCTGAAGTGGAATGACTTAAGTAAATTAGACCATTTAAATCTAAGTTTTGGCACTTAGAAATTGATGTGTGAAATGGTTAATGTCTATAACAACTTGTGATGTTGTAAATTGATATAAGTTACCCCGGTTTATATAAATTGTATGCTTTTGTATTCCATGTTAGATGGGTTTACTCATGCTGGTTTCCAGCCTGACCCGGGTGTTACTTTGATGTAATGCTCGGGTCAGACCGAGTATTATAGATTTTCAGGTAAGGACATTCTAGAGCTCATGAGGCGAGTTGGAGAGCAGGAACGTATGGAGAGTTTCTGCTGTGATATATTTTAGTATCTGAGATAGATTGATTTATCTGTCCTGTGTTTGTAAATATGTTGTAACTCTAAAATATATTAAAAGTGCAATTTGACAAGTACAGTTTTCCATTGTATAATTATTATTATGTGACATTATATTTTGATTTGCTGCGAATGTGAGGTTTCTGTGACTTGTTTTTGTTTTCTTCTTCTTTCTCTTTTCTTCTTTTCTTAACTGTCTGGAAATTTCAGGATCGGAATTTCTAGGCCGTTACATTTGGTATCAAAGCTGAAGGTTAAGCGAGAACCTTGGCTCTGGTGGGATACTCATTAAGGATAGGGGCAATGGTACTCTAGAATGAGTTGAGTGTATATATGAGAGAGCGTACTTGTTATTTTTATATAAGTTTTTTTAAATGATTTTATATAAAAATATATTTTTATATATAAAGAAATATTTCTTTCTAATAAATAGTAAGGGAATTAGTTGTTAAATTATTGAATTAAATTAAGAAGTAATAGAAATACAACCAAACTGAAATTAAATCTTGAATTTGGGAAAGGTTTCAAGATAAGGATAATCAATTAATTTATGTAATTAATTAAACATTATTTAACGAGATTAATTAATGGATAATAAATGGAAATGATAAATAAAGAGGGAGTTACTTAATGAAGTAACTAGAGGTAAGTAATTTAAAGGACAATTACTTAATAAGTTAATTACCGAATGCGATTAATTGGAATTAATTAATGACGTAATTAATTTAAAAATTACTCAGTGTAAGTAGTTAATGTGAAATTTCTAAATAGTTGGAAATTTTAAAGGATGGCTGGGATGGCCAAGAAATAAATATGCATATATATGTGGATATACATAATATTTTGAGATAAACTCTAAATATTGAGTTTTAAATTTGGAGTGAGATATGATACCCAAAGTGATAAGTTTTTGAATTTAATAAGTGGGAAGATTATTTATGAGAAGTTTAAAATTTGAAATGGAAGTTCAAATTGGGTAAGGTTGACTGGATTAAGTGAATTGAGTTTAACGTGGGAAAGCTAAATAAGTTGGAATGGTCAACCTGATTTGGAAATTTCAGAATGAAGTTAAGATTTAACTTGAGAAGTTAAATGGTTGATTTGAATTAGGAAGTTTGAGTGATCTCAAAATGGGTTTGAGATCCGAAATTGGAAATGGATGGATGTTTTAAAAATAATTTGAAAGATATCATCATGTTGTTATTAAAATCTTTAAATTGCAAATTGGACTTGTTTAAATGATGAGAAATGGAGTATGGTAATCCATTGTTGAGATAAAAGGGAAATTAAGCTTTAATTTGAAATTAAGGATACGGAATCACTTTGAACTGAAGACTTAAATATTAAGAAATAAAACCTTGTAATGAGTTAAGTAAAGATAATTTTAAATGGAATTAGAATTGAATTTGGGAGGGAATCAAGAATAATTCAACGTGATTTGGAAATGGAGTTTGAAATTGGGATTAATTCAAATTAGAAATGAAATGAATTAAAATTGGAACTAGTTCAATTGAAATTTATTTGAATTAGTAGAATTTGAGATCAAGGTTGAATAAAGTTAAATTTGGAAAGAAACCGAGGTTAATTCAACTTGAATTGGGGATTGAATCAATTTCAATGGAAATTGAAGTTATTTAAATTGAAATTGGGTCAATTTAAATGGAAGGGGAAATTTAAATTGAACTGATTGGAAATGGAGATTGGGAATTGAACAGATTTGACTCTGGACTATTTTTAATATAAATTGTTTTAATATAAACCTATTTTTTTCAAGCTATTCATTATATATACAACTTTCTTTTAAAAACCAAACTATCTTATACTTGTTTTACAATTATTTTTGAAACTGTTTAACAATTTTCCAACTGTTTTATGAACTAATTACTATATTTCAACTATTTTACAAAACTAATTACTATCTTACTATTATTTTGCAATTACCTAAAATTTCTATAATTATTTAACTATTTTCTAATATTTTACAAACTAGTAATTATTTTCCAACTAATTATCTATTTTTAAATTTTTCAAGCTATTTTCTAAATAAACTGGTCGGAGTTCAAACTGTTATTGGTTAAATACCCAATCGAGATAAGAATAGAGGTGATAATCCAAATGGATTGAAACAATTGTGAGTAAGTGAATGAAAATCAAAATGAATGTGAATAGAAATGGAATTGATTTGGCTAATAACCAATAAAGATAAATACGTACGGTGTACGTATGTTATTCTATTGGCATAGTGATTTGATCCAGATTCGAGCATAGAATTTCGAGATAGTATGTCGATCCGAGTTGGGATTTTTCACTCGAATTTCGATGGCGAACCTGGATATGGATTGTTGATTGGTTCTGGATATTCTCTATCATAGTTAAGCTATGCAAGGAGAATGACGGTTTCTGATCAAGGAACTAGATTTGAGTCCACACTAGGAAGTCGGGTGGACGATACTAGTTCGGAAGTGAAATTGTGTGGTCGAGTGAGCGATCAGATTGGTATAGCGTACGGATGATATGTGTACATCGTAGGATTTAAATGAAAATGATATTGAAAAGAGTAATCAAAATTTGAATATTTGATTTTGAGTAAACAAAGTTAAATATATTTGTTTTATAAAATGAAACTCCCCTTGTTGAATCTATTGCCAGAAGAAAAGGATTTTTAAGGTGTTTTGAAGTATAAATGGAGTTTTATACAAGTTTGAAACGATCCAAATTTTTAAAAATTATATATATATATATATATATATATATATATATATATATCTGTATATATATGTAAAGGATCTTATAAAGATTTTGGAAAAGGTTTTGGGAACCTTTGGATTTGGACTTGCTTTTGATTTTTGGGTAAAATTGATATAAGAATTTGGAAAGCCTAGTTTGAGAATTATTGATTTTGGAATAATCGATTTTGTGTAAAGGAGCTTTGTATGGGATCATAATAGGTGTATGATTTGAAGATACTATATATGTATAGTATAAAATGTTTTGATGATGGCTCTGGGGAAAAAGGCGCTCCCTTGAAATGAACTTCTCAGGAGTGCCACCGGTGTGGTGCTGCCTTGAGCCCCAAGGGGAGGTTCTAAAAGTTGATCCTGTAAGGAGTACGGACAAAACTAGTTTCTGGGGATTATGAGTAGAATATACCATAGCGGAAGTCGTGTGTGCCGCTGAGAGCCAACAGTCTGCGTTTGATTTTATATCGGTAGACTGCGACCTATGGTATAACATAGCGAAAGTCGTGTGTGCCGCTGAGAGCCAATAGTCTGCGTTTGATTTTATATCGGTAGACTTCGACCTATGGTATAACATAGCGAAAGTCGTGTATGCCGCTGAGAGCCAACATTCTGCATTTGATTTTATATCAGCAGACTACGACCTATGTAGTAGTGGATAAGTTTCATTTTGATAGCGAAAATCAGAGGCCATTGAGATCCTACAGTTATATGGACTTTTGTTGTGATGGCAACGTAACCCTGGAGTGTAACTGCGGCCTGTCGTGTGGGATCCATGGCGTAATCGAGAGGCCGCGGAGAGCCTGCAGTTACATGGACTTTTGCTGTGATGGCAACGTAACCCTGGAATGTAATTGCGACCATGGACGGGGGTGATGATTTCCAGAGCATTCTCACCAAAGATACCTCTATTTTCAAAAAAAACTGTTTTCTATATTTTCAATAAAATTATTTTCCAAGTATTTTCACTGGGTGTTGAAAATGGGTCTGCTAAGTACTTATAGATTTTCAGTCCTACGCCTGATCAACGTATGACCGAATTTCTGTGAGGACGAAGATGGACTTGTTGAAACATCGAGTTATAGAATGATATTTTTTTATAAAACTACTTTGATAATACTATATATATAGATTTTAAAAGTGTTTTAAAAATGATCAAAGCAAAATTTATCTGATTTTAAGCATTTTAATAAATTCTGGCTTCATTTTGTTTCGAGGACGAAAAGATTCAAATGGGGGAGGAATGTGATAATCCGGATTTCTTTGGCATCGAATAATTATATAATCATCTGATTTAAACTATTGGAAAATACTAATTTATATATATTGAACAAATAAAGACCATTTAAGGGTTCATTAATTCTTGGGTTTGCAAATGTAAGTTAAAAGTTTACATAATTGCAAATAGAAGCATACAATATATCTAATTATAAGTATAAACAAATATAATCATATTACATAACTAATATAAAATATAAGAAATTCATGAATGAGGAGATTAAAACATAAAATGTATTTCCTTTAAACATTTGTGAAGAAAAAATAAAAATAAAATACACTTGTAAAGCTTTGAACACATACAAACTACATTTGTAAGCCAAGCATCCTCTAAACCAACAAGTGGCAAAGTAATTCTTAATTAGTAATTAAATAAAAAATAAATAAAGTTTTTAGAAAATGATTTGTGTATTCTTTCATCTAAATTTCTTTTCTCATCTTTTAATTAAAACTGATAATCCAAAATTCAAAGAAAAAAGGGGGAAAAGGGTTTCAGCCTGTTCAAACTCAACGGCATTTTTTTTCTTTGCATGAATAGCATTATTTTTTCCCAATCTGGATATTGATTACTACATGCAACTGCATTTTAAAATCGAAGAAAGCACTCCAGTTTAAAAAGAAAATAAAATTCAAGTAGCAAGCAAAATCAACATCTTCATATTTCAAGCCAGGAGCAGGGTCTCTGATTTCATAAATTGAGGTGAGTAACTCAATTTTTTTAAAAGAAATTAAGTAGTAAAAAAAATTAGGTTGCATGCTAGTTAAATGGTGATGAATGTGTATTGTATATTACCTGCTGTGAATATATGTATGGACATATATGGGTGTGCATGCTTGTTTACCCGTAGCATTACTGTTTCTTTGATTTCAAACTTTTGGTTGTTTTTAAAAAAAAAACTATTGTCTCTTGATTTAATTTTCGTTTGGATTTAAGACTTAAACAAAATATGTTTGTTTCATCATAAACTTCAGATTAAAATCGTACTGAAGTTAAAAAAAGTGGAAATGGCTCTGGAATTATAAACAGAGGATTAAACATTAAATTAGAGAAAATCAAGTTTAGAAATTCATGGATTCAGAGTTATAAATCAAATCATCATACTAAATTATGATTTTAAAAAACAAAATCAAATTTTTTAATGTTATATACAAAGTGCAGTTCCCTATTCTCTGCATTTTGTATTTTGAAGCATTGTTGCTACCTAATTTGTCTAGAGGTGTCGTGATTGCACCTGGGGGTGGTGGAATTATCAAGGATGTTGAGAAAATTATTTGATGGAGTTGCATTTCAGTGTGGAGGAGGTGGTTGGAGTTTCGGGTTTGGAACCCTAGTTTTACTGAGTTTGTTATAATCGATCATTTCGGCATTATTAGTTGATTGAGTTCAACTATATTTTGGGTAACGTTAGATGATGTCGTCGCTTCAGAGGGGAGGTGTTGACAGGTTTTAGATGGAGGTGGTTCGGCCTGTTCCAGGTTTGAGTGAGGGGCTTGATTTCAAATTTGACTCTTGGGTGGCGGTGCGATGATCGTGTTCAGATTTATGGTTGATCGGCGACTTGTGGAGATCAGCAGAGATGATCGGTGAAGGCTGCGTCGTGGGTGCATGTGCACAGAGCAGGGTGGTTATGCTAATGGATGTTTGGATGGTTTCAGGTTGGTGGCCTCGTGATTGTCACGGGGGAATTGAGTTTCAACTCGAAGTAACATATATGGTTGCTCGGGTATATAGAGTTGTTTCAGGTTTTAAAATTAAAACAGCAAACCTATTCAGTTTTTAAGTTTTAAAACCAAGTTTAAAAATAAGCTAAAATTTAAACTAAGATTTAAAAACCTGAATTGAAATCTGAATAGTTTAAATCTTGGTTTTTTTGAAATAATTTGAATTCAGAAAATTTAATTTTGGTTTTAAATAAAAACAGAAACTTGTTTTCTGTTTTTAAAATTAAAAGTAAAGTTTAAAAATGCGTACTGGAAATTTAAACTAAGTTTAAAATCTGAAACTATATATATATAAATTCAAAGTAGTTGAATCTGAGTTTGAATTAATTTAAAATTTTGAAATTTAAATTTAGATTTAAAACTTTTTAGTATAAAAGTGCATGTTGGTTTGAATTTAAAACTGTAAGTTTAAAACTTGAAGTAAATCCAAAGTTATTGGAAATATAGGGGAGAACAAGGGGAAACTTGGGTATAGGTCCGAGTGGCCTTTGGGTAGAACCCGAAGCAACTATTTTAAACAGTTTTAAAATAATTTTAAATCCTATTGTTTTGAAAAATTAGATTAAACTTTTATATAACTTTACTTTATATATATTAGTTATTTCTTAAAACAACTGGTTATGAAATTTTAAAGGTTGTTTAAGTTAAATTATGTTAAACAAAACTTTAAAGTGATTTAAACATTAATTTAAATGTAAGTTTAAGATTTGATAAAAGTAACTTTTAAAAATACAAATTGAAATTAGTTTTAATTTCTACTTGTTAAAACCTTAAGTCAATTAAGGAAGTTAAAGATTTGTTAACTTTAAAGTTTGCAAGTTAATGGTTATTTTATTTCAAATCTTATTTAAAGGATTTAATTAAGTTTAGTTAATTTTAATGTTAAAATGTGTTAAAATGTCAATGGAAATTAAGGTCTTTATAAGAGAATGATTTATCTTAAAGATGATATAAGAGATAATGTCATGAGATAAATTAGTTTTAATTAAGGGTATTAAGTATAATTAATTAATTTGGATTAATTAAGTGATGAATTAAGAGTAATTAATTGGTTCAATTAATCAATAATTGGGGTTTAAAATTAATTAATTAATTCAAGGTTAGTTAATTGTAATTAAGAATTATTAATTAAAGATTGTTAATTAATGATCAGAGATTAAGAAATTGAGTAATTAAAAATTAATTAATCAAGTAAATAAGATTGCTTAATTTGGTAATTAGAGTGTTGTTATTAAGTAATTACAGGCTACTTAATTAATAATTTAGAAGTAATTTAATCTATAACTAAATTTATTAATTAATAATTAAGTTTTTATTAATTATTAATTAAAAGATCATTGATTTGTTAATTAATGATTTATTAGTTAATTATAAAAATAATTATGGATTAATTAATCTGTATTAAGAGGTATTGATTAATAATTAAAGTTATTAAACAATAGTTGATGGTTAATTAATCATTTAATTAGAGGTTCATTAACTGATTATAAAGTAATTAAGGTTTGATTACTTTGCAATAAGGAGATTAATTAATAATTGAGATTTATTAATTAATAATTAAAGGATAATTGATCTATGATTAGAGATTAATTGATTGATTGATAAGTTAATCAAGGAGTGATGAATTAATTAAATGATTGTAATTAATTAATGGTGCATTAGGCAAGACTATATGATTAATTATGATATGAACTGATAAAGCTTGCTTATGGATGATTATTTGTTGAATGTCTGAATTGAATAATATCTATTGGATGACATGCTGTGACATTCTATTGATATGTTATTGGTTATATCAATGATAAATGGGTGATGTTTGTCTGTGTTATTGTTGTGTAAAAGTGACTTTCAGTATTTGAATTAAATCACTTAAATAACATGGTTTATGATGACATTGGATTCGAAGAGACCGGATTCGGGTATTAGTAAATACACGAAACCACTTCGATTCTTATAAATTAATATGTGAAACGAATAGGCTGAAGTGGAATGATTTAAGTAAATTGGACCATTTAAATCTAAGTTTTGGCACTTAGAAATTGATGTGTGAAATGGTTGATGTCTATAACAACTTGTGAAGTAGTAAATTGATATAAGTTACCCCTAGTTTATATAAATTGTATGCTTTTGTATTCCATGTTAGATGGGTTTACTCATGTTGGTTTCCAGCCTGACCCGGGTGTTACTTTGATTTAATGCTCGGGTCAGGCAGAGTATTACAGATTTTCAGGTAAGGACGTTCTGGAGCTCAGGAGGCGAGGTGGAGAGCAGGAACATATGGAGAGTTTCTGCAGTGATATATTTTAGTATCTGAGAAAGATTGATTTATCTGTCCTATGTTTGTAAATATGTTGTAACTCTGAAATGTATTAAAAGTGTAATTTGACAAGTACAGTTTTCCATTGTATAATTATTATTTATGTGATATTATATTTTGATCCGCTACGAATGTGAGATTTCTGTGACTTGTTTCTGTTTTCTTCTTCTTTCTCTTTTCTTCTTTTCTTAACTATCTGGAAATTTCAGGATCGAAATTTTCGGGTCGTTGCATGTGTCCTAAAACGTTTAGTTGAATCAGTTATATTAGTGTACCTGTAGCAAAATGATTCCGTGTACCATGAATGCAATGGAATATATTTTAAAATGTTTGATTTTTCTTCTTCTAAATTATACCATAGAAGTTATTTTATATAAAATGTATATAGGTTGCGTATATGTTTGTATATACTAGTTTATATATAGGTATGCGTGAATTTGGATTTTTCAATTATATATTCTATTTTTGTAGGTGTTTAAAAGAAATAATGATTTTAGTTTGTATATATTCACTTATATATTTGTTTCATCAAATCCAATTTCATCGTGCCGTATTTTTGTTTCACCAATATCCAAATTTGGTCACGACAGCTTTTGATTTGCTGTGTTCGTATCCGCATCCATGCCCGTGTCATCTTCTTGTCCCTCTAGCCTCGAAAGGTGAGCAATCACTCACGATTAATGTTCTTTTATTTATTAAATTTGATTTCAATTGAAATATGTTTCTGTTAGTTATTTACACTGTTATATATGCTATTACCTGTATCAATTCACCTGTGACACCTGACACGATTATCTGTTAATTATACGATGGTAATCCAGTTTGATTGATAAATGATTGATTGATTGATTGTTTGATGTTGATATTGGACGTTAAATTGTTAAGTATGAAGTGATAAATAATCTAAAATTGAAATTGACGTAGGAGTTAACAATTTGAAATCGATATATTGTTGAATTTGATTAGTTTAAATTGTATAATATGACCACTTTTAAATGTTTAAATAAATTGACACGTAGAAGTAGTGTTAATTACACCTTGAATCATTGAGTGTAGTTGTATAAATTGATGTAGTATAAATTGAATAATGAATATCAAGTGAAGAATCGTATAAATATTAATGTAATAATCTTTAATCTACATGAAATGATAGTGTAGATTCTAGAAATAATTATATTAATTTACACAAACAACAATGTGAATTAATACGATTATTTCGGGATTATTTGAATTATTGGATTGTATTGATTGTTGTTTTTGCTTGTTTATTTGCTTTGACACCATCCCAGTTATCACACTACAAGCTCCCTTTGTTATGCTTTGATTTTTGTATTGAAATGGAATCGGGTTGAAATGATAATTACCCAGATAAATTTTGACTTAGGATGGAGAATTAAATAAAAACCCGACTTGTCAATAATTTGAATTAAAAATAAAATTAAGATTTTATTTGAATAAATAATAAGGTTTTGAAATGAAGTTAGAATTTGAATTTTAGGAAAGGATAAGGTTTTAAATAAGAATGAATCATTTAATAATTAAATAAAAATTGAATTCTTTAATAAGTGAAACTGAACTTCTTGAATAAGTGAAATTAAGTTTCTTATTAATTAAGTTTTAAAATTTGTAACTAAGTAAATTAATAAGTGAAATTGAATTTCTTTAACAAGAAATAAAATGTGATTTATTGGCATTAATGCAAGACTTGTAATTTAAAGAATTTGATTTGACGAATTTAATTTAATTCAAATTTGAAAGCATTGATATAATGGAGTTGAACTTAAGTAATTGATTTAATGAACTGAAAATTTACTAGAAATTGTTATGAATTGATAAATTAACTTAATGAATATTGAATGAAGTTGATCAATGAATTTAAATTGATTCGAATGTTAAATTAAATTTATTTAAACGATTTCGGAATGAAACTTATATACGAACTTGAATCAGTATTGGAATTGTTTTAAATAAAATTTGAAATTGAATTATAAGATTTTAAAATTGTAATTTGGAAGTTTTGAAACGTAAATTATGAAAATTGATTTAGAAAGACAAATGAAATGTTGATTTACAAATTATAATTGAAATTGAATTTGATTTGGTTTTGAAATATATAAACGACCAATCGGTGTAATAATTGTGAAAGTTATTAAAGAAACCGGAATCGGTTATGGACATACTCTCTGTCTAAACCGAAAACCACTTTAATAACTATACGTGGAGTGTGATCCAGAATGAAGTGGTTGGAATGATGTACGTGATGACTGAAGAAAGAGAACGATGATGGATAGCCTTGACACTTGTGTCAAATTGGAAATGACTAAAACAGGAACTGTGCCGGGCCGAATGGGGTTAGCCACCTCGAGCGAACACATTTCTTCGTAAACTACTCATTACTTGTTATTGATTGGTGCACCCTCGGAATTTTGGGAGTGTTGTTTCGCGGTGTTGCGATCGTTGCGGCGATGCGTTTTCACTAGTATGGATCAGGCAAACGGTAGTTTCACTACCTTGGGTGTTGCCTCATGTGCCTTGTCATACTTGTATCCCTATATACGCGACCACTACGAATTTGTTTTGTGTCATACCTATGGAGTACTCCCTGATATCCCACTAATTTACGGTGGATTTTACAGTGCTGTATAGTCTATGACGCTTATATAAAATGTGTTAAGGGGGATAATGGTAACTCCTTAACACTATTTTGATATTTTATATTACTGATAGACATTACCTACTTAGCGTACACTACTACATAGTAGATAGTTTAACGGATCCTTAGAGGAGGTTATTCCCACATCCTTTGAGTTACTTGTATTTCAATTGTTATTTCACTTGAGTTGGATTTATTGATATAAGAATGTCAATCCTGATTCGAGTGTTTTTTGTTTTGCTTTTACGCTCGGGTGAGACTGAGTGGTTCAGCTTTTGAGACTCACCTTTGGAGTTGGAGCTTCGCTTGGAGATCCAGCTATCTATCCAGCTTTCAGATATTCAGTTGATTCCAGTGATGTATTCTGATATTGTATTTGACTATTGTATTCGAGACATCTGTTGTACCTTTTTTAACTCTGATATGTATATAGTAGCTTCATGATCTACTATCTTTTGTTTCCGCTGCATTTATTACTCTGTGTCTGTGATCTGTGATTATTTATTTACTGTATATGTTCAGTTTTGCCAAATTTAAATTAACAATTCGGTATTTTGAATTATTCAAGTCCGACGTGTGCAGATGCGAATAGTCCAAAATAGCGGGTTGTTACATTTTATCTGAGTAAAAAAAATAAAAAATGTGTTTATATTATGGTATGATTAATAATGAATATATATATTGTTTATGTTAGCATACATATATACAATATGTTTTGTTAATATTTTGAAAAGGGTTTTATGATTTTAAAACACATATGGATATTATATTTAATATTTATTTGAAAACATTTTGTAAACTATGGACTTTAACGAATATTGATTTTACAAGAATATAACATGAAGATTCATTATGGAACATGTGTTTAACGAAATATTGATTTTAAGAAAATATAATATATATTTGTTTTCCACTGAATTCTAGATCCTGCTTGTTGCTATCCATATCAGCGGTTTATCTCTTGTCTCGTTGTCCGTCGTCGATCCGTGCTTATCCGTATTCGTCCACATCTATTATCGTTTTCTATACACGCGAAAGGTGAGCACGATTAACATTCTTATATTTAGTAAATTTGATTTCACTTGAAACGACAATTGAAATATACTGTTAAATTTGAATTGTTAGTTATGTAATTGTTAAATATGATATGCCATTTTATGCAATTGTTCACCTATGATATATGATACCATATCGTGTTGTATATATTTATGTAATTTGTTACCGATGATATATGCATGTTGTATTTATGTTATATTATTATCATATTGTTCTCACTCTACAAGTTCCCTGTTAATTTAGAATTCTTATGGGTTGAAATGATACATACCTAGATGGTATTCTAAAATATGGGAAAATCGTTATGGGTTGAAATGATAAACCTAAGCGATTTTCATTGATTTTGAATTTTTAGTATTGCGGATGGAAATGATATATACCCGTAAATATTTAATTTGCAAATGGAAATTATAAATATCAGTATTACTTGACCATATGATAGAAAATTATATACGGACACCGTTGGTCTATATTTTGAAATTGATTTCCAAGTTTGAAAAGAAATATATGGGTTTTATAAATATTGATTTTAAAATATAATATATAAATGTTATTTTCATATATGCATAAAATTTAGATTTTGAATAATATGTTTGGAAAGGTTAATTTATAAGTTAGTTTCGATCAATATAAACTTTAAGATTTTACTTATAATTTTATTATTTTGAAAATATATAAAATAATATTTAATACTAAATACATTTAATAATGAAATATGATTTAAATAAAATTTAATTTAATTAGTACATAATATGTTTAAGTATTTATTTAAAAATTTATATTAATATTAAAAGATAGATTTTTATAACTTTATTAAAAAATGTTGAGAAGATAAATTAATGTTGACTTGGAATATAAATTAGTTGACAATTGATTTTAAATAAGAATTTATTTGACCTTACTAATTTTGAGATTTTTGAAAATATGATTTATAACTTGATTTAATAAAGAGCGATCAAATGAATATTCTTAATTTTAAATAAAATTGAGATTAAATATTTAATGTTGATTTAGATTTATAAATTGGGATTTTAATAAATTGTCATTAAAATGATTAAGTGAATACTTTACAATTTGAATAAAATTAAAGTTAAATGTTGAAATACAAGTGAGATTTATATTGTGAATGTTTGAATATTTAAACTTGAATCTTGTTGGAATTGGTGTGATATTTCAAACTTGGATTTGAAATTGATACAAATTGAAATGGTTTATGGAGAATTTGAATTGATTCTTTGACCTTTAAATTGAAATGGATAAACTGGAATTGATTTAAATTGAATTTTTGAATTTAAGTTGGTTAGAATCAATTTGCGAAACTGAAGGAAACGAATTTTATTATATAAGGTATTTTTAATATATATAAACTATTTTAATTTATAACTATTTATTATATATACTATTTTCAACATCTAAACTGTTTAGGCAAAAAGTGTTATGATTTCAAAAGTGTTATGATTTCAAAAGTGTTATGATTTCGAAAGTGTTATAATTTTGAAAGTGCTATGATTCTTGAAATGAATATTATTTAAAGGAAAAAATGATATCGAATTGATATGGTTTTGAAATAAATATGATATTTTGATATGAAGTATGAACTATTTGAAAAAATGACCACGGTATGAAATAAGCGTTTGGTTGTTAAAGAGACCGGGATCGAATATTGTCATACTCTCTATCAATACCGAAAACCGCTTTAACAACTGTGTACGTGGTGAAGATTCCAAAATGAAGCAAGATGGTTTGGTGATGATTCTATATGAGGTATTAGCGCAGCTCTGACTCCCATGAGTCAACTTGATGTGGCTAAAACAGGAGTGACGCCGGGCCAAGTGAGGTCATTCCTCCGATCGGGCACATTTCGTCGTTACCATTCTATTGCTTTTGTGATTTGATTTGGTGCACCTTTGATTTGGGAGTCATGAGATGGGCGGTAGTAGCTGCCATGTATTATAACCAGTCCGGATCTGCAAACGATATATCTACCCTGGCATTGCCTTGCGTACCTTGTCACATACCTTATTGCGCCTTCTACGAGTTTGGTTTGTACTATACTTATGGAGTGCTCTCTGATAGCCCTCCAATTTACGGAGGAATTACGGTACTGTATAGACTATGGGAATATATAAAAATATGTTAAGAGGGATATGGATAAAACCTTAATACTATTTTAATAGTTTACTTTACTATAGACATATTATAATAGCGTATACTACTACATAGTAGATAGTTCCACATATCCTTAGAGGATGGAAATCTCAAACATCATTTAAGTTATTTTTATTTCAGTTGACATTTCATTGAGGTTAATTTACTATATAAGAATGTTAATCCTGACTCGAGTGCTTTGTATTTTTCTTTATGCTCGGGTCAGACTGAGTGTCACAACATTTAAGACTCACTTTTGGAGTTTGGAGCTTCGCTTGGAGATCCGTCTATCTATCCAGTTTTCAATCATTTCAGTTTATTCCGGTGGATTTTTCTGACTTTTCATTTTGTTTATGTATTAGAGATTCCTTTATATTCGAGATTTCTGTTGTATTTTATTTCGGACTCTGTTGTTTGTATAGTAGCTTCATACACTACTATTTATATATTTTCACTGCTCATTGTTGTAATATTATGTGTTCGTGATTGATTTATTTACTGTATATGCTGAGTTTTACCAAAATATAAATTAACAATCTATTATTTTGAGCAATTCAAGTCCGACATTTGTGAATGCAAATGGTCGAAATAGCTGGTCGTTACACTATTCACCACCCTCTAGTGTCAATCCCGCCTTAAGATTCGTAATCCGCATTTCTTACCATTAACATAATTCGTAAATTTCTAATAAGACTATTCCATGCATAATTTTTTAGAATACTAAATCTTCTTTTAGAACGGTATTTCCTAAATTCTATGGTTATTGTATCTTGATATCCTTTATTGATATTCAAGCGCTTGTTCGGCCGCCCCATTCCTTTGTTTATTGATAAACTTAGGAATTATTCTTTATCTCTTGACCCTCTTGAAGTGGACATAAAAATGTATATTTTTACTCACACATTTGATCTCATTTTCATAAATAAATGCCATGATTGGTTGTTTTTACATGTTTAAAATAAAATTTCAAAAATGCTTTCAAGTCATCATTCATGCATCCATATGGGGGAAAACGGTAATTTTCGTGTTTAAATTAATTTGGAAAAAACTACTTGCACATTGTAAATTGTTTTGTAGGAATTTGGATTCAACTTGAAAGTGGCTTCATGTATGTATGAATGCACAAGTGAAGGAAGCCAAGAAATAAAGAAATAAAAGAATTCATGTAATCATGGAGGACTCCATCTACACACTAACCATGAACCACAATTAAGAGCTAATGCATATGTCAGTGGAGGTTAAAAGCACATGAACATTCAATAGATGATTAATTCCATGCTAATGATAAGTTGGAGGACACACTACCTCAAGGGCATTTTAGGGAGTTCCCTAAAAATGGATTAGAGTTTTAGTCATGTATAAATAACACGCTTATGCTCATATAATGAAGTTCTTAATATTCTTATCATATTATGCAAGTCAAAGCCACAAAATTAACGAGAAATAAAATGTCTTTCTAAGCCTCTTCTTCTTCTTCTTCTTCTTCTTCTTCTTCTTCGTCGTTCTTTACATGCTTTTATTTATTTTATACTCATTTTTATTTGCATGCTCTCTTTCCTTTTATGTTAGTAAATTAGATTTTCATTTATGCACTTAGTCTAGTTTTATTTTTATGCATTTGTTTATTTTAATTAGCTTGCAATTTCCTTTTTTTTTATATTGCAATATACATGTGTTGAAATGATAGCAAAAATAAGAAGCTAAACCTCTTCAATTTAGGGGTAATGAAGCTCTCTTAATCATGTAGATTCAATATATTTGCTATTTTTTTATTTTTTTTATGCTTTAGGGATAGTTAGATGATGATGTAAATTTATTAGTGAAGTTGATAGCCTATGTTGTTTATCATAAATAGTCTATTCTTACTCAAGTATAAACTCAATTTACATTAACATCTAACTAAGTGATTTTGATCATGGAATTAAAATAGAATCAAAATTTGATGATCTATGTTAGTAATCAAAAATAGTAAAAAGATCATGCTTAAAATAGGTTTTATTTTAGTTTCATGTTCACTTTCATGACATTTAAGAAAGTGTTTTTAGTTGTTGTATTAAAGTTTGATGGTTTAAATTATGTTAATTAATAACATAAATAGACCATACTTATGATAAGTACATCATTAATTCTACTTAGATTAAAATGAGAGATCATAGGTTTAATTTATGTGAGAGGATGAGAGTGGATTTGGCTCTAAATTGTCTTTTAAGCACATATTTTTAACCACTTTTATCTGTAGTTAATTTTTTCATTTCTTTTTAATTTAAACAATTTCAAACTCTTTGGGTTAATTTGATTGAGTAGACTTTAAAAACAATTTATTTCCCTACGGATCGACCCGTACTTGTATATGTACTACAATTGTACGACATGTGCTTGCGGTTATTTTTATTACATTTTTCGACGAATTTCTAACCAATAGGAAATCCGTCGTTAAACAAGTTTTTGGCTCCATTGCGGAGAAATTAACATTTGAATTTAATTCTAGACTTCGAATTATTTTGTTTGATTTTATTATGTGTTAGTTTTGTGTGTTGAATTGCATTTTAAAAAAGAGACTATTTTTCTTAGTGTTTGTTGTGTGATTTGTGTTTTCATTTGATTTGTGTGCATGTTGTTTTTTCTGTTTGCATTTCTATTTAAAAAAAACACACGCATACTTTCAAAACAAAAATATTTCATTATTTACATTTTCTATTTTGATTTTACAAAATTCTTGTTACATAACCTTTGCGCTATCCTTGTTACATTTCTGCTTGCTACTCCATTTATGTTACAAACCTCTGCTTTATGTACCATACAAACTGTCCATACATACAAACCAAGCTTCTGTTATATTCCATCAACTTCTGCTGCCTTCCCCTCCATATCATCTCTGCTGGAACATCCGTTCTTACTGCCTGTAACTGCCATCTCACTGCAAACCATCATCCACTCACCAACATCAATGCCTCTGTGCATCTTACGTTCCCCAACAGCCACTGCCTCAAATCATCAACTACACATCTGCCCTGCACATCACACTACAAGCCATCGTTAAAACTACATTAGCAGCTGCCATCCCTCCCCAATACAATATACCCACACCAACATTTCCAGCCTCACCTATCATCACCGCCTCGACCATCACCATGAATCTACCACTCCTCAACTTCGACCATCAACATTCAACCAGCAACCAAAATCGAAAACCAAAGAAATCCCCAATCAGCAATCGCAACCACCCAAAGGCAAATACCTTAATCACCTCATCTCACCCAGAAGCAGCCCTAATTCCACTGCCAAATCGCCTTCAACCACGCCCAAAACAACCTCAAATTTGAACATCTTCATCTGCTAATGAACACAAGCCGAATTAAATTTCGCTTTCGCTTGAAATTTTTCTTAAAAGACGAGACTGTGATTTCCTGTTTTTAGTTTTATTTTGTTCACTGTTTTGGAAGACGAGACTGTGTTCACTGTTTTACAAAGAAAAGAGAAGGGTTGCGGGATCTGGGACTTTGTATTGGGTTGAGTTTTATATATTTTTTCTTTTTAGTTAACTTGTTTTGTTTAATTGTTAAGTTTAATTTTTATATTTTGTTTTGTTTACTTAATTTTGTTCAAATCACTTATTTTATTTTGAGTTGAATATTCAATCTTTTGTTTTGATTTTGTTTGTTTGTTAAGTGGTTCATTTTGCTTATTAAAAAAACAATTGTATGTATCTTGTTCGAAATTTCAGGTCGCAAAAGAAAAAAATCGCAAGGAGAATTTCATTCGCATTTTAAACCTCAAAGCACACACCCAAATCAAAATCATGGGTGACCACCAAATAAATCACAAAGTCAGAATATAATATCAAAGGAATGTGCCCGATCGGAGGAATGACTTTACTTGGCCCATCAATTGCTCATGTTTTAGTCATATCTAAGCTGACTCATGAGAGTCAAGATCACGTCATACCTCATACAGAATCGTTAGCCAAACCATCCTACTTCATTTCTGAAATCTCCACCACGTACACAGTTATTAAAGTGATAGGCTATAATATCACGTAACCATATTCGCTTTAAACTCGAGGATTTTAAAAGATAAACACGTCTATTTTATTTAGTTTGAAATTTGGAAAGACAGTTTAGATAGTTGTAAATAGTTTAAATACTCTAAAATAATTTAAAATATATTAAAATAGTTTAACCTGATTTAAGATAGTTGAATAGATTTAACATAGATAAAAAAAGATTAAATAGCTTTAAAATAGATTAATTAGATTTAAAATAGATAAATTATATTTAAAATAAGTTAAAATAGTTTAATTAGTTTTAAAGAAAATTAAATGATTTAAAATAGGTTAAAATGATTTAATATAGTTGATATAGGTTAAAATAGTTTAATAATTTGAAAATCTTAATAAGTGGAAATATTTATTTTATTCAACCCATCTAAATCAACATACCTAATTTAAATCTTTCAATTCAACTCACACTAAAATTTTAAACTACATATCACTTTCAAACCATGTTGAAATATCAATTTAAATCACTCACATTCCAATATATTTCAAAGTTATATTTTCAAACAATTTCAATAACTTAGTTCTGTTTAATTCCATTTATACTTCAAAATTCAACTTAAATTTTGTAAATCTAACTTCTTTAACCCATTCCTTTAACCAATTCAAAATTCAACATAACTTGATTTTAATAATAATTCAATTAATATAAAACAAGTTTGTTTCAAAATATCATTCAATTAAATTCAAAAATTAAGGATCTAAAAATCATTTAATTTAACCAATCTGGTGTCCGTATATAATTCTCTACCCAAGGGTCAAGTGATATAGATATTTATCATTTCAATCCGCAATTTACAATTTTACGGTTATATATCATTTCAAACCGCAATTCCGAATTTAATAATAAAATCCATAAAGTCGCTCGAGACTATCATTTCAACCCATAGGGAACTTGCAATATTATAACAATATAAAGTACCACATCCCATCATCCAATATTAACACTGAAACATATGTCACAACCATCATCCAAATTAACAGATAACGTCAATAAATAACTAGTAATCAGTAACAGGTATTAAATTGACAATCTAAATTCAATAATAAATTAAATGGCTGTTTATTGCAATATAAATTCAAATTACTGAAATGACGATTTAAATATACCAAACAGCAATAAATAAATTTCTAATCACATCACAAATTTATTTTATCTAACATAAGAAATTTTAGAAGTTATGAGTGGATTAAAACACACACCTTTGAATTTAAATTGAATATAAAATCCAATTAAGCACAAAATTCAAACAGACTCATAATTCACCCAAACCAACGTCAAAATATCCAAAATTTCGATACGATCCTAGCGGAATGAACTGCGCGTGAATAAGACCTCGTATGTAAAAGTTATTGTGATTAGAACATTAGAAAATAAAAGAAATTTAAATAAATTAGATAAAATAAAACTACCAATCATACACGGCCAAGTCTTCCATCCTACACGCTACAGATCCAAACCCTCCTCTAGTACAAACGCGAGAACATTAGGTTGCCGCCACCTCAACCCTATTCGAACGCGTGCAACCACGATCGCGCCAACCCCCCGAGACTCGCCATGACCACCATCGGCCACCCAAACGACAGCTGCCGCCACCTGTAGACGAACCCTAATTGAATTTACACGCCACATCCAACCGTCAACTTGCCGCAAAACTTGTATGGATGGATTACGCTCGAGAATCTCCACAGATCCACGTTGTAGATTCGACGACTGGTCGAAGTCGATCGCAGCCCAACGAACGGATGAGAACAAATCACCTATTTTCGGCCACACAGTAACCCAGATTGGAAAACGAACAACAAAATTGAAATGCGCTCGTCGAGAGCTTCAAATCGATATATAATTCGATATAGTTTGTGGAGTTTGATTTTTGATTCAAATTTACAATTGAATTGAGAGTTTGGGAATTTGAGTTTGTTTCTATAACGACCCGCTATTTTGGACTATTCGCATCCGCACATGTCGTAGTTGAATAATTCAAAATACTGAATTGTTAATTTAAATTTGGCAAAACTCAGATATACAGTAAATAAATAATAACAGAATCATAGACACAGAGTAATAATATGCAGCGGAAGTAAAGGAGATAGTAGTTCATGAAGCTACTATATAAATATATAAGATACATCAGAGTTAAACAAGTTACAACAGAAGTCTCGGATACAATAGTCGAATACAATAATCAGAATACATCACTGGAATCAACTGAATATCTAAAGCTGGAAAGATAGCTGGATCTCGAAGCGAAGCTCCAACTCCAAAGGTGAGCCTCGAAAGCTGGTACTCTCAGTCTGACCCGAGCGTAAAGCAAAACACAAAACACTCGAGTCAGGATTAACACTCTTATATCAATAAATCCAACTCAAGTGAATTAGCAACTGAAATGCAAGTAACTCAAAGGACGTTGGAATAATCGTCCTTTAAGGATCCGTTAAACTATCTACTATGTAGTAATATACGCTAAAATAGATAATGTCTATCAGTAATATAAATATCAAAATAGTGTTAAGGCGTTACCATCATCCCCCTTAACACATTTTATATAAGCGTTATAATCTATACAGCACTGTAAACTTCACCGTAAACTAGTGGGATATGAGAAAGTAATCCATAGGTATAACACAAAACAAATTCGTAGTGGTCGCGTATATAGGGATACAAGTATGACAAGGCACATGAGGCAATACCCAAGGTAGTGAAACTACCGTTTGCCTGATCCGGACTGGTGAAAACGCATCGCCGCAACGATCGCAGCACCGCGAAACAACACTCCCAAAAGTACGAGGGTGCACCAACCAATAACAAGTAATGAGTAGTATTCGAAGAAGTGTGTTCGCTCGAGGTGGCTAACCTCATTTGGCCCGGCACGGCTCCTGATTTTAGTCATTTCCAATTTGACACAAGTGTCAAGGCTATCCATTATCGTTCTCTTTCTTCAGTCATCACGTACATCATTCCAACCACTTCATTCTGGATCATCACTCCGCGTATAGTTATTAAAGTGGTTTTCGGTTTAGATAGAGAGTATATCCATAACAGATTCCGGTCTCTTTAATAACTTCCGTAATTATTACACGGATTGGTCGTTTAATAAATTTCAAAACCAAATCAAATTCAATTTCAATTAGAATTCGTAAATCAACATTTCGTTCGTCTTTCAATATCGATTTCCAAAATCTACGTTTCAAAATCCCAAATTACCATTCAAAGTCTTACAATTCAATTTCAATTTTATTTAAACAATTCAAATATTGATTCAAGTTCATATATATGTTTCATTCCGAAGACATTTAAATTAATTTAATTTAACATTCAAATCAATTTAAATTCATTTATCGATTTCATTCAATATTCGTTAAGTTAATTTATCATTCAAAACAATTTATTAAATTTTCAATTCATTAAATCGATTTCTTAAGTTCAACTTCATTATATCAAAACTTCAAATTGAAATAAATTAAATTCGTCAAATCAATTCTTTAAATTACAAGTCTTACTTTAATTTCAATAAATCCCATTCATTTCAATAAATCACATTTTATTTCTTGCTAAAGAAACTCAAATTTTCATTTATTTATTGACTTCGTTACAAATTTCAAACTCAATTAATAAAGAACTAAATTTCATATATTCAAGAAGTTTAATTTCACTTATTAACTTATTTAAATTTTCCAAAGCTTAATTAATAAATAAATAAACTCAATTTCATTTATTAACAAAATTATAATTCACTCATTCAAAAGTTCAATTTCTCTTTTCAAAGAATTCAAATTTTTATACAATTATCAAATAATTAAATCTTATTCAATTATTATATAATTTCAATCTTAATTATTAATAATTTCAAAATTTGATAAGTATAAACTTGGTTATAAATTCAAATTTAATTATTAAATCATTTCCACTTAATTATGAATGCAACTTAATCATCAAATCATTTCAACTTAATTATAAATTCAACTTAATAATTTCAAACTTAATTATAATTCCAAACTTAATTATAATTTCAAATCTAATTATTAAATGATTTCAAACTTAATAATTTCAAAACTCAATTATTACCAATTCCAAATTATTTACTAATAATTCCAAATTTAATTATTAAATAATTAAATTTCAAACAACGTTCTTTCATAAATTTCTACGTTTATATTTGTTTCAGATTTCAATATTTACATTTTCCTTTCATAAATTTCCAAATTCCAACTTTATTTCAAACTTATTCTTTATTTGAATAAAATCATTATTTTATTTTTAAATCAAATTATTGACCAATCGGATTTTTATTTAATTCTCTATCCTAGGTCAAATTCATTTGGGTATATATCATTTCAACCCGATTCCAATTTCAATTTAAGATCAAGCATAATAAAGGGAACTTGCAGTGTGATAACTGGGATGGTGTCAAAGTAAATAAACAAGCAATAACAACAATCAATAACAATTCGATGATTAATTCAAATAATCCCGAAATAATCGTATTAATTCACATTGTTATTTGTGTAAATTAATAAAATTATTTCTTGAATCTACACTATCATTTCATGTAGATTAAAGATTATTCCAGTAATTATTTATACGTTTATTCACTTGTCATTCAATTTCAATTTTATACTACAACAATTTATCCAATATACGTTCAATGGTCCAAAGTGTAATTATCACTATTCTACATGTCAATTAATTTAACAATTTAAAAGGGGTTATATTTAACTAATCAAATTTAACCAATCAAATTCAATACATATATCAATTCAAATTTTAAACTATTTTACGTTAAATTCAATTGCATAGTATTTATCACTTTAAACATTAACAATTAAACGTCCAACGTAAACATCTAACAATCAATCAACTATCAATCAAACTGGATTATTATTGCATATATAACAGATAACGGTGTCAGAGGTCACAAGTGAACTGATACAGGTAAATAGCATATATAACAGTGTAAACAACTAACAGCAGCATATTTCAATTGTCGTTTCAATTGAAATCAAATTTAATAAATAAAAGAACATTAATCGTGAGTGATTACTCACCTTTCAAGGCTAGGAAGAGATTCGACGATAGAGTGAGTTACAATACCAACCCGAATCCCAAGACGAAACAAAATTGGCACGAGTTCGACGATCAAAGCTTGATAGCTCGGAATTTGACAAATCAGATCAAACTGGATTGATGAAGATAAATGGTATAAGTGAACTTATATATATATATATATATATATATATATATATATATAACTATATATAACTATCATATTATAAATTTAACCACATATTAAATAATATATATATTTCAAAATCATTGTTTCAAATTAAAAACACATATATTAAAATCGATATATATATATATATATACATCATATATTTAGAAATAACTACTTATATATATATACTTATTAAAATGAAAAATACTTATATTACATTTTATTCCTTTCAAAATGTCATATATTTCAAAATAATAACATGACTTATATATATACTTATGCATCAATTAAACAAGCATTGTCATGTATATATATACACCATATACACACATATATAAACTCATGTATCTTTATATATATATATATATATATATATATATATATATATTGTTTTTCTTTTTCTTTTAAAATCAGTTTAAAACATATATATATAAAAAAAAATCCAACTCATAACTACTAGCTTACAGATCATACAAAAATCAGGTTATAAACAAAGTTATGCAAACACTATATATACAGTAGTCTATTGTACAACATACATGATATATCACATCTACAAAGCGTACATTTATTGTATGATATATATATATATATATATATATATAGGTGTGATACTTTATAATACAACATACAGTACTCCTATACTATAGTATATACATATATAGTATAAATTCATATATAAACTAATATACAATTGCCGTATATACTTTAAAATTTGTATCTTATCTCATAAACTTAAATCCCAGGATATTCTTATAAATATATAAACTATTATAACAGATACCATATATAACTATATATATACCTATAGATATAGCTTTCAGATACTAAAATGAGATAATATATATCACTGCAAACATGCTTGGTCACGTATGCAAACATACCTATAGAACCCGGGCTTCAGCTCGTCCAGGGGTGACAGCGAAAGGCGGAGGAAGGGAGACGCGTGAAGGATGGAAGCACGGTGTTGCGTGTGTGGTAGGCGATGGAATAGGAGGCATGTTGAGGGCAAGGAGAGGTTACAGCGGCTGTCTTTGTTTTTTTTTATTGTGGAAGATGGTAGCAGGTGACATAATGCATAGCTGGCTTAAGGCAAATGGGTTGACGTGTTAGCTTAAATGCAAATGAACGTCCAACACAAAAAAAAATATGGAGAAATGAAAGTAAATTGGTGAAAAGTTTTGAAAGTTGAATTTTTTTGGAAAAGAAAGGTCACGAATTAAATTTATAAAAGGGGTCAATGTCTATTAGGTTAACCGGTGGACATACGAAGAGCCAAAGAAACCAATACGTACAAAACTGGTTACCGATACGGCGATCCGTTTCCACGGAGTTGCCGCGTGTTGGACTTCAAAACACACAAACGAATATACCATGGAGATCAGCACGACGAGACGATCAAAACGGTATACGGATATCAGTGTTACAATTGAATTATAAAAATTTCAAATTTTCTACTACGGAAAATGCAAGAAAAACGCAGAAAAATAAGATCGACGGAGCTAAAGATGTCCGAATTTGAAAAAACGACAAACTGACATCTTGCTCAGAAGATGTTTTAGAATTTTTCTATTTAAAAATATTTTGGTTTTGAAAACGTTTTATTTTCATCGCTTTTTAATTGATTAAATTGAAGTAAATTTACGCACGAAATAAACTTTCGTATTTTTGGACGAAAATTTACCAGTTGCTATGTTTAACTAGACGCATTCCAAATATAAAATTTATATTTCAAAATTTTATCGTTTACCCTTCCACACAAATCCAGTTAATTAAATTAATTAAAACCGTTAAAATTTCTGGGTTGTTACAGTTTCTGCCATTGGAAAGGAGGAGCCACAGAGAATTGTACGTACCAAAATGAGGAATGAGAAAAATTAGGATTTATAACAAGGTATTTATAGGCAGATCAGAAAAATAGACTAAATGGACCAGATTGATTTAGGTTCAAACGATAAACGACCTTAAAGGCCCGTTCTGCCTCCGGAACGGAATTAGGTCATCCCATATAATAAAATAGATGTTTTCGATAATTATAAATTCAATGGAATAGTTTTCAAGCCCTAATTCCATCGTATGAAGAAGTTATGTTAAAATCAGCTTATTTCAAATTGATTTCAATTATATTAGTTCTATGCGTTTCGAGTCTGTACGATCAAATGACAAGTCCGATCGCCACGAAACTTGAGATCCTACAATAATTCACCATTTCGGATCCGATGAAACTAATTTCATCGAAATTCGAGACAGTTGCCAAAATGGCCATATTTCCCTTTAATTAAATAAATAAATATTAAATTAATTAAATAAAATTTTCAATTCGATTCAATAATTTACAATTTTTATCACCTTGGATTACTTAGTAATTTATAACCTTTTCAACCAAATTTCTATATCAATCTATTATTGAATATTCCACAATTTACAATGTTTAATTCTCGTTTCAATAAATTCAGTAATTATCAATTTAGTTTCCAATAATTCCATTTGTTTGACTTTCAACCTTGTTATTAAACCAATTATTACTCTGGGGATATACATACATTAGTTTATATTATATTACACTAATAATTTCCAATTTCATCTTCATTTACATTATCCTACTCTTCATTTACATTTAGTTTCAATAAATCCACTTATTATAATTTAAATTCCTAAATTGATAAATTTTGATTTTCAATTATTTTTATTCAATCAACCATCATATTATGAAATAGAATTTACGTTGGTTAAATCTTATTGAATAACATTCTTCAATTACCGATTTAACCTACATTAATTGCACTAGTTAAGTGAATTAATTGCAATTGATTTTCCATTTTAATTTAATAGGCTAAATAAATAGGTAACATATAATAATCATTACCATTAACTTTTAATCATAATTACAAGATTATTATTTGCAAACAAATGTTACAATTGCTTACATAGACTGATTTTTATTCAATTATCATTAATTCTATTTATTTCATTAATAGACTCAATATCTACATTTGTTTCCTTATATTCAATTTATAACCAAGTTATAACATTTACATTATTCAGTTGATTGAAACTCAATTCAAATTGTTAATGATTAACTTTAATTAACATTGTTACATTTCATTTTTAGTTATTATTTCATTAACAAATCCCAAATCTTAATTACTTTCAATATTAAATTACCAAAATCTTACTAAATTAACAATTTTTAGTTATCGAAAATTACGGGTTGTTACATTCTCCCCCACTCAAAACTTTTCGTCCCCGAAAAGGAAAGGAAGGAAGAAGAACTAAATAATCAATATATCTTATTCAAAATATTAAACTTATAAAAAAATTTACATAATTAAATAATTTAAATAAAATACATCAATTTATAAACAATTAAATCCTTTTATACACTATTAATAAAGTTTGGAAAACATCCATAAAATTTTCTAGGTCCAAAATTTTCAAAAGATTTCGGCAGAGTCTCCTTTGTACGGAGAGGTCTGGGAGAAATAATAATATCAATAATAATAATATATATCATAATTTTCAAAACAATATATCCCAACAGCAGGAAAAACAATATAATATCGCTATAAAACCATAATCCGAGAATGTACCTATTTGTCGGGTAAACAACGCTTATTTATGAAACCAAAAGCAGTAGCGAATACTTCCATAACCTGTATTTCACTTATATAATCCAAAGATGTTAATAATTATATAAGTGAAATGTTTTAAGCTGCTTCCGACAAATAACAAAATAAATCAATACAGCATAATAACAAGCACTTGCAAACAAGCATACAATCACCGCAAGAATCAAAGTAATCAACCGTTCATCCATATCAAACAAAACAAATGGTTTGTTTAGGTTTAGACACTTTTAATTTGCATAGAATGGAAAATAACTACTAAGTATACCATCTACTCAACAGTCCCAAATAAAACTCAATAGATTATTCATACTTCCAAACAAATTAGAAGTATCCTCACCCAAACATTCCATAAGTCCACAAAAACAAAAAAAAAACAAAAACAAAATTACAAGGTTATTTAAGTTTATCCTTATCAAATTTCTTTCACAATATTCACAGTTTATTTTTCTTTTCATGCATACAAGGGTTATTTTTTTAATTACATTTATTTTTCACAAACTCAATTCCCATTTGTTTATTCAGTACTTAATTCCATTTATTTACATTCATTTATTCACATATATTATTTACATTTTTTTTACATATGTTACTTATACAATTTTTTTTCTTAAACATATGTAAATCAAATCTTAAAGTACTACATAGGCTTTTTAGTAAATAATTTCACATTCATTCATTTAATACTTATTTTCATTTATTTCATTCATTACTTACTAAATTCATTTCATTTATTTAATTAATGAGAATTTCTTGTCATTACTTTACATTAATTTCTTACATAAATTATATCCATTCAATTGTTTATAATGATCAATGAATTCATTACTCAAGTATTTCACATTTTTATTACAGTTTAGTTCACATAAATTGATTTATACACTTGATTTCAATTAGACATTAATATTCATTAGTGCATAAGTTCATACTTAAGTTTCTTCCCTTTTTAATTTACATTCATTCTCTTATTTAATGTCATGGAATATCAAACCCATTTTCTAAATCATTTCAGCCTTCCTGAAGTAATAAGCATTTAATTTAGTATAGTATTCATTTTATCATTTTCTTTAATTATCCATAGTTTCAAACATAAACTTAAGTCCAAAATCTTTTACTTACAATATTTATCTTTCTACTTATTTTTATTATAAATAACTTCAAACATTAACTTAAGTCTATTATCATTTATTTATAATACTCAATTTTCTATTATATTTAATTAGTAGCATTTCAATTATAACTTAATTTTATAACAACTATAACATCATAGTTCTTATTTATAAAAGAATTTCATTGAACACCTTCATTACTTTAAGTTTTACTTGTATAGTATTCCATTACATTTTCTTATTAAACATTACCATTTTTGATGTTTGGCAAGTTATATTATGTCCTTAAGAATACAACTGAAAGTTACACAAGTTTATCCTATTTCATTTTAGTAAATACATGTTCAATAGTTACCAGTTCTTATATTTTATATTCCTATTTATTTACAGATTACGAATTTCAAATTTCTTATATGCTTCATTTATAACTTTAGCATTTAATTTCTTATTTTCATTTAGAAGTTACAATTATTAAATAGTTAAATTCCATTTCATTTTCGATAATTAAAACCCCTAATTTATAGGAATTTAAGAACTAAATGCAAGGTTCCATTTCAAATCATTTAAAAACAGTGGATACATGTATATACTTACAACCTATATATCCAATTATATTAAAAACAATTTAAAATTAACATTTGTTTATTAAAATAAATCTATAGTAAAACTGCTACAGTGGTCTTCCCACTTTGAAATTCGAAAATGAATATCGACGATGTGTGCACTCATCACCGAAATTATTTCGTAGCGATTGAGAGGGGAGTACAGAACTTTTTCCCTTTCAAAATTCTTCTAAACGTTTCTTTCAAATCATATTGAAATATTTATATCAGAAAATACTTTAAATACTACTAGTATTATATTCCAAAATCATTTGATAGAAATTTTCAAAACCCCCGAAACTTAAGTTCTAAATTTCCAATTTACATTCATTTTATTTACAAATCTCATTTTTAGCCAATATTTGTAAGTTGCACTACCTAATAAACAAATACATTACAACCAAAATACATCATTTATAAAAAAAAATGTTTTATATATAAAAATATATAACAGGAAAATTATTTTATTCACCTATATCAAAATAAATATTGCATCGGTCTGCCCTATAAAGTGTTTAGAAATCCCTATCGATGTCGTAGCATCCTATATGCACCGACCGGAATTTATAAACACAAAACGAAACAAATTAACACAATGCGTAAACCTTTTATAACGCTAACGAATACACTCTCTCATATATATATACACTCAGCGAATCATTCTAGGGTATTACTACCCTATTTAATATGAGTCAGACCCCACAAAGCTAAGGTTATCGCTAAACCAAAGCTCTAATACCAACTGTAACGACCTGCCTTTTAAAGTAGACACATACATCTAACTCAAATCATTCAAAAGGGCAGATTGTTATGGGGTAAATAAGAAAAAGAGAAGAAATAAAAGCCAATGCAGAATCTTGCAGCGGAATGCTTAAATATAATAATCAAAATAATAGTTCATGAAGCTATTTACAAAACATTGATTATACTTATACAACACAGAATCAGAGTTACACATATTAGAGATAAATAAATGATAATGCAGTCGAACAGTATGATGCAGTGGAATAATATAGTAAATAATAATACAATCTTCATCTTTGTCCTCCAGAAACAAGTCTTCAAATCCTGAAATGCTCTAGCTGACCCGGCCGAATTGAAAAGACAAAACACTCGAGTCAAAACTAAAAGATCTTATGTAAGTTAAATCAATGGTAAAATGTGTGTGATGGTGTCAGAGATGTTTACGGGGTTTGACATCCCCTATCCAGTGTCTAACGTGAGTGCAGTAACTCAAGAGATGTTTAGGATTCACATCTCCTAAGGATTTGTTAAACTATCTACTATGTAATACAATATGCTATTATAATATGTCTATAGTAAGATAAACTATTAAAATAGCGTTAACGCGTTACCCATATACCCCTTAACACATTTTATAGTGCCATAGTCTATGCAGTACCATAATACCTCCTGATCGAGAGGCTACCGGAGGGCACTCTATAGGTACGATACAAAACAAACTCGTAGAAGGCACGCTAGGGCATATAAACACGACATAACTAGGCAATGCCAGGGTAGATATACCAATTACACTTCTGGGTTGGTGGTAACACATAGCCGCAACTACCGCCCACCTCGAAACACATTCCCAAATCAAAATCAAGCGTGGCTACCAAATAAATCACAAAGTTAGAATACAGTATCGAAGGAATGTGCACGATCGGAGGAATGACCTCACTTGGCCCGTCAATTGCTCCTGTTTTAGTCACATCTAAGTGGACTCATGGAAGTCAGGGACACGTCATACCTCATACAGAATCGTTCGCCAAACCATCCTACTTCATTTCTGGAATCTCTACCGTGTACACAGTTGTTAAAGTGGTTTTCAGTATTGGCAGAGAGTACGACAATATCCGGTCCCGGTCTCTTTAACAACCAATCGCTTATTACACACCGGATAGTTCTTTTACATTTCATAAGTCAATTCACAATTTATATCAAAATACTGTTCTCAAAACCATATCACTTTCGAAATCATATTCACTTTGAAATCGTATCTTTAAATTAGTATAAAACCCTCATTTCAAACTTTATATTCAAATCAAATATATAATTAACTCCCAACTTAGGTCATAATATCACGTAACCATATTCGCTTTAAACTAGAGGATTTTAAAAGATAGACACATCTATTTTATTTAGTTTGAAATTTAGAAAGATAGTTTAGATAGTTATAAATAGTTTTAAATAGTTAAAAATAGTTAAAATACTCTAAAATAATTTAATATAGATTAAAATAGTTTAATTTGACTTAAGATAGTTGAAGAGATTTGACATAGATTAAATAAAATTAAAATAGATTAAATACCTTTAAAATAGATTAATTAGATTTAAAATAGATAAATTAGATTTAAAATTAGTTAAAATAGGTTAATTAGTTTTAAAATATATTAAATGGTTTAAAATAGGTTAAAATGATTTAATATAGTTGATATAGGTTTAAATAGTTTAATAATTTGAAAATCTTAATAAGTAGAAAAATTTACTTTATTCAACCCATCTGAATCAATAAACAAAACTTAAGTCTTTTGATTCAACTCACAATAAAATTTTAAACTTCATATCACTTCCAGACCGTATCGAAATATCAATTTAAATCACTCACATTCCAATATATTTTAAAGTTATATTTTCAAACAATTTCAATAACTCAGTTCCGTTTAATTCCATTTATACTTTAATATTCAACTTCAATTTTGTAAATCTAATTTCTTTAACCCATTCATTTAATCAATTCAAAATTCAACATAACTTGATTTCAATAATAATTCAATTTATATAAAACAAGTTTGTTTCAAAATATCATTTAATTAAATAAAAAAATTAAGGATTTAAAAATCATTTAATCTAACCAATCCTGTATCCATATATAATAGGGTCAAGTGATGTGGATATTTATTATTTCAATCCGTAGTTTACCATTTTACGGGTATATATCATGTCAAACCGCAATCCCAAATTTAACAATAAAATCAATAAAATATCGCTCGAGTCTATCATTTCAACCCATAACGATTTTTCCCTAATCTATAGAACATTCGGGTATGTATCATTTCAACCCAAAGGGAACTTGCAATATTATAACAATATAAAGTACCACATCCCATCATCCAATATAAACAATCAAACATACGTCACAATCGTAATCCAAATTGACCAATAGCATCAATAAATAACTGATAATCAATAACAAGTATTAAATTTACAATTTAAATTCAATAATAAATTAAATGGCTATTTAATGAAATATAAATTCAAATTATCGAAATTACGATTTAAATATACCAAACAACAATAAATAAATTTCTAATCATATCACAAATTCATTTTAACTAACATAAGAAATTTTAGAAGTTGTGAGTGGGTTAAAACACTCACTTTTGAATTTAAATTGAATTTAAAATCCAATTAAGCCCAAACTTCAAACAGTCTTAGAATTTGCCTAAACCTGCATCAAAATGTCCGGAATTTCGGTACGATCCTAGCAGAATGAACCGCGCATGAATCAAACATCGTATGTAAAAGTTATTGCGATTAGAACATTAGAAAATAAAAGAAATTTAAATAAATTAAATAAAATAAAACTACCAATCATACACAACCACGTATTCCATCCTACACGCTACAGATCCAAAACGTCCCCAATACAAATGCAAGAACCTTAGGTAGCCGCCACCTTAACCCTATTCGAACGCACGCAACCACAATCGCGCCAGCCCCCCGAGCCTTGCCAGTGTCGTGCGACCCCATGCACCTCTCACGACCACCATCGGCCACCCAAACGACAGTGCCGCGCCCACCCATAATCGAACCCTAATTGAATTTACACGCCACATCCAACCATCAACTCATCGCAAAACTTACATGCATGGATTACGCTTGAGAATCTCCACAGATCCACGTTGTCGATTCGACGATCGGTCGAAGTCGATCGCAGCCCAACGAATGGCCGAGAACAAATCACCTATTTACGGCCATATAGTAACCCAGATCGAAAAACAAATAGCAAAATTAATCTGCACTCATCGAGAGCTTCAAATCGATATATAATTCGATATAGTTTGTGGAGTTTGATTTTTGATTTGGATTTCCAATTGAATTTAAGGGTTTGGGAACTCAATGTTTCTACCATTTGAAAGGAGGCGCCATAGATAATTGTACGTACTGAAATGAGGAATGAGAAAAATTAGGGTTTATAAAGAGGTATTTATAGGCAGATTAGAAAAATAGACTGAATGGACCAGATTGATTTGGGTTCGAATGATAAATGACCCGAAAAGCCCGTTCTACCTCCGAAACGAAACTGGGTCATCCCATATATAAAAATAGATGTTTTCGATAATTTTAAATTCAATGGAACAGGTTTCAAGTCCTAGTCCCATCGTACGAAGAAGTTATGTTAAAATCAGCTTATTTCAAATTGATTTCAATTAAATTAGTTTCTACGCGTTTCGAGTCAGTACGATTAAATGACAAGTCCTATCGCTATGAAACTTGAGATCCTACAATAATTCACCATTTCGAATCCGATGAAACTAGTTTCATCGAAATCCGAGACAGTTGCCAAAATGGCCATATTTCCCATTAATCAAATAAATAAATATTAAATTAATTAAATCAAAATTTCAATTTCTACCACCTTGGATTACTTAGTAATTTATAACCCCTTAAAAAAAATTCTATATCAATTTATTGTTGAATATTCCATAATTTACAATGTTTGATTCCCTTTTCAATAAATTCATTAATTATCAATTTAGTTTCCAATAATTCCATTTGTTTGACTTTCAGTCTTGTTATTAAACCAATTATTACTCTAGGGATATACTTACATTAGTTTATATTATATTACACTAATAATGTCCAATTTCATCTTCATTTACATTATCGTACCCCTTGTTTACATTTAGTTTCAATAAATCCACTTATTATAATTTAAATTCCGAAATTGATAAATTTTGATTTTCAATTATTTTTATTTAACTAACCATCATATTATGAAATAGAATTTACATTGGTTACATCTTATTAAATTAACATTCTTCAATTACTGATTTAACCTACATTAACTGCACTAGTTAAGTGAATTATCTGCAATTGATTTTCCATTTTAATTTAATAGGCTAAATAAATAGGTAACATATAATAATCATTACCATTAACTTTTAATCACAATTATAAGGTTATTATTTGCAAATAAATGTTACAATTGCTTACATACACTGATTTTTATTCAATTATCATTAATTCTATATTATCTCATTAATAGATTCAATGTCTACATTTTTTCCATATATTCAATTTATAACCAAGTTATAACATTTACATTATTCAACTGATTGAAACTGTAACGACCCACCTTTTTGGATTTTAGAAAAATAGTTTTAAGTAGTTTAAAAGTAGTTTTAAATAATTAAAATAGTTAAAAATACTTAAAATCTTTAAAAATGGATTTAAAATAGATAAATTAGTTTAAAATAATTTAAATTGGGTTAAGTAGATTTAAAATAGATTAAAATAGTTTAAGTATTCAAAATGGTTTATATAACAGAGTAATTTGGAAAACAAATTAAAACAGCTTCAAAATCAATCCATTTCAATTATAACTTCCCAATTCAAATCAATTCCAATTTCCATTCTACCGATTCAATTTCGATTTCAATTCAAACCAATGTCAACTTTGACTTCAAATTTATTCAAATTTTTATTCACTTTCAATTAATTCAATTTCAATTTATATCGATTTAGAGCTGGATTTTCAAAATATCAATTTATAACACTTAATAAAATTATCCTTCAATATTCAAATTTAAATCCAAATTTCAAATATGATTCAATTCCAAGCTCATTTCAAAATATCATTTTTATGTCACTTTTACTTAGTAATATTCAAAGCTTAAATTTAATGTTCAATCTTTAAAACAAATAAATTTCCGAAATTCAATCATATCCAAATTTTAAATCTCAAAGTCTCCACTTAAATTTATTCAACAATTTCTTTTAACCAAAATTTTATTTCAACATTTCAAACTCAATTTTTCGATAAATTCGATTTCTATAAATTGATTTCTATTTATCACTTTTAAATCGAAACATTTAAATAAATTTCAAATCGACGATTTCAAAAATTATTAATTTAGCCAAGTCGGTGTCCGTATATAATTTTCTATCCTATGGCCAAGTAATTATTTATTTCAATTAAATGTCAGGGATGAGTATATATTACTTAAATTAAATCACAGTATCATATGTATGCATAACAGGATCTATATAAGCAAATAAACATCCAAACTTTCAATTATCAACCAATAGCATCCATCAAAATACATCATCCAATAAACAATACAATTCATGGCAGTTTCATAGTTATCAATGTCAGGTAATTTAATCGCAATTCCATTTTTAATTTCAATTTAACTGTCAATTTAATTTTTCAACGGTTAATGCAAATGACAAGCTATATGACAATTAAATTTTTATCAAACAACAACAAATAAAATCATAACACTTCATATATCAAATTTAACTAGCATAAAGATATTTAGTACGGTGTAAGCGTTATAAAACACTCACCTTGATTTTCATGTAGTTCCAGCGTTTTATTTCGAATAAAATTAAACGAGCGTTTAATTTTACCCGAAATTTTCTCTAGCTCCAAACGACTCCAATCCAATTCCATAGCGTAGTTTCATCCATACGAACGCAACCCAATTCGTTTCGTGATTTTTCGACCTCGTATGGAAAAGTTACAATATTTTAAACATTCACGAATTTATAATATAACTCAATTTACATTTCTTTTTATTTTTATTTCACCTAGCAATCAGGACCGTCCATCCCCTTGATGAATCACGACCGCACCCATCTCCTTTCACGCGTTCTTCTTCTGCCCAGGCACGAACGAGATTTCGAAACCCATAGCCGGCCTTGAACCCTAATTCACGCACCATCATACAACACCTACACCACGATCAAACACCGCCACACGATGCGCCTCCGAGAGCTCCACCTTCGTCCAAAACCGCCTTGAACTCGGCCACCCCAGGAGCGCACAAAACGATGACGAACACGCGACAATCAAACCCCCATTGCCGTTAATCCTGGCTCAGAAAACGATCACAACCGTTGAGATGCTAGATCTCACTGTCCTCTATAATTTTCATGTTGAACATTTCATGAATCGATGAACGGATTTGAAGAAATCGAAGGGGGAAGTTAGGAGATTTTCGTCCATTAATTTTTATAAGTGGCGGCCTGCAAATAGGAACTAGGGTTTCTTCTTTTTTTTTTATTTGAGAATAAAGGGGCTATTTATAGGAAATGACGAACTCTATTCAATCCGGATTTCCAAACTCCGAATTTCGCACGGTAACTGACGTTCCTAGGGTTTATCCCGTGTTCCGGACACAATGAAATAGGTTTCGGAAGCTAACTTGGCCATCTGTGTGAGTTACGAAAATAAACGATCAAATTTAAATTAAACCGATTAAACGATTTTCTAAGCGTTTTGGCTTGCACCGGACAAACGGTAAATCCGATTGACATGAAATTTTAAACCTTACAATAATATCACATTACGGATCGGATGAAACTGGTTTCATCGAAATCCGAGACCGTTTGAAATATGACTATTTTAACTCGCCAAATTAATATTAAAACGATTTCAACACGTTTCGAGCTGCCACGGTCAAACGACAACTCCGATTGCTACGAAAATTGAAATCCGATAATAACTAACTATTATGGATCTAATGGAACTGGTTTCGTCCAATTCTGAGACTGTTCGAAAATTGGCTATTTTTCAGTCGCTAATTGAATATTAAAATATTCAATTTTCACAAATAAATTTTAAATTCAGTTTTAAAACTTCTATAACATCACTATAACTCCCATACGATAAAATAAAATTTTACAAATCATTTTTAATCATATTAAACCCGTTATTCAATTTATCTCATAAATTCCAAATATTAAATTTTAACAATTTAATTGTTTAATATTTGGCGGATTTCAATATTGGAATTTTAAATAAAATTTCATTATCAGTCGGTTTACTATATTACTTTGAATCAATTACCTTTGACTACATATTATTTCAATTGATTTGGGATTTCATTCAATTCATAAATAATTAACTAGATAAATTTGTTGCATTTCATTCTAGTTATTATTATTCCAAACGACTTACAATTTTTTTTTCTAACACCAAATCACGAAATCTTATTAAATTAGCTATTTTAATTATCGAAATTTACGGGTCGTTACATTCTCCCCCACTCAAAAACTTTTTGTCCCCGAAAAGGAAAAAGAAGGAAAAGAACTAAGTAAAGAATTCAACATTTGGTATATTTTATTCAAATTTATCCACTTATAAAACAATGACATTCCATTTATAAATCGTTACCACACTTCCACTAACCTACTCCGAACGGCTTCTAAATTTAAAAGTTAGTTATCAAAACAATTTATAAAATTTTAAAAACTTGAAAATTTTTCTAACACTTGGATTTACGGAAAATTTCGGCAGAGTCTTCTTTGCGCGGCTCGATCAGAAAAATTTTACAATTCAATATATAACACAAATATAACCAATATATAACAAATATACATCTCATCTCAATGATGAGGCATCTCAATCATGGGGAAACAATATATAATATCAAATACGATATGTAATACGGGTATGTACCTTTTATTTGTTATTAGCAAGCATATTTTAGGAATTTAGCATGAAACGAGCTCCATACGTGCCGCACGCCATCAATACCTACTAAATACTCAATAAATAGATGAGAACATGTATATAAGAAGAAATATCAATATGAGACATCACAATCATAGCTTAAGAAGACAGCAACCTAAAATTTCACATTTTATGAATTCAGACCTGCTGCAAAGACTCAGGTTTTTGACACAGTAACTTCCAAAATCTAGGAATACTTATAAAAGAAAAGTTGTTCCACTCGTTCTAAGCTTTCCAACGATATATAGATCGTCAAAATCGGACTTACGTTTTGAAAGTTATACTCAATTTACTTTCAGCTTTCAACTTAGAAAACATAGATAGGACAGGGAATGCCCATCCAGTTCAGACTCAGTTTAGGCTAATCAAATTACAAAATCTGTCAAAGTGATCCAAATAAGACTTTTAGCTTACTGAAAGAACTTTCATTTGCAAAAAATTTGGGCTCAATCGGATTTATAAATCTCAAGTTATCGTTGTTCTAGTACAACATTATGTGCAAATTTTTTTTCCAACCAAAACTAGTGTAATGATTTTGATCTAGAAATTTGGTAACATAGATTTTCAAGTGGTTTTGGTTAATTCAAGTTTATATATAACTTTATTCATATCAAATTTCACATTTTTACCTTCATTTAACGCTGGATCTATTGGTAGAACATTTCTAAACTATTTTTCAAGTATACAATTATTTCATAGACATATCCATTTTATTTATACATTCTTTTAAGTATCCATTTTGTTTAAAAAATCAATTCACACTCCAACCTTAAACAAATTTAAATATCAAACATTCCATTATTTTAGTTTCAACTTGTATAACATTCTATTACATATATACATCAACATTTCAACTTTTTTAAACAAAAGGCAAGTTATATATACGTTTATATAAATGAAATTTTGAGTATTATACAAATCAATCTTATTAAATTTCGTTAACAAGAACGTTTAATGATTTAAACTTATTTGATTCCATTATATTCAATTTAAGAAGTTTAGGTTACTTTCCATATTTCACTTAACCATTTAGTTTCACCTTAAATTTCCATTTTGATCGTTTCATATTGAACTGATTTTTCATCCAATTCTCATTTACCTTTCTATTCAAATTCATTACAAAGATATAATTGATTCACTATTTGTTTACTTCATTAGATTTGAATATACTTACACAAATATCTTATTTGATTAAGAATTTACAGTTTCTAGTTTGTTTCAGATTTTACTACATCCCAATTCTAAGAGTTTTAACTTTTATTTTATACTCATTATATATTAATAACTTTTTATTACAGTAAACCTCATTTCAATTTTTTGTCCATATCTCAATTTATTTAATCTTATTTATGTTAAATATTCATATCATTTTCATTCCATAAATTTAAATTCATTTTTAGCTTATTAATTCTCAATTAATTTAACACTTATTAAGTTAATCAATCATCATCCATCTAACAACCAATGCATATCAACATTAACATCCCTCCAAGATCTACACTAAATCGATTATACATTTCCAAGTCAAAATTTTTTAATTTCATACACTTCCAAGTTTATTGACATTTAGTTATATTCAAATTTAATTAGTTTCCATTTACAAGTTTTATTTTTCATTAATTTTAAATTTTATTCATTCATTTGTATATATCCTTCATTTTACAGCTTAAATTTCTTAACGACCCGCCTTTTTGGATTTTAGAAAAATATTTTTAAGTAGTTTAAAAGTAGTTTTAAATAATTAAAATAGTTAAAAATACTTAAAATCTTTAAAAATGGATTTAAAATAGATAAATTAGTTTAAAATAATTTAAATTGGGTTAAGTAGATTTAAAATAGATTAAAATAGTTTAAGTATTCAAAATGGTTTATATAACAGAGTAATTTGGAAAACAAATTAAACAGCTTCAAAATCAATCCATTTCAATTATAACTTCCCAATTCAAATCAATTCCAATTTCCATTCTACCGATTCAATTTCGATTTCAATTCAAACCAATGTCAACTTTGACTTCAAATTTATTCAAATTTTTGTTCACTTTCAATTAATTCAATTTCAATTTATATCGATTTAGAGCTGGATTTTCAAAATATCAATTTATAACACTTAACAAAATTATCCTTCAATATTCAAATTTAAATCCAATTTCAAATATGATTCAATTCCAAGCTCATTTCAAAATATCATTTTTATGTCACTTTTACTTAGTAATATTCAAAGCTCAAATTTAATGTTCAATCTTTAAAACAAATAAATTTCCGAAATTCAATCATATCCAAATTTTAAATCTCAAAGTCTCCACTTAAATTTATTCAACAATTTCTTTTAACCAAAATTTTATTTCAACGTTTCAAACTCAATTTTTCGATAAATTCGATTTCTATAAATTGATTTCTATTTATCACTTTTAAATCGAAACATTTAAATAAATTTCAAATCGACGATTTCAAAAATTATTAATTTAGCCAATTCGGTGTCCGTATATAATTTTCTATCCTATGGCCAAGTAATTATTTATTTCAATTAAATGTCAGGGATGAGTATATATTACTTAAATTAAATCACAGTATCATATGTATGCATAACAGGATCTATATAAGCAAATAAACATCCAAACATTCAATTATCAACCAATAACATCCATCAAAATACATCATCCAATAAACAATACAATTCATGGCAGTTTCATAGTTATCAATGTCAGTTAATTTAATTGCAATTCCATTTTTAATTTCAATTTAACTGTCAATTTAATTTTTCAACGGTTAATGCAAATGACAAGCTATATGACAATTAAATTTTTATCAAACAACGACAAATAAAATCATAACACTTCATAATATCAAATTTAACTAGCATAAAGATATTTAGTACGGTGTGGGCGTTATAAAACACTCACCTTGATTTTCATGTAGTTCCAGCGTTTTATTTCGAATAAAATTAAACGAGCGTTTAATTTTACCCGAAATTTTCTCTAGCTTCAAACGACTCCAATCCAATTCCATAGCATAGTGTTCATCCATACGAACGCAACGCAATTCGTTTCGTGATTTTTCGACCTCGTATGGAAAAGTTACAATATTTTAAACATTCACGAATTTATAATATAACTCAATTTACATTTCTTTTTATTTTTATTTCACCTAGCAATCAGGACCGTCCATCCCCTTGATGAATCATGATCGCACCCATCTCCTTTCACGCGTTCTTCTTCTGCCCAGGCACGAACGAGATTTCGAAACCCATAGCCGGCCTTGAACCCTAATTCACGCACCATCATACAACACCTACACCACGATCAAACACCGCCACACGATGCGCCTCCGAGAGCTCCACCTTCGGCCAAAACCGCCTTGAACTCGGCCACCCCAGGAGCGCGCAAAACGATGACGAACACGCGACAATCAAACCCCCATTGCCGTTAATCCATGGCTCAGAAAACGATCACAACCGTTGAGATGCTATATCTCACTGTCCTCTGCAATTTTCATGTTGAACATTTCATGAATTGATGAACGGATTTGAAGAAATCGAAGGGGGAACTTAGGAGATTTTCGGCCATTAATTTTTATAAGTGGCGGCCTGCAAATAGGAACTAGGGGTTTTTTTTTATTTGAGAATAAAGGGGCTATTTATAGGAAATGACGAACTCTATTCAATCCAGATTTCCAAACTCCGAATTTCGCACGGTAACTGACGTTCCTAGGGTTTATCCCACGTTTCGGACACAATGGAACAGGTTTCGGAAGCTAGCTCGGCCATCTGTGTGAGTTACGAAAATAAACGATCAAATTTAAATTAAACCGATTAAACGATTTTCTAGGCGTTTTGGCTTGCACCAGACAAACGGTAAATCCGATTGACATGAAATTTTAAACCTTACAATAATATCACATTACGGATCCGATGAAACTGGTTTCGTCGAAATCCGAGACCGTTTGAAAAATGACTATTTTAACTCGCCAAATTAATATTAAAACGATTTCAACACGTTTCGAGCTGCCACGGTCAAACGACAACTCCGATTGCTACGAAAATTGAAATCCGATAATAACTAACTATTACGGATCCAATGGAACTGGTTTCGTCCAATTCTGAGACTGTTCGAAAATTGGGTATTTTTCAGTCGCTAATTAAATATTAAAATATTCAATTTTCACAAATAAATTTTAAATTCAGTTTTAAAACTTATGTAACATCACTATAACTCCAATATGATAAAATAAAATTTTACAAATCATTTTTAATCATATTAAACCCGTTATTCAATTTATCTCATAAATTCCAAATATTAAATTTTAACAATTTAATTGTTTAATATTTGACGGATTTCAATATTGGAATTTTAAATAAAATTTCATTATCAGTCGGTTTACTATATTACTTCGAATCAATTACCTTTGACTACATATTATTTCAATTGATTTGGGATTTCATTCAATTCATAAATAATTAACTAGATAAATTTGTTGCATTTCATTCTAGTTATTATTATTCCAAACGACTTACAATTTTTTTTTCTAACACCAAATCACGAAAATTTACGGGTCATTACAGAAACTCTATTCAAATTATTAATGATTAACTTTAATTTACATTGTTACATTTCATTTTTAGTTATTATTTCATTAATAAATCCCATATCTTAATTATTTTCAATATTAAATTACCAAAATCTTATTAAATTAACAATTTTTAATTATCGAAAATTACGAGTCGTTACAAATTGGGTTTATAAATTAACTTCAGAAATTATATGATGAATTTGGGTTTGAAATTTATATATGTTAGATAACAAATTAAAAGTGTTTTTCTAAGATTTTTGGGGATTTTTCCTAATTGAATTACTATGGAGATTAATATTATTTTAGATGGAGGACTTAAATGTTTTAATTGTTTTGCTTAATGGAAGGGCTTATTTATTAAATTAATCTTTGCTTAGACACAAAATCATGTGGTAATTTTATTTTAAGAAACAATTTGAAAAGTTTATGGCAACCCAATTAAATGTTTAAAAATAAGCAGTTAGTTAAAAAGAATTTACTTTAAAAGGCATTCAAACAGTCTTTACCCAGAAATTATGTTTCACCTCATTCAGTAGTACCTTTCGACCTTATATTTCTGCCTCTACCAAGATGAAACCCACTAAGTCAAAACCAATACACAAGGTATCAAAACATTGAAACGTAGTGGATTGGAAGAAAATGCGGCAAGTATGGTGTAACGACCCGAAATTTTCAAACCCGAAAATTCCAGATAGTTATGGAAAAGAAGAAAGAGATAGAAGAAGAAGAACGGAAACATCAGCAACTCACATTCACAGCGGATAAAATATAATAAATAATAACAGTTTACAAAAGAATACTATATCTATCGATTACATTTAATATACATCAGAGTTTCACATTATATACAGATATATAAAATTTTAAAAACTTTGGATCTTTTGGTATAAAATTCCTTTTATACTTCAAATACCTTCAAAAATCCTTTAGAGTGAGATATACTCACTTATTCCCATTTTCCCTTAATCCCCATTTGGATTATTACTTCAAGTCTTATCTCAGTTGGGTATTAAATCAATAACAGTTTGGACCCCGACCAGTTTATATTTAGAAAATAGCTTGAAAAATTTAAAAACAAATAAGTAGTTGGAAAATAATTACTAGTTTTGTAAAATAGTTAGAAAATAGTTAACTAATTGTAGAATAGTTGAAAATAACTGAATAATTTCAGAAATTTTAGATAATTGTAAAATAGTTGTAAAATAGTAATTAATTTGTAACATAGTTGAAAAATAGTTAAATAGCTTCAAAAATAATCGTAAAACAAGTATAAAATAATATGGCTTTAAGAAAGAAAGGATGTGTATATATTTAATAGCTTAGGAAAAATAAGTTTATATCAAAACAAGTTATATTAAAAATAGTCAAGAGCCAACTGTTCACTTCCCCAACAATTCAATTTAAATCTAATGTAACGACCCGAAATTTTTGAGCCCGAAAATTCCAGATAGTTATGAAAAAGAAGAAAGAGGAAGAAGAAGAAGAACAGAAACATCAACAACTCACATACACAGCGGATAAATTATAATAATAAATAATAATAATAGCTCACAAAAGAATACTATATCTGTTGATTACATTTCAATACATCAGAGTTTCACATATATTCAAAAGCTGGTCTTATACAATCAATTTATCACAGAATTACAATAATATAATTACAACGGAATATTCTAAGCGATATTGCCATCCTGCTTCCCTCCTGAGCTCCAGAGCATACCTACCTGAAAATCTGTAATACTCAGTCTGACCCGAGCAAGTATGGTGTCGAAACCATGCTTTTAAATGGGTCGAAACTAGTTACCTTTTTAAGGTCTTTGTTTTATTATCCAAAAAATGTGCTTTCCTTATTCTAATGAATTCTTTGGAAGGAGTCGAAACCCATGATTTGAATAGCATCTTTTAAATAGCTTTCAAAGGAGTTGTTGCCTTTTTGTTTAAAGTGTAGCTCTGAATGAGTTACTTTGTTTTTGTTCAATATTTATGAAAGCATAGATTGAACTTAATCGAAACCCTGTTGTCTACCTTATGCATTTCGAGTGGATTGAAGTCATCAAATAGATTGAATGGAAGCTTTTATTTTATAAATATAAGCCATTTCCTTAAGCTTTCGAAGAGGTTTAATGGTTTCGAAGGTAATGACTTCAAATGGGATTTCGAAGCTAACCTTCAATGTTTTATATAATGATTTAACCTTTCGAAAGTATGGTTTCGAAGCCATAAGTTTTCCCCCAAACTCTTTTATATGAAGTTTAATGGTTTCGACGTTTATATTCACTTTGACCTAAAAGATATTTTTAAAAATGAACCCAATGGTTTCGAAAGGGGTACCTTCAAAAGATTTCGAAATGGTTACTTTCAAAGTTTTCAAAAGGGGTACTTTCAATGGTTTCGAAGCTATGGTTATAAGGGTTAATAAGTAATGCTATAATACTTTCGAAAGGTATGTTTTGTGGGTTTTGAAAGAGATGATTTAAAGTGCTTTAAAAGGAATATGTTTAGTGTTTTGAAAAGAAGATTTAAATGCTTTTGAAGGAGTTTATCAATGGCTTCAAAAGTAAAAATCTAAGGTTTCAAAAGCCTTAGTTTTCATAACAAATAACACATTCTCACTTTGAAAGGAAAACCATGGCATACTAAAGGAGTTTTAAAATGACTTTTATGTATGAAGTTTTTGAAGAAGCTATTCTTGATAAAGTAATAGGTTAAATGGATTAACCATGTTTTATATGAAAATGATTTCAAGGATATAAAACCATAGGTGTGGTGTTATTATGTTATTATGTTTGTTCCTTCACACACACACACACACATACACATATTACATTGTAATGGACCCATAAATATGTTTTTGGGAGAAAAAAAGGCAGAATAACCAATTAGGTTAACCTAGTAGTGAATGTAAATTGAATTAACTCCTAAACGAGTAGAATTACATCCAGGTGGTCAATAAGATTAGAATATAGGATGCCTAAATATTGATTAAAGAAGTTGTTAAGTAGATAAATTTATGGTAAACCCATGAAAACTATGTTTAGGAAAAGTTACCGGCGAAAGCTAATAGGTTTATAGCAAACTCATGAAAACTATTATTAGAAAGAATTATTAGAAGGATTCAATAAGTTTGTAGTGAACAAATGAAAATTATATCCGGATTAAGTTATTGACAGAAGTCAATAGATTCACAGTTGACCCATGAAAACTATGATAAGGGGAAGTTATCGGAGATATTGATAGGTTAAGGGAGAACCCATGAATGAATGAAGTTATTGGCAGGGGCCAATAGGTTCTTAGTGATCACAAGAAAACTATGAAATCGGACAGGGAGTCCATAAGTTTTAATCAAGTTATTAGTAAGCCCATGAAAACTAACAGGCTAATAGTGACCTTAGATACTATAACTGAGATGAATAGTCAAAATGAATAGGGACGGGTAATCCTGAATTGTTTTACTTGTTTGCATATCATCATAATATTTTGAATTATTATGTTTTAACCATTGTGGACGTAGGAGCATAGTATGTGGTTTTATAAAATTTTGGATAAGATACTATGAGAAAAAAACCTATTTCACTATGCGACGTGGTCTAACCGGATATTTGAATGGTTTGAGGTGGTAGATTATTATTCATACTAGGCTTTGTGTTTGACTCAAAGTTTATTTTTTTTCCCTTAAACTCCCGAGTTCTCAATTAACTATGAGTAGTTTGAGAGTTGAGGTTTTTAGGTACCTCTTTAGATGAGTAAGCTTCTAGAGATATGCAGAAGGCATGATATCTATTTAGAGTTCTTTTCCATTTTGATTCAGCTGTGTTCTGGTTGTAAAGGCAAAGTTGTTTAATTGCCTAGTTATATACTTTAATCATCCAATTGGTCATCTTCATATGTCGCTCTTGGTATATGTTGTAATAATTATATTTTCTCTGAATGTAGTTCTCGAATACGGGATTATATGATGAATGTTGAAACGATTTGAAAATTAATGTGAAAATTGTTTTATTATCTAAAAAAAAATTCCATATCCTTGTGTTTTTGTTATATCAATGTATCTAAAATTACCGTATTTGGTCGTCGAGGATTAATAGCTATAGATGATTGTAGCATCCGTAGTCTTTAGTGTAGTGACCCTAATTTTTAGTAACTTTATTTAGGATATCTAATTAGCTAAATTAAATAAAATAATGGGATGATTAGGGGATTGAGATTTATGATTGAACTAAGGGGTCGTCGTGCCATTTAAACAATAAATTAAAGGTGAGTTAAAATGAAATAGATAAGGGGCAATATAGGATTAGGACACATCCATATAAGCTAAACCCTTAAGCCCATCATTTCTACGTTCATTTCTATACTCATGAAGACAAATAAACTTGAAGTCGGCCACCATTAAGGGAAGAAAAGAGAAAATAAGCAAGATTCAAAGGAAAAGCTTAAGCAACTTAATCAAGATCAAATCTCAAACCCTTAATCTCAAAGCTAAGATGAATAATGACTATATCTCTTGTTTTCTTAACTATTATTCGTTTTAAGGATAATCCGTAATTATTTTCAATGTTATGCCATGAATTTGAAGAATAAAATGTTTATATATGCTTGTTGATGAGTTATGCTCATTTTTTAGGTTTTATGGTATGTTCTAATGTGAAAACCCTTATTTAATTACATCCAAATGCCTTGTGATTTTACATTTAAATTAGAAATGATATTCTAGAGACGGGTTTCAATTTTAATAATTTTCTCAATTAATGTGGATTTTATCTTAATTTTCTAGTGAGGAAAATATTTATTTGGGTTTAAAATTATTGACGACTAAATAGTATAAGTTTTGGGTTTGAAATTAATATATGTTAGAAAACATATTAAAAATGATTCTTTGAAATTTTTGTAGAATTTTCCTAAGTGTTTTAATAGATATATAAAATTGTTTAAGGTATAAAACTTAAATGTTTTATATATTTATAAAAGGTAAAGGGGTATTTTGTAAATTATTTAAATTGTTTAATTCTAAAATTTTTGTAGCACTAAGAAAATTGGCAACTAATAATATTTTAATAAACAAGCCAGATTAGTTTAAAAGAATTTCTTTTTAAAGTTAAAATCGGTTTTTACATGCTTTTAGCATGTTTCGCCACTTTCGGCACCTAGGTTCTGACTTAGTAGTTCTGCCACCATCACCATCGAAAAACTGTGCATGGCATCAAAAGACTTAGTATGCAACTATTATCCCACATTTTGGCAAGGCAGTGACACCAAGGAATTGACTAGAAACCAAGGACAATTCTTCTCGAAGATCGGTTATACACAGGTTCACTATGGATGTCGGTAAATTTTGTCCAAGCCCGAAACGAGCTACAATTGATATGACATGACAAGAAAATCTAAGAAAGCTAATGTTTCAAGTTTCAAGTCAATCGGAGTTCGTATGCTCAAGATACGACCGATGCGGTCTAAGGAAATCAACTTGCATGCATCCGTCTATTCGTATCCATCATTTCACATCCATTTTTTCGTATCCATCACGTTATCTGTTGTTCGTATCCATCACATACACTCAACAGCGTGTCCACTCAGCCTCATTCTATTTTCCATCAAATTGGTTCAACTTCGTATTGATCAGTTAGAGTCAATTCGCATCGATCCCAATAGCACAGTTCGTATTGATCAATCAATGATCGATACGAATAAAACATCAAACGAATGATATGAAAAACAACCACCAGCTATCGATACGAAATGGCCTTCAACTATCGATACGAAGTAGCCTATGAGTATCTATACGAACAAGGCCACGACAATCGATACGAACAGAACAACTTCGATCGATACGAACAAGCCTCGAACGATCGATACAAAGGATACACGCCAGCATCGATTTGAAGGACATAACTCTCAATGGATACGAAGGGGAAACAGTCAACTCGACACGAAAAATGGATCGACCCGAGGAGTTAGCACCCCATCAACTTGCAAGCACGTGCCTACAAAATGATACGAACTGATCGATATGAAGAGTATCGATGCGAATTCAACAGCCTAGAGAAAACACAAGTTTGCATCGATCTTAACTCACAATCTACAAGTCCAAATGCCATCAAGTTTTCATAGGAGCTTTTGTACAACCTAAAGAATGTTCGTGCTCAATTTTGACTCGATTGGGCCACGTCTTGATCGATACGAAATTCGTTCGTGTCAATCACGAATTGAGTGCGAAACACATGATCGCGTGGGCCTACCCACATGCCAGAAAAGGTCTCTCGAGATCTGAGCAAGATATTTGCATCTCATGCCTATAAATAGCATCCTAGAGCCTAAAGAAAAAGGACCTTTTAGCTCTTCTACGTCCAGACTCTGTCGAAACCATTTTTGTACTCAAAGATCACTATTGTACTCGAAATCTACTATTGTAATCTGCTGTAACCAGTTGTAATCAGCAAAAAAAATCAATAAAATCATCAATTTCATAGTGGACGTAGGCCATACGCCGTACCACTAAATCTCTATGTTTCTGCATGTTTTTCTTATCTGTTTTTGAAGTGTTTGTTAGATAATCTTCCTTTTACATTTACTTTCTTCATTTTATCTCTTCAAATACTTCCGAAGAGTGTTGTGCCCAATTTGGTACAAACACTTTGGTGCTTTCACTGAGAATACAGTTTTTCTCCTGCTCGTTGGATCTACTATCGATATTGGATTGCTTAAATCTAAGAAGAAGACCCAGATCTCAAGTTCAAAGTTCTTCCATCCTATTAAGATTTACATCAAATATAGGAAAGAGCTTCGCTATTCACAATGGTAAACACAAGGACCACTTCTACTTCTACAGATCCAGAAAGATGGGATTGACGGAATCCCGTGCAACAACCTCCAAATTATTAGATTGTTGCCGGACCATCAGATCTGCAAGGCCCTGTCACTAGGAAGAGTTTCAAATGCTACTGCAAGAGTTGAAAAAGGGCCGTCAATAACTTACTCAACAGCTGCGTGCCAATGCAGAATTGACCAATCAGCCGAATCACCAAAAGCGAAGGAGATCCAGGAGGGATCTGGCTTCCTATTCATCTACTGAGTGTTCAGCTTTTTCAGACTATCATCATAGATCCACGAGCCAACAGTTAGATGGGAGTTATACCCAAGCTACTGGACATCACCACGCATTGAGCCTTGGGCAACCAAGAGTTGGCCCGTCCACCAGCCATCAGACTGGACCCTCCTCATAAGGAGGTACTATTCCATATCATGTTGCAAACAACCACACGACCGCCACAGCTGCTGAACCGGGAGTTGATGCCCGAAACTGGACAGATCCGATCCAATGTCGGCATACTCCCGAACCTTACATCCCTGAAGACTTGGAACCAAGGAAGCAAGACCTGGACCGGCGACCACATCCGGCCCAACCTCGCATTGTGGAACCCTACCACACCTTGGCCCAGCACGCTCAAAATGTCCAGATACCAGATATACCGACGATGTTACATCAAATGATCCATGAAAGTCAGGGTCTTACTAACGATGACTGGGGAATCTCCCGGAGTCATACCCCTTTCACTAATGAGACACTCAATGCTGAACCACCTCGGCAATTCAGGATGCCAACTTTACCCATCTATAAAGGAAGCTCAGATCCCAATCAGCATATTCTAAAGTACGAATGGTTGATGGATGCTGCACGGGCCGACGATGAAATAAAATGTCGAATCTTTTCGAGCTCTCTTGGAGGCATAGCTACCATGCGGTTTATTTGTCTGCCACCTCGATCTATCTTGTGTTTTCATCAGTTGGCGACAAAGTTTGTTGAGTAGTTCCGGATGCATGTAACGAGGCTGAAGGATGTTAACACTTTGTCTAGTGTCACTCAAGCTTCTGGAGAGGCACTCAGGCATTATCTAGAAAGATTTCATGCTGCGTGTGATGAGACTAGCAATCCCACGATAACTCTATTCTGATGGCACTAACTAAGGGGATTGATCCCTATTCAGAATTCGGCAACTGGCCGGTCGGAAAACCCCCTACGTCATTGGACCGTTTCTATTTCAAGGCAGCCCAATTCTTGAGAAGGGAGGATGCGAAACATTCTAGGAAAAAGGATGACGCAGGGACCAGTGTGAAAGGAATCCAAAGTAATGTAGCTATTAAACAATCCAGGGAGAGCTCCGAAAAAGTGCAATTAAATATTGAAAATAAACAAAATCAGCAGAGAGGTAATAGAGATCGAAAAAAGAAAAGCGATCAGAATCGTGGTCCACGACGTAGGGCTCCCATGTTTGATAATTACACTCCTTTGAATACGTCGCTAGAGAATGTGTACTTACGGACTTGTAATACCATTCAATATAAGAAACCTGCCCCAAGACCATCATTATAGAAACAAATCCAAACGGGAAAGTTTTTACATTCTATGATAGCTATGACCATAACACGAATGAGTGCCTTCACTTGCAGGATCTCATTGAAAAGTTGATAAGAGAAAGGAAGTTGGAGCAGTTTGTGAGGGCACCGCAGTCTGGAGGTGCGGGCCCATCAAATCAAAATCGTACACCTAATCTGGCAAGTCAAGAGGAACCCACTCGTACCGGTAGGAGGCTAATGATAAATACTGTTAGTTATGGTCCTCATCTAGTAGACTGAAGCTGGAAGGAAATGGAGTCACATGCCAATTCTATTAGACATGCGGACTTCGAGTGATGTAGTAGTTTGGAAGACGGGGCTCCGGCCAAACAACAGAAGATGATGACTGCTGATATCGTGTTTCGAGATAAAGATACTGGCAGGGTCGAAGCGCCCACTATTGATCCACTTGTCATATCTGCTCAAGTAAGTCTTGCTTGGATGAAGAGGATCTTAGTCGAGAGTGGAAGTTCTGTGAATATGTTATTTAAGCGAGCCTATGACCAGATGGAGGCCAAATATTTGAAGCCTTGTCAATCTCTTATTCATGGCTTTAACTGGAGTGCAACCATACCCACTAGAGTGGTGGAATTGCCAGTGGAGTTAGGAACCTGAGAATGCCAGAGAGTCCGGATATTGCAATTTGTTGTAATGGACATAGGCTCGCCATACAATGTTTTCTTGAGTCGACCAGCCCTAGCCGAGTTCAGGGCTGCCCTTGCCACGTGGTGTTTGCCTCTAAAGTTTCCCATCAATCGTAGAGTTGGAGTCATTCAAGGAGATCAGGCTGTTGGACGAGCCTGTTATGTTGCTGAGCTGTAAGATGTGCAATGAAGAGATAAAGGAAAGGGCGTAGAGGAATCCCTTTGCGTCCTCTTTGTTGAAAATTGACAATTGATGCCTGGGCCCAGGCCCTGGCACCCCAACCAATTCCAAAGAGATCTTGACCCGAGATATAATGAAAGTGAAGACGAAAGTAAAGACAGTCAAGCTACTCCGACCGAAATGACGTTTGATGTCCCAATTGACGATAGCCATGATTCTAGAAAGATAAAGATTGGATCTCAGTTAAGCCAAAAAATGCAAGAGGATTGGTTGAATTTCTTCGAGCAAACCTCGACGTGTTTGCCTGGACAAATTTTGACATGTGTAGAATCTCCTCAGACATTGCGAGCCACAAATTGAACATTAACCCGTGGTACATCTGGGTCAAACAAAAAAGGCATGGTATGGATCCAGAGAGATCTGCCGCCCTTAAGGAAGAGGTAGAAAAGCTCAAATCGAATGGATTTATTCAACATGCATTATACCCGGAATGGGTATCCAACCCTGTACTCGTCCGAAAGCCAAATGGGAAATGGAGAACGTGTGTCGACTATTCAGACTTGAATAAAGCTTGGCCCAAAGACAGTTTTCCACTTCCTTGAATCGATCAGCTTGTAGGTTCAACGGCTGGACATGAACTCCTATCCTTTATGGACGCGTATTCGGGCTACAACTACATACCCATGTACTTGCTCGACAAGGAGCATACAGCTTCATGACCGATCTGAGACTCTATTGCTATAAAGTCATGCCTTTTGGACTCAAGAACGCCAGTGCAACTTACCAAAGATTGGTTATTCGGAAGTTTGCCAACCAGAATGGGAAAACTATTGAGGTATACGTGGACGACTTGCTAGTGAAATCATGATTCTCTACTAATCATATTAAAGACCTAAAGTCAATGTTTAGTATCCTTTGAGAATACAAAATGAAGCTCAATCCTTTGAAATGTCACTTTGGGGTCACATCTGGAAAATTCTTTGGGTTTATCGTCAATGCTCGAGAAATTGAAGCCAATCTCGAAAAGATCTGGATGTTCAGAAACTTTGAGACTCCAAGAACTATAAAGCAAGTCCAGAGCCTCAATGGGAAAGTAGCAGTGCTGAGCATGTTCATTTCAAAATCCACTAACAAATGCATTCCTTTCTTCGATTTGATCCGAAAACGGAAATGGAACTTTGAATGGACCATGGAATGTGAGGGCACATTCCAAGCACTAATTCAGCATCTCTCCATGCTTTGTCAAAGCCTATCGATCATGTGAAATTGTACCATTACTTGACGATATCAGAAAACGCAATCAATGTTGCCCTAATTTGAGAGGAAGACCGAGTGCAAAACCCGGTCTACTATATTAATAAATGACTAACCGGACCTGAGAGAAAAATTATCGAAAGCTAGAGAAGTTGGCTTATTGTCTTGTTATTGCCTCAAGGAAGCTCCGTCCGTATTTCCAGGCTAACCATATCACCATTTACACCGACCGGCCGTTACTACAGGTCCTTACAAGGCCTGAGACGTCTGGCAGGTTACTCAAGTGGAATATTGAGCTAAGTCAGTTTGATATTGCCTACACTCCAAGGTGAGCCATTCAAGGACAAGTCCTAGCATATTTCATAGCTGAATTTACCATCCAAGAGGACTTTCCTGAAACCAGTAAATCTTCGAAATATATTTGATAGCTGCATGCTGATGGTGCATCGAATGACCGTTGTTCAAGTGTCAGGGCTGTACTTGAAACTCCTGAAGGTCGATCTATATGCTATGCTTTGAAGTTTGATTTTCATGCGACCAATAATGAAGTTGAGTATGAAGCCTTATTGCTGGATTGAAACTGGCCCGAGATTTAAAATTCATTACTGTGGAGATTTATTGTGACTTGCAACTGGTCGTATGTCAAGTTTGGCGGGAGTACCAGGCCAAAGATCGAAGATTGGCTGCTTACCTAGCTCGGGTCCAGGAGATACTGAATCAATTCGATTATTATGCTATCTTTCGCATCCCTCGAGAGCGCAATCAAAAAGCTGATTCATTGGCAAAACTAGCCAGCACATGTAAAGCATAACAAATGGGACTCGTTCCTATGGAAACATTGTCTTCCCCAAGCATCGATCGAATGGAGACAGATGGGGTATTTGAAGTCGTTCCGATAAGGAGTCATGGATGACTTCGTTCAGAAATTATCTCAAGTAGGGAACACTCCCAGAGCGTAGGAGTGAAAAAAGACAAGTTCTTCGAAAATCTTCGTGTTTTACTATTCAGAATGGAGTCATGTATAGAAGAAGATACTATGTTCCTTTACTCCGTTGTATCGCTCACGATGAAATTAAACGAGTATTGCATAATGTACACGAAGGAGAATGTGGCGATCACATTGGAGGGCAAGCTCTAGCTAAGAAAGTACTCCGATATGGATACTATTTGTCGACCGTGAATCGTGCTGCGTCGGACTACGCCAAAAAATGTGACAGATGTCAAAAGCATGTTCGGATTCCTAGAGCTCCTCCTACCAAAATAATCCAGATTGTCAGTCCATGGCCCTTTGCAGTCTGGGGCATCGATATCATTGGCTCTCTACCTCTGGCAAAAGGTGGTGTGAAGTACACCATCATCGCACTTGATTACTTTACTAAGTGGGCGAAAGCTGAATCCCTTGCTACAATCACAACAAAGAAAGTGATCAAATTCATAGTGCGCAACATTATCTGTCGATTTGGTCTCTCGCATACCATCATCACCGATAATGGAACCCAATTCGACAGCATTGAGTTTAAGGATTTCTGTCAACGATTCCACATTCAAAAAAATTCTCCGCATTTGCACACCCTCAAGTGAATAGACAGGTTGAAGCTTTGAACAAAGTTATAAAGTCTATTCTGAAGAAACGACTGGAAAAGGCCGGGGGCAAGTGGATCGATGAACTTCCTATGGCTCTATGGGATTGCCGAACAACCCACAAGTCTGCGACCGGACACACTCCATTCTGTCTTTCCTACGGTTCAGAAGCCGTTATTCCAGTCAAGATGGAAGTACCTTCTCATCGTGTGACTTATTATGATCCAAAGACAAGTGCTATATTACTTGCCGAATCCCTGGATTTATTGGATGGGAAGTGAGAAGAGGCTGGTTTAAGGGCAGCCGCATATCAAGTCGAGTCGACCGATTATATAATGCCAAGGTCTGACCCCAACCTTCGAACTCGACGATCTCGTCCTTAAAAGAATCTACCCGGTTCCTTCGCTTATGATACCAACATGGTGAGGGCCATATGTGATTAAACAAAAGCTCAAAGATGGCATATTTAAGTTATCGACCTTTGATGGTCTTTCTCTGCCAAGAGTCTGGAAAAGGAGAGTCTTCGTCGCTACAACACATGATAGGCTTTAATAATTTATTCTATTTTTCATCTGCAACTTTTTTCTGCATTTCTAAATTTGAATTTGTAATAGGGCAACTGACATTACAATATTTTCTTGTTTCAGCAATAAAGTGCAATCTCTTCGAGCCAGAGCTGTGATTTATTGAATGTGTCATACAACCGTCACGATGCACGAAGAGCTAAGTTCCATCATACGGTGTGATTTATTTAAATAGGGAGTAACTGTGATACGATTGGTTACTCGCTAAGTGAAACCCAAGCTCAGGGGCAAGTCACCATGCTAAAGACTAAATAGGATTGATACACGACAATCCTCCAACTAACTCCAGTCTCCCAGAGTGTGAGCTAGTGCATAAACATATAAATGCGGTTTCGAAGAGGGTGTATCCGTCCACCTAATGACTTCGCCCACATCCTGACCAAGTTTGAGGAGGATGGACCCGTCCTTCTAATGAGCTCGCTTGTGAACTCAGGGTGGATGTGAATCGACCATCCACGATCCTGATAAATCCATTTTTCCAAAGTGTGAACGAAATTCAAACGCCTAAACAGACGAGAATGATCATCTGTCGGCCAACTCCAAGTTCCCAAAGTGCGAACTACAGTATAAACATCAACTCTAAGTTCCCAGAGTGTGAGATTGAGTATAAACATCAACTCCGAGTCTTAGAGTGCGAATTGGAGTATAAACACTAACTTTGGATTCCCAGAGTGTGAATCGGAGTGTCTACATCAACCAACTTCAAGTTCCCAAAGTTTGAACTGGAGTACAAACATCGACTAACTCCAGATTCCTAGAGTGCAAACCGAAGTATCATCCGCAATTAACTCTAAGTCCCCAGAGCGTGGATTGGAGAATAAACATCGACTAACTCTAAATCCCCAAAGATTATATTAGAGCTTAAATACAAACCGGATACGAATCGATCATTCGTAACCCAACTATGAGTCCTCAATGTGCGGCCAGAGTATAAACATAACTCGGGTGTGACTGACCACCCACAAACATCTAAGTCCCCAGAGTGCGAACAAAATGCTAAGTATCATGCGAGTGTGATTGACCACCCATATAATAACTTGAGTCCTCGGAGCGTGGACATATCCTTGAAACTTAAGCAGGCATGATTGACTGCCAACATACAAATAAAATCCTCGGAGTGTAGATGCAACCTTCGATAGAAGAGCAAGTATGATTCGATCGCTCGAACTGTCATTGTTCCAACATCGATTCAGCGACGCTAAGCTCGATGTGTTGAAAGCGAAATGCAATTGCTAGCCGATCTTTACAACTCATCCTTGAAATTGATGGTAGAAATTAAGTGTCGATCACTGACTGAAGCAGTGCAGCATCAGAGTTCATCTTAATGTCCGGACACGACTCGTAGTCGTGATTCCAAGATTTAACAAATAAACTCAAAAACTTAATCCGAAGGTCGAAACTTCACAAGTTTACTGAACAAGAATTCAAACATTCGATCACATAAGCAAATAAACGATAATTGAGTTGAAGACAAAATAGAATTTCATTTCAACTATTTGTGGAAGGAATTTATGTGCAAGTTATTTCAAAAAATCCTACTAGCAGGGGCCGAACCCGCTTCTATACACGGCCAATAAAAGCTTAAGAAATTCCTATCTACTCAAAAACGAGCCGAAGAAGCATATCTACTCTTTCTTCGTTTTTAGTTTCTTCTTTGACGTTGACCTGCTAGAGCTGCCACTGAGTTTACTCTTTGAGCCTTTTCCCTTCGGCGGCTGATCTCCTTTGGGGGGCATTATATCGATTTCCTCCTCCGAACTCAAGTGTGTGGGAATACTTCCAACAGGCGGAGTCGGAGGGGTCAGGTCCACTACAGGAGGTGGAATAGGCACGCTAATGTCGACAATTGTGCCACCAGGAGATATCATTTGTAACAGGGCCGGACCAGGGCCTGCCATTCTACCTCTGAAGCGCTGGCTCGAGCAGCTGCTTCCATTCCAACCTTGATCTCGGCTGTAATTTCTTCCTCATGAAATGTTTGTGAATCACCAAAAATGCTTGTTGTTGGGATTGAGGGGATGGTCGTTGGCGCGACTCCACTCATGACAAACGGCAAGTCAGAGAAAGGGTCACTATGATGACTGAGAAGTTCCTCCATCATCTGTTCATCGAATGAAAGTATGCTCCCTTGTACATCATATGTAGGTGCAGTGGCCGATGTCGTGGTCGCTTCCATAGTAATCGCCTCCTACTCACGATGCGACTCTTGAGTTGCAGGAGGCACGACTGATACGACTCCAATCACTGGAAAGAGACAAAGAAAAACTGTTATTAAATGTTTCAAGTGAAGCTCCCGATCATGAACAAGCATAATAAATGTTCAGAGTACCTTCCTTAGATCGACTCATTAGCGGCTAAACGGCCTTAGAAATTTATTCTCTAGCTTGAGATATCTACGGTTGATCCAGGTTGTAAGCAGGAATGGATTGAGAATCAACCGCAGAAGTCGGTTCAGGCTGAGTTGGCACAAGAGTTTCGGGACTTGTGTCATAATGCGCGACACCAGAACCTTCTACGACCTTCGAATGCTAAGCGCCAAGCTTCTCCTTCTCATATGAAATCACGGCATCATGGAGAACTTTCCTTTTTCCTTCATTTAGCACTTGGTTCTCAAGCTCGAATTCATCGATCGATTCACCCTGATAGGCAGCCTTCTCATCTTCTACTAATCGGCCCCAGGCGTTGTATAGATGTGGTGGATAATTATCGAGCCAAGCTAGGTTCCTATGCTTCAAGACGTTTGCATTATAGGTAATGAAGAGATCTTCAATGTCAGCCTCTAGCCTGGACTCTGCCATTTGGACTTTCTCCTCCACCTCAGTCTCCACCTCCCGTACCTTACCCGTTGCCACATCCTGTTCGCCTTGAAGCACTACGACCTGTTCACATGCCTCCTAGGTTGTGCTATTTGCATCATCCCACTCCTTGATGATTTTGGAAATTTTGGCTTTGAGCTCGTTAAGTTCTTTATGAGCAGCATCCCATTCGACTGTGACAATGGTGTTTCGGTGGCCCATCTCCTCCACCAAGGCAAAATGTGTTCGCCGCATCCTCTTCATCGCTACGTTCACATCCTCGGCCTTTTGGGTGGCCTCTATTTCTGATTTCCGAAAGGATTCGGCTTCGTCGTTAAGCACTTAAATAATCCGGTCCTTTTAAGCGAGCTCAATTTCTAATTTCTCTATGGTGTTCGCCCGCTCAAAGGACCCCTTTGATGCTTTCTCTACAGTTTCCCCGACTTCTTGTACTAAGTGTGGATATCATGAATATAATCATCCATTGTGTGCTCTGCCTCCGATGGAATTCTCTTTAAGTGAGGGGGAAGATGAAGTCGTCAAAGTATAAGTTTGGAAAATCTTTCTTCAACTGGGAAAATCTAATAGCCCTTTCCCTGGTGGGCTCAGTGATAGCTTATTCTGCAACAATGGGAGTTTCAGCCTCATATCTATGACGTTGTGATTCACGCCTAGAGGTTTGAGAAGATGATTTCTGGCGGGAAGGCTCTACTTGTTGTTTTCCATGGCCTGAAGGTTGTGTGGGGCCTCAAGGAGGAGAACGCGATCGGGGTCAATGTCTATAATCCATATCCCTCTCTCTCATGACATTCTTGGCTAGAATAATCGCGATTGCGGTTTCTATCATCCTCGCTTCGACGAGACTCGTAATATGAGCTAGATGATTGTCACGCAAATCGAAGACTTCCCAACATAGATTCTCTTCATTGTATCTGTAAATAAGAAAGAACAACGGAGTTAGTGATCTCCTGAAGTAAATAGCTTATGATAGAAAATCGTGTAGTGCCGTGAAGTGTATATGTATGTGCAACCCTCCGACCAATCGAAAATGTCGACCACGCTTGTGGGAAGAGACTTGATTAAGTCTAAAGCACTCTGAAGCTCCTCCAATCTGGCGTCATGTTGAAGTGACACATAATCCGAGATTGGGATTTCGGCAAGCCCTTCGAAAAGGTTCTCCACTTGCGAGGGAGGAGCCTCTGAAATTCTAGTACCGGGAATAGGCAAAGACACGATTGCGGATTTCCATCTCAATGATTTGTGGCACTTATGCACTGCAGCCTTGCCTTTTCTCCTTCCCTCAAGACTTTGAAAGCTGTCAGAGGGCCGGACTACAGGTTCATCATCGATGGGCGTATTTTCTTCCTCACCCTCTTCGGTTATTACGATTCTGGGTGCTTAATGTTTATCCCGTCTCACTGGAGCTGCCCTCAGCGTTCCTTCAAGCCTAATGCTCTGATTTCGCTCGATTAGCCCGACGGTCCTCAAGTTTCTGTCTTTTAGCACCGAGTCCATGTCCCTCATTTCAATCGGCACTTCTTGAAGGACCCTTACTATTTCTTAAAATGTGCGCCTTCATGTCATGGGATTACGATTGTAAAAGGAAATAAGATATGAGATTCAGCATCAGTTACGAAAAATTCATGAATTACCAAAGAAATTGTGACCTTACGTCTGGTTAACCATCGACTGGCGAATCCTGGGGGCATTGGACATCGAACCATTCTGTCTTGAATTAGCTGAGCCTTGTCCAAGTGCTCGTCACCACTTGATAGTTCCTAACAGCCTCCAAGAATGTGAACGAAGGACTATCTCCCCGACTCTTAACATTAAATAGGTATTTGATTTCAATCGGAGTCGGGGGTTGGAAAAGATGCTCCATGAATACAATGAATAGGCTATTCAGCAGCGTGTATTCATTGGGGTGTAGTTGTGAGGAGGCAATTCCGAAGAAGGCTAGCACTTCTCTAATGTATTGATTAAAGGGAGGAAGCTTCCCAACTAAGCACGAATGTTTGTTGAAAGCAGTAAACCCTTCCGGGGGAGGATGTGGTCTATCGTTCGGCCTCGGTAATAAGACGTCATCCACTGACAAACCGTGTCTTAGGCATATCTATCCCAACATATCTTTGGAGACGTTGGACTGCATATAATCTTGTAGGTTTGCAATAAAATTGTTCCTGGCAACTCGTCTGGAGCTGGATCGATGACCTCGGTCACGATGGCCGGTAACTCTATCATTGGAAGAGATGAACTTCGGGTTTCCTGCTGTTGAGAACTTGTAGATTCCATAGCTAATCAACTTATTAAAAACCATCATTAGACGATAATAAACCCGTGTGTTCCCCGGTGTGAAGTATGTGGATGTGTAGTGCAATGCTCCATATTACTTGAGAAATTCTATAGAGTTTGAAAGAATATTAAAACGACAAGACTTCGAAATTCAACTGGAGTGACCATCATCGCTGACCGTCACAACCATGCCATCTCGGCTATAGAGACTGATCCAAGTTAAAATTCGTTAAAATTTTGCTAAGTTATATTTCCATTGATGAGCTTCGAAGAGCAATCAAATATGAAGTTTAACAGTTAAGTCCAGATATGCGAGAATGAAGCGCATCGAAGTCAGATGCTTAATTGTAAAATATTTCATATCCATCACGGTGTGTACTTGGATCGATCACTAGGGATGAGTTCGTATCGGTCATGGTATGTAGCAGTTCGTATCGATCTTAGAATGAATTTTTGTATTGGTCACCCAAAACTCAGTTCATATCGATCAAAGTCCTCTAATTCATATCGATCACCAGGTCCAGCATTCGCACCGATCACTTCGCATCGATATGAATGCCCATCGTCAAATGATCAACACGAATACCCACCATCCGTCGGTATAAAGCGATTCACTCATTCGTTACGAAGTATTGTCGTGTCCGGATCGATACGAACTCGCCTACCATCCATCATCGATACACATCTCTTCTTCTTATCCCTCAACACTTCATCTTCTCCAATCAACACGAACGCCACCACAACCTTCCTCAACCAAGCTCCGGCTTAATTCCAACCTTGGCATCACTGGAGTCAACCATAAACATGGATGGATTAGCAATTGAACTAGAATCTCATCGTTTTTTAATGTGAATTCAATGGATAATTACCTAAATTAAAGTGTAGATTCAAGGGATTAAGGAGTTGTAATAATCTGGATGAAGGAAATTTCTTTTTCTGGGTTTCACAATCGGTATGAAGGCAAGCTGGAAAGTGAGAGATAAAAATTGGCTATGTATGAAGCATATGTATATATATATAGGCGTGAAAATTAGAAATCGATTCATCTCCGGGTCATTTTGACCTATTAGGACCAGTCTCCTCGAATCGATACGAAAGCTGCCATTCATATCCATGTGCCATCAGGCCAAGCAACGCTTGTTTGAACCCACTTAGGACACATTAATGTGAGATGCTTTATTTGTGTCCATTTAATGTGATAGGCATCCAACCCATTAGCACTCCATCGATATGAACTGCTAGCTTCGTATCCCTCTATTCAAAGACTTTGAGACTCGTATCCATCGATATGAATCATCGTCAAAAAGCTATCTATTTCGCATCGATAGCCATCGATACGAAGCATGCATTCCAACTTCCTAGATCGATCCAGGAGAGCATCGACACGAAGGGACAATCTGAAACAACCGTCGGGCGTTGCTACAAATCAAATTTCACATTGACTCGGAAGAGGTTCAATACAGAATTCGATATAAAAAAACTGATTGAAAAATTGACAATGACTCAAGAACGTGCAAACGTCAATGAGAGTCAGGTTAACATACGTACATGTATGTCGGACTAACATCCATTTTTTTAAAATTCATAGGAATTTAATGATTACAATAACAGACAACAGATCGCTATCATACAACACTCAGTTACAACAATGCACTGTACAACAATTGCCAGTCAACAATTCATTACTTACATCATAAAGATCAATCAAAGACTACAACTTTTGACAAGAAGACAACGATCGTTCAACAAGTCAGATAGAAATTTTCGTAATAAAGATGGCAACTTTACAAAGCACGTCATGTTCACACAAGATGTACTTTGGGGGGCAAATGTTATCCTGTCTTTTGGTAAGGCCGTGACACCAAGGAATTGACTAGAAACCAAGGATAATTCGTCCCGAAGATCGGTTATACACAGGTTCACTATGGATGTCGGTAAATTTTGTCTGAGTCTGGATCGAGATACGATTAATATGACATGACAAGAAAAGCTATAAAATCCAACATTTCAAGTTTCAAGTCAATCGAAATTAGTATGCTGAAGATACGATCGATGCGGTCCAAGGAAATTAACTCGCACGCATCCATCTGTTCATATCCATCATTTCGCATCCATCTGTTCGTATCCATCATGTTATTTGTTGTTCGTATCCATCACATTATCTGTTGTTTGTATCCGTCACGTACACTCAACTGTGTGTCCACTCAGCCTGGTTCTACTTCGTATCCATCAAATTGGTTTAACTTCGTATCGATTAATTGGAGTCAATTCACATCGATCCCAATCACACAGTTCGTATCGATCGATCAACGATCAATACGAGTGAACATCAAACGAATGATACAAAAAAACCTCTAGCTATTGATATGAAATGGCCCTCAGCTATCTATACGAAGTAGCCTATGAGTATCGATACAAACAAGGCCACGACAATTCATACGAAAAGAATAACTTCGATCGATATGAAGAAGCCTCGAACGATGATACGAAGGATACACGCCTGCATATATTCGAAGGACATAGCGCTCAATGGATACGAAAGAGGAAACAATCAGCACAACATGAATAGTGGATCGATCCGAGGAGTTAGCACCACATTAATTTGCTAGCACGTGCCCACAAAGCGATACGAACCGCATCGATACGAAGAGTATCGATGCGATTTTTCGGCAGCTTAGAGAAAAGAAAGTTTGCATCGATCATAACTCACAATCTACAAGTCCAAATGCCATCAAATTTTCACAGGAGCTTACGTACAACCTATAGAATGTTCACATTCAATTTCGACTCGATTGGATAAATCTTTATCGATAAAAAATTCATTTGTATCGATTACGGATCGAGTGCGAACCACATGAGATAGATTGCGTGGGCCCACCCACCTGCCAGAAGAGGTCTCCCGATATCTGAGCGAGATATTTGCATCCTATGCCTATAAATAGCATCCCAAATCCTATAGAAGAAGGACCTTTTAGCACATACGTCCAGACTCTGCGAAATCATTTTTGTACTCAAAGATCACTACTATAATCAAAATCTGCTACTGTAATCCACTGTAACCAGTTGTAATCAACGAACAAACATCAATAAAATCATTAATTTCATAGTGCACGTAGGCCATACGCCGAACCACTCTAAATCTCTGTGTTTCTACGTGTTTTTCTTATCTGTTTTTGAAGTGTTTGTTAGATAATCCTCTTTTTACATTTACTTTCTTCATTTTATATCTTAAACTACTTCCAAAGAGTGTTGTGCCCAATTTTGGTACAAACAGCAACGAATTGAATATAGGCGAAAGATATTGGATCGAAACCAAAGGTTCCCAAGGGGTTAAAGAGCTACTATACTTTCAAATGAAAACGCGCTTGCTTTGCTTTCGAATGTAATGCTTTTGACTTGGTTGGCTTTCGACTGGGTCAAATTGATTTAAGGAATGGTTTTGAATGGGGTTGTGCCTATGCTTTAAGTAAATGCTTTCGAAGGGGTCGAAACCCCTAGCTGTCGGTTTCCTACCATCTAAAGCAAATGGTTTTGGAAGGTATACTTTGTTTTGAAACCGAAGCTGCTTCTCCATGCTTTCAAAGATGTGGTTTTGACACCATCACTTCATTACTTAGGAAATAACTTTCGAAAGAGCGCTTTTGACTTAAATGTTTTATGAATCTTTTGCTCTGTGGAAGGTAGAACCCAAATGTTTTGAAGGAGATAATTTTAAATTGTCTCGAAAGGTTGTTCCACGTGTTTTACTTGAACCCAAATGGTTTCGAAAGGTTTGATGTTTTATGCATTCTAAAGGTTTTAATAATGGTTTCGAAGGGGTGGTTCCCCAATGGCTTCGAAAGGTTTGAGAGGAAATGTAACGACCCAGAATTTCAGTCATTTGAAATTCATATATTTAATTGAGTTTAAATATTCACAAGTTAATTTTATAAGATGCATAACTTATATTTCAAATATCGTGATTTATTTGGATAATTAAATTATTAATTTAATATTTGAAATTGCTGAAGTAATTTAGATTTGGACTTAATATGAATGAAATGATTTATAATGTTGAATTAAATTCTATTTAAATTAGAATGATAACATAGAACTTTTAAAATAGAATTAAAAGTTAAATTGTAGAAATTAAATATTTTCATATTTAATTAACGTGTAAAAATTGCCATTTTTCAAATAGTCTCGGATTTCAACGAAACTAGTTTAATTGGATCTGTAATGTTATATTATTGTAATATTTCAAATTTTATGTCAATCGGATTTACGATTTGTCCGAGGCAAGCTAAAACACGTATAAATTTGTTTAAGTGAATTTTAAATTTTAATAATTCGATTCGAAAACTTATCTTCCAAATACGATCAAATTGGCTTCCAATATATATTCCATTGTGTTCGAAATATGGGTAAAACATTATAAACACAAGGCAACATGCTTTGTTTTGAGTTCGAAAAATTTGACGATGAATAGTGTCGCAAAATTTTCTATAAAAGGACTTGAATATTTATAATTTTCACTCAAACCTAGTTTTATAGGTCTAGCCACCAGCTTCGATTCAATGGCCGATATCATCCAATTTTCTTCCCACGATCTCTCTAAATCCATAAACAATTAGAAAAATCTTTCAACTACAAAATTGTAGAACATCACGAGATCTATCGATCCAACGATTGTGATTGAATTTATGGTGATGGATCATCGACAAATTGTTCGTGAAGGCTGGCGTGTAATGTGCGATTTTTGATGACATAGGGCGATCGAACTTCGCGTGCTCACGGCCATAGGTGGAGGTGAAGGTCAGCGTTCGTTTGTGGGTGACCAATCGTCTCAAAGAGATCGTATGGTGGTGCGACAATTAGGGTTGTAGGCGGCCGATAGGTTTGTGATTGCCCGGGCCCGTATGAAAATGGAAGAAGAAAAGATATGCGGCCATAACCTAGGGTTTGAAAATGGACGACTAAGATTTGCAAAGGTTTAAAATTAAAAATATAATTGTAATTAATTATCTTTTAATTCGTTTAAACTTTGAAACATCATGACTTTGTCATACGAGGTCCTTTTTTGACGAAACGAATTGCATTAGGTCCGTATTGACGAGCACTACATTTTAGAGTTAGTTTGGAGTTGAATGGAGCTAGTATAAATTTTGGGTAAAATTAAATGCTACTTTAAGTTTATTCGGAATAAAACACTGCAACTGCTATTGGAACCAAAGTGAGTACAACTCACTCTTTCTGACTCATTGATATTTTTATATAAGTGAGAATAAATTTATTTCATGTTGATTTACGATTGTTTGGATGATATATGATGTATTATCTATATATTTATTAGTATTTGAATATATTCCTGTCTATTGGAGCAGATGAGACCATATACGTTCCCGTATATGAGCGGATGACCCTTTGTACGTGCGTCTGCATCGAAGCAGACAATGTACACATATTCTAATGTGTATATTTGTTGTAGGTGACAGGTTGGAGGGATCCTACTGGATTCCTCACCCGTATTGATTTTATTTATAGATATTGATATATATGTTGTTATCATGTGATATATGATGTTTTGGATGCCGTGACTGATGTACTTAGTGCTGTTGCAGCATTGGGCCTATTTTTGGTAATTTAAATATATTAAAGTGATGATTTTAAATTGAAAAAGGATTTTCAAATAATTTTGGAAATAGATGTTTTATTAAATATCAAATTGTTATAAAGGAATGAATTTAATTTAAATAAATAAATGTTATAATTTTTATGTTATAAAAATAATGATTTTTGTGAAATATATTAAAATGTGATTTTTGAAATAGGGAGTTAATGATTTTGTAAATAGTTTGAATTGAGATTTTTGAATTATATAAACGGTTTATATGTATAAGATTTATAAAATTGGATTTTTATAAATCAAAATAATGGAACTATCAACGAGTTTTGTAAGTGTTAAAAGGAAGTTATAAATGGGTTTTATAAGTAAATAAGATTTATAGATGTATCAACTGACGAAGTTATAAAAGAACAAATTTTGTAAATAAGATATTTATAAGTGAATTAACTTATAATTTGGGTTTTTGGCATATAAATGATATAAATGGAATTGGTTAATAAAGGGATTTTATATATAGAAGTTTTTATAAAATATAAATTGAATTTATAAACATTGTTTTATAAATCTGAAATCAACTTATTTTGATAAGTCAAATATAGAAGTTTATTAAAGGAATTTATCCATGATTTTGGATAGTGGATAATCCTTTAATTTAGAAGTACAATAGTAATGAATTTAATTAGAAATTAAATCCACGATTTTGGACAGTGGATTATCCTTTAATAAATGTGTAGAAGTGATGAATTTGGTAAATGAATTATATTCACGATTTTGGACAGTGAATAATCTTTTAAGTTAAATAAATGTTTTTGGAAGTGGTATTTTAGATGAAGTTAAAAGATTTAAAGATGTTTTAAAATATGTTAAGTATCGAAACCATAGATTTCAACATTCATTGTTGAATTAGACGTTTTCGAGAAGTAAAGAAATGATGGACTATGTTTGCGCCAAAATTGGTCACAAACCCCAAGTATTGTGAAAGCACCAGCGTTGGAATATAAATCAGCAATATTCAAACACAAATCACAGATCTAAGCAAGCAATACGCAGCAAAACAGAAATTAAGAAAAAGAACACACGATTTATAGTGGTTCGGCTATCTCCGGCCTACGTCCACTTCAAAGTTTTAACTTTTATTGATGTTCTTCGCTGGTTACAGTTGATTACAGCGGGTTACAGTGGATTATAGCTCTGAAATTCGAATACAACGGTAGTAGTGGAGTGCAAAGTAGAGTCTGGTAGAGTCTCGGCGCTTTAGAATCCAAATCCAGCCAGAGAGAGATCGATCCCTTTTCTGAATGACCTGGGGATCTATTTATAGGCGTAGGAGGCTGATATTTCTCCTAAAAGTCCGGTAGACCGCTTCAGGTACGTGAGGGGGCCCACACGGCCGAAACCTGGAGATCCGGGCCCACATTGGGATCGATTCGATCCTTGGTTCGAATCAATCAAGAAATTGTCCAATCGTGATGAAACTTGGCGTGGACATTCTTCAACACGTAGGCAAGCTCCTGTAAAAATTTCATGGCATTTGGATCAAGGGATTGAGAGATATGATCGATTCGAAGTGGAGATTTTCGTTTGGCTGTTTGGGTCGAATCGATCCCTTCGAACCCACTCCCTTCGAGGCCATCAGCGCACGCGGTTTTGTGATGAGGTGGCGCGCGTCCTTCGAGGCGATCCGGCCTTCTCTCCGGGTTGAACGCCTCGTATCCGTGGATCTCACCGACTTCGCATCATGGAGTGACACGTCATCCAAGTTAGTTTACTCGGTGGATGCGAGCAAGTGAATATTTCCTGGATTCGAACACGACCGATTCGAACTGAGGTACCTCAATGGGTTCGAACTCGATCGATTCGAACAAGTTCGGTTCGAAGCAACCAACTCTCGTTGGATTCGAACCTGGTGGGTTTGCATGGAGCGAGGTGTTGTTGGATGCGAACTATATGGAGTCGAGTTGAGACATGTGGATGGATTCGAAGGTAGGCCATCGTGATGGGTTCGAACAGGGCAGGCATGGATGGATTCGAAGCATGGCTATCTAGGGGCTTGCTTGATGGATTCGAGGTAGATGGAGTCGAACCGATGGACGCAAAGTCCATCAATTCGAACTAGGGGGTTTCCCATCGATTCGAATCGAGCAAGGTTTGTTTCCCTCAAATTGAATCCATCGTAACTTGAGCATACGAACTCGGATTGACTTGAAATTTGAACCACTGGCTTCTATGATCTTTCTGGTCATGTCCTATCAATTGTAGCTCAATCTGGACTCAGACAAAATTCATCGATATCCATGGTTATCCTGCAGTACATAGTTGATACTCAAGAATAATAATCATTGATTCTTAGCAAATTTTGGATATCTTAACTTTGCCAAAAGTTGGGATAACACTTTGCCCCCCAAAACATGCCTTTTGGCAAAAGGTATGTTTTGAACGGTCTTAAATCGAATGTAGTAAATTCACGTTTCATTCATAGTTGCAGTATTATCAATCAAGTTTATGGTTGTTCGAAGCCGAATCAGCATTCATTCTTTCTGTAGAAGTTGAGAATGAAATTCCGTAGTCTCTCCGAACTATTAATGGCTACTCTGAACCCTTACTAAGTCCATCCTAGACTTATTGATTGAATAGAAAGATCCTATTGCACTCTGGCGTTGCCTTCTATCCCTTGCACTCTGGTCCTAGTTAGGACGTATAGCGATGTCATGGTCGTTCTAGACCGATCATAGCCTCTCCGGGCTCTTGCTGGATCCCATCCTGTCACTCTCCGGTGAAGGGGAAACAACACTTAAGTGAGTTGATCCTGTCGCTCTCCGGCGAAGCAACTCACTTCTTGCACTCCGGACCCCGCCTCTCCGGGTAGGGTCATAAAGCGATCATTTTTATATTGGTATTTAATGTTCGTCTTCTGACTCTTTAGTCAAAAGGTTTATTGCAAGAGATTCTAATTTATTTATTAAAATTCGAGTTCTAGATGTTCAATCTCAAACATCAGAAAAAGCTAAACATTGCCTCTCCGGGCATATCGGTTTATCTCCATCTCAGAGCATGCCTAGGGATCTCTCCGGTTCCCGTACATGTGTAAGTGGAGTGACCGTTTATTCTGAAAACGCCATCTAAATAGAATTATTCGACCGAAGTCCAAATCCTGGACTTGGCCCTTGCCATCTTTAATCAGTGGATGACGAGCCGTGATCCCGATCCAGGATCGTTCCTGTTAGGTGGAGGCGGTAGTTGTTCAGGCCTTACTGCCGCTGTCCGTTCTCTGACAAATTGTGGCAATCTACCACCCCCAGCATGTTCTTCCACCTCATCCTTTAGGTGGCGGCATTCATCTGTGGTGTGCCCATCCAGCTCATGGAATAGGCAATATTTTCCAGTCCTGCGCTCCAGCTCAGTGGGATCCCTTATAGGTGGCTTTCGATAGGGGAGTTGCCCCCGAGTTTCAGTGTAGATTCTTTCTAGGCCTGCATTCAGATCTGTGTACTGCCTAAATCTTGGTTCTCGGAATTTCTTCCGTTTATCAGGACCATCATGTCTGTCATCCTATTTCCTTTTTCCCTTGTCCGCTCCGGACTGTTCTCTGGAGGTTCCTTCGCTCTGCGCAACATTTGTTTCCAGTCTCTCAGCTCGTGATTCTTCTAATCGGATAAACTTTTCAGCTTTATGAAAGAACTCTCCAAGATCTTGTGGTGGATCTTTAGTCAGAGAATCTTCAAATTTGGTGCCTTCCGCAACTCCTGCCACCGCCGCCATCAAAATCATCGATGGATCCGGACGATCTACAGAAGTCACTGTTACATTGAATCTTAGTAGGAAATCTTTTATGGACTCTCCGGCCCTTTGCTTGATTGAAGCTAAAGTCATCACGCTCTTGGGTCGCGTCACATGGACCCTAAACTGTCTCATGAAGCAGTCTACAAGCTCGCTCCATGTTCTGATTGATCCAGTCTCTAGTTGCCTGAACCAAAGCATAGCCAAATCTGACAAATATAGAGCGAAGCATCGTGCCATCACTTCCTCGGATGCCCCCAGCACTTCCATGTGCCTACTATATCTGGTAATATGCATGGTCGGGTCTGACCTCCCGTCATAAGGTTCTAGCGTTGTTAGTTTGAATTTTGGAGGGTTCCTTGCGTTTCGTATGTTCGGAGTGAACGGACTCCGACTAACTTCTTCCAGCCCTCCGCTAGGCAGTCCTCCTCTCATGATTCGTCGCATTAGGCCAATCATTCTCTCGTCTCCGTCTAGGGGTTGGCCCCTTGTCAAGTTCCTATCCTGCCCCCCGAGCCTTAAAGGGAATTCTGGTACGTATTCTTCTGGTGGCTCGTTAGCATAAGCATTGGCTCCGGCTTGTTGAGCTCCGTCTGTTGGTCTTCCAGTATCGAACCTTGAGGGTCTGCCCCCAAGTCCTTGTCGGTCACCTTCAGTTCCTGCGTTCTGGTCTTGAACCTGTCCTTCGTTAGCTTCTGTAATCCTGATTCCTTGTCCCGCACTTGCAGTTGTTGTAGTTGGTCCAAGGTTTTGCATATTCGCCGCCCCTCATTTGTTCGAGGAAATTCTGCAGCATCTCCTGTTGGGTCTTCATCATGCTTTCGCGTATTGAATTAGCCATAGCCTCCATCTCGTCTCTAGTGATGTAGACGGAAGCTAGTCCTACTCCTGCTCCTGAGGATGCTTCTTGGCTTCCTTTTTGTTGGCTCCGATCAATTCTTTGTCTTGTTTGTCGAGTCATTGTCTCTAAATCGGAATTCTTCAAACTCTTAAATCTGAATTCTGAATCTGATGTAGCGGGTGCTGGTTGTTCTCAGTGAAAGCACCAAAGTGTTTGCGCCAAAATTGGTCACAAACCCCAAGTAATGTGAAAGCACCAGCGTTGGAATATAAATCAGCAATATTCAAACACAAATCACAGATCTAAGCAAGCAATACGCAGCAAAACAGAAATTACGAACAAGAACACACGATTTATAGTGGTTCGGCTATCTCCGGCCTACGTCCACTTCAAAGGTTTTAACTTTTATTGATGTTCTTCGCTGGTTACAGTTGATTACAGCGGGTTACAGTGGATTATAGCTCTGAAATTCGAATACAACGGTAGTAGTGGAGTGCAAAGTAGAGTCTGGTAGAGTCTCGGCGCTTTAGAATCCAAATCCAGCCAGAGAGAGATCGATCCCTTTTCTGAATGACCTGGGGCTCTATTTATAGGCGTAGGAGGCTGATATTTCTCCTAAAAGTCCGGTAGACCGCTTCAGGTATGTGAGGGGGCCTAAACCTGGAGATCCGGGCCCACATTGGGATTGATTCGATCCTTGGTTCGAATCGATCAAGAAATTGTCCAATCGCGATGAAACTTGGCGTGGACATTCTTCAACACGTAGGCAAGCTCCTGTAAAAATTTCATGGCATTTAGATCAAGGGATTGAGAGATATGATCGATTCGAAGTGGAGATTTTCGTTTGGGTGTTTGGGTCGAATCGATCCCTTTGAACCCACTCCCTTCGAGTCCATCAGCGCACGCGGTTTTGTGATGAGGTGGCGTGCGTCCTTCGAGTCGATCCGGCCTTCTCTCCTGGTTGAACGCTTCATCTCCGTGGATCTCGCCGACTTCGCATCGTGGAGTGACACGTCATCCAAGTTAGTTTACTCGGTGGATGCGAGCGAGTGAATATTTCCTGGATTCGAACACGATCGATTCGAACTGAGGTACCTCAATGGGTTCGAACTTGATCGATTCGAATAAGTTTGGTTCGAAGCAACCAACTCTCGATGGATTCGAACTTGGTGGGTTTGCATGGAGCGAGGTGTTGATGGATGCGAACTATATGGAGTCGAGTTGAGACATGTGGATGGATTCGAAGGTAGGCCATCGTGATGGGTTCAAAGGATTTCATCATGTTGGGTTCGAACAGGGCAGGCGTGGATGGATTCGAAGCATGGCTATCTGAGGGCTTGCTTGATGGATTCGAGGTAGATGGAGTCGAACCGATGGATGCGAAGTCCATCGATTCGAACTAGGGGGTATCCCATCGATTCGAACCGGGCAAGGTTTGTTTCCCTCAAATTGAATCCATCGTAACTTGAGCATACGAACTCGGATTGACTTGAAATCTGAACCACTGGCTTCTATGATCTTTCTGGTCATGTCCTATCAATTGCAGCTCAATCTAGACTCGGACAAAATTCATCGATATCCATGGTTATCCTGCAGTACATAGTTGATACTCAAGAATAATAATCATTGATTCTTAGCAAATTTTGGATATCTTAACTTTGCCAAAAGTTGGGATAATAGACTATAACACTTGTTATATAGTAAATGATTTTCGAAAGGAAATATTTTTAGCAGTATATGGGATTTATATATCTATCTAATTTTCGAATCCCTATACTAGTGATTTTTGGTTGTCGTAACGATGTTTTACGCAACATTCATTTTCACCCAATTAAATATGTTTAAGAGAATGTTTTCCTTAAAGAATAAAGTATATACTTAATCCTATTTAAGCATATGTAATATTTTCCAAGTGTTGAGAATAAATAGTTTTTTGAATTACTTACTATTTAATAAGTATATGGAAATGTTTTCCAATATAGAAAAGGTGAAATAGTTTTGAGAATATATCTTTTTAAAGATAATTTGGTGTGAATATTGGGCAAGTGATTTAATTAATAAAAAATTAATTAAAAGGGCCTGGCGATTGTATATGGTGCTAAATATTTGTTTGCTTTGATAGTTAAATAACCGACTATCAAATTTGGCCCAATTTTAGTTCCTCGACTTGATGTGGGAAATATTTAGTCGTACACTTAGTACATAGCCTTCTGTATAGGCTTGGTTATCAGTTGTGTTGAGGATATTGATTCGTGTAGTGAGGAGTATTACTTCGATCTATCGAACTTCCTTCTTGTCCCGAAGGATAGCAAGTTGAAAGTTGGCGACGTGATAAGTCTATAGACGTAGTTTCTATGTGAGGTTGAGAAACGCTTTTGCATTATTGGTGCGAAGAAACTGGGATCGGGTTTATTTAAAAACCTTTTTGGACCAATGCATATGCATTCGATTGTGTAGGTTATTGATGATATTGATATTCAGGATTTTCATAGTGAGGGACTGCTTGTTGATCGTTTGGGGTTAAAATAGTAATGTACATCCAGTAGTAGTCTCTTCTTTATGAAATATCCAATGCAAGGACTATTCGCTATTAATCCTAGGGATTTCACGACAGGATGTAGTAGGAAAGTACCTGCGGTTTTTCCTATTCTTGGACAACTTTTATGGATGTTTTTCTGACATTGCATTTCTAAAGATTACGTACATTGGTTTTTACAAATATACATCAATGGTGGTGGAGAAGGCAACTTCTCTTAGCTTAACACCCTCCTTGAGATGTATGAGCTTAAGGGTTGTATTTTTGTGGAAGACAACTAGTAGTCAACGGAAATGGCCGTGTGGCATTCAAAGTGATTTGATTATGATTTGTGAAAGGTAATCGTTACCTCAGGCCCCATCAACCGAAATGAACGAAACAGGATTAGATGCAGCGAGGCTAAGTGGGTCATTTCCAAGTAGGGTATGATCTTCCTCTTCTAGATATATCTTTACATGTTATGACATCGTGTATCTGATTATTGTGGTTTGTATGCTAGAGGGCCCTCGGTAAAGGTCGGTAACAATCGAAGGATGATATATTCGGTAGCATCAAGTTATAGAGGTGGGCTAGTCTTATGTTGGTAGAGGATCATTTGTGACGGTCCTTGGTACATTCCTCTAGAGATGTACTATCGGAAGGTAGTCCCTTCACCTGTTCATTTGTATGGAAATCCAAACACCACCACGAGCTTGTGGTTTTGTTTGTAAGGGCGTAATGAATAGCCCCGAAATGCTATATGGGTAACCATTTAGAGTATGATTAATATTATTTGCATACTAGACATTAGTATAATATCAAATGATTTGATGTGAAATGTTTTATTTATCGTAAGGTAAAAACATGTCCATGTTTATGTGTGGGCGTGTCTTATGAGATACTTTTGTTTTGATAAAGGAAAAGTTTGGTAATTTAGTAAATTCAGTTGAGTGTGTATCTCATGCTATTTTACTAAACTGATCCAGGCGTTCTTCCCTTTCAAAGCTCGATCAGACCGAGTATATTTACAGGTTCAGAATTGGTGCTTTTGAAGCTCCAACAGGAGAGCTGGAGATCTTCATTCTCGTATACACGTATCTGTTTTGATTATCTGCTGTGCTTAGTTGTTGTATATTATTAGTAGTTGTAAGGACATGTTATTATAACGGTTCAGGCTGATAACTAGTGATTGATTATTGAACTCTGATTGTTGTATGTATATATAGTTTCTGTTTTGCAAAGATCATTGATATGATATCATATATTTTCCGTTGCGATGTGAGATTCTATATTATTCTGTTTTGTTTTCTCTTCTCTCTTTCTTCTCTTCTCTTCTTCTCTCTTCTTTTCTTTCTCTTGACTTTCCATCAGTCTATGCTCTTTGGGTCAAACATGCGTGGTTTATTGTCGATTCAAAGGGTACGGATTTGTGGGTCATCATAGGAAAGGTTTTCCAATGATTTTGAAAGGCGATGTTTAAGTGTTTTAAACATAGGATGTCTAAGGTTTTATAGCTTACGAAAAAAGGTTTTCTAATGGTTTTGAAAGACTGATATGAATTTTTTCGAAAGGAATGTTTTGGCCTTTCGGCCTAGGTGAAAAAGGGGTTTACTGGTTTCGAAAGGGGTACTTTCAATGATTTCGAAAGGGTTATTTTCAATGGATTCGAAAAGGGTACTTTCAAAGGTTTAAATGTTTTCAGCAACAAAGGTTTATGTAAAGTATATATAACATGGAAAGGTGATTTTGAGTAAAGCATTAGATTATATATTTTCCTTGTTTACAGTATGATTTAAAGGTTCAAATCAATTTGAGAAAAAAGGTTTTCAAGGAAAATTAAAAGGGTTGTTAACCCTAAGTAAAATGACTCAGATATTTGTATACTTGATGGGACTGGTATAAGGTCGCACCCTATACGTTAGTTATCATCCCTTAGCTAATTTAGTCCAAAATTCCAGTGTGTAGGGCTTTACCGCAGGTAAGACTAAAATAATGTTACACACTGAAGGGAATATATTTGTACAGAGATAGATTATTGGTGAGCCTGCAAAACCAATATGATCAGGTGACCCTCGGAGAAGATAAGTTAGGGACAGACCATCCAAAAGAGGAGTGTCCAACAAGTGTTAGATTATCGGTTTATATTGTCTGGTAGGCCCGAATCTGCCAAAGGTTAGTAGTTAGCCAAACAAAACTATAGTGCTCGAACATATAGTTTATTTGTTGCTTGATATGCAAGTTACAAGATATTGCTTTATAGTTTTTAACCAGTTCAGATTACAGGATTATGATTTGCAAATGATATGTTTTAAAAGGATATTAGTGAGGGAAAACCCATTCCGTTAAGCGGCATGTTCTCACTTAATATCAAATAACCAAGATGTATAGTATTATTCACACCAGGCTTTATGTCTGACTCAAAGTTTATGTTTTTCCACTTACTCTCTTAGGTGCTCAAAATTGATTTGAATAGGCTGAGGGTTGAGGTTTACAAGTTTTTAGTAGGCTGGCGAAGAAAGCTTCCGGAGACGAGAAGGTGGCTGATGGATAGCTATTTAGGAGTTGATGTTTTATTTTGTTTGATTCGAATGTGTTGTATTATGTTAGTGTTACTATATAGTACTCTAGTCAACCAAGGGGACATCTTCATATGTCGTTCTTGGCACATTTTGTAATAGTTATATTTGATCTGAACCTGGAAAATGATTGGGATGATGTAATAGAATATGAAACATGTTTTGTGAAATGTAATCAGAAAAGTTGTTTTTGAAGTTTGTGATTTTGCTTCATATTCCTGTGATTTTGATATTATGGATACCATTAACATTACTGTATTTGGTCATCGAAAGTTAATACTATGGATGACTACAGCATCTGTAGCGCTTAGCTTCGGGCCTCCAGATAGGGGATGTTACAACTTGGAATCAAAGCATAGGTTTATGAAAATCTTTAAACTAAAATGATTTAGGAAACATAATCCTAAGAAACTAGAGATAGGATCGGAGTATGGGACACCACTATATTAACGTACTTGTATTTACTATATATAAATATAGGCTATATCTCTATTTTCCTATTTCTCTTAGGTTATTCTTCTGCATCTCATGAGGCTTGAATACAAATATGGATGCTAGAAGTGGAAGAGTGAATCTTGGAGGAAGCACCACCACAAATGGTAATGTCAGACCGAATACTAGAACGAACCAAAGTCAGATACAAGCTAGGAATGTTGGTGTTGGAGTCCCGCAAGTGGATATAGGAGCTAAGTATAAGTTTTTTGTGAACATGACGCAAGCTGGAATTGCTACTGGAGTGGTTGGAGGAAATGCTGGAGTTCGAGTTTTGGAAGCTCTGGTGGTAAACAATTATGCTATCTTGAGCAGAGATTATGTTAGGCTTGAACGGAAGCCATTTATCGGAACTGAAAATGCTATTGAGGTGGAGAGCTGGTTGTTGCACCATGAGAGAATCTTCACTGACTTGATGCTCAATAATGAGCAGAAAAGGAGGCTTACTTCGAGACACCTTCAGGGAGCAGCTTTTTCTGGTGGAATAGTGTGATTGCTGGAGTGAATGAAGACATAATGACATGGGTTGAGTTTAAGAGAAGGTTCCCGGAGAGGTTCATGTCTGCAATGGCATAGTTTGCTTTTCTAAAAAAGTTTGCTGAGTTGGCGTTGGGGGAGATGTCTGTGTTAGAATATTCTTGAAGGTTCAAGGAGTTAGCAAAGTATGGGAATGCTACTATGGACACCGTGATGAAGAGGAATGAGATGTTCATCAGGAGGTGGAAGCTTGAGTTGGCCAGGGCTACATTACCTTATATTAAGGATCCTTGTGATGTTATGGTGGAGATGGCTTTAAGACACAAGGAGATGCTTACTTCTTTGGAGAAGACAAAGGAGGTCCACGTGCGGCAGAGTCAAAAAAGGAAGTTCTTTCATAAGAATGGTGCTCGGAAAGATGGAGCCGTAAAGAAAAGGAAATCGAAGGTTGTTTGCTTCAAGTGTGATAAGAAAGGACATTTTGCAAATGATTGTCATACCGAAAAGGCGAAGGAAGTGATCGAGAAGAAGAATATTAGATGCTTCAACTGCGATCAGATTGGTCATTATAAGAACTAGTGCAAAGAGCCTGATGAAGATGGAAGGGGCAAAGTATTTGCATTGGAATCTGCTACACCGGGACCAACATCGCAGGAGAAGGGGAAAGTAGTGTTGGGCGGTGTGCTTTAGATTCATTATGTGTCTATTAGCGTTCTATTTGATACTGGTGGATATCATTCTTTTATATCTCATTGTTTAGTAGATAAGCTTAACCTAAAACCCATATATTTTGGTACTTCGGGTTGCAAATCCGATAAGAGGGTATGCGACACTTAGGATGAAGTGTGGCCACCTAGAGTTTGATTTGTTAGGTCATACCTTGGTTTGCAGTTTGCATGTGTTTGACTTTGTGGGGTTCAGAATTATTTTGGGTATGGATTGGTTTAGTAAGTACGATGCTAGGATATTTTTCCATGATAGGAAAATATCACTTAGACACCTCATTGCGGTGATCAGATTGTATGTATCATAGAAAAACCTAGTTGTGAGGTGAATGATTTTTTGGGTATTGTGGAGTTGGAAGACGAGTTAAACCAAGTTTTCATGGTTATAGATTTTGCGGATGTCTTTGAATCATAGTAGGACTGCCACCGAAACGAGCCATTGATTTTCAGATAGATTTGGTACCAGGAGCAGAACCAGTGAGTAGACCGCCAAGCAGAATGAAACCTATCGAGATGAGGGAGTTGAAGGTGCAGTTGGTGGATTTAGAAAGCAAGAATTTTATTAGGCCACGTAGCCTATCTTAGGGTGTAGCCATAGTGTTTTCTAAGAAGCCGAATGGATCGTTGAGGTTATGTATCGATTATCATAAGTTGAATGAGAAGACAATAAAGAATCGATATACGTTACCTAGAATCGATGATATGTTCAATCAGTTGAGTGAAGCCAAGGTATTTTTTCAGTTGGATTTAGCAATAGGTTTTCATTAGCTTAGAGTAGCAGAAGATAGTATACCTTTGATAGCATTTAGAACTAGATATGGATCGCATGAATGGTTAATGATGTCGTTCAGATTAACTAATATGCCAGCATTCATTGTGGATTTGATGAACGGAATCTTCTGAGACACTTGATAGATTCGTGTTGGTTTTCATAGATGATATTTTGATATAGTCTAAGGATGAAAGGGAGCATGAAGTTCATCTTAAAATCATGCTTGAGACACTGAGGTAGCGTCAGCTAAATGCAAAGTTTTCGAAGTGTCATTTGTGGAAGAAGGAGATGAAGTTTCTTGGTAATGTAGTTTCGAAGAAAGGGTTGTCTGAAGATGAACTAAGATTGAAGCAGTAAATAATTGGAAGAGAACAGAGATAGTGACCGAGACAAAGAGTTTTCTTGGATTGGCTGGATAGTATTGGAGGTTCATAAAGGATTTTTCATAGATAGCTGCACCTATGACCAAGCTAACGCGAAAGGATGTGGAGTTTGTTTGGACCGGAGTGTAAGGAAACATTCCAAGGCCTGAAACACTTATTGACCCATGCACCTATATTAGTTGTTCAGGAGGGGAATCGGGATTTGGTAGTTTATACACATGTATATGGACCAAGATTATGAACTTGTTAATGTAGAGAGGTAAAGTGATTGCCTATGCTTCTCGACAGATTAGACCACATGAGGTTAGATATCCTACACATGATTTGGAATTGGCTGCACTGATTTTTGCATTGAAGGAGCGGAGACGTCACCTTTCAGGAGAGCGATTTAAGTTATATACAGATCATAAGTGATTGAAGTACTTGTTCTCTTAGAAGGAGCTGAATGTGAGACAACAAAGATGGTTAGAGTTTATTGCATCTTATGATTTTGGAATTGAATACACACCAGGGAAAGGTAAAAAGGTTGCATACGCACTTAGCAAAAAGCATCAGAATGCAGTGTTAGCAATAAGAGCAGAGTGGAAAGATTTGGAAACATTTCCACTTGTAGAATGTAGTGGAGATCTGAAGTTGTGTCTACTGAAAGAACTGTTGTGTTGTCTTGTTAAGAAGTTCGACTAGTGATGATCGAAAAGATTGGTTCTAAAGAAGAGGAGGATCCAATATGAGTTGAATGGATTAGTAAGTTAAACGAAGGAATGGAGAGCGATGACTTAAAGGATTTTAGTCTTGACCAGAATGGATGGTTGAGAAAGAAAGGGAGATTATGTGTTACAAATGTGGGGGGCATAAGGAAGAAAGTTTTGGAAGAATGCCATCATTTGAAGTTCACTATTCATCCGGGAGAAACCAAGATGTATCAGGGCATGAAGTGGAGTTTCTTTTGGGAAGGAATAAAGAAGGATATAGGCTATGGGTAAAGCAGTGTTCGAACTGTCAATAGTTAAAAGCCAAACATCAGAAGCTAAGTGGGTTGCCTCAGCCATTGGATATTCCGGTATGGAAGTGAGATTCTATTTCTATGGATTTCATAGATGGTTTTCCAAGTTCAAACAGAGAAGACATATTAACGAAGAGTGCCCATTTCAGTCCAGTTAAGTCAACTAGGACGGCACCTTTTTTGGCTAAGTTATTTATGAAGAATGTAGTTAGACTTCAAGGAATTCCTAGTAGTATCGTACGTGATAGAGATTCCATATTCACTAGTGATTTCTGTAAGAGTCTATTGGATATTTTAGGAACCAAGCTCAAGGACCACTTACCATCTACAGACCGATGGATAAATGGAAAGATTTAACAAAGTCTTAGAGGATTTGTTAAGAGCTTACATCTTAGTTTTGGGGGATCATGGGAAGATCATCTAAACTTACTCGAGTTTTCCTATAAGAAAAGTTATCATACTAGCATATGGATGGCACCGTTTGAAGCTTTGTATGGAAGGCCATGCATCACCAGTTTGTTAGTTAGTGATAGGGAATAGGTTGGTTCTTGGTTTAGATTTAGTTAGATAAGCTACAGAAAAGATTGAGTTGATTCATGCAAGAATGAAGGAAGCTCGGTTTTGATAGAAAAGTAATGAAAATAGAAGACGGAAAGATATAGAATTCTTAGTTAGAGACCATGTATTTATTAAGGTATCCCAATGAAGGGTGTGATTAGATTCGGGAAATTAGGGACATTGGCACCGAGATTCGTAGGACCGTTTCCTTTTGTAGAGAGGATCGGGAAACTCGCATATAGAGTAGAATTACCAAATAGTTTGGCAGGAGTTCACAATGATTTTCATTTTTATCATCTAAGGAAGTTGTTAGTGATCCGCAGTCTACTATAGCACCGACTTTATTAGATGACTTAGTAATAGAACCAGACTTGACTATTGTTAGAAAGCCGATTCATATAGTCATGGGATATGAGAAGAGGCTAAGGAATAAGACAGCAAAATAGTTAAAGTCAAGTGGAGCGACGATGAGAGAGACTACACTTGGGATACTGAGAGTAGGATTATACACTCTTATCCTGATTTGCTTGATGTTATGTTTTACCTTTATGTTTGATTTATGGTGTACCTTATCGTAATGTCGAGGACAAATTTTTTTAAGGAGGGGAATCTGTAATGATCCTAGTTTTTAGTAACATTATTTAGGATATTTAATTAGCTAAATAAAATAAAATAAAATAATAGGATGATCAGGGGATTGAGATTTATGATTAAACTAAAGAGTAGCTGTGTCATCTAAACAATGAACTAAAGATGAGTTAAAATGAAATAGATAAGGGGTAATATAGGATTAGGACACATCCATATACCCTAAAACCATAACCCCATCATTTACAAGTTCATTTCTATATTCACAAAAGAAAAAAACTTGAGGTCGGCCACCATTAAGGGAAGAAAAGAGAAGATAAGCAAGATTTAAAAGGAAAAGCTTAAGCAACTTAATCAAGATCAAATTTCAAACCCTTAATCTCAAAGCTAAGGTGAATAATGACTATATCTCATATTTCTTAACTATATTTTGTTTTAATGGTAATTCTAAATTATTTGCAATGTTATGCCATGATTTTGAAGAATAAAATATTTGTATATGCTTGTTGATGATTTATGCGCATTCATATAGGTCTTATGATATGTTTTAATGTGAATACCCCACTTAATGACATCCAAATTCCTTGCAATTTGAGATCTAGATCAAAAATGATATTTTATAGATAGGTTTCAATTTTCATAATTTTTCAATTAATGAGGATTTTATATTAATTTTCTAGTGAGGAAAATGATTAATTGGGTTTAAAATTATTTACGACTAAATAATATAAGTTTTGGGTCTGAAACTATTATTTGTTAAAAAATATATTAAAAATGATTGTTTGGAATTTTTGTAGAATTTTCCTAAGTGTTTTGATAGATATATAAAATTATTCAAGCTATGAGACTTAAATGTTTTTTATATTTATAAAAGGAGAAGGGGTATTTTGTAAATTATCTAAATTGTTTAATTCTAAAATTTTGGCAGCTCTTTTAGAAAAAATTTGCAACCGATAATATTTTAACAAATAAGGCAGGTTAGTTGAAAAGAATTCTTTTTTATAGTTAAAATCAGTTTTAACATGCATTTTGCATTTTTCGCCACTTTCGGCACCTAAGTTCCGACTTAGCAGTTTCGCCACCATCACCATCATAACCAATGCGCATGGCATCAAAGACTTAGTGCACAACGAATTGGATATAAGCGGAAGGTATTGGGTCGAAACCAGGGGTTCCGAAGGGGTCGAAGCGCTATTATACTTTTAAATGAAAACACGCCTGCTTTGCTTTTGAAAGTAATGCTTTCGACTTGGCTGGCTATTGACTGGGTCAAATTGATTTATGGAATGGTTTCGTATGATTTCGCGCCTTTGTTTTTAAGTAAATGATTTCGTGGAGGTCGAAACCTCTAACTGTCTCTATTCTACCTTTCGAAGGAAATGGTTTCGAAAGGTATACTTTGTTTTAAAACCCAAGCCGCTTCTCCAATGCTTTCAAAGGGTTGGTATCGACACCATCACTTCTTTAATTGGAAAATAGCTTTCAAAATAGTGCTTTTGACTTAAATGTTTTTGACCCTTTTGCTACTTTGAAGTTAGAACCCAAAGGTTTCGTAGGAGATAGTTTTGAATGGTTTCGAAAGGTTGTTCAACATGTTTTACTTGAACCCAAATGGTTTCAAAAGGTTAGATGTTCTAATGCTTTCTAAAAATTTTAATAATTATTTCGAAAGGGTGGTTCCCCAATGGTTTCGATAGGTTTGAAAGGAAAGGTTTTCCAATGTTTTCGAAAGGCAATGTTTAAGTGTTTTAAAGATAGGATATCTAAGGTTTTATAGCTTTCGAAAGAAAGGTTTTTCAATGGTTTTGAAAGGTGTATATAAATGGTTTCGAAAGGAATGTTTAGGCCTTTCGTCCTATGTGAAAAAAGGGGTTTACTTGGTTTCGAAAAGGGTATTTTTAATGGTTTCAAAAGTGGTACTTTCAGCGAATTCGAAAGAGGTACTTCCAAAGGTTTAAATGTTTTCATTAGCAAAGATTTGTGTAAATTATATATAACATGGCGAGGTGATTTTGAGTAAAGCATATAATATATATTTTTCTTGTTCAAAGTATGATTTAAATGTTTAAATCAATTTGAGAAGAAAATGTTTTTAAGGAAAATTTATGGGAAGATTACCCTAAGTAAAATGACTCGGATATTTTTATATGAGATGGGACTAGTATAGGGTCGCATCCTATATATTAGTTATTAGCCCCTAGCTAATTTAGTCCAAAATTTCAGTGTGTAGGGCTCTGTCGTGGGTAAGACTAAAATGATGTTAAACACAAAAGGGAATTCATTTGTACAAAGATAGATTATTAGTGAGCGCGCAAAACCATTAGGATCAGGTGACCCTCGGAGAAGATAAGTTAGGGATAGACCATCCAGAAGAGGAGTGTTAACCATCATTAGATTATTGGTTTATATTTTCTAGCAGGCCGAATCAACCAAAGGTTAGTAATTAGCCAAACTACACTATAGTGCTGAAGCAGATAGTTCATTTATTACCTGACATGTATTTACATAATATTGCTTTACAGTTTTTAACCGTTTTGGTTGCAGGATTATGATTTGCAAAAGATATGTTTTAAAAAGAGATTAGTGAGGGAAAACCCGTTCCACAGAGCGTCATAGTCTCACTTAATATCATATAACCGAGGTGTATAGTATTACTCACACCAGGCTTTTTGTCTAACTCGAATTTTATGTTTTTCCCTTTAAACTCTCGGGTGCTCAAAATTGATTTGAGTAGGCTTAGAGTTGAGGTTATAGGTTTTTAGTAGGTTAGCGAATAAAGCTTCCGGAGAAGAGCAAGTGGCTGACGGATAGCTATTTAGAAGTTGCTGTTTTATTTTAGTTGATTCCGCTGTGTTGTATTATGTCAATGTGACTATATAGTACTCTGGTCAACCAAGGGCATCTTCATATGTCACTCTTGGTGCACTTTGTAATAATTATATTTAACCTGAACTTGGGATAAAGGAATATGTTTTATGAAATGTAATCAAAAAAATTGTTTTTTAAATCTGTGATTTTTTTCTCTTATTCATTTGCTTCTAATGTTATGGATATCATTAACATTACCATATTTGGTCACCGGAAGTTAATATTATGAATGACTATAGCATCTGTAGTGCTTAGCTTCGGGACTCCAAATATGGGATGTTACAGTTAATTTTGGCCCTTCAAGTGAGGGATGTTACAAGTTGGTATCCGACCAAAGGTTTGTGAAACTTAAAAGAAATTTAAACCTTAAAGATTTTCAAATATAATCCAAAGAATCAGAAAATAAGATCGGGGTTTAGGTTAACGCTGTAGTAACATACTTGTATTTGATATATATGTATATACATAAGTATGTATTCCCCTCTCTCTTAGACCATTCTTTTGTATCCTTCTAAGGCTCATAAACAAATTTACGAGAAAGAAGGTATGGAGGCAGGAAATTAAAGAGGAAATCTTGGTGGAGGAAGCGCCACAACCAACGGAAATGCTCGACCAACCAGGAGGAACCCGGGTCGACAGGCTAATGCTTACCAAAATGTAGATGCCAATGTGGGTACTAGAAATCCATCAGTAGATATGGGGATAAATTATCAGCTTTTCGTCAATCTAATGTAAGCAGGAGTTGCTGTTAGAGTTGCTAGGAATGTTGGAGGAGCTAATCATGTGGCTCCAGTTGGCAATGATTATGCTAAGGTAAGCAGACACTACAGCAGTCTTGGCGAAAAGCCGTTTATAGGAATGAAGGATGCATAGAAGTGGAAAATTGGCTGCTGCAATGTTAGAGAATCTTTACTGATTTGGGTTTAGATGATGAGCGGAAGAGGAGATTAGCCTCCAGGTAGTTGCAACGTGCAGAACTTCATTGGTGAATAGTTTTACTACTGCATTTTCCGACAAAGAGCTAACATGGGCAGAGTTTCGAAGGAGATTCCAGTAAGGTTTTTGTCTGAATTTGCCAAGTCGGCATTGCTTAGAAATTTTATGGATTTGGTGCAGGGTGAAATGTTGGTAATTGATTATGCTACTAAGTTTGACGAGTTGTCCCGATATGGGTGTGCTTCCATAGACACCATCATAAGGAGGAATGAGAAGTTTATTCGAGAATCGAGGCCCGAGATTGCTAGGGAGACTCTGACACATTTCTGTGATCTTTGTAATGTAGTTGTGGAGATGGAAATCCGACATAAGGAGATGCTTGCTATTTTTGGAAAGGGAAAGCCAGTTGAAGCCCAGGGTTCTCAAAGACAGAAGAGAATGGCCTTTAAGAATAAGGGAGACCAGAAGTGAGAGGCTGCCAAGAAGGCAAAAGCTAATTTAGTTTGCTTCAAGTGCGACAAGAAAGGTCATTATGCACTTGAGTGCGAATCAGGCAAGGGGTAGAAGGCTATAGATAAGAAAGGTGTGAAGTGCTTTAACTGTGACCAAATTGGGGATTATAAGAATTGGTGCCCAGAACCAGTCATGGCAGACAAGAGAAAGTTTTTTTCTATTGGACCTTCATCGGCTAAGCCAACTGTAGCTGAAAAAGGGAAGACTATGATGGAAGGTACACTTTTAATTTAGAGTATACCGGTTAGGGTACTATTTGATACTAGTGCATCACATTTATTTATATCCCAGTGTTTGGTTGATAAGTTATGCATAGACCCACATACCTTGTTACTTCTTAAGGGTGTTGAATCTGATAGGAGGGTATGCAACTCTAGGGATGAGATGTAACCAATTAGAACTTGATTTGTTAGATCATAAGATTTCATGCAATCTGTATGTTTTTGACTTCATATATTTCAGGATCATCTTAGGTATGAATTGGTTGGGTAGGTATGTGGCTAGGATATTCTACCAAGATAAGGAATATCATTGTGACACCTTGATAGTCATAACCAAATAATATTCTTAATGGAGAATTCTAACCAGGGTGTTTGTGCTTTGTTAAGTGCTATGGAATTAGGAGAAGAGTTAAGTCGGGTTCGTGTAGCAAGAGAATTTGCAGATGTTTTTGAACAGTTACAGAACTACCACCAAAAAGAGCTATTGAGTTTCGTATAGATCTTATGCCAGGAGATGAACCTGTCAATAGACCACCTAGCAGGATGACATTGACCGAGATGAAGGAATTGAAGGTGCAGCTTGTGGATCTAGGATGAACGAATTTTATTCGACCAAGCAGTTTTCCTTGGGGAGTGGCCATGGTTTTCGTAAGGAAACCAGATGGGTCGTTGAGGATATGTATTGACTATCGCAAGTTGAACGATAGGACGATTAAGAATAAATATCCTTTACTGAGAATAAATGATCTCTTTGATGATCTAATTTTTTTTAGTCTTGACCAAAAAGGAAGGTTGAGAAAGAAAGGACGGTTGTGTATTCTAAATGTTGAGGATTTAAGGAAAGAAGTTATTGGAGAATGTCATCGATCTATGTTTAGGATTCATCCTGGAGGGACCTAGATGTATCAAGATATGCATAGGCGCTTCTGTTGGGAAGGTTTGAAAAGAGATGTTGGCTTGCGGGTTAAGGAGTGTGCAAACTATCAACAAGTGAAGGCCGAATATCAGAAGCGAGTGGATTGCTTCAACCTTTGGAGGTACCAATTTAGAAATGAGACTCGATATCCATGGATTTTATAGATGGGTTTCCAAGTTCAAATAGAGAAAACGAAAATATATGGGTCATAGTGGACGGGGTTGACCAAGAGTATCCATTTCATTCCAGTAGTATAGGCAGTGACAGAGATGCTTTGTTCACTAGTAAATTCTAGAAGACTCTACAGGAAGTATTAGGTACTAAGCATAATATGAGTACTGCATATCACCCTCAGATGGATGGCAGACAAAGAGAGTCAATAAGATACTTGAGGATTTACTGAGAGCTTTGTGTATTGGACTTTGGTGGATCTTAGAAAGATCACTGACACTTAGTGGAGTTTTCGTAAATAATAGTTATCAGACTGGTATAGGAATGGCTTCTTTAGAAGCTTTGTATAGCAGGCCATGCAAATCACTAGCATGTTAATCGGAGACTGGAGACAAATTGCTCTTAGGTCAAGATCTGGTTAGAGAGGCGACAGAGAAGGTTGAGTTTATCTAAGATAGTATGAAGGAAGCTCAGTCCAGACAGAAGTCTTATGCAAATAAAAGGCGTATAGACCTAGAATTCTCAGTTGGAGATATGGTTTCGTTAACGTATCACCAATGAAGGGTGTGGTATGATTCGAAAAGTCAGGGAAACTGGTACTGATATATGTTGGTTCGTTCCAAGTTATAGAGAGGATCGGGAAGCTCATATGCAGAGTAGAATTGCCGAGCAGTATGGTAGGTGTCCATATTGTGTTTCATGTGCCTCATCTTCGCAAATATGTGCATGATCCTGAGACTACTATTTCTCCAACAAGGTTGGAAGAATTGATAGTAGAGCCTAATTCGACTTTTCTTAGATAACCGGTTTGGGTTGTAGCGAGAGATGAGAAAAGGGTGAGGAACAAGACAGTCAAGTTGGTGAAAGTTTAGTGGAGCAACAACGAGAAGGACCGTACTTGGAAAATAGAAGACATGATTAGAGATACTTATCATGATATGCTTTGAAGGCATGTCTATCATACCTTTATATAGATAGTTGCTAGTCAGGTAGGCTACTATGGTTGTTGGAGTTGTTACAGATGATTGCTATGTTTTATATTTAGTCATTACTGAATTTCGAGGACTAAATTCTTTTAGGACGGAAGCTTGTAGCACCACTAATTTTTAAATAACATTATTAAGAAGATTTAGTTAGATAAATTAAATAGTATAATGTAAATATTATGGTGATAAGGGGATTGAGATTTGAAAACTAGAGGCCGAGCTTAATAAAATAAATAGGCTTATGAATGGTTTTATTTGTTAATTAATTAATGCAAGGGCATATTAGGAATTGTTGCACCTTTTATACTCACAGTGATACTCTCTATTCAAATTCATTGTACTCAACACACAAAATGTAAATCAAAGAAAGAAAAGCCGATCATTTCTTAGGTGGAAAAGAGGAGATAAATTAATCTAAAGCTTAGCAATCGAGCAAAGGGAATTAATCCCAATCAAATCTTAAATTCCTTATCCTAATCAAGGTAAATAATATTCTAAACCATCTATATTTTTTTTTATGATCATTTGATTCCTGGTTTAAGTTTAAATCCATTACGATGAATTTTGATGATGATATGCTGGGACTTTATGATATGTTATATTCAAACAAGATTGTTTGACAATTGTTCTATTTGGTTTTTATGGAAAAATCATATTTATGTATCTCGAATTGCCATGAGTAATTTATATGTTATGTAAGACTTTATTTAGGAGACATGTTTTAATTTTCCAAGCTATGGAAAATTTATTATGAATTTTCAAAGAAAAACATGAGCAATTGGGTTTATAAATTAACTTTAGAATTATATGAAGAATTTGGGTCCGAAAGTTATATATTTTAGATAACATATTAAAAGTGTATTTCTTTAATTTTTGGGGATTTTTTCTAATTGAATTACTATGGAAATTAATATTATTCTAGAAGGAGGACTTAAATGATTTAATTGTTTTGCTTAATGGAAGAGCTTATTTGTTAAATTAATCTTTGTTTAGATCTGAATCTATGTGGTTGTTTTATTTTAAGAAAGAATTTGAAAAGTTTATGGCAACCAATTAAATGTTTACAATTTGGCAGTTAGTTAAAAAGAATTTACTTTGAAAGGCAATCAAATAGTCTTTACCAAAAAATTATGTTTCGCCTCTTTCAGTAGTACCTTTCAACCCTATATTTCTGCCTCAACCAAGTCGAAAAACCACTAAGTCGAAACCAATACACAAGGTATCAATACGTTGGTACGTAGTGGATTGGAAGAATATGCGGCTAGTATGGTGTCAAAACCATGCTTTCGAAGGGGTCGAAACTAGTTTGCTTTCTAAGGTCTTTGTTTTATCATCCAAAGAAATGCGCTTTCCTTGTTTTAATGAATGCTTTTGAAGGAGTCAAAACCCATGCTTTCAAAAGCGTCTTTTAAATATCTTTCGAAGGGATTGCCGTCTTTTTCTTTAAAGTGGAGCTCTTGAATGAGTTACTTTGTTTTTATTTAATGTTTTTAAAAGGATAGATTGAGCGCAATTGAAACCCTGCTCTCGATTTTATGTCTTTCGAATGGATTGAAGTCATCAACTAGATCGAAAAGTAACCTTTTATTTATAAATATAAGCCACTTAAGCTTTTGAAAGGGTTTAATGGTTTAGAAGGCAATGGCTTCGAAAGGGGATTCCAAAAGCTAACCTTCTTTATTTTACTTAAATGATTTAAGCTTTCGAAAGGACAGTTCCATAGCCATCAGTTTTTGCCCAAACTCTTTTATATGAAGTGTAATAGTTTTGAAAGGGGTATGTTCGTTTATATTTACTTTTACCCAAATGATATTTTTAAAGACAAACCCAATGGTTTCGAAAGGGGCACTTTCAAAAGTTTTTGAAAGGGATACTTTCAAAAGGTTTCGAAAGGGGTACTTTCAATGGTTTCGAAGCTATGGTTCTAAGGGTTAATAAGTAATGCTTTAATACTTGCAAAAGTTATGTTTTGAGGATTTTGAAAGAGATGATTTGAAGTGCTTCGAAAGGAATATGTTTAATGTTTTGAAAAGAATATTTAAATGTTTTCGAAGGAGGTTATCCAATGGTTCCAAAAGTAAAAGTTTAAGGTTTCGAAAGCCTTAGTTTTCAAGAAAAATAACCCAATCTCATTTTTAAAGGAAATCCATGGTATAATAAAGGATTTTTAAAATGAATTTTATGTTTGAAGTGTTTAAAGAAGCTATCCCTGATAAAGTAATAGGTTAAAGGGATTAACCATGTTTTATATGAAAATGATTACAAGGATACACAATTAGGTTGATCTAGTAGTGAATATAATTGAGTTAACTCCTGTATGAGTAGAATTGCCTCCAAGAGGTCAGGAAGACCAGAATATAGGATGCCAAAATATTAATTAAAGAAGTTATCAGATAGACAGGTTCATGGTAAACCCATGAAAACTATGTTTAGAAAAAGTTACCGGCAGAAGCCAATAGGTTCATAGTAAATCCATGAAAACTATGATCAGACAGAATTATCGACAGAGGTCAATAGATTTGCAGTGAACTCATGAAAACTATATCCGGATTAAGTTATTGACAGAAGTTAATTGGCTCATATTTAACCCATGAGAACTATGATAAGAGGGAAGTTATTGGAGATAGCAATAGGTTCAGGGAGAACCCATGAATGAATGAAGTTATTGGAAGAGGCCAATAGCTTCTTTGTGATCCCAAGACAACTATAAGTCTAGAGAGGGAATCCATAAGTTTTAATCAGTTATTAGTAAGCCTATGAAAACTAATAGGTTAATAGTGACCTCATATACTATAACTGAGATAGATAGCCAAAATGAATGGGGATGGGTAATCCTGAACAGTTTTACTTGTTTTCATATCATCATAACATTTTAAATTTTTATGTTTTAACAATTGTCGACACAGGATCACAGTATATAGTTTTATAAAGTTTTGGATAAGATACTTGTAAGGGTAAAACCCGTCCTGCTATGCGGCGTGGTCTCACTAGATATCCAAATGGTTGGAGATGGTATATTTTTATTCACACCAGGCTTTGTGTCTGACTCGAAGTTTATGTTTTTCTCTTAAACCCTCAGATGCTCAATTAATTTTGGGTAGTTTGAGAATTGACGTTTTCAAGTACCTCTTTAAATGAATAAGCTTCTGAAGACGTTCATGAGGCATGACAACTATTTAGAGTTTCCTATTTTGATTCCGCCGTATTTTGGTTGCAAAGGCAAAGTTGTTTAATTGCCTAGTTATATACTCTGATCATCCAAGTGGCATCTTCATATGTTTCTCTTGGTGTATATTTTAATAATTATATTTTCTTTGAAAGTGGTTCTCGAATATGGGATTATTGAATGAATGTTGAATTGACTTGAAATGCAATGTGAAACTTGTTTCTATCATTTTAATTTTTTTGCATATCCATATGTTTCTGTTATATCAATGTATCTAACATTGTCGTATTTAGTCGTTGAGGATTAATAACTTTGGATGACTACAACATTCGTATCCATTAGTTTTGGGCCTCCAAGTGGGAGATGTTACACTGGTTTCAATCGACGCTTTGTGAAGGACTTCGGTAAATTTGTTCGACCTCTTACGACTCTTCTTGAAAAGACATTCCATTTGACTTTAAGTTTGATTGTGTTTCTGCTTTCGAATGTCTCAAAAACGAACTCATTTTCGCTCCCATCATTTGCTCACCCAATTGGGATCTTCCTTTCGAAATAATGTGCAACGCTTCTAACTTTGCAATTGGTGCTACCTTAGGACAACGCATCAAAAAAATTCTTCACATCATCTACTATGCTAGTATGACTCTAAATGATGCTCAACTCGATTACATGACCATTAAAAAAGAGCATCTAGCAGTAATCCTTGCGCTTGAAAAGTTTCGACCTTATTTGATTATCTCACACATTACGGTTTACACTGGCCACTCCACTCTTGGGTACCTTTTCACTATAAAGGATGTTAAGTCTCGTTTGATCCGTCAAATCCTTTTACTTCAAGAATTTGACCTTACGGTCAAAAAGAAAAAAGGAACCCACAATGTCTTCGTAGATCATCTGTAACTTCTTCCAAACACACCATTTTTTTACCAATCAACAAGAACTTTCCTAACTAACAACTCCTTTCTATTTCTATCGATCCATGTTATACCGACATAGTGAACTATCTAGTCACTAAAGAAACTTCGGTCGAAATAAGATAAATATAAATTTATTTCCCAAGTCAAGTACTTCTATTGGGATGATCCATACTTGTTAAATATTGTTACGATCAAATCATTCGAAGTTGCATTCCGAACTGTGAAATCAAAAGTGCTCTTTCGTTTTGTCATGACCAAGCTTATGGTGGTCACTTCGGTCATAAGAAAACTATGCAAAAGCTGCTTCAATGTGGCTTTTACTGGCTTACGCTTTTCAAAGATGCATTCGAGTTTTGTAAAATTGTGATCGCTGCCAAATGCTAGAAAGAATCTCTCGACGAAACAAGACGCCTTTGAAGCCCTTTCTTACGATCGAAATCTTTGATGTTTTGGGCATTAATTTTATAAGACCATTCCCCAACTCTTATGAAAATCTGTACATTATCCTTACTGTCGATTACGTTTCTAAGGGAGTCAAATCCGTTCTGTGTAAAACCAACGATCATAGAATTGTTGTGAAATTCCTTAAAGAAAACATCTTTTCAAGGTTCGACACACCTCACACAATAATAAGCGATAATGGAGCCCATTTTCGCAATCGATAATTTGAAACTCTAATGAAAAAATACTCCAAAAACCACAAGTTATCCACTCCGTATCATCCTCAAATTTGTGGCAAATTTGAAGTTTCAAATCATCAAATTAAACAAATCTTGAAGAAAACCATTAATAAAAATCATAAAGATTGGTCTCAAAAATCAATAGATGTGCTTTGGGCTTATAGTACTGCTTTTAAAACTAACCTTGGGATGTCCCCATATCGTTTAGTTTATGGGAAAGTGTTCCATTTACCAGTTGAAATAGAACATAAAGCATGGGCAGTGAAGAACTTAAACTTTGATCTTGATAAAGCTGGGGAAAACAGAAAACTGCAAATCAATGAGTTAGAGAAGATTAGGAACGACGCGTATGAAAACGATAAAATTTACAAAGAAAGAACAAAAAAAATTCATGATAAGTCAATCCTAAGAGAAAAAAATTCGCTAAATGTAACAACCCAAATTCCAGTGGGTTCGGATTTTTCATAAAAATGCTAAAATCCAAGCCCACTAAAGCCCGAGTTGGGTATCTAATATCCTGCAAATAGGCAAAGACAAATATACCAGAGCTCAAATAAATATCTCATAGCAGAACTGGCTAAAATATAATAGTAAGTAAATATCACCAATACACTAACACTTTCTAAACCAGTGTCTCAAAGCAGGAAAGTCTCTGCCATCTACCTAACCTGTAGGATGTTATGTGGTGGGAGTCAGAACTAAAGTTTCGGTGAATGGACAAATCATACACTTCTAGGCTTAAATCTAAATATACCGTTTTATTTTTATTTTCTGTTATATTAGGTTTATTGGGTTTTTACTACTCTCGCCACTGTGCATGAATCGTACCCATCTACTCCCTAGTAGATTAAAACCTAATAACGAATATATATATGTTGTTATATGCCCAATGACCGCATCGGTCCTAAGTACTACCCATAGTACTTTCCATATCCTCCTCGAAAAGGACTCCATCCTTTTGGTCCTAGGGCATTATGTGACTACATCTGTAAAAGACAGCTTCGTGAGGCCTATAATATAGATGTTCCGTTCAAGGTGGGTTTTCTAAAGACACGCAATTAATTGCGCATAACAAGGGAAAATGTTTATTTTCCCTTGTTTAGCCTCTCTAATTATATTCTTTATAGTATAACTATTATTACCCAACAATACAGTCTCTTATTATTGCACTTTCTACCCAAAGATTTCACACTTTAATGCCTTAGAACTATTCCTCCTAAGAGAAGCTATCAATGCTAAAATTTTATATGAATACTATAAAGGAGGATGTGCGTTTTGTGTGAAATAACAAGGATTTTTTGTTTTATTTCTGTGTTAAAATAGACAATACAAAATACAGTGTTTTTCATATTTTGTACATCTCTTTCGCTATGTTTGCTTTCCTTATTATTTCAGCAAAATATCTTCATTTATAATGTGGCTGATTCATAGAAACCAATACCATTACTCCTTCATTCCAATGAATCAAATCATGTCAAATTTATATTCTATTCATAATGATTCTTATCTTTATTTAATTTATTTGAGTTCTTACTACACTATTGTAGTTACCTACTATTAGATGTCAATTACTAAACTTCCTCCAAACATCTACTCTATTTCCAAAATTTTAACAACTTATTTTGTCCAACCACTAAAATATTTATATCAAAAACAATTTCGAGCTATATTGCTCCTTTTTTCAAAAGAATAGAGTTTTAAAAAAATTTCCTTACTGAAAATTTTTAGTTTCCTACAAAATTTAATGTTTACCCGATTTTCATAATTAATTTTTTCCTACTTTGCAACCCTAAAACTAGCAAGCCATACAAGCTCTATAATTTTTCTGAAAGAATAATTTTTTTTGAATTTTTTAAATCTCAAAAATGTCTCCTTTTCATTCAAAAAATGTTTTCACACAATTTTCTATGTTTAAACCAGTACATATTTAACACTGTAAACTTTTAAGTTTAAAACATGAAAACTCTTTTTTTTCAAACTCTTAAAAGTTTAATTATTGGGCTAGACTCAAAGTGAGTTCTTAACCTCCTTTTACTTTCCCAAATATTCCCATTAAGTCATTTTTCTCAATCCAATTATATATGTTCCTAATCCATTTCCTTCTTTATGCTTCTATTTTTTCTAAGGCACTACTTCCTTAACCACTAATCTGAAATAGCGATCAATTTCCAAATATTAACATGTGGACTTTCATTTTTATATCGAATCTATTATACATCTCATACTTTGCCACTCTAGACCTATAATTCTTGGATCCCCACAATCCAATTATTTATGTACAAATTTTTTACTCAAAGTCTTCCTATATGGCATTTCGCTTAAAAGTGGGTTTTTCTATGGATGTAGGTATGTATAATATAATTTTTTGCTCAAAAATTGGGAAAACACTTGTTATTCTGATTTTAGATTAGCCTTGTTGGATTGTGTTTATCTTGCGACCCTTTAGATGTTTCAAATTATAACGAAATGATCCTTAGCAGATACCGAAGGAAAAAACAAATTCGAGATTCATAAAAGTAGATAAGGAAAGAACAAGTAACACGGGATTTTTATAGTGATTCGGCTAGAATGTGCCTACGTCCACTTTCCATCTTATTATCCCTTCTTAGATTTGGTTACATGTACAAGATTTCTAGGAATAATTAGAGAAATTAGAATAACTAGGGTGATAGATCTCAGCAAAGTTACTCCCTTTCTCGAAAATTCGTCCCCATTGTTGATGAGAAGCTCTAGTATTTATAAATTGAGATTGTAATGTGTGGAGGAGGGGTCATAGCTACCTGGGTCAGGTTCGATATTAGTGTTTGGGACTGGTGACTTTGGAAGATTGGATTGGCAATCTCCGTCCTTTGTTAGTTCGGTAGTCTCTATCTTTCTTTGGTTCGACAGTCTTTATCTTTCTTTGGTCCGGCGGTCTTTATCTTTAGAGGATCCTCTCTACTGGTCCAAACATATTGTTTGGTAAATGATGGATCATGCCGGACCAAATATTTGGTCAGGCATACCAGAAAATGCCGGACTAAGCATTTGGCCCGGTACTTCTGAGGATGTCGATCCAGATACTTGGTCCGGTATACTATATGGTACCGAACCAAATATCTGTCCGGCATGCCGGTCCAAGTGATTTGCTCAGCGTTTTTGTCGAGCAAAACGTTTGGTCTAGGTAGCTCTATCTCTTGCTCCATTTGCTTGCCTTGGGCTTCTTCTCCCTATGCTTGCCAGAAAATAGGCCCAACAATAATATATTTATATTTTAAAAAATACAAAAACGTCCACTCTTTTTTTTATTTAGGAACCTTAAACCTAGCCTCTGATACCAAATGTAACAACCCGAATTTCAGTGGGTTCGGATTTTTCACAAAAATGCTACAGTCCAAGCCCATTGAAGGCGGAATCGGGTATTTGGTATCTCGCAAATAGGCAAAGACATATATGTCATAGCTCGAACAAATATCTCACATCGAAACTGCATAAAATATAATAGTAAGTAAATACTCGCCAATATAATAACACTTTCTAAACCAGTGTCTCAAAGCTGGAAAGTCTCTGTAACATCCCGGCAATTTTAACGGTTTTAATAACGTAATTAAATGAAATTTTGCTTGAAATTAAAAAATAAAATTTTGCAACGAAAATTTGATATTTGGAGTACGTCTGTTATAACAAAACAACTAGTGAAATTTCCTTGGAAAATATGAAAGTAAATTCTATTGTGTAATTATCAATTTAAATTCAGTTAATTTGATGAAAATAAAATATTTTCGAAATCTGAATATTTTTACATAATAAAAATGTACGTCATTTTTTGAGTAAGACGTCATATTTAATTCATCAAATTTAGACTTCTCTGGCTTCATTTATCTTATTTTCAATGAATTTGCAGAAGTTTGGCAGCGAATATCGACTTTCGATAGGATGGTCGGATCGCTGATATCTGTATACCATTCTGTTCGTTTCTTCGTGCTGATCGCTGCAATATATTCATTTCTTTGAATCGGCATCCGGTTCATGGTAGAATTGTCGAAACAATTTGTAGTATTGGTACTGCTTTGAGCCTTTTGAATTTCTTATGTCCATCTGTTACCCACCATGAAAATCAATGGACATAAGAAATAATTATTTCAGCTTTTGACCCTTTCCATTCCCAATGTTCAATATTTTCTAGTTCGAGATATTTGGCTCTCCTTATTTTTTTTCTATCATTCTATTTACATTAAAATATATATGATATAAATTATATTAAAAAATGATACTTGTTATATTCTTCTTTTTGGAAACTGCTCTATCACGTTCAACAACCATCGCCGCTACTTCGCCCCTCTCCCCTCCTCAGTATTCCACCTTGATAGTTCACCACTGTAGCCTCCTCTGCCACAATCGCTGGCTCTACCCCACGTCAGCAGGTCCTACCTCTGCTCCCCACCATCCCCTTGGCCGAGTAAGCATGCAACCCACAAATTTCCGGCCGCACATCAAATCCTCCACCCTCCTCTTTGCTCCGACCCAACACCTTCCACCTCCAACGCCAAAGACATTCGAACGACCACTTGATTCCTAAACTCGCCCACACCCTTTGCTAATCAAATCCGCCTCCTGTTAAACTCCTTACCTGATCCACCTCTTTCACCTACTTCGCAACCTATCCCTTGCTGAAGCCTCGCACCACCAGGCAGCCAACAAGAGAAACCATCACGTCTGCCTACCCCTCCGCTCAACCTTGTCTAAACCTCCTTCAGATCCGCCACAACCAGTACAGCCAAGCCCTTCATGAAACCCCCACTGCCGTGAGCTCATAACCTACCAGCAGTCTCATTCCTTTATATATAAATATTGATTAGATATTGATTTTGTCTTTGTTTTATATGATATGATTCCTTGTTTATTTGTTTTATATTTGATAGTTTATATTTCAAAAAACTCATATGCATTATGTTTTTTTAATAAAGTATTAAAGCTTTCACTTATATTTGCAAGCCTACCTACTACTCTCTTTGTAACGCCCCACCTCTATGCTCACAATAACAAAGAGTATTAAAGGAAATACTGTCTGTTATCACGAAGAATAAGGCTGGATAGGAGCGGCCATCCGTAGTTAGGCCTTACACTAGTATTGGTTATTTCGATAGGAGTGGTATATATTTTTATTTTTCATCTCTTATTTATTTACTCTCATCGACATACCCAATTCCAGTATAAAACGAACTACGATGGTTCATAATAGTTTAGGAAAATATATATATAATAATAACACAGATAAGTCAAATGCGGAACACAGATAATAAAAAGTATCATATATATATATAAGTGAAGTCAGTTGATATGCATGTGATACAATACATATGGTACAACTATAACTGTCGACTCTGGTAGTTACATATACAAGTACATTATCGTAAATAATATACATGAATATACAACATCCTATACTATGACAACATCTACTCCAAATGATATAAAGAAACTTCATAGCTCTAGCAGCAACCCAAAGCAAGATATCTATAACCTGTAATAACTCGGTCTGACCCGAGTATTACATTCAAAAGAAAATAATACACGGGTCAGTCTAATTCAAACTCAGTTATTAATGCACAGAAGCAATAATAATTAAACAATCGATTAGACGACAGTCGCAGATAATCTCGTCTATCCAATCCTTTAACAAGGAAATCGGATGACGGTAACTATAATGCATAACAGCATTGACAACAAATCAGCAGATTCAACTTATCAACAAAGATAAATAGAAAAATCATCAATGAAGGTAATTTAGAAAAACATCAGAATTGCCTAAACGGCAATTAACGACAAAATCTAATTATTAAATAAATAAATAACTCATAATCTAATTATCAAATAGATAATTAGACAACAACAAAATGATCAAATCAAACCAAAACGCAATACGATTCAAAAATATTGAATTAGACACACGAAACAATTCAAACAATTGAAATATCAATTAAAATGACAACTCAGGTAGGGCTGCAGTACACGCACGCGTGTACTGCCTCGCCACTACAACATGCATTACACAAAAGATCAACGCATCAAAAGCAAAAGAAAAACCAATAAAATCAATACCGTGTGGCTGCAGTTCACGCTTGCGTGCACTGCCTTACCACTACAGTGATGATGTACACAAAAGATCATCGAACCAAAATCAATGAAGATTCAAACATCAATGCCACGACCTCAGTGGTCAAAGTAGACAGATATGGACAATGTGCACGTATGTACACAATGAAAATTCGCAAGCGAACACAAGGTCGAACCCAAGAAAAGTCGAGTTCAACTCAAATGCAATTCAAATGAAATCGCAATGCGCGCACAAGGTCAAACCCGAGCGTTTCAGATGGATTCAACTCAAGTGTAATTAGAAAAACAAATCCAATGTATATCAGATCAATAATGCTCCAACCCAAAACCAAACTACAATGAACCAATGGACAGAACAAGTGCAGCCCCTACATGAATAATGGAAAGCAAAAGTGATACAACAGTTCAGTGAACTGCAAGTATTGACCTGGTATCAAAATGACATGAACATGGTGTACATGTGAAACAGGCTACACTTCATATCTGTAGCAATGAATCCAATAAGCCAAACAAAACAAGGGATAGTTCAATTCAAGTGAAGTTTACTGTAGTTCAAGACTAATGCCATGAAATCAAGAATTGAACTCAAAATTCAAATGTACAGTGAAATAGTAATTGGTAAAGTACTAGACTTCAAACTAGTGTACCAATGGATACCAGACTCGAGTAAAACAAGTGACTTGATGAATTTAACACGAAGACCATAAGTATAAACTGTACAGAGCAAATGCACAAACATAAATGAGCTAATGAACACTACAGGTCAGTGAAGAACCAAGACTCATGTACCAGACTCGACCAATGACTAAAGCTACTATGTGCCGAGAACTGACGCCAGAGAACTGCTCAAACCAACAAGCCAACATGGCAACGACAAATGCACCAGAGATGAACTCAGGATCAGGAAATATAAAATTGACAAATGCAAATCATAGAATGGCAGTGTCAATGTCAGGACAATTGCCACAGTTCAGATACTCCAAAAATTCCAAAAGTAACTGAGCATTGAAAATAACACAATAAGTTTAACACTGTTAACAAAATTGACGTCGAACAAATTCTTGCAGAGAAAAATTCAAAGCAAGTACATAGCAGTGTGTGAATAGAAAAATAATTGGAGCTGAAGTCGTGAGTCGAACAAGTCAAGCTATAATAAAAATCAAAAACTAGACCAATATCAAAGAAACAACTCCATATGCTCAACTAGACCTCAAATGCAGTTATAACCGAGAAAACAACAAATCAATTCATCAATTCAGGGAAAGTCACTGAACCAAAATCAAAAGTCACAAATTCAAGCCAAGAAACCAAGCCGAGAAATCACTGCCGTGAAATTCAAGCCATTCGAAAATATACGAAATTGACAAAGTCAGATAAATCTCAAGCAACGAAAGTCTCGAATGAACGAAATTGAATTAAATGTGAGTGAAAATCACTCACCATTATTTCGACCAATTGAAGCTGCCGTGCTCAACTCAAGGAGACGAAAGTATATGAATTTAAAAAGTCAGATAACCCACTTTCATAAACTAATCAAAAGGCCGAAGACAAACTCAACATATATATATATATATATATATATATATATATATATACACGAACGACATCAAAGGGATTCGAACCTTAAATAAAACCCTAATTCATAAAATCTCTGAAATTCAAATTAGATGTGAGTGAGGGAAAGATCACTCACCTTTTTCTACGAACTCGACCAAAATAGAAGCGGCCGAAAGCATCTCAGAGGCGAGCATCTCAAAAGCAAGAAAATTGAGTTGTAATCGAGCATTCGTGATCGCCATCAACGAGGACGAGCGAAGTCGAAATTGAACCCTAGTTTTTGAACAAAGAGGCCGCCATTTATTTTTCTCTTTTTCTTTATTCTAGGTTTTAACGAATGAATGAAACGAGAGAGAGGGGGGAACGGTATAACTTTCACGGTACCAATATCAAACGTGGGCCGAGATTGATTTTTAAAGCCCAAACTACACTTAACAATTTTTTTTTTAACGAATATCGATTGGTTAAATGCCAAAGCAATTAGCAACCAAATTAAATAGTAATTTGACGATAATTTATTGTTACTAAAATCCTAGGGTTGTTACAGACTCCCCTCCTTATAGAAATTGCGTCCCCGCAATTTTCATAATTAAGGTCGTCAATAACAATTATTTTTCTAACATAAACTGGTTAAGCTAGAAAAATAGAGGTCAAGGATACAAACACCAAAGAAATCTTTTAATTTCATAAAAGAAATTCACAAATTCTGAACAAAATCTAATTATCAAATAGATAATCAGAAAACAACAAAACTAAATAAATAGAACTATCAGCAATATTTAATTATCAATTAGATAATTAGAATTCAGAAATCATAAAACAGCAATATCTAATTATCGACACGATAATTAGAAAACAGCAAAATCTAATTATCAGCAAAGATAATTATAAAACACAAATCGCAAATCGCAAAACCGCAAATATCTAGTTACCAAAAACGATAATCAAAAATCTTAAATCACAAATATCCGATTATCAAAAACGATAATCAAATCAACAAATATTCGATTATCAAAACGATAATCAAATCTCAAATCAACAAAAATTCGATTATCAAAAACGATAATCGAATCAACAAATATTCGATTATCAAAAATGATAATCAAATCAACAAATATTCGATTATTAAAAACGATAATCAAATCTCAAATCAACAAATATTCGATTATCAAAAACGACAATCAAATCAACAAATATTCGATTATCAAAACGATAATAAAATCTCAAATCAACAAATATTCGATTATCAAAAACGATAATCAAATCAACAAATATTCGATTATTAAAAACGATAATCAAATCTCAAATCAACAAATATTCGATTATCAAAAGCGATAATCAAATCAACAAATATTCGATTATCAAAAACGATAATCAAATCAACAAATATTCGATTATCAAAAACGATAATCAAATCTCAAATCAACAAATATTCGATTATCAAAAACGATAATCAAATCAACAAATATTTGTCTATCAAAAACGATAATCAAATCTCAAATCAACAAATATTCGATTATCAAAAACGATAATCAAATCAACAAATATTCGATTATCAAAACGATAATCAAATCTCAAATCAACAAATATTCGATTATCAAAAACGATAATCAAATCAACAAATATTCGATTATCAAAAACGATAATCCAATCTCAAATCAACAAATATTTGATTATCAAAAACGATAATCAAATCAACAAATATTCGATTATCAAAAACGATAATCAAATCAACAAATATTCGATTATCAAAAACGATAATCAAATCTCAAATCAACAAATATTCGATTATCAAAAACGATAATCAAATCAACAAATATTTGTCTATCAAAAACGATAATCAAATCTCAAATCAACAAATATTCGATTATCAAAAACGATAATCAAATCTCAAATCAACAAATATTCGATTATCAAAACGATAATCAAATCTCAAATCAACAAATATTCGATTATCAAAAACGATAATCAAATCTCAAATCAACAAATATTCGATTATCAAAACGATAATCAAATCTCAAATCAACAAATATTCGATTATCAAAAACTATAATCAAATCTCAAATTAGCAAATATTCGATTGTCAAAAACGATAATCAAAATCAACAAATATCTAATTATCAAAAACGATAATCAGAATCAACAAATATCTAATTATCAAAAACGATAATCAGAAACAACAAATATCCGATTATCAAAACGATAATCAGAACTCATAACATCAAATATCTAATTATCACAAGCGATAATCAGAAACAACAAATATCTGATTACCAAAAACGATAATCAGAACCCATACCAACAAATATCCAATTATCACAAGCGATAATCAGAAACAACAAATACCCGATTATCAAAAACGATAATCAAAACTCATAACATCAAATATCTAATTATCACAAGCGATAATCAGAAACAACAAATATCTGATTACCAAAAATGATAATCAGAGCCCATATCAACAAATATCGAATTATCACAAGCGATAATCAGAAACAACAAATATCTGATTATCAAAAACGATAATCAAAACTCATAACATCAAATATCTAATTATCACAAGCGATACTCAGAAACAACAAATATTCGATTACCAAAAACGATAATCAGAACCCATATCAACAAATATCCAATTATCACAAGCGATAATCAGAAACAACAAATATCCGATTATCAAAAACGATAACCAGAACTCATAACATCAAATATCTAATTATCATAAGCGATAATCAGAAACAACAAATATCCGATTACCAAAAACGATAATCAGAACCCATATAAACAAATATCCAATTATCACAAGCGATAATCAGTAACAACAAATATCCGATTATCAAAAACGATAATCAGAACTCATAACATCAAATATCTAATTACCTGCAGATAATTAGATTCAACAAATATCTAGAAATCAATTAAGATACTCTAGAAAATCAATATAAAAGGTGGATCGATCCTATCATATGGCGAGTTTTAACTACGCCGCACGTGCATCTCATATGGCCGAAGCCTACCAAGTACCGTCATCATAATTTTGGCGCCTATCATATGACCCGAAGGTCCAACATATGACCCGAAGGTCTGGTACTGGTATTTGACCCGAAGGTCCTCATATGACCCGAAGGTCCATCATAGTGGCTCGAAAGTACACGAAAATCATCAAAATCATCAAAACAACAAATATTTCAATTAACGAGTCCGGAATTATCCAAAATAGCAAACGCACATGTCCCATAACCACGAGTTTTACTAAATCGTTTAATTCTCTTCATCGTTTCCTTGAAAGTGTAGTGTATTTCAAAAATAACATTTCACCTTCTCAAACGAACAAGTCTGGAATTAAGCGAATCAGTAACAGAAAGGGGTCATAATCCTCGATTTTTGCTGAAACGTTTAAATCGCTTCCTCATTCTTTTGAAAGCGCAAACTGCAAAACTTCTGAATATAATTTCATTTATTTTATAAAAGTAATAATTTACATTCTCAAACGGACAAGTTCGGAATTAAGCGAATCAGTAAAAGAAAGGGTTCATAGTCCTCGATTTTGCTGAATCGTTTAAATCGCTTCCTCATTCTTTTGAAAGCGTACACCAAAATATTTTTGGAAATAATTTTAATTTTAAAACGATTTGCAAATCCGTGATAAAAACATCAATATTAGGGACAATTTCGATAAGGAAATTGCACTTCTCAAAACACCATAGAAACGGATCTCAAAATCAGCATTGCGGGATAACCGCTTGAAAATCCACTTTAAAATTTGACGATCATTGAAGTCAAAGCGACGGTGATTTTTAAACGTCAAAATCTCATTAAAATAATTTGCATCAAAATATAACACCAGTGAATTTTCATTCATTAAAAATGTCAACAAAACACAGTGCTTCAAAGATTTAGCATTGGTGTAAAAATCCCGTTATAAAAATAACGGCGACGAAATACGTTTCATAACCAAGCATTGATTCAACGTAAAATTAATGCAGTAACGTGCAATTCATATTTGCACGCATACTACAATATAAACAAAGAAATTACTCTATTATCTTCAATGAAGATAAATTAAAACAGCAAAAATCTCAACGAAAACACATAAGTGCAATCGTTTCGAATCCTCAAATCAGATTCGAATTTTCAAAGAAAACAAAATGAACACAGCTATGTAAACAACAAATGAAATTTATTTGAATTTCATATTTTGATTTTTAAACCAAAAAGGATATCAGCTGTACTCAGCGAAGACAGTCTCACTATTTCCGCTGCGCACTCTGATAAACAGAACACAAATCAATCAATCATCAAAACACAACTTCACTTTTATTTTTAAATAAGGAAATTTAAAAATTTCATAATAATTTCAAAACTTTGGTTTTGACTCAAAGCACAAATAAAACATCGACTAATAGTTGTAACACATGTCTAAGTTATGATTTATATTATGTCCATAAACCCCAAGCTCTGATACCAACTTTAACGCGCCACCTTTATGCTCACAATAACAAAGAGTATTAAAGGAAATACTGTCTGTAATCACGAAGAATAAGGCTGGATAGGAGCGGTCATCCGTAGTTAGGCCTTACACTAGTATTGGTTATTTCGATAGGAGTGGTATATATTTTTATTTTTCATCTCTTATTTATTTACTCCCATCGACATACCCAATTCCAGTATAAAACGAACTACGATGGTTCATAATAGTTTAGGACAATATATATAATAATAACACAGATAAGTCAAATGCGGAAAATAGATAATAAAAAGTCTTATATATATAACTAAAGTCAGTTGATATACATGTGATACAATACATATGATACAACTACAACTGTCGACTGTGGAAGTTAAATATACAAGTACATTATCGTAAATAATATACATGAATATACAACATCATATACTATGACAACATCTACTCCAAATGATATAAAGAAACTTCATAGCTCTAGCAGCAACCCAAAGCAAGATATCTACAACCTGTAATAACTCGGTCTGACCCGAGTATTACATTCAAAAGAAAATAATACACGGGTCAGTCTAATTCAAACTCAGTTATTAATGCACGAAAGCAATAATAATTAAATAATCGATTAGACGACAGTCACAGATAATCTCGTCTATCCAATCCTTCAACAAGGAAATCGGATGACGGTAACTATAATGCATAACAGCATTGACAACAAATCAGCAGATTCAAATTATCAACAAAGATAAATAGAAAAAACATCAATGAAGGTAATTTAGAAAAACATCAGAATTGCCTAAACGACAATTAACGAAAAAATCTAATTATTAAATAAATAATTAGAAACTCATAATCTAATTATCAAATAGATAATTAGACAACAACAAAATGATCAAATCAAACCAAAACGCAATACGATTCAAAATATTGAATTGGACACACGAAACAATTCAAACAATTGAAATATCAATTAAAATGACAACTCGGGTAGGGCTGCAGTACACGCACGCGTGTACTGCCTCGCCACTACAACATGCATTACACAAATGATCAACGCATCAAAAGCAAAAGAAATACCAATAAAATCAATACCGTGTGGCTGCAGTTCACGCTTGCTTGCACTGCCTTACCACTACAGTGATGATGTACACAAAAGATCATCGAACCAAAATCAATGAAGATTCAAATATCAATGCCACGGCCTCAATGGTCAAAGTAGACAGACATGGACAATGTGCACGTATATACACAATGAAAATTCACAAGAGAACACAAGGTCGAACCCAAGAAAAGTCAGGTTCAACTCAAATGCAATTCAAATGAAATCGCAATGCGCGCACAAGGTCAAACCCGAGCGTTTCAGCTGGATTCAACTCAAGTGTAATTAGAAAAACAAATCCAATGTATATCAGATCAGTAATGCTCCAACCCAAAACCAAACTACAATGAACCAATGGACAGAACAAGTGCAGCCCCTACATGAATATTGGAAAGCATAAGTAATACAACAGTTCAATGAACTGCAAGTATCGACCTGGTATCAAATGACATGAACAGGGTGTACATGTGAAACAGGCTACACTTCATATCTATAGCAATGAATCCAATAAGCCAAACAAAACAAGGGATAGTTCAATTCAAGTAAAGTTTACTGCAGCTCAAGACCAATGCCATGAAATCAAGAATTGAACTCAAAATTCAAATGTACATTGAAACAGTAATTGGTGAAGTACTAGACTTCAAACTAGTGTACCAATGGATACCAGACTTGAGTAAAACAAGTGACTTGATGAATTTAACACAAAGACCATAAGTATAAACTCTACAGAGAAAATGCACAAACATAAATGAGCTAATGAACACTACAGGTCGGTGAAGAACCAAGACTCATGTACCAGACTCGACCAATGACCAAAGCTACTATGTGCCGAGAACTGATGCCAGAGAACTGCTCAAACCAACAAGCCAACATGGCAACGACAAATGCACCAGAGATGAACTCAGGATCAGGAAATATAAAATTGACAAATGCAAATCATAGAATGGCAGTGTCAATGTCAGGACAATTGCCACAGTTCAGATACTCCAAAAATTCCAAAAGTAACTGAGCATTGAAAATAACACAATAAGTTTAACAGTGTTTACAAAATTGATGTCGAACAAATTCTTGCAGAGAAAAATTCAAAGCAAGTACATAGCAGTGTGTGAACAGAAAAATAATTGGAGCTGAAGTCGTGAGTCGAACAAGTCAAGCTATAATAAAAATCAAAAACCAGACCAATATCAAAGAAACAACTCCATATGCTCAACTGGACCTCAAATGCAGTTATGACCGAGAAAACAACAAATCAATTCATCAAGTCAGGGAAAGTCACTGAAACAAAATCAAAAGTCACAAATTCAAACCAAGAAACCAAGCCGAGAAATCATTGCCGTGAAATTCAAGCCATTCGAAAATATACGAAATTGACAAAGTCAGATAAATCTCAAGCAACGAAAGTCTCGAATGAACGAAATTGAATTAAATGTGAGTGAAAATCACTCACCATTATTTCGACCAATTGAAGCAGCCGTGCTCAACTCAAGGAGACGAAAGTATATGAATTTAAAAAGTCAGATAACCCACTTTCATAAACTAATCAAAAGGCCGAAGACAAACTCAACATATATATATATATACGAACGACATCAAAGGGATTCGAACCTTAAATAAAACCCCAATTCATAAAATCTCTGAAATTCAAATTAGACGTGAGTGAGGGAAAGATCACTCACCTTTTTCTACAAACTCGACCAAAATAGAAGCGGCTGAAAGCATCTCAGAGGCGAGCATCTCAAAAGCAAGAAAATCGAGTTGTAATTGAGCATTCGTGATCGGCATCAACGAAGACGAGTAAAGTCGAAATCGAACCCTAGTTTTTGAACGAAGAGGCCGCCATTTATTTTTCTCTTTTTCTTTGTTCTAGGTTTTAACGAATGAACGAAATGAGAGAGAGAGGGGAACGGTATAACTTTCACGGTACCAATATCAAACGTGGGCCGAGATTGATTTTTAAAGCCCAAACTACACTTAACCATTTTTTTTTAACGAATATCGATTGGTTAAATGCCAAAAGCAATTAGCAACCAAATTAAATCATCATTTGACGATAATTTATTGTTACTAAAATCCCAGGGTTGTTACACACTTTTTCTTTTTTTTCGTTTTGATTTGTATGTAAAATATATAGGGTTTGCTTATGTTGTTTATATGTCTAGTCTGCATTTTTTTAATGTCGCATGCATATATCTGTAATACAATCTGCATATAACTATCTCTAGTATGATTTTACATATATTGTGTCGGTGTATATACATTTATTTGAAAATTTTGAAAAGAAATATGATGTACAGTCATCTTAATATGTGTTAAAGAAATAATAATTTGAAAATATAATATAAAGGTTCTATTTGATATGTGTAATGTTTATGGAATTCGTTTAAATCTATGTTAATATTTTAAATATTTTATGCAAACTTACGTTGATATTTTAAATAGATTTTTGTAATATATTTATTAGAATTCTATCCGTGTTGATTGTTTTCCCATTTTCTAATTTGTTGCAGCAGTCTTCTAGCTCTCCGCTGTTCGAATCTGCATTATAGCAGCAGTTTTTCTAGCTCTGTTAATTTCCCATGCTTATTCGTGTCCATTGATTTTCAATTTTCTTGTTCTCTATCCTCGAAAGGTGAGCAATCACTCATGATTGACATTCTTATATTTAGTAAATTTGATTTCACTTGAAACAACAATTGAAATATGCTGTTAAATTTGAATTGTTAGTTGTTTAACTGTTAAAGATGATATGCTATTATCTGCAATTGCTCACCTTTGATATATGACACCATATCCTGTTGTATACAATTTATTTAATTTGTTACTGATGATATTTGCATGTTGTTGATATGTTATGTTATTATCATATTTGTTCTCACTCTGCAAGTTCTCTGTTAGTTTAGAAATCCCTATGGGTTGAAATGACACATACCCAAATGATATTATAGATTAGAGAGAAATCATTATGGGTTGAAATGATAAACCCAAGCGATTTTCATTGATTTTGAAATTTTAGGATTGCGAGTTGAGATGATATACACGCGTAAATATTTAATTTTGCAAATTGAAATGATAAATATCTATATCGCTTTACCATCAAATAGAAAATTATATATGGACACTGTTGGTCTATATTTTGGAATCATTTCCAAAGTTTTGGAAGGAAGGATTTTATTAAATATTGATTTTTAAATATAATATAAAGATAGTTTATTTTGTAAAATTATATTTTTAAATTATATGTTTGAAAATTCTAAATTTATAAGTTAGTTTTAAAAATATAAATTTTAAGATTTTACTTGTATTTTTAAGATTTTTAAATATATAAAATAAGATTTAAAATAGATATATTAATAAGATTTAACCTGATATAATTTATATATTTATTAAAAAATTAATTTAATTAATATATATATTTAAATATTAATGTATATTTTTTAGTAACTTTAAATAAATGGCGAAAAAATAAAGTAAAACTGACTTGAAATTTAATTGGTCAATAATTGAATCTAAATAAGAATTTACTTGAACTTATTAATTTTGTGATTTTGAAAGATATGATTGATAACTTGATTTAATAAAAAAGTGATTAAATGAATATTTTAAATTTTAAATAAAATTGAGACTGAATATTTAATATTGATTTAAATTTCATAAATTGAGAATTACGTAATTGTTATTAAAATGATTAAGTGAATATTTTCCAATTTGAATAAAATTAAAGTTAAATGTTGAATATAAATGAAACTTATACTGAAAATGTTTTAATATTTAACTTTGAAGCTTATTGGACTTGAAATGATAGTTCAAACCTAGATTTGAAATCGTTAAAAATTTGAAGTCGTTTATTAAGAATTCGAACAAAATCTTTAAACTTTAAATTGATAGTGTTGAACTAGGGTTGACTTAAATTGAATTTTGGAATTTTAGTTGATTTAAATCGATTTATGAAATTGGATGAAATAAATACTAATGTGAAACTATTTCAGTATAATCCCTTTAAATAAATATAAACTATTTTAATTTATAACTATTTTAATATATAAATTATTATAATATATAAACTATTTTAATTTATAACTATTTAAATATATGTACCATATTCAATATCTAAACTATTATTATTTCAAAAGTGTTATGATTTCAAAAGTGTTATGATTTTAAAAGTATTATGATTTCAAAAGTGTTATGATTTTGAAAGTGTTATAATTTTGAAAGTGTTACGATTCTAGAAATGAATATTACTTAAAGTGAATAATGATATCGGATCGATATGCTTCTGAAATGAATACGATATTTTGATATGGAGTATGAACTATTTGAAATGAAATGACCACGATGTGAAATAAGCGTTTGGTCGTTAAAGAGACCGGGATCGGATATTGTCATACTGTCAACCAATACTAAAAACCACTTTAACAACTGTGTACACGGTGGAGAATCCATAACGAAGTTGGATTATTTGACGACGTTGTTGTATTGAGGTATGAAACGAGCCTTAAATAAGATGACTAAAACAGGTTGAATTGACGGGCCAAGTGAGGTAGCTCCTCCGATTGGACACACTTCTTCGATACCATTCTATTACTTTGTGATTTAATTTGGGTGCACCTTTGATTCGGGGAATGTTGTATGAGGTGGGAGATAGCCGCAGCTATGCATTACCACCAGCCTGGAAGTGTAAATTGGTAGAATCCTACCTAGAGTATAGCCTCGCATGCCTTGTCATCTACCTTATCGAGCCCACTACGATTTTGGTTTGTGTCGTGCCTATGGAATGCTCCCTGATCGCCTACAGGTTTGGTGGAGTTTATAGTACTGTATAAACTACGGAATTATATAAAATGTGTTAATGTGGATATGGGTAATGCCTTAACGCTATTTTAATACTTACTTTACTGATAGACGTATTATAATAGCGTATATTACTACATAGTAGATAGTTCCATGGATCCTTAGAGGATGGAAATCCCAAACATCCTTTAAGTTACTTGTATTTCAGTTGGCATTTCACTTGAGTTGAATTTACTGTTATAAGAATGTTAATCCTGACTCGAGTTTTTTGTATTTGCTTTATGCTCGGGTCAAACTGAGTGTCACAACATTTGAAACTTACCTTTGGAGATTGGAGCTTTGTTTAAAGATCTATCTATCCAACTTTCAGTTATTTCAGTTTATTCCAATCATTCACATTCATACTTGTCAGTTGCTTATGTATTAGAGATTTATTTGTATTTGAGATTATGTTCATTTTGTTTCAGACTCTGATGTTTTATAGTAGCTTCATGAACTACTATTTATCTATTCCGCTGCTTATTGTTGTAATACTCGGTGTCTGTGATTCTATGATTGATTTATTTACTGTATATGCTAAGTTTTGCCAAATATAAATTAACAATTTGTTGTTTTGAGCAATTCAAGTCTAACATGAGTAGAAGATCATCGATTTGAATGGTTCAAAACACCAGGTTGTTACAGTCTCTGCCATCTACCCAACCTGTAAGATGTTATGAGGAGGGGGTCAGAACTAAATTTCTTGGTGAATGGACAAATTATACACTTATGGGCTTAATTCTACATATACCTTTTAATTTCCATTTTCTGTTAAATTAGGTTTATTGGGTTTATACTACTCTTGCCACCGTGTGTGAATCGTATTCATTTACTCCCTAGTAGATGAAAACCTAATAACTAATATATATATATATATCTGTGTGTGTGTGTGTGTAGCTATATGTCGAATGACCGCATTGGTCCTAGGTATACCCATAGTACCTTCCATATTCTCCTCGAAAAGGACTCCATCGTCTTTCTCCTAGAGTGTTCTATGAATACATCTGTAAAAGACAGCTTCATGAGGCCTACAATATAGATGTTCCATTGTCTTCTAAGAAAACGTAAAACTATGTCCTCACTAGCCTATACTAATGCTCAGACATCCATAATGTACCACCCAGTGCATACCTTGAGGACTAAACGTAATCGTTCTGTCTACTCCTTGAATCCTGCTTAACAAGTTCTACCTTACACGGAACTCAGTCGGGGATTTTCTACACTTGTAAAGGACTACTTCGTTGGGCCTAGAATACAGATATTATACTTGATCTATCTCTTTTCTCATCGTGGCTATGGCCTCACGCAGCAACCCTCAACTAATCGAAAGACATCTAAAGAGCTAAGTGGTTGTGCCCTACTGCAAACAATCTAAACATCCAATTGGTTATGCCCCTCATCCAGTGTCTCGATAGTAAAAGAATCATTGACCTTTTGGTTTGATGCTGGCCTAATATCCGCATGAGACTATCCTTTTGTGTCCTGCCAACTAAAACCTACTTGCAAGTCAAAGTACGGTGTCATACGAATATACTACTCTAAACATCAACCATTTTGACCGCCTATAATGATTCTTCCATGCAAAAGCAGTCAAGGCAAACTCTCATGATGAAACACCTACAGACCTGCCTCTAGGTGACTGCTTCTTTTGGCCTACCCCAAAGGACCATCCTAGAGTACCCTCACATCCCGTTGATATCTCGTACTTCCTCTAGCCCAAAATATCTAAGTTGGACGTGCTTATTCTGTGCTAAAAATCTAAAATAAATTGCTTTGTTAGGCTCTTCATCCTTTGGGTGCTTCAAATGCATCTTACTCTTTTATTATACCACAAGTCTAATCTTTTATTTTGCGTTTGTTTACTTTTCTTATTTCGTTGGCTACTTATTTACCCTAATCAGCATAAGCATGTCCCAGCCTCACCTAGCTATTGTGAGATCATCAACTCCTGACTGAAAGGGTATGTTGTTGGTTTGCGCCCTGTTTCTATGTTTGAGTATTAACTTAGTGTACATTTAAAATAAGCCTTTTCTGTTCTTTCTGTTTGATTATAACCTATGTTATAATTTTACTTGCGGTTGTCACTTCTATATTCTTTTATAATTTGTATATTATAATTATAATTACAAACATCTCTTTTCTATTCTAGTCTGTTATTCTTTTATTATGACATTGAATTCTCTTTAATTCTCTCATGTTAGACGACAATCTTGTCTTCGGTCTTTGTCTGACTGTCACAAACTCGCTTATCATAATAACTGCTTTGTTATTATTCTACTATCTGCGTAGTAAATGCACATCTAGTTACATTACTCTAACCTTGTCTAATAATTAACTTGATTTCTTCTTTACTTTATTTAATTATTCACTTTATTTTCTTATATTTTAGGAAATGGTTCTATTCTATTTGGTTGGTTACAAAAACTGTGTTAAAAACCAATTTCCATGTTTTAATACTAAATAATGGTATAAACAATAATCCGTAACTGTAAGATATTTCTTTTATATTTCTTTACTTTTAGGGTAGTGCAAAATACAGTAATGTCTCTACTTTACACTAATTCCCTTTTTCTTTCTTTTATTCTTGCAATTACACTTATTTTTATTCTTAAACTGTGAAAATGTATTCTATTTTCTAAATCAACCAACTAAACTATTACTAACTTCCTTAATCAAGATATTAAATTTCCCCTTTTAGTTTATTTCCCCATTTTTGCATAATTTATAGTATATTTCTACTTTTTTTTAATCTTACATCTAATTTTTGTAAATTTAGTGTTTTTATGTTTTAGTGCATATTTGTTAATTCTTCTCTCTAACTATTTTGTTCGTCTAAAAAGAAATAAAAAGAAACTTACTTTTACGGGCTAAATTCCAACTTAATATAAATGTAAATAACAGCCAATAACTGTAAAAAACTGTAAATTTCTTACTTTTTGGCTTTTGCCCCTCTCTATAACTGTTAAGCCTAATATTATTCATATTTAATTAGATTACTATCTTTCTTTTCCATATAAATAATAATTAAATATAAGCTCTCCTAAAATTTACATTTATAGAAAACTAATAGAATTAATTACTCAAATAAATGTTGAAATAAAATAATTAGAAGGGAATCTAACGATGATATATCATAAACATAAAATATTTATAATTTAAATCCACTTACCTAAAGTCCTAAGCTTCAATCTCTATCCCTTTTAATTTGCTACGCTTTTCTCCGCTTTTTCCCTTTTTTGATTCGCTGTAAATTCCATGGCTTGTTTGTGTAATTCTCTGATTTGCTTGTATGTATATTCTTGCTTAATTTTATTTTTTGTTTGGGGAAAGATTTGACTAACATAGGAGAACGGAAGAGGGAGAAGAGAAGGGGATTTGCTGTAAATGACAACAACTAATTCAGAGAAAATGGTATGGGCGAGGGTTAAGTTACATTCAATTTATAGGTGTAGTGTATAATTAGGAACCATCCAGTTAACCCTAAAAACAATCCTCACCATCAAAACTTAATTTGGTTTACGTTGGCTTATAACGTATATCTCTCCAATGTTATTTATTTGTTCCTTTGTTATATGACCCTATTAATCTAGGTTTCCTTCTAAATAAGATTCTCTCATTAATTATCCAATTAATTAGATCATATGAGTGTGTGTCCAATATTAATTGATTCTTATACATTACAATTTCTTACCTATTTGAACACGTCAATTAATACTTCTATTAATTGAATGCATATAAAAGTTATACTTTTTAATTTATCCTTATTGATTTACCATCATCATAAACCTAATTACTATGTTTGATTTTTGTACGCGTTCCAATTTTTTTAACTTAGAAACAAATAAATCTATAACTGGAGTTTTCTTCTAGCTAATTAATTTACATTGTCAACTATTGTAAAATTGACATATTCTTTGATAAATTAATGCCTTTTTTAAATGCTGAACTAATTGCCCATCAATCAATTGACATGTTTTTCCGTTTTAATCGATATCCAAATTAATTCCTATGCATCACTCAATCACACATTTATTAATTGTACATATTTTAACCGCCAATTCATTACCCAATTAATTGACATATATGTTTTCCTCTTTTATTAATTGATGCTTACCTATTGTCTTTATTTAATTTCTCAATTAATCGACTATGTCAATTATAAGTTAATATATGTATGGTATCATTTAGTTTATTCCCCACATATATTTCCCTTTATCAGAAGATCCTTAATTAATTAATTTTATAAAAGTGACATATTCTCTAACTAATTGACGCCTTTATGTCCCTTAATTAATTCCCCTTTTAGTTGATTGATGTGTCAATTAATCACACACTCATTGGTTGCATATATCTATGTGACCTCTTAATTTTTTAAATGCATATATTTGACATTTATATTTTTCACTATTTTGCAATTATGTAATTCAATATATTTTATTTATCGTTAAAGTGCTGTGTATTACACCAAATCAGAAGGTTCTTTTGTATGACTCTAGACTTCCCTTATTCCCTAGGAAATTAAAATCAAGATGCACTGGACCATTTGTGACACGAACTATTTTTCCACACGGTGTCATAGAAATAAAAATCCAAGGGATGGAACCATTTTTAAAGTCAATGGTCATCACTGAAAACCATACTTGGAATAGCTAAGTAATCAAGAGGTGGAGTTCATGATTCTTTATAAGCCATACTATATCTAGTAAGAAATGTTAACCCTCTTTTGTAAACATATACATATATATCCCGTAACACTCATTATATCATGCATTGACTGTGGTGACACGGTCAAAATTAAGTGTGGGGGAAGTGTAACGACCCGTATTTTTATGGATCGAAATATCGTAGCATAATTGTCATTAGGTCGTGTGGAAGTTAACTCGTGTGGTGCTTAAGTCGTGGACGTGTTAAGGGTTAGCTCGTGAGAAGCTTAGGTCGAGTGAAGCGACTTATAGAAGTTTCGACTTAAGAAGATTAGCGGGTTAGTGGCTAACGGCTTAGGAAGATAGGCCGACTTAAGGAATTAACGACCTAAAAGCTTATGGGTTAGCGAGTTATAGAAGCTTAGGTCGTGTGATAGCTTGGGTCGGTGGAGCGACTTATGGGATTGGACCGACTTAGGGGTAATGACCTATAGTATTGGCCGACTTAAGTATAGGGACGACCTAAGTTAGATCGGAGTGTAGTTAGGTCGGCTAACCCGTGTTTAGTTAAGTCGTGACCGACTTATGTTAGGTCGCGTGTTTGGGTGGGGTCGTGTCTGCGTTGAGTCGCACATGGGTTAAGTCATGTGCGTGTTAGGTCGGCTTAGAGTTAGGTCGTATGCCACATACCTGTTGAGTCGTTAGGTCGTATGCCGCGTACCCAGTTAGGTCGTTGAGTCGTGTGGGGTTGCTAAGTAGTAAGTCGCAAGGGTAGTTAGGTCGGCATCCCTGTTAGAACGTTAAGTCGGCATCTCTTCAACATCGTTGAGTCGGCCATACTGTTAAGTTGTAAGTCAGCAAGGGACTAGGTCGTTGAGCTTGATAGGTCGTGGGGTCTGATGAGTCGTGGACGACTCATGTGATAGGTCGGCGGCGACTTAAGGGGCGGTGACTCATGTGGATTTCTGCCTATAAATAGAAGGGTTTGGCTCACTTTTTGGCATCGAATTTTGAAGCGACGAAGTGCTGCCATTTTGAGAGCTCGACTACAACACTTCTTCACTTCTTTTCTCCACTCTAATCTAGTGATTCCTTCCATCTAAATTGAAGATCAAATCGAAGATCCAAGAGCGAAAGTTGAAGATCTCCATCCATTGAAGAGAGATTTCATCGTTTGAAGCGGAGCTTTGGAGGATCAAGCTTGATTCCTTGCTGTCCAGATCTGAAGTTGGTTGTTTTTGAGGTGTTTAGGTATTTTGGTGAGTGGTAGTTATCTCTCACACGGACCTAAGGGAGTATATTGGATCGGTGGCTTGTTTATGTGTTAAAGATAGTGATTTCATGCATTTTCCCTAAGTCTGCATGTAGATCCATCATCTATGAAATTTTGATATCCATTTTACTACATGTTCACTTATGCAAGTTCATTCATCAAGTTGTAGAGATGTTGTTCATAATTCATGCTTGTTAGAATGCATGTTAGATTTGAACTCTTTATTTACGAAATTGCCATTATTGTTGTAATTGTTTATTTAGATCTTGTTTGAATGATTGATTACTTTGATTAATGTTTGATTTGATGGATTAGTTGATTGATAACTTGATTTGGACAAGTTGGTCGAAGATGATTCAAAAGCTAAGTGGAAAGGCACTTGAATAAGGAAAGCTGCCTGTGGCATACGAAGCGGATGTTGAAGCTCATATGGATAGATTTGATGATGATGGACTTTGCCATGATGCGATGAGGCAAACCATGATGTTGAGATGGGACTTTGTTATGATGCGTTGAAGCAAAGCATGATGTGAGAAAGCCTTGGTTTAATCCAGACGGAATCATCCCAAGCATGTTGATAACTCGGTGATGCGGTCCGAGTTTGTGGATAATGGTTAGCTTGAGAGGCGCTTGAGCTAGTATGGGAATAGTCGTCGAGGAGGATGACTAGAAGGCTGAGATTTTATCATTGTTGAAGGTTCTAGCATGCTCAAAGCAAGAGTACGTTGGGACGGGTCACGATGACGTTCCAAGCATGGGTCACGATGATGTGCTAGTACTCTGGGCAGATGCGATAGTCCTAGGCACGGGTCATGATGACGTGCGGAGTTATGTCTAGAACCGGGGTTGCCATTAACCCTTGACGGACGGCTGAAAGAAGGTGCCGGTCATTCAATTAACGGTGATATCAAAGCAATGATAACAGTGATAGTCAGAGTCATGGATGTTTGGTTGCACCATCATTCGATCTCAAGAGCGATGTTTTCTGGGTGCTTATCTGATCTTGGTTTAGGCCTTGGGGGTTTGTACTTGAAAAACATCGACCTTGACTCGAGTGTTAATTGCTTTACTTAAATTGTCTGCTTTGCTATGTTTGTTTATGCTTAGAGGGTCTGGGGGCTATCACTGTGGAATGAGGTGGAGTGGGATGGTTGAGTTCATATTCCTTTTACCCTTTATGCTCTTTTGGTATGTTTGATAGTTGATTTACTGCTCACTAAGACTGTTGTCTGACTCAAGGTTTTATGTATAACTCTTATTACCTTGGGCTGTTCATCCATGTTGGGATGGGCAGACTAGGTAGCAGGTGACAGGTGCTGTTCTTGGCTACCAACGCTGTTGATGACGAAGACGAGCTGGAGGCTTTTACATATTGTTTTCCTACTATATGTACTGGATGTTCCGCTGTTTGTTTGATACTCTGAGTGTTATGTAGTGAGGCTTGATGTATTGACTATTCAGATGATTGTATAAAACTATTATGAGTTTATATGATTCTGTTCTATGGAGCTTCACTATGTATATTTTCTATTGTATTTTGTCCATGCGCTGTGAGTAATACGATAGACTATTCTGTTTTACCTTACCCTGACTATCGTCCATGGCTGCCTGGCACACCTTTCAGCGCATCTTTTCCTTGTTTTCGTGCGGGATTCATGGGCGGTCGTCACATTTGGTATCAGAGCTTTGGTTAATCGATTTTAGCCAACGCTCGCTGACGTAACTACGTATGAGAGACGTAATTGTATTTTGATCGATGATTACTATATATAATATAGTAGTTTAGAAGGATTTGAACTCCTTATGTAGTTGTTTCTCATGGTGTTCTAAATCATTCCTTTTGTAGATATTAATGATGAGTCGAAGTGAGAGACAAGCTGCTAGGGAAAGTCGTGCTGTTGGGGGAGCTACTGACTATGCTGCAATGTTCGAAGCTATGATGACTTCGATCATGAGAAGGATGCCAACTTCAGGATCATCAGTAGATGTTGGAGTTCAAGTTCAAGCTCCAAAACCAGTGGATTTTGCTAAGTTGTGCAAAGACTATACTTCTCTTGGAGGAAAGGTTTTCTTGGGGATAGAATCAACCATTGAAGTCCAAAGATGGATAGATGCTTGTAGAAGGATATTTGGTGATTTGGGAATTGAGGATGCAACTAAGAGAAAGCTTGCATCAAGACAGCTTCAAGGGAGAGCTTCGGATTGGTGGAATTCTATCACCATTGATACTCCAGAGGAATAGATTACTTGGGAGCAATTCCAAGTTAGATTTGAAGCTAAGTTCATTTCTACAGCTCAGAAGTCTGTTCTGTTTAAGAAGTTTGTGGAGCTCAAGCAAGGTGGGAGACCAGTTCTTGAGTATGTTTCTGAGTTTGAAGCTTTGTCCAAGTATGCTCGGTCATATATTGATTCTCCCTATCATTAGAATGAGAAGTTTATGACAGGCTTGGATAGTTATCTTGGGAGGCAGTTAGTGGATCATCTGGACGATCCGTTTGAGAAGATTGTGGAGAAAGCTCTCAGGCACGAGAATCTGTTTCCTAAGGAAGGATCTGTTGTTGCTGTGACCAAGGAGCAAAATGGAAACAAGAAGAGGAAGCAGCAGCAGCAGAAGGGTAGGGATGGCCAGAAAAAGCCAAAGGGTGAAGTGATCTGCTACAATTGTCGGTAGAAGGGCCATTTCTCTAGGGATTGCAAGAATCCAAAGGTGCAGTTGAAGTGCCACAACTGTGATAAGCTGGGGCATATCAGGAAGGACTGTCCAGAACCGAGGAAAGATAAGCAGATTGTGCAAGCTTATGCTTTGGGAGCTGTTCCATCATCTTCGAAAGCTCCTACTGCAGATGAGAAAGGGAAGAGCGTGGTGGTTCAACGTACCCTTTCCATTTGTGGTGTTCCAGTTAGGGTGTTGTTTGAACTGGAGCGTCGCATTCTTTTGTTTGTAATGAACTAGTAGGCCGGTTGGGTTTGGAACCGGATATTGTTGATAGACCATTGGTTGTGACTAATCCAATTGGGGGTTCGTCTTGTTTGAGTATGTTATGCCGTGGTCTAGTTGTGTCGAGTCATGATTGCTCTTTTGTTTGTGATTGTTTTGTTCTGAACTTTGCGGGGTTCGGAATTATTTTGGGGATGGACTGGCTTAGGAAATATGCGGCAAAGGTTGATTGTGAGAAACTGGAGGTGACAGTCGGGAATGTGGAAGGGCGAAAGGTTGTGATAGGATGTAAGCATGAAGAAGGCGTCTTCATGAGCTTCATGTATTCGCTGGTTGTTCCACGGGATGGACTGTCATCGATGCCGGTCGTGAATGGATTTGAGGACGTCTTTGACGAGGTCAAAGGGTTACCGCCGCATAGGGAGATCGAGTTTCATATCGATCTAGTTGAGGAAGCCAGACCTGTTGTGATGCCTCTTAGGCGGATGGCGCCTAGGGAGCAGCAAGAGTTGAAGGTGCAAGTTGATGACCTTTTACGGAAAGGATTCATTCGGCGTAGCGTGTCCGAATGGGGTGCACCAGTTATGTTCGCAACCAAAGCAGATGGATCGTTGAGGTTGTGTGTGGATCATCGTGAGCTGAATAAAGTGACTAAGAAGAACAAGTATCCATTGCCGAGAATAGATGACTTGTTTGATCAGCTTCACGAAGCTAAGGTGTTTTCTCAGATGGATTTGGAAACGGGATTTCACCAGTTAAGAGTGGCGAAGGATAGTGTGCCAAAGACTGCTTTTAGGACACCATCCGGATTCTATGAGTGGCTGGTAATGCCGTTTGGTTTGACCAATGCACCAGCATATTTTGTGGATCTTATGAATAGAGTATTCAGAGATCAGTTGAACAAGTTCGTACTTGTGTTCGTGGATGATATTCTGATTTATTCCAGAACTAAAGAGGAACACAAGACACACTTGCGGATTGTTTTGGAAATCTTACGGAAACATCAGCTAAAGGCTAAGTTTTCAAAGTGTCACTTCTGGAAGAGTGAAGTGAGGTTGTTAGGCCATGTTATTTCTGGAAATGGGATAGCGGTTGATCCCGCTAAGGTGGCAGCAATCCAGGATTGGGTTAGACCTAAGAATGCATCTGATGTGAGAAGTTTTCTTGGATTAGCAGGATATTATCGTCGGTTTATCAAAGACTTTTCCAAGATAGCTGCACCGTTAACAGGATTGACGAAAAAGAACCAAGTTTTTAGATGGGATGCTAAGTGTGAGCAAGCTTTCGGAATCCTGAAAGAGCAACTGACGAGTGCTCCTGTTTTGGTTATTCCTAGTAGGAATGATGAGATGGTGGTTTACACCGATGCATGTGGTACTGGACTTGGAGCAGTGCTAATGCAAAGGGATAAGGTTGTTGCATATGCAAGTCGACAACTGAAGCCGCATGAAAGGAATTATCCGACTCATGATTTGGAGTTAGCGGCAATTGTATTTGCTTTGAAGATGTGGAGACATTACCTATTGGGAGTTCGATTCGAGTTGTTTACAAATCATAAGTCGTTGAAGTATCTGTTCTCCCAAAAGGATTTGAATCTTCGACAGCAACGATGTCTAGAGTTCTTAGCATCATATGATTTTGGTATAGCCTATACTCCGGGAAAAGGTAACGCAGTGGCAGATGCGTTAAGTCGAAAACATGCAGGTTTGGGAGCCATGTTTTCGGAATGGAAGAATCTTGAGTATTTGGTTGGATTTGACTTCAGGCCTAGATGTGAATTGGAACCTGAGATGTTGGAAAACTTATCAATAAGACTTACTCTTGTGGAAAGGATTGGTGAGAGCCAAAAGCGAGACGATAAGCTTGTCAAGATTATCCGTGATTTGGAATCTGGATTGGATCTACAGAAAGATAAAGGATTCGAAGTCAATCGAGAGGGTTGGCTTCGGAAGCAAGGACGACTAGTTGTTCCTGATATAGATGGATTGAGAGATGAAGTTCTGAGGGAAAGTCATCACTCGAAGTTGACAATTCATCCAGGTGGAAATAAGATGTATCGTGATATGAAGAGAACCTATTACTGGGAAGGTATGAAGAAGGATGTTGGAAATTTTATTTCCAAATGTATGAATTGCCAGTTGGTAAAAGCTGAACAGAAGAAGCCAAGTGGATTGCTTCAGCCATTAGAGGTTCCTACATGGAAGTGGGAGCAGATATCGATGGATTTTATCGATGGTCTACCTAGAACAAGAACGGGAAATGAAGGGATTTGGGTAATTGTAGATCGTTTGACTAAGAGTGCAAGATTCATTCCTGTTCGATCAACTAGGACTGCATCGAAGTTGGCTGAGCTTTATGTTAAGTGGATAGTTCGATTCCATGGTATTCCGAAGAGTATAGTGAGCGATCGAGATCCATTGTTCACTAGTGGATTTTGGAAAAGCTTCCAAGAAGTTTTGGGAACCAAGTTGTGTTTGAGTACAGCTTATCACCCCCAAACAGATGGTCAGACCGAGAGAGTCAATCGAGTTTTGGAAGATCTCCTTAGAGCGTGTGTTTTGGACTTCGGAGGATCATGGGAAGATCATCTTCATTTGGTGGAATTTTCATATAATAACAGTTACCAGTCAAGTATTGGTATGGCACCATATGAGGCACTGTATGGAAGACCATGTAACTCTCCGACATGCTGGTTGGAAACTGGAGAAAAGTTGATACTTGGGCCAGAAATGATTCGACAGACTACGGATTGTATAGAGATCATTCAGCGACGAATGAAGGCAGCCCAAGATCGTCAGAAAAGTTATGCCGATAAGCATCGTAAGGATTTGGAATTCGACATAGGTGATATGGTTTTTGTGAAGATTTCTCCACTGAAGAATGTTATTCGATTCGGGAAGAAAGGAAAGTTGACTCCGAGATTTGTTGGACCATTCGCGATCATCGAGCGAATTGGAAAGCTCGCCTATAAATTGGAGTTACCAGAAAAGATGGCGGGTGTGCACAATGTTTTTCATGTATCTTATCTACGGAAGTATGTGCATGACTCGAATATGGTGGTTTCTGCTGATAGCTGTGAAGATTTAGAAGTTGATCCAGTTGTTACGAGACCTCGTAAGTCGCTTCGTGTTGTGGGAACCGACACGAAACAGCTTAGGAGGAAGGTAGTCAAGTTGCTCAAGGTACCATGGAGTGATGATGTTAACGACTGTACATGGGAGGAGGAAGAGAGGATGAAGGCAGCTCATCCTGGACTCTTCGAGGTATGGCCCTAAGGTGTCGTGACGTCTCACGAATTTGTAACTTGTTCTAGTCTTAGAATTCTGCATGCAAGGCTAGTAGTTGGATGCATGGTTTGTTGATTGCTATGGATGGTAGGCATGCAGAATAGTTTTGATTGCTCTTGTTTGTTTGGAATTTCGGGGACGAAATTCCTAAGGGGGAGAGAATGTAACGACCCGTATTTTTATGGATCGAAATATCGTAGGATAATTGTCATTAGGTCGTGTGGAAGTTGACTCGTGTGGTGCTTAAGTCGTGGACGAGTTAAGGGTTAGCTCGTGAGAAGCTTAGGTCGAGTGAAGCGACTTATAGAAGTTTCGACCTAAGAAGATTAGCGGGTTAATGGCTAACGGCTTAGGAAGATAGGCCGACTTAAGGAATTAACGACCTAAAAGCTTACGGGTTAGCGAGTTATAGAAGCTTAGGTCGTGTGATAGCTTGGGTCGGTGGAGCGACTTATGGGATTGGACCGACTTAGGGGTAACGACCTATAGTATTGGCCGACTTAAGTATAGGGACGACCTAAGTTAGATCGGAGTGTAGTTAGGTCGGCTAACCTGTGTTTAGTTAAGTCGTGACTGACTTATGTTAGGTCGCGTGTTTGGGTGGGGTCGTGTCTGTGTTGGGTCGCACATGGGTTAAGTCGTGTGCGTGTTAGGTCGGCTTAGAGTTAGGTCGTATGCCGCATACCTGTTGAGTCGTTAGGTCGTATGCCGCGTACCCAGTTAGGTCGTTGAGTCGTGTGGGGTTGCTAAGTCGTAAGTCGCAAGGGTAGTTAGGTCGGCATCCCTGTTAGAACGTTAAGTCGGCATCTCTTCAACATCGTTGAGTCGGCCATACTATTAAGTTGTAAGTCAGCAAGGGACTAGGTCGTTGAGCTTGATAGGTCGTGGGGTCTGATGAGTCGTGGACAACTCATGTGATAGGTCGGCGGCGACTTAAGGGGCGGCGACTCACGGGGATTTCTGCCTATAAATAGAAGGGTTTGGCTCACTTTTTGGCACCGAATTTTGAAGTGACGAAGTGTTGCCATTTTGAGAGCTCGACTACAACACTTCTTCACTTCTTTTCTCCACTCTAATCTAGTGATTCCTTCCATCTAAATTGAAGATCAAATCGAAGATCCAAGAGCCAAAGTTGAAGATCTCCATCCATTGGAGAGAGATTTCATCGTTTGAAGCGGAGCTTTGGAGGATCAAGCTTGATTCCTTGCTGTCCAGATCTGAAGTTGGTTGTTTTTGAGGTGTTTAGGTGTTTTGGTGAGTGGTAGTTATCTCTCACACGGACCCAAGGGAGTATATTGGATCGGTGGCTTGTTTATGTGTTAAAGATAGTGATTTCATGCATTTTTCCTAAGTCTGCGTGTAGATCCATCATCTATGAAGTTTTGATATCCATTTTACTACATGTTCACTTATGCAAGTTCATTCATCAAGTTGTAGAGATATTGTTCATAATTCATGCTTGTTAGAATGCATGTTTGATTTGAACTCTTTATTTACGAAATTGCCATTATTGTTGTAATTGTTTATTTAGATCTTGTTTGAATGATTGATTACTTGGATTAATGTTTGATTTGATGGATTAGTTGATTGATAACTTGATTTGGACAAGTTGGTCGAAGATGATTCAAAAGCTAAGTGGAAAGGCTCTTGAATAAGGAAAGCTGCATGTGGCATATGAAGCGAATGTTGAAGCTCATATGGATAGATTTGATGATGATGGACTTTGCCATGATGCGATGAGGCAAACCATGATGTTGAGATGGGACTTTGCTATGATGCGTTGAAGCAAAGCATGATGTGAGAAAGCCTTGGTTTAATCCAGACGGGATCATCCCAAGCATGTTGATAACTCGGTGATGCGGTCCGAGTTTGTGGATAATGGTTAGCATGAGAGGCGCTTGAGCTAGTATGGGAATAGTCGTCGAGGATGACGACTAGAAGGCTGAGATTTTATCGTTGTTGAAGGTTCTAGCATGCTCAAAGCAAGAGTACGTTGGCACGGGTCACGATGACGTTCCAAGCACGGGTCACGATGACGTGCTAGTACTCTGGGCAGATGCGATAGTCCTAGGCACGGGTCACGATGACGTGCGGAGTTATGTCTAGAACCGGGGTTGCCATTAGCCCTTGACGGACGGCTGAAAGAAGGTGCTGGTCATTCAATTAACGGTGATATCAAAGCAATGATAATAGTGATAGCCAGAGTCATGGATGTTTGGTTGCACCATCATTCGATCTCAAGAGCGATGTTTTCTGGGTGCTTATCTGATCTTGGTTTAGGCCTTGGGGGTTTGTACTTGAAAAACATCGACCTTGACTCGAGTGTTAATTGCTTTACTTAAATTGTCTGCTTTGTTATGTTTGTTTATGCTTAGAGGGTCTGGGGGCTATCACTGTGGAATGAGGTGGAGTGGGATGGTTGAGTTCCTATTCCTTTTACCCTTTATGCTCTTTTGGTATGTTTGATAGTTGATTTACTGCTCACTAAGACTGTTGTCTGACTCAAGGTTTTATGTTTAACTCTTATTACCTTGGGATGTTCATCCATGTTGGGATGGGCAGACTAGGTAGCAGGTGACAGGTGCTGTTCTTGGCTACCAACGCTGTTGATGACGAAGACGAGCTGGAGGCTTTTACATATTGTTTTCCTACTATATGTACTGGATGTTCCGCTGTTTGTTTGATACTCTGAGTGTTATGTAGTGAGGCTTGATGTATTGACTATTCAGATGATTGTATAAAACTATTATGAGTTTATATGATTCTGTTCTATGGAGCTTCACTATGTATATTTTCTATTGTATTTTGTCCATGCGCTGTGAGTAATACGATAGACTATTCTGTTTTACCTTACCCTGACTATCGTCCATGGCTGCCTGGCACACCTTTCAGCGCATCTTTTCCTTGTTTTCGTGCGGAAGTCATGGGCGGTCGTCACATTTGGTATCAGAGCTTTGGTGTGGTGACACGGTCAAAATTAAGTGGGGGGGAAGTCTCATCTTCATTTTTGATTTTTCGTGGTTTACTTTTTGCATTTTCTTCCCAAAACTCAAAACTTAAAAAAAAAAAATCTCAAAACAATTTTTTTCTTTTTAGCACATTGATTTACTTTTGAAGAAACACTATATGATAAGTATATGTTTTTGGTTATTGAATTGAAATTTTTGAATCTTTATTTGTCTCAACAAAATAAAATAAAGTTTGATTACAAGTAACTATGGTTTAACTAATATATAGGAAGGTTCATAGGTGATAATTATGAAGTATATCCTAATCGACATCTTTATTTAAAAGAATGGTTGATTTAAAGTAAAAGTGATAAAAAATTTTATCTTTTAAGTTAACTGGTGCTAAGATGATTTTTAAAAACTCTCTCTTTTAAAAAAAAATAGGAAAAAACTTTTATAAAAATAAAAAATCCTAGTGTTAAGTGTTCACACACAATTGTGTAAACTCGCCATGCTCTGTACCCTTCTCACGTAAGCCCAAAAGGTAGTGCATGATCGGTATATCTGGCCTTAATTTATCTGAGTTAGGTATATGCAAATAGATTTAATAAAAATGACCATCTAGAGTTATGTGTTCATATGCAAGTGTGTACACTCGCCATGCTCTGTACACTTCTCACGTAAGTCCGAAAGGGAGTGCATGATCGGTATCTCTGGCCTCAATTTATCTGAGTTAGGTGTGTAAATAATAATAATGTTTATACTTTTCAAAAATAGAAAGAGCAAGCAATTGAAATCCAAGCACTATTTTCACTTAGTTGATTATACATGTTATTCAAAAGAAACAAAAAAACCACTCTGAAAATCTTCGATAATCGACTAAGGATCCATTACATAGTTCAACTATATAATCAACCGAAATAACTAGCAAAATTAAAGTCTAATTGTGATTTTAACTTAATTTTTGTTGGATGTTTTGATAAGTGAAATGACTAAAATTTCATGATGATGACCGAAACTTATATCAACTTATTCATATCAATTTAAAAATAAATTCTTCATTTGTAAATATTTTATAAAACTTGTATTCATATCTTTGTAAATAAATCTTACATTTAGGAATTTTTCATGTTGCATTTGGATTTTTTAGGCAGTATCCGCTGAAATCCCTCAGGAGACAACACTTTTCCTACTAGGGACACCTAGTGGTTTAACGACTTGTTGCATGTGCTCAATGCAATCGTGCTTCTGAAAGTGGATTTATCTTAGTTTTTCTTTATTCAATGACGAATAAAAAGATAAGTGTGGAGGTATTTGATATGCACTAAAAATGTATATTTTTACTCACACGCTTAATCTCATTTTAGTAAAATAAATGTCGTAATTGGGTGTTTTACATGTTTAAAAACAAATTTCAAAAATGCTTTCAAGTCATCGTTCATGCATCTACATGGGAGAAAAACGGTAATTTTTGTGTTTAAATTTATTTGGAAAAAACTACTTGCACATTTTAAATCATTTTGTAGGAATTTGGATTCAATTTGGAAATGGCTTCATATATGTATGCATGCACAAGTGAAGGAAGCCAAAGAAATAAAAGAATTCATGTAATAATGGAGGACCCCACTTACCCACTAACCATGAACCACAATTAAGAGCTAATGCACATGCTAGTGGGATTAAAAGCATATGCACATTTAATAGAGGATTAATTTCATGCTAATGACAACTTGGAGGTCAGACTACCTCAAGGGCATTTTAGGGAGTCCCCTAAAAATGGATTAGGGTTTTAGTCATGTATAAATAACCCTCTTATGTTCATGTAATGGAGTTTCTAATCTTCTTATTATATTATGCAAGTTGCAGCTACAAAATTAATAAGAAATAAAATGGCTTTCTAAGCCTCTTCTTCTTCTTTGTTCTTTAGTTGCCTTTATTTATTTTATGCTCGTTTTTATTTACATACTCTCTTTCCTTTTATGCTAGTAGATTAGATTTTCATTTATGCACTTAGTATAGTTTTATTATTATGCCAAGTTGTTAGTTCTTTTTATTTTAATTAGCTTGCAATTTCTTTTTTTATTCTTTGTTGCAATCTACATGTTTTGAAATGATAACAAAAATGAGAAGCTAAACCCCTTCAATTTAAGGGTAATGAAGATTTTTTAATCATGTAGATTCAATATATTTGCTAATTTATGATCCCTTTTATGCTTCATGTATAGTTAGATGTTGATGTAAGTTTACTAGTGAATTTGATAGCCTATGTTGTTTACCACTAATAGGCTATTCGTACTTAAATATAAACACAATTTACATTAACATTTAACTAAATGATTTCGATCATGGAATTAAAATAGAATCAAAATTTTATGACCTATGTCACTAATAAAAAATAGTAAATAGATCATGCTTAAAATAGCTTTTTTAGTTTCATATTCATTTTCATGACATTTAACAAAGTGGTTTTAGTTATTGTATTAAAGTTTGATAGCTTAAGTTATGTTAATTAATAACATAAACATATCACGCTTATGATAAATACATCAGTAGTTCTACTTAGATTAAAATGAGATATCATAGATTGATTTTGTGTTGATTTATGTGAGAGGATGAGAGTGGATTTGCCTCTAAATTGTCTTTTAATCTCATATTTTTTATAACTTTTATTTGCAGTTAGTTTTTGCATTTCCTTTAGTTTTAACAATCTCAAACTCTTTGGGTTAATTTGTGTGATATCCTGAAAATTTAGGGCAATATCAATTTAATAATCTACATTAAAAATTAAATTGATTTAATAATATTTGTTAATAATATTTGAATTGATTTAAAAATCTCATTTTCAATAAATATTTAACTGATAATTTATCTGTTAAAAGCTAATTCAAATTGTTTCTATTTATAATGTATATATGTATATAATTGTATATATTATAAATAGATAAGCTCTGTTTTAAATTAATAAATAAAGTTATGGTTTCTAATTCTATTATTTTTGATAATTTGGAAATTTAATATTGAATAAATAATAATATGGTTTAAAGATACTCAAGATAAGATTAAAATTTGTTTAAATGATTTTAACTTAAATTTAAACTTAACAAAGGTTGTTTGATTTTAAATGTGGTTAATAAAATTAGTAATATATTTAGGTAGTGATAATTTCATTATTTTAATTTAATAACTAGTTATTTTAAAACAATCTAAATAATGTAATATTTTTACAAATGGATTTCAATACAAATAGAAATGGTTATTGGAAAATTATTTAAATACATGTATGTGTATTTTGGAGTAAGCTAGAATTTGAGAGATTTAAAAATAAGTCTTTCAAGAATATTTAAAAAAATAATAATAAATAAATCTTATACATATTAAACATAAGTCTAAATACATATACATATGAAGCTATGATTTGGGTATAAAATAAATTCTTTCAAGAATGTCTAAGATGAAATAAATTTTATAAAACATTTAAACAAGAAAAATAAACAGCTATGTATATAGGATATAAGCATTCCCAGGCAAGTGAAAACATTTGTATGTAACTTGTAACTGTTTTGAATACAAGAACAAATCAGGTAAGTATATCAGCAACACATGTAAAATAAAATGCAAAGCTAAGAAAAAGAAACATGTAATCATGTCTATACAATAATTATGTTGGCAATTAAACAAAGTAAAAATAAAATGCTTGCAGCTTGTAAATAAAGTATGCAGGCAAGTAATCATGTCTGTACTATAGTTATGTTAGCAACTAAACAAAATAAAATAAAATGCAAAGGAAGTATAAAACAAAGGCAAGTAAATACAAGAGGCAGGCAAGAAGTAAAAGAATGCAAAGCTAAGCAATAAAATATAAACAATGAAATGTAAAAATATCTATGCATAGAATAAGCTAAATAGGAAACATAAAAGTAGATCAACATTTAAAGCTTTCATCTCTAACATACAAACAAGTCATTTCGAATTTGTATAAAAATCTTTCAGCCTCCTTTTGAAAAAGTCTTGCCTGATACAAACAAAATGAAATATTTGTACCTGCAAATTGCCTAAACCCAGTAAACACCTCACCCTATAAACTTCTATATATACATGTCTTTCTTCTTTAGTTCGTTCAACATAGCATAGTAAACTTAACATATACAAGTAGCATTTCTTTTTTTGTTTACTACTGATGCATCATCAACAAGGCAAGAAGTTTTGGAAAGCAAAACAGTTTCCAGTTTTTTTCAAAACTGTCAAACCAGAAGTGCTCTGTCATCCTCAAGCATTTGTGAGTAACATTCTTTTTTTAAAAATTATTTTAGTTTTACAATCTGATGCATGTTGATATTTGGATGCTTAAGTATATGGTTTGAATATATATTTAATCATTTTACTCTGGTGTTTGTGTGATGGAAATTTTGTATAGTTCAAACCTGCAAATTCAAACTGCTTCCATTTAAAACTTGCTCTATTTCTTTTCAAAACTTTGGTGAGCAATATTCTTTTGATTGAACTAAATTAGTTGCTTGTGTATAACTAGAAAAAAATGTTTATGTTGTAAATTGCTGATATGTTTATATGTGAAAGTGTGGATGTATATATCCTGTACAAATTTTGAGATGCCTCTGATTGTTTTTCCCCAGGTCAAAATGTGTAGACAAATGTTTATTTTTGTTCAAATCACAACCAGGATTGTAAATACAAACCAAGATGGTTTGTTTGTACAGGAATTTAACTTTAAAATTCTGTTTAAGCTAAATCAACTTATCAATGTCACTGGAAACCAAAATGCTTGAGCAGACAAATTAAAATCTAAACTTTTTAATTTACGAATTCAGTGATATATACTGAATTCTTATACTTTAATATGAATTTTAAAACAAAATTTATAATTTTTAGAATGGGCATTTAAGAGCAGTTCTGGAATGAATATAAAATGCAAACTTGGGGATTTCTGGTGATCTTGTTGCTCTGGGGGTCTGGGATTCTCAGCAATGGTGGAGGAGTGATCAGTGTTGAGGGCAAAAATGGTGAGTGGTGTTGAACTTCGGCGAGGAGGCAACGGTGGCGCGTTATCTCCTGTAAACCTAGTTTGATCTAGGTGGAGTTTTTGGGTCAGTTCATATTTCATGGAGCATCGAGTTCAACAAGGGTTTGGGAATTGGTAGAGGGGTGAAAGGCGACGCCGATGCCCGAGGTGGTGGTTCTCTGGAGGTCAAAGGAGGAGGGGCGAAGCGTTGATAGGTTGGAGAAGGGGTTGTGCTAATTTCCAGGTTCTGGTCCCTGTTTGAACGCTCGAATTTGATTCCGAGTGGGCGTTGTCGATCTAGTAATCGAGGTAGGGTGCTTGGGCAGTTTCTGACCTGTGGAGGCTATCGTAGATGGCCAACGATGGGCGGCGCCACCGTGCATATGCATGGTGGATTTCTTGTGCGCCGTTGAGTTAGTTTGGAAGGGGGGTTGGTGTCACGAGTTTTCTCGAGTAATTCATGTATCAGGCTCGAAGTAATCGAGGCTTTAACTCGAAGGGAAGAGTGATTGCCTCGGTTGTTTTGTTTGCAACAGGTTTTGTAGAAAACCTGTTACCCAGTTTCAACTTTTAAATTTAAAATTTAAAAGCTAGTTTAATGGAAAGCAAAGTTTTAAAATGAGTTTAAAATTTCAGGTTGAAATCTGGTTCCAATTATTTCTGAATTTCAGTTCTAAATAAATAGAGTTTTAAACTTCGAATTGTTTAATTACTTTAAAAATGCTTAAATAGTTTTGAATTATTTTGAATGAAGTTTTAAAATAAGTAAAGTTTTTAAGAACCTAAGTTTAATCTGGAATCTAAATTAGATATGTATTCCAATTCTGAAATAAATGGAGGTTTTAAAATATAAAATGAATTAAACAAAATTGATTTGTTAAAGTGTCTTTAAAAATTGATTTAAATTTTAAAGTAAATTTGACTTATTTTTTTTTTAAACTTCTTTATAAAGTAAATATTCCTTTAACATGAGAATCTAAAGGGTCTTAGGTCTGTGTTTAAACCTTGTTAAAGTTAATTTATATTCATTTTAAATCTTAAATCTAAAATGAAATTTAGAGTAAATTTGTTTCAAATAGAATTTAAATTTGGTAAATGTTTAAACAATAATCTTTTTGAATCTTAAATTCAGAATGGAATTTGAATTTAAATTTGAAAGTGTAATGTTCTAATACACTTTTATATTAATTAAGTCATTAAATAAGAAATAAATTATCTTAAGAATAATTAAGGCATTAAATGATTTAATTAATAAGATAATAAAGGAATGGTGTATTTATTAAATTTATAAATTAATAATTTAGATTAATTTATAAATAAAGATAAATTAAGAAGTAAATTAAGAGATGATATTAGTTAATAAAGATATTTAACTAAGGATTACAAATTAATTAATGTGATTAATTTTGATAATTAATCAGATTAATTAGATAATCCATTGTAAAATTGTTAAATGTAATACTTGATAAAAGTAATTAAGATATTAATTACTTATTGTAATTAATTTTGATAAATGATTAATTTAAGTTAATTAATTTAGTTTAATTAATTTAAGAAAATCATTTGATAAATTGACAAGTGTAATTACTTAGTGTATGCAATGGAGCACAATTACTTAAGGAAGTAATTAATGTTAATTACTGAATGTAATTAATGTAAGATGATGTATTAATAAAGTAATTTGGATAATTACTTTTATAATTAATCTTGGAGTTAATTAGTGGAGATAATTAATTATGGGATAATTAATTTAATTATATGAGTAATTAAGGGTAGTTAATTACTGGTTGATATTAATCGAAGGCGATTGATAATTGTGTTTAATTAAAGATTAATTACTTAATGTAATTAATTTAACCAAAGTAATTTAATTTAAATCTAAATTAGAGATCATTTATTAATATAATTAATGATGTAATTAAGAATTGGTTACTTAAGAAATAATTAATAATGTGGAGATTAATTTATGTAATTAATGAAGTAATTAAATGTTAATTACTATAAATAATTTAGAACAATTAATTAATTAAGGACTAATTACCTATTGTAATTAGTGAATGATTAATCAAAGGTGTTTAATCAAGATGGATATTTAGAAGATGGTTAATTAATTTGATTTATAATTAATTAATGGTTGTATAAGCAGGATTTATAGATGAAGTAATTAATTTAATTTATTTTTAAATTAATTAGACATAGAAGTAGTTAATTTAATTCATTTTAAATTAATTACAAATGGTATGATTATAAATCATTGCTTATGGATGAATGGTATTAATATTTGATTGATTGTGAATTCAGATATGACATGAGTAATATCTATGTGATATGGATGCATAGTTAAGTATGATAATATTTAATTATCTGTTTGGATGATAATATTAACAATCTGTATGTGATGATGATTATCTATTGTGATGTTATGAATTATCCATCTGTGTGTATATTAATTATATTGAATTAAATTGTTAAGACTAAATAGACAACTTGGACTTAAAAGACACGTTTTGGATTTCGATGAGACCGGGATCGGTTTTCCACATTTGGAACATCCGAAAACCACATCGATTCAAAATTAACGATAGGTCCTGAATCTGAAGTGAAGATGAAGATTCAGAGTGCAAGGGTTATCGTCGTTAACTCTAAGGGTGATTCCAAAATGAGTGTAACGAGATAATGCCTTCGGTTTCGTTCGAACCCGGAACGAACTTGTATGGATTGAATGCTTTCAACACATCGTCAGGTGGGCGATGAGCATTCTAAGAAATGTATTCTCTAAATGTAATCGCAGCCTCAAGCCTCATCAACCGGGAATGGCTAAAACAGGGGAGGTGCAGCAAGGTTAGGTGGGTCATGCCCAAGCAGGACAAAGATATTCCCCTGTCTAGATGTCCCTTATTTTTCGACTGTGTGGGCGGTTGATTGCAACAACTGCCGGAGTTTATCTTGTTCGGGACTGTTCAGTAAGGAATGGTTCCGGCCTTGTGTTGCAGGGGGTCGGGAGTGATCCTCGGTACGTTGATCTAGGCCACGTACTGTGACGGACGGTACCCCAGTAGCCCTGCCATTGTATGGAATCCAAAATCCAATAAGTGCCAACGGTTTTGATTGTATTACCCACTTTTGTGGCTGGTAGCTGGAATTTAATCATGTAACAATTTCAGCTATTTTCTATTTACTTGAAAACCCTAGACCTATTATAATATCACAGAATTTCCTATCAAATGTTTTGGTTAGCGTAAGGTAAAACCTTTTCCATGTTTATGTGTGGGGAGTCTTACGTGATACCTTTTGTTTTCAAAAGATTTTCAAAGTTAAGCAACTTTAACCTATTACTCATACCAGACCCATGTCTGACCCGGAGTTTATTTTTGTTTTCCATAAACTCTCGGGTACCCAAATTTTTACGGGTGGCCAAGGGATTCAGGTTAGCTTTGACGAATTTTGGAGGAGCAATGGAGCAGGAGGCTTCAGCGTTGTAGATATATATATACTTCCGCTGTGTTGGTATCTTTGAGTTATTTGCTTTGTTGTATCGAGTGTATTAACTAGACAAGTGTTTATAACTGTCTAGTACGTGATGTATTGTCTGTATAACTCTGATTGATGTTGTATATTATGTAAATATTTATGTGATTATTATATTTTATTCATTCCGCTGTGAGATTCTGATGTTGTTGTTCTTTCTTCTCTATCTTTTCTATTTTCTCATCCCTTTCTTTCTTAAAGACGAAACGTCTTCCTGGGCGTAGGAAGTCGGGTCGTTACAATTTGATTGAGTATAATTTAAAATTAATTCATTTTCCTACGGATCCACCCATACTCGCATACGTACTACAATGTACGTCATGCGCTTGCAGTTATTTTTATTACATTATTCGGTGATTTTCTAACCAATAGAAAATCCATCGTTAAATGCCTCTTTGGGGATGTTATTCCAACTTCAGCTGGAAGCATTATTTCTTAAACGCATATTAGATACATCCTATCACGGCTTGATAAGCCCGAAGTGTGAGTGATTGTTCATTCACCCAACTTTCTTTTCACACAGTATTCATTACCCTTCTTATATAATCATTTGCTATATGAAGGAAACTCATTTGGTCTTTACTATTTACCATTTCTCTTTTTGATAGAGACTATATATATATGTGTAAATCTCTAATTAATTTCACAGTTCTAGGGGTAATTCTTCCTCTCGATACATCTTGTGGTTCCACAGGTGACCAAAGATCAGCTTTCAATAATTGATATCCTTAAGCCTACAAATGATAGGCGTTGGGTCTTGTGAAAATTGCTTAATTACATAAGTATTTCGAGTTGGTCTCGTTGTCTTATCATTAGTTGAGATCTTGGAAATATGATGTCCATTAGCAAATTTGTTTATTAATTATGAGAAGTAGAATCTGGTTAAGGGAAGAATTTAGGTAAATCTAGGCTAATTTGCACAATCTCACGCTGAATCTATACTAATGTTGGAATTATAAGTGCTTTAGAATTCAATACAAGTTATGATTGAAATCATAAATGCATTGGAACTCAAAACAAGTTAGATTCAAGAAGCCTTCATTGCTATGTAATCTTTCTAATTTTGGACAATTCTTGCAGATTTAGTCCAGATTTCCTAGCTTGAGTATTATTAAAATAGATGAGATTCGATTTGTAGGTTTACTTAAATTTCTTCTTCTTCTTCTTAGTCGAATAATTATTTTTCTTTAATATTCACTTTGTCTTGAGGAATTGATCATTTTGCTAGTGACTCTTTATCGTTACTTTGCTCTATATGTCTAAAAGTCTTTTCTAGGCTCCTTTCATGGCCCATTTATTTCTTTTCTCAATAAGTATCGATCTGACAGCTTATGATCATGTTCATGAGTCTTGTTGAATACCTTCCATCTTTCAACTTTTCGAAAGCTTATTATAGTGTTCTGATGGCCTAAATAAAAGATTTTATGCTTGTTACTTGAAGCTCAGATTGAGCCTTGCACCCAATAGGTTATCTTTATGAGCAGTCATTCCCGTTTTAGTTGATATTAATATTTTGTAAATTTAAAAATGATTTTGCCAAAATATCCTTTGGGTTAAAATTATAGTTATGAAAGTTAAGTATCATTTGATAAGCTGCTTCTAGTATGCAAATTTTCTTGGAATAATGGTTCTTTAATGGTAATAAAATTTTACAAAAAAAGAGATGGCCTATGAACTTTTTTTTGAAAAAGCGTCTTTTCAGTAAATTGGATAACCATAAAATAAACCTTTTGGGAATTGGTCTAATAGGAGGATTTAATGACATCTTCAATCCAAGGACTCAAATCAGTGGTCATTTTAGGAGTGATAAGGAGCCATATGGAGGCCAACCCTTTGATGCTGAAAATCCAAAGACAATCTACTGTCCTGTATAGCAAACTTGAGTTCCCTTTTTGTTAGTAATAAAGAAAGAATTTTCTCAGATTCCATTCCAAGGGCAAATGTTATAAGTTTAAATTCATTATGCAAGCAACCCCATAGTTTACAATATTCATAAGAAAACTAGAATTGCATTCAATATATGAGAAGACCAAAATACCAAACTAGAATTCTATTTGGTATAAGAAATCCAGAAAATTTTTGCGTAGAAATTTCGAGATTTATCTAATATATATAAAACCAGAATACCGTCTGGTTTAAGAAAATCGAAGAATCATCTGGTAATAATAAATCCGAAAATCTGTTTGATATAAGAGGACTAGGAAATCATCTGGTAATGGAGATTCCCATTGGACTTTGACAAGGAAATCCACAACTTCCCAATGCCTACTCATAATAGGTTAGTCCTTGTTTCAACCTATAAAGAAACATAAATTCTATATTAGCACATGGTGAATTTCAAATATAAATAACGCAAATTAGAAATTTCGATGAGTAGAATTGAGTCATGGTGAACTATAACCGCAATATCTCATGGCCGACCTTATTGAATTGCAAGCTTATATATAGCATGTCTATAAAACATTAGCTTAAAAGTAACAATAATAATGATTAGAAATAAAAGTGCAATATGGTCATATTTTCCAAGTAATAATAAACTCACTTATACAAGCAAGTAAAAACTCATAATTAGAGTACGTGTTTATTTATTTTCTTAAATTTTATTTCATATGTATACTCAAAATGACCCATATTGGCAGAAGAAGCCCTTTAATTTGGAAAATCACCATTCTTGAATAGTTAACACTTGAAATTCGGTGCTTACTGCCACATTTTAATAATTAGTTTTAACCTTATGCACATGTACAACAATAAGCATGAATAGGTATGTGCTCATGTACTGCAAAGCACAATTTTTGCATGTGTTCTAGCAGCATGCTTATTGACCTTATGATATCGTTTCTATAAAATATGTAGCCTCGTCCACTACCTTTTCATAATGCTTAGATATGTACAAAATCTTTCGATATGTCTGATTATATATTCAAAATCGTATACTCAAAACTTCATCTACGTTTAGTATAGTATATACTTTATGAATTTTTGTATATATTTAAAAGCTAATATATATTTGAGGTTTTTGACTCATGATAATTGATGTGTCTAAAACTGATGCACATATAACATTTTATATGTTTGAAAGCTTACATATTTAAAACCTTTATTCTTTGAAATATATACATTAGCAACATTTATTTTCCAAAAACTAATTCGTATAAAACTTTGTATATCTGAAATTTTAACGGTGATATATACATATATATAAAAAGCCAATATGCACTGAAAACTCAAATATATTCAAAACCAATATATTTTGAGACTTGATGCTTTCTGAATAACAAATGTCCCAAAGTGATATATCGTTTAAAACTCTGATATACTTAAAAACTATTGTATATTGAAAACTTGTATATTTGAGATATGTACATTTTCAAAGCTTATGAATAAGAAACATTTGAAACCAATATTGAAATCTATTCATATGAGATTAACATATACCAAACTTCTATATGTATGAAACTCAAATAAGTAAAACTATTTACATAAAACTTTATAGGTGTGTGTGTGTATATATATATATATATATATATATATATATATATGAAATCAAATAAACTTGATGCTTACTTGTATTCAAAATTTAATACTTTCCAAAAGCCTGACATTCCCAAAACCTTTACATATGAAATTATACTTATACACACACACACACATACTTAGAAACTGGTGTACATTGAAAGCTCATTTATTTGGAACACTTTATACTAAAAGCTGATATTCAAAAACATATAAATTCTAAATCTTTAAAATGAAGCCTTCCAACATGAAGCTTTTAAATTTGAAGTCTTTTTATGTGAAATTAATATATATACAAGAAACTATATACATATAAAACTTCGTATTTTTGGAGTTCAAATAAAATTTTGAAACTATCGTGTACTTGAAACTTACATTTATTTGAAATATTGATTCTTGAAACTTACATATATGAAATCTATATATATGAAGTTATAAAACTTAAGATATGATTGATATATATATATATATATATATTCAAATCCACACATATATATCCATTTGAAGGTTACATATAACATCCCCGAGATAATTCATGTTTGAGCCACATGTGTTCGCAATCAAAACTCATGCACTCAAACTTATACATGATAAACATACATGAGCAAAACTATAAACACTTGAAATATTAGTGAATTTAAAATATATGTATACTTTATTCAAGACTATACATATTAGAAACTCCATGCACTACTATCATATAGATATATGACATGTATATGTTTGCATTTATATTTCTAAAAGTCTATCATATCCAAAACTTTTATGTTTTTGATATCTACAAAACTATTATACTTAAACCCAACATATATTTAAAACTGTTACATACAAAACTATATAAGCTTATTGTCGTTTATGACTTATATATTTTGCTTATTTGAGTCTCATATATATATATATAATATATATGTGTGTGTGTGCGCGTGTACGTACCAAAATCTTATATATCTGAAGTCCTCATGCGTATATTAAAATTCAGTATTCGAAACTACATATATTTCTAAGACTTAAATATTTAAAACCAAATATGTATGAAGCTTCATGTGTCTAAAATCATATAGACACACACACACACACATTTAAGATATAAAATATACTTAAAGTTTAAACATATATTTAAAGTAAATATATTTTTAAAATCTATACATGAATCAATGTACACTTGGAACTTCACCTCTTTTGAGCCTTATCATGTACACTTTAAAACATGGATATGTATATATTTGAAACTTACTAAAATGAACCTAATAAGTATTTATAAATTATAGCTCATATTTACTCTATGTAATTGTTTTTGAATTGAATTCATATTTGCTTAAAATTATAATAACATGTGAAACCTTTTATATATACTAGAATTGGTCCGTGCTTCATTCAATGGTTGTTTATATTATTATAAACGAAAAGCAATGGCATTTTTGGAATTTCAAAAGGATGCCGAGTAAATTAATTCAATGAATTTTCTTTATTAGTAGTAGGGATATAATCGTCATACAAAAACTGGTATGTTTAGTAAGTCATATGCATGCACAAAATTGATGTATATAGAAAACTCGTATATTTGGGAACCCATGTGCATATACATCAAGTTCCATATATATGAAGTCTATTGCATTTTGAAAACTTTATCCGTAAATACTTTCTGAAAGCTTATTCATTATCCTCAAACAAAATCCATAACTTTAACATGAATCCTACTGATTTACAAAATCAATTTTTTTTGAAATTCTTCATTTTTGAAATCTATTTCTTTCGAAGTTAAGAAACTTGAAATCGTTTTTTTTCAAAATCGATGAATGAACTGTAAATTTTCAAAATCAAATACTTTTGAAATTTGGCTTCGTATGTTTTTGAAATCTAAAATATTTTTTAAAATTGGAAATAGTATTTTTGAAACATATGAAAACTCATCAATTTTTTTAACGACTGTAAATTTGTGCAGCAAAATCATTACCTTGGGAAGAAGCTTTAAGCTTAGTAATATCTGTTTTGGTATAAATCTTAGTGAGTTACAATATTGATTTGAACTTCGGTATTGAATTCACTATTTTGGTGTAAAGCTCTAGGTTTGATCCTTTGTCATCAATCAATCTTTTAGATCTATGAAATGGCACTTACGCTCCCGGCATGAAACTTTGGATGGCGTCATTAGATACTTTCGGCATCAGGATGTGGTCAATATTAAATACTTACAAATCAATATGTGGCCGACATTAAATGCTCATCGCATTAACTTACGGCATCAAGTAGCCTAGCGCCATCACTAACCCAAAGCAATCATTAACCCAATGTTATCACTATTAACTCAATAGCATTGATTACACATGTAGCGTCATATAGCCAACAATATCAATTACTTCTACAACATTATTTACCCAGCGGCATAATATGCTCTCCGATATGAGTTACCCAACTAGGTTATCTAACCTGCGGTAAAAATCCCTTTGGCACTGATTTGCTATTTTAACATCTGACGGTGCCTATAGATATGAGTTTCTCTAGATCTATAGATTTGAAATCGTTTGAATGTTCTAAACTCGATTATCATATAAATTTGTAACTCGATCAAAGTTTAGCATCGATCAATGGAATAATAAGGATGCTAGAGATTCAATACTTTGAGTAGGAATCGATGATGAATACTGGATAAAAATTAAGGTCGAATAACTTATGAGCTGGAGCCTGGGATATGGTTTCAGTAAGTGGTAGGGATAATGTCGAAAGGATGAAATCAACAATGCTCATTTACCATCGATCTATTTTGTTTATTGTTTACACCTGCATATATTAATAACGACCAGTTTCCAAATTTTAAATTTAATAAGGATTGGATTTCAATTTTTTCTAAAATATGTAATTTATATCCTTTTGGGGAATTTCGATCATTTTCGAATATTTAAAGGTTAGAGCCCTCCTTCTAGCACCAAAATGATAAATCGAAATATTCAACGTTCAAAATGTTGTACATAGTGGCATATTCGAAGAAATTCCAATAATACCCCTTAGTTTTATAATTATTCACGAAATGGTTAGAAATACAATCCAAGAGTTTGAAAAGTAAAATAGGCAAATCCAAATAAAATAGGCAATATGCTTAAATCATGTCCTTTACTCAATTATAAACATGTTATAAAATGTGCAAATATGTAATTTTCTAATTGCTCGAGCCCTTGTTTGTAAATATCTTATATTATCTTGTAATATCCCCTATCTAGAGGCCCAAAGCTAGGCGCTACAGATGTTGCATTCATCCACAGTATTAACTTCCAGTGATCAAATACGATAATGTTAATGGTGTCCATAATATCTTAAGCATATGAATATGAAACAAAATCAAAAATTTCAAAAAGAACAACATTTTTTATTATATTTCCGAAACATGTCCATATTCAAATTACATAATCCCATCACTTTCCCTGGTTCAGGCGTAATATAATTATTACATAAATATGCCAAGAGCGACATATGATGATGCCTCGTTGGTTGACCAGAGTACTATGTAGTCATAACAGACTTAGAACAACACAGCGGAAATACATCAAAATAAAACAACATTCCTAAATACCTTTCCATCAGCCACCTGCTTGTCTCTGAAAGCTTTATTCGCCAACCTACTGAAACCTGTAGATCTCAACCCTCAGTCTACTCAAATCAATTTTAAGCACCCTAAAGTTTAAGGGGGAAAACATAAACTTCAAGTCAGACATAAAGCCTTGTGCGAATAATATTATACATCTCGGTTATCTAATATCAAGTGAAACCACGCCGCTTAGCGGAATGGGTTTCCCTTCACTAATATCATTTTTAAAACATATATTTTGCAAATTACAATCCTACAACCAAAACTGGTTAAATCTGTAAAGCAATGTCATGTGTGTGTGTATATATCAGTTATCATATGGACTATTTATCCATACACTGCAGTTTTATGTGGCTAACTACTAACCCTTGGTTGACTTAGGCCTACCAGAAAAACATGAAAATCTAACATCTACTATATACTCCTCTTCTGGACGGTCTGTCCTTACTTACTTCTTCGGGTCTAACTGATCCTAAGAATTTTGCGGGCTCACCAATAACATGTCTTTCCTTTTTAGATTCCTTTATGTGTGTAAAATAATTTCAGTCCCACTGTGACAAAGCCCTACACATTGGAATTTTGGACCTATTTTAGCTAGGGGCTACTAGCTATAGTATAGGAAGTGACCCATACCAATCCCATCTAGTATACTAATATCTGAGTCATTTTATTTAAGGATATCTACCCATAAAATTTTCTTTGAAAACCTTTTCTTTCAAATTGATTTTAACCTTTAAATCATTCTTTAAACAAGGAAATTATTTATATATACTCTTTGCTTTACTCAAATCACCTTGCTATTTACATATTCTTTACAACTAACCTTGTTGATGAAAATGTTTAAACTTTCGAAAGTACACCTTTTGAAACCTTTGAAAGTATCTCTTTCAATACAATTAAAACTTTAGGTCAAAGGCGAAATCATACCTTTCGAAACCATTCATATTTATCCTTTCGAAAGCATTGAAAAACATCTCCTTCGAAAGCTTTAAAACCTTAGACATCCTATCCTTAAAACACTTAAACATTTCCTTTCGAAACCGTTGGAAAACCGTTCCTTTTAGACCTTTCAAAACCATAGGGAAACCACCCCTTAGAAACTTTTCTTTAAAATCTTTCGAAAGCATTAAAACATCAAGCCTTTCGAAAACATTTGGGTTCAATTTATAACCTGTGGAAACATCTTTCAAAATCATTGAAACCATCTCTTTCAAAACCATTTAGGTTCTATCTTTTATAGAGCAAAAGGTTCATTACGACATTTAAGTCGAAAGCATCCCTTTCGAAAACATTCCTAAGTAAAGAACTGATGGTGTTGAAACCATCCCTTCAAAAGCTTTGGAGAAGCTGCTTGGTTTTGAAAATATGGCAACCCTTCCGAAATCTGGGTCGAAAGTTGAAAAGCGGCAGTCAGGGGTTTCAACCCCTTCGAAAGCATTCATTTAAAACAAAAGTCACAACCCATTCAAAACTTTTCCTTTTAAACATTTGACTCGGCCAAAAGCTAACCAAGTCGAAAGCACTTCCTTCGAAAGCAAAAGTAGGCGCACTTTCAATTTCAAAAAAGCATGCTTCGATCCGCTCGAAACCTTTGACTTCAACCTTGTACCTTCCGCCTATATCTGATTCACTATGTTCAAGGCGTCTGACACCATGTGCATTAGTTTCTATAGAGGCGGATGCAGAGTTAAGGAGTCAGAAGCCTGGTGCCGAAAGCATTGAAACAGGAAAAAGCATGTTGATTTGACTTTTTAAATTACTTCTTTGTACCTAATCTGCCTTATTTATCAAATTATAATTGGTTGCAAAAAAAATTCTTTTCTAAAAGTACTGCCGATTTTTAGAAACAACAATTTTGATTATTTGCAAAATACCCTTTTTCTTTTTATAAATGTATAAAACATTTATGTCCCATACCTTAAATAATTTTATATATCCATTAAAACACTTTGGAAAATTCTATAAAATTTCTGTAAATCATTTTTTATATCTTTTCCAACATATATAAATTTCGGACGCTAAGCTAATATTGTTTGGTCGTAATTAATTATTAACCCAAAATAGCATTTTCTTTACTAGAAAATTCATATAAAATCCACATTAATTCAAAAAAATTTGAAAATTAAAGTCCACTTCTAAATTATTATTTCTAATCTAAATTTAAATTCTCAAGGCAATTGGATGTTATATGACAAGGTTTTCATATCAAAACATATCACAAAATCTATTTGAATTAGCATAAACCATCAACAACATATATATACACATTTTATCATCCAAAACATAGAAAAACATTTGCAAATTATTCGAATTTCATACTAGACACCATAAACCATCAAAAATTGTGATGTAGTCATTATTTACCATAGCTTTATGATTAAAGATGTGAGAATTGTTCTTGATTAAGTGATTTGATTCTCCTTCTTGAAATCCCAACTTTTATCTTCTTTTGGGCTTGCTAGTGGTGGTCGACCTTAGCTTGTAGTTTTGGTTTGTGAATATGATGTGAGCGTGAGTGCTGAGGGGTTAAGGGTATAAGGATGTGCCTTGTTCCTATTTTTCCCTTGTATATTTCCTAACCTTTTATTCTTGTTTATTCTTTAGTTCACTTATTTAACATGGCATGACTACCCCTTATTTAATCACAAATATCAATCCGTTAATCATCTTACATTATTTTATTTTATTTAACTAATTAAATTTCATAAATAATGTTACTAAAATATGGGGTGTTACAGACTCCCTTCCTTAAAGAATTTCATCCTCGAAATTACGATAAGGTACACATCAAAATAATCAAAGGTAAAACATACCATCAAACAAATCAGGATAAGCATCTCTAATCTCGTTCTAAGTCTCCCAAGTATAGTTTCTCTCATCTTCACTCCATTGGACTTTAACTAACCTGAATGTCTTGTTTCTGAGCCTCTTCTCGTCTCTTGCGACTATGCAAACTGGCTTTTTAACTATAGTCAAATTCGGCTTTACGAGTACATGATCTAATGCAGTTGATGATATAGTAGTATCCGGATCTCAAATACATTTCCTTATATGAGAAACATGGAAAAAATCGTGGACTCTTGCCAAAGTGCTCAGTAACTGTACTCTATACACGATTTTTTCGATCCTTTCAATAATAGGAAATGCTCAATGAACCTCGGACCCAACTTCCCTAATTTTCCAAACCAAATCACACCCTTCATCGGCAACACTTAATGAAAAATGCTCTCCAATAGATAAATTTAAGTCTTTCCTTCTTTTATCTGCCTAACTCTTCTGCCTAGATTGAGCTTCCTTTAGTCTAGCTTGAATTAACTCAACCTTTTATGCCGCTTCACTAACCAAATCTGGACCAAGAACCAACCTATCCTCGGTTTCTAACCAACAAAATGGAGATTTACATAGCCTTCCATACAAAGCTTCAAATGGTGTTATCCCTATACTAGCCTAATAACTGTTGTTATACAAAAAATCGATTAGATGTAGATGGTCTTCCCATGATCCTCCAAAATCTAGCACACAAGCTCGTAAAAATCCTCCAAGACTTTGTTAATTCTCTTTGTTTGCCCACCAGTCTATAGATGCTAAGTAGTACTCATCTTGAGCTTGGTACCTAAGGTATCATGTAGACTCTTTCAGAACTCGCTAGTGAATAAAGTATCTCTATCACTCACTATACCACTGGGAATTCCGTGCAGTCTAACTACATTCTTCATAAATAACTTCGCTTACAAAAGTGTCGTTCTGGTTTACCTAATTGGAATGAAATGGGCACTCTTGGTCAACCAATCCATAGTGCCCCATATGCTTTCATTGACTCTATTAGACCTTGGTAATCCATCAATGAGATCCATAAAAATAGAATCCAACTTCCACGTTGGAATATCCAAAGGCTGAAGTAACCCGCTTGTATTTTGATGTTCGGCTTTTACCCGTTGGCAGTTTAAACACTGCTTAACCCATAAGCCTACATCCTCTTCATACCTTCTCAGAAGAAACTTTTCTTCATGTCCTGATATATCTTAGTTCTTTCTAGATGAATAGTGAGCTTCGAACGATGGCATTCCTCCAAAACTTACCTCCTAATGTCTCCCACATTCGAAACACCCAATCTTCCTTTCTTTCTCAACCACCCATTGCGATTAAGACTAAAATCCTTTAAGTCATCGCTCTGCATTCCATCTCTCAGCTTTCTGATTCGTTCAGCCAACACTGGATCCTCTAGCTGTTTAGAAGCGTCCTTTTTTATCATTTTTGGTTGAACTTCCTAACATGATAACAAAGTAGTTTCTATACTTGAACTATTCTTAGTTCTCCGTTGTACTCTGCAAGTCGCTAATGCTTCCAAATATTTCCACTTGGCTTTGATTGCTAACTCCATATTTTGATGTTTTCTACTAAGCGCATCTACAACCTTGTTGCCTTTCCTTGGTGTGTACTCAATACCGAAATCATAAGCAACTAAGAATTCTAACCACCTCTGCTATCTCATGTTCGGCTCCTTTTGAGAGAACAAATACTTCAACGTCTTATGATCTGTATAAAACTCAAATATTTCTCCCAAAAGATAATATCTCCACACCTTCAGTGCAAAGATTACCGCAGCTAAATCCAAATCATGGGTTGGGTATCTGACTTCATGGTCTGAGCTAACGAGAAGCATAGGAAATTACTCTACCCTTCTGCATTAACACAGCTCCTAACCCAGTCCCACATGCATCCGTGTATACGATCAAATCCTAATTCCCCTAAAGAGCAACTAACACAGGTGCATTAATCAATAAGTGTTTCAGCTTCTAGAATGGCCCCTCACACTTATCGATCCAAACGAACTTCACATCCTTTCGAGTTAGCTGGGTCACCGGTGCTGCTATCCAAAAAAAATCCCAAATAAACGTCCAATAGTAACTAGCCAATCCCAAAAAAAATTCTTATCTCAGTCTTCGTTTTTGTCTCTTCCAACTATTCAAGGCCTTGATCTTAGCTAGATGCACTAATAACCCTTTCTCAGAAACTACATGGCCAAGAAACTTCATTTCCTTCTTTTAGAAATGACATTTCGAGAACTTCGCCTTTAGCTGATGCTGCCTCAGCGTTTCAAGCACTACTCTAAGATGAACTTCATGCTCTATTTCATCCTTAGAGTACACCAAAATATCATCTATGAAAACTAATACGAACCTATCCAGGTGCTCTTGTAAAATCTGGTTCATCAAATCTACAAAGAAATCTGGCACATTAGTCAGTCCGAACAGCATTACTAACCATTCATGTGATCCACATCTGGTTATAAATGTCGTCAAAGGAATACTATCCTCTACCACTCTAAGCTAATGGAAACCTGTCGCTAAATCCAACCGCAAAAATATCTTGGCTCCACTCAACTGATCGAATAAAACATCAATCCTAGGCAACGGAAATTGATTCTTTATCGTTTTCTCATTCAACTTACGATAATCGATACATAATCTTAACGATCCATCCGACTTCTTGGTAAACACTACGGTTGCTCCCCAAGGTGTACTACTAGGTCTGATAAAATTCTTTCCTTCCAAATCCACCAACTACACCTTGAGCTTCCTCATTTCGGTAGCTATCATCCTACTTAGTGGTCTACTCACCGGTTCTGCTCCAGGTGCCAAATCTATCCGAAACTCAATGGCCCATTTCGGTGGCAATCCTATCACAGGTCCAAAAATTTCTACGAATTTTCTAACCACAAAAACTCCATTCAGCTCGCCTTTTATCTCCACAACACCTAACCAAGTGTTCACCTCACAACTAGGGTTATCTGTGGTACATATAATCTACTCCCTACAGTCTGGATGTCAAAGCGATATTTTCCCATCATGGCAAAATAACCTAGCATCGTATTTAATTATCCAATCCATACCCAAAATAATTTCGAATCCGACAAAATCAAACACATGCAAACTCCAAACAAAAGTATGAACTAATAATTCAAACTTTAAGTGGTCACATCCATTCCAAGTGTTGCATACCCTCCTATCAGATTTGCAACCCTTAAGGAAGTAATTAGGTATGAGGGTTCTAGGTTAAATTTATCTACCAAACAACGAGATTTAAAAGAATGTGATGCAGCAATATCAGATAGAACACTAAGTTCCATATCAAGAATCATAATCATACCTCCCAACACTACTTTCCCTTTTTCCCTGTCGTGGGCCTCGAGGTAACTGGATCCAATGCATATACTTTGGCCATTCCATCCTTAGCAGGCTCCTTGCATTAGCTCTTATAATGGCCCATCCGATCGTAGTTGAACATTTGATATTCTTCTTCCCGATCCCCTTCTTTGCCTCTCTAGAACGACAATCATTCACAAAATGCCCTTTTGTGTCGCACTTAAAACAGATAGCCTCTAACTTTCCCTTCTTCATGGCTCCACCCTTTTGGATTCCCTTCATAGGAAAGAACATCCATTTCTTACTCTGCCCTACCTGGACCACCTTTGCCTTATTCTTATCTACAGAAGCAATAATTTCCTCATGTCTTAGAGCCATCTCTACTATAAAATCATAAGGATCCTTGATATGAGGTAATGTAACCCTAGCCAATTCAGGTTTCAACCCCATAATGAACTTCTCATTTCTCTTAATCACGGTATCCACAGTGGCATGACCATATCTTGCCTACTCCTCAAACCTTGTAGCGTACTCCAACACAGTCATCTCTCTCTACTCTAACTCAGAAAACTTTCTAAGAAAGGTAGATTCTGCCATCACAGACATGAATCTCTCCTCAAACCTCCTCTTAAACTCAGCCTATGTCATCATTCCTTCATCAACTCCAACCGTCACACTATTCCACCAGTATAAAGCTGCCTCAAAGAAAGCCTTCTTTTCTGCTCATCACTGAGCCCTAAATCTATAAAAATCCTCTCATATTGTAATAACCACTTCCCCACTTCTATGGCATCTTCAGTCCCAATGAATGGTTTTCCTCTGAACCTAGCATAGTCCCTACTCAATGAGCATAATTGTTGACTATTGAAGCTTCCTGGACTCATCCTCCAACTACTCCAGCAGAAACCCTTGCTTGGGTCATTTTCACGAAAAACAAATACATGGCTCCTATATGAAGTTGTGGGACTTCAACACCTGTATTTCTAGCTCATGCCTGGCCTGGGTTTCATCTAGTATTAGGTCTAACATTTCCATCTACAGTAGTGATTCCTCCTCCAACATTATCTCTTCAACAATCCATATCTGCATTCGAACCTTCATGAGATATAGAAAAATAACCTAATAGAGATAGGAGACTAGAGATAAACAACATACTTATATATGGAAAATACAAGTATGTTACTATAACATAATCCCTTACCCCAATATTATCGCTAATTCCTTAAGATTATATTTTCAAAAATCAACTTTTTCATAAACCTATGCTCTGGTACCAACTGTAACATTCCCTATTGGAGGCCCGAAGCTAAGCGCTACAGATGTTGCAGTCATCCATAGTATTAACTTCTGGTGACCAAATACGGTAATGTTAATGGTGTTCAAAATACCAGAAGCACATGAATATGAAACAAAATCACAAATTTAAAAAAGAACAACATTTTTGATTATATTTCCAAAACATGTTCCATATTCAAATTACATAATCCCATCGCTTTCCCAAGTTCAGGCAGAGTATAATTATTACATAAATACACCAAGAGCGGCATATGATGATACCCGCTTGGTTGACCAGAGTACTATATAGTCATAGTTGACTTAATACAATACAGTGGAAATACATCAAAATAAAACAACACTCCTTAATATCTATCCGTTAGCAATTTGATCATTTTCGGAAGCTTTATTCGCCAACCTATTAAAACCTGTGAACCTCAACTCTCAGCCTACTCAAATCAATTTTGAGAACTTGAGAATTTTAGAGGAAAAACATAAACTTCGACTCGAACATAAATCCTGGTTTGAATAATACTATACATCTTGGTTATCGAATATTAAGTGAGACCACACCGCTTAGCAGAACAGGTTTTTCCTCACTGATATCCTTTTTAAAACATATCTTTTTCAAATTATATTCTTGCAACCAAAACTGGTAAAATCTGTAATGAAATGTCATGTATATGTACATATCAGTTATCATATGGACTATCTATCCATACACTGCAGTTTTTTTGGCTAACTACTAACCCTTGGCTGAATCGGGCCTATCAGAAAAACATTAGAATCTAACATTCTTTAGATAGTCCTCTTCTAGAGGGTCTTTCCTTACTTACCTCTCCAGGTCTAACTCATCCTAATGGTTTTGCGGGCTCACCAGTAAACTGTCTTTCCTTTTTAGATTCCTTTCTATGTGTAATATAATTTTAGTTTCAACCGTGACCAAGCCCTACACACTGGAATTTTAGACCTAGTTTAGCTATGGGCTACTAGCTAAAGTATAGGGCGCGACCTCATACTAATCACATCCTGTATTATAATATCTGAGTCATTTTACTTAGAGTTATCTACCGATAAAATTTTCCTTGAAAACCTTTTCTTGCAAACTGATTTTGACCTTTAAATCATTCTTTAAACAATAAAATTATTTATATACACTCTTTGCTTTACTCAAATCACTTTGCCATGTTACTTAACTTTAAATCAAACCTTATTGATGAAAACGTTTAAAATTTTGAAAGTGCCTCTTTCAAAACTTTTGAAAGTATCTCTTTCAATACAAGTAAAACTTTAGGCCCAAGGCAAAATCATACCTTTCGAAACTATTCATATTTATCCTTTTGAAAGCATTGAAAAACATCTCCTTTGAAAGCTTTAAACCTTATACATCCTATCGTCAAAACACTTAAACATTGCCTTTCGAAACCATTGGACAACCATTCCTTTTAGACTTTTCGAAACCGTTGGGGAACCAACCTGAAGAAACCTTCCTTTAAAACCTTTTAAAGAATTAAAACATCGACCCTTTCGAAAGCATTTGTGTTCAATTTATAACATGTGGAAACACCGTTCGAAACCACTAAAACCATCTCTTTTAAAACCATTTGGGTTCTACCTTTATAGAGAAAAAGGGTCATTAAAACATTTAAGTCATAAGCTTCCCTTTTGAAAGCATTTCTAAGAAAAGATGTGATGACGTCGAAACCATCCCTTCGAAAACTAAAGAGAAACGACTTGGTTTTAAAAATAAGGTAACCCTTTCGAAACCAGTCTGTGTTGAGTAAAAAGCGTCAACTAGGGGTTTCAACTTCTTCGAAATCATTTATTTAAAAAAAAGGTGCAACTCATTATAAACCTTTCCTTTAAAACATTTGACTCAGCCAAAGCTAGCCAAATCGAAAGCACTTCCTTCAAAAGCAAAAGCCAGCGCATTTTCAACTTAAACAAATCATGCTTCGATCCCCTCGGAACCTTTGGTTTTAACTCAGTACCTTCCACCTATATTTAGTTCACTATGTACTAGGTATCTGATACCATGAGTGTTGGTTTCGATAGAGTCGGAGGCAGAGGTAAGGAGTCAGAAGCCTTGTGCCGAAAGAATCGAAACCGGGAAAAGCATGTTGATTTGACTTTTTGAATTAGTCCTTTGTACCAAACCTACCTTGTTTATCAAATTATGATTGATTGCAAAAAAAATTCTTTTCTAAAATTACTACTGATTTTCAAAAATAACAATTTGGGTTATTTATAAAATACCCCTTCTCCCTTTATAAATATATAAACATTTAAGTCCCATGTCTTAAATAATTTATATATTCATTAAAATAGCTAGGAAAATTCTACAAAAATTCCTATAAAACATTTTTTTATATGTTTTCCAACATATATAAATTTCAAACCCTAAGCCCAATATAATTTGGCCATAATTAATTTTTAACCCAAAATAGCATTTTCTTCATTATAAAATTCATATTAATTCAAAAAAATTGTGAAAATTAAAACCTATTTCTAAATTATTGTTTCTAATCTAAATTTAAATTTGCAAGGCTATTGGATGTCATATGGTATGGTTTTCATATCTAAACATATCACAAAATCTCTGTGAATTAGCATAAATCATCAACAACGTAAAGATATACATTTTATCATCCAAAACATGGCAAAACATTTCTAAATATTTCGAATTTCGTGCTAAAAACCGATAACCATAAAAAATTGAGATGTATTCAATATTCACCTTAGCTTTGTGATTAAAGATGTGAGATTTGTTCTTGATTAAGTGGTTTGATTCTCCCTCTTGAAATCCCATCTTTTATCTTTTCTTGAGCTTGCTAATGGTGGCCGGCCTTAGCTTGTATTTTTGGTTTGTGAATTATGAAGTGAATGTGAGTGTTGAGGGGTTAAGGGTTTAGGGTATAAGGATGCGCCTTGTTCCTATTTTTCACTTATATATTTCCTAACATTTTATTCTCTTTTTCCTTTAGTTCAGTTGTTTAACAAGGCAAGGCTACCCCTTATTTAATCACAAATCTCAATCCATTAATCATCTTACGTTATTTTATTTTATTTAACTAATTAAATATCCTAAATATGTTACTAAAAATATGGGTTGTTACATATATTCTCCCTCTTTGGCCTTCTTTCCATTATGATTGCCCTTGAGCTCTCAATGAAGAGAGTTTGGAGAAGATCATAATTAGGAAAATGATAAGAGTGAGAAAGAAGTTAAGGCCCCATTCCACGAGAGAATGCGTCCTTATTTATGGTGGTTGGAAGGAGATAAGTTTGCTTCTATCGATGATGTGGGACTTGGATTACTATTTTGGTGATGGCTTCAACATGAATGCCTTTTAAGCTCTATGAAGGGAAATAAGCTAAATCCACTTGAATTTGATCATGTGAATGATTTTTATACTCTTTCTTTGCATGGCTTTTGACATTCCCACGGTATTGATGTTGTGCAACACCGATAACATGTGCATTCATCAAATGTAGCATCGATTGGTATGTGGCGCCTATTAATTATGTCAGCGACATGCTTTTGAGTGAACTACCTTGGTTGATGAAGTATGACACTAATAAGATGTGGCATTGGTGATAGAAGGCTTTGAAGAGAGGCGACATTAGGCATTAAAGAGATGCGAGATTGATGAGATGTGACATTGATAAGGCGTGACATTGATCGGGCATGGCATTGATTAGAGCAGGTATTGATAAATGATGGCATCGGCTTCATGCAACATTATTCACTGGTGATTTTCGCATGCAATTATGTTACATCATTACCGCTCTAAGGAATTGCGGCATTGATAAAATGTGTCATGGAAGTAATGCGGCATTAATTGAGTGCGACATGAAATTAATGCAACGTCATTATCAGTTGTAGGCCTTCAATATTAATTATTTCCCTACTTTAGCATCGGAAGCCTTGAACTTCAACTAAATCTTTAGCTTCAGCATTGATTTCTTTGATTGCTTCCTTTAAAAAATAAGTAAATAACATCCATAATATGGGTTTATAAAACTTGTAGCTTTTAAGTTGCTTAGATTATCAATAAAGTATTTCTTATCTTTAGTGCCTCAATCTAGAATTATTTAGTAGGATGAAAAAAAATACATTAATCACCATATCCAAATTCAAGGCTTCATTATACGAGGTATTTTTAATGAATTTTAAGATATTCAATTCTAATAATGTATTAATTTATTGATAGATTATCTTATTATTTCTGACGGAACAATAATAACCAAGTTTATTTATACCGACATCTATCTAAGTGAGAGCACAACAAAAATATCAAACAAATCCAAACAAGACGCATTTCTTTTTTAGACATGACATATGTGATATCTAGTAATATTCCTTTTATATGTCCATAAACTTTATGAAAGAAAAAACTATAATACATCTGTATGCTATTTCTTTTCTTCTAGATCCTTAGTGATCTCTTTATTTTTTTACACTTATTTATAATGTACATTAAATGGATACTTTCTATTTTATCATGCTTCAATCTCTTTTCTTCTTACCACAATACGAAATAAGCTCAATAGGAGGTCATTTTTTTCTTTAGAAAAATTATTAATAATCTTATAATGGTTATACTATGAATAAAGAGAGTATAAAAAAATTAATAATAACTTGAGTGTCTTTAACTTTTGAAGCAACAATTTTCCAAATAGTAATCATTTATGTTTCCCTTACTTTAACTTTATGAAATTAAGCAATATAAAATGCGCTTGTTTCCCTCTATCGTTTTTGAAAAAATACTTTTTAGTTTATAAAGAACTCCTTAAAATTGATTATCCTTATGGATATCACTCCCTCGAAGGCTTTTCAAATATTCTACCTTATGGTCATTTGACTATTGCAATTTGGACTGTCCCACCTCCTAATCTTCTTCATAGCATTATAAGAGCATTAAACCGTAATATGGATTGGCATAATCCTCCTAAATGCAAGGTATAGATCAATGCATTCAAGAACAAAAAATATATTCGCTTACTAATCCTTAGAGTTATTCCCAAACAAGATGAGAATATTATTAAAACTGGCAGATACTTTAACAAAATTAGTTGCAAATTGAACAAAATAAAGATACACCGTATATGCTCATATCTGAAAATAAACTACAGTAAATTCAAATAATTGGTAAGCCTCTTCTTAATATACCTAGTACAACATTAATATCAAGTCTTTGGACAGTAATTTGACTGTAAATGGTACTTTTATTGTAATGATCAAACACTGACAATAAATTCAAGTCAAATAATAATCTTCATTTGGGCCGATTAGTTATTCACTTGTAAAACCTTATATATAACACATATTTATCATCACATATGTGTAAGTAATTCGAAAAAATATTAACCTTCCTTTGGGTCGATCGACATTCGCATAAATAAATATACATAGATATCAAACATTTTCATGAATAACTAAAATAAGATAGGTCACTTTGATGACATGTTATTTCAATTAACTTACTTAGAATGTAAGATATATATAACTAGTGTGTAAAGAGACACCAAATATATTTGAATTTATTTCGTTGTATATGTATAATATATTTCGAGTGCTATAATTTTTTTTGAAAATACTTATGTTCTGTATGACACTTGAAAATCTCAAAATCATAACGATGGCACAATATGTTTTAATCGCAGCAGCCATAATCTTTTGCTTTAAGCATGTGGCTATATTCGTGACATTCCTTAAATAAATATAATACGGGGCGCTATAAAAAGACCATATAACAAATATCATAAATGAAAGCCAGAATTAAATGCAACATAAAATTATAAACAAATGATATGTAAATATCATACTAAATAACAGGAATGAATGTAGTAGCTATGATATATTACTGAACCATAATATTATTAGAACCTAAGATATTGGTTTTAATTACAACAACTTTAGGAAATCATAAAAAATATAAACACTAATGTTTTATCAAGGTATATAGTATATAGTGCAGGATATTAGACATGTAATGATTTAGGAAGAATGTACAGTATCAAGTAAAGATTGAAAAGAATCAAGATGTTGATATAGAGACTTAAGAGCTAGAGAATGAAGACTCATGAGCATTGAAGAGTTTAAGATTTCATGATATTCCAAATAAGTTATAGAGTCATAGGTTTACGTTAAAATTCTGATAGCACTTGATCTCTCCCTCATCTCTCTCTCTATTTATAAATAAGTTTTTAAATATTCTTTTCAAAACAACTTTCCAATAGTTTTCAATTTTTTATACTTATATTTATTTAAGTTTTTGATTTTTTATTAAGTTATTATTTTTATTAAGTTTTGATTTATATTGGTTTATTTTTCAAAACTCTTATCGTATAATTTTACTCAAGTTTGTTTATGATTTAAAAGTGTATAAATTATATTTAAGCATGTTTAAAAGTATCAAGTTATTTTACAAAGAAATACATTTTCAAATAATATTTTAAATTTTTTTCAAAATTACAAAGAGTATGCCGACATACTTTACCCCTATATGTCGACATACTAGCCATGAGTTTCAAAAATCAAATTTCAAAAGAAGTGTTTATTCTCATATCTCTTCATGAACGATCATGACCATTACTTCTCTATAAATACCTACTCCCTAACGAATTTAATAAAAAATTTCATTCTTCTTCTCTCCTCCTTATCCTCTTTCATTTTCTAAACAAAAATATAAGCATACTCTACCGAATTTCAACCAGAATCAAACTCAATCATCATTAGTTTGATTCTCTATCATTTGCTTTTTGATTTCTATCATCTCTCTCAATCCACTCAAGATAAAAGTGTTATTCAAGAGCTATAGGATCATTTGTAATTAATATTGAAGATCTGAGTCTGTAAAACTCTATTAAATCAAACCTTTATACTTATTGGTGAGATTATAGCCCGTGTATCAATTGAGTGTGCTTAGTAGCCTATAAATCTAGTGGGTGTGCTTATAGCCTAAAATTCAACTGGCCCTATCCAGGGGCCATAATTTTGAAGGGTGTGTCTCGTAGCCTTGAAATAGGGATTGCATTTGTATTTACTAGTTGAAAAAAATCCGTACAAGGAGTTGTGCAGGACTGAATGTAAGATAACTCTGAATCAGTATAAAATCATGATGTGTTCTTTCCATTTACTTTTATCTGTGTTTTGATTCTATGATTGTTTATGTAATTAATAATTGCATAATTCTAGGTATAATTTCAGAAGATTTCAAAAAGGTTCATACAAAATAGAAAACACTATTCACCTCCTCTATAGTGTTAATTTAGCCTTAAGATCCCTATTCCGCAAGCTTACATTTAGTATCAGAGCATTAGTTTACAAAGTGTCCATATTAAAAAGTTTAAATGGCTACCAACATTGGTAATAGTGCGGCTAGCAACATAGTTAATGCACTTGTTAGCAATATATATTTTGAAGGACAATCTACTACTAGACCACTACTTTGTAATGGTAATAACTACATATATTGGTCATGTATAATGAAAATCTATTTATAATCAATTTGATTAGACACTTGGAATACATACAAACTTAGTACACTGAATCCAAACTAATTTTGCACAATTGATTGCTGAACAAAAGGCAATTGCACAAAGTAACTCTAAAGCCATGAATATACTATTATGTTCACCAAATAGAAATGAATTTAATAAAGTATCTTTATGTAAGTCTGCATTTGAAATTCGGAGAACTTTGCAAGTTACACATGAAGGCACAAAAAAGGTCAAACAGACCATGATTTCCAAGTTAACATAACAGTTTCAATTATTTAAAATGAGTCCAAATGATTCTATATCTGATATGTATAGTAGATTAAAGATATAGTACACTCACTTATTCCACTGAGTAAAAGTTTCTCTAAGGAGGATCAAGTTAGAGAAATCCTCAATTCACTTACTCTTAAATGGAACCAGAAACTCTTATAATCGAAGAGACTAATGATATTAGCAAACTAAGATTGAAGATTTAGTTGCCAATTTAATGTCATTTGTGGCACAAATGCAGGGCATAAGAGAAAACAAAGCAATTGAGAAGAAATCCAACATTGGATACAATGATAGATAGTCTGGATTCATATAGTGATAACAATGAAGAAATTGCTTTCATGACAAGGAACTTCAGAAAATTCCTGAAACATAGGAAGATAAATAATATTAGAAGAAATGACAACGAAAATCCTGGAAACGGAAGTGGAAGTGGAAATGGCATAAGATGGTATAACTGCGATGAACACGGTCACTTAAAATGAGATTATCTACATCCCAAGAAACTAAAAACCACACCAAACATTGATTTATCTAGAAAATGGACATGAACCTGTACTACAACACTAAATGACACAAACACATCATCAAGTAAAAATGAATCAGATACGAAAATAGTCAACATGTGCTTCATAACAATACGGAATTCAAATATAATTAGTGAAATAGGATCTAGAAAAAGGTACTCATTTAATATATTAAAAGCTTTATATCATTTGAATTTTTGATTGTTTGATTGTTAGGAATATCCTATAATTAATAGTAATACTGGTTGAATACTATATGATTTTTATGTATTTTTTAGAATATAATAATAATATAAAATATATTTAAAATAATTTTTAACTATTTTTAATATATTTTTCTATAAATAGAATAGCTATAAATAGTTGTATTTAAAATAAAATAGGATATAGTTAAAAACAAATCACTTTTTTGCATATGTCGACATACACCCTAGTATATGTTGACATACATATGCTAAATTTGAATTTAAAATTCAAATTCAAAATTTGAATTTTCCCTCTATCTGTTCACATACCCTAATGTTCGAAAAAGATGTCCTTGACCTGAGAAAATGTCATTTGATTCTCTATTTGTTATCTCCATCTCACCTTTAATTTTAAAATTCAAACCTTCATCGACTCTCGTATCTCCTCAAAACATTCATCAATGGCTTCCTCAATTACTCCAACCTCCTTGAGACTCTCCAAAACTATCAAAAACTTTCTCTTCCATGATCAAGAAGCATGAAAGCTTATATTAGCTATATGAATTATGGAAAAGATTCTATGGGAAAGTTTACCATTTTTAATGATTTTTGTACTTATGAAATTGATACTCTTTGTTCTCAAAATAAAATTATCAGTTTAATTGATGCTTTTTCAAACAATTTTGTTTCCTATCCATACTTGGTCAAAATGTTTTATGTAAATTTGAAAGGGAAATTTCATGAAGGTGGGGAAGGAGAAGTGTGCAACAGTGTTAAAGGAACTTTAATCATTTTAAATTGTGAACTGTTACGACCTGTATTTTTGTTAGTTGAAAATATTAAATTTAATGAGATTTTGGAATTCAATATTAGGTGGAATTAAAATTTATGATTTATAAATGGGAAATTTTTTGTCATAATATAATTTAATAATGTTGATTGGATGCAATTGACAATTGTTTAATGAAATTCCAATTAATGGTAATAATGGAAGTTAATAAGGAAGAAAATTAAAGGTTTATTGAAAGAAAAATCGATGTTAGTTGTTTTGATTGGATTTAATAGTGAAATTTTTATGTTATTTAGTTGAAACTTGTTTTAATATAGAATATGAAATAAATTTATAAGTACATAAATTTATTACCTTTTTTATAAACAATGAATTTAGAAATGTGTTGGATCACTAATGTATAACAAGTTCTTTAATTATCATCTTATTATTTAACCCGTTTGAGATTAATTTGGAAACTAATTGTAATTGCAATATTGCAATTAGTATGGTAAAAGATGTTAACTGTAGAATAATGATTGTAATAAAATGGAAACTTATGTTAATAAAATTCATAGCGTATTTTTTGATTTAATAATAAGAATATGTAAATCAAAATAATAGAATTTGTTGAAGTTTAAATTATAATGAATAGATTTACTACAGTTGTAATTGAATGCTGAAATATATGAAATATTTAAATATTGAATTTAGCATAAAAATTGTAGTGTAAAATATTATCAACTCCTGTGTAATCAAGAATGATGAAAATTGTTAACCTTTATTTTAGAATTTAAAAATGATTAAATTCATTTTAAAACAATAATTTATTTAATTAATGTGAAAATTTGTCTTTTTGGGCACTGTCTTGGATTTCAACGAAACAGTTTCATCGGATCCATAATGATGAATTATTATAGGATTTCAAGTTTCATAGCGATCGGGCTTATCATTTGATCGTGCAAGCTTGAAATGCATAGAAATCAATTAATGGAATTTAAATGAATACTATTCAGTTTTAAATGCTAACTTCTATATATAATGGATTTGGGATTGAAACTAGTTTCATTGAGTTTATAAATATTGAAAACCTATATTTTGATATATTGGATGATTCATTTTCATTTCGGGAATGAAACGTACTTTTCGCGTCGTTATTATCATTTTGACCTAAATCGACTGTCCATCCATTCTTTTCTATATCTATTTATATAAATAGATATTTCCCGAAACCCGAGAAGCTTCTATTCTAATTTATGTATGTACAAATTTCTATCTCCCGTTCCTTCTCAAATGGTTGTCATCTCAAATCCTATTTCCCAATTCTAAATCAATCGAAAAATTCAACTCCTCAAACCCTATCGAATTATATATCGTTGCAAAGCTCTCGACAAACGTAACCTACATATGCAGTTCATTTTTGCAATTGAGTCTCAATTTGGCCAAAATTCGGTAAAGAAGTTTCTGTCGCTCATATTGGGGTTTGCAAATCAACGGTGGATCGTCGACGATTCGTTGATCGAGAGGTTGCTGCGTGAAGAGGAGGTGGAGTGTAGTGCATTTGTAGTGGCCATTCATCAGAAGGTGGCTCGATTGCACCAAGATGGGCAACTATTCTTGACGGCGAGGGTCAGAGCCTAGTGGCGGCGTGGGGGTTCGCACGGCCAAGGGAATGTCGGCCAGAGGTGAGCGTCGCGATGGTGGTGGTCGATCGAGGTGGAAGTGGCCGTGGTCACGGCTGCTGATGAAGGAAGAAGGCGGCTGTGATGGGTTCAGACAAGGTTGAATACATGAGTTGATTATGACACTAGGGTTAGATGGTAAGCAACTTACGAATTTGCCCTTAATTTGATTTAATTTCAATTTAAATTTTCATATATTCTAACGCACGTAACTTTTGCATACGAATTCAGATTTAAATGAGGTTTCTTCTGGTCATATAGAAATTCCAGAAAATATGGAACTAGTTGGTTGAATTCTGAGAATGTTTAAATTTGGACGTCCTTTTGGATTTTAATTCGACTAAAAATCAATGGTGAGTGTTCAAACCACTCACGAAATACTAGAATATCTTATTGCTCGTTAAATTGAAATCATGAATTGATTTAAATTTATTGATTGTTGTTTGATGGTTTAAAATTGACATTTATATTGAATTACACCGATAATGTAATTTAATTTGACAGTTAAATTGAAATTAAAATTGACATTTAAATTGAAATTGGAATTTAATTTGCTAGTTAAACATCCGAGAATTTATAACTAGTAATCTATTATGATATGTGACTTTTTTGGATGTTGATTGCTATGGATGCTTAATGATTGATATGTTAGATGTTTGGATGTTTGTTTATGTTGATCTATTCATGTTATTCACCCTGGATGTTATGGGCATCAAATAAATCTGAAATTTGATAAACTAAGAAATAGGTTAAAATGATATATACCTATGAAACCTTTGGTTGATTTTAAATTATTTTCTAAAATTGTAAAGTATATTTTGATTAGATAAATTTGATTTTTAAAATTCAAATTTAAAAATTTTATTCAAAATTTATATTTTAGTTAATATAAGTTATAAAATTTTAAATTTTAAGATTTTAACTTATAATTTTTTCAGTTTAAAAATATATAATTTCAATAATGTAATTTAATAAAAACGCTTTAAAAATTTAATTTAATAAAATATTCAATATTGTTTTAAAATATTTATTTAAAAATTTAATTTAAGATAATAAATATATACTTTTATAATAAATTTAATAGATAAAAGATGTTTTGTAAAAGATTTTAGAATTTTATAAAAGGTTTTGTGAGGAATTTATAAAAGTTTTCATAAGAGATTTTATAATGGATCTTTAAAAAAAGATTTTTATAAAGGATTTTATAAAATTTTATAAAGGAGTTATGAAGGTTTTAAAGGATTTTATAAAGGGTTTTGTAAAAGAACTTGTATAAAGGGATTTGGAAGCATTTTAAAGGAATATGCATAGAAGTTTATGAAAAGGGGAATAGTTTTAAACTATTTCGGAATTTATAAATAGCTTTATAAATGGTTCTAAAGCATATAAATAGTTTATATATGGTTTAAGAGAGATTTATAAATTATTTTCGAAATTGATTGAAAAAAAATCTTCCTCGGTATTTATGAATATATTTATACTTTTGGAATAAGTATATGGATATCTTGATATGATAGTATAAAATGTTTTATGGATTTAATATTAAAAATGTTTTATAAAGACCACTGTATGAAATAAGCTTTTGGTTGTTAAAGAGATCAGGGTCCAATATTGTCATAATCTCTTCCAATTCTGGAACCACTTAAACAACTGTGCACGTGGTGGAGAATCTAGAACGAAGTATGATGGTTTGGAAAGCGCTACCGGTTTGAGTTAAGAATGTAGCCCTAACCTCCGAGTCAGCTTGATATGACTAAAACAGGAGCTACACAGGGCCAAGCAAGGTCGCTCCCTCGATCGAACATGCTTCTTCGATACCATATCTGTTACTTTGTAATTGATTGGAGGCCACCCTCGATTTGATGTTGCCTAGATTTAAATTATGTGTCCCAATTTTGGAGTGATCAGAGTTGCACAATGGAAATGGTGGGATTGTTTTCGTTGAGCACCTTTAGCAGTTTATTTAATAAATGTTTGTTTGGTTGAGAGTTACATGATGTTTAATAAAATAGTAATTGTTAATATATATATAATTTCATATTGAGTAGGAGTTACAATAGAGAATTTTGTTAACACACACACACACACACACACACACACACATATATATATATATATATAATTTCATATTGAGTAGAAGTTACGATAGAGAAATAGAAATCTACTCAATAAGAATTTGCAGTATCACCAAATTGTGGCTACCGCAAGGAGTATTAGAGAGATTAAATTTAGAAAATGAAATTTAATTCATAACCGAAATTAAACCAAGGGTTAAATTGGATATATGTGTGTGTATGTGTTTATATATATATATATATATATATATATATATATATATATATATATATATATATATTAAATGTTTTAAGAATTGTATGGATGCATTATAAAAGTGATTGTTTATAAGAATTGGGATTATTAAAAGAGCTTTTGAAAAAAAATGATGATGAGTGAAGGCAACAATTTAAATTGCAAATCTTTCTAAAAGAAGATATACTTATATGTATAATTGGATTTTTGTTTATTAAGGAAAATAAAAGATATTTTGTAAAATTATATAAGAGGCATGTTTATAATATAGAAAATGATTTTATGTTGAATTGTCCATTGATTGCTCTAAGAATTCTGGTTGATGCGCCTTACCAACGTTATCGATAGGAATTTCCTAAACATTATGATGAGACAGTCAGACAACGTAAATTGAGTTGTAATAAATAAAAGTTTGGATAATAATATATGGTAAGGTGTAAAACTCTATCTTAAAGAAAATGAAGAAATGCTAGTTTTAAAATTTTAACATGCTATTGTGAGCAACCTTTTGTTTTTAAATTTTGATAGTATTAAAAAAATGTTAGTATGAATTTGTAAAATTATTTTGAAAACAAGTGTAAGTTAATTATCAACCTAGCTAGTTTTATGTTCATAATAAAATGAAAATTCAATTTTGTGATAAGAGAAAATATGAATTTGAATGATTCATTTATTATAAAATGCTATAATTAGAAGTGCAAGGTATAATAAATGAATAAGGCATGAGATACAATCATTTTAAATTGTGAAAGCAATTTAAAAATTAATATGTAACTCCCAAATTTATGCGATGAATATTTATCTCTTGATAATGGAAGAGATTAGTTATATCATTCAGAATGAGTCTTCAAAGTTAATTGTTTGAAAAACTTGATTGTGTAAAGTGATGAAAGCATTTCCAAATAGTGAATTGTTGCTTTTAAAAGATGATTAGATGAAGTTCATTATAATTTTCAATATTTTAGTGTACCAGAAAAGAGCATCATGTAATAAATGATTTAGCATAAAAAGCTTATTTAGAAAATGTGGTTTGGAATTAAAATGGTTTGGGAATTTCAAATTTTAAACTGATTTTAAAAAAGCTAAAATTTCATTTGAAAAAATGTTGTACTAAAAGAGCGATAACTTGAGATTTATAACTCCTAACAAGCTCAATCTTTTTGTAAATGAAAGTTATTTCAGTAAGCTATAAATATTATTTTTAACACATTGGAACATTTTTTATTTTATTCAGTCTATATTGGGTTTGAAAGTGGATGGACATCTTTGTCCTGTTATAAAATTTCTGAAATTTAAGCTGAAAGTAAATTTAGCATAACTTTCAAACCTTGAGTCCAATTTTGATGATCATTATATTGTTGGAAGGCCTATATATAGTAGAACATCCTTCTTTTTATAATTTTTCTCGGTTTTTGAAGTTTGCTATGTCAAAACCTAAGTTCTTTACAGAAGGTTTGAAATAGAATAAAATGTTTTGTCTCCCTTAATAGTCAAATGCAGTGCTTCATATTTTACGAATGTAACCTAATATGATTTATTTGACTTAAGTACAAGTGAAAGTGGATAGTTGGACTTTATTTTGGGTAAAAGGCTCATATATAAGATTAAGCTAACTCGCTTTAAAATGCTAAAAAGAAAGATATGTTATCGGATTAAGGTTTTAAGCGTTAAATGTTGATATTATTATGTTTCCGACCTAATGTCGATGTATATTATACAAATTATTTTTGTAATGTTGTAAATGACCTTCCGTACAAAGGATACTCTGCCAAATTTTTTTTAAGGATATTTTTAACAATTAGAAAATTTTGAGAAATAAATTTGAAAAAAATTCCATGGGTTTTGAGTAGTTTTAGTATCTCCTAAATGAGTTATGTAAGACTCAAAGTCCATAACAGTAGCAAATTGGCGAGGGAGATAGCTGTGTATAATTAGACATCGATGAAGTATCTAACAATAATAATTATGCTTTTCAAGTCTCGTATGAAATTGTTTTGAGAATGATTATTAGTGTGGAAAAATATGTTCCAAACTGTAGTATATTTATGGTAGAATTAGAGGATGAAACAACTCAAGTATTATTTACTTTAAATAAATAGTAATGCGATTAAATTAAAATTTAAGTTTTCAAGTGTTGAAATTTGAGATTTGTTTATGAAGATAATAGATTTGAAAACTCTAAGAACATTTGATTAGCAAAGGAAATTATAAAATCCATTCCTTGTGTTATTTAATGACTTGCATTTATGAAGTCATATGATTTTGGTGATATTTGGGGAGACCACCTACCTCTTGTTGAGTTCTCTCACAACAATTGTTGTCAATCTAGTATTGATATAGCTTCTTTCGTAGCCCTATACGGAAGGCCATGTCGATCACCATCTTGTTGGTTGGAGTCCGAGGTAAAGTTATGCAAAGTCCCAACTCTACTAGTGAAGCTTCTGAAAGATCGATCTCATTTATCAAAGAATGATAGAGGCACAGAGTAGACAGAAATCCTAAGTGGGCAACCGTAGGAAACCTCTAGAATTCTCTATTGGTGATTTCTGTTCCTTCGAGTTTTTTCGTTGAAAGGGGTAATGTGTCTCAGTTGGTCCACTGAAGTTGGATCCTTGATACAGGACCATTCCCAATTATTGAGCGTATTGGCCCAGTTGCTCATTATGAATCACTTCCTGCTTAGTTTTTTGGTATTCACGAAATATTTCATGAATCTCAACTCCTTAAATGTCTTCGAGATTTAGGTTTTGCTAATGACTCTTATGTTTTGCAAGATCTTGAGATCTCACCAAATTTTTCTGTTATACAACATCCTGGCCATGTTCTTGCTTTGGAGGTGAAACACCTTCGAAATAAGGATGTACCATTCGTGAAGATTTAATGATCCGCTAATCCCAATGACTGTACATGGGAAACCAAAGAATTTATCAAGCGATCTTATCCTGCTTTTCTGTCTTCTCGTGGTTAGGGTGAGAACTCTAACTCAAGATTATCTATTTTTCTTTGTTAGATGAAATAAATTGTGTTGAATATAGCTCTTCTCTAGGAATTGCGGGGATGCAATTTTTATAAGAGGGGAGTCTGTAACAACCCTGGTTTTGGTTATTACCTCTGAAATTAAATTATAATGGTGGCTATAATTTAATAATGGAGGCGTAAATAAATTGGAGATGAAAAATTAGTTGAAATGGTTTATTTTAAATAAATAATGGATTTTGGTAAAATAAAATGGTATTGGGTTGGTTTGGTTGGTAATAAATTGAGATTTATGGAAATATGATGTTTTGGTGGTAAATTAATTAAATAAGTGAGGTAAAAGAATTTAATTCAATGTCATTTGTTGTAAATAAATAAATAATTTTGGAAATTAAGTTTTAGAAACTTTATTATGAAAATTTATGATAAAAATAAACACTGGATGATTTTATTTTGATAAAATACAATAAATGTCGAAATAGTGATAAAATATTGTTTTCTATTAATTTTAGTAAAGCACTAAAATTTGTTATGGTGAATATTATAAGTAAAAGGTGGAATAATGTTTAAAAATAACATTTGATTGTAAAAATAATGTTGATATGGTTTGCTATGTTTGATTGGATAAGAAAATGGTTTTTGTGGAAATTTTGGTGTTAAAAATATTATTTTATGTAAATAATGGTGTAAATTGAGGTATTTAAATAGAAATAAGGATTTAATGATGGAAAATAATTTTAAATGGCTAAACTAATTTTGGTATGTTGTAAAACATTTTTGTAAATATAAAAATATGTGGTATAAATTTATTTAGTTAAAATATGTGTAAATATGACGAAAATTGTGTTAAAATAGATTAACTTAGTAAAATTTAAGTAAGTTTGTAACGACCCGCCTTTTCGCACGATTTAAACCGACACACGTGCCAATTCAAACCGTACAGAAGGGCGGATTGTTATGGGGTAAATAAGAAAACAGAGAAGAAAATAAAACAAAACAGAATCTCACAGCGGAAGGATAAAATACAATAATAAATATATAGTTCGTAAACGGTTTACAAAACACTTGATTCTTCTTTATACAATAAGTATCAGAGTTACACATACCAATACAATCAATGCAGCGGAACTGTATGAGTGTGGTGCAAAACTATAAATAATAATAATACGGGTTCTTCGTCTTCGTTCTCCAAAGCTAAAGTCTTCGATCCTGAAACGCCCGGACTGACCCGAGCGAATTGAAAAGACAAAACCCTCGAGTCAGAACTAAAAGATCTTATGTGAGTTAAATTAACAGAAATAAATATGAGTGCAGTAACTCAAGAGATGCTCAGGATTTACATCTCCTAAGGATCCGTTAAACTATTTACTACGTAGTATATTGCGCTATTATAATAGTGTCTATTTGTAAAATAAACTTACTTTTTAATAGCATTAAGGGGTTACCCATATAGCCCTTAACACAGAATATATTCCCATAGTCTATACAGTACCGTAATCTCCCCCGTACTGGGCGTCGTCAGAGGGCACCCCATAGGTATGGTACAAAGCCAAAATCGTATAAGGCGCGCTAGGGTAGGTGACACGGCACAACTAGGCAATGCCAGGGTAGATATACCAATTACGCTTCCGGGCCGATGGTAACGCGTAGCCGCAGCTACCGCCCACCTCGAACAAACTCTCCCAAAAATCAAAGTAAAAGTGGCCACTGAATCAATCCAAAGTCAAAGTATAATATCGAAGAGGAGTGTCCGATCAGAGGAATGACCTCATTAACCCGTCGATCGCTCCTGTTTTAGCCACCTTATGCCAACTCACGGGAGTCGGGTCCACGTATTTACCTTACAGGAAACGTCGCTACCAACCTACTTCATTCTGGAATCTCCACCGCGTACACGGTTAGTCAAAGTGGTTTTCGGTATCGACAGAGAGTATGTCCATATCTGATCCCGGTCTCTTTGCCAACCCATCGTTATTACAACACCGCGGTTATTTAAAAATAGTTTATACTTTTAAAACCAGAATAAAATTTTCCATTTCAAAACTATGAATACGATATCATTTTAAAACCTAAACCAATATGATATCATTTTATCCAAATATAATTCTTTCCCAAAAATCATACTGCTTTAAAATCTATAATATCTGGAAACCAACATTTGAATTATATTTTCAAATCATAATATTTCGAAAATTCATAGTTTTAAAACCATAACTTCTAGAACTTGAATGGTTTGGATATTCAACGGTATATAAAATAAATGGTTTGACTTTAAGGTTACTTTTTAAAGAAAAATATTTTCCATGGCTTTACAAATATATTTCCTTATTTAAAGTCTAAACCATAATTTAAATATCACTTTCAAGTTCCAAAACCATTTCAATTTCTATATATATATATATATATATATATATCCATTTGGAGTATTAATATTTCAAAACTAAAGTTGGAATTTTATTCTTTCAACAAATCAATTGTTCTATTATTTAGTCTTGAATATTCACATAAAATCCATAAATACAACTCCAATTTCTAGAAATTTAATATTTCCTTAAATTTAATTATACTAGAATATTCATTTAAATTTATCTTGGAAAAACTCCAGTTATAAATATCATACCTTAAAATTTCCAAACTTAAACATATAATATAAATTATCAAATTCCATTTTCTAAATTTTTTCCATTTTTATTTAACAGATTTATACACAGCCTAAATTCAAAAATTTTAACTTCATATGTATATATGTAGAAGAATAATATTTATAAAATATCAAAACTTAAAATTTTCATAAACCGTATCCCATTCAAACCATAGAAATCACTTTAAAATATTTTATATATAGACCGCGGTGCCTGTATATAATTTTCTATCCTATGGTCAAGTGATACAGATATTTATCATTTCAATCTGCAAATAAAAAAATAAATTTTTTTTTTGCGGTTGTATATCATTTCAAACCACAATCCCGAATGAAACGAAAAATGCATGATAACTTGCAGTTAAATGATATAAAATAAAACATCCATTCATCCATCATCATCCATCATCCAAATCAAAATCATCATCCAATACTAAATCAATATCAATATATATCCGAGAATATGTGACCTGTAATAACTGGCAGTTATATTCAAAAATAAATTTAACACTATTAAACTAACAGTTTATATGCAAATAAATAACTATAACTGTAAATCTATATGCAGTAATAAAATTAAATGAACAGTTATATTAAATAAATGCGATTTAACAGATATGATGAATAAAACATGCCAAACAGTCATACTAAATTTCTACTCAGATCTAAAATGAATTTAACAAACATAAAAACTTTTAGAAGTTGTGAGTGGGTTAAAACACTCACCTTTTGAATTTAAATCGAATTTAAACCCGATTTAAACTCAAAAAATCCGTCGGTCCCCAAATCTGTCCAAACCAGCGTCATCAGATCCGGAACTAAATTACGATCCTAACAAAAGAAATTTCGCGTGAATCGGAGAACGTATGAAAAAGATATTCATTTTAAACGATTTGAAAACAAAAATAAAATAAAATAAAATAAAAAAAAACCCACTTAACTTCAATGGCCACGTCAGCTAAAAGCTACAGCACATCGTCGAATTTTTTTCTGGTCAAACGAATATCCAAAACAGAAAACGAATTGTACCAACAGATTACGTGTCTCGAGAACTTTATCATAAAATTTTCTGGAATTTTTGTGGAGAGTTTGAATTTTATTAGAAAATTTGAATTGTAGATAGATTAGGTTTTGCAACCATTGAGGAAGAGAAAGAGATGAAGAAAAATGAACGTACAGCCTATTGACAATAGAAAGGAGGCTAGAGTTTATCACAACATATTTATAGATAGATCGCAAAAGGATAGGTGTGCACGAATTTTAACGTGCAAACAGAAGTGGTCCCAAAAGGATATTAATTATACACGTTACGGATTAAATTATTTCTTTCTCAACATTTACATTGCATTTTAAGCGTATTCACACATGTATAATTAGATGCTTCATTTAAATTTCCATATATATATTCACAATTCCATAAATTTCCAATACATAGATAAATTTCCAATTTCAACTAAATTTCTAAATTACTGTAATAATTACAGATTAAATTTCTATCCATTCTCAATAGATTTACGTTTACATACTAAAATCCACATTTCTATGTACATTTGAATTCCATATTATACATATTTTATTTATCTTAATTACTTCCAACTTAAATTTCAATCAACATAAAACGTTTTATTCAGTTTCCAATAAATTTCAATCATGCTTTAAATCCAAATGAATAAATAACTTAATTCCCATTTAAGCATTTTTCATTTGATTTGCAATCAACCTTATATGATCAACTAAATCCCGATATATTAAATAAACGTTATTTCCATCATTCTTTATCCTATGAAGAAATTTAAGTTATTCACACCTATTACTAAATTTCGTATTAATGCACACTAATTTACATTTATTGCAATGGTTACCAAATATTTCCCTGCAATAATTCATTCCCCTATACATACTTACAATTCCACTTAAACTTTACTATACCCATTTATTTCCTCAACATTAAAACCAACGTTACCTCAATTCCACTAATGTACACTTATTCTATTATCACTTACTAACCATTCAAATTTTTATTAACAAATAGGCAGGTAATTCCTATGTTACAAATTTTTAATTCATCCTAATCCCTTACTATTGACATACATTTGCATTACTTACATATCATTTACAATGTTACCCAAAATCTCTATCCATTGTAATTAATACCTTAAATAAGTTTCAATTTATATTCAAGTGAATACATTACCCTTTTTCGTTATGTCATCCATTTTTCACAAGAAACGTTTTATCGTTTCGACAACATTTTATTTCAAATCACCTACATTGATTTGTGTACGTCTCTACTATTTAAAGCATTACCATTCTCACCTTCATCTAAATCTTCATTTATGAATATTTAAAAATAAATTTCACTTATTTCCTATTTATACACTTATAAATTCCAATTCCAAATAAATAGATAAATCTCCGTTTGCACTACTTAAATCAAAAATCAGCGATTATCCTATCTATACATTTTAAGTGGATGGATCAAATGTTGTATTCAAAAATCTACTTCTTAATATTCTTAGATTTAAACTCAACTCTCTATTAACAGAATATTTAGATGTTTAAACTTCTTTTATTACCATTAACTTATTATTATACATTAAACTTAAATATACTGACAAAGCTTGTTTTTGGTACTCTTTTCATTTCCATAAAATTAGCAGTGGATTCATACCTTATTATGTAATTAACTTTAATTCCACCTAACTAAATATTTACAGAATCTTTTATTTGCAATAAATCAACTATTTTATATTAATTAAATTTAATCTTCCTGGTTTACTTATTCATAGTATGTAATTCAGTTACTCACCCTAACCTATTTATTTGAAATCCAATCCAGATTAGTTTTACTAAGTTCCAATTTCCAAAGGTTACTGCAATTAATCCAATTAATTGCAATAAATTCTAATAAATTTGATTTTATTGGATTACAACTCAAAATAAATCAATTATTACTCAACCACACGGTTAACATTTCTTTTATGATTCATTACCGTAATATTTCCCAATTCTCATCTTTATTTTCATAAATTACTGGATTTCAATTTAATTGAAATTTTGTTAACTTTACACATAAGTAAAAGCTTAAACCTCAATTAATTCATTCCTAAGATCACACTAATTATTATATTATAAAATGGACCTTTCCCTTGGTTACATCTTATTATTCTCTTACCAATATTCCACACTAACTGCAATAATTTAGTGCATTAATTGAAATTGATCAAAATAAAACATAACCAACAAATAGAATAAATACGTACAATAATTATTGTCATTAAATCTATTTCATAAGTCTACACTCAATTAATTCCTTAAAATAAGTTTTACGTTTATAAATTTACCTTCACACTTCCCGTTACTATTTTAATAATTACTAAAGTAACATTTTCATAATAACAACATTAAAATTTCTCAATATTTAGATGAACTTTATTTCCAATACACACTACCAAATTTCAATCACTTATGTTCTATCCAACATTCTTTTAGATTTTATTTCCATCAATTAGTTCATCCAATATTTTCATCCATTTATTAACAAATTTTCCATTATATAATTTCAATTCTTCTTATTATTATTTCATTAGTACTATTACCAACTTTTATTACTTTTACTATTAATTAAACAATCATATTTAATTAAGAGGTTATAATGTTGTATTCACTATTCCCATTTTCACTCCAAAACTCAAACAGCCATTTCAATTGCATTTGGATTTGCATTAAATTGGTTATCCATCAACTGCCATCTATATTACCACCTCAATTCACATACAATTACAGTCCTTTTTAATATATTAATACATAGGTAATTTAATTTTTGTCTTTATTTCTTTAATTTACATTTTATTCAAGTGCGACAATTTACGCTATTTCTTTATTGATATTTCACCTAACTTTCAACAATTAAGTTAAATACCCGTTTCTACAATTCATTATTAGTTATAAATTTAAATCTCCTTTATTTATTCAACTTACACACAGGTATACATCTTACACTATCTCAATCATTGGATTTTCATTTAGCGTTCATTCCAGCATAAATTCTATCTCTTTTGTATATATCTTTATTTTTCTTTACAAATTTTTTTTTATTACATAATCCCTTTTTATAAAATTTAATCGTCGAAATTTACGGGTCGTTACACTCTCCCCCACTCAAAACTTTTCGTCCCCGAAAAGGAAAAGAAGGGAAAAGAAGAATTTCGAAATCAATATTTTAAATTTACAAAATTAGTTAATTTAGCTAAAATATACAAATTTAGATACAGTGAAATATTTAAGTGATTTCACCATTAATCAACCAAATCAAATAACAACCATCAACCTTACAAACAGCATACATACACAAGACAAAGCAACCATTTATCCAACAAACAAGAAGTTGTTCGGGTTCAGAACTTGAAATTTGTATGGAATGAAAATAACTATCAAGTGCATCCTTTACTCAACAGTCTTAGATGGAACAAAGATAGATTATTTATTCATCCAACAATTTCACATTTCTTTACCCAACCAACCATAAATCAACCAATAATAATTTCAAAACAACGACCAAATTCACTTATTATACATTGATTTCATGCTTAGTTGTTTGATTTCCTTTTATGATTCACGTAACCTTTAAATTTCATTTACTCATTAATGTTTGTTTCATTAATTTACTTATTACTTATAATTATTCCTTTATACTTATTTGTTAACAAATAGCTTCAATCTTTTTCCAATGTTTATTTCTTCTTCATTAACTATTTACTAAAATTTCATGATCTTATTTATTCACACTTTAATCACTTGAGTTTAAAATCATCTATCTGTCATACTTACCTTTTTATTATATTTACTCGATAGAATTTCAATTATAACTTAAATTAATAACATTAAATTCTCCTTAATTATAGCAAATTCATTGAATTATTCATTTCCTCAATCTTCACTTGTAAGTTTTCTCTTACATTTCCTTACTAACATTGCAACTTTTATTATATGGTAAGTTATATATGTTTTAAGAATGTAAGTGAAATTTATACAAGTTTCTTCTCGATTTCTTTAATTAATTAATGGTTAAATAAATATATTCGTTTTATAAATTTCAATTTCAACTTACCTTTAATTTCATTTATTTATTTAAAGGTTTACGTTACTATTATATTTAATAATAGTAAAAAATTTAATTACACTAAATTTGCTACCCTATAACATTAATTCTTATAAATAAAGAAGTTTACTAATTCATTTACTAATGTTTACAATTGTTTATTTACATTTCTTATCTTCCTATGGTATTAAATTTTCTTTAATTAAAGGTTCACATTTTCTATACTAAATTGAACTATTAATTAACTGGAATTTTAAGAACCAAATACCGGGTTTAATTCCAAATTGTTTAAAATAGTAGATACACATATTCTTTTTACTTACATAACTTTAATTATAATCAAACGATAAAGTTCTCTTAAACAAATTTGCAGTAAATTTCTACAGTGGCCTTTCCTCTTCGAAACTCGAAAATGAATGTCGATGATGCGTGCACTCATCACCGAAATTTATTTTCCAGCGACAGAGAGGGAAGTACAAACTTATTTTCCAAAATCTTCCTTTAAAACAATTCTTCCGAAATATATTGAAATACTTATATTAGAAGATACTTATAAATAATATTATTATATTCCAAAATTTATTCGAAAGAATTTTCAAAACCCCCGGAACTTCAGTTCTAAATTTCCAAATTCATTTATCTATTTTCTTCAAATTTTATTTCTATTATTATTTACTCTATTTCCTAACAACCAATCTATAGCAACCAATTATAGATATAATTTGAAAATTTTATTTTATATATATATAGAAAATAGATTAGGCAAAATTATTTCATTCGCCTATATTAAAACAAATATTATGTCGGTCTGTCCTATTAAGTGTTTAGAAACCCCTATTGATGTCACAGCGTCCCATGCATCAACCGGAATTTATAAATACAAAACGGAACAGATTAACACAATATAAAACCTTTTATAAAACTAACAAGTACGCTCTCTCATATATATATACACTCAGCGACTCCCATAGGGTATTACTACCCTATTAACAAAGAGTCAAACCCCACAAAGCTAAGGTTTATCGCTAAACCAAAGCTCTGATACCAACTGTAACGGCCCGCCTTTTCGCACGATTTAAACCGACACACGTGCCAATTCAAACCGTACAGAAGGGCGGATTGTTATGGGGTAAATAAGAAAACAGAGAAGAAAATAAAACAAAACAGAATCTCACAGCGGAAGGATAAAATACAATAATAAATATATAGTTCGTAAACGGTTTACAAAACACTTGATTCTTCTTTATACAATAAGTATCAGAGTTACACATACCAATACAATCAATGCAGCGGAACAGTATGAGTGTGGTGCAAAACTATAAATAATAATAATACGGGTTCTTCGTCTTCGTTCTCCAAAGCTAAAGTCTTCGATCCTGAAACGCCCGGACTGACCCGAGCGAATTGAAAAGACAAAACCCTCGAGTCAGAACTAAAAGATCTTATGTGAGTTAAATTAACAGAAATAAATATGAGTGCAGTAACTCAAGAGATGTTCGGGATTTACATCTCCTAAGGATCCGTTAAACTATTTACTATGTAGCATATTGCGCTATTATAATAGTGTCTATTTGTAAAATAAACTTACTTTTTAATAGCGTTAAGGGGTTACCCATATAGCCCTTAACACAGAATATATTCCCATAGTCTATACAGTACCGTAATCTCCCCCGTACTGGGCGTCGTCAGAGGGCACTCCATAGGTATGGTACAAAGCCAAAATCGTATAAGGTGCGCTAGGGTAGGTGACACGGCACAACTAGGCAATGCCAGGGTATATATACCAATTACGCTTCCGGGCCGATGGTAACGCGTAGCCGCAGCTACCGCCCACCTCGAACAAACTCCCCCAAAAATCAAAGTAAAAGTGGCCACTGAATCAATCCAAAGTCAAGGTATAATATCGAAGAGGAGTGTCCGATCAGAGGAATGACCTCATTAACCCGTCGATCGCTCCTGCTTTAGCCACCTTATGCCAACTCACGGGAGTCGGGTCCACGTATTTACCTTACAGGAAACGTCGCCACCAACCTACTTCATTCTGGAATCTCCACCGCGTACACGGTTAGTCAAAGTGGTTTTCGGTATCGACAGAGAGTATGTCCATATCCGATCCCGGTCTCTTTGCCAACCCATCGTTATTATAACACCGCGGTTATTTAAAAATAGTTTATACTTTTAAAACCAGAATAAAATTTTCCATTTCAAAACTATGAATACGATATCATTTTAAAACCTAAAACAATATGATATCATTTTATCTAAATATAATTCTTTCCCAAAATCATACTGCTTTAAAATCTATAATATCTGGAAACCAACATTTGAATTATATTTTCAAAGCATAATATTTCAAAAATTCATAGTTTTAAAACCATAACTTCTAGAACTTGAATGGTTTGGATATTCAACGGTATATAAAATAAATGGTTTGACTTTAAGGTTACTTTTTAAAGAAAAATATTTTCCATGGCTTTACAAATATATTTCCTTATTTAAAGTCTAAACCATAATTTAAATATCACTTTCAAGTTCCAAAACCATTTCAATTTCTATATATATATATATATATATCCATTTGGAGTATTAATATTTCAAAACTAAAGTTGGAATTTTATTCTTTCAACAAATCAATTGTTTTATTATTTAGTCTTGAATATTCACATAAAATCCATAAATACAACTCCAATTTCTAGAAATTTAATATTTCCTTAAATTTAATTATACTAGAATATTCATTTAAATTTATCTTGGAAAAACTCCAGTTATAAATATCATACCTTAAAATTTCCAAACTTAAACATATAATATAAATTATCAAATTCCATTTTCTAAAATTTTTCCATTTTTATTTAACAGATTTATACACAGCCTAAATTCAAAAATTTTAACTTCATATGTATATATGTAGAAGAATAATATTTATAAAATATCAAAACTTAAAATTTTCATAAACCGTATCCCATCCAAACCATAGAAATCACTTTAAAATATTTTATATATAGACCGCGGTGCCTGTATATAATTTTCTATCCTATGGTCAAGTGATACGGATATTTATCATTTCAATCCGCAAATAAAAAAAAATTTGCGGTTGTATATCATTTCAAACCACAATCCCGAATGAAACGAAAAATGCATGATAACTTGCAGTTAAATGATATAAAATAAAACATCCATTCATCCATCATCCAAATCAAAATCATCATCCAATACTAAATCAATATCAATATATATCCGAGAATATGTGACCTGTAATAACTGGCAGTTATATTCAAAAATAAATTTAACACTATTAAACTAACAGTTTATATGCAAATAAATAACTACAACTGTAAATCTATATGCAGTAATAAAATTAAATGAACGGTTATATTAAATAAATGCGATTTAACAGATATGATGAATAAAACATGCCAAACAGTCATACTAAATTTCTACTCATATCTAAAATGAATTTAACAAACATAAAAACTTTTAGAAGTTGTGAGTGGGTTAAAACACTCACCTTTTGAATTTAAATCGAATTTAAACCCGATTTAAACTCAAAAAATCCGACGGTCCCCAAATCTATCCAAACCAGCGTCATCAGATCCGGAACTAAATTACGATCCTAACAAAAGAAATTTCGCGTGAATCGAAGAACGTATGAAAAAGATATTCATTTTAAACGATTTGAAAACAAAAATAAAATAAAACAAAACCAACTTAACTTCAATGGCCACGTCGGCTAAAAGCTACAACACATCGTCGAATTTTTTTCTGGTCAAACGAATATCCAAAACAGAAAACGAATTGTACCAGCAGATTACGTGTCTCGAGAACTTTATCATAAAATTTTCTGGAATTTTTGTGGAGAGTGTGACGCCCCACCTTTATACCCACGCTAGCCAAGAACACTCCGGAGAAGTGCTGTCAACTAGCACGGAGAATAAGGCTGTTGAGGAGCGACCATCCATGTAATAGCTTATCACACGGTGGCTATAAATAATCTTCGGAAACAAACATAGAAATAATCATATCACAAATCAGTCACAGATATCCATATCACAAAGGCGGAAGAAGATATGAATATATAACTAACACATGAAAGTGTACATCAGAGTAGTGGTCAATAAGATCCACGATAATACAAAAGAATAGCAACACGTGCTATACAAAAGAATACAACTATGAGTCTATATCTCAAGTGTATACAGCAAAAACTGCTAATCTAAACAGTTAGCCAAAAGTCAGAGTGATGAATCCCTGGGAAGAAGTCAAGCAGAAGCACCTGTAACATCTCGGTCTGATCCGAGTATTATTTAAGAAAATAGTAAACGGATCAGTCTAGCTATAAATATCAGATGACATGATATAACATAAAAGATATGGCATAAACATAAACATCCATAACGACATACCGCTATAAGTATGTAAATAATGATCAACAGAAGATCAATCAATAAGAGAAAATCAATATCACAAGAATCTTCTCAAAGATTCGAAGGGGGCATCATACCCTAAACTTGTACTCATAACAAGTCAATGACACAAATTCCAGAAATCAACACGAGAAATCCAGAAATCATAAAAAGGGAAAGAGGCCTATCACATGACGGTTCGAAGACCATGGGGAGCTACCCCACATGTGTGAGTGGAATCACACAGAATGAGGTCAAGACTAACCAAAAAGCAGAAAGGTATGTGTGAATGGAATCACACAAGTGGTGTCTAGTCTAACCTTGCAATGAAAGAGACATCGCGCAATTGCTAGTCTAATTCATAAAGCGATCATCAAGATCAACGAGAAGTGTCAATTACACTAAGCTAGTAAATATAGAAGTTTAGCTTCATGTCCCATAACCACTTGCTTAACTTAAATATTTACGAACAAACTGTAAATCTTCACTAATAAAATTGTCACAAGGGGTTCAATCGAACAAGTCCAAGAATTAACCGACGAAGTGAACGCAAGCGTTTCATACCACTTGTTTTACTAAGTCGTTTAATTAGATTTCTCATCCGAGTGAGGTAAAGGCTTGTATATACTAATAGATTGGAAAACGGTTTAAGAAAATATTTACTACTAGTATTGAAACCTTCATATTTTAAAGTGACAAATCACAGAAGCGATTGTAGAAACAATCAATCACAAAGATCACATTCGAAGATGTGATAAAAATCCAAGGAAATCAGCTCAGGAAGTTCGGTTGAATGTTCTTCAGATAAGATCGCCTACGCAGAGTTATACGGGGTTCGACCTGCCCAGTCAGGTCGCGGGGGTCCAGGGGGCAGCGCCCCGTCACGGTACGACCTAAGTGAAGACAAGCGGCTTACGACCTAAAGCAAAATGAGGTCTAACGACCTAAAGAGTTCGCGGCTTAAGGGATACGACCTAAGTGGCGCGACCTAGTGGATGACAGGTCATACGACCTAAGGGTAAGGTCGGAGGCGACCTACGACTTAGTGGGGTCGAACGACATAAGGACAGCCGACTTAACAAACAGGTCATACGACCTAAGGGTAAGGTCGGAGGCGACCTACGACTTAGTGGGGTCGAACGACTTAAGGACAGCCGACTTAACAATTCGCGACTTAGAGAGGCTTAGGTCGGATACGACCTACGACCTAGTGGAGCATAGGTCGGAGACGACTTACGAGATAACACACGAACGACTTACTGGAGCTTAGGTCGGAGACGACTTACGAGATAACACACGAACGACTTAACTCTTAACTCGCAGCCGACTTAGCACTCTAACTCGTGAACGACTCAACACAGGCGAACAGAAATACAAAGGCGGTGACTTTTCAACGCGCGCGACTTACGACTTAGGCTTAACTCGTGGACGACTTAGCGATGGCCAGAAACGACTTAAGGCCAGAACGACCTAACTCCAAGGCAGTGCGACCTAACTGCAGTTTTTTTGTCAAAAACGCTAAAAACTGGAGTTTTTCGCCAATCCAATCCAAACCAAATGCAAATGCACATGCTAAAGTGATGGGGAATCATTCCCAACAGTCCAATATAGTTATAGGCTAGAATTGTGAGATAAAAATCTCACCTTTGCACTAAAATTTATGAAGATGAAGCTTGAAAGCAAGGAGAAGCAATCCAAAGCTTGAATCCAATATCTTCTACTTGAATTTGGAGTTGAATGATGGAGTTGCAATTGAATTTGAGCTTGGAGTTTTAATTTCCCATTCTCTTCACCATTAATGCTAAAGCTTGAGTTAGTTAGGAAATTTATGAAGAGTGAGGAGAAGAGGGTTGGAACTTGGGCTTAATAGGCTAAACTAACCCAAAGTCGAAAGCGGGAAAAGTTAGTGAAATTTCACTAACTCCAAACCTATCGATGTTTATACTTAAAAAGTTGTAAACGACATTTCGAACTCAATGGAAGTGGTCTCGAGTCCTAATTTGACCGTTTGCAAAAAGTAGTTTTTCGGACCAAAATCCGATTAACGATTTAATATTTAAATAAAAATATTTAAATGTAAACTCGATAAATATGCGGGTTGTTACAGACTCCCCTCCTTAAAGAAATTGCATCCTCGCAATATATATATAAGGTGGAAATAAAAAGTAACGACCATAAAAGCATATTAACACAAGAGAAATTTGAAATAAGAAGTTCACCTCAAAGGGCAGGAGTAAGCAAGTCCGGATGTGTACGCTCGATGAATTCTCTGGATTCCCAAGAACAATCCTTAGGATTTAAGGACCATTGAACCTTTACTAGTGGAACATCTTTATTTCGAAGTCGTTTAACCTCAGAAGCTATAATTCGAATAGGATGCTGCTCATAAGTTAAATTCGGCGAAACTTCAATTTCTTCCACAACAGCAGGCTCAAGAATAGAATCGGAATCCCGAAGGCATTTCCGTAATTGAGAAACGTGAAATACATCATGTATAGCAGAAAACTGAGCCGGCAATGCAAGGCGATAAGCCATGGAACCAATACGTTCAGTGATAGGAAATGGCCCAATATATCGAGGCGCTAACTTCCCCGATCGACTGAAACGTACAACACCCTTCATAGGTGAAACACGAATAAAAACAGGATCCCCAACAGAAAATTCTAATTTCCTTCTTCGATTATCGGCATAGGATTTTTGTCTACTCTGGGCTTCTTTCATCCTATGTCGAATAAGTTCAATCTTTTCCGTGGAATCACGAATAAAGTCTGGACCTAAAACCAGCTTCTCACCGGCCTCAAGCCAACAAGAAGGAGATCGGCATGGCCTTCCGTAGAGTGCCTCGAAAGGTGCCATACCAATACTAGATTGGAAGCTATTATTATAGGAAAATTCAACAAGTGAAATATGATCTTCCCAACTTCCACCAAAATCAAGCACACAAGCACGAAGAAGATCTTCAAGAGTTTGATTCACACGCTCGGTTTGTCCATCGGACTGGAGGTGATAAGCGGTGCTAAAATTAAGCTTCGTTCCTAAAGCTTTTTGAAGACTCTTCCAAAATCCACTAGTAAACAATGGATCACGATCGCTAACAATAGAAGTAGGAACTCCATGCAATTTTACAATTTCCTTGACAAATAGTTTGGCCAAAAGAGGAACGGTTCGGTTAGACCGAACCGGAATAAAATGGGCGGATTTAGTAAGTCTATCAACAATCACCCATAAGCTATCATGACCCGAACGAGAACGGGGAAGGCCATCTATAAAGTCCATGGAAATTTGATCCCACTTCCAAATTGGAATTTCTAAAGGTTGCAATAACCCACCAGGCCTTTGATGTTCGGCCTTGACAAGTTGGCAAGTCATGCAACACTTAACAAAGTTAGCAATATCAGATTTCATTCCCTCCCAATAATAAAGTCGCTTCATATCAGCGTACATTTTACTACTACCGGGATGAATGGTGAATTTAGAACAATGGGAATCTTCTAAAATATCTTTACGAAGATCTCCAATATTTGGTACGATAAGTCTACCAAATTTTTGAATGCCGCCACGAGAATCAATATCATAGTCTTTCAAACCTTCAATATCAATTTTATCCTTAACATTTTTGCCAAGAAGAGCCAATTCAGAATCTAGCTCTTGAGCTTCAAGAATGCGGTCTAAAAGAGAAGGATGAGCCTCAAGGCTACATAAAACAAGCGATGAGCATAAATCGGATACGCGCTCTCGAATCTCACAAGTGGATAAGATCTCGAGATCATTCCATTCGGATATCATCATAGAAACAACTGCTTGTTGCTTACGGCTAAGAGCATCGGCGACACGATTACCCTTACCGGGGGTATAAAGAATATCAAGATCATAAGGTGCAAGGAACTCGAGCCAACGCTGTTGACGTAAATTAAGTTCTTTTTGAGAAAATAAATATTTCAAAGACTTATGATCCGTGTAAAGAATAAATTTCTCTCCCAATAGATAATGACGCCACATTCGAAGGGCGAAAACAATAGCCGCGAGCTCTAGATCATGTGTGGCATATCTAGTCTCGGCCGGCTTCAATTGCCTAGAAGCATAAGCAACAACACGTTCTTTTTGCATAAGAACGGCACCCAAACCAACGTGACTAGCATCGGTATAAACAACAAAATCTTGATTCCCCTCGGGAATAACAAGAATAGGAGCATCGGAAAGGAGTTCTTTCAATTTCTGAAAAGAGGCTTCACATTTGTCCGACCAAATGTATTTAACTCCCTTCTTAGTCAAGCCAGTAAGAGGCACGGCAATCTTAGAAAAGTCTTTAATAAAACGACGGTAATAGCCCGCCAATCCGAGAAAACTACGAACCTCTGTCACACTCTCCGGTCTCTTCCAATCTTGAATCGCTTCAATCTTTGAAGGATCCACAGATATCCTGGATTCGGAAATAATATGACCGAGAAACTTCACACGAGATTGCCAAAAGTGGCATTTAGAAAATTTCGCCTTTAATTGATTACTCCTAAGTGTTTCCAATACAATCCGAAGATGTTTCTCATGTTCCTCCTCGGTTTTTGAATACACAAGAATATCATCAATGAATATGAGAACAAACCGATCGAGGAAATCTTTGAAAACTCGATTCATGAGGTCAACGAAATAAGCTGGAGCATTCATTAACCCAAATGGCATAACAAGCCATTCATAAGATCCATATCGAGTACGGAATGATGTCAACGGAATGCTATCCTCAGCGATACGAAGCTGATGGAAACCGGTAGCCAAGTCCAATTGTGAAAAGACCTTAGCACCACTAAGCTGATCGAATAGATCATCAATCCGAGGTAAAGGATATTTATTTTTAATAGTAAGATCGTTAAGCTTGCGATAATCAACGCAGAGCCTCAGAGTACCATCGGATTTCTTTACGAAAATAGCCGAAGCTCCCCAAGGCGAGGAACTAGAGCGAATAAATTGCCTCGTCTCCAACTCAGATAATTGTTTACGCATCTCCTCATTTTCCTTATTGGACATGCGATAAGGAGGACGAGTAATAGGTTGAGCTCCAGAAACAAGATTAATTCTGAACTCAATTGCTCGTTTAGGTGGTAAACCTAAAACGGGCTCGAATATGTCGGAAAATTCACGAACAACATGAATACAAGAAATAATATCATCTTCATCATCATCATCGTTATCACGAGGATTTAAAGAATATAAAGATGCCACCAAACATGATTCTGAATCTTTAAGATTAACAGAAATATGTTTAACAGATTGTGGATGTCGGAGATGAATAGTCCGCTCAGGACATAGGATATGGGCTTGATAACGGTTAAGCCAATCCATTCCCAAAATTATTCCAAAGCCTAAGTAACGCATGACATGCAAATCGGCTAGGAAAGAAAAATCACATAAAATAATCTCCACATCTTTACAAAGCAAACTAAGAGTTGCGGATCCACCAACAGGATTCGCAATTTTTAAAGAAGTCATCAATGCAGTAACACTTAAGGAAAAAGTGTCTACCAGTTCCTTTGATATAAAGGAATGGGATGCACCCGTATCAAAGAGAACTCTAATAGGTTGATCATGAAATAAAATAATACCATCAAGAATGGAATGAGAAATACCTTGGCCACGAGATGTGTTGCCAGGGGCTTGAGCCACATTTAACTTTCCCTCATTCCTGCTTTTACGTTTGAGGCATTGATGTATAAAGTGATCTGGGCTCTTACAATAGCGACAAGATTTGGGCTTAGAGCACTTATTCGCATAATGATCCCCAGACCCACAGTTGAAGCAACTCGCACCACTAGGAGAAGGATACTTTGCCACAGGGGTTGCCTGCTTACCCTTTTTGTTGGGATAAGGACCCTTGAATTTGTTTGGCCTCTTCTTGTTGTTGAAGTTTGGTTTAGCGCCTTCCACTTCAACATCACTCTCTCTATCAGCCTCTTCAAGACGAAGAGCGATATCGACGAGTTGATCAAATGCGACTTCTAGTTTCAGGAGCAGTGGCTTCTTAAGACTCTTATTTAAGCCATAAACGAACCTCTGGTTCTTCGTCAATGGGGTGTTGATGTATTCAACCCCATATTTGGAAAGCGACTCGAAGGCTGCGACGTAATCAGTCACAGAGGATTGACCTTGAACAAGGTCTATAAAACGTCGAGCCAAGCTTACTTTCCCAGCTTCTGGTACAAACTTTAACTCGAAGCGTCCCTGAAATTGCTCCCAGGTGAGATCCGCTTCATTAATTTCTGAATTAAGGAGTTCGTACCAGTCCAATGCTCTCTCTTGGAGCATGCTGGAAGCCACCTGAACGCGGTGGAGATCGATAAGATTCATGCGAGAAAAGATTCGATCGCATGATTTTAACCAAGCCTGGACCTCGATGATATTTTCCGAACCTTTGAAGGGCTTCCCACCCAAGTTGGTGTAATCGCTGCACAAGCGTGCAAATCCCGACTTTGGGTGAGTAGGTTCCGGGTTAGCTCCAGCTGCTTGAGCATTAGTTACTAAATCAAGAAGCTGTTGAGCAGTCATAAAAACTCCATCCGGAGGAGCAGCACCAGATGATCCAGTTCTGGGACGGCCTGGTCTAGACATTCTCTTCCTTAAAGAAAGAAAGAAGAGAAGGAAGAAGGTTATTTACCAATGAACATCAAGCAATCTTGATAGATAAAACAAGGAATCATAAAGGAAATAGGATGAGTCGGTACGAAGACTCAAATTAATCCTATGGTATGACTCCTAAGATAGACCTAGGACGATGATCCTTGTTAAGTTATTCTACATTGTTCCGAAGTTTGGCTCTGATACCAAGCTGTGACGCCCCACCTTTATACCCACGCTAGCCAAGAACACTCCGGAGAAGTGCTGTCAACTAGCACGGAGAATAAGGCTGTTGAGGAGCGACCATCCATGTAATAGCTTATCACACGGTGGCTATAAATAATCTTCGGAAACAAACATAGAAATAATCATATCACAAATCAGTCACAGATATCCATATCACAAAGGCGGAAGAAGATATGAATATATAACTAACACATGAAAGTGTACATCAGAGTAGTGGTCAATAAGATCCACGATAATACAAAAGAATAGCAACACGTGCTATACAAAAGAATACAACTATGAGTCTATATCTCAAGTGTATACAGCAAAAACTGCTAATCTAAACAGTTAGCCAAAAGTCAGAGTGATGAATCCCTGGGAAGAAGTCAAGCAGAAGCACCTGTAACATCTCGGTCTGATCCGAGTATTATTTAAGAAAATAATAAACGGATCAGTCTAGCTATAAATATCAGATGACATGATATAACATAAAAGATATGGCATAAACATAAACATCCATAACGACATACCGCTATAAGTATGTAAATAATGATCAACAGAAGATCAATCAATAAGAGAAAATCAATATCACAAGAATCTTCTCAAAGATTCGAAGGGGGCATCATACCCTAAACTTGTACTCATAACAAGTCAATGACACAAATTCCAGAAATCAACACGAGAAATCCAGAAATCATAAAAAGGGAAAGAGGCCTATCACATGACGGTCCGAAGACCATGGGGAGCTACCCCACATGTGTGAGTGGAATCACACAGAATGAGGTCAAGACTAACCAAAAAGCAGAAAGGTATGTGTGAATGGAATCACACAAGTGGTGTCTAGTCTAACCTTGCAATGAAAGAGACATCGCGCAATTGCTAGTCTAATTCATAAAGCGATCATCAAGATCAACGAGAAGTGTCAATTACACTAAGCTAGTAAATATAGAAGTTTAGCTTCATGTCCCATAACCACTTGCTTAACTTAAATATTTACGAACAAACTGTAAATCTTCACTAATAAAATTGTCACAAGGGGTTCAATCGAACAAGTCCAAGAATTAACCGACGAAGTGAACGCAAGCGTTTCATACCACTTGTTTTACTAAGTCGTTTAATTAGATTTCTCATCCGAGTGAGGTAAAGGCTTGTATATACTAATAGATTGGAAAACGGTTTAAGAAAATATTTACTACTAGTATTGAAACCTTCATATTTTAAAGTGACAAATCACAGAAGCGATTGTAGAAACAATCAATCACAAAGATCACATTCGAAGATGTGATAAAAATCCAAGGAAATCAGCTCAGGAAGTTCGGTTGAATGTTCTTCAGATAAGATCGCCTACGCAGAGTTATACGGGGTTCGACCTGCCCAGTCAGGTCGCGGGGGTCCAGGGGGCAGCGCCCCCGGCGGGGTGCGGGGCAGCGCCCCGTCACGGTACGACCTAAGTGAAGACAAGCGGCTTACGACCTAAAGCAAAATGAGGTCTAACGACCTAAAGAGTTCGCGGCTTAAGGGATACGACCTAAGTGGCGCGACCTAGTGGATGACAGGTCATACGACCTAAGGGTAAGGTCGGAGGCGACCTACGACTTAGTGGGGTCGAACGACATAAGGACAGCCGACTTAACAAACAGGTCATACGACCTAAGGGTAAGGTCGGAGGCGACCTACGACTTAGTGGGGTCGAACGACTTAAGGACAGCCGACTTAACAATTCGCGACTTAGAGAGGCTTAGGTCGGATACGACCTACGACCTAGTGGAGCATAGGTCGGAGACGACTTACGAGATAACACACGAACGACTTACTGGAGCTTAGGTCGGAGACGACTTACGAGATAACACACGAACGACTTAACTCTTAACTCGCAGCCGACTTAGCACTCTAACTCGTGAATGACTCAACACAGGCGAACAGAAATACAAAGGCGGTGACTTTTCAACGCGCGCGACTTACGACTTAGGCTTAACTCGTGGACGACTTAGCGATGGCCAGAAACGACTTAAGGCCAGAACGACCTAACTCCGAGGCAGTGCGACCTAACTGCAGTTTTTTTGTCAAAAACGCTAAAAACTGGAGTTTTTCGCCAATCCAATCCAAACCAAATGCAAATGCACATGCTAAAGTGATGGGGAATCATTCCCAACAGTCCAATATAGTTATAGGCTAGAATTGTGAGATAAAAATCTCACCTTTGCACTAAAATTTATGAAGATGAAGCTTGAAAGCAAGGAGAAGCAATCCAAAGCTTGAATCCAATATCTTCTACTTGAATTTGGAGTTGAATGATGGAGTTGCAATTGAATTTGAGCTTGGAGTTTTAATTTCCCATTCTCTTCACCATTAATGCTAAAGCTTGAGTTAGTTAGGAAATTTATGAAGAGTGAGGAGAAGAGGGTTGGAACTTGGGCTTAATAGGCTAAACTAACCCAAAGTCCAAAGCGGGAAAAGTTAGTGAAATTTCACTAACTCCAAACCTATCGATGTTTATACTTAAAAAGTTGTAAACGACATTTCGAACTCAATGGAAGTGGTCTCGAGTCCTAATTTGACCGTTTGCAAAAAGTAGTTTTTCGGACCAAAATCCGATTAACGATTTAATATTTAAATAAAAATATTTAAATGTAAACTCGATAAATATGCGGGTTGTTACAGAGAGTTTGAATTTTATTAGAAAATTTGAATTGTAGATAGATTAGGTTTTGCAACCATTGAGGAAGAGAAAGAGATGAAGAAAAATGAAAGTACAACCAATTGACAATAGAAAGGAGGCTAGGGTTTATCACAGCATATTTATAGATAGATCGCAAAAGGATAGGTGTGCACGAATTTTAACGTGCAAACAGAAGTTGTCCCAAAAGCATATTAATTATACACGTTACGGATTAAATTATTTCTTTCTCAACATTTACATTGCATTTTAAGCGTATTCACACATGTATAATTAGATGCTTCATTTAAATTTCCATATATATATTCACAATTCCATAAATTTCCAATACGTAGATAAATTTCCAATTTCAACTAAATTTCTAAATTACTGTAATAATTACAGATTAAATTTCTATCCATTCTCAATAGATTTACGTTTACATACTAAAATCCACATTTCTATGTACATTTGAATTCCATATTATACATATTTTATTTATCTTAATTACTTCCAACTTAAATTTCAATCAACATAAAACGTTTTATTCAGTTTCCAATAAATTTCAATCATGCTTTATATCCAAATGAATAAATAACTTAATTCCCATTTAAGCATTTTTCATTTGATTTGCAATCAACCTTATATGATCAATTAAATCTCGATATATTAAATAAACGTTATTTCCATCATTCTTTATCCTATGAAGAAATTTAAGTTATTCACACCTATTACTAAATTTCGTATTAATGCACACTAATTTACATTTATTGCAATGGTTACCAAATATTTCCCTGCAATAATTCATTCCCCTATACATACTTACAATTCCACTTAAACTTTACTATACCCGTTTATTTCCTCAACATTAAAACCAACGTTACCTCAATTCCACTAATGTACACTTATTCTATTATCACTTACTAACCATTCAAATTTTTATTAACAAATAGGCAGGTAATTCCTATGTTACAAATTTTTAATTCATCCTAATCCCTTACTATTGGTATACATTTGCATTACTTACATATCATTTACAATGTTACCCAAAATCTCTATCCATTGTAATTAATACCTTAAATAAGTTTCAATTTATATTCAAGTGAATACATTACCCTTTTTCGTTATGTCATCCATTTTTCACAAGAAACGTTTTATCGTTTCGACAACATTTTATTTCAAATCACCTTCATTGATTTGTGTACGTCTCTACTATTTAAAGCATTACCATTCTCACCTTCATCTAAATCTTCATTTATGAATATTTAAAAATAAATTTCACTTATTTCCTATTTATACACTTATAAATTCCAATTCCAAATAAATAGATAAATCTCCGTTTGCACTACTTAAATCAAAAATCAGCGATTATCCTATCTATACATTTTAAGTGGATGGATCAAATGTTGTATTCAAAAATCTACTTCTTAATATTCTTAGATTTAAACTCAACTCTCTATTAACAGAATATTTAGATGTTCAAACTTCTTTTATTACCATTAACTTATTATTATACATTAAACTTAAATGTACTGACAAAGCTTGTTTTTGGTACTCTTTTCATTTCCATAAAATTAGCAGTGGATTCATACCTTATTATGTAATTAACTTTAATTCCACCTAACTAAATATTTACATAATCTTTTATTTGCAATAAATCAACTATTTTATATTAATTAAATTTAATCTTCCTGCTTTACTTATTCATAGTATGTAATTCAGTTACTCACCCTAACCTATTTATTTGAAATCCAATCCAGATTATTTTTACTAAGTTCCAATTTCCAAAGGTTACTGCAATTAATCCAATTACTTGCAATAAATTCTAATAAATTTGATTTTATTGGATTACAACTCAAAATAAATCAATTATTACTCAACCACACGGTTAACATTTCTTTTATGATTCATTACAGTAATATTTCCCAATTCTCATCTTTATTTTCATAAATTACTGGATTTCAATTTAATTGAAATTTTGTTAACTTTACACATAAATAAAAGCTTAAACCTCAATTAATTCATTCCTAAGATCACACTAATTATTATATTATAAAATGGACCTTTCCCTTGGTTACATCTTATTTATTCTCTTACCAATATTCCACACTAACTGCAATAATTTAGTGCATTAATTGAAATTGATCAAAATAAAACTTAACCAACAAATAGAATAAATACGTACAATAATTATTGTCATTAAATCTATTTCATAAGTCTACACTCAATTAATTCCTTAAAATAAGTTTTACGTTTATAAATTTACCTTCACACTTCCCGTTACTATTTTAATAATTACTAAAGTAACATTTTCATAATAACAACATTAAAATTTCTCAATATTTAGATGAACTTTATTTCCAATACACACTACCAAATTTCAATCACTTATGTTCTATCCAACATTCTTTTAGATTTTATTTCCATCAATTAGTTCATCCAATATTTTCATCCATTTATTAACAAATTTTCCATTATATAATTTCAATTCTTCTTATTATTATTTCATTAGTACTATTACCAACTTTTATTACTTTTACTATTAATTAAACAATCATATTTAATTAAGAGGTTATAATGTTGTATTCACTATTCCCATTTTCACTCCAAAACTCAAACAGCCGTTTCAATTGCATTTGGATTTGCATTAAATTGGTTATCCATCAACTGCCATCTATATTACCACCTCAATTCACATACAATTACAGTCCTTTTTAATATATTAATACATAGGTAATTTAATTTTTGTCTTTATTTCTTTAATTTACATTTTATTCAAGTGCGACAATTTACGCTATTTCTTTATTGATATTTCACCTAACTTTCAACAATTAAGTTAAATACCCGTTTCTACAATTCATTATTAGTTATAAATTTAAATCTCCTTTATTTATTCAACTTACACACAGGTATACATCTTACACTATCTCAATCATTGGATTTTCATTTAGCGTTCATTCCAGCATAAATTCTATCTCTTTTGTATATATCTTTATTTTTCTTTACAAATTTTTTTTATTACATAATCCCTTTTTAACTAAAATTTAATCGTCGAAATTTACGGGTCGTTACAAAGTTTTAACATTTAGGCTTATTAGGTAATGGGTTCAAGCCGAAACCCATTCTCTAGAATGATCAGAAGAGGATGATGAGCATTATGTACATTTCTTCTGTAAGGACCCATAAATTTTCGATAATTAAATTTGTTAAATTAATAAGATTTTGGTAATTTAATAGAAAGAAATAAAAAAATTTATAATTTATAATGAAGTAAATGTTAAGAATGAATTGTAGCAATGGTTATTAAAAACTAATTATTGACAATTGAAGTGAAATCACAAAAAAAATTGAAATAGTGTAAATCGTTGCACTTGAGTATAAAATTGACAATAAGTAAATAAATGGAAGTGTTGTGTAAATAAAGGAATTTGTACATAATTAATAGTAATTGAATGAACTCGAGATTATGTATGTAATTATAACAATTGGTTGAAGTATGATAAACTTAAGTGTAACTGTGATATCCCAGAATTTTTGGCAATATCAATTTAATAATTTGCATTAAAAATTAAATTTGATTTGATAATCTTTGTTAATAATTTGAATTTGATTTAATAATCTTCTTTTAAATAAATATTTAATTGATAAATTTTATCTTTTAAAAGCTAATAAAATGATTTCAATTTATAATGTATATATATTTGTATATATTGTAGACAGAAAAGCTTGCTTTGAATTTAATAAATAAAATCTTGTTTTCAAAATCTAATATATATTTGATAATTTGGAGATTTGATTTTTATTTAATATAAAGCTTTTCAAAGCTATTTAATAAATAACTATATGGTTTTAAATTGTTAAGATAAATGTTAATTGTTTAAAATGATTTGAGCTTGAGTTTAAATTTAAATTAATTAACAAAAATGTTGTTTTAGTTTGTTTATTTTTGAATATAGCTTGATAAGATAAGTAATTTATAATAAAGATATAATTTCTTTTATAAATTATTTAAAGTTGATAAATGAGTTATTTTCAAATAATATTAATAATGTATTGTTTTTTTACAAATGGATTTTAATAAAAATAGAATTGTTATGTCAAATTGAATTTGTATATATATAACTTGATTTTTAAAATTTAATTCTAGAATTCAATTTGAATTTGAATTTAAAGTTTTGAAATTTAAAAGTATAGATTTTAAATTGTTTTAGATTTTAAATTATTTGTATAAACTTTTATTTATGAATATAATTGTTTTATTTCGTTTAAAATTATCTATACACACACACACACACACACACACACACATATATATATATACTTATTAACTAATTAATTAAGCATAATCTTATAATAACATTTAACTAAATACTAATTAACCTTAAAAGGACATGTGTTATTTTCCTAAGCTTCTTATAACATGTGTAATTTAAATAATTATTGTGTGTGACAAGTGTCATGTTTTATTTTCTTTTTACCTTTGATTTTAATAAACCATAAATTAAGTTATATAAACACATATCTTCCTTTCTTTTTTTTCCTTTTCCTAATATCATTCTAAACTAAATAAAAGCTTCAGCTGAAACAAAGATCTAATACAAATCTGATCAAAACCAGAAATCCATCTGTAATCCCTGTAATCAATTCAAAAACCAAAATCCAAATCAAAAGATCATTTCCCTGTAATTCAAATCAGAAATTCATAGCCTGAATCAATTTCCAAAACCTGTAAACAAATCCTCAGTTCAAACGTGCAAACCAGAACTAAACCCTGTACATTTTCAAAGTAGGCCTGCATTTTCTTTTTAAGTCTGGAAGCATGCAACTGCATTTTTCAAATCAAAGCAAGCATTCCAGTTCCAAATCAAATCAAGCATTTCATTGCAAAGTTTTAAATTAAGAGCATTTCAATTTTAAAGATTCAAAGGTGTCAAGGCTGTTTTCAAATCAAAAAGGAAAGCTTTGTCTTCTTCAAATCTGTGAGTAACATTACTTTTAAAAGTTTAAAGTATATAAATTTGGTTGCATGCTAGTGTTGTTGAAATGAATATGTATTGAGTGAAATCTACTGTGTGTGTATATATATGTATGTATGTATGTGTGTGTGTGTATATATGTTTGGGTATGCATGCTTGTTTACATTGAAATACTCTGTTTATAGTTCCATTTTTTCTGTTTTGGTTTAAATCCATTTTCTCTGCAGCCATTTGTTGTTAGGACTTAGTTTACAAACAAAAGATGTTTGAATTAACATAGATTAATGTTTAAAAATTTAACTAGGTCAAATTAAAACCAGAGTGTCTCTTTAAACCAAAAACAACAGTGCATGTTTAATAAAAGTAAAAGTCAAACATTTCAATTTATAAATTCAGGATTATAAATTAAACACTTTAACTAAAACATGATTTTTAAAACAAGAATCGTAATTCTTAGTGCTTGTTGGAAGGTGTAGTTCTTGTTTGAACTGAAAGTGGTAATTTTGGGTTTTCTGGTAATTTCGAGGATTTGGGAAGTTGTAACTTTCTGTGATGATGAAAGAGGGATTGAGGGGTCATGGAAAATTGGCAGAATGAAGATCAGATCATTATGGTGGTTGTGGTGTTCGACTTTGTTTTGTAACCCTAGTTTTAACTAGGATTGGTATTTTGATGTCCATGGAATTTTGAGTTGATCGAGTTCAATGGCATTTTGAGTGATGGAAGCTTGGGCGTGGACGAAGACATGGCCGGAATTTCAGAACTTCTGGTGGTCGGAATTTCGAGAATGTGATGTTTGCAGGTTTTTGATGTGGGGTTCCTATTTTGTTCCAGGTTTTGGTTGAGAGATCGATTTTGATTTCGAGTATGAATCGATAGGATGGGTGTTTGGAAGGTCTGAGGTGATGATCGTCGACTGTGGGAAGGTCGCGAAGATGACCAGAGGTGGCCGGAGCCACCGTGCATGTGCACGGTGTATTTTGTTTAGGATGGTGTTTGATCTGGGTAGGGGTGTTGTGGCCTCGAGTTAATTGATGTTAACTCGAAGTGAAATGGTTTTGGACTCGAAGCAGAATAGGATTGGCTCGGGTAAATATTTGTTACAGGTTTTCAAAAGAAACCTGTTCTGTTTTCAAATTTTAAAACTAAATTTAAAAATGAAATTTAAAAATGAAGTTTAAATTGTAAAGCAAAGATTTAAGCAAGATTAAATCTAAGTTTTGAATCTGGAATTCAAATTTTGTTTGAATCTCAGTTTTAAAAATAAAGTAAAGCTTTTAAATTTAAATTGTTTTAACTACTTTAAAATGGTTAAATGGTTGAATTTTAAAAATGAAGTTTTAAAATGTAAGTAAGTTTTTAAGTTAAGTTTAAATCTGGAATCAAAATTTAATCTATATTCTAGTTTTGAAATGAAAGAAAGTTTTTAAATTTAAATTGTTTTAAACAATTTTGAATGACAAAGGTGTATTTTAAATTGATTAGAATTTAAAATAAATTTGGTTTCAAATTCTTTTAAACTTCTTTTATAAAATGAGTATTTCCTTAACATGAGATTGTAAAAGGTTTTTAAATTGTTTTTATACTTTGTTTAAGTTAAATTTGTATTCATTTTAAATCTTAAATTTAAAATGAAATTTTAAAGTAAATTTTAAACTAAATTGTTTTTAAATGCTTAGATTAAGTAAGAAGTGTTTTATCTTAAAGTTGAATTAAGATTTAATGATATGTGTTTCATTAAATTTATTAAGGTAATTAAAATAGATAATTAATTGATTTAATTTATTAATGATTTGGTTAATTAATTTAGTAATTAAGGATTTTAAATCAATTAATTAAGTTTTAAGTTAATTAGTTTCGAATAATTAATTGGTAATTAATAATCATTACTTAGATAAGAATAGATTTTTAATTAATGATTAAAGATTAGTTAATCAAGTAATTAAGGATTAATTAAGTTGCCGTTAAAACTTAATTAATTAAATAATTAGAGATTAATTTATTGGTTATTAAGATTAATTAATTTGGAATTAATTATGAGTAATCTAAGTTAATTACTTGAGAAAAGTAATTAAATAATTGTTAATAGTTAATGAAGGTCATTAACTTAGGATTATTTAATAATTAATTAATGTGATTATCATTAATTAATTAATTAGATTAATTAATTAATGATAATCATTTGTGAATTTGTTTAAGAATAATTACTTAATAAAAGTAATTAAGGAATTAATTACTTAATGTAATTAATTGAGTTTAATGTGATTAGTTTAAATTAATTAATTAAGTTTAATTAATTTAAATCACTGGATGATTTGATAAATAATTACGTAATGTAATTAATGGAGTGTAATTACTTAGTGAAGTAATTAATCGATAACTACGGCATGTAATTAATGAAAGATGATTTAAAAATGGAAGTAATTTGAGTATAATTACTTTTTTGTAATTAATCAAGGGATTAATTAAGATAATTAATTAAGGAGTAATTAATTTATTTAATGAACTAATTAAGGGTAGTTAATTACTAAATGAGGTTAATCAAGAGTGATTAATAATTGTGGTTTAATTGAAGATTAATTACTTAATGTAATTAATTTAAAGTAAAATGTAATTAGGGATCATTAATTAATATAATTAATGATGTAATTAAGAATTGATTAATTAAGATTAATTAATCAAAAAAATGAAGTGATTAAAAGGGTAATTAACTAAGGATTAATGTAATCAATTATAGTTAATTAATTAATGAAGTAATTAAAGGTTAATTACTATAAGTGGTTAAGAATAATTAATTTGTGAAATTAATCAAAGGATAATTACTTGAATGTACTTAAAGAATAATTAATTAAGGGTGATTAATTAAGGTGATTAATTAGAGGATAATTAATTAATTGATTTGTAATTAATTAATGGTTATGTAAGCAAGATTTATAATAATGAAAGTAATTAATTTAATTTACTTTAAATTAATTAGAGATGCATGTAATTAATTTAATTGATTTTGAATTAATTATAGATGGTGTGATTAGATCCTTGCTTATGTATGAACGGATGATGTTGATTGCCTGGAATGGTTTGAGATCTCAGATATGAGATAAGTAATGCTGTGTGATATGGATGCTTTGATTAAAGTATAATGATAATGTGGATTATCTATTTATGATGATAATATGGATTATCTGTTTGTGATGATAATATGGATTATCTGTTTGTGATGATAATGTTGAGTATCTATTGTGATGATGTGAATTATCTATCTGTATGTATATAGATAATAGAATTGAATTGTTTTAAACTTTAAAACAACTTGGCCTTAAAAGATACGTTTTGGATTTCGATGAGACCGGGATCGGGTTTCCAGATTTGGATATCCGAAAACCACATTGATCCAAATTAACAATGGGTTGTGAATCTCAAGTAAAGATGATGATGCAGAGTGCAAGGGTTATCGTCGTTAACTCTGAGGGTGATTCCAAAATGAGTGTAACGAGATAATGCCTTCGGTTTCGTTCGAACTCGGAATGAACTTGTATGGATTGAATGCTTTCAGACCATCGTCAGGTGGACGATGAGCATTCTAAGTGATGTGTTCTGATAAAGGTAATCGTAGCCTCATGCCTCATCAACCGGGAATGGATAAAACTGGGGAGGTGCAGCAAGGCTAAGTGGGTAGCACCCAAGTAGGACAAGATTTTCCCCTGTCTAGAGGTCCCTTTTATTTCGGTTGTGTGGGCAGTTGTTGGCCACAACTGTGGGGTTGTCTTGTTCGGGACTGTCCAGTAAGGGATGGTTCCGGCCTTGTGTTGCAGGGGATTGGGAGTAATCCTCGATTCGGTGATCTAGGCCCCGTACTGTGACGGGAGGTACCCCAGTAGCCCTGCCATTGATGGAAACTCATTCTTCCTACGTGCCCTTACGGTTTTGATTGTATTACCCACTCTTGTGGCTAGTAGCTGGAATTTAATGAACGTAACAATTTCAGCTATTTCTTATTTACTTGAAAACCCTAGACCCTATTATAATATCACCGGATTTTCTATCAAATGTTTTGGTTAGTGTAAGGTAAAAACTTACCCATGTTTATGTGCAGGGAGTCTTACGTGATACCTTTTATTTTCAAAGGATTTTCAAAATTAAGCAACCTTAGCCAGTTACTCATACCAGACCCATGTCTGACCCGGAGTTTATCTTCTATTTTCTTAAACTCTTGGGTATTCAAATTTTTACGAGTAGCCAAGGGATGCAGGTTAGCTTTGATGAATTATGGAGGAGCAATGGAGCAGGAGGCTTCAGCGTTGTATATATATAGTATTCCTCTTTGATTGGTACCTCTGTTTTGTATTGAGTTTTAATAACTAGACAGGTGTTTATAACCGTCAAGTATGTGTTGTATAAGTTGTGTAACTCTGATTGATGTTGTATATTATGTAATACTTATGTTATTAATATAATTTATTCGTTTCGCTGTTGAGATTATGATGTTGTTTCTTCTTTCATCTCTATCTTTTCTCTTTTCTATCCCTGCCTTTCTTATTGATGATGCGTCATTCTGTGGATTGGATGACGGGTCGTCACAGCAACCTTGGCTTGTAAACAATTATTATAAGTTGCCTATTGAATTAGTTGATTGAATTGGAATTGAAATTAAATTTAATGAATATAAATAAAGGTTACAATAATAGGAATGAGAATATGTCAAGTAAATGAAAGGTAAACAATAGTAACTAGTTTATAGAGTAATAATAGGCATAGTATAAAGATGGGAATTTAATTCAAATCAATGGAAATAATGTAGATGTTATACTTAGCTACAAACTGGATATATGAAAACAAAAGTAAGCGTTGAATTAACCAATGAAATAATATTTCTTAATAGTAACTGAACGTAAATTTAGGTAATAAGGTTAAAGCAAATGGATAAAATAATACGTAATAATTTGTAGTTGATAGGATTAATGCTAGAGAGTAATTATAATAGTTGTTGTTTGATAATAAAGTAAGAATGGGAACCAAGATTATTAGTATAAATGTAATAAAGTGGATTAATTGGAATTAAATGAAATTTGATGTTTGAATATTACGTAAATAAGAATTGAAATGAAATTGGGAAATATTAATGCATCAAGATATAACCAATGCTAATTTAAGGTTAATAATTAATGGATTGAATGAAATGACAATTAATGAAAATATGTTATACTTGATTATAAATGGAACATAAGCGAATAAATGGAATATTAGATGAAATTAGTACTATGAAAATAAATGGTAACATTTATTTGTAAGTAATAAAAACTTATTAATGTGACTAGGGATTAGCGTAACGATTATTGTATGTTACCTATTTTTGTAGCTTGTTAATTTAAATTGGAAATCATTTGCCACAATTCTAATTTAATATTACTATAATGTTAATTAAGGTAATATTTAGAAATAGTGTTAATGTTATTCGTAATTGGAAAATTTGTTGAATTATAAGAGTAAGAATAAAGATTTATCAAATTATTGGGATTTGAACTATAATAATAATTGGAGTAATTGCAATTTAAGGAAATTTAATATCTAAATATTACGTTAATTGAAATGAAGATGGAATGCAAGGATATTAATGTAATAGATTTTGAATCCCATGTTAAATTTCATCCGTTCGATAACGATGAATTGAATAATAGAATGAAAGTAAATTAAATAGAATTTTTGAAAATTAAATTTATAAATTTTGAATTTAATGAAATTGAGGTAAATACTGAAATTTATAAATTAATCAACTTTAAATTGACATCTGAACTTGTTTAAATTATTGTGAATGTTTAAGAAATCAAAAATGGAAAAATGTGTTAATCATAGAACTGGAATTGAAAATTTTGATTTAATTTAATTAATATTAATTTATTTAATTAACTAGAAAATAGTCATTTTGCCACTGACTTAGATTTTGACGAAACTAGTTTCATCGGATCCATAACGGTGAATTATTATAGGATTTCAAGTTTCGTAGCGATCGGACTTATCGTTTGATCGTACGGACCCGAAACGCCTAGAAATCAATGAAATTGAAATCGATTGAAAATTTGAAATAACTTGATTTGAGCATAACTACTTCATACGATCAGATTTGGACTTGAAACCTATTCCATCGCATTTAAAATATTTAAAAACATCTATTTTGATATATGGGTTGACCCAATTTCATTCCGAAGTCGAAACGGGCTTTTTGGGCCATTTTATCATTCAACGCACAAATCAATCGTGCCCATCTATTCTATTTCAGCTTTGTCTTTATATACCCTGTTATAAACCCTAATTCATTTGTTATTCCTCATTTCTGTACGTTCTATTAGCTCCTCTTTCCAATGGCTGCGAACCCTAATTCCCAGTAAAATCCCAAATCAAATTCAAAGCCAAAAATCCAAATTCCTCAAACTATATCATATTTTAAATCATCGAAAAGCTCTCGAAGAGCGCATCTAAATTCTACTGTTCGTTTTTCGATCTGAGTTTGTGTTTGACCGGGATCGCTCGAAACAGTTTCGGCCGTTCATCGCTCGATGATGAACTTCATCTGATCGGCGAATCGAGGACATGATTGTGTGGAGAGTCGAACGTGTATTGCATCTGCGTAGTTTGTTTGGTAATTTGATGGCTAGATCTACGGCATAAATTCGATTACGTTAATTAAAAACGGTGGCGGCTGGGGGTGGTTATCGCGATCGAACGTCTCAAAGGGGAGGGGGTCGGCGATCTCAAGGTTGAGGATAGCCTCGGTGCGGTGGCGACCAGTTTGAGGCTGGGGAAGCGATCGTGGGTGAAGGCGGCTGCTGCGTCGTAGCGTGCGAGATAGGTTAGGTTACGGTAAAGGATTGTCGACGTGGACGAATCTGAGTGGTGAGTATTATTATTTATTCATTCAATTTTATTTCATTTTCATCATCTAACCATCGTACCTTTCGCAAACGAGATCTGATTCACACGTGATTTTCTCCGCTAGGTTCGTATTGGAATTCCAGACATTTTGGCGCTGGTTTGGACGGATTCTGAGACTGTTCAATTACTGGGTTTAAATTGGATTTAAATTCAATTCAAATTCAAAAGGTGAGTGTTTTAACCCACTCACAACTTCTATAATTTCTTATATTCGTTAAATTTAATTTATGTTGTGATTATGAATTTATTTATGACTGTTTTGTATATTTTTAAATCATCGTCTCAGTTAATTGCATTTATTTAAACTAAATCATTATTTAATTTATTATTGAATATAACTGCCAGTTAATTACCGGTTATATATTATCAGTTATATATTGATATTGATTAATTGTTTTGGATGATGATTGTGATGGATGTATGATTTTATGATGGATGAATGGATGTTTTATTTATATCATCATAATCTACAAGTTCTTTATTGATTTGTCATTATTGATTCGGGATTGCGGTTTGAAATGATATACAACCGTATTTTTATTCTAAATTGCGGATTGAAATGATAAATATCCGTATCGCTTGACCATAGGATAGAAATTTATATACAGACACCGTTAGTCTATATATATATATATATATATATATATATATATATATATTTGAAAATGATTTATATGGTTTGGTAAAGAAATATATGGTTTTATGAGATATTGATTTGGATATTTTATAAATGTTATTTTTGTATATAGTTAAATTTTTGGTTTTAAGCTAGGTATAAAATTGGGTTAAAGTATAAAATAAGTTAAATAATAAGGTTTGATTTTATTAAGATAATATAGTTAAGTGGCTATTTAAATTTTATTGTATATATAGTTATAATGGCTTAAATAAAACTGAAGTTGGAAGATAAATATGAAATTGGTTTGAATTGAATTATTTAAGAATTATACTTGAATAAATTTGATTTGAAATTTAGATAAAATTGAGATTTTAAAGGTTATGATTCTTATAACTCATTTGGTTTAGAGTGATTTAAATGAATATAAAGTTGATTTAAATGAATATATCAAGCTAAATAAATTAAAAGAATATCCAGTTATGTGAAGTTAAAAGTTTTCTTAAATGATATTGGATTTATTATGCAAACATTTCAAATCTAAATAATAGTAATTGAATTTGATGTATATGGGACTATCAAAGAATTAGTTTTGAAACGGTGGAATATTTAAAGCTTTGAAATATATGGAAATTGAAATGGTTTATTTGGGAATTCAAATCTGTATATGGAATTGATTTGTAAAATTAAAGAAGCTAATTTATTATATAAAGTAATTTAATATTAAACCATTTAAGTATTGGAAGTTATGTTTCAAAGTTAGGGGTTTCAAGGTATCATGATTTGAAAATACTATGATTATATTGATTTGGGTTTTACAAATGATATCATACTGATTTGGTTTTTAAAAACGAAAATGATATCGTATTTATATGGTGTAACATGTCGATTTTTCGTTGCCGAAAAACCGAATAGTTAGGGTTTTAAAAAGAATTTAAGAAAAGAAAAAGAGAGAAAATAGTAGAAGATAGAGGGAAAAGAAAATAGGAAATAGAAAAATAGAAGAAAAAGAGAATAGAGAACATAGAAGAGGAAAGAAAATATAGAGGGAAAAGAAATAGAGGAAAGAAAATAGAAAATAGAACAGAAAGAAAATAGAACGGAACAGAAAACAACAGAATCTCACAATTCGCAGCGGAACAACATATAATAATAAATGAATAATCTTTAAACAAGAACTATATCAGTTATTACATTACATCACATTTCATTACATCATATCATCAGAGTATACAACATCAAACAACAAACAGTGCAGCGGAAAAAGAAATACTATATAAACTAGTAATACGCCATGCCATCCAGCTTGCCTCCAGCAACTCCAGAATAGCCTGAATATCCTGATAAACCTTAACTCTTGACTGCCCGTGTGGAAATTGGTGGGCACCCAGAGTTTAGGAAGGAAAACAATAAACTCCAAGTCAGTCATGTGACTGGTGTGAGAACTCAAAACAGTTTATTTATCTTTGAAAACAAAATAGAGGAATATTTTTAATCAATTCGCAATGCTTTTAAAAATGAGACTACCATAAGGCCTCCCGCACACACACACAATGCAAACGCAGAATCGGAGGAGATTTCTCCTTATGATAATCAAAGATGCTTGATACGCATTTAAAAGACATTTGATATTATTACTAGTGCATAGTGTAGGAAAAAATTCATTTCGAAAGTAGAATATAAACCTTAGCCAGCATAGGTACCATTATATTATGCCTACTAATAGCTACCATATTAGATGGCAGGTTCTACAACTAAAACCGTACAAGTTTCGTATTGGGAATTGGATTTCCAACGAATGATCAGGCCAAGGAACTTCCCATTGCCACATGAGAATGCCTCTGGATGGACATCCCCGAGAATCAAACCGGATCTCTACCAACACAAGGCCGGGTTACCCCTAACTGAGTAACAACTAACCGAATATGCCATCCCCCGGTCCTTTGGGACCTTTTCACCGAGTGCTCGTAATCAATTCACACAATCATAACAAAGTGTTTTCAACATGAGTAAGTATCTGGGCTCCATACCATGATACCACCCTTTTCCAGAAGGAAATGTACATACCCTAAAGGGTGCTACCCCTCATAACCTTGCTGCATCTTTCCTGTTTTGACCATTTCCGGGGTGTGAGGTTCGACAAAGTCACGTCCACAAAAACATACTTTATACAAAAGCCATGCTTTGGGTCAACAAATGATCATAGAAATGATCACCAAGATAGACGATCAAATAAATGATCCTATCATAAATAATCAACACAATGATCATTTCACAGCAACACTCAGCATGTCACATTACCAAATTGGGAATATATCGCTGATAACATTCAACTACATAACCTCTGAGCTCGTACGTCTCAGAGAAGGGTGTTAAGCTAAAAGAATAAATTCTCCGCCACCAACAGAAATATATTTGAAAGAAATCGGCTTTACATCTCAATTTGTAATGTCAGACATACAATCCATACAAGTCTGTTCCGGGCTCGAACAAAACCGAAGGCACTTCTTACGAAGCCCTTGCAATACGGGTATTCACAATCCCGATCGAATTTCCCATCACTTAAGGAATCTCTATACCAGGAGCTACCCAGTGCAGAGACAATCGATAGGTCATCCTATCGCTTTCACAAATACTCGGTCTTCAACACCGATCTTCAAATGCAATTCATAACGACGTATCACATATTCGGAATGGGTTATACGACCCCATGGTCCTTTCCCGGTTAACCCGAATAGTGAGCGCTTATTCAAAAATAAGTGTGGCATTCAAATTCAAACAAATCACATCAAGTACCCATTCAAAGGGAAATATTGATAGTCGGCTATTGAACTATCAATGGATATGCACACATCACCAGTTTCCAAATAATTTTCCAAATTATTTATTTTCCAAAATATCTTCACTAGATATATAATTTCAATATTTCAAAAATAAATCAATATTTATTTTTAAACAAATTCCACCTTTCATTTATAAATTCCTTAGTGAATTTATATTCCAAAATATTCATGCATATACGATTTCAACTATTCATTTTCAATTTATCTTCAAAAGATAAATTCTAATTTTTCACTTCATATTGGAAAATAATTCCATACTTATTTAATAAGTAATTCACAAATTTTATTTATTTTCAACACTTGGAAAATATTCAATATACTTAAATCGAGATTAAGTATATATTTCATTCTTTTAAGGAAATCATTCACTTAAACATACTTATTTGGGTCAAAACGAATGTTGCGTAAAACATCGTTACGACGACTCAAAAATCACTAGTATAGGGATTCGAAATTAAAATAGATATATAAATCCCAATACTATACAAAACATTTCCTTTCGGAAATCATTTACTATAACAACAGTGTTATAGTCTACTATTTCCTTTTATTTCTCGAAAACGTCTATTTCAACAATCAATGTTGAAATCTATGGTTTCGAATCTCAACACATTTTAAAACATTGTTCGATCGTTTTAATTCTATTTGAAATATCACATTCAAAACAATTTCTTTAACATCTTATTCACTATTCAAAAATGTGAATATACTTCATTAACAATTTCATCCTTTTATTCATTTTAATTCAAAGGATTATTCACTATTCAAAAATGTGAATATAACCCCTTTAATAGGTTTCAACAATTTTCTTATTAAAATAAGTCATTTGCGAATTTATAAAACAACGTTTATAAATTCCATTTCTATTTATTTATAAAAACTTCCTTTTTTATAAATCCTTTTATTAACTTATTTGATTTATAATTTTAATTATAAACCAAAAGTCCAAATTATAAGTCAAACACTTATAATTTATTTATTTAGAAAAATCGTTCCTTTGAACTTTACAAATTTTATAAACCTACTGTTTATAAAATTTCCATTTATAACTTCACCGTTATATAATTCTATAAATTTCATTCATTAATGAATTTCATTTTCACTTCATTCCAACATTTATAAAAACTCGTTTTATAATGTCCATATTTCAATTTATAAATATCCATTTATAAATCTCTTAATATAAATCAATTCATATTATTCTTTTTAAACGTCTTAAATTCCTTTAAAAACTTTATTCTTTTGATTCATAAAATAATTAAATTTTATAAATCCTATATTTAAACTGTTCACAATAATTCTAAAATCCCGATTAAACTTTTTTATAAAATCGTTAGCATCATATTCTCAAAAATCAGTTTTTTTACTGTATTTCACAAAAATCGTAATTTTTATAACATTAAAAATTATAACGTTTATTTATTTAAAATGGATCAATTCCAAAATATAGTATATTCTCAAAAACCAACTTTAAAAATCATTTTTAAAGTTCCAAATTTGGTGCAATGATGCTACATACCAAATAGTCAATCACGACAACAACGATATCATATATCAATATGATAATCAATGAATATCAAAATATCCATAATCAAATAAATACTGTTGAGGAATCCAGTTGGATCCCTCCAACCTGTTTCCTGCATCCACAAACATTAGCACAATACCAATTTCGCTCCAGTACGAAATTATCGCGGTATATGTTCTTATTAAATATTATCCGCTTAATAACGGCGTAATAGGGTCTCATCCGCTAAAAATACGGGGAATCAATCAACTGCAATATATACATATGCCAATATATATATATTGATATTATATATAATACCAATTTCACTGTTTATGAAATATTCGCGATATATGTTTTTAATAAATAACATCCGCTTACTAACGGCGTATAATGTCTATTTTAACAATCAATAGATAACAATCATCATTCAAACATGCATTCAAATATTTTAAATCTAACTATTTAAAATAAAATCGAAACTTATTCGATTGAGTGAGAAGTTCTCACCTTGGTTTTAAATTCCGTTTCAGCTTTTATTTCGAATAAAATTAAACGCGCGTTTAATTTTACCCAAAATTCTCACTAACTCCAAACGACTTCAAACCAACTCCATCGCGTAGTGCTCGTCCATACGATTCCAACGCAACTGGTTTCGCGCGTTTTCGACCTCGTATGAAAAAGTTATGAATTATTGAAGTTTGTATACGATTTTTATAAACAAATCAACATAAACTTTTAAATTTTATAACCTAAACTAACACGGGCCGCTAGATCCAGCACCAAGCAATCACGGCCGTGCATTTTCTTTCTTCCCCTTGCGTTCTTGCTACAGACATAAGGCCGCACGCATAACCCATTATCATCACGAACTAGGGTTACATTTTTCAACATCAATACTCGATGAAAATCGATCAAACCACTTGCAAATCGAAGCTCTTCGCGAGAGCTACCACCACCATCAACCACCTGAAGCTCGGCCATCTCCTCTTCATAGGAAAACGTGTGCAGGCCTGAAGAGAACGGCCCCCTTTTCTCCTCCATCGTCGCTCCAAATTCGATCATAACCGTTGGATCTCTAGTTCGTGTTGTGCTCTACAACTTTGTAGTTGAACATTCTTGCTAATTGTCGACGGATTTGGAGATTTGGAGGGAGGAAGTTCATGAGTTTCTGGCCGTTCAGGGGGGGTGGCGGCTGTGCTTATGAAATTAGGGTTTTGGAATGATTTTTTATCAAATTATGAAGAGAGTGGTGCTATTTATAGAGTTTCGTTCGACACTATTCATCCGGAAATTCCGAACTCCGATTTAGGTGCCGTAACCAGCGTTTCTAGGGTTTACCCCGCGTTCCGGACACAATGGAACAGGTTTCGGAAGCTAATTCGGAAGTATGTGCGAGTTATGGCTGTAAACGCTCAATTTAAATTAAACCGATTTAACTCGATTTCTAGGCGTTTTAATTTGTACAGGACAAACGGTAAATCCAATTGACTTGAAATTTGAAACCTTACAATAATATCACATTACGGATCCGATGAAACTGGTTTCGTCAAAATCCGAGACTTTTTGAAAAATGGCTATTTTAGCTCGCCAAATTAAAATTAAAAATAATTCGATGCGTTTCGAGCTGCCACGATCAAACGGTAACTCCGATTGACACGAAATTTGAAATCCGGTAATAACTAACTATTACGGATCCAATGGAACTGGTTTCGTTCAATTCTGAGACTGTTCAAAAATTGACTATTTTCACTAGTCGATTTAAATATTAAAATATTCAATTTTCACAAATTAACTTTAAATTCGATTTTAAAAGTTCAAAAATATTGTTCTAACTTCCATATGATAAAATAAAATTTTACAAATCATTTTCAATCATATTTAACTATATTTTCAATTATTTCCATAATTTAACGTATTAAATTATCGATTTAATAATCCAATTAAATTCAATAATTCAAATAAAAATTTATTTGACTTAAAAATTCACTTATAAATATTTAAATTTAATTAAATATTCAAATTTTAATTTCTAAAAATTCTGGGTCGTTACATATGGTTTTGAAATGAATATTATATCTTGGTTTTGAAGTATAATTATTTTGAAATGACCGCGGTGTTATAATAACGTTTGGTTGTTAAAGAGACCGGGATCGGAAGTTGTCATACTCTCTGCCAACTCCGAAAACCACTTTAACAACCGTGTACGCGGTGCAGATTCCAGAATTAAGTAGGATGGTGGCGGTGTTTCCTTTGAGATATATACGTGGACCCGACTCCCGTGAGTTGGCATAAGGTGGCTAAAACAGGAGCGATTCTCGGGCCAAGGAGGTAGCCCCTCTTATTGGACACATCTCTTCGATATTATACTCTGACTTTTAGATTGATTCGGTGGCCAGTTTTGATTTTTGATTTTAGGGGTGTTACTCGAGGAGGGTGGTAGTAGCTGCTACGCGTTACCACCAGCCCTGATAGTAATTGGTATATCTACCATGGCATTGCCTAGTTGTGCCGTATCACCTACCCTAGCGAGCCTTGTACGAGTTTGATTTACCTATGGAGTATCTTCTCATAGTCTCCCGATCAGGAGATATGCAGGTACTGTATAGACTACTGGCACTATTACGTGTTAAGGGCTATATGGGTAACCCCTTAACGCTATTTTAAAGTAAGTTTATTTTACTATAGACATTATTATAATAGCAAAATATTAGTACATAGTAAATAGTTTAACGGATCCTTAGGAGATGTGAATCCCGAGCATCTCTTAAATTACTACACTCACATTAGACACTGGATAGGAGATTTCAAATCCCGTAAACATCCCTGACGCCATTCCACTCATATTTATTCCTGGTGAGTTAACTTGCATAAGATCTTTTAGTTCTGACTCGTGTGTTTTGTCTTTTCAATTCGCTCGGGTCAGTCTGAGCATTTTAGGATTCGAAGACTTTATTTCTAGAGGACAAAGACGAAGAGTGTACTACTATTATCTATTATTTTATTCCACTACACCATTTTATTCCGTTGCATTATTATTGTTCTCTGGTATGTGTAACTCCGATATGTATTGTATAAGTATAATCGAATATTTTGTAAAACAGCTTCATGAACTGTATATTTGATTATTATATTTTATCGTTCCGCTGCAAGATTCTGTTTTGTTTTTTTCTATATCTGCTTTTTTTTATTTACCCCATAACAATCCACCCTTCTGTATGGTTTAATCCTGACGTGTGTGGTTTATCGTCGATTTAAAGCGTACAAAAAGGCAAGACATTACATCTGGTATCATAGCTTTGGTTTAGCGATAAACCTTAGCTTTGTGGGGTCTGACTCTTTATTAATAGGGTAATAATGCCCTACGATGAGTCGTTGAGCATATATATATGAGAGAGCGTATTTGTTAGTGTTATAAAAATGTTTTGATATTGTGTTAATTTGTTCCGTTTTGTATTTATAAATTCTGGTTGATGCATGGGACGCTATGACATCAATAGTGATTTCTAAACACTTAATAGGACAGACCGACACAATATTTATTTTGAATATAGGTGAATGAAATAATTTTGCCTATTACATTTTCAATGTATAAAATAAATTTTTATAAAAGTTATCTTTGGCTATAATATATTGGTTGTTAGGTAATGATATTTTAAATAATAGTTGAAATGAGATTGAAAATTAAAATAAATGAAATTGGGAATTTAGAACTTAAGTCCCGGGATTTTGAAAATTCTTTCAATAATTTTGGAATATAATAATAATATTATTAGAAGTATTTTTTGATATAAATATTTCAATATAATTTGAAGGAATCGTTTTAAAGAAACTTTGAAAAGAAATAAGTTATGTACTTCCCACTTTGTCGTCGGAAAATAATTTCGGTAATGAGTACACGCAACATCGACATTCATTTTCGAGTTTCGAAGTGGCAAGGCCACTGTAGTAGTTTTACTGCAGAATTATTTTTATAGGCAAATGTAAATTTCAAATTTGTTTTAAATATAATTGGATATATAAACTGTAAGTATATACATTTATCTATTATTTTAAAATGATTTGAAATTAAACCCGGTATTTAATTCTTAAGTTTCCGTTAGTTAATAGTTCCAATTAGTGGAGTGAAACGAAATTCAACTAATAATTGGAACCTCTAATTTAAAATAATAGATTAAATGCTAAGTTATAAACGAAACTATAAGAAAGTTGAAATTGTAATCTATAAAACAAAGGATAGGATTATTGAATATTAATTTAGTTAAAAGAAATGAGAAAAAATTTGTATAATTTTTTATTGCATTCTTATAAGCATATATATAACTTACCAAATAATAGAAGTTACAATGTTTAATAAGAAAATGCAATATGATATTATACAAGCAAAAACTTAAAGTAATGGAAGTATTTAATGAAATTCTTTAAATAAAATTTAATGTTCTAGTTATTAGAAACTTAAGTATGATTGAAAATGTTACTAAGAAAAAATATATATTTTTGTAAGAAGAAAATGCAAATAAGAAAAGAAAAAAAAAGAACAATTATATGAATAAAAAGAAAATTAACAACGAATATTATGAAAAGAAATGATTAAGAATGAATTTGATCTATTTTCTTAAATTGTTGGTTGGTTGTCTAGTTTATGGTTGTTTGGGCAAGGATACTTTACAATTATTGGATGTATGAATAATCTATTTGGTTTCATCTAAGATTGTTGAGTTAATGGTGCACTTAGTAGTTTATTTTACATTCTGTACAATTTAAAGTTTTAAACCCGAACAACTATTTGTTTGTTTGCTATGGATTTATGTGATGATCGTTGCCTTGTTGCAAGTGATTGTTGTTTGTATTGATTTGTTTGTTTATGGTTGAAACAACTTTAAACGTTTCATTTTACATAATTATTAACTCTTTTTAGATTATATAAGTGAAATACAGGTTATGGAAGCAACTGCTACTGCTTTTGGTTTCATAATTAAGCGTAATTGCCCAACCAATAGGTACGTTTTTAGATTACGGTTTTATAGCGCTATTATATTGTTTTTCCCGTGTTGGGATATATTTTATTTTGGAAGATAGATGTTGCATATGGTTATACTTGATATTATATTTTCTCCCGAGCCTCCCCGTACAAAGGAGACTCTACCGATATTTTCCGTAAATTTTGGACTTAGAAAATATTTTGAAAATGTTTTCCAAACCTTATTAATTTAAGTATAAAAAGATTTAATGCTTATAAATTGGTATATTTTATCCAAATTAATTAATTTTGTAAATTTATTTGTTTATAAATTTAATATTTTAAGTAAGATATATTGATTTCTTAATTCTTCTTTTTCCTTTTCGGGGACGAAAAGTTTTGAGTTAGGGAGAGTGTAATGACTAGTAAATTTTCGATAATTAAATTTGTTAAATTAATAAGATTTTGGTAGTTTAATAGAAAGAAATAAAAAATTTACAATTTATAATGAAGTAAATGTTAAGAATGAATTGTAGCAATGGTTATTAAAAACAAATTATTGACAATTGAAGTGAAATCACAATAAAAAATGAAATAGTGTAAATCGTTGCACTAAAGTATAAAATTGACAATAAGTAAATAAATGGAAGTGTTGCATAAATAAAGGAATTTGTACATAATTAATAGTAATTGAATGAACTCGGGATTATGTGTGACGTCCAGGAATTTTTAACAATTTAAATTGGAATATTTAATTGATTGTAAATATTTTAAAAGTCAATTATAATTGAATTCAAATATTATTATTAATAGCAATTAAGTTATTAGATTTAATAAACTAAAATCGGGAAAATTATTGAATCTTCAGTTTTAAGCTTTTTAAAAATAATTTGAAGACCTGTAAAATTTATATTGATAGTTCTGAAGATAATAAAAGCTTGTAAATTAAAATTGGAAGTGATTCATTCGGTTTTAAAAATTTATCGTTTAAATTGAAATTGAAAATAACCTTCCGAGGCACAGTCTTGGAATTTGACGAAACCAGTTTCATTGGATCCGTAATATTGTATTATTATCGGATTTTAGTTTTCGTAGTGTTTGGAGTTGTTTTGTGAGCGTACAACATGTAAAAGCGTTGAAATTTATATCAAAATTCAATAGAATAACTGATCCAAAAAGCAATCTTCTCCATATTACTGAATTTGGCTCCGAAACACGTTCCATTGTGATCGGAATGCGGGTAAAACCTTAAAAATGCCTGGCGGCATGTCCGATTCGGAGTTCGAGATTTCATGTTATGCTAAACAAGATATTTTGGAAATTTAATAATATATAAAATTTAAAAGTCAAATCAGCCACCCTATAACCGTACTCGAGCCACCCTAACATCTGAACGCGCAGATCTACTTTCCCCTTTCTCGTTTCAATCAGGCTCAACCCTCTTGAAAAAAATATAAATCAAAATCATGGATAAACAAAATTTTGGAAAGACAATGCAACTCGTTAAACAAAATTAATGGCCGCCTTCATTTTTAAATCTGGGCATCTTCGTTTTTCTTTCTTCAGATCGAATCTTTATAAAAAGAAAAAAAATCTATCGAAGTCAAAATTCGATTAAGTCGAGAAGCCTGTGATGGCAAGGAAGTGAGGCTCATCGTCGCTGGATTCGAGCTCGATGGAGACATGGCGTTCATTCAAGATGATCGGCAAGGAGAACAGTGGGGGCTTGGATCTAGGTTTAAAGTTTTGTTCGATTAAGGGGGAGTCCGGTCGAAGGGTTTACGGCGAAGAGCTTATCGATCAAAGGAGCCACATTTGGCTCGAAATCAAGGCGTACGACACTATGGAAGATCATGACCGTGCAGAAGTCATGAGTTGACTGGAGGTTGGGAGGGCCGATACGTCGCGATAAGAAGAGGGGCTTAGGCTCATCTCGGTGATGGTCAACCTGGAGAAGAAGAGCCGCTGTAGCTTGTTAGGGTGCAGGTTCATCGCTCTGGCTTTGGCCGTGTGAGTTTTGGTGAGATTTTTATCCATGTTATCATTTGTAAGCTAAAAAAAATGAGCCTGAAAAAAATTGTTGTCATTCGAATAAATTTTATTCTTGTTAATTAGTTGTTAGAGTAAAATCTTAAAAACTTAAATGACTTATAATTAATAACGATTTGATATGAGGTAATTAGGTGGCTGATTATTTGTATTAAGTCAATAAATTGGTTAATTAAATTCGTTCATGGATAATTAATTTGAACTAATTGATTAGTTGATAAACTTTTATTAAGGGTAAAATCGGTAATTTATATAAATTGGAAATTTCTTATACAAGGTTTAGATCAAACGAAATCAGTGAAGTTGGGTTCGGAGCTGTGGAAGGTGGGTAAAGGATTCAATCAGAACGACTAGCAAATAAAAGAAAATCAAAGGTGAGTAATTCTCACTCTTCTGGATTTTTATTTAAATTTAAAAGGTTAAATTTAAATAATTGATTGAATTGATTTGATGTGTACCGATGATCTGGTGACTTTGGTTTTGGTTGGTTCTCGAGTTAATTGTTGTTTGATTCGAAGCATTTGGGTTTTAAATTGTTTTAAACTTAAATCATAAATAAGAAAATGGTTCATTTTAAAGTTAATAAGGGTTTAATAATTGGTGATTCATTAAATAGGTAGGGTAATTTAAATGGATAATTTATTAATTCAATTAATTAATGATTTGGGTTAATTAATTAAGTTTAATTAATTTGGAATGATCATTGGGTGGTTTGATAAGTAAATTACTTAATGTAATTAATAAAATATAATTACTGCGTGTAAGTAATCAAGAGATTAATTAAGATAGTTAATTAAGGGGTAATTAATTTATTTAATGAAGTAAATAAAAAGGTAGATAATTGCAGGCTAAGATAAATCAAGAATGATTAATATTTGCGGTTTAATTAATGAATAAGTATTTGATGTAATTAGATTAGGAAAAATTGAAATATAATTGGAAATCATAAATTTATATAATTAACGATGTAATTAAAGATTGATTAATTAAGATGAATTAATCAATAATAAGTGACTTATGAGAAGTTAATTAATACAAGTAATTAAGGATTAACGTAAATTAAAATAGTTAATTAATTCATGAAGTAATTAAGATTACTTATTGTTTTTGGTTAAGGATAACTAATCCAGGTTGATTAGTTAAGATGAATAATGAAGGAATGATTGATTAATTGATTTGAAATTAATTAATGACAAGTGAAGAAATCTAAGTGATTGAGGTTAGAAATTCAATTAGAATTAACTAAATTAATTTTGGTAGCGATCAAGTTTTTCTTATGAATGATTGAATGGTATTGAATGCTTTGAATAAGTTGATATATCTGATATGAAATGTGTATTTCATTTAGATAACTTGGGTTAGGATGACATGAGACTCGAAGAGACCGGGTTCGAGTATTAGGAAATATCCGAAACTACTTCGAATTTTATAGATGGGTATGTGAAATCTATAGGCTGGAATGAAATGATTTAAGTAAATTGGACTACTTAATCCAAATCTTGGTACTTAGAAAATTAATGTGTGGAATAAGTGATGTCTATAATAAATTATGGCTTTGTGAATTGAAACCAGTTACCCGGGTTTTATACAGGTTGTATGCTTTTATTCCATGTTAGATAGGTTTACTCACGTTGGTTTCCAGCCTGACCCGGGTGTTACTTTAATGTAATGCTCGGGTCAGACCGAGTATTCTAGATTTTCAGGTAAGGACGTTCTAGAGCTCAGGAGGCGAGCTGGACGGCGAGAACGTATGGAGTGTTTCCGCTGTATTATATTGCTGTATATCTGTGACATGATAATTGTGTATATTCAGTGTCTGTATATAAGTGTAACTCTGATGTATTATAAAGGTATTTTGACAGATATAGAATTCTTTTGTAAACTGTTATTATTTATTATCATATTTTATCTGCTGTGGATGTTTCTGATCTTCTTCTTCTTCTATCTCTTTCTTATTTTTCATAACTATCTGGAATTTTCGGGTTCGAAAATTTCGGGTCGCTACAGTTGGTATCAGAGCTGAAAGGCTAAGCGAGAACCTTGGCTCTGTAGCGGATTACTCCTTAAATAGAGTCTGTAGTACTCTAGGATGAGTTGAGTGTGTGTGTGTGTCTATATATATATATATGAGAGCGTACTAGTTATTTTCTTAAATAAAGGTTTTAAATGATTTTATATAAAAATATATTTTGATATATAAAGCAATATTTCCTTCTAATAAATATTAAGGTGATTGGTTGTTAAATTATTGAAACTAAATTAAGAACTAATATAATACAACCAAATTGAAATCTTGAATTGGAATTAAATTTAGTGGTAACAGAAATACAGCCAAATTGAAATTAAATTGATTTGAAATGAAATTTTAGAAATTGGGCTCAGAAATTAAATTGTTTAAAAACTTTAGATAAAGGTTAATTTGGTTTAAAAAGTTAAACCAACCTTTGAGAAATTAACTCGAATTTATATAATTCGAGATGGTTTAAAATTGAGATTGAAATTGAATTAGTTCAAAATTGAATTTGGTTTGAATTAATTGGACTTGTGATTGAAGATGTATAAGTTTAAAAATTTAAATGGAAAATTTGAATTGGTTTAAATTGAAATGATTAAAATTGAAGTGGGTTCAATTGATATTGGTCCAAATTGATTGGAATAATTTGAAATTATAATTAAAGTTGAATAAGTTTAAAATCAAATGGAATTTGATTTGGATTGGGAAAGAAATCAAGATTGATTCAACTTGAATTGAGGTTAAATCAATTTCAATGGAAATTGAAGTTATTCGAATTGGAATTGAGTCAATTTAAATGAAAGTGGAAATTTAAATTGAATTGATGGGAAAGTGCATAGTTTTGACTCTGGACTATTTTTAATATAAATTGTTTTAATATAAACTTATTTTTCCAAGCTATTTAATAAATACAACCTTTCTTTTTAAAGCCAAATTATTTTATATTTGTTTTACAATTATTTTTGGAACTATTAACCATTTTTCAACTTTTTATAAACTAATTACTTTTTTCAACTATTTCACAAATTAATTACTATTTTACAACTATTTTGTAATTATATAAAATTTCTGAGACTATTTAACTATTTTCCAACTATTTTACAGCTATTTTGGAAACTAATAATTATTTTTCAATTACTTGTCTATTTTTAAAAATTTCAAGATATTTGCTAAAAATAAAATGGTCGGAGTTCAAACTGTTATTGATTAAATACTCCATTGAGATAAGAATTGAAGTGATAATCCAATGGAATTGAGGCAATTGTAAATAAGTGAATGAAAATTTAAGTGAATGTGAATAGAAAGGAAATTGATTTAGTTAATAATCAATGAAGATAATTATATAGGATGTACGTATATTATTCTATTCGCATAATGATTTGATCCAGATTCGAGCACAGAATTTGGAGATAGTTTATCGATCCAAGTTGAGATTTTTCACTCGATTTTCGATGGCGAACCTGGATATGGATTGTTGATTGGTTCTGGATATTCTCTATTATAGCTAGGCTATGTAAGGATAATGATGGTTTCTGATCAAGAAACCAGATCTAAGTCCGACTAGGAAGTCGGATGGACAATACTAGTTCGAAAGTGAAATTGTGTGATCGAGTGAGCGATCGGATTTGTATAGCGTAGGATGATAAGTGTACATCGTACAGTTTTGAATGAAATTGATATTGGAAAGAGTAATCTAATTTTAATATTTGATTTTGAATAAACAAAGTTATATATCTTTGTTATATAAGATAAATCTCCCCTTGTTGAATCTATTGCCATGAGAAAAGGGTTTTGAAAATGTTTAAAGTATAAAAGAATTTTATACAAGTTTGAAATGATCCAAAGTTTTAAATTTTTTATATATATCTATATATATAAAGGATCTTATGAGGATTTTGGAAAAGGTTTTGGGAACCTTTGGTTTTGGAAAGGCTTTTGATTTTTGGGTGAAATCAATATTGGAATTTGGAAAGCCTTGTTTGAGAATTATCGATTTTGGGATAATCGATTTTGTGTAAAGAAGCTTTATATGAGATTCATACTAGGTGTATGATTTGGAAGATACTATATGTGTATAGTATAAAGTGTTTTGATAATGGCTCTTAGGAAAATAGGGCTCCCTTGGAATGAACTTCTCAGGAGTGCCACCGGGTGGTGCTGCCTTGAACCCTAAGGGGGGGTTCTAAAGTTGATCCTGTGAGGAGTCTGGACAAAACTAGTTCCTGAGGATTATAAGTAGTGTGTAGCGAAAGTCGAGGGGCGCTGATACCTACAGAGGCATTTGGGTTATGCTGTGACGACAGTGTAACTCGATGTCACTGCGATCTACTGTAGACAATAGCGAAAGTCGTGTGTGCCGCTCAGAGCCAACAGTCTACGTTTGATTTTATATCGGTAGACTACGACCTATGGTAACATAGCGAAAGTCGTGTGTGCTGCTGAGAGCCAACAGTCTACGTTTGATTTTACATCGGTAGACTGCGACCTATGTAGGAGTGGAGAAGTTTCATTTGGACAGCGAAAATCGAGGGCGCTGATGCCTACAGTTACATGGACTTTTGCAGCGATAGCAACGTAACCCTGGAATGTAACTGCGATCTGTTGAGGGTTCCATGGTGAAATCGAGGGGCGCGGAGTGCCTACAGTTATATGGACTTTTGCTGTGATGGCAACGTAACCCAGGATGTAACTGCGACCATGGATGGGGGTGATGATTTCCAGAGCATTCTCACCAAAGATATTTCCTTTATTTTCAAAAACTGTTTTCTAAATTTTCAGTAGAATTATTTTCCTAAGTATTTTCACTGGATGTTGAAGATGGGTTTGCTAAGTACTTATAGATTTTCAGTCCTACGCCTGATCAGCGTATGACTGAATTTCTGTGAGAACTAGGATGGACTGGTTGAAACATCGAGTTATAAGAAGTATTTTTATAAAAAAAAGCCTATTTTAATAGTATTATGTGAATTTAAAAGCATTTCTAAAATTTTAAATTAAAGGTGATGGAATTTTGGAAAATGAAAGAAATTCAAATTGGAAGTATGAAAGAAAAAAAAATTGAATTCAGGAAAATTTAATGAAGTGATTTTTTGTAATTAAAATCGAATATTGAATTAAAAGTGGAAGTAAGCTAATTAGCTAAATAAATTATTTGATAGAATATATTAAAAAAAATTAACTCTGTTAAATAAAATGGATTGTAAGTTAATAATGAAGTTTGGAAGTAAATTGAATTATAAATAGAATTCGATTTGGATTGATAATGAATTAAAATAAGGGAGATGTTGTAAAAATAAAAATGAAATTGAATTATAATAGAAATGGTTTGGGTTGCAAACAAAACCCAGGTGAGTAAAAATTAATTGAGAATAGCTTTGTATTAATAAAATAAATTTGAAAAATGAATTAAGCAACTGAATTAAAAATTAAAAATGGGATGAATAAATGGGTTAATTGAGTTAAATAATAAATGGATGAAGTCTGATTGAATAGAAATTAAATCAAAGTTTTAATTGGAATTGGGTTATCAGAATGAACATGAGTTGTGAGGTGTATTAATTTGAAGTAAAATTACTTAAGTCAATAAAAGCTAGGTTTCGAGTAAGAATGGAAGACCATTAAATAAAATTTTGGGTTAAATTTATTTGGAAAATGGATATTAATATAAGCGTCGAATGTTGTCAAGCTCAATGAAATAGTTTTAAAAGGAAATCAATGCGGAGATGAAATGAAATGCAAATGTATGGCTGGTAAATAAATTAGAAATAAAATGGAATTAAATACAGAATGATTTGAAATTAATTTGAAGTAGTTATAAACATAAATGGATACTCTATTAAGCGTATATCGCCGAATTAAATAAAGATGTTGTCGTTTGACGTAAACAAAGTGACTAAAATTTTATGAGTTGATAACGATTAAATAAATTGGTTTTAAGATCAATTGAAATGAATATGAGTTTGTTTTGCTTAAAAATAAATTGAATGAAAGAAATTGAATTGTAAACTATTAAAATTGAATGAAATGGCATATGAATTGGTTGGAAGCAATTGAATTAGCTTTAAATCATATAAATCGCTTATGGAAAGCGTTTGGTGCTTGTAGCTTATGAGATACTTGTGTTTAGCTATTGAAAGTAAGTGAAATGCTAATAAATTTTCTATATGGCACTTACATATTCAAATTGAGTAAGTACAGGTACCGGGAAGCCGTTTGGATGGATTTGGGTGCGCTAATTGCTAAAATAATAAACCGCTTGCCATAAAATGCTAAAAAAAGGTATGCCTAGGCAATAAAAATAGGAAATATGAACTGTTTTTTCCTTTTTCGACCGGATGGGTCGATGTATATATATTTATATCTCTTGTCAAATTGCAAAAGCTCCTCCGTACAAAGGAGACTCTGCAAAAAATTTCGAAAATTTTGGGAGTTAGAAAATTTTTGAAAAAAAAATTGAAAATTTTTTGTTAGCGACAAAACTACTTCAAATTGGAAATTGAAATGAATTAATGGATGAAACTAATTTAAAATGATGATATGAATCAGTTATAAATGGAAGATAAAATTCCATATTCAGAATTGAAGATAAATTGAATTCATTTGGAAATGGAAAAACTAATTTGAATAGAAGTAGATATGAAACCTATGTCAGGAAATGTATAAAATGTTTTGAAAAGTTACGATTGAATATATTGCTAAGTAAGATATACATGTATTATAAAGGGAAAGGAAAATTGGTTTTGATTTCAGGAGATAATTTGAATTGCCAGACTAAAAGGTATGTATTTAAATTTCTGTGTGAAATTGGATTGGGTTTTGATCTAGCCACTTGGCCTTTTGTTTTCTTTTGGAATTTGGGAGTTTGTAGAGGCATTTTGTAGTTGTATCGAGCTAGCCGCGTGAAGGAGAAGCTGGCAAAAAATTTCGAAAATTTAGAGAGTCGGAAAATTTTTGAGAAAATTTTGATAATTCAAATTTTGGTTTTAAAATTGAAATTTGAATGATTGAGCAAAAAGGTATTGTTTGGAAACTGTGAGAGAGTTGGGAAGTTAGTAAGAATGATAATGGGTCTTTTCTGAAAGATAGTGGTAGGATGTTGAACTGTTGGTTCTGGGAAAATAGTTAAAGGATTGTGGACCATTCTTTCGAACTGGTAATTTCGGGGACGAAATTTTTTTAGGGGGGGAGGAATGTGAAGACCCGGAATTTCGAATAATTTAAATTGGAATATTTAATTGATTGTAAATATTTAAAAAGTTAATTCTAATTGAATTCAAATATTATTACTAATAGCACTTAAATTATTAGATTTAATAAACTGAAATTGGGTAAATTATTGAATATTCAGTTTTAAGCATGTTAAAAATAATTTGAAGACCTGTATAAGTTTATATTGATAGTTCTGAAGATAATAAAAGCTTTTAAATTGAAATTGGAAGTGATTCGTTCGGTTTTAAAAATTTATCGTTTAAATTGAAATTAAAAATAACCTTCCGAGGCACAGTCTTGGAATTTGACGAAACCAGTTTCATTAGATCCGTAATATTGTATTATTATCGGATTTCAATTTTCGTAGTGTTTGGAGTTGTTTTGTAAGCGTACAATATGTCAACGTGCTGAAATTTATATCAAAATTCAATAGAATAACTGATCCAAAAAGTTATCTTCTCCATATGACTGAATTTGGCTCCGAAACACGTTCCATTATGATCGGAATGAGGGTAAAACCGTATAAACACCTGGCGGCATGTCCGATTCGGAGTTCGAGATTTCGAGTTATGCTAAACAAGATATTTTGGAAATTTAATAATATTAAAAATTTAAAAGTCAAATCAACCACCCTATAACCATACTCAAGCCACCCTACCATCTGAATGCGCAGATCTACTTTCCCCTTTCTCGTTTCAATCACGGTCAACCCTCCTGAAAAAAAAAGAATCAAAATCACAGATAAACAAAATTTTGGAAAGACAATGCAACTCGTTAAATAAAATTAATGGCCGCCTTCATTTTTAAATCTGGGTTTCTTCGTTTTTCTTTCTTCAGATCGAATCTTTATCAAAAGAAAAAAAATCTATCGAAAGTCAAAACTCGATTAAGTCGAGAAGCCTGTGATGGCAAGGAAGTGAGGCTTATCGTCGCTAGATTCGAGCTCAATGGATACATGGCGTTCATTCGAGATGATCGACAAGGAGAACAGTGGGGACTTGGATCTAGGTTTAAATTTTTGTTCGATTAAGGGGTAGTCCAGTCGAAGGGTTTATGGAAAAAAGCTTATCGATCAAAGGAGCTACCTTTGGCTCGAAATCAAGGCGTACAACACTATGGAAGATCGTGACCGTGCAGAAGTCGCGAGTTGTCTGGAGGTTGGGAGGACCGATACGTCGCGATGAGAAAAGGGGCTTGGGCTCATCTCGGTGATGGTCAACCTGAAGAAGAAGAGGCGCTGTAGCTTTTTGGGGTGTGGGTTCGTCGCTCTGGCTTTGGCCGTGTGAGTTTTGATGAGATTTTTATCCATAGTTATCATCTGTAAACTAAAAGAAATAAGCCTGAAAAAAATTGTTATCATTCGAATAAAATTTATTCTTGTTAATTAGTTGTTAGAGTAAAATCTTAAAAACTTAAATGACTTATAATTAAATAAAGATTTGATATGAGGTAATTAGGTGGCTGATTATTTGTATTGAGTCAATAATTGGTTAATTAAATTCGTTCATGGATAATTAATTTGAACTAAGTCATTAGTTGATAAACTTTTATTAAGGGTAAAATCGCTAATTTATATAAATTGGAAATTTCTTATAAAAGGTTTAGATCAAACGAAATCAGTGCGGTAGGGTTCGGAGTTGTGGAAGGTGGGTAAAGGATTCAATCGGAACGACTAGCAAATAAAAGAAAATCAAAGGTGAGTAAATCTCACTCTTCTGGATTTTTATTTAAATTTAAAAGGTTAAATTTAAATAATTGATTGAATTGATTTGATGTGCACTGATGATCTGGTGACTTTGGTTTTGGTTGGTTCTCGAGTTAATAATGTTTGACTCGAAGCATTTGGGTTTTAAATTGTTTTAAACTTAAATCATAAATAAGAAAATGGTTCATTTTAAAGTTAATAAGGGTTTAATGATTGGTGATTCATTAAATAGGTAGGGTAATTTAAATGGATAATTTATTAATTCAATTAATTAATGATTTGGGTTAATTAATTATGTTTAATTAATTTAGAATGATCATTGGGTGGTTTGATAAGTAAATTACTTAATGTAATTAATAAAATATAATTACTGCGTGTAAGTAATCAAGAGATTAATTAAGATAGTTAATTAAGGGGTAATTAATTTATTTAATGAAGTAAATAAAAAGGTAGATAATTACAGGTTGAGATAAATCAAGAATGATTAACATTTGCGGTTTAATTAATGATTAAGTATTTGATGTAATTAATTTAGATTAGGATAAATTGAAATATAATTGGAAATCATAAATTTATATAATTAACGATGTAATTAAAGATTGATTAATTAAGATGAATTAATCAATAATAAGTGACTTATGAGAAGTTAATTAATATAAGTAATTAAGTATTAATGTAATTAAAATAGTTAATTAATTCATGAAGCAATTAAGATTACTTATTGTTTTTGGTTAAGGATAATTAATCCAGGTTGATTAATTAAGATGAATAATGAAGGAATGATTGATTAATTGATTTGAAATTAATTAATGACAAGTGAAGAAATCTAAGTGATTGAGGTTAGAAATTCAATTAGAATTAATTAAATTAATTTTGGTAGCGATCGAGTTTTGCTAATGAATGACTGAATGGTATTGAATGCTTTGAATAAGTTGATATCTCTGATATGAAATGTTGTGTATTTCATTTGGATAACTTGGGTTAGGATGACATAAGACTTGAAGAGACCGGGTTCGAGTATTAGGAAATACCCGAAACCACTTCGAATTTTATAGATGGATATGTGAAATCTATAGGCTGGAATGAAATGATTTAAGTAAACTGGACTATTTAATCCAAATCTTGGCACTTAGAAAATTGATGTGTGGAATAAGTGATGTCTATATTAAATTGTGGCTTTGTGAATTGAAACGAGTTACCCAGGTATTATATAGGTTGTATGTTTTGTATTACATGTTAGATGGGTTTACTCACGTTGGTTTCCAACCTGAGCCGGGTGCTACTTTAAAGTAATGCTCGGGTCAGACTAAGTATTACAGATTTTCAGGTAAGGACGTTCTGGAGCTCAGAGGCGAGCTGGACGGCAAGAACGTATGGAGTGTTTCCGCTGTATTATATTGTTGTATATCAATGATATGATAATTGTGTATATTCAGTGTCTGTATATACGTGAAACACTGATGTATTATAAAGGTATTTTGACAGATACAGAATTCTTTTGTAAACTGTTATTATTTATTATTATATTTTATCCGTTGCGAATGTAAGATGTTGATGTTTCTGATCTTCTTCTTCTTCTATCTCTTTCTTTTTTTCATAACTATCTGGAATTTTCGGGTTCGAAAATTTCGGGTCATTACATTACGTATGTAATTATAACAATTGGTTGAAGTATGATAAACTTAAGTGTAACCTTGGCTTCTAAAAAATTGTTATAATTTGCCTGTTGAATTAGTTGATTGAATTGGAATTGAAATTAAATTTTAATGAATATAAATAAAGGTTGCAATAATAGGAATGAGAATATGTGACGACCGCCCATGACTCCCGCACGAAAACAAGGGAATGGTGCGCTGAAAGGTGTGTCAGGCAGCCATGGACGATAGTCAGGATAAGATAAAGCAGAATAGTCCATCGTATTACTCACAGCGCATGGATAAAATACAATAGAAAGTAAACATAGTGAAGCTCTATAGAACAGAAGTCTCATCATATAAACTCATAATAGTTTGATACAGCAATCAGCAAAGTAAATACATCAAGCCTCACTACATATCACTCAGAGAATATACAAACAGCGGAACACCCAGTACATATAGTAAGAAAATAATATGCAAAAGCCTCCAGCTCGTCTTCGTCATCCACAGCGTTGACCACTAAGAACAGCACCTGTCACCTGCTACCTAGTCGGTCCATCCCAACATGGATGAACATCCCAAGGTAATAAGAGTTAAACATAAAACCTTGAGTCAGACAACAGTCTTTGTGAGCAGTAAATCAACTATCAAACATACCAAAAGAGCATAAAGGGTAAAAGGAATAGGAACTCAACCATCCCACTCCACCTCTTTCTACAGTGATAGCCCCCAGACACACTAAGCAGAAGTAAACATAGCAATTCAGACATTTAAAACAAAGTAAATATCACTCAAGTCAAGGTCGGTGTTTTCCAAATGCAAACCCCCAAGGCCTAAACCAAGATCAGATAAGCACCCTGAAAACATCGCTCCTGACCCAAATGACAATACAACCAAACATCCAAACATCCATGACTCTGGCTATCACTGTTATCATTGCCTTGAATTCACCGTTAGTTAAATGACCGCCTGTCAAGGGCTAATGGTAACCTCGGTTCTAGACATAACTCCGCACGTCGTCGCAGCCCGTGCCTAGGAATTTTCGCAACTACCCAGAGTACTAGCACGTCGTCGCAGCCCGTGCTTGGAACGTCATCGTGACCCGTCCCAACGTACTCTTGCTTTGAGCATGCTAGAACCTTCAACAACGATGAAATCTTAGCCTCCTAGTCATCCTCCTCAATGACTATTCTCATACTAGCCCAAGCGCCTCTCGAGCCCACCATTATCAACCAACTCGAACCGCATCATCGAGTTATCAACATGCTTGGGATGATCCCGTCTGGATTAAATCAAGGCTATCTCACATCATGCTTTGCTTCATCGCATCATAGCAAAGTCCATCATCATCGAATCTATCCATATGAACTTTAACATCCGCTTCATATGCCACAAGCTACTTTCACCACTCAAGAGCCTCTCCACTTAGCTTTTGAATCATCTTCGACCAACATGGCCAAATCAACTATTAGCTAATTTGCAACAATCTATCAATCAAATCAATCATTAATCCAAGCAGTCAAACATTCAAACAAGATCTAATAAGCAATTATACAAGAATGGCAATTTCGTAATTAAAATGTCCAAATCTAACAAGTATGAATTATAAGCAAATATCTCTAAAACTTGATGAATAAACTTATATAAGTTAACATGTAGCAAAATGGGTATCCAAAACTTCATAGACAATGGATCTACATGCAGACTTAAGGAAAATGCAAGAAATCTCTATTTTTAACACATAAACAAGCCACCGATCCAATATACTCCTTTGGGTCCGTGTGAGAGATAACTACCACTCACCAAATCACCTAAACACCTCAAAAGATAACAACTTCAGATCTGGATAGCAAAGGATCTAGCTTGATCCGATAAGATTTCCCTTCAAACGATGAAATCTCTCTTCGATGGATGTAGACCTTCAACTTTGACTCTTGGATCTTCGATTTGATCTTCAATCTAGATGAATGGAAGCACAAGATTAAAGTGGAGAAAAGAAGTGAAGAAGTGTTGTAGTCGAGCTCTCAAAATGGCAGCACTTCGTCGCTTCAAAATCCGGATTCCAAAAATGAAGATAGGCACTCCTATTTATAGGCTGAAATCCTTAACTTGTATGCCCCCTTAAGTCGGTCACGACTCATCAAGACCCACGACTTACGACTTAAGACTTACGACTTAAGACTTACGACTTAAGACTTTCGACTTAAGACTTACGACTTAAGACTTACGACTTAAGACTTACGACTTAAGACTTTCGACTTAAGACTTACGACTTAAGACTTACGACTTAAGACTTACGACTTAAGACTTACGACTTAAGACTTTCGACTTAAGACTTTCGACTTAAGACTTACGACTTAAGACTTACGACTTAAGACTTTCGAACAACAATTCTACGATCCTTCAATCCGTAAAAATACGGGTCGTTACATTCTCTCACCCTTAGGAATTTTACCCCCGAAATTCCAAACAAACAAGAGCAATCAAAACTATTCTGCATGCCTACCATCCATAGCAATCAACAAACCATGCATCCAATTACTAGCCTAGCATGCAGAATTCTAAGACTAGAACAAGTTACAAATTCATGAGATGTCACGACACCTTAGGGCCATACCTCGAAGAGTTCAGGATGAGCTGCCTTCATCCTCTCTTCCTCCTCCCATGTACAGTCGTTAACATCATCACTCCATTGTACCTTGAGCAACTTGACTACCTTCCTCCTAAGCTGTTTCGTGTCAGTTTCCACAACACGAAGCGGCTTACGAGGTCTTCTAATAACTGGATCAACTTCCAAATCTTCACAGCTATCATCAGCAACCACTGTATTTGGGTCGTGCACATACTTCCGTAGATACGACACGTGAAAATCATTGTGCCCACCCGACATCTTTTCTGGTAACTCCAACTTATAAGCGTGCTTTCCAATTCGCTCGACGATCGGGAATGGTCCAACAAATCTCGGAGTCAATTTTCCTTTCTTCCCGAATCGAATAACATTCTTTAGTGGAGAAATCTTCACAAAAACCATATCTCCTACGTCGAATTCCAAATCTTTTCGACGCTTATCGGCATAACTTTTCTGACGATCTTGGGCTGCCTTCATTCGTCGCTGAATGGTCTCTATACAATCTGAAGTCTGTCGAATCATTTCAGGCCCAAGTATCAGCTTTTCTCCAGTTTCCAACCAACATGTCGGAGAGTTACACGGTCTTCCATACAATGCCTCATATGGTGCCATACCAATACTTGACTGGTAACTGTTATTATATGAAAATTCCACCAAATGAAGATGATCTTCCCATGATCCTCCGAAGTCCAAAACACATGCTCGGAGAAGATCTTCCAAAACTCGGTTGACTCTCTCGGTCTGACCATCTGTTTGGGGGTGATAAGCTGTACTCAAACACAATTCAGTTCCCAAAACTTCCTGGAAGCTCTTCCAGAATCCACTAGTGAACAATGGGTCTCGATCGCTCACTATACTCTTTGGAATACCATGGAATCGAACTATCCACTTAACATACAACTCAGCCAATTTCGATGCAGTCCTAGTTGATCGAACAGGAATAAATCTTGCACTCTTAGTCAAACGATCTACGATGACCCAAATCCCTTCATTTCCTGCTCTGGTTCTAGGTAGTCCATCGATAAAATCCATCGATATTTGCTCCCACTTCCATGTAGGAACTTCTAATGGCTGAAGCAATCCACTTGGCTTCTTCTGTTCGGCTTTTACCAACTGGCAGTTCATACACTTGGAAATAAAATTTCAAACATCCTTCTTCATACCTTCCCAGTAATAGGTTCTCTTCATATCCCGATACATCTTATTTCCACCTGGATGAATTGTCAACTTTGAGTGATGACTTTCCTTCAAAACTTCATTTCTCAAGTCATCTATATCGAGAACAACCAGTCGTCCTTGTTTTCGAAGCCAACCCTCTTGATCGACCTCGAATCCTTTATCCTTCTCTGGGTCCAATCCAGATTCCAAATCACGGATAATCTTGACAAGCTTATCGTCTCGCTTTTGGCTCTCGCCAATTCTTTCCACTAGATAGGTCTTATCGATAAGTTTGTCAACATCTCAGGTTCCAATTCACATCTAGGCCTGAAGTCAAATCCAGCCAAATACTCAAGACTCTTCCATTCCGAAAACATGGCTCCCAAACCTGCATGTCTTCGACTTAACGCATCTGCCACTGCGTTACCTTTTCCCGGAGTATAGGCTACACCAAAATCATATGATGCTAAAAACTCTAACCATCGTTGCTGTCGAAGATTCAAATCCTTTTGGGAGAAAAGATACTTCAATGACTTATGATCTGTAAATAACTCAAATCGAACTCCCAATAGGTAATGTCTCCACATCTTCAAAGCAAATACAATCGCCGTTAACTCCAAATCATGAGTCGGATAATTCCTTTCATGCGGCTTCAGTTGTCGACTTGCATATGCAACAACTTTATCCTTCTGCATTAGCACTGCTCCAAGTCCAGTACCACATGCATCGGTGTAAACCACCATCTCATCATTTCCACTTGGAATAGCCAAAACAGGAGCACTTGTCATTCTCTCTTTCAGGATTCCGAAAGCTTGCTCACACTTAGCATCCCATCTGAACACTTGGTTCTTTTTCGTCAACCCTGTTAATGGTGCAGCTATCTTGGAAAAGTCTTTGATAAACCGACGATAATATCCTGCTAATCCAAGAAAACTTCTCACATCAGATACATTCTTAGGTCTAACCCAATCCTGGATTGCTGCCACCTTAGCGGGATCAACCGCTATTCCATTTCCAGAGATAACATGGCCTAAGAACCTCACTTCACTCTTCCAGAAGTGACACTTCGAAAACTTAGCCCTCAGCTGATGTTTTCGCAAGATTTCCAAAACAATACGCAAATGCGTCTTGTGCTCTTCTTCAGTCTTGGAATAAATCAAAATATCATCCATAAACACAAGTACAAACTTGTTCAACTGATCCCTGAACACTCTATTCATAAGATCCACAAAATATGCCGGTGCATTGGTCAATCCAAACGGCATTACCAGCCACTCATAGAAACCGGATGGTGTCCTAAAAGCAGTCTTCGACACACTATCCTTTGCCACTCTCAACTGGTGAAATCCCGTTGCCAAATCCATCTGAGAAAACACCTTAGCTCCGTGAAGCTGATCAAACAAGTCATCTATTCTCGGCAACAGATACTTGTTCTTCTTAGTCACTTTATTCAGCTCACGATAGTCCACACACAACCTCAACGATCCATCCGCTTTGGTTGCGAACACAACTGGTGCACCCCATTCGGACACACTACGCTGAATGAATCCTTTCTGTAAAAGGTCATCAACTTGCACCTTCAACTCTTGCTGTTCCCTAGGCGCCATTCGCCTAAGCGGCATCACAACAGGTCTGGCTCCTTCAACTAGATCGATGCGAAACTCGATCTCTCTATGCGGCGGTAACCCTTTGACCTCGTCAAAGACATCCTCAAATCCATTCACGATAGGCACCGATGACAGTCCATCCCGTGGAACAACCAGCGAATACATGAAGCTCATGAAGATGCCTTCTTCATGCTTACATCGTATCACAACCTTTCGACCCTCCACATTCTCGACTGTCACCTCCAGCCTCTTGCAATCAACCCTTGCCGCATACTTCCTAAGCCAGTCCATACCCAAAATAATTCCGAACCCCGCAAAGTTCAGAACAAAACAATCACAAACAAAAGAGCAATCATGACTCGATACAACTAGACCACGGCATATCATACACAAACTTGACGAACCCCCAACTGGATTAGTCACAACCAATGGTCTATCAACAATATCTGGTTCCAAACCCAACCGGCCTACAAGTTCACTACAAACAAAGGAATGCGACGCCCCAGTATCAAACAACACTCTAACTGGAACACCACAAATGGAAAGAGTACCTTGAACCACCACACTCTTCCCCTTCTCTTCTGTAGTAGGAGCTTTCGAAGATGATGGAATAGCCCCCAAAGCATAAGCTTGCACAATCTGCTTGTCCTTCGTCGGTTCCGGACAATTCTTCCTGAAATGCCCCGGCTTATCACAGTTGTGGCACTTCGCCGGCGCCTTCTGATTCTTACAATCCCTGGAGAGATGGCCCTTCTGCTGGAAATTGTAGCAGGTCACTTCACCCTTCGGCTTCTTTTGACCATTCTTACCCTTCTGCTGCTGCTGCTTCCTCTTCTTGTTTCCACCTTGCTCCTTGGTCACAACAACAACAAATCCTTCCTTAGGAAACAGATTCTCATGCCTGAGAGCCTTCTCCACAAGCTTCTCAAACGGATCGTCCGAATGATCCACCAACTGCCTCCCAAGATAACTGTCCAGGCCTGTCACAAACTTCTCATTCTTCTGATAAGGGGATTCAATATATGACCGAGCATACTTGGACAAAGCTTCAAACTCAGAAACATACTCAAGAACTGTTCTTCCACCTTGCTTGAGCTCCACAAACTTCTTAAAAAAAACAGATTTCTGAGCTGTAGAAATGAACTTAGCTTCAAATCTGACTTGGAATTGCTCCCAAGTGATCTCTTCCTCTGGAGTATCAATGGTGATAGAGTTCCACCAATCAGAAGCTCTTCCCTGAAGCTGTCTTGATGCAAGCTTCCTCTTAGTCACATCCTCAATTCCCAAGTCACCAAAGATCCTTCTACAAGCATCTATCCATCTCTGGACTTCTATGGTTGATTCTGTTCCCAAGAAAACCTTCCCTCCAAGAGCAGTATAGTCCTTACAAAGCTTAGCAAAATCCACTGGTCTTGGGGCTTGAACCTGAACTCCAACATCTACCGATGGCCCCGGAGCTGGCATCCTTCTCATGATCGAAGTCATCATAGCCTCGAACATAGAAGCATAATCAGCAGCCCTCTCAACAGCATGGCCTCCCCTAGCAGCTGGTCTCCCTCTTCGACTCATTCCTAATATCGAAAAGAAATGATTCATATACCCTGAGAAACAACTGCATAAGAAGTTCAAATCCTTCTAAGCTACTATATTATATATATAGTAATCATCCATCAAAATTACAATTACGTCTCTCATACGTAGTTACGTCAGCGAGTGTTGGCTAAAATCGATTAACCAAAGCTCTGATACCAAATGTGACGACCGCCCATGACTCCCGCACGAAAACAAGGGAATGGTGCGCTGAAAGGTGTGTCAGGCAGCCATGGACGAAGTCAGGATAAGATAAAGCAGAATAGTCCATCGTATTACTCACAACGCATGGATAAAATTCAATAGAAAGTATACATAGTGAAGCTCTATAGAACAGAAGTCTCATCATATAAACTCATAATAGTTTGATACAGCAATCAGCAAAGTCAATACATCAAGCCTCACTACATATCACTCAGAGAATATACAAACAGTGGAACACCCAGTACATATAGTAAGAAAATAATATGCAAAAGCCTCCAGCTCGTCTTCGTCATCAACAGCGTTGACCACTAAGAACAGCACCTGTCACCTGCTACCTAGTCTGTCCATCCCAACATGGATGAACAGCCCAAGGTAATAAGAGTTAAACATAAAACCTTGAGTCAGACAACAGTCTTAGTGAGCAGTAAATCAACTATCAAACATACCAAAAGAGCATAAAGGGTAAAAGGAATAGGAACTCAACCATCCCACTCCACCTCTTTCTACAGTGATAGCCCCCAGACACACTAAGCAGAAGTAAACATAGCAATTCAAACATTTAAAGCAAAGTAAATATCACTCAAGTCAAGGTCGGTGTTTTCCAAATGCAAACCCCCAAGGCCTAAACCAAGATCAGATAAGCACCCTGAAAACATCGCTCCTGACCCAAATGACAATACAACCAAACATCCAAACATCCATGACTCTGGCTATCACTGTTATCATTGCCTTGAATTCACCGTTAGTTGAATGACCGCCTGTCAAGGGCTAATGGTAACCTCGGTTCTAGACATAACTCCGCACGTCGTCGCAGCCCGTGCCTAGGAATTTTCGCAACTACCCAGAGTACTAGCACGTCGTCGCAGCCCGTGCTTGGAACGTCATCGTGACCCGTCCCAACGTACTCTTGCTTTGAGCATGCTAGAACCTTGAACAACGATGAAATCTCAGCCTCCTAGTCATCCTCCTCAACGACTATTATCATACTAGCCCAAGCGCCTCTCGAGCCCACCATTATCAACCAACTCGAACCGCATCATCGAGTTATCAACATGCTTGGGATGATCCCGTCTGGATTAAATCAAGGCTATCTCACATCATGCTTTGCTTCATCGCATCATAGCAAAGTCCATCATCATCGAATCTATCCATATGAACTTTAACATCCGCTTCATATGCCACAAGCTACTTTCACCACTCAAGAGCCTCTCCACTTAGCTTTTGAATCATCTTCGACCAACTTGGCCAAATCAACTATTAGCTAATTTGCAACAATCTATCAATCAAATCAATCATTAATCCAAGCAGTCAAACATTCAAACAAGATCTAATAAGCAATTATACAAGAGTGGCAATTTCGTAATTAAAATGTCCAAGTCTAACAAGTATGAATTATAAGCAAATATCTCTAAAACTTGATGAATAAACTTATATAAGTTAACATGTAGCAAAATGGGTATCCAAAACTTCATAGACAATGGATCTACATGCAGACTTAAGGAAAATGCAAGAAATCTCTATCTTTAACACATAAACAAGCCACCGATCCAATATACTCCTTTGGGTCCGTGTGAGAGATAACTACCACTCACCAAATCACCTAAACACCTCAAAAGATAACAACTTCAGATCTGGACAGCAAAGGATCTAGCTTGATCCAATAAGATTTCCCTTCAAACGATGAAATCTCTATTCGATGGATGTAGACCTTCAACTTTGACTCTTGGATCTTCGATTTGATCTTCAATCTAGATGAATGGAAGCACAAGATTAAAGTGGAGAAAAGAAGTGAAGAAGTGTTGTAGTCGAGCTCTCAAAATGGCAGCACTTCATCGCTTCAAAATCCGGATTCCAAAAATGAAGTTAGGCACTCCTATTTATAGGCTGAAATCCTTAACTTGTATGCCCCCTTAAGTCGGTCACGACTCATCAAGACCCACGACTTACGACTTAAGACTTACGACTTAAGACTTACGACTTAAGACTTTCGACTTAAGACTTACGACTTAAGACTTACGACTTAAGACTTACGACTTAAGACTTACGACTTAAGACTTTCGACTTAAGACTTTCGACTTAAGACTTACGACTTAAGACTTACGACTTAAGACTTACGACTTAAGACTTACGACTTAAGACTTACGACTTAAGACTTTCGACTTAAGACTTTCGACTTAAGACTTACGACTTAAGACTTACGACTTAAGACTTACGACTTAAGACTTTCGACTTAAGACTTTCGACTTAAGACTTACGACTTAAGACTTTCGAAAAACAATTCTACGATCCTTCGATCCGTAAAAATACGGGTCGTTGCAGAATATGTCAAGTAAATGAAAGGTAAACAATAGTAACTAGTTTATAGAGTAATAATAGGCATAGTATAAAGATGGGAATTTAATTCAAAACAATGGAAATAATGTAGATGTTATACTTAGCTATAAATTGGATATATGAAAACAAAAGTAAGCGTTTAATTAACCAATGAAATAATATTGCTTAATAGTAACTGAACGTAAATTTAGGTAATAAGGTTAAAGCAAATGGATAAAATAATGCGTAATAATTTGTAGTTGATAGGATTAATGCTAGAGAGTAATTATAATAGTTGTTGTTTGATAATAAAGTAAGAATGGGAACCAAGATTATTAGTATAAATGTAAAAAAGTGGATTAATTGGAATTAAATGAAATTTGATGTTTGAATATTACGTAAATAAGAATTGAGATGAAATTGGGAAATATTAATGCATCAAGATATAACCAATGCTAATTTAAGGTTAATAATTAATGGATTGAATAAAATGACAATTAATGAAAATATGTTATACTTGACTGTAAATGGAACATAAGCGAATAAATGGAATATTAGATGAAATTAGTACTATGAAAATAAATGGTAACATTTATTTGTAAGTAATAAAAGCTTATTAATGTGACTAGGGATTAGCGTAACGATTATTGTATGTTACCTATTTTTGTAGCTTGTTAATTTAAATTGGAAATCAGTTACCATAATTCTAATTTAATATTACGTTAATGTTAATTAAGGTAATATTTAGAAATAGTGTTAATGTTATTCGTAATTGGAAAATTTGTTGAATTATAAGAGTAAGAATAATGATTTATCAAATTATTGGGATTTGTACTATAATAATAATTGGAGTAATTGCAATTTAAGGAAATTTAATATCTAAATATTGCGTTAATTGAAATGAAGATGGAATGCAAGGATATTAATGTAATAGATTTTGAATCCCATGTTAAATTTCATTCATTTGATAACAATGAATTGAATAATAGAATAAAAGTAAATTAAATAGAATTTTTGGAAATTAAATTTATAAATTTTTAATTTAATGAAATTGAGGTAAATACTGAAATTTATAAATTAATCAACTTTAAATTGACATCTGAACTTGTTTAAATTATTGTGAATGTTTAAGAAATCAAAAATGGAAAAATTTGTTAATCATAGAACTGGAATTGAAAATTTTGATTTAATTAATTTAATATTAATTTATTTAATTAACTAGAAAATAGCCATTTTGGCCACTGACTTGGATTTCGAAGAAACCAGTTTCATCGGATCCGTAACGGTGAATTATTATAGGATTTCAAGTTTTGTAGCGATCGGACTTGTCGTTTGATCGTACGGACTCGAAACGCCCAAAAATCAATGAAATTGAAATCGATTGAAATCAATTTGAAATAACTTGATTTGAGCATAACTTCTTCATACGATGAGATTTGGACTTGAAACATGTTCCATCGCGTTTAAAATGTTTAAAAACATCTATTTTGATAAATGGGTTGACCCAATTTCGTTCCGGAGTCAAAACGGGCTTTTTGGGCCATTTTAACGTTCAACGCGCAAATCAATCGTTCCCATATATTCTATTTCAGCTTTGTCAATATGTACCCTGTTATAAACCCTAATTCATTTCTTATTCCTCATTTCTGTACGTTCTATTAGCTCCTCTTTCCAATGGCTGCGAACCCTAATTCACAAATAAAATTCCAAATCAAATCCAAAGCCACTCCAAACTCCTCAAACTATATCATATTTTATATCATCGGAAAGCTCTCGAAGAGCACATCTCAATTCTGTTGTTTGTTTTTCGATCTAAATTTGCGTTTGATCAGGATTGCTCGAAACAGTTTCGGTCGTTCATCGGTTGATGATGAACTTCATCTGATCGGCGAATCGAGGACATGATTGTGTGGAGAGTCGAACGTGTATTGCATCTGCATAGTTTGTTTGGTAATTTGATTGCTAGATCGACGGCATAAATTCGATTAGGTTAATTAAAAACGGTGGCGGCTGGGGGTGGTTATCGCGATCGAATGTCTCAAAGGGGAGGGGGTCGGCGATCTCAAGGTTGAGGACAGGCCTCGGTGCGGCGGCGACCAGTTTGAGGCTGGGGAAGCGATCGTGGATGAAGGTGGCTGCTGCGTCGTAGCGTGCGAGATGGGTTAGGTTAAGGTAAAGGATTGTTGACGTGGCCGAATCTGAGTGGTGAGTATTATTATTTATTCATTCAATTTTACTTCATTTTCAAATCTTCTAATCGTCGTACCTTTCCCATACAAGATCCAATTCACGCACGGTTTTCTCTGCTAGGTTCGTATTGGAATTTCGGACATTTTGGGACTGGTTTGGATGGATTCTGAGACTGTTCAATTTCTGGGTTTAAATTGGATTTAAATTCAATTTAAATTCAAAAGGTGAGTGTTTTAACCAACTCACAACTTCTAAAATTTCTTATGTTCGATAAATTTAATTTATGTTGTGATTATGAATTTATTTATGACTGTTTTGTATATTTTTAAATCATCATCTCAGTTAATTGCATTTATTTAAATTAAATTGTTATTTAATTTATTTGGAATATAACTGCCACTTAGTTACCGGTTATATATTATCATTTATATATTGATATTGATTAATTGTTTTGGATGATGATTGTGATGGATGTATGATTTTATGATGGATGAATGAATGTTTTATTTATATCATCATAATCTGCAAGTTCTTTATTGATTTGTCATTATTGATTCGAGATTGCGGTTTGAAATGATATACAACCGTATTTTTATTTTAAATTGCGGATTGAAATGATAAATATCTGTATCACTTGACCATAGGATAGAAATTTATATACAGACATCGTTGGTCTATATATATAAATATTTTTGAAAATGATTTATATGGTTTGTTAAAGAAATATATGGTTATATGAGATATTGATTTGGATATTTTATAAATGTTATTTTGGTACATAGTTAAATTTTTGGTTTTAAGCTAGGTATAAAATTGGGTTAAAGTATAAAATAAGTTAAATAATAAGGTTTGATTTTATTAACATAATATGGTTAAGTGGCTATTTAAATTTTATTGTATATATAGTTATAATGGCTTTAATAAAACTGAACTTGGAAGATAAATATGAAATTGGTTTGAATTGAATTATTTAAGAATTATACTCGAATAAATTTGATTTGAAATTTAGATAAAATTGAGATCTTAAAGGGTATGATTCTTATCACTTGATTTGGTTTAGAGTGATTTAAATGAATATAAAGTTGATTTAAATGAATATATCAAGTTAAATAAATTGAAAGAATATCCAATTATGTGAAGTTAAAAGTTTTCTTAAATGATATTGGATTTTTTATGCAAACATTTCAAATCTAAATAATAGTAATTGAATTTGATGTATATGGGACTATCAAAGAATTAATTTTGAAACGGTGGAATATTTAAAGCTTCGAAATATATGGAAATTGAAATGGTTTATTTGGGAATTCAAATTTGTATTTGGAATTGATTTGTGAAATTAAAGAAGCTAATTTGTTATATAAAGTAATTTAATATTAAACCATTTAAGTATAGGAAGTTATGTTTCAAAGTTATGGGTTTCAAGGTATTATGATTTGAAAATACTATGATTATATTAATTTGGATTTTATATATGATATCATATTGATTTGGTTTTTAAAAACAAAAATGATATCGTATTATATGGTTTTGAAATGAACATTATATCCTAGTTTTGAAGTATAATTATTTTGAAATGACCGCGGTGTTATAATAACGTTTGGTTGTTAAAGAGACCGTGATCGGAAGTTGTCATACTCTCTGCTAACTCCAAAAACCACTAACAACCGTGTACGTGGTGGAGATTCTAGAATGAAGTAGGATAGTGGCGACATTTCATTTGAGATATATACGTGGACCCGACTCCCATGAGTTGGCATAAGGTGGCTAAAACAGGAGCGATTCTCGGGCCAAGGCGGTAGCCTCTCTTATCGGACACATCCCTTCGATATTATACTCTGACTTTTGGATTGATTCAGTGGCCACTTTTGATTTTTTATTTTGGAGGTGTGGCTCGAGGTGGGCGGTAGTAGCTGCTACATGTTACCACCAGCCCGGATAGCAATTGGTATATCTACCCTGTCATTGCCTAGTTGTGCTATGTCACCTACCCTAGCGAGCCTTGTACGAGTTTGATTTGTGTCGTACCTATGGAGTATTTTTTCATAGTCTCCCGATCAGGAGATATGCAGATACTATATAGGCTACTGGCACTATTACGCGTTAAGGTCTATATGGTAACCCCTTAACGCTATTTTAAAGTAAGTTTATTTTACTATAGACATTATTATAATAGCGAAATATTATTACATAGTAAATAGTTTAACGGATCCTTAGGAGATGTGAATCCCGAGCATTCTTAAGTTACTGCACTCACGTTAGACACTGGATAGGAGATGTCAAATCCTATAAACATCTCTGACGCTGTTCCACTCGTTTATTCCTGTTGATTTAACTTACATAAGATCTTTTAGTTTTGACTCGAGTGTTTTGTCTTTTCAATTCGCTCGGGTCAGTCTGAGCATTTCAGGATTCGAAGACTTTATTTCTGGAGGACGAAGACGAAGAGTGTATCACTATTATCTATTATATTATTCCACTACATCATTTTATTCCTCTGCATTAGTATTGTTCTCTGGTATGTGTAACTCTGATATGTATTGTATAAGTATAATCAAATATTTTGTAAAACAGCTTCATGAATTGTATATTTGATTATTATATTTTATCGTTCCACTGCAAGATTCTATTTTGTTTTTTTCTTTCTCTGCTTTTTCTTATTTACCCCATAACAATCCGCCCTTCTGTATGGTTTAAGTCTGATGTGTGTGGTTTATCATCGATTTAAAGCGTACAAAAAGGCGGGACATTACATCTTCTTTTCATTTTCTTTATTGGCTTCCTCTAAAAAACCTGAAAAGAGCAAAAATGGCTACCTTCTCCTAACAATTCAAATTTAGCTCCAATTTAAACAAAATAAAAGGGAAAATTTGTGATATCAAGAAAGTTAATGGGTAATTCATTCAAACCATAAGATTATTTCATCAATTCCTAGTTTGAGAAACTTTGGTTTACTGTAACTTTATTCTCTGTATTTGCATGTTTGTTCTTTGTCCATCTCCAAGTAATTGAAACTTCTCCAAAGCCTGAATGCCACTGCTTGCAATTCAAATCACTAAAAATCTTAGCAAGGTAAGTAGCAACTCACACCTCTAGCCACAACAAGCTGCCTGTAAAAAATATGTTTCAATTTATGTTGTTTTTATTATATACCGTAAACTATGAATTTGAAATTTCTAGTTTATAGTAAGAATTTTGTCTGGGTTCAAATTTATGAACCCATATCTCTTTGGTTTTATACCAGAATTGAGTGAAATATTTTCCGGATCATAGACCATGTTTAATTGTATGTGCATGTCAAATTTCATAGCTTGATTCAACTTGGAAGTGTCTGGAATAAGTGCCCAAAGTTGAAAATGAAACAGGCAAAAATGCCCGTAGCATTCGCGACCATCCAGACGACCCAGGCTTATTGGTGGTCGACCCTAGGATCGACCAAAGCCATACATTGGTCAACCCATTCTTCCCCAGGGTCGGCCTACGCCTTATGAAGGTGGACTCATGCCTTTTTACTTTGCCTAGGTTGTTCTGTTGTTTCTCATGTGCACTGTTTTGCTTATTCTGCTTCTTCCAGTGATTGTTATGACCAATTCTTGCAATATTTTGAAGTGTTTTGAAGGAATTAAACCTATCAATAGGTAAGCCAACATTATTGTTGATCCATACTTTGGATTGATGTGTTTTTCGGTAGATTTCATATGCCGATTTTTTGGCGTTTTCGGTGATTTTTGATGTTTTCTAGCACATGTTTTCTAAACCGATTTTGGAATGATTTATAATAAAATTGCTTTCGAAATAAATATTTTACAACATTTTCAATCATTTTTGAAGCAATTAAAAATGTATACTCTCTATAGTAAAGAGAATTTCAAAGCCATAAATTTCCGAACGGTTTCAGAAAAATTATTTTAAAACTATTTTTCTCGAATCAAAGTTTTTTTTGTATAAAACACATATATTTGCACTCTTTGGGAGAATAAGGAAGCAATTTAAACTTTTTAGTAAAACATGTGGTATGAGACACATGCATTTACTTTTTCGGTTAATTTCTTGATTCATTCTATTGAAGCTATACACATTTCATGGACCTTCGGGTTGTGCGCCTGCGCTGGACCTTCGGGCTGTTTGACCTTCGGGTTGTTTAATCTTCGGTTCATTTGGCCTTCGGGTTATTATACTAGGCGCCATATTTGTGATACAATACTTAGCAGGCTTTGGCTAATTTTTTGAGCACGTGCATCTTTTTGGATATTTCTTGATTTATTTCTGATTTTCAAATATTTTCGCCATTTTGAGATTATTGAGACTTGAGCCATTTGAGGATATATTATATGGTGATTACATTTTGGAGTTTTAAACTCTTAACCGAGTTCTACATATTGTGATTAGTGGTTGCCATCCCTTGGCATTTTTGAGATTTGTGATTTCCTATTTAGGAGTTATGGTTGATGAAAGCCATTATATTGGTTGTTGTGGATGCCGATGATATGAGGCGATTATTTGTGTCTAATTGATGTTGTTGTTGATCTTGCCTCTTTCGAAAAAATTTAATATGACATTTCAGTGATACCATCTAGCATGAGTAATTGATATTTATATATTTGGTGTTGTTGCTTCTCTTTCGAGAAAATATTATCGTTTATTCTTATATTTCATCTATCTTGTGATAGTCGATTTATTTAAGCTAGACTGACCCATGTATTTTATATACTCGGGTCAGACCGAGTTATTTCAGGTTAGTCACCTGCTATAGATTACCACTATGCTGCTTCCATTATGGATTATCTTGCTTTCTTTTGGACGCTAGTCATCTTTTGTGTAGCCATGTAATTATTTTGTGTACTCTAATATGTACATATTCTTTTTGACTCAATGTATATATTATGGTCCATGTACCACCACTGATGTATCACTATGGAGTGTACTATTATGTATCTGTATATATGTATGTATATATATGTGTGTGATTGTTGTTCTGTGATCTGTTGCATTTGTTGTTGTTATATTTCGTTCTTATAGATCCATTAGCCACCATAGATTTGTGTTAAACATTTATTGAGTATGTCGATCCACTTGAAAAAGGTAAAAGATAAAAATTATAGTACCCAATCCACGTATTCAATACTTGTTTAAGACAAATCTTAATGGTCGCTCTTAACCAGCCCTGTTCTTTGCATTAACAGATAGTATTACTCCGTAATGCTCTTTGTTAATGTGGGTCTCAGGGTGGGGCATCAAAAAATGTTTTAAACATAAGTTAATGTTTTAAATGCTTAATAATTAAATTGAAGAGTAAAAAGTGAATATTATTTAAGTAAATGATTATAAACTCAAGAAAATGTTGAAATGATTCATTAATGAATATTAATAAGAAATGGAAATCAAGGTTATAAGTAAATAATAAAGGTGAATTAAGCTGCAATGAAATGTATGTAATACTTCAATAATGGATTCACTGATGATTTTAATAGTAAATGGAAAAAAAATTGTAAGTAAATGAATGTAAATTAATAAAAGATAATCTTATATGAATTAACGAAAATTAAAATAAATGAACAGCAAATGATGTGAAAGGAAACCAATAGAATAAACTTATATAATATTTAAATTCTTTGTTGTTTTGGCTTATGGGATGCTTAGGAAATGACACGACAAATGGTTTAAGGTTGTTTGAATAATCTATTAAGTAATTATCTAAGTCTATTGAGCGTAAGGTACACTTGGTAGCTTATTTATCACCCTTATGCGATGCAAAGTGTCTGAACCTGAACAAAACATTTGTTTTGATTGCTATGAATGTGTGTTGGATTCATTGATTTCATATAATGGTTATACTGTTTTGTTCGCATATGACTATTGTTATGTTGGGTTGTATTATTAATTCAAACAACTAATATATTACTCTTTTACATAGTTTTAACTCTTTTGGATTATGTAAATAAGATACAAGTTTATGGAGGCAATAGTTATTGCTTTCGGTTTCATAAATAAAGTTGTTTGTCTGACAAATAGGTACGCTTTCTGATTATATTTTAGGAATAATATTTTATTGTTTTACCATGGTTTGGGATATTTTATTATTGAAATATATATATATATATATATATATATTGTAATTATTGATATCATTATTTTTCCAAACCTATCTGCGCAAAAGAGACTTTGTCGAAATTTTTCAATATTTAGGATTTAGACATTTTTTATGAAAGTGAAAATATTTTCAAACTTTTATTAAACTTGAATATGAATGATTTAATTGTTTATAAATTGATATATTTTATGTAAAATACTTAATTATGTAAGTTAAAGTGTTTATAAATTGAATATTTTGAATAAAACTATATCAATTTCTTAATTCCTTCTTGTTCTTTTCCGATAACGAAAAGTTTTATGTGGGGGAGATTGTAACAATCTATAATTTTTATAGTTGAAAATATTGAATTTAATGAGATTTTGGAATTCAAAATTGGGTGGAATTAAAATTTATGATTATAAACAGGAGAAAAATGTATTAGAATAATATTTAATAATGTTGATTGGATGTAATTGACAGTTGTTCAATGAAATTCCAATTAGTGGTATTAATGGAAGTTAATAAGGAAGAAATTAAAGGTGTATTAAAAGAGAAATCAATGTTAGTTTTTTTGGTTGGATTTAATAATGAAATTTTATGTTATTTAGTTGAAATAGGATTTAATATAGAATATGAAATAAATTTACTAGTGCGTAAATTTATTAGCTTTTGTTGTAAACAATGAATTTAGAAATGTGTTTGGATCACTAATGTATAATAATTTCTTTAATTATCATCTTATTATTTTACCTGTTTGAGATTAATTTGGAAAATTATGGAAATCAAATGTAATTACAGTATTGCAATTAATATGGTAAAAGATGTTAACTATAGAATAATGAATATAATAAAATTGAACTTATGTTAATAAAATTCATAGGGTATTTGTTGATTTAATAATAAGAATATGTAAATCAAAATAATAGAATTTGTTGAAGTTTAAATTATAATGAATGGATTTTGTAATCGAACACTGAAATTTATGAAATATTTAAAGATTGAATTTAGCATGGAAACTGTAGTGTAAAAGATTATCAATTGTTGTGTAATCAGGAATGATGAAAATTGTTAACTTTTAATTTAGAATTTAAAAGTGATTGAATAGATTTTAAAATAAAAATTTATTTGTTTAATTAACGCGATAATTTGGTTACTTGGGCACTGCCTCAAATTTTGATGAAACTAGTTTCATCGGATCCGTAATAGTGAATTATTATAAGATTTCAAGTTTCGTAGCGATCAGACTTATCGTTTAATCATGCGAGCTTGAAACGTGTAGAAATCAACTAATGAAATTTAAATGAATATTATTCAATTTTAAAAGTTAACTTCTATATACAATAGAATTGGGGTTTGAAACTAGAATCGTTAAGTTTAAGAATATTGAAACCTATATTTTTGGATATATTGGATGACTCATTTTTCGTTTTGGGAACTAAACGGGCTTTTCGAGTCATTGTTATCGTTTCGACCTATATCGATTTGTCCATCCATTCTTATCCATCTCTGTCAATATAAATAGATATTTTCTAAAACACTAGCAGCTTCTATTTTGATTTCTATACGTACAAATTTCTATCACATGTTCCTTCTCAAATGGTTGTCATCTCAAACCCTAATTTCGAATTCCAAATCAATCGAAAAATTCAAACTCCTAAAACCCTATCAAATTATATATCGTTGCGAAGCTCTCGATGAACATAATCTCCATCTATAATTTGTTTATGCAATTTATTCTCGATTTGGCCAGAATTTGGTGAAGAAGTTTTGGTCATTCATATTAGGGATTGCAAATCAACGGTGGTTCGTCGACAATTCGTCAATTGGGAGATTGCAGCTTGTAGACAAGGTCGAGTGGAGTGCATATGTGGTGGTCGTTCATCAGATGGTGGCTCGATTTCACCAGGATTGGCGATTATTCTAGGTGGCCGCAGTCAAAGCCTAGTGGCGGCATGGCAGTTCACGCGGGCAAGGGAAGGTCTGCCAGTGGTGGACGTCGCGATGGTGGTGGTTGATCGAGGTGGAAGTGGCCGTAGTCACAACGGCTCGTGAAGGAAGAAGGCGGTTGTGATGGGTTCAAATGAGGTCGCATACATGAGCTGATCGCGACACTAGCATTAGATGGTAAGCAATTTACGATTTTTCCCTTAATTTGTTTTTAATTTAAATTTAATTTTTCATATGTTCTAACGCACATAACTTTTGCATACGAACACGAATTTTGACGCGGTTTCTTCCATTGGGATTGTATCGAATTTCTGGACAAAATGAATAGGTTTAGTTGAATTCTAAAATTGTTCAAATTTGGGCATCCTTTTGGATTTTAATTCGACTAAAAATCAAAGGTGAGTGTTCAAACCACTAATGAAATACTAAAATATTTTGATGTTCATTAAATTGAAATCATGAATTGATTTAAATTTATTAATTATTATTTGATGGTTTAAAATTGACATTTATATTGAATTTCTTCGATAGTGTAATGTAAGTGATAGTTAAATTGAAATTAAAATTGACATTTAAACTGAATTTGAAATTTAATTTGCTAGTTAAACACCCAAGAATTTATATCTAATAATCTGTTATGATATATGACTGTTTTGGATGTTTATGTGATGGATGCCTAATGATTGATATGTTAGTTATTTGGATGTTTGTTTATGCTGACCTACTCCTGTTATTCAACCGAGATGTTACGGGCATCAAATAAATCTGAAATTTAATAAACAAAGAAATAGGTTGAAATGATATATACCTATGACACCTGATTTAGATTGAAATAATATATATCCATCCGTGAAATTAAAATTAGAATTAAAATTTAATATAATTGATCACTTGGCCATATAATAGAAAATATATAAGGACACCATTGGTCAGTTTTAAATTATTTTCTAAAATTGTAAAGTATCTTTTGATTTAATAAATTTGATTTTTGAAATTTAAATTTAAAGATTTTATTTAAATTTATATGTTAGTTAATATAAGTTTTAAAAATCTAAATTATAAGATTTAACTTATAATTTTTTTAATTTAAAATATATAATTTAAATAATGTAATATAATGACACTTTAAAATTTTAGTTTAATAAATATTCAATACAGTTTAAAAGATTTATTTAAATATTTAATTTAAGATAATAAATATAGACTTTTATAATAACTTTAATATATAAAAGATTTTTGTAAAAAAAGTTTAGAATTTTGTAAAAGGTTTTGTAAGGAATTCATAAAAAAGTTGTAAGAGATTTTATAATGGATTTCTAAAAAAAGGATTTTTACGAAAGATATTTATAAAGGATTTTATAATGGTTTTATAAAGGAGTTGTAAAGGTTTTAAAGGATTTTATAAAGGGATTTATTAAAGAAATTGTATAAAGGGATTTGGAAGCGTTTTTAAGGAATTTGCATAGAAGTTTATGAAATGCGGAAGAGTTGTAAACTATTTTGGAATTTATAAATAGCTTTATAAATGGTTCTAAAGCACATAAATAGTTTATAGAAGGTTTAAGAGAGATCTATAAATTATTTTCAAAATTGATTGAAAGAAATCTTCCTTAGCGTTTATGAATATATTTATACTTTTAGAATAAGTATATGGATATCTTGATAAAAGATATAAACTATTTTCTGGATTTATTATTAAAAATGTTTTATAAAATGACCATAGTGTAAAATAAGTGTTTGTTTATTAAAGAAACCGGGATGGATATTTTCATACTCTTTGCTAATTCCGAAACCACTTTAACAGTTGTGCATGTAGTGGAGAATCCAGAATGAAGTAGGATGATTTAATGAATGCTACTAGTATGAAGTAAGAACGCAACCCTGACCTTCGGGTCGGCTTGATATAACTAAAACAGGAGCTATATCGGGCCAAGTGGGGTCGCTCTCCCGATCGAACATGCTTCTTCGATACCATATGAGTTACTTTGGGATTGATTGGTGGCTAACCTCGATTTGATTATGGAAGTGTGTCTTGAGGTGGGCGGTAGTAGCTGCTATGCATGACGATCAGTCCGGGAGTGCAAAATGGTAGAATCCTACTTTAGGCATTGATTCGCTTGCCTTGTCATATGCCTTATTGAGCCCACTATGATTTTAGTTTGTGCCGTACTATGGAGTGCTCCTTGATAGCCTACCAATTTACGGTGGAGTTTACAGTACTGTATAGACTATGATGCTTATATAAAATGTGTTAAGGGGGATATGGGTAATACCTTATTGCTATTTTCAATATTGTACTTTACCGATGGACATTACAGATATAGCGTATACTACTACATATAGATAGTTTGACGGATCCTTAAGAGATGAAAAAATCCCGAAACATCTCTTAAGTTTTGTACTCATGTTATACATCGGATAGGAGATGAAAATCCCGTAACATCTCTGACGCCATTACACTCATTTTTCATATGATATTGATTTGACTTACATGAAAATATTTTAGTTCTGACTCGAGTGTTTGTCTTTTCATTACACTCGAGTCAGCCTGAGCATTTCAGTGTTTGAAGACATTGTTTTTGGAGGATGAAGATGGAGTTTGTTATATTATATTTCTTTTGTATTATTTCCCCACATCATTATTGATATGTTGTTGTCGTATTCTGATTATGTTGTAAAAATTATGTAATCAAACGTATACCGTAAAATAGCTTCATGAACTGTTTATTTGATTATTATATTTTGTCATTCTGCTGTGAGATTCTATTTTTGCTTTTCCTCTTTTCTCTTATTTTCTTATTTACCGCATTGACAATCCTCCATTTTGAATGGATTGAGTTGGACATGTGTGGTTTATTATCGATTTAAACCGTCCAAAAAGGTGGCTTGTCACATGAATTTTTGGGTACCATTCTTGGATGCAAGTTTACTGGAATTGACCGTACTTCTTTCAAACTTGACAAGCATGATCATGAAGTTTTTCATAATATTATTGAAGGTGATGATATTTTTGACTTTAAAAACCGAAATTTTCGTTCAAATGCTAGAATTCTTAATCTTCTTTTGCAACATACTATCACTCCTTGTTTTAGAAATTTTAATATCCTCCCTTGAAAGTTTGTAAGTTTTTTTTATACCATTTATGGTCGATAAGACATAAATTGGGCATAAGTTACTTCAGAAGAATTTTATCCAAAAAAATTTTCCAACCATGAAAATAAACTATTTCATGGTATTTATCTTACCTATATTTTCAATTACTTTGGTGTTGAATTTAAGGGAGAGGAATCTATCTCTTGTAAAATGTTTAATCAAGCAAATATAGCTCTTATGAAAATTTCACCATTTTTCGAGCCATATGAAACACTTGCGGAGAAAGAAGAGAGGTTAGCACATGAAGAGGAAGAAGAATTGCAAGAAGAGGAGCAAGAAATGCAAAAAGAGGAGGAAGAGGAAGAAGGAGAAGAAATGGATGTCGAAGAAGAAGAGGAGGACGAGGAGGAGGAAACCTCCTCAGAAAGCATTGAATATCCACACCTTAACCAACTAAGACTTTCTTAACAACCAAAAGAATATTGTTGAAAACCAAAAGATTCCTAAGCGTTCCATAAGTAATAATTTAAACACTTTTTCCAACAAAATGGAAAACTTCTTTCAGAAAGTGAAACACAAGCTTGGAATCTCTTCATCATCCTCTTCATCCACATCCTTCTAGTTAATATGTAATTTTTTAAGTGTGTCGTATTTGGTTGTTTTAGTTTAAGTGTAGTTTGAATCTATGTATCTTTTCATATTCTTATATTATATGTATTCTCTATCTTAGTATTAATGAAAAATTTATTTCCTTACCATTATACACTGATTATCATTTCTAAAAATCAATATCAACCGGTATAATAGTATAAGTTAAATATATTAGATTATCAAAATAAATCAGATTTGAAAATTTAAATGTATATGTTAACATACACTAGGTATGTATGTTGACTTACAATGGTAAGTTTTCAAAAAAAAATAAGTTTAAAAATTGAATATATAGCAAATTTCTATTCAATTCCAACGACTTTCCACCCCTTTAAATACACATCCAAACCAGAGATCACCCATTTTCCACTCTCTTTCTTCTTCCTTTACATTCCTAAACTGTAAATCATAATTAAATGCTTCTCTCATTCAAACCTTAACAGAAAACCTTAAACAAATGCTTAAATCTTGCAATAACATTCTATCTTTCATCCTACGAAACTAAACACTTAGAATTGAGTCAAATGCAAATGATCAAGGAGCAAGAAAGGAATTTCGATGCAATTTGCTGAATGATATCAGCTATGAACAAAGAAGAACCAATCGCTAATCCAAAGTGCACCATCAATAAAGACAATGAAGATTGGGAGGCTATTAAAGCGGATCCCATTGTAGGCGCTGATTTATGGATTGAAGTCCTATGAAATGTCTAGTTTAAAAACAGGTTTGATTGTGTATATATACTTGATTTGATTGGATTGGTTTGTTTGGTTTATCTGGATTTGATTGGTTTTAAATTTGTTTGAATTTTAATGTTGTTTGGTGTGTGACATTATGTATTCTGGGAATTAATTGAAATATTGAATAATATTATCTTATATTACATATCATATTTTTATATATCATTCTTGTCATTTTTTATTCAAGGTCATATCACTTATCACTTTTGTATATATATTTATATTTTGAGTATATAGTGTTTTACTTATAGGGAGTTAGAATTAATATTAAGAGATAGGGTTAGACTTATAGTTATAGTTAGTTATGTTTGATTGATGATAGTGGGGCTGAAATATGTAAAATACTGGGCATAGATTAAGAGGGAGTATTATTAGACATAGAATAAAGGGGAGATATTTAGTATGGTTATATTATATTTTATATTCAAAGTTGTCGTCATCAAAAATTAGGAGATTGTCAGTACTTGAGATATTGGTTTTGATGACAACAACTTTAGAAAATCATATAAAATATAAATAATAATGTTTTATCAAGGTATATAGTATATAGTGAAGGATATTAAATAGGTAATGATTCAAAAAGACTTTACAGTATCAAATAAAGATTGAAGAGATTCAAGATGTTGATATAGAGATTTAAGAGCTGGAGAATGAAGACTCATGAGTATTGAAGAGTTCAAGATTTCAAGACATTACAAATAATTTATAGAGCCACGGATTTATGTTAAAATTCTAATTACACTTGATCTCCCCCTCATCTCTCTATTTTTAAAAAAAATTTAATATTCTTTTCAAAATAACTTTCAAATAGTTTTTCAATTTCTTATACTTATAAGTATTATTTTATGTTTTTGGTATTTTACTAAGTTATTGTTTTTATTAAATTTTGATTTATATTGGTTTATTTTTCAAAAATCTTATTTAATAATTTTACTCAACTTTTATTATGATTTAAAAGTGTATAAACTATATTTAAGCATGTTAACAAGTACCAGATTATTTTACAAAGCAATATATTTTCAAAATAATATTTTAAAGTGTTTTTTAAAATACAAAGAGTATGTAGACATACTCTACCCCTATCCGTGAGTTTCAAAAATCATATTTCAAAAGAAGTGTATATTCATCGTATCTTTTCGCGAACGGTCATGATCGTTATTCCTCTATAAATACTTGTCTTCTCAACGAATTTAATAAAAAATCTCATGCTTGTTCTCTTCTCCTTACCCTCTTTCATTTTCTAAACAAAAATATAACCATACCCTACCAAAATTCAACCAAAATCAAACTTGATCACCATTAATTTGATTCTATATCATTTGTTCTCTGATTTATATCATCTCGCTCAATCTAATCAAGATCAAAGTGCTATTCAAGAATTATATGATCATCTGTAATCAAGGTTGAAGATTTGACTCTGTAAAACTCTATCAAATCAAACGTTAGACTTGTGGGTGGGGTTATAGCCCGTAAATCTAGTGGTTTTGCTTAGTAGCCCGTAAATCTAGTGGGAGTGCTTGTAACCTGAAAATCAAGTGGCTCTACCCAAAGGCCGGGATTTTGGATGGTGCTGTGACGACCTGCAAATCCGTACCCTTTGAATCGAAAATAAACCACACATGTCTGACCCAAAAAGTACAGAATAACGTAAGGTCAAGGAAAGAAGAGAGAGAGTGAGGAGAAAGAAAGAAGAAGAAATAGAAACAGCACATAGAATCTCACAAATCGCAGTAGGACAATATATAATAGATAAATACAGATCTTTATACAAAGAAGATGTAACTGTTAACATTCATACAATTATCAGAGTGCATCAGTCAACAAATCAATCTGGATAGTTATAATAACTTGTCCTCGCCACTACAAAACATACAGTTTATCACACACAGTGGAAATAACCAAGTATGTGAAATATGTCTAAAATCCTCCAACTAATCACCTAAGCTCCATAACATACTAAACTGAAGCGGTAATACTCGGTCTGACCTGAGCATGTAAAATAGCGCCCGAGTCAGTCTAGAAACTAGCGTGAGAAAACATACTCATTTTGAATTATTATTGTTATCAAAATCCTTGAAAAAAAGGTATCTCGTAAGACCACGCCACACATAAATATGACGAGTTTTTACCTTATGATAACCAAAATATTTTATATCAAAATAATCTGATATTATAATAATGTCTATGGAAAATAAACTATAAAATAGCTTAAATGCTTGCATCTTACGTTTCAGCATATTGGGTATACAACTAAAACCGTACAGGCTCGTAGTGGATATTGGATTCCATACAATGACTAGGCTACTGGAGTGCTGCCCACTACAGTATACCTCTGGAAAAATTTACCAAGATCGGCCTACCCCTTACTGGATAGTAACGAATATGTTATCACCCCGGGTGTTCCCACCCTATCGAGCGCTCTCTTTTTCATGCACAATCATATCCATAATTATGTTATATTTGAGGGTATCTAGAAAAGTGATAACATATCCTACTTGGATGCGACCAACTTAGCCTTACTGCATCTCCCCCATTTTAGTCATTCCCGGTTGATGAGGCTTGAGGCTACGTATTACCTTAGATTTAGCATTCATATACTTGGAATGCTAACACTGCCTTCCAGGCAACGATGCAATGATAACATTCATCCATACAATTTGTTCCGGGTCTGAAATAACTGTATCTCCTTCAATATCACCATTTCCATTATCTTCGAGATATCACAATTCGTAACGCACAAATCGGATCGAAGTGGTTTTCGAATAATTAAATCCGATCCCGGTCTCTTCGACGATAAATGAGTTAGGCTAGATTTTATAGTCGGTTATTTAACTATCAAATTACACACATAAGCAACCACTAGGTCCATATTATAAATCTTTTAACATTTATTCAAATTTCTTTTCAAAGATATATATTCAAATCTCTTCTAGTTTTTCTCAATTTTTAAAAACAATTTCAAATACTTATCTATTACAGGATATTTTTAAACCATTTCAACGCTTATAAATATTTCCGAATTCAATTTATAACACTTAGATAAGTATTTCTATATAATTCATTTCACACTTAAAACATTTTCCTAAACCCTCTTTTCAACAACTTAGGAAAATATTTATAGGCAGATTCTCAAAATCATTTTAATATCAAACTTTGGAAACAATTCATAACTTATCTCATAAATCTTCGGAATTATTAATAATTTCCTTTTTACAATTTCCAAAACCGATCATACTCTTTCATTAACCCAACCAACAACTTCTTTTATGAATTCAAATTCATTTTCGAAGTTTTTGTATTTCAACATTTTGGAAATTCCATTTTCTTCCAAAATCGCTTATAAGATTCCTCTTATCAAAATCATATCCGTTAAATGAACCCCGTTTAAAAATATCAAGAGGATTTATAAATAAATTTCAGACATTTCAAAACTCTGTGTATATAATAAGTATTTTTAAAGGATAATAATTTATTTTAAAACACGTTTAAGTAATTATTAAAAATATCAAAACATTTTAAATAAACATCGATAACTCATTTCCAATTCATTTTTAAATAAAATTAATCGGCTTACAAGGCTTATTATAAAATATTGAGTTCATTTTGATGAATATTAAATATTTAAATAATCCACTTTTTGAAATATTTCAATACTAAAACAGGTTTTAACCACACGTTATAATAAATAAAATCTCTTTTTTTTAATAAAACTTAACTTCTCGATAAACATTTATTTATAAAATTCAACATACCATTCTTATATTTATAAATCTCTCTCGGTTTATCCTAAATCTATTTTCATTTCTAATTTCACAACTACTTCCAAATTCCAAAATAGAATCCACTATCTTTCCCTAAACCGGATTCCATATCTTACTTTAGATTCAAAAGGTGAATTTGTATTCCCAACTCATCAAATGATAATCATTTCACTTTATTTATAAATATCATTTATAAATCTATAAACTCATTGGGGTTTCACTTGTTTGTAAAAATAACCTTATTTATGAATCCATTCCTTTAAAGATCTTTTTTATTTTTCAAATCTATTTTTATTATTGATTTCAAATCTTTCTCCATAAATCCAGAAATACCACTTACAAATCCATTATTATAGATCCGTTATATAAATTATTTTTAAATCTCTACTTAAAACATTTTACGAACAGTTGAGTACAAATCCAAAATCAAATCATTGTTTTATCCATATAAATTTCCTCTAAAATAAATCCAAATTTCGATATAAATATTTTTATATCCAATATCTCCTTTTAATTCCTTTAAATTCAAAAATAATATTTATGGCATTTAAAATACCAAAATTAAGGTCAGTGCTACTATAGCATCCAATATATCAAATCACACAACAATCCATTACAGATTATTCAGTCACATCATACATCACTATATATGAAACAATCAATATATTTTTAAGGAATCTAGTTAGATCCCTCCAACATGTTCTCTGCATCCACAGATGTTATATAACATAAAATACCAATCCCGCTTTGAGGCAAGATATCGTGGTAATATAGGATTATACAGGACGCACAGTGTCTCATTCGCTCCAACGGCAGGAATATACCCAACTACTATATATATATATATATATATATATATATATATATATATATTACTATATATAATATATATTCAACTGATAATAATATATCAATTCACCAATCATCCAATAATTAATTTTTTTTAACATTACAAATTATAACTAGTTATCCAAATCAGTGAGATTTACTCACCTTAATTGTTTTTTTCTTCTTCTGAAATTGCCAGTCGTTCAAAATTAATTCTATTTCGTAGATTCCGCAGTTACGAATTCCATATGACTGATTCCATTCGATTGAACCTTGTACGATAATGTTATTTATAAGATAATGATTAAATAATAAAAATATAATTTCCTTAATGACATTGATTTGCATTAATTACTGTAATTATGAAACCCTAATCGTTCTTCATCGCGATACCCAAATTGAACACACGCAATCTCTACTTCATCGTCACGCCGCCAGGCCTCATCGAAGCACCACCGCATCAACAGGGAAGAAGCCCCAGAACTCGAGCTCACTAACACCGATCGTCACTGACACTGTCCCATCACCTCGCACTTGCAGCCACGCCATTCCTCACAGCCACACGTCTATCTATCACGCATCCGGACCCTCGCTCGCACACGAGCACACCTGCAACCCACAAACCCCAAAACGAAATCGAACGAGAATCGCCTCAGCTTCGGTCATCACCTCGTCTGCCTCGCCTCAGGAGCCTACACGATGCTCCTTCATCCATCACGGCGATTCATTTTTTTATTTCGATTGATGTTTCATTTCTTTCAAACGCTAAAAGAAAGAAAGAGGGAGGAATCGTCCTGGGTTTAAAAACTTAGAAGTTGGCACGATTCAAAAGAGTAGGGCGGCTCCACGCATAGACTTACGGCGATAGGGGTTGACTCTTAATTTTATAATATTATTTGATTTAAAAATATCTAGTTATAGTAACTCAAAATCCTGAACTCCTATCGAAGCGTGCCACTTGATGCTCCTAATGTTATACCCTTATTTGGAATGCAATGGAATAAGTTTTCGGACCTAATTCGATCGTGTGTGGAAAATAGCTTTTTTTGAATCCAAATATTATATTAAATTTTCAATATTAATTTCAATGTGTTTCTATCCCGTACGAACAATTGGTTACTCCAAACGCTACAAAATTTGAGATCCAATAATAATACACTGTTACGGATATAATGAAATTGGTTTCGTTGAATTCCGAGATTATGCCGCGGAAGGCTATTTTCACTCATTAAATTAAACGAGTTAATTCCAAGGTTTGCTAAATCACTTTTAAATCAAAGTTAAAAGTTTTTATTATCTTCATTCTTATTAACAGAAATTAAATAAGGCTTTAAATTATTTTTATCAAAAAAATCCAAGATTTAAATTATTTAAACGATTTTCCAATTATTAAATTCAACAATTAAATTACCCAGTAAATCATTATATTTGAAATTTAAGTTTTTAAATAAAAAATTTGACTTTTAAATATTTAAAATCAATTGAATATTCAATTTTCAAATAACCAAAATTTTGAATTGTTATAGATGTGCCTTATAGTATTGAAATGGAGATTGTATCTGCATTTACTAGTTCAAAAAATCCGTATTAGGAATTGTGCAGTACTGGATCAATGGTAACTCCAAACCAGTATAAAATACTGGTGCGTTCTTTTCTTTTACTTTTACGAGATTTACTTTTATCTGTGTTTTGATTTTGTGATGGTTTCTATGATTAATAATTACATAATTCTAAGTATAATTTAAAAAGATTTCAAAAGGATTCATATAAATTAGAAAACACTATCCCTTCCTCTAGTGTTAATTTAGTCTTAAATCCCTATTCTGCAATCTTACAAATATAGCTATACATAATGCTATTATGTCACTTTGTCTTTAGTTTGTTATTTGTACGTTGCATTAATTTATTCATTTTTATAGTTGCCATAAATACTAATATCAAATTCCAACACATGTACACAAAGGAAAAACAAATATAGAACTTGATTTTCGTAATCAAAAAAATATACATTATTAAAATATATAAATACAGAATATTTGCATTAAATATTGACTTTAAGTCCATATCTTATTTAAATGCTACTCGATCCAAGACATGAAAGTGAAACATATTTTCAGCGAACATGGGTTGTACATACAAAATATCTGTAATTATCAAACCTAAATGCATCAAATAATAGACCATAAATCTTTTCTTCTTCCAAAAACAAATAAACTGCATCATTTTATTTATTATAACCGATGCATTTAGTGCATTTATGATAAAAAGTTAATTAATTTATTACCATAACAAGCACATTTAATGCATTTATGATAAAAATAAATGTAGTTGGCCGTTATGTGGTCTAAAATGTAAACTATCGTCATTTTAAAATTTATTTCCAGGTATGATATTACTCAATAATAAGATCGACACAAACACCTTAAAGGAGCATCCTTTATTTCCACTTAATCAAAATTTCTGAAATTACCCAAATACCTTATACATACATACGTACGTACATACATATATATATACATACATATATATATATGTCCAAATTACTTAATCAAAAGTTAAGTAAGATAAAATAATCATAAAATTGGATTTATATTTTTTGCATAAATGGTTCTAAATTATATGTATTTATCCATATAATTAATAAACGTTTAAAGAAAATAACTATACATATTAGATCCGAAGTATTCATCATATTAAATGTAATGACCCATAATTTTTAACGGTTTGAATATCGTAATAAACTAAAATTTACCTAATTATATAATTTAATTTAGTAACGAAATTTGATATTTATGATGGTCCATCTAAACATAGAAAATGATAAATTTTTATTGAAAAATATGAAAGTCGGTTTTATTGTGTAACTTTCGATTTCAATTTAAATCAGTTAATTTGATGAAAATAAAATATTTTCCAAATCTGTATACTTTTATATAATAACAATGTAAACTATTTTCTGAGTGAGACGTCATATTTCGTTTCGCCAAATTTTGACCTCTCTAACCTAGTTTACCGTATTTTCGACAAATTTTCAACAGTTTAGCAGTGAATTTTCGATTGGATGATCGTATCATTATATTTGTATATCATCCTAATCATCTCGTCGTGTTGATCTCCACAGTATATTCATTTGGGCAGTTCGATGTTCGGTAAGCGGCTAATTCGACAAAATGGTTTGTTGTACTGGTGCCATATTTTGAGCTGTTGGTTTTCATTTTTTTTTTCCTTTCATTATCCACCTTGAGAAAACGATGGGCCATCTACTCTTATTATTTCGAAAGTCCAACCTCTGGCTTTTTCTATCCCACGTTTCAATTTACCATTTCAATCCAAATTGGCTTACATGCTTTCTGTCATTTCACTTCTGAAAATATATTATACTAAACAGAGTAACGTGTATAAGGCTGCATATATACAATCTCTTCAAGGCCTGTCCATATCCCTATTTTTTTCGACACCTATGCCCAAAACCCATTCCCCCATTATTTTCTTTCCTTTTGCCGAGACCTCCACATCAGCACTCGAGCACCACCATGCTTAACTTCCTCCATCCTCACCACCGCCGTGTAATAGCTCTTCCACGCCATTCACCTTTTCCCTGACCGACATAACCCGACCTACCGTGAGCGTCACCCACAACTCGAGCAACGTGACGGCCCACACCCCCTCAACCTGGAAACCGAACCCTTTCCGCCTCCACTCTACGTCGCCTGTAGTGCCCAATAACCTTCGACTTCTCTCCCATCCTCCACTGCCATGCCTCACAGCATCCAACACCACCCACACCTCTAGGCGCACCATGCTCTAGCCCTCAGACAACCCACGCCAAGCCTCCATCTCCGCCTCGTGTAGCCACAGCTTGCCTCCAAATCCTCACAACCTAGAGGCGGTGGTGGAGGCTTGGCGTGGGTTGTCCGAGAGGTGAAGCACGGTGAGTGGTGTTGGCTGCCATGAGGCATGGTAGTGGAGGAGGGGAGAGAAGCGGAGGTCATCGGGCGCTGCAGGAGATGTGGGGTGGAGGCGGAGAGGGTTCGGTTGCCTGGTTGAGGGGGTGTGGGCCGTCACGTCGCTCGGGTAATGGGTGACGCTCACGGCAGGCCAGGTTATGTCGGACGGGGAAAAGGTGAACGACGTGGAAGAGCTATGACGCGGTGGAGGCGAGCATGGAGGAAGTTAAGCGTGGTGGTGCTCGAGTGTTGACGTAGAGGTCTCGGCAAAAGGAAAAATAATAATGGAGGAATGGGTTTCGGCCATAGGTGTCTTAAAAAAAGGGAGATGGATAGGCCTATGAGAGATTGTATATATGTAGCCTTATACACGTTACTCTATTTGGTATAATATATTTTCAGAAATGAAATAACAGAAAGCATGTAAACCAATCTGGACTGAAATGGTAAATTTAAACGTGGGATAGCAAGAGCCAGAGGTTGGATTTTCGAAATAATAAGAGCAAGTGGCCCATCGTTTTCTCAAGGTGGATAACGAAAGGAAAAAAAATAAAAACTAACAGCTCAAAATACGGAACCGGTACAGCAAATCATATTGTCGAATTTGCCGCTTACCGGACACCGAACTGCCAAAATGAATATACCATGGAGATCAGCATGACGAGACGATCAGGATGGTACATAAATATAAACGATACAATCTTCCTATCGAAAATCGAAAATTCACTGCTAAAATGCTGCAAATTTGTCCAAAATAAAGTAAACGGGGTTGAGTGTCCAAAATTAAGCGCAACGAAATATGACGTCTCACTTAGAAAATAGTTTACATTTTTATTACATAAAAGTATACAGATTTCGAAAACATTTTATTTTTAAAAAGTTAATTGATTTAAATTGAAATTGAAAGTTACACAATAAAACCGACTTTTATATTTTTCAATAAAAAATTATCATTTTCTATGTTTAGATGGATGTATCACAAATATCAAATTTTCATTGCTAAACAAAATTATATTTTCAGTTAAATTTTAGTTGATTACGATATTTAAACTGTTAAAATTAGGAATCATTACACTCTCCCCCACCTAAAACTTTTCGTCCCCGAAAAGGAAGGAGATAGGAGATTAAAAACAACCAGAAGGAAAAGATAAATTGGTATACAAAATACAATAATTTAAAACCACATAAATTTTATTTATTTTAAAATTGGTCAATTCTCAGCAAATATGGTTTCAATCCATTTTATTTAAATCAATAATAATCATTTATATTCATATTTTATTGGTTTTCAATTCAAGCTACTTTCATTCAATTTGATTTGTTTCAATTTATTAATATTTGTAACAAAATTTCTTTCAAAACAAAATTTATTTGATTTAACTCATTTATTAAATCTATTTATCTTCAGTTGAGTTAATTCCATTAATATTCAATTTCAACTATTCTTAAGTCTATGTTTATTTACTTAAATAGTATTTCCTTTTATTATCTAATTTATTTCACTCCCATTACTTATAACATCAACTGGACATATAAAAATCATTATAGCAATCAATTTTTTTTTATAAATTTCTATTAACAAAATCTCATTTTTGAGCATCTTATTACTCACATTTACAACATATTGTTCAATTACATATGCTTATTACATTCAACTTTTCTCACGTAAGTTTTATTAACATTTCATATGTAATTCAAGCACTATACAATTTTGATTAAACAAAAGAAATTAATTTGAACAATCTGCTGCCTAAGTTTTCTCTTATACAACCTTCAATTGCAAATTCATCCTAACATTTCAACTTTTTAAATAATTCAGGTAAGTCATACATGTTTATTAGAATGCAATTGAACATTATACAAATAAATTTTATCCTAGTTTAACTATTTCAAGTTATTTTAAATTCCAATTTAAATTTTAAACACTTCAAATATTTCACAAATTTTTTTTGCTTTATTTCAATGATTGAAAACCCTAACTTAACACATAATTTAAGAACTAAATTTCTAGTTTCACTTCAACCCAATTTTGAAATAAATGTATACACACACACGTATATTTTGTAAACCAAATCAAATCAAATCTGTATTTCCAAAACGAAAATGTAGCAAAGCTGCTACGCGGTCTCTCTACATTGAGACTTAAAAATGAATGTCAATGATGCTGCAGTCATCACCGAAATTATTTTCCAACGACAGGCGAAGAGAGTATAGACTTAATTATTTTAAATTTTATTCTTTTGAAACAATTTCCATTCAAAAACACTTTCAAATAATATATTCCAAAACTTTAAATACCAATTTTTTTGAAAAGTACCAGAAATTAAATTCTCAAATCTTTAATTTAAATCCATTCATTTGCAGAACAAATTTATAAACCATATTTATAAAATTTCAACACCTTATAACAAACAACAATAGAAAATGATTTAGTAGTGTTGACAAAATGATAAATGAAAATCTAGTATTATCATTCCTAACAACCAATACATTTAACTATCTAATTTCAGAAAATTATACTTTTATATACATCTAAAATATAACCATACATAAAATTATTTCATTTACCAATTTTGAAAACAATATTGCGTCAATTTTCTATATTCAAGTGTTTTGGAATTCCTATCAATAGCGTTAGCTAGACGAATCGATTGAAGCCCAAAATTCAAACTTAACAACTCAAACGACATAATATAAAACATTTTTATTTTAAATACAAATACACTCCCTTCCTCGATTATTCAAGAATAGATAGAGATTCACATATAGAGGGATCCTAATCAAAGAGAATTCTAACTAACAAGATAGACTTGAAAGGAAGATAAGATAACTAAATTACAAAAGAGGAAGATGGATAGACTTATATTGTTCGCGGCGACCCTAACCAGGTCAACGAGATTCCAAGAATAAGATCGATGCGATAGAGCAATTTCCTGTTTGAAAGGAAGAGAAGTAAATTCACCCAATATTAGGATAACCTCTGATTGTCAGAATGGAGTCAAGATTACAAGGGGAATTACCCTGATCGTCTACTAGAGATGGTTCGGGCTTTGCAAGAAATAACAGCATATAACCGAGGATGTTTAAATCTCCGGTGGATCGACGCCTATTGCAAAGGAGTTCACCCCTTTACAAATCATATTAAGGCAGTCAGAACAGAAATGGAGTTATGGGATGCTCCAGTATCGAGAAGAACACGAATAGGGAGAGACAAGAATGGATCTCAGAACAAAGGGGAGTTCCAAAATCCAAAGGGAATCCAAACCAAAGAGGAAGAAATTCAAGCTCCAACGAAAGATGATTCTGTAATTAAATTTTACAATATATACTAAGTTTTGCCTAAACCAGAGCTCTGATACCACTTGTAACGACCTAGTATTTTGAACCATTCACGTCCACACATGTTGGAGTTGAATTGCTCAAAACAACAGATTGTAAGTTTTATATTTGGCAAAACTCGGCGTACAATAAATAAATCGATCACAGAATCACAGACACAGAGTATTACAACAATAAGCAGCGGAATAGATAAATGGTATTTCATGAAGCTACCATATAAGCAACAGAGTCTAAAACAAAATACAATAGAAATATCAAATATAAAGGGATCTCTATGACAAAAGTAACTGACAAGACTAAACTGAAATAACTGAAAGCTGGATAGATTTATCTTCAAACAAAGCTTCAATCTCCAAAGGTGGGTCTCAAATGCGGTGACACTCGGTCTAACCCGAGCATAAAGGAAAATATGAAACACTCGAGTCAGGATTAACATTCTTATATTAATAAATTCAACTCAAGTGAAATGTCAACTGAAATGCAAGTAACTTAAAGGATGTTTGGGATTTTCATCCTCTAAGGATCCATGGAACTATTTACTATGTAGTAATTTACGCGATTATATTATGTCTATCAGTAAAGTAAAAGTATTACAATAGCGTTAAGGCGTTATCCATATCTCCTTCAACACATTTTATATATTCCCGTAGTCCATACAATGTCGTACGCTCCACCAAACTGGTGGTTTACCCAGAGACACCACATAGGTACGGTACAAAACAAACTCATAGAAGGCACGATAAGGCATGCAACAAGGCACTCGAGGCAATGACAGGGTAGATATACCGCTTGCATACCCGAACTGGTGGTAACGCATAGCAGCAACTACTATCCACCTCGAGACACACTCCCAAATCAAGGGTGTACCCAATCAAGTCACAAAGTAATAGAATGGTATCGAAGAAATATGTTCGATAGGAGAAATGACCTCAGTTGGCCCGGCGTAGCTCATTTTTAGCCGCATCAAGCTGACTCACGGAAGTCAGGGCTACGTAAATACCATACAGAATCACCACCCAACCATCTTACTTCATTTTGAAATCTTCACTATGTACACAATTGTTAAAGTGGTTCTCGGTATTGGCAGAGAGTAGGACAATATCTGATCCCGGTCTCTTTAACAACCAAATGCTTATTTCACACCGTGGTCATTTCATTTCAAATAGTTCATACTTCCTATCAAATATCATATTTACTTCAAAAATCGTAATACTTTCAAAATGATAACACTTTCGAAACCATAGCACTTATGAAATCATAACATTTTGAAAATCATAACACTTCCGCAATCATAACCGTTTAGTTATTGAAAATTGTGTATATATATATTGAAATAGTAATAAATTAAAATAGTTTATATATTAAAATAATTTATATAATAAATTAATTTATATATATTAAAAATAGTTTATATATATTAAAAATACTTTATATAATAAAAATAGTTCCTCTAGTTTCACAAATCGATTCAATCAACTTAAATTCCGAAAATTCAATTTAAATCAAACTCAGTTCATCAATTTCAATTCAATTCAACTTCTTAAAAACCATTTCAATTTATATTGATTTCAAATCCAGGTTTGAACTTTCATTTCAATTCAAATAGGATTCAAAGTTTTAAATATGCAAACATTTTCAATATAAGTTTCAATTATATTTCAACATTCAATTTTAATTTTATTCAAATTGGAAGATATAAAAATAGCATTTATGTCTGCGAGCATAGCTCAGCTGGTTGAGGACTACCTTGCAACTATGGAACAAAGTTCCTGGAGGTTGCGGGTTCGAGTCCCGCAGCTGAGATATGTTTCCCATAAGGCCTTGTGCGGTCTATCCTCAACAAAACCGAACGTGGCAGAGGATTAATGCTCTTGGCTGGGCTGGCTAAAAGGGGAGTCAGTGTGGCGGACAGCTGTATCCCCTAGCTCTACTCTCCAGAGTAGGGTTTTTTAAAAAAAATTGCATTTATGTATTATATAAAACAATATATATTAAAACCCATATATTTCCTTTCAAACTTTGGAAATCATTTTCAAAATATGGACCAACGGTGTCCGTATATAATTTTCTATCCTATGGTCAAGTGATACGGATATTTATCATTTCAATCCGCAATTTATATATTTACGGGTATATATCATTCCTACCTGCAAATCCAAAAATTCAAAATCAATGAAAATTGCTTGGATTTATCATTTCAACCCATAACGATTTTTGCCTAATCTATAGTATCGTTCGAGTATGTATCATTTCAACCAATAACGAATTTCTAAAATAACAGGGAACTTGCAGAGTGAGAACAAATATGATAAAATATAACATATCAACAACATGCATATATCATCAGTGATAAATAAAATAAAATATATTCAACGGGATATGGTGTCAGATGTCATAGGTGAACAATTACGGATAATATGATATCAATATAGAAATAAAAAATAAACAGTTCAAATTTTACAGAATATTTCAATTGTCATTTCAATGTGAATTAAATTTATTAAATATAAGAATGTTAATCGTGAGTGATTGCTCACCTTACGAGGCTGGAGGGGGAACATGACAAGCACACGGAATAAATTACGAATTCGAAAATCGACCACTCCAAACAATAAATGTCAAAGCGAAGTAGCTGAACACGGATTTGACGAGCAAAGTTGATAAATAGGAATCGATGAGAAAAAATCGAATCGGCTTGAAGGAAATATATATACTATTATTGTTATTATTTTATTAAAATCAATATAAAGATAAATATAAAAATAATATATATATATAATCCAAAATCGTTATTCTTAAAATGCAAATATTTAAAAATCAAAGATATATATATTATATTTAAAATCAATACTAAAGTTAAGCAGTCCCTTAGCTATGAAACAACCCATATAACGATCAAAATATTTATACATAGACATAAAACTATATATATATATATTAAAATCTAACTATCAATATATATATGCTACATAAATAAATAACACGTTGACATTGATATTTTGTTCTTCAAAAATCACCATTGGTCCATATTTTGAAAATGATTTCCGAAGTTTGAAATGAAATATATGGGTTTTAATATATATTGTTTTATATAATATATAAATGTTATTTTTATGTATGTATAAAAATTTAGATTTTAAAATAATATGTTTTAGAAATTTTAATTTATAAGTTAGTTGTGGAAAATATAAAATTTCAAGATCTTCTTATAACTTTATTATATTAAAAATATATAAAATAAGATTTAATAAATAAACTTAATAATAAGATTTAATTTAATAAAATTTAATTTAATTAGTATATAATATGTGTAAGTATCTATTTAAATTTATATTAATATTTAAAAAAATAGATTTTGTAATAAATTAAGAGTGGAAAGATAAAATTAAACTCTATTTGGGACTTAATTTTTTTAAGAATGGATTTAGATAGAAATTAATTTTGAAACCTATAAATTTGAGATTTTTAAAGATATGATTTTATAACTTGATTTCGATCAAAGGTGAATAAATGAATATTTTCAAATTTAATTAAGATTGAAATTGAATACTTAGTTGATTTAAAGGGTGTAATTAGAGATTTTATTTAATTGTTACTAAAATTATTAAGTGAATATCTTCCAATTTGAATAAAATTAAAATTGAATGTTGAAATATAAATGAAACTTATATTGTAAATGTTTTCAAATTTAAAAATTTGAATCCTATTAGAATTGAAAAGATAGTTCAAAGCTGGATTTGAAACCAACATAAATTGAAATGGGTTTTGTGATATCCCGTAAATTTCTAGACAAATAAATAATGTAATAATCTTCTTTAATAATCTAAAAATGTATTCTTTTTCCTATAGCAAATAAAATAAGTATTAATTTGGATTTATATAAGTAAAATTAAAAAAAAGAATTTGAATTTGAATTTTCAAGTGTAAACATTTTAAAAATAAATTGAGATTAAAATGATATGTATATATGATTAGTTTCATGTCATTGTCTTTAAAGGGTTTTATAAGTATAAATAAACAACATATCAAACTAGTATAATTATTTTTAAGTATGTAAATGGATTTTATATCATTTTCTTTGTAAATTACATAAATAAAGAGAAATTTAAAATAACACATATTAAAAACATTTATATATAACTAAATTAAAATTCTATTAATACACATGTTAACTAATAACATTATCAATTTAACAAGTGTTAACAAATTAGATAAGAAATGAACAAGTGTCATTAATTCCAATTTTCCTTTTTCTAAAATAATAAATAAAAGAAAATGAAACTATAGAGTATCTATGTTTTCTTTTCCTCAACTCTTTATTTGAGATTTTTTCAAAAGAAAACCCAACCTGTACATAAACTAGGAAAAAATTAACAGATCAAAGGAAACCAAATTAAGATCAAAAAAACAGCAGTTCAAAAATCTTCTACCTGAAAACAAATTAAAGCTAGCTAAAGATCAGATTCAAGCTCAAATTGTCAAACTGGAAGAAAGCAAAACAATTTTTTTTCAAGTTTTCAATAGTGAAGCAAGAGTTAAAGCTTCAAACAAGAAAATTCAAACCCGATTCAAAGATCGACTATGGAAATCCAAATCAAATACAACAGATTTCAGAGAGAAAAAAATGGAAAGCTGTTCTCTGTTTAAAATGATAGGTGAGTAAACCAATCTTCCCTTAAGTTAAATTTACTTTAACCTGATGAATGAAACAAATAGTTGAAGTAATGAAGTACTGGTATATTTGAATTAAAAAATTTGCATCCATATAAAGGTGAAGCATTAGTGCATGTCTGTATATTTGTGTATGCATTCCTCTATTGTGTAAACAGGTTCAAGGATCCTCTATAAAATTCATATCTCATTTTGTAATCAGTTTTTAGCTATGCTTCTTAAAGAAAGTTTGTTAGTAATAATTAGGTTTGATATTTAAACATATTTTCAAGTAAAGAAAAGGGGTGAGCTTTCGGGAATCAAGAAATAGCAATGAAATTCGTTTCAAACTAAAAATCAAATATGAAAATCTCAAGATTTGGATAGCATGACTGGATTCGAATATCGAACCCATGATTTTTGATATGGTTTTTATAATTTTTAAAGTTGGGGTTATTAATAATTTACGGGATGAACCTTTTTTGTTTTCTGTCAAATCACGACGAACGGCGGTGGGTCGAGCTTCGTGATTGAAGCGGAAGGAAGCCTGGGAAATGAGGGTTCAGGAAAAATAGTCGCTAGTCTTATCATTCATCACGGTGGTGTATCATCGTCGATGTAGGGTTTTAGGCGACAATCAAAATGGGGTCGAATTCGAGGTGATTTCGGCGATGTGGAGGTGTCGAGTTGAACCTGGATTGGGGTATAGCGAGGGAATCGTGTGGCAAAGGTGGGACTATGATGGTGCGGCCCCAGTTGGTCGGAAGTCATGCCACGAGGGGTAGTTGGGTGATCGAAATTTTTAGCCTGATGGAATTATTTGCTCGATTCTGATTTCTTATGAGATCGACTTTGATTGAGGGTCGAATTGTATGAACGGGTCATTGGCGACCTGTAGGCGTCGGCAAGGAGGTTCGGAATGGTGGCGGTGAGCTGTGAACGTGAACGTGTATCTCTCATGTATGTTGGGACTGTGTGTTCTGATCATTGGGAAGAAGAAGTCTTCTCTTCGGGTCAGTTTCGAAGTATGATATGTGTTGATTCGAAGTTGTGGGTCGTGATTCTGCTCAGGTTTAGTTCGAGTAAATCCTGGGCTTCGACTCGGGTTACTTGTTTGTTAGCAGGTTTTTACTATTCAGAAAGGAACAACAAGTTTTAAGTTCAAGGTTGATCTAGTATAAACAATGTATCAACCTTTTCAATAAAAAAATTAAGGGTTGTTTAAGATGGAGTTTTATTAAGTTTGAGAGTAGAATTATTTTGGGTTTAAAGATTTCCAATATTTATAACCTTTAGAAAAAAAGGATTTACTTTAAATGAACTTTATAATATAATTAAATATGTTAAAGGATAAATCAATTTATGATAAAAAGGGTTAATTAATTGATGTATTGATTAAAGGGTTAATCAATGTAATTTGATTAAAGAATAATTAATGTTGAATATGAGTAATTAAATGTTTAACCAAATATGTGATTTTAAATTTAATTAAAGGAATGATTTTTTTATTATCTTAATCTAATTAAGGTTTTGATAATTAATGAGGTAATTAAGAGAATTAATTAGTAAATTAATTAGTTTTTAAGGAGTGAATTTATCAATGTGATTGATTAATTAAAGTAATTAATTTAAAGATGATTAATTAATATTAATCATTTAATGAGAATTGATTTATAATAATAGAAGTAATTAAAAGATAATTGCTTAATGACATTCATTAAGGAGGGTACTTAATGAGTAATTACTAAATGTGATTTATTTAATAATAATTACTTAATGAAATAATTAAGGATTAATTACTTAGTGTAATTAATCAAAGGATTGAATAATTAAGGAAATTAATTTCGGATTAATTAATAAATGAGGATGATTAAATCAAGGGTAATTAATCAATGTAAGTGATTACAAGGTAATCAATTTGTGTAATTAATTAATGATCAATTTAATTAATGTGAATGGATGAAGGTTAATTAATTTGTGTAATTAAGTAAAGGTTAATTACTTGTTATAATTAAAGGACAAATAGTCAAGGGTGATTAATTAAGATGGATTATTAAAGTATGATTAATTAATTGGCGTGCAATTAATTAGTGTTAAGTAAAGGTAATCTAAGTGATTAAAATGAGTAATTAATTTAATTAGAGATAAATTAAATTAATTTTAGGGGTGATCAACCTTGATTATGAATGATTGAATGATGTTAAATACCCTGAAATGGTTGTATCTTCGATATGAAATGTTTTATGATATGATATGTTTGAGTGGAAAGTGATAATGTGGTTATCTATCGATGATGAATTGCTGTGAATAATGAAACCTTGTGTTTAAAATTGAATTGTATTTCACTTGAATAACTTGGGCTAAGATGGTATTGAATTTGAAGAGACCGGAGTCGGGTATTAGTAAATATCTGAAATCATTTTGATTCTTTATAAATTGATATGTGGAATCAATAGGCTGAAATGGAATGATTTAAGTGAATTGGATAACTTAATCTAAGTTTTTGGTACTTAGAAATTGATGTGTGAAATAAATGATGTCTATAACAAATTGTGAAGTTGTAAATTGATGCAAGTTACCTCGGGTTTATATAAGTTGTATGCTTTTGTATTCCATGTTAAATCGGTTTACTCACGCTGGTTTCCAGCCTGACCCGGGTGTTACTTTGATGTAATGCTCGAGTCAGGCCGAGTATTACAAATTTTCAGGTAAGGACGATCCGGAGCTCAAGAGACGAGCTGGATGGCAGGAACTTATAGAGTGTTTCCACTGTATTATATTATAGTTTGTCTGGGACATGTTAATCGTATCTGTCCAGTGTTGTGTATATCTTGTAACTCTGATGTATTATAGTGTAATTTGACAAGTGCAGTTTTCCTTTATATATCTGTTATTATTTGTTATTATATTTTATCCACTGCGAATGTGAGATGTTGATGTTTCTGTTCTTCTTTTTCTTCTGTCTCTTTCTTTTTTCCCTAACTATCTAGAATTTTGGGATCAAAAATTTTGGGTCGTTACATTTGGTATCAGTGCTGAAGGTTTAGCGAGAACCTTGGCTCTAGTGGGCGTACTCATTAATTATAGGGTCAATGGACCCTAGGATGAGTTGAGTGTGTGTGTGTATATAAATATATATGAGAGCACACTTGTTATTTTCTTATATAAAGATTTTGAATGATTTTATATAGGAACATATTTTGATATATAAAGCAATATTTCATTCTAATATTAAGGTAATTGGTTGTTAAATTATTGGAATTAAATTAAGTGGTAATAGAAATACAACCAAATTGAAATTAAATAAAGATAAGTTTGAAATGGATTCAAACTGAAATTTAAATCTTGAATTTAGGAAGGAGTTTTAGAATAAGATAATAATGAATTGGTTTCCAAATATGATAATCTTGGTTATTATCTTAAATGATTGTTGTATTTAATAATAAAATGAGTATTATTGAGTAAGCAAAATGAAATGTTTTAGGGAAATAAAACATTTAGGCAAGTATGATTTATAAATTGGAATTGAAGATGATCTGAATTGTGAAGTTTTGAATCCTAAGTCTAGAAACATTTGAAATTGCTTTCAAAATGTTAAAGAATAAATGATATTATTCGGACTATTTTGAATATAGTCTTATTTTAAAATGAGAAGTTGTTTGAAAGCTTTAAAAGAAGTTTTGTTTTGAATTAAAAACCAAAGGCAGTTTAAAATTTAAGGACAGCTTGGTGTGTAACGGAAATAATATGTATATATGAGGAATATACATAATATCAAAGATGTTTGAAATAAACTCTAAATGTTGAGTTTTAAATTTTTATTTGAATTGAGATGTGATATCCAAGGTGATAAGTTTTGAACTTATAAGTGGGAAGATTATAATATGAAGTTTAACATTTGAAATGGGAATTCAAATTGGGTAAGGTTGGCTGGATTAAGTAAATTGAATTTAACTTTGGGAAGATTAAATAATTTAACAAGCAACCTGAATTGGAAATTTGTGTGATCTCAAAATGGGTTTGAGATCTGGAAATTGGAAATGGATGGATTTTTTAAAATAATTTGAATGATACTATCCTATTGTTATTAATAATCCCTGAAATTATGAATTGGATTTTTTTTAATTAAGTTAAGAAATGGAGTGTGGTAATATATCCATTATTAAGATAAGACTTCAAAGGTTTGGTTTTAAAATTGAAATTTGGTGATAAATTGAATTTCAAAGATTTAGTCGTTTAAAAAGGATTTAAATTATTATTTGAACTTTGAAATAGGTTAAAATTGGAATTTGGATTCAGAATTTAATGGTTTAAAGATATAAGTTTATTTAATTTAGAGGATTAAATCAACATTTAAAAATTTAACTCGAATTTATATAATTCGGGATGGTTTAAATTTAAAATTTGAATTGAATTAGTTCAAACTGAATTTTATATGAATTAATTGAAATTGTGATTGAAGATGGATAGGTTTAAATATTCAAATGGAAAATTTGAATTGGATTAATTTGAAATGATATTGAAGTTGAATGAGTTCAAATTCAAATGGGAATTGAAGATTAATTCAACTTGAATTAGGACTAAATCAATTTGAGTGGAAATTGAAGTTATTTAAATTGGAATTGAATCAATTTAAATGGAAGTGGAAATTTAAATTGAATTGATTGGAAATGGAGATTATGAATTAAACAGTTTGGCTCTGGACTATTTTCAAAATAAATTGTTTTAGTACAAACCTATTTTTCCAAGCTATTTATTATATATGTATATATATACACAACCTTTCTTATTAAACCCAAAACTATCTTATATTTATTTTATAACTACTTTTGGAATTATTTAACTATTTTGCAACTGTTTTATAAACTAATTACTGTTTCTCAACTACTTTATAACTAATTACTATTTTACAACTATTTTGCAATTATTTAAAATTTCTATAACTATTTGACTATTTCCCAGCTATTTTAAAATTACTTGACTATTTTACAGCTATTTTACAAATTAATAATTATTTTTCAACTACTTATCTATTTTAAATTTTTCAAGCTATTTTTCGAATTTAAAAGTTGGCCATAGTGCAAACTGTTTATGAGTAAATATCCATATAAGATAAGAATTGAAGTGTCAATCAAAAGAGATATTAGAAGAAAATGTGAATTAGTGAATAGGAATTAAAGGAAATGTGAATAGAAAAGGAGATTGATTTGGCTAATAACCAATAAAGATAAATACGTAGGTTCTACGTATGTTATTCTATCATCATAGTGATTTGATCCAGATTCGAGCACAAAATTTCGAGATAGTATGTCGATCCGAGTTGGGATTTTTCACTCGATGTTCGACGGCGAACCTGGATATGGATTATTGATTGATTCTCGATATTCTCTATCATATTTAGGCTATGTAAGGAGAATGACGGTTTCTGATCAAGAAACCAGATCTGTGTCCACACTAGGAAGTGGGGTGGACGATACTAGTTCGAAAGTGAAATTGTGTGATCAAGCGATCAAATTGGTGTAGCGTATGGATGATATGTATACATCGTACGGGTTTGAATGAAATTGATACTGAAAATTTATGGATAAGAAATGTGAATTTTTTTTTTGAAATGAAAGATATATTTTGTGAAATATATGATGAAGTAAAGTGGAAATTGGATATTTCTAGTGTAGAAATTTACTTTATGAAAGTAAGTAAATTGGTAAGTGACTTTATAGAGTAATAAAATTTGAATATTTGATTTGGAATAAATCAAGTTATATATCTTTGTTATATAAGATAAATATCCCCTTGTTGAATCTAAAGCCATAAAAAATGGTTTTGAAAATATTTGAAGTATAAAAGGAGTTTTATACAAGTTTGAAATGCAAAGTTTTTAAAAATTATATAAATCCATCTATATATATAAAGGATCTTATGAGGATTTTGGAAAACGGTTTTTGCAACCTATGGACTTTGGAAAGGCTTTTGATTTTTGGGAAAAATCCTAATTTGAGAATTATCGATTTTGGGATAATCGATTCTGAGAAAGGAGATTTATATGAGATTCATACTAAGTGTATGATTTGGAAGATATTATATGTGTACGGTATAAAGTGTTTTGAAAATGGCTCTGGAGAAAAAGGCGCTTCCTTGGAATTAACTTCTCAGGAATGCCGTTGGATGGTACTGCCTTAAACCCTGGGGGGTACTAAAGTTGATCCTGTGAGGAGTCCGGACCAAACTAGTTCTTGAGGATTTTGTGTAGTGTGTAGCTGAAATCGAGGGCGCTGATGCCTACAGAGGCATTTGAGTTATGCTGTGACGACAGTTTAACTCGATGTCACTACGATCTACTGCAGACCATAGCGAAAGTCGTGTGTGCCACTAAGAGCCAACAATCTACATTTGATTTTATATCGGTAGACTGCGACCTATGGTGACATAGCGAAAGTCGTGTGTGCCGCTGAGAGACAACAGTCTATATTTGATTTTACATCGGTAGACTATGACCTATGTGGGAGTGGAGAAGTTTCATTTTTGGCAGCGAAAATCAAGGGCGTTGATGCCTACAGTTACATGGACTTTTGCTGTGATGGCAACGTAACCCTGGAATGTAACTGCGATATGTTGTGGGTTCCATGGCGTAATCGAGGGGCGCAGAGTTCCTACAGTTACATGGACTTTTGCTGCGATGCCAACGTAACCCAGGATGTAACTGCGACCATGGATGGGGGTGATGATTTCCAGAGCATTCTCACCAAAGATATTTCCTCTATTTTCAAAAATGTTTTCTATATTTTCAACAAGATATTTTCCAAGCATTTTCACTGGGTGTTGAAAACGGGTCTGCTAAAGTACTCATAGATCTTCAGTCCTACGCCTGATCAACGTATGACCGAATCTCTATGAGAACAAGGATGGACTTGTTGAAACATCGAGTTATAAAATGATATTTTACAAAACTATTTTGGCAATATTATATAGATTTTAAAATGTTCAAAAAAAATTCCTGCTTTTAAGCATTTTAATAAATTATGGCTTCATTCCTTTTCGAGGACGAAAAGATCCAAAGGGGGGGAATGTGATATCTCGTAAATTACTAAGCAAATAAATAATGTAATAATCTTCTTTAATAATCTAAAAATGTATTCTTTTTCCTATAGCAAATATATAAGTATTAATTTAGATTTATATAAATAAAATTAAAAAAAAGAATTTGAATTTGAATTTTCTAGTGTAAACATTTTAAAAATAAATTGAGATTGAAATGATATGTATATATGATTAGTTTCATATCATTGTCTTTAAAGGGTTTTATAAGTATAAATTAATAACATATCATACTAGTATAATTATTTTTAAGTATGTAAATGGATTTTATATCATTTTCTTTTAAAATTACATAAATAAAGAGAAATTTAAAACAATACATATTAAAAACATTTATATATAACTAAATTAAAATTCTATTAATACACATGTCAACTAATAACATTATCAATTTAACAAGTGTTAACAAATTAGATAAGAAATGAACAAGTGTCATTAATTCCAATTTTCCTTTTTTCTAAAATAATAAATGAAATAAAATGAAACTATAGAGTATCACTGTTTTCTTTTCCTCGTCTCTTTATTTGATTTTTTTTCAAAAGAAAACCCAACCTGTACATAAACCATAAAAAAATTAACAGATCAAAGAAAACCAAATCAAAATCAAAAAAACAGCAGTTCAAAAATATTCAACCTGAAAGCAAATTAAACCTAGCTAAAGATCAGATTCAAGCTCAAATTGTCAAACTGGAAAAAAGCAAATCAATTTTTTTTCAAGTTTTCAACATCCATACTTTACATCGTACTCGAATGCCGCAGATTCGACCGTTCAAATCCGAGTCGCCGGAGCTTATAACAATATTAAGTAAACAACACAGCGGAATAAAAGAATAATACATTGATATACATCTTTGATACAATATCTGATACAACAGAGTGATACAATGAATATCAATATACATCAGAGATACAATAGAATAGCAGCGGAAAAGAAAATAGATAACATTAGCAACGGAACAAATAACTCCAGATAGTCTTCAAAAGAGAACTCCAACAGCAGCTCGAACCAACATCACTATTCACCAAGACAAGCAAGTCTCGTCCACATCCAAAGACTGAACTAGCTCCAGATAATTCCCTGAACCTAACTATCTGAAAAACCCAACTCTAGACTGCCCGTGTAGAAAATTTTGAGCACCCAGAGTTTAGGAAAGAAACAGTAAACTCTGGATCAATCATGAGACTGGTATGAGTAACAAAAACAGTTTTATCTTTTAAAAACAAACAGCAAAAGAAATTTAAATTAGATTCGCAATGCTTTTTAGAAAATGAGACTACCATAAGGCCTCCCGCACACACACATAATGCAAACGCAGAATCGGAGGAGATTTCTCCTTATGATAGTCAAAGATGCTTGATACGCATTAAAAAGAAACATTTGATATTATTACTAGTGCATAGTGTAGAAAAAATCATTTCGAAAGTAAAGATATAAATCTTAGCCAACATACGACCATTATCGTATGCCTACTATAGCTACCATCCAAACAGTGGGCGCCAGCATAAGTGAATGGTAGGTTCTACAACTAAAACCGTACAAGGTACGTATTTGAAGAATAGATTTCCAACAAATGGTCAGGAAAAGGAACTTTCCATACCGAAATGGAACGCCACTGGAAGGACGTCCCCGAGCATCCCAAATGGATCTTTGCCAACACAAAGCCGGTGTACTCCCTGCCCGGGAGTATCGACCTCAGATATTCCATCCACGATCGTAACCAACCTTTATCCGAGCGCTTGGTACCAACAACACCACACAGTAGTAGATATAGTGTATCCACATGAGTAAGAATCTGGGCTCCATATCATGATACTACCCCTATCCAGAAGAAATGGACATATCCTAGGGACGCGATCCCTGAAAACCTTGATGCATCTTTCCTGTTTCGACCATTTTCCGGGTTGTGAGGTTTGACGAAGTCTCGCCCACAAAGCTACTCCTTTTACAAAAGCCACTCTTTTGATCAACAATTGATCGGCAGCACTCAACATGCCACATTACCAAGTTGGGAATATATTGCCGATAACCTTCAACTACATAACCTCTAAGGGTGTTAAGCTAAGAGAATAAATTCTCCGCCACCAACGGAAATGTATTTGAAAGAAATCTGCTTTATATCTCAAAATGTAATGTCAGACATACAATCTATACAAGTCTGTTCTGGATTTAGAACAAAACCGAAGGCACTTCCAAAGAAGCCCTTACAATCCGGGTATTCACAATCCCGATCAGACTTCCCATCACTTAGGGAATCTCTATACCGGAGCAACTCAGTGCAGAGACAATCGGTAGGTCATTCTATCGTTCTTGCAAATACCCGGTCTTCATCACCGGTCTTCAAAATGCTATCCACAACGTCGAATTACATATTCGGAGTGGGTTATACGACCCAAAGGTCCTTTCCCGGCTAACCCGAATAGTGAGCGCAACATTTAAAACATATGGATATGGGATTCCAATTAAGTCACAACTTATTACCCAAAACTTTTCTTTCAAATGGTTTAAACAAATTACCATTTCCAATCTCTTAAACAAAAAGATTAATTTCACAAAATTCCATTTACGGATTTCAAAAAAATTTCCATTTCATTTAGATTAACTCGTTTAAAATCTTTAAATTAAAGATTTAACTTATAGCTTTCAAACCGTTTCCATGGCTTAGAAAATCATTTTCATTTTTAACTTGAGAACATTTTTAACGAAATTTGGAAGTTCACTATTCATATGATAGCTTTTATTATTTGAAAACGAATTTATTTTAGAAAGATCCAATTTTATTTACACGAGTTAAAGCCTTTGAATTTAAATTCAAATTCCCAAATCAATACCTTTAAAATAGTTTAATCCATATAAACTCATTTATAAGTTGAATATCCCTTTTAAAACCCTAGTTTCTAAATCATAGAATTCAATTTCAAATATTGAATTCAAATTTAAATCAAAATATTAAAATTTCAAAACTCAATTAAGTTATTCAAATAAATTTCATCTTTGAAATTCCATTTCAAAAGCTTTTCACTTTAAACACAATCCATTTCCAAAACATTTGAGTTTAAATATTCAGCCTTTAAAGTCATTTCAAAATCTATGACTTAATCGATTTTCTCGTGAAATCCATATTGGTGCGTGTATGGTGTGGTCCAGGGTTTAACACAATAGTGCAACATCATTCAATCATCATAGATTCAAATACAACAATATAGTTGATAAGCGATATAACTATAACGTTTATCGCTCATTCACAGATTCACAGATAATATACAGATGTATCATCAATAAATGAATAAAATTATACATAGCACAATTCACAGATCAAAATATCACAGATCGGATAGGACAATCAATCAAGACATTTCATACAAAACAATCATTCATAAGTAGGGTCAAGCATTTAATAATCATTCATAAGCAGGATTAATTAATTGTTTAATCCTAATTAATTCAATTTTTTTATTAAATAAATTACTTATGAATTTATTATCCATTTTTTTTATTAATTATAAATCATTTGATATAAATTTATTAAATCAATCACCTTAATTAATTGAATTATTCTTAATTAATCATATTAATTAAATTACCTTAATTAATCAACCACATTAATTATTCTTCAAAGTAATTAACCTTTAATATTTGATTAATCAATCTTTAATCTTTAATTATCTATCCTAATTACTTCCATTAAGAAATTATTATCTTTAGTTAATCATTCATTAATTACTTGATTGATTAATTTGAATTCTTAATTAATTACTTTAAATTAAGTAATTCACTTCAAATAATAATGATTTCCCTGTAACAAATATGTCAACTTAAACTTTGAAAGTTAATTAACCGTTTTAAACATCCTTTATAATAATTATTCTTAATTATTAATAAATTAATCTTAACCACAAATCATTAATTACTTGATTATCATTAATAATATAAATTAACTTACTTTTAAGTTCAAAATTTAAAACATTTGATTTTGTTCCTAAATCACTTATTAAGTTTTATTTAAAATAACTTATTAAAATATAAGTTTAAAACTTAATTGTTTTTTTTAAAAAAATCCTTTATTTAATACCATCTAACTTAATAATGAAATCATCTTTTATAAAGGAAATAATTCTTAGAAATTTATTTAACTAATTTGCTACAGTTACAAAACTTGGAAATATAATCCCCAGGCAAACCCGAGCTAAATGCTGGAGTACTCAAGCTCTGCTTCGAGTTTTTCCCCTAATAACCCGAGTGCCTCCCCAAAACTTCGTTTTAAACTTTAAAATTTTGTTTAAGTCTCTACCCAGTAAAACGCATAACCTGCTCGAACGAGAACTCGAGGTAGCACGTAGATTTCACGAGACATGCTCCGAGTTCCACCTTTCTTCCCCAACTCCACATTTCCAGATAAATACGTGAGCTTGCACGTACACATGCACAAACGCCGCGACCAACTCCGGTCAATGCCGCAGCCCCACCCAAGTCACCATCGACCAACCCAATCGTTCCGAGCCATCCACGATGCAAAATCATCACCGAGTCAAAATCGAGCGAGTACAGGGCCAATTCTCTTTTTCCTGTACCCATTCGAACACCAAGATCTGCCTCGTCCCACCTCGTGACGCCACCGGAGTCCACGCGAACCTGACCAAGCCTCCTTCACTCACCCACGAGCCCATCCCCATAGGAGCGATCACCCAGATTACCGTGATGATGACAAGATTTGCTCGTGAACAACAGCAAACCAAAACGAACCCAAAACCCTAGTTGTGTCTCATTCTAATATCTCACACAATAGAAAAATCATATGATAATTTTTGCAACTTCATCGATGGCCAAGTTTGCTTCGAGCAAAATTTCAACACCCAAAATTCGTTCAATCGCCAGTAATCGATTCAAAAGCATATTCTATTCAAATATGAACTGCACATAAGATACTTGATTAAAAATCATCGTATTGATTTTAAAAATCATAATTTGTATGTTTATACAAGTTATATAAACAAATCCAAAATTTACAACCTTCCAAATTTTCATGTGTTCATACTTTTATTGTAAAACTTGATTTACAGAACCCATACTTCAATATCAAGCTTAAGATAAATCCTAAGCCATGATTCAGGTTCAAACAACTTGTTTAAATTTAAAATTCTAAGCTTAAAAATTTGGTATGAAGATATATAAATTTTCCTCTACTTTACTTTACTCTGTAGCCCAAAACCAGAAGAAGAACAACATCTTCAATTTACACAGGAAAATCACAATCTTGCACACAGAGCTACAACTTGAACATATATACACAAAACCCAATATATTATGCACAGATTTTACGATACTTAAGTATTGGAAGAGTTTGTTTACTCACCTGGTTTTCAAAAAAGAACAGAGTCTCTTTATTTAGCAACAGGCTTGAAATTACAAGCTGAAACTCTTCCTCTTGATTCTCTGGTTGATTGATCTTAATTGTAGTTTAAACTGAAGTTTTGTTTGAGTTTGAAATGATATAAAAAAAATTCCTTCAAGTGCTACTCAGTTTCATGGTCGAACTAAGATAAAGATTGATACATATATAAAAAAAGAAGTTTGCAGGATGATATGGTTGTACAAGATATTATTTTATTTCTTTGTTCAGGGTGACATACTTTGTACAATAAGTATGTTGAAGTGATATACATCTTGGCTAGAGATAATCTTGCATTTAATGCTAAGTACTAGAGATTCAAACTTTAATTGATATTTGTACAATATGATAAAATATTGTTTGTTCATTATGCAGATCTCGGCTGAGAAATTTTGTTATATTTTTCTTTTTTGTTTGGTGGCTGCAGCTTTGTTTATTTCCTTACTTTTGTCTTGCTTTTATATATCTGTTTTGCTTAACAATACTTGTATATTTTTTATACTGACTTGTTTTCTTTATTTCATTTTACAAGTTAATTCATATTTATCTATATGCATTTGTTCAACTTGAAAAATAACATTGTCTTCTTTTGCAAGACATTTATATATATATATATATATTTACTTTGTTTTCTTACTTGAATGTATTTGTTTTGTTACTTTGAAATAAAATAAAGTTCTAATTTTATTATGTTGTTATAGTTTATTTTTTTTCATGTATTACTTTCTATTTTACTCTAATGTGTTACTATATATATATGTGTGTGTGTGTGTGTGTGTGTGTTTATTTATTTATTTAAACACTCATTTGAATTCTTTTTAAAGTTTAATTATCTAACATTAAATTTAATCATATCAATAATCCAAATATAATTTTTCCTAATAATTCATGGTTCAACTAATATTTTATATTGATTTCCAATTAATTCCATAATTTTTATTCAAAAATTAAATTAATTATCAATTTAAATTAAATTAAAATCCGGGATCGTTACAAACTTCCCCCCTTAAAAGGAATTTCGTCCTCGAAATTCGCCAGAGAGAGATAGCGAAGATAGATGAAAGATAGAGAAATATCTTTTTAGATAAACTGGTTATCAATTCTGCATTTGGCTCACCAAATCAAAATATCAACAATAGATACAAGAACAACCTTAATCAATTACGAAACAATTTGGGTTACTTGATCTACGAAGTTACAGGGGTATTGGTTAGTTCGAAGGGATAACTAACCGTTCATAGATTATATCGAAACCCAATGAAATAGAGAGAAATAGATTTGATTATGATTTCAGATTCACGATTTAACTCATTTACGATTTGCTGAGAAATAAACTAAGGGTAGTTCTCATGCCGAACAAATTTCGAACAATTTAAATCGTGAACGAGATAGTTACCTTATAAAATTTCATTTCCTTAATTATGTTTTTGAGGTTAAAGAATCACCTTTGATTTCACAGGCCCTCGCTGCTTGAACTTGCTTCAGTGCTGAGCAATTCATAATCCTATGCCCCGGCTTGTGGCAGTGACAACATTTTCTACATTCCCGTTCTGGCTTCATAAATGGCTCTCTCAGTCCTTATTTCCTGGGATTCTTACATTCGTTCAAGTAATGACCTTTCTCGAAGCAGTTGAAACAAGTAACATCTTTCACCTTTTTCTTCTGGATATCCTTCTTTCCATTATCCTTTCTCGGTTTCTTTCCACCAAACTTCTTTTTCCTCCAATTCAGACTAATTGTACCTCTATTCTCCTCCGGTTCTTTTTGCTTTTCCAGAGTATCGTATCGATAGCCCATATCAATTAATTCAGAAAATGATTCCTTCATATGAATAGTCATCCTTTCCTGAAACTCCTGGTTCATTCCCCGAATAAACTTTTCATTCTTCTTCATTGGTGTATTTTCCAATTCTGGACCAAATCGAGATAACTCATTAAATTTGTTTAAGTACTCTTCAAATGATAAGCTTCCTTGCTTCAAATCCATAAACTCCTGATACACTCTAGAGATACCAACAGACGGCATATATCGCTGCTCGAATACTTCTTTGAAACGATTCTAAGTAAATTTATCCACTGGCTCATCTACGGTTATTGTTTCCCACCAAACTAAAGCTTCTTCCTGGAGTTGCCAAGAAGCTATCAATCGCATTTGGTCTTCTTCTAACTTTAATCCCTTGAAAATCCTTTCGCATAATCGAATCCAGGCTTGTGCTTCGATAACAGTTTCCTTGCCAGTGAATGGCTTTCCACCAAGTCTAGAAAAACTTCGATATAATTCAGCCAAATTTGGTTGAGACTGAATAGGAATATCTGTCGTTGCAGGGCTTTGACCAACTGAAGTGGTACTTTCCTGTCTCCTATTTCGTCCTCTTCTTCCATTCATTCTTACTATCTGTAATAGTAAGAAATCTGATTAGGCATTCGGACGAAATATCTTAGAGAATAACAACAGATAAAGAGAATAGATTGAGAAATTTGGGCTTTGGCTCCACTAGTTGTACTCATTCTAGGGTATACTTCACCCTATCTCTAATGAGCCATCTTAACGTGTTATAATCCTGAGCTAAAGTTTAACCTTAGCTCTGATACCACATGTGACGAGAAGGATTTTTCGCGCTCGAAATTGACATCCATACTTTACATCGTACTCGAATGTCGCAGATTCGACCGTTCAAATCCGAGTCGCCGGAGCTTATAACAATATTAAGTAAACAACACAGCGGAATAAAAGAATAATACATTGATATACAGCTTTGATACAATATCTGATACAACAGAGTGATACAATGAATATCAATATACATCAGAGATACAGTAGAATAGCAGCGGAAAAGAAAATAGATAACATTAGCAATGAAACAAATAACTCCAGATAGTCTTCAAAAGAGAACTCCAGCAGCAGCTCGAACCAACATCGCTATTCACCAAGACAAGCAAGTCTCGTCCACATCTAAAGACTGAACTAGCTCCAGATAATTCACTGAACCTAACTATCTGAAAAACCCAACTCTAGACCGCCCGTGTAGAAAATTTTGAGCACCCAGAGTTTAGGAAAGAAACAATAAACTCTGGATCAGTCATGAGACTTGTATGAGTAACAAAAACAGTTTTATCTTTTAAAACAAACAGCAAAAGAAATTTAAATTAGATTCGCAATGCTTTATAGAAAATGAGACTACCATAAGGCCTCCCGCACGCACACATAATGCAAACGCAGAATCGGAGGAGATTTCTCCTTATGATAGTCAAAGATGCTTGATACGCATTAAAAAGAAACATTTGATATTATTACTAGTGCATAGTGTAGAAAAAATCATTTCGAAAGTAAAGATATAAATCTTAGCCAACATACGACCATTATCGTATGCCTACTATAGCTATCATCCAAACAGTGGGGCGCCACCATAAGTAGATGATAGGTTCTACAACTAAAACCATATAAGGTACGTATTTGAAGAATGGATTTCCAACAAATGGTCGGGTAAAGGAACTTCCCATACCGAAATGGAACGCCTCTAGAAGGACGTCCCCGAGCATCCCAAATGGATCTCTGCCAACACAAAGCCGGTGTACTCCCTGCCCGGGAGTATCGACCTCAGATATTCCATCCCCGGTCGTAACCAACCTTTATCCGAGCGCTTGGTACCAACAACACCACACAGTAGTAGATATAGTGTATCCACATGAGTAAGTATCTGGGCTCCATACCATGATACTATCCCTATCCAGAAGAAATGGACACATCCTAGGGACGCGATCCCTGAAAACCTTGCTGCATCTTTCCTGTTTCGACCATTTTTCGAGTTGTGAGGTTTGACGAAGTCTCGCCCACAAAGCTACGCTTATTACAAAACCACGCTTTTGATCAACAATTGATCAGCAGCACTCAGCATGCCACATTACCAAGTTGGGAATATATTGCTGATAACCTTCAACTACATAACTTCTAAGGGTGTTAAGCTAAGAGAATAAATTCTCCGCCACCAATGGAAATGTATTTGAAAGAAATCTACTTTATATCTCAAAATGTAATGTCGGACATACAATCTATACAAGTCTGTTCTAGATTTAGAACAGAACCGTAGGCACTTCCAAAGAAGCCCTTGCAATCCGGGTATTCACAATCCCGATCGGACTTCCCATCACTTAGGGAATCTCTATACCGGAGTAACTCAGTGCAGAGACAATCGATAGGTCATTCTATCGTTCTTGCAAATACCCGGTCTTCATCACCGGTCTTCAAAATGCTATCCACAACGTCGAATTACATATTCGGAATGGGTTATACGACCCAAAGGTCCTTTCCCGGCTAACCCGAATAGTGAGCGCAACATTTAAAACATATGGATATGGGGTTTCAATTAAGTCACAACTTATTACCCAAAACTTTTCTTTCAAATGGTTTAAACAAATTACCATTTCCAATCTTTTAAACAAAAAGATTAATTTCACAAAATTCCATTTACGGATTACAAAACAATTTCCATTTCATTTGGATTAACTCGTTTAAAATCTTTAAATTAAAGATTTAACTTATAGCTTTCAAACCGTTTCCATGACTTGGAAAATCATTTTCATTTTTAACTTGAAAACCTTTTTAATGAAATTTGGAAGTTCACTATTCATATGAAAGCTTTTATTATTTGAAAACGAATTTATTTTAGAAAGATCCAATTTTATTTACATGAGTTAAAGACTTTGAATTTAAATTCAAATTCCCAAATCAATACCTTTAAAATAGTTTAATCCATATAAACTCATTTATAAGTTGAATAGCCCTTTTAAAACCCTAGTTTCTAAATCATAAAATTCAATTTCAAATATTGAATTCAAATTTAAATCAAAATATTAAAATTTCAAAACTCAATTAAGTTATTCAAATAAATTTCATATTTGAAATTCCATTTCAAAAGCTTTTCACTTTAAACACAATCCATTTCCAAAACATTTGAGTTTAAATATTCAGCCTTTAAAGTCATTTCAAAATCTGTGACTTAATCGATTTCCTCGTGAAATCCATATTGGTGTGTGTATGGTGTGGTCCAGGGTTTAACACAATAGTGCAACATCATTCAATCATCATAGATTCAAATACAACAATATAGTTGATAAGCGATATAACTATAACGTTTATCGCTCATTCACAGATTCACAGATAATATACAGATGTATCGTCAATAAATGAATAAAATTATACATAGCACAATTCACAGATCAAAATATCACAGATCAGATAGGACAATCAATCAAGACATTTCATACAAAACAATCATTCATAAGTAGGGTCAAGCATTTAATAATCATTCATAAGCAGGATTAATTAATTATTTAATCCTAATTAATTCAATTTATTTTTTATTAAATAAATTACTTATGAATTTATTATCCATTTTTTTTATTAATTATAAATCATTTGATATAAATTTATTAAATCAATCACCTTAGTTAATTGAATTATTCTTAATTAATCATATTAATTAAATTACCTTAATTAATCAACCACATTAATTATTCTTCAAAGTAATTAACCTTTAATATTTGATTAATCAATCTTTAATCTTTAATTATCTATCCTAATTACTTCCATTAAGCAATTATTATCTTTAGTTAATCATTCATTAATTACTTGATTAATTAACTTGAATTCTTAATTAGTTACTTTAATTACTTTAAATTAAGTAATTCACTTCAAATAATAATGATTTCCCTATAACAAATATGTCAACTTAACCTTTGAAAGTTAATTGACCGTTTTAAACATCCTTTATAATAATAATTCTTAATTATTAATAAATTAATCTTAATCACAAATCATTAATTACTTGATTATCATTAATAATATAAATTAACTTACTTTTAAGTTCAAAATTTAAAACATTTGATTTTGTTCCTAACTCACTTATTAAGTTTTATTTAAAATAACTTATTAAAATATAAGTTTAAAACTTAACTGTTTTTTTTAAAAACAAAATCCTTCATTTAATACCTTCTAACTTAATAATGAAATCATTTTTTATAAAGGAAATAATTCTTAAAAATTTATTTAACTAATTTGCTACAGTTACAAAACTTGGAAACATAATCCCCAGGCAAAGCCGAGCTAAATGCTGGAGTACTCGAGCTCTGCTTCGAGTTTTTCCCCCCAATAACCCGAGTGCCTCCCCAAAACTTCGTTTTAAACTTTAAAATTTTGTTTAAGTCTCTACCCAGTAAAACGCAAAACCTGCTCGAACGAGAACTTGAGGTAGCACGTAGATTTCACGAGACATGCTCCGAGTTCCACCTTTCTTCCCCAACTCCACATTTCCAGATAAATACGCAAGCTTGCACGTACACGTGCACCGACCAACTCCGGTCAACACCGCAGCCCCACCCAAGTCACCATCGACTATCCCAATCGTTCCAAGCCATCCACGATGCAAAATCATCACCGAGTCAAAATCGAGCGAGTACAGGGCCAATTCTCTTTTTCCTGTACCCATTCGAACACCAAGATCTGCCTCGTCGCACCTCGTGACGCCACCGGAGTCCACGCGAACCTGACCAAGCCTCCTTCACTCACCCACGAGCCCATCCCCATAGGTGCGATCACCCAGATTACCGTGATGATGACAAGATTTGCTCGTGAACAACAGCAAACCAAAACGAACCCAAAACCCTAGTTGCATCTCATTCTAATATCTCACACAATAGAAAATCCATATAATAATTTTTGCAACTTCATCGATGGCCAAGTTTGCTTCGAGCAAAATTTCAACACCCAAAATTCGTTCAATCGCCAGTAATCGATTCAAAAGCATATTCTATTCAAATATGAACTGCACATAAGATACTTGATTAAAAATCATCGCATTGATTTTAAAATCATAACTTTGTATGTTTATACAAGTTGTATAAACAAATCCAAAATTTACAACATTCCAAATTTTCATGTGTTCATACTTTACTGTAAAACTTGATTTACAGAACCCATACTTCAATGTCAAGCTTAAGATAAATCCTAAGCCATGATTCAGGTTCAAACAACTTGTTTAAATTTGAAATTCTAAGCTTAAAAATGTGGTATGAAGATATATAAATTTTCCTCTACTTTACTTTAATCTGTAGCCCAAAACCAGAAGAAGAACAACATCTTCAATTTACACAAGAAAATCACAATCTTGCACATAGAGCTACAACTTGAACATATATACACAAAACCCAATATATTATGCACAGATTTTACGATACTTAAGTATTGGAAGAGTTTGTTTACTCACCTGGTTTTCGGAAAAGAACAGAGTCTATTTATTTAGCAACAGGCTTGAAAATTACAAGCTGAAACTCTTCCTCTTGATTCTCTGGTTGATTGATCTTAATTGTAGTTTAAACTGAAGTTTTGTTTGAGTTTGAAATGATATAAAAAAATTTACTTCAAGTGCTACTCAGTTTCATGGTCGAACTGAGATAAAGATTGATACATATATAAAAAAAGAAGTTTGTAGGATGATATGGTTGTACAAGATATTATTTTATTTCTTTGTTCAGGGTGACATACTTTGTACAATAAGTATGTTGAAGTGATATACATCTTGGCTAGAGATAATCTTGCATTTAATGCTAAGTACTAGTGGTTCAAACTTTAATTGATATTTGTACAATATGATAAAATATTGTTTGTTCATTATGCAGATCTCGGTTGAGAGATTTTGTTATATTTTTCTTTTTTGTTTGGTGGCTGCAGCTTTGTTTATTTCCTTACTTTTGTCTTGCTTTTATATATCTGTTTTGCTTAACAATACTTGTATATTTTTTATACTGACTTGTTTTCTTTGTTTCATTTTACAAGTTAATTCATATTTATCTATATGCATTTGTTCAACTTGAAAAATAACATTGTCTTCTTTTGCAAGACATTTATATATATATTTTTACTTTGTTTTCTTACTTGAATGTATTTGCTTTGTTACTTTGAAATAAAATAAAGTTCTAATTTTATTATGTTGTTATAGTTTATTTTTTTTATGTATTACTTTCTATTTTACTCTAATGTGTTACTATATATATATATATATAAATATTTATTTATCTAAACACTCATTTGAATTCTTTTTAAAGTTTAATTATCTAACATCAAATTTAATCATATCAATAATCCAAATACAATTTTTCCTGATAATTCATATTTTAACTAATATTTTATATTGATTTCCAATTAATTCCACAATTTTTATTCAAAAATTAAATTAATTATCAATTTAAATTAAATTAAAATCCGGGATCGTTACATCTAGCCACACTCTTAAAATCAAAGGTGTGCATCAAATAATCACAAGGAAATCACGTGACACACAAAACATCATACCTGTCGTTATAAATTTCAAAATGATTTATAATTCTGAATTAAAATCATTCATTTAAAACATTAAAAAGTGAAGTCATTATTCCTTCAAATCAAATATTCAATACCCAAAAATTTAGTCTTTTCTGAGTTCATTTATTCAGTTAAACACTCAAATATTGAAATTTCAGCCGCAAATAAACTTTGATTTTAACCCTTTAAACATTATAAAAATCATATTTTAACACTCAAAATGTTCATTAAAATACCTTTAACTTATGATTTTTATAAAGTAAATTTCCTGTAAATAAAATTAAATTTTCAATAATTCACTTAATAAATTCAAGTGTACAATTTCCTATTCTTTACATTTTAACAAATTTCTTAACACTTAAATTTTTATTACCATTTTCCAATTATAACTTAATTTCCATTTTATTTATATAACTTAAATTCCATTTTTAATTTCTTAACTTAACTTTAATTTCAAACCAAATTTCACATTTCCAATTTAAGTTAAATTCCAAAATTCCCATTTAATTATCCATTGATTTAACATTTTAAACTAATTACCTAAATTCAAAATACACTGTAAGTTGCTTAACTTTATTTTACAAATAACTTGATATTTTCTTTTACTTTATATTTATCCAATTTATACATCAATTATATTAATTACCAAGTTCATCTTATAATTCCATGTTTACTTAAATTCCCATTATTAAGTTAAATCAAACTTTCACACTGCAACTCAAACCATCTATTAACTTCACCATTTATCATGTTAGAAAATCACTGCTTAACCATTTTAAATCCAATATAAGTCAAATTTCATATTTTTATTTTTCTCTTTCATTTACAATACATGAAATTTATAAGAAATCATATTTTGAAATCAACCACGGGTCCGGATACTATTTTACACCTAAATCAAGTGATACGGAAATTATCATTTATATCCGAAATCAGTAAAATTTTCGGGTTTTGATTATTTCAAACCTGCAATCCCAAGTCAAATACAAATAAATAAAAATCACTCGGGCCTATCATTTCAGCCCATAATGATTTTTTCCTATTCTAAAGTCCGTTCGGGTATATATCATTTCAACCCATAGTGATTTCTATTCTACAGGGAACTTGTAGTGTGAGAACAGAAATAAATAAACAATATAACAAAATAGAATAACAGATGATGTGACAAGTTAATAACAGGGTTTAGCATGATATAAATGATATCACAGGCAGGTATAACATAATATAAAAGTTTCTACACATTCACTTGGTGTCACTTCACAATTATATAGGCATATATGTCATGTGTGAATTACTCACCTCTTTAAAGCTGGAGTTCGCAAACAACACACACAAAAGAGAATCCGAAAAGCACGATAGCGCGATTTGATTCAAGTGGGAAGAGAGACAAGATGTATATCTTGTATATAAAAATAAAACAAGACCATACATAAATATAAATACAATACCAAAATTATTGAAACATATTGAAATAGAGATAAACAAAGACATCACCAAGTTTCAAACAAGTTTTGCTTGCTCTTGACTCAACATATGCTCGGCCTTAAGGCTAAATTGTTTCAGCCATGACATGTTTCAAGTGGTAAAGGATCAGATTTGGACTGAAAATAACAAGGCTTGGTCAAGGATAGGAAGGGTTTGGAAGTTATAAAGTGTGGAAGGTCAAAAGGCAAGGCTAGAAAGGGTTTTGGTTCAACTTGGGCTCGGTCAAAGGCATATTTGGGCTAAGGCAGAGGCTACTATAGGTCAGGCTAGAGGTTAGTAATGGTGTTCAAAGGTGGTGTTTGATGGTGGTGGTGGCTAAGGAGGTGGCCGTGGCAAGCAATGAAGGTGGTGTTGCATATAGGGCTCGGTTAGCATGGTTTTGTGGAGGTTTTCATAGTTTTTGTGAGTTTTGTTCAAGGGGAGGCCATGGCGCTTTTAGGTCAGAGGAGTATGGTGGTTAGGCCGTGTATTAAGTGGGGAAGAAGTGGTGGTGGTCGGTGGAGGTGATGGTGAAGGGGTTAGGCCGAGAACCATATGTGAAGATCAAGCAAAATCAAGTGAAAAACAAGGCAAAACAAAGAAGAAAAGTTGAGAAAAGAGAAGGAAGCCGTTACCTTTCTCTTCAAATCTGAAAATGGCGTGTATGATGAATGAGAAAGAGATGTTTTCTTTCATGTAATATACAAAATACATGGCTAGGGATCAAGGAAATAAACGACAATATATGGAGGAGTTATGGTATGAAATTAATGGATGGAAAGATAAAGAGACAATAAATCAAACGTACGCATGCCTTTAATTAAAAATAGGTAACGTTTTTGATTTGTTTCCCATCTATTTAATAAAATATATGCTAAAGAAATAATTCAATAAATACATACCGTTTATATAAACACTATATAAATAAATAAGAAAACGGTTATAGAAACGTATAAATTAATTGCTATTTACATCTTTGTATGTTGCTTAATTTACAAAGTATATATCCAAATTAAATGAAACAAAAACGGACAAATATTGTAAATATATGCATAACATTTAATGTTACATATATATACACAATTATAACATGATATATCAACCAAAAATATTACTTATATTAATTCAAAAAAATAATATAAAGGTATGCCTTTTAAAACAATAATGTATATATAAACATTTGAGATTTCTTTCCAAGAAATAAATAGGGATCTAAATACTTATCCATTTAATTACTAAATGAATGTATAAATTAGAAAAATAAGGTAGAGATAGATATTATGAAGAATAAATAAATGGTTTTAGGAAAAGTTGGAAATAAATAAAGAAAATACTTTATTTAATGGAAACTAGAATTAAAGATTGAAAACAATATACAATCAACATTTGAACATTATAATTATACTTTAAAAATGTTTTAAAAATAAAATATGCAAAACATATCATGTTACACAAATTAGAACATGATTTTACAATAAAAATATTATTTATATAAATTAAAATAAACAAATTTGTTAAATAAAACAATTTACACATAATATTGTAAAAAGCATAACTTTCACAATATTAATCTGATTTCAACGAAACGAAAAACAGTATTCTAGAAATTAAATCTATTTTCATAATAGAAGATAAAATTCAAAAATTAAAATATTTAAATTTTATGTTTAAAAGTCAAAGTTTGACCATTTTGACCAGAAATCCACTTTTTTGGAAATATTCCATTTATTCAGGTTTGGAATTATAATTCGCACAAAAATCAAAATTTATATTTAAAATAACAAAATTTATTCATTTTAAATAAATAAAATAAAGTTTTTAAATCAGGAAATCAAAATAATTAAAATATACAATTAAAGTAATGACAAAAAAACAGGGTTGTTACAATCTTAATCTAATTAAGGTTTTGATAATTAATGAGGTAATTAAGAGAATTAATTAGTAAATTAATTAGTGTTTAAGGAGTGAATTTATTAATGTGATCGATTAATTAAAGTAATTAATTTAAAGATGATTAATTAAGATTAATCACTTAATGAGAATTGATTTATAATAATAGAAATAATTAAAAGATAATTGATTAATGACATTTATTAAGGAGGGTACTTAATGAGTAATTAATAAATGTGATTTATTTAATAATAATTACTTAATGAAATAATTAAGGATTAATTACTTAGTGTAATTAATCAAAGGATTGAATTAATTAAGGAAATTAATTTAGGATTAATTAATAAATAAGGATGATTAATTAAAGGATAATTAATCAATGTAAGTTATTACAAGGTAATTAATTTTTGTCATTAATTAATGATCAATGTAATTAATGTGAATGGATGAAGGTTAGTTAATTTGTGTAATTAATTAAATGTTAATTACTTGTTGTAATTAAAGGATAAATAGTCAAGGGTGATTAATTAAGATGGATTATTAAAGTATGATTAATTAATTTGTGTGTAATTAATTAGTGTTAAGTAAAGGTAATATAAGCGATTAAAATGAGTAATTAATTTAATTAGAGATTAATTAAATTAATTTTAGGGGTGATCAACCTTGATTATGAATGATTGAATGATGTTAAATGCCTTGAAATGATTGATATCTTTGATATGAAATGTTTTATGATATGATATGTTTGAGTGGACAGTGATAATGTGGTTATCTATCGATGATGAATTGCTGTGAATAATGACACCTTGTATTTAAAATTGAATTGTATTTCACTTGAATAACTTAGGCTAAGATGGTGTTGAATTTGAAGAGACCGGAGTCGGGTATTAGTAAATATCTGAAATCATTTTGATTCTTTATAAATTGATATGTGGAATCAATAGGCTGAAATGGAATGATTTAAGTGAATTGGACTATTTAATCTAAGTTTTTGGTACTTAGAAATTGATGTGTGAAATAAGTGATGTCTATAACAATTTGTGAAGGTGTAAATTCATGCAAGTTACCCTGGGTTTATATAAGTTGTATGCTTTTGTATTCCATGTTAAATGGGTTTACTCACGCTGGTTTCCAGCCTAACCGGGTGTGCTTTGATGTAACGCTCGGGTCAAACCGAGTATTACAGATTTTCAGGTAAGGTCGTTCTGGAGCTTAGGAGACGAGCTGGATGGCAGAAACGTATGGAGTTTTTCCGCTGTATTATATTGTAGTTTGTCTGGGACATGTTAATTGTATTTGTCCAGTGTTGTGTATATGTTGTAACTCTGATGTATTAAAGTGTAATTTGACAAGTACATTTTTCTTTAATATATCTGTTATTATTTGTTATTATATTTTATCCGTTGTGAATGTGAGATGTTGGTGTTTCTGTTCTTCTTTTTCTTCTATCTCTTTCTTCTTTTCCCTAACTATCTGGAATTTTCGGGATCGAAAATTTCGGGTCGTTACAGGTTTTTGAGAAGTTGAATTGAATTGAAATTGATGAACTGAGATTGATGTAAATTGAATTTTTGGAATTTAAGTCAATTGAATCGATTTTTGAAACTGGAGGAACTATTTTTATTATATAAAATATTTTTAATATATATAAACTATTTTCATTATATATAAACTAATTTGATATATAAATTATTTTAATATATAAACTATTTTAATTACAACTATTTCAATGTATATAAACTATTTTCAACATATATAAACTAATTTAATATATAAATTATTTTAATATATAACATATTTTAATTTATAACTATTTCAGTGTATACATACTATTTTCAATAACTAAATGGTTATGATTACCAAAGTGTTATGATTTCCAAAGTGTTATGATTTCATAAGTGCTATGATTTTGAAAGTGTTACCATTTTGAAAGTGTTTCGGTTTTGGAAATAAATATGATATTTTGATAGGTAGTATGAAATATTTGAGATGAAATGACCACGGTATAAAATAAGCGTTCGGTGTTAAAGAGACCGGGATTGGATATTTTCATACTCTGTGCCAATACAGAAAACTACTTTAACAACTATGTATGTGGTGGAGATTCCAAAACGAAGTAGGATGGTTGGCTGACGATTATATATGGTATACGTAGCCCTAACTCCCTTGAGTCAGCTTGATACAGCTAAAATAGGAGTCACGCCGGGCCAAGTAAGGTCATTCCTCCTATCGGACACATTTCTTCGAAATCATACTATTACTTTTAGATTTGATTGGGTGCACCTTTGATTTGAGAGTGTGTCTTGAGGTGGGTGGTAGTAGTTGCTATGCATAACCGCCAGTCTGAATACGCAAACGGTATATCTACCCTGGCATTGACTCGAGTGCCTTGCCGCATGCCTTATCGCGCCTTCTACGAGTTTGTTCTGTACCGTACCTATACGGTATCCTCTGCGTAAACCACTGGTTTGGTGGAGCGTACGACATTGTATAGACTACGGGAATATATAAAAATGTGTTAAGGGGAATATGGATAACGCCTTAACGCTATTGTAATACTTTTACTTTACTGATAGACATATTAAAATAGCATATATTACTACATAGTAGATAGTTCCACGGATCCTTAGAGGATGGAAATTCCAAGCATCCTTTAAGTTACTTGCATTTCGGTTGACATTTCACTTGGGTTGAATTTATTAATATAAGAATGTTATTGTTGACTCGAGTGTTTCGTGTTTTGCTTTATGCTCGGGTCAGACTGAGTGTCACCGCATTTGAGACTCACCTTTGGAAATTAGAGCTTTGTTTGAAGATCTATCTATCCGACTTTCAGTTATTTCAGTTTATTCCAGTTATTTCTGTTTAGTCTTGTCGGTTACTTTTGTATTAGAGACCCTTTGTATTTGAGATTTCTGTTGTATATTGTTTCAGACTCTATTGTTTATATGGTAGTTTCATGAACTAAGATATCTATTCCGCTGCATACTGTTGTAATACTCCGTGTTTATGATTTTGTGATTGATTTATTTACTGTATATGCCGAGTTTTGCCAAATATAAAATTTACAATCTGTTGTTTTGAGCAATTCAAGTCCGACTTGTGCGAATGCGAATGGTTCGAAATATCAGTTCGTTGCATTAAAATTTACAACTTATTTACAAAACATACAACAATTAGTGTTTTGACCAACATAAGTTGTTTACGAGATTTAGAGAAATTTAGATTATTTTCCAAAAATTTAATGATTTCAAAATTCGACCTTAATCACAAATAACACACGGATCGTTTAGATCTATCTTTCTACACCAAAATAGTTTCTTAAATTAGCCTTTCAATTTACAATACATAGAAGATAAAAAAAAGATAATAAACAAAATACAAAATCATCATCAAAAAATTCTTGATACATAGATCAAACAAATTTGAAACTTGAGCAAGAAATTATATGAATTCAATGAATTCTAAACGTAGTTCAATTCAAAACTTAATCATAAAAAATTCATATTTTTTTTAATGAAATCAATTATTGGTGGCTTTGATACCACTTGTTAGAATTTCACTATACTTTAGGATCAATTAATCATGAAACCCTAATTTAAATATGTGACCCGTATTAATTTGATTGAGAAAAAATTAGAGGAAGATAAATAAATTAGTGGAAGTCAAATCTAAATAAATGATTGCTGATTGCAAGAAGAAAAAAAAAAGAATAGGTTTGATCTTTCAAATTAACACAAACCCTATATCTAAATTATTTTCCTAGACGAGAATTGGAGAATAACTAGAGCTTATATACTTCAAGAACCACAACCACTTATTTAAAATGTTGAGATTTTCTAGTTTGGCTTTTCAACAAATTAAAATTACCACGGTACCTACATATTATTATTATGACAATCATATCATCAAACCTACCGTTAGGGAGGTTTGCTTACTGTTACTGGCCAAAATCAATTTTTCTGAACCCAAAAAACGTGAATCTTATTTCATCGCGGTTTCCCTAAAAACGTGAATCTTGTCTCATCACGGTTTTCCTAAACTTTCTCCTTTTATTTCACGCATCAAAGATTCCAAATTCAAATCTATTATGATTTTCAAATTCTAAAATTTCAATTTCAAATCGATAATTTTGAATGCTTTGATTAATATTTAAATTTGAAATTCATATTTTCAGATTCAAATCTCAATTTATTCTTTTCCAACATATTATCACTTTTTTTTTTGAATTACCTAGAGAACCAAGCTTTGCCTGTAAACTCTAGGGAAATATGTGCCTGCCAAACACATACTTCGGATACTTGTTACAGGGTTGTCAGTTTCGGGGCTCGAACTCGTGACCTTTGATCCCAACATATTATCACTTAATGTTTAAGTAATATTAACATAAATTTTAAATGTATATTTCTTATCAAAGTTATACAATCGAACGGTCGGTTTCTCCACCGTTGTGCGCTTATACTAGTTTAAGTCTAGTTTTAATTCAAAATTTGATCACTCTAATTAAATTTTACCATAAAATAGCATAATATATTTTATTTTACATATGTGGTTCAAATTATCGAAATATGCCAACACAAATAACAAAAAAAAAATGTTGGATGAAGAGGAGTTCAATGGATGATCCTTGGGAAGAACTCCAGAAGTAAATAGTTACGCAATTTATTTAGTGGTTATGTTTCTCTTGTAATGTTAACTTCGTTGTATTATGATCATCCCAATAGACTATTCTGTTATGTATTAAGACATGTATCATAGATTATGTTATATGACTTTGTTGATGAACAGATTATAATATGCATGTTCTATTCATTTTTTATATGCGGAATTTTTATGAGTTATACAATATTATATATGAGTTCATGATGTCGAATATGAGATGCTATTAAGTTAGATATGTTGAACTTAACATTTTTCCATTCCCAGTCTGCCAGAGGTGGAGTGTAACGGTATCATATCACCAAAAATCAACGACAGATACATTAGTCAAGCAAAGTGCTGGGGAGTTGAGATCGTTACGACATATTAATACGAATCAGTAGGAACCTGATATAAGAGAACCAAACGTCCAAAATCATCAACGTCAAGGCCTAAAGTCCATTGTCCAACCCATTAGCGGTCGACTTCTAAACGTCAATTCACCTTTACATGACAGAAATTCTATTATTGAACGCATCTACATTTACCGATTCTCCACCTGGTGGACGACAATTCACCATAAAATTTGAAATCCTTTACCAATTCCATGGGTTTTGAAATTTGAAGCCTAACATGCATGCAGACTAGTGACACTCCTAAACCTTTGACTTCCAATTTACACACGTCCAGCACTAATGTCACATAGAAGAAAATGACAAAAACAAGTGTCATGGCTTCCATTGGCTTTATAAAGTGATGAAATGCTTGTATATGATCGTGGACATAAATAATATAGGTTCGGTAAGCACCCCTTACCATGGCAGTTTTTACTCCCTTAATCCACTTCGTTCGATACATGTAATCCATAACTATAAATTTTGGGTGTCATTGAACATACATGAACTATAAATACAGATCAAGTCATCATTTGGTTTTGGTTTCTGCTATTAAACAATCTCTTAAAATTCCTGAATCTCAACTGTTAAAAACTCTGAATAAAATGACTAAATTAAACAATGGTGCTAGTCAACATAAAAACATAACAGCTACAAACTAAAAGAACTAACAAATCATTTTAAAAAATCGATGCTAGTAAACTCTCATCTGGCCATTTTTCCAAACAAGAACTTGGACAGTTCATCTCTACGAGCAACTCCATCAACATCAACAGACTCGCAAGCTTTTTGCTTGTAATTAGGATCATGGCAGTGCGATAAAGGCATCTCATCTTGCACTTCATCTTCCAAATCTATCACAATATTATGCAGCAAACAACATACAAAAACAATTCTAGGCAACCTATGCTTGTCAGGTCTCCACATCTCCCCTTGAATGATTTTCCACATATCCTTCAACCTCGCCAGCGCCCTTTGTGCTACTATTCTTGTAGCAAAATGTCTTCTATTAAACTCTTCTTTTACTTCATTCAATTCCTTGCCCTGATAAGGAGTAATCAGCCATGACAGTAAAGGAAATGCTCCATCGCCTATGATGTACTCCCCTTTATCTTTATCCAGCAACTCACCTCTTGCACAAAGATCGAAAAAGCTTGAGTTTTGCAGCACTGAACTCTCATTCATTGTTCCTGGCCAACCCGTAACTATGTCTAGAAATCTCGTATCAGGCCCTACAATGGCTTGCAAGAGCATGCTATAGTTTTTTGTGTAATCTTGCCACACTTTACTACTTGAATCAGTAGTTGGTAGACACATTAAGACGTGTGTAGTGTCTATAGCTCCACAGCAATTTGGTAAGCCTCTAATCTTTTCAAATTTTGATTTTAAATCTCTCCTTCCTTCTTCTGATCTTGGGAAGTGAAGATGGTGGATTGCTCTTTCTTCCATTGTCTCCACAAACCTCCACGTGACCTGATTGACTGTGGAGTTATTTGTTCCAAAAGAACTTCCTACGTTGTATAATGAATCTCCTGAGCTTAACCTTCTGATAGCAATGGCAACTTGATCTTCTATGGTTAGTGATTTACCATTGAGGAAAGTATAGTTTGATGTCCTTGAAGCTAAATCTTCACTTACTAATGAGCATATGTAGTCAAATGTCTTTCTTGAGATTTTGAATACTGATTCGAATTGGTTGAGTCCTTTGAAATAGGACAAGGGCCCTGAAAAGAAATGAAAAAAGAAACGATTTTTTTAGTAGCTAAGGTATACATGTATGCTGTGTTATTTATGGTCGATGTTTTGTTTAAGAGTGTGCATTTCACACGAATTTATAATCAACCATTAAAAAGTCTTAGTGTTTCAAAAATGATAAATGATTTGCTTTCATTCTTATGTACATGGTAAAAAGGCCCCGAGTGCTTGCATGTTTCTATATGTATTAGCTTATTTGCATATTTGAATTATCCGAATCTAAACCATCATTTTTCCACGTTCATGAAAATCACTTAAACATAAAAAGATATGACATAGTGTATGCCAGTAGTTCCAATGAATGTTCTTCAATGGTACTCGATATAGACTGCATCTGCCATTAACTTCAATGGATTGAGCAAGAGATGCCCATGCTACATTCTAAGAATAAGAAAAAAGGAAGGGGGAAAAAATGCCTTCGAAGGTCCATTTTTAATCAACGCAAATAGCCAATGTTTAGAATACCACTTCACCAAGAAATTCAGCCTATTAAGCCTATAAAACTGCACTTCCATACAAAATAGAAGGTCAAATTTTGGTGAAAATCTTAGCATATGGCAGAAACTAACAGCATCCTAGTATAGGAGTAATTGTGTGTTATTTCTGGGTGTCTGACAAACCCTCTAATGTTTCCAACAATAAGATATATGAAAGAAAATATATGTAAAATCTTTGTTTTCTTACGTATATTATGTGACAGATTCGAAGTATGGCCTATATGAAACCCACAGGGTAAAGAACAAGTAATGCATTAGCAATAATCTTTCTTAGGTAACAAATCCACCAGCTTCATGGTCAAAAAACAATGTAATTTTATGTGAACCTTTACAAAAGTAATCAATATCCGCAGCTTCGGGCTATACACTAAATGCTATGCTTATTCTTCGCACACAGGTATGCACGTGTAGTTAAAAAAAAAAAAAAAAAAAAAAAAAAAAAAAAAATTAACAGTTATTTTGAACAGTAAACTAATATTTTAGCTTTATGTTTGCCTAAATTCATAACCATTGCACTACTGAAATAAATTTTCTTAATCAGACGGATGCAACAATAACATATCCGTTGCAAAATAAGTTATCCCCTTTTGCTTACATATTTTATCCTTGAATGTGGATCATAAGCATAATGGGGATGGAAACGTAAAACGTAACCTATAGGGGAACGTGGTAAATTAGCAGTAGGTTGAATCATATCGCTTACTGAACATAATAGATTAGGTCCATATGTGGAACATTTTCAAGGAATAATCTCTCTACGTACATACAAATAAGTACATATTTATTAACCTTTACAAATGTATGTACACTTAACATGAAGTAGAAACGTTCTGGCAAAAAACAACAGATGCAAGTTTAAACTCATAGCAATTGAAGGAAGATAAAATTACAAACATTCAAATACTGTTGCCTAACAACCATGTTCCAAATTCATTTAGGCGACTTTCTTTTATAAGTGGTTGAAAATCATAACAAAGTTACATAATCCCTTTTTCATATTGCATATTACTGTAATACACTTTTCGGCATTCCAAAACATGAGTATACTACAATTGGGACACACACACTGGTATATGGTAGCAAAAGTGTGAATTATGGCAAGATTGAGTCCACCGGTTATCTATTTCATAAGAAACAATTCAACGGCACCTGAAATTAACGAAACAAAAATTCACAGTGCGAAACAATTTTTCAGGAGAAAAAAATGGAATTCAGCATTGGTTCTTCAACTATTTATTTTATTTGCATAAGATGCCCAAAAAAATTTCAGGCAAATAGAATTTTCAATTTCATTAGTGTAAATGACATATGGTATCTGCACATAAGTTCACCAGTATCATTAATAACAATTAAGTATAAAACAGCAACATTTTCTTCAATTTGCGCACGTTTGGAATAAAACTTTCTACTATTCATTGCAGCAATGTCAACAATGAAGGTATTAAACTAATGTGATCATATTTGTAACGATGTTGAAAAGAAAATTGTCCAATACTAAAAACATGATAATTGAAGATTTGTGCTAGGTGTGGAAGAGAGCTATTCAATGAGGTAAAACTATGAGTTTGAAAACAAAGATAAAGAGACCATCCTGTAATAGCATCCTAAAATATTGAATCATTTCTCTGGTCACTGGGATTTATGAAAAAGTCAGATATTTTATTCTATCCAATTTTAAGCAACCTAACCATCTTTCTTGTTATGTAACAATCTTCCATTTCAATATTTTGTAAGCCACCATCATCAAGCAAACAATAGCTACATCATAATTTAGTGTAGACTGATAAGATGCCAATGAGTTTTAGTTGACAAATGCACATGGATTATTTAAGCATATTATATCCCAAAATTGCTTTGCCAGCTATGTATTAACATGGTCAAAGCTCCTATATTAAAACTTCGCCACACCCAGTGTGGCTTTGGGTGCCTGAGGTGGACTAACAGCCATTAAACCCCAAAAAAAAAAAAAAAATAGTTTGACAAGTTCATGATGTTCATTTTTATGCTAACAATTTCATTGTTATGAAGAATTTCTATAGGCAATGGGTCACTATGTCATTTATGTAAGATATAAGAAAAGATATTGGTGTTCACACATTCACCCAAATTATATATTACTTCATATTTGTACCTAGCATGACGATTAGCACATTATATACTAAATAGGTCACAACATTCTCTCATAAATCACATTACAGAATTGATCTGCTTTCATCTTGGTCATGCTAAAATTCTTTGCTAAAATTGAAAACATTTAACCACCAAATGTTGCCATTTTTTATTTTTTTTTTGTGAAAGAACGTCCCAGGAAGCATAGTAAATTAATGAATATTTCATGGCATCAAAGGTACATGAACACAAAAGGATAGATTAAATCTTATTTTCACGATCTCTTCCTTCTCATAAAGTGTATCAGTTCAAAATCTTCAACAAATTGACAATATATAGTGAATGTAATCATTCCATCCACACAGTTAGTTACTACACTAATCACCTGCATACACAAAAGGGAACTATTACTCGCTCCATTAAAATTTACATTTGATAGTACTAAGAAGAAAACAAACTACAAACATGATCCACATTGTTTTACAAGAATAACAGATTAAAGCCCTAAATGTCAAATCAAATCATACTAATCTATGATTTACTAAACAGCTCTACCATGTCACGAACCAACACAATCTACCCAAAACATAATTTTGATCGCAACCCATTAATCATACAACAAAAACATACGGACCTATGGATTTAAACCAATTGAAGTCACAGATTCGACGAACATACTACGATTAACTAAGCAATAACATGAGAAGATATAAGAAGGGTAATCAAGGAAAGAACCTGAAAGCCTTCTGGAGAACTCAAACCACCAATCACTGCTTTGAATATTGACGATACTGTTATCGTTAGTATTGTTACTATGGTTATTGTTACTGTTATTGTTGAACATAGCCTCTTCTTTCTTAGCTTTGTTATCGACCCTCTTCTTCTTTCTGAAACCTCTAATGGGACCCATGACTGAAAAAAAATGATTTTTATGAAAATATGGTATTAAATAATAAGGGTTGAAGGAAGAAAAAAAAAAGAAAGAGAATGTTTAAGTTAGTTTTTGTAGCATGCAGGGATAGAAGAAGCAAAAACTCAAAAAAGAGAGTGAAAAGTATCTGGAATTGATGGGTGGGTAAATATTTTGTTCTTATTGACTATCCGTAATGAAGTAAATTTGGCAGTTGATTGGGAATTGATTGAGAAAAATGTTTATACATGCATTTGCTTGTTTTATTAATTTTTTTTTTTTTCATGCTTGCGGAGCGTATATAATTGGGGAGATTTCATGATATATCAGATCAGTTCTAGCAAATCTCGCCTCTAGTATTTGTATGAGGCACCGGTAATGTGAAACTTTTAGGCTGTGGTTTGAGGGAAAGAAGGCGAATGCTTAATTAATAGAAGAAATTGTTAGCTTGGTTGTTCTTGTGTGCTACTTTTAGCATTCAATTTTTTTTTCCAGACACCACTATAATTTGGTTAGATATCAATATTTTTTTAATATTTCTGGCATCGTATTATATTTTTTTATTCAGTCCTAGACTGTCCTACCTTTCATCTATCTCCGACAAATATTACGTACTTCTCAAAAATTCTGAATCCTAAACCAAAAAAAAAAAAAACTCTTTTTACCCAACAGATGATGGAAGGTGACGATTTAATGGATATTGTCAATTGCAATAATCAGAAAGATTTTAGTTTTCATTTTAGATATTAAAGTCTATTTTTCTTCTACAAATCAATTATAGATATGTTATTAAGAGTTTTTTTTGATTATTTTAGGATACGACTTCATGCCTCCAAATATATGGTTTCATATCTTCGATTCTATGGTTTCAAGTGGCATTACGAAATCAAAACAATTAGAAATCAAAATGAAAAAACAATGCAAAGGTTGGTGGCAAAGATATCACCCACAATAATAAAAATACTTACTTGACTGCATCAATTGATGAGAAGATGAAAACTTCTAATTAGGATTTGCTTAAGATGAACGATGAGACTTTATCTTGACGATCGTCAGATAAAATATGTGTGTTTCTGTTTGATTTTGATTTAGAAGGGAGACTTTGAAATACTTGACCGTTTAGTTGATAGAAAAAAAATAACGCTTAGTGATAAAAATCATGGAACACGAATTAGTAAGGTGGCCTTCAGTCATGATAGCCAAAAGAAAAAAGCTGGACGTAAATAGCAGCACACTTATTTTTAGATTAATACTTTCATTAAGTTCTTTTACTGAATAAGCAAAATTTTAATATTTATTATGAATGTCATTCACTTATTATTGTACATTTTCCAATTATATATACTCATGTGCAACATAGCATTTATCTATTTTATAAAGTTATTAAATTATATCAAATAATTAAAAAAGTTCAAATATAATATCAATTTAATTTCAGTTCTATACAGGGCCGACCTTGAGTTATAATTATATTGGAGGCCTATTATATGAAAAAATAGAGTGAAGAACAGTAAGAACGAAAAGATTCATTAAAACAAAATGATTTAGCGAGATTACATAGATAAGTTACAACAAATCTTTTATATAAGGTTTTACCTTCTTACATTTTGACTTGTAAAAGTACTAAGCATTCGCTTAAATCAAGTGATTCTAATAAAAATTTCTCGATAGAAATTATAGCTAATCCATTCAATTTTTCTTGCGACATACTCGTCCGAATAAAAGATTCAACTAGCTTTAATTTTGAAAAGCTTCTTTTCGTCGTAGCAACGATAATCGGAATAGTCAATAATATTCTATAAGTAGCTCATTCATTTATATAAAGACCAACTCCGCATTTTAATATAATTTAACACATTACATCTCCTAGTAAAATCCTTCTTAAGATTTGCAACTCGTAAATAACTCCGCCTCGTCAATATCGGAATTGGCCTTATGCTTCAAGACATTCTCAAGGTGGGCACATGAAGCCTTCAAACTATCACATGAAGAACATTTCAGTCTGTCTAAATCATACAATAACCTTAACATGTCATCAAATTTCTTAACTTGTTCAATCTACTCTCAAATGATGATAACTCTTGATCCACAATGTATATAAAGTAATTGACTCTAAATGATTCTTTTAGAGATATAACCGCCTCTTTACTATTACCTTCATCAAATTGTTTCTTTCTACTATGTGCATTTTTCATAAAATGATGGCTCAATTCCCATTTCATTTACTATAACTTCGGCATAAACCAATGAAGATTCATACCCACCTTGTCTAAGAGTTTTAAAAAAACAAATTAGCCCTTTTAGATGATCAATGGCGACATCCATGTGCATGTCTTCTACTTACAACTCTTTGCTCAATCTATTAACATTATTAAATAAATTATACTATATAACCATACCAAGTAAAAACTCAAAATTCTTATGCTTATACTTTTCCAAGGATTCGGCCTTGCTTTTGCTTTTGGATCGCCATTGAGACTTGCTAATTGAATCAAAGTATTTTTAATTTTTGAAGCTTGAGTCCAAATTGCTTTTACACTTTCAACATGAATTTTCCAACGTGTTTGTGGTAATGGTTTTAATGTAAGACCATCTGCATTGTCTTTGGACATTTTTAATCTTTTAGTAGAAGATGAAAATAAGTATATAGGCGTTACACTACTCCAAAAAAAGAAACGGTTTTAGAGCAACGTTTAACCACATCACAAAGTGTAAGATTAAGGCTATAACAACCACGTTAAGTATAAAATGCTCTATGATTTACTTGTAGCACTCTATTTTATGCAACTTTATTTTTTTCCTTTCATGTTTGAACCATTAGCGTATCAATTGTCCTCTCACATTATCGATGTCAAGATCTGGATCATTCAAATTATCAACAAGTTCATCAAAAAGCCCCTTACTGGATTTGCCATTAGCAATTAAAAGATCAATTCATTTTGAATTTTGAGACTAAGATAATGATAATGAATTTCTTTACTTTGAATTCTACGAATATGTTCTTGCATTATTGGATCAAATTTGGCGGTCATTTCCATAATGCTTAGAACTATACTATTGTTCTCTTGATAAATCATTTAATTTCCTTCTCGAAATGCCAAATTATTTTGAGCAAGAGTTGTGACAATGGTTATTATTCTCTTGAGTACTTGTCTCCAATGTTCTTTATCCTTCTATATTTGTTCTTGAATACTTTTGTCAATTGTTACATTCATTTGAAATCTAGTTACCATTCAATCCATTTCTCCATGTTAGCAATGTGGTCAACACTAACTTCGTGCATTTTTAGCTTTTCACTAATATTTTTCCAATCTTTCACACGGTTATTTGCTAATTGTTTCGTCATTCCATCTTTTTTAAATAATTTGCAATAAAAACAAGACACTTTATCTAAAGTTTTTGAGTATATTAAACATTTTCTATCATACTTCTCTCTGTTTGATGATTGCCGAAAATAGTGTACAATAGAGAAATGTCTATGTGATTAATCTTTGGGATAATCAACATTGTTTTTCCTTATATGGCCTTTTTGAACAATTAAATCTCTCAATGATTGATTCATGTATTTTCAATTTATCGGATCGCTAATGTCAATATAAACTGATACAGATTCTTTAGCGGTCTCCTTATTTTGGATGTTCTCATTTACGTCTTCATTAATATCTTCATTTTCTTCCTCGTCTATTATAGGAATATCTTCAACTTCATCTTCACTAGTTTTCTCTCAACAACAAATCGATCTTGTTTCTCGCTAAAAAACTTATCAAGTGATCCAATTTGCTTTTCATTATCATTTTCAACTTTATATTTTCTTTTCCTTTTAGAAGCCCCTGATTCAAATTTTCTACCGGATATGAGAATAATCATTGATAGTCCTGTAAATATAGTGAATAATTAAAATAAGTTGGCAAATTGTTTCAACAAGAATGCTACAAATTTTATTAAAAAGAATCAAATCAATTCACCTAAAGTGTTATAGTGCTAATTGTATAAAACCAATTCCTCAAATCTAAATTGAATAAAAGATATTAAATTTATATACTAAATTCATCAAATATTCAAATATTTACCTTCTTAAATTTCCATTGATTTGTTTCATCAATCCAGTTTCACATAACTCATCTTAAATCACTTCTAACATTTTAAAATTAGATATTGAATTGGCATTAGAATTCAGATTTAGAACATAGTTCTAAAACCAAGCAGACGGCTCCAATTTCCAAAACCAATTGGCAACAATCAAATGTTTGAATTAGCATTTGAATATTTAAACACTTCTAACATTTTCCTTTTCAAAAACATGCAGACAGTTCCAAAACCAATAATCAAAGTCGTCGTCGATCATTGCCTTCGAGTTGCAGTCTTCGCCATCCATTGCCTTTGAGTCGCAGTCGTTCGCTGCAATAATTGAGTCATGATTTTTTTAATATCTGGCTATATTCGAGTGGAAGATTGGTGCCCTAAATTTTGCCGCTTCGGTAAAGTGTTGGGCCTATGCTTGTCGCCTGTAGAAAGGAGAATGCGAGAAGGAATTATTTTCTAATGGGCCATAAAAAAAATCAGTGGCCACTTGACATTTAAGACCCTTGGCGATGGCTCTAGTGGCCTTATGCCAGGGCCAACACTGGTTTTATCTCCTAAGTTGAGGTGGTTTTTTCATTTGATTTTGATTTTGATTTTATATTATGGTTTCTAATCGTTAAAAAAAAAATACTAAAAATTAGTAATGGAAAAAAATTTGATGGCAGCCTTTCACGAAGTTTGCATATAATTTGAAGTTTAAATATGATAATTTATAACTTGGTTAATAAGAATGAAAAAATAAATAAAATGAAATACGCAATGCATTTATGAAAAAATTATAAATGAATAATTTCGACAAGATGAACACTGATTTATCTTATGATAATTGAAAACTTAAACAAATTTATAATACATATATGGAAAATCAACATATTAAATAATTATGAAAAGTTGGCCAAACTTATAAGTTATTTTTATAATAACTTATTTCGATACATTGAAGTTATATTAATAATGCTAAAAAAATTAATTGATAATTTCGATGCAACACAAGCTTCAATTTTATAATAATGAAATATTTTATTCTACATTAAACTTTTATAAACTATATTTACGTCATCAAATTTTCCATTTTCGACATGTTTCGTAAATTTGGTAATACTCAAACACGCCATTATTTATGGTTTTTTGGTTTGTGCGTAAAATAGAAGATTATAACATAAGATGATTAAGTGTGTTTTGCATAGCAGTTTCACTGGATAATAATTAAAATTAACTTCAAGGGGCAATATTATCAAAGTGGTAGTTTATGTTCACAAAACAAATTTATAATAAAAATGTAAACAAGTATTATTTTAAGTATTCAGAATCAACAAGTGGTATTTAGCATTCAACATTCAATATTCAGCATTTGACATTTTAAATAAATGATATCTATTATTAGCAAAAACATAACTAGAATAGGAATAATTCATTAGCTTAGATAGACTTAATGCCTAAATCAAGTATTTTGATTATTATTTAGGCGAGGGTGTTGCATTGTCTAACCATCTAAGTGTAAATTTTAGATATCTTCCCCTTTTGGTTGCTTCCAAATCCATCCGAACTTAATTTTTTTGGAATGATTGATACTAAGTTGGGTACTAAAATTTAACTAAAAATATAAGAGTATTTAAAAACATGTAGCTTTGGTTAATTTTCAATTAATCCCTACGAGAGCAATTAATATGTAGTACAAACGTGTCGTCTAACGTTCGTTAACGAATGATACAGACTTAGCTATCAAACCATTTTTAGACTTAAGTTCACAATAGCAACACTTGGCTATAACTTTAAACACAATTGCATGATTACAAACAAAGAAGTTAAAGTGTTTACTTGTAAAGATAATGAAAAGCAATAGAAATGAGATGTGGATTAATGCTAATTATTTGCAATATTGTAGTTGTATTACCATATTATTATGATATTAAATATATAATTAAATATCTATAACTATATAGTAATATAAAAATTATATAAGTAGTTGTTATTCAATTATTTAATTAAATGTTATAATTACAAAATTTGTTCAATATTACAATCATTTAAATGATTGTTACTACCATTTAATAAATATTGTAATTATTTATTAAATATTTGTTATTAAAAAGAATGCTGAATAATTTATGTTTATCTTTATAATTGGGTACTTATGCGGTAGTACATATTAGTACCATAAGGCTTAGGCGATATATAGTATACTACATGATAATATATGTCCAACTATTCGAATCATTTTATGCACGTCTCGAACATATGACCTCTTAAACCAAAGTTAAAGCGCCTAACCTCTATAACGGTGATGTCGAATGCCTTATATTCTTTGTATAGTAATATTTTGTTGGTGTGAAAGCACCAAATGTGGAAATTTTAAGGAGAGTTAATTTGGAAACCAAAAATACTTAAGAGAGGTCTGGAGGACTATTTGGGTTTGAGCATGGGTTTTACCATTCACGCTGCTGATAATACTAAAGAGAAAAATTAGGAGATGAAGCGGTGGATAATAATAGAGTTAGAGTTATTCCCTTAGGACAATTATGTAATTTATTATATATATCTAACTCTGTGACTGGTCTTGCTCATAATAAAGGTTTTTAATTTCTACTATATGCTTTGCTATATAGTGACATAAATAATTAAGTAATTAATTAAGTACATAAATAAGAAAATCCTCAAATAAAATATTATATGATTATAGTAGCAATTAGTAGCAATTTTGAGTAACTAATCATATTTGAAAATAAAATTTCATTTTAAATATTCCTGCTTAAGATGTTTCAAGAAAGCATATTGATATATCCGTTGAGATGGAATTACGTAATGCTCTCCAAATATTGGGCAATATACTACTTGTGGTTGTTGGGAACACTAAAGGGTTTCATATTGGTTGTTATCAGATAACTATGGAATGACTCATCCAAGAGTTTCTTATGGGTTAATAACAAATAAGTCAAATGGCAAATTTTGAAGTACCGCTATTATATAGTTCTCTCGATTTGAGAATACTGTTGAACTCCAATATGGAAACTCTACTTTGATTATAGTTTTTAAAAGCCTACTTTCGTAGCCTAGGGATGTAAGAAGGTCCGCCACCATCTCACCCCCTTTTAACTCAGACTCTCACAGAAAGCATTTTTTGATTCCGAGATTTTCTACTCATTTATGGGATTATAATATGCCTCCACAAATAACAAGCCGCTAAAGTGCAGGTTCTAAGACTCGAACTCTCTCCCTCTATTGGGGAGCTATGCCAACTGCACTAGAGCTGGGAACCCACACAAACACTTTAGTAGTTAAATCGTGATATAGCGTCCATCGAACGACTATAGTTGGGTTTAAATTAAAGCAATGGAAGCGAAACATTATTCATAGAGAATTGTTTCCTTTCTATGAGGTTAATATCATTTTCAATTATATCCAGCTCAAAGTTAAAATCTCTAGCCAGAGTAGTATGCTTGATAATAAATGTTATTATTGAACCAAGTACTTTGTTTATGGATTAACCAAGTTGAAGTGGACGGACCAAAACCAATTCCATAAGTCCTAATGTGATATAGTGTTAATGAAGAGAATTAGTATTAATAATCATTACTCAAAACTACTACTTAAGAAAATATGAAATTTTAATTTATTGAAAATGTCCATAAGTAATGAATTCGACCAAACTATCACATTACTAGCAAAGGTGACGTAAGAACATTAATATTTGAATTATTCAAAATAATCGCTGATTAAATTCATACCTTTAAGTCACATAATCATAGGTCTGAATTCTCCAAGAAAACACATGATTTATTTATCTTATAAAATGTAAATTAATTAATATTTGTGAGGTATTAATTATATTTAATTTATCTGATGTTTGGGAGTTTTTGGAATTATTTGAGTGCAGATATAAAAGTTATATTTAAGCGTATTAATATAAACATTGAACATGTTTAAAGAAAAGATTATTGCATGAAGGGATTTATGGAAATTTTGTACCATGTGATGGCATATAGTCAGCCAAATTTTGTGAAGAGAGAGCAGCACAAAGAGAGAAAATCAAAAGATTTGATTAGGAAGTTTTAATTAAAAGCATAAAAAAGGTTTTATTTTTTCAATTAAAACAAATCCACTAATTCATTTCCTTACTTCAGCTTTCTTTTTTCTCCTCCATACCATCTATAGCCGAAAATACCATGAAACAATCCCAAAAAATTTCAACTCTAAATCAAATGAAAACATCAAATAAAAATAAGCGATTCATCCATCTTTTGCAAAGCTGAGCGTGTATCCTGAGAGCCGAGGAGAAATCTCAAATATTTGGGTTCATTTGTTCACTTAGTTTTTATTCATTCATGATGTTTAAACTAAAAAAAATTCACATGTATGTGTATATTGAATCGCAACTTATTGAATTTATTTTATAAACCTCTTGTGTATTTTCATTCAATTGTAAAATTAATTTACGTTTGATTTACTTTGTGTTTAGATGTTGTTTGTTGGATCTAAAGTATCAATTAATATAAATTTGTTTTGTTATTAAATTTACATTTGTTTTCATAATCTAATTCACTTAAAATTAGGGATTTGAAGTTTTACAGTAATTAAATTATGTATGAATATATTCATTTGCTTTATTTTGATATCTAAAATTGTAAATTAATATCGAATTGGATCTGTTATTTAAGTTAACTTTATTTTTCAATAAATAAATTCAATGCCTTATTGTTTACTTCATTATATGTATTTAAAGTTTAAATCTTAAATTACAATTTTACACGTATGTAATGTTTAATAAAAAAAATCAATCATGTTATTAAAAAAAATTAGTTATGAGAATAATTTCTATTAACAATTTTGTTTACATGTTGAATGTTTATTATTAGACCAATGATTTTAAAGTTTGATTTTTTTATTTGTGCCTAAGCATGAAGGTTTATGGTACTAAATTTGTTATTAATTAGTGTTTGTGAAGTAGGAAATTTGAAATAGCACTTTATTCTATTTCTTTTTTATTCTGGTCTAATTAGATCAAGATTTAATATGAAACTTTATTTCCTTCTTCACTTCCAATCAAGCATTCTACTATTTTGAAATTATTTGTTATATATATATATATATATATATATATATATATATCTTTTAATAACTTTATATGTGTATTTATATTATATGTGTGCGCGTGTAAGGCAGCAAAATATCATATATACGTATATATGTGTCTAAACTATATATGTGGTACAATAAATATCTATATACAAAGCATATACGCATATTATGGTGTATTCAAACATATCTATATAGTTAGGCATTTATATTCCTGGTATTCATATAAAGTTTCTTATGTGTATGTAAGTATAATATGTCTGTATATACAATGGATATAAATCATAATATCTATATGTATACATAGTTACACATATGTTTATATATCATATTATGATATCTTGCTATATCACTAGATGTATACATGATGCATTAAATGACCTTTAGCTGAAGTGACTAAAAAGATTAGTGGACAAATATAAAACAACGTTAATTAAAATATGATTTTAATTCAATAACTAGATTGAATCTAGTGAAACTCATTAGACTACATAGGCCAATTAGGATCCAAATACAAGAAAAGTTTTAAATCTATCTATTTAACCTGCTGTAGACTTTCCCGGTTCCTCTAGATAATGGATTGGTTACTGAAGAGAGAAATGCACTTAGGGCGTAGGGTAGTTAGGTGGTTTGCTTGTCCTTGATCTTGGGCTTGACAGGAAGGTTCGGGTCTAAATTATATGAAGGTGTAACATCCCGCTATTTTGGACCATTCAAATTGACAATAAAGCCACACATATCGGACTTGAATAATTCAAAACAACATATTTTTAATAAATCTTAGGGCAAATAAAATCAATCATAGAATCACAGACAAAGAATATCAGAATAAGTCGCAGCGGAATAAAATAAACATAGTAGTTCATGAAGCTACTAGATACATAGTCTCAAAACAAATACATAATATCAGAGTCTGAAAGCAAATACAACTGAAAAATCCAAATACATAAGTCCACTAATACATAAGCAAAGGCTGAATGAAAATAACTAAAATAGGAAATAAAAGATAGATAGCTAAATCTCCAGCAGATCTCTAGCTCCAAAAGATGAATCAAAAGCTGTGATACTCAGGCTGGCCCGAGCGTAAAGCAAAACACAAAACACTCAAGTCAGGACATACATACTTACAAAATTTAAATCAACTCAAGTGAACTGTATAAAAATGCATCAGTAACTTAAAGGATGCTTGGGATCATCCATCCTTTAAAGATCCGCTAAACTATCTGCTATGTAATAATATAAACTATTATAATAATGTCTAAAATAAGATAAACAATTAAAATAGCGTTAAGGCGTTACCCATATCGCCTTTAACATGTTTTACATATTCCCATAGTCTATACAGTACCGTAAACTCCACCAAACTGGCGGGATTATCAGAGGGCACTCCATAGGTATGGTACAAAACAAACTCGTAGTAGTCTCGATAAGGTAGGTGACACAGCACAACTAGGCAATGCTAGGGTAGATATACCAATTACTCTTCCGGGCTGGTGGTAACGCATAGCGGCAGATACAACCCACCTCGATCCACATCCCAAATCAAAGGTGTGCACCAAATCAATCACAAAGTAATAGAATGGCAATCAAAGAAGTGTGTCTGATCAGAGGAGCTACCTCACTTGGCCCATCAGTTGCTCCTATTTTAGCCACTTAAGCTAACTCACGGGAGTCCGGTCCACGTATATACCTTAAATAAAACATCGCCAGCCACCTACTTCATTCTGTAATCTCCACCACGTACATAGTTGTTAAAGTGGTTTTCGGTATTGGCAAAGAGTATGACAATTACCGATCCCTGTCTCTTTAACAACCAAACGTTATTATGACCCGTATTTATTTATTTTCAAATGGTTTATATTTCATATCAAAACATATTCATTTCAAAATTGTATAAATATGGTATCATTATTCTTTTAAGATAATATTCATTTTCAAAGTCGTAACACTTTAAAATCATAATATTTTGGAAACCGTAACACTTTGAAAACGTGACCTTTTAGAATCATAGCAATTCGAAAACATAACCTTTTTGAAATCATAGCATTTTGAAAACATAACCTTAAGAAATCATAACATTTTGAAAACATAACCTTTCCATTATAACAATTTATATAAAATCAAAATATTATATAAACTTACAAATTTAACATAGTTATTATATAAAATCTATTTTGTTATAATAAATTATTTATTTGGATATTAAATGAACTATGATTTTAGTTAAATAAAATTTATTACCATAATTCCCAATTAAAGCTGTAATTTCTCATATTAAGTTAAAAGTACATTATTAACTTAAAATTTTATTATAGTAAAGAAAATTATTATTTTTATTATTTAAAATATACCATTACATTAATTAAAATTTATATTACTAGGTTAAATTAAAAATATTATTAGTAAGTTAAACTGGATTAAATTAAATTCCTTTATTATAAATGAAATCTTAAATTAAATTTTAAACCATTTATTTACTTATAAAATTTTTAACACATAATTACATAAATTTTTGTAAAATCATTAAATTAAGTTTAAGTTAAAAATTCATATATTTAAAAATCCAAAATACTTAAAAAAATTCAGAAAATTAATTTAAAACTGACCACGGAGTCTGCATAAAATTTTCTAACCTATGGTAAAGTGATATGGATATATATCATTTCAACCAGAATTATTAAATTTTCGGTTATATATCATTTCAACCCGCAATTCCAAGTCAAATAAAAATCGCTCGAGCCTATCATTTCAACTTATAACGATTTTTCCCTATTCTAAAGATCTTTCGGGTATGTATCATTTCAATCCATAGTGAGGGAACTTGCAGTGTGAGAATAGAATATGAAATAAGCAGAACAATAAATAACATACATGGCATATGATCATAACAGGTATAACATCATGTGACATAATATAAATAAGCACATATGAAACTACTAACATACACATGCATATCAATATAATTCAAATGACATCGATTCACCAAAATATAAGTATGTAGTCGAGAGTGATTACTCACCTTTCTTGGTTAGAGAAAATGATTTCAAACGAAATAAAACAACTCCGATTAGGCACGACAATCATGGACAAGCTTGATTGGAAGGAAAATCCAAATCCAAAGCTTAGAAAATAAATAAATAAATATATGTACGTAAATAAATCAATTTACATAGATAATAAAGAGTGTGTGTGTGTGTGTGTGTATTTTATGAAAAGCACATGAATGGGCTAGCCTAGATGGTAGTTTGGCTCGGCCATTATGGTTTTGGTTAGGGTTTGGCTCGGCCTAGACTAAAGGGAAGGGTTCGGCCAACATGACCATGGCAAGGCTCGGCTAGCCTAAGGAACTAGTGGCAAAGGCTCGACCAAATGAAGGTTTGGGTTCGGCTATGGTTAGGCTATGCAAGGCTCTGCCTAAGGCAAATGCAAAGGAAGGCAAACGGTTTGGGAAGGAGAAGAGGTCACGACCAAGGAAATTGGAAGGGGATGGTCACGGCTAGGGGTTTGGATGGTGGATGGGCCGAAGCAATTGAAAAGGGAAGGGGATGAAGGGTTCGGCCATAAGGTTGTGTTCGGCCTAGGGTTGTGAAGAGGTCGGCCAAAGGATTTGGCAAGGAAAGGTCACGACCAAGATGATGATGGGGGTAGAGGTGGTCGGCGATGGAGAGGAGAGAAGGAGGTGGAGGTGGTGGCCGAAAATAGGAGTGGTCATGAAGAGAATTTAGAAATTTTAAGGAAGAGGAAGAAGATGACTTGCATTAAATTATCTGAGGGGAAGAATGAGATGAGAATGAGAAGTCAGAATTAGAAACAAAATTTGTACGCGCTTGTTTCTCAATAGGCGACTTCTCATATCAGATGACCATTCATGTGACCTTTGACATCCTAGCCCATTAGTCTAAGCCCAACAACAACAAACAAGCTAAAGTGTAAACCAAATCTAGCCCACAAACCCAAGAATAAATAAAATAAAGAAAAATATGAAAATAATTGCGTGTAATACGCCAAAGATTACAGATTTTGAGAAGTAGAAATCAGAATTTAACGAAACAAAAAGCAGAGAGAATGTTAGAATCAAAATCAGCTTCATAAAAAAGAATAAAAATTTAAAATTCAAATTTTAAAATTTTCAACTAGAAGTCAAATTTTGACCAAGTTTGACCAAAATTTGAGATTTCAGATTTTTTTTAATTTTATTAGATTTGAAAAAATATTTCACATCAAATCCTAAAAATACATATTGAAATTCCAAATTTATCAATTTTAAAATGATTTAACTCAAAGTTTCAAATGAAATTCTATTTAAAATATTTACTAAAATTACGGGTCATTATAGAAGAGGTAGTAGTGCAAGCCTTCTTGAATTCATATCTGGTTGTAGACATTAATGATGTGAGTCGGCCATTTGGAACCATCAGATTCAGGTGTGGGTTTGGCCTTGGCACTAGTGCTACTACGTAAAGAAGTGCATCTAGGAGAAAATCTCTTCAGACTAGTAGTTTAGTTAGGGGGAGTTCGCGGATTTATGGTACATTATCTTTTGTGGTTACTAAAAAATGTGGCTCTGGCTCGGGTTTAGTTGAATTCTTAGGTAGCACTTATTGTTTTATAATTTCGAATGATTTATTCACTAGTTCAATGCTTGATTTAGCTAGGTAGATCAGGCTTTTTTAATTAGATCAGTATGATACATAATATATTAGAAATAATGAACTCGAGAAGGTCTGATTGCTTGGATCAAGAGACACATAAGTTGGAATGTTTAGGGTTTGAACGATCTAGATAAATGTCACAAAATTAGGTTATTTTTAAAGAATAATAATATTAACATCACTATTTTGTAAGAAACTAAAGTAGAATGTCCCAATTATTAGATGTTTAGGAAGGCTTTATCTTAGCAATTGTTTGTTTGTCTCCTATAATACCCCGTAGAATAAACAGGAATTAATTAAAAAGAATTAATAAATAATTAGTAATGCTAGAAAATAGATTTTTTTTTACAAATGTTATAACATGACTATAAAACTTATATCGTTGTGATCGTGGAGATTTATTGATCAATTTTCATATACGAGTTTTACGATCGAAGTTCAAATCAAAAAGTTATTAACGTTTACAGATTTAGATCAGAAACAATTATATGTGTATCAAGGAAATAAATCTTATTAATTAATATTAATTAATGGTAAATAAATACTTAACTTTAAGCAACATTAATGATAATTAGATCAAATCAAATCAGTTTAGTTAGGAAAGAAGGCAAATGAAAATCAATAGTTAACATATAAAGGCAACCGGTTGACCCCTTATTGAGACCGGTCGACGGCTAGCGGTCGACCGGTGGGGATATAGCGATCGACCGATGGTAAGCTAGTGGCTATATCGAACTTAGACAAAATGGCTCGAATTTAATAAATCTAATCTAATGGCTAGGATTGATTCAGACCCTTATAAATATAGGTCTTGCACCTCATTTTTCTCTCGTATTTTCTAAAGCAGTGGCGAGGCTTTGCCACTTCTCTTTTAAATGAAATGTAGAAATTATACAATCTATAAATTATATATATATATATATATATGGGGAATAGCATAAATAAACAGAGAAGAAGAATAGAGTCGAGTCGAATCGCCAAAGCCAAAGGTAAAATATAAATCTAGATCCAAATCTATATTTAATTCAAATTGGTTCACAGATCTATAATTCTAATAAATATGTATATCTATTTGGTACATATTTTGGTAGATTTGGATTTAGATTTATGGTTTACCATTGGCGTTGGTGATTCGATTCGACCCCATTATTCTTCTAATTGTTTTCTACTATCCTCCATACATACATACATATATATATATATATATATATATAAATTTATAATTTGTACAATTTCTAGATTTTATAGGAAAAAGAAAACAACAAAGCTTTACCGTTTCTTTAGAGAATATGATAAAAAATTAGGGGATAGGTCTGTATTTATTAAATTAGAGATAAGCAGTAAGAGAGATTAGTTAGTATTAAAGAAATAAGTTCATGTAAAAGTGTTTGAATACTAATAACTAAACTTAGGAGGCATAGTAATTTTATAGTTAAATTTATTTAGCCTTATGTATACGTTATAATGTGTGTGAATTATTAGATCTAGACAAATATTTAAATTAAATGATGTAGTCATTGATAAGGGTTGAACTGCGAGGTCAGTAATATTGCACAATAGAAGTATGCCCTCTGAAATGGATACCAACAGTCATGCACACATTGTACTGATGTAGGATATCTCTAATTATAGGACCCGTTGGAATATACGTTGGAATATATGTAAAGGGAATATACCAAATTAGGGTTTGCCTCGGTTTGAAGTCTTAAATGACCAAGTAGGGTCGACTTTAATCCTTATAGGGGTATTAAGTAACCAAGTGAGAAATTCCTTGATTGCATTAGGTGATCTAAATGGGATGGTGAATGTAGGCTTGACGCTATGTTAGCAAGGTTGGTACCATATATATAAGGAGTAGGGTTGTATACATAGGTTGTGATCATAATCGGTCCTGAAGTGGTCATTAAAAAGACTCGGGTTATGCCTAGACGGACTACACCTCCACTAGTATAGGTTCCGTATGGGACACTGCTGTCTCAAAGTTGTTTATTAGTTAGTTTGCAGTTAAGAGGCAATGCTAGATAACCCCTAGATGAGTCTTTAAGACGAATTGAAATACAGCTAGATAGTTGTAATGTCGTTATTAGGCACTAACGGGAGATTACTTGGTGTACACTAGCAATTCGGGCTAGACATTGATGATGGATGTCCAACGCGGTACAGAGTTATGGATGATAGCGAGAAATGTATCCTAGTCCATAGGAGATAGTGGTACTTATATATACACACGTATGTAGTTATTGTACTCGAGTAGGTTGGGTGTATTGTATGCGAATATGAAGTCGAAATGACTAAACTTAAATAATAAACATAACACATAATGGAAAACAATCGGCATAAACTAGTATTATAAATATAGTATGTTGGTCTAGAAATCAAATGCAAATGAAGTCACGGAGCGAAAACTAAAATACTATAAGAATTCAAAGACACAAATCTTACATTATGTTGGATCGGTACTGGTCCAACCCATGGATCGGCATTAATCCACGAATTTGATCCAAATTTTCCCCTGTTTCTTCTATATGATAGTGATGATCCCAAGAGCCTATTTCAAGTACTATTTTTTGGTGCCATCCAATTCATTGTCCGTCTCCATGAGCACTCAAAGTAAGCAACTCCATTCTTCTATAGATCTTTCTTTTGGACTTGGAAACAAGTTAATAAAGATGCAAACAAGCTTGGAATCGCGAAGCCCATAAAAAGACAAATCTATCCAAGGAGTTCAGATGAACCCATAATTTGATCTTATGCATCGGTATTGATCCAAGACTATGGTTTGGTATCGATTCGTAGTGATTGATTAGGTATCAACCATTTTTTCAGGGGAATTAGTCTTGGGCATGGAGAACGAGGTAGAGATCATGAGGGCGAGATTTTAGGCTTCCTACTGCTATAAATAAGAGGGCGGAGCTCATTTTTAAGGTTCTTTTAGCTTCTCTACAATTTTTCTTTAATCTCTTGTAATCACCCTTGGATTTATACCAATCGATAATAGATTTATATCTGTCTATAGGAACTGTACTTGAAAAACAAAAATATAATAAAAAGAAGCTTGAAATGGATGTAGGCTGGAGCATGCCGAACCATCATAATCTTGTTTGTTCTATTTCTTACTCGATTTTCATTTATTTTCTTCACTTTTTATTCTCTACTCAATCTATTGAGTGCTTGTGCCATTTTTGGTTCAAACATTTTGTTGCTTTATTGAGAGGCACTTGAATTCATTGATTTGAGACTTGGAAAGATTCAAAATGATAAGACAATCAAATATGAAGACCATTGTTGGAGGAAATCAACAAGTGGAAGCCAAAAGGCATCCTCAGAAGCTAATCCATAATCCATCTGTATAACCAGGGATGAGATGGAGACTATGATAAATGGATTATAGGAAAGGATGATTGCTCACCAAGAAAAGATGATGGAGAATTTCTTTAGGAGAATGGGACAAATAAGAACAGCTGGAGTTAAAGTAAACTCGAACCGAAGACTTAAAGCCGAAGCACAAGCACCTAGAGTAGAGTGAAGCAAGCTGGAGCGAACCCTAAGCGAGCTGCACGGGTCGATACCGATCCACCAGTACGGATCAATACCGGTCCACAAAGGCATGGGGGCATGGCAGGCGTTGACTTAGGTAGGAACAATGCATGTCCAGGGAATGATGCTAAGCATTTAAATGTAAATTAGAACGCGGAAGCATGATCGAAGGAGTATGTGCCTGATTTCCCTTATAGAAGTAGGAGCTAGCTGGGATTGAAAACTTGAAAATTCCTTTAGACAATTATTACTTACTTACTGAGATCATGAGATGAGCAATGAGAGGTTGATTGCCCAACTGGAGCTTACAGGATGTAAATTGGAGCCCATTTACTTTGAATTTTCGATACAATAGAATCCGCCTAGTTTCAAGTTACCTACGTTGGAGATGTATGATGGAAAGACTAATCCAACAGTTCATTTGATGAGCTGCATATAGCACATGGAGGTGCTGGGTGCATCTGAAGAGGTCATGGGACGGTGTTTCCCTTTATATCTGATAGGATTCCATTAGCACATGAGCTGAGTTAGTTAAAAGATTCGTGAAGCAGTTCTTAGTCCATATTTCATGACCCAAGAATGTAATGATGCTGCCTGATGTGAAGCAGAAGGCCGGATAGACCTCAAAAGCCTTTTGAAAAAATTAACGCAATTATTGCCGTGATAGGCCGTATCCAGCGGTGATTCTGATGGTGGAAGTTTTAGGAGTAGTGGATAAGACAGATTTCAAGGTTGCTTTGGAGCGAGATCCACCAATGTACCTTGTTGAATTTTATCATGAGGCTGAAAGGTGCCTGCGTCAGGAAGACACTGAAGCCAATAAGGAAGAAATTAATGTTGTAGATGGTGGAGGATCTGGTAAGCATAAAGGAAAACAAAAGATGGATAATGGCTTTGAAGGATCAAAGCGGCAGAGAAGGGAAACAAAATTCTCTTCTTATATTGATTTGAATGAAACACCGGAGCAGATTACTTGGATACCATAGGACAAATCCCCTATCGGAAGCAGGCAAGGAGAGAACCAACAGACTATAAGAGGACGCTAGAAAATATTGCCTATTCCATGAGTTGGATGAACATAACACAAATGACCGCAGACACTTGTGCGATCTCATGAAAGAACATGTTATAAACAACCAGTTATTATGTGAGAAGTCAAACCGCGATGGTGGAATAGGAGCAGCTATCATCTACAGGGATTGACCTTGGATCGAGGTCGAGGATAGTCATCTTTTAATTGAGATAGAAGGAAATTAGGTTCAGTTTTCATACTCTATCTTCAATTTCAATAAACAATGCAACATTACAGTCAACCTAATTACTCATGTATGAGATCTCGATCGGTCCCTAGGTAAGCTCTGAGTTAGACACAAGGCTGTAATGCTTGGTGATGCGGCTATCATGATGTTTGATTCTTTTTAATGTTTGAATTCAATAATATTGGATGAACCGCTGATTATTGAAATCCACATAAACATGATGACATATATTGATTTCATTAAAATCTCATCCAGAGAGACGGGAACGGAGTGCAAGGTGCAAGTTCCTTTGCTAGAGATAAAATGGATGGATTTGTATGATGTCGATCACTGTAAGTCCTGGCTAGAGAGCTTGGGCCGGAGTGCAAGAAGTAAGTCATCTCATCGAGAGTGAGTGGATGGTCTTACTTTTCGTTGAGTCCCTTTATCAGAGAGTGAGCGGATTAGGCTTAACAAAGGTTCGAAGAGACCATTAATTTGGATTGCTTTATGTCTTGTCCAGAGAGACAGGGCCATAGTGTAGGAAGTAAGTCACCTTGTCGGAGCGTGAGTGGACGGGCTTGCTTGTCGTTGAGTCCCCTCGTGAGAGAGCGAGTGGATTGGGTTCAGCAAGGGTTCGAAGAGACCATGGATTTGTTAATGATTCGAAGAGATAACGGATTTGATTATTGGCCCCAAACGGTCAAGGATTTCATTAACGATTCGAAGAGATCATTGATTTGCTTATCGGTCCCGAACGGCCAAGGATTTTGTTATTGATCCGAAGAGATTGTAGATTTGATTATCGGCCCCGAATAGCCAAGGATTTCACTAACGATATGGAGAGATCACAGATTTGATTATCGACCCCGAATGGCTAAGGATTTCACTAACAATCCGGAGAGATCAAGATTTTGACGTATGACTGCTAACTCCCGGATGAACATAGGAGAGATTTTCAATTTACATGTGAATCCAATGAAACGGGATGGTTTGCAATGGATTGATTGACTGAAAACCAGAATATTCAAGTGCCAATGTTCCATCGAATTCAATATTTGTTTTTGAACAAAGCACGCCTTCCATTTGAAAGGCGTGCTTTGGAGGAAAAATATTATCAAGCTTTTGATCCGGTAGTATGCGGACGAATTTGACAGCTCTACTTGAAATCTATCAAGACATGAATCTTGGAAAGATTGCCACGAGGGTCCAGAAATTAAATGCAAATGAAGTCATGGGGTAAAGACCAAAATACCACAAGAATTCAAGGACACAAATCTAACATTGTGTTTGATCGGTACCAATCCAACCCTTGGATTGATGTCGATCCACAAAGTTTGATCCAAACTTTCCCTCGTTCCTTCTACATGATAGTGATGATCCCAGGAGCCCATTTCAAGTACTATTTAGTTGATCCCATGAAATTCTCTATCCGTCTCCACAAGCACTCAAGTTAGAAACTTATTCTTCCATAGATCCATCTTTCGGACTTAGAAACAAGCTAAAATAAATACAAACAAGTTTAGAATCACAAAGCCTACAACAAGAAGCATCTATCTAAGGAGTTCAGAGCGACCCATAAGTTGATTTTATGGATTGGTACCGATCCAGGACCATGGTTTGGTACCGATCTGTAGTGATTGATAAGATATTGACCATTTTTTTAGAGGAATCAGTCTTCAGTGTGGAGAACGAGATGAAGATCATGGCGGTGATATTTTAGGCCTCTTAATGCTATAAATAGGAGGAGAGGGCTCATTTTTAAGGATCTTTTTGCTTCTCTACAACTTTTCTCTGATATCTTGTAATCACCCGCGGATTTATACCAATTCGTAAGAACTGTATTTGAAAAACAATAGTATAATAAAAGGAAACTTGAAGTGGATGTAAGCCAGAGCACGTTGAACCAATATAAATCTTGTGTGTTCTATTTCTTACTCGTTTTTTATTTATTTTCTTCACTTTTTATTTTCTACTTAATCTATTGGGTGTTTGCGTCATTTTTAGTTCAAACAATATTAAAATAGGATTTGTAACTATACTAGTCTCTAAGTGCAATTAATATGCTAGCATACTCGAAATAGATGAGTAAGATGCTCCAATTCCAAATAAGTGTGAATTGATATACTAGAAAGAGTTAACACACCTTCCATGATAACTTTCTTTCCTTTTTCATAGCTAGAGCTACGCTCAAGGTTAGAACTGCATCAAATGCATAAGCTAGAACCATCTAAGTTGAAGTCTTATGCAAAAGCGGACACTCCCTCGTCATATGTCTGAAACGGCTGTAGTTGTAGCATTTGGGAATTGAAAAATTCATTTTGCAATCCATGCCCATATGCTCCTTAATATTGCACTTCCTACACATGAATCCTCGTTTCATTATCCTTTCTCAATCCCCCATTCTATCCTTATGTCGATTCTGCTAACCGGCTTCCCTTCTACTTTATTAGGTTCTTCCTTAGCAATTTAATTTAGTAGTGCCATCTTAACCAAGCTCTCACAATTAGCTCCAGTTGGTACATCGCTTAAAGCAATATCCCTCAAGATAAGTTCAACCCCTTAGCCAGTTTAGTCGCTTTCCTCACTGGTGTATTGATAAGGTCAAGGCCATACTTTTCTAGCTAATTGAACTCATTAACATTCTCCTTGAAAATAAAGTGTTCTTGTTACAAATAAATGAACTTCTCTAACTCTACTCCCTATTCGGCCTTCATTATAACCTAAACTCCAAAATGCCTCTTAAAATCGGTCCAAGTAATCCCATTCTCTTCGGTCTTAGATATAAAAATTCCCACTAACTAAAGTCCTCCCATTGCAAGTGTCATGAAGTCAAATATCTCTTCATCGCATCATCCACACCCACCATAGAAAATATTCAACCATAATTCCTCAGCCATGCCCGTGTCTCTATAAATAATTCAGTCCTAAAGTAATTCTTTCCACTCAGACTCTATACATCTCGACTTAATTTTAGAAAATCAATAGTTGGTGGAGGAGCTGGGGCTGCACCATGTGCTTATGCTACAGGTCCTTCATTGGGGTTAAGTTCAGTCTAGCATCTTGCTTGAAGATACTAGTGGAACCATACTAGAACATTCATGCCTAGAAGCTCGGCTACCTCACTAGATCCACTTCCAGTTTTATTGCTAGCCTTTTACTTATCTGTAAACAAGAATTGTTAGCAACTTCCCTTATATTGTTATAAGAAGTACTATAATTTATAACGTGTTTGTGTCATACTTAAATATATTCAAAAAAATCATTAAAATATACAAATACGCTCCCTCACCACCCACCTAATCACTAAGGAATCCTGAACCTATGCTCTGATTCCAACTGTAATAAATTGCACCTGCAAACACATCAATCTATGGCCAAAAGTGGCATTGAACATACGCCATGCAAAGAAATACGAGTTGTTGTGTTTTTGTTAGTTTATAAATTATAGAGATAAATATAAATTTAAAACATTCCATATCACAAGATCTCATAGTGAAAGGAATAAAATATAAATACTGAAAATGACCCAAACCAATACTTTTTCAAAATAATTGAGTTCAATATAAGAAATGTCTCGAATTCACTATCATATGGCTGACCGATGATTACTAGTGATTCTGACTTCATGCAGGCGAGTTGCAGCCTGCAATTTGAACCGAGGATGGGTTTTTACTAAAAATCTAAATTATCAAAAATTAAAAAAAAATTGTAGTCTACAAAAATAAATACAACATAAGTCCAACTGATAAATACAATAAGATATATATGAAAATGATTATAAATAAATATTCTCTAGAGCAGCACACTATTACCTCCTCTAAGCACCTTATCCTTGTCATCTCATCTACTACCCTGTCCTCTTATAATAGATATAAAAGGGAAAAAATAATAGGGATCAGACAAGGTCTTATGAGTGAGTTATATCACTAGTGATGTGGTGTCAATAAGTAATTAAATTATCATTTGTAATCTACATAGTCTAAGGGTGTTCATTTGTATGTGTATATACGTATGGAGGATTAGCTAATTTACACACTTTGGGGTAACGACCCTTGATGCACCTTACAATATATTAATAAAATTTCTCAATGTTAAACTGCTTGAGTTGCACCGCACTGAGTACATATCACAGTTCCCGAGCGCACACCCCAAACACACAATTCTAATAATAACTTACCACCAAAGCATTGAGCAACCTCCTTGTTAGTGTCTATTTTCTATGCTTTGCATCATTGAACCTACAACAAAAGGGTTGTTCAATAATTCGACTCCCTTATAGGTGCAATTTTTTTATTCCCATGTGTATCCTACTATTGGGGATGTCTCTGTTATGCATGCCACATTGAGTGTCATGTTATAAAATTTCGTAAAGTGTGAACATAGGTATGTTACCAAATGTGAAACAAATTTAACATGTTACATGGCTCCAAGCAGTTACATGAACTCTTGAATGTCAAGGAACAGGGAACAAGTTTCCCAGAACTATCCTACTTGGCCGTCACCACGTTCAGGTTCAACCAAGGAAATCTACAACAATTCAAACTCTAAATCCAGTATCCCAACTTCGAGACCCCTTTTTGACATTTAAACTTTTGGTTCAAGCATCTAACTTCCTATACCTAAACATCTATAGGTAATCAGAGTCGGAATTTACTTTCAGGTGTTTGACTTTTGATTTCAGACATCTGAATGTAAATTTCAAACGTCCAAACCTAGCTAGAATTTAACGTTCATCTTTCGGGTTTTATTTTATTTAAACGCAGATGTCTGGCTCCTTATTTTAGGCACTCATTATAGATTTTTGGACGTCTAAACTATGTTTTCAAATGCCTGAACCGGGTCTATTCTGCTTTTTTTCCTTTTGCTTTCTTTCTGATTCTGGATTTAAGTGCATCTTTTGAGTTCATATATTTCATCTTTGAACAGGTGACTATATATAATTTCAACCCTATTCATTTCCAATTTTTTTGTAGTTTATTCCATCAATTGTATATAGTTATTCAACGATTTATCCACATATATTCAATTTTATTTGGAAGTTAACAGAATCAGGTCAATATGATTTTCAAAGGATATATTTGTAGATTCACTTTTTATCCATCAGAATCAGCTCAAATCTGCCAAATAAAATTAGATCTATAAAGTTTTAGAGGGGAATTCTAACCAATTTACCCTCTCCCTAAGTTTTAACTATTATATTTTCGAATCATTAGCTAGCATATCCAATTATCTAAATTCATATAAATCTTCTAATAAAATTATTAATTCAAATTAAAAATCAAAATTTTAATTCTAGATAGATATATACTTGAAACTTAAGTACTTATCTACACCATTTGATTTGAATTGAAATTTATTTGAAGAATAATGATTTAGAAATATGGAAGGAGAAAAATAATAGAGTTTGAAGCTAGGATTTTGTAGTGACTATTGAATGAAGGGGAATAAATATAGAATGAATTAGGTGTTACATTTACTTCCCATTTATAGCTAAATACCAAAATTTTATCTTTACCCCACTTGGGTCTCGACCCGTTTTGCACCATAATGCATGCTATGTTAAATAACCTAAATTTCCTTTATGCGGTATCCATTTCTGACATTTTATATATGAATTTCGGCAAGCAAAAACTACTTAATGCAATTGAAAAATCAGAATTCCAAAATTACTTCATTTGTCAAATTCAGTTTTCAGGTATATGTAAAAATACCAAAATTCCCTTTGTAATGTTTTTTTTATTTTAAAAAATATAGGATATTAATCTCCCACTCGAAAGAATTTCGTCTTTGAAGTTCCAAAAAGAAAAAAATGTATCTCGTAGACTCAAGTATACTCTAACAACCATGTATATGTGTAATACATACACTCTAACCGCACCATACATAAAGCATCTAAATAATCCATATAAAACATATATGTTTCCTAATATAGCGATTAGATATGATACCTATAGGGACACCACTAAAGTCTGAATATAAGCATCAATATCAATGATAAAATAAGTGCAATAGGCAATATGCATCCATCAATCAACATATGTCATGAATATGGCAAGTGATAAATGAATAAATGCCAATGCAATGCAAGATCAGGGCATATAGGCATGGATACAAAACATCCTAAAATATATTGATAATTTCTTATTGTACATAACTTGATGTATGATAAATCAAGTCATATAGCTGAACAAAAGTGACCAAGAAAAGCACACCGCACCATCTAATTTTCAAATTTAACTAAGAAAACAAAAATAGGGTAAACATACTGAAAAAAGTAAGGGATGGGAAGCTAGAACCTTCTCCTTTGGCTCCCAAGTACTCTTAGTTGGATCATCTCCCTATTGAACTCTAATCGGTTGAATTACTTTATTACGAAGTCGATTTGCCCCATGCTCAACAATGTGGGTAGGTGCACGACAAACAATTGACTTCCTTTCCAACTTAACGTCTTCTAAGTGACTTAGGTCGATATAGTAGCCAACTCATGCAATCACTTCTACAATTGTGATTCCTAGGAAACATTGCTAAACCCTCCAGCCTTTTAGGAAGCGCAATTTACAAGCCAACTTCCTTACTCTTTCCAAAATCGAAAAAGGCCCCTACAATCCTTAGTGCATATTTCCCTGAATTACCAAACCTGATAACATGTCTAAATGGTAACACCCACACAAAAACCATGTCGCTTATTACGAACTCCAACTCTATGCGTTTCCTGTCAGCATAAGATTTTTATTTTCTTTGCGCAGTCTTCATCCTTCTAGGGATCAAATCCACTTTCTTCAAAGTCTCTATGATCGTGTCTCACTCAATAATAATCCTATCCATAGTGTCTCACCAATGGGATGGAGATCTACATAAACTTTCGTACAATGCCTTGAATACTGTCATCCAAATACTTGCTTAATATCTTTTATTATACGCAAACTCTACTAATGGAAAGTGTTCCTCCCAAATACCTCCAACACCCAATATACACATCTGTAAAAAAATATTCCACCACTCGATTCATCTGCCAAGTCCATCCGTCCATTTGTGGGTGATAGCTTTATACAAATTTAGTTCAGTGACTAATGATTCTTAAAGACTCATCCAAAGCTGATTAGTGAAAATTTGGCCTTTATCAACAATAATTCTGGTAGGAACTCCATGCAAATAAACTACCTTACTCATATACAAGTTCTCCAATGATGCAATTGTTCTTGTACTCCTAATCGGAATAAAATGCACGCATTTGGTTAATCGATCGATAATGGCCCAAACACTTTCGTTCCCCTTCTACCCTGAGTAACCCATCAACAAAATCCATAGAGATGCTCCCTCATTTCCACTATGGAATGTCCAAAGGTTGAAAAATCCACTAGGCTTCTTCCACTCCATCTTTACTTTCGGACATGTCACATACTTCAAAATAAACTCCGCTACATGTCTTTCATACTTGGCTAGTAAAGTACTCTCTTGTATCTTGACACATTTGGTCACAACCAGGATGAATGGTCATCCTAAAACGATAGGACTCATCTAGTGCCAAGTCTGCTAATTCCTTAATAAGAAGAAAACACACAACCTAGTGTCTCTTCATAGCCATCCCCTAGCATTGATGGAATAGCAGTCTAAGTGACTCGAATATTCTCCTCTGTTTAGCTTCTTAAAAATACCCAACAACTCTATATCTTGCTTCTACTTGAATCAACATGGTCCATAAGTGGAGGCTAAATGTCTAAAGTTGCTAATGACCCTAGTGTAAGGTCTGATGAAGGTCAGAAATCAAATGCAAAAATAAACTGCAAGTGCTTCATGCCAAGAATATGGTGTCTAGCATCATGTGTTTTCAACTTAAGGTATAAGCTACAATATTGTCTTTGCCTAGGGTATAAGAAATACTAAAACCATATGATACCAAGAACTCCATCCACCTCTACTGTATCAGATTTAAATCCATTTGCGAGAACGAATACTTTAGGGACCTATAAACTATGAAAACTTGAATTATTCTATTAAAAGATAACGCCTCTAATCTTTGGGAGCAAAAATAATAGCTGTCAACTCATGGTCATAAGTTGGATAATTTCTCTTTTGTACTTTCCGTTATCGGCTAACATAATAAACAACTCTACCCTTCCTAATCAAAATGTGCCGATCCTATACATCAAGCATTGGTGTATACCGCAAATGCTTATGAACCATTGGGGAGTAATAAAATTGGTGCACTAATCAACAATTCTTAATAAAATCATGCTCATACTTCGAGTTCCACAAGAAATCTAAAATCTTCTTAGTAAGGCGGGTCATCGGGGCAGAAATCTTTGTGAAACGAAGAAAAGTTCTTACCTTCGTAGAAGTTTTTGGTACAGTCAATTTTGTACTATAGCAACTTTATTAGAATCAACTGACAGTGCATGCTTCGAAACAATACGACCGACAAAGCAAACCTCCTTGCACAAAAATTGACATTTGAAAATTTTCTCTTTCACTTTATGTTTATGGAGAGTATTGAGCACTTCTTTCAAATGTAACTTATGCTCCTTCTAGCTTCATGAATAAACAAGTAAATCATCGACAAATACTACCATGAACTTATTTAGCAACTCTCTATATACTCGACTCATGAGGTCGACGAAATATGCTGGTGCATTGGTTGGTCCAAATGGCATGACTAACCACTCATAAAGTCTACCAGGTCTATAAAAAGTGATTTTTTGAATGTTATCCTCAGCCACACATAACAAATGGAATCCCGTAGACAATCAAGGTGAGAAAATATCTGTGTTCCAACTAACTAATCAAACATGTCTTTAATTTGTGGCAGTGGATAATGATTATTCTTTGTTAGCTTGTTCAATTCACCATAATCAACACAAAACCTTAAAGAACCATCTGCTTTAGTAAAATAAAATAAAAAATGATCTCCACTTTGAATACCGCTTTGAATAAAACCCTTCACCAATAAATTATTTACTTGTTTACTAAGCTTGCTTCTTTCTCTAGGATCTATATGCCTTAGGGGTAAGGTAGTAGGTTTGGTATCATTTTCTAAATAAATTCGAAATTCAATCCCCCAATGAGTAGTAAGATTAGAAACTTCGGTAAGGACATCTGGGAAATAAAGAAATACGGATATGAAAGCTAACTCATTACTTGACTTGTCTAAAAAATACAGGCAACTCAACATAACAGAACTTTTAGGATCGTTGTTAACCTTAAGGTTGTGCCCACTACAAGTACCCAAACGAACCATCTTTGTCTCACAATCTAACAGTACTCCATACACAGTCATCCAGTGCATCCCTAAAATTAAACTAAACCAAGAAAATACTAATATAAAAGCATTGCAATCAAATTCGACACCCAAAATATGCAACTTCAAAATCTTACATGTCATGGATAAATGGGTCGATCGCCAAAAGGATTTGATGCTATAAGACGATCTGTAACTATATTAGTCTCCACGTGTAATTCGTATACTAGCTTACTCAAAATAAATGAGTGAGATCTCTGATGTTTAATAAAGAGCGAATAAATATATTAAAAAGAGTTAACACACCTTTAATGTTGAATTCCATCCTTCTTTTATAGATGCATCGCAAAAGCCTCAAGTGCATAAGATGGATCACTTGAGTAGAAGTCTTAGGCAAGGATGGACACTCCCTTTTCATATGTCGAAATTGTTTACAGTTGTAGCATTTAACCTTTGAAATATTTATTTTGTAATCCTTGTCCAAATGCCCCTTGACATTGCAATTCCTATACCTATATCCTTGTTTTTTTATCTTTCCTGGAGCCCCCATTCCTCCTTTGTGTTTATTCTGTTGAACTGGCTTCCCTTCTACTTTCATTAGGTTCTTCCTTAACAATTGAATCTAGTAGTGTCATCTCAACCAAGTTCTCAAAATTAGCTCTAGTGAGTACATCACTCAATGCAGTATCCCTCAAAGACAGGTTCAACTCCCTAGCAAAAATTTTCGCCTTCTTTAATGGTGTATTGATGAGGCCATACTTTACCGCTAATTGAAATCATTAACATAAACCTTGATAGTTTGGTCTACTTGTCCTAAATGGATGAACCTCTTCAATAATACTCTCTATTCGACCTTTGATATAAACTTAACTTCAAAGCCTCGCTTTAATTCAGTCCAAGTAATCCCAATCTCTTCTGCCTTAGTAATAAAAATATCTTGCTAGTTTAAGGTCTCCCTTTGAAAGTGCCATAAAGAAAAATATTTCTTCATCGCAACCTCCACACCCATCCTAGCAAATACCTTATCACAATTCTTCAACCATGCCCTCATTTCAACAAATGATTCGATCCCAAAGTAATTCTTTTTGCTAAGACTCTGGAAATCCTGACTTAATTTAGGAATGTCCAAAGAAAGCAGAGGAGCTGGGCTACAACTTGTGATTGTGTTGGGGGTTCTTCATCAGGGTTAAATTCAATCTGGCCTCATGCTTGAAAATACCCGAGGAACCATACTGGAATATTAATGCTAGGAATCTCTATTGTCTTACCAGATCCATTTCTAGTTTGATTGCTTATAATTTAGCTATTTGTAAATATGGATTATTTGTAACTTCCCTTTTAGTGTAATAAGCATTACTTGTATTATGAAGGTGTTTGTGTCATACTTATATATATTCGTAACAACCTTTAAATTATGTAAATACACTCCCTCAATATGCGCCTAATCCCTAAGGAATTCCAAAACTATGCTCTGATACCAGCAGTAACAAACCGCACCTCTAAACACACCAATTAAAAACCGAAAAGTGGCATTTGAGCTCTTGTCGTACAAAGAAATACGAATAGTTAGGTTGTTGTTGGTCTATAAGGTATAGAGATAAATATAACTATATAACATTCTACACCACCAGATCTTATAACCGAGGGAACAAAATATAAATATTGAAAATAACCTAAACTAATACTGTCTTAAAATAGCATGGTTCATAGAAAAATGTCTAAATAGAGGCTCTAATCGGAAATACAACATAGTCTAACCGATATATACAATAATACATAGGAAAATGACTATAATAAATATATCACCAAAGCGCACCATTACTTTCCAATCACCTTATCCTTTTCCTCTTATTAACTATCATGTACTCCTATAATAGATATAAAGAGGAAAAAAATCATAAGGATCATACAAGGTCTGGAGAATGAGTTATGTCACTATTGGTGTAGTGTCAACAAGTAACTAAATTAGGACTTATAGACTACACCGCCTAAAGGTGTTTATTTGTTTGCGTATGCAATGTATAAAATGGTTAGCCGATTTACATACTTAGGGGTAATGACCCTTCATACACCTAATAATACATTGAGAAAATATTATTAATGATAAAATGCTTAAGTTGCATGCTCTTAATATTATCAAAACCTTACTACACCTAATAATACTCCTTGTTAGTGTCTGTTTCCTAGCTCTATATCATTCAACCTACAGCAAAAGGGTCGATCAACAATTCGACTGACTTTTAGATGCAACCGCATAATTGCACACGCTTCCTATTATTATGGACATCCCATCTCCTTTCCCTCCGAGTCAACAATTATGTGAATGGAGCTGACTATAGTAACAAAAAGAGCATCTTGTTGCAGTATAATCGCACATAATGTTAAGAGTCACGTTATACAGTGTCATGAAGTGTGAATCTAGTTGCAGTACCAAGTGTGAAACCAGTTCAGCATGTTACACAGCTCCACGAAGTTACATGAACTCTCGAAAGTTAAAGAAGTGGTAACAAGTTTCCTTGAACTATGCTATTTGGCGTGCACCAGGTCTAGGTTCAACTTGGGCTGTCTACATCAATTCAAACATTTGACTCTAGTATTAAGACTTTTGGACCTTTTTTTCGACATTTGAACTTTTCGTTCATACTTCTGACTTCCTGTACCTAAACATTTATAGGTAATCAGATGTTTGAATTTAATTCAAATGTTCAACTTTTGATTTTAAGTGTCTGAATGTAAATTTCAAAGTCTAAACCTAGTCAGAATTTAACTATTTTTTTTTGGGTTTTATTTTGTTTAAATGCAAACGTCCTCTTATTTTAAATGTATGGGACATATTTTCACATGTTTAAATCGTGTTTTCAAACTCCTAAATAGTGCATATTCTGCTTTGTTTTTCTTTTATGTTTTATTTACCCGGTTTAAGTGCAACTTTTGAATTCGTATAGTTCATCTTTTAAACAAGTATATGTATAAAATTTCAACCTTATTCATTTTCAAACCTTTTACGTAGTATATTCCATTGATTGTATATAACTATTCAATGATTTATCCATCCACAATCAATTTAATATAAAAGTTGATAGAGTTGGGTCAAGATGATTTTTAAAGGATATCTTCATTGCTTCACTTTTATCCATCTAAATCGGTTTAAATCTACCACATAAAATCAAATCTACAAAGTTTTAGAGGTGTAATCTAACCAATTTACCCACCCTTAAGTTTCAATAATTATATTATTGAATGATTGCCTCGGATTTTCCAGTTATCCCAATGCATATAGATCTTCCATCAAAATTATCAATTCAAAATAAAAATCATACTTTTAATCCAAAATAGATATATAAATAAACTTAAGTGCTTATCTACATTACGTGGATAAACTCACTCACCTTATACGCTGTTCCGAAGAAATCTCCTTCTCTAATCTAATTTGATTTGCTTGTTCAATCTCATCTATTTAGCTTGCAATTGTTTTGATTTTGTTTCTCTTCCTTTAAATTTGATTTTATACTTTTACTTGTACTGGAATTTATTTGAATAATTTTAATTTAGACATTCGGAAGAAGGAGAAAAAGAATAGAGTTTGAAGTTAGGTTTTTGCGGCATCTCTAGAATGAAGAGGAATGAATGTAAAATGAATTAGGTTACATATCTTTCTCTTTTGTAGCCAAAAACCCAAAGTTCCTCCTAAGCCCACTTGGGCCTCGACTTGTTTCGCCTTGAACCATACCTTATGTTAAATAACCCGTATCGCCTTCATTTGACATCTATTTCTAACGTTTTATATATGAATTTGGTTAGAAAAATCTAGTTAATGCAATACAAGAGTCAACTCTCCAAAATTATTTCATTTGAATTTTTTAGTTTTTTAACTTCATGTAAAATTAACAAAATGCCCTTTTGTCAATTATTTATTTTTATTTAAAAAATACAAGGTGTTACATGTACGTCTACCGTACCGCATACTTTAATTATTCCCATATAAAACTGAGATAACTATATTATACATCATACCTTAGTCCCGTTTCACCAGCAACCAACAAGTTAATCAAATAATACAACCAATATGACCGACTCGTGAAACAAGGTCTTAGTTAAGTAACTGTTGCAATGGTCAATGAAATGGTCCAACCCATGTACATCGCCAAGACCACCCTATTGCATTAACACATGGCTGAATCATCGAATGCGCATAGCTCCATATACGACCTATAAACCCACTTTCACTAATAAACGCACCTTAGAAAATCTTTGGATCACTAAGCGATTGTTCTACCATGATAACCAACTTAGGATACAATATTTAATATTCAAACACTCATTAGCAATAGCAACCAACTACCCATACATACATACATACATACTTACATACATACATACATACATACATACATATATACATACATACATATATACATATATATATATATATATATATATGTCTATATACAAAAATGCACACATAATATACATACATACATATATACATATATACATACATACATACATACATACATACATACATATATATATATATATGTCAATATAAGTACATCCAATCATTCCATCAAATTAAGCTGGAAAATCACATCAAAACATCGCATAAATTTCGCCTAAAGTACCCTGAAAAGACCTTGAATTGATCTCAATTTATTATTATAGCCCAACTAGTTGGGTCTAGTTTTACTGGACCAACAAAGCTCCATCGGTTGATAGGTGGCACGACCGATGGCAAACCGGTGGATGTCAGGAATATGGGCGTTTTCTCCTATTAATTCCTGCACTTATATTTATTTTTCATTTTTTTTTCTTGATTTCTTTCTCACGCCATTTTCTCTTAAATTTTTATGTGTTTCTCTTACATTAATGCACTACTAATTCATCAAAAGTTTTGTACAAAAATCATTTCAAAATCCACTCATTTCCCCTTGTTTACAAAACAGATTTTTAATTCTTGAATTATCTATTTTACCTTAAACACCTAAAAATATTTTTTAAAATCATTATAAATTTAGAATGAATTTTATTTAATATAACATATTGAACTTTATTAATAGTTTTCATATGATACACACACACACAAACCATATATAATGTATATTTTCATATAAACACATTTTATTCATAAAAATATCATATTTCAATATATTATCAAATAATGTATATAAGATCATTTGAAACATATTTTAATTCATAATAACTTTGTAAATTACATAGTTTCATATTTGAAATCTTTTTTGTAATCATTTTACTTTATTTTATATGGCATTTTGCATATATTATATGAACAAATTTCTTTAGTTCATAATATCATTTCTCGTTCACTTATATCAATTTCTATAACATAAATTCATTAAAATTTGAATTTATTTAAAAATTTACACAAATACTCATTGTCCATTTCTAAATTATATTACATTCATTTAATATGAATTCTTGTACATATTATCAATATTCATTCTCAACTTTACATATTCAATCTCGTATTAACTATACATCATTTCCATTATTTCAGTTACTAAAATTCGTCACCACTATCATATTTAATTTGGTTTTTGAGAATTTGGGGTATGCCTTTAGGGTAATTCTGTAATTTATTACATATATCTAACTCTATAATCAATCTTGTTTGTCATAAAGGTATTTGATTTCTATTATATACTTTGTTATGCAATAATATAATTAATTAAGTAATTAATTTGATATATATATTAAATATAAAATCCTTAAATGACATGTTATGTGATATTAATTAAAAAGAGTTATAATCATGAGAAAAAATAAAATAATATGTTGTTTTAAATATTCACGGTCGAGATGTTTCGAGAAAGGATATTCATATATCCATTGAGATCACAGTATTTAATGCTCTCCAAATGTTGGGTAGTGTATTACTCATGTCTACTGAAGCACCAACATGTTACATACTAATAGTTATTAGATAACTATGGAATGAATTGTCTGAGGATTTTCTGTTAGTTAATAACAACTAAGTCAAATAAGAAATCTCGAGGGACAATACTTCATGGTTCTCTCGACTTGGGAATTCTATTGAACTTCAATATGGACACTCCACTTTGATTATATTTAAATTGTGGCATAGTGGCCATTGAGTTACTATAGTTAGGTCTGAGTTAAAGCACTAGAGGTACAACACTATTCAATAGAGATTTGGGTCTGAGTTAAAGCACTAGAAGTACAACACTACTCAATAGAGATTTGTCTCCTAAGTTGTATGAGGTTAGTATCGCGGTCATCTGTAGTAAACTCAATGTTAAAATCTCTAGCCAGAGCAGTACAATTAACAATAAATTTTATTATTTAACAAGGGACCTTTTTTGTGGATTAATCGACTTTGATATGAACGATTTTGGAATTTTTGCTAAAACTAGATTCCATAAGTCCTGAAGTGATATAATGTAAATAAAGAGAATCAATGTAAATAATTGTTATTAAAAGTTATAGCTTATATTGTAAAATTGGATTTTACTAAAGCGATTTGTAGGTGATGAATTAAGTCAAACTATCACACCACCAACTGAGGTGACATGCGAATATTAGTATTGTAATTGTTCAAATGTTAATCACTAGTTAAATTCACACAATCAGTTGCATAACCAAATCTAATTAGTCTTCGAAACACCGTTTGATTTAATTAATTTGTAATAATTATAAACTAGTTCAATCAATTAATATTTGTGAATTATTAATTATTATTAAATTTATTATGTTAGGGTGTCGGTAGTAAAGTGGAACAGTATCTAAAATTGTTTGGGGTGCTATTAGTAATTTATTAGGTGCATATTTAAAAGTTGTACATGTGCAAACTGATATACGATATCAATGTGGATTTAAACTGAATTTAAATCAAATAATCTATTAAATGAGTTTGAAGAGATTTTAATCCATATTGGACCAAGTCATGGCTGGCTAGAAAAGGGGAGGTAAAAGTGGCATTTTTGTTTGAACTGGTGAGAGAGGAGTATGGAGACATTTTCTCTAACATTTCATTATAAATTCAGAGCATGGCCTCTAATTTTTCCTTAAAACTTTACCTTCTCACTTTATTATACCTTAGCCAAAAATAACACCAGCTTCTTCTCCATTTTTAACCCGTTTTCACATCTATTTGACTAAAATACAACTAGATCTAGTAGTGAAGCATCAATTGCTAGCAATAGTGGTGCTGATTCAAATTCCAAGAGACTGATTGATCAAGGTGCGGTTCTAAGGCAATTCCACATAAGGTAATATCATATTTTACATATTATATTTTATGAATTCCATCAGTATAATTTTATATGTGTGATAATTGTCTCCCGTAAATATTAAGGCAATAAACAATATTTAATCAACTAATCTACGTAAACCTATTATTTAAGATTCGAAATTTTAAAATAAAGCGCACGTAATTTATTTTTTGACCATAGATACTTTTATACATCTATATAATATTTTATAAATAATATAAATATTGCTTATTATTTTAAATGAACGTTTACTATTTTTAAACCAAAAATAATTTAATCCAATTTTTGATATATATATATATATTAGAATATTAATACGTTATTTAAATAATAAAAAATTAATTTTTCTAGCCGAAAATATTTTCAGTATAATATATATTTTTAATAATTGTTTAATACAATGTTTGCTTTTAAAATTATTATTAAACAATATATATATATATATATATATATATAAATTAATTAAATCTAAAATACATTCTATAATTTAATTTATTTTATTGTTTGGCTGAAATCTATTTATTTTAGTTATTATATAATTATATTAATTTATTATTTGATGCATTATTGAAGTTATTATATATATATAATTTATAAATTCAATTTCGTATTTAAAATAAATAAATAAATTTTTATGGATAAATATGCTTTACACATAATTTTATCAATTTCGAAATTTATTGTATGATATATGAAAATGTCTATAATTCCTTATCCCTGTTAAATTGGTTTATGTGTTTTAAAGAATAAAATTATATATATGTATATGTGTGTGTGTATATTAACAAAATTATTTTCAGCTATGTTTTTAATATTATAATAAGTTTAAATTTAATAAAGTTTTTTAATTAACAGTCTTAAGATCCAAATTTGAATTTAATTTTTTTTACCGGGTCTCATCTAGATATTTTAATCATAAAATTTGAACTTAAAATTTAATGACTTAGTCAAAATTAGATTAGATATTTTATTTTTTATTTTTTGTTTTACATAAATAATTTTAAAATTTAATTAAATTTATTTGTTTTATAAATATATTAAACATTATAAGATAATCATCACATACATAAACGGCAGATGTATAAATTACAGATGGAAATTCCAATATATATATATATACATAGGCATTAGGCATGTACATAATACTATGTTGCACTTCCACTTTATACATATATGAGTGTATCATAATTATATTTATAATTTATTTATCAAATTTATTAATTATACAAATTGGATAATTAAATATAATAAGGTTTTATCTAAGTTAATTAGATTGGAACTAATATAACCCTTTAAACTTCATTGGTCCAATATGATCCAAAATAGGAATTTTTGTTTTAAAATCTACCTATTTCACCCACTTCTAATGAGCCAAGTTCCACCAATAGTATTAGTGCCTAAATCTCTATGCAATCTAATTTAGCAACTTTAGCACTAACTAATAAAACCTACATACCCAATGGGTATTTAGATCTATAGCATCTAGGCTTGATGTAACAAACTAGATTTTCGACCCTTGAAAATCGACACTAACATATACGTCCACTGTATCATATGCCGAACATTCAAATGCCCGAAATACCGATCTATTAGGGTGAAAGAAGATGGTAGAAGATAGAAGAAAAATAAACAACACGGAATCTCATAATGCAGCGAATAATATATAATACAACAATGATCTTTACAAAAAGGAAACATCCTTATTTATATATACAACATCAGAGTACACTAGACTTATCCTTAAATTTGGACAATTACAGAAACCTGTCCTTACATCCACAAACATATAGACGTTGTAATACAATGGAAGAAAAATATACGTTAATACATGTTTGCACAAAAAATGGACAAACACCTCAAAGTCGTATGATTTAGTTGATTTTATGTTGTTCTTAGTAATTTGGGTGAGTTATGCAAATAAGTAAAAAACAGGGGCTAAATTGTAAAAAGACACGCAGATTTATAGTGGTTCGGCCAGAACGTGCCTACGTCCACTTCATATGTTATTCTCTCTTTTCTTTCAGATTACAAGTACAAAGCTTTGTATACAAGTATATGAAAGTTGTTTGAAAGTTCCTTCCGTGCTTGAGCTCTCAAACTTGTCTACGATTGTTGTACCCCTGCCCCTCTATTTATAGAGTGAGGTTGGGGGCAGGGGTCTTGGATGTATATAGCTGCTGATGGGCCTGGGCTGAAGCAATCTGGCCTAGCGCATCTGGTTCGGCGGAGCTTGGTTCGGCCGTGCTTGGTGTGGTTGGTCCGGAGGTTCATTCGGTAGTGGGTGGAAAGATTGTGGTTCGGCATTAGTAGGGAGAGGAGCTGGTCCGGCATTGGTAAGGAGAGATGTTGATTCGGCATGGCTTCTGGACCGGTGTCTTGGTGATTTGGCAGGAGGATGGAGTGACGTTGGTTCGGCAGGTGGTGGCTCGGTAGGCTTTGGTTATGTGTTGGTGGGTTTTGGTCCGGTGATAGGTTGGTTCGGTGATGGTTTGAAGTGGATTGGTCCGGTGGTTGCTTGGACCGGTGATGGTGGTTGGAGCACGGTTCGGCGTGGGTATGGGTACCGAATGGGCACGGATACCGGATGGAAATGGCGAAGCTGATGCCTCTTGGTCTCGTGATTCCATGGGTGAGAATTCGCCCAACATTTGCCCCCCAAAGTGGGGCACGTGCTTGCAGGTGTCGTGCGTTGTTTTTCTTCCAGTTGGTGTAGCTACATTCGGTTTTGAGTGCCGAACCATTTGGTTCGGTTGTCCTGTGTACGTCTATAAATAGGGGCTACACGCCTTCGTTATTCCTTACCAAATCAGAGAGAGCCGAACCAACTTGAGTGCCGAATCAACCTTGTACCGAATCAACCTCGTGCCGAATCAAATTCGTGCCGAATAGGTATGTTTCACTTTTCGCCGAATGGGCTTGAAAATTTTACTACCGAGTGAAAATTATCCAGGTGATGCCGAATGGACAATTGCCGAATGAGTTCGATTACTAGGAATGCCGAATGAAGCTTTAACCTTTAATGCCGAATGAAACTCGAAAACTTGACCACCGAATGGAACTTGATAACTATTCGTTTATATTCCCATACTCCTTGTTCTAATACCATGTTTTTCTTGTGCCGCAGATAAATGTCTCGCAAAGCGGAAACTCGATCAGATAGAAAGAAGTCCAAGGATAGAGAAGGAGAGTCCTCCTCTGTGCCTCAGCCCAGCCAAGACCAGAACGTCATGGACCTACCCTGAGGTCGTTAGTGGACGGATATGGTCTCCAGGAGCTTCTGGACTCCCCGCCCGACTGTTTTCCTAGCTCCCTCAAAGAGGAGCAGCTCGACGCCATATCTCGTTTTTTTGGGATTGATAGAGCGCTCATGGTGCTGCCAGGGGCTTATGCCATTTGATAGAGCGTCCATGAGTCTCTCTTCTCCTTCTTCTCCATTCTCTCCTAAACATTCCTTACGAGAGTCTGCATGCTCTTCATTTGATGATGAGGCCACCGAGGAATTCCCAACTCTCTGCATTTCTTCTTCAAAAGAGTTAGACCTATGTTTAATTCTTTCGCTGCTTGCGATATTGGCAAGTAAAAGTACTTCGATACTAGTTCAAATGTTAAGGCCGTTTTTTCCTCGTTCATCGTTAATTTCTTCTTATTTCTTTTTTTTTGCCTTTTGATTCTTCCTTCTGATCATCATTAGATATCCTGTAGCTCAACTTGGACTTCTCTATCTCATAACTCAAGTCGTTGAAGATGATATTGAACTCTTCAGAAAGGGTCAGAGAAGCTAAACGAGGATCTGAAGGATGGTTTAGAGGAATGGCATTGATTATTTCATCCAAATTTGGTACTTCATTGTTCAAACCACTGAATGATCCTTTACTGAAATCTAGTTGAGCATCATCAAATCCACTGGGCAGACCATCAATATCGTTCCAAAGATTATGATCATCTAAGTAGTGCAATTGGTTATTCATGACCGCAGAAGGACTGATCATGTAATTTCGTATACGATGTTGAAATGTGTAGTCAATGCAAAGAAGATTGAAGCTGGTAATGAATGTGCATTTCATCTTGAGTGTTCTGAGTTCAAGCCTTGCTTCCCCTTCTTTTCTTTTTAGGTTTTCATAACTTGATCGTTTACTGTTTGTTTAATGAATTCCTCTTCTAAATTGGACAGGTGGGACTTCCGATCAACACGCTGGGAGCTCCGACCCTGCGGCTAAGTAAGCTTGGAGAGTTGGTAGGATGAGGGCGAAGCGTGGATGCAGCTGGTTCCTTGTCCGGATTCGGCCACCTTTTGATTTCTTTTTATTGCTGTTTATGTTAGTCCAAAACATTGATGTGACTGTAATAATATTGTTTGTGACGAATGACTTTATGTAATTTCATAACATAAGCTGATTCCCTTATGTTGGAATGTTATCGCTATTTTGTTGTGCTGTGTAAGTGATGTAACTATGCATGTTACTAGTGGCTTGACTGTGCCTGATGCCAAGTTTTTTGCTTAAAGTATAATTTTCTCATTTTGCAACGTAAATGTGATGTGTGAATATGAACTGCAGCTATGCATTAACGTATAAAAGTAGAAGGTACCGCCCTTCATGTTTCGGCTGTGGACGGCAACTTTGTGCGCCCTGTAAGACTAAGCACAGAATGCTGTTGAGTGTCTCGTCATCCGATTGTAAGTTTCTGTTCCCATTAGCGAGCGTTCCCTATTTCATGTCCTGTACTTTCAAGCACTGTTACGGAGAATAGGAGAAAGGTTTTAAATGAAATGGAAATATAGGAAAAGTAAAACTTCCAGTCACGGAAGGCCGTCGATGTGCTTAAGTTCGTGGCAAACGGGTTTTGTAGTCACTTTTCCTAGCTGTGGGTCTTGGAGACATTTGTCACCCATCTTACGCCTCTGCGGGGAGTTTTCTTTTTTACCACAGCCGCACTTAAGACACATCGGAGCCAATCGCGCACAGTAACTACCCGGGCCATTATGGCCCGTAATCGCGGGTATTATTCGATTTACTGTGGCCGGCTAGCGTGGGGGCCGATCGTCAACTGTGAACTGCCCCTGGCTGGCCACACCTTATGTTGGGGCTTATGGTCGGTTCACAGTTGCCGGCGAGCCGAATCGCTGTAATGAGCTGCCATGGCATAATCGGCCTTCTCGGTGGCTTATACTCGGCTTATTATAGTCGGCTTTAAGGGCCGAGGCAAACAATGAGTTAACTCGCGGTAGAGGGATACCGGAGCAAAGTGTCTCATTGGCAAGGGCATAGGATCGTAGCGTACCTGTTAGATTTTGCCCAGGTGGAGTTGTGTTGTGAAGCTCTGAATTGAAATGTCATCTGCAAAGGATTTTGTTCAACAACAAAGGATAAAGCTTAACAAGTAGCCAAGATATAAAGGAACAAGTTAACAAGAGCCAAGTTTTTAAAGTGGTTCGGCACGAAAATGCCTACGTCCACTGATTCTCTTTGTTAATTCACTTCATATGGGCAGTACAAGTTAAGAAAAGTATCGACGGAGGTGTTGGATGTTCCATGCCCTCTGGAACACCTCTCCGTCCACTGTTGACAAAATATAAGCTCCGTTGTGGAGATCTTTATGAATTACATATGGTCCGTCCCAGATTGGATCCAGCTCTCCTGGGCGCGGAAAGATTCGCTTGAGGACAAGATCTCCTTCTTGTAAGCTGCGATGTTTGACTTTGGAGTTGTATAGTGGTGCCACTTTTTGTCTGTGAGCTGCTGCTTTGAGCGCTGCATCATTTCTTCTCTCCTCAATTAGATCCAAAGACATGTGGAGGAGTTCTTCGTTTTCTTCGGGGTTGTAGTGGATCCTACGATGGGAAGGTACAATAGTTTCAACTGGGAGCATGGCCTCTGATCCGTATGCCAAAGAGAACAGAGTATGCCCTGTTGATGTTCTGAAAGAAGTGCGGTAGGCCCATAGTGCTGTAGGTAGTTCGTCCACCCAAGCGCCTTTTGACTTTTCAAGCTTTTTCTTGATTAGAGTCTTGAGAATCTTGTTGACATCTTCGACTTGTCCATTTGCCTGGGGATAAGCTACGGATGAGAATCCCTTATGAATTCCGTGCTCCTGGCACCAGTCGGCAAATTCCTCGCTGTCAAATTGAAGCCCGTTGTCTGATATGATTATGAGTGGAACCCGTACCTGCACAGAACGTTTTTGATCAAGAAGTTGATAACTTTAGTTGAAGATATTTTATTCAGAGGCTCCGCTTCCACCCATTTGGTGAAATTGTCAACTGCCACTATAGCATGTCTGGCCCCGCCTCGGCCCATCGGTAGTTCGCCAATTAAGTCAATTCCCCATATTGCGAAGGGCCAAGGGCTGGTCATCTAAGTAATTTCATTTGTTGGTAGTCAAGGAATCTTAGCAAATTTCTGACATCTATCGCATCTTCTGACGAAGTCTAAGGCATCTTTTTTAAAGTGGGCCAGAAATACCCATATCGGAGTATCTTTTTTGCTAGGGTCTGCCCTCCGGTGTGGTCTCCACAACTTCCATGATGGATATTGGATAGAATTTCCTTGGCTTCTCTTCCAGCAACGCACCTCAATAAGGGGTTAGAGAAGCCGCGCCGATAGAGGATGCCTTCTTGCATTGTGTAGCGGGAAGCTTTCCTTAGAATTTTCATAATTTCATTTCTCCCGTCGGGTAGGGTGCCGTTTTGTAAGTATTCTCGGATAGGGGTCATCCATGTTTCTTCTTCGGTTGCAGCTATCAGATTTACTTGCTCGAAACTCGGGGTTAGTAGCCTTGAGACAGTTATCGTTCTAGAAGTGGTATCATCTCCCATGCTAGCTTGCTTTGCCAGCTCGTCGGCCTCTTGATTTTCTTCTCGAGGAATGTGTTTGATCGAGTAGTGATCCAATTGATTGAGCAGCCGCTTGGTCTTTTTCAGATATGCCGTGAGCCGCTCTCCTCGAGTCTGGAACTCCCCTAGTATTTGATTTACGATGAGTTGCGAATCACTATGAAGACATAAGGAACTGACTCCGATCTCCAGGGCGAGCTCTAATCCGGCTATTACTGCTTCATATTCGGCATCATTGTTGGTGGCAGCGAATTCCAGCCTTAGTGCATAACGCAGCTTTCTTCCCCTGGGAGTGATGATCAAAACGCCTGCCCCCGAGCCTTGTTCGTTCGATGCTCCATCCACAAAGAGACTCCACTTGATGTCCTCTGTTATTTCAGACTGCTCCCTGCCTTCGTTGATAGTGAATTCGGCGATGAAATCGGCTATGGCTTGTCCCTTGATGGCAGTGCGAGGATGGTAGGTGATATCATATTGGCTTAGCTCGATGCACCACTTGAGCAGTCGCCCAGAGGTGTCGGGACGATGGAGCACTTGCCTCAATGGTTGGTCGGTTAGGACTCTGATGGGATGAGATTGGAAATAGTGTCGTAGCTTCCTTGATGTGATTAGTAAACAGTACGCCAGTTTCTCGAGTTTGGGATACCGGGCTTCTGCTCCCGTGAACCTTTTGCTTATGAAGTACACTGGCCGTTGTGTGCGGTTTTCTTCTCTTACCAAAGCGGCGCTTAGAGCATGGGATGACACAACAAGATATAGGTATAGTTCTTCGCCTTCATTCGGAGTCGAGAGTACTAGTGGCCGTTGGAGGTGCTCGATTAGGTTAAGGAAAGCTGCTGAACATTCGTCGGTCCACTCGAATTTTCCTTTGTCTCTCTTCAGGGCTTCAAAGAAGGGAATGCATTTGTCGGTTGCTTTAGATATGAATCGCTTAGGGCGGCCACCTTCCCGTTTAGGCTTTGCATTTCTTTCTGAGTGGATGGTATCTTGATATCTTGCAAGGCTCAGACTTGTTCGGGGTTTGCTTCGATCCCTCTGGCACGGACGATGAATCCCAAGAACTTTCCTGATGACACTCCGAAGGAGCACTTTAGAGGATTCAGCTTCATTCCATATTGGCGGAGTACTTGGAACATCTCGTCCAGGTGGCTTACATGATCGTTGGCTTTTCTTGATTTAACCAGCATGTCATCCACATAGACCTCCATAGTTCGTCCCATCAATTCCGCAAACATCTTGTTGACGAGGCGCTGATAAGTAGCTCCGGCGTTCTTAAGTCCGAAAGGCATTACTCTGTAGCAGTACAACCCCCGGTCCGTGATGAAACTGGTGTGGTCCTGATCGGGGGCGTGCATAGGGATTTGGTTATATCCGGAGTAGGCATCCATGAAAGATAAGAGCTCGTGCCCGGCAGTGCTGTCCACGAGTTGGTCGATTCGGAGGAGTGGGAAGCAGTCTTTCGGGCAAGCGTCATTTAAGTTGGAGAAATCGATGCATGTTCGCCACTTCCCATTAGCTTTCTTTACCAGTACCGGGTTGGCGATCCATTCTGGGTAGATGGCTTCACGTATGAAGTCATTGGCAAGTAAGTTCTTTACTTCTTCCTCGAGGGCTACTGATCGTTCTGCCCCCATACTTCTCTTCTTTTGCTTTACCGGTACCTTGGTAGGATCGATGTTTAGTGCGTGGCATGCTATGTCCGGGGAGATTCCAGTCATATCAGCGTGCGTCCATGCAAATACATCCATGTTGTGGCGAAGAAAATCAATGAGTTGATTCTTTAATTCTCTTTTTAACTGAGATCCGACTCTCAGCAGTTTACTTGGGTCGCGTTTGTCTACAGATACGAATTCCATAGCCTCTGCAGGCTCGGCGGTGGCCTCCTCCTCTTTGTCCCTGGGGTCTAATTCATTGAAAGGATCACTAGTATACCGAAGAGGAGGGGCTTTCTTTAGTTGCTATGCTTCCAAGCTTTTCATGCAGAGAATAGTCTCTGCATTTTTCCCTTTATCTCTCCTGCGATTATTGCGAAGTTCGGTTACATAGCAGTCCCGAGCGGCGTCTTGATCCCCTTCTACTTCTCCCACTCCATTATTCGTTGGGAACTTCATCTTCAGGCACCATGGGGCAAGGACAATTTGGAAGTCGGACAAGGCTGGTCTTCCTAAAAAGGCATTGTAGGCTGAGTGGTTGTCTATTAGCACGAATGTTTGTTTCCGAACGGCGGAGCGGGGATGACTTCCCAATTCAACAAAGAGATCCAATTGTCCGAGGGGCATCTTTGCTTCTCCAGTGAAACCGTGTAGCGGTTTGTTGCAGGGAGACACGTCCTTCATTGACAGCTTCATTTTGTCGAAAGCATGCTTGAACAGAATATTCACTCAGCTTCCAGTGTCTACTAGGATTCGAAAAACTTCAGCTGGGCCGAACCAGGAAGAGATGACCATAGGATCCATATGAGGGTATTGCCTTCCTTCTAGGTCGCGCCACTGAATGTGATGTCATTATTTTCCTTCCGCTTAGGGTGGCGTTCTTCCACAACAGAATTGACGCAGTCTCCCTCGCTTCTGAGTGAGTTTCCATATCTTTCCATTTCTGCCCAGCTTTTGTCGGCGATGTGTGGCCCTCCAGATATTGTATGAACCACTATCTTCTCTTGACTGGAACCGCTGGTGTTGCGGTTTCCTCCACCTGTTTCTGGGTGGAGCTGCCCTAGGTTTTCCTTGGCGGGAGCTGGAGTCCTGTCTTGGCCCTTTACATAGCGTTCCAGCCTCTTTCTCCTGATGTGTTCTTCAATTAGGTCTCGGAGATGGCGACATTCATTGGTATCGTGCCCATGAGACTCGTGGAAACGGCAGAATTTTCCGGACTGGATTGCGCGATCTGACTCTTTCTTGTACGGGGGGCGCTTGTATGTAAGTTCGTCCTGGGTGGCCAGGAAGATGTTCTCGACTGTTTCATTCAAGGGAGTGTAAGCGTCGAATCTCGGTCCTGGTCGGTACAAACGCTTTTCTCCCTTCTTGCCCCTGCATTGTCTCTAGAGTCGTTTCTCCGAATGTCCTTCGCTGCAGCGGGGGCGTTTCCATGGGCCGTCTTAGCCTGTGGTCCTGTCTGCCTTTCAGTGGCAGCCTCTTCGAGTCTCATGTACTTCCCAGCTTCATGGAAGAAATCGGGCAAGGTAGCTGGTTTTTCTTTAGTTAGTCTTCTAGCAAACTTGGTATCCGGATGCACACCACTACAGAGGGCCATCATGACAAGTTTCTCATCCGCATCTTGAACTGCTGTCGCAACGGCATTGAATCGGGTTAGGTATTGCTGCAGTGTCTCTCCGGGTTTCTGTTTGACAGTAGATAGGGAGTAAGCATCCTTGGGTTGTTCCACATGAATGCGGAACTGGCTGATAAACTTCTCCTTCAACATTTCTCATGAACTGATGGATCCTTGGGGTAGATGGCAGAACCAGGAGGTAGCTAGATCTGCTAAAAATAGTGGAAAGCATTTGCATAATACTCCTTCCGTTGCCCTGCTCATGAGCATATGTTGTGTGTATCTTTGCAGGTGTACAACGGGGTCAGAGGTTCCCATGTATGGTTCCATTGTCGGAATTTTCCACTCTCGGGGGGTGATGGCAATTTCAATATCGTGGATGAAAGGGCTGGTTACCCTAGCACCTATCCCACAATCTCTTTGGTCCCGTTGGACGCATTCTCTGAACAATCGTGCCATCCTCTCATCGGAATATGGGGCAGATAAGAAAGAGCTTGGTTCTTCCCTGCGGGATCGAATCTGTCTGGATGGCCTGTAGGGGTGGTATAGTCTATCACTTCTGACGTTATCCAGTGGCTGTCTTTGGCTGCTCGGATGCATGCTAGGACCAGCTACAGTTGGCCCCTGCCTTGATCATCCCCTGTGGGGTTCTGTTTCGAGCATTTCCATGGGGTCAACTTCGGGCTGGGTTCTAGCTCGGCTCCGTTCAGCGGGGTTTCTATGATTAGGCGGCATGACTGGCTCAGCTACATCCGACCCTCGCCTGGTGCCTCCCCCATTGGGTTCGGTTCCAAGCGCTTCCTCGAGTCGGAGTTCGGGCTGAGTCCGGGCGCGGCCCCTATCATTGTTGTTCCTGTTGATAGCTTCTTCGAAGAGGGAGGACCTTTGTTGTCTCCGAGATCCTCCAGATTGAGACTCACCCCATGATTCAGTGTTGCGGTTGGATTCTTCGGCATCCCTCAAGCGTGACATGAGTTGGTTCACCAAAGCTTCTTGTTGGGATGCGAAGCGGTTAGTCACTTCAACCACAACTCTGTCTAGGTCTGCCTTAGTGATTGCTGCCGGTTGTTCCGCGGCAGGGGCAGTCGGAATTGCCTGATCTACATTTGGCACTGCTATCGTAGTGGGATGGTTCTCTTGATCTGGATCCACTGGATCTGGAGCGCTGCTAGTTGCAACGTTCTTTCCCTTGTTGGCGTCTTTTCTCGGCCTGGAAGTCATGTTTCCTAGGCAATAAAGGGTTCTATTGGGAAAGAAGGTTGAATGAGGGGAGCTGAAGCTTCGAGTTCCAAGCTCTCAATGAAAGCACCAAAAATGTTTGCACAAAAAATGGACAAACACCTCAAAGTCATACGATTTAGTTGATTTTATGTTGTTCTTAGTAATTTGGGTGAGTTATGCAAATAAGTAAAAAACAGGGGCTAAATTGTAAAAAGACACGCAGATTTATAGTGGCTCGGCCAGAACGTGCCTACGTCCACTTCATATGTTATTCTCTCTTTTCTTTCAGATTACAAGTACAAAGCTTTGTATACAAGTATATGAAAGTTGTTTGAAAGTTCCTTCCGTGCTTGAGCTCTCAAACTTGTCTACGATTGTTGTACCCCTGCCCCTCTATTTATAGAGTGAGGTTGGGGGCAGGGGTCTTGGATGTATATAGCTGCTGATGGGCCTGGGCTGAAGCAATCTGGCCTGGCGCATCTGGTTCGGCGGAGCTTGGTTCGGCCGTGCTTGGTGTGGTTGGTCCGGAGGTTCATTCGGTAGTGGGTGGAAAGATTGTGGTTCGGCATCAGTAGGGAGAGGAGCTGGTCCGGCATTGGTAAGGAGAGATGTTGATTCGGCATGGCTTCTGGACCGGTGTCTTGGTGATTCGGCAGGAGGATGGAGTGACGTTGGTTCGGCAGGTGGTGGTTCGTTAGGCTTTGGTTATGTGCTGGTGGGTTTTGGTCTGGTGATAGGTTGGTTCGGTGATGGTTTGAAGTGGATTGGTCCGGTGGTTGCTTGGACCGGTGATGGTGGATGGAGCACGGTTTGGCGTGGGTATGGGTACCGAATGGGCACGGATACCGGATGGAAATGGCGAAGCTGATGCCTCTTGGTCTCGTGATTCCATGGGTGAGAATTCGCCCAACAATACATCTTGACCATCCAACTCCTCTCCAACTCCAAAATATTCGGCTAAATATGGGAAAACATGTTCGGTCTGACCCAAGAATTACAAGGAATAACGCCCTGGTCAGTCTGGTAAACCCACTTGAGTAAAAATCAATAACAAGTAACAACCAAACTTATTTCTACATTTAAATTTTTTTCGGACAAAGAGTATCTCATAAGACTACACCAGTACACCGCACGTAAAAACGGATGGATTTACCTTACGATAATCAAAGCATTTGATATCAAAATCCAGTGATATTATCATAGGGTCAAGGTTTAAAGTAAATAGATAAAATAGCTAAAATGCTTGCATCTCAAATTCAAACATACTGGGCTCTAAATCAAAACCGTAAGGCACGTATTGGAGATTGGTTCCCAACAATGGCAAGGTAAGGGACTCATCCGATGATACACCTCTAGAAAATGCACTGACGCTAACAAAGAGCCGGTTGCCCCTTTAACATGGCAGACCAGATTTCCTCACCACCTTGACACCGAGGCCTTGTACTACCACGGTGTTTGCACGCGAACCAACTCTTAAAGGGACATCTAGAACGGGGTGATCGCTCCTAATGGTAGCTAACTACATAGCTCTGCTACATGCCCTATTTTTTCCATTCCTCCCAGTTGTGAGGCTTGAGGATACGCTTTACTTTTTTAAATAGAAATCCATCTTGGAATTCTAACACTACCCTTCAAGCGTCAATGCAATGCTAGCATTCATCCATACAAGTTCATTCTGGGTCTGAATGAAACCAAAGGCACTAACTCTACTACATTCATTTTGGAATCACTCTCAGGACTAGTAGCAGTAGCCCTTGCACTTCAAAGAGCACCATCTTCAATAATCATCAAGATGTCTTCCACTCGAATGTACGTGTTGGTTTGAAGTGGTTTTCAGATATATAAATCCGATCCCGGTCTCTCTGTACCAACAACCGATAATTCTCGGTTGACTCATTCCTAATTTTTTGAAAGTAAGTACTCGAGTCTCATCGAGGAACTCAAATTTACATTCATACTTCCTAACACAAATTGGGTCAAACTTGATAGTCGGTGATTTAACTATCAAATAAAAAACCAACAACCAATTCTATTTGAGATTTATTTATCATAGCAATCACTGAGCCTCAAAACATATCTTATTTAGTAAATCTCTTTCAAAAACATTCATATATTTATCTTTTTGACATAAGTATATTCATGAAATATTTGTATGATTTTCCATTACCTAATACTCTAAAAAGGATTTAACTACGTTATTTAAAATGGAGAAAAAGATAACTCTAAGCACTATTCCGTCGGTGTAAAGTGTGGAACGGATAACCTATACCACCATTTTTAAAAGGCCGGCCTTGAGAAATCCAAACCTTAAATTCTCGTTTTGTTTATATTAAATAAATTTATTTATAAATTTTCTTTATCCATGAAATCCTTTTTCCTTTAACCCAAACCCGTTTACAAAACATTTATCAATCTCCATACTCATTTATGAACTCTTTATAATTATTCAAACCTAGTTATGAAACTTCTTTATAAACTTTCAAACCTTGTATAAAACTTTCCTTTATAGACATTCAAATCCATTCATACAATCTTTGTATTAACATTAAAACCATTTCTAAAACTCCCTTTAATGAATACCACACAATTATTTATAAAACTTTTCAAGTCAAATCATTTGTAACAACCCAAAATTTAAGGAGGAATTAATAAATAATTATAAGTGAAATGAAATAGTGTTTATAATTCGAATTCGTTTGAAATTAGTATTGAAATTAATTAGCAGTAGATTTACTGAAATGTTTCAATTAGAAAGGGAAAAGGGAATTAAATTGTAATGATTCAGTTTAATATAAGAACTTGCATTTTTTTCAAAATGGAATGAACATTTTAAATAAAAATAGACGCATGTTTTGAGATAAATAAAATAAACTTCTCATTTTTTAATATATGTATGATTTTATAAAGAGAGAGTTTGTTTTGTTACAAAGGAGAAAAAAGAAGAAGGTATAACAACATATTTAAAATGAAGGCATTCACTTTTATAAATTTAGATGACGATGTTTAAATGAGATGGGTTACTGTAAATGAAAGAAAATATAACTATATATTTAAAAAAAGAAGGCATTTAATAAAATAAATGTTATATTTTGATAAGAAAAGGCAAAAGTGCATTATGGAAGGATTACATTTCTTATAAAAAATCTAAGGTATGTTATTTCTTTATTAGTAAAGAATAAGGGTCAGTTTTATTTTTAAACATAAAAACGTTAATACCAATCAACTAATGTAATTGATTGCTCAATTTAAAGGTAAAGAATTAGATTACTAATTAATACACAACATACATACATGTTTGTGGACATATGTTATTTATCTAATTACAATAGATATAAATATCGAAAAAAATGTAGACATAACAATTCACATGTAATTTAATGAATTCAGATTTTAATATATAGAATATTGACATAACAATTCACATGTTATTCATCCAATTAATTCAAAAGTGAATATGTACAATACTGCCATTAGAATTTCTAGTTATTTATTAATTTATTTAGACATAAACACAAAGAAATATTTACATGTTAGTTTACTTATTTCATATGTAAATGTGGAAAGATATTGATATGTTGTTTATTTATTTATTTCAGACATAAACATGTAAATTAAATGGGATGTTGAAAACTGAAATGAAACATGCGAATAAAGAGAGACACATGGAAATTTAATATGAAATGTCACAAATTCGAAATTAATTAAGGAGAAGAAAACATTATTTATAGTTGTATATTATTGAGGGTGTAATTAATTAAATAAAATATAAGATAAGGCGCCGACAAGGCGCATTGTAAGATTTAACACAACAATGAGTCAGTAGAAGTTTCTAGAGATTCTAATCTACGGTTAAAAGCACACCTAAAACACTATAAATAGGACCTAAACTAACCTCGGTTTTCACTTTAAAATCCAAACCTAGCCTCCATTTCTCTCTCTCAAATATTTACCTACATTCATCATTTATAAAATAAAATTATATTATATATATATGTGATGACCCGCCCTTCTACTCTCAGAAATACGTATCATCATTTAAGAAAGAAAGGGATAGAAATAGAAAATAATAGAAAGAAAGAAATAACAACATCAGAATCTCACAGCGGAACGGAACAAAATATAATACATCAGATAACTATTACATAGTTATACATATATCAGAGTTATAAAATATCACACACATGACAGTCATATATACATCTGTCAATACATACATCCTAAATACAAAATACACTAACTAACACAGCGGAACTAGATAGATATATAGATACGTTTGGAATTCCTGCTCCAAGCTCCTCCAAAAACTCAAAAATCCAACCTATTACTTGGCTACTCCTAAAAATTTGAGTACCCAAGAGTTTATGAAAAACAAAATAGAAACTCTGGGTCAGACATGGGTCTGGTATGAGTAAACGGTTCAAATTTGTTTAACTTTGAAAAATATTTGAAAATAAAGGTATCACGTAAGACTCCCCACACATAAATACGGGTAAGTTTTTACCTTACGCTAACCAAAACATTTTATAGGAAATCCAGTGATATTATAATAATGTCTAGGGTTTTCAAGTAAATAGAAAATAGCCGAAATTGTTACATGATTAAATTCCAGCTACTAGCCACGAAAGTGGGTAACATAAATCAAAACCGTAGGATCTCATAGGGAAAATGGATTTCCATCAATGGCAGGGCTACTGGGATACCGCCCGTCACATTACGGGGCCTAGATCACCGTACCGAGGATCACTCCCGACCCCTTACAACACAAGGCCGGAACCATTCCTTACTGAACAGTCCCGAACAAGATAACCCCGCGGTTGTAGCTAGCAACCGCCTACACAGCCGAAATAAAAAGGGACATCTAGACAAGGGTATATCTCGTCCTGCTTGGGCATGACACACCTAACCTTGCTGCACATCCCCTGTTTTAGTCATTCTCGATTGAGGAGGCTTGAGGCTGCGATTACCTTTATAGAACATATCTCTTAGAATGCTCATCGTCCACCTGTGATTTGTTGAAAGCATTCAATCCATACAAGTTCGTTTCGGGTTCGAACGAAACCGAAGGCATTATCTCGTTACACTCATTTTGGAATCACCCTCAGAGTTAACGACAATAACCCTCGCATTCTGAAACACCATCTCGATCTTCACTTGAGAATTCACGACCTAACGTTTAATTTGGATCGATGTGGTTTTCGGATAATCATAAATGACACCCGATCCCGGTCTCATCGAAATCCAAATGCCATTTTAGAGGCAAAGTTGTTTATTAGTTTTAAACAGTTTAAATCAACACTTTGAATTCAAATAACATTTAGCACAGATAAGCCATACACAATCATCATAGATATATCAAAGCATATCAGAGAGCATCACAGAATATCACCAAACATATATCACAGATCAGATATTCTACATATACAACATTCATAAGCGAAACATCTTCAATTCTTATTGTAATTAATTCAAATTAAATCAATTACTTGAGAATTAATCAATTAACCCTGTTTAATTAATCATTAATTATCAATTAGTTAATTATTCCATTTCAAATTATTTATTTAATAAATCATCTCTTAGTCAATTATTAAGTCTTAATTACTTAATTAATTATCCTTAATCATTAATTAATAATTTTATTTATTAATTAATAAAACTTAATTATCCATTTTCTAACTACTAATTACTTAATTAATCAATTATTAATTCTTAATTAAATTCCTTAATTAATTAACTATTAATCATTCATTAATTAACCTAAGTAGTTAATTACAATTTATTTATTTCTTAATCATTAATTAACCAATCTCTAATTATAATTATAAATTAATCATTCTTAATTGCTTTTCTAAAAATAATTAATTAATATTAATTATTCAACTTCATTAACATTCTAAAAGACTTCTTTTACTTTTTGAAAATCAATATATTACTAACTACAAACTTAAGTGTTAATTAACTTTATTCTTAACTTAAATTAATTTCTTAATTAAAATAATTAAGAGTTTAAGAACATTGTTAAGCTTTAACTAAAATAATTAAAACTTGAATAAAGTCTTAACTTAACTGTTAAACACTACTAAGTTTACAGTGTTTAAACAATTTGCTTAACCTTCATTGTAAAATGCTGCAGTTGAAACCCGAGAACTATCCCTATGATACTCGAGTGTTACTTCGAGTCCCCCGCCCACTTGCTCCGAGTCTCTTTCCTGCACGCATTCTTCTTGTTTTTTTTTATATTTGCTTCTAGTAATTTAAAGTTTTAAACTAAGTAAAGAGATCAGTAAAACACGTTTATTCACTCGAACGCACTTAGCATAAAACCCGAAGCTTCCACCATATTAACTCGAGCACGACTCGAGACGCAAGCCTTCGATGATACTGACACAACTCACCGCGCCGTACACGTGCACGGCGACGCGGCCAAGTTCCGATGAACCCCAACCATTCAGGCAAGTCGCAAACCACACAAAAACACGAAAACCAAACACGCCTCACCTTCTCAAATTCGAAATCGAAAAAGGACAGTTTGCTTGAAAAACTATAAACACGACCCATCAACCAAACACCTCGCCACCGCCTCATAGACCACCAGAGACGCCCAAAATTTATCCACACCACGACAACACGACAAGCTTCCACCCTCCAAAACCTTGTGACACTCGATCACGTGTAGGCGGCGAACACCCCTCGATTACAGACACCTTCAAAAGCTCGAGACTAAACCCTAAAATGGTCTCGTTTCTTAAATTTACTCAATAGAATTTTTTTTTGATAATTTTGACGAAATCACAAATGCTTAAACTTGCTTCAGCACCAATTTCAACATTTAAAATTGATTCAATGGTTCGAAAATGGGAAAAGTGCAATTTTGGTTCAAATGTAAACTTCTCTTAAAATTCCAAACTAAAAATCTTCGTTTTTGTTTCAAAAATCTTGTTTTCCAGTAAGGATTCGAGTTATGATCGTGAATTAATATTTTACAACAATCCATTTTTATCAAAATATGACTTAATTACCTGTAAACAGATTTCAGTGATATATTCTTACAACATGGTTTAAATCAACTTCTAAAAATCTTAATTTAATTTTAAATCTCTTGTTTGATTGAAAAATGAAATCTTTACAATGATTCAGTTGAATACAATTTAAATTTGAATGATAATCAACCCTGATCCATAACAGAGAAGAACAATACGCAGAGTGACATATATATACACAGAATCATATCCGAAGATAAAGCATATACAAACTATACTGTTAATGAATCACGAACTATTTTAATTAAATTAAACTTTAAAAATCTTTGTTTACTCACCAGCAAGATTTTGTTGAACAAAGCACAATTTCTGTATTATGAAAGCTGTAGTTTGAATCTGCCTGAATTCTTGTCTGCTTTAGTTTGAATTGAAATTGAGTTTGCTTCTTTCTCTTGTTTTTTTTTTGTTTTCTCTGGTTTTCTTATGTTACTGAACGAACTAAACAAAAAGATGGACACATATATAAGATAACATGATGTTTAAGGGAGGCTTTATCTGGTTAGCTTCTTTGTTAAGATTTTTATAAATATTTTGAATTGACTAAATGTTAGGCTGAGATGATAGCAATTAAATGCTTTAGTTTCTAAAGATGTTTACACACTAATTATTATGTTTGCTGCATAAAGATATTTTGTATGAAAGTATATACTTTGCAGTTAGACCTATGGCTTGTGAATGAAGATACTTTGTGTAAGAAATGTTTGTTTTTATTAACTTCTAATTTGAATAGTTTATACACATATGTGTCCGGTTTTACTTTATACTTTTGGCTTTGTTTATGAAGATATTTTTGTATGTGAAGATAATTTGTTTTAGAGATGTTTTTTTGTTTTATCAACTTCTAGCTTGAACTTCAATATACATTTTTGTCTGGTTTACTTTTTATACCTTGTGCTTATTTTATCCTATACTTTGTGTTTCATTTAATTCTTGTTTTTATTTACATTTGTATTTTATGACTATCAATATTTAAATTAGATTCATAAGTTTTGCTTACATTTATACTTATTTTTATATTTATTTCTATTTGTATTTTAACTTTCAATATTTAAATTCCATTCATATGTTTGACTTACATTTAATATTTATATTTTGTATTGATAAACTTTGATTTTATTTTAAACATTAGATGTTAACAAGGTAAGCATTTTAATTTAATTATATAAGATAAATTTTATTGTATATATTATTTAGAGATTTAATTTAAATGTTCCAAATCAATTTTCCTTATCAAAATACAAATTTATATAAACAAATGGCAATTATTTCAAAAGATTTAATCATTTTAAAATGATGAGTTCACTTTTTATTTAATTGGATTAAATATTTATTAAAATAATAGGGCCAAAATCCAGGGTCGTTACATTCCTCCCCCCTTAAAAGAATTTCGTCCCCGAAATTTAAAACAAAGATAATTCAAAAGCTGTTATATCAACCCTTCAATCATACATATCATTCATACATTAGCAAACAATCAAACAGTCTATCCTAACAAACATCACTAGCTATCTGGACAAAAATCCGGATAAGCTTTTCTAAAACTATCCAGAGTTTCCCAGGTGCAATCTCTGGGATCCTCGTTCCGCTGCACTTTGACAAGCTTCACAACCTTACTCCTGAGTTGCCTCTCATCTTAATCAACAATCCGAATTGGATTCCTAACCACAGTCAAATTCGGCTCAACTTTCAAATCTTCCTGGATTACTGGTTCTACAACTAATGATGGATCTTGAACAAATTGCCTTAGATGGGATACATGGAATACATTATGAATTCCAGTCATTTGTTCTGGAAATTCAACCCTGTAAGCTACAGCACCAATCATTTCCAATATCCGAAATGGACCAATATATCTCGGGCAAGTTTTCCTGTCTTTTCGAATCTAATAGCTCCTTTAAATCGGAGAAACTTTAACAAAAACTAAATTACCAATCTCGAATTCCAATTGTCTTCTTCTTTTATCGCGTACTTCTTCTGACGAGAGCAGCTCTCATCCTTTTCTTGATAAGCTCAACTTTAGTAGAAACTTCACGAATCAAATCTGGCCCAAGCACAAGACGATCTTTCGACTCTATCCAACAGGATGGGGATCTACATGGTCTTCCATAAAGAGCTTCATAAGGAGCCACCTCAATACTCGCTTGGTAACTATTATTATAGAAGAATTCTACCAGATGAAAATGGTCTTCCCAAGATCTACCAAAATCCAAAACACAAGCTAGCGGCATATCATCTAGAATACGATTTAGCCTCTCCGTCTGTCCATCCGTCTGAGGATGATAGGCTGTACTCAATCTCAAACTCGTTCCTATAGCTGATTGCAGAGCCTCCCAAAATTTACTAGTAAAAATAGGATCACGATCACTTACTATGCTAACAGGAACACCATGCAATCTGACTATTTCCCTCAAGAAAATCTCTGCCAGAGAAACTACAGTACAAGTTGCCTTAACGGGTATAAAATGGGCGCTCTTAGTTAAGTGATCCACAATAACCCATGTTCCTTCGTTTCCTTTCTTGGTTCTTGGCAAACCGTCGATAAAAACCATTGAAATCATCTCCCATTTCCATTATGGGATTTCCAAAGGCTGCAACAAACCGACTGACTTCTATTGATCTCCTTAACTTGCTGACAGATAGCACAACTATTAACAAAAGCAGCTACATCCTTCTTCATGCTCGGACACCAAATTTTTTTTCTCATATCTTTATACATCTTAGAGACTCCTGAGTGAATATTCAGTCTGGAGCGATGACAATCAGTTGAGATTTCTTCCCTCAATCCTTTTATATTAGGTACACACAAACGACCATTAATCCTCAAAACACCTTGATCATCTACCTAGAAATCAGAATACCGACCATTCTTAGTTCCAAGAATTAGTTCCTCAAAAGATCTATCCTTCAATTGCTTACTTATAATTCTTTCCTAGAGAGATGGAACAACTTCCAAAAGAGACAAAACTGCATTCTTGCTAAGAGCATCAGCCACAACAATCGCCTTTCCCGGGGTATACGGAATATCCAAATCATAAGATGCCTGAAACTCGACCCATCGCTGCTGCCTCAGATTAAGATCCTTTTGAGAGAAAAGATATTTCAACGGTTTGTGATCCGTGAATAACTTAAACTTCTCTCCCAAGAGATAGTGTCTTCAAATCTTCAAAGCAAAAACAATGGCTAACAATTCAAGATCATGCGTAGCGTAGTTCCTTTCATGTGGCTTTAATCGCCGACTCGCATACGCAATTACTCTTCCATTCTGCATCAACACTGCTCCCAGTCCAACTATACAAGCATCTGTATAAACTTCAAATTTGCTCTTCCCATTCGGAATAGCTAACACTGGTTAGCCTCATCTTCAATTCCTGGAAAGCTTCTTCACACTGGGATGTCCATTTGAATTTAGCTCCTTTCCTTGTTAACTTAGTCAGATGCGAAGAAATAACGAAACGGTCCTTGATAAACTTCCTGTAGTAGCCAGCTAATCCCAGAAAACTGCGAACTTCCGTCGGTGACTTCGGTTGCTTCCATTCCAGAATAGTCTCCACCTTCGCTGGATCTACAAAGATACCTTTACCAGAAACAATGTGCCATAAAAATTTAACTTCCGATATCCAGAAATGGCATTTCGAGAACTTTGCCTTCAAAACATGCCTCCTCTGAGTCTCCAACACTATTCTCAAATGCTGCTTGTGCACTTCTTCTGACTTAGAATAGACCAGAATATCAACGATGAACACCAGAACAAACTTATTCAATACATCTCGAAAGACTCGGTTCATCAGATCAACACAGAACCCTAGCAATCCATCTGATTTAGTGACAAACACTGCAGCAGAACCCCAACAAGAAAGACTGGGCCTAACCAACCCCTTCTTCAAAAGATCTTGAGTCTACTTAACTAACTCTTCTCTCTCTCTCTAGGAGCCATCCTCCTACTAGGCTTAATTACCGGCACTGCTCCTGGAATCTAATCAATACGAAATTCTATCTCTCGATGTGGAGGCAGACACTTAACTTCTCCAAATACATCAGGGAAATCTTGGACCACATCGATATCTTCAACCTTCTCATGAGAAGTCTCAACTCCATGCAAAAGACTACTCAAGTGAATTCCAGAATTATCACAGGGCACTCTAGCTATCCTACCCAAATCGGTTTCCAAAGAAACTGTTCTCTCATCACAATTCAGAACAGCCTTATATTTATCGAGCCAATCCATCGAAGAAATGGATCCACTCTGCTACTTCGTAAATTACCTCAAGAAAAACTACTAACCAGAAAATCTCCTTGATGGCACATAGAACACTTCGAGCTACAATGCTGACTCAGATGCCAAAGACTTCCTATCCAAAGCTCTTCGAGAAACTCGGACCTCGAACCAAACAGAAACATCCTACTGAACTTAGCCACAACACCGAAGCAGACACACTTCCTAAACTTGTTCCAAAGAAACATCTTCGGAGACATCCGAAATCACTGTGTCTCATCACACAGCTACTACATCCGGAGGTATTAAGATATCATGACTTGCTTCCGTCCAACCGACAGATCCAAACTCTGGCTCATCCAAACTTACACTTCAAAGATGAACTCCGAACCTTAACAAGTTTCCTTCAGAGATCGATGAAAACCTTACACCACCCAAATTTAGTCGAGACGGTAATAGGTCTACAGTCTCGACAGATACACTTCCAACCTCAAGCATTCAAACCCCAACCATTGGTAGTCGTGTTATACACACCACTACGCTATCTACCTATATAACTTATATTGGAAAACCCGAAAAGGTAACCCAACAAATAGGTATATATATATATATATATATATATATATATATCAAAATTACAAATACGCTCTTCCAAGAAAGAAATCACTCAAGAGGCTAGGTATTCGCTCAACCTAGCACTCTGATACCACCTGTGACGACCCGCCCTTCTACTCCTAGAAAGACGTATCATCATTTAAGAAAGAAAGGGATAGAAATAGAAAAGAATAGAAAGAAAGAAATAACAACATCAGAATCTCATAGAGGAACGGAACAAAATATAATACATCACATAACTATTACATAGTTATACATATATCAGAGTTATACAATATCATACTCATGATAGTCCTATATACGTCTGTCAATACATACATCCCAAAATACAACATACACTAACTAAAACAGCGGAACTTGATAGATATATAGATACGTCTGGAACTCCTGCTCCAAGCTCCTCCAGAAACTCAACAATCCAACCTATCACTGGGCTACTCATAAAAATTTGAATACCCAAGAGTTTATGAAAAACAAAATATAAACTCCGAGTCAGACATGGGTCTGGTATGAGTAAACGGTTTAAAGTTGTTTAACTTTGAACAATATTTGTGTAACAATCCGCATATTTGGACCATTTAAATTGACAATAATCCTCACATGTCAATTTAAATAATACAAAACACGAATCATTATGGGATTATAAATACATAAATGTAAATGAGAATCAATACAACATCACAGTCACAGAACAGTCACAGAATAATGCAGCGGAAATACATCGTCATAATAGCAGTTCATGAAGCTACTACATATAGTACAACAATGCCTATACAAAAGGTGACTGCAAGGAAATACATAAATGTCCAACAGACACAGACATCAAATAGATAGATAAAGATAAATGCTAAGTCTTCAGCATCTTCAACCAACCTTGATCAGCAAACTGGATAGCTTCAGACTGACCCGAGCATATACAAAAAGAAACACTCGAGTCAGGACTCAAAATCTTATGCAGGATAATCAATGCAGGAAATAAAGTTCATAACTCAAAGATGAATAAAATAACATCTCTAAGGATCCGATAAACTATCTATATATACAATAGAATACAGTATGTAGGTAATGTCTATTCAGTAAAATAGAATATTAAAATAGCGTTAAGGCGTTACCATAATTCCCCTTAACACATTTTATATTCCCAAAAGCATATACAAAACCGTAGTTTCCCCAAAACCGGAAGTCACCAGAGGGCAATCCATATACTCAAGGTACAAATCAAAACGTAGTGGTCGCGAATAGGATAATCAGTATGACAAGGTACATGAGGCAATACCAACTAGGATACTAGTAGTTGCGTGATCCGGACTGATGTTGAGCATAGTAGCTACTATCTCAACACCGCGAAACAACACTCCCAAATCAAGGGTGCACCCAAATCGAATCACAAAAGTAATAGATATGGTATCGAAGAAGTGTGTCCGCTAGAGGTGGCGATCCTCAATGGCCCGGCGCGGCTCCTGTTTTAGTCATGTCAGAGGTCATCCAATATCGTTCTCTTTCTTTAGTCAACGCGTTCACCAAACCATCCACTTCATTCTGGATCAACACTCCGCGTATAATAGTTATTAAAGTGGTTTTCGGTATCGACAGAGAGTATGTCCATATCCGATCCCGGTCTCTTCAACAACTACGTATTTATTACCCGATGGTCGATTAAATTAACGTTTAAACAAATCAAAGTCCAAAAGTCAAGGTGCAAATTTGACTTCCAAAATTTGACATTTTACGATTCAATTTATTTTAGATATTTTTAAACATATTTCCAAATGAAATTTTCGCTCAAACATTGAGTTGACAATTTAAAATTTAGTAATCAAGTTTGATTTAAGGTCTAAAAGTCGCTTATTAAATTTAGTTCAAAATCAATGGATTCAATTTAAAGGTAAACTTAGTTAAAATACTAGCTCAAGTTCAATTCATGTCACTTTATGTTTATATCCACTGTTATCATACATTCAATTAAATCAACTTTATTAACTAAATTTCCCCTTTCAAACTTCATTGGTTTATTTACCGATTCAATTAAATTTCAAATCAAAGAAGTTCATTTCCATATACAATGTCCTGATTTGGTAAATTCGTTAATATTTAAAATCCTTTAATTCAAATTTTCCCTAATTTAAATTCATTAAATTAGTAAGTCAAAATTTCCTAAATCTCAATATAATATATACAAGTTCAATTTATTACATTAAAGCCTGAGTTTAAAACTAGAGCTAACAAATCTTTGAATCTTTAAATTATTAAATTCTAAAACTTACTTGCTTCCAAATCTTATTTCACTTAAAATTTCAATTCATTTTATCCAATTTGGTAAGTTATTAATCCGTTTCAATTTTAAATCCGCTAATTTATTCCAACTTAAATTCCTAAGTTCGTTATTAAATTTCCAAACAAATTGTTAAGTTCATTCCTTAAATTAAAATATATTTCAATTTCGAAAGTGGTTTTGTTGACCAATCGGGTTTCTTATTTTATTTTCTATCCTAGGCCAAATTGTTTAAATGGGGTATTTATCATTTCAACCCAATATTATTCAATATAAAATAAAGCATAGCAAAGGGAACTTGCAGTGTGATAACTGGGATGGTGTCAAAGTAAATAAACAAGCAATAGCAACCATACATACAATTTAACAATTTATTAAATAATCCCGAAATAATCGTATTAACTTACATTTGTTATTTATGCAAATTAATATAATTATTCCAAGAATCTACACTATCGTTCATGTAGATTAAAGATTATTATCTTATGGTTTCACTTGGTGTCTATTATCACATTTCTACATCAATCATAGATACAATGGTTCAAAGTGTAGTTAATGCTATTTCTACGCGACGGTTGATTTAACAGTTAAGGGGTCAAGTTCAACATATATAGTCCAATTTAAATTTTGTCGACTATCCTATATCCATTTCAATTTCATATTTCAAATTCACTTACATTAACAACCAAATTCAATCATCACATATCAAATTTTAGTGTCACACTTGTTTGTCGTGAACTAACAATATTAAATTTTTAACTTGCATAGTGATTTGCAATCCTTATTTCAACAATTCTAAAAATCAACAATTTAACATCCAAATTAACATAAACAACCATTTATCACTTGATTATCATAGCATAATAGATTGAGTCGTGAATGAAATATTCACCTTGCGTGGTTGAAGAAGATGATGGCGAAGCACGAAGACGAATAGACAAAATAGGCCCTAACAAGCACGACGCAAAATGAACACAACTGCAATCAACAAATAATTAATCAATAATTTGTTTATTGCAATATATATATCGATTGGGTATATATATAAACCATACCAACAACGGAACAAGATAGATTCGACAAGCAGCAGAGAAATCTAAGACTCCGGAGCACCAGCTGGAACAAAGCACAGCACAGTAACATATGAGCAACTAGAATTTCAAACTCACTCCGCTATGCAGGTACAGACTTCACATACATCTTTTTATACATGGATATACTATCAAGCAACTGTTTGCGAATAAATATATGTATTTAGTAACTGTACCTAATAAAACTTAAAGTTGTATACCCGTATATACATAAACTTATAGATATAAATTTTCCAAACGAACATATACGGTAATAATAAAGGGAAATCTACTTTTGGAAACGGAACAACTTTATATATTTTTCTTTCTACTGAGACCTGTAGCTTTGTACACAACTATTCCATTCCAGGACCAAACTTGTAGCTTTGTATAAGCATGGTAGGGGCTGATGGGGTCGGTACAGGGGAAGGACTTGCACGTGGTGGCTGCAGGGGTTTACAGTGGGGTCGCGCGTGGGTGGCCGAGTTGATAGTGGGCGGAGGCCAGTGGTGGGATGATGGAGCACGGAGGCGCGTGGACCGTGTAGTGGACGTGGCTGGTAGGGGGGGAAAGGCGGTGGAGGTCGGTAGGCTGTGTACGCGGGAAGTAGGCGGTGTGGCGAGCCTGGGTTGGAGCGGAGGAAGTGCTGATAGTGGGGTGGGGACGTGCGGAGGTGACTGGGCAAAGTCAGGGGACGGGTGGCGGAGGCAGTGGCCGATGCGGAGGGGGTGATGGTCGTATGGGTGGCCGGGGTGTGGCGGTCGCGGGTTGGGCAGTGACGGGAGCGGTGGTCTTGGCCGGGCAGTGGAGGGGAGCGGTGGTCTTGGCCGTGGGCTGGGCAGTGGAGCCGGTGAGGTAGGTGGGCGACTGGTGGCAGCGAGGGGATTCATGTTGAAGAAAATAAAGGTGGAGAGAGAGAAGGGAAGGAGGAGCTGGGGAGGGGGTTCACTTTCCATTATGCAGTAAATAAAACAACAGAGGAAGAAGAAAGGGGTGAGGGGAGGTGAACAAGGTTTGAAGAACGAAAAAGAAAAAAAAATTTCTTAACAGAGAGGAATTTTGTTTCTCTAACCTGTAGCATGAAGTATGAAGAAGAGGGGTTAGTTCTAGCTGCCTGGGAGGACGAATATATAATAACAAAGATGTGGAAAGTGAGAAAGAGAATGGAATTATGCAGAGAAAAGGGACAGCTATCACGGAGGACGTCTTGTGCAGAGCATTTAATAAAATCAGAGGATCCAGTGTGCACAGTTAATGCAATGATGTTTTTTTTTTTTTTTTTTTTTTTTTTTTGAAAAATGGTGGCTATTTGGGTTCCCAAGGCCAGCTGAATGGTTCAAAACTTTTGAATGCTGGGAAGTTTGGCACTGGTTTATACTGCGTAACGGACTGGTTTCCACTCCGTTACAATTTATCGTTTGCAATGCCGAACTCCGATTAACACAAACAAATATACCGTTTTGATCAGCGCGTCGAGGCGGACACAACGGTATGAAAATATTTATGGTTTGACAATTTCGCCAAGTGATAATCCTTATTTAACCATTTGCCCGAGTGCATATTTTACTAGCAATTAAGAGCGAAATTTGACGAAACGAAATGCGCCGTCGAGTTCAGAATATTTTTCTTATGCAACACCGAGAAAATATTTGAATTCGGACGATAGGAATTTTATACGTAAGATTTAAACTGATATGTAAACGCGACGAGCGAAATTTACTTCAATATTTTTCAACGAAATTTGGCGCACGCCTATGTCTACCTAGACGCATTCCAAATGTGAAGTTTGGTTGGCAACGGAAATCGTTTGTGAAAATCCGAATTTCTACATCAAATAAGCGATTTAAAATTTTAAACTGGGTCTGAATTTCAGGGTCGTTACATTCTCCCCCACTCAAAACCTTTCGTCCTCGAAAAGGAACAAAGGAAAGTGGAAGAACAATAAAAGAGGTACGATAGATATAAATTAGATTATCGGATAAAGAAAGAATATAGAATGGAATTTTTACCCTCAATAAACAATTCTGGATTAGAATCTCGGATACTCTCCTCGGTTTCCCAAGTACAATCACGATCATCGGGACTCCATTGGACTTTGACTAGGCTAACAGCCTTCCTTCTAAGCTGCTTCGTATTCCTATCAACGATACGAAGAGGTCTCCTCTCTATAGTCAAATCCGGCTCAATATCAACCCCATCCAACTGAGCAATAGGAATGGTCATGGATGGGTCGTGTACAACCTTCCGAAGATGTGAAACATGGAATACGTTGTGCACGCCCTCAAATTTCTCCGGTAGCGCAACTCTGTAGGCTAGTGTACCAATTCTCTCAGTGATAGTGAATGGTCCAACAAATCTAGGAGCGAGCTTCCCTCTACGACCAAATCGAACAACATTCTTCAAAGGTGATACTTTAAGAAATACCTCATCCCCAACCTGAAAATTTAAATCTCTTCTACGCCTATCTGCATAGCTCTTCTGCCTATCCTGTGCGGTCTTCATCTTCCTTCTGATCTCATTAACCTTCTCGGACGCTTCCATAATCATCTCTGGGCCAAGAACTAATCGATCACCATGCTCAATCCAACAAGCTGGCGATTTGCACGGCCGTCCATATAAAGCTTCGAATGGTGCCATATCAATACTCGCCTGATTATAAAGATAGTTATATTTCAATTCAAAAATTTTACTTATTCAAATTGAAAGTTTTGGATTACCTGATAGCTGTTATTATAGGTGAACTCAACCAAGTGGAGATGGTCTTCCCAAGACCCACCGAAATCAATAATGCAAGCACGGAGCAGATCCTCCAAAATCTGATTTACCCTCTCCGTTTGGCCATCCGTCTGAGGGTGATAAGCGGTACTCAGATTCAGTTTAGTGCCCAAGACGTCCTGAAACGCTCCCCAGAATTTACTAGTGAACAAGGGATCTCTATCACATATAATACTAGATGGAACTCCGTGAAGTCTGACAATCTCTCTCATATAAATCTCGGCCAAACTCGAAGCAGTACGAGTGGTCTTAACAGGAATAAATTGAGCAGATTTTGTCAACCTATCAACAATCACCCATATACTCTCGTTGCCTTTTCTGGTTCTCGGTAATCCATCGATGAAGTCCATGGAAATCTGATCCCATTTCCAACATGGAATCTCCAGGGGTTGAAGTAATCCTGCCGTCTTCAGGTGATCGGCCTTGACTTGCTGGCAAGTGGTGCATCTACTGACATATATGGAAATATCTCTCTTCATCCCACTCCACCAATATAAACGCTTCATGTTTCGATACATCTTGGTGACACCAGGATGAAATGAAAGTGATGATCGATGGTTCTCTCTAAGCACTTCTTGTCTCAATCCATCAACATTAGGAACACAAATACGGTTGTCAATCTTCAGAACTCCATTACTATCTATCTGTGCTCCTATTTTACTGTCAGCATTACCAACTCTACCAAGAACTAACTCCTTCATGCGATAGAGTAAGGTGTCCTCATATTGCTTAGCTTTGATGCGATCCATCAGAGATGGGGAGATAGTAAGCTGAAAAAGCATGCTTTCTACAAGGTTACAACATGACAATGCTTTGCTACGGCTCAAGGCATCAGCTACAACATTTGCCTTCCCAGGAGTATAATTGATGTCGAGATCATATGCGGCTAAGAATTCAAGCCATCGGACTTGTCTCTGGTTCAAGTCCTTCTGAGAGAAAATATACCGCAAGGACTTATGATCTGTGAATAATTCAAATTTTGTCCCCAAAAGATGGTGCCTCCATAGTTTCAAAGCAAATACCACTGCTAGAAGCTCTAAATCATGAGTTGCATAGTTTACTTCATGAACCTTCAACTGGCGGCCAGCATAAGCAATAACCTTTCCCTTTTGCATAAGGACAGCACCTAAACCTTCTCGACAAGCGTCGGTATAAACAGTTAATCCTTCACTCCCGTCAATAACCGCAAGAACTGGGGCTGAAGTTAACTTACGTTTCAGCTCATTAAAAGCTGATTCACACTTCTCACTCCAAATAAACTTGACATCCTTCCGAGTTAAAGCAGTCAGTGGGGCAGAAATCCGGGCAAAGTGTTCAATGAATCTGCGATAATAACCGGCTAGGCCCAAGAAGCTACGGATATCAGTAGGAGTTTTGGGAGTCTCCCAATCCTGTAGATAAGTTTCAAATTATAAAGGAATACGATGGATCGAATAGAAATAACGAATAGGATAGAACTTACATTGATTACGGCGATCTTAGCTGGATCGACCGAAATCCCGTTTTCAGAAACAATATGGCCAAGGAATCGTACTTCGTCTCGCCAAAAGTGGCATTTCGAAAACTTGGCTTTAAGCTGATGATTTCGGAGAGTTCCCAGAACATAAGCAAGGTGTGTCTCATGCTCTTTCTCATCTTTGGAGAAGACGAGAATATCATCAATGAAGACGAGAACAAACTTGTTAAGGACATCACGGAAGACTCTATTCATTAAGTCGACAAAATAAGCAGGTGCGTTGGTCAAACCAAATGGCATAACCAACCATTCATAGAATCCATTCTCGGTACGGAAAGCTGTCTTATGAATACTATCTTCTGCTACTCTGAGTTGGTGGAACCCAGTGGCTAGATCAAGTTGTGAGAAAACTTTAGCTCCATGGAGCTGATCGAATAAATCATTGATGCGGGGCATCGGATAGCGGTTCTTGAGAGTGCGTTTGTTTAATTCCCGGTAATCTACACACATGCGAAGAGATCCATCTGATTTGGTGACAAAGACGACTGCGGCGCCCCATTCAGAACAACTTCTCCTAATCAAACCCTTAGCGAATAGATCATCAATTTGGGTTTTAAGTTCAGCCTTTTCTTTAGGAGCCATCCTTCTGTGAGGGAGAACAACGGGAGTAGCTCCAGGAATAAGGTCAATGCGGAAATCAATCTCCCGCTTTGGTGGTAGAGAGTCGACCTCTCCAAATACATCAGGAAATTTCTGAACAATAGGAGTAGTGCTAAGATCGCCCGGGTGAGCATCAAGAGAGAATATGAAGCTTCCGGCATATTTCTGAGGTGATTTGCATTCGATGACAAGCGGTAGACCCTTGTCATTGACTAGAGAAATAGATCGAGCTTTGCAAGAAATAATAGCATTGAATTTTCTCAACCAATCAGCACCCAACAAAATGTCAAATGCTTCGAAGCCAAGCACGTAAAAATCCCAAGTGAATCGATATCTTCCATACAAAAGCACAACCTCTTTGCAAATTCTACTGAGGTTGGCAAGTCCTCCAATAGGGTTGGAGACGCATAAGGAAGTAGTAGCAAGAGTTGGTTCTAATTTGAGCTTATTACAAAGATCAATAGATATGAAGCTATGAGATGCACCAGTATCGAACAATACCCGAACAGGTAAATTATGAAATGTAAAAGTACTTCGTAAGGTACCTCGGTCATCCTGAGCAGGTGGTGGAGGTGGTGCAGGAGTGGTGACAACATATACTCCTGATGGTGTGCCTTTCTTCCTCAATGGGCAATCTCTCTTGAAGTGACCTGGCTGGAGGCAGACATGACATAAATCATTCCTCATCTGAGAAGGTGGTGGAATAGCAGCTCCGGTGGATGGACAACTATTAGCATAATGGCCCTTCTTATCGCATTTGAAGCAAGTGATCTTAGCAAGGTCGATTGGGCTTTTCTGGGCATATCCTAATCCTGTAGTCTTTTGCCAAGCTTTCTTTTGCTGATCGAAGTTCATCTTCCTCTTTCCGAGCTGGCTGGAAGAGGGCTGAGTAGGAGGGGCTTTGGCAGTGGGTCCCCTTGGCTTTGCCTCATATCGAAGAGCATAGTCGACAAGCTCGGTGAAGGTGCAGTGAGTGTGGCCAGTAAGCAAGTCATAATACTCTGGTCTAGCTCCCATAATGAACTTCTCGTTCTTTAGAAGTGGTGTATCGATCAATCCTGGGCCAAACTTGGAGAGTTCGTTGAATTTCCTCTCGTACTCGGAAATAGTCATATTGCCTTGCTTAAGATCCATAAAAGCTCTATAAAGTTGGGTTTTCCCAGCAGAGGGCATCCACTGTGCCGAGAAAGTATCCCTAGTCAAAAGATAGACTAGATGAGTAACATTTTAAAGATTGCAAGAAGAATTAGACTACGAAATCCAAATAAATTTATACCTAAACTGGGCCCAAGTGATGGTGTTCTCGTCGATACGGGAAGTAACCGATTCCCACCAATCTTGCGCGGCATCTTGAAGTTGCCACGCAGCAAGCTGACGCTTCTGAGCATCAGTGATCTCCAATCCAGAAAATATCTTCTCTAAGCCTTTGAGCCATTGCTGAGCTTCGATAATGCCCTCGGATCCAGAAAACTTAGTACCTCCTAGCTGTGTATATTCCTTGCTAAGAGTGGTGAATTTGACTGGAGCTGGGGCGGCAGGTGCAGCCTGGGCAGGACCATGGCCTCTTCCGCCCCTATTGTTTCTTCCGGTGCTCATCCTGAAACATCGAAAGAGATTTAGAACCAAGGGTAGAAAATCATACAGCTTGAAGAAAAACAAATGAACGAATCAAAGAAGTTTGAATTTTAAAGGATCGGGATATTGAATTGATTCTCCTCATTCTAGGGTATTGCTACCCTATCTCTAATGAGTTTATATAATCCCAACTAAGGTTTTAGGGAAACCAAAGCTCTGATACCAACTGTAACAATCCGCATATTTGGACCATTTAAATTGACAATAATCCTCACATGTCAATTTAAATAATACAAAACACGAATCATTATGGGATTATAAATACATAAATGTAAATGAGAATCAATACAACATCACAGTCACAGAACAGTCACAGAATAATGCAGCGGAAATACATCGTCATAATAGCAGTTCATGAAGCTACTACATATAGTACAACAATGCCTATACAAAAGGTGACTGCAAGGAAATACATAAATGTCCAACAGACACAGACATCAAATAGATAGATAAAGATAAATGCTAAGTCTTCAGCATCTTCAACCAACCTTGATCAGCAAACTGGATAGCTTCAGACTGACCCGAGCATATACAAAAAGAAACACTCGAGTCAGGACTCAAAATCTTATGCAGGATAATCAATGCAGGAAATAAAGTTCATAACTCAAAGATGAATAAAATAACATCTCTAAGGATCCGATAAACTATCTATATATACAATAGAATACAGTATGTAGGTAATGTCTATTCAGTAAAATAGAATATTAAAATAGCGTTAAGGCGTTACCATAATTCCCCTTAACACATTTTATATTCCCAAAAGCATATACAAAACCGTAGTTTCCCCAAAACCGGAAGTCACCAGAGGGCAATCCATATACTCAAGGTACAAATCAAAACGTAGTGGTCGCGAATAGGATAATCAGTATGACAAGGTACATGAGGCAATACCAACTAGGATACTAGTAGTTGCGTGATCCGGACTGATGTTGAGCATAGTAGCTACTATCTCAACACCGCGAAACAACACTCCCAAATCAAGGGTGCACCCAAATCGAATCACAAAAGTAATAGATATGGTATCGAAGAAGTGTGTCCGCTAGAGGTGGCGATCCTCAATGGCCCGGCGCGGCTCCTGTTTTAGTCATGTCAGAGGTCATCCAATATCGTTCTCTTTCTTTAGTCAACGCGTTCACCAAACCATCCACTTCATTCTGGATCAACACTCCGCGTATAATAGTTATTAAAGTGGTTTTCGGTATCGACAGAGAGTATGTCCATATCCGATCCCGGTCTCTTCAACAACTACGTATTTATTACCCGATGGTCGATTAAATTAACGTTTAAACAAATCAAAGTCCAAAAGTCAAGGTGCAAATTTGACTTCCAAAATTTGACATTTTACGATTCAATTTATTTTAGATATTTTTAAACATATTTCCAAATGAAATTTTCGCTCAAACATTGAGTTGACAATTTAAAATTTAGTAATCAAGTTTGATTTAAGGTCTAAAAGTCGCTTATTAAATTTAGTTCAAAATCAATGGATTCAATTTAAAGGTAAACTTAGTTAAAATACTAGCTCAAGTTCAATTCATGTCACTTTATGTTTATATCCACTGTTATCATACATTCAATTAAATCAACTTTATTAACTAAATTTCCCCTTTCAAACTTCATTGGTTTATTTACCGATTCAATTAAATTTCAAATCAAAGAAGTTCATTTCCATATACAATGTCCTGATTTGGTAAATTCGTTAATATTTAAAATCCTTTAATTCAAATTTTCCCTAATTTAAATTCATTAAATTAGTAAGTCAAAATTTCCTAAATCTCAATATAATATATACAAGTTCAATTTATTACATTAAAGCCTGAGTTTAAAACTAGAGCTAACAAATCTTTGAATCTTTAAATTATTAAATTCTAAAACTTACTTGCTTCCAAATCTTATTTCACTTAAAATTTCAATTCATTTTATCCAATTTGGTAAGTTATTAATCCGTTTCAATTTTAAATCCGCTAATTTATTCCAACTTAAATTCCTAAGTTCGTTATTAAATTTCCAAACAAATTGTTAAGTTCATTCCTTAAATTAAAATATATTTCAATTTCGAAAGTGGTTTTGTTGACCAATCGGGTTTCTTATTTTATTTTCTATCCTAGGCCAAATTGTTTAAATGGGGTATTTATCATTTCAACCCAATATTATTCAATATAAAATAAAGCATAGCAAAGGGAACTTGCAGTGTGATAACTGGGATGGTGTCAAAGTAAATAAACAAGCAATAGCAACCATACATACAATTTAACAATTTATTAAATAATCCCGAAATAATCGTATTAACTTACATTTGTTATTTATGCAAATTAATATAATTATTCCAAGAATCTACACTATCGTTCATGTAGATTAAAGATTATTATCTTATGGTTTCACTTGGTGTCTATTATCACATTTCTACATCAATCATAGATACAATGGTTCAAAGTGTAGTTAATGCTATTTCTACGCGACGGTTGATTTAACAGTTAAGGGGTCAAGTTCAACATATATAGTCCAATTTAAATTTTGTCGACTATCCTATATCCATTTCAATTTCATATTTCAAATTCACTTACATTAACAACCAAATTCAATCATCACATATCAAATTTTAGTGTCACACTTGTTTGTCGTGAACTAACAATATTAAATTTTTAACTTGCATAGTGATTTGCAATCCTTATTTCAACAATTCTAAAAATCAACAATTTAACATCCAAATTAACATAAACAACCATTTATCACTTGATTATCATAGCATAATAGATTGAGTCGTGAATGAAATATTCACCTTGCGTGGTTGAAGAAGATGATGGCGAAGCACGAAGACGAATAGACAAAATAGGCCCTAACAAGCACGACGCAAAATGAACACAACTGCAATCAACAAATAATTAATCAATAATTTGTTTATTGCAATATATATATCGATTGGGTATATATATAAACCATACCAACAACGGAACAAGATAGATTCGACAAGCAGCAGAGAAATCTAAGACTCCGGAGCACCAGCTGGAACAAAGCACAGCACAGTAACATATGAGCAACTAGAATTTCAAACTCACTCCGCTATGCAGGTACAGACTTCACATACATCTTTTTATACATGGATATACTATCAAGCAACTGTTTGCGAATAAATATATGTATTTAGTAACTGTACCTAATAAAACTTAAAGTTGTATACCCGTATATACATAAACTTATAGATATAAATTTTCCAAACGAACATATACGGTAATAATAAAGGGAAATCTACTTTTGGAAACGGAACAACTTTATATATTTTTCTTTCTACTGAGACCTGTAGCTTTGTACACAACTATTCCATTCCAGGACCAAACTTGTAGCTTTGTATAAGCATGGTAGGGGCTGATGGGGTCGGTACAGGGGAAGGACTTGCACGTGGTGGCTGCAGGGGTTTACAGTGGGGTCGCGCGTGGGTGGCCGAGTTGATAGTGGGCGGAGGCCAGTGGTGGGATGATGGAGCACGGAGGCGCGTGGACCGTGTAGTGGACGTGGCTGGTAGGGGGGGAAAGGCGGTGGAGGTCGGTAGGCTGTGTACGCGGGAAGTAGGCGGTGTGGCGAGCCTGGGTTGGAGCGGAGGAAGTGCTGATAGTGGGGTGGGGACGTGCGGAGGTGACTGGGCAAAGTCAGGGGACGGGTGGCGGAGGCAGTGGCCGATGCGGAGGGGGTGATGGTCGTATGGGTGGCCGGGGTGTGGCGGTCGCGGGTTGGGCAGTGACGGGAGCGGTGGTCTTGGCCGGGCAGTGGAGGGGAGCGGTGGTCTTGGCCGTGGGCTGGGCAGTGGAGCCGGTGAGGTAGGTGGGCGACTGGTGGCAGCGAGGGGATTCATGTTGAAGAAAATAAAGGTGGAGAGAGAGAAGGGAAGGAGGAGCTGGGGAGGGGGTTCACTTTCCATTATGCAGTAAATAAAACAACAGAGGAAGAAGAAAGGGGTGAGGGGAGGTGAACAAGGTTTGAAGAACGAAAAAGAAAAAAAAATTTCTTAACAGAGAGGAATTTTGTTTCTCTAACCTGTAGCATGAAGTATGAAGAAGAGGGGTTAGTTCTAGCTGCCTGGGAGGACGAATATATAATAACAAAGATGTGGAAAGTGAGAAAGAGAATGGAATTATGCAGAGAAAAGGGACAGCTATCACGGAGGACGTCTTGTGCAGAGCATTTAATAAAATCAGAGGATCCAGTGTGCACAGTTAATGCAATGATGTTTTTTTTTTTTTTTTTTTTTTTTTTTGAAAAATGGTGGCTATTTGGGTTCCCAAGGCCAGCTGAATGGTTCAAAACTTTTGAATGCTGGGAAGTTTGGCACTGGTTTATACTGCGTAACGGACTGGTTTCCACTCCGTTACAATTTATCGTTTGCAATGCCGAACTCCGATTAACACAAACAAATATACCGTTTTGATCAGCGCGTCGAGGCGGACACAACGGTATGAAAATATTTATGGTTTGACAATTTCGCCAAGTGATAATCCTTATTTAACCATTTGCCCGAGTGCATATTTTACTAGCAATTAAGAGCGAAATTTGACGAAACGAAATGCGCCGTCGAGTTCAGAATATTTTTCTTATGCAACACCGAGAAAATATTTGAATTCGGACGATAGGAATTTTATACGTAAGATTTAAACTGATATGTAAACGCGACGAGCGAAATTTACTTCAATATTTTTCAACGAAATTTGGCGCACGCCTATGTCTACCTAGACGCATTCCAAATGTGAAGTTTGGTTGGCAACGGAAATCGTTTGTGAAAATCCGAATTTCTACATCAAATAAGCGATTTAAAATTTTAAACTGGGTCTGAATTTCAGGGTCGTTACAATTTGAAAATAAAGGTATCGCGTAAGACTCCCCATACATAAATACGGGTAAGTTTTTACCTTACGCTAACCAAAACATTTTATAGGAAATCCAGTGATATTATAATAGTGTCTAGGGTTTTCAAGTAAATATAAAATAGCCGAAATTGTTACATGATTAAATTCCAGCTACAAGCCATGAAAGTGGGTAATACAAATCAAAACCGTAGGATCTCATAGGAAAAATGGATTTCCATCAATGGCAGGGCTACTGGGGTACCGCCCATCACAGTACGGGGCCTAGATCACCGTACCGAGGATCACTCCCGACCCCCTACAACACAAGGCTGGAACCATTCCTTACTGAACAGTCTCGAACAAGATAACCCCGCGGTTGTAGCTAGGAACTTCCCACACCGCTGAAATAAAAAGGGACATCTAGACAGTGGTATATCTCGTCCTGCTTGGGCATGACCCACCTAACCTTGCTTTACATCCTCTGTTTTAGCCATTCCCGGTTGATGAGGCTTGAGGCTGCGATTACGTATATAGAAGATATCTCTTAGAATGCTCATCGTCTACCTGACGATGCGTTGAAAGCGTTCAATCCATACAAGTTCGTTCCGGGTTCGAACGAAACCGAAGGCATTATCTCGTTACACTCATTTTGGAATCACCCTCAGAGTTAACGACAATAACCCTTGCATTCTGAAACACCATCTCGATCTTCACTTGAGAATTCATGACCTAACGTTTATTTTGGATCGATATGGTTTTCGGATAATCATAAAAGACACCCGATCCCGGTCTCATCGAAATCCAAACGCCATTTTAGAGGCAAAGTTGTTTATTAGTTTTAAACAGTTTAAATCAACACTTTGAATTCAAATAACATTTATCACAAATAGGCCATACACAATCATGATATATATATCAAAGCATATCAGAGAGCATCACAGAATATCACCAAATAAATATCATAGATCAGATATTCTACATATACAACATTCATAAGCGAAACATCTTCAATTCTTATTGTAATTAATTCAAATTAAATCAATTACTTGAGAATTAATCACTTAACCCTGTTTAATTAATAATTAATTATCAATTAATTAATTATTCCATTTCAAATTATTTATTTAATAAGTCATTTCTTTGTCAATTATTAAGTCTTAATTACTTAATTAATTATCCTTAATCATTAATTAATAACTTTATGTATTAATTAATAAAACTTAATTGTCCATTTATTAACTGTTAATTACTTAATTAATCGATTATTAATTCTTAATTAAATTCCTTAATTAATTAACTATTAATCATTCATTAATTAACTTAAGTAGTTAATTACAATTTATTTATTTCTTAATCATTAATTAACCAATCTCTAATTATAATTATAAATTAATCATTCTTAATTGCTTTTCCAAAAATAATTAATTAATAATAATTATTCAACTTAATTAACATTTTAAAAGACTTCTTTTACTTTTTGAAAATCAATATATTATTAACTACAAACTTAAGTGTTAATTAACTTTATACTTAACTTAAATTAATTTCTTAATTAAAATAATTAAGAGTTTAAGAACATTATTAAGCTTTAACTAAAATAATTAAAACTTGAATAAAGTCTTAACTTAACTGTTAAACATTTACTAAGTTTATAGTGTTTAAAAAATTTGCTTAACCTTCATTGTAAAATGCTGCAGTTGAAACCCGAGAACTATCCCTATGATACTCGAGTGTTACTTCGAGTCCCCCACCCACTTGCTCCAAGTCTCTCTCCTGCACGCCTTCTTCTCTTTTTTCTTTTTTTATTTTCTTCCAGTAAGTTAAAGTTTTAAACTAAGTAAAGAGATCAGTAAAACACGTTTATTCACTCGAACACACTCAGCATAAATCCCGAAGCTTCCACCATATTAACTCGAGCATGACTCGAGACGCAAGCCTTCGATGATACTGAAACAACTCACCGCGCCGTATGCGTGCACGGCGGCGCGGCCAAGTTCCGATGAACCCCAACCATTCAGGCAAGTCACAAACCACACAAAAATACGAAAACCAAACACGCCTCACCTTCTCAAATTCGAAATCGAAAAATGATAGTTTGCTTGAAAAACTGCAAACACGACCCATCAACCAAACGCCTCGCCACCGCCGCATAGACCACCAGATACACCCAAAATTTATCCACACCACGACAACACGACAAGCTTCCACCCTCCAAAACCTTGTGACACGCGATCAGGTGTAGGCGCGAGCACCCCTCGATTACAGACACGTTCAAAAGCTCGAGACCAAACCCTAAAATGGTCTCATTTCTTAAATTTACTCAATAGAAAATTTTTCTAATAATTTTCACGAAATCGCAGATGCTTAAACTTGCTTCAACACCAATTTCAACATTTAAAATTGATTCAATGGTTCGAAAATGGGAAAAGTGCAATTTTGGTTCACATATAAACTGCTCTTAAAATCCCAAACTGAAAATCTTCATTTTTGTTTCAAAAATCATATTTTGCAGTAAGGATTCGAGTTATGATCTTGAATTAATATTTTACAACAATCCATTTTTATCAAAATATGACTTAATTACCTGTAAACAGACTTCAGTGATATATTCTTACAACATGGTTTAAATCAACTTCTAAAAATCTTAATTTAAGTTTAAATCTCTTGTTTGATTGAAAAATGAAAACTTTATAATGATTCAGTTGAATACAATTTAAATTTGAATGATAATCAACCGTGATCCATAACAGAGAAGAACAATATGCAGAGTGACATATATATACACAGAATCATATATCCAAAGATAAAGCATATCAAACTACACTGTTAATGAATCATGAACTATTTTAATTAACTTAAACTTTAAAAATCTTTGTTTACTCACCAGCAAGATTTTGTCGAACAGAGCACAATTTCTGTATTATGAAAGCTGCAGTTTGAATCTGCCTGAATTCTTGTCTGTTTTAAGTTTGAATTGAAATTGAGTTTGCTTCTTTCTCTTTTTTTTCTCTGGTTTTCTTATGTTACTGAACGAACTAAACAAAAAGACGGACATGTATATAAGATAACAGGATGTTTAAAGGAGGCTTTATCTAGTTAGCTTCTTTGTTAAGATTTTTATAAATATTTTGAATTGACTAAATGTTAGGCTGAGATAATAGCAATTAAATGCTTTGGTTTCTAAAGATGTTTACATACTAATTATTATGTTTGCTTCATAAAGATATTTTGTATGAAATTATACACTTTGCAGGTAGACCTATGGCTTATGAATGAAGATACTTTGTGTAAAAAATGTTTGTTTTTTCAACTTCTAGTTTGAATAGTTTATACATGTATGTGTCAGGTTTTACTTTATACTTTTGGCTTTGTTTATGAAGATATTTTTGTATGTGAAGATAATTTGTTTTAGAGATGTTTGTTTTATTTTATCAATATACATGTTTGTCTGGTTTATTTTTTATACCTTGTGCTTATTTTATCGTATACGTTGTGTTTCATTTAATTCTTGTTTTTATTTACATTTGTATTTTATATTTTGACTATCAATATTTAAATTAGATTCATAAGTTTTACTTACATTTATACTTATTTTTATATTTATTTCTATTTGTATTTAAACTATCAATATTTAAATTACATTCATATGTTTGACTTACATTTAATATTTATATTTTATATTAATTGACTTTGATTTTATTTTAAACATTAGATGTTAACAAGGTAAGAATTTTAAGTTAATTATGTAAGATAAATTTTATTGTACATATTATTTAGAGATTTAATTTAAATTTTCCAAATCAATTTTCCTTTTCAAAATACAAATTTATATAAACAAATGGCAATTATTTCAAAAGATTTAATCATTTTAAAATGATGAGTTCACTTTTTATTTAATTAGAATTAATATTTATTAAAATAATAGGGCCAAAATCCAGGGTCGTTACAATATACACAGTCAAGTAAAAAATGGAGATTGTACAAATTAGAGGAGATTTCTAAAGAATTTTGGTTGTTGTAAATTAAAGGGATTCTAGCTTTTGTCTAAGGTGAGTGATCATAATTATTTAGATTTTTAAGTAGTTTAAACTAATAGGTTTCCTAATAGATGTAGTTTTACAACGATATTTGGAATAACCTTTTTAGTAATTTATTTACGGTTTTTAGAATTATTTTAAGTATATTTCTTTTAGCTATTCTTTTCAGTTGATTTTAGTTTATTATTGTTAATTATAGTTTCTTTACAGTATTTTAATTTATTTACTGTTATTTATGCGTTATTTACATCCTTTTCCTATGCTTTGGATTTTCTTCTTTTTTCAGTTTTCTTTTATTTCTTCGTCTTCTTCGCATATGGATTAGAATAGAAAACGCGAATATGGATTAAAATTATAAGAATACTGAAATAATGGAACATAGGATGTAAATTGTAAAGACTGTAATAAAAATGGAACTAAGACTGAAATTGAGCCTAATTATGATATTAATGTAAGAATTTGTCTAATTAAAGATAATTGCCCTAGTTATAAATTAGAAATATAACTAAAAAGAGTATAAGATGAAAGAATATTATTTTTGCACTTAGACTTTGGGTTAAGTAATAAGCATGATTATAACGTAGGTTATAATAAGAAATAGAATAGAATGAGGCTTATTTTAAGACTTAGGATAAATAAATAAGCAAAGATAGTAGAGATAAATTTTAAAGGCTTATTTAAATAATTTATCTATGTTAATAAGTAAAGATGAAAGTAGGACCTATACCAAATAGCATTCCCCTATTATTTATATAGACACGGCGTTTCACATGAACCTTAAGTGAGACGAGGAGCACGATTATGCTAATAATGGTAGTAATTGGACAACACGTAGAAGTCCAAATCATGGGGATTTGGGCAAGGGGCGTAACTAGATATTGTTTGGATGATGAGCTAGTACCAACATCATTTCTCTTATTAATTCTATGAATACGGTGTTTCACATAATCCTGAAGTGTGGCGAGGGGCACGCTTATGGTAGAGCTTGAGGTAATAAGAAGACCAAATAGGTGGAACAACAGGCAACGCGAGCTTAGTGGTGGTCACGCGTGCGACTACCAGTGATGGCTCATAAACTGTTATAAGTTCCAAGTTCTTAGCGTGCATGTCTTTCGTAGACACCGTTGTCTTTTGTGTAGGGAGCTATATAATGTCTAGTCCACAGTAGATACTTTGCTTGTCATTCATAGACACCCTTGCCTTCTGTACAGGGGGCAATATAGTGTCTAGTCCACAATAGGTCTATGGAGTAGCAAACTGATCAAAGGGTAGAATTAGGATTTCAGCCTAATTACAAGGCTAACTAAAGCAACTATCAAAGACAAGTGCAAACAATCGAAGTTAATCAATTATGTCAATTTAGTTAATTCGTATTTATTTCCAGCTTATTCTATCTCTCTATTTCCTTTCTTTCCTTTTATATACTAGAACTGTTGTAAAGTGTAATACTTTTACTTTGCTTAAAGATTCTAGTAATTACTATCATTCACCAGACTTTTAGTCTGACCCACTCCTCCATTTTCCCCTTTCCCCACCATAGGCTAGCAAGAGCAAGGACAATAGATTGCAAACACTCGGAGACTTTTTTGGCAGAGATTTCTTATGTATTTCTCTTGTTTATTTCCAGTTTTTAGCTTATTCCATGTACTGGCACTTTGTGAGGGATAGTTTGTACTCTGATTTATGAGACTGGGGTTTTGATTTCATGAGGCATATATTGGTATTTTAAGCTATATGATGTATTTGGTTTTATAATTCTATATTATGAAGTTTTACATTTAGAAAATTATTATTTTAATTATTTTCATTATTTTTATCTATTTTGTCTTGTGAATCTTAGTCTCTGTTAGTTTTAGTTATACCTACAACACACCACATCTTTTAGTGTGTCCTTTTGGGATACTAAGGGGTGTGGGGTGTTACATCATTCTTAAAATATCTTGTTCAAAATAGAATAGCTTTAAAGACCATTTCAAAAGAAAATGAATATTTACTTTACAAAACCAAACGGAGGCTCAACGACTACAATGGATCGTTAAATTTAGGTTTAGCTTGCTTAAGTTATATCATAGATTCTGCCAAACATCAGAATCAATCTTATGTAGATGCCCAAGCTATAAATATAGGAACATCCATTATTGGTGAAAATTGTACATATAGAAGTATATTCTATATATTTAAGTTACCATGACCCGCTTACTGAAATTAACTTCCTTGTGTCTATCACGTTGTCGATATACAATATTTGTGTTAAACACAAGTCACTTACTTCCCATAAAATGTGTCAACGTTTTATAATTAACACTTTAATTCATTTGTCTACTTAATGGTCCAGATGAGAGATCCTTTGATTCAAAATTACTTAACTTGAAAGGAAGGTTGATTTAAAACATAATCAATTAAGTTTAAAAATAGTTTTGAAAAAATTATTAATTATCTTAAACACTAATTATATCTTAATTAAATCAAGATTAATTCATAAATAAACTTTAATTAATTTAATGAACTTGGTTAAGTCGTAATTAACTTCCTAATGTATCTTAGTTAAGGTTTAAACAATTCATTATAAGTTAAATCCTAATTAAAAATTAACTATAACTTAATTAAATAATTATAAATTAAATAATTAACTTAATTAAATAATAACTAATTATTAAATTACTTCTTAACTTCATTGATCACTAATTAAAACCTTATTAATCAATAATTAGTCATTAACTTTCCTTAAGTGTAACTTAACCTCTATTCACTTACTTAATTACTAATTAAGTGCTAATTACCTTTAATTATTTTATTAAGCATTAATTTAACTAAACTTAATCTCTTTTTGTGCTACTAATTAAGTTTGGAAAACTTTTGCAAAATTATTTGAAAAGAAAATGTTTTAAAACGAAAATCGAAAATTTTCGCGAACCGCGTCCATAACGACTATTGCTATGAGCGCAGTTCGCTTGAACATACTTTAAGGGAAATGCTTTCTTATTCTTTCCCATTTCATGTTAAGAAACATAAATTTTAAAGTTTTTGAGACTTATAAACAAAGATAGAAACTTTGAAATAATTTCCAAACTTTTAAACAAGAAAACCTAGTTTTTGATTTCGAATTGGATCTCACGCCCGTCGCAACACACAAAGTTGTTAACTTTGTTGCAATTCAACATACTTTGGTCCTTAGATCACAACCATACATCCATACTACCATATTTTAACATCACAATGAAATACATATATAAACAGAAGGTTATACACTTACTAACTCGATAACATCATATTCAAATCTCAAATTCAACACCGAACGCAAACATCCATCAAATAACCATCGATCAACATAATAACCAATTTCTCATCGTATTATCACCACAATAACACGTCATAATAAAGTCAAACACTCTTCAAAAACAAAGTAGTTTTACTCACCTTTATGATAATTAACTTCGCCCGAGCTTCGATTATAACTCGGTAACGCCTTTACATTTGACTCTAGTTTAAAAGTTTGAAACATTGGAGGGGCTAAGGCCTTAGAATAGGTTCGGTCAGAGGTGATTTGGCTTGCCGAGGGCTTTATGGAGTAGCGATGGCCTTCGTTTTTGGAAGAGGGGATGTCGAAATGAAAATATAAGTAGTATAGAAGGTATGGAAGCAAATCACAACACAAAAGGCTAACTCTTTATAAATTTTTTGAACCAAGGAAACCATGGAATTTTTAAAGAAGAAAGTTTAGAAAAGAATAAAGTTGGAATATAAATGAAAATAAGTGTGTGAGAGTGTGTATTTATAGATGAAGGAAAGTACGGAAATTACCATTTTATCCATAGTTTAAAATATCATAACATTTCATTATTTTGACATGTCATATCACCACCTTCCTTCTCCTTATATGTCACATCCCACCTCCCTAATCACATCCAATAAGCCATGATGGGTAATGATGATCGTACTTAAGGAAATGGCAAGAGATAATGATATGATTTAGTGTGTGTGTGTGTATATATAAGTTATTACTTTAAACCATGTCTTGTCACATCACTTGCTAGACATAATTAACATAAGATAATACATAATTAAGTTTATTATTATTTGGGTAATTTATCTCTTATATATGTGTACATATAGTGCATAAAGGCGAACAATGTTTCCGACCACTTTTCGGTGTCGAAAAGTCAAAATTTTGAAAAACGTTCTTCAGTCACATTTTCTATTTTTCTACAAACTATTTATTTTGGTAAAAAAATAATAAAAAATATTTTACCATCATTGGTAAATGATTATAACAGGTTTATTTTTAAATAAAACCTTATTTATTTATTATTTAAACTTAATTTGAATTCCCGAAGAAATATATAAAGCCGATGATATCAATTGTCGATGTCATAAATAAATTATATTTTTCAAAAATAAAAATAAATTATTTTGTTTCATAATATTTTTTTAATACATATATTAGTGTATGAATCCAAAGCTGTGCATGATCCTTATTGTTCAAAAGCAGTTTTATTGATATTTTGCCTAGGACGATATTTACAAAATTATCAATATTTTACCTCGGTATTTATTCGTAAATATTTTTCCCAAACAAAATAACTATTAATATTTACCATTTAAAACATGATTATTTCTTACTTTAAACCTATATCTAAATATTTTAACAATAAATATAATTTATCCAAATGATAAATTTGCGGGTCGTTACATTCTTTTCCCCTTAAAAGAATTTTGTCCCCGAAATTATACCACAACCTTATTCCCTGAAATACTTAATACTATTCATCAATCCGTACGATGTAAATAGATCTTTCCTATGTGAAATCAGATTCGATCACTCACTTGAATACATAACCTCATTTCCGAACTAATATAGCGCACTCCACTTTGATCAGGCTTCTTAATTAGAAACCTCTGTTCTCCTTGCATAGCCATAAACTATAATAGACAACCTTTGGTTCCATATAACAACCCTCGTCAGCGCTCTTCGTCAAACATCGGGTGATAAATCTCTATTCGGAATGGTCTGAAATACCTCGAGTCATGTACTCGAATCTTGGATCGAAAACTATGCGAAAAGGAGAAATTATCTATGTACTAATCCCATTGGTTCATATTTCCTAAGATTACAATTACCCTTTTTAAAGAATCACCATATTACTTAAGTTTATTAACATTCTCTAACTCAAATTCGTTTTAGTATGACACTCTTCTATATTTAAAAGAGTATACACAATTTCAAGTCTTAAATTGGTTTTACTTAACCTAGGATGTTCAACAAATTTAAAACTTTATTTATTAACCAGCTCTTAATCAAGGCGTTGTTTTATTTTGAAAACCTTATTCTTTTAAGGGATTCGAGAAAATAATACCCGGGTTTTATTTCAAAAACCTTTTAAAATGATACTTTATATTTAACCCTTTGAAAACATAATATATTGCCTGAGTAACTCTAAAATGATATCAAGGAACCGAACGCTACCAAATAGTATTATATATCCCTTTTACTAAGTAGGCAAATACTCAAGAGAAGTGTTTACCATGTGAACACATCTCTTACCTGAAGGAAATGGCTAGCCCGCAGTGGAAGAAATGGATGAATTTCAAAAATTTTACCATTTTGGATCATTAATAGGCCTACAATGTCTAAATTCATTTAACTTTTTCTAAATTTCTTTAATATAAAATCAATATTTTATTTTATTTATAAATAAAGTTTTACTTTGATTTAATGTGTATGTAAATTAGAGTATATCAAATATACTCTTATGTACATATTATGTGTAATGGAATGAATGTATCGAATACATTAATGTTGTGAAATATAAGTGTATAAGAAGTGTAAATTTATGTAACTAAGCATGAGAAATTTTAGAGAAGGAAAACCTTTGGTTTTCTTTCTCCTGACATGTATAATAAATTGAGGAAAGATAAGACTATAAATGTAGAGAGGGAAACTCTTACATTTCTCTCTCTTTTTAATTACATTGAATGACATATTAAATGGCATTTGCAATAGAATTTGCATATGCCTTTGTTGTCCAAGTTTTTTTATGTAATAAATATACATGTATAATAGTTGATAAGTTTACACATATACATGTTAAAATAAGTTTTCCTCTATATATGATTTTGTCAAAATAAGAATTAACAACTGTAACAAAGGTTTCAACTAAGGAAGAGCTTGAAATTAAATTCTACAGTTTCACAAAAAGGTCCATTTTGATTTAGATTAAAATAACATAAACACATGTTTATCTATATGTATAATAATTGCAAGTTATATGTTCATTTTAAAATAACACATATTTTTATATATATGTATGAAGATTGCAATTTAAGTAACATATAAGTTTAAATTTAATGCTGACAAAATGATTCGATCTTTTAATCTTAGGTATGAAATAAAAGTCTATAACTTTACATAAATGACCAACTATGAATTCTAAAACAAAAGGGAAATATACTTTTATGACTAAAACAAGTAAATCATTTTAGAAATTAACCATGCAACATTAGAAATCAACTTTACCGTGTTAAACCATAAACAAAAATAGTTTATTAATGTTTATGTACACAGATATTACAAAATTTTATAGACAACATTACAACATAATAAAATATTTTCACATTCCTTTTCTTTTTTACAATTCCAAAACAATGCCAGAAAAAATATCGGACAAATTGGGCAAATAAAGTTTGTTGTATGATAAATTAGATCCGACTATACAAAATGGGCACATAATAAAACAGATAAAGGATTTGAAGTCAACCATAATAAACATATTATCAATGGATATTTAAATAAGGAGAGGTTCAAATTAAACCTACTTGATCATATAAGTAAATGAGATGAGCAAAAGGGGATCTAAGTTATATTACAAGATATATACAGAAGATAGAACTGATATAATATGAATTAATCTAAACCATTTAAACATGATGAGTAGAATTACCAAAAATGAAGCTAACGGTTTGCACCTTGAATGATGAATCAAATCTCTTAGATTCAGAAATCAGCCTCCAGATGTTGCAAGGATTAAGAGGAATAAACCACTTTTCATGATTGATTTTATTTGTATTTGATTTAGCAATAATTGAAGCCATGAAAGAGCTCATATTTTCAACCATTAGAGAAGGAGAGAACCAGAAAAGTTACAGAAAGAAGAATGAAAAATGAAAAATTCAATTGTACTTACAGAATAAATTAGAGAATATGTTTTATTTGAAAGAAGGAAACCATTCCAATTCTTTAATTAAAACTTCTCCAATTAATTCTCTTCATTAACTTTCTGTTTTCACTCCTATTTCTTTACATGTTATGGCTAAAAATTATGTGCCATCAAATGACATAAAATTCCATAAATTAACGCATGTAATTATCATTTATTTAATTACAATGATATCATATATTAATGCACGCAAAAGTAACTTTTATAAATGCATTCAAATAATTACCAATAACTCCCGAACATCAAATAAAATAAATAGTAATTAATATTTCTCAAATACTAATTAATTTAATTAATTTACATCTTTTTATAAATTAATTAAATCACTTGGTTTTCAGGAGATCCATCATTATGGTTATGCGACCCAAAGTTGTAAATTCAGTCAGCGATTAATATTGAATAATTCAAATATTAACGTTCACACGTCACTTAGTAGGTGGTGTGACATTTTGGCTGAATTCATCGCTTACACATCTTTTAGTAAAATTGTAACATCCCAAAATTTGCTAATTAAAATTTGGTAACTTAATGGAGCTTATAACAACATTAGATGAATATAAAACAGCGAAAACAAAATGAATATCATGTATTACATCACAGATGTAACATCATCATAATATCCATTACTACATCAGAGTATTCTTATACATATATTACAGCTCCAAATAGAACATCGTAATAGAACCACAAGTGATCATATGTCAAAAAGTCTTCAAGGAAATAGAGTGATAAAGAACTCCCAAAAACTAAGCACCTTGAGATCCAAAAGATTCCAAAATATCTCCAAGGCAAAAGCCTCCAAATTACTAATAGCCTCCAAACCAAAAGGTCTCTAAAATACTGCTAACACCAGAACACTGAACCCTGCTACTAGGCTGCCCGTGTGGAAATAATGGGCACCCAGAGTTTAGAAAAAAAACAATAAACTCCGGGTCAGTCATTGGACTGGTATGAGTAAACAAAAATAGTTGCTTTTAAATAAAACAGATTTATACAAGAAAATCCGGTATGCTTTTAGAAAATGAAATTACCATAAGACCTCCCGTCACACACACAATGCAATCGCAGAATTGGAGGATTTCTTCTTATGATAGTCAAGTATGCTTGATACGAGAAAAAAAATTCTTCGATATTATTACTAATGCATAGTGTGAAAACATTTCAAAAATATATTATTAATCTTAGCGGGCATAGGTACCATTATACTATGCCTACTATAGCTGCCATGTTAAATGGCAGATTCTACAACTAAAACCATACTGGGCTCGTATTGGGAATTGAATTTCCAACATTTGGTCAGGATAAGGAACTTCCTACTGCCACATGGGTACGCCTCTGGAGGGACGTCCTAAGAACCTACCTGGCTCTCTGCCAACATAAGGCCGGGTTACCTCTGTAACTAGGTAACTACAACTCGAGTATGCCACCCCTCGGTCGTTTGCAACCTTTATCCGAGGGCCCTCTACCACAAAGCAACAACCATACAGTAAATGAGATTGCAGCAACCACATAGGTAAAGTATCTATGCTCCATACCATGATACCACCTTTTTCCATAAGGAAATGACATACCCTAAAGGGTGCGACCCTCGTAACCTTGCCGCATCTTTCCTGTTTCGACCATTTCCGAGGTGTGAGGTCCGATGAGGTCTCGTTCACAAAGCTACGCTTTACACGAAAGCCATGCTTTGATCACAAATGATCATCAACACACAGCACCACTTAGCATGCCATACTACCAAATTGGGAGTATATCGTTGATAACCTTCAACTACATAACCTCTGAGCTCGTACGTCTCAGAGAAGGGTGTTAAGCTAAGAGAATAAATTCTCCGTGCACCAACATATATGTATTTGAAAGAAATCTGCTTTATATCTCAAAGTGTAGCGTCAGACACACAACCATACAAGTCTGTTCCAGGTTCGAACAGAACCGATGGCACTTCGTCCAATAAAGGAAGAAGCCCTTGCAAATCCGGGTATCCACAATCCCGATCGAACTCCCCATCACATGTGGAAATCTCTATACTGGAGAAACTCGGTACACAGACATTCGATAGGTTATCCTATCGTTTTCGAAGACACCCAGTCTTCACCACCGTCTTCAAATGCTATTAATTTCGTCGTATCATTATTCGGAATGGGTTATATGACCCAAAGGTCCTCTCCCGGCTAATCCGAATAGTGAACGCTTAAATTTAAAACATGTGGGTGTATCAATTACAAGGATTCACATTCAGGGTTCGATGTGGGTTTCGGATAACTGACTAAAATCCGACTCCCTGTCGCATCGAAATTTAAATGTTGTTTTACGGGCAAAGGGGTTTTCATATAAATACAGGAACAAATCACAAACCACAGTTCAGCACAAAGAAATTTACATCACGCAATATCATAATCACAACAAAAATATCAATCCAATACACAACATTTGATGATAGTCAATCATCTTCAATTAAGATGAATGTGATTTAAGTGAATTAACCACATGCTTATTTTTATTAATTACTTTAAATCAATGATTAATTATTCTTAACTAGGAATAAATTAAATCTTAATTAACTTTATGAATTAATTATTCCTTTATTAATTATCTTACTTAACTACCAATTATAAATTGATTAACTTTAATTATCTAATAAACAATTCTTAATTACAAATAAATTAGACACTTAATTATTAATTAACCAATCTTTAATTACAAATTGATTAATCTCTAATTACTTAGTTAATTACAATTATAAATTAATTAACCCTTCTAAATTATCCTTTTTAAATAATTAATTAATAATTATTATTTATCTTAATTAATATTCAAAATCTTCCTTAAACTTTGAAATCAATTTATTACAATTATAGAAAGCTTTACAGTTAATTAAATTTAACACTTATCTTTAAGTTAACTATTCAATTAAAGTATTAACTATGATTAACAAACGTTGTTAAGTATTTCTTAAATAATTTGAAACTTATAATAATTTCTTAGCTTAGTTTGTCAAACATTAATTTAAGTCATTAATATTCAAAATTGTTTAGGGCGATAAAACTTCAATTCTTTTATTAAGATGAAGGTCTCAAACTACACTGAAAAAATCCCTGCGTTTACTCGAGTTAAACTCGAGTTCCTCCCTCCTATTTCCCGAGTTGTTCTTCTTCCCTCTCATTCGTTTCTTCTTCTTCCTTTTTTCAGTTAAAGCTTAAGTTAAACTTAAGTTTTAAACTAAAATAACAGGAAGTATACTCACGTACTCGAACTCCAAACAGAAGCAACGCATTATCTTTCTCGAGTATCAACTCGAGTTGTTCACAACTGAATTCCTGACACCACTTTGTTGCCGTGCACGTGCACGACGTCACGCCGCCACTCCGGCGAACTTCAGTATCTTTGGTAAGTCATAAAATTCACCTACACTCGAAGTCGACACTTGATTCGACACCAAAAATTTCAAATCGAAATTAAGCAGTTTGTTCGAAAAACTGCACTCGACCCAACCAACAAAACCACCTCTCCGCCGTTGCTCAGACCAACGGAGAAGCTCCAACTCCGTCCACACCACGTCAACCCCCTACACTACCATCCCCTTGGAGCACGTGCAACTCGATGCATCAGAGGTGGCGAAATCACCTCATTTCCAAACATGTCCAAAACTCGAATACAAACCCTAAATTCACCTCGTTCTTTCAATTTATGCAATAGAAAAATCATTTGACAATTTTCTTGAAATCATCGATGAACAAACCTACTTTGCACAAAATTTCAACATCCAAAATTGAATCGATCATCAGAAATTTGTTAAAAAGCATATTTTGATCAAATCTGAACTGCTCCTAGCTTAAGCAACTAAAAATCACCATATTAATTTTAAAAATCCTATCTTTGAACGTTTATTCAAGCTATATAATCAAATCAATAATTTAAAATATTTTCTTTAATCGTATGATTCCCTTTTTACTGTAAAACTGAGTTTAGAGAGTCCATATTCCACTATCAAGCTTCAAACAAATTCTAGGCTGTGATTTAAGTTTAAACAAACTTATTTTGTTTAAAATCCTAAGTTTATAATGTTTGTGCGAAGATTTATTAAATTGTTTCTGATTTACTTTGCTCTAAAACCAAAAGTATAGAAGAACAAGCTATATAAAAATTTCTAGTATCACAGAAAACATACAGAACTATTTTTTTCCAATATACAACAAAACATTAGTTATTCATGAATCGAACATACAAATGTAAATTTCTAAAACAGTTTGTTAACTCATTTGAAAAGTGTATGAACAGAGAGCTGCTTTGATTTTGAAAATCTGTAGTTTTAAATCTGCCTTTGAATCCTGTTCCTTACTTTGTTGAATTGAATGATGATGCTTATTTTCTGGTTTACTATATTTTGATGAACGAAATGAAATAGAGTAGATGTATATATATAAAGGAAATAGTTTGTACAGGGGAGGCTTTACTGGTACAGTTTTTTCCCTTCTTTTTTTTATTTTGTTATTTGATCAGATTTTTTTTCCTTGCCTCCATTGACCAGAGATTTTTCTTTTGGAGTATGAAATGATTTTTTTTATCATTCGAATGACCCTATTTTTGTGCTGAGATGATATCATTTAATGCTTATGTTCCCATTCCTGTTTACATGCAAATCCATTTGAATTTTGTATGTACATATTTGTTTTGTTTTATCTTCTTGCATACATTTTTGTTTTATTATCTCCTTGTTTACATAATTCACATGCAAATCTATATGTATTTCATGTGTTATTTTTACTAGAATTATCTTATGTATCCATATGAGTTACCTTATATATTTATGTTTAACACAAATTCTTATTTTTATAAATTTATTATTATTATTTATTTAAAGCTTAAACTACCAAACACTTTATTTATATCCATATATTTTTGTAATATTTAATATTAGCAATATTTTATTTCTTTTGAAACTTTTGAAATTAAATTCCAAAAGTTCAAATAAGTTAGTAAATTTTAATTAACAAATTTTGGGATGTTACAGATATCCCCCCTTATGAAAATTTCGTCATCGAAATTTGAAAGAGAGAGAAAGGCAAACAAAAATATACGAATTCAGAAAAGAATAAGGAAATAGCTTACCAGCTTAAGCCGAGATATCCACTCTGCAATTGGAATATGATTTTCGCATATTATCTTCAGTTTCCCAAGTGTAATCCTTTGGACTGCCACTCCACTAAACTTTAACTAGTTTCACAACTTTGTTTCTCAATTGCTTTTCATCACGATCTGCAATCTTTATCGGTTCTCTTTTAACTATTAAATTAGGAGTGATTTCGAGATCCTGCTAAGCAGCTTCTTCAATAATACTATCTGGATCATGCACATACTTCCGAAGATATGAAATGTGGAACACATCATGCATGCCAGATAACCAGCTAGGCAACTGCACTCGATAGGCTAAAGAACCGACCCTCTCCAGAATAGGAAAAGGACCAATATACCATGGTGTCAGCTTACCGGTCTTCCCAAACCTTAATACACCATGATAGGAGATACTTTGAGAATGACAGAGTCTCCAATCTGGAATTCCAAATTCCTTCTTCTGCGATCATAATAACTCTTTTGACGACTTTGAGCCGTTTTCAGTTTCTTCATATAAAATCAACTTACTCTGTGGCTTCTTTGATCATATCCGATCCAAGGACAAGTCTATCTCCAGCCTCAATCCATCATGCGAGTGATCGACATAGACGACCATATAAAGCTTCAAAAGGAGCCATCTCTATACTAGCCTGATAGCTATTGTTATATGAGAATTCAACCAGATGTGAATGGTCCTCCCAAGAACCACCGAAATCAAGTATACAAGCACGCAATAGGTCTTCCAAGATTCGGTTAATCCTCTCAGTCTTCCCATCAGACTATAGGTGATAAGCAGTACTGAAATTCAGTCTTGTTCGCAATGTGTCTTGAAATGCCTCCCAAAATCTACCAGTGAATATCGGGTCGTGATCACTCACTATACTGCTAGGAATACCATGGAGACGAACAATTTCTTTCATATATAACTCGGCTAAACTTGCTGCCGTGCGGTTAGATTTCACTGGCAAAAAGTGGGCTGTCTTAGTCAAACGGTCCGCAATGACCCAGATTGCTTCATTACCTTTCCGAGTACGAGGCAACCCATCGATGAAATCCATCGATACTTGGTCCCATTTCCACTTGTACCTCTAGAGGCTGAAGTAAACCCACCATTTTCTTTTGATCGCTTTGATTTGTTGGCAAGTAGCACAGCGACTCACATATATAAATATGTCCCTTTTCATTGTCTTCCACCAGAAAGTTATTTTGATATCACGATACATCTTGATAACTCCTGGATGGATGCTGAATTTAGATTTGTGACATTCATCTAAAACTTCACGCTTCAGATCAGGGATGTCCGGGACACATATTCTGCCTTTCATCCTTATAACTCCATTATCATCAATTCCAAAAATAGAATCTTCACCTCGACGAATTCTCCCATATATTTCCTGAAGAAACTTGTCCTCTTTTTGCTTGTTGGCGATCTATTCAAGAAGAGTAGGAGCAATGACAAGGTGAGCAAGAATAGCATGCTTTCTACTCAAGGCGTCGGCAACTACATTGGCTTTTCCGGGCGTATATAGAATGTCTAGGTCATAAGATGTCAGGAATTCCAACCAGCGTTGTTGTCGCAAATTTAGATCTTTCTGGGTGAAGAGATATTTCAAAGATTTGTGGTCGGTGAATAATTCAAAATTTTCACCCAGAAGATAATGTCGCCATATTTTCAAAGCGAAGATAATAGCTAAGAGTTCCAAATCATGGGTTGGGTAGTTTCTTTCATGAGGATGTAATTGTCTACTCGCATAGGCAATTACCTTCCTATTCTGCATTGATACCACACCTAAACCATCACCACAAGCGTCGGTATAAACAGATAATCCCTGATCCTCGTTGATAATAGTGAGAATAGGAGCGGTGGTTAATCTCTTCTTCAACTCCTGAAAAGCTTCGTCACATTTCGGAGTCCAATTGAATGTTGCATTCTTCATCGTTAGCTTAGTCAACGGACTAGCTATCTTAGAAAAGTCCTGAACAAACTTCCGATAATAACTTGCTAACACAAAAAGCTTCGAACTTCTTTTGGGGTAGTGGGTTTCCTCCAATCAAGAGTAGCGGAAATTTTGCTAGGATCAACAGAAATTCCTTTTTCATTAACAATATGGCCGAGAAATTTAACTTCTTTGACCCAGAATAGGCATTTGGAAAATTTTGCGAATAGAATATTTCTCCTCAATATCTCCAAAATGATTCTAAGGTGCTCGGCATGCCCCTCTTCGGTCTTGGAATAGACCAAAATATCGTCAATAAACACAAGCACAAATTTATTCAATACTTCCTGGAACACACGGGTCATAAGATCTACGAAGTATGCTGGAGCATTGGTTAGCCCGAAAGGCATGACTAACCATTCGTATAACATATTAGGACCCTGAAAGCGGTCAAATGAACACAATCTTTGGCGATTTGTAGTTGACGGAACCCCTGGGCTAGATCCATTTTTGAAAAAAAACGAGCGCTGTGCAATTGATCAAATATATCATCAATTCTAGGTAGAGGAAATTTATTCTTAAGAGTCAGCTTATTGAGATCGCAGTAATCCACACACAATCTCAAAGATCCGTCCGATTTAGCAACAAACACGATGGCTGAACCCCATTCAGAAACAGTAGGATGAATTAACCCTTTATTTTGCAAATCATCAGTTTGCTTGACTAATTCAACCCTTTCCCTGGGCGCCATCCTGCGACTTGCATGAACGACAGGACGAGCGTTGGGCACTAGGTCAATTCTGAATTCTATTTCTCGGTGTGGAGGTAAGGATTTCACTTCTTCAAACACGTCCGGAAAATCTCTAATAATGGGTATAGACTCCAGACTAGGTTCGGGATAACTCAAATTATACATCAACCCTTCTCTTTTAGGACTAGGGTCCTTACTAGACTCAATAAAATCTCCAAATTTGGTTTTAATCGAAATCAATCGATTATTGCAATCCAATTTGGCTTCATATTTGGCTAGCCAATCCATTTCGAGTAAGACTTTAAACTTGATAAAATCAAGGACAAAGAGGCTGATAGGGAATTGGTAGCATGAATATGAGATAGGAACGTCTCTACATCGAAGACAAAGGTTTGCGGGACCTCCAACTAGATTCTTTACGCATATAGGCTCATCAACAAAATCAGGTTCAAGATTTAATTCATTAATAGCTTGCTAAGAGATAAAACTGTGTGTAGCGCCCGTGTCAAACAGAACTCTAACAATGCTATCATAAATAGTGAGATTACCTTCCAAAACTCCTTTCCCCTTTTATGCTTTGGAAGATGCAGGTTTGTCTTTGACTGTGTACACCTTGGCTGTCTGAGCTTGCTTCATGACCGGGCAGTTTTTAACTTCGTGTCCCAATTTCTGACAATAATAACCTTTCCTGGGTTTCGGTTGAACGGATTGATCTCTCGTTGGCTTCTTGCAGCTGTTTGAGTAGTGGCCTTTTTCTAGACAATTGAAGCAAGTGACATTCTCTGCTGTGCTTCCTTGATTACTCTTCTTTTTCTCCTTACCCTGCCATGGTTTCTTGCCTCTAAATTTCCTCTTCTTTCAATTTTGATTGCCCAAATTTCGTTTCTCCACCGGGGCTTCTTGCATGTCAAGTGTGGCATATCTGTACCCCATATCAACCAAATCTGAAAAGAACTCTTTCACGTGGCCAGTCATCATTTCGTGGAACTTCTTATTCATCTCACGAATGAACCTTTCATTCTTCTTTAAGGTTGTGTTTACCAACTCTGGACCAAAACGAGACAATTCATTAAATTTGTTTAGATACTCCTCGAATAACAAACTCCCCTGCTTCAAGTCCATGAATTCCTGGTACATTCGAGAAATTCCAGCCGATGGCATATAGCGCTTCTCAAATACTTCTTTAAATCTCTCCCAAGTAAACTCATCTTTTGGCTTATTTACAGTAACTATCTCCCACCATGCTAGAGCTTCTTCTTGAAGTTGCCAAGAAGCTATGAGTCGCATCTGATCGTCTTGCAGCTTTAGCCCTTTAAAGATTCTTTCACATGATCTGATCCATGCTTGGGCCTCAACAATCGACTACTTACCAGTGAACGGCTTACCACCAAGCCTTGAGAAACTCTTATATAAATCAGCCAGATTCGACTGATGCTGTGTAGATAAAACTGCTTCTACTGTTGGGGGAACTTGGCTAGGTGCTATGGCATTTCCTCGCCCCCAGCTCTTCCTCTTCGTTCGCTCATTCTTACTATCTGTAATTAGTAAGAAAATTGGTTTAGATATCCGGATGAGATATCTTAAGGAATATCAGCAGTTAAAGGAAATAGACTAAGAAAATTTGGGGTTTCGATCTCGGTTATACTCATTCTAGGGTATACTTCACCCTATCTCTAATGAGCCATCTAATATATCATACTCCGTAGCTAAAGTTCTTACTCAACCTTCGGCTCGGATACCACATGTCACGACCCAAAATCCAATGTTCGAAAATTGACATCAAACACCTCACTTGTATTCGACTACCAAAGATTCAGACATTGGAATTAAGCAGTTCGTTCGAAAAACTGCACTCGACCCAACCAACAAAAACACCTCGCCGTCGTTGCTCAGACCACCGGAGAAGCTCCAACTACATCCACACCACGTCAACCCCCTAAACTACCATCCCCTTGGAGCACGTGCAACTCGACGCATCAGAGGTGGCGAAATCACCTCGTTTCCAGACATGTCCAAAACTCGAATACAAACCCTAAATTCACCTCGTTCTTTCAATTTATGCAATAGAAAAATCATTTGACAATTTTCCTGAAATCATCGATGAACAAACCTACTTCGCACAAAATTTCAATATCCAAAATTGAATCGATCATCAGAAATATGTTAAAAAGCATATTTTGATCAAATCTGAACTGCTCCTAGCCTAAGCAACTAAAAATCACCATATTATTTTTTAAAGTCCTATCTTTGAACGTTTATTCAAGCTATATAATCAAATCAATAATTTAAAATATTTGCTTTAATCGTATGATTCCCTTTTTACTGTAAATTTGAGTTTACAGAGTCCATATTCCACTATCAAGCTTCAAACAAATTCTAGGCTGTGATTTAAGTTTAAACAAACTTATTTTGTTTAAAATCCTAAGTTTATAATGTTTGTGTGAAGATTTATTAAATTGTTTCTAATTTACTTTGCTTTGAAACCAAAAGTATAGAAGAATAAGCCATATAAAAATTTCCAGTATCACATTCGCGATTTTTTTGTTCACTGTGGAGGATGAACGACGTCGAACTAGGGTTCGATGTTGGGTCTGGGACGAGGGGTTTTCCGAGGCTATTGCGACGTTGATGGTTGACCGGAGTCGACCGGAGCGGCGATGATCAAAACGTGGCCGTGTGGTGCGTCTTTGAGTGAAATGATGTGGGTTTTGGTGGGCTAGTTCGTCGTTGGCGAAGCATTTTAGTTGGTCAGGTTGAGTGTCTGGAAGATCGAACCACTCGTTTTCGATCTTTGGGTTTGTTTGAAGATTAGGTGGTCAGAGTCGAACGAGATGGTTGTGGTCGACTTGTCGGTGGCGGTCGTGATGAACGGAGCGTCGCCGTGCGACTGTGCACGTACACGTGTACGCTTTGATGTTTGCCGTGTGATGATGGTTGGGGAAGAAGCAAGCGTATGCAGGGAATTCGAATTTTTTTCTCAGGTAAAGACCGAAGTTGGTGTCGGGTATTGGATAGATTGGCTCGAAGATCTTCAGCGTTTGACTTGAAGCAAATACTGTCTGGCCCGGGTAGTATGTTGTACAGGTTTTCAAACTTGTTTTGTTTTGGGGTTTGGAAATTTAAATAGTGTAGCGATCCTGACTCGACCTTCGAAAATCGACACCGAATACGACACTCGTATTCAAATGCCGCAGATCCAAACGTCGAATCTGGTTCGCCGGAGCTTATAACACCATTAAGTAAAACAACACAGCGGAAGACGAAGAATAATATGTATATCAATACACAACATTTGATACAATATCTGATACAACAAAATGTTACAATGAACATCAATGTACATCAGAGATATGATACAAGATAATAGCAGCGGAAAAAAAAGATAACACAGCAGCGGAACAACAACTCTAATATGGTCTTCAAGGAAGAACTCCGTCTTCAAGGCACCAATCCAGAAATAGCTTGAACTCCCAATAATGATGCACAAAGATAAGCAAGTGTAGTTCAGATCCAAAGACTGAACTAACTCCAGATAATCTGCTAAACCTGACTATCTGAAAAACCCAACTCTAGACTGCCCGTATGGAAAAATAGTGGGCACCCAGAGTTTAGGAAATGAACAATAAACTCCAGGTCAGTCGTGGGACTGGTATGAGCAAACCAAAAACATTTGGTTTTTTTAACCTTGATTTTAAAACTCAGTTCAAACTTTGCTTTGAAATTTAAAATCTAAATTTCCAAACCCCAAAACAAAACAAGTTTTAAAACCTGTACAACATACTGCCCGGGCTAGACAGTATTTGCTTCGAGTCAAACGCTGAAGTTCTTCGAGCCAATCTATCCAATACCCGAGACCAACTTCGGTCTTTCCCCGAGAAAATAATTCGAATTCCCTGCATACGCTTGCTTCTTCCCCAACCATCATCACACGACAAACATCAAAGCGTACACGTGTACGTGCACAGTCGCACGGTGACGCTCCGTTCATCACGACCACCACCGACAAGTCGACCACAACCATCTCCTTCGACTCCGACCACCTTATCTTCAAACAAACCCAAAGATCGAAAACGAGTGGTTCGATCATCCAAACACTCAACCTGACCAACTAAAATGCTTCGCCAACGACGAACTAGCCCACCAAAACCCACGTCATTTCACTCAAAGACGCACCACACGGCCACGTTTTGATCATCGCCGCTCCGGTCGACTCCGGTCAACCATCAACGTCGCAATAGCCTTGGAAAACCCCTCGTCCCAGACCCAACATCGAACCCTAGTTCGACGTCGTTCATCCACCACAGTGAACAAAAAAAATCGCGAATATTTTTCCCACGAACCCCTATCCTCCAGCCACCTTCCAACTCGATCGCAACGACCATCATCCTCCTGATCACCAGAAAACAACAAAAAAACCAAATTTGTTCCTCTCGCAAATACGCCACATTCCCAAATTTAAAAATCATGAAATTTCTTTTAAAAATCACTATCTAGCAAGACAAATCTGATAGAATGATCAGGATTGAGAATTTAAAGATTTGAATTTTCTGTTTTGAGTATTTTTCCTGTAAATACTACCTTTCATACTTTCCAGAAAAACTATATAACCTTTGCTTATTTTTTTTATTTACTGGAGCATAGTGTTTTTTCTTTTTCTTTTTCTTTTCTTTTTTTTTTAGGTAAACTTCAACTTTGGGTTACAATCCATTTCAGAAGAAAACAAAATAAGGGGGAGAGAGATTTGAATTTGATTCTGATATGATTCGCTCTTGTAAACAGAAAGCTATGTATAATTGTGTTTCATAGTTTCCAGCAAACAAGAAAATCACTAACTTGCTTTGATTTATTTCTAGAAAGTGGTACAGGGTTGAACAACATTTTCTTCTTTATTTAAACTGTTTACTATCATTTTAGAAACAAAGAGGAGAGGGAGAGATTTCAGTTTTAACATGGTTTACTTTGTAAACCTGAAAATTAAATGTAACTCAGTTCCTAGTAAAAAGAACAATAACACATAGCTTTACTTTGATTAATTACTGAAAACACAAAGCATGTCAAAAACCATAGGTTATCATTCAAAATCTGGCATGGTTTACACTGTAAACCATAATGTTACAGGGAACAGAAAAAAAACAGAGGAAAGAAATTAACATTTCCAGGCAGTGAAAAATTCAAGCATAGCAATCCATTCACAAGCAAAAGCTATTTTCATCCATATAGGCATTTAAACACAAATAATTGAACAAAGCATGGGGTTTACTCACAAACAACAATAACATATTCAAAGTTGAAGGTTTTGCTCACCCTTTTTTTTTCTTTTAGATGATGAACAGAGGATAGGGGTCTGTCTGTGCACACAGTACCCCATATATATACATACAAGTATATTTGTACTCGTGCGAGCTCAATCCATAACCAAACATTCAATGCTAATTACATGCAACATCAAAATAATAATAAAAATGGGTTTGATAGTTTGCTCACCTGGATTCCAAAAGAAACAGAGAGTTTCCTGACAATTTTCAAAAGCAAGATGAAGCCTGTAACCTTTCTTTAATTTTTTTGAAGCTTAGATCTGCAACTTGCAAGTACAGATCTTTGATTACTCTTTGTTGTATTAGTTCACTTAGTTAATCAATAACAACAATTTTAAATTACTTACAATTGAATTTATATAACAGAGAAGCTTTTTATTTCCTGAATCTTGAAAAACTGCAAATAGTTTAAGCTTTTGATCTTGATTACTTTGCTGCAAATGATTGATGGATCCAATGGTTAAATTCTTGTTTTCATTAATGTTTGAAAAATTCAAATTAAAAACTTTTAAAAGAAAATTTTACTTGCCTTAAGATTGTTTCAAAAAATTACTGCACTGCTTCATTCTAGCCAAAGCCTGCAGCATTTCTAGCCTGTAGTTAAATTCATTTATATTAAAACTTGAGTTTTAAATCATAATCTCAGTAAATTATAAAGTTTAAAACTACCTGAAAGATGGAGTTTTGTAGGCTATAGCTTGAGTTTATTTGTATGGTTTTAGATTTTCAAACTTGAATTGAAGAAGAAGAGCAGTTTTTTTTTTCTTTTTTCCTGTTTTGATGATTTTCTTTTGAATGATGATGTTCAAAGATTACAAATCTTTGTGGCTGCTGTACTTATCAGAGTTGAAGCTTAAAATTTCGAAATTTTGGAAACTGGAAAGTTTCGTTAATTTTTTATCTGAATATTTTATTTTTAATTAAGACATTTCATGCCATTTGTAAAAATCATCATAAGCTCTAGATTTTGTTAACTCCTACACTCCATCTCTTTTATGTAAATGTTTACATTTAAATTTTTAAAGACAAAAGAATGTTTATAAATCTCTTTATGTCATATTTATTTTATAAATGAACACACATTTTATTTCATTAGCATATGTATCTATACAATGTTGAAAGAAAATTGTGTTTTAACCAAAATACACACACACACACACACACACACACATATTACATCTTAATTCTTTTTAAATGCTACTTAAAATTTTAACATTTATTTTAAATTTAATTTCAAATTCCAATTCACTTGAATAAAAATTCATTTATGGCTATCACTTCTGCTTATACCAATTTTGAGGAGATGATTTTTTTAAAACTAATTTCATTAATAAGTGAATCTTTTTCTCTTTTAGAATTTGTTTGTATAACTAAATGAATGTATATCTTATTAAATTTGAAAAATTCAAATTAATCTACAATTTTATTCCAAAATTCCTTTTAATTATCCATTTAAATCTAATTAAAAATCGGGATCGTTACAGATTCCCCCCATTAAAAAAAATTTCGTCCTCGAAATTTACAAGGAAGACGAGAAAGAATAGACGATAGAGAAATATCTTTCCAAATCAAACTGGATATCAATTCTGTATTTGGCTTACCAAATCAGAATATCGACAATATGAGAACAAACTCATACAATTATTACACAAGATATTTAGGTCCATCGGTCTAAGAATATACGAGGGCATTGATTAGTTCAAAGGGATAACTAATCGTTCATAGAATATATCGGATCCCAGAGAATAGATAGTTGGATTCAATCTTTTACGATCTCTTAAATACTAGGTATGGACTCCAAATTCAAGTCGGAATACTCCAAAGTATATATCAACTTGTCCCTCTTCGGACTACGATATACACAAGGAATTACAATAGAATTTCAAATTTGGTTTTAACCGATATAATTCAAATTTAGCTTTAAGATCCAGTTTCAAATTTAAATTAAATTTAAAATTGATAATTAAAATTAAATTTTTGGATAAAATTGTAAATTAATTTGAATTTTTCAAATTAAATGGTATATTTGTTTATTTGAGTATTGATATTAAAATTTAATTGAGATTTTGAATTTTTATATTTAAAATCTTATAGATAAAAAGTAACATCCCAAAGTTATCAATTTAACTAAATAATATGTTTTAAACATTTGGAATTTAATTTCAAATTAAATTGGAAGAAAAAAATCCTAAACAAACAAAAATGAGTGATAGTAATATATAATTAAATCCCAATTTTATTTTGAGATTAAAATATTGAAATAATAAATATTGTAAAAAGTCATTTAAATTTAAAATCCTATATGTATATATGTATATTACAAATATGAGTAAATTGAATGCATATTTAAAATTTAATTTAAATTTGTTCAAGATAAAGTGTGAATGTATACAATGGACATACGTATTTATATTTCAAGTTTAAAAAATTAAAGATTTGATTTAAATTTATAATAAAGGTTTTAAAAAAAATAAGTAGCATTTAAAATCATTAAGATGTAACATATGTAATGTAAATTTGGTTAAACTTTTCTTTTAACATTGTACATATGTATATATATCTTTATTCATTTGCATATATATACATATGTAAAATGTTAAAAGAAAAGTTTAACCAAATTTACATTACATATGTTACATCATAATGATTTTAAATGCTACTTATTTTTTTCTAAAACCTTTATTATAAATTTAAATCAAATCTTTAATTTTTTAAACTTGAAATATAAACACTTATGTCCATTGTATACATTCACACTTTATCTTGAACAAATTTAAATTAAATTTTAAATATGCATTCAATTTACTCATATTTGTAATATACATATATACATATAGGATTTTAAATTTAAATGACTTTTTACAATATTTATTATTTCAATATTTTAATCTCAAAATAAAATTGGGATTTAATTATATATTACTATCACTCATTTTTATTTGTTTAGGATATTTTTTCCAATTTAATTTGAAATTAAATTCCAAATGTTTAAAACATATTATTTATTTAAATTGATAACTTTGGGATGTTACTTTTTATCTATAAGATTTTAAATATAAAATTCAAAATCTCAATTAAATTTTAAAATCAATACTCAAATAAACAAATATCTCATTTAATTTGAAAATTTTAAATTAATTTACAATTTTATCCAAAAATTTAATTTTAATTATCAATTTTAAATTTAATTAAAAAAAATTAGGATCGTTACAATACAGAACTATTTTTTTTCAATATACAGCAAAACATAAGTTATTCATGAATCAAACAGACAAATTTAAATTTCTAAAACAGTTTGTTTACTCACTTGAAAATTTTATGAACAGAGAGCTGCTTTGGTTTTGAAAATCTATAGTTTTAAATCTGCCTTTGAATCCTGTTGCTTACTTTGTTGAATTGAATGATGATGCTTATTTTCTGGTTTACTATATTTTGATGAACGAATTGAAATAGAGTAGATGTATATGTATAAAGGAAATAGTTTGTACAAGGGAGGCTTTACTGGTACAGTTTTTTTCCTTTCTTTGTTTTTTTTAATTTTGTTATTTGATCAGATTTTTTTCCTTGCCTCCATCTTTGACCAGAGAGTTTTCTTTTGGAGGCTGAAATGATTTTTTTTATCATTCGGATGACCCTATTTTTGTGCTGAGATAATATCATTAAATGCTTATGTTCCTATTCCTGTTTACATGCAAATCCATTTGAATTTTGTATGTACATCTTTGTTTTGTTTTTTCTTCTTGCATACATTTTTACTTTATTATCTCCTTGTTTACGTAATTCACATGCAAATCTATATGTATTTCATATGTTATTTTTACTAGAATTTTCTTATGTATCCATAGGAGTTACCTTATATATTTATATTTAACACAAATTCTTGTTTTTTATAATTTTATTATTATTATTTATTTAAAGCTTAAACTACCAAACACTTTATTTATATCCATATATTTTTGTAATATTTAATATTGATAATATTTTATTTCTTTTGAAACTTTTCAAATTAAATTCCAAAAGTTCAAATAAGTTACCAAATTTTAATTAACAAATTTTGGGATGTTACAAAAATCCAATTTTACTTATTATAAGTGGTATCTAATAGTGACAACTATTTACACCAATTCTCTTCGTCAAAATTATATCACTTTGGATTTATGGAATTTGGTAATGGTCAAAATTCCAATATCATCCACATTCAACTTTATAGTCCAAACATAATATCCTTGGTTCAATAATAACAATTATTATTAATCGAAATGCTCCGCCCAGAGACTTTGACTTGACTTCAATTGACCATGATACTAACCCCATATAACTAAGGAGACGAATCCTCTCTTGAATAATGCTTCACTTCCAATACTTCCACTCGACTCAATTATAGTTACTTGATAGAACGCCATGCCATGATTTGACTATAATCAAAGTGGAATTTCATATTGAAGATCCACGGTATACTCAAGTCGAGAGAACCGTGTAAATCAATCATATCGATATTTTCTATTAGACCTTAGTTATATTAACCAACATAAAACTATTGAGTGAGCCGTTCCAAAGTTATCCAATAACTATCAGTACGTAACCTCTAGGTGCCCCCCAATCATGAGTAATACACTACCCCACATTTGGAGAGCATGACATAGTCTAGTCTCAACGGATACATCGATATCCAGTCTCGATGTAGGTTGACTAGGAACATTTAAAATGGTAGTTTGTTTTATTGTGATAAATTACTCATGGTTACAACACTTTATAACTACTATCACGAAATGTGACGATCTTGAATTTTCGGTATTGAAATTGGAATATTTAATTGATTTTAAATATTTAAAAGTTAATTTTTAACTTGAATTTGAAATATAACAAATTTTTGGATAGTTAATTATTGAATTTAATAATTAGGAATTGGGTTAAATATTGAATCTAGAGTTTTCATTCCATAATTTCAAAGTTAAATCATCACTTCCCTCCTCCTTTAAAATACAGTTTTAAGAGTCCAACAGAAGAAAATAAAATCGAAAACCCAAAAAGAAAAAAAAAAGACGGAAAACGAACGATCGAATTGATCTTCAGATTAAAAACAAAAGGTGCAAGCCTCCCTCTCTTCTTCTTATGTTCAAAAATCGAAATCGATTTAAAAGAAACAAAATTCACGGAGTCGCTCGCTGTGTTTCATTCGAGGGCTTCGGAGAAAGTCAGTACCGATTGCACAGGGAGGAGGGCGGCGATAACGGAGCTCGAAATCGCGTGAAGGCGGCACTGGAAGCTCGTGAAGCTTGGGTTTGTAATGCGAGAGTGTAGGGGATCGCAATGGCAACTTAGCGGTAGGTCATAAGAGATAAGTTGGGGAGGATGTGATGTAGAGGTAGGGCTATCGTCTGTTTGGTTTTTCTCTGGTGGCGCACGCGAACAAACTGGAGGGGGTTCGGGGCAGCGAGGTGTAGGAGGACTCAAAGTGTTGTTGCTGGGTCCTGCGGCTGCTTCGTCGAGGTAGTGAGGTATAAGATAATTTTTTAATTAAATTTAATAAATATATAAACATATATATGGGTTAGGATATATATATACACGCATTTTAACTTACATGTTAATTTAAAGTATGTATTACGGTAATTAGGTTATATACATATATGTACACTATATTATGGAATTGAACATTTATAATGGCATATTTTATTCAGACATGGTTCGTTTGGAATGGAAAAAAGTCAAAACAAAGAAAAGAATTCGAGAATGGCTCGGAATGGAAAAAAGTCAAAATAAAGAAAAGAATTCGAGAATGGTTCGTAGTTGGGAATTTATATTTAGTTGAACGTTGTTCAATGTAAATTTAAAATTTGGACGTTCGGCAAATTAAAAATCAAGGTGAGAATTTTCTCACTCGTTTGGATTACCTCTTTTAAAATTTAAATGTTTAAATTTAAATGTTTAAATTTAAATAATTGGATGTTTTATTGATAAATTATGATTTATCTATTGGATGACTATATATATAGTAGTATATATGTTAGTATTTGGAGTGATATTCCCACAAATATGTAGCAGATGAGACCATATGCGCAACGCATAATAGAGGATGACCCTTTATACCACGATATCCACCTCAAAGTGGGTTAGTATTTTTTATATTGTATTAACATCTGTGGATGCGGAGAAACATGTTGGAGGGATCCAACGGGATTCCTCAAAATGTTGAAATTATTTACATATTCAGTGATACGATTTATTTGATTTATCTGTAATAGGTTATAATGAAAAATTAAATTTATTGGGTTTTATGATATTGTTGGATATATTTTTGGCATTTTAAATATCAAAAATATAAAAAGTGGATTTTTGAAGGAAAAATTAAAAGGGAATTTTTAAGTAAAATATTTATAGTGAAGTTGGATAAATTAAAAGAATGAATTTGGAAAAAGGGTAAAAGGTTGATTTTAAAATCTTATTAAATAAATTCAAAGTATGGAAAAATAGAGATATTTGAATAAAAGAGTTTTAAGGACTTAAGCGATATTGTTTAAGTATAAAAGAATTTATTTTTAAATTTAAGATTTAAATGTTTTGGGAAAATAGATGGGGAATTTTTGAAAATAAAATATGTAATTGATGTTCTAGATTTAAATAAGATTTAAGATCAGAAAAAAAGAAGTGAATCTGAAATTGGGGGTTTTGAGAATAAATTTGGGTAAATCAAGAAATAACTTTTAAAATGGATTTTAATTCAGGAATCGATTTGAAAATCGATCAAGTTTGTGAACAGTGATTAAAAGGGAAAATGGACTATGGAATTTATAAATAAATTTTTATTAATAAAGCGAGGCAATTATTAGTTGATAATTTGAAATTATAAATTCACGGTGGAAATTTATATGGAGATGGATAAATCGTTTAAAAATAAATAGTGGTTTATTTTTAGAAATGCGAGAAAGGAAATTTACGGGATGGGAACGTAAACTAAAATGGAGATAAATCGAGAGGGATTTATAAACGATTAGATGGGCTATATTAAAGTGGGAAATGTATTTTCTGAGAAGTTAAGTATATTTTCAAAGAAAATTTTTTAATTATCAATTAGAAAATTTATAGCTGTTTAAAAGAATGTTTTAGGAAAATTTATTATTGAAATTATTTTAAAATTTGTTAAAGTAAATATTAATTTAATTAGTTATAGTAGTTAATTACTTTTAAAAGGTTAAATTTAGTATTATTATTTTAAAAGATAATTATTAATTATTTATGTTTTATACAATGGCTTTTATTTAAAAGTAGTTTTTTCGTCTAAAGTTTTATTTAGAGAATTTTTATAGAAATTTCATAAGCATTATTTTGAAAAAATTTAAATAGAGTTTTGGCAAGTATTGGTATGCTCGCGTGGCGTAATCAGAGGAAGTGAGTGCCTGCAGTTAAGATTGGATTTCTCTGGGATAGAGACGTAACCATTGAGCTATGATCTATGGTTTGATACCGTAGTGTTACTTTCCAAAAATTATTTAAATGTTTTCCAAATAACTTTGAAAAAATTGTTTTGGTGAATTTACTTAACTCGAATTTACTTAACTCGATAAGATAAGTATATATTTTGGATAAAGCGATTTAATTTATTACAATTAAATTAAAAAGAGATTTGGAATTTTCAACGGAAATGAAGTATTGGTTGAATTGATTGTTTATTTGATAGTTAAATAACCGACTATTAAATCTGGACCTAAACATAACTTTGGGAATATCTAGAAGAGATACGGGAATCATATGGTACAGTTACCGTTCGAGGTGCTATATTGTACGTATGAACTCTTTTCGTTCTTCTAGGACGTTTATAAGGAAATCCGTCCACTAACGGTTAGTAGGTGGTGTCCGATCTTATTTTCATCTGTTTATTTCCTAAAGAAGCGGGGTTGAGTTTACCGAGAAATATCGAACGTTGTTTCGAAGAGATCGGGATCGGAAGTATGATCCGAAACCCAGTTTGATCCAACGAGTATGTTTTTGAAATGAAGACAAGAGCATGGAGTCGAAGATGGAGCAGTGAATTGCAAGGGCTAATCACTACTAATCCTGAGGGTGATTCCAAAATGGATGTAGTAGAAGTAGTGCCTTTGGTTTTGTCAAGAACGAGAACGGACTTGTATGGATGAATGCTATCAGTACATTTTCATTGGAGAATAATGAGCATTCTAAGTGAATATTTCTATGATGGTAACGCTTAGCCTCAAGCCTCATCAACCGGGAATGACTGAAAATAGGGAGAGATGCAGCAAGGCAAAGTGGTCGCACCCAAGTAGGGTATGTCTATCTCCTTTCTGGATAACATCGGATATTATTAATACATGTGGAAGGAGCTCAGAGAAGGGTGGGAATATCCGAGGTGATAGCATATTCGGTCTATTTAGGTTAGGAATAGTCCAGTCTTGTGTTGCAGAGGTTCGGGAGTGGTCCTTGGTACGATGTTTGTAGACATGTGCCATGACAGGTGGTAACCCAGTGCCTAGTCATTCAGTTGGAATCCATTCTCCCTATGTGTCTTTACGGTTTTGATTGTAGAGCTTAGTATTGCTGGAATTTAATTAATGTAATAATTTCAGCTATTTGATTTAAGTATTTGTACTTAGACACTATAATAATATCAGAAGATTTTGATATGAAATATTTTGGTTATCGTAAAGTAAAAACCCGACATGTTTATTTGTGGCGTGGTCCTACGAGATACCTTTGATTTCAAAGGATTTTGAAAACTTTAATAATTCAATTGAGTGTATTTACTCACGTTGGTTTTCCAGACTGGCTTAGGTGTTATTTTATTGTAATGCTCGGTTTAGGCCGAATATTACAGATACAGGATAGGATGCTATGAAGCTCACGAGACAAGATGGATGATGGAGACGTATATCATGTATCTGATTTATATTCCACTGTGAATATTATGCTATATATTCAGCTTTTTGTGAGGACAAGTTATTATAACTGTCTAGTATTTTGCTATTGATTGTGTTGTACTTTGATGATGTAATGTATAAATAACAAGCCACAGTTCTTCTATATAAAGACCGGTTGTTATATATTATATGTTGTTTCGCTGCGATTGTGAGATTCTGTGTTGTCATTTCTATTTTCTTCTTCTACCTCCTTCTTCTTTCCCTAGCTATTTGGTATTTTCGGCATTCGATTATTCAGCATGTAATACAGTGGACGTATTGATGTCGATTTTCGAAGATCGAAAATCCGGATTGTGACACTTTGTATCAGAGCTGAAGGTTAAGTGTGAACCTTGGCTCTGATGGGGATCACTCATTAGAGATAGGGTCAGTAGCACCCTAGGATAAGGTTGAGTGTATTAATAGATATGAGCGCATATATGTTAGTGAATATAAAATTGTTTTATATTGCATTGATTGGTTTGTTGAGTGGCTTATGGATTCTGGTCAATACAAGTAATTAACGTTATTGATAGCGATCTTTAAACACTCGAACAAAACAATTCGACATGGTATTGTTTTTAAATAGAGTAAATGAAATAATTTTACCCAAATTATTTTTATATATAAAAGAAGTAATTTCCTTAAATTATCATAGTTATATATGGTTTGCTTGGTTGCAAGGAAGTGATAATATTAACTATTATCATTTTTTGTTGTGGTAATTGAAATAAAATTTTGATATTATAACTAAAGGTTAAGAGAAATGGTTTATATAACAATAATGGAGTTTGTACATATGAGTTATAAATTTGATTTATAATTTGAAATGAAATAAAACTCCAGCGGAATATTTAAATATAGATTTAAAGGACTTGGAATTTGGAAGAAAATCAAATCTTGTTGAATCCGAAATGTTTTTCAAGTCTTGGAAATTAAAAGTGATATTATTTGGAAATATTTTTGAATTGAAAATAAAATCTATTGAGATTTGGAATTGAAATATTTAAAATGGTTTTTTAAAGGAATAAAAGCATTGAACTCACTCCGGTCGCAGGAAAATATTACAGTGATGACTACACCATCACTGAGGGTCATTTTCGAGTTTTCAAGGGAGGAATTGCTACCTGGATGTTTTGAATCGGAAATTGTTTGCAAAACTGGTTTTGGTTTTGAAATTCAAAGGAATAATTCGATATACCAAAGGATTTCGGACATAATTGATTTCAAAAATGATTTTGCATTAAGTGATTGTTTAAAACTCGGGAGTTTGGTTTAAAATGTTTGTAGAATATAGATAAGTTCGAAAGCTTATAAAATTTGAAATATGTTGGGATAAAATTTAACTTAAGAAGAGGTAAATAAAAGTAAGTGTGATAATGAAATAAATTAGTTAAATAAACCAATTAACTGAAATAAATTGGAAGGAATTGGTAAATAGAATATAGTAAGTTTGAACTTATAAAATTTTGAAAATTTAACTAAAAACGAAATTAACTTGAACTAAGTTAAATAAGAGGAATTTGGAAATTTGCCCTAAGTTGGACTAAATAAAACAAAGGATTGAAAATAAAATTAGTAAGTAAACTAATTGATTTAAATTGATAAGCAAATGAATTGGAATTGAATAATGGAATGAGATCTGACTTGAATCATGTTAAATAAAATAAAATTATTAAGATTTGAAATGAATTAATAGATGGAACTAATCAAAAATAACTGGTAAACCAAATGTAATTTGAGAGATGATTGATAAATTCAATGTTTAAAGACTTAGAAAGCAAATTGAATTCAAATGGAATTGAAAATTTAATTTGAGTAGGAATGGATATAAACAAAAGTGATGAAGTGGAAATCAATCTAAGAACACTGTATAAAAATGTTATAAATTACTTAAGAAAATTAAGGGTGAAATTCTTAAGTAAAATTGGAATTACGAAATATATTGAGTAAGTATTTGAATGAAGATTTAATAAAGTGTGTAAAGGAAAATTGTGAATAAGAGAATGGGGATTAAAATAAAGGTGAAAAGAAAGAAATTGAAATAGCTAATAATCAATTTGGAAATATACGTAAGTTTTATGTATATTATTTTATTTGCATAGCGATTTGATCCAGATTTGAGCACAGAATTTCGAGATAGTTATATCGATCTGAGTTGGGATTTTTCACTCAATTTTCGACGGCGAACCTTGGATATGGATTTTTGATTAATTGTGGAATTCTCTATCATAATTTATGGCTATGCTAGGAGGATGACGGTTTCTGATCAAAAAACCAGATCTGAGTCCGCACTAGAGAATCGTGTGAACGATACTAGTTCGAAAGTGAAATTGTGTGATCGAGTGAGCGATCAGAGTTGATATTGCATACGGATGATATATGTACATTATACGGGCTTAAGTAAAGCAAATATTGAAAAATTTGTAAAGGAATGAATAAAATGATTTTGAATTCCATGATTGGATATTATTGCTAAGTAAGATGCAGGTATTTAAAAGCAAAAGTAAAATTAGTGTTTTTGATTGCAGAAGATAAATTTGATTGCCCGACAAAAAGGTATGTGTTTAAATTGCTGTATGAAATTGATGGTTTTCTGATCTAGCCACTTAGCCTTTTGTTTTCTTTTGATGATTTGGGATCGTAGAGGCAGTTTTGTAGCTGTTCCGATCTAGCTGCGCAAAGGAGACACTGGCGAAATTTTTTGAAAGTTAAGGAGTCAGAAAATTTTGAAGAAAATTTTGATAATTTAAAATTGGGTTTTAAATTATAATTTGAATGGTTGAGTAAATAATATGTTTTGGGAGCTATGGATGAGTTTGGAAAGTTAGTAAGTGTGATAATGTGTCTTTAATAAAAAGATTATTTTTGGAAAGTTGTTTGAAACGGTGTGGGTTTGGAAATTAGTTATTGGGATTTGGACCATTCTTCTTACCTAGCAATTTCAAGGACGAAATTCTTATTTGGAGGAGTAATGTAACGACCTAGAATTTTAGGTATTTGAAATTGGAATATATAATTGATTTTAAACATTTAAAAGTTAATTTTTAAATTGAATTTCGAATATAAATTTTTTCAGATAGTTAATTATTGAATTTAATAATTGGAAATCGGATAAAATATTAAATTTGGAATTTTAAGCTTGTTAAAAATAATCTAAAAGCTTATAAAATTTATTTTTATACCACTGAAGATAATAGACGTTTTAAAATTTAATTTAAAAGTGATTGGTTCAGTTTTAAAAGAATATATCGTTCAAATTGATGTTAAAAGTAGACTTCTGGGGCACAGTCTCGGAATTCGAAAAAACCAGTTCCATTGGATCCGAGATAGTGTATTAATATCGGATTTCAAATTTCGTTACGTTCGGAGTAACATGTGGTCATACGAGATATAAATATGATGAAATTACATTGAAAATTCAATATAATAATTGGGTTCAAAATGCTATCTTCTCTATACAATCGAATTAGGACCTGAAACCTTTTCCATTGTGTTTGAAATGGGGGTATAACATTATAAATGCCTAGTGGTACGCCTTGATAGGAGGTTAAGATTTTAAACTACGAAATCGGGATGTTTTTAAATTTAAATAATATATATATATATATATATATATATATATTATTTTTTGACATGACCATATTCCCATCAGCTGCCTTTCTTTCTCCATCAGCCTACTGTAGCCAACAAGCAACACGCAAGGGATTTTCCCTCAATTTAAATCTCGTTCACGCATCCTTTCATTCCTTGAGTTCAAAGTTAAATCATGTCTTCCCTCCCACTTTCAAATACAGTTTCATGAGTCGAACGAAAGAAAAGAAAATCGAAAACCCAAAAAGATAAAAAGGAGAGCGAATGATCGAATCGATCTTCAGATTAAAAACAAAAGTTGCAAGCCTCCCTATCTTCTTCTTTTGTTCAAAAACCGAAATTGATTTAAACGAAACCAAATTCGCGGAGTCGCTCGCTCGCTGTGTTTCATTCGAGGGCTTCGAAGAGAGTTAGACGCGATTGCGCATGGAGTAGGGCGACGATCATCGGAGCTCGAATTGCACGAAGGCGACGCTAGAAGCTCATGAAGCTATGGTTTGTAATGGGAGAGTTTAGGGTTGGCGATGGAAACTCAGTGGTAGGTCGCGAGGGAGAAGTTAGGGAGTATGTGACGTAGAGGCAGGGCTATCGTTCGTTTTGGGTTTCCTCTAGTAGCGCACGCGAATGAACTGTAGGGGGTTTAGGGCAATGAGGTGTGGGAGGACTCAAAGGGTTGTAGCTATGTCCTGCGGCTGCTTCGTCAAGGTAGTGAGGTATAAGACAATTTTTTTAATTAAATTTAATAAATGTATAAACATATATATAGGTTAGGGAATATATATATATATATATATATATATCTACGCATTTTAACTTACATGTTAAATTAATGTATGTATTACGGTAATTACGATATATACATATATATACACACACACACATATACACACTATATTATGGAACTGAACATTTATAAATGGCATATCTTATTCAAACGAGGTTCGTTCGGAATGGAAAAAATAAAAATAAAGAAAAGAAGTCGAGAATGGTTCGCAGTTAGGAATTTAAATTTAGTTGAATGCTGTTCAATTTAAATTTAAAATCTGGACGTTCAGCAAATTAAAAATCAAGGTGATAAGTTTCTCACTCATTTGGATTGCCTTTTTTAAAATTTTAAATATAAATATTTAAATTTAAATCACTGGTTGTTTGATTCATAAATTATGATTTATCTGTTAGATGACTGTATATACAGTAGTATATATATTAGTATTTGGAGTGATATTCCCACAAATATGTAGCAGATGAGACCTTATGCGCCACGTATAATAGCAGATGACCCTTTATACCGTGATATCCCCTCGAAGTAGGATTGGTATTTTTTGTTAGAAATGCGGATTACGGATCTTAATGCTAGAATAACACTAGAGGGGGGTGAATAGTGTTTTTTGGATTTAATAAATCTTTTTCAAATTTATGTATTTTAATCATCAACAAATGCAATATATAGATACAGATATAATCACAGAATTAGACACAGATGCAAATAATAAGTAAAAGTGGTAAAGGAAAGAACACACCAGGATTTTATACTGTAACGACCTGGAATTTTCGATCCCGAAAATTCCAGATAGTTAGAGAAAAGAAGAAAGAGGTAGAAGAAGAAACAGAAACAAATCACAGAATCTCACATTCGTAGTGGATCAAAATATAATATCAAATAAGAACAGTTATACAAGAAAAGCCGTATCAATTAATTTACATCAATACATCAGAGTTACAACATTACTCAAATACTGGACAGTAAAATCAACATGTTCCAGATAAACAACAACAGTAATGTACTCAGCGGATACACTCCATACCTTCCTGCCATTTAGCTCGCCTCTTGGAAATCTGTAATACTCGGTCTGACCCGAGCATTATATCAAAGTAACACCCGGGTCAGGCTGGAAACCAATGTGAGTAAACCCAAGGAATACAAAAGCATTAAACTTATATAAAACCCGGGGTAACCCTTATCAATTTACAAATTCAAAATTTGTTAAAGACATCACTTATTTCACACATCAATTTCTAAGTACCAAAACTTAGATTAAATGGTCCAATTCACTTAAATCATTCCATTCCAACCTATTGATTTCACATATCAATCTATAAAAATCAAAGTGGTTTCAGATATTTACTAATACCCGACTCCGGTCTCTTCGAGTCTCGTGTCATCTTAACCCAAGTTATTCCATTAAATGCAATTCAACTTTAAATACAGGATGTCACTTATACACAGCAATTTATCATCGATAAATAACTACATTATCACTGTCCACCTAATCATATCATATCACAAAACATTTCAGATCAGAGATATCAACCAATCCAAGGCATTTAATATCATTCAATCATTCATAGGCAAAATTTGATACTTTCCAAATAATTTAATTATCTCGAACTAAATTAATTGCTAACTTTAATCACTTAGATTACCTTTACTTAACATTAATTAATTACAAATCAATTAATTAATCATCTTTTAATTATCCATCTTAATTAATCACCCTTGATTAATTATCCTTTAATTAATCACACTCATTGATTTACTAACCCTTAATTAATTTCCTTAATTAATTAATCCTTAACTAATTATTCTAAGTAATTAATCCTTAATTACTTCCCTTAAGTAATTTACCTTTAATTACTTTCATTAAGTAATTCTCCTATTGGTTAATTATCCTCAATTAATTAATCTGTAATAAAATAATTAATATCCACTAATTACTAATTAAATTAATTAATCCTTAACAAATTAATCCTTTAAATTACTTACATTAAGTAATTATCATTACTTAATTAAATTAAGTAATTTAACCTTAAATAAATTAATCATCTTTTAACTAATTACCTTAATTAATAAATCACATTAATAAATCAGTTCTCTAAGTTTATTACATAAACTTTTTAATCTTTAATAATTATGTTAATAAATAAATTGATTTATTACTCCCTTAACTAATTTCATTAACTAATTAACCATCCATAAATAATTTATCCTTGATTTAATTACATTATTTGAATCACTTTTAAAAACAATTAGAAATTAACCTTTTAAAACTTTGAAAGACTTGTTTTAGAATTTATTTTGCCTTTAAGCTTGGTCTATTCCTATATGTTAAAATCATTGGTCATCTTGCTTACCTAATAACACAACTTCCATACTTCAAACCTGAAAACAACAACCCGAGACCAATCCTAAATACTTCGAGCAAAACCCGTACACAACCCCTCACATTCCCGAGCTATACCCGAGTTCTCACGAGCATACTACACGTTCCAGCTTCGAGGCAAGCATCACACTGCTTCGAACACAACCCGAGAAAGCTTATCTCCTTCAAGAACATCACACGTAAACACAGATACAAAGGTCTCGTGCCCGTGCACATGGCGTCGGCGGTCCTCCGACCACCATCGATCCTATCTCCTGATCACCGCCGACCTCCTCAAGCTTCCCGACCCATGAAAAAAATTGCCGATGTTTGAACCCAAAAATTGACCTTGACATCACCAGAAAAGGAATCCCCTACCTTCATTCATCTCGTACCGCCGCTCCCCGCCACCAGGTCCCACGCCCTTACGTTTGAAGCTTCGCTCAGCACCATACTACCTTTCTCTTTCCTTCAGCTTCGCTCGACGCTAGCACAACGTCGCAATCACCCAGAAATAAACCCAACCCAAACACAACCTAAAACCCTAAAATCATCTCGCCGCGCCTCCATGGCAACGTACAAACCCGCCGACTATTTTTCTCTCGATCGTCAATCAACCAGTTACCTTCGACCCAAAGCCCGATACTACAGAACCACGTGATAGACGGAATTCGAACGAAACCCATTCTCTGATCAGTTCAAAAATTCTCATCAACCACTAATTTAAAAATCTGGATTTTATTATCAAAATTCACCACTTTCAAAGACTAATCAGATTACATAAATGAGAAAATCAATTATTTAAGTCAAACTTTTAGTATGTATGAGTTTCTTTTCTGTAATTCTTCTTTAGTAAAACTTCCTTAAAATTTAACTCAAAATATTTTTAACATTTAGATCTTGAAGATTCAAACATGTTTTATTTAAACATCACAGCCTATAGGAGAATATATGATGAGATTTTAATTTTTAAATCTCGTTTTTAGTCTGTATAACCAATAGAGACCCCTGTATATGAATATATTGACATGTATACTCAATCCAATCATGTTCATATACATGCAAGCATCATACACATTCATGTAACATTTATCACATCATTGTTATCAATATTATTCACAAACATCAAGATTTTAAACTGATTTAAGTTTTGGAAAGGGGGTGTTTACTCACCTGTGAAAAGATGGACAGAGAACAGGTTTTCAACTTGATCTGATACTTGTATTTTTGATTTGAACTGATCCCTATTTGTGGAATTTGATCTATTCTTTAATGATCTTGAATTTGAATACGAATTTGTTTAAGGCTGATTTGATCCTTTATTATAGCTTCAGGTTGAATTTGATTCTCCAGATTTTTTCTTCTCTGGTTTCTAATTTTTGAGATGAAGGAATAAAAACCTGTTTTTCTCATTCATTTTGATTTTTTTTTTTCAAAATCCTAAAGAAATGAGGTTGCCACTTGTATTTCTATAATAAATCAACTAACACTTGTAATTATAAAATTTACACTTATCATTATTGTTTATAAATTGTTTACATTTGTTAAAATGCATAGTGAATTTGTTTACATTTGTAATTATAATGTACCTAATATATTTTATGAATTTTTTTATATAATATTCTTTATTAAATTTTATTTTTATCCAAGTCTTATGTATTTATTAATTTCTTAAATCTATATAATACCTTTATACATATATGTTTTAACTTTATATATACAAACTACCTTTCTTTTAAGTATAACCTTTAAAGAAATAAATATACCTTTATCAAATACTACTTTAAACTAAATTACTTTTAAAATTAATAAGTACATACATAGATACTATTTTAGTGTTTAAAATCTTTAAATAAAAATCTTTAAATAAATCTTGAAAATAATAAAGAACTTATTATATACTGAAAAAATCAATGATACATAATTTTTTAAATCCTATTTATTTTAAGATATCTGTTTTTTGAATTTCAACCCCAAATTCACATTTAATTTAAAATCAGCTCATATATATATATATATATATATATATATATATATATATATAAACAAACATATATTTATTTTGTTTGAAAATAATAATTTTTCCAATTAAATAATTATATCAGGAGATTATCAAACAAATATTTATCTAGATATAAATATTTATTATCAGATTTATTTGTTTCATTTATAAATCAGTGCTTTAATAAATTTAATACTGTTAATTTCCAATTAACAAATGTCTAAAAATTCGAGTTATCGCATATACTGGTTCGGAGTTACCCTACATCCAGTCCTGCACAATTGTACGGATTTCTTTTCAAAATAATCTTCCAGATTATACCCTCGATTTCAAGGCCACGAGGTACACCCTTCTGTATTCGAGTCCGTGGCAAACTCTCTTGATTTACCAAGCCACAAGATCAACTAATCGATTTCTTGGGCAACAATCACACCCAATTGATTTCAAGGCTCAACCGCACCTTTTACTCAACAGTTTGATTTACAAATAATCCTATAACTTTGAATAGTACTGAGAACTTATGGAGAGAGTGGAAGATAATCAAACATGAGATATTCAAGTTTGATTCACTTAGTATTTCGTTAGGATATCGTTTTGGGATTCTTTAAAATAAATGTGGAAGATGGAGAGGAGAGAAAATAAGTGAAATCTAATTGAAAATTCGTTTAGGAATAATGGTATTTATAGAAGATCAACAACCATATCTATTCGTGAAAGGATACGATGAATAAACACTTCTTTTGAAAATTTGAATTTTGACGGGCACCATGTCGACATGGGGTAGGAGTATGTCGACATGCTCTAGGCAAAAATGGTGATTTTGATTCTCTTTTTAAAATTGGTTTCTATAAATTTTCAAAACAATTTCTAAACTTCTATAAATATATTTGAATATAGTTTAAACATATAAAAGAGTATAAAAAGTAATTTTTAATATATAATCTTAATCTATTAAGTGATTTAAAATCTGAGTCTAAAATATTTAAAAGAAAAATATTAAAACAAGAGATAGTTTAAAATCATGGACAATTTCGAAATCAAAATATAAAAAATGATAAAGATAATTTTGAGGATAAAGTATTTCAAACAGGACAGGTGTTTTTTTGAAAAGAAGGTTTTGAAAACATTTTAAAATAAGAGATATATTTTTGAAAAGCATTTTCATAAAATTAGGATATCAAAATAGGACCACTATATGTTCCATTAGGTATTGTCGTGGGTTCCATCCCACTAGGGTTCCATCCCTTTAACAGGCTCAAAGTGGATTCCATTCCATGAATAAATTTCGAATAAAGATGTAAGTGCTTTCAAGAAGTTTTAACATAATTCTATACTCAACACTTATCTTGTACTTTGAAATCTTGAACTCTTGATATCATGATACTCATGAGTCTTCCATCTTGATATCTTCGATCTTTATATTCATCGGTCTTGCATCTCTCTACTGTACAGTCTTCATTCTTGGTACCTGCATGTTTATATCCTGCATATACACATATATCCAAGCTATAATGTTAGTATTTATATTTTATAATAAGTCCTAAGGTTGTTGTCATTAAAACAATCATTCTCAAGGACTAAAAATCTCCACCTTTTTGATGATGACAACCTATGTTAATAAAATATACTTCACCGTTACTATAACTCCCCCAAAAACTAATTACTCCCCCTAAAACTAATAACTCCCCCAAAAGCTAATTACTCCCCCTAAAACTAATAACCCCCCCTAAAACTGATAACTCCCTCTTAGCCTAAGCCTAGTTATTCTAACTACTCTATTTTATAATTCTCTCCCTTTGTCACCAACAAAAAGCCCGTCCTAAAACCATAAAACTACAAAACTCCCCCTTATACTAATATTGGAGTTCCTGTGACAAATTAAGATGGAATATATATATATATATATATATATATATATATATATATAATAACGTGAGTTACTTAACATAACAAATATGATAGTAATATAATGTTATACATTCCATTCAAACCAAATCAATTCTAATCAAAGCAAATCAAATCAAATCAAATAATTCAAATCAAATCAAACGATTCAAGCAATTTAAATTATAAGAAGATTAAATAATTTTAGGAACTTCAACCCATCCTTCTTCTCCAAAAATAGGGTCCTTTTTAATATCTTCCCAATCCTCATTATCTTTAATTAAAGTTCCTTCAGGATTTGCATCGAAATCATCTTTGTTTAGGGCACAAATCATCCAATGGAGGGCATCGAAATGCTTCTCTTGTTCTTTTATCATCTGCATTTGACTTAGTTCTAAGTTGCTTTGATTGCAGAGAATAAAAGTAAGTATATTCTTGAATTACTTGAGAGTTTCTTTAAGATATTCATTTAGAGTTTGAGAAGAGGATGCCATTTTTGATAAATAGTTAAAAGATGCAAATAGAGATGAGTAGAAATAAAGTGTTTACAAATTTCTGGAAGAAACAGGTGTTTAAATAGGAAGGAATTCGTTAAAAATGAATAGACACAAGTTAGTTATTTTAAATTCAAAATTTAAAAAATAACTAAATCAGACAGTTATATGTCGATATAGGATGTTAGGGTATGTCAACATGGGTGTGTTGATTTATGTATCTTCTTTATTGTATGCATAAGTATGTATACAAATAAACTTATATATTATATTATCATTTATTACATAGGTATGAAAAGATAGAAAAACATAAGATAGATAAAAAGAATATAGATAGATGAGCTAATACATGAGTGTCACGACCCAAATTTCAACGTTCGAAAATCGACACCCGTACTTCACTTGTACTCGAATGCCACAGATTCAACCGTTGAAATCCGACTCGTGCCGGAGCTTATAACCTATTAAGTACAACAACTTGACGGAAGAAAAGATAATATCATTGATATATAACAGATAAAATATCTTATACAATAATGATACAATCGAGATATCGATACAAATATCAAAGACAAGATACTGCAGCTGACTAAAGTCTTCGAAAAACGAACACCAACATTAACTTCAATAGAAAAGAGAGATAACATCAGCGGTAGTGGTGGAACACAACATCTCCAAAGCCAATCTCCAAAGCCAATCTCCAAATCTCTCAAGCTATAAGCTCGAATTCCCAACAATGTTGAATTTGTAGCAGAAGCGATCCCGAAAATCCAAAGACACCAAAAGCTACCAATAGAAGGCTGATGGATATCGAATCTACACCTACTATTTGATTATCTGAAAAACCCAACTCTAGACTGCCCGTGTGGAAAATTGTGGGCACTCAGAGTTTAGGAAGTGAACAATAAACTCCGGGTCAGTCATGGGACAGGTATGAGAAAAAAGAATAGTTTTCTTTAAAACAGACAACAAAAGAATTTAAAACATTGAAATTCGTAATGCTTTTTGGAAAATGAAACTACCATAAGGCCTCTCGGCACACACACCATGTAATCGCACACTTGGAGGAGATTTCTACTTATGATAGTCAAACATGCTTACTATGCAAAATCCTTTTTGACATTGTTATTAGTGCATATTAGAAAACATTTACAAGTATAATATTAATCTTAGCCAGCATACATACCATTATAGTATGCCTACTATAGCTGCCATATTAGATGGCAGGTTCTACAACTAAAACCGTACAGGGCGCGTATTGGTAATTGTTTTTCCAACAAATGGTCAGGCAAAGGAACAATCCATTGCCACATGGGTATGCCTCTGAAGTGACGTCCTAAGAACCTACCTGGCCCTCTGCCAACACAAGGCCGGTTTACTCCCCGCCCTGGAGTAACATCTAAGTTATGCCATCCCCGGTCGTTTGCAACCTTTATCCGAGAGCTCTCAACCACAAAGTAACCACAAAGAAATAAATTTGCAGTGTCCACATGAGTTAAGTATCTGGGCTCCATACCATGACACCACCCTTTTCCAGAAGGAATGGACATACCCTAGGGGCGGGATCCCTGTAACCTTGCTGCATCTTTCTTGTTTCGACCATTTTCGAGGTGTGAGGTCTTGATGCAGTCTTGTCCACAAAGCTACGCTTTTTTCACAAAGCCATGCTTTGATTAACAAATGATCAGCAGCACTTCGTATGCCACATTAGCAAATTGGGAATGTATCACTAGTAACCATCAACTACTTAACCTCTGAGCTCGTACGTCTCAGAGAAGGGTGTTAAGCTAGGAGAATAAATCTCCGCCACCAAACAGAAATGTATTTAATAGAAACCAGCTTTACATCTCAAAGTGTAATGTCAAACATACATCCATACAAGTCTGTTCCGGGTTCGAACAGAACTGAAGGCACTTCCAAAGAAGCCCTTGCAATCCGGGTATTCACAATTCCGATCGGACTCCCCATCACATATGGAGATCTTTATACCGTAGCTACCCAATGTAGAGTCATTCGACGGGTTATTCTTTGGTTTTCGAAAATACCCTGTCTTCACCACCGGTCTTCAAATGCTATTCATATCATCGTATCATTATTCAGAATGGGTTATATGACATAAGGTCCTCTCCCGGCTAAACTAAATAATGAGCACAATATTTAAAATCATATGGATATTGGGATTTTAGTTAAGTCACAACTTATTACCCAAAACTTTCCTTTCAAATGGTTTAAACAAATTACCATTTTCAAATCTTTAGACAAAAAGATTCATTTCACAAATTTCACCCATCTTTCACAAAGATTATTTCACAGCTTTCCTAAACAATTTCCATTTCAATAACTCATCCAATCTTTAAAAAGATCTAATTCATAGCTTTCAAAACCATTTCCAAAGATTCATTCATATCTTGGAAAACCATTACATTTCAAACTTGAAATCCCTTTAACACAAATTGGAAATTCTTTCGTTAAATGAAAGCTTTTATTATTTGAAAACAAATAGTTTTCGTTTTGGAGAAATCCGATTTTATTTGTACAAGTTAAAGCTCTTGGGTTAAATTCCCAAATCAATACTTTTTAAAATGGTTTAAATCCATATAAACATATTTATAACTTGTATAACCTTTTTAAATCATAATTTCCAAACATGGAATTCAATTTCAGATCTTAAATTCAAATTTAAATCAAAATTATTTAAATTTCAAACACTTTATCAAGTTATTCAAAATAACTTTCATCTTCAAAACTCCTTTCAAAACTTTTCATATTTAACCCAATTCTATTTCCAAAACCATTTGGATTTAAAAATTCAACCCTTAAAACCATTTCAAAAAATCTATGACTTAACCAATTTCCTCGTGCAATCCATATTTGTGTGTGTATGGCGTAGTCCAGGGGTTTTACACAACAGTGCAACACCATCAATTATTACAATCCAAACACAACAATATCGTTAAGCGGTATAATCCTATAACGCTTATCTTCATTCACAGATTCACAGATAAATGTATCACAGATAAATAAATAAATAAATTACACACATCTCAATTCATAGAACAGAATAATACAATCCGGAGATAACAATCAATTCAAGACATTTCATACAATACAAACATTCATGAGCAATCAAAGCATTCAATAATCATTTATAAACAGGATTAAATAATTGTTTAATTCTAAATTAATTCAATTTAATTTTTAATTAAATTAATTACTTATGAATTAATTACTCAATCCCGATCTTAACTTTAACCAGATTAATAAATTACTAATCCTGGTTAATTAACATTAATTAATTACAAACCTTAATCGTTAATAACCTTAAATCATTTATTAATTAATCTTTAATTATTAATTAATCAACTTTAATTAATAAATTAATCAACCTTTAATCATAAATAATTAACCCTAATTATTTAATTATCCTTTAAATCAAGTACCGTTAATTGATTAATAAATAAATAAATTAACCCTTAATTAATTACCATTAAATTAATTATCCTTAATTAATTACAAATTCATTAACTTTAATTAGTAAATTAATTAATTATCCTTAAATTAATTACCTTAATTAATTAATTACATTAATTAATTTATCCCTAATTAATTATTCTTTAATCACTTGATTAATCAATCAACTTTAAATTATTTAATGATCCTTAAATCAACCTTTAAAAATTGATAATTAAGTAATTATGCTTTGATTACTTTTATTAATAAAACCTCAAATATTTAAGATAAGTCATTCATCTCAACTATCTCTTAATTACATCATCAAATTAAATTTGAAACACTTGGATAATTTAAATGATTAACTTAATGAAACTATTCAAGACTAAAACAAGTTTTAAAATCATTTAAATTTAAATTTGGAGTTTAAAAACTTGTTACTACTTTTCTTCTAGAACTTCATAAAAACTTGATTTGTTTTGAAACTAAATCCTTTAAAAGTTGCTAAATTATCAAGCTCAGGAAACTCGAGCCCATCTTAAAAAAACCTGGGCAAGCACCCTAGCCATTTTCTTCCTTTAAAACCCTATTGTACTTTTGTTTTAAATTTTAAAATCTGTTAAATCTTAAGACCTGTTACCAACTCAAACAGGCGCGAGAGCATCTTCGAGCTTTATCGTACATTCCTAGGTTCGACTTCGAGTCATGCCTTTCTTCTTCCTTTCTGAAACTCTCACCACAAGTGCACTCATGAACGTGCACGCCTGAACGAGGCGATTTCGATCATCGCCGCCCTTTCACACAAGTCACCGTCGATCTCCTTACTTCAGACAAACATACAGGTCGATGTTTTATTCACGAGTTTAAAATCGAGCTATTTGACATAGCAGAAACCCCAAACCGATCAAGAATAACCACTTGCCAATGGTGATTTCGATCGCCAGAAACATTGTTGCTTCGCCCAGACCTCCCACATTCACACATCTTCCTCTTCCCTTAACCTGACCCAGCTCGACATCACCAAAGTGCCGAAATCACATTGAATTCGACCTCGACCAGAAAACAACCTAAAACCCTATATCAACTAAGTAAGGCCGCCACGTGGACTAAAAATCCACCGACTATTTTTTTGATAACCCCCATTACCTCAGCACTCTCCATATTTGAACTCGATGATCAACACCAAGCCGATTGATGGCAATTGACAAAAATGTCAAAATCGTTCATCTCCCACTAACTCGATGATTACACCTATAAAAATCAAAAAATGATTTTCTAAATTCATGTTATTGAAATACGAATTTATTTATATGATCAAAGCTTAAAGATTTAAAAATAAATTCTTCGACTTGAATTCATTTTTTTACTGTCATTATTGATTTCCAGAAAACATTTTAACAATTTATACTTAAAAACATTTTAAAGACTTAAATCATGATTGTACTAACATGTTTCATTCAAACATCCTAACCTAAAAGAATCTAGAGAATGAGAATTTGAATTTTTTATCAGGTTTGATATCCTGTAGACAAAGAATAGAAACCTATATCTATCTTCCAGACATGCACAACCACACACATATTTTTTTTATACATACAGTAGATTCACAACATTTCTTCATTAATCACTGCATCAAGTCATAAATCAGATCAAAGGGTAAGTTTGCTCACCTTGCTTAAGAAGGAACAGAGAAGCTTTTAAATTTTTGAAAACTGGAAACTGGGACGTAAGAATTTGATTAAGCTGAGTTTGAACGAAATCCAAACATCTACTTTGATCCCAGTCTTTGAAATGAAGTTGAATTTTCACCTGATCTTGCTTGTTTGAATTTACATGCTCTCTGATTTGCTTGTTCTTTACTTTCAGATTTTGAATTGAATCTGATCTGCCATTTTTTTGATAACTGAAGCCTATTCTAGGTTTGATTTAAAGCTTTACATTGCTTGAACCTGATTTGTTACTCAGGTTGACTTGCATGCTTTGAGACTTTGAATCTTGAACTTCCAGTTTTAATTCTTTGCATTTATTTCAATCTGCTTTCTAAATTTTCTTTGATTTCCTTTGTCTCAGGTTTTGAATTTAAACAGGTTTCTATTTTTAAATCTTTTGGTTTGTGGATTGAAAAAGAGGCTGTTGCTTTTGTTTGATATTGAGATAAAAAAATTATTGTCGGCTTTTGTTTTTCAAATTTGAAAATTGGTAAGGATTTGTTCTTGGATTTCATTTACTGGTTTGAGATGATTTTTGTTTTATTGATTTTTATTTCATTTTTGAGAAGTTTCAAAATAGCCTAGTTTATCATTTATTCATATTTTATAATTTTTTTGATTAAAAGAAAATCTTATTTTTTCCACTTGTAAATCTTCATATTACACTTGTAAACACATATTTTCAAAAGATTACAAATGTCTTAGTACATCTTTAAAATACTTACACATGTATTAATCCTTAATTATTAACCTAATAATGTCATTTGCAATGAATTTTATGTTTATATCCTTGCTTTAAATAAATTTTAAAATTTTGTTTTAAACCTTTCTTTATCTTATGTTTTTTACATGTTTTTATTAATATATTTTATATTTCCAAAAGATATATTCATATCAAAGCTTAATATTTAATTACATATATATGCTACTATATTTATCTTCAAGTATATAAGAGGAAAGTATTTTAAATCTTTTATACATATGCTTTATATCTTTGTATTCATACTTTTACTTTTAAAATTATTTATATACTCTTAAGAAGATTGATTTTTAAAATTAGACTTTTCATAAATAAATATACACACATATATATTACATAGGAGTCTTTAAAATGTAAAATTTTATCTTTTGAATAGCTTTTGAAAATTTGAATTTAAAATATAACTCCCAAATCAATATACATTAAAATTTAAAAATCAAACTTTTTCTAATTTAAAATGTAGAGTTTCAAATCCAATTTATTTGCAAAATATTTATCCTTGAATTCCACAATTAAATTCTCTATTTTAGAATTTTCAATCCTAAAATTCAATCTAAAAATCCATTCATATACATATATATAAACAACAAGTTTATTTACTTATTTTGAAAAAAAATTCAATTTTAACCCAAAATTTGTATTATTTATTTATTCAAATTTGATTGAAAAATCGGGATCATTACAGATTCCCCTCTTAAGAAAATTTCGTCCTCGAAATTTGCTGGACGGGAAGACAACGAAGATAGATGAACACACAGAGAAATGGTTCACCAGATCAAACTGAATAGTTATTCTGTATTTGGATCAGAATATCAACAATATGAGAACAAACTCATATGATACTTTACGAAATACTCGGTTTATCATATCTACGAAGATATATAGGGCATTGGTTAGTTTGAAGGGATAACTAACCGTTCATAGAATATATCTGGACCCAACAGAACAAATAATGGATACTCAGTCCAGATTGAAATATCCCAAAGTAGACACCAACTTGTCCTTCTTCGGACTTTAATCCTCATAAGAAATTACAAAAGAATTTCAAATTTAGTTCTAATCGAAATTGTTTTATCGATACAACCCAATTCAGCTTTATATTCTTGTTTACCAATTTATTTCAAATAAATTTTCAAATTCCTTAGAGTTGTAAACAAAAAGCTTATAAGAAACCGATGAAAAGAATACGAAATCGAAACTTCCTACAAGGATTCGCAGGGCCACCATCACACCAAAGCTTCTCCCTTGAGCTGTCACGAAGCAATCAAAGAATTTGAAACTGGATTAAAGGAGATTGATAAAGAAAAGTTATTTCCGTTGTTGCAGGGTATCGACCATTTGTAGTTGTACTCCCCTGTCCCCTATCTCGTCCTCTTCTTGCATTCATACTCACTATCAGTGGATAGCAAAAGAATTTACTAAGGCATACAGACAGATATCTTAGGGATACTCATTCTAGGGTATTTGTAACCCTATCTCTAATGAGCTACCTAATGTGTTATACTCCTGAGCTAAAGTTCAACCTTCAGCTCTGATACCAAGATGTCACGACCCAAATTTCAGCGTTCAAAAATCGACACCCGTACTTCACTTGTACTCGAATGACGCAGACTCAACCGTTGAAATCTGACTCGTGCCGGAGCTTATAACACATTAAGTACAACAACACAGCGGAAGAAAAGATTATATCATTGATATACAACAGATAAAATATCTGATACAATAATGATACAATTGAGATATCGATACAAATGCCAAAGACAAGATACAACAGCTGACTAAAGTCTTCGACAAAGGAACACCAACATTAACATCAATAGAAAAGAGAGATAACGTCAGTAGTAGCGGCGGAACACAACATCACCAAAGCCAATCTCCAAAGCTCTCAAGCTATAAGCTCGAATTCCCATCAATGCTGAACTTGTAGCAGAAGCGATTTCGAAAATCCAAAGACTCCAAAAGCTACCAACAGAAGGCTAACGACTATCGAATCTACACCTACTATTTGATTATTTGAAAAACCTAAATCAAGACTGCACGTGTAGAAAACCGTGGGTACCCGGAGAGTCGGAAGGGAACAATAAACTCCGGGTCAGTCATGGGACTGGTATGAGAAAACAAAAACAGTTTTCTTTAAAAAAAATAATAAAAGAATTTAAAACAATGAAATCTGCAATGCTTTTTGAAAAATGAAACTACCATAAAGCCTCCCGGCACACACACCATGCAATTGCACACTTGGGGGAGATTTCTCCTTATGATAGTCAAACATGTTGCTACGCAAAATCCTTTTTAATATTATTATTAGTGCATAGTGGAAAACATTTGCAAGTATAATATTAATCTTAGCCAGCATACGTACCATTATAGTATGCCTACTATAGCTGACATATCAGATTGCAGGTTCTACAACTAAAACCGTACATGGCGTGTATTGGTAATTGGCTTTCCAACAAATGGTCAGGCCAAGGAACTTCCTATTACCACATGGGTACACCTCTGGAGGGACGCCCCGAGAACCCACCCGTCTCTCTGCCAACACAAGGCCAGTTTACTCCTTGCTCGGGAGTAACACCTAAGATATGCCATCCTCGGTCGTTTGCGACCTTTATCTGAGAGCTCTGAACCAAAAAGAAATAAATTTGTAGTGTCCACATGAGTTAAGTATCTGGGCTCCATACCATGACACCATCCTTTTCCAAAAGGAGTGGACATACCCTAGGGGCGCGACCCCTGCAACCTTGCTGCATCTTTCCTGTTTCGACCATTTCCAGGGTGCGAGGTTCTGATGCAGTCTTGTCTAAAAAGCTACGCTTTTTTCACAAAGCCATTTTTGATCAACAAATGATCTGCAGCACTTCGTGTGCCACATTACCAAATTGAAAATGTATAACTAGTAACCATCAACTACATAACCTCTGAGCTCGTACGTTTTAGAGAAGGGTGTTAAGCTAAGAGAATAAATCTCCGCCACCAAACAGAAATATATTTGATAGAAACCAGCTTTACATCTCGAAGTGTAATGTCATACATACATCCATACAAGTCTGTTCCGGGTTCGAACAGAACCGAAGGCACTTCCGAAGAAGCCTTTCCAATCCGGGTATTCACAATCCCGATCGGACTCCCCATCATACATGGAGGTCTCTTTACCGTAGCTACTCAGCGCAGAGTCATTCGACGAGTTATCCTTTCGTTTTCGAAAATATCCGGTCTTCACCACCGGTCTTTAAATGCTATCCATAACATCGTATCATCATTCGGAACGGGTTATATGACACAAGGTCCTCTCCTGGCTAAACTTAATAATGAGCGCAATATTTAAAATCATATGGATATTGGGATTTCAGTTAAGTCACAACCTATTACCCAAAAATTTCCTTCAAAATAGTTTAAAAAAATTACCATTTTCAAACCTTTAGACAAAAAGATTCATTTCACAAAGTTCACCCATCTTTCACAAAGATTATTTCACAACTTTCCAACACAATTTCCATTTCAAATTGGATTAACTCATCCAATCTTTAAGTCAAAGATTTAATTCATAGCTTTCAAAACCATTTCCAAAGATTCATTCATAACTTGGAAAACCATTACATTTCAAACTTGAAATCCCTTTAACACAAATTGGAAATTCTTTCCTTAAATGAAAGCTTTTATTATTCGAAAACAAATAGTTTTCGTTTCGGAGAAATCCGATTTCATTTGTACAAGTTAAAGCTCTTGGGTTAAATTCCCAAATCAATACTTTTTAAAATGTTTTAAATCCAATGAACATTTTATAACTTGTACAACCTTTTTAAATCATAATTTCCAAACATGGAATTGAATTTCAAATCTTGAATTCAAATTTAAATCCAAATTATTTAAATTTCAAAAAAATTATCAAGTTATTCAAAATAACTTTCATCTTCAAAACGCCTTTCAAAAACTTTTCATATTTAACCCAATTCTATTTCCAAAACCATTTGGATTCAAAAATTCAATCTTTAAAACCATTTCAAAATAATCTGTGACTTAACCCATTTCCTCGTGCAATCCATATTTGTGTGTGTACGGTGTAGTCCAGGGTTTTACACAATAGTGCAACATCATCAATTATTACAATCCAAACACAACAATATCGATAAGTGGTATAATCCTATAATGCTTATCTTCATTCGCAGATTCATAGATAAATGTGTCATAGATAAATAAATAAATAAACAAATTACACACATCTCAATTCACAAAACAGAATATGACAATCCAGAGATAACAATCAATTCAAGGCATTTCATACAATACAAACATTCATGAGCAATCAAAGCATCCAATAATCATTTATAAACATGATTAATTAATTGTTTAATTCTAAATTAATTCAATTTAATTTTCAATTAAATTAATTACTAATGAATTAACTACTCAATCCTGATCTAAACTTAAACCAGATTAATAAATTACTAATCCTGGTTAATTAACATTAATTAATTACAGACCTTAATTATTAATTAGCCTTAAATCATTTATTAATTAATCTTTAATTATTAATTAATCAACTTTAATTAATAAATTAATCAACCTTTAATCATAAATAATTAACCCCTAATTATTTAATTATCCTTTAAATTAAGTACCTTTAATTGATTAATTAACGCTTAATTAGTTACCATTAAATTAATTATCCTCAATTAATTACAAATTCATTAACTTTAATTAATAAATTAATTATTTATCCTCAAATTAATTACCTTAATTAATTAATTACATTAATTAATTTATCCCTAATTAATTGTTCTTTAATCACTTGATTAATAAATCAACTTTAAATTATTTAATGATCCTTAAATCAACCTATAAAAATTGATAATTATGTAATTATACTTTGATTACTTTTATTAATAAAATCTCAAATTTAAAATAAATCATTCATCTCAACTATATCTTAATTATATCATCAAATTAAATTTGAAACACTTGGATAATTTAAATGATTAACTTAATGAAACTATTCAAGACTAAAACAAGTTTTAAAATCATTTAAATTTAAATTTGGAGTTTGAAAACTTGTTACTACTTTTCTTCTAGAACTTCATAAAAATTTGATTTGTTTTGAAATTAAATCTTTTAAAAGTTGCTAAATTATCAAGCTCAGGAAACCCGAGCCCTTCACAAAAATATCCGACCAAGCACCCGAGCCATTTTCTTCCTTTAAAACTCTATCATACTTTTGTTTTAAATTTTAAAATCTGTTAAATCTTAAGACCTGTTATCAACTCAAACAGGCACGAGAGCATCTTCGAGCTTTATCGTTACTTTCCCCGGTTCGACTTCGAGTCACGCCTCTCTTCTTCCTTTCTGAAACTCTGACACACAGGTGCACTCATGAGCGTGCACACCTGAACGAGGCAATTCCGACCATCGCTGCCCTTTCACACAAGTCACCGTTGACCTACTTACTTCAAACAAACATCCAGATCGACGTTTTATTCATGAGTTTAAAATCGAGCTATTTGATGTGGCAAAAACTCCAAACCGATCAAGAATAACCACCTGCCAACGGTGATTTCGATCGCCAGAAACATTGCTGCTTCGCCCAGACCTCCCCCATTCACACATCTTCCTCTTCCCTTAACCTGACCCAGCTCAACATCACCAAAGTGCCAAAATCACATTGAATTCGACCTCGATCAGAAAACAACATAAACCCCTATATTGACTAAGTTAGACCGCCACGGTGGACTAAAAATCCACTGACTATTTTTTCGATAACCCCCATTACCTCAGCCCACTCCAGTTTTGAACTCGACGATCAACACCAAGCCGATTGATGGCAATTGACAAAAATGTCAAAATCGTTCATCTCCCACTAACTCGATGATTAACCTTTAAAAATCACGAAATGATTTTCTGAATTCATGTTTTTGAAATACGAGTTTATTTGTATGATCAAACCTTGAAGCAAAGCTTGAAGATTTAAAAATTAATTCTTCGACTTGAATTCATTTTTTTACTGTCATTATTGATTTTCAGAAAATATTTTAACAATTTATACTTAAAATCATTTTTAAGACTTAAATCGTGACTAACATGTTTCATTCAAAGATCCTAACCTAAAAGAATCTAGAGAATGAGAATTTGAATTTTTTAACAGGTTTGATATCCTGTAAACAAAGAACAGACACCTATGTCTATCTTCCAGACATGCACAACCACACACATAAATATTTTGTATATATATAGCAGATTCACAACATTTCTTCATTAATTACTGCATCAAGTCATAAATCAGATCAACAGGTAAATTTGCTCACCTTGCTTAAGAAGGAACAGAGAAGCTTTTAAATTTTTGAAAACTGGAAACTGGGACCTGAGAATTTGATTAGGTTGAGTTGGAACTGAATTCAAACATCTACTTTGCTCTCAGTTTTTGAAATGAAGTTGAACTTTCATCTGATCTTGCTTGTTTGAATTTACATGCTCTCTGATTTGCTTGTTCTTTACTTCAAGATTTTGAATTGAATCTGATCTGCCATTTTTTTGAAAACTGAAGCCTATTCAAGGTTTGATTTAAAGCTTTGCATTGCTAGAACCTGATTTGTTACTCAGGTTGACTTGCTTGCTTTGAGACTTTGAATCTTGAACTTCCAGTTTGAATTCTTTGCATTTATTTGAATCGGCTTTCCAGATTTGCTTTGGTTTCCTTTGTCTCAGGTTTTGAATTTAAACATGTTTCTATTTTTAAATGGTTTGTGGATTAAAAAAGCTTTTGTTTTGATATTGAGATTAAAAAAATTTACAGGCTTTTGTTTTTCAGATTTGAAAATTGGTAAGTATTTGTTCTTGGATTTCAATTACTAGTTTGAGAAGATTTTTGTTTTACTGATTTTGATTTCATTTTTGAGAAGTTTCAAAATAGCCTAGTTTATTATTTATTCATATTTTATAAATTTTTTGATTAAAAGAAAATATTATTTTTGCCACCTGTAAATCTTCATATTACACTTGTAAACACATATTTTCAAAATATTACAAATGTCTTAATACATCTTTAAAATACTTACACATGTATTAATCCTTAATTATTAACCTACAAATGTCATTTGCAATGAATTTTATGTTTATATCCTTGCTTTAAATAAATTTAAAAAAATTTAAACCTTTCTTATCTTATGTTTTTTACATGTTTTTATTAATATATTTTACATTTCCAAAAGATATATTCATATCAAAGATTAATATTTAATTACATATATATGCTACTATATTTATCTTCAAGTATATAAGAGGAAAATATTTTAAATCTTTTATACATATGCTTTATATCTTTGTATTCATACTTTTACTTTTAAAATTATTTATATACTCTTAAGAAGATTGATTTTTAAAATTAGATTTTTCATAGATAAATATACACACATATATATTACATATGAGTCTTTAAAATATAAAATTTTATCTTTTGAATAGCTTTTGAAAATTTGAATTTAAAATATATCTCCCAAATCTATATACATTAAAATTTTAAAAAAACTTTTTCTAATTTAAAATGTGGAGTTTCAAATCCAATTTATTTACAAAAATTTATCCTTGAATTTCCACAATTAAATTCTCTATTTTAGAATTTTCAATCCCAAAATTCAATTTAAAAATCCATTCATATACAGATATATAAATAAACAACACATTTATTTACTTATTTAAAAAAAATATTCAATTTTAACCCAAAATTTATATTATTTATCCATTCAAATTTTACTCACAAACCGGGATTGTTACAATGAGATACTTCATAACATGATAAAAGAGCTATACAAGTTCATACAAAATAAACAAGTACATCACATCCTAGCTTTAAGAATGAGCTAGAGGATGAGGAGGATGATGATAGGCCAAGTTTCCAACTAACTTTAGCAAAGAACTTGTTCATATTAGTGGTCATTATATCCAATTTCTTACTGACGGATCTTTTGAGAATCCGTTGATTTTCCACTATGATCTTTTGATTTTTGAGGAGAGTTTGCTGGAAGGATTGTTAGTATTGATAGGATATTCAATACTTTCTAAGGAGGTTTCTTCATTCTCTTCTTCAATTTCCATTTCCTCCCCTTCTTCTTCTCCTTCCTCATTTTCTTCATCCATCTCTTCATGTGCCAACCTTTCGTCCTTTTCGGCAAGATTCATATTGTTGAAATATGAAAGGAATTTTCATAAGAGAAATATTGGCATGATTAAACACTTTTCTTGAAACAAATTCTTCATGTTTATAATCAACACCAAAATAATAAAAATCCGAGTGAGATAGATTCCATGATACAAAGTATTCTCACCCATTTCCAAATTCTTAGGATGAAATTCATCCATAATCACTTGCGCCCAATTAAAGTCATAATGACCAAAAATAGCAAAAAGAGCTTTACAAACTTTCAAAGTCGGATTATTGAAATTTCCCCATATAGGAGTGATAGTATGTTGCAAAAGAAGATTAACAATACGTGCTTTTGGACGAAATTTACGATTTTTAAATTCAAACTTGTCATCTCCTTCGAAAATATGATGAAATGTCTCGTGATCATGTTCATCAATATTAAAAGTATAAAGATCTATTCCCAAATTCTTGCAATTGAGAATGTTGCCTAAAATTTCACAATTTAAAAAAAATTTAGTGCCTTTAACACTAATCCAAATTTCATTTTCATTTCCTTCATGAAAACCGCGATTCAAATTCACATAAAACTTTTTAACAAGATTTGGATAGCAAACAAAATCATTTTCAGAATTGTCAAAAAGACTAGGAATATGGTTCTCTTCAAGAAGAGTATTAATTTCATATGTAGAAAAATCGCAAAAGACAGCAAACTTTCCCGTATGAACTTTTCCATAATTAGCATAGTTTATATAAGCCTTGATTGCTTCCGGATCATTATAGAGATACTCTTTAATGGTTTTGGACAATCTCATTGTGGTTGGAGTGCTTGGAGAAGCCATTTTTGAAGAGAGTAGAGACTTTGAAAGAGTAAAAGAGAGTTTGAGTTTCAAAATGAAAGTGAAAAGATATGACAGGATAAAGGAAATAAATAGATATTCAATAGTCATGTTCTCTGGTCAAGAGGTATGTTTCCAGAACATTGGAGTTGGTGAAAAGGTGGAGGGAAGTTCAAAGATTTGAATCCAAATTTGAATTTCAATTTTCTGCCAAGCATTTCGACATCATGGGAAGGCCACGTCGACATGTGTTAGAGAATTCATGTGACCTATCTATTCTTAAATACTTTGATATATATATATATATATTATTTTTAATGTCTATATTTTTTTTGAAATAATATAATAATGCTTTTTTTAATAAAAAATATTATAATGTTTAAAAATAAAAATATAATAATAATAATAATAATTTAAAATTCAAACAACATATAATTTCAAGAGCAATCAAACAATCAATCAATTTTAAGCAAACAATTTCAACAAAAATATTGTAAACGTGTATCTTTTTCTAGATTTGTATCTCTGAGATCATCAGAATCAAGAATAGCCGTAAAACACATATTTTAATTTTCTGTCTTTTGATCATCATCGCTTGAGGATGAATCTGAGTCTAAATCGTCTAGAGTAGCGGTATATGCTCTTTTCCTTTTTTGTATAATCATTACTTGCAGGAAACTGTAGCTTATCAGGATGCGGATGGTCTCTTTTGAGATGACCTGGTTCGTCATAGTTGAAACATTTGACGTCATTTGGTACTACATTATGATTTCTAGAATTCCTATGATCATTCTTTTGGAGGTTGTTCATATTTCTGTATTTTAGAAACTTTCGAAAATTCCTTCTCATGAAGGCTATTTCTTCATCACCATCACTACCCGATTCTGATTCATCTGTTAATGCATTGAACGCAATTGACTTCTTTTCAAATGCCTTGCTATCTCTTCTCCCTTGCATTTGAACTTTGAATGACATTAGATTTCTAATCAATTCTTCAATCTTTAAAGTACTGATATCATTTGCTTCTTCGATTGCAAGAGTTTCTTGATCCCATTCTAAAGTAAATTTAGAGTTTTTCTGACTTGATCTTCTTTGGAGAAACTTTTTTCCTAATGAAATTAGAGAATTCATAATATCCTAAAATCTACCATACATATCTGAGATGGACTCATTCGAATTCATTTTGAATAATTGAACCTGATTTGTAAGTATGGATATTTTGGTCTGTTTGACTTTGCTTGTTCCTTCATGAGTAACTTGTAAAGTTTTTCAGATATCATATGCAGACTTACAAACATATACATTGTTGAATTCATTCCTATCAAGTGAACAGAATAAAATATTCATGGCTTTGGAATTATTTTGTGCAATATCCTTTTGCTCAGCAGTCCACTATTCAAAACTAGTTATGGGTTCAGAATATTCAGTTTGTGTGATATTCCAAGTGTCTAATCCTATTGACTGTAAATATATTTTCATTCTGCATGCCCAATATGCATAGTTACTGCCATTAAAAAGTGGTGGTCAGGCAGTAGACTGATCCTCTACAAATGAATTAATGATAGTGTTAATAGAACCAGTTTTGGCAGCCATTTAAAAACTTTTCAAAATTCAGATTATGAAAACTTTGAAAACCTTGCTCTGATACCAAATGTTAGAAATGCGGATTACGGATCTTAAAGCTAGAATAACACTAGAGAGGGGGTGAATAGTATTTTGTGGCTTTAATAAATCTTTTTCAAATTTATGTAATTTAATCACCAACAAATGCAATACACGGACACAGATACAATCACAGAATTAGATACAGATGCAAATAATAAGTAAAAGCAATAAAGGAAAGAACACACCATTATTTTATACTGGTTCAAAGTTACCCTGCATCCAGTCCTGCACAATTGTACAGATTTATTTTCAAAATAATCTCCTATATTACACCCTCGATTTGAAGGCCACGAGGTACACCCTTATGCATTCAAGTTTGGGGCAAACTCTCTTGATTTACCAGGTCACAAGATCACCTAATCGATTTCCGGGGCAACAATCACACCCAATTGATTTCAAGGCTCCACCGCACCTTTTACTCAATAGTTTGATTTACAAATAATCTTATAACTTTTAATAGCATTGAGATGTTATGGAGAGAGTGGCAAAGAATCAAACAAGAGATTTTCAAGTTTGATTCGCTTGGTATTTTGGCAGAGTATAGTTTTGGGATTCTTTAGAATAAATGTGGAAGATGAAGAGGAGAGAAAATAAGTGAAACCTAATTAAAAATTCGTTTAGAACTACTGGTATTTATAGAAGATCAACAACCATATCTATTCGTGAAAGGATATGACAAACAGAAACTTCTTTTGAATATTTGAATTTTGAATATTAACGGGCACCATGTCGACATGGGGGGGGGGGGGAGAGGGGTAGGAGTATGTTGACATGCTCTAGGCAAAGATGGTGATTTTGATTTTCTTTTTAAAATTGGTTTATATAATTTTTCAAAACAATTTCTAAACTTTTATAAATATATCTGAATATAGTTTAAACATATAAAAGACTTTAAAAAGTAATTTTAATATAAAATCTTAATCTATAAAGTGATTTAAAATCTAAGTATATAAATATTTAAAAGCTATATATTAAAACAAGAGATAGTTTGAAATCACGGACAGTTTCAAAATCAAAATATCAAAAACGATAAAGATAATTTTTAGGCTAAAGTATTTCAAACAGGACAGGTGTCTTTTTGAAAAGAAGGTTTTGAAAACATTTTAAAACATGAGATATATTTTTTGAAAAGCATTTTCATAAAATTAGTGGATATCAAAATAGGACCACTATATGTTCCACTAGATATTGTCATGGGTTCCATCCCATGAGGGTTCCATCCCTTTAACAGGCTCGAAGTAGATTCCATTCCACGAATAAATTTCTAATAAAGATGTAAGTGCTTTCAAGAAGTTTTAACATAATTCTAGACTCAATACTTATCTTGTACTTTGAAACTTGAACTCTTGATATCTTGATACTCATGAGTCTTCAATCTTGATATCTTCGATCTTTAAATTCATCAGTCTTGTATCTCTATACTGTACAGTATTCATTCTTGGTACCTGCATGTTTATATCCTACATATACATATATATCTAAACTATAATGTTAGTATTTATATTTTATAATAATTCCTAAGGTTGTTGTCATCAAAACCATCCTTCTCAAGGACTAACATTTTTTATATTGTATTAACATCTATGGATGCAGAAAAATAGATTGGAGGGATCCAACGGGATTCCTCAAAATGTTGAAATTATTTACATATTCAGTGATATGATTTATTTGATTTATCTATGATAGGTTATATTGAAAAATTAAATTTATTGGGTTCTATGATATTGCTGGATATATGTTCGACATTTTAAATATCAAAATATAAAAATTGGATTTTTGAAGGAAAAACTAAATGGAAAATTTTAAGTAAAATATTTACAGTGAATTTGGATAAATTAAAAGAATGAATTTGGGAAAAGGGTAAAAGGTTGATTTTAAAATCTTATTAAATAAATTTCGAGTATGGAAAAATAGAGATTTTTGAATAAACGTGAGTAAAAGAGTTTTTAAGGACTTAAGCGATATTGTTTAAGTGTAAAAGAATTTATTTTTAAATTTAAGATTTAAATGTTTTGAGAAAAATAAAAGGGGAATTTTTGAAGATAAAATATGGAATTGTTTTTCCAGATTTAAATAAGATTTTAAATCAGAAAAAAAGAAGTGAATATGAAAATAGGGGGTTTTTGGAATAAATTTGGGTAAATCAAGAAATAACTTTTAAAATGGATTTTAATTCAGGAAATTGATTTGAAATTCGATCAAGTGTGTGAACAGTGATTAAAAGGAAAAATGGAGTATGGAACTTATAAACAAAGTTTTATTAATAAAGTGAGGTAATTATCAGTGGATAATTTGAAATTATAAATTCATGGTGGAAATTTATAAGGAGATGGATAAATAGTATTAAAAATCAATAGTGGTTTATTTTTATAAATGTGTGAAAGGAAATTTACGGGATGGAAATGTAAATTAAACTGGAGATAATGCGAGAGAGATTTATATATCATTATACGGGTTATATTGAAGTGGGAAATGTATTTTTTGAGAAGTTAAGTATATTTTCAAAGAAAGATCTTTAAGTATCAATTAGAAAATTTAAAGGTATTTAAAAGAATGTTTTGAAAAATTTATTGTTGAAATTTTTTAAAATTTGTTAAAGTAAATATTAATTTAGTTAGTTATAATAGTTAATTATTTCTTAAAAGGTTAAATTTAGTATTAAGATTTTAAAGGATTATAATTATTTATATTATTTATAATAGCTTTTATTTAAAAGTAGTTTTTTGTCTAAAGTTTTATTTGGAGAATTTTTATAGAAATTTCATAAGTATTATTTTGAAAAAATTTAAACAGAGTTTTCAGGAAGTATTGTTATGCTCGCATGGCATAATTGGAGGCAGTGAGTGTCTGCAGTTAAGACTTGGATTTCTCTGGGATAGAGATGTAACCGTTGAGCTATGATCTATGGTTCGATACCGCAATGGTACTTTTCAAAAATTATTTAAAGGCTTTCCAAATATCATTGAAAAAATGGTTTTGGTGAATTTACTTAACTCGATAAGATAAGTATATATTTGGATAAAGAGATTTAATTTATTACAATTAAATTAAAAAGAGATTTGGAATTTCAGTGGAAATGATGTGTTGGTTGAATTGATTGTTTATTTGGTAGTTAAATAACCGATTATCAAATCTGGAGCTAAACATAACTTTGGGAATATCTAGAAGAGATATGGGAATCATATGGTACAGTTACCGTTCGAGGTGCTGTACTGTACGTATGAACTCGTTTCGTTCTTCTAAGGCATTTTTAAGGAAATCCATCCACTAATGGTTAGGAGGTGATCTCCGATCTTATTTTCGTTTGTTTATTTCCTAAAGAACGGGGGTTGAGTTTACCCGGAAATATCGAAAGTTGTTTCGAAGAGACCGGGATTGGATTTGTGATCCGAAAACCACTTCGATCCAACGAGTACATTTTCATAATGAAGAAGAGCATGGAGTCGAAGATGGAGCAGTGAAGTGCAAGGGCTAATCGCTATTAATCCTGAGAGTGATTCCAAAATGGATGTAGTAGGAGTAGTGCCTTCGATTCCGTTCGGACCGGGAATGGACTTGTATGGATGAATGATATTAGTACATTGTCATTGGAGGACAGAGAATCCTAAGTGAATATTTCGAAAAAGGTAACGCTCAGCCTCGAGCCTCGTCAATCGAGAATGACTGAAAATTAGAGGAGACGCAGCAAGGCTAAGTGGGTCGCGCCGAAGTTGGATATGTCTATCACCTTTCTAAATAACCTCGGATATTATTACTACGTGTGGAAGGAGCTTAGAGAAGGGTGGGAACACCCGAGGTGATAGCATATTCGGTCTATTTAGGTTAAGCATAGTCCGGTCTTGTGTTATAGGGGACTAGGAGTGGTCCTCGGTGCGGTGTTTCCAGACAGGCGCCGTGACAGGTGGTACCCCAATGCCTAGTCATTCAGTTGGAATCCATTCTCCCTACATACCTTTACGGTTTTGATTATAGAGCCTAGTATTGCTGGAATTTAATTAATGTAATAATTTCAGCTATATGATTTAAGCATTTGTACTTATACACTATTATAATATCAGAGTATTTTGATATGAAATGTTTTGGTTATCGTAAGGTAAAAACCCGACATGTTTATTTGTGGCGTCGTCTTAAGAGATACCCTTGGTTTCAAAGGATTTTGAAAATTTTAATAATTCAATTGAATATGTTTTCTTATGCTGGTTTTCCAGACTAACTCGGGTGTTATTTTATTATAATGTTCAGGTTAGACCGAGTATTACAGATAGAGGATAGGATGCTATGGAGCTCAGGAGATGAGCTGGATAACGGAGACATATATAACGTATTTGATTTATATTCCGCTGTGTATGGTATGCTGTATATTCAACTTTTTGTGAGGACAAGTTATTATAACTGTCCAGTATTTTTCTATTGATTGTGTTGTACTCTGATGATGTAATGTATAAATAACAAGTTACAGTTCTTTTGTATAAAGACTAGTTGTTATCTATTATATATTGTTCCGCTACGATTGTGAGATTCTGTATTGTCATTTCTATTTTCTTCTTCTACCTCCTTCTTCTTTCCCTAGCGATTTGGTATTTCTGGCATTCGATTGTTCGGCATGTAATACGGTGGACATATTGATGTCGACTTTCTGAGACCGAAAATCCAGATTGTGACACGAAATATGCCATTTATGGATTTTCTATTAAATATACTTTTAATTAAATTTATTAATTAAGATAACTACATTATATCAAGTATATAATAGAAAGAAACACCTTCATTATGAACAAGATTGTTCAACGAGTTAGATATATATAACAAATTAAATAATTGCCCCTAGGGCATACCCCTAACTTTATCAATCCCTACTTGCACTTGGGATCAATTATGGAATCTTATTTCAACTTCTCCAATCGATTTCTCAAAACCAGTAGGGTTAATCCCTTTGTGAACGGGTATGCTATTATGTTTCAATTATCTACTATGTCAACCAACACTTTCCGACGATGATAAACTGCTTTATCATGTGGAACAATTCGGAATATGTCTCTCAATCTCTAGTGAGCTCTAAGTTATATTACTGACCATATCACGATATTGTTATCATACAAAAATGTTATGAGATTCTCAACATTTGTATTCGGCTAAGTCATAAATTTGTGCACTTATAATTTTATATACATTATTTTTTTTATTGCGGCAATATTCAAGTCGATGTACGTAGCCTTTTTTCATTGAATAAGCCATAGTCTTTTATTTGAAACATTTCCAACTTAAGGATTTTTAATTTGAATTTATTATTGACATACTACACTCAATATGTCTTATGAACTTTGAGTTCGAACACTCCTTCGTAAGGAGTATTCTTTTATTTAAACAATTCACTAGTATTATATAAATACACGAGAACACTTCAAACAACCATTTAGTGATATCAATTTGGATTTGATATTTTCTTCATGTATCAAATACATAAACAAATCATGATATTATAGACAACACATCATGTATGATAATTCCTTTTGCCAATGTAAAGGAATCAATCTTACATGTTCCATGTAGTAACCCAAAATTTAAGGCATAATAATTAATTTACGAATTAATAAAATAACTTTGTAAAATTATAAGAATTAATTCACGAGAGTTGCACCATTGTATCCATGGTAATTTCTGGTCAATTTCCATATATAATTTGTAAAAATTCGAGCTAAAATCAAGGAGTTACGAAATAAACAAGAAAAGAACAAAAAGAAAAGAAATAAATAAAACAATATATAGACAAGGTCGACCCTCAGGTCGACCCTCATCATGGCTATGTCGACCCTAGCATGTGTTGGTCGACAGGTAGGTCGACCCGCCTTGCATTCTTTTAGGTAACTTCGTCCATTTCGATTCGCACACGTCATTTTACTATTTCTATTCCATCTTGTGCATCCGTGCTTCCATCCGATGGTTCCCATCAAGCTTATGACGTGGTTGCACTAGATTTAATCCTCAAATTCAACGGTCTGAAATCATTAAGTGACACTATAAATAAGACCCTAGGCATAGCTATTTTTCTCATTCAGATTTTCTCCTATCTGGGTTCATTGCTTGAGGCTGGTCCCTAAAAAGAAATTTTTTCTTAGGAGAAGATCTTTTTGTTAAAAACATTCTACGCTTTAGGAGTGGATCAAGGAAGACCAAGGACTAAAGAAGAGGACCACAAGTGAGTGTTTAGTAATTATTTTATATTTTTAAGTAATTTAAAATAATAGTGTTCTCAAGAGTTTTAATTTTTCTGCAATTTTGAGACAATTTTCGTATAAGTTATTTACAACTAGTTTTTAAATTTCTTTTCATTCTATTTTATTCAGGTATTTTTATTCAGCTACTTTATTCAGTTATTTACAGTTATTTATAGTTATTTACTGTTATTTGCATTTATTTACATCTTTTTTACGTTAATTTTTAGCCTATAAATGTTAATTTCTTCTTATCCCTTTTTACGCAAATGAAATAAAAAAGAATAGAATTTGCTAATGTGGATTAAATAGAATAACATTAAATTCACAGAAATTAGATGTAAAATAAGAAAGACTGCAATAAAAAGAACCTAGACTGAGTAGGCAAATTCGAGACACTTGCAAGTAAGTTTATGACTAGTAGTTATAATTAAAAAGACAGAAAAGAAGAATAACAATTACAACATAGGTTATAATTAAGCAGAAAGAACAGTAAAGACTAATTTTAAAACTTAGAATAAGTTAATAAGAAAATATAGCAAAGATAACAGAAGAGGCTTATTTTAAAACTTAGAATAAGTTACTAATCAAATATAACAAAGATAACAGAAGAGGCTTATTTTAAAGAATTTACACTAAGTTAATAAGCAAAGATAGAAACAGGGCCCATAACTAATAGCATTCCCTTTCAGTCAGGAACTGATGGTCTCACAACAGATTAGGTGAGGCTGGGACACGCTTATGCCAACCTAGGTAAATAAGTGGCCATTAGATAGAAGCTCAAATCGAGGGGATTTAGGTAAGGGGAGCAACTAGATTTTGTTTGTGCGGACCTGTATCCGGTTGCATTTCCCTTTCAGACTTGGACTAATGGTCTCACAAAATACTTAGGTGAGACTGGGCAGGACCTTATCGGGCTAGGACTGATGGTCTCACTACAGATCAGGTGAGGCTGGACATGCTTATGTTGAAGCAGGTAGGTAAGAGTTCAAAAGAGGGAGCAACAGATAGTGCGAACCGGCAGTGACTGAGCATGCGGCATCGAAGCAGGGAGATAAGTTGCTATTGAGTTCTAAAGCGCTACAAATGTCTTTTGCTGTAGGACCCATGGGATGGGACTAGCTCACATCGGGACAACGGAGATGAAGGCCGATCAAATGGTAGAATTAGGACTTCAGCCTAATTAAAATAGGATTAGGATTTCAGCCTAATCAAAGCAGCTATCTAAGACGTGCAAACAATCACTATCAAAGCAAATAGTTAAATGGCATTTTATTCCAGCATTATCTTTTCCTTTATTTCCTTTTATACTAGAACTATTGCTAAGTCTATTTTCTTTACCTTGCTTAAAAATGCTAGTAATTACTTCCACTCACCAGACTTACAGTCTGACCCACTCCTGTATTTCCCCTTTTTCCCCCATAGGCTAGCGGAATCGAGGGCAATCGATTTCAGAATCGTTTGGAGGTATTTTCGGAGTTCTTCATTATTTTCATCTTTCATTTCATTTATATTTTGATGTACTGTTACTTTTTGAGAGGGATGATTATTTTTATATACTTTGATGATGTGACTGCGATGGTATTTTTCATAAGACATTTTTATTTGGTATTTTGAGACATACTCGGTTTTATGACCTATTTATGAAGTTTAATTTTTAATGAGTTACTTTTTAAATGTTTCCGCTGTTTTATTTATTTGCCTTGTGAATCTTAGTCTCTGTAAAGTTTTAGTTATACCTATAACGCATCATATTCTTTAGTGCGCCCTTTTGGGGTATACTAAGGGGTGTGGGGTGTTTCACTTGGTATCAGAACCTAAGGTTACAGGATTTCTAGAAGCTTGTTTTAAAAATAAAGTATTTTTCCCAAAGTAACCTAGTTTTAAAAGAAGCTTATCTTCTGAGTAGAAGTATTTTTCACAAACAAAACTCTTATTATAGAAACAGTTTTTCAAGTACAAAAGAGATTTTTTATAAAAATCCCCTCAAAGTCCAGTTCAACCTTCTTTCGATTCTTTCGAGCCTAAATTTTCTTTTCTTTACATAGTGTGGCTAACTAGTTCTCTAGAGCTACGGTACTAGAGGTGCAAGGGCAATCGCCTAATACAACACCAACGAGTGGAGATCCCATTAATCCACCTGCATCAACAAATTTTTCTAAACTATGCAAATACTTTGCTAATTGAGGAGGCAAGACATTTTATCGCACAGAGGATTTCGAGGAGGCACGAGTTAGGTTAAAGGTTATAGAGTGAATGTTTAGACTGTTAGGATTGGAGGACCGATAAAGAGTTCAGCCCGCAACTTGGCAGCTGAAGGGAGAGCTTAAAGAGGTTCCTAAGTTAGAAATCTCCAAGAAGCCGTGGTGGAAGAACAAGAAGGAGAAAGACGAGAGGAAAGAAGGAGGATCTCAGAAGCGGATCATGAAAAGCAGGAAATGTGATAGCTGTGGATTGGTTGGTCATTATGCAAAGGACTGTAAGAATAAAATGATGAAGGGGAGGTGTTTCAACTATGGGTAGCCTGGTCACCTTAGTAGAGCTTGTCCCCATAGAATAGGGCAGAGAGCAGGTGCACCAACAATACAAGTACATGCTTTGGATGCAGCACCTTCTAGTAGTGGATCAGATCGATGTAGGAAAGTCTTTGTATAAGGTTTGATCTCTATTTTAGATTTTCCTTTTCGGTCTCTTTCATTTCTAATTCCTTGATTGATTGTTTGCACTTAGATATTTCTCTTGTAATAGACCCTATAGTTGTTTCAAACCGCATCGGAGGATTGGCACATTTATCCATGATTTGTAGGGGTTTGAAATTTTTTATACTAGGCATAGAGTTTGACTACGACGCCTATGTATTGGGATTTTTGGTGTATGGGATGATTTTGGGGATGGATTGTGTATCCACTTATGGGGCGATATTAGACTGCGAGAGGAGAATCATTAGATTAGAGACATGTAGCAGTAGGACTCTCGAGGTTTCTTGCGATCCATATGGGTCAGCCGTGTTGAACTTCCTTTATTCCTTTGATTCATCACTAGGAGAGCTAGATTCCATTTTAGTCGTTAGAGATTTCCCACATATTTTTGAGGAGTTTAAGGGACTGCCCCCTAAGAGAGAGATCGAATTTAGGATCTATATGAATGACAATGCTAAGCCAGTGGCATTGCCCATGAGACATATAAAAGGAAAGAGTTAAGTAAGAAGATTGGTGAGCTATTAGAGAAAGGCTTTATCAGACGGATTCTTTGAGTGGTTGGTTATGTCATTAGAGCTAACCAACGCCCTAGCCTATTTTATGGATTTGATGATCCGTGTTTTTGGAAATGTCCTACATGAGTTCGTAGTAGTATTCATGGAAGACATTTTGGTGTTTTCCAATAGTATGGATGTGCATGCTATTCATCTAGAGGAGGTTCTTCGTACAGTACGCGTTCATCAGTTGAAAGCAAAATTCTTGGAGTGTCACTTTTTGGCATAAGGAAGTGCGTTTCTTAGAGCATAGAGAAGTTCAACACATGGAAAGAGTTTAAGGAACGGTTTTGTACATTTAGGTTTGGATTTTGGAAATCCAAAGAGTTGTAGGCAAAGATTGGAGATGTACAACAGATTTAGTTGAAAAAAAAGAGGAAGGCCCATGTGTAAATAATTGCAAAAATTATAATTGTTTTAGATAAGTGGAATTAACGGTAGTGCCTTGAAATAGACATAAGCATAAAAAAGGAATAGGAATAATAGACTTTAGTAAGGAAATGAGATTTCCAAGGATTAGGAAGGGTGCTCCTCTGGTAGTAAGAAGAAAATCCACTTTTTGTCTAGCCCAATAAAATGAAATCGCTAGAATTGGAAAATTGAAAAATATAATTGTTAACATTTTTGAGGAAGAAAGCATTGGGTTTTTTCGATAAAAAAGTGGTAAAAAATTTAAATTGGTTTTTATATGATGTAAATTTTGTTAAAAGTGAAGTTCTTTTTGAAAAGTTATAGAGCATATATAACTAGCTAGTTTTTTTGTAGGTAAGTAAAGATTTTAAATATAGAACCTAAAGTGTATTAAGTATTGAAAATGTAGGTTACAACATTTATTGTTGTAATAGATGTTTTCGTGAAAAATATAGGGGGCATAGATTATAATACTATTATTATGGTAGGTGACTCCCAAAGGAAATGTTTTTGCATAATATATGAGACTTATTAGTATTTATTTTTGAATCCTTACACTAGTATTTTTGGGTTTTAGTAACAATGTTTTACGCAACATCTGTTTTGACCCAAATAAAAACATGTTTCGAAGATAATTTCTAAGTATAGAAATAAAGTGGTCTGTAAGTACACCTATTGTTTAAATAAGTATAAGAAATGTTTTCTAATTACAAAAATATTAATAAAAGTTTTGAAAATGAGTTCTTCTGGAAAAAAAAGAAGGGGTGCAAGTTAAATATTAAGAAGTTAATAAATTCTTAGAAAATGTCTATCGTAAGAGAATATAGATTAAATATACTTTAATCTATTGGAATGAAATGAATAATGATACAATTCTCTATGAAACCAAATCACAAATGGCGATATTTTGTGTAAGTTATAAGGAATACATGAAAGAGATGTACAAGGTATGGGAAGCACCATATTTTGTATAGCCTATTTCGAAAAATATAAAATAAGTTCCTTATAATTTCACATAAACATGAAATCCTCTTTTAAAGGATTCATAGAAGGTTTTAGCGTTAATAGTTTCCTAAAATAGAAAGTAGTTCCAATATATTAAGGTATAAAACCAGTAGGTGTAATAAAAAGTGTAATAATTAGAAATAGTATTAGTTAGGAGAGATATTATAGAGAGCATTAGTAGAAAAAGCTAAGAAATGGAAATTTCATATATATTTTTCCATTGATTATGCGCATTGGTTGCTTGCCTTTGTGGAAAGTCCCAATTTGTAGCAAGTTAGAAACTCTTCCAAGGTTAGGTAATTGGAAAGTTAACGGTTTCAATGAAATAATCGTTTTTATCTACTCCAGTTTTGGAAAAATTGAAAATCTATGAAAAGAAGATGTTTTGAGAACATGTAAGGGCATTTTAAAGATATCTTATGGAAAAATAGTTTGATGAAATAGTAAATAAGTTTTTGGAAGCGAAAAACTTAATAACGGTTAAATTTAAAAATCTAAATTTTTATGGAAAGCTGTAAAGGCCTTTAAAAGAAAAAGCGGAATAGGTTTTGAACTTAGAATTTGTAAGTTTTCCTCTCTAGGTTTGGGGAATAATGTAAATTCAAAAAGCTGTAAGGATGTAAGTCTAGAAATATAAAATGTTAAGTAACCAAGTACCTTTGAATTTATTAAAAACTTGAAAATAACACTTTTAAAGGCAAAAATTTTAGGATTTGATGTTTTCAAAAATTTAGAAGCTTTAGTTTTGAATGAAATAATAAATACCAAACCAAACTTTTAAATGTAGAGTAGATAGGAATCATTTTCTAGGTGTGGCGAGAAAAGTGTAAGGCTATATAGGAGATAGGAGCGATTACTTTTAGAAGTAATAATAGAAGATTTCATAAAGTGTATAGGACACTAGTGAGAACCTAGGATGTTGCTTCATGCAGGTAGACTATAGAAGAATAGTAAGGTGACATTAGTGAGATAGTAAGTCACATGTGGTTAAGGATGTGTATTCTTGATTTTGGAGGAACTTGGAAGGAGCATCTTCCTATAGTGGAATTCGCGTATAATAATTATTTTCAAGCTGGCATTGGAATGACACCTTTCGAAGCTCTTTATGGAAGACCATGCAAGTCGCCTTCGTGTTGGTTAGAGTCTACAGAGAGATTACTACTTGGTCCGGACATGGTTAAAGAGACTTCGAAGAAGATTGATTTGATTAGGAGAGAATACATACCTTATCCACATCTCTTAAATAATAAATTTTGAATTTTTTGTTTCCATCTTTAATTTTTAATAGGTTCTTTCCTTTATTATCCTTTGAGAGGGTAGATCTTAGGACTCAACCTATCGATGGTAGGACTGAATGAAACATGTTATTAGAACATGTTATGTATATCGGACGCTAGTGGTTGCAAGTGTTTGCTAGTGGATGCAAATGGACGCATATATATACACATTAGGCACTATTATCTCTTAGGGATAGGCCTAACTAGGTCACTAGAGCATATAGACATGGATGTGTGCGCATTTGCATTTTATTTGATTCCATGGTCGCTTTAGACGGATGATTATCATATGATTATTGCATTTGGATGATGATTATAGCACACATATAGAACTATCAGTTATTATTAGGAAATTTGCATTCATTTGGATACATAGCACAGACATGATTGCATAAAAAGGAGGTCAACTGAATCAATGGACCGCCTAATCTTTTGCATTAATTAGGGACATTGACACCATATTATTTGCATATATATCATAAATCGCATTAGAAAAACTTAAGGAAAATGAGTGTAATGGGCGATTGTTGAGTAGTTGGTGGTAGAATTTTTATGAAAATATTTATTTCATTCTTTTTGCCCTTGGAGATTTCGGGGATGAAGTACTTTAAGGAGGGGAGAATGTAACAAACCGAAATTTAAGCTATAATAATTAATTAACGAATGAATAAAATAATAAAATAACTATATAAAATTATTAGAATTAAACCACGGGAGTTGCACCATTGTGTCCGTGGTAATTTTCTGGTCAATTTCCATATATAGTTTGTAAAAATTCGAGCTAAAATGAAGGAGTTACAAAATAAACAAGAAAATGAACAAGAAGAAAAGAAAAATAAAATAATAATATAGGCAAGGTCGACCCTAGGGTCGACCCTCACCATGCTAGGTCGACCCTAGCATGTGTTGGTCGACAGGCAGATCGACCCGCCTTGCATTCTTTTACGTAACATTGTCCAGTTTGATTTGAACACGTCATTTTGCTATTTCTATTCCATCTTGTGCGTCCATGCTTCTATCCGACGATTCCCATCGAGCCTATGATGTGGTTGCACCAGATTTAATCTTCGAATCCAACGGTCTGAGATCCCTAAGTGACACTACAAATAAGACCCTGGGCATAGCTATTTTACTCATTCAGATTTTCTCCTATCTGGGTTCATTACCTGAGGCTGGACCCTAAAAAGAAATTTTTTCTTAAAAGAAGGTCTTTTTGTTAGAAATATTCTATGCTTTAGAAGTGGATTAAGGAAGACCAAGGACTAGAGAAGAGGATCACAAGTGAGTGTTTAGTAATTATTTTAGATTTTTAAGTAATTTAAAATAATAGGGTTCTCAATAGTTGTAGTTTTCTTCAACTTTGAGACAATTTTTGTATAAGTTATTTACAAGTAGTTTTTAAAGTTCTTTTCAGTCTATTTTATTCAGTTATTTTTATTCCACTATTTTATTCAGTTATTTACGGCTATTTACAGTTATTTACTTTTATTTTCATTTATTGACATCTGTTTTCCATTAAAATTTAGCTTATAAATGTTAGTTTCTTCTCATTCTTTTTACGCGAATAAAATAAAAAAGAATAGAATTTGCTAATATGGATTAAAATAGAGTAACGCTAAATTTACAGAAATTAGAAGTTAAATAAGAAAGACTGTAATAAAAAGAAGATAGACTGAAATAGGAAAATTTGAGACATTTGCAAGCAAGTTGATAACTAGTAGTTATAACTAAAAGGCTAGAAAAGAAGAATAATAATCATAACATAGGTTATAATTAAGCAAAAAGAAAAGTAAAGGCTTATTTTAAAACTTAGAATAAGTTAATAAGAAAATATAGCAAAGATAATAGAAGAGGCTTATTTTAAAACATAGAATTAGTCAATAAGCAAGTATAGCAAAGATAACATAAGAGGCTTATTTTAAGACTTAGATTAAGTTAATACGCAAATATAGCAGAAGAGGCTTATTTTAAAGAACTTACACTAAGTTAATAAGCAAAGATAGAAATAGGGCCCACAACCAATAGCATTCCCTTTCAGTCAAGAATTGATGGTCTCACAACTGACTAGGTGAGGCTAGGACACACTTATACTACCCAGGGTAAATAAGTGGCCAATAGGTAGAAACTCAAATCGGGAGGATTTAGGCAAGGGGCGCGACTAAATTTTGTTTGTTAGGACCCGTATCTGGCAGCATTTCCCTTTCAAACTAGGAGCGATGGTCTCACAAAACACTTAGGTGAGACTGGGTAGTATCTTATCAGACTAGAACAGATGATTTCACAACAGATCAGGTGAGGCTGGACACGCTTATGTTGAAGCAGGTAGATAAGAGGTCAAAAGAGGGAGCAACAGATAGTGCAAACCGGCGGTGACCGAGCATGCGATATCGAAGCAGGGAGACAAGTCACTATTAAGTTCTAAAGCGCTACGGGTGTCTTTTGCTAACGAACCCAAAGGATGGGACTAGCTCACGGTGGCATAACAGAGATAGAAGGCCGATCAAAGCGTAGAATTCAGACTTCAGCCTAATTAAAATACGATTAGGATTTCTGCCTAATCAATGCAGCTATTCAAGACAAGTCCAAACAATCACTATCAAAGAAAACAGTTGAATAGTATTTTATTCCAGCTTTATCTTTTCCTTTATTTCCTTTTATACTAGAAAAATTGCTAAGTTTATTATCTTTACCTTGCTTAAAAATTCTAGTAATTACTTCCACTCACCAGACTCATAGTCTGACCCATTCCTCTATTTCCCCTTTTTCCTGGATAGGTCAGCAGAATCGAGGGATGTAGATTTCAGACTTGCTCGGAGATATTTTCGGATTTCTTCAGTATTCTTCTTCTTTTCAGTTTTCATTTCATTTGGATTTTTATGTACTGGTACTTTTTTTAAGAGGGATGATTATTTTTATGTACTCTGATGATGTGACTGAGATGGTATTTTTCATAAGACACGTGTATTTGATATTTTGAGACATTGTAACAATCCGAAATTTAAGCTATAGTAATAAGTTAAAAAATTAATTAAATAATAAAATAACTTTGTGAAATTATCAGAATTGAGCCACGGGAAATGCCCCATTGTGTCCGTGGTAATTTTTTGGTCATTTTCCATATATAGATTGCACAAATCAGGGCTAAAACGAAAAAATTATAGAAAAAAGAATTCAGAAAATAAGTGAAATAAATAAATAAATATAAAGGGTCAGGTCGACCCTAGGGTCGACCTACACCGTACATGGGTCGACCTCTAGGTCGACCCAGACACTACTAAGGTCGAACTGGCAGTCGACCCGCCATAGCATTTTGATGAACTTTCGTCCAGGTGAAAAAATGACACGTTTTTCAGTTTTTATCCAATCCTGTGTGCCCATGCTTCTATCCGATGGTTCCCATCGAGCCTATGACATTGTTGCACCAGATTTAATCTCTAAATCCAATGGTTTGAGATCCACAAGTGACACTATAAATAAGAGCCTAGGCTAACTATTTTTCTCATTCAAATTTTCTCTATCTGGGTTCATTACCTGAGGCTGGACCCCAAAAGGAATATTTTTTCAAGGAGAAGATCTTTTTAATTAAAATATTTTATACAAGTGGATCCATGAAGGACAGTGAAAAGAACTAAGAACCACATGTGAGTATTTAAATAATTATTTTAAATATTTAAGTAATTTAAAATAATAAGGTCCAATAGTTGTAGTTTTTCTACAATTTTTGGATAACCTTTAAGCAAGTTTATTTATAGTTAATTAATTCAAAAAAGAAGGGTGTTGAAGGTAGAGAACACACAAGGGCACCCAATCAGCCATGGGGAAATCAATATTTCCTCAAAATATTGCATCGTGATCTCTAAAACAGCCTTAACGGGCAGACCACCTAATGGGTTTCAATCGTCTCATATCAGGAAGCCATTATGAGGAGTCAACATCGATGAGGAAGGTTTTAGAATGGTTCAATCCAGATCTCAAAGGAGGAAAGAGACCAAGAATAGACAGGAGTTGCCACCGGTTTCAAATTCTAGCAATTTAAGGGGTAAAGACATTCCAAGAATACCTTTACCGCAACAATTAAAGAATGCACAAGAACCTAAGAAACCGGCTACCTTCTCACTAAATAAAGAGCAAGGTCTGAAATCATGGGCATATATAGTAGCTGCCGAGTCAGAAGAACCACCAGAGGAAGAATGTAATCTTGAAGCTATTGCTCCAATAGTGATTAACAATAAGAAGTATGGTGTAGTAAAAGTGGCAGTTTGTAAGAGAACCAAAGAATACTGGAGTAGTTTTGTTCTTGTTTATGTGGTGAGTACCAAACCATACTACTTGTTTTTTAAATCTTAAATTCAACATGTGTGGAAACCAATAGGGCAGTTTGAAATGTACACAGGGAAGAACGGCTTCTTCCTCATCAAATTCGAATATCAAAAAACTGTGAGTCAGTTTTAAAAAACGGATCATATTTCTATAATGGCAAACTCATCATCATGAAGAGGTGGTCTAAAACATTAAAACTGGACAGAGATAGTATGGGTAAGGTTACCTAGCGTGAATCTAATATTGTGGGACAAAACGGCCTTTAGCGTTATGGCTAGTATCATTGGTAAACCCATTAAAATGGATGCAGCAACTATTTTGAAAACGAAATTGAATTACGCTCGTCTCTTTGTTGAAATTTCCGTAGAAGATAAACTCCCTATGAAATTAATTTAATAATGTAAAATGGAGAAAATATAACTCAAAAGGTGGAATATGAATGGATTCCACCGAAATGTATAATATGCAAATGTTTTGGGCATGTTAAAGTACAGTGCAACTCGAAAAAAGCATGGGTTCCAAAAGCAAACAATCAAGAATCTCAAGAAAATAGTCATCAAGAAACAGTTGACATATCTATGTTGATCAGAGATGAAAACATAGAAAATAAAGGTGATTGTGCTTCTAAAAGTAAGACAGAGTGGATCATCCAGAAAGGAATCATCTCCAGCCAAGAAAAGGTGCTGACTGATCATGAAAATCGGATCACAGTAGAGGGAGTTCATCAAAAAAAGAAATCAACAAAGAGCAAAATGAAAGACAATCAGAACACAGAGCTGAAGGGAGATGTAAATGCAGTGGTCTTAAATTATGAAACCCCTCCTGTTTTGGAATCTTGTTTGATTACAAACAATCATGGCAAAGTTATTAAAGACAAAATACAACTTAATGCCAAAATATTTGATGATAAACCAATAGAGATCGATCCTCCTCCAGAGAAGGCTATAGAGACTGAGGAGATTTAAAATACTAACTCAGCCTTACCTCACACATCTTCTGAATTCGATATATTCTTGATTCAAATTCCAAAAACGGTAGATATGGATTGCAATAACTCGGTTTTGTCTCAAACATTTGAGTAGTCTGATGTTGCCCAGCTGCATATTCCAAAGAAAGGTAACAATGGTAAGAACAAAGAAAAATCCAATTTTAAGCATAAATATATTTCTAGGAACCCAGAATGGATAGAAATGACAACAAGGTTAGAAGCAAAGAGTTCTGATTGCAAGAGGAAAGATAAGAGTACTAATGTGACAGGTACAATTTAAACCCCTTATTATTATTATTTTATTATGAAGAAATTTACTTGGAATGTTAGAAGGATGAACTCCCTAGCCAAGAAGATTGACATTTTGCATATGATTAGGGTATATAAGCCTATTATTATTGCTCTTATTGAAAACAAGATGAATAATGATAGTATGGATAAATTCAGTATGAAACTTGATAGAAACTGGAAGTATATTAATAATAATGACTATGGTTGTAAGGGTAGAATCATGCTTATATGGGATTCTAACATTTGGTCCATTGATAATATTAATAAAGACTTGCGGTATATTGACAGTAGTTTCAAAAATGATGATGGATTCTTTATTCAAATCACTAGTGTTTGTGGTAGCAATTTTGAAAGTGAAAGAAATGGGTTATGGTGTAGACTTAAAACTATGAATCGTTTTATTAAATCCCCTTGGATTATAATAGGGGATTTTAATACAGTTCTTCATTCATATGGAAAATTTGGTGGAAGTCATATACCCCAAAATAAGTTAGATAAGATTTATAAATTTTTGATTAAAACTGGTTAGATTGAGACTTGTGTTTTTGGTAATAAATTTTCTTGGAAATCTAGTGTTGAGAAAAATATTCATTGTAAACTTGATAAGGTGCTAGTGAATAATGATTTTTCTAATATTTTCCAAATTTTGCTTGTTGCACTTTAGAACATAATGTAAGTGATCATACACTTATTTTCATAAAGCTTTTTGATGAAGTGGACAATCTTGATAAAAAATGTGCCTTTTAGATTTAAAAATGGTTGGATTTGTGATGATAAGTATGTTGGTTTAATTAAAGATTGTCTTAAATTTTTTATGAAGGTAATAAACAGTTTCATTTTAATATGTTATTGAGACATATTAAACATAACTTAAAAGATTGGAATAAGAATAATTTTTAGGATAAAAACATTCTGGACAAACTTAAGAAAGAGGGAATTTTTTGCAAGATCTTACTGATCAAAAGCCTGAGGATTTGAATTTTGTTAAAAAAAAATTTGACAATCAGTAAAATCTATCTAGAGAGATGTATGTTAATTCTGTTAATACTATCAGAAAGCTAAAGTGGACTGGCTTACTGTAACGAACTAGGTATTTTTGACTCTCGAAAGTCGTCATTTATACGTTTACTATATAACCTACCGAAAATTCAAGTGTCAGAAATGCCAGATCATTAGGATTTGAAGAAGAAAAAGTAGAAGATGAAAGTAGAAAACAACAACATCAGAGTCTCGCAATCATAGCAGAAAAAATATATAATATATAATAATAGATTTTAAATACAAAGGCGTCTGTAATTATTATATACTTACAATCATCAGAGTACAATAGACATTAATCAATCTGGACAGTTTAATAACTTGTCCTTACACAACGGAATAATAATCAAGTATGAAAGTACGCCTTTGCCATCCAGCTCGTCTTCTAAGCTCCATAGCATCCTATCCTGAATCTGTAATACATGATCCGACCAGAGCATTATAATAAAACAACACTACGGTCAATCTGGAAAACCTGCGTGATAAAACACACTCAATTAGAATTATTATTATTTGGAAAATCCTTTGAAAAACAAAGCTACCTCATAAGACCGTGTCATACATAAACATGTCGGGTTTTTACCTTATGTTAACCAAAAAACTTTTATCAAAATCGTCTAATATTATAATAGTGTCTAAACCAAGTTAATAGAAAATAGCTGAATAGTTTGCATCTCACGTTTCAGCATAATTAGGCATAATCAAAACTGTACGGTGCTTTTTGGAGAATGAATTCTATACAATGACTAGGCACTGGATACAACCTATCACAGTACACTTCTAGAAACATGTACCGAGGACCTCGTCGGGATCCCCTGCAACACAAGACCGGTTCTACCCCTAACCTAGATAGTACCAAAAATGCTATCACCCCAGGTGTTTCCACCCTTACAAGTTCTTTCCATGCACCGTAGTAATAATAATATCCGAGCGTATCTAGAGAGGTGACAACATACCCTAATTTGGAATGACCCACTTAGCCTCGCTGTTTATCCTCTGATTTTCAGCTATTCCGATTGATGAGGCTTGAGGCTAACGTTTACCTTTCATGGATAATTTCGCTTAGATTGCTCAACGTCCCCCAATGACGATGTTCTGATAGCATTCATCCATACAGGTTGTCCTGGGTATGGACAAACTGATCACCACCTTAATAATCTTCAAGGTGTCCTTTCGTAACGTTCAAACCAGATCGAAGTGGTTTTCGGATAATTAAACCCGATCTTGGTCTCTTCGAAACGATCGGCAATTTTGGCCAATATTGATAGTCGGTTATTTACCTAGTAATAAAACATCCATACAGTCACTAGGCCTTATATAAATTTTCCAAAATTTATCACATAATATCTTTATGAGATATACCCAAATCTTCTTCCATATTTCAATTATTTGGAAACAAATTCAATTTCTTCATCCTAACAGGATATCTTCAAACCATCCCATTCTTCAATCATTTAGAAAAATAGTTAAATTATATTTTCTAAAATTCTTACTTTAACACTTAGGAAGGTTCCATTCATCTCTCTTTTCTCAAAAATCCTTCCCATTTTATATTATAATTTCTTTAACCCATTTATGATGAATCCTACGAGTTCTGGGTTCCGTAATTAAATTCCTTTATCCAAAATATATATACTTGCCTCACCGAAATAAGTCTATTCACAAGCCATTTCTTTAAATATATTTGAGCTTCAAAAGTGAATACGAAAAAGTACCACGTGGTATCAACCATGGATTCACATTTCAATGGTTATGTCTCTATCCCTGAGAAATTCAAGTCTTAACTTCAGGCAATCTCTGCCTCCAATTTCTCCATGAAAGCATACCATTACTTTCCGAAAACTAATTAAATTTTTTCTAAAAATAATGTTTTATATAGTTTCTACAATAATTTTTCAAGTTAAACTTAGGCAAAATCCTTAATTAAAAGTTATTATATAACTATATTAATATTGAATAACTTATCTTCAACATAATAATACTAACGTATTCTTAATAATAATTAACTTAATATCAACTCATTTGACTAACTTAAGTAATAATTAATTATACTTTAACAATTTGAAACTATCAATAACTAACTTTCTTCTAGAATATTTTTAAACGCCTTTTAAATTACCTAGTTAATATTTAAAAATCCTCCTTAAAAACAAACTCTTCTTCTCGATATATATATCTTCCAACTCCAATATATTTCGTCCAATATTTATTAATCCCCTCGATTCATCACCCATTTGACTTACGACCCAATCTTGTAATTTTTTTCACTTTTAAAAATAAATCTATTATTTATTTCTCAACCGATTTATCCATCTCATTTTAAATCCTCATCGTGAATTTATATCTTCCTTTTATCACCCGATAATTTTTTCCACTTTTATTTATAAACATTGTTTATAAATCTCATGGTCTCATTCTTCGTTTTATAACGGTTTCACGTTACTTAAATTCCATTATATTGATTTTTGGTTTAATTTTCTTTTATAAACAACCCAACTATATTCCAAACCAACTAAATTCCGATTCCACTCCGTAATTTAGAAATCTAATCTAAGGTCCAGTATAACCACTTTTTATACTTATTTCCAATTTCATTTCTATTCTTCCCATTTATTAGAAATCTTGATTTAAAAATCCTTTATATTTTTAATGAGTATCCATTAGGAATTTATTTTAAAATCCTATATATATAAATAATATTCCAAATTCTCTATTCACAATATTCCACGATAGTCAAATATTAATTTAGAGTGAAACTATTTTTTTTTCAAATTCATTTCTATTTATTTATCCAAATTCTCTATAAATATTTCACTTCCAAATTTTCTTTTTATTTCTTTCCAAATTAAAAACATATATTATTGGAATTTTAGAATACCGACCAAACAACCATAGTATCCAATCAGAGTAGATCACACAAAATCTATCATGGATTATTTAAAAAAATCATATATCCTATATATGTCAATACAACATAAAATTACCAATCCCGCTTCGAGGTAGGGTATCACGGTATATAGGGTCATCCGCTATTATGCGGGGCGCATATGGTCTCGACCCCTCCAATGGTGGAAATTTCAATCCAACTACTAATATATATACACTACTATATATATAATATTATTCAACGGATAATTAAAATTATCAAGTCATCCAATCAACCGATAATTTAAATTTCAACATTTTTAATTAAACTGTGGCAATCCAAATGAGTGAGAAATTCTCGCCTTGATTTTTGAGTTTGTTAACCATTCCAAATGAATCTCAGCTTGTATATTCCTCATCTATGAATCCATATTCATTTCATTTTATTTGTTTTGAACTTTGTGTAAATGTAATATGGCATTTATAAATATGTGCCGTAATTATAATAACTTAACTAGATTAATTTAAAATTTTAATTAACTTTAAACAAAAATTTTAAAAAAATTAACATCAGCTCCTTATCTACTCACACACGCAGCCAGGCTTGAGACCACCTCCTCGACCATGCACCTAAGCTCACCGAACCTCGCCTTGCTACATGCGAGCCACCACCACTGCCAAACTAACCATGCTTGCTCGCGACCCAATTTTTGCATCGCCTGAGTGGCTCAAACCCACTACCTCATGAACAAACCATTCAAGTCGCTGCTGCCAGGCTCACGACCATCCACGCTACCGCGTGCTTGCATATGACGTCGCTTCCTGCTCCAGTTCACGACCATAAGACTCACGAATTCCACCACTGCCAGGTAGCGCCTTCTCCAAGGCATCACCTTTGTAACGACCCGCCTTTTTGGACAGTTTAAACCGACAATCAAATACACATGTCGATTCCAAACCATTCAAAAGGGCAGTTGGTTATTGGGGTAAATAAGAAAAGAAAAGGAAAAGAAATAAAGGAAATGAAACAACACAGAATCTCGCAGCGGAACGATAAAATATAATAGTCAAATAAACAGTTCATGAAGCTGTCTACTATACTTTGACAATTATTTATACAACATTTATCAGAGTTTATACATATACAACAGAACAATTAAATAATGCAGCAGATAACATGATGCAAGGGTAATAATAGTAATAGTATACCAAATCTTCGTCTTCATCCTCCAGAATAGATCTTCAAAAAATCTGAAAACTCAGGACTGACCCGAGCGCAATGAAAAGACAAAACACTCGAGTCAGGACTAAAATATCCTTATGAAAGTGAAATCAATCGTAAATAAATATGAGTGTAACGGCGTCAGAGATGTTTACGGGATTTGACATCTCCTATCCAGTGTCAACGTGCGTGCAATAACTTAAGAGATGTTACGGGATTTTCCATCTCTCAAGGATCCGTTAAACTATCTACTATGTAGTAATATACGCTAAGTAGATAATGCCTATCAGTAATATAAAGTATCAAAATAGCGTTAAGGCATTACCATAATCCCCCTTAACACATTTTATATTCCCAAAAGCATATACAAGACCGTAGTTTCCCCAAAACCGGAAGTCACCAGAGGGCAATCCATATACTCAAGGTACAAATCAAAACGTAGTGGTCGCGAATAGGATAATCAGTATGACAAGGTACATGAGGCGATACCAACTAGGATACTAGTAATTGCGTGATCCGGACTGATGTTGGGCATAGCCTGCAGCTACCCCAACACCGCGAAACAACACTCCCAAATCAAGGGGTGCACCCAAATCGAATCACAAATGTAATAGAAATGGTATCGAAGAAGTGTGTCCGCTAGAGGTGGCGAACCTCAATGGCCCGGCACGGCTCCTGTTTTAGTCATGTCAGGGGTCATCCAATATCGTTCTCTTTCTTCAGTCAACGCGTTCACCAAACCATCCACTTCATTCTGGATCAACACTCTGCGTATAATGGTTATTAAAGTGGTTTTCGGTATCGACAGAGAGTATGTCCATATCCGATCCCGGTCTCTTTAATAACTACGTATTATTACACCGTTGGCTCTTTTACATTTCAAATCGATTCATAATTGATATCAAAATATCATGTTCGCTTCAAAAATCGAATTCATTTCAAATATCGACATAGCAATTCAAAATTTAAGGTTCCTTTTCGAAAATCATTTTTCGTCTCAATATCTCATTTCGATTTCATAATCATTCCGAATTTCAATTTAGGTTGCAACTTCTTTAACCCTATTCGTATTTAAATTCAAGATTTAAACATAAACATTTCACCTTATTAACCAGCTTGAAATTTTTAGAAAATAGTTTAAGTAGTTTAAAAGTAGTTTAAATAATGAAAATAGTTAAAAATACTTAAAATCTTTAAAATGGATTTAAAATAGATAAACTAGTTTAAATAATTTAAATTGGGTTAAGTAGATTAAAAGTAGATTAAAATAGTTTAAGTATTCAAAATGGTTTATATAACAGAGTAATTTGGGAAAACAAATTAAAACAGCTTCAAAACCAATCCGTTTCAATTATAACCTCCCAATTCAAATAAATTTCAATTTCCAATTTACTGATTCAATTTCGATTTCAATTCAATCAACGTCAATTTTTTTCTTCGAATTAATTCAATTTTTCATTCACCTTTAATTTATTCAATTTCAATTTATATCGATTTGGATCTTGATTTCTCAAAATATCAATTTATAACACTTAACAAAAATTTCCAACAATATCCAAGTTTAAATCCAAATTCCAAATATGATTCAATTCCACACTCGATTTCAAAATATCATTTTTTTTCACTTTTACTTAGTAATGTTCAAAGCTCGAATTAAAGTTAAATCTTTAAACAAATCAATTTCGACATTCAATCATATCCAATTTCAACTTTTAAAGTCTCAACTTAATTATTTAACAAAATTCCTTTATCCAAAATTTATTTCAACATTCCAAACTCAATTTTTCGATGAATTCAATTTCTATAAATCGATTTCTATTTATAACCTTTAAATCAAAACATTTAAATAAATTTCAAATCGACTATTTCAAAAATTATTAATTTAGCCAATTCGGTGTCCGTATATAATTTTCGATCCTATGGCCAAGTAGTTATTTATTTCAATTGAATGTCAGGGATGAACATATATTACTTAAATTTAATCACAGTATCATATGTATGCATAACAGGATCTATATAAGCAAATAAACATCCAAACACTCAATTATCAACCAATAGCATCCATCAAAATACATCATCCAATAAACAATACAATTCATGGCAGTTTCATAGTTATCAATGTCAGGTAATTTAATCGCAATTCAATTTTAATTTCAATTTAACTGTCAATTAAATTTTCAACGATTAATTCGAATGACAATCTATATGGCAATCTATATTTTATCAAACAACGACAAATAATAACACTTTATAATATCCAATTTAACTAGCATAAAGATATTTAGTACGTTGTGAGCGTTATAAAACACTCACCTTGATTTTTACGATTTTAAATCAAATCGAACGATGTTCGATTTGATCCAAAATTTTCTCTAGCTCCAACGATTCCAATCCAGCTCCATTGCGTAGTTCTCGTCCATACGATCCCAACGCACTTCGTCTCGTCAGTTTTCGACCTCGTGGCAGAAAGATATCATATTACAAAGTTAATACGATTTCTATATAAATAAATTTTATAATTTCTTTAATAATTTACAACCCAGACCATTGATTTCCTTCCCACGCAATCCAGGCCGCATCCCCCTTCGTTCACGCGCACGCAACCTCTCCAGTAAACATCACGCGATCAAACCCATCAAAACCTAACTAGGGTTGAACTTTGCGACCAAACCCTCCACTTTGGCGATGATCAACAAGCGCCATACTGAAGTCCACCACCTCCTCTACCTTCGGCCTGAGCACCATGAAGCTCGGCCTCCCCCAAAGGCCTAGAAATGCGTGCGAACGGCAGGAAGTCGCGGCCGTGTTTCCCCTCCATCGAGGCTCCGATGACGATCTCAGCCGTTGGATAGGTAGTGCTCGACGAGTACTTCGACTTTCCAGTTGATGATTTTCGCTAACGATCAACAGATGCGAAGAAAAATGGGAAGGAAGGAGGGAGTGTATCGGCCATTGATGGTAGTGGCGGCCTGAAGCTCAACCCTAACCCTCTTTTTATTTTATTTTATTTTTTGTGAATAAAGGGGTATTTATAGAAACGACGAACACTATCCATTCCGGGGTTTTCGAACTCCGATTTACGCGCGGTGACTGACGTTTCTAGGGTTTATCCCGCGTTCCGGACACAATGGAACAGGTTTCGGAAGCTAACTCGGCCATCTGTGTGAGTTACGGAATTAAACGATCAAATTTAAATTAAACCGATTAAACGATTTTCTAGGCGTTTTGGCTTGCCCCGGAGAAACGATAAATCCGATTGACACAAAATTTGAAACCTTACAATAATATCACATTACGGATCCGACGAATTTGGTTTCGTCGAAATCCAAGACCGTTTGAAAAATGACTATTTGCGCTCGTTAAATTAATATTAAAACAATTTCGATGCGTTTCGAGCTGCCACGGTCAAACGACAACTCCGATTGCTACGAAAATTGAAATCCGATAATAACTAACTATTACGGATCCAATGGAACTGGTTTCGTCCAATTCTGAGACTGTTCAAAAATTGGCTATTTTCAATCGATAATTAAATATTAAAATATTCACTTTTCACAAATAAATTGTAAATTCAGTTTTAAAAGTTCTATAATATCACTATAACTCCAATATGATAAAATAAAATTTTGCAAATCATTTTTAATCATATTAAACCCGTTATTCAATTATCCAATAAATTCCAATTTTAAAATCTTATTAACTCCATTACAATCCCGATATAACTTACATTCACTTTGGAAACCAATTTGAATCATATTAAATCAAATTTCAAATATTCACTCTATTTTCATATATTAAATTTCAATATCAAATTAATCATATCAAATTCAAATTTTAATTTATTCAAACATTCGTAATATGAAATTTAACAAATTTGATTATTCTTAAATCACTATCTTTTGAAATATTCAAAACGAACTTATAAAATTTAACTTTTGAAACGAATTAAAATTATAAAACAACTATTTCCTTTATACGGTTATTCAATTCCCATTATTAAATTATTCAATACATTCCAAATATTAAATTTAAACAATTTCGCTTATCCAATAATTCATTATCTTTTGAAATATTGAAATTGAACTTAGAAGAATCAACTTTTAAAACCAATTCACAATTTAGAACACTATTTTCATTTTACAGTTATTCAATTATTCAATAAGTTTTAAATATTTAATTTAAACAATTTACCTGTTCAATATTCAATATTTGATTTTAAATAGATTTTACTTACCAATCAATTACTCTATTATACCCAATGAATTTCAATATTTATTATCCTATTCAACTATTGATTTCAAAAGCATTCCCTAAGTAGCATTCATTTTCGTTACTTGGATAATTATTGTTGCAATTCATTCCAGTTATTATTATTCCAAACGACTTACAAATTTTTTTTCTAATACTAAATCACGAAATCTTATTAAATTAGCTATTTTATTTGTCGAAAATTTACGGGTCGTTACACTCTCCCCTACTTAAAACTTTTCGTCCCCGAAAAGGAAAAGAAGGGAAAAGGAACTAAGTATAGAATTCAACATTAGATATATTTTATTTGAAAGTTACCAACTCATAAAACAATGAAATTCCATTTATAAAGTCTTTACTACGCTTTCACTAAGTTATTCCAAACGGCTTTCTAACTTTAAAAAGTTGGTTATCAAAACAAGTTATATAAAAAAAATTAAAACTTGAAAAATTTTCTAACACCCGGATTTTACGGAAAATTTCGGCAGAGTCTCCTTTGCGCGGCTCGATCGGTACAACTACAAAACGCCTCTACGGGCCCCAAACCAACAAAAGAAAATCCAAAAGCCAAGTGGCTCATCAAAATCACCAAATCCAATGACAAAATAAACATGTACCTTATATTTTTATTAGCGAGCACATAGAATAATATAGCGCGGAAGCGAGTTCCAAATGCAAAGCAAGCGCAATCCGCACCTACTAAACACTCAACAAACTATGAGAAACATGCATATATGAAAATAATATCAATATACATCATATAACAACATAACAACTACATGTGCTAACATAGCAAATGCAACAAAACAACAAATACAACCATCAATCAACTATCATCCAACTATCATCCAACAAATCCATAACCAATCAATATAAATTCACTTCTCATTAATATTTATTGACTTGGTTTTCAATTTTAATCACAGTTGATTCATTAACATTAGAGTTTACTAACATTCATTCTCAATTCAATTAGTTAACATTCATTAATTTATATTTACATTAGTTCACTTCCAATTTGAATCAAATTAAATTCTATTTAAATTCATTTAACTTCCAATTTGATTTCAATGATTTATAGCTTCAGTTTACACTTAACAATCAACTAACAATCACATAACAACCAAATCATACCCAACATAACCAAATTATTATTTTACATTCAATTTGGTTTATTTCTTTTATATATATTCTGTTACATAATTTTAAAAGAATCATTTTATATTTGGCATCATATATTTCCAATATTAACTTTAATTAAGTCCGTAAGCCGTACATATATCATCCGTGAGCAATATCAATCTAATCGCTTACTCGATCACACCATTTCGCTTCCAAACTAGTATCGTTCACACGACTCTCTAGTGCGGACTCAGATTTGGTTCCTTGATTGGAAACTATTACTCTCCTTGCATAGCCATATACTATGATAGAGAATTCCAGAATCAAATTAAAAATCCATATCTAGGGTTCGCCGTCGAAAATCGAGTGAAAAATCCTAACTTGGATCGATATAAATCATCTCGAAATTTTGTGCTCGAATTTGGATCAAATCGTTATGCGAATAAAATAATATACGTACAATCTTACGTATTTCCTTCCAATGGATTTTCTATCCAATTTATCTATACTAAATTATTTTACTGACTTTTTTTTCCACTTAATTACTCACGGTCCATTATTCAGTTAGTATATTCATTTCTTTACATAGCATATTCCTTAACATCATCTTTTCTCAAACATTATATCATAGAATTTACTTACTCAAGTTCATTTTAATCATTCTATGTAATTTAATTAAATTCAATTTCATTTTCCAATTGATTCTTAGCTATAAGAAATTCCTTTGTTTACTTTTATTTCATTTTCATAATTTTAGTTAATAACGAATTCATTTGTGGAACATTTTATTAATCAACACTTTAGTTTATAGTCATTCCATAAAAGTCTAACTTCTCATATATATGACTTTTCTTAGTTTGCAGTTATCTTAAAGGTTGCAAATTCAATTATTTTTGTTCAATCCCTTTGCAATTTATATTTTTTTTTTCTATAACCAATTTACAAAGGTATAATACGATTCATTTCTTAAGTTCACTTACTTGTTCCATTTATCCATTCATCATTCACGTTATATTTAAGTATATATAATTTTTATCACAACCAAATTTTTATTTATATACATTTTAATTCCGTTTGAGTTTTCCTTATTTGTATACTTCAATTATTTTCAAGTTCTGTTTATTTGTACAACAACTCATTACATATCCAAAACATCATTTCAACTTCTTAATATTTGGTAAGTCATATTATATGTTATCAGAATGCAAATTTGGTATTATACAAATTTATAGAATTTCATTTTACTTAATTTGAATGTTCACAAATTTGGTTTATTTAAATCTTCTTTACCTTTCAAATTTAAAGTTTTCCCAAAACATAAGCTTACATATCTTAATCCCCTTATTTTATAAATTCTGGTTATTCACAATTTATTCAAATAATTTGAAAATTATTAATCAACGGAACTTAGAAATTTAAATGCCCAGTTCTTTTCAAATCGTTTGAAATAAATATATACACTTATATCTTTAATATATTAAATCATTCCTTTGAAGTTTAAACCAAAACCCATTTACCCAAAATAATTTTGAAGATAAGCAAAGCTTCTTAGAAGTCTCCCCCCCCCCTTTGAGACTCGAAAATGAACGTTGATGATGCTGCGCAATCATCACCGAAATTATTTTCCAGCGACATAAGAGAGGAGTACTAAATTCATTCCTTTCTTTAAAAATCCTTTCGAAATATTTCCATAAACAATTTCCAATTAATATCACTATATATTTCTTCAAAACTTTGAGAATCATTTTTCAAAACCTCCGGGTCTTAAATTCAATATTTTCCAATTTAAATCTATTTTAATTTATAAGTCACCTTTATAAAATATTCTTATAGGATTTTTCTTAAAACATTCCACAAGTGTTTTATCATTTTCATTTTGTAATTCACCTTATTTATTAAAATATCAAATTAATGATAATAACCAATATTTTCATTCCTAACAACCAAGTAAGCTAGATAGATCACAATAAATTTTGAAAATAAATTCTTTATATACAAAATATAATTAGAGCAAAATTATTTCATTTACTCAATTTCAAAACAATACTATGTCGAATTGTTCTGTTTAAGTGTTTAGAGATCCCTATCAATGACGTTAATTACTCGTATTGACCAGAATCCATAAGCCACTCAACAAATCAACCGACACAATATAAAACATTTGATATCACTAACAAATACGCTCTCTCATACATATATTCACTCAGCGACTCATCATAGGGTATAACTACCCTATTTATAAAGAGTCTGACCCCACAGAGCTAAGGTTGTCGCTAAACCAAAGCTCTGATACCAACTGTAACGACCCGCCTTTTTGGACAGTTTAAACTGACGATCAAATACACATGTCGATTCCAAACCATTCAAAAGGGCAGATGGTTATTGGGGTAAATAAGAAAAGAAAAGGAAAAGAAATAAAGGAAATGAAACAACACAGAATCTCGCAGCGGAACGATAAAATATAATAGTCAAATAAACAGTTCATGAAGCTGTCTACTATACTTTGACAATTATTTATACAACATTTATCAGAGTTTATACATATACAACAGAACAATTAAATAATGCAGCAGATAACATGATGCAAGGGTAATAATAGTAATAGTATACCAAATCTTCGTCTTCATCCTCCAGAATAGATCTTCAAAAAATCTAAAAACTCAGGACTGACCCGAGCGTAATGAAAAGACAAAACACTCGAGTCAGGACTAAAATATCCTTATGAAAGTGAAATCAATCGTAAATAAATATGAGTGTAACGGCGTCAGAGATGTTTACGGGATTTGACATCTCCTATCCAGTGTCAACGTGCGTGCAATAACTTAAGAGATGTTACGGGATTTTCCATCTCTCAAGGATCCGTTAAACTATCTACTATGTAGTAATATACGCTAAGTAGATAATGTCTATCAGTAATATAAAGTATCAAAATAGCGTTAAGGCGTTACCATAATCCCCCTTAACACATTTTATATTCCCAAAAGCATATACAAGACCGTAGCTTCCCCAAAACCGGAAGTCACCAGAGGGCAATCCATATACTCAAGGTACAAATCAAAACGTAGTGGTCGCGAATAGGATAATCAGTATGACAAGGTACATGAGGCGATACCAACTAGGATACTAGTAATTGCGTGATCCGGACTGATGTTGGGCATAGCCTGCAGCTACCCCAACACCGCGAAACAACACTCCCAAATCAAGGGGTGCACCCAAATCGAATCACAAATGTAATAGAAATGTTATCGAAGAAGTGTGTCCGCTAGAGGTGGCGAACCTCAATGGCCCGGCACGGCTCCTGTTTTAGTCATGTCAGGGGTCATCCAATATCGTTCTCTTTCTTCAGTCAACGCGTTCACCAAACCATCCACTTCATTCTGGATCAACACTCTGCGTATAATGGTTATTAAAGTGGTTTTCGGTATCGACAGAGAGTATGTCCATATCCGATCCCGGTCTCTTTAATAACTACGTATTATTACACCGTTGGCTCTTTTACATTTCAAATCGATTCATAATTGATATCAAAATATCATGTTCGCTTCAAAAATCGAATTCATTTCAAATATCGACATAGCCATTCAAAATTTAAGGTTCCTTTTCAAAAATCATTTTTCGTCTCAATATCTCATTTCGATTTCATAACGAATTTCAATTTAGGTTGCAACTTCATTTAACCCTATTCGTATTTAAATTCAAGATTTAAACATAAACATTTCACCTTATTAACCAGCATGAAATTTTTAGAAAATAGTTTAAGTAGTTTAAAAGTAGTTTAAATAATTAAAATAGTTAAAAATACTTAAAATCTTTAAAATGGATTTAAAATAGATAAACTAGTTTAAATAATTTAAATTGGGTTAAGTAGATTAAAATAGTTTAAGTATTCAAAATGGTTTATATAACAGAGTAATTTGAGAAAACAAATTAAAATAGCTTCAAAACCAATCCGTTTCAATTATAACCTCCCAATTCAAATAAATTTCAATTTCCAATTTACTGATTCAATTTCGATTTCAATTCAACCAACGTCAATTTTTTTCTTCGAATTAATTCAATTTTTCATTCACCTTTAATTTATTCAATTTCAATTTATATCGATTTGGATCTTGATTTCTCAAAATATCAATTTATAACACTTAACAAAAATTTCCAACAATATCCAAGTTTAAATCCAAATTCCAAATATGATTCAATTCCGCACTCGATTTCAAAATATCATTTTTTTTTCACTTTTACTTAGTAATGTTCAAAGCTCGAATTAAAGTTAAATCTTTAAACGAATCAATTTCGACATTCAATCATATCCAATTTCAACTTTTAAAGTCTCAACTTAATTATTTAACAAAATTCCTTTATCCAAAATTTATTTCAACATTCCAAACTCAATTTTTCGATGAATTCAATTTCTATAAATCTATTTCTATTTATAACCTTTAAATCAAAACATTTAAATAAATTTCAAATCGACCATTTCAAAAATTATTAATTTAGCCAATTCGGTGTCCGTATATAATTTTCTATCCTATGGCCAAGTAGTTATTTATTTCAATTGAATGTCAGGGATGAACATATATTACTTAAATTTAATCACAGTATCATATGTATGCATAACAGGATCTATATAAGCAAATAAACATCCAAACACTCAATTATCAACCAATAGCATCCATCAAAATACATCATCCAATAAACAATACAATTCATGGCAGTTTCATAGTTATCAATGTCAGGTAATTTAATCGCAATTCAATTTTAATTTCAATTTAACTGTCAATTAAATTTTCAACGATTAATTCGAATGACAATCTATATGGCAATCTATATTTTATCAAACAACGACAAATAATAACACTTCATAATATCCAATTTAACTAGCATAAAGATATTTAGTACGTTGTGAGCGTTATAAAACACTCACCTTGATTTTTACGATTTTAAATCAAATCGAACGATGTTCGATTTGATTCAAAATTTTCTCTAGCTCCAACGATTCCAATCCAGCTCCATTGCGTAGTGCTCGTCCATACGATCCCTACGCACTTCGTCTTGTCAGTTTTCGACCTCGTGGCAGAAAGATATCATATTACAAAGTTAATACGATTCCTATATAAATAAATTTTATAATTTCTTTAACAATTTACAACCCAGACCGTTGATTTCCTTCCCACGCAATCCAGACCGCATCCCCCTTCGTTCACACGCACGCAACCTCTCCAGTAAACATCACGCGATCAAACCCATCAAAACCTAACTAGGGTTGAACTTTGCGACCAAACCCTCCACTTTGGCGACGATCAACAAGCGCCATACTAAAGTCCACCACCTCCTCTACCTTCGGCCTGAGCACCACGAAGATCGGCCTCCCCCAAAGGTCTAGAAATGCATGCGAACGGCAGGAAGTCGCGGCCGTGTTTCCCCTCCATCGATGCTCCGATGACGATCTCAGCCGTTGGATAGGTAGTGCTCGACGAGTACTTCGACTTTCCAGTTGATGATTTTCGCTAATGATCAACAGATGCGAAGAAAAATGGGGAGGAAGGAGGGAGTGTATCGGCCATTGATGGTAGTGCCGGCCTGAAGCTCAACCCTAACCCTCTTTTTATTTTATTTTATTTTTTGTGAATAAAGGGGTATTTATAGAAACGACGAACACTATCCATTCCGGGGTTTCCGAACTCCGATTTACGCACGGTGACTGACGTTTCTAGGGTTTATCCCGCGTTCTGGACACAATGGAACAGGTTTCGGAAGCTAACTCGACCATCTGTGTGAGTTACGGAATTAAACGATCAAATTTAAATTAAACCGATTAAACGATTTTCTTGGCGTTTTCGCTTGCCCCGGACAAATGATAAATCCAATTGACACGAAATTTAAAAACTTACAATAATATCACATTACGGATCCGATGAAACTAGTTTCGTCGAAATCCGAGACCGTTTGAAAAATGACTATTTTAACTCGTTAAATTAATATTAAAACAATTTCGATGCGTTTCGAGCTGCCACGGTCAAACGACAACTCGGATTGCTACGAAAATTGAAATCCGATAATTACTAACTATTACGGATCCAATGGAACTAGTTTCATCCAATTCTGAGACTGTTCAAAAATTGGCTATTTTCAATCGATAATTAAATATTAAAATATTTACTTTTCACAAATAAATTGTAAATTCAGTTTTAAAAGTTCTATAACATCACTATAACTCCAATATGATAAAATAAAATTTTGCAAATCATTTTTAATCATATTAAACCCGTTATTCAATTATCCAATAAATTCCAATTTTAAAATCTTATTAACTCCATTACAATCCCGATATAACTTACATTCACTTTGGAAACCAATTTGAATCATATTAAATCAAATTTCAAATATTCACTCTATTTTCATATATTAAATTTCAATATCAAATTAATCATATCAAATTCGAAATTTAATTTATTCAAACATTCGTAATATGAAATTTAACAAATTTGATTATTCTTAAATTACTATCTTTTGAAATATTCAAAACGAACTTATAAAATTTAACTTTTGAAACGAATTAAAATTATAAAACAACTATTTTCATTATACGGTTATTCAATTCCCATTATTAAATTATTCAATAAATTCCAAATATTAAATTTAAACAATTTCGCTTATCCAATAATTCATTATCTTTTGAAATATTGAAATTGAACTTATAAGAATCAACTTTTAAAACCAATTCACAATTTAGAACACTATTTTCATTTTATAGTTATTCAATTATTCAATAAGTTTTAAATATTTAATTTAAACAATTTACCTGTTCAATATTCAATATTTGATTTTAAATAGATTTTACTTACCAATCAATTACTCTATTATACCCAATGAATTTCAACATTTAGTATCCTATTCAACTATTGATTTCAAAGGCATTCCCTATGTAGCATTCATTTTCATTACTTGGATAATTATTGTTGCAATTCATTCCAGTTATTATTATTCCAAACGACTTACAAATTTTTTTTCTAATACTAAATCATGAAATCTTATTAAATTAGCTATTTTATTTATCGAAAATTTACGGGTCATTACAACCTTCCTCCACGTTTCCCCATCTCCAGCATACCTGCGTGCCGCCCACACGCGAACGAAATTCGAATGAAACCCAAGCCCTACAACTCGAACCCCTTCGCCACCTTTTCCATCAATGTATGCGAGCTATTCCTCCCCGATTGCGAGCTCTTTTGCAAACTTCGTTTAATTTTTTTTCTACTGAGAATCGGTTGTTTGAACTGAAGAGGGAACGGTACACGATTATAATGTGAAAGAAGGCAGCTTCGTACGTGATTTGAAAGAATGAAGGGAAATGGTACGTTATGAGTGGCGTGTTTTCAAAGGCAAGATGACCCTTGATTTTTATAAAATTTTAATATAGAAATTATCTCATTATACATATCTTGAAATTCTGAACCCCTACGGAGTCGTGCTGCCAGGCATTCATAAGGTTATACCCCTATTCCGAACGCAATGGAAAACGTTTCAAGACCTAATTCGATCGTATGGAAAAGACAGCTTTTGGACCTTATTATTATATTGAATTTTCGATATAAATTTCAGCGCGTTTATATCCCGTACGACCAAACATAACTCCAAACACAACGATCCAATGGAACTGGTTTCGTCGAATTCCAAGGCTGTGTCATTGAAGGCTATTTTTAACGTCAATTTAAACGATATATTTTTAAAACTAAGCAAATCACTTTTAAATTTGATTTAAAGGTTTTATTATCTTCACTATTACAAATATAAATTTTGTAAATGTTCAAATTATTTTAACAAATTTGAACTCAAGATTCAAAAATTTACCCAATATTCAATTATAAAGTTAAATAATTAAATTATTCAATAAATCACTATATTTAAATTCTGAATTTATTTTATAAATAAAAACCTAATTTTCATATTCAAAATCAGTCAATAATTTAAATTCAATATTTAAAACAATTTAAATATTCCAAATCAAACGTAAAAAAAATCTAGGTTGTTACACTTACTTTGGGGATGACTGCACCAAAAAATTTCATGCTAAAATGTCTACTAGACGGCATATGAAAAACATAGGGAACATTATTGACAGTTCTGGTAAGTGTACCAATTCTTATAACTCTATTGTTGAAGAAGCTTTGAATTTTTATAATGAACTATATTTTTCTAAAAATCAAATTCATAATTTTCCAAAAATCATTTGCAAATAAAATTGGATAGAGTAGCAAAAGAAATTCTGCTTGCTACTGTGTCAGAGAATGAAATTAAGCTTAGTATTTTAATGCTGGTGATAAAAAAAGTTCTGGCCCTGATGGTTTTAATGCTAAATTTTATAAAAATCATTAGGACAGTTTAAAAGGCCAAGTGACTGATGTTGTTAATGAATTTTTTGATATAGGTAAACTTTTGAAAAGTATTAACCATACATTTATTACTTTAACTCCTAAAAATAAAAGTCCATCAAGCATTGGAGACTACAGACCTATATCTTGCTGCAATGTTATTTATAAAATTACTGCTAGTGTGCTTAGCAACAGAATTAAGGTGTTCTTGCCCTTTTTAATTTCAGAAAACCGAAGTGCTTTTGTTCCTGGCAGATTGTAAATGAAAATTCTATGCTAGCTCATGAGATGGTTAGGAACTTCAATACTAAAAATAGTAATAATATATGCCTTAAAATTGACATACTGAAGGCGTATGATAAATTCAACAGATAGTTTAATTACATATGATGAATATCACGGGTTTTTTCCTATAAAATTTTATGATTTGGTATATGAATGCATTAGCACCCCTACTTTCTCTATTCTAGTTCAAGGTAAACCAGTGGGATTTATGAAAAGCAATAGGGGTATTAGACAAGGTGACCCTCTATCACCTTATCTATAACGACCCTGACTCGACCTTCGAAAATCGGCACCGAATACGTCACCCGTATTCAAATGCCGCAGATCCAAATGTCGAATCTGGTTCGCCGGAGCTTATAACACATTAAGTATACAACACAGCGGAAGAAAATGAATAATATCATTGTTATACAACATTTGATACAATATCAGATACAACCGAATGTCAATATACATCAGAGATACAAGAAATAGCAGCGGAAAGAAACGACAGCAGAAGATAAACCAAACTAGGCAACTGCAACGGAAAGATAATGTCATTAATACCAAACTCCAAAGACCTCCAATCCAATAAGCGAGAAGCACCATCAAGTTGACTTAAGCAAATGCGATTCCGAAATGCTATCACCAAAATCCAAAGGGCTGAAAGCTATCGTCTTTATTCCTACTACTTGATTATCTAAAGAACCCAACTCTAGACTGCTCGTGTGGAAAATTGTGGACACCTAGAGTTTAGGAAGGGAACAATAAACTCTAGGTCAGTCATGAGACTGGTGTGAGCAAACAAAAATAGTTTATCTTTATCAAAAGCAAACAAAAGAATTTAAAAGAAATCCGCAATGCTTTTTGGAAAATGAAACTACCATAAGGCCTCCCACCGCACACAATGCAAACACAGAATTGGAGGAGATTTCTCCTTATGATAGTCAAACATGCTTGATACGCAAAATCTTTTTTTATATTTTTATTAGTGCATAGTGCAGAAAACCTTTTGAAAGTATAATATTAATCTTAGCTAGCATACAACCATTATTGTATGCCTACTATAGCTACCATGTTTAATAGCAGGTTACCGCCACATTGCATGACAGGTTATACAACTAAAACCGTACAGGGCGTGTATTGTTTTATTTGGATTTCCAACAAATGGTCAGGCTAAGGAACTTCCTACTGCCACATGGGTACGCCTCTGGAGGGACGTCCCGAGAACCTACCCGGCTCTTTGCCAACACAAGGTCTGGTTACCTCTATAACTAGGCAACTACTACTCGAGCATGCCATCCCCCGATCATTTGCGACCTTTATCTGAGGTACCTCTACACCAACAACCACAAAGCAATCACAAAGTAATAGATTTGCAGTGACCACATGAGTTAAGTATTTGGGCTCCTTACCAAGATACCACCCTTTTCCAGAAGAGGATGACACACCCTAAAGGGCACGACCCTCATATCCTTGCCGCATCTTTCCTGTTTCGACCATTTCCGGGGTGTGAGGTCCTGATGCAGTCTCGTCCACAAAGCTACACTTTTTCAAAAAGTCATGCTTCGATCAACAAATGATCAGCAACACTTTGTATGTCATATTACCAAATTGGAAATGTATCACTAGTAAATATCAACTACATAACCTCTGAGCTCGTACGCCTCAGAGAAGGTTGTTAAGCTAAGAGAATAAATCTCCACCACCAACCAGAAATGTATTTGATAGAAACTAGTTTTACATCTCAAAGTGTAATGTCAGACACACATCCATACAAGTCTGTTCCGAGTTCGAACAGAACCGAAGGCACTTCACAAAAAAGCTCTTGCAAATCTGGATATTCACTAATCACGTCCGGACTCCCCGTCACAAAGGATGATCAAACCTCTATACCGGGGATCAGTCGGTGTAGAGACATTCGACGAGTTATCCTTTTGTTTTCGAAAATATCCGGTCTTCACCATCGGTCTTCAAATGTTATCCATATCGTCATATCATTATTCGGAATGGGTTATATTACACAAGGTCCTCTCCAGGCTAAACCGAATAATGAGTGCAATATTTAAAAACATATGGATATTGGGATTTCAATTAAGTCATTGCTTAAAAACCCAAATCCTTTCTTCAAATGGTTTAAACACATTACCATCTACAATCTTTAAAAAAATTACTTCACAAAGTTCACCAATCTTTCACAAAGATTTATTCACCACTTTCAAACCAATTTTCTTTTCAAATTGGATTAACTCATCCAATCATTAAACCAAAGACTCAATTCATAGCTTTCAAAACCATTCCAAAGACATCCATAACTTTCAAAACAATTCCCATTTCAAATCTTTTATGAAAGATACACCACTTAAAATCCTCTTCAATTTCAAACAAGGTTCAATAATCTTTCGCAAGATTTATTCATAGCTTCCAAACAATTCAACTTCAAACTTGAAATCTTTCAACACAATTTGAAAATCCTTTCTTTATATGAAAGCTATTATTATTTGAAAACAAATAGTTTTCATTTCGGAAAAATCCGATTGCATATGCACGAGTTAAAGTCTTTTAAGTATAAACTTGGGTTAAATTCAAATTCCCAAAACAATACTTTTAATAATGGTTTTAAAACCCATATAACACATTTATAACTTGTATAACATTTTTAAACCATAATTTCTAAACATAGAATTCAATTTCAAATTTTGAATTCAAATTTAAATCAAATTATTTAAATTTCAAAACTTAATAAAGTTATTCAAAATAACTCTTAAAACTCCTTTTCAAAACATTCCATATTTAACCCAATTCTATTTCCAAAACCATTTTGTATTTAAAATTCAATCTTAAAAATCATTTCAAAAATTTATGACTTAACCAATTTCCTCATGCAATCCATATTTGTGTGTGTATGAGTGTGGTCCAGGGGTTATGGCCAATAGTACAACATTATCAATCGTCATAGATTCAAGCACATCAATATTGATAAGCGGTATAATCTATAACGCTTATCTTCATTCACAGATTCATAGATAATATAAGAATTATTTCGATTCGAGCTATGATGAATGTAATTATCTGTGATGAATGTAATTTATTTATTTATCTATGATAAATAGATAAATTACATTCATCACAGATAATTACATTCATCATAGCTCGAATCGAAATAATTCATAACACACAACATCACACATCAGGAATTTCAAACAATACAAGCATTCAATACCATTCAAACATCCATAAGTAAGGTCAAGTAATTATCTGATTAAGTTAAATTAGATTAATTACTTATTAATAAACTACTAAACCTGGTTAATTAATATTAATTAATTACAATTTATTTTAACTAATTATTTCTTAATTATCCTTAGTTAATTAAATTAATCAACCTTAATTAAATTAATCAACCTTAATTCATTAATCAATCTTTAATCATTTAATAATTAATTCTTATTTATTTAATTGTCCTTTAATTAATTTTCCTTAATTAATAAATTAATTAACCCTTAATTAATTAGCATTTAATTAGTTATCCTTAATTAATTACAATAATTAATTAACCTTAAGTTAATTACAAAATTAATTAACCCTTAATTACTCACATAAGTAAATTAAATTTAAGTTAATTACATTAGTTAATTAATTATTCTTTAATTAACCAATTTTTCTCAATTAATCACAGTAACATATTAACCCTTTAATCACTAATTAATTTATCCCTTAATTAATTATATTGAGTAATCATTCTTAAGCTACTAATAAGATGATTGACCTAATATTAAATCATTCAAACCAAAGAAAAATTTAAAAGCATTTAACTTAAAAAGTTAAATCTTTGAAATTTGTTTAAAACCTGCTTAATAATTTCCTTTGAAAAACTTGGTTTATAATTTCTTTTGAAAACTTGTTTAACAAATTTACTTTTAAAAACTTACTCCGTTTCTTTTACCTTTTTTTTATATTAAAAACCCTGTTCACCATGAAATTTTATTTTGCTTAAATTTTGGGAAACATGCTTACAAAATTTTCTTTCACTTAAAACCTACATCCCTTATTTCTGTTGACAAGATTTAATCTTCAGGTTTTAAATCCTTAACAAATTACTTTTTTTAAAATTTAAAAAATCTGATATGATTTAAAACCTAGCTCTAGACTAACTACCCCGAGAACTACTTCAAGCCTTGCATTCCTCTTCTCGAGTGTGACTTCGGTTTTCTATTTTTCTTTTTTAAACTCTGTTTTGTTTTAAATTTCAAAATGTTTAAACTCACACATGAGCCCATACGCATTTCCCCCCAGCATTCACTCGAACAAAATCTCAAACTTCCCGAGAATAATGCTTCTTCCCCAATATCTCGATAACCAGGCACAAATGTGCACCATGCACCTGCACATGCAATCAGAGTTACTCCGACCATCTCCCCAACCATCAACACACCATCGATCATACCCCTAAGCATTGTTACCACCTAGGAATTGAATTCTGACCCCAAATCGAAAATGAGAAGAATAAGCAACTCCTGGAACATTCACAGATCATCACAAATTGCCTCGACGCCGATGATCTCGACCTCTTTCAACCAAGATACTTCGACAAGAGTTGCTCCGGCAACCCACGAACCTCCTCTCCACGGTCTGATCACCACAATTGCCTCAATGACAGCGATCTCCCCCCTCCCGTGAACATTATCGAACAAACTGGGTTGCTAAACCCTAAATCCACGTCGCTCCATCGCCACAACGAATTATAAATCCCTTAACTATTTTTCCATTGATCAAAATCCACCAGGCTACCATCGATGTTGAGCACGACCCATAGTTCAACGTTGATCATCAGAGTTTTACGAAAATACAATATCTGTTCAACATACAATTTATCACGATTTACAAAGCTAAAAATTTGAAATTCTTATCAAAATTCATCGATTTGAATTGCGAATCCATATATAAAATCAAGACATGAATTCCAGAAAATAACTTTCGTGACTTAATTTGAATTGTATTGTAATATACAAATTTTGAGATATTAAATCAATATTTCCACTTGTATTATTTTTAAAAATGATGTTATACTCATACGAACATCTTTCATTCAGTAAGTATAATCTAAAATTGTTTGTGGTGGGATGATTTTTACTTTCAATCAGGTTTTAAAACCTGGAATGTATGAACAAAAGCAAGCCTTGTCTGTTTTCCAAACATGCATCACATATATACATGCATATGAAGACAGATTTACATTCCAGAATCATCACATATCAAAGAAGACAGTTCATTCAAGCATTTACCAAGACATGTAACAAATTCAGGGCCAGATTGCTCACCTAAGATTGAAGAACAACGGGGAAGCAAAGAAGCTTTAACAGAAATCTGGAATTTTAAAATGATCTGAACTTGAAACTTCAATCTGCTATTTTGATTGGCTTTGTTTTGAATGCTTTAAACTTTGTTTTGATCTATGAGTTGCCTGAAACTTATCTTGATTTGATTATTGATTTGATTCTAGGCTTGATCAGATTTGAAATGTTAGAAACATATCTGGTTTTAATCTTTGCCTTGATCTTGTTTTGCTTGATTTCCAGTTTTGTTTTTGAACTGCTTATTTGAAGTTTGTTTTCAGATTTTTTGAACTGTTTTTGCTTTGAAAACCGAGAATAGGTTTAGACTTTTAAATCTGAAAGCTGGTGATTAGCTTGAACCTGATCTGTTTGTTCTCAGGTTTCAAATTTTTAAATTTGCAATTCCAGGTTGAAGCTTTGATTTGGTTTTCGGCTTTCTTTTCTGATTTCCTTTGTTTCAGATTTTTAAGTTTAGAGAAAAGGAAGTGTACTGTCTTGTTTTTCTTTTACATATTTTTTTTATTTAAAATGAAAATAACAATCAAGTTTATCACTTATTCAATTGCATGATAATTTGCTTATAATTATGTTTAATACATTTTAAAATATCTACACTTGTCAATCTATATTATTACTTAATAAACATTTGTCAAATGTGTTTAAATTGTGTTTAAACCCTTTTGTTAAACTTATTTATAAATTTGTTTTAAATCCTACTTCATTATAAATTACTTAATTTATGTACAAACTATATGCTTTAGCCCTTGTTTACTAAACTATGTTTTAAACCCTTTATAAATTCTTTTATTCAATTTCATATCTACATATGTTTATAGTTTCAAATTTATATTTAGACAACTTTAAAGAAATGATTTTTAAATTCTAATTATTCATTATTAAATAATCACATATATACATATGTATGTATTAAAAGTATAAAACTTTTAAATCCAATTTGTTTTATAATTTTTGTTATTGAATTTCCAAATCAAAGTTTAAATTTCCAGTAAATATGTATATTTGTTTCTTTAAAATATAGAATTCTAAATCCAATTCTTTGTTTCCAATATTCAAATAATTTCTCAAATAAATTCACAAATAAATTCAAACCCAATTTATTTGTAAACTTTTTGCAATTGAATTCCCAAATTAAATTCAATTTATTTTCTAAAATATTTATTTCGGAGTTTTAAATTCAAAATGAAAATAATAAATCTACATACATATAAATAAACACATATGTATATTAGATAACAAATTTCTATTAGTATAAAATTATATAGTTTTCAAATCAATTTTTTTATTTATAAGATATTTAATTTAAAATTTCAAAGCCCCAATTAAATTTAAAATCAATACCCAAATAAACAAATATCTTATTAAATTTGAAAAATTCAAATTAATTCACAATTTTATTCAAAAAAGATATATATTAATTACTAATTTAAATTTGATTAAAAATCGAGATTGTTACATTATCTATTCACTGTGGTCACGGAATATTTCTCCATTCTTGTTGAGATAGAGCTTTTAAAGGGTTACATTACTCTTATTAATAGAGTTCAGTCCACTATTTCTCATCTTGTATATGCAGATGATTTAATGCTCTTTACAAAAGAAAATGAACAGAATGCTTATGCTATTTCAAAAATTTCTATGCATTTACGTAAGTATATAGGTTGAAAAATGCATGTTACTAAAGGGGAGCTGCTAATCAAATACTTAGGGTTACCACTTTCTATTAATCAAATTAAAGATAGTGACTGTTTTATGCTTATTGAAAAAATTCAAAAAAGAATGGAAACATGGTCTTGTAAACTCCTCTCCATAGCTGGGAGAATGGAGTTGATTAAAACTGTTATTTATACCATTATTTTATACTAGCTTCAGACATATCATATCCCAGCTGCATCTGTTAAAAAATTAGAAAGAAGATGTGTTGATTTCCCTTGGAAAGGGGGTTGCCATAAAATCAGTTTGGAAAAAATCTGTAAACCCAATAAAGAAGGAGGGATGAGGATTAGAAATTTGAATGACTTAAGCATCACTTGTCATTTAAAAATGTTTTGGAGATTTTTGAGCATTGATTCATTATGGTCAAAATGGTTGAAGGCCAAGTATCTTAAAAAAGGAAATTTTTGGAACATTCTACCTAAAGATAATCAATCAAATGCCTGGAAATAGATTTTAAAATGTAGAAACATTGGTAAACCTCTATTAGAAAGGATTTTTAAATCAGAGAATGAAACTAATTTATGGTTTGACACCTGGTTTCAACATGATTCTTTCATTAATAGAATTGGTTTGGATAATCTAGTTATTTTTCGCAATGCTAATGCAAATATTTCCATGGTTATCAAAGATAATCAATGGCAGCCTTAGCTACATTCCATTACTAATCCATACAAGAATGTGATCAGTTGTATTCTGAAAGTGCGTATGTCGTACAGCTAATACTTAGAATTGTGTAATATGGAATGTATTTAATCTAAATGAGGAAACAGATAATAATAGTAATGTAAATAAGAATATGCACACAAGAAGTTTTTATACTGTTTCGAACTTTCCGTTCTACGTCCAGTCCCAGACTTTCCTCTGGAATTTCACTTAATAACCCCTCACTTAACCGGAGGAATAGGTATACAACACATGAGCAGCCGAACAGGACTTTTCTGCTTGATACAAACTGACAGGACTTCTACAATTTCGATAAAGTTGTTGACGCTTCATGTTCTTAACAACACTGATTTGTCTTTGATTGTACACCTTTCCTATAATCAAATCCTCAAGTATATATTTTATTTGTGAAGATTAGAAAGGAAGATATTGCTTTGAATCGAAGTATATAATGATTAACTCTGAGATTCAACCAATATATCTTTGATTAGAAAGCTTTTAGAATGCAGAAATATAGTCAAGAAATGTAGATCAGAGAATAGAATAGATTAAAGTAAATTGATGATTAAAATCATGAATTTATATATATATATATATATATATATATATATATATATATATATATATATATATAGTATATAAGGTTGCTACTATTCACGAAGACTTTCAATAAAGAGTTGCATCTGTAGCTCTTTGAATTGGATCATTACTCTTCGCAAAGAGAAGCAACCCTTCAAGAAATATGGCATTTGCGTATGGTCAGTCGACTGGTCAAAAGTATCCAGTCGACTGAATATTCAAAGTGGAGTGCATGCGTGCATGTCTGTGCAAAGAACACAAATTCAATCGACTGGTGAATTCAGTCTAGTCGACTGAACTATGTTTTTTTTCAAAGTGAGCACTTGTGCACACTATTTTGTGTGTGTGTGTCTATATATATTTAAAACTTTCGTATAGGTGTGTAAACTACTTGAGGAGTGATTTTAACAATTTTAAACTATAACTACGATTCAAATAATAAAGATTTTTATAACGTACTCGGGTTTGAAGTCTAGTTTCCTTTGTAGTTCACCACATGTGTATAGATTTCTCTTTTTTTGCCGCTTTGATCGTCAAATCTCATCGTTGATCATTGAAGCTTGTCATGAATCAAAAAATAATGATTCAACATTCTCCTCCTTTTTGATCGATGACAACCGATTTTGACGATTCTTTATATATGGAAATATATAACTAAGATTATATATTCCTCCCCCTGAATGTGTGGCGATTTTCTATTCCTGCATAAAAAGTTAGTACATAAATTTTCCCCCTTTGTCATCGACAAAAAGGAATACTTAAATCAATAATCATAGAGTACTAACGAATATTTGTAGAATGAGACATAAAAAATCATTACAAATATGAACATAAACATTATCATAACAAACATTCATGAATATATCACATTACATACATTGTTTTACGAATACAAACATCACGAAAGCACAAACGTTTGGTCATAACATCATAGAGATAACATCATAAAGTATATCATAAATTTTCACAACAGAAAACTTACCCAAAAAAAAAATAATTTTCACTTCCATTTTCCCTATCATTCATCGGATTCTTCTTCTTCGTCATCTCCGGGAATCATTGGACTCTTCCCCTTATCTTTGTCCATATCACTTTCCGTTTCCTTATCTGATGTTGTCCATGTAAATTCCGGTGCCAATTGTTTTTCGGATAAGGTAGATGAACTAGCGGTGCAAGAGATAACTTCCTATAATATGACAAAGAAGCTCTTTATCTTATTGAACTTCTTATCAATTTTCTTGTCGAGGAGTTTGACACGTGAATCTAATATTACTTGATTGTGAGCTATAAGATTGATTGCTTCACGTGTTCCTTGGGAAGGTGTAATGGTTCGAATTTCATCGTCATGTCTTTGCGGTGATGCTTCTTCTTGATGATCTTGGGAACGGTTTTTCCAATCTTGGAATGTCATGATACGGAGGGGTTTTGGGGTAATTTCATAAGGCATATCATCTGACTATTAAGAGTTTTTACAATTGAAGTGTCCGAGTGGGTATTGGCACTTGAAGGTCCATAAGCAATCTCACAATGCAATTTCCTTAGTAGATTACATTTTGTTTCCCTTGATTGAAGACTAGAAGTTCATTAAGAATATGTTTCGGCCGATTTATTTGAACATTTCCATATGTAGCGTACAATGCTCTATAGTTCTTCGGGTATACCAATTCATATGATCCAGTTCTTGGAAGTATTGTTTTCATCAAGGCACAATGCAAAATTCTTGTTGTCGGTCGTAGTGAAATAGATTTCAATTCTCTCATATTATCTTCAAGTAAACGATGGCTTATCTCATCTCGAATATTGATATCGCAATTCAAGTCTTCCAATGGTATTCCATCTACCGGAGTATGAAGAATATGTCCTATTTTTGCTAAAGAGAAAAATACTTGTCATCCACAAACTAGACTTCAATCACAATTATCTCTATTCCATGGAGTTTAGTGATCTAGATTGAGATTAGCAAGAAATAATTTCACCACAGTGTGATTAATTTTTGCCTTGTTCTGATTATGGTCTAATAGCGATTCCAAACAACTTCTTCTTGCCAAATTTTGAATTCCATATGCGTTGAAGTCAGGGTAAACCATAAATGATCCTTCTAGAATCTTGATTCCTTCATTTCGTTCCACCGTTCAACTGCTACATGATTGTAAAGCCATTAACCAATTTGTGTATCAATTGGTTCTAGAGAGGTTGTGTGACGACCCGTCTTTCAATCCACAGAAAGACGTATCATCAATAAGAAAAGAAAGAGATAGAAATAGAAAAGATAGAAAGAAAAGAATAACAACATCAGAATCTCACTGAGAAAACGGAACAAAATATAATATTACACATATCCATCACATAGTTTACATATCAAAGTATACAAAATAATACGACTTCATTACATTAGACATTTATATGAGTCTGCCTAACCATACAACCCAAAATACAACATCAAAATGTCACTACAGCGGATAGATATATAGATAGATACGTCTAGGCTCCATCTCCAGCTTCAAAAATATCTGACAATCCCAACCTGATCACTTGGCTACTCATGAAAATTTGAGTACCCAAGAGTTTATGAAAAAAATAAACTCTGGGTCATACATGGGTCTGATGTGAGTATACGGGTTAAAGTTGTTTAACTTTGAAATCATTTGAAAACAAAAGGTAATACGTAGGACTTCCCACATACAAACATGGGTAAGTTTTCACCTTACGCTAACTAAAACGTTTGATAGGAAATCCAGAGATATTATAATAGGGTCTAGGGTTTTTAAGTAAATAGAAAATAGCCGAAATTGTTACATCTATTAAATTCCAGCTACTAGCCACGAAAGTAGGTAATACAAATCAAAACCGTAGGGTCGCGTAGGGAAAATGAGTTTCCATCAATGGCAGGGCTACCGGGGTACCGCCCGTCAAAGTACGGGGCCTAGATCATCGTACTGAGGATCACTCCCGATCCCCTACAACACAAGGCCAGAACCATCCCTTACTGGACAGTCACGAACAAGACAACCCCACAGTTGTGGCCAACAACTACCCACACAGCCGAAATAATAAGGGACTTCTAGACAGGGGTAAATCTCGTCCTACTTGGGCACGGCCCACTTAACTTTGCTGCACCTCCCCTGTTTTAGCCATTCCCGGTTGATAAGGCTTGAGGCTATGATTACCTTTATAGAACACATCTCTTAGAATTCTCATCGTCCACCTGACGATGTGCTGAAAGCATTCAATCCATACAAGTTCGTTTCGGGTTCGAACGAAACCGAAGGCATTATTTCGTTACTCCCATTTTGGAATCACCCTCAGAGTTAACGACAATAACCCTTGCACTTTAAAACTCCATCTCGATCTTCAATTTGAGATGTCATGACCTAACGTTTACTTGGATCGATGTGGTTTTTGAAAAATCAAACTTGATTCCCGATCCCGGTCTAATCGAAATCCAAACGTGTCTTAAAGGTCAAGTTGTTTAAAGATTTAAACAATTCAATTCAATTTTAAACATTGAATTCACATAGCATTATCCACATATAATAAAAAAACATCTATCACAGATATATACAATATCTCATCACAGAATATCTCAGATTATCATTCAATAGATATCAACCAAATCCAGACATTCAATTCAAAACAATCATCCATAAGCAAGTATATCTCTAATTCATATTATAATTAGTTTAATTAATTCGAATTAAATTAATTACTTAAGAATTAATCACTTTACATTGCTTAACCAATCATTAATATATTAGTCACAATCATTTATTAATTAATCACTTCTCAATTAACCTCATTATCAATTAATTAATCTTTAATTAATTAATTAATTATCCTTTAACTATTAATTAATAATCTCTAATTATTCATTATTAAAACTTGATTAAAAATTAATCATTCCTTAATTAATTACTAATTAATCCTTAACAATTAATTAATCTTAATTAATTGCTTAATTGCTTACAAATTATAAATTAATTTATCTTAATTACTTAATTAATTATAATTAATTAACCTAAATCATTTAATTAATTAATTCTTAATCATTAATTAATTAACTATTAATTATAAATTAATTAATGTTTAATTACCTAATTAATTAACCCTAATTATTTAATTAATTAATTATTAATTATTAATTAATTAATCACCAATCACTTAATTAATTAATTACTAATCATTTATTAATTAATCTTTAATTATATATTTAATTATCTATTAATTATAATTAAATAAATCCTTAATTTCTTAATTAAATTAATTCTTAATTATCAATTAATTAATCCATAATTAATTAATTAATCTTTATAAATTAATTAATCCCAAAATTATTAATTAATTTAACTTTAATTATTTTATTAATTAAAGTAATCTTTAACCATAAAAACTTAATTAACTTTCAAAACAAATCAATTTCATTAATTACTTAAAATTATTACATATTTAAAACATTTCCACTTTGTTTAAACTTAATTACTTTTTAAAAGTGAAATTTAAAAGAATACAAAATCATCTTAAATTTTAGTTATCAAAGTATAAAACTTCTTTAAACCAAATAGTTTAACATTTATCATAATGTAGTTTAAATCAATTTAAATTTAAAATTTTAAAACTAGTTTGAAAACCCTTTTTAAACATCAACTTCGCTTTGGGTTCGACCTGACCCAAACTCGAGGCAAACTCGAGTTCCATTCTTCTTCTCCCTTTTCTTTTCTTTTCCTTAGCTTAAGTTAAAAAATTTAAACTTCATATAACTGGAAAGGAAACAACTTCACACTCTAATGCAGGCACGAACAAATCAACATCATCCCGAGCATTAATGCGGGCAAAAACCCCCTTACTCGATCAACACTTCGAGTTACAACAATACGTCCCTCTCTGACACAACTCCCTGACACCGTGCATGTGCACGAAGCACCATCGTCGCCGCCACCTCGAGCGACACCGCGCGCATGTCCCCCATCGACCACTGGTTCGATTCCGACCCCTGACCAGCCATCACGCAACCCTAATCGAAATCGGGGCAGCTCGTACACATCTGGAACAACCACATCACCTGAAAACCCATCGAACTCACGAACGTCGACCACCGTACACCTTGAAATTTTGGCCACAACTCCGCAAGCCTTCCACGCAACTATCCCCTCGATCTTGCCCCACTCGATTCACCACAAATTTCCAGCCACCTCATTTCCAATCGCGACCCAATCATAGTGTTAAACCCTAGTCCGCCCAATTTCCCACTCCACTATGATCGATCACCTCCTCCACGATTTTTCTCAGGTTCGCCGATCACCATACAAGCTCCAACCCCAGCCGCGACCACTCGAATCCACCCAGTCACCAGATTTTGATCAAAATGTCATTTCTGGTCATCCCAGAAATGCTCTAACAATCCCAATCTAAAATTCTTGATTTTGTTATTAAAAATCAAGTTTTTCAATGTTTATTCTAGTTGCATACTCGAATCTAGAAAATAGAATACTTGATTTTATCACATTTAAAGTTTTTACTGCCTTTTTTCTTTGTTTCAGAAAAGTTTTCAAATTTAAAATCCTTAAACAAAATTCTAAATCTTAGATTATGATCCTACAATCATGTTTGTTTTGAAACTTTAAGTCCAATAGTAACTGGATTGGAAGATTTGAATTTTTTTTTTAGTTCTGGACTTTGTAATTTCAAAACAGAGATGAATACTCATTACAATATACACAAAATCAAATGCATATACATAGAAGCTTAAACATACACATGCAAGCAAAGATTCATTAGAGAGGTCACATGCAGGATAAAAACTTCCTAAATTCTTTTTAAATTTATGTGTTTACTCACCTGATTCTTGTTTTAAAAGCAGAGCTTCCAAAATTTTTTTTGCAAAATCTAGAAAAGTTATTCTGCAGATCTTCACAAACTGGAAATTCAGATTTGAATTGCAGAGGAAATGCTTTGAAACTCAGGTGTTCATGTTTGCTTCTTAACTTGAATCTAAATCTGAGCTTTAGATTTGAAACTGTGGAGAGAGCTTTGAATTGCTTTTACTGGAATTTGATTTACAGGCCTTTGTATTTTTGCTTGTAGATTTGGAAGTTTTGAAATGAACTTGAATTCTTGTTTCAATTTTTGGTTGAAAGAGTGGAGATTGATGAAATTTCAGATTTGAATAAAGTAGTGATTTATTTCTTGCGTTTTAGAAAATGAGATGAGAAAATTTAAATGAAGAAGATGAAGTAAACTTTTATAGATTAAATTTTTGTTTTACTAAAATTAAAGAAAATAATATATAAATGTGACACTTGTCACTAAACATGTTTATTTTCTTAACACATGTTATAAGAGGGATTTACAAATTAACATATGTAATTCTCATGCAAAAAAATAGATTTTTAAATGTTTTTATAATTAATTTTCAAATTTTTAAATACATTTTTAATTTATATAAATTAATTCTTTTTAAAATAAATTAATATATAACAAATTTTATATTCTAATAAAATCATAAAAATATACTTTAAAATCAAAGTGTGATATCCTGGAAATTTTGCAATATAAATTTAATGATCCGTGTTAGAAATTAATTTAATTTGATAATTTTGATAATAAAATTTGAATTGATTTAATAATCTTCTTTTAGTAAATATTTAAATTAGAAGATTGTATCTTTTTAAAACTAATAAATTGTTTTCTGTTTATAATATATATAATTGTATATATTGTAAATTGATAAACTTTGATTTTTGAATTTAGTAAATGAATTAATTTTTTAATTTTAATTTAATTTGATAAATTGGAAATTTGATTTAAATTTAACATTTAGCTTTTCAAAACAATTTAATAAATAATTATATGGTTTATACTTAGGAAAATCTTATTTGTTTAAATTTTTATTTTTAATTAACTTAAATATGAATTTAAATTTGATTAACATAAAAGCTTTGTTTTATTTTATATTTTTTTATATTGTTTGAATTCATATATATAAGAATTTAAAATAAAAATTACAAATGATCTTAATTTGTTTATAATATCTTTTATAAATTATTTAATATCGTTTAATTTGTTATTTTCAAATGATAATGATAATACTTAGTTTTCATAAACATAAATAAATTTTGTTAGAAATAGGATTTGTTTTTTTTTAATTTTAATAAGAGTTATATATGCATATGTATAACTTGATTTTTCAATTGGAGTTTTATAATTTAATTTGATTTTGAATTGAATGTTTGAAAATTTAAAAGAATAAATACATAGAAATATTTGAATAAGCTTATATTCCTATTTATTTGTTTCATTTATTTTTAATAAATTAAAAATGTAAGAAACTCATTTATATACATAAGAATAATAAATTAAGGTTTTAAAGTATTTACAAACAATTTAAATTAAAACTAAAATATTCTTAATACATGTGTAAGTTTCTTAAGACTTAAAGACATGTGTTAAGCCCTTAATCAAACCAAGTGACAAATGTTAGAAACTAAAACAAGTGTCCCCTTTTATTTTAATTTTCTTTAATTAAATCAAATACTTGTTTATGTAAACATTTCTTCTCATCTCATTTTCTTTTTGCAATTTTTCTTCAAAACTTGAGAAGATCTTTGGCCATGAAAATCTAAAAAAACTTAATCTTCAAAATAGAAAATTTATGTTCAAATAAAATCTGTAAATTTCCCCTCAAAACAAATTTGAAAACCTATAATCTTCCTCTAAACCAAAACCTGAAATGAAATCTCCTCAAACCTGAAAAGAAAATCAAGTTTTACCTGTAGCCCTTCAAATGCATCAACCTGAGTTGAAATTCACTCTGCAAACCTCTTTTATGTTTTGGAAATAACAACCAAATCTGCATCTTTATTCTGGAAGCATTGTAACAACCCGCATATTTATCGGTTTTTATATTTAAATATTTTATCATTCGTCGGATTTTAGTCCAAAAAGTCACTTTTTGCAAACAGTCGAATTGGGACTCGAGACCCCTCCCATTGAGTTTAAAATGTTGTTTGCAACCTTTTTGAGTATAAACATTGATATGTTTGGAGCTGGTCAAAAATTTGATCATTTTCACTTTGGGTTTGGGTTTGGGTTCAGCCCTATGTTTAACTTATACTCAAATCTGAACCACTCCTCCCCATTCACTCTCACTTCCTCCTCGTTTCAGTTCTAAAGCATCAATGGTGGGAGAGATGGGAAATTAAAACTCCAAAACCCTAGTCTCCATTAGCAAATCCAACTTCTAGCTCCAAATTCAAGAGAACCCATTGGTAAGCTTCTCTTCATCTTCTCCAACTCATTCTCTTAATCAATTTCAAAAATTCCTAAACCTAATTTTGGGAATGTTCTTCTTTTAAGCTTAGATTCAAGCTTTTTGTGTTGAGATTAATGTGTGGTTGATCTTCCCTTGTCTTCAAGCTTCTCATTCATTTGTTTTGGGTTCAAAGGTGAGATTTTTATCTCACATCTATGACTCTAATTATCTTTGGTTGTTAGGTGTGAATTCCTAACACTTCTTCATGTGAATTTGCTCTTGATTTGGATTGTTTTTGTGAATATTCCAATTTTTGGTTTTTTAAGTCAAATTTGTGTGAAAATCCTTTTATGGATGTTTGATCATGCTTTTGATGATGCATCGAGGAGCATATAGGGTCGGGTTGCCGATTGGCATAAACCCTTAGAGCCAATGTTCGTCCACTTGCATTTTGGAAGAGTTTGCTCTTCATTTGGATAGGCTGAAAAACAGCCCAGGCAAGATTCAGTCGACTGAAAAGTCTGTTCAGTCGACTGAACCTGGAACCCGAAAGTTTCCGGGCATGATTCAGTCGACTGAATCCTCTGTTCAATCGACTGAACCTGAAAACAGAAAGTTTCCTGAACCTGGAAAATTTCCAGATACAGGGTCAGTCGACTGAAAACTCTGTTCAGTCGACTGAACCTGCTGTTTCAGTCCATTTTGCCTTTTTGGATTGAATTTCCAACGTTAATCGATTCGTGTTGATTACCTTTTGTTATTATCACTTATTATCGACTTTGATGACATTTTCTTCGCGATTTTTGGGAATATCCATTTTGATGGATTCGGTATCGATTCCTTTGGATTTTATTCACGTCTTCGAATGTGAATTTTAGTAATTGATTGTTCTTACAATCTTCTTTGTGATTTGTCACTTTAAAAATATAAAGGTTTTCTATACTAGTAGTAAATAGCAAAACTCTTTCTTCAATTTCAACACTATTTCATTACAAAGCCCGTTTCTTAAAACCGTTTTCCAATCTATTAGTATATACAAACCTTTACCTCACTCGTATGAGAAATCTAATTAAACGGCTTAGTAAAACAAGTGGTATGAAACGCTTGCGTTTATTTCGTCGGTTAATTCTTGGACTTGTTCGATTGAACCTCTTGTGATAATTTTCTAGTGGAGATCTACAATTTGTACGTAAATATTTAAGTTAAGCTAGTGGTTATGGGACATGAAGCTAAATTTATATATTTACTAGCTTAGTGTGATTGACGCTTTCTTGATGATCATGACAATCATTTTTGTGATTTAGACTAGCAATGTGCGATGTCTCTTTGTCTGCAAGGGAGACTAAACCTCGTTTTGTGGAGTTTCGACTCGAGTTGGTGGGGTAGCAACCCATGGTCTTCGTGCCGTTTGTGGAGCTTCGGCTCAATTTGTGGTGGTTAGCAACCATGGAATTAGCGTTCCGTTTGTGATACACGTGTTGGTGAGCTTTATGCTCCCGTTTGTGATAGGCCTTTCCCCCTTTTGTGATTTCTGGATTTCTTGAGATGATTTCTAGAATTTATGCTTCACCAATTTTCGTGATTTTCATTGATAAGTTTTATCAATATTTGTGCATTGGCGAATTTGTGCGTCATTGACTTTTGTGATTGATATTGATATAATCGTCAATATTTATGGTTTGGTGAACGAAATAAAGAGTATGACATTCCTTTTGATCCTTGAGTAGATTTTTGTGATATTGATTAATCTCTTGTTGATTTTCAATTACCTATATGTCACAAGCTTGGTATCAGAGCCAAACTTCGGAACAATATGGAATATTATAACAAGGATCATCGTCCTAAGTCTTTCTTAGGAGTCGTGCTTTAGGATTTAATTCGAGTCTTCGTACCGATTCATCCTATTTTCTTTATGATTCCTTGTTTTATCTATCAAGATTTGCTTGATATTTATCTTCAGAATAACTTTTTCCTCTTCTTTCTTTCTTAAAGAAGAGAAATGGTTAGGCCTGGTCGTCCCAGAGCTGGACCATCTAGTGCTCCACCCTAAGATGGAGTTTTTATGACAACCCAGCAACTTCTTGACCTTGTCACGAATGCTCAAGCAGCTGGTTCTAATCCGGAGCCTACTCACCCTAAATATGGATTTGCACATTTGTGCAATGATTACACCGACCTGGGTGAGAAGCCATTTAAAGGTTCTGAAACTATTATTGAAGTCCAGGCTTGGTTAAGGGCATGTGATCGAATCTTTTCTCGCATGAACCTCATTGATCTTCACCGAGTTCAGGTGGCTTCTAGTATGCTCCAAGAAAGAGCATTGGACTGGTACGAACTTCTTATTTCTGAGATTAATGAAGCGGATCTCACCTGGGAGCAATTCCGGGAACGCTTCGAAATAAATTCGTGCCAGAAGCAAAGAAAGTAACATTGGCTCGGCGTTTCATAGACCTTGTTCAAGGTGAATCTTCCGTGGCAGATTATGTTGCATCCTTCGAGTCACTTTCCAAATATGGGGTTGAATACAACAACACCCCATTGAAGAAGAACCAAAGATTTGTCTATGGCTTAAACAAAAATCTCAAGAAGCCATTACATCTAAAATTAGAAGTTCCCTTCGACCAACTCATTGATATCGCTCTTCGTCTTGAAGAGGCAGATAGGGAGAATGATGTTGAAGTGGTGGGTTCCAAACCAAGCTTCAACAACAACAAGAAAAGGCCTAATAAATTCAAAAGTCCTTATCCCAATAAAAAAGGGAAGCAAGCAACCCCTGTGGCAAAGACTTCTTCCTTTGGTCGTGGGGAATGTTATAATTGTGGTTCGAAGGACCATTACGTGAACAAGTGCCCAAAGTCTCTCTCTTATCGCTACTGCAAAGGTCCCGGTCATGTTATATCTTCATGCCCCAAGCTTCAGGGCGGGAAGGAGGGAAAGTTAAATGTTGCTCAAGCCCCTGGCAACACATCTCATGGCCAAGGTATTTCTCATTCCATTCTTGATGGTATTATTTTATTTCGTGATCAACCTATTAGAGTTCTTTTTGATACGGGTGCATCCCACTCTTTTATATCAAAAGAACTTGTTGATACTTTTTCTTTAAGTGTTGTTGCTTTAATGACGTCTTTGAGAATTGCGAATCCGGTTGGTGGATCCGCAACAATCAGTTTATTGTGTAAAGATGTCGAGATTATTTTGTGTGATTTTTCTTTCCGAGCCGATTTGCATGTTATGCGCTATTTAGGCTTTGGAATGATTTTGGGAATGGATTGGCTTAACCGTTATGAAGCTCATATCCTATGTCCTGAGCGGACTATTCATCTTCGACATCCTCAATCTGTAAGGCAGATTTCTATTAATCTTAAAGATTCGGATTCCAGTCTGGTTGCATCGTTATACTCTTTAAATCCTCATGATGAAGATAATGATGATGAGGAAGATATTATTTCTCTTATTCATGTTGCTCGTGAATTTTCCGACATATTTGAGCCCGTTTTAGGATTACCCCCTAAGCGAGCAATTGAGTTCAGAATTAATCTTATCCCTGGAGCTCAACCTATTACTCATCCTCCTTATCGTATGTCCAATAAAGAAAACGAAGAGATGCGTAAACAATTATCCGAATTGGAGATGAAGCAATTTATTCGCTCTAGTTCCTCGCCTTGGGGAGCTTCGGCTATTTTCGTGAAGAAATCTGATGGTACACTTAGGCTTTGCGTTGACTACCACAAGCTTAATGATCTTACTATCAAAAATAAATATCCTTTACCTCGGATTGATGATCTATTCGATCAACTTAGTGGTGCTAGAGTCTTTTCACAATTAGACTAAGCTACTGGATTTCATCAGTTTCGTATTACAGAGGATAGCATTCCTTTGACATCATTCCGTACTCGTTATGGATCTTATGAATGGCTTGTTATGCCATTTGGTCTAACGAATGCTCCGGCTTATTTCGTTGACCTTATGAATAGAGTTTTCAAAGACTTCCTCGACCGGTTTGTTCTCATCTTTATTGATGATATTCTTGTGTATTCAAAAACCGAGGAGGAACATGAGAAGCATCTTCGGATTGTGTTGGAAACTCTTAGGAGTAATCAATTGAAAGCAAAATTTTCTAAATGCCACTTTTGGCAATCTCGTGTGAAGTTTCTCGGTCATATTATTTCCGAATCCGGAATTTCCGTCGATCCTTCAAAGATTGAAGCGATTCAAGATTGGAAGAGACCGGAGAGTGTGACAGAGATTCGTAGTTTACTTGGATTGGCGGGTTATTACTGTCGTTTTATCAAAGACTTTTCTAAGATTGTCGTGCCTCTCACTAGCTTAACGAAGAAAGGTGTTAAATACATTTGGTCGGACAAATGTGAAACTTCTTTTCAGAAATTAAAAGAGCTCCTTTCTGATGCTCCTATTCTTGTTATTCCCGAGGGGAATCAAGATTTTGTTGTTTATACCGATGCTAGTCGCGTTGGTTTGGGTGCCGTTCTTATGCAAAGAGAACGTGTTATTGCTTATGCTTCTAGGCAATTGAAGCCTGCTGAGACTAGATATGCCACTCATGATTTAGAGCTCGCGGCTATTGTTTTTGCTCTTCGGATTTGGCGTCATTATCTTTTAGGAGAGAAATTTGTTCTTTATACCGATCATAAGTCCTTGAAGTATTTATTCTCTCAAAAGGAACTTAATTTGCGTCAACAGCGTTGGCTTGAATTTCTTGCACCATATGATCTTGATAACCTTTATACTCCCGGAAAGGGGAATCGCGTTGCGGATACACTTAGTCGAAAACAACAAGCGGTTGTTTCTATGATGATATCTGAATGGAACGATCTCGAGATCTTATCCATTTGTGAGATTCGAGACCGCATATCCGATTTATGCTCATCATTTGTTTCATGTAGACTTAAGGCTCATCCTTCTCTTTTAGACCGCATTCTTGAAGCTCAAGGGCTAGATCCTGAATTGGCTCTTCTTGGTCAAAATATTAAGAATAAAATTGATACTGAAGGTTTAAAAGACTTTAATATCGATTCTCATGGCGGCATTCGGAACTTTGGTAGACTTATCGTACCAAATATTGGTGATCTTCGTAAAGATATTTTAGAAGATTCCCATCGTTCTAAATTTACTATTCATCCCGGTAGCAGTAAAATGTACGCGGATATGAAGCGACTTTATTATTGGGAGGGAATGAAACTTGACATCGCTAATTTCGTTAAGTGTTGCATGACTTGCCAACTCGTTAAGGCCGAGCATCAAAGGCCTGGTGGGTTATTGCAACCTTTAGAAATTCCAATTTGGAAATGGGACCAAATTTCCTTGGATTTTATAGATGGCCTTCCCCGTTCTCATTCGGGTCATGATAGCTTATGGGTGATAGTGGATAGACTTACTAAATCCGCCCATTTTATTCCCGTTCGGCCCAATCGGACCGTACCTCTTTTGGCCAAACTCTTTGTTAAAGAGATTGTTAAATTGCATGGAGTTCCTAGTTCTATTGTTAGCGATCGTGATCCATTGTTTACTAGTGGATTTTGGAAGAGTCTTCAAAAAGCTTTGGGAACGAAGCTTAATTTTAGCACCGCTTATCACGCACAGTTCGATGGACAAACAGAGCGTGTGAATCAACCTCTTGAAGATCTTCTTCGTGCTTGTGTGCTTGATTTCGGTGGAAGCTGGAAAGATCATATTCCTCTTGTTGAATTTTCCTATAATAATAGCTTCCAATCTAGTATTGGTATGGCACCTTTCGAGGCACTCTATGGAAGGCCATGCCGATCTCCTTCTTGTTGGCTTGAGGCCGGTGAGAAGCTGGTTTTAGGTCTAGACTTTATTCGTGATTCCACAGAAAAGATTGAACTTATTCGACATAGGATGAAAGAAGCCCAGAGTAGACAAAAATCCTATGCCGATAATCGAAGAAGGAAATTAGAATTTTCTGTGGGAGATTTGGTGTTTATTCGTGTTTCACCTATGAAAGGTGTTGTATGTTTCAGTCGATCGGGAAAATTAGCGCCTCGATATATTGGGCCATTTCCTATCACCGAACGTATTGGTTTCATGGCTTATCGCCTTTTACTACCGACTCAGTTTTCTGCTATTCATAACGTGTTTCACGTTTCTCAACTAAGGAAGTGCCTTCGAGATTCCAATTCTATTCTTGAGCCCGGTATTGTGGAAGAAATCGAAGTTTCGTCGAATTTAACTTACGAGCAACATCATGTTCGTATTATTGCTTCGGAGGTCAAGCGCCTTCGAAATAAAGATGTTCCGCTTGTTAAAGTCCAATGGTCCTCAAATCCTAAGGATTGCACTTGGGAATCTAGAGAGTTCATCGAGCGAACACATCCGGACTTACTTTCCCGTGCTCTTTGATGTGAATTTTTTATTTCAAATTTCTTCTTTTGTGTTGATATGCTTCTATGGTTGTTACTATTAGTTCATTTATTCCTTATGATTGTGTGGACGCAATTTCTTTAAGGAGGGGAGTCTGTAACTACCCGCATATTTATCGGTTTTTATATTTAAATATTTTATTTAAATATTTTATTATTCGTCGGATTTTAGTCCAAAAAGTCACTTTTTGCAAACAGTCGAATTGGGACTCGAGACCCCTCCCATTGAGTTCAAAATGTTGTTTGCAACCTTTTTGAGTATAAACATTGATATGTTTGGAGCTAGTCAAAAATTTGATCATTTTCACTTTGGGTTTGGGGTTGGGTTCAGCCCTATGTTTAACTTATACTCAAATCTGAACCACTCCTCTGCATTCACTCTTACTTCCTCCTCTTTTCAGTTCTAAATTATCAATGGTGGGAGAGATAGGAAATTAAAACTCCAAAACCCTAGTCTCCATTAGCAAATCCGACTTCTAGCTCCAAATTCAACAGAACCCATCGGTAAGCTTCTCTTCATCTTCTCCAACTCATTCTCTTAATCAATTTCAAAGATTCCTAAACCTAATTTTGGGAATGTTCTTCTTTTAAGCTTAGATTCAAGCTTCTTGCATTGAGATTGATGTGTGGTTGATCTTCCCTTGTCTTCAAGCTTCTCAACATTTGTTTTGGGTTCAAAGGTGAGATTTTTATCTCACATCTATGACTATAATTATCTTTGGTTGTTAGTTGTGAATTCCTAACACTTCTTCATGTGAATTTGCTCTTGATTTGGATTGGTTATGTGAATATTCCAATTTTTGGGTTTTTAAGTCAAATTTGTGTGAAAATCCTTTTATGGATGTTTGATCATGCTTTTGGTGATGCATCGAGGAGCATATAGGGCCGGGTTGCCAATTGGCATAAACCCTTAGAGCCAACGTTCGTCCGATTGCATTTTGGAAGAGTTTGCTCTTTATTTGGATAGGCTGAAAAACAGCCCAGGCAAGATTCAGTTGACTGAAAAGTCTATTCAGTCGACTGAACCTGGAACCCGAAAGTTTCCATGCATGATTCAGTCGACTGAATCCTCTGTTCAGTCGACTGAACCTGGAAACAAAAAGTTTCCTGAACCTGGAAATTTTCCAGGTACAGGGTCAGTCGACTGAAAACTCTGTTCAGTCGACTGAACCTGCTGTTTCAGTCCATTTTGCCTTTTTGGATTGAATTTCCAACGTTAATCGATTCGTGTTGATTCCCTTTTGTTATTATCACTTATTATCGACTTTGATGACATTTTCTTCGTGATTTTTTGGAATATCCATTTTGATGGATTCGGTATCGATTCCTTTGGATTTTATTCACGTCTTCGAATGTGAATTTTAGTGATTGATTGTTCTTACAATCTTCTTTGTGATTTATCACTTTAAAAATATAAAGGTTTTCTATACTAGTAGTAAATATCAAAACTCTTTCTTCAAATGATTTCAACACTATTTCATTACAAAGCTCATTTCTTAAAACCGTTTTCCAATCTACTAGTATATACAAACCTTTACCTCACTCGTATGAGAAATCTAATTAAACGGCTTAGTAAAACAAGTGGTATGAAACGCTTGCGTTTATTTCGTCGGTTAATTCTTGGACTTGTTCGATTGAACCTCTTGTGACAATTTTCTAGTGGAGATCTACAATTTGTTCATAAATATTTAAGTTAAGCTAGTGGTTATGGGACATGAAGCTAAATTTATATATTTACTAGCTTAGTGTAATTGACGCTTTCTTGATGATCATGACGATCATTTTTGTGATTTAGACTACCAATGTGTGATGTCTCTTTGTCTGCGAGGGAGACTAAACCCCGTTTTGTGGAGTTTCGACTCGAGTTGGTGGGGTAGCAACCCATGGTCTTCGGGCCGTTTGTGGAGCTTCGGCTCAATTTGTGATGGTTAGCAACCATGAAATTAGCGTTCCGTTTGTGATACACGTGTTGGTGAGCTTTATGCTCCCATTTGTGATAGGCCTTTCCCCCTTTTGTGATTTCTGGATTTCTTGAGACGATTTCTAGAATTTGTGCTTCACCAATTTTCGTGATTTTCATTGATAAGTTTTATCAATATTTGTGCATTGGTGAATTTGTGCGTCATTGACTTTTGTGATTGATATTGCTATAATCGTCAATATTTATGGTTTGGTGAACGAAATAAAGAGTATGACATTCCTTTTGATCCTTGAGTAGATTTTTGTGATATCGATTAATCTCTTGTTGATTTTCAATTACTTATATATCACAGCTTGGCATTGTGATTATTATGTGTTTAGTCATACCTCTTATTCTATATCGTCTCATCTGATATTTATAGTGTTAACGTGAAAATCAGACGCTAACACCTCGGTGTAAATTGAAGTTGAGCGAAAGCACCACCCGTGAACACGGGAACTAAAACAAGTAGAAAAATCACAAACAAAGCAGAAAAGACAACAGTTTTTATAGTGGTTCGGCTTAAGGCAAGCCTACGTCCACTTTAATTCTCTTTATTGCTGAACCAATTACAACTTTACAACAATCTCCAATTACAATTCTGACGAGACAAACAACTAGAACTTTGGTAGAGAAGAATTCTTCGAATCCATGTAGATTGCGTTAGATTTTCCCTTGAAGTTAGTTGAGATGCCTTTCGAACTTGAAGTGTCGGGTGAGTTGAGAATTCAGTAGAGTTTTGGCGCTTAAAGTGATCGGCCAAAAGTCCCCTTCATGTTTGAGGTAGGTCGGTATTTATAGAAAAAATCTTCCCTTTGGATCGTAAGTCGTGTTCGACTCATGGTAACCCGTGGCCGAGTTAAGTTGGGTCGTGGGCGACTCAGCTGGTAGAATTCATGCTTGGTGTCAGAGCGCCTTCGGTCTTCTGGATATAGCGCAAGTCCTAACTCGTTCACGAGTTAAGAGATCATAGCCGACTTATCTGACTAAGCCCTTGGTTCCTCAATGGTTCACTTCTTCAGAATTACAAGTCATGAGTTTCTCACGAGTCAACTCTCTTACATAAGCATTGTGACTGCAGGCTACGACTCAGTAGTTTTAGGTTGTAGGCGAGTCATGCTGAGTCATGAGTCGTGAGTCGCTTCCTTGAGTCGCTGACGACTCAAGGTAGGTCGTAGGTTGCACTATTCTGTGACTCGCGCAACTCCTCAAGTTGTTGAGTCGGTAACTCGTTGAGTCGGCCTGTCTCATAAACCGTTAACCTCTTGAGTCATTCCGCTTCTCTTAAGCCGCCTTGAATTCTAACTCGCCAGCTTGTTGAGTCGCTTCTACCTTTAAGTCGTGAATTACCTTGAGTCGTAAACCCATTGAGTCGGTAAGAACCTTAAGTTATGATCCATCCCTTCTTTCTTAAACCGTTAAGTCGTAGACTCCTATATGTCGTAAGTCATTCACTTCCGTAAGCTGTTGAATCCTTTAGGTCGACCAATCCCTGACTCGTTAAGTCGTGTAACTCCCTTGAGTCGTCAACTTGTTAAGTCGGTTACTTATTGAATCGGACCACTCCTTAAGTCGCTCTTCTTCTCTAAGTCGTGAGTCGTCTCAGTTCTTAACTCGTTGTCCAAACGGGGTTAACATTTGCCCCTCGAAGTGCACGCCTAAGTCGTAGGACATGTGCTTCGATCTTCTTAGCTCGTGTCCTGATGGGTTGTTAGGTCGCGAAGGACTTAAGTAAGAGACTAGGTCGGCTGATGCCGATTCGTATTCTGTCGCTCCAGTGTATAAATGGCTTAAGTCGCCCCTTCTTCTTCACCTTCTTACTTCAGCGTTTATTTCCACCATTAACAATCTTCGAAGCTTCCAAAGACGAACTCAACCAGTTCACCTCATCATCAATCAAATTTCTTTGATCTTCGTCGTCACACTACGTAAGTAAACTTATTGCTCGCTCAATTTCGCAACTGCCGTTATCCCTCGATCATGAAGTTGGACTTCTTGTTTTCTAACCCCAATCCAAATCCTCGCACCATGCTTCATTTCGAGTCACGCTATGATTGATTTTTGACAAGCTTGGAGCGGTTTGATTTGAGTTTGTAGACGATTTGCAAGGAGGAGACGATGGGTTTTTATATTTCGAGTCAGTTGATCCATGAATTTAGAGGAGATGAGATTGTCTTGTATGGCTTATCGGGTTAGGAGATAGGAGGATAACGGGTTAAGGTTTAGGAGGATAATGAGTTAGGAGTTCTAAGAAGGGGTTGGTCGGTTGGAGGAAGCATGACGTTAACTTGGACGTGATTCAGTAATTTTGAGAGCCATAATTTTGAGCGATTCAATAACCTTCGCGACTTAATTCTTGACCGACTTACCAACCTTCACGACATAAGTCTTAAGTCATAGCCGGGATAGGACTTGGAGAATTTCACGTTGCTTCGGACTGAAGCCTTTTCTATTTTCCATGGTTTACGACTTAGAGCATGGCCGACTTAAGGCACCAACAATCCAAGATTGAAACGACCTAACTTAACTCGCCTCGTAATCCTTAGGTCGTGGACGAGTTAGCCAGATAACCAATGATTTGATTTAACCCGTAGGAAGAATTTCTTAAGTCATTGCCAACACTTAAGTCGTCGTCGAGTCAACACTTAAGTTGTCGCAGTTGACAATTTTGCTTGAACCTTGAACTTTAACTTGATTTGCTGAAATAAACTGCCTAAGTGCTGAATTGTTTGGACTTTAACTTGTTAAACTTTGTTGCATTTTTTCACAGGTCACTCTTGCAAGCTAATAACCTGTCTAATACAACATTTACAGAAAATTGGGACGAATATACTGCCACTGACTGCCCACATCAAATGACAGATTAGTTAATACAAATAACAACTTGAACAGATTGTGTGAACGAAGTGCTTTAAAACAACGAATTCAGGCAAAGTATCAAGGCAACATTGGAATAGTCAACTAAACTTTCCTGTTTGCATTAACACTGTACTTGAACTTCAAATTAACAAGTCCTAAAATTTGATAATCGATCAATTGTCGACGAACTTAACTCCAGTTATATTTACTTGTTTATTTTTATTAGTTTTGCACAACACTTCACACTTTTAGGAAACGTGCACCTTCAAATTTGAATATCCAATTGCTTATGTAGAATGGTCTCTCATCAAGAAGAAGTAACGGAACAGACCGGAGAGGCTCTTCCAATAGCTGCTCCACTGACTACTCCACCGGAAAGAGTCTCAACTTCCTTGAACCATCGGACGTTTAGCTTATTGCGCGCTCAATTTGGCATCGTTGAAACGGATGCTATATTGCCCGGGCCAAATGATTTTGCTGATAGACCTCCCCGTGATTTCGTTGCTGTCAACCGCCAAATGTGCTTGTGCGGTGCTATTCCTCCCTTCAACGAGTTTCTTCAGCAATTTCTACTTCGATTGACCATCTCTCCGTTTCAACTGCACCCCAATGGTTACGCCATTCTGATGGGGTTGTGTGTTTATTCATGAGAACCCTGGGTCGGCTACCGAGCTTCGGAGAAATTTGTTACTTATGTTCCTTCACCAAGACTAAAGACCATCCCACCATTGTCGTCATAAGGAGTGCTATGAATCGCAAACTCGTGACTGACCTTCCCGAAAGTGCTCATGGATTTTTAAATCAGTTTTTCTTTGTTCGCTGCCCCCTAGGGTTTTATGCCATCTGGAGAGTAGGAAGTAAGATTACCTGCTTCTATTTTCCATTCCCGAGCTTTTCGAATTTCGAGTTGTTAATCGTTAATTTCACTCTTTCCTTTTTCAGCACTTCCTCCCCCCTCTAGAGATCCAGGCCATAAGCAAGTTTTTGAGAGATTGACTGCTGTGGCCGCAGAAGAGAGGAGCATAAAATTTTTGTTGAGAGATGAAATTTTGCATCAGTATGGGCTTTTGCACGCTTCTCGCTCTACACACCCTCATGAAGTCCTAGACTCCCCAACCCAAGCATTGGATGCCCCTGTTTTTACCGATGCACCCATACCGAAAGAACCTGCCTCAGAGGCTTCTCTAGTGAAGTGCTCCACTTCTGTTGATGTCGTTGGGTCATCTGGCAAACTCACACTTGCCTTGGTTATTGAGGAAGAAGAGCCTCAGGGGTCTACCCATCGTTCACAGAAATCCGGTGAAGAAGCCGAGAAAACCAGCCCGGTCAAGCAGAGCAGGGACGACACTTTCGAAGGGCTGAGAAGAAGCCGAGAAAACCAGCCCGGTCAAGCAGAGCAGGGACGACACTTTCGAAGGGCTGAGCGACCTCTTCGCCACCTCACAAGAGATCTTTAAAGATGATCCTATCACTACCGGGGTTTCTTCTTTAGTAGTTGAGGCGACTTCTACTCTGCAACAGACTCCGTCGACTCAAGAGTTGACGTTAATTACTACTCCTACGATTACTCCACAATCAAAGAGTGGTTCGTAGTTTGATGCGCGTAGTTTGCACATTACACACACTTAGAATCTTTCGGCACTTTTATACTCCTAACTCTATGTACTTTGAAGATTCTAAAGTTACACTTCTTCTCTTTAAAGACTTTTAAGACTTATCTCTTCTTTTTATTTCAGATTCTCCGATGGGACGCAGCAGCTCCTATTATGATGACTTCCAGCGCTACGGGAAGCGTAGTCAATATGATTATAGGCGCTACCTCCCCTCTTACAGAGAAATCGATGAAGAGAGAGCCGCCCGAAAGGCTCAGGAGAGGCGGGATCAAGAAGAGCGTTATGAGAGAAAAGAGAGGGAGGAGCGCCACGATTCTTCCCATAAAGGCGATGATTCCCATAAGAGAAAATCCCACGATGACCGGGGAAAAAGTCATATGGTTGAGGAACTAAGCAAACGTGCCCGACACGGTGAGAAGCATACTTCTACAACTCCCGAAAAGATCACTGCCCCCGTCTCGCTTGACATTCCTTCCGGCTCTCCCGCTCTCGGGAAGACAGACATCCAAACAATAATTAGCAGGCCTAAATTCCAAGTTGGACCGGGCCCAGCCACATTGCAAAGCCAGTTTCCACAGTGATGCCTGAAGGGAGTGCGGTTCGATCTTGACTTGGTCCCTATCGACAAGCCTGCCATGCTACGAAATCTCGATGCCGTCAAGCTTGATATTGAAAGGATGTCGAACTGGAAAAAGCTTGTAGACGAGCTTCAAAGGGTCAACCGTGCAAATATAGAGGCCATGCTTACTATGGAGAACGATAAAGCCGAATGGCAGAAGGTTCTTGAGCAGCATGATACTGAAATGAGGAGCATCGCTACTTACAATGAAGAGCTTGAAGCGAAAGTTGAGGAACTTAAACAAGAGCTTGCTACTTCTTCTACCACATATACTCAAAAAGAAGAAGTATTTCAGAAGCAAGTTCGCGATGCTCACGCAGCTCAGCGACATGCTGAGGCACAACTTGAAGCTGAGCAGAAAACATCAGGAATGTATCGTGCCGAGGTTACAGAACTACAGGAGAAAGTCAACTCTCAGGAGGCGGAAATTCAAATGCTTAAGCTTCAACTTTCCAAAGCTGAAAGAGAGCGTGATGAGGCCGTTGCTGGCAAAATTGCAGCTGAAGAATCTCATGAGGCAACGAAGACCAACATCAGCTCAACATTATTTGACTTCTACCTGCATAGCGTCTTGGGGCGCGGTAGCCTCGCCTTTCTAGGCCCCAAGTACGAAATTACTCTGGCTGAGGTATGGGAGGCCGCACTTGATATGCTCGGTGCTAAAGGTGCTGGTTACATCGAACCAGCTCTTGAGGAGCATTATTTTGATGACGATGCTCGTGCCGCTCTCGCCAAGGGAAAGGAACAACTTGCAAAATTAAGGGCCGAAATGGCGGTAGGGGAACATTCAGGAAAAACTATCTTAACTGCTCCGATTCAGCCTTCTCCTTCGGCCGAAATCGATATCATCGGTTCCAGTTCCTATTCTCCATCTCCTACTAAAGTTACCACCGAGATCACAAGTATACAGGGTGGAGATGAAGGTGACGAGAGTGCCGAGGCACAGGCTTATGAGGTTGATGTCCGGAACCCGACTTCTCCAGGTAACTCTACTGTCAATCTTGCCCAAGTAGACTGCTCATTTGTTTCTGAAGAGTTTTATGAGCTTCTTGACTATTTCCTGAATCACAGCGAGCCTTTATCTCCTCTCTTTACTGACTTTAACTTCTTTTCTTCTGTAGAGAAAGCACCGAGCATTGTTCAAGCTTCTCCTCCTCCAATTATTCCTCCTTCGGTTCTTCAAGTCACTCCTCCGTTTGCCTCTCAACCCGGGTCACAAGAGGAGCAAATAGAAGCTCTTCACGGCTTAGATGATCTTGTTGCTTCTCAAGATCCGAGAGGAGAAGAAACTGAAGGAAGCAAGAAGACCCCAGAACCAGCTGGCTCCGATGATGAACCGTTAGCTAAACTTTTTTCTCCAGGGAGTGGTTCTTCCTCCAAGAAGAGAGGAAAGCAGGGAGTCTCCAAGAAGAAGAAGGAATCTTCAACTGGCGAAGAAAAAACGGAAGAAAGTCCGACTGAGCCCCTTTCTCCTTCGTCCCCCACTCTTACAAGCCGGCCTAAGAAGTTGATCATCCGGCCAGGTGCGGGCAAAAGGTGGAAGGAAGAAGAAATGATGGCTCTGGTTTTGTGGCTTTCGTATCTCTCTTTGCTTTTTTGCATGTACTGGCCGGAGATTGTGCGGATACCGGCCTCCGTTTTTCTTTTTCTTTTTATTTCGAAACCTGTACCTGTACAAAATTTTAACAGTGTTGAATAAAATGATTCTTTTTCTTTGTACAAACTTCTGTCTGTATCTGAGAATGCATTTATTATTCATTTTTGTACAAGTTTCTTTGCACGATATTGCAGTGAGCTTGTGGTATACTGTTCGAGCGCAATTTTACCGATGTAGTTATACCATGTTGCCCCTATAACATAAGCTCGTTGCAATATTTTATATTTTGAGGGGACTTTTACTTTTATTTTCTAGAGAATAATTATTCCATACTTGGAGGAATATTATTTCGTTAAAAAACAGAGTACAACTCCCTCCATATAAGTTTTTACGCTTCATCCTTCGAAGATATCACCTTTTGTTTTGTGCATATACACATTTTACCAAGTGAATTCTTCTATGTGGTAAAGCGGGCATCTGAATGGTACTTTAACTTCTTTTTGAGGAAGAGAATTTTCCAGAATAGGTGGATCATTCTTCCTTTGAGAGTTAAAGTGTGCCTTTGAAGATGGCTTTTTTTTTAGTTACGCCACAGTAAAGGGCTTTTTGATTTTTGCTTCTTTGAAAAGTTGCACCTCTGAGGAGGGCTTTTTCACGTTTCAACACTTGGAAGTTTTATTTCAATCTCGGTGAAACGTGTGCCTCCGAAGAGTTGTGCCTCCGAGGAGGGCTTTTTTCACGTTTCAACACCTGGAAGTTTTATTTCAATCTTGGTGAAACGTGTGCCTCCGGAGAGGTCTTTCTGTTTGATTGTGCCTCCGGGAGGAGGTCTTTTCATTTCTGCCTCTGGGAAGAGGTCTTTTTGTTTTGTCGTGCCTCTGAGAAGAGGTCTTTTTTTTGTTTCTGCCCCTTGGGAGAGGCTTTTATTTTTCCCTGTTCGCTGGGAAGCGGGCCTCCGAAGAGGGCTTTTCACATTTCATTTCACGGGAGTGTATCGACCGATGATGAAATGTGTGCCTCTGAGCTGGGTTACTGCCTGGAAGTTTGGAGTTTCTTTCTCTCGGTTGGACGGATTCACGGGAGTGTATCGACCGATCATTCTGCAACTTTGTATCGAGAAAGATCTCTCTTTTTCTGGTTGGCCCGCTCGAGGTCTTTTAGCATTTCAACTGGGGTGAAATGGGCCTCCGGAGAGGGCTTTTCACGTTTCAACACCTAGAAGTTTTATTTCAATCTCGGTGAAACGTGTGCCTCTGAGTAGGGCTTTTTCCTGGAAGTTTGGAGTTTCTTTCTCTCGGTTGGACGGATTCACGGGAGTGTATCGACCGATCATTCCGCAACTTTGTAACGAGAAAGATCTCTCTTTTCTGGCTAGGCCCGCTCGAGGTCTTTATCCTCCGAAGAGTTGTGCCTCCGTAGAGGGCTTGTGCCTCCGAAGAGGTCTTTTGTTGATTGATGCTTGCTCGCCCATGTCTCTTTTGCCATCCATTCACGTTGGCGATCCCCGTTGTCTTTTGCAAGTGTCAACACTTTTTAGTTGCTAATGATTTCCCTTATCCAAAGAAATACCCTTCATAGTTAAGCAAGTTGGTGGTGGTAGACACAGGCTATTTAACTGGTTGTTTGTTTATTCAAACATTTGCAGTTAGTTAGATATGGTCCACTTCCATCCACATTGCTCACTTTCGTTCGAGGTACTTCTTTTGTAGGATTTGAGTATGGAAATCTTTAATGGTTTAGTGCTTTCTTGCTGAGTGGTGTCGGAGATCAATTGGTCTTGCAATGGGTAAGCTTCATTTTTATAGCCTGCATTATTAAGTCGACATTTTAATGACACAATTAACGTATTCTATATGTCGAAATAAAACAAAGCAGTTTATAATAGTAGAGAACACAAGATTTATAGTGGTTCGGCCAAAAACTGGGCCTACATCCACTTTATAGCTTTTCATTATTTACTTGCTTTACAATTGTTTTCAATACAAGAATCATATATTTGCAATTCTTTTACAACATTTCAGCAAAGCTTTCAAGTAAAGTAAGGACGCAAATGATTGTTGTTCCAAACTCTTGGGATTGGTTCTCCTTCAACAGTTGTGAGTTTGAATGTGCCGTCAAGAAGCTTCGTGCCTATAACATATGGCCCTTCCCAGTTTGGCCCAAACACACCTGTAGCTGTCATGATTCTTTTCAGAACTAGGTCCCCAACTTCAAAGTTGAGCTGACGAACTTTGGAATTGAAGTGCCTGGCTATTCTTTGTTGATGAGCTGCAATTCTAAGTCTAGCCTCTTCTCTTCTTTCATCAAGGAGGTCAAGTGCTTCCAGTTGCAGTTTTTCATTTTCATCTTGATCAAAATGGATCCTTCTGTGTGAGGGGACTTCAGTTTCCACTGGAATCATTGCTTCTGATCCATATGCCAATGAAAATGGAGTATGCCCAGTCGCAGTTTTGTGGGTGGTTCTGTATGCCCATAGTGCAAGCGGTAACTTGTCAACCCAACCACTTTTCGCTTTTTCCAGCTGCTTTTTAATGGTTGATTTGATGATTTTGTTTACTGCTTCCACTTGCTCGTTGCCTGCGGATGAGCCACTGCTGAGAAGCTTTTTCGGATTTTGAATCGCTTGCAAAAATCTTGGAATTCCTCACTTTCAAACTGAGTACCATTGTCTATGATTATCTTCTGAGGCACACCATACCTGCAAATGATGTTTTTAGTCACAAAACTTATCGTTTTCTTAGAGGTAATAGTGGCCAAGGGTTCGGCCTCAGCCCATTTAGTAAAATAATCAACAGCGACGATAGCATATTTAATCCCTGATTTGGCAGTCGGCAAAGGCCCAATGAGATCTATTCCCCAGATGGCAAAGGGCATGGACTGACAATTTGTGTTAGCTCAGTGGAAGGTGCTCTAGGAATTTTAGCGAATCTCTGGCATTTATCACACTTCCCGGAATAGTCAGCAGCATCCTGATTCATTTCTGGCCAAAAGTATCCATAACGGAGGATTTTCTTTGCTAAAGTTTGACCACCTGTATGATCTCCACATTTCCCTCCGTGTACTTCAGTTAGAATCGTCTTAGCTTCTTCCTTTGTCCCACATCGGAGTAATGGCATTGAAAATCCTCGTCTGTACAAACGACCATCTTGAACTATATATCTGGAGGCTTTCCTCATAAGCTTTTGTCGTTCTTTTGAATTTTCTGGCAAAGAACCATTAAGTAGATATTCAAGTATCGGAGTCATCCATGATTCTTGCTCTTGGGATATGTTAATAATCCAATCAACATCCATTTCATCTGTGCTTGGAGCTGACAAGACTTCAACGGGAACTAACCCCAATAGTTGAGCTTCACCAGTACTCGAATACTTTGCTAGAGAATCCGCCTTTATATTTTCTTCTCGGGGAATATGGTTTATTGAATAACAGTCAAAATCTTGAAGGAGCTCCCAGGCCTTTGACAAATAGGCTGGTAAATTTCCTCCTTTAGCTTGAAATTCCTTCTTGACTTGACAAACAATAAGTTGAGAATCACTGAAGATATGCAATGCCTTGATATTTAGTTCTTTAGCGATCCTTAAACCAGCGATGAGAGCTTCGTATTCAGCTTCATTATTTGTCGAAGGGAATTCTAGTCTCAGTGCATAACATAGCGATCGCCCTTCTGGGGTTTCAAGGATAACCCCTGCTCCGGAACAGTAATCATTCCTTGCGCCGTCGACATACAATTTCCATTGGATTGGGATGCTATCAATGACTTCTTCCTCACTATCGCCTTTATCCGTACATTCTGCGATGTAATCTGCTAAAGCTTGTCCATTGATTGCTTTCCGGGGATGATAAGTGACGTCATACTGGCTGAGTTCGATATTCCATTTCAAAAGACGGCCGGAAGTCTCAGGACGGAATAGGACTTGCTTTAGAGGCTGATCAGTGAGGACTTTGATAGGATGAGCTTGGAAATAAGGCCTCAATTTTCTTGATGCGATCAACAAACAATAGGCGAGCTTTTCTAATCTGGAATAGTTCATCTCTGCCCCAGTGAACCTTTTGCTGATATAATAGACTGGGCGTTGAATCCTTGCATCTTCCCGTACCAACACTGCACTGAGAGCATGAGACGAAATTCCAAATATATGAAGAGATCTTCACCACTGTCAGGCTTTGAAAGTATCGGAGGCACTTCCATATGACGAATCAACTCATCAAATGCTTTCTGACATTCAGGAGTCCACTCAAAGTTTTTCTTTCCTTTCTTCAGAGCATCAAAGAATGGAATGCATTTGTCAGTAGCTTTGGAAATGAACCTACTCAAAGCAGCAACCTTTCCATTGAGACTTTGCAATTCCTTCTTCGTTCTAGGAGCCTTGACCTCTCTCAGGGCAGTGATTTGAGCTGGATTGGCTTCAATGCCCCTAGCGATCACAATGAAACCCAAAAACTTTCCGGACTCCACTCCAAATGAACATTTCAGGGGATTAAGCTTCATTCTATACTTTCGGAGTATTGCAAACATCTCCGCCAAGTGATCCATGTGGTCCACTGCTTTCTTAGACTTTACTAGCATATCATCAACATAGACTTCCATTGTCTTGCCAATCTGTGGTTTAAACATGGCACTAACAAGCCTCTGGTAAGTTGCCCCTACATTCTTGAGTCCGAAAGGCATGACCTTGTAGCAGTAGAGTCCAACATCTGTGATGAAGCTTGTATCCTCTTGATCCGGCTCATGCATCATAATCTGGTTATATCCGGAGTATGCATCCATGAAAGATAACAATTCATGTCCCGCTGTCCCATCCACCAACTGATCGATCCTGGGCAGCGGGAAACAGTCTTTTGGGCAGGCTTTGTTCAAATCCGAAAAATCAATGCACACTCTCCACTTTCCGTTGGCTTTCTTAACCAGCACTGGATTTGAGACCCAATTTGGATAAGTAGATTCTCTAATGAACCCGTTCTCATGAGCCGATCCACTTCTTCTTTTAACGCTGCCGTTCTCTCAGGACCCTGAGTCCTTCTCTTCTGTTTCATAGGTGTAAATTTTGGATCAATGTTCAGGGTATGCACTGCAATCTCTGGGGATATTCCGCACATGTCCGCATGAGTCCAAGCAAATACATCCAAATTAGCCTTCAAAAATGAAATCAAAACATTCTGAACTGTCGGATTGAGTTGTGAACCCACACTAAGCACTTTGTTTGGGTCCTTTGGGTCAACAGGCACCGGTACTGTTACCACTACTGGTACCACTCTATTCTCCCCTGCACTGGCTTTCCTTGGATCCATCTCTCTTCGTGCCCCACTACATTCACCAGTGCAGGGTCCACCCTGTAATTGCTACAAGGTTGGTTCTTTGATGCGGACTAAAGCCGCCGCACCTTTTCCCATCTCTCTCTTCCTGGATTCTCGCAATTCTGCAAAATAACATTCTCGCCCCGCATCTTGGTCTCCCTTAACCACACCAACTCCGTTATCTGTGGGGAATTTTAGAGTCAAGCACCATGGAGCAAGAACAGCTTTGAATGCAGCAAGAGTTGGTCGGCCCAAAAAGGCGTTGTAGGCAGAGAATTCTTCAACAATTATAAAGGTTTGCTTTCGAGCCACCTTCCTCAGTCCCTTTCCGAGTTCTACAAACAAATCTATGGTCCCAATTGGCTGTTTGGGTTCTCCAGCAAACCCAGCAATCTTAAGTGATGAAGCTTGAACGTCAGCCATTGGAATTTTCATTTGATCAAAGGTCTTCTTGAAGAGGATGTTGCATGAGGCTCCACAATCAACTAGAACTCTTCTCACAGTTGTCGGTCCAATACCAGCGGATATGCCCAAAGGATCTATGGTCGGAGCTTCGATACCCAAAGAATCCCTGGCACTAAACACAATATCATCTTTGGAAGTCTTTTGTTGCTTTAAAGGCGCATCATTCTCTAAAACAAAAACATTCTCTTCAGCTGGTACATTCTTCAAGGCCCGGGCATACCTTTCCATCTCGCCCCAGCTTTTGCCTGCTGGGTGAGGTCCTCCAGTTATTATATTGATGACAGGCCTTTCCGATTCATTTTCCACGGCCTTCTCACTTGAGCCAGGACGGTGAGGGGGAACTTGCTGTTCTTGAGTTGACGAAGCTGAGGCATTTCTGTTCCTTTTCACATACTGCTGGAGCTTGTTTTCCTTTAAGAGTTGTTCAATTACCTCTTTCAATTGGCGGCATTCGTTGGTGTCATGGCCGGGCTGGTTGTGGAAACGACAGTACCTTCCACTTTTTTCAATTTTAACCGCAACTCTCATTTTAGGTGGTGCCGGATACTTGACATCATCTTTAGTTGCAAAGTAGATGTTTTCAGGGGTATCGGTCAAGGGTGTGAAATTGAAAGAACGACCTTTCTTAGCGTCTTCCTGTTTCTTTCCACCATCGTTTCCTCTTTTCTGAGTGTTTGGCTCTTTTTTGTTTGTAGCAGCACCATTGTTCCTGGCTTGCCCTGATACCACCTTAGCCGGTGCTTGGAGGCTCTCCAAGATCATGAATTCATCCGCTTTCTTGTAGAATTTGTCAAGTGAGTTTGGTTCTTTCATTTTCAACCATTTTCCAAATTCGCTTGACTTGTCAATTGCCCTCATCAAGTATGTCAAGACCATGCGTGGCTCAGCATTATCTACCTTGGCCAATGCTATGTTAAAGCGATTCAAGAACGACCTGATAGATTCCCCCGGATTTTGCTCTAGACTTGACAGCGACATTATGTCCTTTGCTTTAGAAGCATACAATGGAAATTGCTCCTTGAATTTCCTGGTCAAATCGGAGAATTGATCGATGGACCTGACCAACAGCTTTGTAAACCATAATAGAGCTACACCTTCTAGATAAACCGGGAAGTATCGGCATTTAATTTCATCAGATGCCCTGGCACCAGTCATGTGCCAGTCGTATTTGTATAGAAACTCGTTAGGATCACTCGTCCCCTTGTAAGCCGGAATAGTAGGGGAACGAATTTCCTTGGAAACTCTACCCTCAAGATCCTTTCGGTAAATGGAGTTTTGCTTGGAGCAAATCCCCACTCTTTCTCATCTTCATCTCTTCGCATACTTTCCTTCATGATTTGACGAACCATACCCGAAAAATACTCTTCATCATTTAGAGGCTCCGGAGGACACACATCAGCCACTCTCTCTGAATTCTGCCTTGACAATCGTTCACGGAGGGTTGGCTGGGGCCCTGACCCTCCAGCTTGAAGAGGAGTCCTTTCTACAGGGTCTGCGGCTCTTTGAGAAATGTTTCCTTCAACATCCTGAACTTCCACAGTAGGGTTCCCATCATTATTACTCGGTTGACGGTTTGCCCCTAGCAGATCATTCAACTTACTCAAGATCAGGGCATTCTGGGCTTCCAACTGCGCATTCTGAGCATTCAATTGTTGATTCAATCCTAAAACTACGGCGTCCAACTCTGCTCGAGTAACTCCAACAGTTGGAGCTGCTTGACTTGAAGGTGGAGAGGTAGCAGTATTCTCTTGAACATTATCGGACCTTGCAGAACTTCGTTTTCTTCCAGGAGCCATTATTTCCAATAAACTTCTGGTTTTAAAAGAAATCCTTTCAACAGACCTTTGCGAAGCAATGATGGAAGTTTCCTGAGTTGGGTTCTCAGTGAAAGCACCAAAAATGTTAACGTGAAAATCAGACGCTAACACCCCGGTGTAAATTGAAGTTGAGCGAAAGCACCACCCGTGAACACGGGAACTAAAACAAGTAGAAAAATCACAAACAAAGCAGAAAAGAAAACAGTTTTTATAGTGGTTCGGCTTAAGGCAAGCCTACGTCCACTTTAATTCACTTTATTGCTGAACCAATTACAACTTTACAACAATCTCCAATTACAATTCTGACGAGACAAACAACTAGAACTTTGGTAGAGAAGAATTCTTCGAATCCATGTAGATTGCGTTAGATTTTCCCTTGAAGTTAGTTGAGATGCCTTTCGAACTTGAAGTGTCGGGTGAGTTGAGAATTCAGCAGAGTTTTGGCGGTCAAAGTGATCGGCCAAAAGTCCCCTTCATGTTTGAGGTAGGTCGGTATTTATAGAAAAAATCTTCCCTTTGGATCGTAAGTCATGTTCGACTCATGGTAACCCGTGGCCGAGTTAAGTTGGGTCGTGGGTGACTCAGCTGGTAGAATTCATGCTTGGTGTCAGAGCGCCTTCGGTCTTCTGGATATAGCGCAAGTCCTAACCCGTTCACGAGTTAAGAGATCATAGCCGACTTATCTGACTAAGCCCTTGGTTCCTCAATGGTTCACTTCTTCAGAATTACAAGTCATGAGTCGCTCACGAGTCAACTCTCTTACATAAGCATTGTGACTGCGGGCTACGACTCGGTGGTTTTAGGTTGTAGGTGAGTCATGCTGAGTCGTGAGTCGCTTCCTTGAGTCGCTGACGACTCAAGGTAGGTCGTAGGTTGCATGATTCTGTGACTCGCGCAACTCCTCAATTTGTTGAGTCGGTAACTCGTTGAGTCGGCCTGTCTCATAAACCGTTAACCTCTTGAGTCATTCTGCTTCTCTTAAGCCGCCTTGAATTCTAACTCGCCAGCTTGTTGAGTCGCTTCTACCTTTAAGTCGTGAATTACCTTGAGTCGTAAACCCATTGAGTCGGTAAGAACCTTAAGTCGTGATCCATCCCTTCTTTCTTAAGCCGTTAAGTCGTAGACTCCTATATGTCGTAAGTCGTTCACTTCTGTAAGCTGTTGACTCCTTTAGGTCGACCAATCCCTGACTCGTTAAGTCGTGTAACTCCCTTGAGTCGTCAACTTGTTAAGTCGGTTACTTATTGAATCGGACCACTCCTTAGGTCGCTCTGCTTCTCTAAGTCGTGAGTCGTCTCAGTTCTTAACTTGTTGTCCAAACGGGGTTAACATATAGCTAGACTGATCCGTTTATTATTTTCTTATTAAATAATACTCGGGTCAGACCGAGATGTTATAGGTGCTTCGGCTTGACTTCTCACGTGGGATTGATTCCTCTGACTTTTGGCTATCTACTTAGATTAGTAGTTTATTTTGGTGTACACATTTGAGATATAGACTCACAATTGTATTCTTTTGTATAGCACGTGTTGCTATTCTTTTGTATTATTGTGGATCTTTTTGACCACTACTCTGATATACACTTTCATGTGTTAGTTATATATTCATATCTTCTTCCGCCTTTGTGATATGAATTATCTATGACTGATTTGTGTTATGCTTATTTCTATATTTGTTCCCGAAGATTATTACAGCCACTGTGTAGTAGCTTTGTGTTTGTATCAGTATGTCGGATTATGCATGTTATACTATCTGACATATCGGTGCTCGCGCAAAGCAATTACACGGATGGTCGCTCCTCAACAGCCTTATTCTCCGTGCTAGTTGACAGCATTAAACCGTAGTGTTCTTGGCTAGCGTGGGTATAGAGGTGGGGCGTCACAAGCATGGATGTGATTCAGGATGCAAGCATTACAGCAATCAAGATGAATAATTTTAAAAGCAAACTAAAGTTTTTAAAAAGAAAATCCAGAAGCAATTTGGAGTTTTCAAAATTTAAGCAATTCAAGTTCAGGATTCAAAGCTTGTCAAACATGTGCTCTGCTCCTAAAACCAGGTGAGTAACATTTTATATTAAATAAAATTAAGTACAAATTTAGTTGCTCATTTTACTTTGAAATAAGTATGTGTGTATGCTTTTTATAAATGTTAATGTAGATGTGCATGTTACTATGAATTCAATTTTCTGTGTTTAAGTTCCTGATATAACAAGTGCTTAAGAATATCCATTTCTTTTGATTTAATATGTGTTAAGATTAAGGATTTAATCAAAATATGGTTGTGATATATAAGCTAAGTTTAAATTTTATTTAATATGAGAAATTCTGAATTATCACTGGAAACTCAATAATAACAGAACCAAACTTTTGAAAATAAGAATTCGATCTTCCAGATTCTTTGATTTGAGATTATAAACCGATTTCATGATCAAAGTTATGAATTTTAAAAATAAATTAGAAATTATAGTTTGAAAAAGGGTTGAGTATTTTTGGTTTAACCTGTAACCATGGTTTGCGTTGGAACTGTCAATCAAGAAGGTCGTGGTGGCCAGCGACGTTCCTGGTGATAGAATGATAATAGGAGAATTGGAAAAAAATAGATGAATGTGGATCTGTGCAGTGAGGCGAAGGGGATTTTGGATTGAAAACTTTAAACCTAGTTTTCGGTTCATCAGGGAAAATGATCACCGCAACCTCCGGAGGTGATCGAGTTGTCCCCTAATCGAGTTGATGATAGATGGGGTGTGGAGTAGTTCGTGGCCGGAAGGAAGGATTCTCTGGTGATCGGGTTTTAGTGTTGTAGCAAATTATAGGTTTTGACATTGCTATATTTTTGAGCTCGAATGCTCAAATTCGATTTAGGGGTTCTGCAGTTCATTGGGTGGTCGAAATGGCATTGGGAGAAGATTGCCGACGTGCGTGGATGGTCGCGAGAGGTCGGAATTGGATGAAGGGGTGGTGCAGGTGCATGAACTTCTTAGTGTATGTGCTGTTATTTGGGTAAGATGGGTTCTCATGTTTGTTACAGATTGTACCGTGATTTGCTCGAAGATTTTGGAAAGTGGTCTCGAAGAAAAGAATTGTGAGGCTCGGGTTTACTGTTGTTACAGGGATGTGTAAACTGTCAGTACCTGATAGTTTATAGTAAATTCAAATGGAATGTTACTCGAATTTTTATTCGAGTCAGTTAGTGTTTTGCTCGAGTAATTATGTATTGCTCGAGTTAGTTGAGTTACAGGTTAGAAACCTGTTTTATTTTCAAATTTAAACTGAATTTAAAAATATTAAACAAGGATTTAATACAAGTTTTAAATCTAATTTTTAATTATGGATTCAAGTTTAAATTGAATATTAAGCTGGAAATGAAGGAAGTTTTTTAATTTAAATTTTGTTTAAATAACTTGAAGGAGTTATTGTTTAAATTGTGTTAAAGGAATTTGAATTTAAATTTGGAAATTTAAATATAAAGTAATGTTTAAACAATGTTTAAATTTGATTCAAATTTGGATTTGAATCTTTGTTTCAAAATAAATTTAAGTTCATAAATTTAAGTGTCTAAAACAAATTTGAATGATAATGTAAAATGTAAACGGTTTTAATTTAAAAGGAAATTTGTTTTAACTTTTGTAAAATTTCTTTTATAATAAAAGTATTATTTATCAATTAAGGATTCTAGATTGTTTTTAAAACTTGTTAAAATTAAATAATAATTTAATGTTAAGCATTTCACTTAATTATTAGGATAATTAAATGAATAATTAACTTATTTAATAAATTTATGAAATAAATAATTACTCAAAGTAATTAAGGGATTAATCTTAAAGGTTTAAGATTAATTATTTTAAGAGTAATTAACTTGTAATTAACAATTAATTAAATAAGATTTTTTTAATTAATGATTAATAATTAATTAATCAAATAATAATGGATTGATTAAGTTTTAATTAACACTTAATTATTTAATTAATTAGGGATTAGTTAATGAATTGTTTAATAGTTAATGAAGGTCATTAACTAAGGATTATTTAATAATTCATTAATGTGATTAATTTTTAATAATTAATTAGATTAATTAATTTAAAGATAATCATTGTGTAAATTGTCAAGTATAATTACTTATGTAAGTAATTAAGGAAATTAATTACTTATTATAATTAATTGAGTTTAATTTGATTAGATTAAGTTAATTAATTCAGTTTAATTAATTTAGAATAATCATTTGATGATTTGTGAAGTATAATTTCTTAATGTAATTTATTGAAGAGTAATTACTTAGGGAAGTAATTAATGGGTAATTACTATATGTAATTAATTAAAGGTGATTTGTTGATGAAAATATTTTGAGTATAATTACTTTGTGAATAAATCAAGAGATTAATTAGAGAAATTAATTAAGGAGTAATTAATTTATTTGGGTGAAGTAATTAAAGGTAGTTAATTACTGAATGGAGTTAATCAAGGGTGATTAACAATTATGGTTTAAATTAAAATTAATTTCTTAATGTAATTAATTTAAATAAGGTAATTAATTAAAATGTAATTAGAGATGATTAATCAAGATGATTAATGATGTAATTAAGATTGATTAATTTAGATTAATTAATCAATAATAAGTGATTAAAGGTAATTAATTAATCAATTAAGGATTAATGTAATTAATTATAGTTAATTAATTAATGAAGTAATTAAAGGTTAATTACTGAATTTGGTTAAGTATAATTAATTTGTGAAATTAATTAAAGGATAATTACATAAATGTAATTAAGGAATGATTAATCAAAGGTGATTAATTAAAGTGATTAATTGGAAGATGATTAATTAATTAATTTGTAATTAATTAATAGTTATGTAAGCAAGATTTATATTAATGAAGTAATTAATTTAATTCACTTTAAATTAATTAGAGAATGATGCAGTTAATTTAATTCACTTTAAATTAATTATAAATGGTGATTATAGATCATTGCTTATATATGGATGGATGATATTGTTTGCTTTGATTGGTTTGAATCTCAGATATGAGATAAATAATGTCGAGTGATATGGATGCATTGGTTGCGTTGTGATGATGATATAGATTATCTTTGATAATGATATTATGGATTATCCGTGTGATGATAATATTGATTACCTATTGTGAATCTATGATTTATCTATCTGTGTGTATATAGATAATTGAATTGTTTTAAACCCTTAAAACAACTTGGCTTTAAAAGACACGCTTTGGATTTCGATGAGACCGGGATCAGGTTTCCATATTTGGATATCTTAAAACCACATCGATCCAAATTAACGTTAGATCGTGAATCCAAGTGGAGCAAGTGAAGACTCGAGGTGTAGGAACTATACGTCAGTATGACTCTAAGGGTCCTTCTGTAATGAGTTTGACGAAACTAGTTCTTATAGGTTCGAGATGGTGATTTAGAGTGCAAGGGCTATGGTCGTTGACTCTAAGGGTGATTCCAAAATGAGTGCAATGAGATAGTGCCTTCGGTTTCGTTCGAACCCGGAACGAACTTGTATGGATTGAATGCTTTCAGCACATCGTCAGGCGGGCGATGAGCATTCTAAGATAGATGTGTTCTATAAAGGTAATCGCAGCCTCAAGCCTCATCAACCGGGAATGGCTAAAACAGGGGAGGTGCAGCAAGGCTTCGTGGGTAGCTCCCACTGGAGAGTGAGATTCATCCCTGTCTAGAAGTCCCTTTATATTCGACTGTGTGGGGCAGTTGATTGCAACAACTGCGGGGGTGGTCTTATTCGGGACTGTTCAGTAGGGAATGGTCTCGGCCTTGTGTTGCAGAGGAGCGGGCGTACTCCTCGGTACGTTGATCTAGGCCACGTACTGTGACGGGCGGCACCCCAGTAGCCCTGCCATTGATGGAATCCAAAATCCAATAAGTTCCAACGATTTTGATTGTATTACCCACTTTTGTGGCTAGTAGCTGGAATTTAATAGATGTAACAATTTCGGCTATTTCATATTTACTTGAAAATCCTAGACCTATTATAATATCACTGGATTTCCTATCAAATGTTTTGGTTAGCGTAAGGTAAAAATTTTTCCATGTTTACGTGTGGGAAGTCTTACGTGATACCTTTTCTTTTCAAAGGTTTTTCAAAGTTAAGCAACTTTAACATGTTACTCACACCAGACCCATGTCTGACCCAGAGTTTATCTTTTGTTTTTCATAAACTCTTGGGTACTCAAATTTTTACGAGTAGCCAAGGGAATTCAGGTTTTCTTTTGACGAATTATGGAGGAGCAAATGGAGAAGGAGGCTTCTGCGTTGTAGATAATAGTTCCGCTGTGTGTTCTCTATGTTAGCATTGTTCTGTTGAGTTATATTGAGTTGTATAACTAGACAGGTGTTTATAACTGTCTATTATGTGATGTAAATTCTGTGTAACTCTGATTAGTGATGTGTACTATGTAATTATTATGTTATCAATATAATTTATTCGTTCCGCTGTTGAGATTCTGATGTTGTTTCTTCTTTCTTCTCTTTCTTTTCTCTTTTCTGTCCCTTTCTTTCTTATTAATGACGCATCATTCTGTGGAGTCGGATGGCGGGTCTTTACACAAAGTATGATTTAAGATATAAATAACTATATTTTGAATTTTAATTTAAATATCCAAATTCAAATTAAATTTTATAATCAAATTTGATATGTACATATAATTTTAACAAATCCATTTCCACTTGTTTATAATAATTATATTTTAAAATTAATATACATATACAACCCATTTATTATTATTGTTTAAAATAATTATTTTATCAATTTTAATTAACTTATTAAAGAGATTATCACATTTAAATTTGGTTTAAAATTCCGGAATATCACATTCCTCCCCCTTAAAAGAATTTCATCCCCGAAATTTAAACAAAAGATAATCCAAAATTTTCATTTTATTTCAACAATTCAAGCATATATATCATCTATACATAAGCAACAACCAAACAAAACATCCAAACAACAATACATCCAATACAAACATCACTAGCTATCCGAACACATATCCGGATAATCCTTCCTAAAACTATCCAGAGTCTCCCAGGTACAATCTCTGGGATCCTCGCCCCACTGGACTTTAACGAGCTTCACTATTTTTCTCCTAAGTTGCCTCTCGTCTTGATCAATAATCTGAACAGGATGTCTAACAACTGATAAGTCCGGCTTAACCTCTAAGTCTTCCTGCACAGCTGGCTCCACAATAAGAGATGGATCGTGCACGTATTTCCTCAAATGAGATACGTGAAAAACATTGTGAATTCCAGCCATCCGGACTAGCAATTCAATCCTGTATGCTACGGCACCAATCCTCTAGAGCACTCGGAATGGACCAATATACCTCGGAGCGAGTTTTCCCGTCTTCCCAAATCTTACTGCTCATTTAATCGGGGAAACTTTGACAATGACAAAATCACCAATCTCAAACTCCAATTGTCTTCGTCTTTTATCTGCATTCTTCTTTTGACGATCTTGAGCAGCTCTCATCCTTTTCTTAATAAGCTCAACTTTAGCAGATGCTTCACGGATCAGATCTGGTCCAAGCACAAGACGGTCTTTCGACTCTATCCAATAGGCTGGGGATCTACACAGTCTTCTATATAGAGCTTCATAAGGAGCCATCTTAATACATCACTGGTAACTATTACTATAAGAGAATTCTACTAGATGTAGATGGTCTTCCCACGATCCACCAAAATCCAATACACAAGCTCTCAGCATATCTTCTACAATTCGATTAAGCCTCTCTGTCTGCCCATCTGTTTGGAGATGATATGCTGTACTCAATCACAAACTTGCTCCCATAGCCGATTGCAAAGCCTCCCAGAGCTTGCTGTTGAAGATAGGATCTCGATCACTTACAATACTAACTAGAACACCATGAAATCTTACTATCTCTCTTAAGAATTTTTTTGCCAGAGAAGCAGCATTACGGGTTGTCTTAACCAGTATAAAATGGGCGCTTTTAGTCAGACGATCCACAATCACCCATATTCCTTCGTTTCCTTTCTTGGTTCTAGGCAATTCGTCGATGAAATCCATCGAAATCATCTCCCACTTCCACATCGGGATTTCCAAAGGTTGCAACAAACCGACTGACTTCTGTTGATCTCCTTTAACTTGTTGGCAGATAACCCAACTATTAACGAATCTAGCAATATCTTTCTTCATGTTCGGCCACCAGAAAACTCTTCTCATATCTTTATACATCTTTGAGATTCCCGAGTGAATATTTAATTTGGAACGATTACTTTCTGACAATACTTCCTATCTCATATCCCTATCATTTGGAACACAAATCCTCCCGTTAATCCTTAATGTTTCTTGGCCATCAATCTCAAAACTAGGACACTGACCTTTCCTAACTCTTCTGATGATTCTTTTCAACATTTTATCAAATTCTTGCTTGCTTGAAATCCTTTCCAGAAGAGATGGAACCACTTCCAAAAGAGACAGAACTGCATTCCTGCTAAGAGCGTCTGCCACAACATTCGTCTTTCCTAGGGTATATAGAATATCCAAATCATATAATGCCAAAAACTCGACCCATCGCTGCTGCTTCAGATCAAGATCTTTTTGAGAGAAAAGATATTTCAACGGTTTATGATCCGTAAATAACTCAAACTTCTCTCCCAAAAGATAGTGCCTCCAGATTTTTAAAGCAAAAACAATGGCCAACAACTCTAGATCGTGCATAGCGTAGTTCCTTTCATGTGGCTTCAATTGCCAACTCGCATACGCAATAACCCTACCATTTTGCATCAGAACTGCTCCCAGTCCAACAATACAGGCATCTGTATAAACCTCAAACTTACTCTTCCCATCTGGAGTAGCCAACATAGGAGCACTTGTCAACTTTGTCTTCAGATTTTGGAAAGCCTCCTCACATTCAGGTGTACACTTGAATTTAGCTCCCTTCCTTGTCAGCTTGGTTAGATGCGAAGAGATCTTAGAATAATCATTAATAAATTTTCTGTAGTAACCAGCCAATCGTAGAAAACTACGAACTTCAGTCGGTGTCCGAGGCTGCTTGCACTCCAGAATAGTCTCAACCTTCGCTGGATCTACTGAGATTCCCTCACCAGAAACAATGTGTCCCAAAAAATTTACTTCTGATTTCCCATAATGGCACTTAGAGAACTTTGCTTTCAGAACATGCCTTCTCAGAGTTTCCAATACTATTCTCAAGTGCTGCTTGTGCTCTTCTTCCGACTTAGAGTAGACCAAGATATCATCGATGAACACTAGAATGAACTTATTCAATACATCTTGAAAGACTCGGTTCATCAGGTCAACAAAGTATGCAGGAGCGTTGGTTAACCCGAAAGGCATAACCAACCACTCATAGAAACAATTAGGTCCCCTGAATGCAGTTTAGGAAATACTGTCCTCAGCTACCCTTAACTGATGGAAACCTGATGCTAAATCCAATTGAGAAAAGACTGAAGCTCCATGCAGCTGGTCAAAAAGATCATCAATACGTGGAAGAGGATACTTATTTCGAATGGTCACTTTGTTCAATTCTCGATAGTCTACGCAGAACCTTAGCGACCCATCCGACTTGGTGACAAACACCGCAGCAGAACCCCAACAAGAAAAACTGGGCCTAGTCAGTCCCTTCTCCAACAGATCTTGAGTTTGCTTCACTAGCTCCTCCCTCTCCCTAGGAGTCATCTTCCTACTAGGCTGAATCACTAGTACTGCCCCTGGAACCAAATCTATGCGAAATTATATCTCTCGGTACTGAGGTAAACACATGACTTCCTTGAATACATCTGGGAAATCTTGGACCACTTTGATATCTTCAACCTCCTCTTGAGAAGTCTCAACTCCATGTAAAAGACTACCCAAATGAATTCTAGAGTTATCACACATTACTCTAGCAATTCTACCCAGATCAGTTTCCAATGAAACTGTTCTCTCAGCACAATTTAGGACAGCCTTATACTTATCAAGCCAACATTCCCAATATAAGGTCAAACCCCTTAAAATCCAACACATAAGGGTTATAAGAAAAACTATGGGACAGATTGGAAATCCTCAAATCCTTACAGATCATATCTAATTTGGTTACCCCCTCTATAGGATTAGATACAAAGATGGGATTATCTACAGTACTAGGGGTAAGAAAGAACTTCTCTTCAGATTCCAGAGAAATAAAACTCAAAGAAGCACCAGAATCAAACAAAACTTTAATATACTTGCCATCTAAAAGTAATGTACCTTCCAATACTCCCTTGCCCTTAGATGAAGTTGATGGTGCACCCTCCAAAGCAAATATCTTATTCTGCTGGGCTTTATGAAGTAGCGGGAAATCCTTGATCATATGACCTGGTTGGTGGCAGTTGAAGCATAGAGATTTCTGAACCAAAGCCGAACTTGGTCCACTATGATGCGACTACTGCTGCTTTTGCTTTCTTCCTTAAGGACACTGATTTGCCAAATGCCCAACTTGCTGACAATTATAGCACTTGTGAGGTGCATTGTTGCTTCCAGACTTCTTCTTGTTTTGCTTCTTCCAATTGGGATTGATTTTCCTCTTATTTGGGTTAGAAGAATTCCCTCCCAATGCTTCTACTGGTGCTACTGATCTCTTATTCATCAAATCCTCATATCTTAATGCCATATCAATTAAATCCACAAAAGATCCTTTCAAGTGCGCCGTCATCCTTTCATGAAATTCTGGCCTCAATCCATGCACAAACATCTCGTTCTTTTTTAGAGGAGTATCAATGAGCCCTGGTCCATAGCAATATAACTCATTGTTGGTCTCGTACTCCGCTATAGTCATGCTCCCTTGATTTAAATTAAGAAAATCCTGATAAAGACGAGTTTTCCCTACTGTAGGCAACTCTTTAAATTTTTCCCAAGACATATCGTCCTCAGAGACATTTGCTTTCACTGCATCCCAGCAGGCTGCAACACCTCCTTGTAATTTCCATGAAGCCATTACCCTCTTCTGCTCATCTGATAGTTTCATACTCTTAAAGATTCTCTCATAAGAGCGTAGCCATGCTTGGACCTCAATTATAGTCTCTGAACCTTTAAATGGTTCTCCTCCAAGGTTAATGAAGTCCTTGCATAAGGCAGCAAAACTGACTGGAGGCGGGGCTGGATTAACAGCCTCATTATCAGTCTGACCTCTCCTATCATTGGTCGATGTGCTTCCTACAACCCTTCCTCTTCTGCCTCTTGAAATCGTTTTGGTTACCTGGACAGGTAACCCAACCAATTTAGATAAAGATATAGCCATATAAGAAAATTACAAATACGCACTCTCAAGATAGATACTACTCCAGAGCCTAGGCGTTTCTCAACCTATGCTCTGATACCAACTGTGACGACCCGTCTTTCAATCCACAGAAAGACGTATCATCAATAAGAAAAGAAAGAGATAGAAATAGAGAAGACAGAAAGAAAAGAATAACAACATCAGAATCTCACAGCGAAACGGAACAAAATATAATATTACACATATCCATCACATAGTTTACATATCAGAGTACATAAAATAATACGACTTCATTACATTAGACATTTATATGAGTCTGCCTAACCATACAACCCAAAATACAACATCAAAATGTCACTACAGAGGATAGATATATAGATAGATACGTCTGGGCTCTAGCACCAGCTTCCAAAATATCTGACAATCCCAACCTGATCACCTGGCTACTCATAAAAATTTGAGTGCCCAAGAGTTTATGAAAAACAAAATAAACTCCGGGTCAGACATGGGTCTGGTGTGAGTAAACGGGTTAAAGTTGTTTAACTTAAAAATCATTTCAAAACAAAAGGTATCACGTAAGACTTCCCACACATAAACATGGGTAAGTTTTTACCTTACGCTAACCAAAACATTTGATAGGAAATCCAGTGATATTATAATAGGTTCTAGGGTTTTCAAGTAAATAGGAAATAGCCGAAATTGTTACATCTATTAAATTCCAGCCACTAGCCATGAAAGTGGGTAATACAAATCAAAACCGCAGGGTCACGTAGGGAAAATGAGTTTCCATCAATGGTAGGGCTACCGGGGTACCGCCCGTCACAGTACGGGGCCTAGATCATCGTACCGAGGATCACTCTTGATCCCCTGCAACACAAGGCCGGAACCATCCCTTACTGGATATTCCCGAACAAGACAACCCCACAGTTGTGGCCAACAACTGCCCACACAGCCGAAATAATAAGGGACTTCTAGAAAGGGGTAAATCTCGTCCTAATTGGACACGACCCACTTAACCTTGCTGCAACTCCCCTGTTTTAGCCATTCCTGGTTGATGAGGCTTGAGTCTACGATTACCTTTATAAAACACATCTCTTAGAATGCTCATCGTCCACCTGACGAGGTGCTGAAAGCATTCAATCCATACAAGTTCGTTTCGGGTTCGAACGAAACCGAAGGCATTATTTCGTTACACCCATTTTGGAATCACCTCAGAATTAACGACAATAACCCTTGCACTTTAAAACTCCATCTCGATCTTCACTTTGAGATGTCATGACCTAACACTTAGTTAGCTCGATGTGGTTTTCGAAAAATCAAACTTGATTCCCGATCCCGGTCTCATCGAAATCCAAACGTATCTTAAAGGTCAAGTTGTTTAAAGATTTAAACAATTCAATTCAATTTTAAACATTGAATTCACACAACATTATCCACAGATAATAACAAACATCTATCACAGATATATACAATATCTCATCACGGAATATCTCAGATTATCATCCAACAGATATCAACCAAATCCAGACATTCAATTCAAAACAACCATCCATAAGCAAGCATATCACTAATTCATATTATAATTAATTTAATTAATTCAAATTAAATTAATTACTTAAGAATTAATCACTTTACCTTGCTTAACAATCATTAATTGATTAATCACAATCATTTATTAATTAATCAGTTCTTAATTAACCTCATTATCAATTAGTTAATCTTTAATTAATTAATTAATTATCCTTTAACTATTAATTAATAATCTCTAATTATTCGTTATTACAACTTGATTAAAAATTAATCCTTCCTTAATTAATTACTAATTAATCCTTAATTAACAATTAATTAATCTTAACTAATTGCTTAATTGATTACAAATTATAAATTAATTTATCTTAATTACTTAATTAATTATAATTAATTAACCTAAATCATTTAATTAATTAATTCTTAATCAATAATTAATTAACTATTAATTATAAATTAATTAATGTTTAATTACTTAATTAATTAACTCTAATTATTTAATTAATTAATTCTTAATTATTAATTAATTAATCACTAATCACTTAATTAATTAATTGCTAATCATTTATTAATTAATCTTTAATTATTCAATTAATTATCTATTAATTATAATTAAATAAATCCTTAATTACTTAATTAAATTAATTCTTAATTATCAATAATTAATCCATAATTAATTAATTAGCCTTTATAAATTAATTAATCCTAAAATTATTAGTTAATTTAACTTTAATTACTTTATTAATTAAAGTAATCTTTAACCATAAAAACTTAATCAACTTTCAAAACAAATCAATTTCATTAATTACTTAAAATTATTACACATTTAAAACATTTCCACTTTGTTTAAACTTAATTACTTTTTAAAAGTGAAATTTAAAAGAATACATAATCATCTCAAATTTTAGTTATCAAAGTGTAAAACTTCTTTAAATCAAATAGTTTAACATTATCATAATGTAGTTTAAATCAATTTAAATTTAAAATTTTAAAACTAGTTTGAAAACCCTTTTTAGACATCAACTTCGCTTTGGGTTCGATCTGACCCAAACTCGAGACAAATTCGAGTCCCATTCTTCTTCTCCCTTTTCCTTTTCTTTTCCTTAGCTTAAGTTAAAAAATTTAACTTCATATAACTGGAAAGGAAACAACTTCATAATCGAATGCATGCACGAACAAATCAACATCATCCCGAGCATTAACGCGAGCAAAAACCCCCCTTACTCGATCAACACTTCGAGTTACAACAATACGTCCCTCTCTGACACAACTCCCTGACACCGTGCACGAAGCACCAACGTCGCTACCAACTCCAGCGACACCGTACGCATGCCCCCCATCGACCACTGGTTCGATTCCGACCCCTGACCAGCCATCGCGCAACCCTAATCGAAATCGAGGCAGCTCGCACACATCTGGAACAACCACATCACTTGAAAACCCATCGAACTCACGACATTGACCACCGTACACCTTGAAATTTTGGCCACAACTCTGCAAGCCTTCCACACAACTATCCCCTCGATCTTGCCCCACTCGATTCATCATAAATTTCCCAGCCACCTCATTTCCAATCGTGACCCAATCACAGTGTTAAACCCTAGTCCACCCAAACTCCACGATGATCGATCACCTCCTCCACGATTTTTCTCAGGTTCACCGATCACCATACAAGCTCTAACCCCAGCCGCGACCACTCGAATCCACACAGTCACAAGATTTTGATCAAAATGTCATTTATGGTCATCCCAGAAATGCTTCAACAATCCCAATCTAAAATTCTTGATTTTGTTATTAAAAATCAAGTTTTTCAATGTTGATTTTAGTTGCATACTCGAATCTAGAAAACAGAATACTTGATTTTATCACATTTAAAAATTTTACTGCCTTTTTTCTTAGTTTCAGAAAAGTTTTCAAATTTAAAATCCTTATCTAAATCTTAGATTATGATCCTACAATCATGTTTGTTTTGAAACTTTAAGTCCAGTTGTAACCGGATTGGAAGATTTGAATTTTTTTTAGTTCTGGACTCTGTAATTTCAAAACAGAGATGAATATTCATTACAATATACACAGAATCAACATGCATATACATAGAAGCTTATACATACACATGCAAGCAAAGATTCATCAGAGAGGTCACATGTAGGATATAAACTTCCTAAATTCCTTTTAAATTTATGTTTTTACTCACCTGATTCTTGTTTTAAAAGCAGAGCTTACAACAAAATTTTTGCAAAATCTGGAAAAGTTATTCTACAGATCTTCACAAACTGGAAAATCATATTTCAATTGCAGAGGAAATGCTTTGAAATCTGGTGTTCTTATTTGCTTCTTAACTTGAATTCAAATTTGAGCTTTAGATTTGAAACTGTGGAGAGAGCTTTGAATTGCTTTTTACTGGAATTTTATTTACAGGCCTTTGTATTTTTGCTTGTAGATTTGGAAGTTTTGAAATGAACTTGAATTCTTGTTTTAATTTTTGGTTGAAAGAGTGGAGATTGATGAAATTTCATATTTGAATGAGGTAGTGATTTATTTCTTGCTTTTTAGAAAATGAGATGAGAAAATTTAAATGAAGAAGATGAAGTAAACTTTTATTGATTAAATTTTTGTTTTATTAAAATTGAAGAAAATAATATATAAATGTGACACTTGTCACTAAACATGTTTATTTTCTTAACACATGTTATAAGAGGGATTTACAAATTAACATATGTAATTCTCATGCAAAAAATAGATTTTTAAATGTTTTTATAATTAATTTTCTAATTTTTAAATACATTTTTAATTTATATAAATCAATTCTTTTTAAAAGAAATTAATATAAAACAAATTTTATATACTAAATAAAATCATAAAAATATACTTTAAAATCAAAGTATGATTTAAGATATAAATAACTATATTTTGAATTTCAATTTAAATATCCAAATTCAAATTAAATTTCAAACTCAATTTAAAATTCAAATTTGATATGTACATATAATCTTAACAAATCCATTTCCAATTGTTTATAATAATTATATTTTAAAATTAATATATATATATATATATACACACAACCCATTTATTATTATTGTTTAAAATAACTATTTTATCAATTTTAATTAACTTATTAAGGATATTATCACATTTAAATTTACTTTGAAATTCCGGAATATCACAGGTTGAGGTTGCTCTTCGTTGTCTTTTCTGAGGTATAAGAGCCATGATGTTGGATGATTTGGAGAATATTTGATTGAGGAATGCTTTGGAATGTTTTAGGGTTTTGAATATCTGATTGAGGAATGCTTTGGAATGTTTTAGGGTTTTGAATATTTTGAGTTAGAAATGAGTTTATGAAAGAAAAAGGATGCAAATGGTTTATGACCTAGGGTTTTTTGTCTCTATTACGTCGTTTAGTCGACTGAATTAAAAAGTTCAGTCGACTGAACCCTTTTCCTAAAGCTTTTGCTCTGGAAATGAGTTTGGTCAACTGGACATTTTGGTCGACTGACTTCTGTCAGTGACTTTTTCTTGCTTTATATTGCAATGCAACTAAGTTTAGTTTTTACGATGATTTCATAACTTAATATAACAATGATTTTACAAAATATAATACCAATTGAAAATTTTATTTATATATTTATTGATGATTACACGAAGATATGCATTAACAATAAAATTTCAAAAACAAAGTGATCGTCAACGAATATGATTTATTTTGAAGGAGATTTCTTTGGAGATTTCGTTTTCTCCTTATCTTCCTACTTTGATGACATGATCGCTGGTGATTGATTGAATTTGTGATCCCACGAGTTTGGAGTTTGAGGAGAGTATTGTGGAGAAGGACTCCATGGATTTCGATATCCAGCTGATGGGTCGAGCGATGAACACGGCTTTGGTAATGGTTCATATGCGCCTATTGGTATAGAGTTGCAAACTTTGACTGCAATTTGTTCCAAAAAAATTAAGCGTCTTGCCAACACTTTTTGTTCGAAATATAATTCACGTTGTAGGTCCATTTGTTATTGTTGGTAGTGATGAATATTGTCGATCTTCTCTTTTGTCGACGGCGAGATGAACATAGCTTGTTTTCCCTTCTTATTATCCGTTGTATAACCGGTATGATAGCTTTCCCACTTACGTATCGGTTAATATTCCAGTGTTGGAGTAGGTGATCGATGGTCGGAGTTATCCAAGGAAGGTGTTGCGTAGGAAAGGTGTGAGTTATCTGAGGATTGCGACACCATTACGATGTGATAATAAAATATATGAAACGTGTATTCAAATTGTATTTGAAAAGTGTATGCAACATTTCAAAAATTCATGTATATATAGGAGTAGAAACCTGTATTTTCCACGGTCAGAATATGAAATTAGTTTTAGACCATATATAAATAAGTTAATGATTTAAGGTAGGAAAATGATTTGAAAATGTATGATTTACAGAATTTCGAGCTAGTTTAATATACGATGAGCTAGTTTTTACTACTGAACAAGAATCAATAACTACCAAACTGGTAAACACATGAGACTCCCAGTAGAGACCATAGTTCAATCCCTGTCAACTTATTTTTTATTTTCAAAAATTTTGTTTTTAACAAAAAGTGGATTCCATGTTGTGACAAGAAACACCCATAGCTCAAGTGGCTATAAGCATTAGAAATTTAGGAATGGATGGAGTTTGAATCCCGTCATGGTTAGAAATCATATTTTTTTACGTTTTTGCATTTTTATTAATAAATATTATTATAAATCTTTTATTGAACAAGTTCTTTTTTTAGTTTTATAAATATATTTTCATTTAATGGTTTAGTGAAAATATCAACTAGTTGATTTTCTGAATTTACAAATTCTAAATTTACTAAATCCTTTTCAATACAATCACGAAGAAGATGATGTCGTATATCAATATGTTTGGTTCGTGAGTGATTTATTGGATTTTTAGAAAGGTTTATTGCATTAGTATTATCAAAATTTATTATAGATTTATTTAATTGTATATCGAAATCTTTTAGTGTTTGTTGCATATAGACGAATTGAGCACAAGCTAAAGCAGCAGATATATATTCTGCTTCATACGTCGATAAGGAAACGCAGTTTTATTTCTTGCCAAACCAAGAGACTAAGGAACGTCCAACAAAGTGACACGCCCCACTTGTACTCTTTCTATCCGTCCGACTTCCTTCAAAATCAGCATCACTATATGATACTAATTCAAAAGGACATTCTTTCGAATAAAATAGTCCAAAATCTTTGGTTTTTCTTAAGTAACGAATAATGTGTTTTACTGATCGCATATGTGATTATTTAGGATCTGCTTGAAATCAAGAACATAAACAAACACTCATCATTATATCAGGTCTACTAGCAGTTAAGTATAGTAATGATCCAATCGTACTACGATATAATTTTTGGTCGACACTTTTGCCTTCTTCATCTCTATCGAGATATATTGGTGTACTCATCGGAGTTGGTTTGGCTGTAGTGTTTTCCATACCAAATCATTTAATTAGATTATTACAATATTTTTCTTGATTAATAAAAATTCCATTTTCTAATTTTTTATTTGTAATCCAAGAAAATATGATAATTCTTCCATATGTGACATTTCAAATTCATCAGTCATTATAATTGAAAATTCCTGACATAATTTATCATTAGTTGACCCAAAAATAATATCATCTACATGTATTTGAATAATTAAAATATCATTTTTAGTCTTCTAATAAATAAAGTTTGATCAATCTCTCCAATTTCAAAACCGGAGTCTATTAAATATTTCTTAAGGCGATCGTACCAAGCACGTGGTGCTTGTTTTAAACCATATAAAGCTTTCTTAAGTTTATAGACGTGATTTGGAAATTTTTCATGAATGAAAAAAGGAGGGTGTTTAACATAAACATTTTCTTTAATATGTCCATTTAGAAAAGCACTTTTTGCGTCCATTTGAATTAATTTAAAGTTGTGAAAACACGCGAAGGTTAATAAAATGCATATGGCTTCTAATCTAGCGAGTGGCGCGAAGGTTTCTTCATAATCAATACCTTCTTCTTGATTATATCATTGCGCTACTAGTTTAGCTTTATTTCTAGTTATATTACCTAATTCAACGACATTATATTTAAATACCCATTTAGTACCAATGACCGATTGATCACTTGGTCTAGGAACAAGTTCCCAACTTCATTTCTTTCGAACTGATTTAGTTCTTCTTCCATAGCAAGAATCCAATAGTCATTTGTTGAGGCTTCTTTTATATTTTTAGGTTCTATAGTAGACAGAATTGCTATATAACCCATTTGATTTAATTGGTGTCTAGTTCTAATGTTTGAATTTACTTCTATAATTATATTTTGAACAGGGTGATCCTATAAAATTCTAGGTGAAGATCTTATATTTTCTTCATTATGAATAATGTTTTCGTCTTCTCTATTATTATTATTATCATTTACTTTTTGAATAATATCATCATTATCCAAGTGATTTTTGATATTATTTATATTTTCATTAATAACTTTATTTTTATTTATAAAGTTTTCGTCAAAAGAAACACGAAGAGTTTCTTCGATAATTTTAGTTCGTTTATTAAAATTTCGATAAGCTTTACTTCGTTCTGAATAACCTATAAATATTCCTTCATCAGATTTTGGATCGAATTTAACGAGTTGATCTTTACTGTTTAAAATAAAATATTTTGAACCAAAAACCTTAAAAGATGAAATATTTGGTTTTCTTCCATTTAGTAGTTTATATGGAGAGTATTTTTAGTTAGTGGTCTAACAAGCAGTTGCTACAGCTTCTGCCTAAAAATGTTTTGGTAAAGTGGTTCCATTTAATAAAGTTCTTGCACATTCCTGTAATGTTCTATTTTTCCTATCTACAACTCCATTTTGTTGTGGTGTTCTAAAAAAAGAAAAATTGTGATTAATTCCTTTCTTATTACAAAAATTTCTAAAGCTTCATTTTCAAATTCTCCTCCATGATCACTTCTAATATTTTCAATTTTTAAATATTTAATATTTTCAATTCTTTTGACAAATATTTTAAAGTTTTCAAAAGTATCACTTTTATTTTTCATGAATATAGTCCATGTATATCTAGAAAAATCATCTACAATAACAAACAGATATCTATTATGATTGATCGATTGAATCCGAGTAGGTCCAAAAAGATTCATACGTAATAGTTTAAGTGGTTGTTCTGTAGATATTACTTTCTTAGATTTAAAAGAAGATTTTGTTAATTTTCCTAATTGACATGCATCATAGATGTTGTCAATTTTGAATTTTATATTGGGTAAACCGTTTCTAGTTTATTTTTGGCTAATTTATTCATAGTTTTAATATTTATATGAAAGAATCGTTTGCGCCATAGCCTAGAATCATTTTCTTATTCTACCAGACACATATTAGAGTTATTATTTATATTCATATTTAAAATATATATATTTCCATCTCATATACCTTTAAAGATTAACTCTTGATTTTTATTAGTACTATTGCGTTTATTTTCTAAAAACGATATATTAAAACCTTTATCGCATAATTGACTTATACTTAGTAAATTATGTTTTAAATTTTTAACTAATCAAACTTCAGTAATGAGAGGTAAATTAGAGGTACCGTTGCTGTTGACATCGCCTTTGCCGATGATATAGCCATTGGAGTTATCTCCAAATGTGAGTGATCGTCCATTCGAGTAGATAATGTTGGTTAGCATATCTTTATTTCCAGTCATATGTTTAGATCAACCGTTGTCCAATATCCATTTCCCTCTCTTTCTAATTGGTACCTGCAAAAAATAAAGAATAATATTGATACCCACTTCCTCCGTTAGGGTCCTATGGGTTAAATCTTAGGAAGCCAAACCCAACAGGGTTCAGAGTTCCCTTTAAAAATATAATTATCTTTATAATGAAACAGTTTCCATGAATGATTTAATATATTTATTCTCAATCAAATTATTAATTGTTTTAGGAATCCATATTTTTATAGTTTTAATTTCCTTAGAAACTGTTGATTTAATATCCTTTTTAGACCTATTTTTAATGTTATTCAAACCTTTTCCAAATTTTGGTTTAAATCATTTTTTATATCCTAGTCCTGATTTATTTGAGGTAAATTGAGAATTTTCTATAATTTTAGAAATATTCTCTCTTCCTTTATTAAAATTAGAAATATTTTTAGAAATATTTTCTAATTTTTTTTGAGACTAGAATTTCTAATTCTAAAACTTTATAGCCAGATTTTAAATCTTTAATATCTATTGATAGATCATCATTCTTATTTTTTTGAATTTCTAATTCTTGAGTAATCATAGATATTTGGGAAGTTAAAGTTGAATTATATTCTTGAGTATTCTCAAGTTCCTCTTCTAGAATTTTCTTCTCATCTTTTAGCATACTCACTTCTAATTCTAATCTGTTCAGTTTTTCTATTAATTCCTTATTCTTCTTTTTAATCTGTTTTACTAATTCTATTAATTTTGAATTAATTTCTACTAAATCATCAAAACTTAAATCACTTACATCATCTTTTGTGGCCATGAAGCATACATTAGCTTGTTCATTGTCGATGTCGCTGTTACTATCACTATCCGATGAGTCTGATCCATTCCAAATGACTGAAAAAGCTTTTTTTCTGAATTTGTCCTTCTTGAATATGTTCTTTTTACATTCTGGACAATCTCTCTTCATACGGCCCTTCATATGACATTCAAAGCATTCCATGACTGAAGATGATGGTTTATTGCTATCAGTATTGTTGTTGGAGTTACTTTTGTTACTCCTAAACTTGTTATTCGTTTTCAATTTCAAAAACTTTTAGAATTTTTTTGCAATAAGTACCATTTCCTCTTCATTTTTATCTGAATCGTCTTTTTCTGCTTGAAATGCTAGATTCTTCTTATCTTGTGCTTGAACTTTCTTTGCCTGCAAATTCACTTTATATGACATTAGATTTCTTATTAACTCTTCTGCTTTCATAGTGGAAAGATCGTTTGCTTCTTCAATAGCTAAGACCTTTCTTTCCCATTCATCCGTTAAAGAGTTTAGGATTTTGGATACTATATCAAAATCAAAATTTTTTTTCTCCTGGTCCTAATAATGAATGATAAATATCTTGGAATCTTGAACACATATCATTAATGGACTCATTTTCTTTCATTCTAAAATTTTGAAATTGATTCTTAAGCATGGATATCCTGCTTTGTTTAACCTTGTTAGTACCTTCATGAGTTATTTTCAGTGTTTGCCATAATTCGTATGCAGTATTGCACATGCTAACATGATTAAACTCATTCTTGTCCAAGGTGCAAAACAACATATTCATAGCTTTAGCATTTGCAGTAGCATCTAATTTTGGTGTGTATGACCATGTAGAATATTTAGTTGTAGGTATAGATATTTAGATTGTGTGACATTCCATGAATCAAAACCATTTGCTTGCATATAAATTCTCATACGTGTAGCCCAATAAGTATAATTCATGCCATTTATTAGTGCTGGTCGTGCAGTGGATTAACCTTCTATAAAACTTTTGTTAGTGTTATTTTCCATATTACTAGAATATATCAAATAACTGTGTAATGGTTATTAGATGACGGTGCTCCGATACCAACTGAAAGTGCGTATGCCGAATAACTAATACTTAGGATCATGTAATATGGAATGTATTATAATCTAAATGTGGAAACATATAATAATAGTAAAGTAAATAAGAATAAGCATACCAGTAGTTTTTATATTGGTTCGAACTTACTGTTCTACGTCCAGTTCTAGACTTCCCTATGGAATTTCACTCAATAACCCCTCACTTAACCCGGACGAATGGGTATACAACACCTGAGCAACCGAACATGATTTTTCCGCCTTAGCAGCCGAAGAGGATTTTTCCGCTTGGTACAAACTAACAGGACTTCTACAATTTCAATAAAGATGTTGACGCTTAGTGTGCTTGATAACACTGATTTGTCTTTGATAGTACATCCTTTCTATAATCAAATCCTCAAGTATATATTGTGTGTGAAGATTATAAAGGAAGATATTGCTTTAAATCGAAGTATATAATAATTAACTCTGAGATTTAAGCAATATATCTTTGATTAGAAAGCTTTTAGATGCAGAAATATAGCCAAGAAATGTAGGTCAGAGAACAGAATAGATTGAAGTAAATTGGATGATTAAAATCATGAGTTTATATATATATATAGTATATAAGGTTGCTACTGTTCATGAAGAGTTTCAATCAAGGGTTGCATCCGTAACTCTTTGAATTGGATCGTTACTCTTCGCAAAAAGAAGCAACCCTTTAGGAAATATAGCAATTGCGTACGGTCAGTCGATTGGTCAAAAATATCTAGTTGACTGAATATTCAAAGTGGTGTGTATGTGTGCATGTCTGTGCAAAGAACACAAATTTAGTCGACTGGTGAATTCAGTCCAGTCGACTGAACTATGCTTTTTTGCACAACAAGCACTTGTGCACAATATTTTGTGTATATATATATATATTTTAACCTTATGTATAGTTTGTGCAAGCTACTTGAGGAGTGATTTTAACAATTTTAAACTATAATTACGACTCAAACAATAAAGATTTTTATAGCATACTTGGGTTTGAAGTTTAGTTTCCTTTGTAGTTCACGACGTGTGTACCGCTTTCTCTTTTTTTACCACTTAGATCGTCTAATCTCATTGTTGATCGTTGAAGCTTGTCATGAATCAAAAACTCAAGATTCAACATATTCCCCTTGATTCTAATGCTGAGACTAATTATTGGGAACAGGCTGCTAGTTGTAAAGGGAAGTTTTCTTTTTAAAAAACTTGGGAATGTGTGAAAAACAAACAGTCTACAGTGGAATGGTATCATTGCATTTGGAACAAAGTTAATAATCCCAAGATAGAAATCTGTTCATATTTTGCTACAAATATTAGATTACCAACTTAGGACAGACTAAAGAAGTGGGATAAAAATGTTAAACCACTTTGTTCCTTACGCAATAGTGGGGAAGAGTGTATTAATCATCTATTTTTTAAGTGCAGTTATGCCTATTACATCTAGAGTCACATTAAACTACACTCGGAATTCAAAACAATGGGCTTATGGATCTTAAGCATGCAGTTCAACATATCAACATCAATTTCAATGGAAAAACACTTGAGAAAGACTTTGAAAATGTTCTGCTTACTACTGTTATTTATCACATATGGAAAGAAAGGAACAATCGCACTCATAATAAAAAAAAACTTACTAAAGAGCAAAATGGTTATAGATAGAGTCGGACGGTCGAATTATGCTTTAAAAATCAAAGAAAAAGGTTAAAAATCAAACCAAGTTTACCCTTTTAGCTGAACATATGGAGACATATTTGCATATCCCGAAAGCCATCTCAAGCAAGTTGGAGCTTCAGCAGAGCAGTTCTGCTAAAGCTGGCAATTTTAGCTAATACAAAGATCTGGAGATGGATAATATGAAGAATTCTTTATATTTATGTCATTGGGAGCCCAGATCTACTAAGAAAATTGGTGAATCGAGCAACTGAAGATCGATGGTGGTTTAGAAGGGAAGAGGAGCAGATTCAAAGACGTTTTATCTTTTTGGGAAAGAGGGGGGAAGAGTGGAGCTAAAGAATATGGTTGAAGCTCGAGTGCCTTTCGCCATATTTAAGTGTTTTAAGTCTTTTAGGGTTTCTTGCGTTTGTCGACGGTAACCCTACTCTGGTGTTTTATGTAGAGACTTCCGGTATTTTACCCGTTTACCTATTTTTGGGCCTTGGGCCATGTACCGGTATTCAAAAAAAAGTTTATTTTTAAGTAAATTTTGGACTTGCTTTCCAGTATATTTTCTTTTAGCCATTATATTTCAGTTATTTGCAGTTATTTACTGTTAATTATAGATTTTCCAATTATTTACAGTATTTACAGTAATTTACTATTATTTACGTTTTATTTACATCTATCCTACGTTGGGATTTATTTTATAAATGTTGTTCTTTTAATTTCCTTTTTACGCAAATGGATAAGATAATAGAAAATAAGACACTAATATGTACTAAGATTATAAGAACACTGAATTTTCGTAAAATGGGATGTAAAATATGAGGAACTGTAATAAATTGGACTTAGATTGAAATAGGCAAAGTTAAGACATTTGCAAGCATAGTTATAACATGTAATTATAACTTAAAAGAGAAAATATAAGAAATAACAGAAGTAGCTTATTTTTAAACTTAGGCCTTGGATTAAATAAATAAGCAAAGTTATAATACACAGGTTATAATTAGAGAGAAAATAGAAAAGGCTTATTGTAAAGACTTACATCAAGTTAATAAGAAAATATAGCAGAGATAATAGAAGAGGCTCATTTTAAAAACTTAGAATAAGTTAATAAGCAGATAGAGCAGAATTAACAAAAGAAGCTTATTTAGAAGACTTATGATAAGTTAATAAGCAAATATGAAGTAGGGCCCACAACCAATAACATTCCTTTCATACTAGGACTGATTATTTCACAATAGATGAGGCTGGGCATGACCCTTTCAGAGCAGGACTGATGGTCTCACAGTAGGTTAGGCGAGGCTGGGACATGCTTATGCTAACTAAAGTAACTAAGGTGCTAATAGATAGAAATTCAAATCAGGGGATTTGGGCAAGGGGCGCAATTAGATTTTGTTTGGTAGGACCAGAATTGGCAGCATTCCCTTTCAGACTAGAACTGTTGGTTTCACAACACACTTTGGTGAGGCTTGGTAGGACCCTTTCAGACTAGGACTGATGTTCTCACAACGGAGGAGGTGAAACTATGCACACTTATGTTGTTTAGGGTAAGAGGGAGCAATAGGTAGTGCGAGCCTAACGGTGGTCGTGCGTATGGCCTCATTGCGGGGAGATAAGTCGCTATTGAGTTCCAAAGTGCTAGCAGGTGTCCTTTTGCTGTTGGACCTATGTTAGGGACTAGCTCACAGTGAAACAACAGAGGTAGAAGGCCGATCAAAGGGTAGAAATAGGAATTCAGCCTTATTAAAGTAGGGTTAGGAATTCAGCCTAATCAAAGCAGTAACCTAAGAAAAGTGCAGACAATCTAAGCGAACTATATAAGCAAAGAAAATAGTTAAACCATATTCCAGCTTTATCTTTTACTTTATTTCCTTTTATACTAGAACTATTGCAAAGTCTATTATCTTTACCTTGCATAGGAATATTAGTAATCAGTTTCATTCACTAGACTTTTAGTCTGACCCACTCCTCTATTTTCCCCTTCTCCCCCATGGGCCAGCAGAGACAACGGCAGTAGACTTCCAGCTTCCAAGAGTGACATTCTTGGAGATTCTTCATGTATTCTTCTTCTATTCCATTTTTCTTTTTATTTTATTTGGATTTACTAGTACTATTGAGAGGGATGGTTTTATTTATGTACTCTGATATTGTGATTGAGATGGTGTTTTTCATAAGACATATGTATTTGGTATTTTGAGACTTATTTTGGTTATGACTTATCTTATGAAGTTTGATTTATAAATAACTTATTGTTTTAAATGTTTCCGCTATTTTATTTATTTTGTCTTGTGAATCTTAGTACCTATAAAGTTTTAGTTATACCTACAACGCACCATATCTTTAAGTGTGCCCTTTTTGGGTATACTAAGGGTTGTGGGGTGTTTCATTTGGTATCAGAGCCTAAGGTTACGATTCTTAAAAACTTGTTTTAAAAATAAGGTATTTTTCCAAAAGTAACCTATTTTAAAAAAGTAGCATATCTTCAAAGTAGAAGTATTTTTCAGAAAGATACTCTTAATATAGAAATAGTTTTTCAAGTATAAAAGAGAGGTTTTATAAAAATCCCCTCAAAGTCCAGTTCAACCTTCTTCTGATTCCTTCGAGCCTAAATTCTCTTTTCTTTGCATAGTATAGCTGACTAGTTTCGTTGAGCTACGGTACCAGAGGTGCAAGGGGAAGCGCTCAATATAGCACCGGTAGGTGGAGATCCCTTTAATCCACCTACATCAGCCAATTTTTCTAAGCTATGCAAGGACTTTGCAAGTCTAGGAGGCAGAATTTTTTTGGCACGGAGGATTTCGAGGAGGTACGAGCTAGGTTGAATGACTCGGAGCGAATGTTTGGGCTGTTAGGATTGGTGGACCGACAGAGAGTTCAGCCTACATCTTGGCAGTTGAAGGGAAAGCTTAAAGAGGTCCCTAAGTCAAAAAGCTCTAAGAAGCCATGGTGGAAGATTAAGAAGGAAAAGTACAAGAGGAAAAAAGGAGGACCTTAGAAGCGGATCAAGAAAAGCGGGAAATGCAATAGCTGTGGACTGGTTGGTCATTACACAAGGGACTGTAAGAATAAGATGATGAAGGGAAGGTGTTACAGTTATGGATAGCCTGGTCACCTTAGTAGAGCTTTTCCTCATAGGATGGCACAGAGAGCATATGCACGTGTAGTGCAAGTACAGGCTTTGGATGAAGCACCTTTTATTAGTGGACCGGATCGAGGTAGGAAAATCTCTGTAGAAGGTTTGATCTTTATTTGTGATTTTTTCCATTCAGACTCTTTTCGATTCTGGAGCATCGCACTCTTCCATTTTGAGTTCTTTAGTTGATTGTTTGCACTTAGATATCTCCTTAATAGTAGAAATCATAGTTGTTTCAAACCCCATAGGAGGATCTACACATTTATCTATGATTTGTAGGGGTTTGAAAATTTTTATCCTAAGAGTAGAGTTTGACCGTGACACCTATGTACTGAGATTATCGGGGTATGAGACGATTTTGGGGATAAGTTGGGTATCCACTTATGGAGAGATAATGGACTACGAGAGGAGAGTCGTTAGACTAGTACATGTAGTAGTTGGACTCTCGAGGTTTCTTGCAACCCACATGGATCAGTCATGTTGAGCTTCCTTTATTCCCTTGATTCATCATTGGGAGAGCTAGATTTTGGTCTAGTCGTTAGAGATTTCCCAGGCATTTTTGATGAGGTTAGGGGACTACCCAAGAGAGAGATCGACTTTAGGATCTATCTTAATGAAAATGCTAAACCAGTGACACTGCCCATGAGACATATGGCACCTAGGTAGAGGAAGGAGTAAAGTAAGCAGATTAGTAAGCTATTGGAGAAAGGCTTCATCTGAAGGAGCACATTTAATTGGGTAGCGCCGGTCATCTTCGCTACAAAAGCAGATGGTTCCTTTCAACTTTGAATAGACTATAAGGAGTTCATTAAGCTCACCACTTCCTAGGATAGATGATCTTTTCAATTAGTTAGTTGGCTCTTTAGTATTTTCTCAGCTTGATTTAGCTACTAGATTTCATCGCCTTAGAGTCGCTGGCGATAACATCGATAAGACATCATTTAGGACACCCAATAGATTTTTTATGTGGTTAGTTATGCCATTTGGGCTAATCGACACCTCGGTCTATTTTGTAAATATGATGAGCCATGATTTTTGGAAATGTTCTAAGTAAGTTCGTAGTAGCATTCGAGGAAAACATTTTGGTATTTTCCAAGAGAATGGAAGAGCGTGCTATTCATCTAGGGGAGGTTCTTCGCATTCATCGGTTGAAAGAAAAATTCTTGGAGTATCACTTTTTGGCATAAGGAAGTGCATTTCTTAGGGCATAGAGAAGGTCAACACATGGAAAGGGTTTGAGAAACAGTTTTGTACATTTAGGTTCAGATTGTGGAAATCCAAAGAGAGGTAGGAAAAGTTTGGACATGTATAATAGATTCAGTTAATAAGAAAAGAGGAAAGCCCATGTGTCGATAATTGCAAAGAGGATTTAACGGTAGAGCCTAGGAACAAAAGACTTTAGTTAGAAAATGAAGTTACCAAGGTTTAGGAAGGGTACTCCTAGGATAGTAAGAAGAGAATCCACTTTAGGTTTAGCCATTAAAATGGAATTATTAGAATTGAAAAGTTGAAAAGTATAATTATCAATAATTTTAGAAAGAAAATATTGGGTTTTTGAAAGAAAAAAATGGTATGAAATTTAAATTGGTTTTTATATGGTGTAAATTTTGTTAAAAATTCTTTTAGAATTATAGGGCATATATGGCTCGCTAGTTTCTTTGAAAGTAAACAAAGATTTTAGAATAAAAAGCCTAAAATGTATTAAATATCGAAAACATAGGTTACAACATTTATTGTTGTAATAGATGGTTTCGTGGAAAATAAAAGGGGCATAAACTATATCACTATTGTTATAGTAAGTGACTCCCAAAGAAAATGTGTTTACAAAGTATATTTGATTTATTAGTATTTATTTTAATTGAATCTATACACCAGTATTTTTGGGATATAGTAACGGTGTTTTACGCCACATCTGTTTTGACCCAAATAAAAATGTGTTTTAAAGTTAATTTATACGTATAAAAATAAAGTGGTTTGTAAGTACACTTATTATTTAAATAAGTACGAAGAAATGTTTTCTAGTTGCGGATATATTAAAACTGTTTTTAAAATGAGTTTTTTAGAAAAGAAAAGGTGTAAGATATACACTAGAAAATTAATAAATTTTATACAAATTGTCTATTGTAAAATAATATAGATTAAACATACTTTAATCTATTGGAATGAAATAAACAATGGTAAAAAATTTCTATGAAACCAAATCACAAATAATGATGTTTTGTGCAAGTTATAAGGAGTACGTGAAAGAGATGTAGAAGGTATGGGAAGCACCCTATTTTGTATAGCCTATTTCAAAAAATATAAAGTAAGTTCCTTGTAAATTCACATAAACATGAAGTTCTCTTTTAAAGGATTCATAGAAGGTTTTAGCGTTAATAGTTTCTTAAGAAAGTAGTTCCAATATATTAAGATATAAAACCATTAGGTGTAATAAGAAGTGTAATAAGAGTTGGTTAGGAGAGATATTATATAGCACCTTTGTAGAAAATCTTGATTTGTAGTTAGGAACTCCTCCAAGGTTAAGTAATTGGAAGGTTTAGGAGTTTTTAATAAAATAGTTGTCTTAGCTACTCCAGTTTATTCAAAATTGAAAATCTATGAAAAGAAAATGTTTTGAAAACATGTAAGAACATTTTGAAGATAATTTAAATAAAAATGGTTTGGTGAAAAAGTAAATAAGTTTTTGAAAGCAAAAAGCTTAGTAACAGTTAAATTTAAAAATCATAATTTTTTTACGGAAAGCTGTGAAGGTCTTTAAAAGAAAAAGAGGAATAAGTTTTGAACTTAGAATTTGTAAGTTTTCCCCTCTAGGTTTAAGGAGTAATGTAAATCCAAAATGGCTGTAAGGATATAGGTCTAGAAAGATAAAATGTTAAGTCACCAAGTACCTTTGAATTTAATAGAAATTTAAAAATAAAAGTTTGAAAGGCAAAAAAATAGTTTGGGATTTGATACTTCAAAAATTCAAAAGCTTTAATTTTTGAAATGAAATGTTAAATAACAAATGAAACTTTAAATGTGGAGTAGATAAGAATCATTTCCTAGGTGTGATGGAAAAAGTGTAAGGTGATGAAGGAGATGGCAGTGATTACTTTTAGAAGTAATAATATGAGTTTCCATAAAGTGTATAGGACACTAATGAGAACCTAGGATTGTTGCTTTGTGTTTTGACAATAGATGAACAGTAAAGTGATATTAGTAAGATGGTAAGACACACATGCTTGAGGATGTATATTATTGATTTTGGAGGAACTTCGAAAGTGCATCTTCCCTTTGTAGAGTTCGCTTATAATAATATCTTTCAGACTAGCATTGGAATGACACTCTTCAAAGCTCTTTATGGAAGATCGTGCAAGTCGCCTTCGTGTTGGTTAGAATCTACAGAGAGATTGCTATATGGTCCCGACATGGTTAGAGAGACTTTGGAGAAGATTGATTTGATTAGGAAAGAATAGGTACCTCTTATCCTTATCTCTTTGATAATAAATTTTGAATTTCCTATTTCCATCTTTAGTTTTGAATAGGTTCTTTCCTTTATTATTCTTTGGGAGGGTAGAACTTAGGATTTAACCTACAGATGGTAGGATTTGATGCAAACATGTCATTAGAACATGTTATGTATGGATACTAGTGGTTGCTAGTAGATGCTAATGGACGCATATACTTACACTAGGTACTATTATCTCATAGGGATCGGCCTAATAGGACACTAGAGCATATGCATATGGATGTGTGCAAATTTGCATTTTTATTTTTTTATTCCATGGTTGCTATAAATGGATGATTATCACATGATTGTTGCATTTGGATGATGATTGTTGCATGCATATAGAACTATCAGTTATCATGAGGGAATTTGCATTCATTTGGATACATGACATGGACATGATTGCATAAAAGAAGGTCAATTGAATTAGTAGACCGCCTAATCTTTTGCATTAGTTATGGAAATTGACACTACACTAATTGCATATATATATATATATATATATATATATATATATCTCTGTGTGTGTGTGTGTGTATCATAAATCGCATTAGAAAAACTGAAGGACAATGGATATAATGGATGATGGTTGAGTAGTTCGTTGTACAACTTGGATGAAAATATTTATTTCGTTCTCCTATCCTTAAAGATTTTAGGAACGAAACCCCTTAAGGGGGGAGAATGTAACAACCCGGAATTTAAGCTATAGTAATTAATTAACGAATTAATTAAATAATAAAATAACTTTGTGAAATTGTTAGAATTAAGTTGCGGGAGTTACAACATTGGGTCCGTGGTAATTTTTTGGTCAATTTCCATATATAGATTGCCAAAATCGGAGCTCAAACGTAGAAGTTACAATAAAAAGAAGAATTCAGAAAATAAGAGGAAAAAAAAATATAAAGGTCAGGTTGACCCTAGGGATGACCTTCCCCATACATGGTTCGACCTACAGGTCGACGCACACACTACCAAGGTTGACTTGGCGGTCGACCCGCCATAGCATTTGGATGAACTTTCGTCCAGGTGAATGTATGACGCGTTTTTCGATTTCTATCCAATCCCATGCGTCTGTGCTTCCATCCGACGGTTCCCATCGAGCCTATGACGTGGTTGCACTCGATTAAATCTCCAAATCAAACGGCTTGAGATCCACAAGTGACACTATGAATAAGACCCTAGACCTAGCTATTTTTCTCATTCAGATTTTCTCCATCTGGGTTCATTGCCTGTGGCTGGACCCTAAAGGAATATTCTTCCAAAGAGAAGATCTTTTTAATTAAAATATTTTATATCCTACAAGTGGATCCGAGAAGGCCAAGGAAAAGAGTTAAGGACCACAGGGGAGTGTTTAAGTAATTATTTTCGTTTTTTAAGTAATTTAAATAATAGGGTTTTCAATAGTTGTAGTTTTTCTACAATTTTGGGATAACCTGTATGCAAGTTTTTTACGGTTTTTTAAAGTAAATTTTAGACTTGCTTTCCAGTCTATTTTCTTTTAGCTATTCTATTTTTGTTATTTGCAATTATTTACTGTTAATTATAGCTTTTCTAATTATTTACAGTCATTTACAGTATTTACTGTTATTTACGTTTTATTTACATCTATTCTACGTTAGGATTTATTCTGTAAATGCTGTTCTTTTAATTTACTTTTTGACAAATGGATTAGATAATAGAAAATAAGACACCAATATGGACTAAGATTATAAGAACACGGAATTTACAAAAAATGGGATGTAAAATAAGAACTGTTATAAATTGGACTTAGACTGAAATAGGCAAATTTAAGACATTTGCAAGCATAGTTATAACATGTAATTATAACTAAAAAGAGAAAATAAGAAATAGCAGAAGTAGCTTATTTTTAAACATAGGCCTTGGGTTAAGCAAATAAGAAAAGTTATAACACACAAGTTATAATTAGAGACAAAACAAAACAGGCTTATTTTAGAGACTTACATTAAGTTAATAAGCAAATATAGCAGAGGTAATAGAAGAGGCCTATTTTAAAGACTTAGAATAGGTTAATAAGCAGATGGAACAGAATTAACAGAAGAGGCTTATTTAGAAGACTTATGCTAAGTTAATAAGAAAAGATAGAAGTAGGGCCCATAAACAATAGCATTCCCTTTCAGACTAGGACTGATGGTCTCACAGTGGGTGAGGCTGGGCATGACCCTTTCAGAGTAGGACTGATGGTCTCACAGTGGGTGAGGCTGGGCATGACCCTTTCAGAGTAGGACTGATGGTCTCACAGTGGGTGAGGCTGGGCATAACCCTTTCAAACTAGGACTGATGGTTTCACAATAGGTTAGGCGAGGCTGGGACATGCTTATGCTAACGAAAGTAACTAAGCGGTCAATAGATAGAAGTTCAATTCAACGGATTCGGGCAAAGGGCACAACTAGATTTTGTTTGGTAGGAACCGAATTGGCAGCATTCCCTTTTAGACTAAGACTGATGGTCTCATAACACATTTAGGTGAGGCTGGGTAGGACCCTTTCAGACTAGGACTAATGGTCTCACAACGGAGGAGGTGAGGATGGGAAGCTTATGCTAAGGTAAGAGGGAGCAACAGGTAGTGTGAGCCTAACGGTGGTCATGCATGTGACCTCGATGCGGGGAGATAAGTCGCTATTGAGTTCCATAGCGCTAGTACGTGTCTTTTTGCTGTGGGACCCATGTTGAGGATTAGCTCACAGTGGCACAACCAAGATAGAAGACCGATCAAATGGTAGAATTAGGAGTTCAGCCTAATTAAAGTAGGATTATGAATTTAGCCTAATCAAAGCAGTAATCTAAGACAAGTGCAAGCAATCTTGTAAAGACCCGTAAATCCGTACTCCTTGAATAGACACTGATCTCCTTTGTTTAATTCAAGATGAACGAAAATACGAACCCTTAGGGGTTTTAGAAAAATTTAGGAAAAGGAAAAGACAGAAGAAGAGAGGAAATAGAGGGAAAAGAAAACAGATCATTTTTAAAATAGAAGAAAAAGAGAATAGAGAACATAGAAGATAGAACAGAAAGAGAAAATAGAACGGGACAGAAGAAACAAAACAGAACAACATCAGAATCTCACAATTCGCAGCGGAACAACATATAATAATAAATGAATAATCTTTAAACAAAGAACTATATCAGTTATTACATTTCATTACTTCATATCATCAGAGTGTACAACAATATACAACAACAAACAGTGCAGCGGAAAAAGAAATACTATATAAACTAGTAATAAGCCATGCCATCCAGCTTGCCTCTAGCAACTCCAGAATATCCAGAATATCCTGATAAACCTAATTCTTAACTGCCCGTGTGGAAATTGGTGGGCACCCAGAGTTTAGGAAGGAAAACAATAAACTCCAAGTCAGTCATGTGACTGGTGTGAGAACTCAAAACAGTTTATTTATCTTTAAAATCAAAATAGAGGAATATTTTTAAATTCAATTCGCAATGCTTTTAAAAATGAGACTACCATAAGGCCTCCCGCACACACACACAATGCAAACGCAAAATCGGAGGAGATTTCTCCTTATGATAGTCAAAGATGCTTGATACGCATTAAAAAGAAGCATTTGATATTATTACTAGTGCATAGTGTAGAGAAAAATTCATTTCGAAGGTAGAATATAAATCTTAGCCACCATAGACATTTCGAACTATGCCTACTATAGCTAACTATGTTCAATAGCAGGTTACCGCCACATTCCATAGCAGGTTATACAACTAAAACCGTACAAGTCACGTATTGTTTCTTTGGATTTCCAACAAATGGTCAGGCCAAGGAACTTCCCATTGCCACATGAGAATGCCTCTGGAAAGACATCCCCGAGAACCAAACCGGAACTCTGCCAACACAAGGCCGGGTTACCCCTAACTGGGTAACTACTGACACGAGCACGCCATTCCCCGATCGTAAACGACCTTTCTCACGGGATCCCGATAACCAACAACCACAAAGTAATAAACTCGCGGTAACCACATAGGTTAAATATCTGGGCTCCATACCATGATACCACCTCTATCCAGAAGGAAATGTACATACCCTAAAGGGAGCTACCCCTCATAACCTTGCCGCATCTTTCCTGTTTTGACCATTTCCGGGGTGTGAGGCTCGACGAAGTCACGTCCACAAAAACATACTTTATACAAAAGCCATGCTTTGGGTCAACAAATGATCAACACAATGATCACCAAGATAGACGATCAAATAAATGATCCTATCACAAATAATCAACACAATGATCATTTACAGCAACACTCAGCATGTCACATTACCAAATTGGGAATATATCGCTGATAACTTCAACTATATAACCTCTGAGCTCGTACGTCTCAGAGAATGGTGTTAAGCTAAAAGAATAAATTCTTCGCCACCAACAGAAATATATTTGAAAGAAATCGGCTTTATATCTCAATCTGTAATGTCAGACATACAATCCATACAAGTCTGTTCCGGGAACGAACAAAACCGAAGGCACTTACAAAGGAGTCCTTGCAATCCGGATATTCACAATCCTGATCGGATTTCCCATCACTTAGGGAGTCTCTATACCGCTGCAACTCAGTGCAGAGACAATCGACAGGTCATCCTATCACTCTCGCAAATACCGGGTCTTCAACACCGATCTTTAATGCAATTCACAACGACGTATCACATATTCGGAATGGGTTATACGACCCCATGGTCCTTTCCCGGTTAACCCGAATAGTGAGCGCTTATTCAAAAATAAGTGTGGCATTCACATTCAAACAAATCACATCAAATACCCATTCAAAGGGAAATATTGATAGTCGGCTATTGAACTATCAATTGATATGCACAACATCACCAGTTTCCAAATAATTTTCCAAATTATTTATTTTCCAAAATATCTTTACAAGATATATTATTTCAATATTTCAAATATAAATCAATATTTATTTTTCTAAACCAATCCCACTTTCTTTTATAAATTCCTTAGTGAATTTACATTTCAAAATATCCATGCATGTGATTTCAATAATTCATTTCAATTTATCTTCAAAAAGATAAATTCTCTAAACGTTTCATTTCACATTGGAAAAACGTTTCCATACTTATACATTCATAAGTAATTCACAAATTTTATTTATTTTCAACACTTGGAAAATATTCAATATACTTCAATCAAAAATAAGTATATATTTCATTCTTTAAGGAAATCATTCTCTTAAACATATTTATTTGGGCCAAAACGAATGTTACATAAAACATCGTTACGACAACCCAAAATCACTAGTATAGGGATTCGAAATTAAAATAGATATATAAATCCCAATACTATACAAAACATTTCCTTTCGGAAATCATTTACTATAACAACAGTGTTATAGTCCATTATTTCCTTCTATTTCTCGAAAACGTCTATTTCAACAATAAATGTTGAAATCTATGGTTTCGAATCTCAACACATTTTAAAACATTGTTCGATCGTTTTAATTCTATTTAAAACATCCAAATCCAAAACAATTTCTTTAACGTGTTATTCACTATTCAAAAACGTGAATATACTTCATTAACAATTTCATCCTTTTATTCATTTTAATTCAAAGGATTATTCACTATTCAAAAATGTGAATATAACTCCATTTATAGGTTTCAACAAATTTTCTTGTCAAAATAAGTCATTTGCGAATTTATAAAACAACGTTTATAAATTCCATTTCTATTTATTTATAAAAGCTTCCTTTTTATAAATTCTTTTATTAACCTATTCCAGTTTATAACTCAATTATAAACTAAAAGTTCATATTATAAGTTAAATACTTATAAAACGATTATTTTACAAAGATCGTTCTTTTAAACTTCCCAAATTATAAATCTTATAACTTATAAGATTCATTTATTTAACCAAATCTATTCTTCAAATAACTTCACAAATTTATAATTCTTACTATTTATAAATTCCATTTATAACTTCACCGTTTATAATTCTATAAATTTCATTCTTTAATGAAATTCATTTTCACTTCATTCAAACACTTATAAAAACTCGTTTTATAATGTCCATATTTCAATTTATAAATATCCATTTATAAATCTCTTAATATAATTCAATTTATATTATTCTTTTAAAACTTCTTTAATCTCCTTTATAATTTCATCATTTTGATTTATAAAATAATCAAATTTTTATAAATCCTATATTTAAACTTTTCACAATAAATTTCAGAAATCCCAATTTAACTATTTTATAAAGTCATTAATTCCTTATTTTCAAAAATCAGCTTTTAACTATATTTCTTAAAAATCATAAATTTTATAACTTTAAAAATTATAACGTTTATTTATTTATAATGGATCAATTCCAAAATATAGTATATTCTCAAAAATCACTTTAAAAATCATTTTAAAATCCCAAAATTTGGTCCAATGATGCTACACACCAAATAGTCAATCACGACTACAACGATATCATATATCGATATGATAATCAATCAAATATCAAAATATCTGAAATTAAATAAATACTGTTGAGGAATCCAGTTGGATCCCTCCAACCTGTTTTCCTGCATCCACAAACATTAGCACAATACCAATTTCGCTCCAGTACGAAATTATCGCGGTATATGGGATTTAAATATTATCTGCTTAATAACGGCGCAATAGGGTCTCATCCGCTAAACAAATAAATGCGGGAAATGAATAACTCCAATATATACATATGCCAATATATATATATTGCTATTATATATAATACCAATTTCACTGTTTATGAAATATTCGCGGTATATGTTTTTAATAAATAACATCCGCTTACTAACGGCGCATAATGTCTATTTTAACAATCAATAGATATTAATCAACATTCTAACATGCATTCAAATATTTTAAATCTAACTATTTAAAATAAAATTGAAACTGATTCGATTGAGTGAGAAGTTCTCACCTTGATTTTAAATTCCGTTTTAGCGATTTATTTCGAATAAAATTAAACGGACGTTTAATTTTACCCAAAATTCTCACTAACTCCAAACGACTCCAAACCAACTTCATCGCGTAGTGCTCGTCCATACGATTCCAACGCAACTGGTTTCGCGCGTTTTCGACCTCGTATGAAAAAGTTATTGATTTTACAAGTTTACACGATTTTTAATAACTATAATTACAACTAAATTAACAATTTTAACAACCTAAGCAACCTGGGCCCTTGGATCAGCTGCCTCCACATCAGGACCGAACGCGCAAGCTTCTTCTCTTCCCCTTCATTCACGTACAGGCCGCACAAAATAACCCATGAGCATAGAAACTAGGGTTTCGATTTGCAATCCCATTTCTCGACGAAACTCGATCAAACCACCGCCATCTCGAAGCTCTCGACCCCCTCCATACTCGGCCTCAACCATAGGAAGCTCGGCCTTCATCTGATGCTCGAGTTGCGTGCGCAGGCCGGCCACTTCATGGTCATTTTTCCGTTGATTCGTGAAGCTATTCGCGATCTTGACCGTTGATATTAAAGATCGTGTTGTGCTCTACAATTCTCTAGTTGAAACCTAAGGCTAATTGTCGACGGATTTGGAGTAATCGAGGGAGGAAGTTAGGAGTTTTCTGGCCGTTCATGGGGGGTGGCGGCTGCAGTTTAGAGATTAGGGTTTTGGGTTTTTTTTTATTTTTTTGGATTTATGAGCCTATTTATAGAAGAAAATCGAACACTATTCATCCGGAAATTCCGAACTCCGATTTACGCGCCGTAACCAGCGTTTCTAAGGTTTACCCCGCGTTCCGGACACAATGGAACAGGTTTCGGAAGCTAATTCGGACATCTGTGCGAGTTATGGCTGTAAACGCTCAATTTAAATTAAACCGATTTAAATCGATTTCTAGGCGTTTTAATTTGTACCGGACAAACGGTAAATCCAATTGACACGAAATTTGAAACCTTACAATAATATCACATTACGGATCCGATGAAACTGGTTTCGTCGAAATCCGAGACCTTTTGAAAAATGGCTATTTTAACTCGCCAAATTTAAATTAAAAATAAATTCGATGCGTTTCGAGCTGCTACGATCAAACGATAACTCCGATTGATACGAAATTTGAAATCCGGTAGTAACTAACTATTACGGATCCAATGGAACTGGTTTCGTTCAATTCTGAGACTGTTCAAAAATTGACTATTTTCACTAGTCGATTTAAATATTAAAATATTCAATTTTCACAAATAAACTTTTAGTTCGATTTTAAAAGTTCTAAAATATCGTTCTAACTTCAATATGATAAAATAAAATTTTACAAATCATTTTCAATCATATTTAACTCAATTTTTCAATTATTTCCATAATTTAACGTATTAAATTATCGATTTAAATTATCCAATTAATTCCAATAATTCAAATAAAAATTTATTCGACTTATAAATTCACTTCTTAATATTTAAAATAAATTAAATATTAAAATTTTAATTTCTAAAAATTCTGGGTCGTTACAATCTTCCCCCCTTAAAAGAATTTCGTCCTCGAAATTATAAGTAAGAAAAGTTACAGAAGCTATTAATTTTCCCAAAATTCATAGTTTAACTTCTTACAATAACTTACTAAGTTTTCAAATCATACTTAGTTATCTTTTCAAAAACAACTACTATTGTTTAACTTTCAATTCCAAAATCAAAGTTAAAGTTTTCAAAATTTTCTAGATTTTCTCAAATTTTTTTCTAACGCCTTAAATTTTCGGAAAAATTCGCCATAGTCTCCTTTGCGCGGCTCGATCCGAAAAAAAAATGACAGTATATATATCACAAATATACATCTCATCAAGTAATGAGGCATCCCGAAGGGAAAAAGTATAAAAGTACGGTATGTAATCCGAGATATGTACCTTATATTTTATTAGCAAGCATATACGGCTAATATAGCGCGAAAGCGAGCTCAAATGCGAAGCAAACGCGATCCACACCTACTAATCACTCAACAAACAACATGAGAATCATGCATATAGATAATAGTATCGATATACAACATATAGCAACATAATCACTATATATGTCAACATAGCAAATGAAACAAAACAACAAATGCAAACATCAACCAACTAACATCCATAACCAATAAATATTCATTCATATTCTCATTCATATTCAATGAATTGGTTTTCAATTTAATTCATATTTGATTCATTAACAGTGGATGTTATCAACATTCATTCTTATTCAATTTTAATTAGTTTGCATTCACTAATTCACAAGTTGGTTCACTTCCAAATCAAATTCAATTTTATTTAAGATTCACTTAACTTCCAATTGGATTTTAATTGATTTAGCTTTCAATTTCATTAACACTTAATGAATTATATACAATCAATCAACTAACAACCATATAACAATCAATGTATATTAATTACAACCAAATTCCTTTGCTTACAATTGGTTTAATTAATTGATTTTTTTATTCAACTTCCAATAACATTACATTTTAATGAATTAACACTTATATCCACTATTCCATATCAACTTAAATTTACATTTAATTGATTTACATTCAATCCAATTCAATTTCTAAAGTTGAATTTCATTTCTTTATTACAACTCATATTCATATATATATCCATATAGTTTCACTTCTTATATATATAAGTTTATTTCACAATTGTAAATCACTTTAATTATAATTCAATTCTTATAATTCTTTTTGCTTATACAATTCCTTTATTTAGATTATTCAAACAACTAAACAATCAACTTATATACTTTAATAATTCTGAAAAATTATTCCTTTATATATAAAATATACTCAAGGTAAAATTATTTCATTTACCCAATTTTAAAACAATACTGTGTCGAATTATCTTGTTTAAGAGTTTAGAAACCCCTATCTACGATAGTTAGCCAGACTACATCGACCGAAATCTATAAACAATCAACCGATAAGTCAACACAATACAAAACAATTTTATATTCACTATCAAATACGCTCTCATAGCTATTATTACACTCAAACTCAATCTAGAGTACTACTGACTCTATCTCTAATGAGTAATACCCAACAGAACCATGGTTGTCGCTTAACCATAAGCTCTGATACCAACTGTAAAGACCCGAAAGTAGCGGTCACAACCGGTAGGCTTTTCAACCATCTCAGCCCCACCGTGGCTTACACCGGTACCCCAGACCTTGCTTTTACGGCCAGCCTCTCGACTGTCTCAGGTTACACCTAACCAACCCCCTAAAAGAGGATGTGTGGGAGTAAGAGTCTCCCGTTCGCCACCTAACCGCGAAGCGAGAACCCCCCATCACATAGCCCAAAGCTTAGCAAGACTGGTGTGAGAACTCAAAACAGTTTATTTATCTTTAAAATCAAAATAGAGGAATATTTTTAAATTCAATTCGCAATGCTTTTAAAAATGAGACTACCATAAGGCCTCTCGCACACACACACAATGCAAACGCAGAATCGGAGGAGATTTCTCCTTATGATAGTCAAAGATGCTTGATACGCATTAAAAAGAAACATTTGATATTATTACTAGTGCATAGTGTAGAGAAAAATTCATTTCGAAAGTAGAATATAAATCTTAGCCAGCATAGACATTTCGAACTATGCCTACTATAGCTAACTATGTTCAATAGCAGGTTACCGCCACATTCCATAGCAGGTTATACAACTAAAACCGTACAAGTCACGTATTGTTTCTTTGGATTTCCAACAAATGGTCAGGCCAAGGAACTTCCCATTGCCACATGAGAATGCCTCTGGAAAGACATCCCCGAGAACCAAACCGGAACTCTGCCAACACAAGGCCGGGTTACCCCTAACTGGGTAACTACTTACACGAGCACGCCATTCCCCGATCGTAAACGACCTTTCTCACGGGATCCCGATAACCAACAACCACAAAGTAATAAATTCGCGGTAACCACATAGGTTAAATATCTGGGCTCCATACCATGATACCACCTCTATCCAGAAGGAAATGTACATACCCTAAAGGGAGCTACCCCTCATAACCTTGCCGCATCTTTCCTGTTTTGACCATTTCTGGGGTGTGAGGCTCGACGAAGTCACGTCCACAAAAACATACTTTATACAAAAGCCATGCTTTGGGTCAACAAATGATCAACACAATGATCACCAAGATAGACGATCAAATAAATGATCCTATCACAAATAATCAACAAAATGATCATTTACAGCAACACTCAGCATGTCACATTACCAAATTGGGAATATATCGCTGATAACTTCAACTATATAACCTCTGAGCTCGTACGTCTCAGAGAAGGGTGTTAAGCTAAAAGAATAAATTCTTCGCCACCAACAGAAATATATTTGAAAGAAATCGGCTTTATATCTCAATCTGTAATGTCAGACATACAATCCATACAAGTCTGTTCCGGGATCGAACAAAACCGAAGGCACTTACAAAGGAGTCCTTGCAATCCGGATATTCACAATCCTGATCGGATTTCCCATCACTTAGGGAGTCTCTATACCGCTGCAACTCAGTGCAGAGACAATCGACAGGTCATCCTATCGCTCTCGCAAATACCGGGTCTTCAACACCGATCTTTAATGCAATTCACAACGACGTATCACATATTCGGAATGGGTTATACGACCCCATGGTCCATTCCCGGTTAACCCGAATAGTGAGCGCTTATTCAAAAATAAGTGTGGCATTCACATTCAAACAAATCACATCAAATACCCATTCAAAGGGAAATATTGATAGTCGGCTATTGAACTATCAATTGATATGCACAACATCACCAGTTTCCAAATAATTTTCCAAATTATTTATTTTCCAAAATATCTTTACAAGATATATTATTTCAATATTTCAAAAATAAATCAATACTTATTTTTCTAAACCAATCCCACTTTCTTTTATAAATTCCTTAGTGAATTTACATTTCAAAATATCCATGCATGTGATTTCAATAATTCATTTCAATTTATCTTCAAAAAGATAAATTCTCTAAACGTTTCATTTCACATTGGAAAAACATTTCCATACTTATACATTCATAAGTAATTCACAAATTTTATTTATTTTCAACACTTGGAAAATATTCAATATACTTCAATCAAAAATAAGTATATATTTCATTCTTTAAGGAAATCATTCTCTTAAACATATTTATTTGGGCCAAAATGAATGTTACGTAAAACATCGTTACGACAACCCAAAATCACTAGTATAGGGATTCGAAATTAAAATAGATATATAAATCCCAATACTATACAAAACATTTCCTTTCGGAAATCATTTACTATAACAACAGTGTTATAGTCCATTATTTCCTTCTATTTCTCGAAAATGTCTATTTCAACAATAAATGTTGAAATCTATGGTTTCGAATCTCAACACATTTTAAAACATTGTTCGATCGTTTTAATTCTATTTAAAACATCCAAATCCAAAACAATTTCTTTAACGTGTTATTCACTATTCAAAAACGTGAATATACTTCATTAACAATTTCATCCTTTTATTCATTTTAATTCAAAGGATTATTCACTATTCAAAAATGTGAATATAACTCCATTTATAGGTTTCAACAAATTTTCTTGTCAAAATAAGTCATTTGCGAATTTATAAAACAATGTTTATAAATTCCATTTCTATTTATTTATAAAAACTTCCTTTTTATAAATTCTTTTATTAACCTATTCCAGTTTATAACTCAATTATAAACTAAAAGTTCATATTATAAGTTAAATACTTATAAAACGATTATTTTACAAAGATCGTTCTTTTAAACTTCCCAAATTATAAATCTTATAACTTATAAGATTCATTTATTTAACCAAATCTATTCTTCAAATAACTTCACAAATTTATAATTCTTACTATTTATAAATTCCATTTATAACTTCACCGTTTATAATTCTATAAATTTCATTCTTTAATGAAATTCATTTTCACTTCATTCAAACACTTATAAAAACTCGTTTTATAATGTCCATATTTCAATTTATAAATATCCATTTATAAATCTCTTAATATAATTCAATTTATATTATTCTTTTAAAACTTCTTTAATCTCCTTTATAATTTCATCATTTTGATTTATAAAATAATCAAATTTTTATAAATCCTATATTTAAACTTTTCACAATAAATTTCAGAAATCCCAAATTAACTATTTTATAAAGTCATTAATTCCTTATTTTCAAAAATCAGCTTTTAACTATATTTCTTAAAAATCATAATTTTTATAACTTTAAAAATTATAACGTTTATTTATTTATAATGGATCAATTCCAATATATAGTATATTCTCAAAAATCACTTTAAAAATCATTTTAAAATCCCAAAATTTGGTCCAATGATGCTACACACCAAATAGTCAATCACGACTACAACAATATCATATATCGATATGATAATCAATCAAATATCAAAATATCTGAAATTAAATAAATACTGTTGAGGAATCCAGTTGGATCCCTCCAACCTGTTTTCCTGCATCCACAAACATTAGCACAATACCAATTTCGCTCCAGTACGAAATTATCGCGGTATATGGGATTTAAATATTATCCGCTTAATAACGGCGCAATAGGGTCTCATCAGCTAAACAAATAAATGCGGGAAATCAATAACTCCAATATATACATATGCCAATATATATATATATTGCTATTATATATAATACCAATTTCACTGTTTATGAAATATTCGCGGTATATGTTTTTAATAAATAACATCCGCTTACTAACGGCGCATAATGTCTATTTTAACAATCAATAGATATTAATCAACATTCTAACATGCATTCAAATATTTTAAATCTAACTATTTAAAATAAAATCGAAACTGATTCGATTGAGTGAGAAGTTCTCACCTTGATTTTAAATTCCGTTTTAGCGATTTATTTCGAATAAAATTAAACGGACGTTTAATTTTACCCAAAATTCTCACTAACTCCAAACGACTCCAAACCAACTTCATCGCGTAGTGCTCGTCCATACGATTCCAACGCAACTGGTTTCGCGCGTTTTCGACCTCGTATGAAAAAGTTATTGATTTTACAAGTTTACACGATTTTTAATAACTATAATTACAACTAAATTAACAATTTTAACACCCTAAGCAACCTGGGCCCTTGGATCAGCTGCCTCCACATCAGGACCGAACGCGCAAGCTTCTTCTCTTCCCCTTCATTCACGTACAGGCCGCACAAAATAACCCATGAGCATAGAAACTAGGGTTTCGATTTGCAATCCCATTTCTCGACGAAACTCGATCAAACCACCGCCATCTCGACCCCCTCCATACTCGGCCTCAACCATAGGAAGCTCGGCCTTCATCTGATGCTCGAGTTGCGTGCGCAGGCCAGCCACTTCATGGTCATTTTCCCGTTGATTCATGAAGCTATTCGCGATCTTGACCGTTGATATTAAAGATCGTGTTGTGCTCTACAATTCTCTAGTTGAAACCTAAGGCTAATTGTTGACGGATTTGGAGTAATCGAGGGAGGAAGTTGGGAGTTTTCTGGCCGTTCATGGGGGGTGGCGGCTGCAGTTTAGAGATTAGGGTTTTGTGTTTTTTTTTTGTTTTTTTGGATTTATGAGCCTATTTATAGAAGAAAAGCGAACACTATTCATCCGGAAATTCCGAACTCCGGTTTACGCACCGTAACAAGCGTTTCTAAGGTTTACCCCGCGTTCCGGACACAATGGAACAGGTTTCGGAAGCTAATTCAGACATTTGTGCGAGTTATGGCTGTAAACGCTCAATTTAAATTAAACCGATTTAAATCAATTTCTAGGCGTTTTAATTTGTACCGGACAAACGGTAAATCCAATTGACACGAAATTTGAAACCTTACAATAATATCACATTACGGATCCGATGAAACTGGTTTCGTCGAAATCCGAGACCTTTTGAAAAATGGCTATTTTAACTCGCCAAATTTAAATTAAAAATAATTCGATGCGTTTCGAGCTGCTACGATCAAACGATAACTCCGATTGATACGAAATTTGAAATCCGGTAATAACTAACTATTACGGATCCAATGGAACTGGTTTCGTTCAATTCTGAGACTGTTCAAAAATTGACTATTTTCACTAGTCGATTTAAATATTAAAATATTCAATTTTCACAAATAAACTTTTAATTCGATTTTAAAAGTTCTAAAATATCGTTCTAACTTCAATATGATAAAATAAAATTTTACAAATCATTTTCAATCATATTTAACTCAATTTTTCAATTATTTCCATAATTTAACGTATTAAATTATCGATTTAAATTATCCAATTAATTCCAATAATTCAAATAAAAATTTATTCGACTTATAAATTCACTTCTTAATATTTAAAATAAATTAAATATTAAAATTTTAATTTCTAAAAATTCTGGGTCGTTACAAATCTAATCAAACTATCTAAGCAAAGAAAACTGTTAAACCATATTCCAGCTTTATCTTTTCCTTTATTTCCTTTTATACTAGAACTGTTGCAAAGTTTACTTTCTTTACCTTGCTTAAGAATACTAGTAATTAATTTCATTCTCCAAACTTTTAGTCTGACCCACTCCTCTATTTTCTCCTTTTCCCTCATAGGCCAACAAAGACAAGGGCAGTAGATTTCCAGCTTTCTAGGAGTGACATTCTTGGAGATTCTTCATGTATTCTTCTTCTTCTGTTACAGTTTGCATTTTATTTTAGTTTGGATGTACTAGTACTATTGAGTAGGATGGTTTTATTTATGTACTCTGAAATTGTTACTGAGATGATGTTTTTCATAAGACATATGTATTCGGTATTTTGAGACTTATTTTGGTCATGACTTATCTTATGAAGTTTGATTTAAAAATAAGTTATTGTTTTAAATGTTTCCGTTGTTTTATTTTTTTTGTCTTGTGAATCTTAGTCCCTGTAAAGTTTTAGCTATACCTACAACGCACCATATCTTTTAGTGTGCCTTTTTTGGGTATACTAAAGGTTGTGGGGTGTTTCAGACGTACTCGGTTTTATAACCTATTTATGAAGTTTAATTTCTACTGAGTTGCTACTTAAATGTTTCCGCTGTTTTATTTATTTGTCTTGTGAATCTTAGTCTCTGTAAAGTTTTAGCTATACCTATAACGCACCATATTCTTTAGTGTGCCCTTTTTGGGTATACTAAGGGGTGTGGGGCATTTCATTCCATATTAAACATTTTAATAAGGTGTACTTGCTTATCATTTGGGACATTCCCGACACCTTTTATACATACTATAAAAGACATCATTTATTAATCCAATTTTGTGTGTTGAAACAACTAAGGTTGATTTTAACGCAAGTACATCGTTAAAATCAACAACGTGATATTTACTTGTAGTTTAGAAATATCAATGTACCTTGAACGTTCTTTCTTATGAACACACGCTTCCTCTACACTTTAATTGAAAATCAAACTATTTGATATTTCTATCAAAATACTTATTCAATCTTGATGCTTATAAAATGATACTTTCGTATCATTTCTTGGATCATATTCAAAGACTCACAAACTTAATATCGCTCCCACTGACTTTGAGACATTTTTTGGTTAATATGCGTAAACAGCTTACTCTAAATCGTTATTTAGAATTTTCTTCAATATATATGTACTAAAACACTAGGACTTATCACGTGATAATTTTGTGAGTAAATTTGAATTGATTTGAACGTGTTGAATATCGAATCTATTATGCTAATTTCAACAATTGAAATTTGCGATATTATTCTTATCAACATTGCTTATTTAATTCCAACTACATTAGTCTTACTCATAAAGATACAGTCGCGGTCGATGGATCATATCCCTTCAGTACGACTATCAAAATCCATATTTTGATAGCATATTTGAAATTCTTTTTGAATTGCGCATCATACCATATAGAGTCAACACTCTCAATGGTTCAATTAAGCAATCTAGGATTATATATTTTCGGCATTAATAAGAAACTCATAGTTTCTCTTAGATGTGTGAGAATACTTATTAGACGTTCTAATGCTATGAGTTCGTTTAGTTAGTTAATTTCATTTCATCTCATATAATTAGTTCAATGGATTGTATCCAATTCCGTTTCACTATCAATAATTCCTCAAAGAAATTTCATCACAATAAAGTTGGTATATCTTAAAACAATAATTGTTTCTCAGTGCAATAGAATAGGTATTCATAAATGTTTTATGAATTTCTTTTTTTATGAAACGGATTTGGTTTTAGTTTACAAAAATTATGTTCGAAGCATAGATATGTCGTCCAATGACAGTTTTTTAAAAATCCTTTAGAAGAGATTCATACAAGATCCCTCATGAACAATTATAACGTGCAATCTTTCGACTTGCACAACCTACCAACTCTTCAGCATAAGATACGTTTGAGTTATTTATAAACTCTTATCTTGTAAAATTTTGTAAACTGTTATTCAGATGAAATAACATCGACCTTGTGTACTCCCTTTAAGTACATTACCTTATAGAAAGAAACTAACTCAACTTCACTCACAATTAATCGTACATTGTCCAACAAAGTTCAATTACTCAATATCGATGCATTATTATGTATCACATGGAAGATTAATTTTGAGATCGAATCTTTATTCATTTTAGGTACGTCCGGAACATTTTTCAATATACTCACTCATTCGACCAGATCAAATCATTTCTATCGCATGTTATTTTATTTACTTCTGTTTTATATTTTATAAGTTTACCATAGACATACTACATGTGTATCAAATACGCATGTCCATGACGAAGTTAATTCAACGGCGAATATGATGAAGTACGTGGAACCGTTTTGGTATTTATAGAATTAAGATTGCATACATCTATATGTATCAATCTGAAGAGTTCATCAACACTTATGATACTCCCATAAAAATGGGTGCATAGCTATTGTTTGGGATATAATTAAAAAGTATCATATGAATCAAAATCATACAATAAAATTATTTCTCAAAACTACGGCTTGGTCTATAATTCCAAAACAACCGTAAATAATATTAGATACTTTTGTATTTTCCAATGCATCACTTTTGTTATAAAAGAATTACCATATTATAGTTTTATTTCATAGACAATATTCATAATATTTATATTGAAATATAGCTATGTCTATTTTTTTAGTCGATACCGAAAAATAATCATTATTTCATAAATAATGTATAGTAAGTTTTGCGAAAACAATTTTCATATTATGATGCAATTAATAAGTGCTATATGGCATGCTCCCACTATTTCCACCATTACTATAATAGCGCACTAAATTTGGAGGTTCATCATTCACTTAATACAATTTGTTTATTTCATGCACTGCAACTATTTGCAGTGGAGAGTTCGTTGGTCAAAAATCTTGAGCTCAAAAAAATAGATCTCATAGAAAACAATTTTCTATATGAAAATACATTTCGTAATAGAAATCATATTTCTTATTCCAATATTAAGTATCAATTATAATTACAATTCTTGTTTCCAATGTTTCTCTATGAAGCAGAAGTGGCTATTCATTCTCTTCATCCCAACTGTACCTTAAATTACACCTATTCTTATGAAATTGTTTCCCTTTCAAATGGTCCAACTACTAAAAAAACCATACTACAATATCATAATAGAATCTTTACAAAAGAACATTCGATTATCCTTAACATTTAAGGACATCAAATATGTTGCACTTTACGTAAACCGATCAAAATAACATTTCAGTGATCGAGTTCTTATATATCTTGTAGTTTTTGGTCTTGTGTTACATTAACACAATATGATCCCATTTGTAATCAATCAGATTAAATACTCGATCTTGCACTAAGGTTTATTTGGTTTTTCGGATGAACTAATTTCATCGAAATATGATCCATTACAAACTTTGACCACTCACCATGTAACATTTATATGCAATTGTATGTGGATCAAATATTCATGTTATTGTATTGCTTTTAGAGTTTGAAACCCATAAAATGCAATGCATGTTCTTGACCAAATAAATGCATAAGTGATCAAACCACAAATGTACTCATTAACTGTAAAATCAGGCACTTTCATAGGTGTTGAAACGTTAACACGCAATAGGAATTTAATAGTGGGCATTATATTTCCATTTGTCAACTTTCAATCCAGTTCGTTTGTATAACTCATACCTACCATATTGTAATGACCTAAGTATGGTATATGTACCTAGAGTTTTCTCAACAAATACATATAGTTATCTTACCTTATCTTTTCAATATATTAATAATACTACCCATAACATTCCCAGCTTGAGTTTGCTCAACAACTATGGAGTATGCAAGTAATTTATTAATATGTATGGTAAAGGGCAGCATTACATTGAAGATTCATAATCTTCAATATATTGTATTGAGTGCTATTAACTTATGGAATAATGTATTTCTCATGAAATATCCTCATGGTTCAAGTGTTAGACACATCAAAAATCACAGTATACATATATTTACGTATGTATAAGTTTATTTGGGTTTCTTTAATATTCCACTTTTAGTTTGTACATTCATATCATATAAGTTTTGTTGTTAAATAACTTTTATATTTCATTTTACTTCTATTTTAGTCTTATGTATAATATTTCACTAATTAAATCTTTTTTAGCTAATTTTAATTAATTAACTCTTTAATTTATTTTATATTAGTATTCCAATACAACTTTTATATTGGACATCACTACTATAGCCTTTATAGTGTATACTTGTAACATCTCGCCTTTTCGCACGATTTAACAGACACACGTGTTAATTCAAACCATACGGAAGGGCGGATTGTTATGGGGTAAATAAGAAAAACAGAGAAGAAATAAAACAAAATAGAATCTCACAGAGGAAGGATAAAATATAATAGTGAAATATACAGTTTATAAAACAGTTTACAAAACATTTGATTCTTCTTTATACAATTAAATATCAGAGTTCACATACCAATAATATCAATGCAGCGGAATACAGTGTAGTGGAATAAAATAGTAGATAGTAGTACTACAAATCTTCGTCTTCATCCTCCAGAGCTAAAACTTAAATCTTGAAACGCTCGGACTGACCCGAGCGAATTTGAAAAGACAAAAACACTCGAGTCAGAACTAAAAGAACTTATGTGAGTTAAATCAACAGGAGTAAATATGAGTGCAGTAACTCAAGAGATGCTCGGGATTTACATCTCCTAAGGATCCGTTAAACTATTTATTATGTAGTATATTGCGCTATTATAATAGTGTCTAATTGTAAAATAAACTTACTTTTAAATAGCGTTAAGGGTTACCCATATAGCCCTTAACACAGAATATATTCCCATAGTCTATACAGTACCGTAATCTCCCCCGTACTGGGCGTCGTCAGAGGGCACTCCATAGGTATGGTACAAAGCCAAAATCGTATAAGGCGCGCTAGGGTAGGTGACACGGCACAACTAGGCAATGCCAGGGTAGATATACCAATTGCTATCCGGGCTGGTGGTAACGCGTAGCCGCAGCTACCGCCCACCTCGAACTAACACCCCCAAATCAAAGAAATCACTAGTGGCCACCGAATCGATACAAAGTAAGAGTATAGTATCGAATGAGTGCGTTCGATCAGAGGAATGACCTCATTGGCCCGAGAATCGCTCCTGTTTTAGCCACCTTATGCCAACTCACGGGAGTTGGGTCCACGTATTTACCTTACAGGAAACGCCGCTGCCAACCTACTTCATTCTGGGATCTCCACCGCGTACACGGTTAGTCAAAGTGGTTTTCGGTATCGATAGAGAGTATGTCCATATCCGATCCCGGTCTCTTTGCCAACCAATCGTTATTATAACACCGCGGTCATTTAAAAATAGTTTATACTTTAAACCAGAATAAACATTTCCATTTCAAAACTATGAATACGATATCATTTTAAAACCCAAAAATATGATATCATTTTACCCAAATAAAATTCTTTTCCAAAATCATACTGCTTTAAAAATTTATAATATCTGGAAACCAAATATTTGAATTATACTTTCAAAACATAATATTTCGGAATTCATAATATAAACCATAACTTCTAAAACTGGAATGGTTTGGATACTCAATGGTATATAGAATAAATGGTTTAACTTTAAGGTTACTTTGTAAAGAAAATAATTTCCATAGCTTTACCAATATATTTCTTTATTTTAAAGTCTAAACCAAAATTTAAATATCACTTTCAAGTTCCAAAACTACTTCAATTTCTATATATATATATATATATATATATATATATCCATTTGGAGTATTAATATTTCAAAACTAAAGTTGGAAATTTTTCTTTCAGCAAATTTAACGTACTATTATTTAGTCTTGAATATTTACATAAAATCCATAAATAAAACTCCAATTTCTAACAATTAAATATTTTCTTCAATTTAATTTATACTAACATATTCATTTTTAATTATCTTGGAAAAGTCCAGTTATAAATATCATATCTTAAAATTTCCAAACTTAAACATTAAACATATGATATAATTATCAAACTCCATTTTTCTCAATTTTTCCCTTTTTATTTAAGAGATTTATACACAGCTTAAATTCAAAATCTCTAACTTCATATGTATATATATAGAAGAAAATATCAAAATTAAAAATTATAAACCGTATTCCATACAAACCATAGAAATCACTTTAAAATATTTTATATATAGACCACGGTGCCTGTATATAATTTTCTATCCTATGGTCAAGTGATACGGATATTTATCATTTCAATCCGCAATTTAAAAATAAAATTTTGCGGTTGTATATCATTTCAAACCACAATCCCGAATGAAATGAAAAATGCATGATAACTTGCAGTTTAATGATATACAATAAAACATTCATTCATCAAAATCATCCATCATCCAAATTACAATCATCATCCAATAATAAATCAATATCAATATATATCTGATAATATATATACAGGTAATGATGGTCAGTTATATTCAAAATATATTTAACGACTATTAAACTAACAGTTTAGATTCAGTAGTAAATTTTATAACTGTCTTCTAGCAGTTTATATGCAAATAAATAAATTCTAACTGTCAATTAATATGCAATAAATAAACTAAATTAACAGTTAAATTAAATAAATGCGAATTAACAGATATGCTGAATAAAACATGTCAAAAAATCATAAATAAATTTCTACTCATATCCAAAATAAATTCAACAAACATAAAGACTTTTAGAAGTTGTGAGTGGGTTAAAACACTCACCTTTTGAATTTAAATTGGATTCAAACCCAATTTAAACCCAAAAATTTGACGGTCTCCAAATTGGTCCAAACCAGCGTCATCAGATCTGGAATTTAATTACGATCCTAACAAAAGAAATTTCGCGTGAAACGGATATCGTATGAGAAAGTTATTCGATTTAAACGGTTTGAATTACAAAATTAAATTAAAATACAACATACACAAATCCACAGCCACGTCATCATGTGAATCTTTCACGTCCAGGTAACTGTCTTCCCCCATTCGAAACGCAAGCATCAAAAATCGAACCCATCTCCATGTATTTGACCGGCTTTTGACCATCCTTCCACCCCTATTCCGGCCGCCATTGGTCACGACGTGGCCAGCACCGTGACGGCCTCGTCCAGCCGACCGCCGTGAGCCACCACCGGTGCCCCCAGAGCTACAGCCGCCGCCACCTACTCCTAACCCTAATCGATAATACAGAACGATCTAGCCGTTGAAATAGAGAATCACATATGCCGATGAACTCCCCTTCGTTCCCTCGTCAAAACCCAGAACCCGTTTCCCGATCCGACGAACTTTGTTACGGCGATGATGAAAGGCCGAAAATGATTTGAATTTTACTGGACGAACGATAGCTCCAATCGAAAAACCAATCACACCAGCAGATTACGAACACTGAGAACTATGACATATATTTTTATGGAATTTTTCTGGAGAGTTTGAATTTTCATTGAAATTTTGAATTGTAGATAGATCTAGGTTTGGCAACCATTGAGGAAGAGGAAGAGATGAAGAAAATGAACGTACAGACAAATGATAAAAGATGGAGGCTAGGGTTTATCACAGCATATATATAGACAAATTGTAGAAGGCTAGGTGGGCACGAGTTACGAACGTGCTAAGCGGTAGTTGGCCCAAAAAGCCCGTTCTGACCCCGGAACGAAATTTGTTAAACCCATATATCCAAATAGGTATTTTAAAATATTCTGAACGCGATGGAAAAAGTTTCACGTCCAAATTTGATCGTATGAAGAAGTTATGATGAAAACAAAATTTCCAAATTGATTTCAAATTGATTTTAGTTAAATCGATTTCAAGGCGTTTCGCGTTCGTACGATCAAACGAAAAGTCTGATCGATACGAAACTTGAAACCCTACAATAATTCACTGATACGGATCCGATGAAACTGGTTTCGTCGAAATCGGAGTCCGTGACAAAAATGGCTATTTTTATACTAATTAAATAAATTAAAAATTAGTCAATTAAATCAAATTTCCCATTTCTTTTTGATAATTGACGATTCTTATTATTATAAATTTTTCAATCACCTATACTAATTTAACAAAATTTTAACTTGTCGAATTTAAAATTTTAGAAATCCCCAAATTTCATTTATTTCACCAAATTATAAATTAAATTTCCAAAATTTTAATTAAATTTACTTTCCATTATTATTGTCAAATAGAAGAATTTATCATTGGATTCATATTTCAATCTGTAAATATTTCCAATTTCATCTGAACTTCTATTTACATAATTCCTAAATATTAAATTTCAAATATCACTTCAATTAACGTTAACGTAATAATCATTTATTATTTATTGCAGTTGATTATCAGTTACAATTAATATACTAAACAGATGGTAAATCTTGAATACTGGTTATCCTTAACGTTTTATTTCCCATTTAATTGCAACAACGCAATTCCAAAAATTTAACTCAATTAAATAGACAACTCTTTATATTCTAAATCAATTGCAATGGTTTAAAAGTTGCTAAATTTTGATTTCAGTAATCCCTTTAATTCGATTCAAAATCAGCAATTACCTATTAAATGCCCCAAAATTCCTATTCAATAAATCTAACAAATCTTTATCATCAATTAGATGAATTAAATATTGCAATCAAACTATTGCGTTAATAATTTTCGTTTCACTTTAAAGTATCTAAATTAGCCAATTACAATACTTATTACCCAAATAACTCCAATTTCTTCCAAATAATATTTACATAATTATTTTAAATATTGAATCCATTTAATTGCAATAAATTCAATTGATTGCAAATCAATTCCAAATAAATTTGATTTTTATCTAGTTACAACTTAATATTTAATCAATTTTCACTTAACTAACAAAGTCATTATTACTTAGAATTTCGTTACATTTTATATTTTCACATTTTCATTTTGGTTTCATTTCTTTTCCCACATAGTTTATTAAAAATGGGATTTTCCTTGGTTACAACTTATTTGGATCCAATTATTCTTCATTTACCAATTTATTCCACTTTAACTGCAGTAATTTTGGGGATAAATTGAATTTGATTCCAGATTAACATTGACAACTAATAAAATAAGTAAAGTACAATAATTATAGTCATTAACTCTAATTCACACGTCTACATTCAGTTACTATTAGAAAATCTTATTGCATTGGTTTTATACAATCGCCATTTACTTTACATTTCATTACTATTTAATATATATTTATTCATAAATAAATTCGATATTCATTCTTCTTTCCTCCTATTGATAAATAACCTAGTATACATTTTACATATATTCGTTTCATTTCATTCATTTATGGGCATTGCATTGAAATTTATTTATTAACTAATATCAACGTTATTATCATTAATTTAAATTGGATTCCCAATTTTATTCAATACCCTTAATCAAATCCCTACATTTGTATTTCTCATATTCCATAAAATCAAATCATAACATTTAAATGATTTTATTAAATTGGAATCTAATTCAAGTCGTAATCTATTAACTGGAACTAATATGATTCCTTAATTTATTCCCATTTACCGTTTAAAAATCTTTCATTGCATTAAAACCGTTTAACATTTTCATAAATTTCTCATATTAAATTCCATTTCCAGGTGAGAATCCTTTTTCTACTTAATTCGTTTGGATTTCATTCTAAATTAAATTAGAAATCCTATTAAATTATCACATTTAAAATCATCGAATTTAACGGGTCGTTACAATACTATAACCTTTATACTATAACACATATATCTTATATGTGTGTATTTTTATTTAATTAATTAACCTTTAATTAATTTATTGATTAAGCAATTTCAATTAAATTATATTAATTTCAAAAATCTATCGTATATATAATATATGCTTATGTTATCTTAAACACTTTAGCGTAACATAACATATATCAATATATATAATACATGCATATAAGTAATTAATTAACTCATTTAATTAATTTATATTATTAATCTTATTAATAATTTCAAATTTCGAAATTAATATTTACATAGTTTCTAACGTTTTGAACTTTTCATTACATTTTCAAACATTTTGAAAATTTATGTTATATTATATACTTTTATAATAGACATGTTTTTAATTTAAATTTAACTTTCAAATTTAAAATCATGTCTTAATTTTCAAAACTATTTTGAAAATTATCCCAAGGCACAATTCAAATTGGGCCTTTTCTATTAGGGGCAACCATTGGGCTCACATCACCTTTCAGGCCAGGTAGGTAACCAGGTAGGACAGAGTACTTGATTACCCAATTCTAATCCTGGGCATCACCTTTGTAGACACCGTACTAAGTACACAAGCTTAATTAGATAGCCTAACATGATTAATTTAGACCACATAGGCTATTGGACTCTAATACCATTGTTGCTCCTACCCAAATTCCTTTGGGGTGACACAACTTAATACCTCACAAGTGGGTTTTACATGTAGCTTCTCCACTAGCACAACCATCACAGGACATGTAGGGTTAAGAGGCAATGCTTCGTCACAGATCACAATGTGGGAACCCCCTATTATGCTAGTTTTAGGGTTCAAACTGGGGACATCCTATGTACCAGGTGAATGCCTCAACCAACCTCGCTCTAATACTGTTAAAGGAACAGGACTAGCCCGTAGTGGGAGAAATGAATTTTAATTTTTTTCCATTTTGGATCATTAATGGGCCTATGAAGTGTAAATTCATTTAGAACTTTTCTAAGTTTCTTTTAAATAAAATCAATATTTTATTTAGTTCATAAATAAAGTTTTACTTTAATTTAATGCGTACTTAAACTAGAGTATATCAAATATACTCTTATGTACATATTTATGTGTAATGGAATGAATGTATCAAATACAGCTATGTTGTGAAACATAAGTGTAATATATAAGAAGTGTAAATTTGTGTAACTAAGCATGATAAATTTTAGAGAAGGAAAACCTTTGATTTTCTTTCTCTTGACATGTATAATAAATTGAGGAAAGATAAGGCTATAACTATAGAGAAAGAAATCCTTACATTTCTCTCTCTTTTTTACTACATTAAATGACATAAAAAATGGCATTTACAATAGAATTGCATATGCCTTTGTTGTCTATGTTTTTTAAGTAATAAAATATACATATATAGTAATTGATAAGTTTACACATACACATGTTAAAATAAGTTTTTCTATATACATGAGTTTGTCAAAATAAGAATTAGCAATTGTAACAAAGGTTTCAATTAAGGAAAAGCTTGAAATTAAATTTATAGTTTCACAAAAAGGTCCGTTTTGATTTAGAATAAAATAACATAAACACATGCATATCTATATGTATAAATAATTGCAAGTTAAATATTCATTTTAAAATTATACATACATTTATATATATATGTATGAAGATTGCAATTTAAGTACCATCTATATTTAAATTTAATGCTAACAAAATGATTCAATCTTTTAATCTTAGGTATGAAATAAAAGTCTATAACTTTACATAATTGACCGCTTACAAATTATAAAACAAAAGGAAAATTTTAATTTTATGACTAAAACATGTAAATAAATCATTTTGGAAATTAACTATGCAACATTGGAAATTAATTTTACTATATTAAACCACTAACAAATATAGTTTATTAATGTTTATGTATACAGATGTTAAAGTTTTTTCATATACAACATTACAACATAATAAAATATTTTCACATTCATTTTTTCTACAAATCCAAAATATTGACGAAAAAAATTTCGGACAACTTAGGAATATACAAATTTATTATATGATAAATTAGATTCGACTATACAAAAGGGATACATAATAAAACAGATAAAGGATTGAAGTCAACCACAATAAACATATAGTCAATGGATATGTAAATAAGGAGAGATTCAAATTAAACCCACATGATGATTATATAATTAAATGAGATGAATAAAAAAGGATCTAAATTATATTACAAGAAGAATACACAAGTTAGAAAAGATACAATACAAAAAAATCTAAACGTTTTAAACATGATGAGATGGAAGATATATAAAATGAATAAATATGGACCATTTCAATATGAGAGTATACAAACAAATGAAACTAGAATTACCAAAAATGAAGCCTATAGATGTTGCAAGGATCAAGAGGAATAAACCACTTTTCATAACTGATTTTATGTGTATTTGATTTTAGGAATAATTGAAGCCATAGAAGATTTCATACTTTCAGCCATTAGAGAAGGAGAGAACCAGAAAAGTCACGGAGAGAAGAATAAAAAATGATAAACTCAATTATACGTACAGATTGAATTAGGGAATACTTTTTATTTGAAAGAAGGAAAGCTTTCCAATTATTTAATTAGTTATTCTCTAATTAATTCTCTTTATTAATTTTCACTTTTCACACTTATTTCTTTACATGTTATGGATGAAAATTACGTGCCATCAAATGACATAAGATTCCTTAAATTAACATATGTAATTATCTTTTGTTTAATTACAAGATATCACTCCTAAACATTAAATAAAATAAATAATAATTAATATTTCTCAAATACTAATTAATTCAATTAATTTACAACTTTTAATAAATTAATTAAATCATGTGGTTTTTCGAAGAATACATCATTACAGTTGTGCAACTCAAAGGTGTAAATTTAGTCAGTGATTAATATTGAATAATTCAAATATTAACGTCCACACATCACTTAGCAGGTGGTGTGACATTTTGGCTGAATTCATCGCTTACATCTTTTGGTAAAATCCAATTTTACTTATTATAAGCGGTACCTAATAGTGACAATTATTTAAACCAATTCTCTTCGTCAAAATTATATCACTTTTGATTTATGAAATTTGGTGATGTTCAAAATTCCAATATCATCCACATTCAACTTTATAGTCCAAACACAAAGTCCTTGGTTAATTAATAACAATTATTATTAACTGAAATGCTTTGGCCAGAGACTTCGACTTTGAGTTGACTTCGGTTGACCATGGTACTAACCCTATATAATTGAGGAGACGAATCCTCTCTGGAATAGTGCTTCACTTCTAATACATCCACTCCACTCAATTATAGTCACTCGATGGAATGCCATGCTATGATTTGACTATAATTAAAGTGGAGCTTTCATACTAAAGATCCATATTATTCTCAAGTGAGGGAACTATAAAAACTAGTCACATTGATATTTTCTGTTTGACCTTAATTATATTAACCAACAGAAAACTATTAAGCGAGTCGTTTCATAGTTATCCAATAACTATCAGTACTTGACCTCTAGGTGCCCCCAGCAGTCATGAGTAATATACTGCCCAACATTTGGAGAGCGTTACTACTCTAGTCTCAACGGATACAATGATATACAGTCTCGATGCATCATGACTACGAACATTTAAAATGGTATATTTGTTTTATTATGATAAATTACTCACAGTTACAACGCTTTGTAACTACTATCACGAAATATGCCATTTATGGATTTTTTATTAAATATAATTTTAATTAATTAATATAACCACATTATATCAAGTATATAATAGAAAGAAACACCTTTATTATGAACAAGATTGTTCAACGAGTTAGATGTATGTAACAAATTGCATAATTGCCCCTAGGCCATACCCCTAACTCTATCATTACCCATTTTTAGTCATTTCTAATACATTCGAACTAGTAAGTCATAAAAATATTTCTTTCTTCACAAATTCCTTTTTTTAAAGATAATATTTATAGATAAATAGTTCTTTAATAAAATCATCCACTAGCTTTGGATTCATTTGGAGTTGTACCCATTTCGATTGTATAATGACAAAGACGATAATTTACTAAGTGCGTTATCCTATCTTCCTAAGCAAACATTCGATTATCACTTAGAAGATTATTCCGATTTTCACAAAAGAGATCCAAACTCCTTCCCGAACTGTCCAAGAAAATTTTACTTTCATATCCATTTTAAAATATTTAAATCTTAAAATCTCTTTAAGTACAATTACTACCACTTTTACAAAATCATTTAAATCTTTATCAAAGCCACCGAGATTTAATATTCTCAAAATCCTTTTCATTTTTTTATATGGTTAACTAAAGATTTTCTTTTAGCTAAATGCATTCTGTTCTAAATCCAATTTCAACCCTACGTCTCCTCGATAACTATATAGACTTTTGAAAATCATTCTTTTTATATATAAAATATATCCTAGGTAAAATTATTTCATTTACCAATTTTAAAACAATTTTATGTCAATTGGACTTGTTCAAGTATTTAGGAAATCCCTATCGATAACGTTGGCCAAATGCATTGACCAGAATTCTTTAATCACTCAACAGATCAAGCAACATAATATAAAACATTTTTACTCACTAACAAATATGCATTAATGTTTATAATACACTCAGGCTCATTTCTAAGGTCTCACTTACCCTATATCAAATGAGTATACCTTGCCAGGGCCAAGGTTCTTGCTTAAAATTTAGCTTTGATACCAAATGTAACAAATCGTAGGCTTTTCAACAATCTGGTAGTGTCGGCAAGTAGGCATTTCAACCATCTCAGCACCACCATGGCATTACACTGGTACCTCGAATCTGCTTTTATGGCTAGCCTTGCGGCTAGAAACACCTAGCAAACCAACCCATCAAGGCTTTATACTACCTCTCCGGGGCGTGTAGGGGTAAGAGTCTCTTGCCCGCCACCATACAGAAAGCGAGAACCTCTTATCACGTTAATCTAACTAATGGACACAGATCTGATCCCAGTCTCTCAATACAAACAATCGATAATTCCCGATCGACTCATTCCCGGCTCTTTTGGAATTGAGTACTCGACTCATCGTTGGAGAACTTAGATTTATATTCGTACTTCCTAAGTCAAATTAGGTCAAACTTGATAGTTAGTTATTTAACTATCAAATAAACAAACAACAAACAATTCAATTTGAGATTTACTTATCCATAGCAACCACTAAGCCTCAGTACATATTGCTTAATAAATCTCTTTCAAAAACATTCATATATTTATCTTTCTATCATTAGTATATTCATGGAATATTTGTAAGATTTTCCATTACCAAATACTCTAAAAAGGATTTAACTGCATTATTTAAATTGGAGAAAAAGAAAACTCTAAGCACCATTCCTTTGGTGTAAAATATGGAGTGAATATCTCATACCATTATTTATAAAAGGTCGGCCTCGAGAAACCCAAACCTCAAATTCACATTTTATTTATCTGAAATAAATTCTTTTATAAATTTTCTTTATCCAAGAAACCCTTTCTTTAATCCAAACTCGTTTAAGAAACATTTGTCAAACTCCATACCCATTTATGAACTCTTTATAACTATTCAAACCTAGTTATGTAACTTCTTTATAAACTTTCAAATCTTGTATAAAACTTTTCTTTATAGACATTCAAATCCATTTATAAATCTTTGCATAAACATTAAAAAACATTTCTAAAACTCCCTTTAATGAATAACACAAAATTATTTAAGAACTTTTTAAACCAATTGTCAAATCATTCTTCAAATATCTTGTTAAAATAGAATAGCTTTGAAGACAATTTCAAAAGAAAATGAAATATTTACTTTGCAAAACAAAATTGAGGCTCAATGTCTACAATGGATCATTAAATTTGGGTTTAACTTGTCTAAATAATATAATAGATCTGCCAAACATCTGATATATAAGGGATTCACACATAACAAAAAATCGATCATGGGTAGATGCCCAAGCTTTAAATATAGGTAGATCAATTATTGGTGAAAAATGTACGTATATAAGTATATTCTATATGCTTAAGTTACAATGACCCACTAATTAAAATTAACTTCCTTGTGTTTATTAAACCGATATCCAGTATTTGTGCTAAACACAAGTCACTTATTTCTATAATTACTACTTTAATTCATTTGGCTACTTAATGGTCCAGACAGAGATCCTGTGATTTAAAATTACTTAACTTAAAAGGAAGATTGATTTAAAACATAACCAATTAAGTTTAAAATAGTTTTGAAAATATTAAATTATATTTAATTAGCTTAAACCCTAATTATATCTTAACTAAATCAAGATTAATTCATAATTAAACATTAATTAACTTAGTGAACTTGGTTAAGTCCTAATTAACTTCCTGCTAATATTAGTTAAGGTTTGAACAATTCATTATTAGTTAAATCCTAATTAACAAAAAATCAATTAAATAACTTAATTAAATAATTAACAATTAACTAATTAACTTAATTAAATAATAATTAATCATTAAATTAATTCTTAACTTCATTGATCACTAGTTAAAACCTTATTAATCAATAATTAGTCATTAACCTTCCTTAAGTGTTACTTAACCTCTATTCACTTACTTAATTACTAATTAAGTGATAATTACACTTAATTTTTTTATTAAACAATAAAATATTAATTTAACTAAACTTAATCTCTTTTTATGCTACTAATTAATTTTGGAAAACATTTATAAAACCATTTTAAAAGAAAAAATTTTAAAATGAAAATCGGAAATTGTGTCGAACCGTGTCTACAACGACTATCACTATGAGCGCAGTTTGCTTAAACAAACTTTAAGCATAAATACTTGCTTATTCTTTCTTATTTCATGTTTAGAAATATAACTTTTGAAGTTTTTGAGACTTAGAAACAAAGATAGAAACTTTGAAATAATTTCCCAACTTTTAAAAAAGCAAACCTAGTTTTTGATTTCAAATCGGATCTCACATCCATCCCAATACACAAAGTTGTTAACTTTGTTTCAACTCAACATACTTTGGTTCTTAGATCATAACCATACATCCATACTACCATTCTTTTGACATCACAGTGAAACACATACATAAACATAAGGTTATACGCTTACTAACTCGACAACATCACATTCAAATCTCAAATTCAACACCAAACACAAACATCCATCAAATCACCATCGACCAACATAATAACCATTCAATTTTCTCGTCATATTATCATAACAATAACACATCGTAATAAAGTCAAAAACTCTTCAAAAACAAAGCATTTTTACCCACCTTTATGCTAATTTACTTCACTTGAACTTCGATATAACTCAGCAGCGCCTCTACGCTCGACTCTAGCTTAAATATTTGAAACTTTGGAAGGGTTAAGGCCTTAGAATAGGTTTGGGCAGAGGTGATTTGGCTTGGCTAGAGCTTCATGGAGTAGTGACGGCCTTGGTTTTTGGAAGAGAGGATGCTAAAATGAAAGTATAAGAAGTATAGAAGGTATGGAAACAAATTACAACAGAAAATGCTAACTTTTTCTAAAAATTTTAAACCATAAAAGCCATGGAATTTTTAGAGAATAAGGCTTAGAAAAGAATGAAGTTAGAATGTAAATGAAAATGTGTGTGTGAGGATGTGTATTTATAGATGAAGGAAAGTAGGGAAATTACCATTTTATCCTTAGTTTAAAATGTCATAACGTGTTATTATTTTGACATGCCACATCCCCACCTTCCTTCCCCTCATATGTCACATCTCACACCTCCGTAGTCACATGCAATAAGCTATGATAGGTAACGATGATGGTATGTAAGGAAATGATAAGAGATAATGGTATGATTTAATATATATATACACACACACACATATAAGTTATTATTTTAAAACCATGGCTTGCCACATCACTTACTAAACATAATTAACATAAGATAATACATAATTATGTATATTATTATATGGTTAATTATCTCTTATCTATGTGTACTTATAGTGCATAAAGGCGAAAAATGTTCCTGACAACTTCCGGTGTCAAAAAAGTCAAAGTTTTGGAAAACGTTCTTCGGGTCACATTTTCTATTTTTCTACGAACTATCTATATTGGTAAACAAATTTTAAAAACTATTTTACCATCATTATTAAATAATTATAATATATATATTTTTAAATATGTAACGGTACGTAAATTTTAACAGTTTTAATAACGTAATTAACTGAAATTTTTGATGAAATTAAATAATTAAAATTTAGCAATGAAAATTTGATATTTGGTATGCATCTATTCAAACATAAAAAATGGCAAATTCTCATTGGTAAATATGAAAGTTAGTTCTATTGGGTAATTTTCAATTTCAATTTAAATCAGTTAATTGATGTAAATAAATTGTTTTTGAAATCTGAATATTTTTACATAATAAAAATGTAGATAATTTTCTAAGTGAGACGTCATATTTCGTTTCACCAAATTTGGACTCCTCTGGCTTCGTTTATATTTTTTTCAATAATTTAGCTGCATTTCGGCAACGAATATCAACTTTTGATAGGATGGTCGTATCATTGATATATGTGTACCATTTTGTTTGTCCCATCGTGCTGATCTCCATAGTATATCCATTCGTGCATTTCGGAGTCCGGTACGTGGTCCGTGAAAACGGCTAACCATATCGGTACCCGTTTCGTGCCTTTTGAGTTTTATGTCCATTCATTTTCCACCGTGTATAACTCAACAACTAATAGCCATTAACCATAAATAATTCATTGAATTCACCTTCCTGGCTTTTGCTTTTCCAACCTGTTTAATACATATTTTCTGGTTCCTGATCTATTCTTTCTCTTCGTCTATTATTGCTTTATAGAGAAAATAAAATAAAATATGATATTATATTATCGTTTTAAATATAAAGTTATATATTTGTTTGAAGATAACCCTGCACCTTCCTTGTCTACCTCTACCGTCCAACATACGTTTCCCATCGCCTTGCAACCCATCACCACCGCGGCTACCACCAACCGAAACCCCACCTCCTCTCTCCACCGACCAGCCACGTCACCACCTCTAGCCCACCTCATTTCCCCATCATCTGACAACCCCATGGCCAAGCAACCCCTCTTGCTCCACATCTTCCCATGTGTCCGCGTATTCAACCAAAGCCCCTCCATCATTTATCATCACCATGCACCACCCTGCTTCCCTCTACAACCCGCAGCACACCACCAATAGCCAAACAAACTGGCCTAACCCACTACTTAACCCGCTCCGCCCCATAACCTCTCTGACTTTTCCCCTCTCCTAAACCTCCCCTTACTGTGCACGCCGATTGTGACGACCCAGAATTTTTGAGCTATTGAAATTGGAATATTTAATTGATTTTAAATATTTTAAAGTTAATTTTAACTCGAATTCAAATACCACCAATTATTTGATGGTCAAATTATTGAATTCAATAAGTTGAAGTTGGGTAAAATGTTGAAACTAGAGTTTTAAAGCCTGTTAAAATAATTTGAAGGTTTGTAAAATTTATATTAATAACACTGGAAGTAATAGAAGTTGTAAAATTGAAATTTATCAGTGGTTTGTCCAGTTGAAATTTTATATCGTTTAAATTGAATTTAAAAATAGCCTTTCGAGACACAGTCTCGGAATTAGACGAAACCAGTTTCATTGGATCCGAAATATTTAATTATTTCCGGATTTCAAATTTCGTAGTGCTAGGAGTTGTCATGTGACCGTACGATAAATAAACGCGTGGAGTTTATATCGAAAATTTCAAATTTAACTAAGTATATATATATACACATCCGGGTCAACCTCAACAGAAATTTATTCACATCAAAGTCAAGTCTTAACCGACAAGCATCGTACCCAAACCCCTCCTTCACGCTGTAGTCACGTCTTTCCCTTTTCCCATCAGATCTTTTACAACTCTTTTCAAAATCACTGCCAACTTCTTTTGTACGCTCCCTTCTCCTTAATCACTTCCTTCTTCTTACTTTCATAGCCGATTTAAACAGCCTAAAAGCCTGAAACTTCTTACCCTAATTCCCAATTTCTCAAAAATCAAGATGTCGAGAGAAAATAAATCACGTGCAACCTGAAAATCACTCGAAGCTAGGGGGAGGCCGCGACCGTGTTCAATTTGGGATTCGAGGATCGTGACATCGCATAGGGTTCTCGCGACTCGTTTGGGCGAAGGACTCGAGCTCGGCTAGGGCTTTGTGAAGCAGTGGTTGTAGGATCTAGATTAACCCTAGAGGGGGGTGAATAGGGTTATAGCAAATTTTCTCGACTTAAACACAGAAATAAACTGTAGAAATAAATATGCTGAAAAGTAAATCACACACAAAATTTACCTAGCTTCGGCAACCCCTGCCTACTGCTGCATTCCCAGATTTCTATTAGAATTAAACAGTATCACGCTTACAAACACTCTACTAGACTCGCAGACCCTTTTGCTCCCGCTCACAAATACTCTACTAGACTCGCACACCCTGCTCCCGCCTATAGAGTTTCGCTCACTCGCAAACACTGCTCCCGCCTATAGAGCTTTGCAAACTCGCACACCCTGCTCACTGAACTAATTCTAAATAGACAATCTGACACTACCTAATCCCTAGGTGGTGATTTACAAATTCTTCGACTCGAAAAGAAAAACAAACTTCAAAATTAAAACCGGAGCAAAAATTAAAATACAACTTGAATGCGTAATTTTTGCTCAAAAATAAAAACTAAAAAACCCTTCATAATTAAACCCTAAAAATAACTTAAGCCCCTTTATAATTAACAAGGCCGGCCCCTTTATCTTTAACCCGATCCACTGTCTTCCCTTATTCTTTGACCCGGTCGACTCTTTTGCTCAGTGAAGAAAAATGCGGCCGATTCTCTTTGCCACTAATTTAGGGCTTCTGTCTTTGATTCAAAAATTGGGGCTTTCTGATGTTCGGTGCTCTGACTTGCGTTGCTCTTGCTCACGCTTGTTCTCTGATGATTTACGACTTTGAGATTGTGAATTGTTCGCAGCTGCTTCTTTTGATGACCGAGTTCGTTAAATTGGTATGTATTACTTTCGTTTGCTGGTATGATTGCTTGCTTCGATTGGACTCGATTTTAACTCAATAGCCGATGATGTAAATTGGGATTGCGATTGATAGTTCGATTGTGAATTGAAGCACTTGCCCTTATGATGATACCTTTGGGTTGAATTTATATGAATTCACGACTTCATCACTTTCCTAATTTTCTAATGCCTGTTGCACACGTCTTTCCTGATTTTGTGACACCTTGATACACACGGCTTTCCTGATATTTTTTAACTTGATAATCACGGTTTTGAATTGAGAGCGTTCGATCCTTCTTGTATAAAAACCAGAAACTTTCCCTTTTTAATTTGCGTTGACTTTTTCAAAGAATACAAATTTGAGTTGATCTGATGCATTTCTGTAACTTGCTTCTTTCACTTCGCTGTTTTGATTCCGTGACCATAACTGTTCTGGATTGAATAACTTGAATTTGTGATTCCATGTATCACTGCACTTCAAGTTTGTGAATTTTTCTGTACTGTTGAACTTTGTTCTCTGGCCATCTTTTCTATCACTTGGTACTGCCATGTATTTGCATAGTACCATAGCTTCTCTGTTGCACTCGAGTTAGTTCAAACATGAACTTGTTGTTTGGTTCACTGTGTCACTTAGGTGTACTTCATGTTAGATCGAATTGCACTTATTTGCTTGTACTTGTGTTCTTTATTCATTGGGCTGGCTGTTGCCAAGTTGATATGCTTGTGATGCTTTGTCTCTGGCATTGACATTGACATTTGTATATATGACCTGGCCAGTTGAATCATTAACTGTTCATACTTGTGATCTTCATTTGGGTTATTGATCGTGTATATTCTCGAGTTGGTTGTGCACTGTTGATTAGTTGATCTGAATTATTTGACTTGTACATGCTGTAGTGTCTGGTCTTTTCATTCATGTTGCAACTGCACTTTGATGGCTGTTCATTTGTATTCTGGTCAGTGGTGTTCATTGTAGTTGCACTGCAGTTTCATTATGACTGCGACTCCATGACTTGATCTTTGTTGAACTGGTTTTGTTTGGACAATGCATTTACCTCAAATGTTTCACTCTGATATATATATATATATATATATATATATATATATATGCATTTGCCACTGAACTTGATTCATGCAGTCATCATTAGCTCGTGTGCTTCCAGTGTTGCCACTGTGTTTCATTTGCATAGCTGAACTTGTTGTACATTGCATAGTGCATTGCCTTGTTTGTTGAAGTTGTGCTTACACACTTGCTATTGTTGGCTGCGCACACGAGTTGGCGAGGCAGTGCACACGTGTATGAATGTACACGTGTGTATTGCAGCCACTTATGGTTACATGTCCCTATAATATCTGTATGCACGACTTTGTGATGAAAACAAGTGTGAATGATGACGAACAACCCAAATAACTGAGGCAAATCATATTTTCAAAAATCGTATTTCGTTTTATATTGCAAAAATATTTCTTTTTCAATTTTACTATGTTAGTGAATATTTTTGCAGATTTCTCAGATGCTGGATTCAAACTGGAATGCAGTTGAAGACGAAATACGAGTGTGAGTGATATGTAGTGAGGTCATCAATGTAAAAATATTTGTGATGTAATCGTGATGTAATCATAAATGTATATGTATAGTGAGAGCATGAATTTGTACTATTCAAGATTGTAATAAATATTTGTTTGAATAAAATTTCTGTTTGAATTCAAAATCTGTGTAACTTGTTCTGTTTGAATTCAAATTCAAATTCTGTGTAATTTATTTTATTCAACAAATATTTATTTAATCTATGAAAAATAAAATAGTACATTACCAAATACATTTAAATGAATATATATGTTTATTATCATCAAACAAAAACATATAAGCGCATATTCAACAATCTCCCCCTTTTGATGATAACAAACATATATTTGATATTTTGACCGTGTTAAATGTATTTGACCAATTATATACTCTAATTGCTCCCCCTATTTAAATGCATCCACTCTACATGATGCTCCCCCTACATATATGCATACGAATAGAAATATTCAAATAAGCCTAGATGCATATGGAAAAATTATTTGACCTTTGCTTGATTCTATTTGACAAAATCTTAACTTTTCTCTCCCCCTTTTGTTATCAGCAAAAGAATAATAGTGTGAGAGAAAAATAGAGATTAAGTGATCAATATTAATCCAACATTAAACTCAAATTGAATATAAATATTAAACTCCAATAAGAATCAAACAAAACCCATAATTACCCTTGTTAGGCGCATATTCCACTTTTAGAAATGATAGATATGATGTTCTCATATAAAATCATACAGTTTAATCTTCTTGTGGTACATTTATATCAGGAATTTGAATATCTATTAATCATGCATAACCGTTAGGACTTTTAAATGAGATTAGTAGTATTCCAATTTAATTTTAAAAATGAAATCAAGTATCTTCTAACCACGCATGACCGTGAGGACTTTTAAATGGGATTAGAATCAACTTGTCTATTTAAGCAATTAATTTTGATATGCGTTCCATACATGCATAACCGTAAGGACTTTTAAATGAGCATGGAAGCACATAATCAAAAATCCAAGTAATTCACCCATGCATAACCGTGAGGACTTTTAAATGAGAGTGAATACTTTGGATATTTATTTATTTTTAAAAAATATGACATGAAAAATAAATGATTCCTAATTATAGTACCACATATCGACAAACTATATTGAATGTTTGATAAACCATGGTCGATAGAAATAATGATAGATATAGAAATGTTCATGGAATCTTTACCCAACAAAAAGTTTTATAATTCTTGTTTTAATTCCTAAAGAAATTTTTCAAATATACTTTCTTGAGTAATGTATGTTAAATATCAACACTCATCACCTTTTCAATCACTATTTATCTTTTTGATAATTAGTAGGGAGTCGGATTAGTCAAAATTTGTCATTTAAAATCAAATAAAAATGACTAATCTGAAAATATGGTCAAACAATTATTTTCTCGAAGGGGTTATATGGAAAAATTATTTCAAGTGAAAAATATGCAGATATTTTCTTTGAAAAACGATGCAGCAAATGAATGTTTCAAAAATTAATCACGTTACACTAGTAATTTCTCTATCAACTATATTACCAGTGTAATCTGCATCTGAATTTAAATTTCACTCAATATTCACTCGTTGGATGTCAAAGACCAGATTGTGAAATTTCAACAAACTATTTCAGAATGAAATTTGAAATGAAGCCATGTTCACACTCAAACAAATATCATAGTTTTAAACTTAGAAACCATAGGATGAACAACTATCAACAGTCATTAAAACTTCATTATTATTTCAGAGCAATTTCTTAAAGTTTCAACAATTTCTTAAAATCCTTTTTAACAGCTTTCACATGAAATTTGAAATCGTGCAAATTTACAAGCAGTGATCAAAATGTCAAAATATATCTAAGTGTAGCATGAGTAGACAGTAATCAATCAACATCATAATTTGACCAAACATGTTAAGTTCAATGATGAAGGAATGGTTGGTCTACTTTTAAGCACAAATCAAAGTAAGAACAAGTCAGAAGAAAAATCATATCAATAAGTCAGAATTAAAGACATCACATCATTATCACAATTTTGGCTGATTTAATTCAGAATATGGTGCAGATTATCACATTTAATATACCTTCACCTGTTTTACCTTTACGATAATTTCTCGTGATTGCCCATTGTGATTCTGTCACCTTTATGTTAGGTTAAGGAACTTTGCTATGTTGCCCGTTGTGTTTCTGGAACAGCCAAAATCCAGAGAACACCGTTGTTGTTCCTTAGCCTGCCACCACACCTACACGATGAAAGATTTTTGTGACCTATTTCTAGGTCCATGATTGTTAGTGGCAGAAGCATTATGAATAAACAAACCCTTTGGAACCCAAACTTGTTTAGTCCTTTTATTCTTGTTCCAATAGATATGAAATTTGTTTGTAGAATTCTTAGGAACCCAAACTTGTATAAATTTTGTGTTCTTGTTCCTATGACTACAATTTTCAACATGATGTCCAATTATTTCACATCTATCAACGACACTCTTCCCTTTTGCATTATCCTCAACTTGTGTTTTCCCAAAACCTAGTCCTTTTCTGTTGTTAGCAAAAATCTGTTTTCCCAATAGCATGTTGAAAGATTTTTCGCCTCTTGAAAAGTTATTCAAAGATTTCTCAAGATTTTGGACTTTGGTTTTTAGTGTTGTGTTTTCAGTGACAAGTGAGGTGCATCGATTTATAAAATCCTTTTTCCTAGTGTCAACGATTTCCTTAAGACTCAAGTTTTCTTTTTCAAAATTCTCAGAGTTATTCTTAAGTCTTGTCAATTCTAAATCTAAAACTTTACATCTTTTACATTCTAGGTTTTGAATATTTTCAAGTTCAGTTTTTAACCTAAAATTTTCACGAGAAAGTTCTCTCCTATCAGATTTCAGTTTTTCAAGTTTAGATTCAAGAGCATCAACTACTTTAGTAAGATCAAGACACATAAAAACAAGATCTCTATAGGAATACTCACCTGCCTCACTAGATTCCTCTGAGCTTGAATCTGAATCTGATTTCGCCATAAGACACAAGTTAGCCTCCTCTGAGCTGCTATCCGAAACTTCTTCTCCTTCTTCATCATCCCAAGTCGCTGCAAATACCTTCTTCGTCTTTTTCTTTCCTTTGTTGTTTTTGAGAAGTGGGCATTTTTGTATGAAGTGTCCGGGCTTCTTGCAGTTAAAGCACGTCGGTTCATTATCGGAATTGTCAGAATCTTTTGGCCTATTACGATTTGTTTTCTTCTTGCGTGGCTTGAATCTCGACCATTTTCTAAGATTATTGACAGCCATTGCAAGTTCTTCAATTAGATCTTCTCCTTCTTCATCGCTTTCTTCTTTGCTCTTTAAGGCAATCGTCTTCTTCTTTGGTTCGGAGTTGTTGCGCTCTTCCTTTGCTTTTAGCTCAAGCTCGTATGTCATCAAGTTACCAATCAACTCCTCCATGCTTAATTTACTCAAATCTTTCGATTCTTGGATTGCCGTGACTTTTGCCTCAAAGTTCATCGGTAAGACTCGTAGTATCTTCCGCACAAGCTCTACCTCAGTGAATACCTTCCCAAGTGCTCTAGCGTTGTACACCAAAGTTGAAAAGCGTCCAAACATGTCTTTTATGCTCTCGCCTTTGTCCATCACAAAGTTTTCGTATTCGTTGTTGAATAGGGCTAGACGAGACTCCTTGACTTGAGAAGTTCCTTCGTGTGTCACCTCCAAAATGTGCCATATTTCCTGTGCTGTTGTACAATGAGAAATTCTATTAAATTCATTTTTATCAAGAGCACATATCAAAGCATTCATGGCTTTAGCATTTATCGTTTTTAATCTCTTATCGTTAGCATCCCACCTATCCTTAGGTTTAGGAATCTCATTATCACCAACGATTATAGTGGGAGGTTTATAGCCGGTTTCAATAATATCCCAAACATCATAATCAACGGAACTAAGGTAAATACTCATCCTAACTTTCCAATAAGCATAATCATTCCCGTTAAACATGGGTGGCCTAACAATAGATTTCCCCTCAGAAAAACATTATTTGATGAATTCATGACTCTAGAGTTAAAGAAAAAAAATACCAGGCTCTGATACCACTTGTAGGATCTAGATTAACCCTAGAGGGGGGGTGAATAGGGTTATAGCAAATTTTCTCGATTTAAACACAGAAATAAACTGCAGAAATAAATATGCTGAAAAGTAAATCACACACAAAATTTACCCAGCTTCGGCAACCCCTGCCTACTGCTGCATTCCCAGATTTCTATTAGAATTAAACAGTATCACGCTTACAAACACTCTACTAGACTCGCAGACCCTTTTGCTCCCGCTCACAAATACTCTACTAGACTCGCACACCCTGCTCCCGCCTATAGAGTTTCGCTCACTCGCAAACACTGCTCCCGCCTATAGAGCTTTGCAAACTCGCACACCCTGCTCACTGAACTAATTCTAAATAGACAATCTGACACTACCTAATCCCTAGGTGGTGATTTACAAATTCTTCGACTCGAAAAGAAAAACAAACTTCAAAATTAAAACCGGAGCAAAAATTAAAATACAACTTGAATGCGTAATTTTTGCTCAAAAATAAAAACTAAAAAACCCTTCATAATTAAACCCTAAAAATAACTTAAGCCCCTTTATAATTAACAAGGCCGGCCCCTTTATCTTTAACCCGATCCACTGTCTTCCCTTATTCTTTGACCCGGTCCACTCTTTTGCTCAGTGAAGAAAAATGCGGCCGATTCTCTTTGCCACTAATTTAGGGCTTCTGTCTTTGATTCAAAAATTGGGGCTTTCTGATGTTCGTTGCTCTGACTTGCGTTGCTCTTGCTCACGCTTGTTCTCTGATGATTTACGACTTTGAGATTGTGAATTGTTCGCAGCGGCTTCTTTTGATGACCGAGTTCGTTAAATTGGTATGTATTACTTTCGTTTGCTGGTTTGATTGCTTGCTTCGATTGGACTCGATTTTAACTCAATAGCCGATGATGTAAATTGGGATTGCGATTGATAGTTCGATTGTGAATTGAAGCACTTGCCCTTATGATGATACCTTCGGGTTGAATTTATATGAATTCACGACTTCATCACTTTCCTAATTTTCTAATGCCTGTTGCACACGTCTTTCCTGATTTTGTGACACCTTGATACACACGGCTTTCCTGATATTTTTTAACTTGATAATCACGGTTTTGAATTGAGAGCGTTCGATCCTTCTTGTATAAAGACCAGAAACTTTCCATTTTTAATTTGCGTTGACTTTTTCAAAGAATACAAATTTGAGTTGATCTGATGCATTTCTGTAACTTGCTTCTTTCACTTCGCTGTTTTGATTCCGTGACCATAATTGCTCTGGATTGAATAACTTGAATTTGTGATCCCATGTATCACTGCACTTCAAGTTTGTGAATTTTTCTGTACTGTTGAACTTTGTTCTCTGCCATCTTTTCTATCACTTGGTACTGCCATGTATTTGCATAGTACCATAGCTTCTTTGTTGCACTCGAGTTAGTTCAAACATGAACTTGTTGTTTGGTTCACTGTGTCACTTAGGTGTACTTCATGTTAGATCGAATTGCACTTATTTGCTTGTACTTGTGTTCTTTATTCATTGGGCTGGCTGTTGCCAAGTTGATATGCTTGTGATGCTTTGTCTCTGGCATTGACATTGACATTTGTATATATGACCTGGCCAGTTGAATCATTAACTTTTCATACTTGTGATCTTCATTTGGGTTATTGATCGTGTATATTCTCGAGTTGGTTGTGCACTGTTGATTAGTTGATCTGAATTATTTGACTTGTACATGCTGTACTGTCTGGTCTTTTCATTCATGTTGCAACTGCACTTTGATGGCTGTTCATTTGTATTCTGGTCAGTGGTGTTCATTGTAGTTGCACTGCAGTTTCATTATGACTGCGACTCCATGACTTGATCTTTGTTGAACTGGTTTTGTTTGGTCAATGCATTTACCTCAAATGTTTCACTCTGATATATATATATATGCATTTGCCACTGAACTTGATTCATGCGGTCATCATTAGCTCGTGTGCTTCCAGTGTTGCCACTGTGTTTCATTTGCATAGCTGAACTTGTTGTACATTGCATAGTGCATTGCCTTGTTTGTTGAAGTTGTGCTTGCACACTTGCTATTGTTGGCTGCGCACACGAGTTGGCGAGGCAGTGCACACGTGTATGAATGTACACGTGTGTATTGCAGCCACTTATGGTTACATGTCCCTGTAATATCTATATGCACGACTTTGTGATGAAAACAAGTGTGAATGATGACGAACAACCCAAATAACTGAGGCAAATCATATTTTCAAAAATCGTATTTCATTTTATATTGCAAAAATATTTCTTTTTCAATTTTACTGCGTTAGTGAATATTTTTGCAGATTTCTCAGATGCTGGATTCAAACTGGAATGCAGTTGAAGACGAAATACGAGTGTGAGTGATGAGCATGAATTTGTACTATTCAAGATTGTAATAAATATTTGTTTGAATAAAATTTCTGTTTGAATTCAAAATCTGTGTAACTTGTTCTGTTTGAATTCAAATTCAAATTCTGTGTAATTTATTTTATTCAACAAATATTTATTTAATCTATGAAAAACAAAATAGTACATTACCAAATACATTTAAATGAATATATATGTTTATTATCATCAAACAAAAACATATAAGCGCATATTCAACAGTGGTAACGGCAGCGACGTCGAGGCGTACTAGGTGAAGGAGGAACGGCATGGATAAGGTGTTGTCTTTTGCGTTCGTATGGGTGTTGAAGCAGGAAGCCGCGGTTGATGTAGGAAGGCACTGGAAGCGGTTGCTCTTGTGGTCGACGATGCGAGCCGCTCGTTCACGTTGGGATCGCGAGATGATCCTCGTTCATGGAAGCACGACAGTCAACGTCAGTTAGGGTTTAGAGTGATGGATTTGAGGCGTTTGAGGGTTGCGGCAGCTTCTCGTTGTGTTCGAAGTCAAGATGTTGGGTGGGTGAATTTTGGTCGCGTGCTCGTGTAGGCCAGAGGGATGAAGTACCGGCGGCGACCTGGTTTGGACAGCTCTGTTCTCGAGTGGAAGCTCGTCGATTTCTAGGGTTGGTGGCCGCGAAGGTATTCGTTATCATTTACTTTCAATTTAAATTGTGTATATATATATATACATTTCAGTTTCATTTTAAACTTACAGTAAATAAATTTTAGTTTAAACATGTATTCATAAAGTATGTATACACAGTAAAAGGAAAAAGGATTTTTTTTTTTATAAAACCAGATTTCTGTTTTGTATAAAAAAAAGGGGGACATATTTACATATAAGTTCGGAAATATAAATTGTTAATGTTGGACGGTAAAAATAAATAATATATATATGATGATATGCAGTTTCAGTTTTAATATGCTAAAATAAAATAAATAAACATATACAGATTTTAAAATCCACTAGTTTAAAATTTTCAAATAATGTATTTAGGGAGATTTATTCGTTTAACTAACTTATGTAATCTTTTTAGTAATTGTTAAAGGGAAGTTAGTTTAAAACTTAAAACTATTTGTTAATTAAACTTAGTTATTTGTTTAGTTACCAAAAGATATTTTATTAAAGGAAAATTGATTTAAATAAATAATTAGGTAACTAATTTATCAAAAGGAAATTATTAGTTAAATAAAATCATTAGTTAATTAATGCTTATTAAGTGGTAAAATAATAATAAATTGTTTGATTGGTTCAAATATTAATAAAACCATATAATGCTTATTCAAGGTCAAAAATCGAGAAACCAAGCCAATATTGAAGTGAATGGCAAATGCAAAAGCAAAGGTGAGTTAATCTCACTCAGTTCAAATTTAAATGATTAAATTTAAATAATTGTTTGAATGGTTGAAATTGATTGATTGATGTGCTATAGAATGATATATTCTGAAATTAGTAAATAATGTTGTGCTAACGTCTGTGGATGCAGGAAAAACAGGTTGGAGGGATCCAACTGGACCCCTCAACATTTATTTAAATTATTTAATACCCTCTGTTGTGATTATCTAATATTCTATGATGAATTATATTGAAATGTTGAATGCTATGGTTTGATTGGATGTAATTTGGTATAAAGAATTACCAAAAATATATAAATTGGATTTTGGAAAGATAATAAAAGAAACGAAACTGTAAGTAAATAATTATTGAAATTTTAATAAATTTAAGAATGTATTGGAAAAGAAATAAAGTGACTTTAAAATTTCTAATATGTAAATCTTGAGTATAGAAAGGAAATTTAAATAAACAGAAAGTTAATGAATTTTAAACTTCAGTGTTATTAATTAATAGAACAAAGCATTTCTTGAATCTAAGATTTAAACTATGGAAACGATTAAAGAAGGAATTGGGAAAAGCTGAAATTTGCATATTTCAGTTAAAAGATTCAAAATCAAATGGAAAATAATAACAATAATAAATTAAGTGTATAATTAATGAATTCTGAAATGAATTGAGTAATTAAAGAAACTTATTTCAAATGGAATAAATTGGGAATCAATTTGGAAAACTGATTCGATTGATTGAAGTTGGAAATTCTCCCTGAATAACCAAGAACGTTTTTTTTTAAGTAATTTTAAATATAAGTTAATAGTTTTAAAATTGTTTTTAAAAAGGTATGTTTTGAAAAAAAAAATTATTTCTAATATTTTAAGTCTTATTTCCTTTTAATTTATTATAGTAGTAATTATTTAAAAAGTGATTTGGTGTTTTCTTTTGTAAAAGTGGAAATCTAGTTTTTACATTTATTAAGTAACTTTATTTTTAAATATTCATATAGTATGTATTTTTAACAAACTATAAAATAGTTTTAATTTAAAATGTTTTAAAAGTATATATTGGAAAATAAAGTATTTTTAAATTATTTTTTAAAATCTAGCTTTGTGCTTGGTGATTTCAGAGGAGATATAAAATATTTGGGAAAGTTTATTCTGAAAAGAAAGATGGTTTTGAAAACTGTTTTCAAAGGGTTGAAAATAGAAAATATATCTTGGGAAGATATTTTGAGGTAAATAAATAATTTGGGAAATTATTTATTGTGTGATGGATGTTGTGAATATTAATTGATAGTTAAATAACCGACTATCAATATTGGCCAATTGCGTTGATCGTTTCGAAGAGACCGGGATCGAGATTTATTTCTCGAAAACCACTTCGATCCGGTTTGTACGTTTCTTGCGAAAAACGTGTTCGGAGTCGAAGATGGAGCAGTGAAGTGCAAGGGCTAGTCGCTACTAATCCTGAGGATATTTCCAAAATGGATGTAGTAGGAATAGTGCCTTCGGTTCCGTTCGAACCCGGGACGGACTTGTATGGACGAATGCTTGCGAAACATCGTAAGGTGGGCGATGGGCATTCTAAGTGAAACGTTCTAAAAGGTAATGCTTAGCCTCAAGCCTCATCAAATGGGAATGACTGAAAATCAGGGGATATGCAGCAAGGTTAGGTGGGTAGCACCCAAGTAGGGTGAGGTCATTCCAGTCTAGATGTCCCTTATTTCTTTTTTCGGCTTAGTGGGCGGTTGCTGATCCCAACCGCGGGGTGATCTCACTCGGGACTGTCCAGTAAGGGATGGTTCCGGCCTTGTGTTGCAGGGGATGAAGGGAGTAATCCTCGGTACGGTGATCTAGGCCCCGTACTGTGACAGGTGGTACCCTAGTGCCTAGTCATTAGTTGGAAATCCATTCTCCCTACGAGCCTTGTACGAGTTTTGTTTGTATTACCCACTTTTGTGGCTAGTAGCTGGAATTTAATAATGTAACAATTTCGGCTATTTTATAAGTACTTGTGTATAGACCCTATTATAATATCAGAGGATTTCTATAAAAATTGTTTTAGCTATCGTAAGGTAAAAACCCGACATGTTTATTTGTGGCGTGGTCTTACGAGATGCTTTTGTTTTCAAAGGATTTTTGAAACTTTAATAATAAATTGGGTGTGATTTTCTCACGCTGGTAATCCATACTGACTCGGGTGTTATTTAACTGTAATGCTCGGGTCAGACCGAGTATTATAGGATACAGGATCTGATGCTGTGGAGCTAAGGAGACGAGCTGGATGATGAAACGTACTCTCGTACTTGTATATTTATATACGTATTCCGCTGTGTTGAGTTGTTGTGTACCCATCTGTATGATATTGATGTTGACTTGTGACTGATGTATTCTGATGATGTAATGTATGTAAACTGATATATTTGATTTTGAGTAAAGATTAGTTACTATCTATTATATTTTATTCCGCTGCGATGGTTAGATTCTGATGTTGATTTTGTTTTCTCTTCTTCTACCTCTTCTTCTTAAACCCAAATGGTTCGTATTTCTGTGCAACTTGAGTTAATTGTTTTAGAATAATGTTGACTCAAGGGGTACGGATTTGCGGGTCGTTACACTTGGTATCAGAGCTTAGGTTGGCGACAACCTAGGCTTTGGTGGGAATTACTCAAGTAGAGTCCGTAGTACTCTTTCATGAGTTTAAGTGTATTAATAGATATGAGCGCGTATTTGTTAGTGAATATAAAATGGTTTTATATTGTGTCGATTGGTTTATTGAGTAATTTATGGATTCTGGTCAATACGAGTAATTAACGTTATTGATAGGGATCTCTAAACACTTAAATAGAACAATTCGACATAGTATTGTTTTAAAATAGGGTAAATGAAATAATTTTACCCAAACTATTTTTGTATATGAAAGAAATAATTTTCAGAAATTATTATAGTATTTGGATGCTTGATTGTTAAGGAATGATAATATTAAATTATTAACGCTATTGTGTAAAAATTGAATAAGAAATTGAAACTTATAACCAAAGTTGAAGAATAAATCTATATAACAAAATGGAATTTGAAAATATAGATTATAAATGAAATGTATAAATTGAGATAAATTAAGATTTCCAGAGCAATGTTGAAATAAATCGGGATGGATTTCAAATTTGGAAATTTGGAAAAAGTATAAATTCCTTGGATTTGAAAATGGTTTCAAAGTTTTGGAGAAATAATAGTTGTATTATTTCAGGAATATTTTGAATTGGGATTGAATATGGAGAGATTTGGAATTTAAAAATATTTGAAAGGGACTTTAAAGAGATAAAAGCATCTAATTCTCTTTCGGTCGCTGGAAAATAACGTCAATGATGACTGCAGCATCATCGATGTTCATTTTCGAGTTTCTAGAAGAGAAATTGCTACCAAATTGTTTTAAATTGGAAGTGGTTTGCGAACTGGGCTGGGTTTTGAAATTCAAAAAGATAATTGAATTTTCCAAAGTATTTTGAGATGTTGTTGATTTCAAAGGGATTTTGAAATTCTGGAAAATTGTTTAAACTCTGGAATCTTGTTTAAAATGGTTATGGAATAATAAAAATATACTTGACTAAATCCAATGTATAATTCCGAAGTAAAGTGAAAAAGGTAAAATGTGAGTGTGATTGATTGTAAATAAATGAAAATATGAATATAAATGAGTTGAGACTTATAAAATTTGGAAGTAAAATAAATAAGCCAAATAAAATTGTTTGCAATGGTAATGAATAAAATCCAAAACTTAAATCATAAAATAGATTGTACTCCAGTAAAGTAGTTAAAGTGGTTTTTGAAATAAAAATCAAATATTGGATATAAAATTTGAATAAACTAGGTGAAAATAAATTAGTTAATGGAATATGGAAATGGAACTCGAATTGGTTAATTAAAAATTGAACTGTGAATAAATAATAGAATTTGAAAGTGAAGTTTGAGTTATAAATATACATTCAGCATGGAATTGTAAGTAAATTAAAAATGAAGTGAAGCTGTTTGGAATTGAATTACAATAGAAATGATTTGAATTGCCAATAAAATCCAATATGAATATAACAAGTTAAATATGTGCATAGATATTATTTTGATAAATTGAGAATGTGAATTAGCAATTTGAATTGGATATAATTTGATGAGAATCAAATAAAATGGAAATGAACTTCCCTTATGCAATTTGAATAAATCGAAGTAAAACCACTTAAGATTGTAACTAATTGAAGCTTGGCTTCAAAAGCCATTAAATAAAAGTTTGGGTTGAATTAATGGTATATAGGCATGGAAGATTGTCAAGATTAAATAAAAAGGTTTTGGAATGAAAATTTGGCGAATATGAAATAAAATGCAATTGGATGAGGGGTGAATAAATTAAAATGGAATGGAATTAAATGTAAATTGAATTGGAATCGATTTAAATGATTATAAGCTTAGGTGACCATTGAGTGTAAGTCACTTAAATACGATAAAGTGGTTTGAAAATTTGTTGAAAGCAATTGAATTAGCTTTAAAACCATATAAATTGCTTATGAAAATTGTTTATGTACATTAGTTATGTAATGCATGTGTTTAACTATTGAAAGTAAGTGAAATTATATATATATATATAGCACTTACATGTTTGAATTGAGTAAGTACAGGTTCAGGGAAACCGTTTGGCTGGATTTGATTGCGCAATTTGCTAAAATAAATTGCCGCTTGCTTAAAAATGCTAAAATAAGGTACGCCTACGCAATACAAATAGGAAATATGAACTGTTTTTCTGTTTTCCGACCGTGTGGGTCGATGTATATTGATTTCCGGCCTGAGGCCGATGTATATGTGTTTTTGTGCATCCTGCGATATCGTAGAAGTCCCTCCGTACAAGGGAGACTCTGCCAAAATTTTCCGTAAATTTTGGGAGTTAGAAATTTTTGAAATTTTTGGAAATTTTCACTAATAACAAGTGATTTAAATTTGTTAAGCACATAGAACTGGAACTGAATATTTAAGTGTAATTTAAAATGTGTAATTGTAAAGTAAGTGAAATCGAAGGAACTAAAGAAACAAAGTGTAAATAAACTTTTAATTGAGGCTTAAATTAATTAGTAAGTGAAACTAATACAATATTCGAAGTAGAAGCCAAATGGAATTCAAATGAAATTGTAAAGGCAAAGAGAATGGTAATGAAAATAAACTTCAATAGTAAAATGAAGATTTATATAAGAATTATATACAATATTCAAATTAAATTTAAGGAATGAAAAATGAAATTCTTAAGTAAATTGGGTATTGAGAAAAATTATTCCAAGTGAATAATTGAATGGGAACTAAACTGATAGTTGAGAATGTGAATAAAAGAAAATTGGTATAGCTTAAAACCAATTGGGCTAATAACGTAAGGTGTACGTATATTATTTATTCGCATAGCTATATTTGATCCAGAATTCGAGCACAGAATTTCGAGATAATTTTATCGATCTGGGTTTGGATTTTTCACTCGATTTTTGACGGCGAACCTGGATATGGAGTTTTGATTGATTCTGAAAATTCTCTATCGTAGTTTACGACTATGCAAGGAGAATGATGGTTTCTGATCAAGAGACCAGATCTGAGTCCGCACTAGGAGGTCGGGTGGGCGATACTAGTTCGAAAATGAAATTGTGTGATCGAGTGAGCGATCGGATTTGGTATTGCGTACGAATGATATGTGTGCAACGTACGGGCTTAAATAAAGCAAATGTTGAAACTTTTGTAAAAGAAATGCAAAATGATTTTGAATGTTGTGGATGGACATTGTTGTTATAACAGGATATACAGGTGATTTGAAAGCATAAGGAAATTGATGTTTGATTTCACAGGATAAAATTTAAATGGCCCGACCAAAAGGTATGTGTTTAAAATTTCTATATGAGATTTTGATTGGGTTTCTGGATTTAGCCACTTGGCCTTTTGTTTTCTTTTTGGATTTGGAAGGCCGTAGAGCCATTTTGTAGTTGTACCGAGCTAGCCGCGCAAAGGAGACGCTGGCGAAATTTTTTGAAAATCTAGGGAGTTAGAAAAATTTTGAGAAAAGTTTGATAATTTAAAATCTGAATGTAAATTTAAATTTGAAATGATAAGTAAGTAATGCTGTTTGGAACTTATGGATAAGTTTGAAAGGTTAGAAGAGGGTTAGTGTGTCTTTGATAAAAAGATTTATTTGAGCAAGTTGTTAAAAACTATTTGGGGTAAGAAAATAGTAAATGAGTTATGGATCATTCTTCCTAACTAGTAATTTCGGGGACGAAATTCTTTTAAGGGGGGAGGAATGTGACGACCCAGAATTTTTGAGCTATTGAAATTGGAATATTTAATTGATTTTAAATATTTTAAAGTTAATTTTAACTCGAATTCAAATACCACCAATTATTTGATGGTCAAATTATTGAATTCAATAAGTTGAAGTTGGGTAAAATGTTGAAACTAGAGTTTTAAAGCCTGTTAAAACAATTTGAAGGTTTGTAAAATTTATATTAATAACACTGGAAGTAATAGAAGTTGTAAAATTGAAATTTATCAGTGGTTTGTCCAGTTGAAATTTTATATCGTTTAAATTGAATTTAAAAATAGCCTTTCGAGACACAGTCTCGGAATTATACGAAACCAGTTTCATTGGATCCGAAATATTTAATTATTTCCGGATTTCAAATTTCGTAGTGCTAGGAGTTGTCATGTGACCGTACGATAAATAAACGCGTGGAGTTTATATCGAAAATTTCAAATTTAACTAAGTATATATACACACACATCCGGGTCAACCTCAACAGAAATTTATTCACATCAGAGTCAAGTCTTAACCGACAAGCATCGTACCCAAACCCCTCCTTCACGCTGTAGTCACGTCTTTCCCTTTTCCCATCAGATCTTTTACAACTCTTTTCAAAATCACTGCCAACTTCTTTTGTACGCTCCCTTCTCCTTAATCACTTCCTTCTTCTTACTTTCATAGCCGATTTAAACAGCCTAAAAGCCTGAAACTTCTTACCCTAATTCCCAATTTCTCAAAAATCAAGATGTCGAGAGAAAATAAATCACGTGCAACCTGAAAATCACTCGAAGCTAGGGGGAGGCCGCGACCGTGTTCAATTTGGGATTCGAGGATCGTGACATCGCATAGGGTTCTCGCGACTCGTTTGGGCGAAGGACTCGAGCTCGGCTAGGGCTTTGTGAAGCAGTGGTAACGGCAGCGACGTCGAGGCGTACTAGGTGAAGGAGGAACGGCATGGATAAGGTGTTGTTTTTGCGTTCGTGTGGGTGTTGAAGCAGGAAGCCGCGGTTGATGTAGGAAGGCACTGGAAGCGGTTGCTCTTGTGGACGACGATGCGAGCCGCTCGTTCACGTTGGGATCGCGAGACGATCCTCGTTCATGGAAGCACGGCAGTCAACGTCAGTTAGGGTTTAGAGTGATGGATTTGAGGCGTTTGAGGGTTGCGGCAGCTTCTCGTTGTGTTTGAAGTCAAGATGTTGGGTGGGTGAATTTTGGTCGCGTGCTCGTGTAGGCCAGAGGGATGAAGTACCGGCGGCGACCTGGTTTGGACAGCTCTGTTCTCGAGTGGAAGCTCGTCGATTTCTAGGGTTGGTGGCTGCGAAGGTATTCATTATCATTTACTTTCAATTTAAATTGTGTATATATATATATATATACACATTTCAGTTTCATTTTAAACTTACAGTAAATAAATTTTAGTTTAAACATGTATTCATAAAGTATGTATACACAGTAAAAGGAAAAAGGATTTTTTTTTTTTTATAAAACCAGATTTCTGTTTTGTATAAAAAAAAAAGGGGGACATATTTACATATAAGTTCGGAAATATAAATTGTTAATGTTGGATGGTAAAAATAAATAATATGTATATATGATGATATGCAGTTTCAGTTTTAATATGCTAAAATAAAATAAATAAACATATACAGATTTTAAAATCCACTAGTTTAAAATTTTCAAATAATGTATTTAGGGAGATTTATTCGTTTAACTAACTTATGTCATCTTTTTAGTAATTGTTAAAGGGAAGTTAGTTTAAAACTTAAAACTATTTGTTAATTAAACTTAGTTATTTGTTTAGTTACCAAAAGATATTTTATTAAAGGAAAATTGATTTAAATAAATAATTAGGTAAGTAATTTATCAAAAGGAAATTATTAGTTAAATAAAATCATTAGTTAATTAATGCTTATTAAGTGGTAAAATAATAATAAATTGTTTGATTGGTTCAAATATTAATAAAACCATATAATGCTTATTCAAGGTCAAAAATCGAGAAACCAAGCCAATATTGAAGTGAATGGCAAATGCAAAAGCAAAGGTGAGTTAATCTCACTCAGTTTAAATTTAAATTTAAATGATTAAATTTAAATAATTGTTTGAATGGTTGAAATTGATTGATTGATGTGCTATAGAATGATATATTCTGAAATTAGTAAATAATGTTGTGCTAACGTCTGTGGATGCAGGAAAAACAGGTTGGAGGGATCCAACTGGACCCCTCAACATTTATTTAAATTATTTAATACCCTCTGTTGTGATTATCTAATATTCTATGATGAATTATATTGAAATGTTGAATGCTATGGTTTGATTGGATGTAATTTGGTATAAAGAATTACCAAAAATATATAAATTGGATTTTGGAAAGATAATAAAAGAAGTGAAACTGTAAGTAAATAATTATTGAAATTTTAATAAATTTAAGAATGTATTGGAAAAGAAATAAAGTGACTTTAAAATTTCTAATAAGTAAATCTTGAGTATAGAAAGGAAATTTAAATAAACAGAAAGTTAATGAATTTTAAACTTCAGTGTTATTAATTAATAGAACAAAGCATTTCTTGAATCTAAGATTTAAACTATGGAAACGATTAAAGAAGGAATTGGGAAAAGCTGAAATTTGCATATTTCAGTTAAAAGATTCAAAATCAAATGGAAAATAATAACAATAATAAATTAAGTGTATAATTAATGAATTCTGAAATGAATTGAGTAATTAAAGAAACTTATTTCAAATGGAATAAATAGGGAATCAATTTGGAAAACTGATTCGATTGATTGAAGTTGGAAATTCTCCCTGAATAACTAAGAACGTTTTTTTCAAGTAATTTTAAATATAAGTTAATAGTTTTAAAATTGTTTTTAAAAAGGTATGTTTTGAAAAAAAAAATATTATTTCTAATATTTTAAGTCTTATTTCCTTTTAATTTATTATAGTAGTAATTATTTAAAAAGTGATTTGGTGTTTTCTTTTGTAAAAGTGGAAATCTAGTTTTTACATTTATTAAGTAACTTTATTTTCAAATATTCATATAGTATGTATTTTTAACAAACTATAAAATAGTTTTAATTTAAAATGTTTTAAAAGTATATATTTGAAAATAAAGTATTTTTAAATTATTTTTTAAAATCTAGCTTTGTGCTTGGTGATTTCAGAGGAGATATAAAATATTTGGGAAAGTTTATTCTGAAAAGAAAGATGGTTTTGAAAACTGTTTTCAAAGGGTTGAAAATAGAAAATATATCTTGGGAAGATATTTTGAGGTAAATAAATAATTTGGGAAATTATTTATTGTGTGATGGATGTTGTGAATATTAATTGATAGTTAAATAACCGACTATCAATATTGGCCAATTGCGTTGATCGTTTCGAAGAGACCGGGATCGAGATTTATTTCTCGAAAACCACTTCGATCCGGTTTGTACGTTTCATGCGAAAAACGTGTTCGGAGTCGAAGATGGAGCAGTGAAGTGCAAGGGCTAGTCGCTACTAATCCTGAGGATATTTCCAAAATGGATGTAGTAGGAATAGTGCCTTCGGTTCCGTTCGAACCCGGGACGGACTTGTATGGACGAATGCTTGCGAAACATCGTCAGGTGGGCGATGGGCATTCTAAGTGAAACGTTCTAAAAGGTAACGCTTAGCCTCAAGCCTCATCAAATGGGAATGACTGAAAATCAGGGGATATGCAGCAAGGTTAGGTGGGTAGCACCCATGCAGGGTGAGGTCATTCCAGTCTAGATGTCCCTTATTTCTTTTTTCGGCTTAGTGGGCGGTTGCTGATCCCAACCGCGGGGTGATCTCACTCGGGACTGTCCAGTAAGGGATGGTTCCGGCCTTGTGTTGCAGGGGATGAAGGGAGTAATCCTCGGTACGGTGATCTAGGCCCCGTACTGTGACAGGTGGTACCCCAGTGCCTAGTCATTAGTTGGAAATCCATTCTCCCTACGAGCCTTGTACGAGTTTTGTTTGTATTACCCACTTTTGTGGCTAGTAGCTGGAATTTAATAATGTAACAATTTCGGCTATTTTATAAGTACTTGTGTATAGACCCTATTATAATATCAGAGGATTTCTATAAAAATTGTTTTAGCTATCGTAAGGTAAAAACCCGACATGTTTATTTGTGGCGTGGTCTTACGAGATGCTTTTGTTTTCAAAGGATTTTTGAAACTTTAATAATAAATTGGGTGTGATTTTCTCACGCTGGTAATCCAGACTGACTCGGGTGTTATTTAACTGTAATGCTCGGGTCAGACCGAGTATTATAGGATACAGGATCTGATGCTATGGAGCTCAGGAGACGAGCTGGATGATGAAACGTACTCTTGTACTTGTATATTTATATACGTATTCCGCTGTGTTGAGTTGTTGTGTACCCATCTGTATGATATTGATGTTGAGTTATGACTGATGTATTCTGATGATGTAATGTATGTAAACTAATATATTTGATTTCGAGTAAAGATTAGTTACTATCTATTATATTTTATTCCGCTGCGATGGTTAGATTCTGATGTTGATTTTGTTTTCTCTTCTTCTACCTCTTCTTCTTAAACCCAAATGGTTCGTATTTCTGTGCAACTTGAGTTAATTGTTTTAGAATAGTGTTGACTCAAGGGGTACGGATTTGCGGGTCGTTACACCGATAGCCCTCACCGCGCTGTCTTCTCCATCCCAAAATGCAGCAGCAAAAACCATACCTTCGACCACAGCCTGCTCGTCCCCGAAGAGCCTCGCAATACCTTGCTCTACGTCACTTTCCCACCCTCCACCGAACTGTCATCCCCCAACAAGTGCCTCTTCAACTCGCTACCTAACAACAACTCAAAACCCAACGCCATACACCCATCCAAATCCTTGCTGATCACCGCCTTACAACAGAACCATCTCGAGCACCCAACAACTGATCCGCCCATGCACGCAAGCAAATATCCCCTGGCCTCCCTATCCATGTTTATACGCCAACACCTTCCAAGCAGCCCACTCCGATCCACCTGTAGCTGACCAGAGCAAGCTCATTTCATCCTATAACCAACCCTGTCATGAGCAGCCTTTTTCTTCTTATATATAATGATATATGTATACATAGGTTGCTATATTTTTTTTCCTGAGAACCTTTAATATTTATTTCCTTCTTCTGACAAAACTCCTAGCTTTCTCGCCTATATAAAAAAATGGAAAGTTATATAAGTTTGTTTATTATCTATTTGAGTTTATAGTAAGTTTATATATAAGTTTGTGTTCATATTCTGTAGCTTTACATAAGTAGATAAAAATGTGTTTCTATTTTGGTTATTTTTAATTTTGAAAAGAATATATATGTACACATATTACGTTTACGTTAGTATTTTGTAATGTATACATATATAAAATATGTTTCATTGATATTTTTAAAAGGATTTTTAATGATATATATATATATATATATTCTGTTTAATATATATTTTAAACATTTTGTAAACTATGGGCCTTAATGAATATGGATTTCAATATGAATATCGTATGAAGATTTTCATTTTTAAATTTGTGCATGAATTAAAGATTGATTTTGAAATATATATATATATATATACATAGATAAAGATTCTGATTTTTAAGCATGTATATTATGAATATTTTATTTTAAATATGTTTTTTAATTTTGGATTTTAAATTATTTGGCATATATATATATATATATATATATATATATATATATATATATATATATATATATATTTGTTCATCGGATCCATCGAATTCAAGATTCTACCAGCTTCGCTTCGCTTTACTTTGCTTTGGATTTGTCATAGGGTCCCTGATTCAATTTGTATCCTGTTTGTTTTATCATCTTCTAGCCTCGAAAGGTGAGTAATCACTCACAATAACATTCTTATATTTAGTAAATTTAATTTACATGAAATAACAATTGAAATATGCAGGTAATTTTGAATTGTTAAGTTATTTAACTGTTAAATATGATATGCCATTATTTGCAATGTTTACCTATGACATATGACACCATAACCTGTTGTATATATTTCAATTTGTTACTGACGATATATGCCCGTTGTTGATATGTTATGTTATTATCATATTTGTTCTCACTCTGCAAGTTCCTTGTTAGTTTAGATTCCCTATGGTTGTAATGGAACATACCCAAACGATATTATAGATTAGTGGAAAATCGTTATAGGTTGAACTAATAAACCCAAGCAATTTTCATTAATTTTGAATTCTGGGATTGCGGGTTGAAATGATATATACCCATAGATATTTAAATTGCAGATTGAAATGATAAATATCCGTATCACTTGACCATAGAATAGAAAATTATATACGGACACCGTTGCTCTATATTTTGAAAATGATTTTCAAAGTTGTGAAAGGAAATATATGGGTTTTATAAATATTGATTTTAAACTATAATATATAAAAGTTTTTTATATATGGGTAAATTTAGATTTTTAAATTATATGTTTGAAAATTTTAAATTTATAAGTTAGTTTTGAAAACAAAATTTTTATGATTTTTCTTATAACTTTATTATTTTAAAATATACAAATAAGATTGAATAAAATTTAATTTAATTAATATATATACGATGTTTAAGTATTTATATTAATATATTCTAAAAATAGATTTTGTAATAACTTTAATAAATTAAGGCTGGAAGATAAATTAAAATTGATTTGTAATTTAATTTATTTAAGAATTGTATTTAAACAGAAATTGATTTAAATAAGATTGAAATTGAATATTTAATTTTGATTTAAATTTGAATTTGAGAATTTTATTTAAATGTTTATAAATATGATTAAATGAATATTATCAAAATTTAATATAATTAAAGTTAGATATTTAAAATTTGATATTGGTTTAAATTTGCAATTTGAGATTTTATTTAAATGTTATTAAAATTGGTTAAGTGAATATTTCAGATTTAAATAAGTTAAAGTTAAAATTGATATATAAATGAAATATATAAAACTGAGTTATTGTAAATTGTTTAATATTTAACTTTGAAACCTATTGAATCGGAAAATGGTTTTAATTTGTAGTTTAAATCTGGATTAGGAAGCGAAAAGTTAAAATGGTTTTAATGATAATTTGAATTGAGATCGGTTAAATTGAATTTGGAACTAAAGGTTAATTTGAATTGATTTGTAAAATTGGAAGAAATCAATACTAATTTGAATTATTTTGATATAACTATGTTAGTATATAAACTCTTTTTAATATATAAACTATTTAATTTATAAATTATTTTTAAATATATAAACTATTTTTAATTTACAACTATTTCAATATATATATATATACTATTTTCAATATTTAAACTGTTTAAGTTGGAATCGTTATAATTTAGATTTAATGGATTTAAATACGAATATTTGAATGATGGTTTAACCTATTTTGTGGTTAAGATTTTGGAAATAAATATGATTTTAAAGAGAATACTGATTTGAAAGTGATATGATGTTGAAGTGAATATAATTTCAAAAGTGATATGATTTTGAAATGGATATGATATTTTGATATGAAGTATGAACTGTTTGAAACTGTAAAATGACCATGGTGTGAAATAAGCGTTTGGTTGTTAAAGAGACCGAGATCAGATATTGTCATACTATCTGCCAATATCGAAAACCAATTTAACAACTACGTACGTGGTGGATATTCCAAAATGAAGGAGGAGGGTTTGGTGACGATTCTGTATGAGGTAGTAACCTAGCCCTGATTGCCGTAAGTCAGCTTGATGTGGCTAAAACAGGAGCCATGCTGGGCCAAGTGAGGTCATTCCTCTTATCGGGCACATTTCTTCAATGCAATTCTATAACTTTATGATTTGATTGGATGCACCTTTGATTTGGGAGTGTGTCTTGAGGTGGGCGGTAGTAGCTGCTATGCGTTACCACTAGTCCAGATCCGCAAAACGATAGAATCCTACCCTAGGCATTATGTCGCGTGCTGTGTCACATGACTTATCGCACCTTTTACGAGTTTGGTTTGTGTCGTACCTATGGAGTCCTCCCTGATATCCTACCTGCTTGTTGAGTTTACAGTACTGTATGGACTACGATATTATATAAAATGTGTAAAGGGGTATATGGATAATGCCTTAACGCTATTTTAATAGTTTACTTTACTATGGACATTATGTATGTAGTGTATTGTACTATGTATGTAGATAGTTTAATGGATCCTTAAAGGATGGATATCCCAAACATATTTTTATTTATTTGTATTTCAGTGGACTTTTCACTTGAGTTGAATTTGCTGATATAAGAATTTAATCCTGACTCGAGTTTTTTTGTGTTTTGCTTTATGGTCGAGTTATACTGAGTGTCACAACATCTGAGCCTCACCTTTGGAGTTTGGATCTTTGCTTGAAGATCTGTCTCTATCTAATCGGCTTTCCAGTTACTTCAGTAGTTGTTTTGTTCTGACTTGTCATTTACATTTGTATTAGTTACTTCTGTGTATCAGATATATGTTGTATATTACTTTAAACTCGATATTTATAAAGTAGCTTCACGAACTACTATTTATCTATTTCCGCTGCTTATTGTCAAATTACTCTGTGTTTGTGATTCTGTGATTGATTTATTTACTGTAAATGCTAAGTTTTGTCAAATATAAATTAACAATCTGTTGTTTTGAGTAATTCAAGTCTGGCATGCGTGGAAATGATTGTCGATTTGAACAGTTCGAAATACCAGGTCGTTACAAAATAAAACCCTATTTATTTATTATTTAAACTTTACTTGAATTCCTGAAGAAATATATAAAACCGATGATATCAACTGTCGATGTCATAAATACATTTTATTTTCCAAAAATAAAATAAATTATTTTATTCATAATCTTTGTTTGAATACATATATTAGCGTATGAATCCAAAGTTATGCATGATCCTTATTGTTTAAAAGTACTTTAATTAATATTCTACCTAGGACGATATCTGCAAATTATCAATATTTTACATCAGTAATTTGTCCGCAAATATTTTTTCCAAACAAAATAACTATTTATATTTACCACTTAAAACATGAATATTTCTTACTTTAAACCCGTATATAAATGTTTTAAAAATAAATATAATTCATCCAACTGATAAATTTGTGGGTCGTTACACTTGAGGTTGAATAATCAAGTATTCTCCCCCACCCTGGCTAGTAGCCCTTCCCAATTATTGGAGTATTTCAAAAAAGTTGGCCCAATTTTAAAGCCCTAAATTGATTTGATTCTTAGGATAATTTTCCTAATTCGTTTGTGTAACAAATGCGAATTTTCGACCTCGAATATCAACATCAATACGTCCACTGTATTACATGCCGAGCAATCGAATGCTGGAAACACCACATCGTTAGAGTAAGAAGAAAGAGGTAGAAGAAGAAAAATAGAAAAAACAATACGGAATCTCACAATCGCAGCGGAACAATATATAATAGATAACAATTGATCTTCATACAAAAAGAACTATACAATTTTTATACATTACATCATCAGTACAAAACAGATCAATAGCACAATACTAGACAGTTATAACAACTTGTCATCACAAAAGCTGAATATGCAGCATACCATACACCGCAGAATAAATCAAGTACGTGTGATATGTCTTTGTCATCCAGCTCGTCTCCTGAGCTCCAAAGTATCTTATCCTTTATCTGTATGATTTGGTCTAACCCGAGCATTATAATAAAATAACACCCGAGTCAGTCTGGAAAACCACCATGAGAAAACACACTCAATTTGAATTATTAAAGTTCAAACTCCATTGAAAATCAATGGTATCTCGTAAGACAATGCCATAAATAAACACGACCGGTTTTTACCTTACAATAACCAAAATATTTCATATCAAAATCCTCTGATTTTATAACAATATCCAAGTACAAATACTTATTCAAATAGCTGAAATTGTAACATTAATTAATTTCCAGCAATACTAGGCTCTACAATCAAAACCGTAAAGGCACGTATTGGAGAATAGATTCCAACTGAATGACTAGGCACTGGGGTACCATCTGTCACAGTACATGTCAAGAAACCCTATACCGAGATCGAACCTATCGATCCCTGCCAACACAAGACCAGACTACTCCTAACCTGGATACCCCGAATAAGATAACCCTATGGTTGGGATCAGCAGCCGCCACATAGCCGAATAAAATGGTCTCTAGATAGTGGTAACCTTAACCTACTTAGGTGCGACCCACTTAGCCTTGCTGCATCTCCCCTAATTTTTAGTCATTCCAGTTGATGAGGCTAGAGGCTACGATTATATTTTTAGAAATATTCACTTAGAATGCTCATTGTCCTCCAATATCAATGTCCTGAAAGCATTTATCCATACAAGTCCATTCTCAATCCGAACGGAACCGAAGGCACTACTCTTACTACATCCATTTTGGAATCATCCTCAGGATTAGTAGCGATTAGCCCTTGCACTTCACTACTCCATCTTCGATTCCATGCTCTTGTCTTCATTATGAAAATGTACTCGTTGGATCGAAATGGTTTTTCGAATTGCCAATCCGATCTTGGTCTCTTCGAAACAACGTTCCATATTACCCGGTAAACTCAACCCCAGTTCTTTAGGAAATACACAAACAAAGATAAGATCGGAGATCAACTCCTAACTGTTATTGGACGGATTCCCTTACAAATGTCCTAGCAGAACTAAATGAGTTTATACGTACAGTATAGCACCTCAAACGGTAAATATACCATATAATTCATGTATTTCCTTTAGATATTTCCAAAGTTATGTCTGGATCTAAATTTGATAGTCGGTTATTTAACAATCATAATAATAAATTCAATCAAAACACTTCATTTTCCACTAAAAACATTAAATCTATTTTTTAATTTAAATTTAAATACATAAATCTCTTCTATTCAAGTTATATGTACTTATCTTACCGGATTTAGAAAGTTTACGAACTGCCTTTCAAAAATATTTGAAACCCATTAAAAATAATGTGGAAAGTACCACCGCGGCATCAAACCATGGATCACAGTTTAATGGTTACGTCTCTATCCCATAGAAAATCAAGACTTAATTTCAGGCACTCACTGCCTCCGATTTTTCCATGCATATATACCAATACTCTCCGAAAAACTCTATTTAAATTTTTTGAAAATAATACTTATGAAATTCCTATAAAAGCTTTTAAAGTTGCTTTAGACAACTACTTTTATAAATAAAAGTTATTAAAAGTAATATTAATATTAAATAGTTTATCCCTTTGAAATAATACTATTGATTACTTCTTAAATAAGAATTATTATAATATAAATACCTTAATTCATAATTTAAAATATACTTAAACCCATTTTAAACAACTAATAATTAATTTCTGAAATATTCTTTAAACACTTTAAATTTTCTAGTTAATATTTCGTATTCTTTCCTTTTTAAAATAACTTAACTTCTCAGAAAAATATATATTCAACTTCCATATTGCCAATCCAATATTAATAAATCCTTCCCGATTTATTTCCATTTAATTTACGTCCCAATTCCATAAATTCCTTTTCACTTTTCTAAAAATAAATCTATCATTTATTTATTTTTAAATTTTCCCATCTCCTTATAAATTCCCACCATGAATTTATAATTCAAATTATACACTGATGATTACTTCACTTTATTTTATAAACTCCTTTATAATTCCATAGTCTCATTCCCCATTTTTAACGGTTACTCAACAGTTAATTGATTCTAAATCGATTTTATAAATTAAATTCCTTTCTAAAAATTAACTTCTTAGTTGACCTAAATTTATTCCAAAGCCCACTAATTTCAGATTCTCTTCCTTTATATGATTAAAATCTTATTAAAACTGGAACATCAATTTCATATTTTATTTTCAAAGTTCTTCTTTTATTTTTCCCAAACTATTTAAAAATACACTCTTTTATATTTAAAACATTATCGCTTAAGTTCTTATTTTTAAAAAATCCTTTAATTCACATTTATTCAAAAATCTCTATATTTCAGAATTATTAAATAGGATTTTAAAATCCATTATTTATTTATTTATTTATTTTTCAAATCCGTTTCTTTTTATTCATCCAATTCCACCATAATACTTTGCTCTAAAATTCCCCTTTTTATTTTCCTTCAAAAATTCAATATTTATATTTTTGATATTTTAAACTGTCAAAAATATATCCTGTAATACCACACCATCCAATAAATTCAATTTCCAATATAATCTATCACAGATTATTCAAATAAATTATGTAGCTAAATATGGAAATAATTTCAAAAATTTTGAGGAATCCAGTTGGATCCCTCCAACCTGTTTCCTTACATCCACAGATATTAGCACCATATAAAAATACCAATCCCACTTCGAGGGGGATATCGCGGTATATGGGGTTATCCGCTATTATGCAGGAGCATAGGGTCTCATCCACTATATAAATGCAGGAATATCAATCACTCCAATATATATATGTATATATATACACACACGCACTAATTTATATAATATCACATTCAACTGATAAATGTTTATCAACCCAACAATTAAATCAATAATTAATTTTGACTATCAAAATTAAGCGATAAATCCAAAGTTGATTGAGATTTAACTCATCTTGATTTTTCCATCATTTTCGCATTCCATTTTTAATTGAATTATCTTAATTTTTCAGAAGCTCCAAACTCATCCAAACTAATTCCTACACGTAGATGGCGAGGTCGTGACCCCATCGCAACTCGAATCATCCTATTCGGAACCTCGTGTGTGCAAGATACATATTTTATAAGTTGATGGCAATTTAATTTAACTGAACATTAATTAATTATAAAACGTTAAAATCCATACCAACATAAAATAGAGCCCGGCCCAAAACACTGCACTCCCCTCCTCTTCTTCCTCCTCCTTCGCCTATGCACGAGAGCAGGAGTCACCACGCATGCACGTGCACCCTCCACTGAAGCACTATCATCCATGCCATTATCAACGCATCTGCCTCATCGAAATCTACAATGACTGACTACTGAAACAGGACCGTACAAAAATCACGGCCCTTTAGAAAGCATCGCACCAGCCAGAATTTTCCTTGCGGATGCTAATCAACAACGCGACTACGAATCCAATCACCAATTCACCAAATTCGCCCTCAATCACCGGTAAGATCGAACTCTAGTTTTGGCCATGCAATTTCCCCATCCGCCGATCACAGCAAATAGTGCACAAAAGCGAGCCTTGGTCCAAAGCGATCTCAGGGGTTATAGAATATCGATAAAAATAGAGAGTGAGGCTTGAGGTATCCAGTGGAATCACTTGGAATCGATGCGGCTCTGAGATTAAGGGAGAATTATAGTGACGAGGAGGATCTAAAAGGGAGTGAATGGGAAAAAGATAAAGGGGATTTGGCCGGCATAGCGAAATGATGGAGGGAATTTTATTTCATTTTTCTTTTGTTTTATCGGCTGTTGTATAAAAAGAGGAGGGAGGAAGCATGTTTGAACTACGTTGCGTGAAGAATATGCCTTCCTACAGTGATTGAAATGAAAGGGGAAAAAGTTGAGATTTGAAGGATTGGAAATTATATATTTATATATGAAATTTAAACCGTCTCGAATTCGTAGCTTAAAATCATGATCTCCTATCGAGGCATGCCGCTAGACGTTTATAATGTTATAACCTAATTCAAAACGCAATGGAAAAGGTTTCAAATCCTAATTCGATCGTATGGAGAAGATAGGTTTTTGGACCCAAATATTATACTAAATTTTCGACATAAATTCCAGCGCTTTTCTATTCCGTGCTTCCAAACGATAACTCCAAACACTACGAAATTTGAAACCCAATAATAATACACTATTACGGATCCAATGGCACTGGTTTCTTCGAATTCCGAGACTATGCCCCAGAATGCTTTTTTTAAATGTCAATTTAAACGATATATTTTTAAAGCTGAACAAATCACCTTCAAATTAAATTTTAAAGCTTTTATTATCTTCAATACTATCAACTTAAATTTTATAAGCCTTTAAATTATTTTTAACAAGCTTAAAACTTCAGATTCAACATTTTACCAAATTTTCAATTATTAAATTCAATAATGAAATTATCCGATAAATAGTTATATTTGAAATTCAAGTTAAAAATTAACTTTTAAATATTTAAACCAATGAAATATTCCAATTTCAAACATTCAAAATTCTGGGTCGTTTCATTCCTCCTCCCTTATAAGAATTTCGTCCTCGAAATTGCTAGGTAAGAAGAATGGTGCAAAACCCATTAACTATTTCCCAAAACTACACGGTTTCAACATCTTTCCAAAAGCAATTTTTTTTATTGACACCACCTTATCACCTATACCAAAATTTCCAAATCCATTCATAGCTTACATATGATATTATCCTCTCCATAATTCAAATTATAATTTAAAACCAAATTTTAAATTATCAAAATTTTCTAACTCCTTAAATTTTGAAATTTTTTGCCAGTGTCTACTTGCGCGGCTAGATCGAAACAACTACAAAATTGCCTCTATGGCCCCAAATCATTAAAAGAAAATAAAAGCCAAGTGGCTCAATCAGAAAACCATCAATTTCATACATAATTTAAATACATACCTTTTTGTCAGGCAATTAAATTTTACTTTTGAAATTGAAGACATTTTTCTTTTGCATTCAATTACCTACACCCTACTTGCCAATAATATCCAATCATTTAACTCCAAAATCATTTTATTTATTCCTTTTCAAAACTTTCAATATTTGATGTATCCAATTCTTTTATATTCACATTTACTTATATTCCCATTCAATTGTTCCCAAATCATTATTCACACTCACTTCACTGGAAACGATTACCCACAATTATCCTTTTATACACCTTTTATCTAATATTCATTCACATATCCACTCAATATATTCCCAATACTAATTTTACTTAAGAGCTTCACCATTCCTTAAGTCTATTATAAATATTTTATACACTTCTTATATTCATTTTCACTTTGCCACTTAAGCTTTTATATCTATTTTCATTCAACTTAAATCTTCAATTTCAAATTCTTACAAATAAAATTTATTAGTTCATCACTAATTATATATATTATTCCAACAAATTCCATCCTCAAACTTATTTTTTAGCCTACCTAGGCTATAATTTCTTCCAACTTCACTATTATTTAAACTAAAGTTAAATTTAATCCTATTCAAGTAATCATACCTTAAATTTTATAAGTTTCAACTTATTATATCCCATACCATATTTAATTTACTAATTACTTCATTAGTTCCATCCTCTAATTCATTCCAAATTTCAATAAACTTTATTTCTAGAACTTCACTTTATTAACATAATTTAAATTTAACATCATTCCAATATTCAATCCCCGTTCTATTTACTTACAAATTAAATTAATTTATTCATTTACAAATTTATTTCCAACCTGATAAATTTTAATTTTAATTACCATTTCAATTAGCCTATTTGGGCTAAATTTTCAAATTTCTCTTATTTAACTTAGTTTAAGTTAATTTCCATTCCTATTAAATTTTCAAATTTTATAAGTTCCAAACTTATTTATATTCCATACACATTTTTAAATAAACTCCCAAAATTTTAAACAATTTCAAAATCATCTTTGAAATCATATACACCCAAAAACCTTCAAATTATTCATTTGAATTTCAAATCGAATCAATTTTTACCAAGCTAAAACCTCAATTCAAAACATTCGGGTAGCAATTCCTCCCTTGGAAACTCGAAATAGAACATCATGATGCTGCAGTCATCACCGAAATTATTTTCTAGCGACAGAAGTGAGTTTAATGCTTTTATTTTTTTGAAAACCATTTTAAACATTTTTATTCCTTATCTTAACAGATTTCATTTCCAATTCAAAAATATTTCCAAAAAATATCACTATTATTTTCACAACTTTGAAAAACATTTCAAAACCAACGGGATTTAAATCCCCAAATTTCCAATTTTTAAATACTTTTAAATATATATTTAAATATATTTCGGAGTTTCATTCCATTTCAAATTATAAATCACATTTATAACTCATATTTACAAACTCAAATTTACTTCTTAACCTTTGGTTATACTTTCAACTTTTATTCAATTTCCACACGACAATGATAATATTATCATTTCCTAACAACCAAGCACACCATATACACTATAACAATTTACGAAAATTATTCCTTTTTATTAATAAAAATAATTTGGGAAAAATTATTACATTTACCCCAATTAAAATAATACCATGTCGAATTATTCTATTATAGTGTTTAGAGATCCCTATCAATAACGTTAATTACTCGTATTGACCAAAATCCATAAGCCACTCAACCAATCAATCAACGCAATGTTAAATTACTTTATATTCACTAACAAATACACGCTTATATCTATTAATACACTCAAACTAATTCTAGGGCACTACTGACCCTATCTCTAATAAGTAATCCCTGCTAGAGCCAGGGTTCTCGCTTAACCTTCAGCTCTGATACCAACTTTAACAAACAAGAATTTTCGACCTCGGAAATCGACATCAATATGTCCCTTGTATTAAATGCCTAGCAATCGAATGCTGAAAACACTAGATCGTTAGGGTAAGAAGAAAGAGATGGAAGAAGAAAAATAGAAATAACAATATAGAATCTCACAGTTGCATCGGAACAATATATAATAGATAACAAACAATCTTTATACAAAAAGAACTATATTGTTTTTATACATTACATCATCCGAGTACAACACAAATCAATAGCACAATACTGGACAGTTATAATAAGTTGTCCTCACAAAAGCTGAACATACAAAAAACCATACACAGTGGAATAAATCAAGTACGTGTGATACAATTTCATCATCTAGCTCGTCTTCTGAGCTCCAAAGCATCCTATCATGTATCTGTAATAGTCGGTCTGACCCGAGCATTATAATAAGATAATGCCGAGTCAGTTTGGAAAACCAGCATGAGAAAACACACTCAATTTGAATTATTAAAGTTCAAAATCCTTTGAAAATCAAAGGTATCTCGTAAGACCATGCCATAAATAAACACGACGGATATTCACCTTATGATAACCAAATCATTTCATATCAAAGCCTCGGATAATATAGTAATGTCTAAGTACAAATACTTATTCAAATAGCCGAAATTGTCACATTAATTAAATTCCAACAATATTAGGCTCTACAATCAAAACCATAAAGGCATGTATTGGAGAATGGATTCCAACTGAATGACTAAGCACTAGGGTACTACCTGTCATAGTACACGTCTTGAAACACTGTACCGAGATCGAACCTATCCATCCCTGTCAACACAAGTCCGGACTACCCCTAACCTGGTACGTATGTATGGTACATATACCATGGTGTCAGATGTGTCCGACACTTGAATCATGAGGGTATTTCTTTAAAAACATATTATTCCTTTAATCGATACTCAAGTTGTGAATATATTAAAGATTTTGAATATCTAAAATATAAAGTTGTCCTCTACCACTTATATATTAATAGATTACTTGCATTCTCTTTAGTTGTTAAGAAAACTCAATCTAGCGATGTTATGTGTAGTATAATCAATATATTTTCAAGACGAGGTAATATGAATGCATTTATTTGTTGCATAAACCAAAATAGTATTCATTATACTTAGGCTATCATGAAATGGTAATTAAGAGTGAATAATCTCTCTTGATTCGTTAAACTCGAGGTCGAGGTCGAGATTAGGACAAAGACCACGGTTAGCAATTGTATGTGATACAATCAATAATGAGTTATCCATAAATTGCAGGCTTATGATTTGTGGATCAAACTCAAGGTCATAATCCATTGGTCAGGGAGTCCTAACACTCACTAGAGGGATCGCAAAATTTCTATGTTTTTATTAGGGTTAACCTTATTATAAAAATGAAATGATAAAATTTAACCTTTCTAATATTGCAAGAATATATGTTATAAATGTTAAAATAATCTATTTTTATAAATTTGTCCAACTAATATAATAGGTAAAATGTTTAGCTGTTAAAATATACAAATGAACCGAATTAAGATTGACATAGAAATACAAAATATATCGACCAATAAATCTTTAGGCATGTTATCCCATAAAAGAGCCAAACTACACAACTACTAAACACACTTGTACCTTGGTCACTTAGGTATTTTTTTGTTAAGACTATGTATTGTTTTCCATGAGTTTTGAACTCTAAAATCAATACTAAAATATGGATATTTAATCCATATTTGATCATACATAAATATTATATATTGAACAACATAGATTTGTAATGTACAAAACCTCGATGAATTCATTCATTTGAAATGTGAAAGAAAACTATAATGCAAGTTTTTGTATTCATTATGTATTGTTATAGTAAGAATCTTAGTGTATCCTTATTGTGTTAGATGTAACACTAGACCAAGAACAACAAGGTAGACCTAGGAAAGGATCTTATTATATTAGACGTAACACTAGATCAAGAACTATAAGATGTATCTAGGAATTCGATAATTGAAATTTTAGTTTGATCAGTTTACATAAAGTTCAATTCATTTGGTATCCTTAAATGTTAAGGATGACCAAATGCATGTTTATAAAGGGTTCGACGAAAGCTTCTAGTAAGGATTTCCTTTAAATGGTTGTACCATTTGGCACCGAAAGCAAATTTATAAGAGTGGATGTACATTAAGTGTAATGATTGCGATTTTTCGTTGCCGAAAAACCGAAATGTTATGGGTTTAAGAAGAAGAAAGAGGTAGAAGAAGAGAGAAAGAAAATAAACAGAACAGAAACAACAACAGGACAACATCAGAATCTCACAATTCGCAGCGGAACAACATATAATAATAAATGAGTAATCTTTAAACAAAGAACTATATCAGTTATTACATCACATTACATTACATTAGAGTGTACAACAACAATCAGTGGAAAAGAAATACTATATGCTAGTAATATGCTACGCCATCCAGCTTGCCTTCAGCAACTCCTGAATTCCAAATATCCTGATAAACCTTAACTCTTGACTGCCCTTGTGGAAATTGGTGGGCACCCAGAGTATAGGAAGGAAAACAATAAACTCTGAGTCAGTTATGTGACTGGTGTGAGAACTAAAACAGTTTATTGTTCTTTAAAATAAAAATAGAGGAATATTTTTAAAGTCAATTCGCAATGCTTTTAAAAATGAGACTACCATAAGGCCTCCCGCACACACACACAATGCAAACGCAGAATCGGAGGAGATTTCTCCTTATGATAGTCAAAGATGCTTGATACGCATTTAAAAGAACATTTGATATTATTACTAGTGCATAGTGTAGAGAAAATTCATTTCGAAAGTAAAGATATAAATCTTAGCCAGCATAGACATTTCGAACTATGCCTATTATAGCTACCATGTTCAATAGCGGGTTACCGCCATATTCCATGACAGGTTATACAACTAAAACCGTACAAGGCTCGTATTTGAAGAATGGATTTTCCAACAAATGGTCAGGCCAAGGAACTTCCCATTGCCACATGGAAACGCCTCTGGAAGGACGCCCCGAGAACCACCGTTCTCTGCTAAACAAAGCCGGGAACCCCTTTTCCCAAGGGATATTACAAACCCTCAGATATGCCACCCCCGGTCCTTTGGAACCTTTAAACGAGCGCTCGTCACCATCATCACACAATCATAAAGTGTTTTCAACATGAGTAAGTATATGGGCTCCATACCATGATACTACCCTTTTCCAGAAGGAATGGTCATACCCTAGGGAAGAGATCCCTGAAAACCTTGTCGCACAATTCCTGTTTCGACCATTACCGGTTTGTGAGGCTCGACGAAGTCACGTCCACAAAAACATACTTTATACAAAAGTCATGCTTTGGGTCAACAAATAATCATAGAAATGATCACCAAGATAGACGATCAAACAAACGATCCTATCACAAATAATCAACACAATGATCATTTCACAGCAACACTCAGCATGTCACATTACCAAATTGGGAATATATCGCTGATAACCTTCAACTATATAACCTCTGAGCTCGTACGTCTCAGAGAAGGGTGTTAAGCTAAAAGAATAAATTCTCCGCCACCAACAGAAATATATTTGAAAGAAATCGGCTTTATATCTCAATTTGTGATGTCAGACATACAATCTATACAAGTCTGTTTCGGGCTCTAACATAACCGAAGGCACTTACAAAGAAGTCCTTGCAATCCGGATAATCTCTAATCACGTCCGAATTTCCCATCACATATGGAGATCTCAATACCGAGGATCAGCCAGTGCAGAGACAATCAACAAGAAACCCTTACATTTTTGAAAATATCCGGTCTTCAACACCGATCTTCAAATGCAATTCATAACGACGTATCACATATTCGGAATGGGTTATACGACCCCAAGGTCCTTTCCCGGTTAACCCGAATAGTGAGCGCTTATTAAAAAAAAATAAGTGTGGCATTCAATTTCAAGCAAATCACAACAAATACCTATTTAAAGGTAAATATTGATAGTCGGTTATTGAACTATCAATAGATATGCCAACATCACCAGATTCCAAATAATTTTCCAAATTATTTATTTCCCAAAAATATCTTTACAAGATATATACGTAATTTCCATACTTTAAAAATAAATCAATATTTATTTTTAAACTCATTTTCCAAATTTCATTTATAAATTCCATATTGAATTTATATTTCCAAAAATATTCATGAATATACGATTTCCATTCGATTTCTAATATTCATTTTCAATTTATCTTCAAAAAGATAAATTCTCCAAACTTTTTATTTCACATTGGAAAAACATTTCCATACTTATTTATTTATAAGAAATTCACAAATCTTTTTATTTTCAACACTTGGAAAATATTCAATATACTCTAATCGAAATTAAGTATATATTTCATTCTTTAAGGAAATCATTCTCTTAAACATATTTATTTGGGCCAAAACGAATGTTGCGTAAAACATCGTTACGACAACCCAAAATCACTAGTATAGGGATTCGAAATTAAAATAGATATATAAATCCCAATACTATACAAAACATTTCCTTTCGGAAATCATCTATTATAACAACAGTGTTATAATCTACTATTTCCTTTTATTTCTCGAAAACATCTATTTCAACAATGAATGTTGAAGTCTATGGTTTCGACTCTTAATACATTTTAAAACATCTTTAGATCGTTTTAATTCTATTTAAAACATCACCTCCAAAACATTTCTTTAACAAATTATTCACTATTCAAAAACGTGAATATATTTGTTAACCAATTTCATCTTTCTATTTATTTTATTTTAAGGAATTATTCACTGTCTAAAACATGAATATAACTCCATTAACAAATTTCAACAATTTACTTATCAAGATAAGTCTTTGCGGATTTATAAAACAATGTTTATAAATTTCATTTCTATTTATTTTATAACAACTTCCTTTTATAAATTTCCTTTATAATTCTATTCAATTTATAACTCAATTATAAACTAAAGGTTCATATTATAAGTTAAACACTTACAATTTATTTGTTTACAAAATTGTTCCTTTAATTCCATAATTATAAATCTTATAACTTATAAGATTCATTTATTTATCCAAATCCATTCCTTAAATAACTTTATAAATTTTATTTATAAAATTCCATTTATAACTTTACCGTTATAATCCTATAGATTTCATTCATTTATGAAATTCATTCACAATTCATTCTAACACTTAGAAAAGCTCGTTTTATAATTCCAATTTTTTAATTTATAAATTATCAATTTATAAATCTTTTATATAGATCAATTTATATTATTATTTCAAAACGTCTTCAAAGTCCTTTATGATTTCATCATTTTTGATTTATAAAATAATCAAATTTCATAAATCCTATTTTTAAACTTTTTATAATTTATTCAAAAATCCCAATTTAAGTTATTTTATAAAATCATTAATCCCATATTTTCAAAAATCAACTTTTAACTGTATTTCTCAAAAAATCATAATTTTTATAACATTAAAATTATAACGTTTATTTATTTTAAGATGGATCAATTCCAAAAATATTTTATAAACGTATATTTTCAAAAATCACTTTAGAAATCCCTTGAAAATCAAAATCGTTATTTTTAATTTCAAAAATTGGATCTGATGATGCAACACATCAAATAGTCAATCACGACTTTCAAACATCTTATATCGATATGATAAACAATCAAATATCACAATATCTGAATCAAATAAATATTTGTGAGGAATCCAGTTGGATTCCTCCAACCTGTTTCCCCGCATCCACAGACATTAGCACAATACCAATTCCGTTTCAAGACGGAATATCGCGGTATATGGGTTTTTATAAAATATTATCCGCTTAATAACGGCGCAATAGGGTCTCACCCGCTATACAAGGCGGGAAATCAATCAACTGCAATATATACATATGCCAATATATATATATATATATATTGCTATATATATAATATAATACCAATTCCACTTCAAGGTGGAATATCGCGGTATATGTGTGTAATAAATAACCTCCGCTTACTAACGGCGTATAGGGTCTATTCACATCCAATATATATATATAACAATCATCATTCAAGCATTCAATCAACACAACTAACAATTTTAAATCTAACTATTTAAAATTTAAATAAATCCTTTTGAGTGAGAAGTTCTCACCTTTGCTTTTATTATCAATCCATTTCCCATCTTGACTCGATTTTCTTGATTTATACCTTGTATAAATATTTACACAATTTATTAATATTCGAACAGATCGAATAATAAATTTTCATTTGATAATTTTGATTCATCGTTGATTTCTTTTTTAATAGTTAAATTAACTGATAGTGTTATTTAAACCTATTTCTTGTTTAATAAATTTATTTTGGCTAATTATTTTACTCTCAAGTTAATGATTTTTTTATTTTAAACTAAAAATTAAAGATTCAAACTGATTTTTCTTCAAATTAAATTTGTTTAACTAAAGGTTACAATTTAAAAACTAAATCCCTTTTTAATAAATTGTTTTTTCTTTCAAACAATTTCTTTTTAATACTTTGATTTAACAAAAATTAAATTCAAACTATTCTTTATAAATTCAATTTTTGTCGAACAAATTTAATTTCTATTTAAATAAATTTTATTAACTAACTATTTAATTTAAACAACATTTTCTTTTATAAAATATCCTTTAGCCCTTAATTACTCATTTCTCCAATAATAAATAATATTTTCTTTTGATAAATCATTTTATCAAATAAGTAAAATTTCTAACTAATTTTCCTTTTACAAAATATTTTTCATTTGAAACTAAAATTTCTATTCAACTAATAATTTAGTTTTAAACTAAATTTTCTTTAAGTTTTAAAATTCCTATTATTATTTATTTCAAATCTATATACATTTATTAAAATTAAATTAAATTTGAAATCATTAAATTTTTAAAACTCGCAAAATTACCTTACTGTCATGCCCTACCCTGTGAATCCCAGGCTCCGACCACCTTACATCCACTGTCGCCGCTCCGCCGCAACGCTCCACTCGATCGAACCTAGTCGCGACTTCATCCACGCGACGCCTCACCTCGTCGCCGCCACATACTGCTCGCGAAACCCACTACAACAATCCCCAAATCAGTGATGACGCCGCTGCCACCTCCATCATCTCGCACGCGCGTATGCTACCCCCTCCAGCGAGCGCCTTCCCACGCGAGTCGCCGTGCCGTAGCCTCGAGCGTTGTTCCACTCCCCAGCCTCACGCGATGCTTCCAATTGCCGCGATTCGATTCCAAACGAGGCGAGCGACTCGAGAATTTAGGCCGAGCAAAGAACATGAACGATCGATTTTGAAGAGGGGGGTCATCGACTTCGGCCATTAATTTTGATTTTTGTTTTCTGTGATTTTATTTCCTAGGCTTCGGTATTTTAAAAGAAATGGGAGGCATGGTCATCATAATCCTTTCGTGATTCTCGGCATGCTTAAAGGAGAGGCAACGTGATTTTAGGCATAAATTCAGGAAGGAAGGTGGCTGCGTTGACAAAAATTTAAAGTTTAAATTTAAATTGAACTCGATTAATTTCAACGCGTTTATTTACCGTGTGCTCACATAACAACTCCGAAAAATACGAAATTTGAAATCCGAGAATAATTCAATATTACGGACCCAATGGAACTGGTTTCGTCGAATTCCGAGACTGTGCCTCGGACGGCTATTTTTGAATATCGATTCAAACGATTAAATTCAAAACTGAACAATTCACTTACAAATTTGATTCTGAAGCTTCTATTATCTTCAGTATTATCAATATGAATTTTACAAGCCTTTGAAATATTTTTAATTGGCTTAAAATTGAAGATTCAAATTTTTATTCAACTTCCAATAGATTAAATTCTATAATTTAATCGCCAATTTCATTCTGATAATTTGAAATTCAAATCAAACCATCATTCAAATATTTAAAATTAATTAAATATTTCCAAATTAAATTGTTTAAAATTCTGGGTCGTTACAATCTTCCCTCCTTAAAAGAATTTCGTCCCGAAATTACAAGTTAAGAAGAATGCCCTTATCTCGTCTATTATTTTTCACAATCCAAATAGTTTTATCAACTTACTAACCTAAATCTTTTTACTAAAGATTCATTATCATTTCAACTAGCTTTCCAACTTCAATTATAAGTTTCAATCAACATTGTTTTCCTAACAACTCAAATTTAAATTCAAATTCAAATTTCAAACTTTCAAAATTTCTCAAAAATTTTCTAACACCCTAAATTTTCGAAAAATTTCGCCAGCGTCTCCTTTGCGCGACTAGCTCGGTACGACTACAAAATGGCACCACGGCCCCTCAGAATCAAAAAGAAAAGAGAAAGCCAAGTGGCTGGAGAAGAAAGTCATCAAATCTCATACTGAAATTGAAATGCGTACCTTTTTGTCGAGCAATTCAATTTATCTTTGAAATCAAAATCTCAATTCCATTTCTTTTAATACACCTGTATATCCTACTAACAGTAGTATCCATAATATCCAATTCCAACATTCAAACCATTTGCACATTTCATTACAAAATATTCAATATATGCTTATTATACATTTTTACTTCACTATTGAAGTTACATATCCACTTTCATTAAATTTTTACTTTTCAATTCAATTCACAATTTCACTTCTATTTGAATTCAATTCTCAATTTAAATTTCATTCGAATTCAATTCTCAATTCTAAATATTGAATTCTAACAATTAACTTTCATTTACTAATTCATATTACTACTCTAAATTAGTTTCATTCACCAATTCATTTTAAATTTCAATTTCCATATTCAATTTATCTCGAATTTACTTAATTACTAACAAAGGAAATTTTCAATTTATTTCTTTTAATTACTTGAATTTATATACAAATTCAAATTTATCTTCAAATTTAGCTCACGACTAAACTTTTAATTCAACCAATTCAAATTCCAATTCATTAGTCCAAGAATTAATAATTTATCAAGTTAGTTTACTTGAATTCAATCCATTTTATTTCTTATTTAATTCCATATACTAATGATATTAACAACCGTGCAACCATATACTATAATAATTCATAGAAAATCAATTTTTTTTTCTATACAAAAATAGTTTTGGGCAAAATTATCTTACTTACCCGATTCAAAAACAATTTTATATTCACTAACAAATACGCGCTCATATCTATTATTACACTCAAACTCATTCTAGAGTACTGCTGACTCTATCTCTAATGAGTAACACCCAACAGAACCATGGTTGTCGCTTAACCATAAGCTCTGATACCAAATGTAACGATTGCGATTTTTCGTTGCCGAAAAACCGAAATGTTATGGGTTTAAGAAGAAGAAAGAGGTAGAAGAAGAGAGAAAGAAAATAAACAGAACAGAAACAACAACAGGACAACATCAGAATCTCACAATTCGCAGCGGAACAACATATAATAATAAATGAATAATCTTTAAACAAAGAACTATATCAGTTATTACATCACATTACATTACATCAGAGTGTACAACAACAATCAGTGGAAAAGAAATACTATATACTAGTAATATGCTACGCCATCCAGCTTGCCTCCAGCAACTCCTGAATTCCAAATATCCTGATAAACCTTAACTCTTGACTGCCCGTGTGGAAATTGGTGGGCACCCAGAGTTTAGGAAGGAAAACAATAAACTCCGAGTCAGTCATGTGACTGGTGTGAAAACTAAAACAGTTTATTTTTCTTTAAAATAAAAATAGAGGAATATTTTTAAAGTCAATTCGCAATGCTTTTAAAAATGAGACTACCATAAGGCCTCCCGCACACACACACAATGCAAACGCAGAATCGGAGGAGATTTCTCCTTATGATAGTCAAAGATTCTTGATACGCATTTAAAAGAACATTTGATATTATTACTAGTGCATAGTGTAGAGAAAATTCATTTCGAAAGTAAAGATATAAATCTTAGCCAGCATAGACATTTCGAACTATGCCTACTATAGCTACCATGTTCAATAGCGGGTTACCGCCATATTCCATGACAAGTTATACAACTAAAACCGTACAAGGCTCGTATTTGAAGAATGGATTTTCCAACAAATGGTCAGGCCAAGGAACTTCCCATTGCCACATGGAAACGCCTCTGGAAGGACGCCCCGAGAACCACCGTTCTCTGCTAAACAAAGCCGGGAACCCCTTTTCCCAAGGGATATTACAAACCCTCAGATATGCCACCCCCGGTCCTTTGGAACCTTTAAACGAGCGCTCGTCACCATCATCACACAATCATAAAGTGTTTTCAACATGAGTAAGTATATGGGCTCCATACCATGATACTACCCTTTTCCAGAAGGAATGGTCATACCCTAGGGAAGAGATCCCTGAAAACCTTGCCGCACAATTCCTGTTTCGACCATTACCGGTTTGTGAGGCTCGACGAAGTCACGTCCACAAAAACATACTTTATACAAAAGTCATTCTTTGGGTCAACAAATGATCATAGAAATGATCACCAAGATAGACGATCAAACAAATGATCCTATCACAAATAATCAACAAAATGATCATTTCACAGCAACACTCAGCATGTCACATTACCAAATTGGGAATATATCGCTGATAACCTTCAACTATATAACCTCTGAGCTCGTACGTCTCAGAGAAGGGTGTTAAGCTAAAAGAATAAATTCTCCGCCACCAACAGAAATATATTTGAAAGAAATCGGCTTTATATCTCAATTTGTAATGTCGGACATACAATCTATACAAGTCTGTTCCGGGCTCGAACAGAACCGAAGGCACTTACAAAGAAGTCCTTGCAATCCGGATAATCTCTAATCACGTCCGAATTTCCCATCACATATGGAGATCTCAATACCGGGGATCAGCCAGTGCAGAGACAATCAACAAGAAACCCTTACGTTTTTGAAAATATCCGGTCTTCAACACCGATCTTCAAATGCAATTCATAACGACGTATCACATATTCGGAATGGGTTATACGACCCCAAGGTCCTTTCCCGGTTAACCCGAATAGTGAGCGCTTATTAAAAAAAATAAGTGTGGCATTCAATTTCAAGAAAATCACAACAAATACCTATTTAAAGGTAAATATTGATAGTCGGTTATTGAACTATCAATAGATATGCCAACATCACCAGATTCCAAATAATTTTCCAAATTATTTATTTCCCAAAAATATCTTTACAAGATATATACGTAATTTCCATACTTTAAAAATAAATCAATATTTATTTTTAAACCCATTTTCCAAATTTCATTTATAAATTCCATATTGAATTTATATTTCCAAAAATATTCATGAATATACGATTTCCATTCGATTTCTAATATTCATTTTCAATTTATCTTCAAAAAGATAAATTCTCCAAACTTTTTATTTCACATTGGAAAAACATTTCCATACTTATTTATTTATAAGAAATTCAAAAATCTTTTTATTTTCAACACTTGGAAAATATTCAATATACTCTAATCGAAATTAAGTATATATTTCATTCTTTAAGGAAATCATTCTCTTAAACATATTTTTTTGGGCCAAAACGAATGTTGCGTAAAACATCGTTACGACAACCCAAAATCACTAGTATAGGGATTCGAAAATAAAATAGATATATAAATCCCAATACTATACAAAACATTTCCTTTCGGAAATCATCTATTATAACAACAGTGTTATAATCTACTATTTCCTTTTATTTCTCGAAAACATCTATTTCAACAATGAATGTTGAAGTCTATGGTTTTGACTCTTAATACATTTTAAAACATCTTTAGATCGTTTTAATTCTATTTAAAACATCACCTCCAAAACATTTCTTTAACATATTATTCACTATTCAAAAACGTGAATATATTTGTTAACCAATTTCATCTTTCTATTTATTTTATTTTAAGGAATTATTCACTGTCTAAAACATGAATATAACTCCATTAACAAATTTCAACAATTTACTTATCAAGATAAGTCTTTGCGGATTTATAAAACAATGTTTATAAATTTCATTTCTATTTATTTTATAACAACTTCCTTTTATAAATTTCCGTTATAAATCTATTCAATTTATAACTCAATTATAAACTAAAGGTTCATATTATAAGTTAAACACTTACAATTTATTTGTTTACAAAATTGTTCCTTTAATTTCATAATTATAAATCTTATAACTTATAAGATTCATTTATTTATCCAAATCCATTCCTTAAATAACTTTATAAATTTTATTTATAAAATTCCATTTATAACTTTACCGTTATAATCCTATAGATTTCATTCATTTATGACATTCATTCACAATTCATTCTAACACTTAGAAAAGCTCGTTTTATAATTCCAATTTTTTAATTTATAAATTATCAATTTATAAATCTTTTATATAGATCAATTTATATTATTATTTCAAAACGTCTTCAAAGTCCTTTATGATTTCATCATTTTTGATTTATAAAATAATCAAATTTCATAAATCCTATTTTTAAACTTTTTATAATTTATTCAAAAATCCCAATTTAAGTTATTTTATAAAATCATTAATCCCATATTTTCAAAAATCAACTTTTAACTGTATTTCTCAAAAAATCATAATTTTTATAACATTAAAATTATAACGTTTATTTATTTTAAGATGGATCAATTTCAAAAATATTTTATAAACGTATATTTTCAAAAATCACTTTAGAAATCCCTTGAAAATCAAAATCGTTATTTTTAAATTTCAAAAATTGGATCCGATGATGCAACACATCAAATAGTCAATCACGACTTTCAAACATCATATATCGATATGATAAACAATCAAATATCAAAATATCTGAATCAAATAAATATTTGTGAGGAATCCAGTTGGATCCCTCCAACCTGTTTCCCTGCATCCACAGACATTAGCACAATACCAATTCCGTTTCAAGACGGAATATCGCGGTATATGGGTTTTTATAAAATATTATCCGCTTAATAACGGCGCAATAGGGTCTCATCCGCTATACAAGGCGGGAAATCAATCAACTGCAATATATACATATGCCAATATATATATTGTTATATATATAATATAATACCAATTCCACTTCGAGGTGGAATATCGCGGTATATGTGTGTAATAAATAACCTCCGCTTACTAACGGCGTATAGGGTCTATTCACATCCAATATATATATATAACAATCATCATTCAAGCATTCAATCAACACAACTAACAATTTTAAATCTAACTATTTAAAATTTAAATAAATCCTTTTGAGTGAGAAGTTCCCACCTTTGCTTTTATTAGCAATCCATTTCCCATCTTGGCTCGATTTTCTTGATTTATACCTTGTATAAATATTTACACAATTTATTAATATTCGAACAGATCGAATAATAAATTTTCATTTGATAATTTTGATTCATCGTTGATTTCTTTTTTAATAGTTAAATTAACTGATAGTGTTATTTAAACCTATTTCTTGTTTAATAAATTTAATTTAGCTAATTATTTTACTCTCAAGTTAATGATTTTTTTATTTTAAACTAAAAATTAAAGATTCAAACTGATTTTTCTTCAAATTAAATTTGTTTAACTAAAGGTTACAATTTAAAAACTAAATCCCTTTTTAATAAACTGTTTTTGCTTTCAAACAATTTCTTTTTAATACTTTGATTTAACAAAAATTAAATTCAAACTATTCTTTATAAATTCAATTTTTGTCGAACAAATTTAATTTCTATTTAAATAAATTTTATTAACTAACTATTTAATTTAAACAACATTTTCTTTTATAAAATATCCTTTAGTCCTTAATTACTCATTTCTCCAATAATAAATAATATTTTCTTTTGATAAATCATTTTATCAAATAAGTAAAATTTCTAACTAATTTTCCTTTTACAAAATATTTTTCATTTGAAACTAAAATTTCTATTCAACTAATAATTTAGTTTTAAACTAAATTTTCTTTAAGTTTTAAAATTCCTATTATTATTTATTTCAAATCTATATACATTTATTAAAATTAAATTAAATTTGAAATCATTAAATTTTTAAAACTCGAAAATTACCTTACTGTCATGCCCTACCCTGTGAATCCCAGGCTCCGACCACCTCACATCCACTGTCGCCGCTCCGCCGCAACGCTCCACTCGATCGAACCCAGTCGCGACTTCATCCCCGCGACGCCTCACCTCGTCGCCGCCACATACTGCTCGCGAAACCCACTACAACAATCCCCAAATCAGTGATGACGCCGCTGCCACCTCCATCATCTCGCACGCGCGTGTGCTACCCCCTCCAGCGAGCGCCTTCCCACGCGAGTCGCCGTGCCGTAGCCTCGAGCGCTGTTCCACTCCCCAGCCTCACGCGATGCTTCCAATTGCCGCGATTCGATTCCAAACGAGGCGAGCTACTCGAGAATTTAGGCCGAGCAAAGAACATGAACGATCGATTTTGAAGAGGGGGGGTCATCGACTTCGGCCATTAATTTTGATTTTTCTTTTCTGTGATTTTATTTCCTAGGCTTCGGTATTTTAAAAGAAATGGGAGGCATGGTCATCATAATCCTTTTGTGATTCTCGGCATGCTTAAAGGAGAGGCAACGTGATTTTAGGCATAAATTCAGGAAGGAAGGTGGCTGCGTTGACAAAAATTTAAAGTTTAAATTTAAATTGAACTCGATTAATTTCAACGCGTTTATTTACCGTGTGCTCACATAACAACTCCGAAAAATACGAAATTTGAAATCCGAGAATAATTCAATATTACGGACCCAATGGAACTAGTTTCGTCGAATTCCGAGACTGTGCCTCGAACGGCTATTTTTGAATATCGATTCAAACGATTAAATTCAAAACTGAACAATTCACTTCCAAATTCGATTCTGAAGCTTCTATTATCTTCAGTATTATCAATATGAATTTTACAAGCCTTTGAAATATTTTTAATTGGCTTAAAATTGAAGATTCAAATTTTTATTCAACTTCCAATAGATTAAATTCTATAATTTAATCGCCAATTTCATTCTGATAATTTGAAATTCAAATCAAACCATCATTCAAATATTTAAAATTAATTAAATATTTCCAAATTAAATTGTTTAAAATTCTGGGTCGTTACATTAAGCATAGTTAGGATAAAGCAAGTGAATGGTCAACTCTGAAGAGAATCTGAAATGAGAATTATATAAAATACCAATAGATATTTAGTGAGAAATATGATTTAATTCCAATTGTATTTTCATGCAGAAAAATATTTTCTATAAGAGTTATTTCTTCGAGTTCATGACATTTGACCTAAAAATTGTGACTATAAACTAATTATAGTAAATGAAAAACATAGCATATGTTAAGTGATTGAGTGGAGCTTTATATTTCTTGCTTGTTATAATAATAGCGGGAATAGTGGGAGGTCGTCGCTTCTTAATGGATACATCAAGATACAAAAGATGTTTCGTAGATATACCAAATATTATTTATGAAATAATCAATGTTTTCGGTATTGATTGAAAATAGATATATATTATTATTTTGTTATAAATATCATTAACACTGATTGTAAAATAAATTAAAAATAGCACTATTTATTGCATTAGCTCTGCAATAAGAAAGTATTAAAAAAATTAACAATTATATTAGGATTATGGACTAAGCCATTTCTTGGAGGAATAATTCCTTAAGTCGTATGATTTTAAATTTGAAGATATTGGTGAATTTTACCTCAAGAAAAAAGGCCAAAGAAACTAATCAGTGGATGCAACGAAAAAGTTGGTGAAATCATCGGACTAATACATATAGATGTATGTAGTTCAATGTCTAATGATGCAAGAATGGATCCACTTACTTTTCTAAATTAACCGATAAATTATCATAGAAATGAACAGTGTATTTGATACACTAGTAGTGTTTCTATGATAAGTTCATATACTATAAAATGAAAGTAGAAAATAACATGTAAAAGAAATAAAAGAACTCAATTTGATTGAATAAGTGAGTGTATTAGAAAAGGGTTCCAAAGTACTTAAAAGTGAATAAAGATTCAATCTCAAAAGTCACCCCCCCCCCCCCTTTGATACATAATGATGTATCGATAAGGAGTAATCAAACTTGTTGGGAAAAATACATTTAATGATAAATAAAGATGACTTAATTTCTTTCTGTAAGGTCGCGCACTTAAGAGTAAGTACATAAAGTTAAAATTAATTTCATTTAAAGCACAGTTTAAGAGATCATATATGGTAAGAGTTTATAATAACCGCCTACATACCCTAGATCAAGGAGTTGATAGGTTATATGAGGCTGCATATGATACTTTCTCATGAGAGATCTTGTATGGACGACCCCAAGGGGTTTTGGATCAACCAACATTGATTGACTAATTATGTTATGAACATAAATTATTAAAAACTCGAAATTGAATTGGTGTTATGCATATGTAAGGCAATTCATAAAATATCTATGAATGCTAATTCCGTTACATCGAGAAGCAATCATTATTTCAAGAAATACCAACTTTATGATGAAGGAATATCTTTTAAAAATTATTGTTAGTAAAATGGATTTGGAAATGATCCAAAGATAAAATTGATTATTTAAGATGTAAAAAAAATTAACCAAGCCAAAATAGACATGACTCGTTATAGTGTCTAATAAGAACTATTGCATAATAATAAGAAACTATGAGTTTCTTTTCAATGTTGGGAAAATAGTTTCCTTACTTGTCAATAAGCCAAAAGAGTTATGATTTTGTCATATGGAATAATGCATGAATCCGAAATGGATTCTAAGTATATTATCAAAATATGATTTTACTAGTTGTGTCTAAAGACATATTATCTACTTTCTGTAAATTTATCTTTGATAGAAGGACCAATGCAATTGGAATATAGTAAGATACATTGATGAGATTCAATATTATAAATTTCAATTGTTGAAATTAACATAACAGATTCATCATTCAACGTGCTTAAGCTAATTTATATTTTATTTCCAAGATTATTGCCAATATGAATTTGAGTTTTGAGATAGTTACGCATAACAACCAAAGTGTCTCGAAGTTAGTGAGAGTGATGTGTTTGTGGATTTCAAATATGATACAAGAACTGATACAAAAGTATCGTTCGACGAGCGTTGGAATTGAGCAAATATTTTAATAAAGAAATCTAATAGCTTGATTTTAGTCAAAATGCATAGAAATGATATGTCTATAAAAAAGAACATTAAAGGTACTAAATATTTCTAAAACAATGAGTAAATGAAAAACCGTCACTCTTTAATGATGTACTCATGTTAAAATTAGTTTTTGTTTAGTTGTTTAATCCACGACATTGATTTGAAATGGTATCTTTTGTAGCCTGTATTAAATGATGTTGGGAATGTCCCAAACTATATAATTAGACACCATATTAAAATGTTTAATGTAGAACATATGAGATGGATTCCTTTTACATCGACAATAGAAATGATCATATATGTCGTATTCTCTACTATATCGCAATTTACTTATGTAAATGGTACAATGAGCAAGTGTGAAATTCGAATTAATTTTAGTAAATGATAGATAAAAGTATTTTCGAGTACTTACGATATAAATAATTATTTACAGAAACGACAAACTCCTTATGAAGGAGTGTTTGAATTCAAATTTTACAACTGATTTTGAGAATAGTATACCAATCCCGAATTCATGTTCAACTTTAGTCAAGGAACTTTAAGTTGAAAATATTCCAAAAAAGATGTTGCGAGTAATTCCACAACAGCTATGTACAGCGTCTTAAATAAGTGCAACAATAAAAGAAATGCATGTGTGTATGCACTCTCACATATACATACACACATACACACATACATACATACATACATACATATATATATATGAACAAATTTATGAGTGAGCTAGGTGTGATTCCAAATATTGACAATCCTATAACATTTTTATGCGATAATAGTGCCACAATACAGAAAAGCGAAAGAATCAAGAGCTCGGTAGGAGTTGAGGAACATTATTATTTGTGAAATATTTTTTTAGCAAGGCTCGCGGCTGACTGGGCCACTATCGGATTTTATTGCACATAAAAAATAAAAATAGCTCGAAACACACTCAAGTTATAGAATAGAAGAGAAAAACAAAGAAGAGAAAACAAACAAACATACAAACAAGAAGAAGGTAAAGGCAAACAAACAAAAAACCCATAAGAGGAACCCGAAGCAAAGTCCAGGCAAACTCCACGCAGAGACCGAAGCAAATTAATTACTATTAAATATTGTTGTATATTTTATATTAGGGTGTACTTAAAAAAATAGAATAGCCTTAAAAACTATTCGGGGTGCTATTAGTAATCTATTGGGTATGTATATAAAAGTTATAAAACTTTATATTGATGCGATATCAATAAGTATTTAAATTGTATAGATTATTAAATGTGTCTAAAGGCTTTTTAGTTCATATTTGATAAAGTTATGGTTGGCCAGAAAAGGAAAAGCAAAGGAGGAAATCTGTTTGAATTCATAAAATAGAAGTATGGAGATATTTTCTTAACAACCTTACTATAAATTCAAGGCTTGGCTTCACTTTTTCCTCAACACTTTACCTTCAATTTTCGTACACCTTAGCCGAAAATAACATTAGCCCCCCTTATTTTTATCCATTTTCACATGCATTCAACTAAAATACAACTATATCAAATGGTGAAGCATCAGTTGCTAGTAACATTGGCGTTGATTCAGAATCTTGGAGACCGATTGATCAATGCGTGGTTTTATAGAAATTTCTTGTAAGACAATAGTCTGTTTTACTAATTTTATGTTATTAGTTCCATTATAATAATTTTGTAATGTGACAACGATCTCATATAAATTTTAATGCATTAAACAATTTTTGAACAATTAATCTACATGAAATTATTATTTAAAATTCAAAATTTTAGGATAAAATATATGTAAATTAACTTTTTGTTGTAGACAGTTTTATACATGTATATAATATTTTTCTGAATATTATGAATATTTATTTATTTTTTAGATAAACATTTGTTGTTTTTAAACTCTAAAATACTTTAATCCTATATATGTATGTGTTTATATATATATTTTTAAATATGTTGCGGCAATAAAAAAATTCAGCCAAAAACATTTTTAATATATTATATGTATTTATTAATAATTGTTTAATATAATATTTACTTTTAAAATTATTACTGGACAATATATAAATATAAACCAAATCAATAATAATTTTGGGTGATTAGAATGATATTTATTTTTTACCGAAATATATTTACGTAATTATTATATATTTATATTAATTTATTATTTAATACATTGTTTATTATTAAATTATTATATATATAAATAAATATATCCAATTTATAATTCAATTTTGAATCAAAATAAGTAAACAAAATTTCTTTAACCGAGTGACATTTATACATTTTAAAAAAAAAATTTATATTACGATGAATCAATATATTTATAAATTACCTTTACATGTTAAATTATTTTATGTGTTTACAACTATATGTATGTATATGTTTGTATGTATATGTATAAATATAATTATGCTCGGCTACATTTTTTTAATATGATTAAGTATTTAAATTTAGTAAAGATATTTTAATTAATAATCTTAAGATCCAAATTTGAGTTTAAATGACTTACTAAGTCTCAACTAGATATTTTAATTAATAATCTTAAGATCCAAATTTGAGTTTAAATGACTTACTAAGTCTCAACTAGATATTTTAATTATAAAATTAACTTAAAATATGACGACTTAGTCAAAAGTAGATTAGACATTTTATACTTTATTCTATATGAACTTTTTTAAATTTTAATCAAATCTATTTATTTTATAAATATATTAACAATATTTTGAGTCAATCATCACATATATAAATGCGAATGGATATGTTATAAATGCATGGCCAACATCAATATAAGTAGACATTAACCATATATGCATTATTAAACCACACTTATACATTACATACATATAATTATATAATGATATATTCATTAGTTACATTCATTACTAATTTATCAAATTAAATAAATAAATCGAACAATTAAAAAATAATTATTTTGATTAAATTAATTAGATTGGATGTAATATAACCCATTAGACTTCATGGGCACAATATGTTCCAAAAAGGATATTTTTTTGCTGAAATCTACATATTTCACCCACTTCCAACTGACCTTGTTCCATAAGTTTTAATACTGACCAACATAATAATTATCAATAATTAATCCAAACTCAAGCCCTAAGCCATCACTATCAAAGAAGTATGCAATATTAATTAGTTATATAGTAGAGAAGATGAAAACCACTCACATAAACTCAAATTGCTCCACGATGCGCACTATCTAGAATTGGGTTCGCCTTCAGATCCACTTGTTTTATCCTTTAATTTAGAATGTAAACCTTGACTTGCTCTTCAATATGATACTCGGTTTATTAATTTTAGTGGAGAATTGATTGAGAATTTGCCATTTGAATTGAAAGAGAGTTTTTTTTGGGTTTGAGACGGAGAGGAAGGAGAAGGATACGTCTGGAAATAACGATTTAACTTTTCAAACGAGTGGAAACAGACTGCTACATATAGCCTAGGTAAAGTGTCCATAAAGTTTGAGTTGGGCTGAGCATGTTTTAAAATTTGAATTCCTAGCATATGAAAATGTCAATATCTTCATCACCCGAACTTCGATCTAGACAAACAAATATATGCCATAGATTAGAAAAATGAGACGAATGCAATGACGCAAGTTTCATCCTCAAATAGAAATGTATGAAATATGAGGATTTTCCTCTTAAGGTCAACATTATCAAATTTATTTAAATTTTCTTGAAATATGTAGGTTATTACACTTTAGTTTTTCAAGTATCATGAACTAAAAATTAAACAATGATAAATTTTTATATTTGTGTAAATAAAGAAGGGGTTAGAAGTAGTAAATAGTTTCAAATCAACATTACTTATTCGATAACTTATGAAAAATAATAACGAAGAAACTATGAGTATGGAATTTGAAAAATAATAGAGATAGTTAGATAAATGAAGAAACAAAGAATATTGTATAAAATACTATATTCTTTGTAGTACAAAATTAAATTGCAAAAAAAAGAATACAATATAAAATGAAAAATCAAAACATGTACATTATAAATTTTCTTTGTTTTTATGAGCCTATATTATGACTTATATTTAAATAATTAATTATCTAATTAATAAAGAGTTATAAAATGGAAAATTAAAAGTTTTTGAATCAAGTAATTAATTACATAATTTTATAAAGGTTACAAAATATAAATTTAAAATTTGTTTTAAATTTTAATATTAAATATAAATATTATATATTTACAAATTAATTAAATTATTTAATTTGTAAATGGATATATATATATAAGATAGAAATGTCACTTCGAATTAATTCGATATTACTTTGAATCAGATGGCTTCTTTTTCTTATGGCTCCTCCTTTTCCCAATCCCTCTTAAAAACTCCTTTCCGTTCGATTTATCCAACTTTATTAACCTAACAACCCTTTTTATAGTCAAACCTTCCAATCTGCTTGTTTCTTCACTTGCCTTTCATCCCTTTTCCATGCCTTCTTCCTATGGCTCCTCGTCCTATTCCTCTACCAGAAACCTCACCCACCCAGTCAGCCTCTCTACCTTCCCGTGGTAAAGCATACAAACCCTCTCATTCCTTCACCTGATGTAAATCCTCTTTCGAAACCTGTCTCTGACAGTCGAAACCTTGTAGAGCTTTAGGGTAAGGTTCCGAGCCTATCCCCAGCCGACCTATTGCTTTAGCTCCCCCCTTTGATCCACCTCTCCAACCTCCAAATCTGCATGACTACCCTCCCCTCTCATCCTTTGCTCTCCGTGATAAGCCTGTAGGAAGTAATTTTAATGGAAAAGTACCTATAAGCTTATGTTCCTAGACCTTCCTTTTTAAGAAAAAACCAAAAAATGTTGGCTCATGCATTCCTAAGTGTTTTGACATTCCTAAGGATGGCACATCTAAGGCAATTCCAGTTGAGGTCCAATGGGAAGGAATTAAGTATTGGAGTAATCACTTGGTCGGTTTCTTTCTTAATGATAGCCTTTCTTAACTTGCAGTGGTAACTCATTAAAAGCATATTTGGAACCTATCCAGTGAGGTGGACATAAAATCAGATAATGAGAATTTATTTTTTGATTTCTCAAATGAGATAAGGTAAAAATCTTACAATCTGATCCCATCTTTATCAAAGGCAAGATGTTTATAATCAGTGCTTCGGATCCTTCTTTTGGGTGCGCTCAAGCACAAATCTAAAAGGGGCCAATTTGGGTGCACATCTTTAAAATCCCATTAATAGCTTGTTGGCATCAATTGGCTTGTCTTCCATCTAGGAAATCTTGTTTGTATTGATGAAAGCACTGAAAAGCTCAAGTTCTTAAATACGCAAAGGCGTTAACTGAAATATCGCCTGACCAGGAGTTATCCAATCATACTGAGATTGATGGTCATGTCGACGACTCCCTAATGTTAAAATAACCTATGACCGGAGGCCTAGAATATGCAGTAGCGCAAGGTTTTTGGACATGAAATGAAAGAATGTGCTGGTAAGCAGGAAACCTAAGAAGTTTATGAACCAACAACCATTTTCTGGAAAGGGATGTGGAGTAATTCTCCTTCCTCTAATGTCTAATGCAAAGCTAGTAGAAAATGGAACAAATGCAGGTGCTCAAAATAAACCACTTATACATCACAATTAAAAATCTAGCAAACAATGGAAAAATGGGTTGCTCCCACTATTGATCACCGTAATACAAACCTACCTTCAACTGTAGTAATTGATAATGTACATAGGCCCGTCTCCAATACAAATGCATCATCTCTTCCAACCTTTCCCAATCATACCTTTGGCTATCCAACCAATTATACCTCTCCCAATCACCAGGCCAGTAATTCCTTTCCTCCCAGTCAATGATTGATGCAAGCTCCTTATTTTTATACTTATCACTTAAGAATAAATCCACCCTGCCAACCACTTAGGTTCCTCCATTTGTTTCGAACCTAAATGCAGCCAATTTCAATCAAGTGACAATATAGCAGTTATACCTTCCCATGTAATTTCTCACTGCAAGTCTCCATGCAACAACTTTACCAATCACTCAACAAACATTAGTTATTCATCCCCATGCACTAATTGCCTCTTATACCATGCATAGTAACTCCTTCTCGTCTCCTATTAACACTTCTAATCCGTTTTCCATTCTTGCTCAACCTAGTTCCCGGATCTTGTCCTCCATCCATTGCACCTCTTCGAACGACTCCTTATGCACTCTACCAACGATTACTCTCTCTGCTTCCCCAGTCTCTTCCCAACCTACTTCCACAACTGATCCCACTTCACACTCCCTCACCACTCCCTCGCACCACAAGTCTAATCATCCTAGATTCCATAAAAACCACCCAGATAGCCTCACTTCCCTCCGCATCTTCCCCTTACATGCATATATCCCTTCCTTCTCATCTTATCCTCCTACCTCCTAATATAACCACCCAGTTAGCTCATGTCCATGCCTTCTCCTTTCTCAACACAAAATTCAAATCAAATAATGATGATCTAGACAAGGGCAAGCAATATAGTTCAACTGATATTTTACCCAATGTAAGTACCTCCCTGACAGCCTCCACCACATCGGCTATAAGACACACAAGAAGTCATCTTTCTCCCCTATTTTCCCTACTCTCCCTATGATAATGCACAAATTGACATTTTTGAATGTTAGAGGAGCCCATCTCCCCTCAAAGAGAGAGATCAGGAAACTTATTCATGATGAAGGTCTTCACTTGATTGACCTAAGTGAGAGTAAACTTAGTTTGCAGCTCACTATATAGGCATGACGCCTCATTACGCCTGACTGGAGCTATGATAATAACCTCTTACATGCTCGTATGGTAGATTTATGATACTTTGAAACCCTGTAACACTTAGCCTTTCCTTATTATCATCATTTGATCAGTACATGCACTACCAAGTCACATTCTTTGCCAATAACTTCTCCTTTTATCTGACAGTAATCAATATTAATAACCACATCCCCGCAAGACAAGTATTGTCAGATCACCTCTCATCTCTATCTTAGATTTTCGGGCCTTGGATTATACCTAGCAACTTTAATTGCACGCATAGTGCCTTGCAAAAAGTTGGTGGCACTCCTATCTCGCTTCGCGACATTCGCCTCTCACCCAAGCCATCATTGAAGCAGGCATATCTCCCAACCTTAGCTCAGGCCCTCATTTTACATGGATTAACAAGAGTACTATTATCCCATCTTTTGGTCAAGGCTGGAATATCAACAAATTGGCAAGGAAGAATGGATACCAGGATTGGAGATTATTGGAAACAAGGCTGCAATCAATGCCGTTAAAGTTTGGCCGAGCTTCGATGAGGACGGAATCGATTTGAGATGATGATCAGGACTAGGAGAGGCTACATTTCAAATTTTAGGTTAACCGGAGTCCGTGAGGTCGAGATACGATCGATGCAAGTTAGTAAAAAAATGATGTTCGAATCCATCATAGGGCTTTGTTCGAATCGATGCTGTTCGACTCCATCCGAATTTAGGCTCTTCACATCGATCCAGTAATGATAGTGTCATGTCGATTTTAGTTCGTATCCATCATGATAGAATGCTTCATATCGATTAGGGACTGAAACAGTTTGTATAGATCGCTGGTAAGTTTGGTTCGTATCCATCCACTCTACTACCCCCTTCGTATCCATACTGTTCGTGGTTGTTCAAATCGATAGCGTCCAAGAAGCAATCGAAATGATCAAGGAATGAATGCAATTCGTATCCATGTATGTATAACCCTTATTCGAATCTTCCTCAAAACAAGTCACTTCGTATCGATCGTATTGCAACGATCGATACGAAGGACGTCGCCAATTATCGATGTGAATATAGGTTGGGTTAAATGGATGCGAATAGGGGATTACCATTGGATGTGAAGGGAGGAATGAAGGCATGGTCAACACGGCGAAGGATATGGATCTCCCCCAGTTTATCATTCCACGTCACGAGCAAGCATGTGCCTTTGATCGACACGAAGGGGATGGATACGAAATAATAGATTCGAACTCAGTAGCCCTCGAGAAATACGAGATTGCATCGATCATATCTCCTAAACCACAGGCCCAAATGCTACGAAATTTTCACAGGAGCTTACGTACAAGCTAAAGAATGTTCCTACCAAGTTTCATCTCAATTGGACAATTTCTTGATCGATACGAAATTGATTCGTATCGATCACGGATCGAGTCAAAACTTGCTAGGATCGATCGCGTGGGCCCATCACGTGCTAGAAGAAGTCTCCCAAAGTTTGAGCGTGATATCAGCCTCCCAAACCTATAAATAGCCTCCTGAAACCTATAGAAAAGGGATCTTTTGGCCATTCAACATCCAGACTCTACTGGATTCAATTCTACACCTCACCATCACTGTTGTACTCGAATTTCTTCATTGTAATCACTGTAATCATCTGTAACCAGTAAGGAAAATCAATAAAGGATTTCTATTTGAAGTGGACGTAGGCCGGAGATAGCCGAACCACTATAAATCTCTTGTCACTGACCGTTATTCCTTAATTGTTATAAGTTATATTGCTTAGATCTGAAATCGTTGCTTGGATATTGTTGATTTTCATTCATATATCGGTGCTTTCACGATACTTGGGGTTTGTGACCAATTTTGACGCAAACACTTTGGTGCTTTCACTGAGAGGAACTAGCATCCGCTACACTAAATTCAGAGTTCAGATTTGAAAGGCTTGAAGAATTTAGATTTTGAAGACAATGACTCGACAGACAAGTGGAAGACAAAGAGCTGAGACAAGCCTACAAGGAGGAAGTCAAGAGGCATCCTCTAGAGCTGGAGAAGGACAAGCTTCTATCTACATTACCAGAGACGAGATGGAGGATATGGAAGATTCATTACATGAGAGATTGTTGAAGAGTCAACAGGTTATGATGCAGACTTTCTTTGAACAAATGAGGGCTGCAGAGGCACAAAACCTTGGACCGACTACAGCGACTGTGAATGTGGAACAGAGAGCTAGGGTTGCGGAAACCAATGGAGGACAGAATACAAAACCAGAAGGCAACAACGAGGGCTTGGGGGCAGGCCCGTAGGATCTGACACTGGAAGACCTATGGATGGAACTCAACGGGCTAGGGCGAACGCAAACGCTAATGAGCCACATGAAGAATATGTACCAGAATTCCATCGGGGGCATGGGGGAAACCTTTGACGGACAATGCTAGATTAGAGGAGACTATTAGGAGAACTATGCGTGGAGGTTTGACCAATAGAGATCTGAAAGGAGTGAACAAGAGTCCGTTTACTCAGGAAATCAAGATAGCTCGGAATCCGCCAAATTTCAAGCTACCTAACGTGGAGATGTACAATGGCAAGGCCGATCCAACAAATCACTTGATGAGATACACAAGACACGTGGAGGTGCTGGGGGCATCAGAAGAAGTTATGGCTCGATGTCTCCCTTTATTCTTAACGGACATAGCTGCTATGTGGTTCAAGCAGCTGGAAGAAGGATCCATCGGGACATGGACAGAGTTGGTGGATAGGTTTCTGAAATAGTTTCGGGTTCACATAAAAAGGCCGAAGAACGTAATGGCGCTAACGTCGGTGAAGCAAAGGACGGATGAATCGCTTAGAGCTTTTCTAACTCGGTTCAATGCGGAGGTTGCTTCGGTGGATCGGCCAGATCCATCGATGGTACTAATGGCAGCAGTTTCGGGAGTCAGAGAGGATTCAGATTTCAAAGTATCTCTGATACGAGACCAACCACTAGAGCTTGGAGAATTCTTTCACGAATCTAAAAGATTCCTTCGGTAAGAAGACGCTTGTATAGATTTAAAGTTAAAGGAGGTGAATGCGATTGAGGGTGGATGACCATCCAGCGAAGGATTGGATAGAGATAAAGGAAAGGGAAAAAGGAAGCTTGATGACGAGTCGGAAAAGGCCAGGAAATGATGGAGGGAGCCGAAGTTCTCCACCTACACTGGATTGAATGAAACATTGGAGCACATATACATGGAGACGAGAAATCACCTTCCCTACCGAAGGACGGCTAGGAGAGAACCTTTTGAACGTGAAAGGGCATCAATCAGGCATTGTCTCTTCCATGATTTGGATGGACACGATACCAACAGCTGTAGGCATTAGAAGGATATAATTGAGGAGCATGTAAGGAATGGACAATTGAGGCAGTATGTTGGGGCTCGAAATGCAACGGTTGAGCAGGAGCGACCACCGTCTACTCCAAACAATGATGGCGTGAGGCCCAGGGATGATGGTCGATTGGTTATCAATAGACTAGGATGTTACGAAATAAGTAGCGAGCTACTAGCAAAAGACAAAGTCATTAACACATGTACGGGGACGGAGATGGCCCCTAGGCATGCTCTGAATGATGATAAACCGCGATGCTATAGTTGTGAAATCTGGTTTTTATTTTTGGATTGGATACTTGTTTCTTTGGTTTTGTTTTGTGGTTTGGTTTGAACTCCTAATTCTGTCTGTTTTCTGGTTTGGACTTCTGTTTGGGTGATTGTTCTCATGTTTGGATGCTGGTTTTGATTTTGGATGTGGGTTTTTGATTTTTTGATTTGGTTTGGATTTTGGATTGAATTCTGATTGGATTTTCATCTGGTTTTTGGTAAACGGTCGTCGGGTATGGATTATACCTAGCAAGGGGTGAGTCGCTTTCCCCGAACGTGGTAAATCGTCTTACTTAGGTCATTGAGTATGGACCATGCTCAACAATGGTCCGGAGAGACCAGGATTCGGCCTAGGACTTAGGCCCTATACTATCGGTTATTATTTCAAGTCGCTGAGTATGTACTATGCTCAACAAGGGTCCGAAGAGACCAGGATTCGACCTAGGACTTAGGCCCCATATTATTAACTATTATTTCAAGTCATTGGGTGTGGACTATACTCGACAAGGGTCCGGAGTGACTAGGATTCGGCCTAGGACTTAAGACCTGGCATTACTCAATGTCCAGGGACACTGGACCATGGTCGTCAGATGTGGATTGAATTTGGCAAGAACCTGGAGAGGTTATAGATTCGGATGTTGACCTGGAGAGGTCATAGATTCGGTTACTGGTTAATGGATAAGGATGGATTAAGACTAAGTTATCGAGTTCAGATGGATATGGAATTGGCTATGGACTTCGGATATAAAATTCAGAATTATTCAAAACACACCTTCTTACCATAAGGCATGTTTTGGGGGGCAAATGTTATCCCGCCTTTTGGTCAAGGCTGGAATATCAACAAATTGGCAAGGAAGAATGGATACCAGGATTGGAGATCTATTGGAAACAAGGCTGCAATCGATGCCGTTAAAGTTTGGACAAGCTCCGATCAGGACGGAATTGATTGGAGATGATGACCAGGACTAGAAGAGGCTACATTTCAAATTTTAGGTCAATCGGAGTCCGTGAGGTCGAGATATGATCGATGCAAGTTAGTAAAAAAATGTTGTTCGAATCCATCATAGGGCTTTGTTCGAATCGATGCTGTTCGACTCCATCCGGATCTAGGCTCTTCACATCGATCCAGTAATGATAGCGTCGTGTCGATTTTTGTTCATATCCATCATGATAGAATGCTTCGTATCGATCAGGGACTGAAATAGTTCGTATCGATCACAGGTAAGTTTGGTAAGTTTGGTTCATATCCATCCACTCTACAACCCCCCTTCGTATCCATACTGTTCGTGGTTGTTCGAATCGATAGCTTCCAAGAAGCAATCGAAACGATCAAGGAATGAACGCAATTCGTATCCATGTACGTATAGCCCTTATTCGAATCCCCCTCAAAACAAGTCACTTCGTATCGATCGTATTGCAACGATCGATAGGAAGGACGTCGCCAATTATCGATGCAAATATGGGTTGGGTTAAATGGATACGAATAGGGGATTACCATTGGATGCGAAGGGAGGAATAATGATGCAGGCCATCTGAATAAAGACTTAGGTCGAGAGCGACCTAAGCATACCTATGAGTCGTTCCAACGACATAAGGATGAAGACGGGTTAAGCTTAAGTCGCGAGCGACTTAATGAGATGAAGGAAAACGAGTTGAAAGGTCACTCAAACGAGTTACGACCTAAGTACGACGTTCCAGCGACCTACCGGGACAAGCTTTTGAAGGCATCGACTGTTTCATTAGGTCGCGAATGACCTAACTCCTATGCCGTGTCATTAGGTCGCGAACGACCTAACTCCTATGCTGTTTCTATAAGTCGCTCAAACGACCCAATGACTTATGAGATAGGTCGCAAGGAGATAAGTCGTTCACGAGGCAAAACTCAACCTTAAGTCGCGGAAGGATAAGTCGCTGAAGACTAGATCGTTGAGTCGTTTGCTTCTGTATAGGTCGTAAGTCGTGTGTTTTAAGTCGTCCGGGTTTTTGCCTACGTGTTGTATTGTGTGGGTCAGTTAGGTCGCTCGCGACCTTGTTAAGTCGTAGGTCGTCATGGATTTGAGTCGCGTGTTGTTAGGTCGTCAACGACCTAAGTTGAGTCGCGTCTGTTTTGAGTCAGTTTGTATATATGTTAGGTCGCGTGAGGCCTGTATTATGATGTATTCTATTTGTTAAGTCGTTAAACGTGTTAACCCGGGAATGTTTGTATAGGTTGTGTGTCTGGGTTGTTAGGTCGTATACGACCTAAGTAATGTAATATTGGCATGTGTTGTAATAAGGAGCGTTGAGTCCTGAGTCGTTAGGTCGTTGCCGACCTAAGTTGGGTCGTAAGTCGCAAACGACCTAAGAATCTGGTGATGTTTTGATTGCGTTGCGTTGTAAAAGCTATAAATAGCAGTGTTGTGTTTTGTAAAGGTTGTTGACTTTTGAATAAAATTCCTTTTGATTGCTTTGTGCTTTCTTCTAATTGATAGTCGAGTGTGATCTCCTATCTCCACCTACGTCATTCGAGTGCGCTCGAATCTTTGTTTGTGAAGCCGATTCACGGAATCTTGTGCGCAAGATCAACGTCGAAGAATTGTAGATCTCTTTCCCGGTATCTTCGGATCAACGAGTCAGAGATAGCTAGAATTAGGTATCTTCGGATCAACGAATTTGGGCATTGCAGTATACTCAATCCACCGATTGCTACATTTTCATCGTTATATCGATTTTCTGTTAAATCCGCTGCGTCAGTTTGGTATCAGAGCTAGACTTAGCCAATCATAGCTAAGCCGAGTCTTGGAGCCAATTTTTGAAGTTGAAGTTTGAAGTTTGGTGTTCATCATGTTCATCGCGAGATTGCAACAAGTTTGAAGTTTTAAATCCATTTCATTTTGGATCTAGAGTTGGAGAAGTGTTTGTAGGTTGTTACATACTTGAGCCGAGCTAAGTTGAGGCCGAGCTAAGTGTTAGGCCGTGACTTGTTTGACTTGTATTGAAGTATTTGTTGAAGTGTTGTGAAATTTAACCATGCCACCAAGGAGAGCTAATCGACATCAAAATGTTGAAGCGTTGTATAGAAGAGAAGAGGCCGAGCAAATGGAACAACGTATTAATGAGAAATTTGATGAAGGCATTGGAAAGTTAGAGAAATTGATGAATGATTTGAATCAAAATCAAAGGAGGAGATCACCAATCTCGAACCATGGAGGAAACAGAGTTTCGCCATCGGTTACGGAAGCGAGGAGGGTATCACCATAATCTTTTAGAGAGAGAAGAGAAACATCAATTTCATCGAGGAGAGATCACCATGACTATGGACATGAAGAGAGAAGAACTCCACCTGAGTTTGAAGAAGAGCCATATAGAGATGAAGAGAGACATAGTAGAAGGGACATGCGTGATCGAAGGGATGATAATGGTCGAGATCGATATAGACGTACATTTGATTTTGATGAAGAAGGTGATAGAGCTAGTATTCATTATCAAGATCGAGACCAAGTTCGAAATTCATATCGGGATGTAGATGATGATCGTCGATGGGAATCGGGTATGAAGATGGAAATTCCAGAGTTTAAAGGTGGAATGATAGCTGAAGAATTCTTAGATTGGTTGTCAAATGTTGAAGAGATCTTTGATTTCAAGGAAGTTCCTGAGTATAGAAGAGTGAAGTTAGTTGCTACTAGGTTGAGGGGAAGAGCTTTGGCGTGGTGGCAGCAAACTAAACTTACAAGGGAGAGAATGGGAAAGTCGAAGATTGAATCATGGGAGAAGATGAAGAAGTTGATGAGAGCTACATTTTTACCGTACAATTATCAATCACTTATGTACTAGAGATTGCAGAATCTGAGGCAAGGAACGAAGTCAGTTAATGATTATGCAGATGAATTTTACCAACTCATTGCCAGAAACGATATTATGGAGACAGAAGAACAACTGACTGCTAGGTTTATCGGAGGGCTGAGGATGCAGATCCAGGATATGGTTAATATGTTCGATCCAAGATTTGATGCAGAAGCACATCAGAAAGCGTTGGCTTGGGAGAAGCAGGGAAGGCGTGAAGGTGGTGTGTTTACTAATTCCAATAATCCAGTAAAGGGTGCCAGTGGAAATTCTAATGTTGCTAAACCTACCAGTAAACCAGTTGTGAAGGAGGCTGAGAAGGTGAAGGTTAACAGTGGTTTCAAGTGTTATAATTGCCAGGAGTTGGGTCACAAAAGTAATGAATGTCCGAAGCCGAAGAAGAGAGCAATGGTTTCAGAGATTGAAGAAGTGGATGTGGATGCAGAATGTTCTAATTCATTACCAGTTGAGGAGGAAGACTTATTGTCCGGAGATGAGGGTTGTAACCTTATGATGAGAAGATCTTGTCTTACACCAAAGCAAGAGGAAGATTCAAGTTGGTTGAGAAGCAATATTTTCCAGTCGACATGCACTATTTTGGGAAAAGTTTGCAAGTTCGTTATTGATGCTGGGAGTTGTGACAATATTATCTCTACTGAAGCAGTAAAGAAGTTGAACTTGAAAACTGAGAAGCATCCTAAACCGTACAAGTTAGCATGGTTAAGGAAGGATGGTGAAGTAAAGGTGTGTCGAAGAGCTTGTGTGAATTTTTCTATTGGAAAGAAGTACAAAGATGAAATTTGGTGCGACGTTGTAGACATGGATGTGTGTCATCTGTTGTTGGGCAGACCATGGCAGTTTGATAGAGCAGTACAACATGATGGTCGTGCTAATAGATATAGTTTCATATTCGAAGGTACTAAAATCACTTTAGTTCCCAAGAAGCAGCAACAAAAGGAAAGCAAGCTAGAGGAGATCGAAGAACTGAAAACTTTGCTATCTTTGAAGGAGTTTGTCAAGGAGGTTGAAGAGGAGCCTGAAGTCTTTTTGTTGATTGGGCGAGAGTGTAGTGAAGAGGTTGAAATTCCAGAAGAAGCGAAGCCAGTTTTGAAAGAATTTGAAGATGTATTTCCAGAAGAGTTGCCAAAGGAGTTACCGCCACTGAGGGACATTCAACATCAAATTGATCTTGTTCCGGGAGCAGTTTTACCACATCGACCACATTATCGAATGAGTCTGAAGGAACATGAGGAGTTACGAAGGCAAGTGGAAGAGTTGTTAGAACAGGGACGTGTTCAGGAAAGCTTGAGTCCTTGTGCAGTACCAGCATTGTTGGTGCCAAAGAAGGATGGAACATGGAGAATGTGTACCGATAGTAGAGCTTTGAACAAGATTACTGTTCGTTACAGGTTTCCTATGCCAAGGTTGGATGACTTGCTAGATCAGTTGAGTGGGGCTACTATCTTTTCGAAGATTGATTTGAAGAGTGGTTATCATCAAATTCGGATTAGACCTGGAGACGAATGGAAGACCGCATTCAAGACGAGAGAAGGTTTATATGAATGGTTGGTTATGCCGTTTGGTCTATCAAATGCACCAAGTACATTTATGAGGGTGATGAATCAAATTTTCAGACCGTACATTGGAAAGTTTGTTGTAGTTTACTTTGATGATATTCTGATTTATAGTGCGAGCACAGAGGAGCATGTAGAGCATTTGAGAAAGGTGTTAATTATTCTTCATGAGGAACAGTTTTATGCAGCTACGAAGAAATGTGTGTTCATGACTCGAAGTGTGTTATTTTTGGGATATGTTGTATCTGAGAAGGGAATCCAGGTGGACCAGAGTAAAGTTGAAGCTATTAGAAATTGGCCACAACCGAGAACTATCACTGAAGTTAGAAGTTTTCATGGATTGGCATCATTCTACCGAAGATTCATTCCACACTTCAGTAGCGTGATGGCACCAGTTACCGATTGTATGAAAGGGAAATGGTTTTCTTGGTCAGAGGAAGCAGGAGTTGCATTTGAACGGATCAAAGAACTTTTGACGACAGCACAAATTCTTGTATTACCAGAATTTCAGTTGTTGTTTGAGCTACACACTGATGCATCAAAGGTTGAAATTGGGGGAGTCTTGAGTCAGAGCGGAAAACCCGTTGCTTATTTCAGTGAGAAGCTATCAGGGGCAAAGATGAGATACAGTACATACGATGTTGAGTTTTATGCTGTTGTGCAAGCTGTTAAACATTGGAGGCATTATCTATTTCAGAAAGAGTTTGTTCTTTACACTGATCATGAGGCGTTGAAACATTTGCAAGGACAGGATAAGATTTCAGCGAGACATGCATCATGGATTGCTTATTTGCAACAGTTTACTTTTGTTGTGAAGCACAAATCTGGGGTAACAAATCGTGTGGCTGATGCTTTGAGTAGGAGGAGTCATTTGTTGACTATAATGAAAGTTGAGGTGATGGGGTTTGAATTATTGCCAGAGTTGATTGACGAAGATCCTTACTTTGCAAAGTTCGTTGAGAAAGTTAAGGATGGAGATACTGATGAATTTATGATGGTTGATGGATTCTTGTTTAAAGGAAATCGATTATGTATTCCAGAGAGCAGTTTGAGATTGAAGATTATCAAAGAGTTGCATGAGGAAGGACATGTGGGCTGTGATCGTACATTGCATTTGATTTCTCAATCTTATTTTTGGCCGTCAATGAGGAAAGAGGTAGAGAGATTTGTGGAGAGATGTCATATCTGTCAGGTTTCGAAGGGAACGGCTACGAATGCGGGGTTATATATGCCATTACCTGTGCCTATTAAACCATGGGTTGATATTAGTATGGATTTTGTGTTGGGTTTGCCGAGAACTCAAAGGGGAAATGATTCTATATTTGTAGTGGTTGATAGATTTTCGAAGATGGCACATTTTATTGCCTACAAGAAGACAGCGGATGCACTTCGAGTGGCACAATTATTCTTTGAGGAGGTGTATCGATTGCATGGTTTACCAGAATCTATTGTTTCTGATCGGGATACTAGATTTTTAAGCCATTTTTGGTTAAGTTTGTGGAAGATGGTGGGATCGAAGTTGAACTTTAGCAGCGCTTATCATCCGCAAACGGATGGACAGACCGAAGTTGTTAACCGATCATTGGGAAATTTATTGCGATGTCTTGTGAAGGACAATCTGAAAAGTTGGGATATGAAGTTATGCCAGGCAGAGTTTGCTATAATCATGCAGTGAATCGTAGTACGGGATTCAGTCCATTTCAGGTCGTATATTCAAGTTTGCCAAGGGGACCGTTGGATTTGGCAGTAGTACCACAACTGAAGGGGACGGTTAAACGAGCTATTGATTTTGTTGATGAATTAACTGAATGTCATAAAATCGTTTAGGAACGATTGGTGAAGGCAAATGAGAAGTATAAACGAACTGCAGATTTGAAGCGATGAAATGTTGAATTTAACGAAGGTGATTTGGTTTACGTTGTGTTAACGAAGGATCGTTTTCCAGTAGGTGCTTATAATAAGTTGAAAGCCAGAAAAATTGGTCCTGTAGAAGTTGTGAAACGGATTAATGAAAATGCTTATAAGTTGAAGCTACCGGAGGATGTATATACTTCTGACGTGTTCAATGTTAAGCATCTTGTACCATATTATGGGGATGGACAATCAGACGTGGAAGAATTTACAAATTCGAGGACGAATTTTTCTCAACCAGGGGAGGATGATGCAGGCCATCTGAATAAAGACTTAGGTCGAGAGCGACCTAAGCATACCTATGAGTCGTTCCAACGACATAAGGATGAAGACGGGTTAAGCTTAAGTCGCGAGCGACTTAATGAGATGAAGGAAAACGAGTTGAAAGGTCACTCAAACGAGTTACGACCTAAGTACGACGTTCCAGCGACCTACCGGGACAAGCTTTTGAAGGCATCGACTGTTTCATTAGGTCGCGAACGACCTAACTCCTATGCCGCGTCATTAGGTCGCGAACGACCTAACTCCTATGTTGTTTCCATAAGTCGCTCAAACGACCCAACGACTTATGAGATAGGTCGCGAGGAGATAAGTCGTTCACGAGGCAAAACTGAAACTTAAGTCGCGGAAGGATAAGTCACTGAAGACTAGATCGTTGAGTCGTTTGCTTCTGTATAGGTCGTAAGTCGTGTGTTTTAAGTCGTCCGGGTTTGTGCCTACGTGTTGTATTGTGTTAGTCAGTTAGGTCGCTCACGACCTTGTTAAGTCGTAGGTCGTCATGGATTTGAGTCGCGTGTTGTTAGGTCGTCAACGACCTAAGTTGAGTCGCGTCTGTTTTGAGTCAGTTTGTATATATGTTAGGTCGCGTGAGGCCTGTATTGTGATGTATTCTATTTGTTAAGTCGTTAAACGTGTTAACCCGGGAATGTTTGTATAGGTCGTGTGTCTGGGTTATTAGGTCGTATACGACCTAAGTAATGTAATATTGGCATGTGTTGTAATAAGGAGCGTTGAGTCCTGAGTCGTTAGGTCGCTGCCGACCTAAGTTGGGTCGTAAGTTGCAAACGACCTAAGAATCTGGTGATGTTTTGATTGCGTTGCGTTGTAAAAGCTATAAATAGCAGTGTTGTGTTTTGTAAAGGTTGTTGACTTTTGAATAAAATTCCTTTTGATTGCTTTGTGCTTTCTTCTAATTGATAGTCGAGTGTGATCTCCTATCTCCACCAACGTCATTCGAGTGCGCTCGAATCTTTGTTTGTGAAGCCGATTCACGGAATCTTGTGCGCAAGATCAACGTCGAAGAATCGTAGATCTCTTTCCCGGTATCTTCGGATCAACGAGTCAGAGATAGCTAGAATTCGGTATCTTCGGATCAACGAATTTGGGCATTGCAGTATACTCAATCCACCGATTGCTACATTTTCATCGTTATATCGATTTTCTGTTAAATCCACTGCGTCAAATAAAGACACGGTCAACACAGTGAAGGATATGGATTTCCCTCAGTTTATCATTCCACGTCACGAGCAAGCACATGCCATTGATCGACACGAAGGGGATGGATACGAAATAATGGATTCGAACTCAGCATCCCTCGAGAAACACGAGATTGCATCGATCATATCTCCTAAACCACAGGCCCAAATGCTACGAAATTTTCACAGAAGCTTACGTACAAGCTAAAGAATGTTCCTGCCAAGTTTCAGCTCAATTGGACAATTTCTTGATCGATACGAAATTGATTCGTGTCGATCAGGGATCGAGTCGAAACTTGCTGGGATCGATCGTGTAAGCCCATCACGTGCCAGAAGAAGTCTTCCAAAGTTTGAACGCGATATCAGCCTCCTAAACCTATAAATAGCCTCCTGAAACCTACAGAAAAGGGATCTTTTGGCCATTCAACATCCAGACTCTGTCGGATTCAATTCTACACCTCAACATCACTGTTGTACTCGAATTTCTTCGTTGTAATCACTATCATCATCTGTAACCAGTAAGGAAAATCAATAAAGGATTGCTATTTGAAGTGGACGTAAGCCGGAGATAGCGAAACCACTAAAAATCTCTTGTCACTGACCGTTATTCCTTAATTTTTATAAGTTATATTGCTTAGATCTAAAATCATTGCTTGGATATTGTTGATTTACATTCATATATCGGTGCTTTCAAGATACTTGGGGTTTTTGACCAATTTTAGCGCAAACACTTTGGTGCTTTCACTGAGAGGAACTAGCACCCGCTAAACCCGATTCAGAGTTCAAATTTGAAAGGCTTGAAGAATTCAGATTTTGAAGACAATGACTCGACAGACAAGTGGAAGACAAAGAGCTGAGAGAAGCCTATAAGGAGGAAGTCAAGAGGCATCCTCCGGAGCTGGAGAAGGACAAGCTTCTATCTACATTACTAGGGACGAGATGGAGGCTATGGAAGATTCATTACATGAGAGATTGTTGAAGAGTCAACAGGTTATGATGCAGACTTTCTTTGAACAGATGAGGGCTAAAGAGACACAAAACCTTGGACCGACTACAGCGACTGTGAATATGGAACAGGGAGCTAGGGTTGCGGATTACCAATGGAGGCCAGAATACATAGCCAGAAGGCAATCAACGAGGGCTTGGGGGCAGGCCCGTAGGATCTGACACTGGAAGACCTATGGGTGGAACTTAGCGGGCTAGGGCGAACGCAAACGCTAATGAGCCACATGAAGAATATGTATTAGAATTCCCTCCGGGGCATGGACGGAAACCTTTAATGGACAATGCTGGATTAGCTGAGATTATTAGGAGAACTATGCATGGAGGTTTGACCAATAGAGATCTGAAAAGAGTGAACAAGAGTCCGTTTACTCAAGAAATCAGGATAGCTCGGAATCCTCCAGATTTCAAGCTACCTAACGTGGAGATGTAGAATGGCAAGGCCGATCCAACAAATCACTTGATGAGATACACAAGACACAAGGAGGTGCTGGGGGGCATTAGAAGAAGTTATGGCTCGATGTTTCCCTTTATTCTTAACGGACATAGCTGCTATGTGGCTCAAGCAGCTGGAAGAAGGATCCATCGGGACATGGACAGAGTTGGTGGATAGGTTTTTGAAACAGTTTCGGGTTCACATAAAAAGGCCGAAGAACGTAATGACGCTAATGTCGGTGAAGCAAAGGATGGATGAATCGCTTAGAGCTTTCCTAACTCCGTTCAATGCGGCGGTTGCTTCGATGGATCGGCCAGATCCATCGATGGTTCTAATGGCAGCAGTTTCAGGAGTCAGAGAGGATTTAGATTTCAAAGTATCTTTGATATGAGACACACAACTGGATCTTGGAGAATTCTTTCACGAAGCTGAAAGATTCCTTCGGTAAGAAGATGCATGCATAGATTTAAAGTTAAAGGAGGTGAATGCGACTGAGGGTGGAGGACCATCCAACGAAGGATTGGACAGAGATAAAGGAAAGGGAAAAAGGAAGCTCGATGACGATTCGGTAAAGGCCAGGAAACGATGGAGGGAGCCGAAATTCTCCACCTACACTGGATTGAATGAAACATACATGGAGACGAGGAATCACCTTCCCTACCGAAGGATGGCTAGGAGAGAACCTTGTGAACATGAAAGGGCATCAGGCAGGCACTGTCTCTTCCATGACTTGGATGGACACGATACCAACAGCTGCAGGCACTTGAAAGATATAATTGAGGAGAATGTAAGGAATGGACAATTGAGGCATTATGTTGGGGCTCAAAATGCAGCAGTGGAGCAGGAGCGACCACCATCAACTCTAAACAATGATGGCGTGAGGCCCAGGGATGATGGTCGATTGGTTATCAATTGACTGGGATGTTATGAAATAAGTAGCGAGCTACTAGCAAATGGCAAAGTCATTTACACATGTACGGGGACGGAGATGGTCCTTAGGCATGCTCTGAATGATGATAAACGCGATGCTATAATTTGTGAAATCTGTTTTTTATTTTTGGATTGGATACTCGTTTCTTTGGTTTTATTTTGGGTTTTGGTTTGAACTCCTAATTCTGTCTTTTCTCGGGTTTGGACTTCTGTTTGGGTGATTGTTCTCATGTTTGGATGCTGGTTTTGATTTTGGATGTGGGTTTTTGATTTTTTGATTTGGTTTGGATTTTAGATTGAATTCTAATTGGATTTTCGTCTGGTTTTTGGTAAACGGTCGTCGGGTATGGATTATACCTGGTAAGGGGTGAGTCGCTTTGCCCGAACACGGTAAATCCTCTTACTCAGGTCGTTGAGTATGGACTATGTTCAACCAGGGTCCGGAGAGACCAGGATTCAGCCTAGGACTTAGGCCTTGTACTATCGGTTATTATTTTAGGTCATTGAGTATGTACTATGCTCAACAAGGGTCCAGAGAGACCAGGATTCGGCCTAGGACTTAGGCCCCGTATTATTAAGTATTATTTCAAGTCATTGGGTGTGGACTATACTCGACAAGGGTCCGGAGTGACCAGGATTCGGCTTAGGACTTAAGCCATGGCATTACTCAACGTCTAGGGACACTGGACCATGGTAGTCAGATGTGGATTGCATTTGGCAAGAACCTGGAGAGGTTACAAATTCGGATGTTTCCCTGGAGAGGTCATGGATTCGGTTACTGGTTATTGGATAAGGATGGATTAAGACTCGGTTATCGAGTTCGGACGGATATGGAGTTGGCTATGGATTTCGGATATCAAATTCAGAATTATTCAAAACACACCTTCTTACCATAAGGCATGTTTTGGGGGGCAAATGTTATCCCACCTTTTGGTCAAAGCTGCAATATCAACAAATTGGCAAGGAAGAATGGATGCTAGGATTGGAGATCTATTGGAAAAAAGGCTGCGATCGATGCCGTTAAAGTTTGGCCAAGCTTCGATCAGGACGGAATCGATTAGAGATGATGATAAGGACTAGGAGAGGCTACATTTCAAATTTTAGGCCAATCAGAGTCCGTGAGGTCGAGATATGATCGATGCAAGTTAGTAAAAAATGATGTTCGAATCCATCATAGGGCTTTTTTCGAATCGATGTTGTTCGACTCCATCCGGATTTAGGCTCTTTCCATTGATCCAGTAATGGTAGTGTTGTGTCGATCTTAGTTCGTATCCATCATGATAGAATGCTTCGTATCGATCAGGGACTGAAACAGTTCATATCGATCGCTAGTAAGTTTGGTTCGTATCCATCCACTCTACAACCCCCCTTCGTATCCATGCTGTTCGTGGTTGTTTGAATCTATAGCATTCAAGAAGCAATCGAAACAATCAAGGAATGAATGCAATTTGTATCCATGTATGTATAGCCCTTATTCGAATCCCCCTCAAAACAAGTCACTTCGTATCGATCGTATTGCAACGATCGATACGAAGGACGCCGCCAATTATCGATGCGAATAGGGGCTGGGTTAAATGGATACAAATAGGGGATTACCGTTGGATGCGAAGGGAGGAATGAAGGCACGGTCAACACAGCGAAGGATATGGATCTCCCCCAGTTTATCATTCCACGTCACAAGCAAGCACGTGCCTTTGATCGACACGAAGGGGATGGATACGAAATAATGGATTCGAACTCAGAGCTCTCGAGAAACACGAGATTGCATCGATCATATCTCCTAAACCACAGCTCCAAATGCTACGAAATTTTCACAGGAGCTTACGTACAAGCTAAAGAATGTTTCTGCCAAGTTTCAGCTCGATTGGCCAATTTCATGATCGAAACGAAATTGATTCGTATCGATCACGGATCGAGTCGAAACTTGTTGGAACCGATCGCGTGGGCCCACTCACATGCCAGAAGAAGTCTCTCGAAGTTTGAGCGCGATATCAGCCTCCTACACCTATAAATTGCCCTTGGAACCTATAGAAAAGGGATCTTTTGGCCATTCAAAGTCCAGACTCTGCCGGATTCAATTCTACACCATACCATCACTGTTGCACTCGAATTTCTTCATGGTAATCATTGTAATAATCTATAACCGGCAAGGAAAATCAATAAAGGATTACTATTTGAAGTGGACATAGGCCGAAGATAGCTAAACCACTATAAATCTCTTGTCACCGACCGTTATTCCTTAATTGTTATAAGTTATATTGCTTAGATCTGAAATCGTTTCTTGGATATTGTTAATTGACATTCATATATCGGTGCTTTCACGATACTTGGGGTTTATGACCAATTTTGGCGCAAACAAGTACCTCGGGATCGGGAACCCTTTTCAAGCTTGATTATGCCTTCCAAAACTTAGCGTCCATTAGCCTTTGGCCTTCATTGCTATGCAAGATCCACTACTCTTTCATATCCAACCACTTACCCTTAATCCTTACATGGGTAAAAGAAGCTCATAGCAGTCGATCTTCTTTTTTATTTATTTTATTTTTGGACTAATCATGAGAATTGTGATAATACACTCTTGTAGGCTTGGCAGGTGAAAATGAGAGGCAACTCAATTCACAAACTTCTATTTAAGCTAAGGAACCTTCAGGTGAGCCTTATAATGGTAGTAAGCAATCCGATGACTTAAGATTGCAGCTGTGTCTCATTTAGTAGACCCTATCTACTGATCCACTAAACCCATCTTTGATTGCTCAGGAGCATGAATGTAGTTTGCTGCTTCAGCTAACCCTTGAATCAAAAGCCACTATAGCCAAGGAAAAGCTACTTGAAAAATACGACATTCAAGGGGATAGAAACACAAGATATTTCCACAATGTTACCAAGATTAAGCACTCAAGGGAAAGTATCCTAATCACAAATTTGTCTGGTGTGATCTTAACTTGGGATGAAGACATAACTAAGGCCTTCATAGACTACTTTTCCACCATTCTGGCCAATCCAAGACCACACTCCCCTGACCTCAATCCTCTCTTTTCCATCTATTTTCCTATTTTGTCTCAGGACCAATCAGCTACACTCAATAAGGATGTTTTGCCCTTTGAAATTGAAATCTCTATCTAATATTTAGATCCGAATAGCGACGGAGGTCCAGTTAGGTACAATGCTTATTTTCTCCAAAAGTACTAGCCTATGGTTGGTGATGATATGACCAAAGCCATCCAACATTTCTTTTACACAACAGACTTTCTAATGCTTGTTAATGCCATCTCCATAGCCCTTGCCCCTAAATGTGAAATGTCAACATCAGTATCTGACTTTAGGCCAATATCAGGTTGTAATGTCCTATACAAAGCAATCTCAAAGATTATTGCTTCTAGGATCCAACCGATTCTACCAACCATCAATTCAGCGAATCAAGATACTTTTGTATCATGTAGAATTGCTTGCTCAAGAGCTCCTATGGGACTTTGATAGCTCGACCATCTCTCCAAGATTCATGGTTAAGCTTGATGTACAAAAGGCTATTGACTCGGTTTCATGGAGCTCGATTATTGCAATTCTCTTGAGAATGAACTTCTCGAAACCTCTCTTATCTTGGATTTACCATTATATCTCAACACCCCACTACTCCATGTTTAGGAATGGTGGACCAAATGGTCTCTTTAAAGCTACAAAGGGTATACATCAGGGGCGATCCGCTATCAGCATATTTATTCATAATTGTTACGAAAGTCCATAATGCGCTTATTGTCGACCAAGTCGATGCTAAAAACCTTGACCTCCGCCCTAATGCAAGTTCCTGCTAATTACCCATCCTCTCTTCACATATGAATTGATTATATTTACCAAACCTCACCCTAAAAACTTCCTAACCTTGCTGGACATCCTGCAAAACTTTCACGCTATAAGAAGCCACAACATTAATCTTCAAAAATCTCAAATACTTATTGCAGGATTTGAGGGTACAACGAAGGAGGAGATTATCAAGATTTCTAGCCTTTTGGAGATGTCGAGAGATGCTTCCTACCTTGGGCTTCCCCTTATCACATCATGAATCTCCAAAGAAAAATGCCTACCATTATTTGATAAGAACGTAGCAAAGCTCACTTCCTGGCCTAAGTTAAGGCTCTCTCAAGCTTGCAGTTTAGACATTTTTCAATCGGTAGCAGTTGCATTGATGTCATATTAGATAAGGCACTATATCCTTCCCTGCAAACTAATTTTGTTGGTGAACAACACCATAATGAGATGTTTGTGGCACAGGGACCCACTTTCCAAAATACTGGTCCCCATCTAAACGCGTAAGGTTCACCTACCAAAGTATCTTGGAGGCTTAGGAACTATGAACTTAAAGGTATAGAACATTTATGCAACCTCTTCTTATTTTGAAAAGGTGCTTTCTAATAATTAAAACTTATGGAGTGCTTGGGTTATCAACCATCTCATAAAGAACAAGGACTTTTGGACTATGCCAATTCCTTCTGCTGTTAGCTGGAGTTGGCACAATATCCTCAAGCTTCGCGCTACCATTCTCCCTCTCATCGAACATAATGTTCAAAAAAACCTTATTCTCCCTTTCTGGATACGTCATGGGCCTTGCCAGGAGTGATTCTTGAGCAGCATATGGCATATGCTCAAAAGCAATCTACGGGTATATCCGCTGCTGCCAAAATAATTAACTTTACCTCTAGCAATGCCGTCCAGCTCCCCTACTATAGCTCAGCTCATGTCCATTAGCTTTGGTACTACATTGCATCCAAGCCATTGCCGTAGTCAGACCAAGCTGTATTATAGGCTTCAATAGGCAACAGGTACTCAAAAGAATTAGTCTATAAGGAACTGACTAAAAACAATTTTGATTATCTCGCACCGTAGGACCTAGGGTTTGGAGCAATAATAGCCTAGCAAGGGAAATCTACTACTATAGAAGGTGCTTGCTAATGTGTTGAACACTAAAGCCAAGTTGGCCTCTTTGGGAATAATCAATAATGATTAATGTCTGTTCTGTGGAGTAAATGCTAAGACTAATATGCTTCTTTTCTTTGGATTTCCTTTTGTGCATCAGCTATGGAGAATGTTGCTGGCCAATGGCTCCCACTCTCCATACCTAACTTAAGTCAAGAATGGTACACTATCTTCAAAGCTACTCATTGGAGAACCTATCTTGGTAAATCCCTGCTCATCGTTCTGAAAAGCCTGGTTTGGATAGTATGGAAAGAGAGGAATGAACGTATATTTAAAGGAAATGCTACTTCTTTGTTTAGTTTATACCAGCGAAATCATAGGCGCATGCTGCTGAGGATAAAGAGGCTGGTTTAGCCCTTCTTTTCATGGCTTTTACCCCTATGTGATTTTTTTCTACAACATGTTTTGTGTTTTTTGTTATGGTCTTATACTTACATCTTTTTATTTAAAAGATGGGTCGGGCTTCCTTAGCCCATTGCCTTCCAAAAAAGTTATAAATGTTGCAAATAAATGTGTGTGTGTGTGTGTACGTATGAATAAACATGAGGTCAAAATAAATAGAACCAATGAGAATTAAATGAGTATACATTAGATGTTTAGAAAAGATATATGATATCATAAGTTATAATCGCTATACCCATCTTCCTTAAATAGTTAACAGTGCTCTACAAAAGTAATTATAAATTATGAACTTAAATCGATGCTCTCATTTATAATGTAAATAGAGTATCTTACGTACCCATGGTTGTTGAGCAAACTCAAGCTAATTATGTGAGGTGATGTTTATATTATGTATAGATAAGTAAGTATGCTTATTTAACTTCACTAAGTGAAATCAAGCGTTACATAACCCGCTTTAGGATATCATGAAATGGTAGGTTTAGAGTATCCAATATGCTTCATGATTTGTTGAGCAGACTCAAGTTCATGAAGATAATTGGAAGCGTAATCAAAATGTGTTAGGAGTTATATACGAGATATAACTGGTAAAGTTTTACTTGCCAAGAACTGTGATTTTTTGAAAAAATTCAAGATCATAGTACATGATAAATGGATCCTAACACTCATAGAAGGAATTTATGAAATTCGAGTATCTATTTTAAGGTTATTGAGAAATATAGAATTTAGCATGAGCTATCTTTTAAAAAGAACATATAACATGCACAAACTATAAAGACTGAATAAGGAATGTTGAAATAGCATATACATACAAAAAGCTTTAGTACATTGTCACAAACAACCTTTTAACTAAACCTGTTAAAAATTTCACATCAGAACTGTAACAACTCGAAATTTAGGCTATAATAATTAATTAACGGATAAATAAAATAATAAAATAACTTTGTAAAACTATTAGAATTAAGCCATGAGAGTTGCACCATTGAGTCTTTCGTAATTTTCTGGTCAATTTCCATATATAGTTTGTAAAAATCCGAGCTAAAACGAAAGAGTTACGAAATAAACAAGAAAATGAACAAGAAGAAAAGAAAAAATAAATAAATATATAGGCAGGGTCGACCCTAGGATCGACCCTCATCATGGCTAGGTCGACCCTAACATGTGTTGGTCGATAGGTGGGTCCACCGGCTTTGCGTTCTTTTATGTAACTTCGTCCAGTTTGATTCGAACACGTTAATTTGCTATCTCTATTCCATCTTGTGCGTCCTTGCTTCCATCTGATGGTTCCTATCGAGCCTATGACGTAGTTGCACCAGACTTAGTCTTCAAATCCAATGGTCTGAGATCTCTAAGTGATACTATAAATAAGACCCTAGGCATAGCGGTTTTTCTTAATTAGATTTTCTCCTATCTGGGTTCTTTGCCTGAGGCTAGACCCTAAAAAGAAATTTTTTCTTAGGAGAAGATTTTTTTTGTTAAAAATATTCTATGCTCTAGAAGTGGATCAAGGAAGACCAAGGACTACAGCAGAGGACCACAAGTGAGTGTTTAGTAATTGTTTTAGATTTTTAAGTAATTTAAAGTAATAGGGTACTCAATAGTTGTAGTTTTTTTGCAATTTTGAGAAATTTTTGTATAAGTTATTTGCAACTAGTTTTTAAGGTTCTTTTCAGTCTATTTTATTCAGTTATTTTTATTCAGCTATTTATTCAATTATTTACAGTTATTTACTGTTATTTGCATTTATTTACATCTGTTTTACATTAAAATTTAGCCTGTAAATGTTTGTTTCTTCTTATTCCTTTTTACACGAATAAAATTAAAAAGAATAGAACTTGATAATATGGATTAAAATGGAATATCACTAAATTTACAGAAATTAGACGTAAAATAGGACAAACTGTAATAAAAAGAAGATAGTCTGAAATAGGAAAATATGAGACATTTGCAAGCGAGTTTGTAATTAGCAGTTATAACTAAAAAGATAGAAAAGAAGAATAACAGGTTATAATTAAGCAGAAAGAACAGTAAAGGTTTATTTTAAAACTTAGAATAAGTTAATTAGCAAATATAGCATAGATAACAGAAAAGGCTTATTTTCAAACTTAGAATAAGTTAATGAGCAAACATAGCAAAGATAACAGAAGAGGCTTATTTTAAGATAACAGAAGAGGCTTAGTTTAAGACTTAAATTAAGTTAATAAGTTAATATAGCAAAAGAGGCTTATTTTAAAGAATTTACACTAAGTTAATAAGCAAAGATAGAAGGCTCATGACAAATAGCATTCCCATTTAGTCGGGAACTGATGGTCTCACAGCAGATTAGGTGAAGCTGGGACACGCTTACGCTAACTAGGGTAAATGAGTGGCCAATAGATAGAAGCTCAAATCTAGGAGATTTGGGCAAGGGGTGCAACTAGATTTTGTTTGTTAGGACCTACATCCGGCAGCATTTCCCTTTCAGACTAGGACTGATGGTCTCGCAAAATACTTAGGTGAGACTGGGCAGGACCTTATCAAACTAGGATTGATGGTCTCACAACGAATCAGGTGAGGTTGGACACAGTTATGCTGAAGCAGGTAGATAAGAGGTCAAAAGATGGAGCAACAAATAGTGTGAACTGGCGGTGACCGAGCTGCGGCATCGAAGCAAAGAGATAAGTCACTATTGAGTTCCAAAGCGCTACATGTGTCTTTTGCTGTGGGGCTCACAGGATAGGACTAGCTCACAGTGGCATAACAGAGATAGAAGGCTGATCAAAGGGTAGAATTAGGACTTTAGCCTATTAAAATAGGGTTGGGGTTTCAGCCTAATCAAAACAGCTATCTAAGACAAGTGCAAGTAATCACTATCAAAGCAAACAGTTAAACAGTATTTTATTCCAGCTTTATCTTTTCCTTTCATACTAGAACTGTTGTCAAGTCTATTATCTTTACCTTACTTAAAATGCTAGTAATTACTTCCATTCACCAGGCTTATAGTCTGACCCACTCCTTTATTTCTCCCTTTCCCCCATAGGCCAGCAGAATCGAGGGCAGTAGATTTCAGACTTTCTTGGAGATATTTTCGGAGTTCTTCATGTATTCTTCTTCTATGCAGTTTTCATTTCATTTGGATTTTGATGTACTGGTACTTTGTGAGAGGGATGATTATTTTCATGAACTCTGATGATGTGGCTGAGATGGTATTTTTCATAAGACATGTGTATTTGGTATTTTAAGACATACTTGGCTTTATGACCTATTTATGAAGTTTAATTTTTCATGTGTTACTATTTAAATGTTTCCACTGTTTTATTTATTTGTTTCGTGAATCTTATTCTCTATAAAGTTTTAGCTATACCTATAACGCACCATATTCTTTAGTGTGCCTTTTTGGGTATACTAAGGGGTATGGGGTGTTTCACTTGGTATCAGAGCCTAAGGTTAAAGGATTCCTAATTTTTGTTTTAAATAAAGTATTTTTCGAAAAGTAACATATTTTTAAAAGAAGCATGTCTTCCTACTAAAAGTATTTTTCAGAAAGAAACTCTTATTAGAGAAATAGTTTTTCAAGTATAAAAGAGAGTTTTTATAAAAATCCCCTCAAAGTCCAGTTCAACCTTCTTTCAATTCTTTCAAGGCTCAATTTTCTTTTCCTTGCATAATATGGCTGACTGGTTCTGGAGCTATGCTCCAAGAGATGCAAGGGCAATCGCCCAATACAGCACCAGCGGGTGGAGATCCCACTTAATCCACCCGCAGCAGCCAATTTTTCTAAACTATGCAAAGACTTCGCTAGTCTAGGAGGCATGACATTTTATGGCACAAAGGATTTCGAGGAGGCACGAGCTAGGTTGAACGATAAGGAGTGAAGGTTTAGACTGTTAGGATTGGAGGACTGATAGAGAGTTCAGCCAATTGCTTGTCAGCTGAAGGGAGAGCTTAAAGAGGTTCCTAAGTCAGAAAGCTCTAATAAGCCGTGGTGGAAGAACAAGAAGGAGAACGACAAGATAAAAGAAGGAGGACCTCAAAAGTGGAGCAAGAAAAGCGGGAAATGTCATAGCTGTGGATTGGTTGGTCAATACGCAAAGGACTATAAGAATAAAATGATGAAAGGGAGGTGTTTCAACTGTGGGCAGCCTGGTCACCTGTAACGACCCGTAAATTTTCGATAATTAAAATAGCTAATTTGATAAGATTTCGTGATATAAGGTTAGAAAAAAATTTGTAATTTATGTATGGTAATAATAACTAGGATGAAATGCAACAAATTTTATCTAAGTTAATTATTTATGAATTGAATGGTATCCCAAATCAATTGAAATAATATGTAGTCAAGGGTAATTGAATGAATTTGTATTGGATAGGTAATTGTGACACTTGTTTGTAAATAATAAACTTATAAGTAATTAAAAGTTAACGGTAATAATTATTTAAGTTACCTATTCATTAGTTAGTCGAATTGAATTTGTGAACCAACTGCAATTGAAATGAAAGTTTATATATTAGTTGAGTGCATTATCTCTAACTGTAGTTAAATAATAATGTGGAATTCATTTGATGTAATATAGTAAATCGACTGATAATGAAATTTTTATTTAAAAATCCAATATAGAAATCCGTCAAATATTGAACAATTAAATTGTTTAAATTTAATATTGGGAATGTACTGAATAATTGAATAACGGAATTTGAATAAATGTTTTAATGAAAATGGTTGTTCTATAATTTGAATTTGTTAAATTTTATAAGTTCGTTTTGAATATTTCAAAAGATAGTGATTTAAGAATAATCAAATTTAACTAAATATAATATTACAAATGTTTGAATAATTAAATTTCGAATTTAATATGATTAATTTGATATTGAAATTTAATATATGAAAATAGAGTGAATAATTGAAATTTGATTTAATATGATTCAAATTGGTTTCCAAAGTGAATGTAAGTTATATTGGGATTATAATAGAGTTAATAAGATTTTAAAATTTGAATTTATTGGATAATTGAATAACGGGTTTAATATGATTAAAAATGATTTTTAAAATTTTATTTTATCATATTAAAGTTAGAATGATGTTGTAGAACTTTTAAAATCGAATTAAAAGTAAATTTGTGAAAATTGAATATTTTAATATTTAATTGACGAGTTAAAATAGTCATTTTTCAAACAATCTCGGATTTCAACGAAACCAGTTTCATCGGATCCGTAATGTTATATTATTGTAAGATTTCAAATTTCGTGTCAATCGGATTTACCGTTTGTCCGGGGCGAGCCAAAACGCATAGAAATTCATTTAATCGGTTTAATTTAAATTTGATCGTTTATTTCCGTAACTCGCACATACGATCGAATTAGCTTCCAAAACCTGTTCCATTATGCCCGCAACATGGGATAAACCCTAGAAACGCCGGTCAGCGCGCGTAAATCGGAGTTCGAAATTTGGAGTGAATAGTGTTTTTCGTTGAAATTCTATAAAAGGAACCCTTCACCATTCATTTCTCAAACCCTAATCTCTAATGCCCTAGCCGCCACTATTGAAACCCACGGCTAGAATTTAGTCTCGTTCTTCCCCTCCGATCTCCTCATCCACAAAACGATTCGCGAAACTCCCAACATGGAAAATGTAGAACACACTGAGATCCTTAAATCCAACGGTTGTGATTTGATTTCATGTGGTAGATTGTCTGCAATTCATGCTTAAACGCACACGGGTCGAGCACGTTTTTGCATGAGTGGGGACCACCGAGCTGGCCGTGGGTTCAGGCGTAGGTAGAGTGGGGGTAGAGCTTCCAAATGGAGGTGCTTGATCATTCTCTCGTGCGTTGTGGGGGTGGATATGTAAAACCCTAGGTCGGCTTCTATGGGTTCCTTGAACGCATTTGAATCACCTGGAGGAAGAATGAGTCGCGTGCGTGGCCGTGATCTGCAGAAGGAAATGTGCGGCCCAGATAATTTTGGGGTTAGAAAATTGAAATAAAAATTGTAAATTTAATTATTTTATAATTTGTGTAAACTTCTAAAACACATAACTCTTTCATATGAGGTCGAAAACACACGAAACGAATTGCGTTGGCTTCGTTTTGTCGAGCACTACGCTATGGAATTGGATTGGAATCGTTTCGAGCTAGTTTGAATTTCGGGTAAAATTAAAAGCTCGTTTAATTTTATTCGAAATAAAACGCTGGAACTACATTGAAATCAAGGTGAGTGTTTTATAATGCTCACAACGTACTAAATATCTTTATGCTGGTTAAATTTGACATTATGAAGTGCTATGAATTTTATTTGTAGTTGTTTGATAAAATTTAATTGTCATATAGATTGTCCTTTGAATTAACCGTTGAAAATTTAATTGATAGTTAAAATTGAAATTAAAATTGAATTGCGATTAAATTACCTGACATTGATAAGTATGAAATTTCCATGAATTGTATTGTCTATTGGATGATTTATTTCGATGGATGTTATTGGTTGATATTTAAATGTTTGGATGTTTATTTGCTCATATATAACCTGTTATGCATACATATGACACTGTAATTGATTTAAGTGATATATATTCATCCCTGACATTTAATTGAAATAAATAATTACTTGGCCATAGGATAGAAAATTATATACGGAGAAAATTATGTTCGGAATGTTGAAATAAATTTTGGTTAAAAGAAATTGTTAAATAATTGAAGTGGAGACTTTGGAATTTAAAATGGGGATATGGTTGAATTTCGAAAATTGATTTGTTTAAAGAGTGAACCTTAATTCGAGCTTTGAATATTACTAAGTAGAAGTGATATAAAAACGATATTTTGAAATCGAGCTTGGAATTGAATCATATTTGAAATTTGGATTTAAACTTGAATATTGATGGAAAATTTTGTTAAGTGTTATAAATGGATATTTTGAAAATCAATCTCCAAATCGATATAAATTGAAATTGAATTAATTGAAAGTGAATATAAAATTTAATAAATTTGAAGTCAAAAATGACATTGATTGAATCGAAATCGAAATTGAATCAGTGGAAGGAAAATTGAAATTGTTTTGAATTGGGAAGTTATAATTGAAATGGTTCTGTTTTGAAGCCGTTTTATTTGTTTTCCAAATTACTCGGTTATATAAACCATTTTGAATAATTAAATTATTTTAATCTATTTTAAATCTACTTTACCCAATTTAAATTATTTTAAACTAATTTATCTATTTTAAATCCATTTTAAGATTTTAAGTATCTTTAACTATTTTAATTATTTAAAACTACTTTTAAACTACTTAAACTATTTTCTAAAATTTCAAGCTGGCTAATAAGGTGAAATGTTTATGTTTAAATCTTGAATTTGAACACAAATTGGATTAAATGAAGTTGCAACCTAAATTGAAATTCGAAATGATTTTGAAATCGAAATGAGATATTGATGTGAAAAATGATTTTTGAAACAAAATCTTACATTTGAATAGATACGATGATATTTGAAATGGATTTGATTTTTGAAGCAAATGTGATATTTTGATATCAATTATGAATCGATTTGAAATGTAAAAGAGGCAACGGTGTAATAATACGTAGTTATTAAAGAGACCGGGATCGGATATGGACATACTCTCTATCGATACCGAAAACCAATTTAATAACTATTATAGGCGGAGTGTTGATCCAGAATGAAGTGGATAGTTTGGTGAACGCGTTGACTGAAGAAAGAGAACGATATTGGATGACCCCTGACATGACTAAAACAGGAGCCGCGTCGGGCCATTGAGGTTCGTCATCTCTAGCGGACACACTTCTTCGATACCATATCTATTACATTTGTGATTCGATTTGGGTGCACCCCTTGATTTGGGAGTGTTGTTTCACGGTGTTGGGGTAGCTGTTGGTTATGCTCAACATCAGTCCGGATCACGCAACTACTAGTATCCTCGTTGGTATCGCCTCATGTACATTGTCATACTGATTATCCTATTCGCGACCACTACGTTATGTTTTGTGTCATACCTATGGGGTACCCTCTGATAACCACCAGTTTACGGTGGGGCTTACGGTGCTGTATAGACTATGGCATTATAAATATGTGTTAAGGGGGATTATGGTAACGCCTTAACGCTATTTTGATACTTTATATTACTGATAGGCATTATCTACTTAGCGTACATTACTACATAGTAGATAGTTTAACGGATCCTTAAGAGATGGAAAATCCTGTAACATCTCTTGAGTTATTGCACGCACGTTGACACTGGATATGAGATGTCAAACCCCGTAAACATCTCTGATGCCGTTACACTCATATTTATTTACGATTGATTTAACTTTCATAAGGATATTTTAGTCCTGACTCGAGTGTTTTGTCTTTTCATTACACTCGGGTCGATCCTGAGTTTTTCAGATTTTTGAAGATCTATTCTAGAGGATGAAGACGAAGATTTGGTATACTATTACTATTATTACCCTTGCATCATGTTATCTGCTACATTATTTTATTTGTTCTGTTGTATATGTATAACTCTGATAAATGTTGTATAAATAATTGTCAAAGTATAGTAAACAGCTTCATGAAGTGTTTATTTGACTATTATATTTTATCATTCCGCTGCGAGATTCTGTGTTGTTTCATTTCCTTTATTTCTTTTCTTTTCTTTTCTTATTTGCCCCCAATAACCATCTGCCCTTTTGAATGGTTTGGAATCGGCTTGTGTATTTGATCGTCGGTTTAAACTGTCCAAAAAAGGTGGGTCGTTACATCACCTTAGTAGAGCATGTCCTCACAGGACGGGGTAGAGAGCAGGCGCACCTCCTGCGCAAGTACAGGCTTTGGATGCAACACCTTCTAGTATTGGACCAAATCGAGGTAGGAAAGTCTCTCTAGAAGGTTTGATCCCTATTTTGGATTTTCCTGTACGGACTCTTTCATTTCTAGTTCTTTGGTTGATTGTTTGCACTTAGATATTTCTCTTGTAGTAGACCTTATAGTTGTTTCAAACCCCATAGGAGGATCGACACATTTACCCATGATATGTAGGGGTTTGAAAATTTGTATACTAGGCGTACAGTTTGACTATGATGCTTATGTATTGGGGGTATGGGATGATTTAGGGATGGATTGACTATCCACCTATGGAGCAATATTGGACTGTAAAAGGAGAGTCATTAGACTAGAGACATGCAGCAGTAGGATTCTCGAGGTTTCTTGCGACCCACAGGGGTCAGTCATGTTGAGCTTCCTTTATTCCCTTGATTCATCACTAGGAGAGTTAGATTTCGTTCCATTCATTAGAGATTTCCCAAACATTTTTGAGGAGTTCGGGGGACTACCTCCTAAGAGAGAGATCGACTTTATGATCTATATGAATGACAATGCTAAGCTAGTGGCATTGCCCGTGAGACACAAAAAAGGAAGAAGTTAAGAAAATAGATTGCTGAGATATTGGAGAAAGGCTTCATCAGATGGATTCTTTGAGTGGTTGGTTATGCCATTTGGACTAACCAACACTACAGCTATTTTGTAGATTTTATGAGCCGTGTTTTTGGAAATGCCCTAAATGTATTTGTAGTAGTATTTGTAGAAGATTTTTTGGTGTTTTCCAAGAGTATGGAAGAGCATGCTATTCATCTAAAGGAGGTTCATCGTACATTTCGTGTTCATCAGTTGAAAGCAAAATTCTTGGAGCGTCACTTTTTGGTGTAAGGAAGTGCGTTTCTTATAGTATAGAGAAGGTCAACACATGGAAAGAGTTTAAGAAATAGTTTTTTACATTTAGGTTCGGATTGTGGAAATCCAAAGAGTTATAGGGAAATATTGGAGATGTACAATATATTCAGTTGGAAAAAGAGGAAAGCCTATGTGTAAATAATTGCAAAAATTATAATTGTTCTAGATAAGTGAATTTAATAGCAGTGCCTTGGAATAAAGATAAGCATAAAAGAGGAATAGGAATAATAGACTTCAGTAAGGAAATGAGATTTTCAAGGTTTAGGAAGGGTATTCCTAGGGTAGTAATAAGAAAATCCACTTTCTGTCTAGCCCGATAAAATGAAGTTGTTAGAATTAAAAAGTTGAAAAATATAATTGTTAACATTTTTTAGCAAGAAAATATTGGGTTTTTTTGAAAAAAAAAGTGGTACGGAATTTAAATTGGTTTTTATATGATGTAAATTTTGTTAAAAGTGATATTCTTTTTGAAAAGTTATAGAACATATATAGCTCACTAGTTTCATTGTAGCTAAACAAAGATTTTAAATATAAAAACCTAAAGTGTATAAAGCATCGAAAATGTAGGTTACAACATTTATTGTTGTAATAAATATTTTCGTGAAAAAATAAAGGGGGCATAAATTATAATACTATTATTATAGTAGGTGATTCCCAAAGGAAATGTTTTTACATAGTATATGAAATTTATTAGTATTTATTTTTGAATTCATACACTAGTATTTTTGGGTTGTAGTAACAGTATTTTACGCAACATCTGTTTTAACCCAAACAAAAATGTGTTTTGAAGATAATTTCTAAGTATAGAAATAAAGTGGTTTGTAAGTACACTTATTTTTCAAATAAGTATAAGGAAATGTTTTCTAGTTATGAAAATATTAAAAAATGTTTTGAATATGAGTTCTTCTGGAAAAAAAGAAGGGGTGTAAGTTAAATATTAGGAAGTTAATAAATTTCATAGAAAATGTCTACCGTAAGAGAATATAGATTAAAGATACTTTAATCTATTGGAATGAAATGAATAATGATGTAATTTTCTATGAAACCAAGTCACAAATAAAGATGTTTTGTGCAAGTTATAAGGAATACGTGGAAGAGATGTACAAGGTAAGGGAAGCACCATATTTTATATCGCCTTTTTCGAAAAATATAAAATAAGTTCCTTATAATTTCACATAAGCATGAAGTCTACTTTTAAAGGATTCATAGAAGGTTTTAGCGTTAATAATTTCCTATAAAGGAGAGTAGTTCCAATATATTAAGGTATAAAGCTATTAGGTGTAATAAGAAGTTTAACAATTAGTGACAGTGTTAGTTAGGAGAGATATTATAAAGAGCCTTAGTAAAAAAAGCTAAGCAATTGAAATTTCATATATTGTTTTTTCCATTGATTATGCTCACTAATTGCTTGCCTTTGTGGAAAGTCCTGATTTGTAGTAAGTTAGAAACTCCTCCAAGGTTAGGTAATTGGAAATTTAAGAGTTTTTAATAAAAATAATTGTTCTTATCTACTCTAGCTTTTGCAAAATTGTAAATCTATGAAAATAAGATGTTTTGAAAACTTGTGAGGAAATTTTAAAGATATCCTAACGAAAAATGGTTTGGTGAAATAGTAAATAAGTTTTTGAAAGCGAAAAACTTAGTAGCAATTAAATTTAATATTCAAATTTTTGTGGAAAGCTGTAAAGGTCTTTAAAAGAAAACGAGGAATAAGTTTTGAACTTAGAATTTGTAAGTTTTCCCCTCTAGGTTTGGGGATAATGTAAATTCAAAAAGGTGTAAGGATGCAAGTCCAGAAAGATAAAATGTTAAGTAACCAAGTACCTTTGAATTTAATAGAAACTTGAAAATAACACTTTTAAGGGAATTTTTTTTTGGATTTGATGTTTTAAAAATATAGAAGCTATAGTTTTTGAAATGAAATAATGAATACCAAACTTTTAAATGTGGAGTAGATAGGATTCATTTCCTAGGTGTGACGGAAAAAGTATAAGGCAATATAGGAGATAGCAGTGATTACTTTTAGAAGTAATAATAGAAGATTTCATGAAGTGTATAGGACACTAGTGAGAACCTAGGATTGTTGCTTCATGTGTGTAGACTATAGAAGAATAGTAAGTTGATATTAGTAAGATAGTAAGACACATATGGTTGAGGATGCGTATTCTTGATTTTGGAGAAACTTGGAAGGAGCATGTTCCTTTAACGGAATCTGCGTATAATAATAGTTTTCAAGCTAGCATTGGAATGGCACATTTCGAAGCACTTTATGGAAGACCGTGTAAGACGCCTTCATGCTGTTTAGGGTCTACAGAGAGATTGCTACTTGGTCCCAACATGGTTAAAGAGACTTCGAAGAAGATTGATTTGTTTAGGAGAGAATATGTACCTCTTATCCACATCTCTTTGATAATAAATTTTGAATTTCTTGTTTCCATATTTAGTTTTGAATAGGTTCTTTTCTTCATTATCCTTTAGGAGGGTAGATCTTAGGACTTAACCTATAGATGGTAGGACTAAATGTAAACATGTTACTAGAACATGTTATGTATATGGGACGCTAGTGGTTGCAAGTGTTTGCTAGTGAATGCAAACAGACGCACATATATACACTAGGCACTATTATCTCTTAGGGAACAGCCTAACTAGGTCAGTAGAGCATATGCGTTTGGATGTGTAACGATCCCCGTTTTTAGCTAAATTTAATTTGGTAACTACTGTTAAACTGGGAATTTAATGGTGAATTAATTCAATTTTTTCCTAAATTAATAAGAATATGTTTGGTTATTTATTTATATCTAAAAATTTATTTTAAAATTGAATCTAGTAATTAAAATTCAAAATATTGGATTGTGAATTAATTTGAAATTTTATATATATCTAGATTGAAAGTTAAATTGTAAATAAAATTTTGATTTTGGAAAAATTGAAAATGTAAATAATTATGAATAAATTGGATTTATTATAAAAATTAAGTTTTTAAAAAATATTTCCCTTAAAAAGTTATATAAGATTAAATCATATAAAATATATACATATAAAACTTCATTCATTTATAAAGGATAATAACTTGAAATTGAAAATTCAAAATAAAGATAAATACCAAGATTTAATTTATACATATCTTTTGAAAAAATTTAATAAGATTTGGAAAAAGTATTTTAAAAGGAAAAATAATTATAAAACTAAATTGAAAAAATATATATGTATATGTAATTAAGTTAGTTAATCTTTAAAAACATTTTCTTTTATACTTGAAATAAATTAGTTTTGTACATTTAAACTAAATAGAAAATGTATTACATAAACATATGTAAATATAAAGATTAAGTAATTTATAAAAGAAAGGGTTAAAACACAATTTGTAAATTAATTTAAGGTTAAGGATTTAAACATAATTTTGTCACAAATGACAAATGTTTAATAAATAGGATATAACATTTTCAAGTGTTGGTTAATTTGAACAAGTGGCAAAAGATAAACTTTTCTTTTTATTAGAAAAACATGTATGAAAAAGAAAAAAAATCAGGTTTCTCAATTTCTTTCAAACCTGAACAAAACAAAGAAGTAAAAACTAAAATCCTAAAAGAAAACTAAAAGCTCAAACCAGAAATTATAAGCAGAAAATTAAAATCAAACAATCTTCAAGTTTAAAGCAAAGATCAGTATCTACTCAAATCTGAAAGCTTTCAAGCCTGAAATTTAAACCTAGAAAATAAAGTTTGAGTTCATTTCAAAATTCTGGAACAAACAGCAATCAAAGCAAAGAAGGAACTGAGACCCAAAAAAAAGAAGATCAAAAACTTCAAAATCTGAAGCAAATGGAAATGGATTCAAGTTCAATACTGGAAAATTAAAGCATGCAACAGGCATTAAACTCAAATTTAAAATCCTGGGCAACAAACATCAGGTTCAACCAAATTTAAAGATCAACATCAAAAATTTCCAGGCAAAAGAATTTGTTCCTGTTCTCTGCCCTGTTCCTACCCAGGTGAGCAAACTTTAAATTTGTACCCTTAATTTGTTTGAGATCTGATTTTTTTTGTGTGATAATCATTTAAGTAAGGATGTTACATGAATATATTTAAATTAGAAAATGGTTAAACCCTCTTTGATGTGCATGTCTGAGAACAAACATTGGTCTCTGTTCTAAGTATTACAGGAATGCAAACCTGTTCAAAAAAATTGATTTCACTTTCCCTTATTATTGTTATACTTTAAAATTTAAACAAGAGTTGTTTGTTTAAACATGTTCTAAGATATTCAAATAATTTTAAGCAAAAGCAATTGAAGCTTTTTCTGGAAATTTAAATATACAGGGAAACTCAAAATTTATCAAATTTTCGATTTGCCTGAATTCAAGATTTACTTATATCGTTCAAATTAATTTCAAAAACCATGAATTTTAAAGGTGAAATCAAGATTTTTAAAATCGTAAATTGAAAGCATTTGTGAGTTGAACGATTTTAGTACTTTCGTTGATTGCCAACGCTCGACGTGGTGTTGGAGGTTTGAGTTGATGTCGAAGGTGGCTTGCATGTCGATGATCATAGGAAAAATGCTAGAAGCATTTAATGTAGGTCGAGGCGGCGGCGTAGTGGTGAAGTAGGGTTCAATGGCCGGGTGTGGTTATCGATGATTTCTATGCTCGTGTGTCGTCAAGGATGGATCGGGTTTGTTCGCAAGGGGTGGAATCAAAGCATAGGTCTATGGAGAAGCTCAGAATGCAATCGTGAGTTTCATAGTGATCTAAAACGACGGCGCAAGGGGGATTTTTTCATCTTGGTTTATGTTCCAATTCGATCGACAGGCTCATTATCGATGTACGACCAAATCAGGGAATCTGGGTGCGTGTGAGGTTTAGGTGGATCGTCAACGATGTGTTCGTGGCAGCGGAGTTGATAGGATCATCGGCAAAGTGATGTGTACGTGCACGACATATCAAATGTGTCAGGTAGTTGAGGATTTAGGGGAGAAAGATTCACCTCGGGTTTTTGTTTGGAAATACGTGGGTTTGACTCGAAGAAGAAAAGGGCGGCGAATGACTCAAAGTAGATCTCGGGTATTAGAAGCTTGAGCTTGGGTTTTGTTTTGATTAGCCTGAGCTTTTAAAAGAATCGAGTTTCAGGATTTTAAAATTTTAAAAATAAATTTGTATATAGGTTTTAAAATCTAGTAAGTAACCATGTACCATGGTTTGAAATATAAACTTTAAAGTAAATGCTAACCAAATTTTCAAGTGAAATTATTTGAATAAGTTTTCAAAAATAAATGTTTTAAATTTCAAAGCTAAATGAAAATTTACAAGTTTTCGTAAAAATGAACTAACTGAGTTTTAAAAGTAAATATGAATTAGTCTTCAAAGTCAATTTATTCAAAACAAGTTTAACAAGTTTCAAAGTATAAAATGTCAAATGTTTTTAAAATTGTTTTAAACAAATTTAAATTAAGTAAGTAATTAAAGGTAAAAGTATTAATTTTAATTAATAAAAGATCTCAATTTATTTTGTAATAAATCAATTTCAAGCTTTAAAAAATTTTTGATAAGATTCAAATGTTAACTAGGTAAGGTAAGTGGCTTATTTTTGATTAATTAAGGATTAGAGTGATTGATTAAAAGGTAATTTATCTGTGTAATCAATTTAAAGAATAATTAATTAAAGGACAATTAACTATGTGACTAATAAATTAAGGTAATTAATTTGAGGATGAGTAATTAATTAAAGGTTAATTAATTAATGGAAGTGATTAGGAATAATCACTTATTAATTAAGGATAATTAATCAAATGGTAATTAAATTAAGGGTTAATTAATTAATGTAATTAATCAAGAATAATTAATTTAAAGAACAATTAAATAATTAGGGGTTAATTATTTAATGATTAAAGGTTGATTTATTTATTAATTAAGGTTAATTAATTAATTTATGATTAAAGGATAATTAGTTTAATGGTTTGTAATTAATGTTAATTGACCAGGATTAGTGATTTATCGGATTTAAATTAATCAAATGATTAAACTGATCTTACTTATGGATGTTTGGATTCAATTGAATGTTGAATTATGCGATATCCTTGATCTGTGATGAATGTAATTTATTTATCTGTGATAGATTTACTTTATCTATGAATCTGTGAATGGAAGATAAGCGTTATAGATTATACCGCTTATCGATATTGCTATACTTGAATCTGTGATGATTGATGTTATTGCACTATTGTGTGAAACCCCCGGACTATACCATACGCACACAAATATGGATTTCACGAGGAAACCGGTTAAGTCACAGATTTTTGTAATGGTTTTAAAATTGAATTTTGAATCCAAATGGTTTTGGAAATAGATTTGGGTTAAATGTAAAAAAGCTTTTGAAAAGTAGTTTCGAAAATAAAAGTTATTTTGAAATAACTTAATAAAGTTTTGAAATTTAAAATAGTTTGATTTGAATTTAAATTCAAAGATTTGAAATTGAGCTCTATATTTGGAAATTATGGTTTAAAAATGTTATACAAGTTATAAATATGTTTATATGGGTTTTAAACCATTTTAAAAGTATTATTTTGGAAATTTAAACTTAACCCAAGTTTGAAAGACTCTTACTTGTGCAAATGTAATCAGATTTTTCCGAAACAAAAAACTATTTGTTTTCAAATAATAATTGCTTTCATATAAAGAAAAGAATTTCCAATTTGTGTTGAAAGATTTCAAGTTTGAAATGGAATTGAAATGGTTTTGAAAGCCATGGATTAAATCTTTGATTTAAAGACTGGATGAGTTAAGCCAATTTGAAAGGGAAATTGTTTTGAAAGAATATGAATGAATCTTTGGTAAAGATTGGTATACTTTGTTTTCGAATTGAAAAGGGATCTTAAAAATGTATCTTTTCTATAAAAGATTTGAAATTGTTTTGAAAGCTATGAATGAATCTTTGTGGAAGATTGGTGAACTTTATGAAGTGGATTTTTTGTATAATGATTTCAAAATGGTAATTGGTTTAAACCATTTGAAAGAAAAGTTTGGGTTTTAAATTGTGACTTAACTGAAATCCCAATATCCATATGTTTTTAAATATTGCGCTCATTATTCGGTTTAGCAGGGAGAGGACCTTGTGTCATATAACCCATTTCGAATAATGATATGACGTTATGGATAGCATTTGAAGACCGATGGTGAAGACCGGATATTTTCGAAAGCGAAAGGATAACTCGTCGAATGTCTCTGCACCGACTTGTCTTCGGTATAGAGATCTCCATATGTGATGGAGAGCAAGGACATGATTAGGGATTATCCGGATTTACAAGGGCTTCTTTGGAAGTGCCTTCGGTTCTGTTCGAACCCGGAACAGATTTGTATGGATGTGTGTTTGAAATTACACTTTGAGATGTAAAGTTGGTTTCTACCAAATACATTTCTTTTTGGTGGCGGAGATTTATTCTCTTAGCTTAACACCCTTCTCTGAGACGTACGAACTCAGAGGGTATGTAGTTGATGGTTACTAGTGATACATTCCCGATTTGGTAATGTGGCATACGAAGTGCTGCTAATCATGTGTTGATCAAAGCATGACTTTGTGAAAAGTGTAGCTTTATGGACGAGACTTTGTCGAGCCTCACAACCCGGTAATGGTCGAAACAGGAATCGTGGCAGCAAGGTTATTTAGGGGTAGCGCCCCTTGAGGGTATGTCCATTTCCTTTGGATAAAAAGCGATATCATGGTATGGAGACCAGATATTTACTTATGTTAATTTTAAAAGTGGTAACATGGTATGGAGCCCAGATAGTTTTCTTTATGGTTATTGGTTGAGGCGCCTTGGATAAAGGTTGGTAACGACCGGTGGGTGGCATACTCGTGTCAGTAGTTACTTCCGGGCAGGAGTAACTTGGCCTTGTGTAGCAGAGATATGGTTAGGTTCTCGAGGGCGTCCTTCCAGAAGCGTTCCATTTTGTGTAGGAAGTTACTTTGCCTGACTATTTGTTGGAAATCCAAACAAAACAATACAAGCCCTTTACGATTACAATTGTATAACCTACCACCTCAGGTGGTAGCTATAGCTGGCATAATATAATGGTACCTATGCTGGTTAAGATTTATATTATACTATCAAAATATTTTCTGCACTATGCACTAATAATAATATCAAAAAGATTTTGCGTAGTAAGCATTTTTTTACTGTCATAAGGAGAAATCTTCTCCAAGTTTGCGCTTGCATTGTGTGTGTGGCGAGAGGCCTTATGATAGTTTCATTTTCCAAAAAGCATTGTGGATTTCAATGTTTTAAAATTCTTTTGTTGTTTGTTTTAAAGATAAAACTATTTTTCTTTGCTCATACTAGTCCCATGACTGACCTGGAGTTTATTGTTTTCTTCCTAAACTCTGAGTGCTCACAATTTTCCACACGGGCAGTCTAGAGTTGGGTTTTTCAGATAATCATATAATAGTTGTGGATTCGATAGCCTTCGAAGTCTTTGGATTTTGCCTATCGCTTTGTGCTTCTCTTCCACATTCGGAATCGGCCTTGCTTAATACAACTTGATGGTGGTTCGAGCTTATTGGTTTGGAGTCTTCGAGCTTGTTGGTTTGGAGTCTTCAAAGTTTTGGTTTGGAGTTGCAGATTTTGGATTCACTCTTCATCGAAGATCATATTTGAGTTATCTCTTCCGTTGTTATCATATTCCGCTGTTGTATATTTGTCTCTAATATAGTTGTATCATATTGTACCAGATATTGTATTCATTGTTGTATCAATGATATTATTCATTTTCTTCCGCTATGTTGTTATACTTAATGTGTTATAAGCTCCGGCGAACCAGATTCGACGTTTGAGTCTGCGGCATTCGAGTACAAGTGATGTATTCAGTGCCGATTTTCGAAGGTCGAGTCAGGGTCGTTTCAGGATGTGTGAGTATTTGCATTTTATTTTATTCCATGGCTGATATAAATGGATGGTCATCATATGATTGTTGCATTTGGATGATGATTATAGCATGCATATAGAACTATCAGTTATCATTAGGATACTTGCATTCATTTGGATAAATAGCACGGACATGATTGCATAAAAAGGATGTCGATTGAATCAGTAGACCGCCAAATCTTTTGCATTAGTTAGGGACATTGACACCATACTATTTGCATATGTATCGTAAACTACATTAGAAAACCCTTAAGGAAAATGGGTGTAATGGACGATGGTTGAGTAGTTGATTGTAGAATATGGATGAAAATATTTATTTCATTCTTCCGTCCTTAGAGATTTGTGATGAAATCTTTTAAGGAGGGGAGAATGTAACAACCCAAAATTTAAGCTATAATAATTAGTTAACGAATTAATAAAATAATAAAATAACTTTGGAAAATTACAGGAATTAAGCCATGGGAGTTGCACCATTGTGTCGATGTTAATTTTCTAGTCAATTTCCATATATAGTTTGTAAATATACGAGCTAAAATGAAGGAGTTACGAAATAAATAAGAAAATGAACAAAAAAAGAAGAAAAATATATATAGGCAAGGTCGACCCTCACCATGGCCAGGTCGACCTATAGGTCGACCCAAGCATGTGTTGGTCGATAAGTAGGTCAACCCGCCTTGCTTTCTTCTACGTAACTTCGTCCAGTTCGATTCAAACACGTCATTTTGCAATTTCTATTCTATCTTATGCGTCCGTGCTCCCATCTGACGGTTCCCATCGAGCCTATGACGTGGTTGCACTAGATTTAATCTTCAAATCCAATGGTTTGAGATCCCTATGTAACACTATAAATAAGACCCCAAGCATAGCTGTTTTTCTCATTCTAATTTTCTCCTATCTGGGTTCATTGCCTAAGGTTGGACCCTAAAAAGAAATTTTTTCATAGGAGAAGATATTTTTGTTAACAATATTCTACGCTCTAGAAGTGGATCAAGGAAGACCAAGGACTAGAGCACAGGACCACAAGTGAGTGTTTAGTAATTATTTTAGATTTTTTTAGTAATTTAAAATAATAGAGTTCTCAATAGTTGTAGTTTTTCTGTAATTTTGAGGCAATTTTCGTATAATTTATTTACAGTTAGTTTTTAAAGTTCTTTTCTGTGACGACCTAGAATTTTCAACATTTGAAATTGAAATATTTAATTAATTTTAAATATTGGAAGTTATTTTTAAACTTGAATTTCAATTATAACTATGGATTTGGCAATTTAATTTATTGAAATAAATTTATTAAAGTTGGGTAACAATCTGAATCCTGAGTTTTATAGTTGTTAAAAATATTTTCAAGGCTTCGAAAATTTATATTGATGACACTGAAGATAATAGAAGCTTCAGAGTTGAATTTAAAACTGTTTTGTTTAGTTTTGAATTTATATCGTTTAAATTCAATATTTTAAAATAGCCTTCGGAGGCACAGCCTTGGATTTTGACGAAACCAGTTCCATTGGATCCGTAATATTGTATTATTATCGAATTTCAATTTTCGTGATGTTTGGAATGATCATTTGGTCGTACGATAAGCAAACGCGCTAAAAATTAAATTGAAATTTAATTTAATAACTGGGTTCAAAAAGCTATCTTCTCCGTACGATCGAATTTGGACTCGGAACCTTTTCCACCGCGTTTGGAATAGGGGTATAACCTTATAAACGTCTGGCGCCACGCCTCGATTTGAGATCGAGATTGTAAGTCGTGGAAAATTGAGACGATTTGAATTTGAATTCAATTTTAAATAATATTGTTGCATTAAAATATTGTGTTAAGACCCTACGTAACATGTATTGCAATTTTTAACACGCGTTCACTTTAATTACATGCGTTCGTTTAAAATAAGAAAAAAATATAAAAAAGGATGATTTTGACGCAAGAAATAAGAAAAAAATCAAATGTCGTTCCTCAAAAAAATAAAATAGTACAGCTGATTCAAAGAAAAATAACAATGGCGATCTCTCTTATTTTCAAATCCCAGTTTTTTCGAAATCAAAATCCTGCATTTTTCCTTCTCATCTTCAATTCGAGCTTGAATGATACATTGGAAATCGCGAAATTGTATAGAAGCTTGGCTAGAGCACCGTGTTGTCAATGGCAACTTGATCGAGGTCACGCAAGCTCGTACTAGCTATCGCGAGGCGAAGATGGATCGATAATGGCGGCTACAGGTGATGAGAGCATCGACGATAATGAAGGCAAGGATTATTGGCGTTCAATTCCAATCGCGAGGGCAAACTCAAGCGATGGCGGCATTCTATTTTTGGGTCGCATTCTCGATGATGGCGTCGTGGAAGGGGACGCGGCTGCAGCAACTCACGCACGCATTTGCGATGGTCGATTCGGCAAGTGAAATCGAGGCCCATAAGGGGAGTGGCAACTTCGATGCGGCAAGAAGGTGAAGCTTAGCCGTTCGCGACTGGGAGAGCGATGCCGATGTTTGGTCTAGAAGTTTCCAAATCGCGACTAGTGGTTTTCGTGCTCGCATTTCTGTTAGAATCTTGTACACGTTCAGATGATGTGTATTGTGACACTTTCTCGACCTGGAAAGATGGTGGGGTGGTTCGAAGTCATGCAGTAAGGTATTCGAATTCTTTTTTTTCTGATTCAACTCAATTTGAAATTATACATACAGATTTGTAGAAAATTATTACATGTAAAGTTAGATTATAAACCAAAAACCTATGTAGTTTATTTTGAAGATAAAATAAATATACATACTCATCTTTACTGGCTTATTTTAAAATAATGTATTTTAGTGAATAATTTATTTAATTAACTTAATTGTAAATATTTTGGTTACTAGAAATGATTAAAGGAATATTGGTTTAAAATTTAATTTAATAAATGATAATTAATCGTTCAATTATTCCAAATGTTAATAAAATTATATAATGTTGTACAAGGTCTAAATCATGAAGAAACAAGTAAAGGAATGAAAATAGATTACATGCATTGTTAAATGTGAGATCTTCTCACTTAATTGGAATTCCCAATTAAATTTAAAATAGTTAAATTTAAAATTGTTGATTGTGTGCTTGGATGATAAATTATTATCAGTTGTATTGGATTAGACCCTATGCGCCACGTAATAGTGGAGGATATTATATAAACCCATATACCGCGATATTCCACCTCGAAATGGAATTGGTATTATATATATATATATATTTGGAGTGATTGATTTCCCACATTATATAGCGGATGAGACTCTATGTGCCGCATAATAGCGGATGATATTATATAATCCCATATACCGTGCTATTTCACCTCAAAGTAGAATTGGTATTTAATTGTTGTGCTAACATCTATGGATGCATGAAAATAGGTTGGGGGGATCCAACTAAATTCCTCAAATATTTGAACTTGTTTCAATATTGTGTGTTGATTTATTTATAATCTGTGTGTGATTACATTGTGATTGAAATCGTTGAAGGCTATAGTTTAACCGAATATATTTTTCGTATCGTAGGATACCAGAAATAAATAAAATTGGATTTTTGAAATTAAAGTAGAAAGTTTATAGTAAAATTTATTTTTGAGAATGGGATAAATTTAAAAGAAGGAATTTTAAAAAGATAAAGTTTTATTTTGGTAATCCTATTGAATAGATTCCAAAATATGGGAAAATGGTTTAATAAATAGATTTCGTATAATATTTTTCAAAAGTTAAAGAATTTATTTAAATACTGATTTTCAATAGTTTGGAAGAGATATAGTGATCTATTTTTAAAGGGAAATAAATTTTAGAAATTAAATTTGGAATTTAATTTGGTGTTTTGAATAGATTTTAGAAATCAATTTGGAAATTAATTTGGTGTTTAAAAATAAACCTTTGGCAAATCGATATGAAAATTGATTTTGTGATTGGAATAAACTTAGAAATCAATTTGGGATTTTATTTGGTGATTGAAATAAATTAGGAATCAATTTGGGATTTGATTTGGTTTGAAAGGGATATTTGGAAGTCGATTAAAAAATCGTATACCAATGGATATTTGAAAATTTAAATTCACAATGGGAATTTAAAAAGGAAAGGAAAATTTGTTTTAAAATAAACATTGATTTATTTTTAAGCGTGGAAAGAAATTTACGGATTTGGAATGTAAATTTAAAATAAATCAAGAAAGATTTATTAATTGATTTAAATGACCATTCTGAAAGTGTATTCTCCCTGGAAAGCCGAGTACATTTTCAAAGTAACTTTTATATTATAAATTTAAAGTTTAAAAGTTTTTTTTGTAAAAGAATGTTTTGGAGAAATTATTTTCTTAAGTTGTTTTTAAATCTTTAAAGTAAAAGATTTATTTAGTAAATTATAGAAGTGATTATTTAAAGATTAAATCGATATTTGTTTAGAAAATGGTTATTTGAATAGTTATACCCTATCTACTAATTTTATTTTAAAATTAGTTCGGACTTGAAGTTTTATATGAGATATTGGTATAATGTTTTCATAACTAATATTTAAATAAAGTGTTTTAAAATAGCTTTTATTCTGAATGTTTCCAAGTATATATTTTGGATAAGTAATTTAAATTATTTTGAAGTATTCGAACTCAGCAAATTTCCAGTGGAAATAAATAATATTTGGAAATTTATTCCACGTGAGGAAAATGATTTGAAATTTGTTTTCAAAGAATTGAAAGGTGAAAAGTGATTTTAAATTTGTTTTCAAATAATTGAAGTGCGAAAATATATCTTGGGAAGATATTTTGAACGTAAATAACTGGGGGGAAATTATTTGAAATCTAGTAATTGTTGTGAATGTTGATTGATAGTTAAATAACCGACTATCAATATTTGCCTTTAAATGGCATTTTAATTTCGATGCGACAGGTGTCGGATTCCAAATAGATATTTGAAAACAACATCGAATCTTTGTGATGGATCTTTTGTTTAAAATATCAAAGTGAAAATTGTTGTGATTTGTTGGAAATTTAAATGTAATACTTATTTTGAAAATAAGCGCTCGTTAGTCGTATTAGCCGGGAGAGGACTTTGTGTCATAAAACCCATTCCGAATAATGATACGACGAAATGAGATTGCCTTAGAAGATGGTGTTGAAGACCGGATATTTTCGAAAGCGAAATGGTTACCTGTCGAATGTTTCTACACCAAGTTGCTCCGGTATAGAGATTTTATCACCCTTTGTGATGGGGATTCGGAACGTGATTAGTGAATATCTGGATTGCAAGGGCTTCTTTGAAGTGCCTTCGGTTTCGTGCGATCCCGAAATGGACTTGTATGGATGTGTGTCTGACGTTACACTTTGAGATGTAAAGCTGGCCTCTATCAAATACATTTCTGTTGGTGGCGGAGAATTTGTTCTCTTAGCTTAACACCCTTCTATGAGACGTACGAGCTCAAAGGTTATGTAATTGATGGTTACTAGTGATACATTCCCAATTTGGTAATGTGGCATACGAAGTGTTGCTAATCATTTGTTGATCGAAGCATGGCTTTGTGAAAAGTGTAGCTTTGTGGACGAGACTTTGTCGAACTTCAAAACCCGGAAATGGTCGAAACATGAATGTTGCAACAAGACAATTTGGGGGTAGCGCCTTCACGGTATGTCCATGTCCTTCTAGAAAAGGGTGGTATCATGGTATGGAGCCCAGATACTTAAATTATGTGGTTACTGCAAATTTATTACTTTACGGTTGTTGCTTTGTGGTTGAGGATCCTCGGATAAAGGTCGGTAACGACCGGGGATGGCATACTTGTGGTAGTTACTCATATTCTAGCTGTATTACAGCGTGGGGTAACTCGACCTTGTGTTGGCAGAGATCCGGTAGGTTTTCGGGGATGTCCTTCCAGAGGCGTTCCATTTCGGTGTAGGAAGTTCCTTTGCCTGACCATTGTTGGAAATCCGAAGAAACAATATGCGACCTGTACGGTTTTAGTTGTATAACCTGCCATGGAATGTGGCGGTTACCTGCTATTGAACATGGTAGCTATAGTAGGCATAAGTGTAAAATGTCTATGCTGGCTAAGATTAATATTATACTTTCGAAATGTTTTCCACACTATGCACTAACAATAATATTAAAAAGAGATTTTGCGTATCAAGCATATTCGACTATAATAAGGAGAAATCTCATCCAATTATGCGTTTGCATTGTGTACGTGGCGGGAGGCCTTATGGTAGTTTCATTTTCCAAAAGCATAGCCGATTTCTTTTCCTTTCTTTGTGAAAATAACTGTTTTTAAGATCTCACATCAGTCCCATGACTGGCCTGGAGTATACTGTTCCCTTTCTAAACTCTGGGTGCCCATAATTTTCCATACGGGCAGCCTAGGGTCAGCTTATCATTATTCTGGAGCGAAGTCAAAAAAGTTGCTGTGGAGATCTGGAGTTCAAGCTGGATAGCGAGACGTATCACTTATACTATATAGTGTCCGTTGCGTTTGGGTTAGTGAAAGTTCAGTTTCATGTGGAAAGATGTAATGATTGCTATTGTTGTGTTGCATTATATGTACTCTGATGATGTAATGTATTAACTGATATAGTTCTTTATTTTTAAAGATATTCATTTATCTATTATATATTGTTCCACTGCGAAATGTGAGATTCTGTTATTGTTTCTGTTTCTTCTTCTTAAACCCTAACGGTTAGGTTTTTCGGCATTCGACTGTGCAGCATTTGATACAGCGGGCGTATTAATGTCGACTTTCGGAAGTCGTAAAATTGGGCTGTTACATCTGGTATTAGAGCCTTTGGTTAAGCGACAACCTTGGCTCTGGTGGGTGTCACTCATTAGAGATAGAGTCAACGGTACTCTAGAGTGAGTGTGAGCGTAATAATAGATATGAGCGTGTATTTGTTAGTGAATATAAAAATTGTTTTTGTATTGCGTTGACTTATCAGTTGATTGTTTATAGATTCTGGTCGGTGTAGTTTGGCCAACTGTATCAATAGGGGTTTCTGAACATTTAAACAAGATAAACCGACACGGTATTGTTTTAAAATCGGGTAAATGAAATAATTTTACCCAAATTATTTTCGTATATAAAAGAAAATAATCTTTGTAAATTATTATAGTATATGGTTGCTTGGATGTTAGGAAGTGATAATATTAAATTATTATCATTGATTATTGAATAAGAAATTGAAATCATAACTTAAAACTCAGAAATAAAATCCATATACAAATGAGATTTGTAAATATAAATTGTAAATGTTATTTATAATTTGAAATAGAATTCCAAAGAAATATTTAAAAGAATTTGAAAGGATTTGAAAATTTTGGAATTTGGAAATTAAATTCCCTTTGAGTTTGAAAATGATTTTCAAAAGTTTTGGAAAAATGTTTTGGACGGATAAAAGCTATAAACTCTTTTCGATCACTGAAAAATAACTTCGGTGATGACTACAACATCATTGATGTTTATATTCGAGTTTCCAGAGGTGGAATTGCTACCAAACTATTTAAAATTTGAGGTTGTTTGGAAAACTGGGGTTGGTTTTAGGAATTCAAAAGATAATTTGAATTGACTTCAAAAATGGTTTTGAGAAGATGGAAAGACTCTGGAATACTATATAAAATATTTATGGAATATCATTAAGTTTGATAACTTGTAAAGTTTGAAATTGTTAAAATAAAATCTAACTTAAAGAGAAGTTAGATAAAAGTAAATGTGGAAACAAAATATGTTGGAAGGAAAATTTAATTCAAGTGGAATTAAAAATGAAAATTAAATAAAAGAATTGAGATTGAATATTTGAGTCAAATAAAATGATGATATGGATTCAAAAAGAAAGTGAAATTGAATGTTGAAATTCATTTCGAATTTGTAAGAAAATAGAACTGAAATTGGAATTGAATTTGATTTGTGATAAACAAAGCGAAGTATTAAAATAAAATTAGTAAGTGAAACTAATGGAAGGAATAACAATGAAAATATGGTTCGAAATGAATTGAATTCGATAATTGTAAATGAAATGTAAATTGAATTCATATGGAATTTGAAATCCAGTTTAAATGTAAGTAGATATTAACCAAAGTGGCAAATTGAAAATAAATACAGGAAGTATGTAAAATACTTGTATTGAACTTAAGAAATAAATGGTGAAATTCTTAAGTAAAATTTGGAGTTGAGAAAATATTCTAAATTTATAAGTGAATGAAGATTGAACTGAAAATCATGAAATGGTAATTGTGAATAAGGAAATGAAAATCAATGTGAATAAAATAAAATAAAATTGATTTAACTGATAATCAATTATGAATGAATGCGTAGGATGTACGTATATTATTTTATTTGCATAGCGATTTGATCCAGAATTTCGAGATAATTATCTCGATCCAAGTTAGAATCTTCACTCGATTTTTGACGACGAATCTAGATATGGATTTTTGGTTGATTCTAGAAACTCTCTATCATAGTTTAGAACTATGCAAGGAGAATGACGGTTTCTGATCAAGAAGCCAGATCTGAGTCCGCAATAGGAAGTCGGGTGGACGATACTAGTTCGGAAGTGAAATTGTGTGATCGAGCGAGCGATCGAATTTGATATTGCGTATGAATGATATAAGTGCATCGTATGGATTTGAATGAAATAACTATTGAAACTTTTGCAAAGAAGGGTGCAAAATGGTTTTGAATGTCGTAATTGGATATTATTGTTAGTAGGATATACAGGTGTTATACAGGAAAATGAAATTAGGATTTTGATTTCAAAGATAAATTTGAATTGCTCGAAAAGGTATGTATTTAAATTTCATTATGAAATTTGATGAATTTCTTGTCTAACCACTTGGCTTTTCGTTTTCTTTTTGAATCTGGGGCCCGTGGTGCCATTTTGTAGTCGTACCGAGCTAGCCGCGCAAAGGAGACGTTGGCGAAATTTTTCGAAAATTTAGAGAGTTAGAAAAATTTTGAGAAAATTTTGAAAATTTAAAATTTGAATTTAAATTTAAATTTAAATTTGAATGGTTAAGAAAACAATATTGTTTGGAAACTATGGAAGGATTTGGAAAGTTAGTTGAAATGGTAATGGGTCTTTAATAAAACGATTTGTTTTGGCAAGTTGATAAAACTGTTTTGTTTTGGGTAAATGATGAACGGGTTAAAGGATCATTCTTCTTAACTAGTAATTTCGGGGCGAAATTCTTTTAAGGTGTGAAGGATGTGACGACCTAGAATTTTCAACATTTGAAATTGAAATATTTAATTGATTTTAAATATTGGAAGTTATTTTTAAACTTGAATTTCAATTATAACTATGGATTTGGAAATTTAATTTATTGAAATTAATTTATTAAAGTTGGGTAAAAATCTGAATCCTGAGTTTTATGCTTGTTAAAAATATTTTCAAGGCTTTGAAAATATATATTGATGATACGAAAGATAATAGAAGCTTCAGAGTTGAATTTAAAACTGTTTTGTTCGGTTTTGAATTTATATTGTTTAAATTCGATATTTTAAAATAGCCTTTCGAGGCATATTCTCGGATTTCGACAAAACTAGTTCCATTGGATCCGTAATATTGTATTATTATCGGATTTCAATTTTCGTGATGTTTAGAATGATCGTCTGGACGTACGATAAGAAAACACGCTAAAAATTAAATGGAAATTTAATTTAATAACTGGGTTCAAAAAGCTACCTTCTCCGTACGATCCAATTTGGACTCGGAACCTTTTCCATCGCATTTTGAATAGGGGTATAACCTTATAAACGCCTGTCAGCACGCCTCGATTTGAGATCGAGATTGTAAGTCGTGGAAAATTGAGACGATTTGAATTTGAATTCAAATTTAAATAATATTGTTGCATTAAAATATTGTGTTAAGACCCTTCGTAACACGTATTGTAATTTTTAACACGTGTTCACTTTAATTACACGCGTTCGTTTAGAACAAGAAAAAAATAAATAAATGATGATGTTAACGCAAGCAATAAGAAAAAAAATCAAATGTCGTTCCTTAAAAAAATAAAATAGTACGATTCAAAAAAACAACAATGGCTGTTCTCTCCTATTTTCAAATCCCAGTTTTTTCGAATCAAATTCTTGCATTTTTCCTTCTCGTCTTCAACTCGAGCTCGAGTGATACTTTGGAAATCGTGGGATTGTATAGAAGCTTGGCTAGGGCACTGTGTTGTCAACGGTAGCTTGATCGAGGTCACCAAGCTCGTACGAGCTATTGCGAGGCGAAGATGGATCGATAATGGCGGCTAAAGGTGATGAGAGCATCGACGATAATGAAGGCAAGGATTATTGGCATTCAATTCCAATCGCGAGCGCAAACTCAGGCGATGGCGGCATTCGATTTTTGGGTCGCCTTCTCGTTGATGGCGTCATGGAAGGGGACGTGGCTGCAGCAGCTCGCGCACGCATTTGTGATGGTCGATTCGGCAAGTGAAATCGAGGCCCTTGAGGGGAGTGGCAACTTCGATGTAGCAAGAAGGTGAAGCTTAGCAGTTCACGACTGGGAGAGCAATGCCGAGGTTTGGTCAAGAAGTTTCCAAATCGCGACTTATGGTTTTCGTGCTCTCGTTTCTGTCAGAATCTTGTACACGTTCAAATGATGTGTACTGTGACGCTTTCTTGACTAGGAAAGATGGTGGGGTGGTTCGAAGTCTTGCAGTAAGGTATTCGAATTCTTTTTATTTTCTTATTCAACTCGATTTGAAATTATACATACAGATTTGGAGAAAATTATTATGTGCAAAGTTAGATTATAAAAAAAAACTATATAGTTTATTTTAAAGATAAAATAAATATACATACTCATCTTTACTAGCTTATTTTAAAATAATGTATTTTAGTGAATAATTTGTTTAATTAACTTATATGTAAATATTTTGGTTACTAGAAATGATTAAAGGAATATTGGTTTAAAATTTAATTTAATAAATGATAATAGATCGTTCGATTATTCCAAATGTTGATAAAATTATATAATGTTATACAAGGTCTAAATCATGAAGAAACAAGTAAAGGATTGGAAATGAATTTCATGCATTATTAAAGGTGAGATTTTCTCACTCAATTGGAATTCCCAATTAAATTTAAAATTGTTGATCGTGTGTTGGATGATAAATTATTATCGGTTGTATTAGATTATACCCTATGCGCCGCATAATAGCGGAGGATATTATACAAACCCATATACCGCGATATTTCACCTCGAAGTGGAATTGGTATTATATATATTTGGAGTGATTGATTTCCCGCATTATATTATGGATGATACCATATGCGCTGTATAATAGCGGATAATATTATATAATCCCATATACCGCGTTATTCCACCTCGAAGTGGAATTGGTATTTAATTATTGTGCTAACATCTGTGGATGCAAGGAAACAGGTTGAAGGGATCCAACTGAATTCCTCAAATATTTGAATTTGTTTCAATATTGTGTTTTGATTTATTTATAATCTGTGTGTGACTATATTGTGATTGAAATCGTTGAAGGCTATAGTTTAGCCGAATATATTTTTGGTATCGTAGGATACCAGAAATAAATAAAAATTGAATTTTTGAAATTCAAGTAGAAAATTTGTAGTAAAATTTATTTTTGAGAATGGGACAAATTTAAAAGAAGGAATTTTAAAAGGATAAAGTTTTTTTTGTAATCATATTGAATAGATTCCAAAATATGGGGAAAAGGTTTAATAAATGAATTTCGGGTAATATTATTCAAAAGTTGAAGAATTTATTTAAAATACAGATTTTATATAGTTTGGAAGAGATATAGGGATTTATTTTTAAAGAGAAACAAATTTTAGAAATTAATTTGGAATTTAATTTGGTGTTTTGAAACGATTTTAGAAATCAATTTGAAAATTAATTTGGTGTTTAAAAATAAACCTTTGGGAAATCGATATGAAAATTGATTTGGTGATTGAAATAAATTTAGAAATCAATTTGGAATTTGATTTGGTGATTGAAATAAATTATAAATCAATTTGGGATTTGATTTGGTTTGAAAGGGATATTTGAAAGTCGATTTGAAAATCGTATATCAATGGATATTTGAAAATTTAAATCCAAAATGGGAATTTAAAAAGGAAAGAGAAATTTGTTTTAAAATAAACATTGGTTTATTTTTAAGTGTGGAAAGAAATTTACGGATTTGGAATGTAGATTTAAAATAAAGCAAGAAGAATTTATTAATTGATTTAAATGACCATTTTGAAATGGAAAGTGTATTCTCCCTGGAAAGCCGAGTACGTTTTCAAAGTAACTTTTGTATTATAAATTTAAAGTTTAAAGTTTTTTTTAAAAGAATGTCATGGAGAAATTATTTTCTTAAGTTGTTTTTAAATCTTTAAAGTAAAATATTTATTGGGTAAATGATAGAAGTGATTATTTAAAGATTAAATTGATATTTGTTTAGAAATGGTTATTTAAATAGTTATACCTATCTACTAATTTTATTTCAAAATTAGTTTGGACTTGAAGTTTTATATGAGATATCGGTATAATGTTTTCATAGCTAATAGTTAAATAAAGTGTTTTAAAATAGTTTTTATTCTTAATGTTTCCAAGTATATATTTTGGATAAGTAATTTAAATTATTTTGAAGTATTCGATCTCGGCAAATTTTCAGTGGAAATAAATAATATTTAGAAATTTATTCCACGTGAGGAAAATGATTTGAAATTTGTTTTCAAAGAATTGAAAGGTGAAAAGTGATTTGAAATTTGTTTTCAAATAATCGAAGTGTGAAAATATATTTTGCGAAGATATTTTGAAAGTAAATAGCCGGAGGGAAAATTATTTGAAATTTGGTGATTGTTGTGAATGTTGATTGATAGTTAAATAACCGACTATCAATATTGGCCTTTAAATGGCATTTAAATTTTGATGCGACTAGAGGTCGGATTCCAAATGGATATTCGAAAAACACATCAAATCTTTGTGATGGATCTTTTGTTTAGAAGATCAAAGTGAAAATTGTTGTGATTTGTTTGAAATCTGAATGTAACACGTATTTTAAAATAAGCGCTCGTTATTCGGATTAGCCGGGAGAGGACTTTGTGTCATAAAACCCATTTCGAATAATGATACGACGAAATGGGATTGCATTTGAAGATGGTGTTGAAGACTGGGTATTTTCGAAAGCGAAAGGATTACCTATCGAATGTCTCTGCACCGAGTTGCTCCGGTATAGAGATTTTATCACCCTTTGTGATGGGGATTCTGGACGTGATTAGTGAATATCCGGTTGCAAGGGCTTCTTTGAAGTGCCTTCGGTTTCGTGCGATCCCGAAATGGACTTGTATGGATGTGTGTCTGACGTTACACTTTGAGATGTAAAGCTGGCCTCTATCAAATACATTTCTGTTGGTGGCGGAGAATTTGTTCTCTTAGCTTAACACCCTTCTATGAGACGTACGAGCTCAAAGGTTATGTAATTGATGGTTACTAGTGATACATTCCCAATTTGGTAATGTGGCATACGAAGTGTTGCTAATCATTTGTTGATCGAAGCATGGCTTTGTGAAAAGTGTAGCTTTGTGGACGAGACTTCGTCGAACTTCAAAACCCGGAAATGGTCGAAACATGAATGTTGCAGCAAGACAATTTGGGGGTAGCGCCTTCACGGTATGTCCATGTCCTTCTAGAAAAGGGTGGTATCATGGTATGGAGCCCAGGTACTTAACTTATGTGGTTACTGCAAATTTATTGCTTTACGGTTGTTGCTTTGTGGTTGAGGCTCCTCGGATAAAGGTCGGTAATGACTGGGGATGGCATACTTGTGGTAGTTACTCATGTTATAGTTATATTACAGCATGAGGTAACTCGGCCTTCTGTTGGCAAAGATACGGTTAGGTTCTCGGGGACGTCCCTCTAGAGGCCTGCCATTTCGGTGTAGGAAGTTTCTTTGCCTGACCATTATTGGAAATCCAAAGAAACAATACGCGCCCTATACGGTTTTAGTTGTATAACCTACCATGGAATATGGGGGTAACCTGCTATTGAACATAGTAGCTATAGTAGGCATAAGTGCAAAATGTCTATGCTGGCTAAGATTAATATTATACTTTCGAAATGTTTCCCACACTATGCATTAATAATAATATTAAAAAGATATTTTGCGTATCAAGCATATTTGACTATCATAAGGAGAAATCCCCTTCAATTCTGCGTTTGCATTGTGTGTGTGGCGGGATGCCTTATAGTAGTTTCATTTTCCAAAAGCATAGCGGATTTCTTATCCTTTCTTTGTGAAAATAACTGTTTTTAAGATCTCACACCAGTCCCATGATTGACATGGAGTTTATTGTTCCCTTTCTAAACTCTGGGCGCCCATAATTTTCCACACGGGCAGCCTTGAGTCAGGTTATCATTATTCTGGAGCGAACTCAGAAAAGTTGCTGTAGAGATCTGGAGTTCAAGCTGGATAGCGAGACGTATCACTTATACTATATAGTGTCTGTTGCGTTTGGGTTAGTGCAAGTTCAGTTTCATGTGGGCAAGATATAACGATTGCTATTGTTGTGTTGTATTGTATGTACTCTGATGATGTATTGTAATAACTGATGTAGTTCTTTGTTTTTAAAGATATTCATTTAACTATTATATATCGTTCCGCTGCGAAATGTGAGATTCTGTTATTGTTTCTATTTCTTCTTCTATTTTCTTGTTCTTAACCCCTAACGGTTCGGTTTTCCGACATTCTACTGTGCAGCATTTGATACAATGGACGTATTAATGTCGACTTTCGAAAGTTGAAAAATTGGCTGTTACATTTTCAGTCTATTTTATTCAGTTATTTTTTTCACTATTTTATTTAGTTATTTACAGTTATTTACTACCATTTTCATTTATTTACATATGTTTTACGTTAAAATTTAGCATGTTAATGTTAGTTTCTTATTCCTTTTTACGCGAATAAAGTTAAAAAGAATAGAATTCGCTAATATAGATTAAAATAGAATAACACAAAATTTATAGAAATGAGATGTAAAATAAGAAAGACTATAATAAAAAGAAGATAGACTGAAATAGGCAAATTTGAGACATTTGCAAGCAAGTTTATAACTAGTAGTTATAACTAAAAAGGTAGAAAAGAAGAATAACCATTATAACATAGTTTATAATTGAGCAGAAAGAACAGTAAAGCTTATTTTAAAACTTAGAATAAGTTAATAAGTAAATATAGCAAAGATAACATAGGAGACTTATTTAAAACATAGAATAAGTTAATGAGCAAATATAGCAAAGATAACAGCAGAGACTTACTTTAAGACATAGATAAAGTTAATAAGAAAATATAACAGAAGATGCTTATTTTAAAGAACTTACACTAAGTTAATAAGTAAAGATAGAAATAGGGCCCATAACCATAGCATTCCTTGATGGTCTCACAACAAATTAGGTGAGGCTGGGACATGCTTATGCTAACCAAGGTAAATAAGTGATCAATAGATCGAAGTTCAAATGGAGGGATTTGGGCAACGAGCGCAACTAGATTTTATTTGTTATGACCCGTATCCGGTAGCATTTCCCTTTCAGACTAGGACTGATGTTCTCACAAAACACTTAGGTGAGACCTTGGCAGGACCTTATAAGACTAGGACTGATGGTCTCAAAACAGATCTGGTGAGGCTGGACATGCTTACGTTGAAGCAGGTAGATAAGTAGTCAAAAGTGGGAGCAATAGATAGTGCGAACCAACGGTAAAACAAGCGTGCAGCATCAAAGCAGGGAGATAAGTCGCTATTGAGTTCCAAAACGCTACTGGTGTCTTTTGCTGTGGGACCTACAGGATGGGACTAGCTCACAGTGGCACAACAGAGATAGAAGGCCGATCAAAGGTTAGAATTAGGACATCAACCTAATTAAAATAGGATTAGGATTTCTGCTTAATCAAAGCAGCTATCTAAGACAAGTGCAAACAATCACTATCAAAGCTAACAGTTAAACAGTATTTTATTCTAGCTTTATCTTTTCCTTTATTTCCTTATAATTTTATACTAGAATTGTTGCTAAGTCTATTACCTTTACCTTGCTTAAGAATGCTAGTAATTACTTCCACTCACCAGACTTATAGTCTGACCCACTCCTCTATTTCCCTCTTTTCCACATAAGCCAGTAGAATCGAGTGCTATAGATTTCAAACTTTCTTGGAGATATTTCCAAAGTTCTTCATATATTGTTCTTCTTTTCAGTTTTCATTTCATTTGGATTTTGATGTACTGGTACTTCTTAAGAGGGATGATTATTTTTATGTACTCTGATGATGTGACGGAGATGGTATTTTTTATAAGCCATGTATATTTGGTACTTTAAGACATACTTGGTTTTATGACCTATTTATGAAGTTTAATTTTTAATGAGTTTCTATTTAAATATTTCTGCTGTTTTATTTATTTCTCTTGTGAATCATTATCTCTGTAAAGTTTTAGCTATACCTATAATGCACCATATTCTTTAATGTGTCCTTTTTGGGTATACTAAGGGGTGTGAGGTGTTTCACGAACAAACTAAGGCTTTTAAGGATTGGAAAATGTATTGCGAACTATCTCACTATTACATGTTGTTCACTATGAGAATCAATCTCCAATGGCAATAAAAGAAAATCATTGTCCAGTCACCTACAAAAATTGAACAGTAAGTGATCCCATACTACAAGGTATGAGGTATCGTAGAACCTATCCCATGTGAAAATAAGTAAAGGTTCATTATTACAAGACCATGTGCTCAAAATAATTATGTACATCGAATGGTTGGCCAAGCTAGGTACTACTCTAGATGCCAAGCTACAAACCTACTTGATCCTTGGATTATTAACTATATAGTTTGACTTGTTCATATTGAATTTTAACATGAACTCTTTAAAGTATATTGTTGTTGAACTCTTTAATATGTTAAGGACAACCAAGAGTATGTTCACGAAGGAACCAAATATGGTACATGATGTCAAGAGCTGCTCTTTATCGAAATGTTCGAAGAAGAGAAAACATAAGTCAAAGGGTGCAAAGGGAAGTCAAGGGCTTAAGGGAAAGGTATTTACCATTTTTTCTCGAAGAAGGGATATTTGAAAGGGAAATATCCAAGGAACTTAAAGACGTTAAAGAAGAAAGAATAAGATTTTGGTCCTAAAGGTATTTTCCATAAGAAAATTGTTCATCTACATATGTTATTTGTTGGATTTGGAAACTAGACCCAGAACCCATATTTTAGTTCTTTACATAAACTTAGGAGTAGCCTGTCATTAGAGAGAGCATGGAGTTTCAAGTTGTAAATGGATCCAATGTAGCTACAAAAGCAATGGGAGAATATCACAAGAAACTGGTAAGTGGACATGATTTGATTTTATATAACTATTATAGTGTTTAAAAATTTATTTCTAGAATAATATTCATCTCTCATTTGATAGAGGATAGATACAGTTTTATTTGTAAGAACATCTTATGAATATTTGCGTCGAAAATAAAACAGTTGGATTGGGTGCTTTATATATGGTATTTATGTTATTAATTTATTTCATGTGTTTATTGTTGGAAATAAAATGCATCTAATGTAAATAATATTTTTCTTTGGCATTGTAGACTTGGGCATATTTGTAAGAAACAAATAACAAGTTAAAAAACCAACGGATTCTACCAACATTTGATTAATAATCATTTAATACGTGCGAGTAGTGTCTTAAAGGTGAAATGTCTAACTACCAATTCAGTGAGAGCACGAAAGAGTTAACAAACTCCTAGGACTCATACATAATAATGTATGTGGTCTAATATCTACAACTATCAACGGTAGAACCTCTTACTTCGTCACACATACTGATGGTTTTTCTAGATATAGATAAGTGTGCCTTATGAAATACAAACTAGAGGTCTATGAAAAAATCATTGAATATAAGAAGAAGTAAAAAAAAAAACCAAAGTAATAAAAAATAAAAAAAACTTCAGTTTGATCTAGAAGATGAGTACCTGTGATATGAACTCCAATATTACCTAAAAGATAATGTGATTCTCTCTCAAATCACTCCTCCATATACTCCACAACACAATAATGTTTCAGAGAGGAGAAATCAAACATTGTAGACATGGTTTGATCGATGGTGAGTCATACCAAGTAACCGCTTATATTTTTGGTGAACTAGTAATAGTGGTATATATGTTGAAAAGAGCACCATCCAAATTTGTTCCTAGTACTCCATATGATTCATGGATTGGGAAGAAGCCCCATCTTAATCACCTTAAGTTTTGGGGTTGTAAAACTTATGTTAAGAACGTAAATCGTAGTAAGTTAGAGGCAAGATCAGTTTTATGTAAGTTTATAAAATGTGAAAGAAATAATCATGGATGCATATTCTATCACACCAAGGAACACAAGTTTTTGTTTTTTGATATGACATTTTTTTAGAAAAGGAACTTCTCTCATAAGAAATTAGTGGCAGTAAGTAGACTTGGAAAGATCCAAGAAACTTTCATAGCGACCGAATACATAGATAGTAATTCAACACCCAAAGAAAGTACACAACCTATTAGAAGGTCTAACATGGAATCTCACCCGCCACACATATAATACAGGTTTCTTATTAGTGGTGAAATGCAGATTGTGACATCCATGACTATAATCCTCTCATGTACCAACATACCGTAGAGAGTAAAATCCCTGCATTATGTCTTGATATAAAGTCTAGGCTTTGAAAAATGTACCCAAAGGTATAAAACTCGTCAGTTTCAAATGGATCTTTAAGAAATAGATCGATGTAGGTGGAAAGCTTGAGACCTACAAAGCAAGGTTGGTCACGAATGGTTTTTGTCAAATTTATGGTAAAACATTTTCACCGGTCGCCATGCATATATCTATTCAGATTCTACTTATGGTTGCTGCATATTATGACTATAAATTAAGAAAATGGACATTAAAATGGATTTTCTAAATGGTGATTTAGAAGAGACCATTTATATGTCATAGTCATAGGGTTTGAAGGTCAGTGAGAGGGGCGATAAGGCAAGTAGACTCTTAAGATAAATGTATAGTCTTAAGCTAGCATCTTGAAGTTGGACCAGATGTTTGGATAACATAATCAAGCAGTTTGATTTCTATTGAAAAACAGAGGAAGTGTGCATATATAAGAAAGAGAAAAATGGTATTATAACATTCTTAGTATTATATTTTGATGATTAGCAGCTGATTGGTAATGATGTACCAATGTTACAATCATTGAAGGCTCGACTATCTAATAACTTTTCGATGAACGATTTTGATGAGACATCCTATATATTAAGTATAAAAATGTTAAGTATAAAAGTCCATAAAGATATATCTAAAAGGATATTGGGACTGTCCCAAACTATGTACATAGATACCATATTACGACAACATAGTATGGAAAATTCCAAGCATGTAAATGTTCCAGTGTGACGTAGAATTTTCATTTCTAAGAAGGAGCCCCATCTAAGAATAAGGAAAGGCAATGCATGAATCAGATTCCTTATGCTTTGGAGATTAGATCGATTATGTATTTCATATTATGTACTATTCCATATGTCATTTTGGCACCGGCTCAATAAGCCAATATTAATCTAATCTAAAAGAAAATAGTCAGATGGAGGTTAAGGTCATCCTTAATTATTCGAGAAATGCTAAGGTTTTTTTGGACTTTCAGAATGGGTATTCAGACTTGATTTTTCAAAGCGATATCAAGGACATCAAACCAGTCTTACGGTTTGCCTTTACTCTCAATCGAGAAGCTGTTGGGTAGAAAAGTTTTAAATGTGAAGTTGTTGTAGATTCTACCATGGAGGCGAGTACATTTCTTGAATGATGCCTCAAAAGAAGTAGTGTGGATGCGTAAATTCGTTAAGGAGCTAGGTGTGATCCTAAGCATTGAAGGTCCAATGCTCATTATTTTGACAATAATGTGACAACACAGATTGCTTAGGAACCAAGTGCTTATAACTAGACGAGACACATCCTCTGTGAAATCCACACGATAAGGAAGTTTATCGGTGATAGAGAGATTATGATCAAATGAGTAGATACAAATGATAGCATTGTAGATCCATTCACTAAGGTGCCCTCTCAGTGTGCTTTAGCAGTGAATATGTTTTTGGTTTTGTTTTTATTACATATGTTGTTATATCGTGATTTATATAGTGACTTAAAAATTTAAAAATATATAAGTAGAAAATCTACGACGACCGACCTACACCACCGGCACCCAAAACAAATAAGATAGTGCGCTACTGCTGTGCCCAGTCGATGTAGGACGATTGCCAAGGATGAAAGGAAAAGAAATTCTAACACAGAACCTATAGAACATCTCACAGTGCACATATAAAATATTATATAACAACATAGATGTAAAATAGGTGAGGCGGTGATATAATTAAGTGAATCGTAAATAAGAACATCAAAGTGAAAAGGTTCACAGACCATACATGAACTAAAATAATGAGTTTATACATCCCAAATCTCCAAAATAAACTCTATAACTGTCTCTAGTAACACAAGTACTAACATAGCTACACAATAATGCGCAGTGTAATATAAGTGATAGTAAGCCCAAAGTGTGTGTGTGTGTATGTGTGTATATATGAAAGCATAGCCTCCTACTCGTACTCTATACAACTCAGAGCTTTATCCAGACCTGCTATCCCTAATCTACTCATTTAAGAGTACCCAAGTAATAAGAAGCAAAATATAAAAACTCGGGTTAGAAAATAATATGTTGCGAGCGATGCATTATCTCAAAATGCTATAAAAAATCATGTATAGTAAGCATGGACATAGGTTACGACCAGAACCTATATCCAACAACTTAGCATATAACACCATATATGCTACACTAGCATCATCGTCATAGGGATATACTACATTGTATAATATCAGTGTCAGGTTACCCAATTAAGAATACCTACATCAAAAAACACCCATAATAGACAAAAAATAACCCAACCAACAACTATAGCAATTAGAGAAATCCATAGCAAGCACACCCAATAATGATCGTCACCAAGGTCTCACTTCGCACCTTCCCTTACCAAGATCTCATATCACCCGACCATCACAAAGGTCTCGCATCATCACTAAGATGCTACTCCATCATGATCATTACCAAGGTCTCACATCACTAAAGATGTTTTTAAATACCCGACAACTCTTATGACGATCACCAAGGTTTGTTTGCACCATATCATAATTGGATTCGGTGCTCGATCAGATACCATCACCAAGGTACTTCCATCCTCAAGGTAGGTTAGACCATTACCAATGTGTAGGTTACATGGGCAAGCATCCTCACATACCCTAGCCCCATGAAAAACCTATACCACCTAGAGTTATCAATTCTTTCTTCTGCACATGACTTGACATTGAGACACACTACATCTTGCGACATCGCTCCACCTTGTCGAACGTGCCCCCTTTCAAACATCACCAAGTCCATGCACACTTCTCACTCGAAATAGTCAACTAAAATGATTCATGCATCGATCCACCAAAGTTTGTAATTTCTCTCGATGGCTAGCTTCAGATGTAGTGTCATCTTGTTGAAGTTCCGAAGTCACTTTATCGAAGCATCACCCCGCCTACTATTTCGGAGATTATCTCTTCCTCGTGCTCTAAGATTACACTTGAACATTGGATGACGAAATAACACCTGACACGCTTACTAAGGCACCCACTAGACTCTTAGAACAAGTCTTGAAGAAATCCAAAACTTTCACCTTGCCCCAATGAAATCGCCAACTTTCTTTTTCTATTCGGCTATACCCGAGCTAAGCCCTAAGCAACCCCACCGTGATTGCAAGCAACTCAAGAAAATCAAACCGAGAATCTTGCTCGGGTCTTGCGCCAAGAAAACACCCCCTAGACACTAAGTCATCTCTAAGTACCTAACTGATTTTCTTACTTAGGTCTGGCCCCATGCAATCACCCCTCGGATACCAAGCAACCACCGAATAGAAGTACTTGTTCGATCAACAAACATAACACCACTGAACACCAAGCTGACCCGAAGTAGACCAACACCAGACACCAAGCACCGAACAAAAATCTTGTTTAAGTCCGGTCCAAGCAACCACCTTATGGAGGCCAAGCCATCTCCAAGCACCGAGCTGATTTTCTTGCCTGGGTCTGAAACACAAAATACCAGGTGCGACTACAAGCAAACTTCCACCAGACACCAAGCACCAAACCAAAATCCTGTGATTTTTCCAAACTCCAATTTGCTTCGATTTCATCCTTACGCTCCATCCTTCGACCCATATGTTTTATGTATGCATCGATACAACACCTAACCTCTTCGAGACGATCCATTGAAGTTTGGTTTCATTGTTCCTACCTCTAAGTTGCTCCGATGAGAGTTTTCTACCATAAAAGCATACAAGAAACATCACATATTCACCAAACAAAACACAAACATGCAAACATACAATGATTCATGGAAAATCAACCTATAATATGATTCTAACATAGCCTAACACACATTAAGGCAATCATACATCAAATTAACATGGTTAGAATATATTAGAACATTTTAAATTTTGTATACTTCCGGTTTAGCTTTAAATCAATCTAAAACATGATTTTGACTTTAAAATGAGTTTAAAACATGCCAAAATATATAATAAGGTGAGAGATGATAAATTGCTTACTAAAGCCTCTAAAGTCCAAGTTTTTCACACAAAACGATGCAGGTTTTCATTCCCAAAGTTATAGATTTAAAGCTATCCAATGAATCCCCTTGCTTATCTATGATTTGGATAAGATTTGGATGGGAAAGAAGTTTGGGTGAAGAGTGGAATAATGGAGGTTGTGGCTTGAATGGGAAGTGGTAGAAAGAAAATGATTTGGGGGGAGCCTACCTATTTATTGGGTAAAACTCTCAAGCACACCCCCCAAAAACTTTGGACCCCCACCGCCTGAACCGACATCGCTGAATCAAGCACCTAGTGGATTGAAATTATTGTCTGGCCTTCATACAAACCGAACCTAGAACACTTCTAGCACCGAATAGAGCCAATCTTCAAACAACCATATCTCCTAAACAGAAAATCCAAATCACTATTATGACCACTCTACAAAAAAGGAAACCATCACGTCTTTCCATTTGGAAGTGGTCTCGAATGAATTCGGCTTCCTTGAAAAGTTATAGTCGATACATGTTTTCCATAGTAAAACCGTCTGGGAAAATTCTAAAGATAGGAAATGTCACTAATAGGCATTTCCCAAAGTTATAGAGTTATATGACCTCATATGAATTAAATAATAAAATTTTACAATCCTCGAATACATAAAACACGGGTCGATACATCCTTATGAGCGGTGTTATATCGGTTGTAGTTATGAATGAGTTCGTATCCATGAATATTGAATTGTTGTAAACAAAAACACCAACTCATTAAATGTTCCTATTCGAGGTTATCGAGGAAATGATATTGACACGTCTATTGAGACAGTTGTAATGCTCTCTATACGATGGACAGTGATTTCTCATGACCATTAGAAACACCAATGGGTTAAGTACTTGTGGTTGTTTTATACAATCAAAGAATGACTCGATGAGCGTATGCTAATATAACTAACTCAAAATAGAATATCTCGAGGTAATGCCATACAATAATCTTCTGACTTACTGTCTATCTTGAGTATGTTGACTATACTTTGAATGTGGTCGACTACATGGCGTAGAAACCATGTTACAACCATAGCTAGGTACATGTTGAACTACTCGAAGTGATTCACAACTCAAGAAAAGATTTGCTTCCTTTGTTATAGAAGTTTAATATCATCGTAATGGGTATACAACTTAAAAGTCAAAATTTGTGTCTAGAGCGAAATGATGAATCAATAAATGCTATCGGGTTAAATCAAGGACTTTAAAAGTTGTTTACATAATTATTAGGATATTAATAGAGTTTTCGACTGTAACCCAAACTCTAAATATCTAAGTGATTCAATGATGACAAAAAGAATATGTATACAATCAATTTTAGATGGAAATATTTTTTCGCCTGAATGGTATGTAACCATTGAAATTGTTCCTACATCGTGCTTCAACAATGTCCACATAGGCTTTAGTACTTAAGTTGTTTAAACATTGATTGTGGATCGAGTTCACATTATACAGTCAATGCAACCGTGTTGTTAATTATTTTTGAATTTGACCAATGATAAAATTAAGTTACAAATTTTATAGATTAGTAATAAATTAATAAAAATATTGTATTAATATGTGTCTATTTAAATTACTTATTTCAATCTTTAAATTGGACATAATTATGTATTAAAGTTATATGACAGTTCGATTGATGGAGCTAGAAGTTAATTGATAAAATGGTGATTCAGATAAGAGTAAATGGGATGTTTGACCATATTTGATCAACATCAAGGCCTACCACATTAGGTGGGGAGGATGACTTGGCCACCTCTTTAAGGGATGAGAGAACGGTGAAGAAACATTGCAAATCCCTGGCTATAAATATGATAATCTCCACCATAATTCTGTAAATAATTTTCTAATGCCTCTCTCTACAATTGAGTTCCCTAGGCCTACCTTGGTGAAGTCTATTTTTCAAATTTGCAACTTGAGGAGAAGGAGAAGAAAGTAGCGCTTTGTTGATGCCAAAAATAGGCATCAACACCCAATAGAAACCCAATAGAATCTAGTAGAGATTAAATGAAGAATAAAATTAAAACAGAGCAGAAATTATAAATGAACACACAAAATTTTATAGTTTTTCGTCAATCTTGGCCTATATCCACTTCACACCTTTGTTGATATTTCACTTGATTGTGATTACAAGAATGTTTGGATTAGTTGGGATCCATTAGTAAAAAGTGAAGAATTAAAATGGCAGCGCTTCGGTAGAGAAAGAAGGATTGCTTTTTTGATGCCATGCCTACTATATTTATAGGGGAAGATGTGCATGAATCAGACTGAAATTTTGGCAGAAGGTTCAAGAGACCAAAACGAGGCGATCTAAAAATTTGCAGGCTCATCGAGGCATACAATATGGATCAGTATCGATTCCTATAAGTGCATCCAAATGGGCTGTGATCCCTATGAGGGACGCCCCATGATGTTACCTACTTGCTTTTCAAATTTCATACAATTTTGATGTACAGTTTGTGAGATACCCCATTTTCCATGAAGTAGTGTTGCTTGAATTCTGATTTTGCTGATCTTTCTAGAGGGATAGGTATCGATCCCTCCAACTTGCTCCAAATGCTATACAATCCATATGGGGTGTTCCACATATCCTAATTAACTTATACTCCAAGTTTTATATGGATAGCATATGTAGATTTTGAGTTATTGACCAATCATCGTTGCAATATATTGTGAAAGCTGAATATGGACGATCTCTTTTATACCGATTCCCTTTTGATTGTGAAGTAATTTGCCCATAAATTGAGCACACGAACTCCAAATGACTTGAAACTTGGAATGTAGCCTCATAGGGCCTTCCTTGTCACTCTTTGTCGGTCGTTCCAAGTTTGGTACATTAATTAAGGATATGTACCGATCCCCTAAGGAAAGCGATAGGAACTAAATCCCCGCCTATGGAGACATTATCCCATACTTAAAAATATTATGGAGAGTCTATCCATTGGCTTCGGTTGATCGTCCTCCATGTCATTACCTGCGCTTGATCTTTGAGCCTAATAATCATCTCTGCGGACTGTCCTCCTCGATGATCATCTAGTCTAACTTGTCCGATCGGTCTAAATATTGCAAGGCCAAAAGACAAGATAACATTTGCCCCCCAAAGTATGTCTTGTTGCATACATGACGTGCTTTGAATTGAAGTAAGTTAGAGTATCCAAAAATAATTCCATCCAGTTTCCTAAATAGTCGTTATCGTTCCAATATATCCTCCCAAAGTATTGTATCCCCTTTTGATCGTCATGACGCTTGGTCGATTCACAATAGTATAAATTCAGGATTGTATTCCATTAGTGGCTATTTGTGTCCGGTTCTACAGGACTAGTAAGCTTTGGCTATCTGAACCAGTCTTTTCTTTAATAACTTCAAGTGAAAATTAAATTTCTGTCAATTTTAAGAAGTCGAATTTTTTGAATATGCACGTGCACATTCAAATACATGTTCTTGTTATTGGCTCCCGGATGCATTTTATATGCTCACGAGTCATCATCAATTCCTTCTAGTTTAATTGCAATTCGATTACAATTCCTTGTTTATATTTTTTATGAAATAAGGGTTGTAGTCAGCCACTCGATGAGAAGGGACTTTAAAGTCTACAGGGATGACGGCCTCGGAGCCGTAAGCAAGGGTGAATGGAGTACGGTCAGTCGTGGACTCATGGGTAGGTCTGTAAGCCCATAATGCTGTTGGAAGTTCATCCACTAATTTACCTCTAGCCTTTTCCAAACGTCTCTTCAGAATGGACTTTATGATTTTGTTCACAGCTTCAACCTGTTCATTTGTTCACTACAACAAAAAGACCATATTACAACATTATTTTTACAACTATCATAAAATGTCAATTGTAATAATGGTTTTTTACAACTCTTTTTTTTAGAAAGTTGTAATAAACTTATTTTCAACAACTCTTTTATTTTGCCACTTGTAATAGATTCCTATTGTAACTTTTCTCTTTTGCCAGTTGTAATAGATGTCTATTTTTAACAACTTTTCTTTTATGTCAGTTGTAATAAATGCATATTATAACCTTTTTCATTTACTAGTTGTAGTAGATGTCTATTTTTAACAGCTCTTCTTTCTTGCCAGTTGTAATAGATGCCTATTACAAACTTTTACGATTGCCAGTTGTAATAATTATTTATAATTATATGTTAAATAATAGTATTTAACAATTATTAAATAAATAAATAATAAATAATAACTACTATTAAATAAGAATAATTAATAATTAATTTGAAATATGAAATGATTATGGTTACCGATTAATATTAATAATTACTATTCGGTAATTAATATAATAATTATTAATTATTATTACAAAATTAATAATTAATAAATAAGAATTAATTTTTAATAATTATTAACTAAAAATAATAATTAATTTTAATAATTATGAAGTAATAGTTAAGAACCAATATTTAATATTTCGTAACTAATTTTTGATAATTATTAGTGAAAACGTTTATTTATTAAAAAGTTGCAATAAACATTTTCTACCAACTGTAATCGAGCCCTATTAAATATTAAAATATTTAACGATAATTAATAATTAATAATATTAATAATTTATAGTTAATTATATTTAGTAATAAATTAATAACAATAATATTATTCAATATTAGTTTATATTTAACAATTAATAATAACCTTACAAATTAATAATATTTAACATTTAATATTTAGTATTTATATTAAATATTTCATAATTAATATTAAATAATTAAAATTAATTATTAATTGTTAATAATTTATAATTTATAATTAATTAATAATAATAAATAAATAATAAATATTAATTAGTATTTAATAACTAATATTTAATAATTAAAAATTAAAAATTACTATTAAATATTTAATAATTAATAATTAGTAATATATACATAATAATTAACTTTCAGTAATTAATATTCAATCATAATCAAGGTGTAATAAGTAATAATTAATAATCGATAGCAACTCTATAAATTAATAATATTTAATATTTAGTATTTAATATTAAATATTTAATAATTAATACCAAATAAGTAAGAATTAATTATTAACAATTATTAATAACAAATACTTAACAATTAATAATTAATAGTTAACGATTAACGATTAATAATTAATAATTAATTAATTTTTAATAATTATTATTTAATATTTAAGGACTATTAACTATTATTAAATATTTAATAATTAATAGTTGTTAATATATATAATAATTAACTTTCAATAATTAATATTCAATTATAATTAAGAAATAATACGTAATAATTAATAATAAAGAAGTAATAGTTAATTAATACAATAAAAAATAAGATAGTTCAAATTGTTTAAAAATGTTATATCTCATTTGAATTTGTGTTTATATTGTTATCTTTTCTAAAAAAAAAGTTTGTCCAAATGTATACTACTTTAAATTACACCCTTCATACGCGCTTAATTTTTTTTGTTAAATAGTCTACTTCAACCCCTATAACACTTCAACATATATTTAAATCAATTCTGGCTCCAACCTTCCAAATTTTGGGCTCTAACCCACTACAATTTTGTTAAAAATATGGCTCTCAGTTCTACTATTTTAGCTCCAGCTTAAAATTTGCAACCCTCCACTATTCCCCCATTTACTTCTACGAACCCTAATTTCCAAATCCCTATTTTTTTCCATGGCACCCAAAGCCTCAAAAAAGCCCACAGAGAAGAAGCCAACTGCAGAAACATGCTATATAATGAGATTCGGACTTCTGTTCTCCAATGCGTCGAATCCATCACCGTCGGCAAGGGGGTGATAGTAGACTGCGGTACCTAAATGTAAAGGAAACGACTACTTGATGCAAGACAACAGATTTAGTTACTGGATCTTATCATGTTCATGCTTCAGACTGAAACACGCATACAAAATATGAGCAATTGTTTTCCTGAAAATAAATATTGTGCTATTAGAAATTTATAAGACGCATTTTGCTCTCAAACCCTACCCAATCTTTATATATACTGCTGGACGGGAAGATTAAGTAATTGCGAGAGAGCTAATTATATGGAAAAATTGGGCTCGAGAGATTCGAATTCAGATCCGAAACCGATTCCGCATAGCTTTCGATCGCCATTGTCTGTGGAAAGTCGAATCGTACTATTCATCGATGTTGCGGAAGTGGATCCGAACATATATCGAGTCCAATCAGTCTGTACAGAAAAGAGGTCAGTTTATGTTTCTATTAATATTTGTTTTATGGACGTTGAACCGTTTCTTTAAATTAGATTATTGACCATGACCAACAATATATAATTTTGAATCACGTACTATGATACTTTTGGTGCGACTTATTGGGCATCAGAGCGACAGTGAATGCGTAGGCATTTAAAGCAATAAGTGTTTCTACACTCTTTCTTCTGGTCGACATATTTTCGCAGTCGGTTGGACTAACAATTGAGATAATTTTTTGTCTATAGGGTCTTCAACTTTGTATGATCTTAATTTTTGGGTATTTTCTAGTGTTTATTCTACCTAACCAATATTTATATATGTTCAAAATTTGGTTGCTCTTAGTATTTTAATATAAAATGCTCAGTCGAGCTTGCCAAACATGTTGTGTCTAAAGGTTTCAGTGCGAGTTAAATTTGGAAAGGATGGGCTTGTACATCGGTCGTTACAAAGTTGCTTGGGCTTGTAAAGTTTTGAAGTAAGAGTTTCTTAGGCAGTTGTTATGGTTCTAGTGCCAAATCGGCCGTTACAAAGTTCACCAGCGGTTAAATTTGGAAGTAGGAGTTGCATTTAGGTTTTTACTTATTATGCGTTTTATTTTGTTATGAGTTGCTTGGGCTTGTAAAGTTCCAGTGCTTGTTTGCCGTTGTTTAGTTGGGATGATGCAGAGAAGGAAAGGATGAGTATAATCAGCCAGATCACCTTAAGTTAAGGGATCCTATAGTTCCAAAACGCTTGAATTTTCTAGTATACGCTTGACCCAAGTCTCGATATTGTCCTACTCGTGTTTATGAGTACTAATATACATTATAAAGAGATTGGTTGTTTACCACTGCCCAAGGCACAAATGTATAAGGTGGTTGTAGTGCATTAGTCTCTGCAGCATATTGCAGTCCAATCTGCATTTGGTTTTGACAAAGGATTAATCAAAGATAAGGTTATATAAAGAGTTTCATTGGTTTTTGTTTTAATTATGGACCGTATAAAAATGATGAGTGACGTCCATAGTCTGTAACAGGTTGTGAATCCATACTGATGGTTTGAGAACTAGTTTCCCTTTGGCGTATTTGTACTCGAAAACCAATTTATTTACGCAGTAAAGAATTTGTGAAACTTTTGCTGTAATATAAAGTTATAATGTTACTTTCAGATTATATTTGTGGTCCAAGTTGTGAGATAAGATCCATTTAACTTTACATCTTCAACTACTGTTAATTTTTTCCCCAAGCACCTTAAGGCCCAGCCTTTTTAATCAAATTGTAGTTATAGTTTTATATTACTTTATGTTCATATTCACTACTATACATCCAGCATAAAATGATATTTATTCTCGCACTAAAAATCTAGAATTCTAATTAGAACTGTTTTTGAATTACAGTTATAGTTTTATATTATTTTATGGTCATGTTCACTAGCATACATCCAGCATACCTGTCCTCTTTAAAAATTGCATCTTTTCGTTTATTTTCAATTTTGACTTGCAGATCCTCTTATTAGCAATTAATAATCGACAAACTTATGTTGTTTTCTGTATAGTGCATATGTGATTTCTATAAAGATATGTTCGTGATGAGAAGATCGAGAGCTGAAACTCCAAATAAATGCACAGAATTGCCTCCATTGCAAGGTAAGAAATTATTTCTTGTATTAACTTTTCCGTTGTATTTGTATGTCAATCAGCACAGATTAGAACAATCATCATTTTTGTTGGAATTATCAACTATTGTTATCATCCCGAGTACATTAAAAGAAGTCGTTTATTGTCTTTTTCACTTTTGATTGATCGTAGGCTTGTGATATAAAAGATCCAAGCCAAAACATAGAGTGGACAGTACTAGAAGATGGTGGAGGTCTTGGCTATACAATCATCTAAACAAAACGAAATGGTAAATATTACTATACGTTGCCTTTTATTTCCTTTTTTTGGTATTCACATCCAAAGAAACTATCTGACCAATGCATATATTCTAAAATGATAATTTCAAATTTATATGCATCAATAAGATGAAATTAAATTCATTGTTTCATCGTGATTTATGATTTAGATCTTATGTTGTTGTGAAACTCATGTACCATTAGGAGTAGATACTTGGAAAGTTTGGGTCAACGCGTGATGGATCCTGAAGCTCTTCTATTTATGCCTACTTAAGATATCTATACGTTTGGACAAGCGATTATGACGTTTATTGCTTGTCATAAAGAATTTATCTCTTTTGATTAGTACATATATGTACTTTTACTGATTTATGTTATGGATTTCGTTATGTTTTGGAATGGAATTATGAATTCATAAATGATATAAATTTGAATTGTTTTTGAATGTGAATGGTTGTTGTTTCAAGTATTTGAATGATTGTGGTTATTATTAACGAAATATTGGTTATAATTTTGACATCATGAAATTTATGGTTAGCAGCAATTGTGAAAAGATGAATTATAGCAGCTTGTAACAGTTGTGATTTTTTTTATAACAATTGGTTTTGGCTGTTGCGATAAACTTTAATACAAGTGCAAAAAGTAGTTGTAAAAAGTCTTTTACAACTGCCAAAAGTAGTTGTAAATAACTCTTTTACAACTTGCAGTTGTAATAACATTTTTTATGCTGCTTATGCAACTGTACATACTCGTTGTAAAATAATCACGTTCTATTACAACTACGAATATAAACACTAGTGGGTGCCAGTTGTAATGACCTATTACAACTGTTTTTGGCAGTTGTGAAAGGGTATTTTTGTTGTAGTGGCTTGAGAGTGAGTAAATATCGCAAATCTATTTTTAATATGATGCCGACGGTAGAAGTCTTTAAATTTAGCGTTGTCAAATTGGGCTTCATTATCAGTTATAATGGTTCGTAGAAGGTCAAAATGACATATGATGTCACGGACAATGAAGCTGATTATTTCTTCATCTTGATCGTGGTTAAAAGTTCTACTTCAGCCCATTTGGTGAAGTTATCAACTACTACGCCGATGTATTTCGCTCCACCTTTAGAATCGGCAAGAAGCTGATAATGCAAATACCCTAAGTGGCAAAAGGATATGGACTGGCCATTTGAGTAATACCCGCATTGTCAGTGGGGCTCTCGGAATGTTTGCAAACATTTACACTCGTTGCATTGTCTAGCATGATTAGCTGCATCTCGATTGACAGTTGCCAGTGATACCCGCAGCGGAGTATTCTCTTTGTCAAGGTTTGCCCTCCCTCCCCACCCCCTCCCCCCTCGGCAGCGGAGTATTATCTTTGGTGAAGTTATCAACTGCTACGCCGATGTATTTCGCTTCACCTTTAGAATCGACAAGAAGCTGATAATGCAAATACCCTAAGTGGCAAAAGGATATGGACTGGCCATTCGAGTAATACCCGCATTGTCAGTGGGGCTCTCGGAATATTTGCAAACATTTACACTCGTTGCATTGTCTAGCATGATTAGCTGCATCTCAATTGACAGTTGCCAGTGATACCCGCAGCGGAGTATTCTCTTTGTCAAGGTTTGCCCTCCCTCCCCCCCACCCCCACGTGACCATCGCATTCTTCTTCATGGACTTCTCCCAAGATTCATTTGATATCATCATGGGTGAAAAACCGAAGCAGGGGAATAGAGAAAGCCTTTTCTATACATGAAGAATTCCCTATTATAGATAATCTTTGATAGGAGTCATCCATGACTCTTTTTCTAGCTCCATCTCTAAGATCTAGTCGATCTTCACCTGTCAATGCTTGGAATATTAATTACTCTAACCGAGACAATGTCTATTTGTCACGCATCCCTAGAACTGGCCAGCTTGGCCAATGACTCAATTTTTTCATTTTGTTCTCCGAGGATGTGTATAATGGTGTAATACTCAAAGCCGGATAGTATCTCTTGGACCTAGCTGAGATAAGGAGCAAGACGCTGCCTCATAGCAAGATAATCTTCCCTGACTTGGCATACTATTAATCAAAAATCACAAAAGATGTATAAAGTTTCCACTCCCAGTTCTCTAGCAAGTTTGAGCATAACGATCAATGCTTCATACATAGCTTCACTATTTGTTGCAGGGAAGTCAAGTTTCAGGGCATACCAGATCGATCATTCTTTGGGAGTCATTAACATAACTCTGATGCCAGAACACCAACCATTTGATGCTCCATTCGTGTACATTTTCATTGGTTGATCTGTTCTCCATTGCTCTTCGGATCGTCATTTGATGTAGTGAATTCAGAGATGAAGTCTGTTAATGTCTAACCCAGGATAGCTCTTTGAGGGAGATAAGTAATATCGAGTTGGCTTAGCTTGGTATTCCATTTGAGCAAACTTTTAGATGTTTCATGTCGCTGTAGGACCCGTCGTAACGACTGGTCGGTATAGACTTTGATTGGGTGAGCCTAGAAGTAAAGGTGACACTTTTGTGATGCAATGAGTAGCCAGTATGCAAGCTTTTCTAGCTTTGAGTAGTTTCTCTTAGCACCAGTTAGTCACTTGCTAACATAATATATTGACCTTAGGTCTGATTATCTTCATGTAACAGTGTGTCACTTATGGTGTGTACCGACACCGCTAAATAGGCGTATAAGTCTTCATGATTCAGTGGCTTAAATAAGATGGGAGGTCTCTCTAAGTGATTAACCAAAGCTTGGAATGCGTCTTTACAATCCTACGTCCATTCGAAGTTTTCTCCCCTTCCTTAATCATCTTCGGTACCAAGATGTTTCGAATTTCTTGAATCTTCTTAGGACTGGCTTCAATTCTATGAGAGTTGAACATTAAACCTAGGAACTTCTGTGACACAACGCCGAAAGAGCATTTCTATGGATCGATTTTCATTCCATATCTTTAGACAAAACTAAACATCTTCGCTAAGTCATCGATGTGGTCATTTGATCGTCGTGACTTCACAAGCATATCATCCATATATATTTCCGTCGGTCACTCGATCTGATCCCTGAACATCCAGTTGAGTAGTCTCTGGTAAGTAGCTTCAGCATTATTTACTTCAAATGGAATCGCAACATAATGATATAATCCTAGATCAGTAATGAAGTTGGTGTGCTCCTGGTCGAGGATGTGCACCAAGATCTGGTTGTACCCGAAGTACACATCCATAAATGAAAGCAGTTCATATTCAGCGGTTGAATCTCCCAGCTGGTCAATCCTCGAAAGTGGAAAGCTATCTTTTGGGCATGCTTTGTTTATGTTTGAGTAGTTGATGCATGACCGCTACTTTCCATTAGCTTTTTTCACAAGCACTAGATTTGATACCCATTACGGGCAGAGGGTGTCGTGGGTAATCCTGTTTTTTTAGTTCATCCACCTCCTTTTTAAGTGCAGCGAATCTTTCTTGATCCATGCCGCATTGCTTTTGTTTCACTGGGACATGCCTCAGGTCGATATTCAATGCATTGCTCGTGATGGTCGATGAAATTACGCGCATGTCAAAATGGGTCCAAGCAAACACATCAAGATTCATTTGGAGAAAGCCATCTAATTCCTTTATCATCATTGCACTGAGCTGTGATCCGGCCTTCAATACCCATAATGGGTCGCCATAACTGACCGTAATGTTGATCATTAACTCTACGGGGGCAGCCTTGGACGCATAACAATCGATGTGAAATCTGGTTGGGATGTTCAATGATGACGGTTACTCCGGTCGAATCCCAGAGTATTGTCATAAGTTATTGAGTCTGATAGTGAAAGGCTTTAAGTAATTTGAGCGATTATCTGCAACTGGCCAAAGATCTGGCTTAGAAACACATTAAATCAAGTATAGAACAGGGTTCAGCCCCGTTTTGTGTGCAACTGCATAGCTGGCTCCTACTTTGAGTTTAAATCTGCTTGTATATTCGAGTAACGCGCTTTCCATTCAACGTATTCATGATCCATTACCCGTCGTTCGGGTTGGAGTGATAGTCAGTTGCTCATCAGCTTGGGCATCGATTTGATGAATCTATCTCTAGGCTCCTTTCGTCCATAGCTTTGAGTCATTGTAAACATTATATATAAGTTTCAATATTGAGCTATCGCATCCAGTCTTTGGATGATCACACTTCTACTTCCAGTCTCAGGTCGATAAATGTACTGCATGGACGGTCGAGTCTCGTCCTAGCTATGTTTATACTCCCACCTAAGCTCCAAAGAAATAGAGTTGATCAATGAATGGTAGGTTCACATTCATCTTTTTTCTCGCTTGTGCCCACAAGTCTGAGACGTACATCGATAAGTAGGAAGGCAAGCCATGTCCACTTTAGCTTTACACTTCTCATTGAATCATGGAATCAGGTTAGTTGATGGAAGGCCGAGTCTCGTCTATCCTGGATTGTATTCTGGTTTTTCCTTCCAAATGGATACTTCGATGCTCTGTTAGATTTTGGGAATGAGTTGGGTACTGGACGGTCAACCACGTCCACTTTGATTCATATTCTCTAATCAGATCTAAGGGAAGAGTTGGCTCAAGTGCAGTCGGGTATGCTCATCTGGTTTCATACTCCTCCTGACAGAGCAAAGGATGGTGCTGGATAATTAATGATCAAGTCTTCATAGTTTGTTCTCCTTTTCACACTCTGGTCGGGTCACATCTGTTTGTGTTTAGTGTGGATCGATATTGATCCTCGATCTAATGGTACGTTATAGTCAGTCACCCATAACTTCGGATGTTGTTTTGATTGGTTTTGTATTGAGGCTTCCTTGTAGTCATTGTCTTAAGTTGTAAAGAACACCAAGCCAGAGCAATAATGAGCTTTCGTATTCAGCTTTTGGTGATTTTTAGTCCTGCCCTCAGCACTAATTTGGCGAGGCCGAAAGTTGGATGGTCGAATTCCATCCTTAGCGAGTTTGTTCTCCTCTTGTCGATTTTAGATCGGAGTTTGTAGAATAGAGAACGGTCGAAATCATCTCATATATTCATCCATGTTTATACACCAGTCCACACTCTGGAGACTTTGAGTTATTTTGCAACCAGTTGGTTCATGTTTGATTTATGTTTACACCTTTGTCTGCACTTTGGGGACTTAGATTTGTTTCGTGGGTGGTCGGATTTTCACCCGAGGCAATCGTATTTTCGTCCGAATTGTTTATACTCCAGTTCGCACTTCAGATACTTAGATTTTTTCATAGGCAGTTGTTTTTCCTTCCGAGGCAGTCACATTTCCGCCCGAATTGTCTACACTCCAATCCCCACTTTGGGGACTTAGAATTTTCTTGTGGGCAGTTGTATATCCACCCGGGGCATTCGTATTTCCGCCTGAATGGTTTATAATCTAGCCTGCAGTTGGGGACTTAGAGTTTTCCTCGTGGGCAGTCGTGTTTTCGCCAAATGCTTTATACTCTAGTCCGCAGTCAGGGACTTAGAGTTTTTGTTGTGGGTAGTCGTTTTTCCATCTATAACGGTTATTTCTTTGTCGAAAGGTTTATATTCTAGTCCGTAGCCGGGGACTTAGAGTACTCTAGTATAAAGTTGAGGGCTTAAATTTTTTTTCTTGGGCTGTTGTGTTTTCGCCCGTGGCAGTCGTTTTTCCGCCGAATGGTTTATACTTTAGTCCGCAGTCAGGGACTTAGATACTTTAGTCCATAGTCGGGGACATAGAGTACAATAGTCCGCAGTCGGGGACTTAGAGTTTTTATCGTGGGTAGTTGTGACGACCTAGAATTTTTGAGCATTTAAAATCCAAATATTTAATTGATTTTAAATATTTAAAAGTTAACTTTTAACTTGAATTTCAAATATCACCATTTATTTGATAATTAAATTATTGATTTAAAATAATTTGAAGTTGAGCTAAATGTTGAATTTGAAGTTTTAAGCCCGTCGAAAATAATTTGAAGGCTTGTAAGATTTATATTTATAACACTGAAGATAATAGAAGTTGTAAAATTAAAATTAACAGTGGTTTGTTCAGTTTTAATTTTTTTTAGTTTAAATTGAATTTAAAAATAGCCTTCCGAGGCACAGTCTCGGAATTCGACGAAACCAGTTCCATTGGGTCTATAATATTGTATAATTATCGGATTTCAATTTTGTAGCATTTGGAGTTGTTGTGTGAGCATACGATATATAAACGCGCTGAAATTTATATCGAATTCAATATAATAACTAGGGTCCAAAAAGCTATTTTCTCCATACGATCGAATTAGTACTCGAAACCTTTTCCATTGCATTCGAAATGAGGGTGTAACATTATGAACGCCTAGCAGCACGTTGCGATAGGAGATCGAGATTTCAAGTTGCGATATCGAGACGATTTGAAATTTAAAATTTAAATAATATGATTATATTTATTCCAGTAAAAACAAAGTCGCCTCGGCCGTTTTCCCTCAATTCAAATCACCGCAACCTTTCTCCTTACGCCAGCATCAATGTCGCTTCCTTTTCAAATCACGCCAACTTTCTTTCTCTCAGTTAAAATAAAATAAAATAAAATGAACTGATAAAATTATGGCCGACATCAGAGAAAAATGAAATCGCGACTTGATTGTTTTTCTTTCCTCCTTTCAGTTTGAAAACGAGAGCTTCAAAGAAAATATAAGGAAGGTCATTGCTTGTTTTCCCAAATCTCGTTTCCCTTTAAATTAAAATCAAGTCGAATTCGATCCTCTGAAAGACCGAGCAATTTCTTTTCCTCCTCCAGCGATTCGAAATTTTATAAATCAATTCCAAAACTGCAGCTGCGAGCTCGAACTCAAGCTTGAGATTTGCGACGAGAGAGAGGGCATCGCATCTGAGCACGCGATTTGAAATCGCGTTCATACTGGCCGAGTTCGTTGAATCAGAGTTGCCGAGGCGCGCATGGGTTTGGGATCGGGTTTCGCGAGTAGCTCGCGATGGTGATCCAGCGGCTCGGCGAAGGAAGCAAGGGAGGAGCTAGAGGCGCTTGCGAGGTTGGGTTATGGTTTTGGGTAGGATTCAGGTAGAGGTGACTGGAGTTCAGTGGTCTCGAGCCTGGTAGAGTGGTAAGGTATAAAAATTTACCTTAAATTTTATTTTTAAAATAAAACTTAAATTAGTTAAACAGCAAAGATATACTGTAGAAAGTGAACAGGAAAGTAAGGTAAATGTTGATAGATTTTAAACTGCTGAAAGATATATAAATATATATAAGTAAATATGTGATGACCCGGAATTTTAAAGCAATATCAATTTAATAATCTGTAATAAAAATTAAATTGATTTGATAATCTTTGTAATAAGATTTGAATTAATTTAATAGTTTAATAAATAAATAGTTAATTGATAGATTTTATCTTTCTAATCTAATATTTGTTTTATATTTATAATATATATAGAATATTGTATATATTATAAATAGGTATTGTTTTAAATGAATCCTGTTTTCTATAAAATTTATATCTTTAGTAAAATTGGAAATTATGATTTTATTTAAAAGTTAAACTTTTTAAAAGCTATTTAATAAATAAAATAAGGTTTTAAATACTTAAGATAAATATTAAATGATTTAAAATGTGTGTAACTCAAGTTTAAAATTTAAATAAATAACAATGTGATTATATTGAGTTTGTTTTAAATATAATGTGATAAAATAAATAATTTATTTATAAGAAGACAATTTCTTTTAATAGTTATTTATGGTTATTAGATATTGTTATTTATAAAAATATAATAATACATTGTTTCAACAAATAAATATTTAATAAAAATAATTGTTTTCCAAAATTCAAATTTGTAGTTGTATTTGTAAATAAACTGGATTTCAAAAATTTATTTTGAACATGAATTCAAAGTTTTAAATCTAAAGTATAATTGTTTTTAATTTATTTTGATTTTGAATCATTTGTATAAGTTTAATATTTATTCATTTTAAAATTTATGTACATGTAAATAAATACATGATTGACTAATTAATTAAAACAAGCTTACATGTATCCTATATTAACATCTAACAAAATATTAATTAATATTTAATGAATGATAACTCTTAAAAAGACAAGTGTTAGCTTTTAAATTCACTTAATAACAAGTGTTAAAAGATTAAGTAGAATGTAAGACATGTGTCATTTAAATTTGGCTTTTTTTTATTTGTTCAATAAAATTTAAATTTCAGTTTTATATATAAAACAAATTCTTTTTCCATTTTTATTTCTTTTCTAGAGCTAAATAAAAAGGAATCACATTCTCTAAAACTTAAATCTGAGACAAAATTTCTCATTTATAAAATCTAAAACAACAACCTACACATCTTCGAAAGAATCAAGCCTGTAAATCATCTTCCTGTTAATCAAAACCTTATTCACTCTCAAGCAAACCTGTAACTACTTCAAAGCATGCAAAATCTGTAGCCTGCATGCAAATCTTTTTACAAACCAAATCAAAGCATGCTTGCATTTTCTAAATCTGGAAGTAAAACCTATTGAAACCTGCATCAAAGAAAATCCTGTCACCCTGTTTTAGAATCTGGAAGCAGGCAAAACAAAGGGGCAATGTAATTTTATGAATCCAGGAGCAAGAGCTTTTTTTTATTTAAAAAAAGCAAGATGAAAAACATCAGTAACTCAAGTTTCATAGATGAAGCATGCATGTAAGGTTTATAATTCAACAACAAAAGCTTTTCAAACAACCTGAGGCTCTGTCTTCTGATTTTATAAGGTTAGTAACATCACATTTTCTAAATCTTAAATTGATTATGGTTGCATGCAGAGATCTAGATTGAATGTGTAGGATAATTATTTTTATGTGATGATTTTCTGCATGTATATATATATATATATATATATATATGGATGTGTAGATATATGTATATGTTCATGATCATCTCTGTTTCCAGTTTCCATGCTTAAACTTGATTCAAAATTCATAACTTCTTGAACCCATTGATGTCAGTACCGAGGATTTTAATAAACTTGTTGTTATGTCATAGAGAAGATCTAATTTTTTTTGTTTAAAGTCAAATTCAATTTGAAACCTCACTGGAAATAGTAAACCATTGGTGCATGTTAAAATATGTAAAAATTCAAAGTGTGTAATTTATGAATTCAGCATTGTGAAATGAATACATAAACAAAATTATGATTTTTAACATTAAAATCAGGATTTTTAGAAATAAAATGAAAATGCAGTATGGAATTGAACTGGTATGGAACTTTTGGGGTTTTCTGATGATCTATGTGGGTTGGGAGGATAGGGTTCTATCTGGTGGTAGTTTGATTATCAGAAGATAGGAGAAAAATGTCAGGATGTTGATCAGAGCTTTATGAAGAGGGTGGTTGATTTTTGTAGTTTGTAAACCTAGTTTTTACTGGGATGAATGTTTTGATTGGTTCGTCATTTCTGGTCGATCGAGTATAGCAAAACTTAAGGGAATGGTAGAGGATGAGTCGATGATGGAATGACCGGAGGCGCAAGCATTCAGATGGTCGGAGGAAGGTGGTTGAAGTGATGACAGGTTTGGGAAAAATTGGTGCGTTCTGTGTTTCCAGGTTAGAGTTTAAAGTTCGAATTCGATTTTGGACTGTATAGGGGCAAATTGATGGAAGTGTTTGGTCGTGGGGTTGGTCGCCAGCGTAGGGAAGCCACGGGAGGTCGCTGGTGATTGCCGAAGGCACAGTGCATGTGCACCGTGCACTTTTGTTTTCAGGTGGCCTGGGTGCAAGTATTTGGGGCAACTCGAGAATCACTTGAGAGATGGTAGTATTGGCTCGAAGTAGGAGTCCTTCTGACTCGAAGTAATTTTGTACTTGCTTGGGTTTTAGGCAGACAGGTTGCAGTTTTTTTTGAAAACCTGTTGTTTTGTTTTTTTTTTATATAAAAATTTAAAACTCAATTTAAATGGAGTTAGGTTTAAAATCTGAGTTAAGTTAAATCTAATATGTATTAGAGTTTCAAATGATTTTGAAAATCTTATAAGTTTTCAAATTTTGAAATGGTTTCAGTTTTAAATAAAAAGGAAAAGGAGGGGAAACCTGACAGTTTTTCTGTAAATTTAAATTTCATTTTAAAATTTGAATCATAATTTAAATCACCAGTTTGAATCTAAATTTAAGTACAGTTTTCTCAAGATTTTTGAATCTTCAAGTTTTAAAAATAAATTTGTATTTTAAATAAAGTTTTAAAATCAAGGTTTAAATCAAAAGTTTATTTTAAGTTTAAATATAAATGATTTGAATAAGGAATGGTTTCAAGTGTATTGAATTAAAAATCTGAGATTTGAATAAGTTTAAAATTTGAATGTTTTCAAATTAGTTTAAATTTAAATTGTTTAACTGAAGTAAAAATTGTTTCAAACAAATATTTAAATTAATTTTTCTTTTTGAAATGAAATCATTATAAATAGTTTATAAAGGAAGTTAAATGATTGTTAACTTGAATTTGGAATTTAAATGTATTTTAAACTTAATTTTTAATTAAATTAAGTATATTAAGACTTATCTTATATAAGTTTTAATTAGAAGTGATAAATGTTATTTACATTTATTCTAAAAAGGAATATGAATGAATTTAAATTGGATAATGCTTTAATAAATATTATTTTGAATTTTAGATTCAAAATGAAAATGATTTTTTTTTAAATGAAATGTTCTAAGTACATTTTAATATTTATGAAATTATTAATAAGGAATGGTTTATCTTAAAAATTATTAAGATATTAAATTGATTAAATAAATAAGATAATGAAGAAGTAACTTATTTATTTAATTTATTTAATTAATAATTTAGGTTAATTTAAACTACAGATAATTAAGAAATAATTAAGGAATAAATAATAGTTAATGATGGTCATTAACTAAGGTTTATTTGATAATTAATTAATATGATTAATTTTAAATAATTAATTAGATTGATTAAATTATGATAATAAATTATGAAATTTATTTAAGTTTAATTACTTAAATAAAAGTAATTAAGACATTAATTACTTAATGTAATTAATGAAGTTATTAAGATTGGTTTAGATTAATTAATTAAGTTTAATTAATTTTAAACATTTGATTTGGTAATAATTACTTTATGTAATTAATGGAATTACTCAGTTAAGTAATTAGAGATAATTACAGGATGTAATTAGTGGATAGTGTTGGAATTGTGAATGAAATTTGGATTAAATTATCTTGTATAATTAATCAAGAGATTAATTAAGAAATTAATTAATGGGTAATTAATTTGATAAGTAGTTAAAAGTAGTTAATTACATATTGAGATTAATCAAACGTGATTAATAATTATGGTTTAAGTGAGATTAATTACTGAAAGCAATTAATTTAATTGAGTAATTAATTAAATATAATTAAGAGTCATTGATTAATATAATTAATGATGTGATTAAGAATGATTAATTAATATTAATTAATCATTAATAAGTAATTAAATGTAATTAATTAATTGTAATTAATTAAGGTCAAATGTAATTAATTATAGTTAATTAACTAATGAAGTAATTAGAGGTTAACTACTTTATTTGGTTTGGAGTAATTAATTTTGTGAAATTAATTAAAGTATAATTAATCAGGATTGATTAATTAAGGTGATAAATTAGAGGTTAATCAATTAATTAATTTGTAATTAGTTAATGATAATGTAAGCAAGATTTATATTGTGTAAGTAATTAATTTAATTCATTTTAAATTAATTAAAGATGATGTAATTAATTTAATTCATTTTAAATTAATTATAGATAGTATGATTATGAATCATTGCTTATGAATGGTTGTTATTGGATGCCTTGAATGGTTTGGAAAATCTCAACTACGAGATTAGTATTGTTGATTGATATGGATGCATTGGTTGCATTATGATATGGATTATCTTTTGATAGTAATAAATATGGATTATCTGTGGTTATGGTAATGATAATTATCTGTTGTGAATCTATGAATTATCTATCTGTGTGTTTATAGATAAAATAATTGAATTGTTTTAAACTTTAAAACAACTTGGACCTAAAAGACACGCTTTGGATTTCGATGAGACCGGGATCGGGTTTCCATATTTGGATATCCGAAAGCCACATCGATCCAAATTAACGATAGGTCGTAAATCTTATGTGAAGAGTGAAGACTCGAGGTGTAAGGGCTATACGTCAGTATAACTCTGTTGGTGATTCCGTAATGAGTTTGACGGAATAGTACTTATAGATTCGAAATGGAGATTCAAAGTGCAAGGGTCATCGTCGTTAACTCTGAGGGTGATTCCAAAACGAGTGTAACGAGATAATGCCTTCGGTTTCGTTCGAACCCGGAATGAACTTGTATGGATTGAATGCTTTCAGAACATCGTCAGGTGGATGATGAACATTCTAAGATAATGTGTCCTATAAAGGTAATCGTAGCCTCAAGCCTCATCAACCGGGAATGGCTAAAACAGGAGAGGTGCAGCAAGGCTTCGTGGGTAGCTCCCACTGGAGAACAAGATTGATCCCTGTCTAGAGGTCCATTTTTTTCGGCTTAGTGGGCAGTTGTTAGTGCGCACCAACTGCGGGGTTGTCTTGTTCGGAACTATTCAGTAAGGAATGGGCCCGGCCTTGTGTTGCAGGGGAGTGGGAGTACTCCTCGGTACGTTGATCTAGGCCACGTACTGTGACGGGCGGTACCCCAGAAGCCCTGCCATTGTATGGAATCCAAAATCCAATAAGTGCCAATGGTTTTGATTGTATTACTCACTTTTGTGGCTAGTAGCTGGAATTTAATAGATGTAACAATTTCGTCTATTTCTTATTTACCTGAAAACCCTAGACACTATTATAATATCATCGGATTTTCTATCAAATGTTTTGTTAGCGTAAGGTAAAATTTTTTCCATGTTTATGTGTGGGAAGTCTTACGTGATACCTTTTCTTTTCAAAGGATTTTTAAAGTTAAGCAACTTTAACCTGTTACTCACACCAGACCCATGTCTGACCCGGAGTTTATTTTTGTTTTCCATAAACTCTTGGGTACTCAAATTTTTACGAGTAGCCAAGGGATTCAGGTTAGCTTTGACGAATATTGGAGGAGCAATGGAGCAGAAGGCTTCTGCGTTAGATATATAGTATTCCGCTGTGTGTTCTGTGTTGTCTCTGAGTTGTATTATGTTGTAAATAATAGACAGGTGTTTATAACTGTCTAGTATGTGTTGTATTATCTGTGTACTCTGATAATGATTGTAAACTATGTAATATTTTATGTTATTAATATAATTTATTCCTTCCGCTGTTTAGATTCTGATGTGTTGTTTCTTCTTCTTCTCTTTCTTTCTCTTTTCTATCCTCTTCTTTCTTATTAGCGATGCGACTTCCTGGAGTGTGGAAGTTGGGTCGTTACAGGTGGTATCAGAGCATTAAGTTGAGTGAATACCTAGGTTCTGTAGTGGTGTCTTTCTTGAGAGAGCGTATTTGTAATTTTAAATATATTTATATATATTTAAGTATTTCTACCTATCTGTTGGGTTACCTGTTCGGGTTTTCCAATATAGGTTATAAAGGTAGATAAGGTAGTAGTGTTTGTAACGCGATTACTACCATTGGTTGAAGTCTGATATTGAGATTGGAAGTTTATCTGTCGAGACTGTAGACCTAATACCGTCTCGAGTAAGTTTTGTTGTGTTGAAGTATTTCATCGATCTCTGAAGGAAACCTGTTAAGGTTCGGAGACATCTTTGAAGTACAGAGTTTGGTGAGTTGAGTTTGGATCAGTCAGTTGAGTTGAAGTAAGTGATGGTATTTTGATACCTCAGGAAGTTGTAACTGCGTGATGAGATGCAGTGACTATGGATTGTTTCCGAAGATGTTTTCTTTGGAACAAGTTTGGGAAGTGTGACTGTCCCGAAGTTGTGGCTGGATTCAGCAGGATGTTGTGGTTCTCGAAGGGCTTTGGATTAGGAAGTTTGGCATTGGCAACAACAGTGCAGCTCGGAGTGTTCTGTGAGCCGACGGGGAGGTCTTAGCGGAGTAGTTTTTCTGTAGATGGAATTCAGAAGCTGTTAAGTGAATTCGTTTCTTCAATGGATTGACTAGACCAGTGTAAGCTGTTCTATTTGTTAAGAGAGAACAGTTTTATTTGGAAATTTATCTGGGTTGATCACAAAAGTGACTTTCGATTGTTTGTGTGTTCTCTTGGATGGTTGGAGATTTTCTGGATGTCTTCTGGAAGACAGAGGTTTGTCAGCATCGGGAGATTGAGTTTTCTTATCGACTATAATTCCAGGAGTAGAACCAGTGGTTCTGTTTAGTTGGAGAATGATTCCTAGAGATGGAGTTTGATGAAGTAACTCAGTTTTGGAGGAATTTCTGAGTTTTCTTTATGGATTATAGAACTATATTTCTGGAGGTAATGTCCAGTTGGTGCTTGTGTTCCTCGTCAGCATTTTCTTATCTACTTCAGATCAGAGTTGTGCAGCGGAAGCAGTTTGATAGTGTTTCTGATTTTCTTTTCCGGTTTGGGAGAAGTTTGTTGTTTTCTGCTGGTTATGGAGTAGGATTGTGTTTTGGTTTGGATTGATCTTGAGGAGATCATTGAGTTGGGTTGTTTTTGGTTCTGATTGTTCTAGAGGAATCAGCAAGGGTTAAGCTGATCAGTTTGGATGTTGGCAGCCTAGGATTTGTCTGAAGGCCTTTTTAGATAAGGGAAGGAGGAATTTGGAATTCGAAGTTGGAGACTTCGTTGTTGTTGGAGTTTTCTCTGATTCAGGAGCTATAAGTTTTGGTATGATTAGAAAAGCTAGCTCAGTGATGTTTGGATCTTTTATCTGTGTTTTGGTTGGATTGGTATTTGGTTTTCAGGATTGAATTGTCAGTTTGGATAACTGGAATTCGATGAGTTTCACGTATCTCTGAGAGAGTACGTGTATGGTCTATCTCTGGTTTTGGAACCAGTAGTTTTAGAGGTTTGGTTGTTGAATCAGACTCGTCTGTAGTCTGATATGTTATCTATTTCTGTAGATATAGATGAATAGGAGCTCTGTAATTTAATAGCATTAATTGTTTGGAATCTATAGAGCGAGTATCCCGATATTTTACCGGGGAAACTCGTGAAAGTTTTATCCAGAATTTTTCTGGATAATTAGATTTGTTTGATTTGGTGAATTGATTGCTATGGTTGTTAGCATATCATTGGTATATGCTTGTGTTTTAAAATTAAATTTTTAAATAGATTATTAAATTACCTTTGTTTTAAATTTCGGGGACGAAATTCTTTTAAGGGGAAAGGATGTGATGACCCGGAATTTTAAAGCAATATCAATTTAATAATCTGTAATAAAAATTAATTTGATTTGATAATCTTTGTAATGAGATCTAAATTAATTTAATAGTTCAATAATTAAATAGTTAATTGATAGATTTTATCTTTCTAATCTAATATTTGTTTTATATTTATAATATATATAGAATTTTGTATATATTATAAATAGGTATTGTTTTAAATGAATCCTGTTTTCTATAAAATTTATATCTTTAGTAAAATTGGAAATTATGATTTTATTTAAAAGTTAAACTTTTTAAAAGCTATTTAATAAATAAAATAAGGTTTTAAATACTTAAGATAAATATTAAATGATTTAAAATGTGTGTAACTCAAGTTTAAAATTTAAATAAATAACAATGAGATTATATTGAGTTTCTTTTAAATATAATGTGATAAAATAAATAATCTATTTATAAGAAGACAATTTCTTTTAATAGTTATTTATGGTTATTAGATATTGTTATTTCTAAAATATAATAATACATTGTTTCAACAGATAAATCTTTAATAAAAATAATTGTTTTCCAAAATTCAAATTTGTAGTTGTATTTGTAAATAAACTGGATTTCAAAAATTTATTTTGAACATAAATTCAAAGTTTTAAATCTAAAGTATAATTGTTTTTAATTTATTTTGATTTTGAATCATTTGTATAAGTTTAATATTTATTCATTTTAAAATTTATGTACATGTAAATAAATACATGATTGACTAATTAATTAAAACAAGCTTACATGTATCCTATATTAACATCTAACAAAATATTAATTAATATTTAATGAATGATAACTCTTAAAAACATAAGTGTTAGCTTTTAAATTCACTTAATAACAAGTGTTAAAAGATTAAGTAGAATGTAAGACATGTGTCATTTAAATTTGGCTTTTCTTTTATTTGTTCAATAAAAATTAAATTTCAGTTTTATATATAAAACAAATTCTTTTTCCATTTTTATTTCTTTTCTAGAGCTAAATAAAAAGGAATCACATTCTCTAAAACTTAAATCTGAGACAAAATTTCTCATTTATAAAATCTAAAACAACAACCTACACATCTTCAAAAGAATCAAGCCTGTAAATCATCTTCCTGTTAATCAAAACCTTATTCACTCTCAAGCAAACCTATAACTACTTCAAAGCATGCAAAATCTGTAGCCTACATGCAAATCTTTTTACAAACCAAATCAAAGCATGCTTGCATTTTCTAAATCTGGAAGTAAAACCTATTGAAACCCGCATCAAAGAAAATCCTGTCACCCTGTTTAAGAATCTGGAAGCAGGCAAAACAAAGGGGCAATGTAATTTTATGAATCCAGGAGCAAGAGCTTTATTTTTTATAAAAAAAAAGCAAGATGAAAAACATCAGTAACTCAAGTTTCATAGATGAAGCATGCATGTAAGGTTTATAAATCAACAACAAAAGCTTTTCAAACAACCTGAGGCTCTGTCTTCTGATTTTATAAGGTGAGTAACATCACATTTTCTAAATCTTAAATTGATTATGGTTGCATGCAGAGATCTGGATTGAATGTGTAGGATAATTATTTTTATGTGATGATTTTCTGCATGTATATATATATGGATGTGTAGATATATGTATATGTTCATGATCATCTCTGTTTCCAGTTTCCATGCTTAAACTTGATTCAAAATTCATAACTTCTTGAACCCATTGATGTTAGTACTTAGTATTTTAATAAAACTTGTTATGTCATAGAGAAGGTCTAAATTTTTTTGTTTAAAGTCAAATTCAATTTGAAACCTCACTGGAAATAGTAAACCATCAGTGCATGTTAAAATATGTAAAAATTCAAAGTGTGTAATTTATGAATTCAGCATTGTGAAATGAATACATAAACAAAATTATGATTTTTAACATTAAAATCAGGATTTTTAGAAATAAAATGAAAATGCAGTATGGAATTGAACTGGTATGGAACTTTTGGGGTTTTCTGATGATCTATGTGGGTTGGGAGGATAGGGTTCTATCTGGTGGTAGTTTGATTATCAGAAGATAGGAGAAAAATGTCAGGATGTTGATCAGAGCTTTGTGAAGAGGGTGGTTGATTTTTGTAGTTTGTAAACCTAGTTTTTACTGGGATGAATGTTTTGATTGGTTCGTCATTTCTGGTCGATCGAGTATAGCAAAACTTAAGGGAATGGTAGAGGATGAGTCGATGATGGAGTGACCGGAGGCGCAAGCATTCAGATGGTCGGAGGAAGGTGGTTGAAGTGATGACAGGTTTGGGAAAAATTGGTGCGTTCTGTGTTTCCAGGTTAGAGTTTAAAGTTCGAATTCGATTTTGGACTGTATCGGGGCGAATTGATGGAAGTGTTTGGTCGTGGGGTTGGTCGCCAGCGTAGGGAAGCCACGGGAGGTCGCTGGTGATTGCCGGAGGCACGGTGCATGTGCACCGTGCACTTTTGTTTTCAGGTGGCCTGGGTGCAAGTATTTGGGGCAACACGAGAATCACTCGAGAGATGGTAGTATTGGCTCGAAGTAGGAGTCCTTCTGACTCGAAGTAATTTTGTACTTGCTTGGGTTTTAGGCAGACATGTTGCAGTTTTTTTTGAAAACCTGTAGTTTTGTTTTTTTTTTATATAAAAATTTAAAACTCAATTTAAATGGAGTTAGGTTTAAAATCTGAGTTAAGTTAAATCTAATATGTATTAGAGTTTCAAATGATTTTGAAAGTCTTATAAGTTTTCAAATTTTGAAATGGTTTCAGTTTTAAATAAAAAGGAAAATGAGGGGAAACCTGACTGTTTTTCTATAAATTTAAATTTCATTTTAAAATTTGAATCATAATTTAAATCACCAGTTTGAATCTAAATTTAAGTACAGTTTTCTTAAGATTTTTGAATCTTCAAGTTTTAAAAATAAATTTGTATTTTAAATAAAGTTTTAAAATCAAGGTTCAAATCAAAAGTTTAAATATAAATGATTTGAATAAGGCATGGTTTCAAGTGTATTGAATTAAAAATCTGAGATTTGAATAAGTTTAAAATTTGAATGTTTTCAAATTAGTTTAAATATAAATTGTTTAATTGAAGTAAAAATTGTTTCAAACAAATATTTAAATTGATTTTTCTTTTTGAAATGAAATCATTATAAATAGTTTATAAAGGAAGTTAAATGATTGTTAACTTGAATTTGGAATTTAAATGTATTTTAAACTTAATTTTTAATTAAATTAAGTATATTAAGACTTATCTTATATAAGTTTTAATTAGAAGTGATAAATGTTATTTACATTTATTCTAAAAAGGAATATGAATGAATTTAAATTGGATAATGCTTTAATAAATATTATTTTGAATTTTAGATTCAAAATGAAAATGAATTTTTTTTTAAATGAAATGTTCTAAGTACATTTTAATATTTATGAAATTATTAATAAGGAATGGTTTATCTTAAAAATTATTAAGATATTAAATTAATTAAATAAATAAGATAATGAAGAAGTAACTTATTTATTTAATTTATTTAATTAATAATTTGGGTTAATTTAAACTAGAGATAATTAAGAAATAATTAAGGAATAAATAATAGTTAATGATGGTCATTAACTAAGGTTTATTTGATAATTAATTAATATGATTAATTTTAAATAATTAATTAGATTGATTAAATTATGATAATAAATTATGAAATTTATTTAAGTTTAATTACTTAAATAAAAGTAATTAAGACATTAATTACTTAATGTAATTAATGAAGTTATTGAGATTGGTTTAGATTAATTAATTAAGTTTAATTAATTTTAAACATTTGATTTGGTAATAATTACTTTATGTAATTAATGGAATTACTCAGTTAAGTAACTAGAGATAATTACATGATGTAATTAGTGGATAGTGTTGGAATTGTGAATGAAATTTGGATTAAATTATTTTGTATAATTAATCAAGAGATTAATTAAGAAATTAATTAAAGGGTAATTAATTTGATAAGTAGTTAAAAGTAGTTAATTACAGATTGAGATTAATCAAAGGTGATTAATAATTATGGTTTAAGTGAAATTAATTACTGAAAGTAATTAATTTAATTGAGTAATTAATTAAATATAATTAAGAGTCATTGATTAATATAATTAATGATGTGATTAAGATTGATTAATTAATATTAATTAATCATTAATAAGTAATTAAATGTAATTAATTAATTGTAATTAATTAAGGTTAAATGTAATTAGTTATAGTTAATTAATTAATGAAGTAATTAGAGGTTAATTACTTTATTTGGTTTGGAGTAATTAATTTTGTGAAATTAATTAAAGTATAATTAATCAGGATTGATTAATTAAGGTGATAAACTAGAGGTTAATCAATTAATTAATTTGTAATTAATTAATGATAATGTAAGCAAGATTTATATTGTGTAAGTAATTAATTTAATTCATTTTAAATTAATTAAAGATGATGTAATTAATTTAATTCATTTTAAATTAATTATAGATAGTATGATTATGAATCATTGCTTATGAATGGTTGTTATTGGATGCCTTGAATGGTTTGGAATATCTCAACTACGAGATTAGTATTGTGTGACGCCCCACCTCTATACCCACGCTAGCCAAGAACATTACGGTGAATGCTGTCGACTAGCACGGAGAATAAGGCTGTTGAGGAGCGACCATCCGTGTAATTTCTTTGCGTGAGCACCGATATGTCAGATAATATAACATGCATTCTATTTCAAGAGGAAATCCGACATACCGACACAAACTCAAAGCTACTACACGGTGGCTATATAAATCCTTCAGAAAACAAATATAGAAATAAGCATAACACAAATCAGTCACAGACAATTCATATCACAAAGGCGGAATAAGATATGAATATTACACTAGAAAGTGTACATCAGAGTAGTGGTCTAAAAAGATCCACAATATCACAAAAGAATAGTTACACGAACTACACAAAAGAATAAGTATACATTAAGGAGTCTATATCTCAAATGTATACAACAAAATAACTACTAATCTAAGTAGTTAACCCAAAAGTCAAGGAGTTAATCCCGGATGAGAAATCAAGCAGAAGCACCTGTAACATCTCGGTCTGACCCGAGTATTATTTAATAAGAAAATAATAAACGGATCAGTCTAACTATAAATATCAGATGAAACGATATAGAATAAGAGATATGACTAAACACATAATAATCACAATGCCAAGCTGTGATATATATATATATATATATATATATATATACTTAGTTGATAATCATCAAGAGATTAATCAATGTCACCAAATCTACACAAGAATCAAAGAAACGTCATACTCCTTATTTCGTTCACCATACCATAAATATTGACGATAATATCAATGTCAATCACAAAAGTCAATGACACACAAATTCCAGAAGACTACACAAGAAATACAGAAATCACTAAAGTCAATGACACACAAATTCACCAATGCACAAATATTGATAAAACTTATCAATGGAAATCACGAAAATTGGTGAAACACAAATTCTAGGAATCTACACAAGAAATCCAGAAATCACAAAGGGGGGGGGGGCCTATCACAAACGGGAGCATAAAGCTCACCAACACGTGTATCACAAACGGAATGCTAATTCCATGGTTGCTAACCATCACAAATTGAGCCGAAGCTCCACAAACGGCCCGAAGACCATGGGTTGCTACCCCACCAATTTGGGCCAAAGCTCCACAAAACGGGGTTTAGTCTCCCTCGCAGAAAAAGAGACATCGCACATTGCTAGTCTAAATCACAAAGATGATCGTCATGATCAGCGAGAAGTGTCAATTACACTAAGCTAGTAAATATATGAGTTTAGCTTCATGTCCCATAACCACTAGCTTAACTTAAATATTTACGAACAAACTGTAGATCTCCACTAGAAAATTGTCACAAGAGATTCAATCGAACAAGTCCAAGAATTAACCGACGAAGTAAACGCAAGCGTTTCATACCACTCGTTTTACTAAGTCGTTTAATTAGATTTCTCATACGAGTGAGGTAAAGGTTTGTATATACTAATAGATTGGAAAATGGTTTAAGAAACGAGCTTTGTACTAAAATAGTGTTGAAATCATTTGAAGAAAGAGTTTTGATATTTACTACTAGTATAGAAAACCTTTATATTTTTAAAGTGACAAATCACAAAGAAGATTGTAAGAACAATCAATCACAAAAATTCACATACGAAGACGTGAATAAAATCCAAAGAAATCGATAAAGGATCCATCGAAATGGATATTCAAAAATCCCTAAAAAGAGTCATCAAAGTCATAATAGATGATAACAACAAATAGGATTATCACGAATCGATTTAAATTGGAATTCTCAAACGAATAGGCAAATAGGCAAAATACAGCAGTTTCAGACGTCTGAAACAAGTGGTTCAGACGTCTGAATCTGGAAATATAAAAATTTCCAGAACAAAATTCAGACGTCTGAATCAAGTGTTTCAGACGTCTGAAATAGGCATATTTTGGCCTATTTCCTTTCTGGTTCCAATTGAACCAATTCAGACGTCTGAAACCATATATTCAGACATCTGAATCTGGGAATAGAAAACTTCCCAGAACAATATTCAGACGTGTGAATATTACGTTTCAGACGTCTGAATCTGTAATTCAGGGCATTCCCTGAACCTAGGCCAAAAATGTCCAAACGAATATCGAAAACGATCGAGCGAGCAAGTGACATTGACTAAGGAATTACATCGAACGACAACTTAGCCTAAACGGCTATTCGATACGCCTCAAATATCAATGTCCAAATATCCATAATAGGATTTTCATAAATTGGACCAAAACACCAAAAAATTGGAATATACACGAAATCGATCCAAACCAAAATCGATTGCACACGAATAAACGTTAGGAATTCATACCTAACAATCGAAGATAATTATAGATTAAGATGTGAGATAAAAATCTCACCTTTTTACCAAAATCAAACAAGAAGAAGCTTGAAATCAAATGGAGAATCAACCTCTCTTCAACACAACCCAATTGAGCTTGAATCTAAGCTCAAAACAAGAACATTCCCGAAATTAGGTTTAGGAATTTCTGAAATTGGTAAGAGAATAAGTTGGAGAAGGAGGAGAGAAGCTTACCAATGGGTTCTTCTTGAGTTTGGAGCTAGGAATTTGATTTGCAAGAGAAACTAGGGTTTTGGAGTTTTAATTTCCAATCTCTCCCACCATTAATACTCTAAAAACTGAAATGAGAAGAGAATGAGGGTGAGTGGGGAAGAGTGGCTCAGATTTGAGCATAAGTTAACATAGGGCTGAGCCCAAACCAAACCCAAAGTGAAAAGTAGCAAAAATCAACTTTCTCCAAACATATCGAAGCTTATACTCAAAAAGGTCGCAAACGGCATTTTAAACTCAATGGGAGTGGTCCCGAGTCCTAATTCGACCGTATGCAAAAAGTAGCTTTTCGGACTAAAATCCGACTAATGATGAAATATTTAAATATAAAATCGATAAATATGCGGGTTGTTACAAGTATTGTTGATTGATATGGATGCATTGGTTGCATTATGATATGGATTATCTTTTGATAGTAATAAATATGGATTATCTGTGGTTATGATAATGATAATTATCTGTTGTGAATCTATGAATTATCTATCAGTGTGTATATAGATAAAATAATTGAATTGTTTTAAACTTTAAAACAACTTGGACCTAAAAGACACGCTTTGAATTTCGATGAGACCGGGATCGGGTTTCCATATTTGGATATCCGAAAACCACATCGATCCAAATTAACGATAGGTCGTAAATCTTATGTGAAGAGTGAAGACTCGAGGTGTAAGGGCTATACGTCAGTATAACTCTGTGGGTGATTCCGTAATGTGTTTGACGCAATAGTACTTATAGATTCGAGATGGAGATTCAGAGTGCAAGGGTTATCGTCGTTAACTCTGAGGGTAATTCCAAAACGAGTGTAACGAGATAATGCCTTCGGTTTCGTTCGAACCCGGAACGAACTTGTATGGATCGAATGCTTTCAGAACATCGTCAGGTGGATGATGAGCATTCTAAGATAATGTGTCCTATAAAGGTAATCGTAGTGTGATATCCCGGAATTTTGACCCGATTATTACCATATGTTTTTAATCAAATTTAAATAAAAATAAGATTAGGAAGTGTTTCTAACAACAACTTTTATAATAAGCTTATAAATATTTGAATATAAACATAAGTACAGACATAAGAAAACCATAATACATAAACATAATAGTAAAACTTTGATATGAATATAAATACAAATGTTAACTATATAAATACAAACATATGAATAAGACAAAACATCCTAGCAAACCAAAATCTACAAATATCTTTATAAAATCCATGAGTCAGCAAACATTAATTATGTGTTAACATAAAGGTAAACATAAGCATTAATTAGCACTACACATGTCATTTCAGGATTTATAACAATCATTCCAGCCGAAATATTCATATCACCTTAGATTTTCTTTAGTAAATAAAGCAAAATATTATTATATTTAGGGAAGGCTTATCTGAGAAGCTAATATCCTATAAAAAGCTATAAATACCACATCGTTCTATCTGTTCTTATCCTTTAGTTCATTTGTAACATCAAAAGTAAAATCTGATAAAGCAAAAGAAATATAAATAACAACATATTCTCAAGCTTCTTGCATATATCAATCTGCATCAGTTCGACCATTCTAAGAATTGAGTAAACACTATTTTATATTCAAACAAACTTCAAACAAAACAACAACCAAAATTCAATTCAACCTGAGAATCAAAAGGGGAGTTCAACCTGTAAATTGCAAGCCTGTTGCTTAATCAAGGAGCAACTGTTCTACTCTGTAAAATTTGGTGAGTAACTTCTTTTTTTAAAAGCTTAAGTAAATTTTAATTTGTTGCTTGTGCAAAGTTCTGAGATGAATTTTTAAGTATCTGTATATGTATTTGAGAATGCATGTGTATATGGATGGATAGATGATTGCTGTAGTTAAACTTGTTCTGCCTGTTTAGTTTTAGGCTTGGCTTCTAAACAAAAGTATCTAATTCCTTTTGATCTGTTGGCTGTTAGTTGATAGAATTTAAACAAGACTCGTTTGTTTAACTTTAAGATTTAAGTTTAAAATTTATTTAACTTAAAATATAAGAGAAATTTATCTGGAAACCAAAATATAACTGGCAGTGTTTATATATGTTTGCTTTCTGTTACTCTGTAAACAAAACTTCACATTCAAAAATCATTTGCTTCTTCTCTGATTGATGAATGGACTTAAGATTTGAATAAAAGATGTTTGTAACATTAAGATCTAATTTTAAAATTTAGTTAAGATAAAAACATCTTAAAACTTTGCCTCTGGAACCCAATCTCTGAGCAAACTCAACATTTGACAAAATTTCAACTTCCACCGATCATTGATTCAGGTTCATGGATCGAATAGTTGAATCAAGTTTTGATTTTTAAAATTAATATGGGGATTTTTAGTGGAGGGGGTGAGGTGCAGTTCGAGTGCATCTATTTTAGGCATTTGAGTGGCCGTGGGCTATGGAGTTGATCTGGGGGGTCGAGCCTCTGACAAGGGGTAGAGGAGTCTGCCGTGGAGCTAGGAAAAATAGTGGATGGCGGCGCAAAGGGTTGTGGAAGCATCGGTAGGAATTTAAAGTTCCTAAACCTAATTTTACTGTGTTTGGAAGTTTCGATCACCGCGGCTAGCGTAGGCGTGCGAGTGGCACGTGGATTTGAGGGGATGTAGAGGAGAGATGGTCGAAGTGGTAACCGGAGTTTGGTGGCCTCTGGTGGTGGAAGCGTTGCGTACGTGGCGTTGACAGGTATAAGGGTTGTTGAGTTTGTAGTGTTTTCCAGGTTTTTTTTTTATTTCATTTGCGCGCGCCCTGGGGAAAGTCTCGAAGCAACTGTTGTGTGTTAGCGGGGGAGGGACTCGTATGTTACTCGAAGCAAACCAAATGGGGGGGGGGGGTCGGGTTATTAGTTTACAGGTTTGTAAAACCTGTAACAAGTTTTAACAGTTTCATCTGTTTTTGAAACTTTTGTTTTAAAATTTAAAATCAAAGCTAAAAGCTAATGCTAAAATAAAGTTTAAATAATGGATTTAAGTTAGTTTTGAATATAGTTGGAAATAGTAAGTTTTCAAAATTTAAATTATTCTAATAACTTAAAAGTGATTAATAATTAAAGTATTTTCATCTAGAGTTGAAATCGAATGAAAATTTAAAACTGATGAGGGAAGGTTGAAAACAGGTTAACCCCAAAGATAGAAATCAGGTCTTGGATATGAAATTCTAAATTTATAAATAAAAGAAAGTTTTATAATTTAAATTTATTCAAATAAGTTTTAATTGTAATTAAACATGTGAGTTTGCAAAAGGGGTTTTGAAAATATAAATTAGTTTTAAAACTTTATTAAGAATAAATTGGTTTTATTTAGAAAGTAATTTAAAATAAATGTTTTAAACATATTGGAATTTTACTTTAATTCATGAAGTTTTAGCATTTTATATGCATTAACTTTTAAGTTAATTAAGTAAGAATAATTAATGATGGATATTAGTTAATTTAGTAATTAATAGTTTAAATGTAGTAATTAAAGTTAATTAATGAATTAATTAACTAATATGTGATTTAGAACTATAGATTAGATTTTTAAATTAATAATGGTTAATTAACTTATAATTAATAATAATTAATATAAGTTGATTATGTTAGAAGGAAATAATTAAATAATTATTAATGAAGTTCATTAACCAGATTATGTTATAATTAATTAATATGATTGATTTTGTAATAAATTAATTAGATTAATTAATTCAATAGTTTAAATGAAATTATTTATTTGGAAAGTAATTAAGAAATTAATTACTTATTAATTGTGTAAATTGATTTAATTTGAGTTAATTAATTTAGTTTAATTAACTGATATTTTGGAATTAAATTACTTAGAGAAGTAATTGATGAATAATTACTGGAGGTAATTAACTAGATGATGTTGCTAATGGAAGTAATTAGAATATAATTACTTGAAATTAATCAGAGGGTTAATTAAGAGAGTTATTGAGACGTATTTAATTATGAATGATTAACTACTGTATATATTAATCAAGAGGATTAATATTTGTGATTTGTAGATTTGTGTTCTTAATATAAATTAACAAATGCAAATGTAAATTAGAAATCATTAATTAATATAATTAATGATGGGATTAGAAATTGGTTTATTTAGGAATAATAAATCAACAAGATAATTAAATGGAAATAAATCGATATAAATGTAATTAATTAATGGATTTATTCAAGATTAATTTCTGAAAATAAATTAAAGCAAATTATTGGAATGTTGCAAAGGATATTTAAATCAAAGATAATTAATTTGAATATATAAGTAATGGTTAATAAGATTTAAATTGAGTTAATTAATATTAATTAATTTAAGAAATCATTTGATGATTTGGTATGTGTAATTACTTAGTGTAATTAATGGAGCATAATTACTCAGAAAAGTAATTAGATGAGCATTGCTTGATGGAATAAATACAAGATGATTTGTAAGTGGAGTAATTTGGGCAACTAATCAAAGGATTAATTTATGGAAATAATTAATCATGGGATGATTAATAAGTAATTAAGGGTAGTTAATTACTGGTTTGTTATTAATCAAGGGGTGATTAATAAATTGTGTTTAAGTAAAGATTAATCACTTAATTAATTTAATAAGTAATTTAATATAAATTGAAGATCATTAATTAATATAATTAATGATGTAATTAAGAATTGTTTAATTAAGGAATAATTAATAGAAAGTAATTAAATGTTAATTGTTATGAATGATTTAGAATAATTCATTTGAGAATTAATTAAAGACTAAATTACTTTTTGTAATTAGAGAATGATTAATTAATTTGATTTATAATTAATTAATAATTGTGAGAGCAGGATTTATGAAATGAGTAATTAATTTAATTAATTTTAAATTAATTAAAGATGGAAGTAGTTAATTTAATTCATTTTAAATTAATTATAGCTTGTGATTCATAAATCATTGCTGATGGATGATATGATATTTCATTATTTGATTGTGATCTCAGATATGAATGGATAATATCTATGTGATATGGATGTATGTTTTAAGTATGATAATATTTAATTACTGTTTGGATGATGATATTAGTTATCTGTTTATGATGATGATGTAATTATCTATTATGGAATGTGATTTATCTATCTGTGCATATTGATAATATTAAATTCACTGTTAAGACTAAATAGACAACTTGGCCTTAAAAGACACGTTTTGGATTTCGATGAGACCGAGATCGGTTTTCCTTATTTGGAATATCCGAAAATCACATCGTTTCCAAATTAACGATAGGTCGTGAATCTGAAGTGAAGATGAAGCTTCTGAATGCAAGGGTTATCGTCGTTAACTCTGAGGGTGATTCCAAAACGAGTGTAACGAGATGATGCCTTCGGTTTCGTTCGAACCCGGAACGAACTTGTATGGATTGAATGCTTTCAACACATCGTCAGGCGGACGATGAGCATTCTAAGAAATATGTTCTATAAAGGTAATCGTAACCTCAAGCCTCATCAACCGGGAATGGCTAAAACAGGGGAGGTGCAGCAAGGTTAGGTGGGTCATGCCCAAGCAGGACAAGGATATTCCCCTGTCTAGATGTCCCTTTTTATTCGGCTGTGTGGGCAGTTGGTCTGCAGCCAACTGCGGGGTTTATCTTGTTCGGGACTGTTCAGTAAGGAATGGTTCCGACCTTGTGTTGCAGGGGATGAAGGGAGTAATCCTCGGTATGTTGATCTAGGCCACGTACTGTGACGGGCGGTACCCCAGTAGCCCTGCCATTGTATGGAATCCAAAATCCAATAAGTGCCAACGGTTTTGATTGTATTACCCACTTTTGTGGCTAGTAGCTGGAATTTAATGAATGTAACAATTTCGGCTATTTTCTATTTACTTGAAAACCCTAGACCTATTATAATATCACTGGATTTTCTATCAAATGTTTTGGTTAGCGTAAGGTAAAAACTTTTCCATGTTTATGTGTGGGAAGTCTTACGTGATACCTTTTATTTTCATAGGATTTTTCAAAATTAAGCAACTTTAACCTGTTACTCATACCAGACCCATGTCTGACCTGAAGTTTATTTTTGTTTTTCATAAACTCTCGGGTACCCAAATTTTTACGGGTAGCCAAGGGATTCAGGTTTAGCTTTTGACGAATTCTGGAGGAGCAATGGAGCAGGAGGCTTCAGCGTTATAGATATATATATATAGTTCCGCTGTGTGGTATCTCTGTGTTGTATTGTGTTGTGTTGTATTAACTAGACAGGTGTCTATAACTGTCTAGTATGTGATGTACTATATGTATCACTCTGATTGATGTTATATACTATGTAAATACTTATGTGATTAATATATTTATTCGTTCCGCTGTGAGATTCTGATGTTGTTGTTCTTTCTTCTCTATCTTTTCTATTTTCTCACCTCTTTCTTTCTTAATAACGATGCTTCTTCCTGGGAGTAGGAAGTGGGGTCGTTACACGTAGCCTCAAGCCTCATCAACCGGGAATGGCTAAAACAGGGGAGGTGCAGCAAGGCTTCGTTGGTAGCTCCTACTGGAGAGCAAGATTGATCCCTGTCTAGAGGTCTCTTTTTTTCGGCTTAGTGGGCAGTTGTTAGTGCGCACCAACTGCGGGGTTGTCTTGTTCGGAACTATTCAGTAAGGAATGGGTCCAGCCTTGTGTTGCAGGGGAGTGGGAGTACTCCTTGGTACGTTGATCTAGGCCACGTACTGTGACGGGCGGTACCCCAGTAGCCCTGCCATTGTATGGAATCCAAAATCCAATAAGTGCCAACGGTTTTGATTGTATTACCCACTTTTGTGGCTAGTAGCTGGAATTTAATAGATGTAACAATTTCGGTTATTTCTTATTTACTTGAAAACCCTAGACACTATTATAATATCATCGGATTTCCTATCAAATGTTTTGGTTAGCGTAAGGTAAAAACTTTTCCATGTTTATGTGTGGGAAGTCTTACGTGATACCTTTTCTTTTCAAAGGATTTTTAAAGTTAAGCAACTTTAACCTGTTACTCACACCAGACCCATGTCTGACCCGGAGTTTATTTTTGTTTTCCATAAACTCTTGGGTACTCAAATTTTTACGAGTAGCCAAGGGATTCAGGTTAGCTTTGACGAATATTGGAGGAGCAATGGAGCAGGAGGCTTCTGCGTTAGATATATAGTATTCCGCTGTGTGTGCTGTGTTGTCTCTGAGTTGTATTATGTTGTAAATACTAGATAGGTGTTTATAACTGTCTAGTATGTGTTGTATTATCTGTGTACTCTGATAATGATTGTAAACTATGTAATATTTTATGTTATTAATATAATTTATTCGTTCCGCTGTTTAGATTCTTATGTGTTGTTTCTTCTTCTTCTCTTTCTTTCTCTTTTCTATCCTCTTCTTTCTTATTAGCGATGCGACTTCCTGGAGTGTGGAAGTTGGGTCGTTACAAAATATGAAGGATATATATAGATAAGATTTTGAATATAGGAATTTTAAATGTTGAAAGGTTTATATAAAATTCAGGTTTTTGAAATCTATGGTTCATTTCTATAAGTATAAGTAGTTTCAAATATATATATATGTATAAATACCCATTTTTAAATTTACTAGTTTATTTATTAAAAAAATGATGTAATATGGTTATTAACTCATTTAATAAACTTACTTAAATTTTTAGTTACTAAGAATTGTTTATTATAGGAAATTAGTTTGAAATAAAATTATTAGTTTAGATTAAATTAATAAATGATAACTGATTATTCAATTAGTTCAGATATTAATAAATCACGTAATGTTATACAAGGTCTAAAATAGAGAAACAAGCTGGATTGAAAGTAGATTGGAATGGTCTGCAAATTTTAAGTCAAAGTTGAGTTAATCTCACTCAGTTAAATTTAAATTTAAATGATTAAATTTAAATAATTGTTTGAATGGTTAAATTTATTGATGTGCTATAGTATGGTACATTGTGGAATTGGTATTTAATGTTGTACTAACTTCTGTGGATGTAGGGAAAACAGGCGGATCCAACTGGACCCCTCAACATTTATTATTTAATATTATCTGTTGTGATTATTTGATATTCTATGATGAGTTATATTGGAATATTGAATGTTATGGTTTGGTTAGATATATTTGAGTATAATGAATTACCAAAAATTTATAAATTGGATTTTTGAAAGACAATTTGTAAGCGAGATAATTGTAGGAAATTTGAATAAACTAAAAATGAATTGAAAAGAAATAGAAGTAAAATTAAAATAATAATAAATAACTTCGAGTATGAAAGGAATTTTGAATAAACCGAAATTTATGAATTGTAAACTTAAGTTATATCAATTAAAGGAATAAAAAATTATTTTAAAATTCAAAGTTTAAATTTATTTAAAAGGATTAAGAAGTAATTTGAGAAATCAAAAATTGGTATTCTCAGTTGAAAATATTTATATCATAATTAGGAAATAAAATCTGAAATTAATTGATTTTGAAGTAAAAGGGAGTAAATTGGTAATCAATTTGGAAATTGATTCAAGTGTTAGAAATTGGAAATTTCAAGAAGAATGTGAAGAGAAGTATATTTCTCTGGATAGCCAAGTACGTTTTCAAAGTAAGTTTTTTAAAAATAAGATAAAGGTTTTAATGTTGTTTTAAAAAAGTATGTTCTTGGAAATTTATTATTTCTAAATGTTTAAATTCTAAAGTAAATATTTTTTTCAAATCTATTATCGTAGTAATTATTTAGAAGGTAACTTAGTGTTTTGTTTTATGAGTGAGAACCTAGTTTATATTTTATAAAGTAATCTTATTTTCAAATATTCATATAGTATATATTTTTAATCAATTATTGAAGTAGTTTTAATTTAAATATTTTAAAGTAAACTCTAAAATAAGTATTTTGTTTAATCTATTATCGTAATAATTATTTAAAGAATGATTTGGTATTTTGTTTAAAGAAGAAAAATCTAATGTATAGTTATAAGGTAACCTTATTTTAATTATTTCTAAAAGTATTATTATAAATTAAGTATTGAAGTAATTTTTCTAAATTAAATGTTTAACATATTTTTCAATAAAGTGTTTTAAATTATTTTTAAATCTAAAGTTTGTGCTTGGTGATTTCAGTAGAAATAGAAATACTTGGAATTTATTTTGAAAAAGGAAGATAGTTTGAAACTGTTTTCAAAGGATTGGAATTGAAATATATCTTGTAAAGGTATTTTTGGGGTTAATAAATAATTTAGGAAATTATTTATTGTTTGATGGTTGTTTGGGAATGTTAATTGATAGTTAAATAACCGACTATCAATATTGGCCAAATGCGTTGATTGTTTCGAAGAGACCGGGATCGAGATTTATTTCTCGAAAACCACTTCGATCCGGTTTCTTCGTTTTCGTGGAAAACGAGTTTGGATTCGAAGATGGAGCATTGAAGTGCAAGGGCTAGTCGCTACTAATCCTGAGGATATTTCCAAAATGGATGTAGTAGGAATAGTGCATTCGGTTCCGTTCGAACCCGAGACAGACTTGTATCGATGAATGCTTTCGGTACATCGTCAGGTGGGCGATGGGCATTTTAAGGGATATGTTCTAAAAAGGTAACGCTTAGCCTCAAGCCTCATCAAATGGGAATGACTGAAAATCGAGGGTTATGCAGCAAGGCTAGGTGGGTAGCACCCAAGCAGGGTGAGGTCATTCCTGTCTAAATGTCCCCTTTTATTTCGGCTTAGTGGGCGGTTGCTGATCCCAACCGCAGGGTGATCTCACTCGGTATTATCCAGTAAGGGGTAGTCCCGGCCTTGTGTTGCAGGGGAGCGGGCGTACTCCTCGGTACTGTGATCTAGACCACGTACTGTGACAGGTGGTACCCTAGTGCCTGTCATTGGTTGGAAATCCATTCTCCCTACGAGCCTTGTACGAGTTTTGTTTGTATTACCTACTCCGTGGCTAGTAGATGGAATTTAATAATGTAACAATTTCGGCTATTTTATAAGTATTTGTATATAGACCCTATTATAATATCAGAGGATTTCTATAAAAATTGTTTTAGCTATCGTAAGGTAAAAACCCGACATGTTTATTTGTGGCGTGGTCTTACGAGATGCTTTTGTTTTCAAAGGATTTTTGAAACTTTAATAATCAATTGGTTGTGATTTTCTCACGCTGGTATTCCAGACTGACTCGGGTGTTATTTAACTGTAATGCTCGAGTCAGAACGAGTATTATAGGATACAGAATTTAATGCCGTGGAGCTCAGGAGATGAGCTGGATGACGATACGTACTCCCGTACTTGTTTATATATATTCCGCTGTGTTGTGTAGTTGTGTATCCAGTTGTATGTTATTGATGTTGAGTTGTGATTGATGTACTCTGATGGTGTAATATACGAACATGTATATTTGTTTTGGTGTAAAGATATGCTAATATCTATTATATTTTATTTCGCTGCGATGGTTAGGTTCTGATGTTGATTTCTATTTTCTTCTTCTACCTCTTCTTCTTTAACCCAAATGGTTCGTATTTCTGTACAATTTGAGTTGATTTAGGTAGAATAGTGTGACTCAAGGGGTATGGATTTGCGGGCTGTTACACTTGGTATCAGAGCCAGGTTAGCGATAACCTTGGCTCTGGTGGGAATTACTCATTGAAATAGAGTCAATAGTACTCTAGGATGAGTTTGAGCGTATTAATAGATATGAGCGCGTATTTGTTAGTGAATATAAAATGATTTTATATTGTGTTAATTGGTTTATTGAGTAGTTTATGGATTCTGCTCAATACGAGTAATTAACATTATTGATAGGGATCTCTAAACACTTGAATAGAATAATTCGACACAGTATTGTTTTAAAGTAGGGTAAATGAAATAATTTTACCAAAATTATTTTTTTATATATTAAAAAAAGATATAATTTTTGTAAAGTATTATAGTATTTGGATGCTTGATTGTTAACGAATGCTAATATTAAGTTATTAACACTATTGTGTAGAAATTGAATAAGAAATTGAAAACGTATAACCAAAGTTGAAGAATAAATTTATATAACAAAATGGAATTTGAAAAAAATAATAATTATAAATGTAATTTATAAATTGAAATAAACTTCATATATAAATGAGATTTGTAAATGTAAACTGGAAAGATGATTATAATTTTGAAATAGAATTCCAGAGAAACATTTGAAATTGAAATGAGATAAAATTCCAGAGAATGTTTGAATATAGATTTAAAGGAATTGCAATTTGGAATTTTTGGGAAAAAATTAAATTCCTTTGGGTTTGAAAACGGTTTTCAAAAGGGTTGGAGGAATAATAGTAATATTTTGGAAATATTTTTGTGTTGAATTTTAAATCTTATAAGATTTGGAAATTAAAAATATTTGAAATGTTGTTAAAGAAATAAAAGCACTAAACTCTTTCGGTCGATGGAAAATAATTCTGATGATGATCGCGACATCATCGGTGTTCATTTTCGAGTTTCCAAGAGAGGAATTGCTACCTGAATATTTTAAATTGGAATTGTTTGCGAACTGGGTTTGGTTTTTGAAATTCAAAGGGATAATTGAAGTTGCCACATGATTTTGGATGTAGTTGATTTCAAAAGTGATTTTGAGATTTTGGGAAATTGTTTGAACTTTGGAATTTTATTTTAAATGTTTATGGAATAATAAAAATATATTGGCTAAATAAAATGTATAATCCTGGATTAAAAAGTAAAACGTGAATGAGATTGATTATAAATAGATAAAAGTATGGAGATAAATAAGTTTGTGACTTATAAAATTTAGAAGTGAAATAAATAAGCCAAAATAAAATTGATTTGAATATTGGGAAGTCAATGGAAAATTCAAAACTTAAATTATAAAATAAATTGACCTCCAGTAAAATAGTTAAAGTGGTTTTATATAAAAATAAAATATTGGGAATAAACCTTGAATAAACAAATTAATAATTAATTGGTAATGAAATATGGAGATGGAACTTGAATTGGTTAAATGAAAGTCGAATACTAATTTAATGTGGCAAATGTTTAGTTTGCAAATAAATTATGAAATGAGTATTTGATGTAACCAATATGAAATGTTCCAAGATTAATAAATGGATATAAATAAATTGAATGTGGATATGGAATGCGAAATAAATTGAACGGAATCAATTAAAATGAAATCAAATTAAGTATAGCTTGAATTGGTATTAATTTAAAATAGTTATAAACATGAATGGATATTCTTTTAAGTAAATATCACTGAATTTGCATAAAAATATTGTCGTTTGACGTAAACGAGATTATATAAATTTTATGGATTAACAAAAGCCAATAAAATTGGTTTTTGAATCAATTGTGATAAATATGGGCTTGTTTAGATGAAAAATAAATTGAATGTAAGCAATGGAGTGTAAATGAATTCTGCTTGGACTGTCGGTGAATTGAATATAATTGAAAGTATGAAATTCAAAATGGTTGACTGAATAAACTAATTTAAATTAGTTAGTAGATGAAATTGGTTGGTAATTGAAATCAAATTAAGGATTTAAATTGGAAAGTGCTTATAAAATATATATATAACTTGAGTTTTAAAGTTGAAATAACTTGACGAAAAATAAAATAACTTAAGTAATATTTGAATAAAAGCTTGATTTAAGTAAAATTGTGAAATGGTTGTGTCGAGTTTTATGAAATGATTTTAAATAAACTTGTTTGGTAAATGAAATGAAATTAGTAATTGAGTTAATTAACGTAAGTTATATTAATGAGGATTTGACTTCGGAAAATTGGGAGTTAGATTGCTTTTGGGATTAATTCATTTTAAATGAGTTTGTTAGGACTAAGAATGAAATTGAGTTAAGTAGAGAGTGGTGTAATCATTTGAATTGAATAGGATGGTTTGAATATGGATTGAAAGCATTTAAATTGTGTGGAGCCTAATAAATTTGTTTATGGTAAGTGTTTAGTGGATATTTCTTATGTACGTATGTGTTTAGCTATTGAAATTAAGTGGAATGTTAATAAGCTTTGTATATTTGTCACTTACATGTTTAAATTGAGTAAGTACAGGTTTTTGGAAGCTGTTGAATGGTTTTGCCCGCGCTAAATGCTAATATAAATAAGCTGCTTGCTTAAAAATGCTAAATAAGGTACGCCTACGCAATACAAATAGGAAATATGAACCGTTTTTCTGTTTTCCGACCGTGTGGGTCGATGTATATATATTTATATCTCTTGTCAAATTGCAAAAGCTCCTCCGTACAAAGGAGACTCCGCCAAAAAATTTCGAAAATTTTGGGAGTTAGAATTTTTTGATTCTTTTGAAAATTTTCACTAATGACAAATGAATTAAAATTTGTAAGCAAATAGAATTGGAACTGAATATTGAAATCTAATTTAAATTGTATATGTAAAGTAAGATGAACTGAAGATATTGTTCAAAGAGATTGAAGATAGAAAAAGTTTACAAACAACTTACAAATTAGTAAGTGAAATTAATTTAAGGAATGATTAATCGAATATCGATTGAAATAAGATGAACTGAACTCAATATTTTGAATTGGAAGGTGAATTAAACTCAAGTAAAATTGAAAATGAAATTTGGATAAAGGATGAGAATAAAAGTATTTAGGTTTCGAATTAATTTGCAAATTGAATTTATTTGGAATTGGAATCCAAATTGATTAGATAAAAACTGGAAGTTGTGACAAGGAAAAGTGAGAATAAGTGAATAACAATCAAAATAAATGAGAATAAAAAGGAAATTGATATAGTTGATAATCAATTGGGGCAAATACGTAGGATGGTCGTATATTATTTTATTCACATAGCTATTTGATTCGGATTCGGACACAGAATTTCGAGACAGTTATATCGATCCGAGTTAGGATTTTTCACTCGATTTTCAACGGCGAACCTGGATATGGATTGTTGATTGATTCTGGAAGTTCTCTATCATAGTTTTTGGCTACGCAAGGAGAATGACGGTTTCTGATCAAGAAAGCAGATCTGAGTCCGCACTAGGAAGTCGGGTGGACGATACTAGTTCGGAAGTGAAATTGTGTGATCGAGTAAGCGATCAGATTCAGTATTGCGTACGGATGATGTATGTGCATCATACGGGCTTAAGTAAAACAAATATTGAAAATGTGTAAAAGAAGTCAACAAAATGTTTTTGAATGTTGTGATTGGATATTATAGCTAAACAGGATATGCAGGTATGAAAAAGGGAAAGGAAAATTGGTTTTGATTTCAGATAATAAATTAGAATTGTCCGACCAAAAAAGGAATGTGTTTAAATTTCTGTGAAATTTGATTGGGTTTTTGGATCTAGCCACTTGGCCTTTTGTTTTCTTTTTAAGATTTGGGGGCCGTAGAGCCATTTTGTAGTTGTACCGAGCTAGCCGCACAAAGGAGACGCTGGCGAAATTTTTCGGAAATTTAGGGAGTTAGAAAATTTTTGAGGAAATTTTGATAATTCAAAATTTGGTTTTAAATTGAAACTAGAATAATTGAGCAAATAATATTGGTTGCAAACTATGTGGGAGTTTAGGAAATTAATAAGAGTGTAGTGTCTTTAAATGACAAGATTGTTTGGGTTGATGTTAAACAGTTTGTTTTGGAAAATAGTAATGGGTATTGGATCATTCTTCCTAATTAGTAATTTCGGAGACGAAATTCTTTTAAGGGGGGAGGAATGTGACGACCCGAAATTTTTGAGCATTTAAAATCGAAATATTTAATTGATTTTAAATATTTAAAAGTTAACTTTTAACTTGAATTTCAAATATCACCATTTATTTGATAATTAAATTATTTATTTAAAATAATTTGAAGTTGAGCTAAATGTTGAATCTGAAGTTTTAAGCCCGTCGAAAATAATTTGAAGGCTTGTAAGATTTATATTTATAACACTGAAGATAATAGAAGTTGTAAAATTGAAATTAACAGTGGTTTGTTCATTTTTAATTTTTTTAGTTTAAATTGAATTTAAAAATAGCCTTCCGAGGCACAGTCTCGGAATTCAACGAAACCAGTTCCATTGGGTCCGTAATACTGTATAATTATCGGATTTCAATTTTCGTAGCATTTTTAGTTGTTGTGTGAGCATACGATATATAAATGCGCTGAAATTTATATCGAACTAAATATAATAACTGGGTCCAAAAAGCTATCTTCTCCATGCGATCGAATTAGGACTCGAAACCTTTTCCATTGCGTTTGGAATGGGGGTGTAACATTATGAACGCCTAGCAGCACGTTGCGATAGGAGGCCGAGATTTCAAGTTGTGATATCAAGGCGATTTGAAATTTAAAATTTAAATAATATGATTATATTTATTCCAGTCAAAACAAAGTCGCCTCAGCCGTTTTCCCTCAATTCAAATCACCGCAACCTTTCTCCTCACGCCAGCATCAATGTCGCTTCCTTTTCAAATCACGCCTACTTTCTTTCTCTTAATTAAAATAAAATGAAATAATATGAACTGATAAAATCATGGCCGACATCAGAGAAAAACGAAATCGCGACTTGATTGTTTTTCTTTCCTCCTTTCAGTGTGAAAACGAGAGCTTCAAAGAAAATATAAGGAAGGTCACTACTTGTTTTCCCAAATCTCATTTCCCTTTAAATTAAAATCAAGTCGAATTCGATCCTCTGAAAGTCCGAGCAATTTCTTTTCCTCCTCCAGCGATTCAAAATTTCCATTCGAATATAATTTCCAAACTATAAATCAATTCGAAAACTGCAGCTGCGAGCTCGAACTCAAGCTCGAAATTTGTGACGAGGGAGAGGGCAACGCATCTGAGCACGCGATTTGAAATCGCGTTCAAATTAGCCGAGTTCGTTGAATCAAAGTTGCCGAGGCGCGCATGGGTTTGGGATCGGGTTTCGCGAGTAGCTCGCGATGGTGATCCTGCGGCTCGGCGAAGGAGGCAAGGAGGAGCTAGAGGCGCTTGCGAGGTTGGGTTATGGTTTTGGGTAGGATTCAGGTGGAGGTGACTGGAGTTCAGTGGTCTCGAGCCTGGTAGAGTGGTAAGGTATAAAAATTTACCTTAAATTTTATTTTTAAAATAAAAGTTAAATTATTTAAACAGCAAAGTAAATATACTGCAGAAAGTGAACAAGAAAGTAAGGTAAATGTTGATAGATTTTAAACTGCTGAAAGATATATAAATATATATAAGTAAACAGGAAGGATATATATAGATAAGATTTTAAATATAGGAATTTTAAATGTTGAAAGGTTTATATAAAATTCAGTTTCTTGAAATCTATGGTTCATTTCTATAAGTATAAGTAGTTTCAAATATATATATGTATAAATACCCATTTTTAAATTTACTAGTTTATATACAAAAAAATGATGTAATATGGTTATTAACTCATTTAATAAACTTACTTAAATTTTTAGTTACAAAGAATTGTTTATTATAGGAAATTAGTTTGAAATAAAATTATTAGTTTAGATTAAATTAATAAATGATAATTGATTATTCAATTAGTTCAGATATTAATAAATCATGTAATGTTATACAAGGTCTAAAATAGAGAAACAAGCTGGATTGAAAGTGGATTGGAATGGTCTGCAAATTTTAAGTCAAAGGTGAGTTAATCTCACTCAGTTAAATTTAAATTTAAATGATTAAATTTAAATAATTGTTTGAATGGTTAAATTTATTGATGTGCTATAGTATGGTACATTGTGGAATTGGTATTTTATGTTGTGCTAACGTCTGTGGATGTAGGGAAAACAGGTTGGAGGGATCCAACTGGACCCCTCAACATTTATTATTTAATATTATCTGTTGTGATTATTTGATATTCTATGACGAGTTATATTGGAATATTGAATGTTATGGTTTGGTTGGATATATTTGAGTATAATGAATTACCAAAAATATATAAATTAGATTTTTGAAAGGCAATTTGTAAGCGAGATAATTATAGGGAATTTGAATAAATTAAGAATGAATTGAAAAGAAATAGAAGTAATATGAAAATAATAATAAATAACTTCGAGTATGAAAGGAATTTTGAATAAACCGAAATTAATGAATTGTAAACTTAAGTTATATCAATTAAAGGAATAAAGAATTATTTTAAAATTCAAAGTTTAAATTTATTTAAAAGGATTAAGAAGTAATTTGAGAAATCAAAAATTGGTATTCTCAGTTAAAAATATATTATATCATAATTAAGAAATAAAATCTGAAATTAAGTGTGATAGCCCGCAAATCCGTATTCCTTGAGTCAACATTATTCTACATCAATTAACTCACGTGGAACATAAATACGAACCATTAGGGTTAAAGAAGAAGAGATAGAAGAAAGAAGGAACTAAACAATATTAGAATCTCACAGTCGCAGCGGAATAAAATATAATAGTAAAAATAGATCTTTTCACAAAATGAAACTGTATCTGTTTTATACATCATATCATCAGAGTATCTTATACAAACAACACTTACCAGTAAGACAAATCCATTCAATCACAGCAGCGGATATATATACTAGTACGGATAATACGTCTCAGACTCCAGCTCCTCTTCTGCTCCACAGCATCTTGTCCTGGACATATAATACTCGGTCTGACCCGAGCATTATAATGAAATAACACCCGGGTCAGTCTGGAATACCAGCTGATAATAATGCATCCAAATTGATTATTAAAGTTTCAAAAATCCTTTTGAAAACAAAAGCATCTCGTAAGACCACGCCACAAATAAACATGTCGGGTTTTTACCTTACGATAGCTAAAACACTTTTTATAGAAATCCTCTGATACTATAATAGGGTCTATATACAAATACTTATAAAATAGCCGAAATTGTTACATCGATTAAATTCCAGCTTCTAGCCACAGAGTGGGTAATACAAACAAAACTCGTAAAAGGCTCGTAGGGAGAATGGATTTCCAATAATGACTAGGAACTGGGGTACCACCTGTCACAGTACGTGGTCTAGATCACAGTACCGAGGAGTACGCCCGCTCCCCTGCAACACATGACCGGAACCATCTCTTACTAGACAGTTCCGAGTAAGATCACCCCGCGGTTGGAATCAGCAACCGCACCACTAAGCCGAAATAAAAAGGGACATCTAGACAGGGATGACCTTACTCTCAAGTGGGGGCTACCCACGAAGCCTTGCTGCATAACCCCTGATTTTTAGTCATTTCCATTTGATGAGGCTTGAGGCTAAGCGTTACCTTTTAGAACGTTTCACTTAGAATGCCCATCGCCCACCTGACGATGTTCCGAAAGCATTCGTCCATACAAGTCCATCCCGGGTTCGAACGGAACCGAAGGCACTACTCCTACTACATCCATTTTGGAAATATCCTCAGGATTAGTAGCGACTAGCCCTTGCACTTCACTGCTCCATCTTCGACTCCGAACACGCTTTTCCACGAAACGTACAAAGCGGATCGAAGTGGTTTTCGAGAAATAAATCTCGATCCCGGTCTCTTCGAAACGATCAACGCATTTGTCCAATATTGACAGTCGGTGATTTAACTGTCAATTGACATTTACAAAAATCCATCACACAATAAATAATTTCCCATATTATTTATTTCCTCAAAATATCTTTACAAGATATGTTTCCATTTTCAAATCCTTTTGAAACACTTTTCAAACCCAATTTCCTCATGGAATAGATTTTCAAATCTTTATTCCCTCTGAAACATCCAAGTACCCATATTTAAGGTTTAAAATCATTTAAATACTTTATCCCTCAAAATACATTAAAACCATTTATATCAAACCTACTTACATACTTAATTTAAAATATACATATACTTTTAAAAATATTTCGAATAAAACTGCTTTATAAAATATAAACAATTAACTTTAAAATAAGTTAAGTCATACTAGTTTTAGGCATAAAGTTATGAATCCTTATACAATTTCAAATAAAGCTTTAATTGATTTTCTTTAAAATAGAACCTTTTATAAAGTATAAATGATAATAATATTCTTTAAAACATAATTCTAATTACCCTTTAAAAATAGTTACTTCTATAACTACTTTAATATATGTTCACTTCAAAATTCTTACAACTTAAATAATTTTCTTAAAACCATTCTTAAATAAAACTCAAAACTACTAACCTTTCAAAAATTAACTTTAAAAACGTACTTGGTATCTCAGGGAAATATACTTTCTTTTTAGGGTAACCCAAGAATTCTCTTCATCCATCCAATCACGATTTGCCCAATCCAATTTTACGTTCATCCCGTAAAATTCTTTTCCATACTTTGAAAATAGCTCCTTTTATTTTAAACACATTGCTATTTCCTGGAAATCACTTTCAAATATACGTTTAAAATATTTAAAATAAGCTTTGGAAATCATTTAATTGAAAATAATACTTAAGGAAATATATATAAGGGTTTCCTAAGTATTTTAAAATAAAATTTAACTTTTAAAATAAGGTTATTAAATCAAATATTCATAATAAAAATTTTCTTTTGAAAACTGAATACTATTATACTTCTTTCAAAATAATTAAATACCATAATTACTTAAACAAATATTTGATTTCTCTTAAAAACATTCAAAAAAAATATTTCTTTCTAAAAATATTCTAAACATATTTAAACTGCAAATTTATAAATTCGAAAGCTTTCTTAAAAAAAATAAAAAAAAATTTCCAGGAGAAAGCACACTTCACATTCTTTAAAATAATTCTCGCTATTCTTTAAACAATTCGCATTTCCTTTATAGTTCACATTCCTAACATTTCAAATTATCAACAAATTTCTTGAATTTAATTCCCTTTAAATTCTTTACTAAGGAATTTCTTTAATATCCTTTAAACCCAATTCATCTATTTATATTTAAAATTTTTAGGTTGTATTCTCCCAATCATAGTACAACACAATTAAAATTTCAATTTAATTCATCACAGCATATAAATAGAATGCAACATATCAAGATCTAAAGAAATTATCACAGAACAATAAATAAGGTATATCATAGAATATAAATTTATTTCTATTTGTGAGGGGTCCAGTTGGATCCCTCCAACCTGTACACATACCAATAAAATGCAGCGGAACAATTTGAGTGTAGTGACTAATATAGTAGATAATAATACTACAAATCTTCGTCTTCATCCTCCAGAATAAAACCTTCAATCCTGAAACGCTCGGACTGACCCGAGCGAATTTGATAAAAAACAAAAACACTCGAGTCAGAACTAAAAGATCTTATGTGAGTTAAATTAACAGAAATAAATATGAGTACAGTAACTCAAGAGATGCTCGGGATTTACATCTCCTAAAGATCCGTTAAACTATTTACTATGTAGTATATTGCGCTATTATAATAGTGTCTATTTGTAAAATAAACTTACTTTTTAATAGCGTTAAGGGGTTACCCATATAGCCCTTAACACAAATAATGCCAATAGTCTATACAGTACCGTAATACCTCCTGATTGGGAAGCTACCAGAGGATACTCCATTGGTACGACACAAATAGAAACTCATAGAAGGCGCGCTAGGGTAGGTGACACGGCACAACTAGGCAATGCCAGGGTAGATATACCAATTGCTATCTGGGCTGATGGAAACGCGCAGCGCGCAGCTACCGCCCACCTCGAACAAACACCCCAAATCAAAGAAATCAATAGTGGCCACCGAATCAATCCAAAGTCAGAGTATAGTATCGAAGGAGTGCGTTCGATCAGAGGAATGGCCTCATTGGCCCGAGAATCGCTCCTGTTTTAGCCACCTTATGCCAACTCACGGGAGTTGGGTCCAAGTATTTACCTTACAGGAAACGTCGCCACCAACCTACTTCATTCTGGAATCTCCACCGCGTACACGGTTAGTCAAAGTGGTTTTCGGTATCGACAGAGAGTATGTCCATATCCGATCCCGGTCTCTTTGCCAACCTATCGTTATTATAACACCGCGGTCATTTAAAAATAGTTATACTCTCAAAACCAGAATAAAACATCTATTTCAAAACCATATAAATACGATATCATTTATATTTTAAAACCCAAATCAATATGATATCATTTTATTTCAAATATATTTCCTTTCCAAAATCATACTACTTCAAAATTTATAATACCTTGAAACCAACATTTGAGTTATACTTTTCAAAACATAATATTTCAAAATTCATAGTTTTAAAACCATAACTTCTAAAACTTGAATGGTTTGGATATTCAACGGTATGTAAAATAAATGGTTTAACTTTAAGGTAACTTTGTAAAGAAATTTTTTTTCCATGGCTTTGCAAATATGTTTCTTTATTTAAAGTCTAAACCAACATTTAAATATCACTTTCAAGTTCCAAAACTACTTCAATTTCTATATATATATCCATTTGGAGTATTAATATTTCAAAACTAAAGTTGGAAATTTTCTTTCAGCAAATTAAACGTACTATTATTTAGTCTTGAATACTTACATAAAATCCATAAATAAAACTCCAATTTCTAACAATTAAATATTTTCTTCAATTAAATTTATACTAACATATTCTTTTTTTATTATCTTGGAAAAGTCCAGTTATAAATATCATATCTTAAAATTTCCAAACTTAAACATTAAACATATGATATAATTATCAAACTCCATTTTTCTTAATTTTTCCATTTTTATTTAAGAGATTTATACACAGCTTAAATTCAAAATCTCTTACTTCATATGTATATATATAGAAGAAAATATCAAAATTAAAAATTATAAACCGTATTCCATACAAACCATAGAAATCACTTTAAAATATTTTATATATATACCATGGTGCCTGTATAAAATTTTCTATCCTATGGTCAAGTGATACGGATATTTATCATTTCAATCCGCAATTTAAAAATAAAATTTTGCGGTTGTATATCATTTCAAACCACAATCCCGAATGAAATGAAAAATGTATGATAACTTGCAATTTAATGATATTAAATAAACATCCATTCATCAAGATCATCCATCATCCAAATCATAATCATCATCCAATAATAAATCAATATCAATATATATCAGATAATATATAACAGGAAATAACTGACAGTTATGTTCAAAATAATTTAAGAACTATTAAACTAACAGTTTATATTCAGTAATAAATTTTATAACTGTTAACTAGCAGTTTATAGACGAATAAATAAATTCTAACTGTCAATAAATATGCAATAAATAAACTAAATTAACAGTTAAATTAAATAAATGCGAATTAACAGATATGCTGAATAAAACATGCCAAACATTCATAAATAAATTTCTACTCATATCTAAAATAAATTCAACAAACATAAAACTTTTAGAAGTTGTGAGTGGGTTAAAACACTCACCTTTTGAATTTAAATCGAATTTAAACCCAAAAATTCGACGGTCTCCAAATCTGACCAAACCAGCGTCATCAGATCCGGAATTTAATTACGATCCTAACGAAAAAAATTTCGTGAGAAATGGATATCGTATGAAGAAATTACAGCGATAAACGGGATTAAAGACCAAATTTATTTAAAACAAAAATTAAACAACCTCACACTAAAACAATTAGCCACGTCAGCCCACCTTCTATCATCTTCATCACTGAACGCATCTGCCAGGAGAAAAACGCACGCACGCGAGCAGTTGACCGCGACTTTGACCTCTGATTGCATCCACCTCCGGCCACCGTTCACCAAGCTACCACCACCTAGCACTTCTCCTGGCCGAGGCGCACGCGCGCAAGGCCTCAGCCCAGCCTCCGGCCCAAGCGCCGCCGCCGCTACTGTGTGATGCCGAAACCCTAATTCGAAACTTCCACCACATCTAGCCGTTGATCCTCCCTGCAACCATCACCGATGAACTCTGCTCGCTGAGCTCTACCAAACCCAGGAAGGGTTTGCCGATCCATCGACTTTGATTACGACGATGATGAATGGCCCACACTTCATCGATTTTTTTCTGGTCAAACGAATATCCAAAACAGAAAACGAATTGTACCAGTAGATTACGTGTCTCGAGAACTTTAACATAAAATTTTTTGGAATTTTTCTGGAGAGTTTGAATTTTCACTGAAATTTTGAATTGAAATAGATCTAGGTTTTGCAACCATTGAGGAAGAAAAAGAGATGAAGAAATTGAACGACAGACAAATGATAGAAGATGGAGGCTAGGGTTTATCACAACATATTTATAGACAAATGGTAGTAGGCTAGGTGGGCACGAATTTCGAACGTGCTAAACGGCAGTTGTCCCAAAAAGCCCGTTCTATTCCCGGAACGAAATTTATTAAACCCATATATCCAAATAGGTATTTTAAAATATTCTGAACGCAATGGAAAAAGTTTCATCTCCAAATTTGATCGTATGAAGAAGTTATGATGAAAACAAAATTTCCAAATTGATTTCAAATTGATTTTAATTAAATTGATTTCAAGGCGTTTCGCGTTCGTACGATCAAACGAAAAGTCCGGTCGATACGAAACTTGAAACCCTACAATAATTCACTGATACGGATCCGATGAAACTGGTTTCGTCGAAATCCGAGTCCGTGACAAAAATGACTATTTTTATATTAATTAAATAAATTAAAATTTAGTCAATTAAATCAAATTTCCCATTTCTTTTTGATAATTGACGATTCTTATTATTATAAATTTCTCAATCACCTATACTAATTTAAACAAAATTTAACTTGTCGAATTTAAAATTTTAGAAATCCCCAAGTTTCATTAATTTCCGCAAATTAAATTTCCAAAATTTTAATTAAATTTACTTTCCATTATTATTGTCAAATAGAAGAATTTATCATTGGATTCATATTTCAATATGTAAATATTTCCAATTTCATCTGAACTTATATTTACATAATTCCTAAATATTAAATTTCAAATATCACTTAAATTAACGTTAACGTAATAATTATTTATTATTTATTGCAGTTGATTATCAGTTACAATTAATATACTAAATAGATGGTAAATCTTGAACACTGGTTATCCTTAACGTTTTATTTCCCATTTAATTTCAACAACGCAATTTCAAAAATTTAACTCAATTAAAAAGACAACTCTTTATTTTCTAAATCAATTGCAATGGTTTAAAAGTTGCTAAAAATTGATTTCAGTAATCCCTTTAATTCGATTCAAAATCAGCAATTACCTATTAAATGCCCCAAAATTCGTATTAAATAAATCTAACAAATCTTTATCATCAATTAGATGAATTAAATATTGCAATCAAACTATTGCGTTAATAATTTCCGTTTCACTTTAAAGTATCTAAATTAGCCAATTACAATACTTATTACCCAAATAACTTCAATTTCTTCCAAATAATATTTACATAATTAATTTAAATATTGAATCCATTTAATTGCAATAAATTCAATTGATTGCAAATCAATTCCAAATAAATTTGATTTCTATCCAGTTACAACTTAATATCAAATCAGTTTTCACTTTACTAACAAAGTCATTATTACTTAGAATTTCATTACATTTTATATTTTCACATTTTCATTTTTTGGTTTCATTACTTTTCCCACATAGTTTTTAAAATGGGATTTTCCTTGGTTACAACTTATTTGGATCCAACATTCTTCATTTACTTATTTATTCCACTTTAACTGCAGTAATTTTGGGGATAAATTGAATTTTATTCCAGATTAACATTGACAACTAATAAAATAAGTAGCGTACAATAATTATAGTCATTAACTCTATTTCACACGTCTACATTCAGTTACTATTTGAAAATCTTATCGCATTGGTTTTATACAATCACCATTTACTTTACATTTCATTACTAATTAATATATATTTATTCATCAATCAAATCCGATATTTACTTTCTGTCCTTCTATTTGATAAATAACCTAGTATACATATTCATTTCATTTCATTCATTTATGGGCATTGCATTGAAATTTATTTATTAACTAATATCAACGTTATTATCATTAATTTAAATTGGATTCCCAATTTTATTCAATACCCTGAACAAATAACATATATATTAATCAAATCCCTACATTTGTATTTCTCAAATTCCATAAAATCAAATCATAACATTTAAATGATTTTATTAAATTGGAATCTCATTCAAGTCGTAATCTATTAACTGGAACTAATATGATTCCTTAAATTATTCCCATTTACCATTTAAAATCTTTCATTGCATTAAAACCATTTAACATTTTCATAAATTTCTCATATTAAATTCCATATCCAGGTGGGAATCCTTTTTCTACTTAATTCATTTGGATTTCATTCTAAATTAAATTATAAATCCTATTAAATTAACACATTTAAAATCATCGAATTTAACGGGTCGTTACACTCTCCCTCACTCAAAACTTTTCGTCCCCGAAAAGGAAAAAGAAGGGAGAAAAAGAATTTAAATAACAATACGTCTTATTCAAAATATTTAACCTATAACCAATAATTTACTAAATTCATTAACTTACATAAAATATACCCGTCTTATCATCATTATATCTTTATGTACTTAAATAAATAAAGTTTGGATAACATTTTCAAATAATCTCTAAGTGGTTTCAATCACTAACAATCAAATCAATCCAATAACCATCCATTTCAACAAACAGCATACACAACAAATATAAACAACCATATAATCAACAAACAAATAGTTGCTCGGGTTCAAAGCTTGAAATGGTACGGAATGAAAAATAACTATCCAGTGCATCATATACTCAACAGTCTTAGATGAGATCGAATAGATTATTTATTCATCCAACTACTTCAAATTTCCTTACCCGACCAACCATAAATCAAACCATATAATTCAACCAACAAATCAATAATTTTTTTTTTCATACATTAGCTGTTTGATCCTTTCATTCATATACAGTTTATCTTTTATTTTCTTAAACCCTTTTTCTTAAGTTTACAATTCATACCACATAAATTATCCTTTTATAATTTACATTTATATCTAACAACTTCAAAATTTTTATTTCTCATTCAATGGTTGTTTCCTTATTTCTACTTATTACTTACCATTATTCATTTTTATTTATTCAGGTTATGTAAGTCTCTTTTATTGGTATTATATTTAATGCACTTCTCAATTTCAATCATTTATTTAATGCTTACATCCAATTATATTTAATTACAGTAACCCTTTTTAATTACACTAAATTCTTAACCTTATAACATTCATTCTTATAAGTAAAGGATTTTATTTATTCATTAACTATGGTTTGCAGTCATTTATTTATATTTCCCACATTCGATTATATTAAACTAGTAGCATTTATATCATACTTAAGTTTATAACCCTGCACATCAATCTTTATTTATTAAAGAATTTCATTTTATTTACTTAAGTTTAAAACACCTATTAATAATACTTACCTCTAATTATGGTAAAATTTCAATTTATCCTTAAGTTTATACATTAAATTCTCATTTATAATAGCAATTCATTGAATACTTCATTATTTCCAAAATTTCTACTTGTATAATATTCTATTCCAATCTCTTATCTAACATTTCAACTTTTCATATTTGGTAAGTTATATATGTTAAAGAAAATGAAATTGAACTTATACAAGTTTTATCTCATCTTTTAATTTAATTTAATGTTAATCAATATTATTCTTTGTCTCATATGTTAAAAATTTCAAATTTCCCTTTATAACTTTGCATTAATTCTCTTACCTAAATTAGAGGATTTCAATTCATTAATTACTTACCTTTTATTTAACTAAAATAATTTAAACAATTAATTAATGGAAATTTAAGAATTAAATCCCGGGTCAAATTTCAAATTATTTTAAAAATAATAGATAAATAATTTCTTACAACTTTTATATCTCAATTATATTTAGAACAAATAAATTTTTAGATAATTTCCAAAATAAATCTGCAGTAGAATTTACTACAGTGGCCTTTCCCCTTCGAAACTCGAAAATGAAAGTCGATGATGCGGTCGCCATCACCGAAATTATTTTCCAGCGACAGAGAGGAAAGTACAAAATTTACGTTCTCCAAAATCTTCTTTAAAACAATTCTTCCAAATTATACTAAATATTTATATAAGAAAATACTTATAAACCAAATTATTATATTTCATAAATCATTTGAAAGCAGATTTTCAAAATCCCGGACTTAAGTTCTAAAATTTCCAAATTTCATTGATTGTTAATTTCATTCTTATTTTACCTATTTTTACAAATTTAATTCCTAACAACCAATCTATTGCAACCAAATATAGATATCATTTGAAAATTTTACTTTATATATAGAAAATATAATAGGCAAAATTATTTCATTCACCTATAATAAAACAAATATTATGTAGATCTGTCCTATTAAGTGTTTAGAAATCCCTATTGATGACATAGCGTCCCATGCATCAACCAGAATTTATAAATACAAAACGGAACAGATTAACAAAATATAAAAACTTTTTATAACACTAACAAATACGCTCTCTCATATATATATACACTCAGCGACTCCCATAGGGTATTACTACCCTATTAACAAAGAGTCAAACCCCACAAAGCTAAGGTTTATCACTAAACCAAAGCTCTGATACCAACTTGTAACATCCCGCCTTTTCGCACGATTTAAACCATACGGAAGTGCGGATTGTTATGGGGTAAATAAGAAAACAGAGAAGAAATAAAACAAAATAGAATCTCACAACGGAAGGATAAAATATAATAATAAAATATACAGTTCATGAAACTGTTTTACAAAACTTTTGATTTTATTTATACGATACATATCATAGTACACATACCAATAAAAATGCAGCGGAACAGTTTGAGTGTAGTGACTAATATAGTAGATAATAATACTACAAATCTTCGTCTTCATCCTCCAGAATAAAACCTTCAATCCTGAAACGCTCGGACTGACCCGAGCGAATTTGAAAAAAAACAAAAACACTCGAGTCAGAACTAAAAGATCTTATGTGAGTTAAATTAACAGAAATAAATATGAGTACAGTAACTCAAGAGATGCTCGGGATTTACATCTCCTAAGGATCCGTTAAACTATTTACTATGTAGTATATTGCGCTATTATAATAGTGTCTATTTGTAAAATAAACTTACTTTTTAATAGCGTTAAGGGGTTACCCATATAGCCCTTAACACAAATAATGCCAATAGTCTATACAGTACCATAATACCTCCTGATCGGGAAGCTAGCAGAGGATACTCCATAGGTACGACACAAATAGAAACTCGTAGAAGGCGCGCTAGGGTAGGTGACACGGCACAACTAGGCAATGCCAGGGTAGATATACCAATTGCTATCCGGGCTGATGGAAACGCGCAGCGCGCAGCTACCACCCACCTCGAACAAACACCCCAAATCAAAGAAATCAATAGTGGCCACCGAATCAATCCAAAGTCAGAGTATAGTATCGAAGGAGTGCGTTCGATCAGAGGAATGACCTCATTGGCCCGAGAATCGCTCCTGTTTTAGCCACCTTATGCCAACTCACGGGAGTTGGGTCCACGTATTTACCTTACAGGAAACGTCGCCACCAACCTACTTCATTCTGGAATCTCCACCGCGTACACGGTTAGTCAAAGTGGTTTTCGGTATCGACAGAGAGTATGTCCATATCCGATCCCGGTCTCTTTTCCAACCCATCGTTATTATAACACCGCAGTCATTTAAAAATAGTTATACTCTCAAAACCAGAATAAAACATCTATTTCAAAACCATATAAATACGACATCATTTATATTTTAAAACCCAAATCAATATGATATCATTTTATTTCAAATATATTTCCTTTCCAAAATCATACTACTTCAAAATTTATAATACCTTGAACCAACATTTGAGTTATACTTTTCAAAACATAATATTTCGAAATTCATAGTTTTAAAACCATAACTTCTAAAACTTGAATGGTTTGGATATTCAACGGTATATAAAATAAATGGTTTAACTTTAAGGTAACTTTGTAAAGAAAAAAAATTTCCATGGCTTTACAAATATGTTTCTTTATTTAAAGTCTAAACCAACATTTAAATATCACTTTCAAGTTCCAAAACTACTTCAATTTCTATATATATATATATATATCCATTTGGAGTATTAATATTTCAAAACTAAAGTTGGAAATTTTCTTTCAGCAAATTAAACGTACTATTATTTAGTTTTGAATACTTACATAAAATCCATAAATAAAACTCCAATTTCTAACAATTAAATATTTTCTTCAATTAAATTTATACTAACATATTCTTTTTTTATTATCTTGGAAAAGTCCAGTTATAAATATCATATCTTAAAATTTCCAAACTTAAACATTAAACATATGATATAATTATCAAACTCCATTTTTCTTAATTTTTCCATTTTTATTTAAGAGATTTATACCAGCTTAAATTCAAAATCTCTGACTTCATATGTATATATATAGAAGAAAATATCAAAATTAAAAATTATAAACCGTATTCCATACAAACCATAGAAATCACTTTAAAATATTTTATATATATACCATGGTGCCTGTATAAAATTTTCTATCCTATGGTCAAGTGATACGGATATTTATCATTTCAATCCGCAATTTAAAAATATAATTTTGCGGTTGTATATCATTTCAAACCACAATCCCGAATGAAATGAAAAATGTATGATAACTTGCAATTTAATGATATTAAATAAACATCCATTCATCAAGATCATCCATCATCCAAATCATAATCATCATCCAATAATAAATCAATATCAATATATATCAGATAATATATAACAGGAAATAACTGACAGTTATGTTCAAAATAATTTAACAACTATTAAACTAACAGTTTATACTCAGTAATAAATTTTATAACTGTTAACTAGCAGTTTATAGACGAATAAATAAATTCTAACTGTCAATAAATATGCAATAAATAAACTAAATTAACAGTTAAATTAAATAAATGCGAATTAACAGATATGCTGAATAAAACATGCCAAACATTCATAAATAAATTTCTACTCATATCTAAAATAAATTCAACAAACATAAAACTTTTAGAAGTTGTGAGTGGGTTAAAACACTCACCTTTTGAATTTAAATCGAATTTAAATTCGATTTAAACCCAAAAATTCGACTGTCTCCAAATCTGACCAAACCAGCGTCATCAGATCCGGAATTTAATTACGATCCTAACGAAAAAAATTTCGTGAGAAATGGATATCGTATGAAGAAATTACAGCGATAAACGGGATTAAAGACCAAATTTATTTAAAACAAAAATTAAACAACCTCACACTAAAACAATTAGCCACGTCAGCCCACCTTCTATCATCTTCATCACTGAACGCATCTGCCAGGAGAAAAACGCACGCACGCGAGCAGTTGACCGCGACTTTGACCTCTGATTGCATCCACCTCCGGCCACCGTTCACCAAGCTACCACCACCTAGCACTTCCCCTGGCCGAGGCGCACGTGCGCAAGGCCTCAGCCCAGCCTCCGGCCCAAGCGCCGCCGCCGCTACTGTGTGATGCCGAAACCCTAATTCGAAACTTCCACCACATCTAGCCGTTGATCCTCCCTGCAACCATCACCGATGAACTCCGCTCGCTGTGCTCTACCAAACCCAGGAAGGGTTTGCCGATCCATCGACTTTGATTACGACGATGATGAATGGCCCACACTTCATCGATTTTTTTCTAGTCAAACGAATATCGAAAACAGAAAACGAATTGTACCAATAGATTACGTGTCTCGAGAACTTTAACATAAAATTTTCTGGAATTTTTCTGGAGAGTTTGAATTTTCACTGAAATTTTGAATTGAAATAGATCTAGGTTTTGCAACCATTGAGGAAGAAAAAGAGATGAAGAAAATGAACGTACAGACTAATGATAGAAGATGAAGGCTAGGGTTTATCACAACATATTTATAGACAAATGGTAGTAGGCTAGGTGGGCACGAATTTCGAACGTGCTAGACGGTAGTTGGCCCAAAAAGCCCGTTCTATTCCCGGAACGAAATTTATTAAACCCATATATCCAAATAGGTATTTTAAAATATTCTGAACGCAATGGAAAAAGTTTCATCTCCAAATTCGATCGTATGAAGAAGTTATGATGAAAACAAAATTTCCAAATTGATTTCAAATTGATTTTAATTAAATCGATTTCAAGGCGTTTCGCGTCCGTACGATCAAATGAAAAGTCCGATCGATACGAAACTTGAAACCCTACAATAATTCATTGATACAGATCCGATGAAACTGGTTTCGTCGAAATCCGAGTCCGTGACAAAAATGACTATTTTTATATTAATTATATAAATTAAAATTTAGTCAATTAAATCAAATTTCCCATTTCTTTTTGATAATTGACGATTCTTATTATTATAAATTTCTCAATCACCTATACTAATTTAAACAAAATTTAACTTGTCGGATTTAAAATTTTAGAAATCCCCAAATTTCATTAATTTCTCCAAATTAAATTTCCAAAATTTTAATTAAATTTACTTTCCATTATTATTGTCAAATAGAAGAATTTATCATTGGATTCATATTTCAATATGTAAATATTTCCAATTTCATCTGAACTTATATTTACGTAATTCCTAAATATTAAATTTCAAATATCACTTAAATTAACGTTAACGCAATAATTATTTATTATTTATTGCAGTTGATTATCACTTACAATTAATATACTAAATAGATGGTAAATCTTGAACACTGGTTATCCTTAACGTTTTACTTCCCATTTAATTTCAACAACGCAATTTCAAAAATTTAACTCAATTAAAAAGACAACTCTTTATTTTCTAAATCAATTGCAATGGTTTAAAAGTTGCTAAAAATTGATTTCAGTAATCCCTTTAATTCGATTCAAAATCAGCAATTACCTATTAAATGCCCCAAAATTCCTATTAAATAAATCTAACAAATCTTTATTATCAATTAGATGAATTAAATATTGCAATCAAACTATTGCGTTAATAATTTCCGTTTCACTTTAAAGTATCTAAATTAGCCAATTACAATACTTATTACCCAAATAACTTCAATTTCTTCCAAATAATATTTACATAATTAATTTAAATATTGAATCCATTTAATTGCAATAAATTCAATTGATTGCAAATCAATTCCAAATAAATTTGATTTCTATCCAGTTACAACTTAATATCAAATCAGTTTTCACTTTACTAACAAAGTCATTATTACTTAGAATTTCATTTGTATTTCTCATATTCCATAAAACATATATATTAATCAAATCCCTACATTTGTATTTCTCATATTCCATAAAATCAAATCATAACATTTAAATGATTTTATTAAATTGGAATGTCATTCAAGTCGTAATCTATTAAGTGGAACTAATATGATTCCTTAAATTATTCCCTTTTACCATTTAAAATCTTTCATTGCATTAAACCATTTAACATTTTCATAAATTTCTCATATTAAATTCCATATCCAGGTGGGAATCCTTTTTCTACTTAATTCATTTGGATTTCATTCTAAATTAAATTAGAAATCCTATTAAATTAACACATTTAAAATCATCGAATTTAACGGGTCGTTACATAATACGTCTCGGACTCCAGCTCCTCTTCTGCTCCATAGCATCCTGTCCTGGACATATAATACTCGGTCTGACCCAAGTATTATAATGAAATAACACCCGAGTCAGTCTGGAATACCAACCGATAATAATGCATCCAAATTGATTATTAAAGTTTCAAAAATCCTTTTGAAAACAAAAGCATCTCGTAAGACCACGCCACAAATAAACATGTCGGGTTTTTACCTTACGATAGCTAACACACTTTTTATAGAAATCCTCTGATATTATAATAGGGTCTATATACAAATACTTATAAAATAGCCGAAATTGTTACATCTATTAAATTCCTGCAACTAGCCACAGAGTGGGTAATACAAACAAAACTCATAAAAGGCTCGTAGGGAGAATGGATTTCCAACAATGACTAGGCACTGGGGTACCACCTGTCACAGTACGTGGTTTAGATCACAGTACCGAGGAGTACGCCCGCTCCCTTGCAACACAAGACCGGAACCATCTCTTACTGGACAGTTCCGAATAAGATCACCCCGCGGTTGGGATCAGCAACCGCACCACTAAGCCGAAATAAAAAGGGACATCTAGACAGGGATGGCCTTACTCTCAAGTGGGGGCTACCCACGAAGCCTTGCTGCATAACCCCTGTTTTCAGTCATTCCCATTTGATGAGGCTTGAGGCTAAGCGTTACCTTTTAGAACGTTTCACTTAGAAAGCCCATCGCCCACCTGACGATGTTCCGAAAGCAATCGTCCATACAAGTCCATCCCGGGTTCGAACGAAACCGAAGGCACTACTCCTACTACATCCATTTTGGAAATATCCTCAGGATTAGTAGCGACTAGCCCTTGCACTTCACTGCTCCATCTTCGACTCCGAACACGTTTTTCCACGAAACGTACAAACCGGATCGAAGTGGTTTTCGAGAAATAAATCTCGATCCCAGTCTCTTCGAAACGATCAGCGCATTTGTCCAATATTGATAGTCGGTGATTTAACTATCAATTGACATTTAAAAACATCCATCACACAATAAATAATTTCCCATATTATTTATTTCCTCAAAATATCTTTACAAGATATGTTTCCATTTTCAAATCCTTTTGAAACACTTTTCAAACCCAATTTCCTCATGGAATAGATTCTCAAATCTTTATTCCCTCTGAATCATCCAAGTACCCATATTTAAGGTTTAAAATCATTTAAATACTTTATCCCTCAAAATACATTAAAACCATTTATATCAAACCTACTTACATACTTAATTTAATATATATATATATATATACTTTTAAAAATATTTCGAATAAAACTGCTTTATAAAATATAAACAATTAACTTTAAAATAAGTTAAGTCATACTAGTTTTAGGCATAAAGTTATAAATCCTTATACAATTTCAAATAAAGCTTTAATTGATTTTCTTTAAAATAGAACCTTTTATAAAGTATAAATGATAATAATATTCTTTAAAACATAATTCTAATTACCCTTTAAAAATAGTTACTTCTATAACTACTTTAATATATGTTCACTTCAAAATTTTTACAACTTAAATAATTTTCTTAAAGCCATTCTTAAATAAAACTCAAAACTACCAACCTTTCAAAAATTAACTTTAAAATCGTACTAGGTATCTCAGGGAAATATACTTTCTTTTTAGGGTAACCCAAGAATTCTCTTCATCCATCCAATCACGATTTACCCAATCCAATTTTACGTTCATCCCGTAAAATTCTTTTTCATACTTTGGAAATAACACATTTTATTTTAAACATATTGCTATTTCCTGGAAAACACTTTCAAATATATGTTTAAAATATTTAAAATAAGCTTTGGAAATCATTTAATTGAAAATAATACTTAAGGAAATATATATAAGGGTTACCTAAGTGTTTTAAAATAAAATTTAACTTTTAAAATAAGGTTATTAAATCAAATATTCATATTAAAAATTTTCTTTTGAAAACTGAATACTACTATACTTCTTTCAAAATAATTAAATACCATAATTACTTAATCAAATATTTGATTTCTCATAAACACATTTTAAAAAAATATCTCTTTCTAAAAATATTCTAAACATATTAAAACTGCAAATTTATAAATTTGAAAGCTTTCTTAAAAAATTAAAAAAAAAATCCAGGAGAAAGCACACTTCACATTCTTTAAAATAAATCTCGTTATTCTTTAAACAATTCGCATTTCCTTTATAGATCACATTCCTAACATTTCAAATTATCAACAAATTTCTTGAATTTAATTACCTTTAAATTCTTTACTAGTGAATTTCTTTAATATCCTTTAAACCCAATTCATCTATTTATATTTAAAATTTTTAGGTTGTATTCTCCCAATCACAGTACAACACAATTAAAATTTCAATTTAATTCATCACAACATATAAATAGAACGTAGCATGTCAAGATCTAAACAAATTATCACAGAATAATGAATAAGGTATATCAAATAATATAAATTAATTTCTATTTATGAGGGGTCCAGTTGGATCCCTCCAACCTGTTTTCCCCTCATCCACAGATATTAGCACAACAATATATCGATTCAACTTGATACTAATTATCATATTCAACCAATCAAGCAATCATTCAATTATTGACTATTTAAATTAACTAATATTCCAGATGTGAGTGAGTTAAACTCACCTTGGGTTTCCGGCGAGCGTTCAAATTTAAATTAAATCGAACGACGTTCGATTTAACCTAAATTTTTACTTTCCCGGAATGATTCCAGAACTGCACCACTACGTAGTGCTCGTCTCTGCGATCCCGGCATTTCGTTAGAGGAAAGTAATCAAAGCTTCACTTTCATCATCTCCCTCACGCGCTTAACTACAGGCTATCACGAACCCAAAACCACGACCGCCTTGACCAAAATCGCACTCCACCCGACACATCAAGGACTCGATCAACACCCACCATGATGACGCGCGTCGCGAGCTCCATCTCTGGCCAGAGCACGGCCAGGTTTGATCATCACCATAGCGTGAAAAACGAGGACGAACGGCTGCACTTCATCGCGCGATTATGACCACCATGTCACACGATAATCGATCTCCTCCGTTGGATGTGTAGTACTCGACGAGTGCTACAATTCTCTAGTTGGGAGATTTCGAAAATAATGCATGGATTGATCGATAATTGGGGAGGAAGGTAGACAATTTTCGGCCATTGAATGGTAATAGTCGGCGGCCTGAAAATGAGACTAGGGTTTAAGGAAAAGGGGATGTATATCTCTTATTTAAATATTATTCTTCAATGTTTTAACGACCAATGCAACGAACTCCAAATCTCACGTATCAAAAGATATTCCTTGGGTTTTTCCGCGTTCCAAACACAATGGGACAGGTTTCGGAAGTTAATACGGCCATATGTGCGAGTTACGGAATTAAACGATCAATTTAAAATTAAATCGATTAGGATATTTTCTATGCGTTTTAAGCTGCCGGGGTCAAACGACAACTTCGATTGCTACAAAAATTGAAATCTGATAATAACTAACTATCACGGATCCAATGGAACTAGTTTCGTCGAATTCCGAGACTGTGCCCCGGAAGGCTATTTTAACTCGTCTATTAAATCGAGCGATTTCCAAAATCGTCGAAATCATCTAAAATTTCACTTTTAAAATTTTACTAACTCTATTATAACTCGTATGAATTTTATATTCACATTAGAAATCATTTTGGTTCAGTTTAAATCAAAATCTGATTATTTGTATTATTATATTATTAAATTAATATAAAATTCCAAATTCAATTTATTAACTTCTAATTTCATCCAACAGTCCAATATTATCATTCAAATCCGATTAAACTTAAAATAAACTTTAGAATCTATTTTTATATCTATTTACACTCAAAATTACCAATTTCCCCAATTCTAATATTAAATTATTAATATTCGAATTTCAATTAAATTCCCGTAATAAAGTTTTTACCAATTTTGTTAATTTAACCAAAGTCTTTTATTTTAAAATTTAAATTAGAATACATATTCAACATTTAAATGAATTAAATGTTCAAATCTAGCGACCCAAAATTCCGGGTCGTTACATTAATAGATTTTGAAGTAAAAGGGAGTATATTGGAAATCAATTTGGAAATTGATTCAAGTGTTAGAAATTGAAAATTTCAAGAAGAATGTGAAGAGAAGTATATTTCTCTTGATAGCCATGTACATTTTCAAAGTAAGTTTATAAAAAATAAGATAAAGGTTTTAATGTTGTTTTAAAAAAGTATGTTCTTGGAAATTTATTATTTCTAAATGTTTAAATTCTAAAGTAAATATTTTTTTCAAATCTATTATCGTAGTCATTATTTAGAAGGTAACTTAGTGTTTTGTTTTAAGAGTGAGAACCTAGTTTATATTTTATAAAGTAACCTTATTTTCAAATATTCATATAGTATATATTTTTAATCAATTATTGAAGTAGTTTTAATTTAAATATTTTAAAGTAAACTCTAAAGTAAGTATTTTGTTTAATCTATTATCGAAATAATTATTTAAAGAATGATTTGGTATTTTGTTTAAAGAAGAAAATCTAATGTATACTTATAAGGTAACCTTATTTTAATTATTTCTAAAAGTATTATTATAAATTAAGTATTGAAGTAATTTTTCTAAATTAAATGTTTAACATATTTTTCAATAAAGTGTTTTAAATTATTTTTAAATCTAAAGTTTGTGCTTGGTGATTTCAGTAGAAATAGAAATACTTGGAATTTATTTTGAAAAAGGAAGATAGTTTGAAACTGTTTTCAAAGGATTGGAATTGAAATATATATTGTAAAGGTATTTTTGGGGTTAATAAATAATTTGGGAAATTATTTATTGTTTGATGGTTGTTTGTGAATGTTAATTGATAGTTAAATAACCGACTATCAATATTGGCCAAATGCGTTGATCGTTTCGAAGAGACCGGGATCGAGATTTATTTCTCGAAAACCACTTATATCCGGTTTGTTCGTTTTCGTGGAAAACGAGTTTGGATTCGAAGATGGAGCAGTGAAGTGCAAGGTCTAGTCACTACTAATCCTGATGATATTTCCAAAATGGATGTAGTAGGAATAGTGCCTTCGGTTCCGTTCGAACCCGGGACGGACTTGTATGGATGAATGCTTTTGGTACATCGTCAGGTGGGCGATGGGTATTTTAAGGGATATGTTCTAAAAAGGTAACTCTTAGCCTCAAGCCTCATCAAATGGGAATGACTGAAAATCAGGGGTTATGCAGTAAGGCTAGGTGGGTAGCACCCAAGCAGGGTGAGGTCATTCCTGTCCAGATGTCCCTTTTTATTTCGTCTTAGTGGGCGGTTGTTGATCCCAACCGCGGAGTGATCTCACTCGAGATTATCCAATAAGGGGTAGTCCCGGCCTTGTGTTGCAAGGGAGCGTGCGTACTCCTCGGTGTTGTGATCTAGACCGCGTACTGTGACAGGTGGTACCTCAGTGCCTAGTCATTGGTTGGAAATCCATTCTCCCTACGAGCCAGTACGAGTTTTGTTTATATTACCCACTCTGTGGCTAGTAGCTAGAATTTAATAATGTAACAATTTCGGCTATTTTATAAGTATTTGTATATAGACCCTATTATAATATCAGAGGATTTCTATAAAAATTATTTTAGCTATCGTAAGGTAAAAACCCGACATGTTTATTTGTGGCGTGGTCTTACGAGATGCTTTTGTTTTCAAAGGATTTTTGAAACTTTAATAATCAATTGGGTGTGATTTTCTCACGCTGGTATTCCAGACTGACTCGGGTGTTATTTAACTGTAATGCTCGGGTCAGACCGAGTATTATATGATACAGGATTTGATGTCGTGGAGTTCAGTAGATGAGCTGGATGACGATACGTACTCCCGTACTCGTTTAAATATATTCTGATGTGTTGTGTAGTTGTGTATCCAATTGTATGTTATTGATGTTGAGTTGTGATTGATGTACTCTGATGGTGTAATATATGAACAGATATATTTGTTTTGGTGTAAAGATATGTTAATATCTATTATATTTTATTCCACTGCGATGGTTAGATTCTAATGTTGATTTCTATTTTCTTCTTCTACCTCTTCTTCTTTAACCAAATGGTTTGTATTTCTATACAACTTGAGTTGATTTAGCTAGAATAGTGTGACTCAAGGGGTACGGATTTGCGGGCTGTTACAATAGTCGTGTTTCCGCACTTGGCCGTCGTTTTTCCACGGAATGGTTTATACTCTAGTCTATGGTCGGGGACATAGTGCATTCTAGTCCACGGTCGGGGACTTATAGTTTTTGACGTGGGCAGTCGTGTTTCCGCCCGTGGAGGTCTTTTTTCCACCGAATAGTTTATACTCGAGTCTATAGTCAAGGACTTAGAATGCTCTAGTCTGTAGTCGGAGACTTAGAGTTTTTGTCGTGGGCAATCTTCTTTCCGCCCATGGCAGCCATTTTTCCACCGAATGTTTATACTCTAGTCCGCGATTGGGGACTTAGAGTACACTAGTCTGCGGTCGGGGACTTAGAGTTTTGTGGTTGGCAGTCATGTTTCCTCCCGTGGTGGTCATTTTTCCGCCGAATGGTTTATAATCTAGTCCGCAGTTAGGGACTTAGAGTTTTTGTCATGGATAGTCATTTTTCCGCCCATGGCAGTCATTTTTTGCCGAATGGTTTATACTCTAGTCCGTAGTTGGGGACTTAGAGTACCCTGGTCCGCAGTCAGGGACTTAGAGTTTTTATCACGAGCAGTCATGTTTTCGCCCGTGGCAGTCGTTTCTCCGCTGAATAGTTTATACTCTAGTCCACAGTCTGGGACTTAGAGTTTTTCTTGTGTGCAGTTAGTCATACCCATTTTTTATTTATACTTCAGTTGCAAAGTCGAGGTCAGAGCTGTCGAGCGAAAGGTCGAACCATGTTTATCCATGGAATGGGATTCTGCCCCTAGCATCAAGGATGAAATTTGACTAATGGATGGTCGATTCTCGTACGCTTGGTGATTGTAGCTCTTATAATCAAGTTAATAAAGGAGGTACATGAGGGATGGTTGGATCACATCCATGCTGGGGTTTATATAAAATCTTGTACAATTTGCTTCATATTCTTTTTAGCCAACAGAGGTAGAGAGTTATTGAGTGGATAATTAGGTCACATCCATTTCAGGGTGCAGTCATGTCCATGTGTTGAGAGTTGTGGTTGATGAGTAGGCAGTCCATACGGCTACTTCAAGTCGGGCTTTCGAACTTCCTCTTATGTTTGGAGCAGGAGTTGATGTGTAGACGATCAAATCACGTCCACTCTAGTTAGATCCTGGCATCACTGAGCTTAAGGAGAGGCATATGTATTTTTTCGAACTTTATTTTATGGCCCAAGGAGTGGATGATCAGGCCACATTCATTACAAGCCTTGCTTAGGTCTCCAAGTCAAAGATGGAGGTCGATGAATGAACGGTCTATCATGTCCGCTTTATATTGGGTTCTGACCATGAGGAGCATTTCCATATCTAGTCCTTGGCCCTAAATCAGAGGCACATGGTTGCTGATGACGGTCGAATAACGCTCATCTAGATGAAACTCCACAGGTTCGGTCACGGTCTGCTGGGATTGGCCGGTGGCCAACTCTGAGTACTTGGTCACTTGCATCGTTTTGGAAGTAGTTTAGTTCAAGTTGGTCATAGTTCAAAGCACAATTGAAATTGAAATAATTCAAAGAAGATTGGAATAAATCTCATTAATAAGTGAAGCAGCATAGTGTGCTCACTATTCACTTTGCCCCTAGCTCCTTTTAGTGGGATGTTGTCCGTCAGCGGTCCAATTGGTAATCAGAGTTCTTTATTAATAGGCATCGAATGTTTCCTACCAGCCATTCTGTAGGACTTTCATATACTATTAAAGCTTTCCTTTCCGATCAGCTTTCTGATCACATCTTGGAGGTTTTAGTAATCGCCAGTGTAAGGACCGTGCTCATCTTGGAATATACAACATTCCCTGGATTTTCTCTGGACTCCGGTGGACTCTCTCGAGGCTGTTTTTTAGTACTACTCTAACTCATGAGTCTCCAAGTAGATGTTATCGGTTGAATCTTTCAAAAGAGTATATGAGTTGAATTTTGAGATCCCGGGTTATCTCCTGGAATCTGAGCCCTTAGCTAACGGGCCCGTATTTTTATTTCTCCTAGTCTGCTCAACCTCCTCCTTGCTTAGTTTCCGATTCACTTTATAACAGAGACGATCCAAGGTCGTAAGAGGCTCTCTAACTAATTAGCTTTCAAAATTTGTCTGGGGGTTGATTCCCCTCATCAACGCCATTAGTATGATATCCTCAGTAGCATCTGAAATAAACTGGATAATGACATCACATCCTCGGTGTGAGTTGCATGCGTACTAAACTGCTCAACAAACTTCCGATCTAGTTGATTGAATCACGAGATGGATTAGGGCAATAATTGCCTAAATCGCATGATAAATACACCTTTGAGGAATATAGGAATTCATGAGATGTAGTCCAGGGTCAGTTTTCCCTGAGTAAACCGATTTGATTGGTATGTTGAATCTCCTCGGATATATTACAAACTGAACGACTTTAATGAATAGGCTTTGACTGAGGAGATGCTTTAGTCATTTTCAATCTGATTTTTTTTGTTAAAGCAACTTGTCATGCCTGTGAATGATGTATGCATGCCCGAGATGTCAGCAAAGCAAGATGGACTGGTATTGATGGATTAATGGTAAGTTACTTGGAGTCGGACCTCAGAAAATTTGCTATTTGCTTGGAGTCAGCAATTGGTTTGCTTGGAGTCACTGAATTTGAAGTGCTGGGTCAGTGAAGAATGGTGCTCGGAGTCATCTTTGCATTTTCTTGGAGAAAATCTTGATTTTACCGAGTTTGGCTTTGGGCCAAAATTTCTTGGATTTTCTTAGAGCCACATCACCTATGTTCTCTAACCTTTAAGAGCATCGTTTGAGTAGCGGTTGCTTTTCCGTTCCTTGGTTGCAATTCAGAAGCTACTGCTTGATCCTCTATGCCCCGGTTAGTCATATGACATAAGGGAAGTGGATAAATGTTCCATCTTTAAGTTGAGTTCCAAATCCAAAATGTAGTGAAAGCTGATATGGAAGATCCCTTTTATATCGATCCCTCTTATATCAATCCATTTCGATAGGGAAGTAATTTGTCCATAATTTGAGTGTACGAACTCCAAATGACTTGAAACTTCGAATGTAGCCTCATGGGGCCTTCGTCACTATGTATTGATCTTTCCATGTTTGGGACAAAATTGACGATATGTACCGATCCCCTAAGGAAAGTGATAGGCATTGAACCCCTGCCCAAGGGAGGCATTATTCCATACATAGGATATTATGGAGAGTCTATGTGTTGGCCTTGGTTGATTGTTGCTTCATAACATTGCCTGCGCTTGATCTTTGAGCTTAATAATCATCTCTCCAGGCTATCTTCCTCAATGATCGTCTAGTCTAACTGGTCCAGTTAGTCTGAATATAGTCGGGCCAAAATGCTGGATAACACGGTTAAAGAAGAAGTTCTGAAAAAACAACGTATCGACTCTTGATAGGATTATTTCAGTAACAGGTATATTTTTTATCTAATTTTTAATTCATATGAATATGCTCATATATGTTGTCGTATTCTATTTTATATATTCAGCCATAACTAGTTCAAAAAAAATTTTGTAAAAAAATATATTTTTATTTTAAACTTTGTAATATGTATATATATTAGTTTGACTATATAATACACACATATATATATATATACATAAATATATTAAATATATATGTTTGGATTATTTATAAAATAATTAATTTTTCAAATCCGAAAGAATACATATATTATTTTATATTATTCATATATAACCAATTTGAAAAATTAACTTTTCGTAATTATCTTCTTTCATTTTTTTAAAATTAAATTACTTTATTTTTTGGTTTACGATCAAAAATTTTAGTAAATTATATAAATATACACGTGTGTGTATTTAATATACATACATTTAATTTTATTAGTAAAAAAATTAAACTAAAAAAATTAAATGTTTTGCATTGTAGTAAAATAGCTTTTTTTTATTTAATATACATGCATATATATAGACAATTTTACCAAATCAAATGAATTATAAAAGTTAAAATTTAAAATATACGTGAGTGTGTGCGCGCGCGTGCATGCGTAGTCAAATAAAATATTTAATAAAGAAAATTCTTGCGACAATAATAATAAAATAAAACATATATATTTTTTTAGCAAGGCTAGTCGATTTTATAGTGGGTCGTCCACTTGTATAAATAACATTTGAGAATAGGTGTTCGACACAGACACCAGAACAGCTAAAAAGAAGAAAAAGCAATACAGGAACTAGACAGATGAACCTTTACTAATAAACTATGGACATCTAGTCCCCTTCATCATCACTTCTGTCATCAGTAGAAACAGGTCCCATAACATGCATATACCTAGAAAAAAGCAACGTCATGTATGGTACATAGTGCATACAATCACAAGAGTATAAATATTTCATATCCCAAATTTTATCCATTAGAACAATCTTACTGCATTCACTTGCTTCACCTTCCGTAAATATGGTTAAACCATCACTGTCAAAATGATACATTGAATACGATCTTTACCTTCACTACCAACAAACATATGGAAGCTATCACTTTCCGGTTTGTATCTCATTTTAGAAACTTCATGATTCCAAGAATGATTACTATGTTGCCAATAGAAAGTACATATATAAATAGTGGCCATAGCAACCTCACACAATGTCTAAAAGATACCGTAATAGGATCGAGGACCAAATGCGGAACATCCAACTAACTCCTCAGCCAATGGAGTAGGCTTCAGAACCAACTTTCTAGTCAAAGAAGAAGGAAGAGGGACCTTAGCAAGTAATGGAGGAGGATCGTCTAACTTGCCATGCTTACACGAATCAACCATATGACCAAACGAGCAACACGCCGAATATCAGGCTTCCAACTTAGTGTACATCAACAATTGCTACATGTCCTGAAGAAGGGGAAACTCTATGCTTGGAAGGCAGTGACCATATCCAGTGTAAATTCAATAAGAGCCTTGGCATAAAAAAGCTTTTCCTAGCTACCGCATTCTCATCAAAACACTTAAATTTGCATACGAGGCTTACAAGCCAGTCTAAACCAATTATTGTTTGTAGAAATGAAGGTATATAAGAGAAATGAGCCTAGACAGGAATGGATAAGACTTTCTCCCTAGCACTATCAATAGTCACACTCCAAGCAGTAATAACAGACATGTTGCCTCTCCTCGGGCTAAGAGAATTTAGATTAAAACATAGAGTTGTCATAGTGCAACTGCAAACCACCTCTAAGCTTCCAATTACGACAACAATAGTCTTAAACAATGTAATAAGCATGGTTAGAATCAAAGAAAAAACCTACCAAATAGCCTGACCAATAATCAATCCCACCTTGAATAACCTCCGGAGGAACCATAACTCCATCAGCATCTATCATATCAAAAAAGCGAGGCATGTAAACGCCAGCGTTTCTCAACAACAAGTGAAACAAGAAAGTTCAATTATGCACCATAGAAGGAGAAGTTATAAGGTTAATGTTTATCTCATTGGATTTATGTACTTAAGAAGAAGTATTAACTTGCGAAGCTTGAGCAATGGGTTGCAAAAACACATGTACAACATATTGCGGAACAATGGGCTTTGTATTAACCCAAACATCAATCGGGTGCCCTAAAGTAAGTATAGGTGGTGCTACATCAACTTTAACCAAAACCACGTAAGCTACGATGGCATTACATTCACCTAAGGAAGTAAAAGAATTTGCCCAACACACTGAAGGTTTACTAGAGCCTTCAGCCAAAAATGCAGTAATAAAGGAGTCGTCACATACCATTTACGGTATAGATTTATCAACAAAGGAAGGCGCAACCGAATCAATGGCAGAAACCAAAGCCATGAACAAGTTAGACAAATCGAATTGACCTTGAACCACCGACGTAGCACCCAAGGTTATGAAATTACCAAGTTCCAATGGAATGGAAGTTACTACAATAATCGAAGCGGTAGAAAACGAAAGCAGTAGGAAATCAACAGAAGCATAAGCTAGTTATATATATATATATATATATATATATATAAGTCTAAAACATTTAAATTTTGAATTTTGAATTATATATGAATAGTTAATATATATGCATATATTTTATTTAATATACATATGTATGTATATCCTTTACAGCAGATATTTTATTTATAATATACATACATGCATGAATATGTACATTATTTAATTTTTATACACACGCACATATAAGTTTTATATTTAGATATTAAATTATAAAAAAATTCGACGATTGAAAATTATTATCATTTTATTCATGCACACTTAGGACAATTTATGTTCAATATCAAATATTATATATATAACACACTTAGACATCTTATTGAGACAGGTGGTCAATTTTCCCCATAAACCCTGGATTGAATTATATGTATATATTACCGTGGTGTCCATATAAGTAATATTAATATCATAACCTATAAATTGAAATAAATTAATAGATTAATTTAAATTAAATTATCAATAAATTTATTTTAAATATTAATATTAAATATTTCAATCAAATCAAATAAACTAAATTATTTCAAAACTTTATATTAATAGAATATTAAATTAGTATAAACAAAATATTACTTACACAAACATAAGATCTTATGAAATTTAATAAAAAGTAAAAGTTTTGAAATCGCCCTGCTAACACCGCTACCAGTGCACTTTATCCAATAACAACAACTTGACTAAGAAAGCGAACTCTTCTTTTCTAGAAACGATACTTGGAGAAGTTCACCTTTAGATGCCATCGCCTCAATATCTCAAGCTTTACTTTAAAATACTACTTATTTTCATACTAAATACTTAAATAAATGAGAAAATCATCTACAAAGACCACCATGAACATATTCATCTGCTCCCAAATATTCAAATCGTTGGATCGAAAAAATAAGGTGTGGCATTGGTTAATTCAAACAGCATAACTTACTACTTAAATAATCCGTTTAGCATGCAAAAAGTAGTCTTCATATCGCTGTGACTTGCCACTATCATCTAATGAAAACCAGTGGCCAAGTCAAGCTAGAAAATTATCTTGGCTCCTACAAGCCAATCAAATAAATCATCAATATAAGGCGTATCATCTTATTCAACTCTCGATAATCGAGGCATAGCCGTAATGGACTATCCACCTTTATGGAAAAAACTATCGGTTCTCCCCAATCTAAGATATTTCTATTGATAAAATCCTTCTACAACACCTCAAAAACTTGCTTGTCTAGCTCCCTTCACTCTTAAAGAGCCATATGTCAAAGAGGTAGCTCTACCGCTTATATAACTACAACCGCAATTGCAATATCCCAATGCCCAGCTTAAACACCTTATCTCTTCTTTTAAAGCCTCATAGCTATGAACTGATCTTTCAAAGCCAGCTGTCTACGTGGAATCTCTACCACATAGACATCTACAACTACAATAGCAATACTCCAATGCCCATCATCGCTCCCTATTTAGTCTCCCATTGTTATCTCTTCTTCATTCACTTTAACAACAATGATACCCATGAATTTAAAGCATCTCATTGTTGTTTCTAGTAAATAAAGCTTCCTTCTACTAGTATCATCTTATCCTAGCATCCTAAATATTCACTTACATGTTCATAGCCATGCCTTACAAATAATTTAGTCCCAACACAAGTTTTTCACCTATATTTTAGAAATCTCCACACAACTTTGAAACATTAAAGGTAGTTGGTTGTACGAAGACTACTTTTGCTCACTATATAGATGTATCTAGGTAACGTTAGCTTGAGTTCATGCTTGGAGATCCCTTTAGAACCATAGGGGTACATTCACATTAGGAACCATTAAGCCTGCTTCTCATGTGCCAATTTTAATGTTGTTATCCATTACAAAAATATGTCAATGGGTTTTTTGAGAAACTACCCAAGATAGTAAACATAACTAGAAATAAAGTGATGCTTGTGAATATGTACTATACTTGGTGTGTGTGTGTGTGTGTGTGAGTAAATATGCAAACATGCAGTCATAATACATTCTTAACCTGTAGAAACCAAGTAACTTAAGCTTTGATGCCAAATTTATTAACCCGCTACTCACAACACTTTGATTCCTAATTGACACAAATATAAAAGTCGTAAGTAGTGGATCATTGGGGTTAGATAATATAAAACAAACACTATGCTATCTGTTTTAACTTTAACATTCAAAACTCGGTATGGAAGGAATAAAATATGATACCATACTTATAATAGAATATTTAGATCATACTAGATAATAGTCATAAGTGTTATTGTAGTCAACCAAAATCACATTTTATGTGCAAATGGTTCAACATAAATAAATAAACTGAATAGTAGGAGATATCCTAATGAAATATGATAATTCCATCTAGTTGCCACCATTTTCATCATGTACAAAGTATTCCATTAATATCCTGTCAACCTATCAAAGCTTAATAAAAAAGAGAATATAGATGAGATCAGACATATGCCTTTGAGAGTAAGAAATATTACTAAGCATATATATAGTTAACATGCTAGAAGTAAATGTTATGGACTACTACTATACTTATCATATCTATGTCAACTATGCGCATATATTTAATTAGTATATGTGGATTTTATAATAATACATCAATGTAACTCACATTAAATATGCTTAAGCTAAGATGTCCTAAGGAAAATAGACATAAGCATGTATCTAGATAACAACGACCAACATCCCAATGATGGTATGTGTTCACAATCAATAAGTTGGCTTACATCGATTACATGATTCAAATATAATCATAGAAAAAGATCGGTCAACCATCTAATCTTCGCAGACCATCGGTGATTCACTGGATATAATCTAAACTATAAATTAACTGTACTGAACATTTAGATGAATATCACCCTCTCTCTTCGATTTCCATACCCCATATGGGCAGCTTATGACACCTATAGTAACCAACTGGAGGAATACTGAAGCATTATCAAAATCTAGCATAATTGTCTTAGAACAATGCATTACTAGACTCATTAATGTCAGACATATCATATGACACTACTATATGGTTTACCACACCTTAATGTCATTACATGACCTATACAAAGCACTATTAATTATTTATGTAAGATTATTAGGGACCAAGTTATCATTGTCCTAAAAAAAATCATTCAAATGTTTTTAACCGACAAATTCAAACATTTGAATTCCTATTCAGACATCTGAATTCATAAGCCACACATCTAAATGCCAAAAGGATTATTTCCTTAAACTTTTCAGTTAACTAAATATAAATTCATCGTCTAACCATTAAATCTAAGACGGTTGAATGGAAGTTAAAACATATGAAATCTATCGATTTGCACTATAAACTTACAAGTTTTTATTTGTTATTTTCAGACAGTTTGATCATTTCATCCCAACGTCTGTTTAACTATTGCGACAACTGCACCTCCTAACACACCGAAGCAATGCCTAGGGTGACTTTCAGACTTGCATCAATGCTAAGATGTATGAGCTATCGGGTTTTAAACATTATAGAGACCACAAATATAAGGATAAAGTCTAAGACATTCTACACTTTTAGATCTCATAGTGGAAGGCAAAAAATATATGAATATAGAAAATAATCATCTCAAAAAATATCACAGAAAACTAGTCTTAAAACATACGTAGTCATAATCAAGAGTTTACCGAAATATGACATATAATCTGATAAATAATAAGTAAGATAAATAGTTACATCGAGGGTAATGCAAAATAATAAGCAACTTCACTTCCAAGTTCGCCTCTCCATGTACTAATTATTAGGACTATCATGTACAACCCTATCATCCTATAGTGGAAAGGAGTGGATTAGAAAAAAGTCCGGTGGATGAGCGACAACATTAATATATGGTGATCACATGCAGTTGACTTCATTAATACTCTATCTAACCTAGGATATTCTACTGTGTTTATAAACTACTTACTACGGTAGGTTTCGTTAACCTAGGGCTATTATTAGCACCAAACTTGGTCACTAACACACAATCGTCGATGAAAGCACCAACTAACATTCACATATAATAGATAGAGTGTATGTAGTGTAATGACCTGTGAATTTTAAATGTTTTAATAATGTGATTAATTGAATTTTCGTGAAATTTTAAATATAAAATTTTGATATAAAAATTTAATATTTGGAATACGTCTGTTTTAACATAGCAACTGGTAAATTTTCATCTGAAAATATGGAAGTTTATTTTTATTGTGTAATTCTATTTCAATTTATATCAGTTAATATTTGATGATAATAAAATGTTTTCCAAAACTGAATATTTTTACATAGAAAAATTCTAAATCATCTTTGACCGAGACGTCATTTTTCGTTTTTTCAAATTCGGACTTCTTTAGCTCCGTCGATCTTAATTTTCTGCGTTTTTACTTCATTTTCCGCTAGTAGAAAATTCGAATTTTTATAATTCAAATCGTACCACTGATATCCGTATGGCGTTTTGATCGTCTCGTCGTTCTGATTTCTACGATATATTCAATTGTCAAATTCGGAGTCCGGTACGCAGAGTAATATGTGAAACAGATATTCGTACCGGTATCCATTTTAGTCATTTCATTTCTGAGTCCTTTTGTTTCCTTCGTCTATTCGTTTCCAATCTTGCAAGCAGTAAAGCCACTAGTCATTATTATTACCAACTATTCCCAACTATTCATTCTTCTTCCTTTTATTTTATTTTTCGGTTCTCTGTCTATTACATTCTTTCATGAAAAAAATAAATTTAATAAATAAGACAATGGAAGTGTAATTGACAACATCTACTCCTCTCAAGTGTAGAAACCCATCCTTCTTCCTCCTCTCTCTCTCCTACCACCCATTCCTCCTCATCACTTCACCTCGCAATCGGCCTCCTCCACGTTAGCCACTCAAGCTCAGCTGCGATGGCATTATTTTTTGCCGAGCTCGGCAAAAAAAAAACTAGCCGTAGACCTCCCACGCGACCAGACTCTTCCGACCCCGATTCCACCTTGCTTCGACTTCACCGAGATCCGCCTTTTTCGCTTTGCAAGTGCTGCCTCTTCCTTGTACCACCGTCTATGCCATCCTCAAACCCAGGCTGAGACCATTGCATCCCACTGATCTCCTCGTGCATGCTGCAGCGTTGAACACCCCGCCAACACCATGCCGCCTTCCATCCCCTCCTTGCTTTCTCTGTTGTTCGGCAAAGAAAAAAATGGTATATATTCTTATTATATTCAATTCTTCCTTCTATCTTCTACTATGTTTTCTTCATTGCTTTGAGAACTTGATTTTTGTTATACTTAAATTACATATGGTTATATATATATATATATATAGCTTTATCATAACAGTCTTCATTTTTCCATTTCCTGTCTTGTTTTAAACCGAATATTTTGAATACTATATTTCTTTATATAGTTAATCTACTGATGTATAATATATAAGTTCTGTTTATTTTTTTTGTATAACAGTTTATATATATATATATATTATATTATTTGATCTGTATGTTTATATGCTAAGAGTTATTTATATATATGTTGTTGTATAATGTATAGATTCCTATTATATGCCAGCAACGTAAGGATGAGTGTACTATTTATATGTATAGATGTTATCCAAGGCTTTATATTTATGCTAGTTTTAAATATACCAGCAACTTGTACTGTTTAAATATATATACTAAGAAATTGTTTTAAAATATATTGCTTTATGTTGTGTATGTGTTGTTATAAAAAAATCAGTTCGGTATATATATTTTAGTATATTTGGTTTTGGTTAAAGTCTGCACGTATTTAATTTCAAGCATTGAGTTGCATAGATCTGTTTATATAATAGGCGGCTGGAAAGTATAGAATACATCAATATATTTGTGAGTTATAATATAATGCTTTGTAAATGTTTATAGTAAAATACGAAGATAGGTCTGCATGTTTACAATCTTAAAAGATAGTTGATATAAATCTTAAGATATGTTAGTACTTTATTATGAATTTTGTATTAACTATATATATAGTACGTTGATTTATTCCTGTATATGAAGATGTTTACATTTTTTTATGCATAGGTTATATACTAGTTTACTTTTATAATTAATTTGTGTTATGTTTAAGTTTAATTATATTAATATTTTCTGGGTGGAAGTATATGCGTATAAGAATAAATTGTTAGATTTATAGATGTTAGTATATTTATACGTATGATCTAGTTTCAGTGTATATGTGAATTTGGATTTTTGTGTGGGTGTATGTGTGTGTATTTTATTTTGGTATTAAAGTTACATTTTATTTTAAAATAAATATGTATATCTTACTTTAGCATACACTTGAGTTTAAAAATATGATTCTATATATATAGTTATATATAAGTTCACTTATATCAATTATCTTCATCAATCCAGTCTGATTTATTTTGTTGATTCCTTTTTATCAGGTTTGTCTACAAATTCGCATTCAATCGTGCTTCGTTTTGGAAATCGTGCTTGGGTTGTAACTACTCTCATTGTCAAATATCTCTAGCCACAAAAGGTGAGCAGTCACTCACGATTAACGTTCTTTTATTTATTAAATTTGATTTCAATTGAAACGACAATTGAAATATGCTGCTGTTAGTTATTTACACTGTTATATATATGCTATTACCTGTATCAGTTCACCTGTGACATATGACATCATTATCTGTTATGTATATTGATGATATATGCCTGTTATATTATTATATTTGTTATCACTTTGCAAGTTCCCTGTTAGTATAGAATTCACTATGGGTTGATACACACCCAAACGATCTATAGAATATGAGAAAATCGTTATGGGTTGAAATGATTAACCCAAGTGATATTCATTGAATTAAATTTGGGATTACGGGTTGAAATGATATATATATATATACGTATATATATACATACATATATATATATACACGTATATACTTAAATTGCAGATATAAATGAATAAATATCCACATCACTTGACCATAGGATAGATAATTATATACAAACACAGTTGGTCTTTATATAAATATTTTGAAAATGATTTCTGTGGTTTTGGAAAGAAATATATTGTTTTATGTAAATATTGATTTCAGATATTATATAATTGTTATTTTATATATAGTTAAATTCTTGATTTTAAACTATATATAAACTGGCTTAATATAAAATAAGTTTAATAATTTTTTTTTTAAAATATAATATGATTAAGTATTTATTTAAATTATATTTTAATATAGAGTTTATAACGATTTAATAAAGTAAGGATGAGAAGATAGATTTGAAATTGATTTGAAATGGTATTTAATTCAGAAATATATTTAATTAGAAATCGATTTGGAACTTACTGAATTTGAGATTCTTAAAGAATATAATGTTATAACTTGATTTTGGTTAAGGTGATTTAAATGAATATTTCAAGTTTAAATAAGTTGAAGGAATATTTTGTTTATTTGTAATTTGGGGTTTTATTTAATTAATATTGGATATATTAAGTGAATATTTCAAAACTAAATAAAAATAAAGTTAAATTAAGATATATATACGAAACTATCAACTTTAGTTTTGAGATTGTAAAATATTTAAAGCTTTGGAATATATCAATATTTAAATGGTTTATTTGTGGTTCAAATCTGTATTTGAATTCGATATAATGTTTATTGAGAACTGAATTGATTGAAATTGATGTTTGAGAGTTGACTAAATTTGAAAATTTAGAATTGGTGTTGATTTGGAATTGATTTGTGAAATTTGAGAAAGTTATTTTACTATATAAAGTATTTTTAAATTTTATTTAAAACTATTTATATATGTTACTTTATAAATTTATTTCATATAAACTATTTTAATATAAATTATTTTTTATACAAATTATATTAAATTATAACTATTTTTATATAAACTATTATAAATCATAAACTATTTTATTATAGATACTATTATTTATATTTAAACTGTTGATTCCAGTGATTTATTCTGATATTGTATTTGACTATTGTATTCGATACTTATGTTGTAACTTATTTAACTCTGTTATATATATAATAGCTTCATGAACTACTATTCATTTTGTTTCCGCTGCATATTGTTATATTGCTCTATGTCTGTGATTCTGTGATTATTTATTTACTGTATATGCCGAGTTTGTCCAAATATAAACTTACAATCTGGTATTTTGAGCAATTCAATTCCGGCATGTTTGGATGCGTATAGTTGAAAATATCAGGTCGTTACATTTGGTATCAGAGCTTTGGCTCTAGGTAAAACTTAGCATATATGGTATATTAACTTTCAGGATCACTTTCGTTCGAGCTTGAATTTCTTTCTCTTTGATTCGAATTTCCTTTGAATTTTGGAACGTTTCTCTCGGTTCCACAATCCATTCGTGTCTCTCCCTATTCGTATTCTTTTTATTCTGGAGTGGCCTATAACTCCACTTCGAATGATCTCTATAATAAATCGGCGATCGATCCAATCTTCGAATGATTTGTAAAGGGGTAAACTCCTTTACAGTAGGCATTGATTTACCGAAAATTTCTGTATCATCAGTCTACAATGCTATCTATCCCCTATTATACCTGAATTTTTATCTCTTGAGATCAAATGGTTATTTACCTCGGAATTCTGCACCGATCTTATTCTTGAAGTCTCGGTTGACCAGGTTAAGGTTGCCCGCGATTTAATTAACTTATTCATTTTCCTATTTTGATTATTTAATCATCTTATCTCTGTTTCGAACCTATCTTCAAATCAAAATTCTTTTTGACTTGAGTCCATCAAATTTGAATCTCTATCCTTGCTTTGAAATCCATTCTTGTCTCGTCGAGCGAGGAAGTGTATTTGTGAATTAATATTAAAAATGTTTTATAGATGTATATTGTGTTGTTTGAGTTGTTGATGTTGATTTGGGTTTTCGATTGATTCTTCTGATCAACACTATCGATAAGATTTCCAAAACACTTGAACAGAACAAACTGACACAAAATTGTTTTCAAATTTGGTAAATAAAATAATTTTGTATGATTACAATGTATATAAGTATAATTTTTTGAAATTTAACTATTAAATGAATTGGTTGTCAGAAAAAAGATATTATTTGATTTTCTTTTATTGTTTTGTAAACCATTGATTTTACCAACATCATAAATAAATGAAATTATAAACATGGTTTATATTAGATTTGGAATTTAAATGAATTTAAAATTTGAGAATTTAATTCCTGATGATTTCAAACTTTGATTTTAAATAAAGTGTATAATATTCAAAGTATTTTCAAATAAAAATTATTTTCAATAAATTTAAAGATTTAAATCACCGCTCTCCTACTTTGTCGCTGGAAAATAATTTCGGTGATGACGGCCGCATCATCGACATTCATTTTCGAGTTTCGAAGTGGAGAGACCATTCTGTAGCCTTGCTACACTATTATATTGGAAATTAAATTGATTTGAATTGCTGAAGTATGACTGGACTTATAATACAAGTATATATTTATAGATTTGATTTGACTTATATATATTTGCCTCCAATGATTTGAAGTGAAATCAGAAATTTAATTCTTAAAAGATGTTTTCAATAATAAAACGAAATCAAAAATTTTGAATAAATATTTAAAGTTAAAATAATTGAATTAGAAAATTTTACTTGTATAATACCCAATTACATTCCAATATAACTGACCTAAACTATTCAGAAGTTGAACATGTAATTGGATAACATACAATAAAAATAATTATTACAAATAAGATTTGAGTGGTTATAATAAATGTTATACACCTAAATTTTAATTATAAAAATGTTAACAGAGATAAATAGAATAATAAGTTGATTGAATAAGGTAAATTAAATAAAATTTTGGTTGAAAGAAATAATTTGTAATAAACATTAATAAATTGAAATAGAATCAACTGACTAAATTATCTTGATTTTAAAAATCAATTGTTGAATATAAATAATTTAAAATTGAAATTTATATGGTTTAAATTAATTGTTTTATTTTGTAATTCAAGTCTATTTTCTTCTGGCTATTTCTATTCTCCTACCTCCTTCCTTTTCGGGGACGAAAAGTTTTGAGTGAGGGAAAGTGTAAGGACCCGTGAATTTTAACTGTTTTAATAATGTGATTAATTGAATTTTCATGAAATTTAAAAAAAAATTGAAATAAAAATTTAATATTTGGAATACGTCTGTTTTAACATAGCAACTGGTAAATTTTCATCTGAAAATATGAAAGTTTATTTTATTGTGTAATTATATTTCAATTTATATCAGTTAATATTTGATGATAATAAAATGTTTTTCAAACCTGAATATTTTTACATAGAAAAATTCTAAATCATCTTTTGACTGAGACGTCATTTTTCTTTTTTTCAAATTCGGATTTCTTTAGCTTCGTCGATCTTATTTTTCTACGTTTTTGCTGCATTTTCTGCTGTAGAAAATTCGAATTTTTATAATTCAAATCGTACCATTGATATCCGTATGCCGTTTTGACCGTCTCGTCGTGCTGATTTCTACAATATACTCAATTGTCAAATTCGGAGCCCGGTACGCGGTGTAATACGTGAAACAGATAATCGTATAGGTATCCGTTTTAGTCCTTTCATTCCTGAGTCCTTTTGTTTCCTTCGTCTATTCGTTTCCAATCGTGCAACCTGTAAAGCCACTAGTCATTATTATTACCAACCATTCCCAACTATTCATTCTTCTTCCTTTTTTTTGGGGTTCTCTTTCTATTACATTCTTTTATAAAATTTTTTTTTACAAATAAGACAATGAAAGTGTAATTGACAACATTTACTCCTCTCAAGTGCAGAAACCCATCCTTCTTCCTCCTCTCTCTCTCCTACAACCCATTCCTCCTCATCACTTCACCTTGCAACCGGCCTCATCCACGTTTTCCACTCAAGCTCAGCTGCGACGACATTATTCTTTGCCGAGCTCGGCAAAAAAAACCAACCGTAGACCTCCCACGCGACCAGACTCTTCCGACCCCGATCCCACCTTGCTTCGACTTCACCGAGATCCGCCTTTTCTGCTTTGCAAGTGCCGCCTCTTCCTTGTATCGCCATCCATGCCATCCTCAAACCCAGGCCAAGACCATTGCATCCCACCGATCTCCTCGTGTATGCTGCAGCGCCGAACACCACGCCAACACCATGCCGCCTTCCATCCCCTCCTTGCTTTTTCTGTTGTTCGGCAATGAAAAAAAGGGTATATATTCATATTATATTCAATTCTTCCTTCTATTACTATGTTTTCTTCACTGCTTTGAGAACTTGATTTTTGTTATACGTAAATTACATATGGTTATATATATATATAGCTTTATCATAACAGTCTTCATTTTTCCATTTCCTGTCTTGTTTTAAACCGAATATTTTGAATACTATATTTCTTTATATAGTTGATCTACTAATGTATAATATATAAGTTCTGTTTATTTTTTATATATAACAGTATATATATATATATTATATTATTTAATCTGTATGTTTATATGCTAAGAGTTATTTATATATATGTAGTTGTGTAATGTATAGATTCCTATTGTATATGCCAGCAACGTAAGGATGAGTGTACTATTTATATGTATAGATGTTATCCAAGGCTTTATATTTATGCTATTTTTAAATATACCAGCAACTTGTACTGTTTTAATATATATAATAAGAAATTGTTTTAAAATATATTGCTTTGTGTTGTGTATATGTTGTTATAAAAAAATTAGTTCGGTATATATATTTTAGTATATTTGGTTTTGGTTAAAGTCTGCACGTATTTAGTTTCAAGCATTGAGTTGCATAGATCTGTTTATATAATAGGTGGCTGGAAAGTATAGAATACAGTAATATATATATATATGTGTGTGTGTGTGTGTGTGAGTTATAACATAATGCTTTGTAAATGTTTATGGTAAAATATAAAGATAGGTTTGCATGTTTACAATCTTAAAAGTTAGTTGATGTAAATCTTAAGATATGTTAGTACTTTATTATGAATTTTGTATTAACTATATATAGTAGGTTGATTTATTCCTGTATATGAAGATGTTTTGATTATTTTTATACATAGGTTATATACTAGTTTACTTGTATAATGAATTTGTGTTATGGTTAATTATAATTATATTAATATTTTATGGGTGGAAGTATATGCATATAAGAATAAATTGTTAGATTTATAGATGTTAGTATATTTATACGTATGATCTGGTTTCAGTGTATATGTGAATTTGGATTTTTTTTGTGTGTGTGTGTGTATATATTATTTTGGTATTAAAGTTACATTTTATTTGAAAATAAATATGTATATCTTATTTTAGCATACACTTGAGTTTAAAAAGATGATTCTATATATACATTCCCGAACGATCTGTAGAATATGAGAAAATCGTTATGGGTTGAAATGATTAACCCAAGCGATATTCATTGAATTAAATTTGGGATTACGGGTTGAAATGATATATATATATATATATATATATATATATATATATATATATATATATATATATATATAAATACACACACACACACACTCGTATATACTTAAACTGCGGATTGAAATGAATAAATATCTGTATCACTTGACCATAGGATAGATAATTATATACAAACACCGTTGGTCTATATATAAATATTTTGAAAATGATTTCTATGGTTTTGGAAAGAAATATATGGTTTTATATAAATATTGATTTCAGATATTATATAAATGTTATTTTATATATAGTTAAATTCTTGATTTTAAACTATATATAAATTGGTTTAATATAAAATAAGTTTAATAATAAAGTTTAAAAAAATATATAATATGATTAAGTATTTATTTAAATTACATTTTAGTATAGAGTTTATAATGATTTAATAAATTAAGGATGAGAAGATAGATTTGAAATTGTATTTAATTCAGAAATATATTTAATTAGAAATCGATTTGAAACTTATTGAATTTGAGATTCTTAAAGAATATAATGTTTTAGCTTGATTTTGGTTAAGATGATTTAAATGAATATTTCAAGTTTAAATAAGTTGAAGGAATATTTAGTTTATTTGTAATTTGGGTTTTATTTAAATAATATTGGATATATTAAGTGAATATTTCAAAACTAAATAAAAATAAAGTTAAATTAAGATATATATGAAATTGTCAAATTTAGTTTTGAGATTGTAAAATATTTAAAGCTTTGGAATATATCGAAATTTAAATGGTTTATTTGTGGTTCAAATCTGTATTTTAAATCGATATAATGTTTACTGAGAACTGAATTGAGTTGAATTGATGTTTGAGAGTTGATCAAATTTGAAAATTTAGAATTGGTGTTGATTTGGAATTGATTTGTGAAATTTGAGAAAGCTATTTTATTATATAAAGTATTTTTAAATTTTATTTAAAACTATTTATATATGTTACTTTATAAATTTATTTCATGTAAACTATTTTAATATAAATTATTATTTTTATACAAACTATTTTAAATTATAACTATTTTTATATAAACTATTTTAAATTATAAACTATTTTATTATATATACTATTATTTATATTTAAACAGTTAAATGGGAAGTGTTATGATTCCAAAGCATTATGATTTCTAAATTTTGATTTCCAAAGTATTATGATTTCCAAGTGTTTGATTTAGAAAGTGTTATAACTTTGAAGTACTAAGATTTTGTAAATGGACATATTTGAAATGGATATATCTAAAAATGGAAATGGTATCGTATTTGGTTTTGAAATGGAAGTCATATCGTATTGATATGGTTTTGAAACGGCAATGATATTTTGGTTTTGAAATATAAATTATTTTGAAAGTATTAAATGACCGATCGGTGTAATAATTACGTAGTTATTGAAGAGTCCGGGATCGGTCAGGGACATGCTCTCTGTCTAAACCAAAAACCACTTTAATAACTATTATACGCGGAGTGTTATCCAGAATGAAGTGGTTGGAATGATGACGTTGTTGGATTTGTAGAAAGAGAACGATAATGTATAGCTTTGACACTTGTGTCAAATTTGAAATGACTACAACAAGAGCCGTGTTGGGCCAATGAGGTTAGCTGCCTCTAGCGGACACACTTCTTCATAAACTACTCATTACTTGTTTTTGATTGGTGCGCACTCTTGAATTGGGAGTGTTGTTTCGCGGTGTTGCGATCATTGCGGCGATGCGTTCTCACCAGTCCGGATCAGGCAAACGGTAGTTTAACTACCTTGGGTATTGTCTCACGTGCCTTTTTATACTTGTATCCCTATACGCGACCACTACGATTTGTTTTGTGTTATACCTATGGAGTACTCCTGATATCCCACTAGTTTACGGTGTAGTTTACAGTGCTGTATAGACTATGATGCTTATATAAAATGTATTAATGGGGACAATGGTAACGCCTTAACGCTATTTTAATAGTTTAGTTTACTTTAGACATTATTATAATAGCGTATATTACTACATAGTAGATAGTTAACGGATCCTCAAAGGATGGTTATCCCAACCTCTTTGAGTTACTGGTATTTTCAGTTGTTATTTCACTTGAGTTGGATTTATTAATATGAGAATGTTAATCCTGACTCGAGTGTTTTGTGTTTTGCTTTACGCTCGGGTTAGACTGAGTGTATTGGTATTTGAGACTCACTTTTGGAGTTGGAGCTTCGCTTGGAGATCCAGCTATCTATCCAGCTTTCAGATATTCAGTTGATTCCAGTGATGTATTCTGATATTGTATTTGACTATTGTATTCGAGACTTCTGTTGTAACTTATTTAACTCTGTTATATATATAGTAGCTTCATGAACTACTATTCATTTTGTTTCCGCTGCATATTATTATATTACTGTGTGTCTGTGATTCTGTGATTATTTATTTACTGCATATGTTGAGTTTGTCCAAATATAAACTTACAATCTGGTATTTTGAGCAATTCAATTCCGGCATGTTTGGATGCGAATAATTGAAAATATTAGGTCGTTACTGTAAAGAGTATAAATATGAAGAACAGTAAAAATTAAAAGAAAGCCGCAACAACACAAGATTTATAGTGGTTTGGTTGCCTCTGTCCTACGCCCACTCTAGAAATTTTCTTTTTTATTGATATGAGAATTGATTACAGTTACAATCTGGAGTTTTTAAAGTAATAATGGTAAAGTAGCCTTAATGAAGAAGATGAAGGAAAACAGAATGAAGATCCCTCTTTTGAAGCCGCACTTGCTGTATTTATAGGCAAAATCCGGGTTATACGGCTTCCTGAGTGATATGGGCCCACCACAGACATAGCCAAGCCCATATACTCCATCGATGCCAACTCCAAATTGTATATATGTTGACCCGAGTTATCGTAGGTGACGACCCGAAGCAACCTTATGCCTGACTCGAAGTTAACAAGGCTAGGACTCGAAGTAAGAAATACATTGACCCCAAATATGTTGCCAAACTGATCTTTTATACCAACCCGAAGAAGCGTTGTAGCCGACACGAAGTAGATCCTCAAATGACTCGAAGTCACTCATGCTTCATCCAGTGTCGACCCCATGCTAGACTCACCATAGCCGACCTGAGTTTGGTGAAGCACCGTCCCGAGGAAGACCCACTATCGACCCGAAGTGAGATGATAGTACCGACCTCTTGAGCAAATGCCGACCCCAAGAAATTAATGCCAACCTGAAGCCTGGAAGGTGTGTTTTGAATAGCTTCAGTTCCAATATCCAAAGTCCATATTCCATCTATTATCAAGCAATTCCATCCAAATTCGATAGCCAAATTCACGACTATTCCGAGTCGTTATCTAAGTCCAAATCCATTAAAGAATCAACGACCTCTCCGGATCATTCCATCCGGGTAGGATACCTCTCCGGGTTCTATAATTCAAATCTGGGACCTCGTCGGGTCCATATCCAAAACCGAGACCTCATCGGGTCCTATAATCCATATCTAGGACCTCATCGGGTCCATCCCAAAGAAGGGGACCTAGACGGGTCCTATAATCTAAAACCGAGACCTCATCGGGTCCATATCCAAATTCGAGACCACTCCGGGTCCTTAGCCAAATTCGTAGCTGTTTGAAGTAATTATCCAAATCCATTTCACACCTTGGAAGTCAGTAACCGAATCCTACAATATCTCTAGATTGTTGCCAGCCTCATTGGACCCTTGCTAAGCTCAATCCAAACTTAACGATAGAATAGGTAAATCCTGTCATGCTCTGACGAAGCAACCCGTTCTCAGCCTCTCCAAGTTCTTACTAGATCCCATTATGTCACTCTTCGATGAAGGAGAAACAGCATTGAGCGAGCCAATCCTATCGCTCTCCAGCGAAATGGCGTCACTCCCTGCAATCCGGTTCAGTATCCCTGAACATTAAGCGATGTCATGGCCTAAGTCCTAGACTGATTATAGCCTCTCCGAGCTCTTGCAGGATCCCATCCTGTCACTCTCCGGTGAAGGTGAAACAACAAAGAGCGAGCTGATCCTACCACTCTCCGACGAAGCGGCTTCGCTCCCTGCACTACGGTTCAATATCCCTGAACATTAAGCGATGCCATGGCATAAGTCCTAAACCGATTACATCCACTCCAGCTCTTGCTGAATCCCATCCTGTCACAACATGGTGAAGGGGAAACAACACTGAGCGAGGCGATCCTGTCGCTCTCCGGAGACTCGGCATGGCTCCCTGCACAACGGTGCAGTATCCCTGAACATAAAGCGATTAATTTCCAACTGACTTCCAGTATCCATCCCTTATTTTTCCAGTTCGGGTGCCGTTCGAGGTGAAAGGTGATCGTTCGAGATCGGCTGCTATTTGAGGCAAAATATGACCGTTCAAGGTAGGGTGCCATTCGACGCAGATTGTGACCGTTTGTGGTCGGGTGCTGTTCGAGGCAGATTACGACCGTTCATGGTCGGGGTTCAGTATTATTAATGTCTGGTTTCACGTTCGAGTGAGTTTCGAAATCATTTATGACGGCGGTTCATTGCCATCTCAGAGCATGCCGAAGAACCGTTTGTGATCCCATACGTGTGTAAGTGACTTAGCCGCTTTGGTGTAGGATTTATTGTTATTTATCTGTTTATGTCATCAAGCAACGACGACTTGTGCCCTTAAGTTAGGCTAGCTCCAATTTGTGGCGGATGGTGACTGCTCCTGTTCCATCACCGCTATCCATTTCCATGCAAAGCCATCTAAATCCGTGCCCCCATTCCATGGGGAGTTGTACTAATCCATGATATTGATTAGTGTCAATCTACTTCCTCGGTTGGGGGTTTGCCCCCAATCATTCCAATCCATGTCCAAGCCAGCCAATTCTCGTCTTTAGTCCTGGGTTCCAACTTCCAGCTATTCCAGTATCCATGAGCAATCTTCGACCATCGTTTCCATCCTGCCCCCGAGTCCATGATGGGATTCTAGATTATCCTTTTCCAAAGGAGCCATTGTATTCCATTTAGTTAGATCCATCCCCTTAGGAGGCTTCTTGTACCCATTCAACATCCCGCTTGTTTCTTTTTCCTGAATCTGATCTTGGATTTCCTCTGTTCTTTCTTCTCCATCTTCATGATCCACATTTCTAGCATTCTCGGCAACTCTTTTCCCTTGGTTTTGCATTCCAGCTTGTCCAATCTATTGAAATAAGTTCTGCATCATTTCAGTCTACCTCTTCAGCATCCATTCCTGCACAGCATCTATAATCATTTCTATCTCATCTTTGGTAATGAAGATTGAGGTATGATTAGCTTCTTAGAAGCCTCCTGCCTTCCTTCATGATGGCTCCTCTCTGTTTTTTGCCTCCTTGTTTTCTATGTTCGAGCCCACAAACTTTCAAATCCAAGCTCAAAACTTCCAAATCCCCAAGTGCAAGCTTTCTCTATGAGAGCACCAAAATGTTGGCTTCAAAATTTGTCACTAACACCTAATCGTCGATGAAAGCACCAACTAATAGTCATAGATAATAGATAGAGTATATGTAGAGAGTATATATATGAATAACAGTAAAAATTAAAAAGAAAGAAATAATAATAGAGGATTTATAGTGGTTCGGCCGACTCTGGCCTACGTCCACTCTAGAAATTTCCTTTTTTATTGATATGAGAATCAATTACAGTTATAGTCCAGAGTTTTAAAAAAAATAATGGCAGAGTAGCTTTAATGAAGAAGATAAAGGAAAACAGAATAAAGATCCCTCTTCTGAAGCCCCAACTACTGTATTTATAGACAAAATCCAGGTTACATGGCATCCTGGATGATATGGGCCCACCACAGATATAACTGAGCCTATATACTTCGTCGATGTCGACACTAAATAGTATATATGCGGACCTTAGACCCGAAGAAACCTTACGCCTGACTCGAAGTAAACAAGGCTAGGATTCGAAGTAAGAAATGCACTGACTCCAAAAATGTTACCAACTTTATCTTTGATACAGATCCGAAGAAATGTTGTAGCCAAAAATAACTCGAAGTAGCTCATGCTTCATCCAATGCTGACCCCATGCTGGACTCACCATAGTCGACTCGAGTTTAGTGAAGCGCCGACCCAAGGAAGACACACCGCTGACCTGAAATGAGATGATAGTACCGACCTTTGAGAAAATGCTAAACTCTCCCTTACCGACCCCAAGAAATACACGCCGACTCGAAGCCTGGAGGATGCCAACCCGAGTTGTTCAAATCTTCCTGACCCAATAAACTACCGACCCAAGAGCTCGGTGCCAACTGGAGTAAAAGCCCATGCAGACCCGAAGAAGATACCGACCCTTCTGTAATGCACCGATCACATGTGACCCGAAGCCGCCATTCAAGTGACCCAAAGCAAACTACTTCAAGACCCGAAGCAGACCCACAAGCGACTTGAAGAAAACTCCAACCATCTCGAAGTGAATCGATTTTTCTCAAAACTTACATTTCAAGTATCCCGCGCATTTTGTCCATCCACTATTCCGAATCCCGGCCTCTTAATCATGTTTATCATTCGTGATTGACTGCCTATCCATCCAGTCGAATCAAATCTGTTGTATTTCAGCCTCGATATCTGAGCAGTCGATTTAGTTAAATCCGCCTGTCTACGGCCTTAACAAAGGACGGGTTAACAGGTATAGTTCTAAATACACCTACACCTACATCTTGTGCAACCTTTTACTTAGGATCGAACAACTAATCGAACCTTAGAATAACTATAAATCGGCTATCAACTCCCGAAACTATTCCAACGTAGGATCACCTACAATATCCACCTTAGGACTACATTCATAAATTATGACTACATGTATCATATATACGCATTGGGGTGCAACCTGCAATGTTGACTCATGCCAAAGACATCTTAAGGTCCATTGCATCAATGTCCACTCTTAATGGTAATGTGATGCCACATATTGCATGGTGCTGGGTATCCATCAACCACACAATATCGCATCCTCATCGCCATGCATACCAAGGAAACGCCACTAATATCGGGCCAAACACTTCTCTAGGCATCATCGTCAGTGTTACGAGTACACTGTAGAACTTCCTCTCAGTGCAGTTGTAATAGAGTTGCCCTAGCCAAATATTGACCCTACCGAGTAAATAGTGTCTAATCCTCGTTGCCGGTGTACACATCTATTTAGTCCCGTAACATCCAAAAGTCACAAACTTGGGGAGATAATTTCCCTACTTATATTAATATTCACATATATGTGTGTATGTATGTATTTATGTATATATGTATAAACTTTTAGCTTGGACTTTAGACCGAGGTTCAAATCATGCCTACAATGTGGTAACTGGTCGAATGCTTGTTACCGAAATGGTCGACTAACTCCAGTGACCCAATCGACCGGTCATAATTGTATAATTCTTTTTCGATTTACTTATTTAATTACAAATTTCCAATTTTTGATTACGGTAAACACTAATCTGTAAATCTACAACTTATAATCATTTTACTATTTCATATATAATTTTAGTAAATCAAATTAACTTAGATTTAGGATCAATAGGGTTATATCTATCAATATTCAATTTAACCAAAATGGGTAATCCACTTTTATTCCACCAATTTTACTTTAATCAAATCTAGATTAAAAGGAAAGGGATCATATTCATATGTATTAAATTATAATCATTCCAATGCTTTACAGTAGTTAGATAAACATTAAATTAAACTATTCTGGATCAAATAAGTTATAACAAAATCAATTAAATGTAAATCCTCATAGTATTATGAACCCATTCACCTTTAGAAAGCTATCCCCTTCTTTATTTGTGTTGAATTTCCCTTTCGTCTACTTTGTAATCTCTCCTTTAGGTGCTTATTTCTGTCTTCAACTTATTTTAAATTTTTATTTTAGAAAGTTCTTTTAGAGGAGATAGATATTTGGAGGAAGACAAAATTTGGATGTACTGTTGATATGCTGATGAACGATCAGGGTGTAGGGCTACCATCCTATTTATGGCAGCACAAATAAATTTCGATCATCGATTTAATGTATTTAAATCCATGCTGTTTGACCTAGGCTAACCCTAGCCGATACGTTCCCACCGGTCGACCGTTTGGTGTCAATCGACCACATCCAGGGTGTCGATCGGTTGAGTTATAATTGTTAATTAATTTTAGCGTTATGATTTGTTAATTATTTTCCATATATATATATATATATTGAAATTAGTTTTGAATTCAAACCTTTAAACGTTAATATCTTTTTCATTCTAGCTCTGATTATAAAACACTATATATGAATATTTTGTAGAAAATCACAATGAACGAAACTATGTAAGTTTCGCAGCTAGATTTGGACGTTTCTAAAAATCCCTTTTTTCCTTGTTATATTTAATTTCTTTTATTAAATTTCCTATAAAGTTTGCGAGGTGTTACATTCTCCTTCTTACATAAATTTCATCTCCGAAATCTCCAAGGATGGAAAATGCAACTCGTACGTATGAAAATTAATACATACAACCATCTACTCATCCACTAACCACCAATAAGCACCGCTCTTAGTTCAATATTTTAATGGAATATGTACATGTAGGCATATAATGCATATGAACCCGTGCTAATGCGAAAATTAGGCAGCTTCCTGATTTAGTCAGCCTTTTGAAATGCAATTTCTCATGCCATGTATCAAAATGTATGCACGTACCAAGTAAATATACTGGTAGTTCTACATGTACGCATGACCATTCAATCCATATGCAATAACCATATGCATCTAACTTAGTAAAATAAAAAAGTGATGGTGTGAGTGTATGCTAACCTGAGATCATATTCTCCTAAGTGTGTAAAGGTGAACCTAATAAATACATCCATTAGCAATCATCATCCAAAACATGTCATATTGACACGTTCACAACCATTCCTAACATCCAATTGTCCTTGCCTACGGGGTGTACTAAGCTGAAACCTAAACACATAATTAGTTTGTACTTAATTAACTAGAATGGAAATGTACTAGAAAAGTGTTCCGGATGGGTAGCTTGGATCTTTTCCTCAAGCTCACATGTACTCTCTACTGGATCGTCTCCCTACCGTACCTTCACAAAATTGGTAACTTTATTATAGGGTCACTTTGTACCGTGCTCAAGAATACGGGTGGGTGTACGACAAACAAGCGACTTCCTCTCTACTTCCACCTCCTCTAGCTGACTCGACTCAACCATAGCTGATGTATTGTGAAGATACTTTTGTAAATGTGACATAACAAAAACTTCGTGTAACCCGTTAACTTCTTAGGAAGCTTCACTCTATAAGCTAACTTCCCTATTCTACCGGTAATCGAAAAAGGACTTACGAACCTTAATGCTAGGTTTCTCAAACTATAAAATCTCACGACATGCCTAAGCGGTGAGACCTTCACAAAAACCTTGTCGTCCACTACGAACTCTAAGTCTTTGTTTCTTCTATCAACATAAGGTTTCTGCCTATCCTGTGTGGTTTTCATCCTTCTACGGATAAATTCCACCTCTTTGATCTTTCTCTCACCATATCCGGTCTAAGAATAATCCTATCCATAGTGTCCCACCAACAAGATGGTGATCTATAAGGCTTTTTCTATATTGCTTCAAACGGTGTCATTCCAATACTTTCCTGATAGCTATTATTATAGGTAAACTCACTAATGGAAAGTGACTCTCCCAGGAGCCTCCAAAATCAAAGATACACATTTGAAGTAAGAGCTCTAACCCTCGGTTCACCCTCTCCATCTTTCCATCCGTTTGTAGATGATAAGCGGTACTCAAACTAAACTCAATGCATAAGGTATGCTGAAGACTCCTCCAAAACTCATTGGCGATAAGTGGACCTCGGTCGCTAACGATGCTAGAAGTAACTCCACATAACCTAACTATCCCCCTCACGTATAGTGTTGCCAAAGTCGCAGCAATCCTCGTACTCTATATAGTACAAAATGAGCACATCTGCTCAGTCAGTCGACTATGACCCAAATATTCTCATTCCCCCTCCTACTTCTTGGTAGTGTATCGATGAAATCCATAGAAAAACTCTTTCACTTCCACTGTAAATTATATAATGGATGCAACAATCCTCCTGGCTTCTTCTGCTCCATCTTTACCCTCTATAAATTCATACATCGAGCCACATTCTCTGTCACATGCTTCATCATACTAAACCAATAAAAGGATCTCTTCATATCATGGTATATTTTGTCTCCACCGGGATAAATGGTCATCCTAGAACGATGTGTACCATCCCCCATTTGGAGGCCTAAAACTAACAGCTACGATGCTACAGTCATCCATAGTTATTAATCCTCGACGACCAAATACGTAGTGTTAGATACATTGATATGTAGAAACACATCAATATGGAAAAAATTTAAAATATCAAACAAGTTCCATATTCCATTTCAAAACATTTCAAATTCATTACATAATCCTAATATGAGAACCACATTCATAAAAAATATATTTATTACAACATACGCCAAAAGCAACATATGAAGATGCCTCCTTGGATGATCAAAGTATATATATAGGCAGTTTAACAGCTTTTCCCTTAAAATAACAGCACGACGAAATCAAAATAAAAGAGAACTCTAAATAGCTATCATGCCTTATGCACGTCTCCATAAGCTTATTCATCAAATGAGGTACCTAAAATCCTCAACTCTCAAACTACTCAAAATCAATAGAGTACTCAAGAATTTAAAGGGAAAACATAAACTTCGAGTCAGACATAAAGCCTGGTATGAATAATAATCTACCATCTCAAACCATTTAGATATCTAGTGAGACCACGCTACTTAACGGAATGGGTTTTCTCCTCACTAGTATCCTAAAACTTTTATAAAACCATATACCGTGTTCCTGCATCCACGATGGTTAAAACATCTCAAATAATATGATGACATGCAAACAAGTTAATCAATTTTGGATTACCCATCCACATTCATTTTGACTACCTGTCTCATTTAAAGTTTCCAGGGTCACCACTACTTTCGTAAGCATCATTGTATAAATAAAGGAACTCGTTCAAAAGCCTTTACTTCTAAAACATAAAATGGAAACCCCTTCAAAATTTGTTAGAAAACCTCTTTTGAAAGCATATGTTTCGACTCCTTCAGAAGATTTAATAAAACAACGCAGACTCTTTTTCATTTGAAAGTAAAAATAAGGTTTCAACCCCATCAGAAGCTATGCTTTCAACATCATGCCTTCCGCTTTTCCACAACCACTTCGCACCAATATCATTGATAGCATGTGTATTGGTTTCATCCTTGGTTGATTTTGATTGAGTCGAAGTCGAAGCATTGGAGTCCAAAGGCAATTATGAAAAAGGCGGAACCCACTTTTCTGGGTAAATTGGATTTAATGCCAATTAGAGCAAATGCTTTCTAACTAACATACCTACTTGTAAGCACCACAACATTTTGTTCTTTACAAAAATATTTGCCGCTTAATTTCAAATCTAAACCAAGATTAATTTAACAAATAAGCCCTTCAAATTAAGTAAAACAATTAAATCATTTAGGTCCTTTAAAAATAATTTAATTCTCATAGTAAAACACATAGGAAAAATCACCAAAAATCAAAGAAATTCACTTTTAGTATGTTCTTTAACATATTAAATTTCAGACCCAAACTCTTAATGTAATTTCTGAAATAATTTTTAAACCAATTAACCATATTTTCCTTTGAAAATTCATAATAATATTTTCATAGCTCGAAAAATTATTAAAATTAAAAAGCAAATCCAAAATCATGTATTACATAACATAAATTTTTTCCATGGCATTCAAAAATCAACAATCAGTTTTGCCCTAAAACATTATAAATCCTTATTTAAATATTTTTGATTTAAATCAAACACATTCTAATTCAAATATATCATCATCCAAAACATCATAAAAATGAATTTTATCTTAAATCTAAAAACATATGATCATAAAATAAAATAGAGATAGTATAAATTATTATTCACCTTGACTAGGATAAGAAGATTGGATTGAGACTAAGATTTATTCCCTTCTTTAATTCCTTAGCTTGATTTGAATTTCTCTTCTTTTTCTTCCTTAATAATGGCCAACTTATCTTCTTATATTTTCATTTTTAAGTTCTGTGAAAATGAGAAAATGAACGTGAATAGATGGCAAGCTATGGATATATATAAGTGTTATGGAATTTTAGTGCGGCTAATTCCCAATATGCCCTTATGCAAATTAATTAGCCTATATAAGCCCATCTAATTAATTAATTAAGCATGGTCTCTAAGTATTTATTCAAATATCAATTCCCTTATCACTTAATACTTACATTATTCTATTTATTTTATCTAATTAAATCTCCTGTATAATGTTATTAAAATTTGGGGTGTTACAGGCTCCCCTCCTTAAAGAATTTCATCCTCGAAATTCAGTAAGGACTAAATACTAAACATAGCAATCATCTTTAACGACTCCTAAAAACCATACTAGTCTACCTGACTATCAATTATCTATATAAATCTAATATATACATACCCTCAAAGTAGATCAGGAAAAGTGTCTCGAATCCTGTCCTCTGTCTCTCTTGTACATTCCTTCTCATTGTTGCTCCACTGAACTTTCACCAACTTGACTGTCTTGTTCCTTAATCTTTTTTCATCTCTCGCTACAAGCGGAACAACTTGTCTAACAATAGTCAATTTTGGCTCTGCTATCAAATCTTCCAACCTTGTTGGAGGAATAGCATTCTCTGGATCATGCGCATACTTGCGAAGATGAGACACATGAAATACATTATGGACACCTGCCATACTGCTCGGCAACTCTTTTCTGTATGCGAGCTTTATAATCCTCTCCGTAATCTGAAATGGACCAACATATCTCGGTGCCAATTTTCCCGACTTTTCGTACCATACCATGCCTTTCATTGGTGATACTTTAATGAAAACCTTATCTCCAACTGAAAACTCTAGGTCTTTAAACCTCTTATCTGCGTAAATTTTCTGTCTGGAATGAGCTTCCTTCATCCTTTCTCAGATTAACTCAGTCTTCTCTAATGCCTTCTTAACCAAATCTTGACCTAAGAATAATCTGTCTTCAGTCTCCAACCAACATGTTGGTGATTTACATAACCTTCCATACAAAGTTTCAAATGGCGCCATTCTTATACCAGTATAATAACTATTATTATAGGAAAACTCAACCAAATGTAGGTGATCTTCCTAAGATCCACCAAAGTCCAATACACAAGCTCTTTATAAATCCTCAAGTACCTTATTGACTCTCTCTGTCTACCCATCTGTCTGAGGCTGATATGCGTTACTCATCCTTAGCTTAGTGCCTAACATATCCTAAAGATTCTTCCAGAATTCACTAGTGAACAAAGCATCTCTTCCACTGACGATACTACTAGGAATCCCATGTAGTCTAACTATGTTCTTCATAAACAACTTAGGTAAAACAGGTGCCGTTCCGGTTGACTTAACTGCAATGAAATGGGCACTCTTGGTCTATCTATCCACTATAACCCATATATTTTTATTTCCCCTATTTGACCTTGGTAACCCATTGATAAAATCCATGTATACCAAATCCCATTTCCATTTTATAATCTCTAAAGTTTGAAGAAATCCACTCGGCTTCTAAAGTTTGGCATTCACTTGTTGAAAGTTTCACACTGCCTAACCCACGAGCCAACATCCCTCTTTATACCTTCCAATAGAGGCACCCCTTCATGTATTGATACATCTTCGTCGCTCCAGAATGGATCGTAAGCCTGGATCAATGACATTCTCCAAGAAGTGCTTTCCTCATGTCCCCAACATTTGGAATACATAATCATCCCTTCTTTCTCAACCATCCCCTCTGGTCAAGACTAAAATACTTCAGATCATCGTCTCAGTTCCAACCTCAAGCCTTTTAATCTTCTTGACTAATTGTACGACCCATAATTTTAACACCTTGAAAATGAGATATTTAATTATTTTAAATATTCAAACGTAGAATTTTCAAACTTAAACAGTCATATTTTATATGATAAATAAGAACGGTAAACTTATTTATGATATTGAATAAAGATTTTTGTTTCCCATTGTAAAATTGACAAATGTCGGATTCCGATAAAGTAGGATAAATATTCGAGAAATTTATTTAAAGGATAAATAATTCCTTTTGAATATATATAATCAATATCAAACTCATTTGATAATAATGGTAATTTAATTTATAATGGTTTGATAAATAAATAAAACTTGTTTTACAAAATTGACAAATTTCGTCGCATATCGATAAATCGATGTCGTATTTTTATAAGAAGATTTGGATATTGTTTTATATTATTTTATAAGTCAAATATTCTTGTTTTAATTATTTAAAGATAATAAGAAATTTATTTTGAAATTTTTTTACATGAATAAATAGTTTAACAAAAACGTCAAAATGTGACCGGAAAACGTTTTGTCGAAAATCAACGTTTTATTCAAAATAAGTTGTCGCTACATTATCACACCTTTGTAATATGTTTTAACAAATATATTACATATTCTAATAAATAAACATGTTTACTTTTACTAAATATAATTAGAAAACTTCTAGAACAATATTAAGGAAAGTAAGTAAGTTTAAGAAAAGTCAAAAGTAAACATCAAATCCAAATCACATCAAAATCCAACAAAATAATTACTTTTATTTACTTAATCTTTAAGTGAACAAGACATAAAGTAATGATGTGAAATATCATGTTAAGTATTGAAAAAGTGGAGATTTCTTTAGGTTGAAGTAGGGTTAGTTTGGTAATTTGGTAAGAGGTTATTTTGGTAAATTTACTGCTTCTTTCTTTTTCTATAAATACACACCTCCTTCTTCACTTTCATTCACATTTCTTCTTCTTTTCTCAAGCTTCTTAATCTTCTTACTCTTCTCTTTAGTGGCTTCTAAGCCATAGAAAAAAATTAGAAAGAAATAATGTCAAAATATTTACAAAATATTCAAAAGAAACCAATGTTGATTCTCTTCAAATCAAACTCCTCTTTTCTCCGTATTCTACATCTTCTTCTCTTGGCCATAACTTCTTCAAAACAGAACCAAAATATATAATTATTTCTTTAAAATAATGTATTTTTCCATTGGGTACAATTTTCATGTTGACCACTTTGTCCAATTCTTATCATAATTATGTCAAAATTCACTTCTTTCCTGTGCATTCTCTGGCTCGGTTTTTAAAGCCAGAGAATAGGCCATTTTTTATTATTATAACTTAATCATAACAGATCCAAATTAAGAATTTTTTGTAAACCATACGAAATTCCATAATCTACAACTTTTATGTTGATCACTTTTGCCAATTTTGAGGACCGTTACACCTGAAACTCAATTCTTTGAAGTGCATTTTTGGGCTTCATTTTTGTCAATCCGACAATACCTCTTCTTCATTCTATCATATCTCCCTCAAAACAACTTCGAATCAAGTTATTCAATTATTTAAATTTAAGAGAAAAGAATTAGAAATAACTTTTCAGTTAACAAGTTTTTCAAATTTTGAGAGTAAGAGAGTCAAAAACAAGAGAGAAGATGACCTATTTTCCAGGTCTAATTTTGAGAATTCAAGTTCAGAGCACTACCACTTCTTCTTTATAATTTCGGTCAATCTTCATTTCAAGCCTTGGCCAAGCATCAGCAAGGAAGAATTCGGGCTTATTTTCATTTGTTTTCCAAAGAATAGTTGGAAGTATGCGTTAGATCTTAAAGTTCCTTGCCTTAAAGTTTGACGAAATGGAATCCGAAGTGAGTACAACTCACTCTTTCTGACTCACTGATATTTTTATATAAGTGAGAATAAATTTATTTTATGATGATTGTCTGGATGATATATGATATATTATCGATAAATTGATTGGTATTAGGATATATTCCTGCCTATTGGAGCAGATGAGACCCTATACGTTCCCGTGTATGAGCGGATGGCCCTCCGTACGCGTGTTTTCCTCGAAGCGGACATTGTACACATATTCTAATATGTATATTTGTTGGAGGTGACAGGTTGGAGGGATGCAACTGAATTTCTCACCAATATTGGTTTATTTAAAGATATTATTATATATGCTGTTATCATATGATATATGATGTTTTAGATATCGTGATTGATGTATTTAGTGCAGTTGCAGCATTGGGCCTATTTTGGTAATTTAAAAATATTAAAGTGACGATTTCAAATTAAAAAGGATTTTTTAAGTGGTTTGAAAATATATATTGTGAACTGTTATAAAAGAATGAAGTTATTTTAAATAAATAAATGTTATAATTTTTATGTTATAAAAATTACGATTTTTGGGAAATATAATTGAAATGTGACTTTTGAAATATGGACCTAACTATTTAGTAAAACGGTTTAAATGGTGATTTTTGACTTATTATAAATGGATTATATTTATATATATGATTTGTGAAATTGAATTTTTATAAATCAAAAGTGATGGAATTGTAAAAGATTTTTGTAAATGTTGAAATGGAGTTCTAAATGGATTTTATAAGTATATAAAATTTATAGATTTATAAAATTTGTGAAGTTATAAAGAGAAATTTTTTTGGAAATAAAGAGATTTATAAGTAAATAACTTATAAATTAGATTTTGGCATATAAATGAGATAAAGGGAATTGGGTAATAAAGGTATTTTATAAGTTGAAGTGTTTATAATATATAAATGGGAAATTAAAACCACTGTTTCATAAATCCGAAATCAATTGAATTTGATAAGTTAAATATAGAAGTTTATTAAAGGAATTTCATCCACGATTTTGGACAGTGGATAATCCTTTAATAAGTGTATAGAAGCAATGAATTTGGTAAAAAAATTATATCCATGCTTTTGGATAGTGGATAATACTTTAATTAAATATGTAGAAGTGTTGAATTTGGTTAGAGATTTATATCCACGATTTTGGGCAGTGGATAATTCTTGAATTAAATGTGCAGAAGCTTTAGTTTGGTATATGATTTACATTCACGATTTTGAACGGTGAATAATATTTTAAAAAATGTTTTGGAAAGTGATATTGTAAATATAGTTAAATGAGTTGAAGATGTTTTAAAATGTATTGAGCATCGAATATATAGATTTCAACATTCACAGTTGAAATAGACGTTTTCGAGAAATAAGGAAATAATGGATTATAGCATTGTTGTTATAGTAAAAATATTTCGAAAGGAAAGGTTTGTATAGTATATGGGATTTATATATCTATTTAATTTTCGAGTCCCTGTACTAGTGATTTTGGGTTGTCGCAACGACGTTTTACGCAACATTCGTTTTGACTCAAATGAAAAATGTTTAAGAGAACGTTTTCCTTAAAGAATAATATATATACGTAATCATGATTTAAGTATATGAAATATTTTCTAATTGTTGAAAATAATGAGAATTTTGAATCACTTATTATTAAATAAGTATGTGGAAATGTTTTCCAATGTTGAAATGTTTTGAGATTATTTCTCTTAAAAGATAATTTGAAGTGTATTTGGCAAATGATTTAATTAATAAAAGATTAATTAAAAGGGCCTATTGATTGGGCGCTAGATATTTGTTTGTTTGTTTTGATAGTTAAATAACTAACTATCAAATTTGGCCATTTTAGTTCATCGACTTGATGTGGGAACTATATAGTCGTACACCTTGTACGTAGCCTTCTGTGTAGGCTTGATTATCGTTTGTGTTGAGGATGTCTGATTCGTATAGTGTGGAGTATTACTCCAATCTATCGAGCTTCCTTCTTGGCCCGAAGGATAGCAAGTTGAAAGTTGGGGACGTGATAAGTCTATGAGACTTAGTGTCTGTGTGAGGTTGATAAATGTTTTTGCGTTGTTGGTGCGAAGAGACCAGGATCAGATTTATCTAAAAACTACTTCGGACCAACGTATATGCGACGATTGTGCAAGTTGCTTGTGATGATATTGATATTCAGGATTTTCATAGTGGGGGACTGCTTGTTGATCATTTGGGGTTAAAATCCCAATATACATATAGTACCAGTGGTCTCTTCATTATGAAATATCCAATGCGAGGACTATTCACTACTTATCCTAGGGATTCCCCGACAAGATGTGGTAGGAAAGTACCTTTGGTTTGTCCTATTCGTGGATAACTTGTATAGATGTTTGTCTGACATTGCATTTATAAAGATTACGTACATTGGTTTTTACAACGTACATCAGTGGTGGCGCAGAAGGCTACTTCTCTTAGCTTAACATCCTCCTTGAGATGTATGAGCTTAAGGCTTGTATTTTTGTGGAAGGCAATTAGTAGTCAAAGGAAATGGCCATGTGGCATTCTAAATGATGTGATATGTGATTTGTGAAAGTTAATCGTTACCTCAGGCCTCATCAACCGGAAATGACCAAAACAGGATTAGATGCGACAAGGCTAAGTGGGTCGCTCCCAAGTAGGGTATGATCATCCTCTTCTAGATATATCTTTACACGCAATGACATCATGTATCTGATTATTGTGGTTTGCATGCTTTGAGGGCCCTCGGTAAAGGTCGGTAACGACCAAAGGATGACATATTCGGTACCATCTAGTTATAGAGGTGGGCCGGTCTTGTGTTGGTAGAGAGCAAATGTTCTATGTCTTAGGACATACAGCTAGAGGTGTACCCATCGGAAGGTAGTCCCTTCACCTGGTCATTTGTATGGAAATGCAAACTCCACTACGTATCTGCCATTTTGATTTTATTACCCATTTTGGGCTATATGATGGAATTTAATCAATGTGATAATTTCGGCTATGATTAGTGTTATTTGTATACTAGACACTATCATAATATAAGAAGATTTGATATGAAATGTTTTAGCTATCATAAGTTAAAAACATGTCCGTGTCTATGTGTGGGCATGTCTTACGAGATGCTTTTGTTTTGATAAAGGAAAAGTTGGGTAATTTGATAAATTTAGTTGAGTGTGTTTCTTATGCTGGTTTACTAGACTAATTCGGGCGTTCTTCCCTTTCGATGCTCGGGTCAGACCGAGTATATTTACAGGTTCAGTTTTGGTGCTTTTGGAGCTTCAGCAGGAGAGCTGGAGATTGTATTTTCAGCCATTCGAATTCACACATGCCGGACTTGAATTGCTCAAAATACCGCATTGTAAATAAATTTGGAGCAAATGAAATACAAATCACAGAATCACAGACACAGAAATATCAGGATAACTCGCAGCGGAAATTAAAATACAATAGTAGTTCATGAAGCTACTATAACAAACTCTCAAAACATAATACATATATCAGTCTGGAAAACATATGCAATAGAAATCTCAAATACATAGCAGTTTATAAATTCCAGAGCCGAAATAGAACAACTGAAATTGAAAAGAAATAGATAACTAGACAAGCAGAATCTACAGCGATTCCTAGCTCTAGAAAAGAAATCCAAAGCTAAGTTGTAAATACTCAGGCTGACCCGAGCGTAAAGTAAAACATAAAACACTCGAGTCAGGACATATATACTTATATAATGTAAACCAACTCAAGTGAACTGTAGTACTAATGTACAATAACTTAAAGAATGCATGGGATCGCCCATCCTTTAAGGATCAGTTAAACTATCAATTAAATACATCTCGTGGTTAAAATTTCGAAATAGTTTATATTTCAAAACAAATTACTTCATTTTAAATCATAAAATGAAGCTATTATATTTAATAATCAAACTATTAAATTTCCAAAATTTTAATCTTTCAAAACTCATTTATTCACTTAAATTTATTAAAAACAATGAAATTCAACTTTCGCAGCATTTAGAAAATGCTACAGAAAGTTACATTCAAAACAGTTCAATTTAACAAACGACAACATTTAAGATTGCTGTAATAGGTTGCATTAGTTTTAAAGAAACTTAGTTAAATTCAACAATTATAGCACTTACAAAAATGCTGTAATAGCCTTTAATTAAATTTAGCCATTTAGTTCATTATTATCAACTACAGCATTTACAATTGCTGTAAAATCATTTACATTAGAAATAATAGCATTTCAAAAGATGTAGTTAACTAACTTCAAATATTCAATCTAATTTCACAAACAATTATATTTTTATTTAAATCATTTTCAACTTATCATATCACATATTTTCACTTTTAAAATTATCATTTTATTTTCCTTAAATTCATGATTTTATAAAGTTAAATTTCCATTCAAAAATCAATATTTAATAACAATTCACTTATTAAATTCCAACACTAAATTTAAATTCATTAAATTAAATTTTTACTTAAAATTAAGTTTAAATTTCAAATATAACTTAATTTCATTTTTATTTACTTAACTTAAAATTCACATTTAAGCCAAATTCACAAATTTTCAATTTTAGTCATATTTCAAAATTTCAACTTAAATATTCATTCATTTCATATTTTAACTTCATTCAAAAATCATCAATATATTATAAAATCATTTTAAATTCATTTCTATCCAAATTATCATAAATTTATCATAATTCATATTTGATTTAAATTCTAATTATCACCAAATTAAAATTTCCCAAACAACTTACATTTCAAATTTTCTAACCTCCATAATTTATTTAACTTATAAATTTTCAGAAAATCAATAATACTTTACAAAAATCATTTTTTTATCAAATTTAAAACAAAATATTATAATATTTGCATTTCTAAAATATTCTAATTTTTTTTAGAAAAACATATTTTAACTACGGGTCTGTATTTCATTTTCTAGCCTAGGTAAAGTGATACGGGTAATATATCATTTCAACCCGTAATTTACTAAGAAAACCTAGGTTTTATCATTTCAAAATCCGCAATCCCAAATAAATGAAATAATTTGAAAATCGTTCAGGCCTATCATTTCAGCCCATAATGATTTTTCCCTATTCTAAAGTCCATTCGGGTATGTATCATTTCAACCCATAGTGATTCTAATCTAAAGGGAACTTGCAGTGTGATAAACTGATATAAATAACAGAACAGCATAATATAACAGTAATATATGATATAACAGGTGTTTAAGCATGGTAAACATCATAGAATCATAGCATAGCAAATATAATATGGTTATGCATTATACAGATTCACAAGTGGTCAGTTTACTAGTTATATAGGTATACAATGTCTGGTGAGAATAACTCACAGGTTTGAGCTGGAGACACAATGACGAATGCACCAATGAGATCCAAACAAGCATGATAACATGACGCAGAGATGAGTCTAAGAGCCAAAGTATCAATTCCCTTGAATACAAGTCACACAAAACAATATAATATACATAAGCTTTCAAATTCAAATACGATAAACTAAGATAGAGTTGACTGCACAAATCAAAGCAGAATTGCTTTGCACTTGCTTCCAACTTCCATTGGGCTCGGCCATAGGTGAAATGCAAGGATAAGGCAAGGTTTTTGGGTCAGGTTTGGGTTGCTAAGGGTCGGCCTAACATTCTAGAAGGTGGTGCAAAAGTGGTGGAGATGGAAACAACAACAACAACAATTAACATACACATGGTTTCAAGCCAAAGTTTGGCTCGGCCAAGGCCATTAGGTTCATGGCCTTCACTGTGGGGTCCAAGATGATGATGTGGCTGAGAGTCCAGGTGGTGCTGGAGGTGGTGTTAGTGGCGGCCATGGGGTGTGGAAGGTGGTGGATACATGGTAGAGCTCGGCCAAGGCAAGTGTATGGAGTTTTGTTGGAATTTAGGTGATGGATCATCCACTTTGAGGCATGGCTTGGGGTTTGTCCAGAGAGGAGGTGATGATGGTGGTATTCTTAGGTTGTGGTGAAGGCGGCAGGGCATGAAGAGGAGGATGGCCGAACCTATGATGAAGAAGAACAAGTGTAAAACTCAAATCAATGAGAATAAAAGTAAAACAAAAGAGAAGAAAAGAAATTTACCCAAACTTTTCTCAATAGCAATGGCCGAATTTTTCTTGTTCATGAATGAGAAAAGAAAGTACGTGAATGGGAAATAGAGTACGCGGCTAAAGATAGTGGATAATTATTGCCAATATGAATGAAAAGTTAGGTTAAATGTGAAAAGGTGGAAGATAAAGAGCGATAGGAAAATCAAAAGTCATAACCTTTTCAAGTTACTTTTATTTTCATTATATAAGTTTAAATATCTAAAAATAATAATAATTTTAGTTTAAATTTAGAAATTTAGAACAATATATAAAATATAAATAAGTTATTATTAATTATATATGGTAAAAATAAGAAAATAGCACAAAATATGAAGACTAGTCTAGAAAAATTGAAAATAAACAGAATAAACTTTGGAAAATTTATATGGACTTGGAAAATATTTATAAATAAAAATAATAACATAAAATAAAAATGCATTCACAAAAATAAATAAATAAATTTTGATTAAATATAACTTAAATGAAGAAAATAGCAGAAAAATAGAAATAGCCTTTTAAAAAATAGGAAATAAATGCAATAAACTTTGGGAAAATTATAACATCACTTTAAAATGCTTTCAAATGTAAAATATATATCTAACATGTCATATAACACATATTAGAACATGATAGAACAAATAAAATAATTTATATAATTTAAAATAGACAATTTTATTAAATAAATCAATTTACATACAATATTGTAAAAAACATAACTTTCACAATATAAATCGGATTTCAACGAAACGAAAAGTAGTATTTTTAAAATTTAATCTATTTTCATAACAAAATATAAAATTCAAAAATTCAAATATTTAAATTTTAAATTTAAAAGTCAAAGTTTGACCCGATTGACCAAAAATCCACCTTTTTTGGAAATATCCACTTTATTCAGGTTTGAAATTATAATTCACGCAAAATCAAAATATACCCTTAAAATAAAAAAAAATTATTCATTTTAATAAATACAATAAATTTTCAAATAAAATAATCAAAATAAACAATTAAAATAAATCATAAAATTCAGGGTTGTTACATTTTCCCCCACTCAAGTCTTTTCGTCCTCGAAAAGAACGAACAAGGAAAATAAGGAAAAGCAAGATAGACAACAAATAGTACCTGGAAAAAAAATTTGGATTCGAAACTTGAATGCTCTCCTCCATCTCTCGAGTACAATCTCGATCATCAGTACCCCATCGTACCTCGATCAGACTAACAAATTCCCTTCTTAGCTGCTTCGTACCTCTGCTTACAATATGAAGTGGCTTACTCTCGGCAGTCAGATTAAGCTAAATATCCAAACTATCAAAAGAAGAAGGTTGGATAATAAGAGATGAGTTACGAAGATATTAGAGAAGATGTGAGACATGGAATAGATCATGCACTCCAGACAGCTTCTTGGCTAATTCGGACGATAACCCAAAAAACCAACTCTTTCCACAACTGCGGAAAGGACCCTCAAGGAAGAAGAATGTAGGCATAGCTAGAAGGAAAAATAGGTTGGAACACAAGGATGGTCCATTATTTTAAAGCCATATAAATTTTGATTTAAAATTTTATATTTACAACATTTTAAATATTTTATAATATGATGAATTGTCATTTGATTCAATTTTAATAGTTCGAAGTAAACAATGTTTAAAACAATTTAAATCATGATTAAAATATCCTTTATATAATACTTTACTAAAATATTTTTATAACTCGATGTCTTAACAAGTTTACTTTCGTTCCTGTAGGCTCTAGCTATGCGTTGATCAGGCACAAAGCTAGAATTATGCAGGTACTTGATAGACTTGTTTCAACACCCAGTGAAAATACTGGAAAACTTTTCTAAAACAACAGATATGGAAAGTACAATCCAAACAAATCAACCAAACCAAACATTTGTCTAACCATGGATCGTAGATACATAATGGTTATGCCTGGATCCCCCAGGAAACAATCCGTATCCGTAAGCTTTCTTTGCCCTGCGAGTTACGCCATGATGACTAGTAGAGTGCAGGATACACAATGGTTACGCCTGGATCCCCCAGGAAACAATCCTACCCCTAGGCTGTCTCAGCCCGGCAGTTTTGCTACTAATGCGACCTACATAGATTGCAGGATACACAATGGTTATGCCTGAATCCCCCAGGAAACAATCCGTACCCCAAGGCCAACTCAGCCATGCAGTTGGGCTATGCAGTCGCGCTCGTAAGACCATGGAGATCGCCATGGAATTCGATGGAAACTCGAGTATCATATCCGGAAAACCCGAATCAGAGAGAATAATATCGATAGAATGAATCCACATTGTGGCCACAAAGCGGATATCAAGCAAAAGGCACTTTCCATATCTTTACTTCGAAAATATGTATCATATAGTACCTTTCAAAATCACTGCCAAATATCATACTTATATAAAGTCCATTATATATAAGATTCCATTTCAAATCGAATACTTTCCAAATCAACAGTATATCAAATCATACTTATATGGACTTCGATTATATAAGATTTCAATTTACAAATTGGGTACACTTACAAATCAATAGTTTCAAATCACTTCATACTTATACAAATCAGTTTTATATAAGTTCGATAACTCCCAAATCAAAGTATTCAAATAAACAAGGTTCCTAATTTCAAACCATTTTAATATCAATTTAGTTTCAAAATCATATATGATTTCACCAAATCATTTCTTCCTAATTACATATATTCAGTTTCAACGTTTCTTAAAACAATAGATTTAGAAAATAATCCAATTTCCCAAATCAACAAAAATGTAGGTCAAACAAATTCATTTCCATTTCAAACATATATTCACTTTCAAAAAATCATAATACTTCCAAAGTTATAAATATTTCGAAACCAAAACACTTGAAATCATTACACTTTGAAAATCATAACATTTCGAAATCATACATTTGAAATCATAAAACATTCCTTTAATTATTTACATTTCATGAATTTATTCAATTAAACCCAAATCTAAAATTTCAAATTTAATTCAATTCAAACCATCAGTTCCAATTCAATTTAGTTTTTCAACAACACCTTCAAACTATTTATTTCTATATGAAAATCCAATTTACCATTGGAAAGATTATTATTTTATATATTTAATTTATTCAATACATTTCAAATCTATATTTCATACAAGAATAATCCAACATAGTCTTATTTATTTCACTCAACAAACAGTTTCAAACTTATATAAATCATCTTACTTTATACATTAATCATACAAAACTAAACTTATATTCTTTATCAAATACCTTATACCTTTCAAAATTTCTTAGCTTTGAAAAGTTAACCTTGATTTGGAAGTGTTCGAACCTTCAAAATAGTTAAAGAAATCATATTTTCAATTAAAGAGTTGGAAATCACCAACAAATCGGAATCTCGAGAACTGAACACCATCTTACTATAAACCATTTCATACACACACACACACACGTATCTTTCGAATATCAAACCATACTTCAAAAATCTGAAATCAAAATTTGGTTTCACAAAATCACTCGCATAGCAAAGCTACTAGAGTGGCCTCTCCCCCACTCAGAAACTCGAAAATCAATGTCGATGATGCATGCATTCATCACCGAAATCCTTTCCAGCGACATAAGTGGGTTATGGACTTTTATTTTCTTGAAACTTCTTTGAAATCTCTTTGAAATCATTGGAATTCATTCGAATACATTTGAAATTTTTATTCGAAGGAATATCTTTAAATCATATTATTATTATATATTTTCCCAAATCTTAAAACCGATTTCAAAACACCGGAGTTCGATTCTTCGAAATTCAACATTCAAAACTCTTCAGTTATAAAACATTTTATTTGTAAGTCAAATTCTTAAAATTTTTCATAATTTCAAATCCTTTCGAAATTTAAAATTTCCATTTCAAAAGATATAAAGATCCTTATTGAAAACATTTCACTTTTATATAAAATAAGGCCATCCTTATCAAAATAATAATTTCGATATATGCACAATTCTAAAATACAACTAAACACAAATTTCCAAGGGATGATTCAAGGATGGATTTCAAAACAAACACAAGGGATGATTCAAGATTAGATTTTAAACAAACAAAGGTTCAAATTTCGTATCATATGAAAACAGGAACATAAATATCTTAGTTTGAGAACTTCAGCTAAACAAAAGATACAATAGAGTTCACCGAATGCAGCCTAACAACTGCTGAAAACAAACAGATCCACAGTATACCACCCTACATAAATAAAGCATCGGTATTAATTCTACCGGGTGGTAGTTCAACGGGTCCAGAACACTCCCCCTCAATATGCCCCCAACACCTACACTTCTTGCATAAATGCACTACACTCCCATCTTCCCTAATGAACTGCGGGTACACTGCCTTCCTTCCGTACTTCCTCACAGGACAATTCCTGGCTATATGCCCAGGACTCCTACAGTGATAGCAAATGGTGGATTGGTCGACTGATGCAAAGGGTGCAAATTTTACTTTCTTCACCTTTTGGCAGCGACTGGGAAAGTGCCCCGTACTACGACACCTAAAACAGAAGATCTTGATTTCAAAATAAGAAGATTTTATACCAATATAGTCTTTGAAAATACATTAAAAATCATTTGGAAATCATTTTATACTTTGGAAATACGTTCTTTCACAAAGAAAGGTTTCTGAGATTGATTTCACTCATTCTAGGGTATGTCTACCCTATCTCTAATGAGTTTTTGCTCCACAGGCTAAGGTTTGCCTAAAACCAAAGCTCTGATACCAACTGTAACAACCAGATATTTTCAGCCATTCGCATCCACACATGCCAGACTTGAATTTCTCAAAATACCGCATTGTAAATAAATTTGGAGCAAACGAAATACGAATCATAGCATCACAGACACAGAAATATCAGAATAACTCGCAGCGGAAATTAAAATACCATAGTAGTTCATGAAGCTACTATAACAAACTCTCAAAACATAATACATATATCAGTCTGAAAAACATATACAATAGAAATCTCAAATACATAGCAATTTATAAATACCAGAGCTGAAACAGAACAACTGAAACTAAAAAGAAATAGATAACTAGACAAGCAGAAACTTCAGCGATTCCTAGCTCCAGAAAAGAAATCCAAAGCTAAGCTGTAAATACTCAGGCTGACCCGAGCATAAAGTAAAACACAAAACACTCGAGTCAGAACATATATACTTATATAATGTAAACCAACTCAAGTGAACTGTAGTACTAATGTACAATTACTCAAAGAATGCTTGGGATCGTCCATCCTTTAAGGATCAGTTAAACTATCAATAAAATACATCCCGTGGTTAAAATTTTGAAATAGTTTATATTTCAAAACAAATTACTTCATTTTAAATCATAAAATGAAGCTATTATATTTAATAATTAAATTATTAAATTTCCAAAATTTTAATCTTGCAAAAATCAATTATTCACTTAAATTTTTATTAAAAACAATGAAATTCTACTTTCGCAGCATTTAGAAAATGCTACAGAAAGTTACATTCAAAACAGTTCAATTTGACAAAAGACAACATTTAAGAATGCTGTAATAGGTTACATTAGTTTTAAAGAAACTTAGTTAAATTCAACAATTATAGCACCTACAAAAATGCTATAATAGCTTTTAATTAAATTTAGCCATTTAGTTCATTATTATCAACTACAACATTTACAATTGTTGCAAAATCATTTACATTAGAAATAATAGCATTTCAAAAGATGTAGTTAATTAACTTCAAATATTCAATCTAATTTCACAAACAATTATATTTTTATTTAAATCATTTTCAACTCATCAAATCACATATTTTCACTTTTAAAATTATCATTTTATTTTCCTTAAATTCATGATTTTATAAAGTTAAATTTCCATTCAAAAATCAATATTTAATAATAATTCACTTATTAAATTCCAACACTAAATTTAAATTCATTAAATTAAATTTTTACTTAAACTTAAGTTTAAATTTAAAATATAACTTAATTTAATTTTTATTTACTTAACTTAAAATGCACATTTAAGCCAAATTCACAAATTTCCAATTTTAGTTATATTTCAAAATTTCAACTTAAATATTCATTCATTTCATATTTTAACTTTATTAAAAAATCATTAATATATTATAAAATCGTTTTTATATTCATTTTTATCCAAATTATCATAAATTTATCATAATTCATATTTAATTTAAATTCCAATTATCACCAAAGTAAAATTTCCCAAACAACTTACATTTCGAATTTTCTAAGCTCCATAATTTATTTAACTTATAAATTTTTAGAAAATCAATAATACTTTACAAAAATCATTTTTTATCAAATTTAAAACAAAATATTATAATATTTGCATTTCTAAAATATTTTAATTTTTTTTAGATAAACATATTTTAACTACAGGTCTGTATTTCATTTTCTAGCCTAGGTAAAGTGATACGGGTAATATATCATTTCAACCCGTAATTTACAAAGAAAACCTGGGTTTTATCATTTCAAAACCCGCAATCCCAAGTAAATGAAATAATTTGAAAATCGTTTAGGCCTATCATTTCAGCCCATAACGATTTTCCCCTATTCTAAAGTCCATTTGGGTATGTATCATTTTAACCCATAGTGATTCTAATCTAAAGGGAACTTGCAGTGTGATAAACCGATATAAATAACAGAACAGCATAATATAACAGTAATATATGATATAACAGGTGTTTAAGCATGGGTAAACATCATAGAATCATAGCATAGCAAATATAATATGGTTATGCATTATACAGATTCACAAGTGGTCAGTTTATTAGTTATGTAGGTATACAATGTTTGGTGAGAATAACTCACAGGTTTGAGCTGGAGACACAACGACGAATGCATGAATGAGATCTAGACAAGCACGATAACACGACACAGAGATGAGTGGAAGAGCTAAAGTATCAATTCCCTTGAATACAGGTCACACAAAACAATATAATATACATAAGCTTTCGAATTCAAATACGATAAACTAAGATAGAGTTGACTGCACAAATCAAAGCAGAATTGCTTTGCACTTGCTTCCAACTTCCATTGGGCTTGGCCATAGGTGAAATGCAAGGCTAAGGAAAGGTTTTTGGGTCAGGTTTGGGTTGCTAAGGGTCGGCCTAACGTGCTAGAAGGTGATGCAAAAGTGGTGGAGATGGAAACAACAACAACAATTAACAAACACATGGTTTCAAGCCAAAGTTTGGCTCGTCCAAGGCCACTAGGGTCACGGCCTTCACTGTGGGGTCCAAGGTGATGATGTGGCTGAGAGTGTAGGTGGTGCTGGAGGTGGTGGAGGTGGTGTTGGTGGCGGCCATGGGGTGTGGAAGGTGGTGGATACATGATAGAGCTCGGCCAAGGCAAGTGTATGGAGTTTTGTTGGAATTTAGGTGATGGATCATCCACTTTGATGCACGACTTGGGGTTTGGCCAGAGAGGAGGTGATGATGGTGGTGTTCTCAGGTGGTGGTGAAGGTGGCAGGGCATGGAGAGGAGGATGGCCGAACCTATGATGAAGAAGAACAAGTGCAAAACACAAATCAAAGAAGAATAAAAGTAAAACAAAAGAGAAGAAAAGAAATTTACCCAAACCTTTCTCAATAGAAATGGCCCAATTATTTTTGTTCAGGAATGAGAAAAGAAAGTACGTGAGTGGGAAATAGAGTAGGCAGCTGAAGATAGTGGATAGTTATTTCCAATATGAATGAAAAGTTAGGATAAATGTGAAAATGTGGAAGATAAAGAGCCATAGGAAAATCAAAAGTCATAACCTTTTCAAATTACTTTTAGTTTCTTTATATAAGTTTAAATATCTGAAAATAATAATAATTTCAGTTTAAATTCTGATAATATAACAAAATATAAAATATAAATAAGTAATTATTAATTATATATGGTAAAAATAAGAAAATAGCACAAAATATTAAGACTAGACTAGAAAAATTGAAAATAAACAGAATAAACTTTGGAAAATTTATATGGACTTGGAAAATATTTGTAAATAAAGATAATAACATAAAACAAAGATGCATTCACAAAAACAAATAAATAAATTTTAATTCAATATAACTTAAATGAAGAAAATAACATAAAAATAGAAATAGCCTTTTAAAAAATAGGAAATAAATGCAATAAACTTTGAAAAAATTATAACATCACTTTAAAAATGTTGACCCGAGCGTAAAGCAAAATACAAAACACTCGATTCAGGACATACATACTTATATAATGTAAACCAACCCAAGTGAATAGTAATAAAATGCACAAGTAACTTAAAGGATGCTTGGGACCGCCCATCCTTTAAGAATCCGTTAAACTATTTACTATGTAGTAATATACACTATTATAATAATGTCTACAGTAAAGTATAATATATTTTAAAAATAACGTTAAGTCGTTACCCATATCTCCCTTAACACATTTTTATAGTGCCAGTAGTCTATACAGTACCATAGTCCCTCCTGATCGGGAAGCCACCAGAGGATACTCCATAGGCACGACACAAATCAAACTTGTACAAGGCGTGCTAGGGTAGGTGACATGGCATAACTAGGAAATGCCAGCGTAGACATACCAATTGCACTTCCGGACCGGTGGTAACGCGTAGCAGCCATTACCGCCGACCTCGATCCACACTCATAAAAATTAAAGGTGCGCACCAATCAATCACAAAGTAATAGAATGGCATACGAAGAAGTGTGTCCGATAAGAGGAGCTACCTCATTAGCCAGTCAATTGCTCCTTTTTAGCCGCCTTATGCCAACTCATGGAAGTCGGGTCCACGTGTATATCTTAATAGAACGTCAACACCATCCTACTTCATTCTAGAATCTCCATCGCGTACAAGGTTGTTAAAGTGGTTTTCGGAGTTGGCAGAGAGTATGACAACTTTCGATCCCAGTCTCTTTAACAACCAAACATTATTATTACCCATGGTATTTATTTCAAAACATATCTATTCCAAAACCATTTAAAACCAAATACAATTACTCTTCCAAAATAATATCCATTTCAAAATGGTAATATTTCCAAATCCATATACTTACTCATAGCACTTTTAAAATGTTATCTTTTTGAAATCATACTACTTGAAAAATGTGATCCATGTATATGATAGCACTTTTAAAATGTTATCTTTTTATAAATACACCATTTTCAAAACATTACCTAAAGTAGTATAACATTTTTATCAATATAACTAAAATAACATATCATTTTGGAAAACATTACAATTTGGAAATAGTAGCACCTTTAAAACATAACCTTAAAGTAACATAGCATTTTAAAAACATAACCATAGCATTTTAATAATGCTACGAATACTACTATACCATGTTTAAACCTACTCTTTCAATTTTTAATATAGTTTTATTTGTACAAAACATATCTATTCCGTAATTAAAATCTATTTTTATTATTAGGTTAGAATCAAAATTCCATATTAAATCAAATTCAAATTATTAAGTTATTTATCATAGATAAAATCTTTAATTTAGTTTTAAACCAATTATTTACTTATAAAATTCCAATATCTCATTATATTTAAAAATCATTAAATCAAATTTTAACTTAAAATTTCATAATTAAAGATTCAAAATACTTAATAATTTTTAGAAAACTATTATTAAAATTTTAACCAAGGGTCTGTATAATATTTTCTAACCTAGGTCAAGTGATACAGATATATATCATTTCAATCCGTAATTTATCAAAAAAAATCGGGTTCTATCATTTCAAACCCGCAATCCCAAGTCAAATAAAATAAAAATCACTTGAGCCTATCATTTCAGCTCATAACGATTTTTCCCTATTCTAATGTCCGTTCGGGTATGTATCATTTCAACCTATAGTGAATCTATACTAACAGGGAACTTGCAGTGTGAGAAAAGTAAATAATAAACAGTATAGCATAGCATATCATATTAGGTGATGTAATAAATATATAATCAGGTTATAACATCATGGACTATCATATCACAGGCATGTATGAATTAATATCAACCATAGCATTTTGACTACTACAATTCACATGCTATCATTTCACAATTATGTAAGTACGAATGTCGAGAGAGATAACTCACCTTCTAAAGCTGGAGATAACAGTTCAAGACACACAACCAAACTCCGAAAAGCACAACAAAGAACGAATCAAATTCGAGTGGATGGAGAGCCAAGATTCAAATCTTATAAACAAATAAATACGAACATCCATAAAAATTCAACACACAAAATATGAATTAAACAAAACAAAATGAAGTAAAATTTGGCTTAACCAAACAAATGAGTTCGGCCACACAGTTGGCTTGACCATCATCACAACATGGCTCGGCCATGATCTGTTTTGAAGCTCCTATGCTCGGCCAGGGTCACAAATGCATGGCTATGGGCTAGAATATGAAGGGATGGAAAGGAAAACTTCAATGGGAAGGCAAAGAGGCAAGGCATGATGGGTTTTGGGTTCGGCCATTGGGTTTGTTCACATGATCGGGTCAGGCACATCACACTGCGCGGCTTGGAGCAGAAGAATTGGTCATGACAAGGGCAAAAGGTGGTTTTTTGGTGGTGGCCGAGGCTAGGGGATGAGGAAGTGGATCATATGATGGCTCGGCTAGGGTTTGTATAGCATTTAGGTTATGGATTTGGATCTAGGGTTCACGCCAAGGCAAGGGATGGTGATGAGACGGTTGTGGCCGATCCTAGGTGGTGGTGAAGTGGAGATGATGGTCGGCTAGGAGGCTTGATGTGTTATCCCGCTTTTTGGCAAAGCCGTGATACCAAAAGATTGGCCAAAAACAAAGGACAGTTCGTCTCAGAGATTGGTTGCACTTCTCTTCACTATGGATATCGATGAATTTTGTCCGAGTCCAGATTGAGCTACAATTGATAGGACATGACCAGAAAGATCATAGAAGTCCGCGTTTCAAATTTCAAGTCAATCCGAGGTCATATGCTCAAGTTATGATGGATCCAAGTTAAGAAGGTGCACATTGCTCGGTTCGAACCCATCGTGTTCGAACCCATCATATTCGAACCCATCGTGTTCGAAACCATCGTGTTCGAAACCATCTATTTCGAACCCATCATATTCGAACCCATAGGAAGAGGCGACATTCGAATCCATCTAAGTAACTCCCTGCTTCGAATCCATCACAAATTCGAGTCCTTCCTATGCTTCGAATCCATCACAAGTCTCGAACCCATCACAACCTTCGACTCCATCAGAAGCTTCGAATCCATCAGAAGCTTCGAATCCATCCAAGCTTCGAATCCAACAGAAGCTCCGAATCCATCACTAAGCTTCGAATCCATCAGAAGCTTCGAATCCATCCAAGCTTCGACTCCATCAGCCATCGGTTTCGAATCCATCCACATCGCATACAAAAGCATGGATTCGAACCATATGGAGTCGAACTATGGATTCGAATGAGTCAGTGGAGTCGAAGCAACCAGCATGACGAACACCCAATTTCGAACCGATCATAACTCCAAATCTACTGATCCAAATCCCATGAAATTTTTACAGAAGTTTGTCTACATGACGAAGAACGTCCACGCCAAGTTTCATCGCAATTGGACGATTTTTTTGATCGATTCGAAGTTCACTTCGAATCGATCCCAAACTGGGCACGCACTTCAAGAACTCGGGCCTGTGGGTCCCCCGTCACGTGCCAAGCAGTCTCTCCATGATTTAGGCGGGATTTTGGCCTTCCACACCTATAAATAAAGCCCCGTGGTCATTCAGAAGGGGGGTCGGAGAATTTGGGGAAGAAGAACAAGTCTAAACGCTGCCAGGATCACTCCATGCTGTCTCAATTGCTGTCAATTTGGAGTTTAAGTTCATTTTCCGCTGTAATTTGCTGAAAAGCATTTGTAATCTTCAAGTATTAAGAAATAAAGTGAAAAACCTTCATAGTGGACGTAGGCGCTTAGCCGAACCACTCTAAATCCTTGTCTTCTGCGCAATTTATTTTTCTGTGACTTGGAGTTTTTGTTAGATAGTCCCTATTTCCAATTCAAGTTCTTTATTTACCATCTCTTCAAAAACTTCCGAAGGGTGTTTGCCCATTTTTGGTGCAAACATTTTGGTGCTTTCACTGAGAACGAAAAAGAACCAGTTCTTTCTCCCGCTCCGTGGATCTATCTTCGATACCGGATTGCACTAATCTAAGATAGAGATCCAGACTTCAAATTCAGATTCCACCCATTCTTTTCAGGTTTGCTCAAAATCTAGGATAGGAATCTAACCTACAGGATGGTTAGTACGAGAACCACTTCCAACATTGGTAACCAAGAAGGTCAGGATAGGCAGAATCCCACACAGCTACAGTCAGCCAATCAGGATGCCGTTGGGCAAGCGGATCAGTCGGGTCCGGTTACAAGACAGGAGTTCCAAACATTACTGCAGGAATTAACTAAAAGCCGACAACAGCTAACTGAGCAGCTACGTATCAATGCTGAATTAGCTAACCAACTAAACCATCAAGGGCGAAGGAGATCAAAGAGGGACCACGCTCCGCATTCTTCCGCGGAAAGCTCTGCCTCATCCGACTATAACGGCAGATCTACGCGCCCCAGGCTAGACGGAAATCACGCGCATGCTTCTGGCCTCCGGCAGACATTGACTGTAGGGCAAATAAGAGTTGGCCCCTCCGCCAGTTTTCACACGGGACCCTCCTCTCGAGGAGGCACTGTGCCACAGCACACCGCAGATAACCAAGCCACCGCAGTTGGCACAGGAGTCGACACCCGAAATCACTCCAGTCCAAACTGCCACCCACAGGAACGTGTCCCAGGACCGAATATCCCAGAAGATGTCGAGCCAAGGAGGCGAGATTCGGATCGTCGACAGCGCCCGATCCCACCTCGCACTGTGGAGCACGACCACACTTTGGCTCGACACCCTTCAAATACAGCAACACCTGATCTCTCAGCTATGGTCCGCCAAATGGTTCGCGAAAGTCAAGGTTTGACGAATGACGATTGGGGGATCTCTCGAAGTCACACCCCGTTCACCGATGGCATATTATATGCTGAGCCTCCCCGGCGATTCAGAATGCCGGCTTTGCCCATGTATGAAGGAAACTCCGACCCTAGCCAGCATATTCTAAAGTACGAGTGGTCAATGACTGCTGCAAGAGCTGATGATGCAGTAAAGTGCCGTAGTTTTCCTATTTCCTTGGGGGGGATTGCGACAATGTGGTTTACACGATTACCACCACGGTCTATCTCCTCGTTTGACCAGTTGGCGACCAAGTTTATCGAACAGTTCCGTATGCACATCGCCAGGCCTAAAGACGTAAACACTTTATCTAGTGTCACTCAAGTTCCCGGGGAAACACTCAGGCGATACCTGGAAAGATTCAACGCCGCCTGCGCAGAAATCACTAACCCCAATGATAATTCAATCTTGATGGCTCTTACTAAGGGGATTGACCCCGACTCTGATTTTGGAAACTGGCTAGCTGGAAAACCTCCCGCGTCGTTGGATCGTTTCTATTCCAAAGCCGCCCAATTCCTAAGGCGTGAGGATGCGAAACAATCTAGGAAGCAGGACGATGCAAGGCCCAACAAGGAGGGGGTTCAAAGCAATGTGGCGGTTAAACAGTCAGGAGAGGGCTCAGGAAGGGTGCAGTTGAATATTCAGAACAAGCAAACCCAGCCAAGGAATGGCGATAATAGGAATAAGAAGCAGGATCAGAACCGTGGCCCCCGACGTAGGGCGCAAATGTTTGAAAACTATACACCACTGAATACGACATTGGAAAACGTATATCTACAAACCTGTAATGCAATGCAATATAAGAAGCCGACTCCGAAATTATCATCGGAGAAACAGATTCAAACGGGGAAGTTTTGTAGATTTCACGAAAGCTATGGACACAACACCAATGACTGCAGGCATCTGCAAGACCTTATTGAAAAACTGATCAGAGAGAGGAAGTTGGATCAATTTGTGCGAGCACCACAAACCGGCGGTGTGGGCCCGTCAAACCAAAATCGTGCGCAGAACCAAGAAAAACAGGAAGAGCCCGCCCGTACAAGCGGAAGGTTGGTCATAAATACAGTCAGTGGTGGCCCTCATCCAGCGGATCGAAGTTGGAGGGAAATGGAATCATACGCCAATTCGATCAGGCACGTAAGTTTTGAAAGCTGTAGTACACTTGATGAAGGGACTCCGGCTAAACAACAGAAGACGATGACGGATGTTATCATCTTTAGAAACCGAGATGCTGACAAAGTCGAAGCCCCGACCATAGACCCACTGGTCATATCCGCACAGGTTGGTCCTGCTTGGATGAAGAGGATCCTGGTAGACAGTGGAAGCTCAGTAAACATCTTGTTTAAAGGGGCATATGATCAGATGAAGATGGAAGCTAAAGATCTAAAGCCTTGTCAATATAGGATCCACGGCTTCGATGGAAGTGCTAATATACCCATCGGGATGGTGGAATTGCCAGTAGAATTGGGAAACGGAGAACGCCGTAGAGTCCGAATGTTACAGTTTGTTATCATGGATATCCATTCACCCTATAATGCCTTTCTGGGCCGACCAGCCCTTGCAGAATTTAGGGCAGCAATTGCCCCGTGGTGTCTGACTCTAAAGTTCCCTACTGACCACGGGATTGGGGTCGTTCAAGGGGACTAGGCTGCCGGGAGAGCCTGTTATGTTGCTGAACTACGAGAAGCGCAAAGGAAGGAGAAGGGAAAGGGCGTGGGGGAATCTCTCCGCGTCCGCTTTGCCGACGATTGACAATTAGCGCCTGGGCCTCGGCCCGGGCACCACGACCAATTCCAGAAGGATCTTGACCCTCGAGACACTGAAGATAATGATGAATCCAAAGAAAATCAAGCTTCTCCAGCCGAGCTGACGATCGATGTTCCAATTGATGACAATAACGATTCGAAAATATTGAAAATTGGGTCTCAGCTAAACCTACAAGCACAACAGGAATTGGTCGAATTTCTCCAAGGGAACCTAGACGTATTCGCCTGGACGCACTCCGATATGTGTGGAATCTCGTCGGACATCGCGAGCCACACCTTAAATATTGACCCGCGATACATCCCGGTCAAGCAAAAGAGACGCGGTATGGATCCAGAGAGATCTGCCGCCCTCAAAGAAGAAGTCGATAAGTTAAAGACGAGTGGGTTTATCCGAGATGCTTTATACCCGGAATGGGTATCCAATCCTGTACTTGTCCGCAAACCAAATGGAAAATGGAGAACGTGCGTCGACTACTCTGACTTAAATAAGGCTTGTCCAAAAGACAGTTTCCCACTTCCTCGAATCGATCAACTTGTGGATTCGACGGCCGGACACGAATTATTGTCTTTCATGGATGCTTACTCCGGGTACAATCAGATACCCATGCATGTGCCCGATCAAGAACATACAAGCTTCGTAACTGACCTAGGACTATACTGCTACATGGTCATGCCTTTTGGTTTAAAGAATGCCGGAGCAACTTACCAACGCTTAGTCAACCGGATGTTTGCCGATCAGATCGGGAAAACCATGGAGGTTTATGTGGATGACATGTTGGTAAAATCACGATACTCCATTGATCATGTCAAGGACTTGGAGTCAATGTTCGATGTCCTCCGGAGATATGGGATGAAGCAAAATCCATTAAAATGTCATTTTGGGGTTGCTTGCGGAAAGTTCCTTGGATTCATCGTCAACGCCCGGGGAATAGAGGCCAACACCGAAAAGATCTGGGCAATCAGGAATCTTCAAACCCCGAGGACCATAAAACAGGTTCAGAGTCTCAACGGAAAGGTTGCAGCGCTGAGCAGGTTCATCTCGAAATCAACAGATAAATGCATACCCTTTTTCGATCTGATCCGAAAAGGGAAACGAAACTTCGAATGGACTACGGAATGTGAGGGCGCGTTTCGATCGCTAATCCAGCATCTTTCCACACCACCGATTCTTTCAAAACCTGTTGATCACGAGCAATTATACCTTTATCTGGCTGTATCTGAAAACGCTGTTAGTGCTGCATTGGTTCGTGAGGAAGACCGAATACAAAAACCAGTCTATTACGTTAGTAAACGATTAACCAGGGCCGAGAGAAATTATCCAAGGCTAGAAAAGTTGGCATACTGCCTAGTCATCGCCTCGAGGAAGCTCCGTCCATATTTTCAGGCTCACCCTATCATTGTATACACCGACCAACCGTTACGACAGGTCCTCACACGACCTGAGACGTCTGGCAGGTTACTAAAGTGGAACATTGAGCTGAGTCAATTCGACATCGCATATGTTCCAAGGAGAGCCATACACGGTCAAGTCTTGGCAGATTTCATTGCCGAATTCACTGTTCCTGAAGACTTACCCGAAACTAGTGACTCCCCCGAAGATATATGGAAACTATACACTGATGGCGCATCCAACGATCGATGCTCAGGCGCAGGGATTGTGCTTGAGACCCCCGAGGGCCGATCCATCTGCTACGCCTTAAAGTTTGATTTTCGGGCAACAAACAACGAAGCTGAATACGAAGCCTTGCTCACCGGGTTGAAGTTGGCCCGAGACCTGAAAATTATCGCTGTGGAAATCTACTGCGATTCCCAGTTGGTGGTATGTCAAGTTCGGGGTGAATATCAGGCCAAGGATAGAAGGCTAGCCGCTTATCTAGCCCGGGTCCGAGCAATACTGGATCAGCTTGATTATTATACCATTTTCTACATACCCCAAGAGCACAATCAGAAAGCCGATTCATTGGCAAAGCTGGCAAGTACAGGCGAAGCTCAACACTTGGGACTCGTCCCTGTCGAGACATTATCCTCTCCGAGCATTGATCGAACGGAGAATGAATTCACATTAGAAGCTACATCCGAGAAGGAATCATGGATGACTCCCTACCAAGATTATATTAAGCATGGCACACTGCCCGAACGACGAAGTGAAAGAAGACAGATTCTTCGAAAGGTGTCACGATTTGTCATTCAAGACGGAGTTATGTATCGAAGAGGTTACTCTGTTCCTCTTCTCCGGTGTATCGCGCATAACGAAATCAAGCGAGTGTTGCGTGAGGTGCACGAAGGAGAATGTGGCGATCACACTGGGGGGCAAGCGCTTGCCAAGAAAATACTTCGAAACGAATATTACTGGCCTACCGTTAACCGCGATGCTATGGATTATGCCAAGAGGTGTGATAAATGCCAGAGACACGCTCGGATCCCTAGAGCCCCTCCTTCTGAAATAACCCAAATGGTCAGCCCGTGGCCATTTGCAATGTGGGGGATGGATATAATCGGTGCATTGCCTTTAGCTAAAGGGGGTGCAAAGTACGCCATAGTTGCGGTTGATTACTTCACCAAATGGGCTGAGGCTGAGCCCCTTGCAACGATAACAACAAAAAAGGTGATCAACTTCGTGGTGCGCAACATCATCTGCCGGTTTGGTCTCCCGCATACTATTATCACCGATAATGGAGCCCAATTCGACAGTACTGAATTCAGGGATTTCTGTCTGCGATTTCACATCCATAAGAGATTCTCAGCAGTAGCGCACCCACAAGCAAACGGTCAGGTCGAGGCCGTCAATAAGGTTATCAAGTCTATATTGAAGAAAAGATTGGAGAAAGCCGGGGGCAAATGGGTCGATGAACTACCAATGGCTCTGTGGGCATACAGAACAACTCACAAAACTGCGACCGGACACACCCCTTTTTCTCTATCCTATGGCTCCGAAGCAGTTATCCCGGTCGAAATGGAAGTTCACTCTCACCGTGTGACATACTACGACCCGAAAACGAATGCTATATTACTTGCTGAATCCCTAGATCTGCTTGATGAGAAACGTGAAGAAGCCGACGTAAGGGCAGCTGCATATCGAAGTCGAGTCGCTCGAATATACAACGCCAAGGTCCGCCCACGGACTTTTGAATCCGGCGACCTGGTACTCAAAAGAGTTTACCCGGTCCCTTCGCACATGAACCCAAATTGGGAAGGGCCGTATATGATTTCACAAAAACTCAGAGATGGCACGTTCAAGTTATCGACCGTTGATGGTCTCACTTTACCAAGAGCCTGGAATAGCGGAAGCCTCCGTCCCTACTACACCTAACAGGCTTTATTTGTCTTTCTATCAATTTCTTCCTTAGCATTTTGTTTTTCGCATTTTTGAAATTTGAACTTGTAATAAGGCAACTGATGTTGTCATGCTTCTTTTGTTTCAGCAATAAAACGCTATCTCTTCGAGCCAAAAGTTGTGATTCACTGAAAATAGCACATAATATCACATTGCACGAAGAGCTAAATTCCATCACACGGTGGGATTTATCTAAATAGGGAGTAACTGTGATACGACCAGTGACTTACTAAATAAGACCCGAGCTCGGGGGCAAAACACAATACCAGCATTCACAGGGATTGATACACGACAATCCTTTTACTAACTCCAACTTCCCAGAGTGTGAATTGGAGTATAAAGCATCCAATAAATTGTTCCCAGAGCGCGAACGGACTCCAACTTCCCAGAGTGTGAATTAGAGTATAAAACATCCAATAAGTCGTTCCCAGAGCGCGAACGGACTCCAACTTCCCAGAGTGTGAATTGGAGTATAAAACATCCAATAAATCGTTCCCAGAGTGCGAACGGACTCCAACTTCCCAGAGTGTGAATCGGAGTATAAAACATCCAATAAATCGTTCCCAGAGTGCGAACGGACTCCAACTTCCCAGAGTGTGAATCGGAGTATAAAACATCCAATAAGTTGTTTCCAGAGCGCGAACGGACTCCAACTTCCCAGAGTACGAGTTGGAGTATAACCATCTAATCCAGATTCCCGAAGCGCGAATCAAAGTACAAGTAACAATTCGAAGTTCCCAAAATACGGGCCGAAATATCAATATCAACTCCCAATTTCCATAGCGTGGAATGGAGTGTAAACATCGATAACCCTCAAATTCCTGGAATGCAGGACAGATTATCAATCTCTAATTGTCGTGAATCCCCAGAAGGGGGGGCATGTGTTCAGGGCTTGCAATAAACGCAATCAGCCGCCAGAATATGAATATTATTCCCCACAACTAAGGGGCAAAAAGCTGAGTGCTAATCGCTGGCTTAAGTAATAATATACTCAGAATCTGACTCATTCATTAAATCACGACACGAAGCTATATAAATGCTGAGCGGATACAACACAAATACTGCAAGGCATTCAGGTAAGAAGAATAGTGTAACTTCCCATTTCATCAACCAACAAAAACAAGTTTGATTACATGACAAGTAAAGATGTTTCAATTAAGTGGAGGCCGCATCCGTACATACACATGGCCCAAGAAAAAAAAAACAAAAGAAGAGGCAAAAGAATTGTTATCCGTAAATCTCACGACAAAACGAGGGGCTCACTCGTTCTTCCTCCGGTGTTTCTTACTCGGAGTCGAGCCGCTAGACCCACTGCCTGGCTTCCTACGAGACTTTTTGCCTTTCTTTGGAACATCCTCCGGTTCCGGCATGATATCAACATCTTCCTCAGAACTGGAAGGGATGGAGATCCTTTTATAAGGATGGACCAGGGGCATGGGAGCAATAACAGATACTTGTTCAGCAACACTCGAGACGGTTACTGTGCCACCTGGAGAAATCATCATTAGAGAAGATAAGCTCGAAGGAACGGCGTCACCACCGGGACCAACTGTCACTGTCTTGGCCATCTCGGCACTTATCTCTGTTAAAATCTCCTCCTCTCGAGACAGTTGAGCTGCGCTAGGTACGCCAGTGGTCATCACGATCGAACTAGAAACTGGAGCAGCTCCGCTCGTCACAAAAGAGAGGTCGGGCATGGGGTCAAGAGGATGACCAAATAGCTCTTCAAACATTTGAACATCGAATGACATTGAGCCTACCTCTCCCATATCACCAACCATGGCGGCAGTTGAAATCGCCTCGGTGACAATAACTCCACGTGTAGGATGTAAAACCGAAGGGACAGGGAGCACGGGTGCGACACTCTCGGTCACTAAACAACAAAAATTAGAGCTATCAGGCCAAGAAATTCCCTCGAAAATCAATGTTTTAAGACGTAAAGGGAAATACCTACTTTACCTTGCCTTGGAGCTTGAACAAGCTCGGGGACGAGCGTCTTGCCCGAAGACAGTTCCGGTTGGTCCGGATTGTAGGCGGGGATAGCTTGTGAATCAACCACGACAGCGGCTTCGGGTGAAGTCGAAACAGGGACTTCAGTATTCTCGCTATGGTGCACGATACCCGAACCTTCCCCCACCTCCGTTTGATGGACGACAAGTCTTTCTTTTTCAACAGAAATGATTGCTTCATGAAGGGTCCTCCTCTCATCCTCGCTGAGCAGACGTGACTCAAGCTCAAACTCATCTAATACCGAATCCGGACAAGACATCCTCTTGTTTTCCACTAATTTCTTCCAAGCGTTGTAGAGAGGCATCGAGTAATCCCCTAGCCAGGAGAGATTTCTATGCTCCAATACATTGGCATTATATGTGTCCAAAAGATCGTCGAATTCGGCCTCCATCTTGAACCTCTCTGCTTGGACTCTCTCCTCCAACTCCGATTCAACCTCCTTAACCCTTGCAATTGCTGCATCGCGCTCGGCCCGAAAAGATACAGCCTGCTCACACGCCTCTTGCGCAGCCACGTTCGCGTCGTCCTTTTCTTTATTCATGTCAGCAAACCTAGCCTTTAGCTCCTCTAGTTCCTTCACTGCCGCATCCCGCTCAGATTCAACGTTCTTGTATCGATGACCTAAGTGTTTGATGTGATTTTTTGTTTGATGATAACAAACATATATCAATATATATGTGTGTTTGTAGTTTGGACTATATACAGAAAGGAAGAAATATTTATATTGAATAATTATACTATTGCACGGAATTTATATAATTCAAACAGTACTTTTTATTCAATATAATATTTTATTACAACACTTAAACAATACAAAGTTTTTCAGTTCTCTCTCTCTATATATATATATATATACATACATCAGTTCATACATTTTTACTCTTCTCACTACAACACTCAACACTCAGTTTTTTTTCTCACTCTGTCTGCACATCTACATCTATCTGCATTGTCCAGCTCCACTTCTCGTCCTGTCTCCTGTGTACCTGTATAATTAGCAACTACAACAGTAATCTGAAAAGAAACAAATTTAAATTTGCAAAAATAAAATTTGTTTGTGTCTCAGATACATGGGTTATTGTCATCATCTTTGATTGTGCAATATCTGTGCATATCAGTAATTTTATCAGGGACAGGTAATTATAAGTGGCTGCAGTACACACGTGTACATTCGTATACGTGTGCACTGCCTCGCCAACTCGTGTGCACAGCTCCAACCAGAAATTCAAGGCAACAGAGACCAAGCAATGAAACTGTCTCAAAGCACAAAAGCACACATGCACAACTTATCACAGCGAAACTCAAGCAAGCCAGACCAGGTTGCAAGATGATCAACTGGCCAATGTACACAAGTGAAAGCAGCAAAATCAAGACAGCATCAAAATACACAAAATATGGAAACTGCATCAATGCAGTACATATATATAGTGATGCATAGCAACTGCATAGCAGCTACAAACATCAAGATACAACAATGAACAATGAACAGAGAAAATGCATGAAAGCTACAAACTGCAACATGCTTGAAGATGGTTACCAACACAAGACTGCAACCAAAAGGTCAGAGATACACAAGATTACATGTGTGCCAATACCAAATGCATGTAACAGCAATTACAGTGACGAACTGCAACAAACAAGGAACAAAACTACTGCAACTTCAAAACAACAACTCATATGAACAAGTGTACAGAGGCAAAGTGAACAAGTGTAGCATCTGTATCAAAACAGAGGAAACAAACACAAGTGCAGTGCAACACAGTGAGTGTAAACAGTGAACAACAGTGCAATGTTCAAGAGGAGACCAGAAAAAGATGGCCAGAGACAAAGACATGATGACCACGAGATCCAACAGTGCAGAGATGGGCCGAAGTCACAATTCAATGAAAATCAAATTTGTATTCTTTGAAAAAGTCAAGTCACAATGAAACTGCAGAGACAAGTACACAACAAACCCGAATGTCACAAAGCATAAAAATCAAATGAAGTTTTGATTTATGTCCATAGCAAAATCAAGTCACAATGAAAGTACAAACCCAAAAATATATGCATACACACATACAAATGTATATATGCACATATAAAGTAAACTGGTGAAAGACAGTGGCAAATACAAGGCTGTGAAGAAATCAAGTCGAAATTAAAACAAATTAGTATTCTTTGATTAAGTCTTTGATTAAATCAAAGATTTCTAATTTGGAAAGAAATCTCTGCAGCAATCAACTCAAATTCAAATATGGACAAGCATTAATTCAAATGAAGACCGAGACAACAAATGCAGCAAGAGATCTTCAAATCAATTAATTCGAATTCAAATATGGACAGCAACTCAAATCAACACAGGGTAGATACCAGTGAAACAACACCAGCAACATGAACAAATGAATGAAGTATGAAATTCGAATTAATCAGTGCACAACTACATGCAGTAGGGAATGCAAAGACAATGGCAAGATCAGTGCAGAAGTCAAGTATTTCAAATTTAGAAAGAAATCTCTGCAGCAAATTATCTCGAATTCATATATGGTCTATATTAATTCAAATGGGGACCGAGACATCAAATACAGCAAGATACTTTCGAATTAATTAATTCGAATGCTAATATGGTAAGCAATTACTCGAAAGTGAATCAAGAAAGGAAAACCCCAAAATAATTTCAGGAAAATCAACGGTGTAAGAAATCAAATCAGACAATGTTAATTAGGGTTTCAACCCTATAAATACACCCAAGAAATCATCATAGAACACACAGAACAATCGAGTTCAAGTATCAATTTAGAAAAGCAAAAAGTGACAGTACATACCGAATACACAAGCAATGAATTCGATCGAGCGACTGCAAAACTAGCAATAGTCAACCATCAGAGAAGCAGCAAGCTAGGGCAACGAATCACAGTCCAATCAAAGAAACCGAAGCCCTAATTGGAACAAAAGGGAACGAAACCCTAATCAGATCGAGGCGGCCATTTGTTTCACAAAACAAAAGAAAGAAGATCGGGTGAAATAAAGAAGTGGGCCGGCCTCAAATAAAAGGGGTTTTTGTTTTTTATTTTATAGGGTTTATTAATTTTTGTTAATTTGTTTTTGGGTTAAGTTTTTTTATAAAAGCAAGATAATTTAATTTGTTTTAAATTTAGTGCTTGCTTTTGTAATTGGCTTTATTTTGTATGTTCTCTTCAAAACAAAACATGAAAAATTATCACCTAGGGTTTAGGTGTTGTCAGATTGTCTAGTTAGAGTTAGTCCAGTTAGCAGGGTTTGCAAGTTTGCAAAACTCTATAGGCGGTAGCAGGGTTTGCAAGTCTGTTAGAGTGTTTGTAAGCGTGATACTGTTTAATTCTAATAGAAATCTGGGAATGCAGCAGTAGGCAGGGGTTGCCGAAGCTGGGTAAATCTTGTGTGTGATTTATTTTTCAGCATATTTATTTCTGAAGTTTGCTTCTGTGTTTAATTTGCAAAAATTTGCTATAACCCTATTCACCCCCCCTCTAGGGTTAATCTAGATCCTACAAGTGGTATCAGAGCCTGGTATTTTACTTTAACTCTAGAGTCATGAATCCACCAAATAATGCTTTTTCTGAGGGGCAATCTATTGCTAGGCCACCCATGTTTAATGGGAATGATTATGCTTATTGGAAAGTTAGAATGAGTATTTATCTTAGTTCTGTCGACTATGATGTTTGGGATATTATTGAAACTGGCTATAAATCTCCCACTATAGTTGTTGGTGATACTGAGATTCCTAAACCTAAGGATAGGTGGGATGCTAACGATAAGAAATTAAAAACTACAAATGCCAAAGCAATGAACGCTTTGATCTGTGCTCTTGATAAAAATGAATTTAATAGAATTTCTCATTGTACAACAGCACAGGAAATTTGGCACACTCTGGAGGTGACACACGAAGGAACTTCTCAAATCAAGGAGTCACGACTAGCTCTATTTAGCAATGAATACGAAAACTTTGTAATGGAAAAGGGCGAGAGCATAAAGGATATGTTTGGACGGTTTTCAACTTTGGTGTACAATGCTAGAGCGCTTGGGAAGGTCTTCACTGAAGTAGAGCTTGTACGGAAGATACTGCGAGTCTTACCAATGAACTTTGAGGCAAAAGTCACTGCAATACAAGAATCGAAAGATCTGAGTAAACTAAGCATGGAAGAGTTGATCGGAAACTTGATGACATATGAACTTGAGCTAAAGGCAAAAGAGGAACGTAACAACTCCGAATCAAAAAAGAAGACGATTGCCTTAAAAAGCAAAGAAGAAAGCGGTGAAGAAGAAGAAGATCCAATTGAAGAGCTTGCGATGGCAGTCAATAATCTTAGAAAATGGTCAAAATTCAGGCCACGCAAGAAGAAAACAAGTGGTAATAAGCCAAAAGATTCTGATGATTCCGATAATGAATTGACATGCTTTAACTGCAAAAAGCCTGGCCACTTCAAACAAAAATGTCCACTTCTCAAAAACAACAAAGGAAAGAAAAAGAAGAAGAAGGCCTTTGCAGCAACTTGGGATGATGAAGAAGGAGAAGAAGTTTCGGAAAATAGCTCAGAAGAGGCTAACTTGTGCCTTATGGCAAAATCAGATTCAGAAACAAGTTCAGAGGAATCCAGTGAGGTACGTGACTATTCTTATAAAGAACTTGTTTTGATGTGTTATGATCTTACTAATACAATTGATACTCTTGAAACTAAGATTGAAAAATTAAAGTCTGACAGGAGAGAACTTGTTCATGAGAATACTAGGTTAGAAACTGAACTTGAGAATATTCAAAACCTGGACTGTAAAAAATGTAAAACTTTAGATTCAGAAATATCAAGACTTAAGAATAGCTTCGATAATCTTGAAAAAGAAAACTCAAGTCTTAAGGAAATCATTGACACAAGGAAAAAAGATTTTATAAATAGATGCACCACACTTGTAACTGAAAACACAACACTAAAAACCAAAGTCCAAAATCTTGAAAAATCTCTGAATAACTTTTCAAGAGGAGAAAAATCGTTTAACATGTTGTTGGGAAATCAACTCTTTGCTAATAATAGAAAAGGACTAGGTTTTGGGAAAACACAGGTTGATGATCATGCAAAAGGTAAGAGTATCTTTGTTAGAAGTGAAATTGGACATCGTGTTGAAAATTTTAGTCATAGGAACAAGAACACAAAGTTTATACAAGTTTGGGTTCCTAAGAATTCTACAAACAAATTTCATGTCTATAGGAACAAAAATAAAAGGACAAAACAAGTTTGGGTTCCAAAGGGATTGTTTGTTCACAATGCTTCAGTTACTAATATCATTGGACCTAAGAGTTTCTCTAGGTCATCCTCCTCTCTCTTTATGTAGGTCTGTTGGCGGGCTAAGGAGCAACAAGAATGGTTTCTAGATTCAGGTTGTTCTAGACATATGACAGGTGATAAATCTAAGTTCCTTAGCCTAGAGAAGTTTAGAGGTGGAAATGTGATCATGGGAGACAATAGCAAGTGTAAGATTATTGGGAAAGGTGAAGTAAGTAATGGTACTTTTTCCTTGACTAATGTTTTATATGTTGATAATTTGCATCACAATCTCATTTCTATTAGCCAACTCTGTGACAAAGGTATGAATGTGGTTTTTGATAGTGATACTTGCAAAATCATTGATAAAACTTCTAATAACATTGTTTTTATGGGCAAAAGAAAAGGAAATGTTTACTCACTTTCGTTTGACAATCTAAATCTTTCCAGATGTTTGGTAGCCACTGACGAAGAGGCATCTTTATGGCATAGGAGACTTGGACATGCTAGCATGAGTCTCTTAAGAAATCTTGAAACGAAAGATTTAGTCAGAGGGTTACCACATCAGAAATTTAAAGATAACAAAGTGTGTAAAGCATGTTCCTTGGGCAAGCTTAGTCGATCATCATTTCGCCCTAAAAATATTGTTAGCACATCAAGGGTCCTCGAATTAATTCATATGGACTTATTTGGACCAAATGAAATTGCAAGTTTGAATGGAAAACGTTATTGTTATGTATTGGTTGACGATTACTCTAGATTTACATGGGTTTATTTCTTAGCCAAAAAATCTGAATCTTTTGATTATTTTTCAAAATTTGCTAAACTTGTTCAAAATGAAAAAGGAGTTTCAATTAAAACTTTAAGAAGTGATCATGGAGGCGAATTTGAAAATTCGGAATTTGAAAACTTTTGTGAAGAAAATGGTTTAAAACATGAATTTTCTGCTCCACGAACACCTCAACAAAATGGGGTGGTTGAAAGGAAAAATCGTACATTGCAAGAATTGGCTAGATCCATGTTGAGTGAGTATAAACTACCTCTAACTTTTTGGGCAGAGGCGGTGAATACTTCGTGCTATGTAATGAATAGAGTAATGATTAGACCAATACTAGGCAAAACAGCTTATGAAGTGTGGCATGAAAGGAAACCTAACATCTCTTACTTTCGTGTTTTTGGATGCCCTTGTTTTATTCTTAACACAGGTGATCAACTTGGAAAATTTGAATCAAAGGCCGATGAGGGAATTTTCATGGGCTATTCAACAAGGAGCAAGGCTTACAGGATATACAACAAACGAACAAAGACAATTGTTGAATCAGTCAATGTGAAATTTGATGAATCTGATCTGGAAAGGACGACTGAAAAAACAGGTGATGATGGGGTAGATCATGAAGGCATTAAAGAAGGGACATCTACTGAGAAAGATGGAAGTAGGACTGTTGATGCTGATAGATTGAAATTCAAATCCAATCATCCTCCTGAATTGGTTATAGGAGATCCTACGGAAGGTATACGCACTCGTTCTGCATTTGATAAAAATTTGTGTGCGTTTTGTTGTCATAGTGGTTTTATTTCTGAAATAGAACCTGATTCTGTTGAAATAGCTCTTAATGATGAAAGTTGGGTTTTAGCAATGCAAGATGAACTTAATCAATTTGAGAGAAATAAAGTTTGGAAATTAGTTCCTAGGCCTAATGACTATCCAATTGTAGGAACTAAATGGGTGTTCAAAAACAAACTTGATGAATCAGGAAATGTAATTAGAAACAAAGCTAGGTTGGTCGCAAAAGGATATAACCAAATAGAAGGCATAGATTTTGATGAGACATTTGCACCAGTTGCTAGGTTAGAAGCCATTAGAATTTTGCTCAGCTTTGCTTGTTATAAAGGTTTCAAACTTAAACAAATGGATGTAAAAAGTGCATTTCTAAATGGTGATCTGAAAGAAGAAGTTTTTGTTGAACAACCCCCCGGATTTGAAAATCATGTTTTTCCAAATCATGTGTATAAACTTGAAAAAGCATTATATGGTCTTAAGCAAGCTCCTAGAGCTTGGTATGACTGCCTTTGTACATATCTTTTGGAAAATGGCTTTAAAAAGGGGAGTGCTGACACGACACTGTTTCTATTACACAAAGGAAGTGATTTTTTGATTGTTCAGATTTATGTGGATGATATCATTTATGGTGCTACTAATGAAATCTTGTGCGAGAAATTTGAACAAGTCATGCAGGCTAAATTCGAGATGAGCTTGGTTGGAGAATTGAAATATTTTCTTGGATTTCAAATCAAGCAAAGCAGTGATGGCATTTTCATTTCACAATCCAAGTATGTGTTGGAACTGTTGAAGAAATTTGGAGTTGAGAACTCCAAACCATTGAGAACTCCTATGAGCCCATCAACAAAGTTGGACAAAGACGAGAAAGGAAGTGCAGTTGATCAGAAAAAATATCGAGGGATAATTGGTTCACTTCTCTATCTTACTGCCTCTAGACCTGATATTATGTTTTCTGTGTGTTTGTGTGCACGTTTTCAATCTAATCCCAAAGAATCTCATTTGAAAGCCACTAAACGAATTTTGAGATATCTTTCACACACACACAAATTTGGATTATGGTACCCTTCGTGTGAAAACTTTGATTTAGTTGGTTATTCTGATGCTGATTATGCTGGTTCATTGGTTGACAGGAAAAGCACCAGTGGGACATGTTTCATGCTAGGACATTCATTAGTTTCATGGTCAAGTCGAAAACAGAATTGTGTTGCATTATCCACCACTGAAGCAGAATATATTGCTTTAGGAAGTTGCTGTGCTCAAATTTTATGGATGATGCAAACTCTTTCTGATTTTGGCTTAGTTTATAAACAAGTTCCATTAAAATGTGACAGTAAAAGTGCAATAGACTTATCAAATAATCCTGTTCATCATTTACGCACAAAACACATTGATGTGAGACACCACTTTCTTAGAGATCACATTGCTAAGGAAGACATTTGCATTGAATATATTTCAACTGAGACTCAACTTGCTGATATTTTCACAAAACCCCTCCCTGAAGACAGATTTTCTAGATTACGTTTGGATTTAGGGATTATAGAAATTGACTAACCATTTTTTTTCATTGTTAGGTAGAAATATTCTTGGATATATACTTTCAACTTCAATTTCTAGGATTCAAACAAGTTTTGGATATTTTCCAAAGATTGATTCGAATATGGTATTCAGTACTGGATATTACATAATATAATTAACTTGGTAACTTATTCCACGATCATTTCTATTTCTACCATCTTTCTATCATTCATAATGGTTTGATAAAATAAGAAGAGTGAATTATTTTTAAATTAAATAAATAAATAAATAAATAAATAAATAAAAAATTATTTTTAATAATAAATAATAAATCTCATGTATCGATTCTCATTTAAAAGTCCTTATGGTTATGCGTGGATGGAACATATGAGAGAATTATTTTTATCATTACTTCATTCTCATTTAAAAGTCCTTATGGTTATGCATGGATGGAGTATGGTAACTAAGTATTCTGGTATCACTTAATAATTTGGATGCTTAGACTAATAAGTAACTGCTAATCTCATTTAAAAGTCCTTATGGTTATGCGTGGTTAGTAAGTGCTTATTTTTTTTGTGCTTAAATGTCAAATTAATGTTAAAATATCTCTCTTCTTATTAAAACCGATCATCGATCCATCCTCTACAATGTGGAAGTTTTTATCTCGTTATGATATATTATTTTTTGTTCCTACTGTTCCATTGTTTTTTGTTAGTCTTTTGATAATGACAAAAGGGGGAGAAGAACAAGATTTTGATGAGGAAGTAAATATTTTTTGGAATATTTCAACAAATTTGGTTAAATATCATTAGTTAATTTTCTTTAGTTCTTTTATTCCTTTGTTAATTTTGTTAACTTCTAAATAGGGAGTGGTCTTGGTTGTAGGGGGAGCATTCAAATAGGGGGAGCTAAAATTTTTTGTTCAAACACATATTAGCATTTCAAAATCTTTAATATATATGTTTGTCATCATCAAAAGGGGGAGATTGTTTGATGTGATTTTTTGTTTGATGATAACAAACATATATCAATATATATGTGTGTTTGTAGTTTGGACTATATACAGAAAGGAAGAAATATTTATATTGAATAATTATACTATTGCACGGAATTTATATAATTCAAACAGTATTTTTTATTCAATATAATATTTTATTACAACACTTAAACAATACAAAGTTTTTCAGTTCTCTCTCTCTATATATATATATATACATACATACATCAGTTCATACATTTTTACTCTTCTCACTACAACACTCAACACTCAGTTTTTTTTCTCACTCTGTCTGCACATCTGCATCTATCTGCATTGTCCAGCTCCACTTCTCGTCCTGTCTCCTGTGTACCTGTATAATTAGCAACTACAACAGTAATCTGAAAAGAAACAAATTTAAATTTGCAAAAATAAAATTTGTTTGTGTCTCAGATACATGGGTTATTGTCATCATCTTTGATTGTGCAATATCTGTGCATATCAGTAATTTTATCAGGGACAGGTAATTATAAGTGGCTGCAGTACACACGTGTACATTCGTATACGTGTGCACTGCCTCGCCAACTCGTGTGCACAGCTCCAACCAGAAATTCAAGGCAACAGAGACCAAGCAATGAAACTGTCTCAAAGCACAAAAGCACACATGCACAACTTATCACAGCGAAACTCAAGCAAGCCAGACCAGGTTGCAAGATGATCAACTGGCCAATGTACACAAGTGAAAGCAGCAAAATCAAGACAGCATCAAAATACACAAAATATGGAAACTGCATCAATGCAGTACATATATATAGTGATGCATAGCAACTGCATAGCAGCTACAAACATCAAGATACAACAATGAACAATGAACAGAGAAAATGCATGAAAGCTACAAACTGCAACATGCTTGAAGATGGTTACCAACACAAGACTGCAACCAAAAGGTCAGAGATACACAAGATTACATGTGTGCCAATACCAAATGCATGTAACAGCAATTACAGTGACGAACTGCAACAAACAATGAACAAAAATACTGCAACTTCAAAACAACAACTCATATGAACAAGTGTACAGAGGCAAAGTGAACAAGTGTAGCATCTATATCAAAACAGAGGAAACAAACACAAGTGCAGTGCAACACAGTGAGTGTAAACAGTGAACAACAGTGCAATGTTCAAGAGGAGACCAGAAAAAGATGGCCAGAGACAAAGACATGATGACCACGAGATTCAACAGTGCAGAGATGGGCCGAAGTCACAATTCAATGAAAATCAAATTTGTATTCTTTGAAAAAGTCAAGTCACAATGAAACTGCAGAGACAAGTACACAACAAACCCGAATGTCACAAAGCATAAAAATCAAATGAAGTTTTGATTTATGTCCATAGAAAAATCAAGTCACAATGAAAGTACAAACCCAAAAATATATGCATACACACATACAAATGTATATATGCACATATAAAGTAAACTGGTGAAAGACAGTGGCAAATACAAGGCTGTGAAGAAATCAAGTCGAAATTAAAACAAATTAGTATCCTTTGATTAAGTCTTTGATTAAATCAAAGATTTCTAATTTGGAAAGAAATCTCTGCAGCAATCAACTAAAATTCAAATATGGACAAGCATTAATTCAAATGAAGACCGAGACAACAAATGCAGCAAGAGATCTTCAAATCAATTAATTCGAATTCAAATATGGACAGCAACTCAAATCAACACAGGGTAGATACCAGTGAAACAACTCCAGCAACATGAACAAATGAATGAAGTATGAAATTCGAATTAATCAGTGCACAACTACATGCAGTAGGGAATGCAAAGACAATGGCAAGATCAGTGCAGAAGTCAAGTATTTCAAATTTAGAAAGAAATCTCTGCAGCAAATTATCTCGAATTCATATATGGTCTATATTAATTCAAATGGGGACCGAGACATCAAATACAGCAAGATACTTTCGAATTAATTAATTCGAATGCTAATATGGTAAGCAATTACTCGAAAGTGAATCAAGAAAGGAAAACCCCAAAATAATTTCAGGAAAATCAACAGTGTAAGAAATCAAATCAGACAATGTTAATTAGGGTTTCAACCCTATAAATACACCCAAGAAATCATCATAGAACACACAGAATAATCGAGTTCAAGTATCAATTTAGAAAAGCAAAAAGTGACAGTACATACCGAATACACAAGCAATGAATTCGATCGAGCGACTACAAAACTAGCAATAGTCAACCATCAGAGAAGCAGCAAGCTGGGGCAACGAATCACAGTCCAATCAAAGAAACCGAAGCCCTAATTGGAACAAAAGGGAACGAAACCCTAATCAGATCGAGGCGGCCATTTGTTTCACAAAACAAAAGAAAGAAGATCGGGTGAAATAAAGAAGTGGGCCGGCCTCAAATAAAAGGGGTTTTTGTTTTTTATTTTATAGGGTTTATTAATTTTTGTTAATTTGTTTTTGGGTTAAGTTTTTTTATAAAAGCAAGATAATTTAATTTGTTTTAAATTTAGTGCTTGCTTTTGTAATTGGCTTTATTTTGTATGTTCTCTTCAAAACAAAACATGAAAAATTATCACCTAGGGTTTAGGTGTTGTCAGATTGTCTAGTTAGAGTTAGTCCAGTTAGCAAGGTTTGCAAGTTTGCAAAACTCTATAGGCGGTAGCAGGGTTTGCAAGTCTGTTAGAGTGTTTGTAAGCGTGATACTGTTTAATTCTAATAGAAATCTGGGAATGCAGCAGTAGGCAGGGGTTGCCGAAGCTGGGTAAATCTTGTGTGTGATTTATTTTTCAGCATATTTATTTCTGAAGTTTGCTTCTGTGTTTAATTTGCAAAAATTTGCTATAACCCTATTCACCCCCCCTCTAGGGTTAATCTAGATCCTACACTAAGTCTTCAACTAAAGTACAATGTGCCTGTTGCATTTTCGCCATTTCAGCTAATGTCTCATCAACCTTCTGTAACGACTCGACCTCAGCCTTGCGGGAAGATTCCCCCTCAGATTGGAGTATGTCGACGATGCGACTCTTTTGAGCCAAGTCGGCCTCTAGCTTCTCAATGATTTGGGCCCGGTCGAAGGCAGCTTTGGAAGCCTTAACAGCCGCTTTGTACCATTCTTTGTACTGAGCAAAAAAGTCACGGGTATAGTTGAGCGCCGAAGTCGCGGCATCATCGGGAATTCTTTTAAGATTGGGAGGAAAAATACAAGCATCAAAGCAAATCTCTGGAAAATCTTTCCTCAGTTGTGCAAGCCTGATGGCCCCTTCGCCAGAAGACTCAACAAGGGTCTCCTCCCCAGACATAGACGTTGCGACCCCGGTTCGAGAATGATGTGGCTCAGGCCTCGAAGCCTGTGAAGATGACTGATGTCGCAGAGGCTCGGATGCCTGGACATGACTTCGGGATTGCGGAGGAGATCGAGATGGGGAGCGATGCCTACGATCTCTGTCTGATCGTTCCTGGCTGGAGTTACCACGGCGATGATCCTTTGCATAATACACCTGGCCATATTGCCTCCGGTCACGATCACGATCGGGGCCTCCACGACATGATTCATAATAGGTTGAGGGGTGATGCACTCTCCGGAGTTTGTCCAATGTAGTCTGACGACCAGCCATGTTACCTGGAAAAGAGATACAGTTCAGTTAAGTACCAGAAAAAATCAATAAGGCGAGTGAAGCAGTCATGTAGTGTCATGAGAGTGTATGCAAATGTGCAAAGCCCCCGACCAACCAGAGGTTTCGACTGCACTAATGGGTAAAAGCCCGCTTATGTCTAACGCTTCCCGGAGCTCAACCAGCCCGGACTTGTGATAAAGAGAAACGCACTCCGGTATGGGAACGTCATCCAGCCCTGTGAAAATGTTTCCTGATTGACAAAGAGCGGAGTCAGAAGAAATAATTCCAGAAGTCAAGCGAGACACGATTACAGACTTCCGTCTCGCAAATTTAGGAACAACGGCCTTGCCTTTCCGTTTTTTTCCTGTTTGGGGAAAATCAGCCGCTAGCCTGGTGTCAGTAGGCGTCCTCTCATCATCGCCCATTCCTCTTATCGCTACACCGGTCCTCTTCTTTGCCTTCGGAGCCGATTTCACAAACCCTTCAACGACAATACTCTGGTTCGTCTCAATTAAGCCCAGCGTCCTTAAGTTATCATCGGTTAAGACCAAGTCAATGTGCCGCAGGTCACTCGGAACCTCTTGTAGACTTCGGATGACGTTTCTGTATCGACCACCGTCTGGCCTTGATATGATAGCTGCAAAAAAAAAAAAACACCTGATGTCAGTTCAAGTGTTGACAATGACCATTAAAGAAGGCTAACACGATTTACGATACTTACGTCTGGACAGCCATCGCCTAGCGAATCCTGGGGGGCATCGGACAAAGAACCATTCATTCTTAAAGTAACTGAGTCTGGTCCAGGCTCCCGTCACAATCTGGCAATTTCTAACTGCCTCCAGAAAGGTGAACGATGGACTATCACCCCTGCTCTTGAAGTTGAATATATGTCTAATTTCAGCTGGCCTAGGCGGACGAAAAAGGCGGTCCATGAATAAGATGAAAACACTGTTCAGTAACGCGTGTCCGTTAGGGTGAAGTTGTGCGGGAGCGATTCCAATGAACGATAGCATCTCCCTGATATATTGGTTAAACGGGGGGAGAGTTCCAGCCGCACAAGCGTGGCGATAAAAAGCAGTATAGCCCTCTGGTGGATTGTGAGGCCTATCATCAACTCCCGGTAACAAAACATCATCCGGGGATAAGCTATGCTTCGAACATATCCGACCCAATAATGCTCCAGAAATATTAGATCGGACGGAATCTATGGGATCCTCGATAAATAAGGCCTCCGGCAATTCGTCCGGAGCAGGATCTATTACTTCAGGAATGATCTCTGGAATTTCTAGCATCAGAGGAGGCAAGCTTTGTAACTCTTGTTGTTCAGAACCCGAAGACTCCATAACTAACTAACACACGAAAAAGCAGCGTTAAAAACGAAGAAAGCCCGTATATTCCCCGGTGTGAAGCTTATGGATATGTCGTGCAATGCAAATACATAACTAAAACAAATTTTACAAGAGTAAAACGCGGTATCTGAACGACTAGGCTTTTGAATTAGAGAACGAAAACGACCGTCATCACTGACCGTCGCTTTCGCGTCCCTCGGATACTACTGACCAATTCAAGTGTGGATTCGTTTAAGTCACGGTGCCATCGAAGAGCTCAAAAAGACAGGTCAGGTCAACTTTGATCATGCGAAGGACGAAGCTCGTCGGAATCAGATATGCTAAAAATTTAGTGAGTTCGTTAAAAGTTCGATTTAAAAGTGGTCATAGTTCAGGAGCAAGAACGTTCGAATCGATCGACTTGATTCGACACGAGTCAGATCGGTGAACCTTGAATCAGCGCAGCTCGAACCCATGGAGCCCCACCTGACTTCGAATCCATCAAAGTCAGGCTCCTTCGAATCCATCAAGAGCGGTTCGAATCCATGGAGCTTCGAAACCATCGAAATCGTGCTCCTTCGAATCCATCAAGGGCGGTTCGAATCCACGGAGTCCCACCTAGCTTCGAATCCATCGGAGTTGAACTCCTTCGAATCGATGAACGTATCATTGCTTCGAATCGATCAGTAGTAAGCTCCTTCGAATCGATCAGAATGCCACTGTTTCGAATCCATCACAGCACGCCTTTTTTGTTTTGTTCTCCTGCAATCATCGGTTCGAAGCTACACATTCGAAACCAACTCAAAGCGCGCACCCCTGATCGATACAGCTCAAAAGTTTGCATTCCTCAGTTCCATGGAGTCGGCCTACTACGTTCAAACCTCGTCACTCTCCAAAAATTTCCAGAAGGAGGGGTTGAATCAATGCCAAAAAAGATTAATCTATCATTCTAAAAACCGAATCGACCCCTTGATTACCTGATTTAGTTTGATTACAAATGGAAGCTAGAAGGAATTTGGTCGATTCGTGAAAAAGCACGTTTGATTTGGCTCTGGGAAATCGATTCAGAGAAGCAGCTAAAGCAATGGTAAAAGGTAAAAAGTGAAAATGAAGTCAACCTCATATATTTATACGGATTCCAAGAGGGATTAGTGTCACTTTGACTCCCATCGATTCGAACGACCACTTTCGAATCCATCCCAGTTTCGAATCCATCGGAGTCTTCGAACCCATCACTGATTCGAATCCATCCAAGTTTCGAATCCATCAAGGGCTTCGAGTCCATCAGGGTCCTCGAATCCATCATTGATTCGAGTCCATCTAAGCTTCGAATCCATCGGGAGTTTCGAATCCTTCTAAGCTTCGAACCCATCAAAAACCACTAATTAGCAACACTTTGGCTTGAATCTAAAATCGATTCAGGAGAAAACCGGGACGGAGTTCGGCAGCAAACAAAGACCGACATGACTCATGGACACACGACGTTAATAAGGGCGGAGCTAATGTATGTGCACACATAACGAACTAACGTTCGATTTTGAACATTCACAGGGATCAAATATTCACCCTGTTATAGCAACGACAGCCAACGATTAAGCACAGTCGCACAGTAATCAATCATATCAAGGCAAGGTTACGGCAATACGGTATATGAGTCTCAACAAAAAGAGAGCAATGATTTTTCAGAAAGAAATGGCAGCTATTCAAAGCACGTCATGTTCCCACAAGACGTACTTTGGGGGGCAAAATGTTATCCCGCTTTTTGGCAAAGCCGTGATACCAAAAGATTGGCCAAAAACAAAGGACAGTTCGTCTCAGAGATTGGTTGCACTTCTCTTCACTATGGATATCGATGAATTTTGTCCGAGTCCAGATTGAGCTACAATTGATAGGACATGACCAGAAAGATCATAGAAGTCCGCGTTTCAAATTTCAAGTCAATCCGAGGTCATATGCTCAAGTTATGATGGATCCAAGTTAAGAAGGTGCACATTGCTCGGTTCGAACCCATCGTGTTCGAACCCATCATATTCGAACCCATCGTGTTCGAAACCATCGTGTTCGAAACCATCTATTTCGAACCCATCATATTCGAACCCATAGGAAGAGGCGACATTCGAATCCATCTAAGTAACTCCCTGCTTCGAATCCATCACAAATTCGAGTCCTTCCTATGCTTCGAATCCATCACAAGTCTCGAACCCATCACAACCTTCGACTCCATCAGAAGCTTCGAATCCATCAGAAGCTTCGAATCCATCCAAGCTTCGAATCCAACAGAAGCTCCGAATCCATCACTAAGCTTCGAATCCATCAGAAGCTTCGAATCCATCCAAGCTTCGACTCCATCAGCCATCGGTTTCGAATCCATCCACATCGCATACAAAAGCATGGATTCGAACCATATGGAGTCGAACTATGGATTCGAATGAGTCAGTGGAGTCGAAGCAACCAGCATGACGAACACCCAATTTCGAACCGATCATAACTCCAAATCTACTGATCCAAATCCCATGAAATTTTTACAGAAGTTTGTCTACATGACGAAGAACGTCCACGCCAAGTTTCATCGCAATTGGACGATTTTTTTGATCGATTCGAAGTTCACTTCGAATCGATCCCAAACTGGGCACGCACTTCAAGAACTCGGGCCTGTGGGTCCCCCGTCACGTGCCAAGCAGTCTCTCCATGATTTAGGCGGGATTTTGGCCTTCCACACCTATAAATAGAGCCCCGTGGTCATTCAGAAGGGGGGTCGGAGAATTTGGGGAAGAAGAACAAGTCTAAACGCTGCCAGGATCACTCCATGCTGTCTCAATTGCTGTCAATTTGGAGTTTAAGTTCATTTTCCGCTGTAATTTGCTGAAAAGCATTTGTAATCTTCAAGTATTAAGAAATAAAGTGAAAAACCTTCATAGTGGACGTAGGCGCATAGCCGAACCACTCTAAATCCTTGTCTTCTGCGCAATTTATTTTTCTGTGACTTGGAGTTTTTGTTAGATAGTCCCTATTTCCAATTCAAGTTCTTTATTTACCATCTCTTCAAAAACTTCCGAAGGGTGTTTGCCCATTTTTGGTGCAAACATGATGCATGTGATGGTCATGCTTGTAAAGGAGGAGCAAAACAAAAGAAAAGAGAAAAGGAAAAGAGAAAAAGGAAGCCATGAGAAACTTATTGTAAAAAATTTCTTTTTTGTGAACGTGAATGAGAAAGAGATGGGACGAGAAATATTTTTGTACATGAATTAAGAAGTAAATGAGAAGTTTTTACGGCTAAGAAAGCGTAAGTGTTTGAACGGCTAGAAAAGGAAAAGGCATCTTCACATTAAAGAAAAGAAACACAAGCCTCTTGAATTTCCAAGCCCATAAAAAATAATAGAAAATAGAAAGCAGAGAATGAAAAGTAAAAATAAAAATAAACAAAATAGAAAATAGGAATGAAATATAAATATAAAATATAAAATAACAAATAAAATACTAAAAATAATCGTGTGTAAAACGCTGAATTTTATCAGATTTAAAAAGTATAAAACAGAATTTTGTAAAACGAAAAGTAGAACAAATATCAGAATCAAGCACAGTTTCGAAGAAAAAGATTAGAAATTAAAAATTCAAATTTAAAATTTCAACCGAAAGTCAAACTTTGACCACAGTTGACCAAATATAAAATTTTCAAAAAATCTTTATTTTATTATATTTGGAAAATAAATTATAAACAAAATCCAAAATTACATGGGAATATTCAAAATTTTCAAATTTTAAATGATTTAAAATCAAAATTTCAAATAAAGTTGAATTAAAAATATTTTCGAAATTTATGGGTTGTTACACTCTCCCCCACTCAAAACTTTTTATCCTCGAAAAGGAACGAGACACAAAAATAAGGAAAGATAAGATAGAAAATCAAATAGTACCTAAAACAAACAATTCTGGATTTGAGGCACGCATGCTCTACTTCGTCTCCCAGGTACAATCCCGATCATCCGTACTCCACTGCACTTTGACCAGGTTGATTGATTTCCTTCTCAGCTGCTTCGTACCTCTTTCGATAATACGAAGTGGCTTCCTCTCGAAAGTAAGGTTGGGCTCAATATCCAAATTCTAGAGAGCAGAAGGCTGGACAAACAAAAATGGATCATGCAGATATCAACGAAGATGCGAAACATGGAATACATTATGCACTGCAGAAAACTTCTCAAGCAAATCCGGACGATAAGATAAGGGACCAATCCTCTCTGAGGTACGGAAAGGACCAACAAACCTAGGAGCAAGCTTCCCTCTACGACCAAACCGAATCACATTCCTTAAGGGAGAGACCTTAAGGAAAACCGGATCACCAACAGAAAACTCCAAACTCCTCCTATGCCGATCAGCATACTTCTTCTGCCCATCCTGAGCATTCCTCATCTTCCTCTTAATCTCCTCGATCTTCTCAGAAGCCTCCAAAATCATATCAGGACCAAGAACTAAACGATTACCGGATTCAATCCAGCAAGATGGCAATCTATAAGGTCATCTGTAAAGAGCAGCAAATAAGGACATTTCAATACTAGCCTGAATTCAAAGACGGAATGAGAAAGATAAAAGATTAAGAAAAGATTGAAATAGAAGATTGAAAATATACCCGATAACTGTTGTTCTAGGTGAGTTCAATAAGATGGAGATGATCTTCCTAAGATCCTCCATAATCTAGAACACAAGCACGAAGAAGATCCTCGAGAATATGATTCACTCTTTCCATTTGACCCTCAATCTGTGGATGATAAGCAGTGCTCAGATTCAGATGAGTACCCAAAGACACCTGAAAAGCTTTTCAAAACTGGCTGGTGAAGAAAGGATCTCGATCACAAATAACACTGATAGGAACACGATGAAGACGAACAATCTCCCTCATATAGATCTCAGACAAACTAGAAGCAGAACATATAGACTTGACCGGAATGAAATGAGATGACTTCATCAATCTATCCACAATAACTCAAACACTATCATTACTCTTCCTAGACCTTGGTAATCCATCAATAAAATCCATAGAAACCTGTTCCCATTTCCAATTGGGAACCTCAAGGGGCTGCAGCAAACCAGGGGCTGCAGATGATCTTCCTCGACTTGCCGACAAGTCACACACCTACTAACAAAGATAGAGATATCTCGCGTCATACCTCTCCACCATAAGCTTCTTCATATCCTGATACATCTTTGTCACACCATGATGAATAGAAAGTCCGGATCGATGATTTTCCCGAAGTAACTCTTGCCTCAATCCATCAACATCCGGGACACAAATCCAATTATTAATCCTCGAAATCCCTCTGCCATCGATCTAAGCTGCACTACCATCAGAACTACTACCACCAAGACTACTACGAACACTCTCCTTCATAAGCCTAAGCATCTCATCCTCATCATGCTTAGCAATGATACGATCTAAAAGAGTAGAAGAAACAACAAGCTAACACAACATAGCCTTCTTCCGACTCAAAGCATCGGCCACAACATTATCCTTCCCAAGGGTATAGCTAATGTCGAGATCATAAGAAGCCAGGAACTCAAGCCACCTGTAACAACCCGTTATTTTCAGCCATTCGCATCCGCACATGTCGGACTCGAATTGCTCAAAATACCGCATTGTACTATAATTTGGAGCAAGTAAAATCAATCGTACAGAATCACAGACAGAGAAATATCAGAATAACTCGCAACGAAAATAAAATATACCATAGTAGTTCATGAAGCTACTATAACAAAGTCTCAAAAACAAAATACATAATATCAGTCTGAAAACAAATATAATAGAAATCCTAAATACATAGAAGATCACTAATACAAGAGCTGAAATAGATGAACTGAAACAGAAATAGATGAATAACTAGATAAACAGAATCTCCAGCGATTCCCAGCTCCAGAAAGAAAAATCCAAAGCTAAGCTGTGAATACTCAAGCTGACCCGAGCGTAAAGTAAAACACAAACACTCGAGTCTGGACATACATACTTATATAATGTAAACCAACTCAAGTGAACTGAAATAGTAATGCACAATAACTTAAAGGATGCTTGGGATCACCCATCCTCCAAGTATTAGTTAAACCATCAATTAAATAGTAATAAACGCTATCATAAAATGTCTAAATTAAAGTAAACTATGCAAATAACAATGCTAATATGGCTAAGGTAGCGCAGAGCTGCAGCAATCACTCACCTCTAGTCGCACTCTTAAATTTGAAGGTGTACATCCAAAAATCACAAGGCATCCAAAGAAATGTACCCATGGTTAAAATTCCAAAATGGTTTATAATTTTGAAATAAAATCGTTCATTTAAACCATAAAAAGGTGGAGTCGTTATACCTTTAAATAAAATATTAAATTTCCAAAATTTTAACTTTTCGGAGTTCATTTATTCACTTAAATACATTAAAGCAGTGAAATTTCAGCTTTCGCAGCACTTAGAAAATGCTACGGTAAGTTGCATTTGAAAAAAATTCAATTCAGCAAAGACAACATTTAAAAACTGCGGTAACATTTTAGTTTTAGCTGAAAATAGTTCAGTTCAGCAAAGACAGCATTTACAGAACTGCTGTGATTGTTCGGGGTTCAATTATATTCAAAATTCTCATTTCAGCCAACTGCAGCACTTAACAAGTGCTACTGTAGCCCTTTTTAATTTCAGGTTTTAGTTTTAGTTTCTGCAACTACAGCACTTACCAAGTGCTGCAATATCCCTTAGTTAATTTTAGCCCTTAAGTTCTCTTCTGCAACTACAGCACTTACAAAGTGTTGTAGATTCATTTATTCCAGATTTTAGTTTATTTTAGAAACGATAGCATTTCTGAAGTGCTACTAAAAGAATTTCCAGATTTACAATAGAATTTCAACAACAATTAAACTTCAAATTAAACCATTTTAACTTATAAAATTTCATATTTTCCACTTTAAAATGGTCATTTAAATACCCTTTAACATATGATTTTTATAAAGTAATTTTCACAAATAAATATCAAATTTCTCAGTGTTTTATTTATAAAAATCAATGTACAATTTTTCCAAATTATCGCATTTACTTTACACTTTAATTTAATTTACCATTTCATAAAGTAAATTAAATTTCCATTTTATTTTCTTAACTTAACTTTTATATTTTAAAACAAATTCCACATTTCCAAGTTAAGTTATATTTCAAATTACACCTTTAAACATTCATTTATTTATTTAACCATTTTAATTCGTAGAAAAATCAAGTACACTTTATTAAATCATTTAAATTCAAATTTAAATTCAAATTTAAATCAAATTATCATATTTTATTTACTTAACTTAACTCCATCTTTAAACAAAATCACAAATTTAGTTATATTTCAAATTTCTACTTAACCATCCATTTATTTCACATTTTAACCTTTAGAAAAATCATTAACAATTTATAAAAATCATTTTTAATTCAATTTAAATCAAATTATCATATATTTACATTTTAAAAATACTTAAAATTTTCCAAAAAACTTTACAAAATAACCACGGGTCTGTATAAAATTTTCTTACCTAAGTCGAGCGATACGGATAATATATCATTTCAATCTGTAATTTACAAAGAAAAATCCAGGTTCTATCATTTCAAACCTGCAATCCCAAGTAAAATAAAATAAATAAAAATCATTCAGGCCTATCATTTTAGCCCATAACGATTTTTCCCTATTCTAAAGTTCGTTCGGGTATGTATCATTTCAACCCATAGTGATTCTATTCTACAGGGAACTTGCAGTGTGATAAACAGATATAAATAACAACATAGCAACATATGGCAGTAACAGATGATATGACAGGTTTATTAACAGGGTTAACATCATATGAATCATATCACAGGCAGGTATAACATGATATAGCAGTTTACATATTCACTTGGTGTCACTTCACAGTTTGTATAAATAAATATGTCAAGTGTGATTACTCACCTTTTTACGCTGGAGTTAGCAATCAAAACTACACATATAAATTCCAGAAAGCATGATAACATGACATAGTATGACATTTGATTCAAGTGAGTGGAGAGAGAGCCAAGATATGATCTTGTGAACAACAACCCATAACAAGACATTGTAACATAAATATTCAACACAGAATTTATATTGAAACAATTGGAAATTGAAATTAACAAAGGATAAAATGTTTTGACCTTGCTTTAGCCATCCAAATGCTCGACCTAGAGGTTCTTTTGCTCGTCCATAATGATGATATAAGCTTGGGTTTGGGTCATATAGGTGTGGCTATAAGGAAGTGATGATGGTAGGAGTTGCAACATGTAGAATATAAAGGGATAAGGTAAAAGGCAAGCTTGGATGCAACATTTTGGCTCGGCCTATGGGTCAATTGGGCTCGGCCCAGGATAGTACAAGTCAGGTCAGTGGAGAGGCTGATGGTCAGAGGTGATGTACATCAGGTGGTGATGGCTATGGTGGTGGCCAAGGCAAGATATGGAGGAGATAGTGGAAACTAGGCTCGGCTATGCAAGTTTCAAGGGGTTTTCTTGCAACTTTTTATAGTGTTTGCTCCATAGGATGGTCATGGCCAGTATTGGTCAGAGGAGAGGATGCTTAGGCCATGTATGGTGATGGGGAGGAAGTGATGTGGTGATCGGTGGAGATGGTGAGGGGTATAGGCCGACCAAAGCATAAGAAGAAACAAGCAAAACCATGAAAAAATCAATAGAAAAATGGAAAGAAAAAGTAGAAAAATTAAAGAAGCCATTACCAATTTGTTCTCAAATCTAAATGGCCCAAAATTCGATGGAAATGAGTAGTTTTCATGTGGAAATGAAAATAAAACTCACGGCTATACTAGAGGAAATGGACGGCTAAAGCGGGAAAGTGAAAGGGCAAGCAAACGAAGAGACTAGGCAATGAAAAGCCATAAGTTTTAAAGCTTTTGTCACTTCAAATTTCCATTTAAATAAAACAAATAAAATTTTCAATAAATAAAAATAAAAAGCTAAAAAAATAAAGTGAAAAAGAAAATAAATAAATAATTTAAGGAAAATAGAAAATAAATAGGAAAATAGCTTAATAATTGAAACAAGACTCTAAAAACTGTATACAAAGTACAATAACCATTAGAAACTTATAACAATGCTTTAAAAATGTTTTAAAAATAAAATATATGCATAACATGACATATCACACACATATACACAAGTTAGAACAAACAAAATATTATTTAAATAAATTAAAATAAATAATTTTGTTAAATAAATCAATTTAAACAAAATATTGAAAAAAGCATAACTTTCACCATATAAATCAGATTTCAACGATACGAAAAGCGATATTCTTAAAATTTTATTTACTTTCATAATAAAAGATAAAATTCAAAAATTCAAATATTTAAATTTTAAATTTAAAAGTCAAAGTTTGACCATGTTGACCAAAATCCACATTTTTGGAAAATATTCTGTTTATTCATGTTTGAAATTATAATTCACATAAAAATTAAAATTTATATTTAAGATAACAAAATTTATTCATTTTAAATAAACAAAATAAAGTTTTTAATTCAAGAATTTAATAAAATAATTAAAATATACAATTAAAATAATCACAAAATACAAGGTTGTTACACCACCGAACCTGATGCTGATTCAAATCCTTTTGGGTAAAGATATATCTCAAAGACCGATGATCAGTAAAGAGCTCAAACTTAGCACCCAAAAGATGATGCCTCCAAAGCTTCAAAGAAAAAACCACAGCAATCAATTCCAAATCATGAGCCGCATAATTGGCTTCATGGGTCTTCAACTAGCGACTCGCATAAGTAATGAACTTCCCATCTTGCATCAGAATAGCTCCCAAACCCTCACAACTAGCATCAGTGTATACCGTTAATCTCTCATTTCCATTTGGAATGGTAAGCACTAGTGCGGAAGAAAGCTTACACTTCAGCTCATTGAATGCAGCTTTACACTTATCATTCCATATAAACCTAGCATTCTTACGAGTCAAAGCAGTAAGAGGTGCATAAATTCAAGAAAAAATCTCAATGAATCTCCGATAATAAAGGCAAGGCCCAGAAAACTACGAATATCAGATGGAGTCCTAGGAGTTTCCCAATCCTGCAACAGAATAAGGAGAAATAAGGACCACAAAAAAGATAAAATGATCAAATTACAGAAAGAGAAGAAAGGAAAGACTTACATTGATCACTACGATCTTGACTGGATCAACAGAAACTCCATTACTAAAAACAATAAGCCCAAGAAATCGGATTTCATCCTTCCAGAAATGGCATTTCGAGAATTCAGCCTTCAACTTATGATTTCTAAGAGTCTTCAGAACAAATTTCAAACGCGACTCATGCTTATTCCTTGACTTAAAGAAGACAAGGATATCATCAACAAAGACTAGAACAAACTTGTTAAGCACATCATGAAAAACACGATTCATCAAATCAACAAAGAAAGCAGGAGCATTAGTCAAACCAAAAGGCATAAATAACCATTCATAAAAATCATTCTCAGTACGGAAAGCAGTCTTAGGAATACTTTCCTCAGCAACTCTGAGTTGGTGAAAACTTGTGGCAAGATCACGCTGAGAGAAAACAGTAGCTCCATCGAGCTGATCAAACATACCATTGATGCGAGGCATAGGATATATGTTCCTTATAGTGAGCTTGTTCAGCTCCCTATAATCAACAAAGAACCATCGGACTTAGTGACGAAAACCACTGCTGCTCCCCATCCTGAATGGCTAGGTCTGGTCAGACCCTTGGAGAACAAGTCCTCAATTTGCTTCCTCAACTCAACCTTCTCACGGGGTGCCATTCTTTTAGGAGGAAGAACTACAGGTCGAGCTCCAGGAATAAGATCAATACGAAAATCAATTTTCCGCTTAGGAGGTAAAGAAGTGACTTCACCATATACATCGGGATATAGTTTGGCTGCAAGAGTCGAATGAATATCACCAGGTGAAGCATGAAGAGAATAAATAAAACTACCAAAAGTCCTAGGGTAAACAATACTGAATCACCAAAGAATTACCAAAATCATCCATAAGAGAAACAGTCCGGGTTTTACAAGAGATAACGGCTTCATGCCTCTTCAGCCAATCACCTCCAAGCAATAGATCAAAAGCATCAAAACACAGAACATAGAAATCACCAGAAAAACAATAGCTAGAATGAAAGAGTTTTACCTTTCTACAAATCCTACTAAGTTTCGTAGGACCACCAATAGGATTTGAAACACATAATGGTACAGGAGCCAACTTCGGAGAAAGAAAATGCTTAAATTTATCACAAAGATCTACAGAAATAAAACTATGGGAAGCCCAGTATCAAATAGAACACGAACGGGAAAATAAAACAGAGAAAAAGTGCATTGAAAGTACCTTGGGCATCACTAGGAGCAGGAGCAGGAGCAGATGCAGGTGAAGAAGTAGAGGTAACAGCAAAAATATCAGATGACTTGACCTTCTACTGAGTAGGACAATTGTTCTTGAAATGGCCAAGCTCCAGACAAATATGGTAGAGATCACGCCTGGTCAACAGAGCTGGAGGCATAGCAGCACCAACTAAAGTAGGACAACTATTATCATAGTGTCCCTTCTGATCACATCTGAAGCAAGTAATAGAACACAGGTCGATAGACTGCCTCTGAGAAAAAGAAGATCCCAACCCTGGAGTTTTGTTTCAATTCTTCTTCTGTTGATGAAAATTAGGCTTTCTCTTCTTAGGATTAACAGAGGAAGACTGAGATGAAGTGGTACAAGCAACAGGAGGATCCTTAGAAGTAGGATTCTCATATCTAATGGCCATATCCATCAGACTAGTGAAAGGGCTATGCACATGAGCGATAAGACGATCATAATACTCTGAACGAGCACTAACTATGAACTTCTCATTCATCTTGAGAGGAGCGTCAATCAAATTAGGGCCAAACTTAGAAGGTTCATTGAACTTCCTCTCATACTCAGCAAATGACATATCACCCTTCTTGATATCCATGAATTCCCGATAAAGCCGAGACTTCCCTGCCTCGGGCATCCACTTCACCACAAAAGCATCCTTAAAGCACGATAACGAAACATAAGAAAGATTTCACAAAGAGAAAACTGAACCAAATTCAAATAAACAGAAGATGATACCTAAACTGTTCCCAAGAAATGCCAGCCTCAACTGTGTTAGCTGTAACAGTCTCCCACCAATCTAAGGCTGCTCCCTTCAGCTAACAAGCTGCTAACTAATGCTTCTGAGCATCGGTGATCTCAAGACCGGAGAAGATCCTCTCCAATCCCTTCAACCATTACTGAGCCTTGATAATGCTCTCTGATCCAGTAAATTTGGTACCACCAAACTCAGTGTACTTCTTACAAAGAGTAATGAACCGAACTGGTGCAGCCGGCTCAGTAACTAGGGCAACACCACGACCTCTACCGCTAGCGTTCCTACGGCTCATCCTAAAAAATCAAGAATCAATTTTAGGACAGAGGAAATTGAGAAACAAAGGCAAGATTGGATAAGATAGGATAAGATTAGATTCAACTTGAATGAATATCGTAAACAAAGAAATTACTAACCAGGTGGATAAGGAAAAGAAAGGAGTTAAGAAAAATTTGGTTTCAAAATAAGAAAATATTTATATCAAAATAATTTTTTTGAAAATCCTTTGAAAACCATTTGAAAATCATTTTATACTTTAAAATACGTTCTCTCATAAAGAATATGATTCTAAGATTGATTTCACTCATTCTAGGGTATTTCTACCCTATCTCTAATGAATTTTTCTCCATAGGCTAAGGATTGCCTAAAACCAAAGTTCTGATACCAAATGTAACAACCTACAATTTTAGACCATTCAAATCGACAATAAAACCACACACGTCGGACTTAAATAATTCAAAATAGTAGATTGTAATAAAATTTGGAGCAAATAACCAATTACAGATTCATAGATACAAATAAATCATAATAACTCGCATCGGAAATAAAAATAACCATAGTAGTCCATGAAGCTACTACAAACACAGTCTCAAAACAAGTACATATCCAGAGTCTGAAAATAAATACAATATAAATCCCAAATACATAAATGTCCACTAATACATAGGATGATTGGAAATACTGAATGGAAATAAATGACAATCGGATAGATAGATAAACTCCAGCAAATCCTCTAACTCCAGAAGGTGAAATCCAAAGCTGATACTCAGGCTGACCCGAGCGTAAAGAAAAACACAAACACTTGAGTTAGGACATACATACTTATATAACGTAAACCAACTCAAGTGAACTGTAATAAAATGCACAAGTAACTTAACGGATGCCTGGGACCGCCCATCCTTTAAGGATCCGTTAAACTATTTGCTATGTAGTAATATACGCTATTATAATAATGTCTACAGTAAAGTATAATATATCTTAAAAATAGCGTTAAGGTGTTACCCATATCCCCTTTAACACATTTTTATAGTACCAGTAGTCTATACAGTACCGTAGTCCCTCCTGATCGGGAAGCCACCAGAGGATACTCCATAGGTACGACACAAACCAAACTTGTACAAGGCGTGCTAAGGTAGGTGACATGGCACAACGAGGCAATGGCAGGGTAGATATACCAATTGCACTTTCGAAACGGTGGTAACTCGTAGTAGCCACTACCGCCTACCTCGAGCGACACTCTCAAAAATCAAATGTGCGCACCAATCAATCACAAAGTAATAGAATGGCATACGAAGAATTGTGTCTCATAAGAGGAGCTACCTCATTAGCCCGTTAATTGCTTCTTTTTTAGCCACCTTATACCAACTCACGGAAGTTGGGTCCACGTATATACCTTAATAGAATGTCGCCACCATCCTACTTCATTCTGAAATCTCCATCGCGTACACGGTTGTTTAAGTGGTTTTCGGAGTTGGTAGAGAGTATGACAACTTCCGATCCCGGTCTCTTTAACAACCAAACATTATTATTACGCATGGTATTTATTTCAAAACATATCTATTCCAAAACCATTTAAAACCAAATACAATTACTCTTCCAGAATAATATCCATTTCAAAATGGTAATATTTCCAAATCCATATACTTACTCATAGCACTTTTAAAATGTTATCTTTTATAAATCATACTACTTGAAAAATGTGATCATTATATATGATAGCACTTTTAAAATGTTATCTTTTTATAAATACAGCATTTTTAAAACATTACCTAAAGTAGTATAACATTTTTATCAATATAACTTAAATAACATATCATTTTGGAAAACATTACAATTCGGAAATAGTAGCACCTTTAAAACATAACCTTAAAGTAACATAGCATTTTAAAAACATAACTAAAATACCATAGCATTTTAATAATGCTATGAATACTACTATAACATATTTAAACCTACTCTTTCAATTTTTAACATAGTTTTATTTATACAAAACATATCTATTCCACAATTAAAATCTATTGTTATTATTAGGTTAGAATCAAAATTCCATATTAAATCAAATTCAAATTATTAAGTTATTTATCATAGATAAAATCTTTAATTTAGTTTTAAACCAATTACTTACTTATAAAATTCCAATATCTCATTATATTTAAAAATCACTAAATCAAATTTTAACTTAAAATTTCATATAATTAAAGATTCAAAATACTTAATAATTTTTAGAAAACTGTTATTAAAAATTTAACTATGGGTCTATATAATATTTTCTAACCTAGGTCAAATGATATGGACATATATCATTTCAATCCGTAATTTACCAAAAAATTCGGGTTCTATCATTTCGAACCCGCAATCCTAAGTCAAACAAAATAAAAATCGCTTGAGCCTATCATTTCAGCTCATAATGATTTTTTCCTATTCTAATGTCCGTTCGGGTATGTATCATTCCAAACCATAGTGAATCTTTACTAATAGGGAACTTGTAGTGTGAGAAACAGTAAATAATAAACAGTATAACATAGCATATCATATCAGATGATGTAACAAATATATAATCAGGTTATAACATCATGGAATATCATACCACAGGCATGTATGAATTAATATCAACATAGCATTTTACTACTACAATTCACATGCTATCGTTTCATAATTATATAAGTACGAATGTCGAGAGTGATAACTCACCTTCTAAAGCTGGAGATAACAGTTCAAGACACACAATCAAACTCCGAAAAGCATGACAAAGCATGAATCAAATTCAAGTGGATGGAGAGCCAAGATTCAAATATTGTAAACAAATAAATATGAACATCCATAAATATAAAATTCAACACATAAATATGAATTAAACAAAACAAAATGAAGTAAAATTTGGCTTAACCAAACATGTGGGCTCAACCACACCATAATTGGCTTGACCATCATCACAACATGGCTCGGCCATGATCTGTTTTGAAGCTCTTATGCTCGGCCATGGCCACAAATGCATGGCTATGGGCTAGACTATGAAGAGATGGCGAGGCAAACTTCAATAGGCGGCCCTAAGACAAGTGGTTCAACCATTGGATTTGTTTGCATGGTTAAGCAGGGACATCACTCTGCATGGCCTGGAGCAGAAGAATTGGTCACGACAAGGGCAAAAAGTGGTGTTTTGGTGGTGGTCGAGGCTAAGGGATGAGGAAGTGGATCATATGATAGCTCAGTTAGGGTTTGTGTATTATTTAGGTGATGGGTTTGGATCTAGGGTTCGCGGCAAGGCAAGGGGATGGTGATGAGATGGTGGTGGCCGATCCTAGGTGGTGGTGAAGTGGAGATGATGGTCGGCTAGGAGGCTTGATGCATGTGATGTCCGAGATTGTAAAGGAGGAGCAAAACAAAAGAAAAGAGAAAGAGGAAGCCATGAGAAACTTACTGTAAAAATTTTCTTTTTTGTGAACGTGAATGAGAAAGAGATGGGATGAGAAATATTTTTGTATGTGAATTAATAAGTAAATGAGAAGTTTGTATGGCTAAGAAAGTGCAAGTGTTTGAACAGCTAGAAAAGGAAAAGGCGTCTTCAAATTAAAGAAAAGAAACATAAGCCTCTTGAATTTCCAAGCCCATACAAAATAATAGAAAGTAGAGAATGAAAAGTAAAAATAAAAATAAACCAAATAGCAAATAGGAATGAAATAGAAAATATAAAATAGAAAATAACAAATAAAATACTGAAAATAATCGCGTGTAAAACGCTGAATTTTATCAGATTTAAAAAGTATAAAACAAAATTTTACAAAACGAAAAGCAAAACGAATATCAGAATCAAGCACAGTTTCAAAGAAAAAGATAAGAAATTAAAAATTCAAATTTAAAGTTTCAATTGAAAGTCAAAATTTGACCACAGTTGACCAAAATATAAAATTTTCAGAAAATCTTTATTTTATTATATTTGGAAAATAAATTATAAAGAAAATCCAAAATTACATTGGAAAATTTCAAATTTCCAAATTTTAAATGATTTAAAATCAAAATTTCAAATAAAGTTTAATTAAAAATATTTACAAAATTTATGGTTTGTTACAGATGACCTATTTTTCGGGTCTAATTTTGAGAATTCAAGTTCAAAGCTTTACCACTTCTCCTCTATAATTTCGGTCAATCTCCATTTCAAGCCTTGGCCAAGTGTTAGAAAGGAGAAATTCGGGCTTATTTTTATTTGTTTTCCAATGCGTAGTAGGAAGTATGCGTTAGATCTTAAAGTTCCTTGCTTAAAGTTTGACGGAGTGAAATCAAAAGTGAGTACAACTCACTTTTTCCGACTCGCTGATATTTTTATATAAGTAAGAATAAATTTAATTTATGATGATTGATGATTGTTTGGATGATATATGATATATTATCTATATATTGATTGGTATTTGAATATATTCCTGCCTATTGGAGCAGATGAGACCCTATACGTTCCCGTGTATGAGCGGATGACCCTTTATATACGCGTCTGCCTCGAAGCAGACATTGTACATATATTCTAATATGTAAATTTGTTGCAGGTGACAGGTTGGAGGGATCCAACTGGATTTCAGACCCGTATTAGTTTATTTACAGATATTGTTATATATGCTGTTATCATGTGGTATATAATGTTTTGGATGTCGTGATTGATGTACTTAGTGTTGCTGCTGTTGCGACTTTTATATTGATCAGAAAAGCACAAATTTTAATAAATTCTGCAAGCGCACAGGCGTGTAGCATGCAGGTTGAACACAGGGAATTGTATTTTAAAACAATTGAAATTCATAGTTAAATCTTAGGTGTGTTAAACAAATTCGATGGTGGATCTTGAATAGAAAATAAAAAAAATAATATACTTCGAATCGATTCCGAAACTACTCCAAATTGCAACCAAAATATAAATTTGTAAAATTCAGAACAGAAATTGAAATTGCGGAAAAAAAAATAACAGAGCAAACAATTGAAATATTTATTAACTAACTGAAAAGAGTGCATAAAATAACTAAGAACAAGAATAAATAAATTTCTAAATCTAATCAACAATTCTACGTATTCTGTTCGAAAATAAAAACACTGCTGAATTTGAAACTAAACTTGAAGAAGAGTGATGGGGTAAGAGATTCTTTTCCATCTGCATTGCTCTCTTTATTTAAAGACTTCAGCCTCCACAAATAACTCTACTATTTAGGTCCATGTGCTTGATATTTGGAGAAAAATAAGGCCACCTCACTTTGAATTGGTCTTTGCTTTGTTATTTGATTAACAAGTGGCCTTGCTTTGAGAGATTTTCAGGCTAATCTTTGAAAGTGCAATTTCAATATTTGCATTTGCCTTCTTGCATGAATAGTACACATGTGGGTGACATGAGATGCATTTCTTCATGAAGGATATGTACTTTCTCTTCGAATTATTTGGTACTCAAAATGTTGCACTCTTTTTTTGCGTGTCATTTGAACCATTGGACGACACAACCGATTAATTTCAACATTGCACTTCGAAATCTATATCTGCAAAACCACAAAAAAATACCCGTATAATACCGCTTTATTAAAATAAAAATATATGAAACAAACGGTCTAAAATGCAGAAAAATACATTCATCACACTAGAACTTTATTCGTCCTCGAATAAGCAAGAAAATAAAACTAACTAAATCCTTTTTCGTAGGGTACATGATTGCATTGAGCGTATGCAACAAGCCGTTAAACCTCTAGGTGTCCCTAGTAGGACGAGTGGTGTCTCGTGAGGGTTTTCAGCGGATACTACCCACAAAATCCAAATGCAGTATGTGATGATTCTAATGTACTACATGAATGCAAAATTTTAAACAAATGGAGACTCGATTTACTTCAGAATAATTGCAACAAAATAATGTTTATCAGTTTTAGTCAACTTTTAGAAATTTTTGGTTCCTCACCAAACACAAATTTCAATATAACTCATGTTTTCATACATTAGATTCTAGTTTGGCCAGTTGTTTCGGTCGATAACAAATTGCAGCCATGAAATAAATTCTTCACTGTTAATCATAGTTTTTTCAAAATGGTATTTTAATTTCCATTTGTATAACAAGCCAAATCAACAAAGTAAAGAAGTGTTTGGGTTTCAAAGCTTAGTCTCTCTTTACTAAATTTTTTTACTTCCTTTTTTTACACCTAACTTTTGGACCAAGGTATATCACCCATGCACTGCCTCGTGGGCTTACGTGAGAGTTGGGACAGAGCTTGGCGGATTGTGTAAACCGACGCCGACTATGTCAGAAAAGGTCGGTAATCCTTAGGTGATTATTTATTTAATTATTTATATACCAAACTCAGAATGCTGAGGCCAGATATACCATCCATGCACTGCCTTGCGGGCTTACGTGAGAAGAGTACAGAGCGTGGCGAGTGCGCACACTTTCATAAGTGTGCACACCTATCGACTCTAGGTGTTTCTTCTTCTTCTTCTTCTTCTTCTTATTATTATTATTATTATTATTATTATTATTGTATATATTTTGAAATTAACAAAAGACTAAAGAGAGTTATGCAAATCAACTTAGCACCACTCAACTTCAATGATTTGAAATGTCAACGCATGTACTCTAAATCTGCCACTTTTTTTTAAACAAAGACTACATTTTAGAAAGGATTTCATAACCATCACCTACGAATCCCCCTATATACTAAACTCACTATTATTGCTTGTAATTCAACTTTTCATTATATTTTACATTTGAAATTAGTGATTCACAAAATATTTCATCAATTGACTTCAACTGCTTACTTATTTTGTCTTGACTAATTAAAAATAAATCGAAGTCCTGAAAATAATGGGAAATGAGAAAAAAAAATTGAAAGGAAATTTGAAAACAAATAATGAGATGATTTTTTTTAAATGATGCCACACTATGAATTATGAACAAACAGAATGAGATATGCGTCCCCCCACACTGGAATGAGACAGTGTCCCAACTGTCAAATAGAATGCAAATGCAAATGTAAAACAGAAAAATAAAATAAAAAATATACAACCTGATATGTACAAGATAGCGAGCGGCTCATGCCGAATAGCTAGGTTCGTGAAGATCCACGAACTCGTCGTCCTCGTGTTCTTCAAACTCTAGAAATGGCTTCAAGCGTTGTCCATTGACCTTTGAAATGGAACTGTCCCTAGGATTTTCAATTTCAGCTGCACCATAAGGGTATACTGTTTTCACAATATATGGACCTGTCCAACGGAGTCTCAATTTTCCCGGAAATAAATGAAGCCTTGAATTATATAAGAGAACCTTATGACCTACTTCGAATGTCTTACGAAGTATGGATTTATCATGATAAAATTTAGTTTTCTCTTTATGAATCTTTGCATTTTTGTACCAAAAACTTGTTGTGACTTTTCTATTGATTAGAAAAGCACAAATTTTAATAAATTCTGCAAGCGCACAGGCGTGTAGTATGCAGGTCGAACACAGGGAATTGTATTTTAAAACAATTGAAATTCATAGTTAAATCTTAGGCGTGTTAAACGAATTCGACGGTGAATTTGAACATAAAATAAAAACAATAATATACTCTGAATCGATTTCGAAACTAATCGAAATTGCAACCAAAATATAAAATTGTAAAAATCAGAACAGAAATTGAAATTGTGGATAAGAAAATAACAGAGCAAACAACTGAGATATTTATTAACTAACTGAAAGGAGTGCATAAAATAACTAAGAACAAGAATAAATAAATTGCTAAATCTAATCAACAATTCTACGTATTCTGTTCGAAAATAAAAACACTACTGAATTTGAAACTAAACATGAAGAAGAGTGATGGGGTAAGAGATCCTTTTCCATCTGTATTGCTCTCGTTATTTAAAAACTTCAGCCTCCACAAATAACCCTACTATTTAGGTCCATGTGCTTGATATTTGGAGAAAAATATGGCCACCTCACTTTGAATTGGTCTTTGCTTTGTTATTTGATTAACAAGTGGCCTTGCTTTGAGAGATTTTCAGGCTAATCTTTGAAAATGTATTTTCAATATTTGCATTTGCCTTCTTGCATGAATAGTACACATGTTGGTGACACGAGATGCATTTCTTCATGAAGGATATGTACTTTCTCTTCGAATTATTTGGTACTCAAAATGTTGCACTGTTTTTTTTCCGTGTCATTTGAACCATTGGACGGCACAACCGATTAATTTCAACGTTGCACTTTGAAATCTATAATCTGCAAAACCACAACAAAATACCCGTATAATACGCTTTATCAAAATAAAAATATATGAAAAAAAGGTTTAAAATGCAGAAAAATACGTTCATCAGCTGCAGCATTGGGCCTATTTTGGTAAATTAAAAATATTAAAGTGGTGATTTCAAATTAAAATGGATTTTTTAAGTGATTTGAAAATATATATTGTGAACTGTTATAAAGGAATGAACTTATTTTAAATAAATAAATGTTATAATTTTTATGTTATAAAAGTTATGATTTTTGGGAAATATAATTGAAATGTGATTTTTGAAATATGGAGCTAACTATTTAGTAAAGTAGTTTAAATGGTGATTTTTGACTTATTATAAATGGATTATATTTATATATGTATATATATAAAATTTGTAACATTGAGTTTTTATAAGTCAAAAGTGATGGAATTGTAAAAGAGTTTTGTAAATGTTGAAATGGAGTTATAAATGGATTTTATATGTAAATAAGACTTATAGATTTATAAAAGTTGCGAAGTTATAAAAAGAACAAATTTTGGAAATAAAGAGATTTATAAGTAATTAACTTATAAATTAGATTTTGGCATACAAATGACATAAATGTAATTGGTTAATAAACGTATTTTATAAGTTGAAATTTTTATAATATATAAATGGGAATTATAAACATTGTTTCATAAATCTAAAATCAATTAAATTTGATAAGTTAAATATAGAAGTTTGTCAAAGGAATTTCATCCACGATTTTGGAGAGTGGATAATCCTTTAATAAATGTATAGAAGCAATTAATTTGTGTAAAGAAATTATATCCACTATTTTGGGCAATGGATAATCCTTTAATTAAATATGTAGAAGTGTTGAATTTGGTTAGAGATTTATATCCACGATTTTGGACAATGGATAATTCTTGAATTAAATGTGTAGAAGCTTTAATTTGGTAAACGATTTATATTCATGATTTTAGACAGTGAATAATGTTTTAAAAATGTTTTGGAAGGTGATATTGTAAATATAGTTAAACGATTTGAAGATGTTTTAAAATGTGATGAGCATCGAATACATAGATTTCAACATTCATTGTTGAAATAGACGTTTTGGAGAAATAAGGAAATAATGGATTATTGCATTGTTGTTATAGTAAAAATATTTCAAAAGGAAAGGTTTTTTATAGTATATGGGATTTATATATCTATCTAATTTTCGAATCCCTATACTAGTTATTTTGGGTTGTCGTAACGATGTTTTACGCAACATTCGTTTTGACTCAAATGAAAGATGTTTAAGAGAATGTTTTCCTTAAAGAATAAAATATATACTTAATCGTGATTTAAGTATATGAAATATTTTCTAAGTGTTGAAAATAAAGATATTTTTGAATCACTTATTATTAAATAAGTATGTGGAAATGTTTTCCAATGTTGAAATGTTTTGAGATTATATCTCTTAAAAGATAATTCGAAGTGTATCTGGCAAATGACTTAATTAATAAAAGATTAATTAAAAGGGCCTAGTGATTGCTTTTGGTGCTAGATATTTGTTTGTTTGTTTTGATAATTAAATAACCGACTATCAAATTTGGCCATTTTAGTTCATCGACAACTATATAGTCGTACACTTAGTATGTAGCCTTCTGTGTAGGCTTGATTATCGTTTGTGTTGAGAATGTTTGATTCGTATAGTGTGGAGTATTACTCCAATCTATCTAGCTTCCTTCTTAGCACGAAGGATAACAAGTTGAAAGTTGGAGACGTGATAAGTCTATGAGATATAGTTTCTGTGTGAGGTTGAGAAACGTTTTTGCATTGTTGGTGCGAAGCGACCGGGATCAGATTTATCTGAAAACCACTTCGGACCAACGTATATGCGACGTTTGTGCAGGTTACTTGTGATGATATTGATATTTAGGATTTTCATAGTGGGGGACTGCTTATTGATCGTTTGGGGTTAAAATCCCAATATACATATAGTAGCAGTGGTCTCTTCATTATGAAATATCCAACGCGATGACTATTCGCTACTAATTCTAGGGATTCCCCGATAGGATGTGGTAGGAAAGTACCTTCGGTTTTTCCTGTTCCTGGACAACTTGTATAGATGTTTGTCTGACATTGCATTCCTAAAGATTACGTACATTGGTTTTTACAAACATACATCAGTGATGTCGGAGAAGGCAACTTCTCTTAGCTTAACACCCTCCTTGAGACGTATGAGCTTAAGAATTGTATTTTTGTGGAAAGCAATTAGTAATCAAAGGAAATAGTCATGTAACATTCTAAGTGATGTGATGTGTGATTTGTAAAATGTAATCGTTACCTTAGGCCTCATCAACTGGAAATGACCAAAAAAGGGTTAGATGCAGCAAAGCTATGTGGGTCGCTCCCAAATGGGGTATGATCATCCTTTTCGAGATATATCTTTACATGCTATGACGTCGTATATATGATTATTGTGATTTGTATGCTTTGAGGGCCCTCAGTAAAGGTCGGTAACGACCGGAGGATGACATATTCGATACCATCTAGTTATAGAGGTGGGTCAGTCTTGTGTTGGTAGAGGATAGATGTTATGTGCCTCGGGACATCCAATCAGAGGTGTACCCAATGGAAGGCAGTCCCTTCACCTGGTCATTTGTATGGAAATCAAAAATCCATTACATACCTTCCATTTTGATTGTATTACCCATTTTGGGCTATATGCTAGAATATAGTCAATGTAACAAGTTCAGCTATGATTAATATTATTTGTATACTAGACACTGTCATAATATAAGGGGATTTGATATGAAATGTTTTAGTTATCATAAGGTAAAAACATGTCCATGTTTATGTGTGGGCTTGTCTTACGGTATACTTTTGTTTTGATAAAGGAAAAGTTTGGTGATTTAATAAATTCAGTTAAGTGTGTTTCTCACGTTGGTTTACCAGACTGATCCGGGCGTTCTTCCCTTTCAATGCTCGGGTCAGACCGAATATATTTACAGGTTCGTTTTTGGTGCTCTTGGAGTTTCAGCAGGAAGGCTGGAGATCTTCATTCTCGTATAAACGTATCGGCTTTGATTATTTGCCGTGATTAGTTGTTGTATATTATCGGCAATTGTGATCGACAATTGTGAGGATATGTTATTATAACTGTCTAGGCTGATAGCTAGTGATTAATTGTTGAACTCTGATTGATATATGTATATACAATTTCTGTTTCGAAAAGATCATTGATATGATATTATATGCTTTCCGCTGCGATGTAAGATTCTGTATCGTTCTGTTTTGTCTTTTCTTCTCTCTTTCTTTTCTTCTCTTCTTCTCTCTTCTTTTCTTTCTCCCGACTTTCCATCGGAATGTGCTTCTTGGGTCGGACATGTGTGGTTTATTGTCGATTCAAATGGTACGGGTTTGCGGTTCGTTACACTAATACTGGATCCTCTTTCTACTTAGAAGCTAGTCATTCGATAAATACCGGTCGAACTTCTAAACAGGATAGCATGGCCTTATTTTGACTAGAACTAGCAGTCGATCTTAACTGCACACTACAAGTAGTCAAAGCTTCTAAATCTTTCCATTCTACCAACATAGCTAGCACCACATTCTGATGTCTTCTGCAAAGAGCATCCACCACCATATTTCCTTTCCCAGGAGTAAACTTTATTACAAAATCATAAGAAGCTAAAAACTCCATCCACCTTTGTTGTCTCATATTCGGCTCCTTCTGAGAGAATAAGTACCTTAAAGACTTATGATCTATGTATAACTCAAATCCCTCCTCTAAGAGATAATGCCTCCAAATTCTCAAAGCGAAGATCACCATAGCCAACTCCAAATCATGAGTAGGATATCTCACTTCATGTGGTCTAAGCTATCGTGAAGCATAGCAATCACTTTACCCTTCTACATCAGCACAACTTCCAATCCAGTTCCACATGCATCGGTATACACCACCAACCCTTGGTTTCCGTCTGGAACTACTAACACAAGTGCATTGGTTAACAAATGCTTTAACATAAGGAATGCTTCCTCACATTTGTCAGACCAAACAAACTTCACATCCTTCCTAGTCAGCTTAGTCAAAGGTACTGCTATCTGCTAGAAATCCTTAATGAATCTCCGATAATAACTAGCAAGTCCAAGAAAACATTTAATTTCAATCATCGTCTCTGGTCTTTTCCAGTTATTAACAGCTTCGATCTTATCTGGATCGACTGACAACCCTTTCTCTAAAACCACGTGACCTAGAAACTTAACCTCTTTCTTCCAAAAACGACACTTGGAATACTTCGCCTAAGAAAATATCTAATTCAGTCACCGTCTCTGGTTTCTTCTAGTTATTAATAGCTTCGATCTTTTTTTGGATCGACTGATAACCCTTTCTATAAAACAAAGTGACCAACAAACTTAACCTCTTTCTTCCAAAAACGACACTTGGAAAACTTCGCCTTCAGCTGATGCTACCTCAGCGTCTCAAGCACCACTCTAAGATTAACCTCATGCTCTCTTCCATCCTTAGAGCATACTAAAATGTCATCTATAAACACCAACATGAATCTATCCGTGTACTCTCGGAACACTCGGCTCATTAAACCCATGAGAAAAGTAGGGGTATTTGTTAACTTGAATGGCATTACCGACCACTCGTACGAACCATACCAAGGCCAAAATACTGCCAAAGGATTATTGTCCGCTGCAACTCATAACTGAGGAAACCTGCTACCAAATCCAACTGGGAAAACACTCTGGCTCTACACAACTGATCAAATAGATTATCAATTCTCGGCAAAGGATACTTACTCTTGATCGTCCTCTCGTTCAACTTACGATAATCAATACACATCCTCATCGACCCATCTGGTTTCATTATGAACGCCGCGGCCGCTCCCCAAGGAAAACTGCTTGGTCTAATAAAATTCCTTCCTTCTAGATCTACTAGCTTCACCTTCAATTCATTCATCCCGGTCGATGTCATCTGCTAGGTGGTCTACTAACTGCTTCAGCTCCTAGCACAAGATCTATCTGAAACTCAATTGCTTGTTTCGGTGGTCATCTTGTGACTAGCTCAAAGACATTCGCAAACTCTCTTGCTACTCGAACATGACTTAGCACTTATCCTACTTCCATTGCACTTAACAAAGCATAACTACTCCAGTTAGAATTCTCCACCAGAATATGATTCGGTTATGACTATTGGGGTGTCTAAGTGATATCTCCCCATCCTGGAAAAATATCCTTGCCTCATACTTACTTAACCAATCCAATCTAAAATGATTCCGAAATCTACGAAATTAAAAGCATATAAACTGCATGTAAATTTATGACCTAAAAAATCAAGTTCTAACCGGTCACAGCTCATCTCCAAAGTTGCATACGCTCCAATTAGATTCTTAATCTTTAAGGAAGTAAAAAGGTATGTGGGTTCTAAACATAACCTATCAACCAAACACTGCGATATAAATGAATGTGATGCACCAGTATCATATAGTATCCTAATTGGTATACTTTGAATCAAAAGCATACCTTCCATCATAGTCTTCCCTTTATCAGCTGCAGTTGGCTTAGCACATGATGGTCCAACATCAAAAACCTTTCCCTTGTCCGTCCTAACCGGTTCTGGACACTGATTCTTATAATTCCCAAGTTTGTCACAGTTGAAGCACTTCACATTTCTTATCTGCAACCTTCTTCACCTTGCATGACTGGCACTCATTTGCATAATGAGACTTCTTGTCACAATTAAAAAAAACTAAGTCAGCCTTTGCCTTCTTGGTAGCATCTCCCTTCTAGGCTCTCTCCTTCTTAAATAATTTTCTTTTTTTCCCTGAGAACTTTGGATCTCAACTGGCTTCTCTCTAGCACAAACAACAAGCATTCTTCATGGAGATTTGCCATCTCCACCACTATATTACTAGTATCACGATGATGTGGTAGGGTCGCCCAAGCAATCTCGGGCCTCTATCCCTTAATAAACCTCTCATTCCTCATGACGACGGTCTCTATAGTATTATTTCCATAACGGGATAACCCTTCAAACTTAGCAGCATACTCAACAATCGACATCTCTCCCTGCTTTAGATCCAAAACTTCCTCAGCGGCGCTGATTTAGCAATCTCAGACATATACCTCTGTTCAAATCTCATTATAAAATCAGCCCAAGTCAATTCCTCCTCCAAAACTTCGACAGTAACATTGTTTCACCAGCGAAGTGTTGACCCTTGCAACTGCCTAAAAGCCAACTTTCTCTTCTTCTCATCATCTAAACCCAGATCAACAAATATTCTCTCACAATGCAACAACCAATTCTCTACCTCTATGGCATTCTCTGTCCCCATAGATGGCTTTCCACCAAGACTGGTGTAATCTTTGCTCAGCTCAGCATAATTATTCACAACTAGAGCCACATGATTAGCTCCTCCAACATTTCTAGCAACACCAGTTGCTACTCCTGCTTGCATCATATTGATGAAGAACTGATACATTGCCCCCATATCCACTGGTGGATTTCCAGCACCCACATTGGCATCATCATTTTGGTTAGCATTAACCTATCGACCTTGGTTCCTCCGGGTATTAGGTCGAACATTTCCATTGATTGTGGTGCTTCCCCCATCAAGATTTTCTCTTTCATTTCCAGCTTGCATATCTTCTATCTCATAAATTTGCATATGAGCCTTAGTAGGATACAGAAGAATGGTCTAAGAGAGAGGGGATCATATATATATATATATATATATATATGAAATACAAGTACGTTACTATAGCATGAACCAAAACCCCAATCTTTTTCTTAGATTCATTGTATTATGTTTTAAAAATCTTTTAGGTTTAAATTTCTTTTAAGTTTCATAAACCTATGCTCTGATACTAACCTATAACATCCCCAACTTGAAGGCCCAAAACTAATGGCTATGGATGCTGCAGTCATCCATAGTTATTAATCCTTGGCGACCAAATATAGTAATGTTAGATACATTGATACATAGAAACACATAAATATGGAAAAAAAATTAAAACATCAAACAAGTTCCACATTCTGTTTCAAAACATTTCAAATTCATTATATAATCCCAATACGAGAACCATGTTCAGAGAAAATATATTTATTACAGCATATGCTAAGAGCGACATATGAAGATGCCCCCTTGGATGATCAGAGTATATATATAAGCAATTTAACAACTTTTCCTTTGCAATAACAGTAGCGAAATCAAATTAAAAGAGCACTCTAGATAGCAATCATGCCTCCAGCATGTCTTCGAAAGCTTATTCGTCTAATGAGCTAGCTAAAAATCTTAACTCTCTAACTACTCAAATTTATTGAGTACCCAAGAGTTTAAGGGGAAAACATAAACTTCGAGTCAGACATAAAGCCTGGTATGGATAATAATCTACCATCTCAAACTATTTAGATATCCAGTGAGACCATGCTGGTTAGCTGAATGTGTATTCCCCTCATTAGTATCCTAAAACCTCTATAAAATCATATATTGTGCTCCTATATCCACAATGGTTAAAACATATCAAACAATATAATGATAGGCAAAACAAGAAAATTAATTCTGGATTACCCATCCCCATTCATTTTGACTCTCTGTCTTATTTATAGCTTCCAGGGTAACATAATCTACCATCTCAAACTATTTAGATATCTAGTGAGACCATGCCACTTAGCGGAAAGGGTTTTCCCCTCACCAGTATCCTGAAACCTTTATAAAACCATATACTATGCTCCTATATCTACAATGGTTAAAACATCTCTAATATACGCAAAACAAGTAAATCAATTTTGGATTACCCATCCTCATTCATTTTGACTCTCTACCTCATTTATAGTTTCTGGAGTTACTATTAACCTATTAGTTTTCATGGGCTTAATAATAACCTGTTTAATATTTATGGACTCCCTATCCAGTTTCATTATTTTCATGGGATCGCTAAGAACCTATTGGGCTTTGCCAATATCATCATTGTTTCATGGGTTCTTCTTGAACCTATTGGTAACTCCAATAACTTTCCTCCTATCCCAGTTTTCATGGGTTGACTAGGAGCCTATTGACTTCTGTCAATATCTTAATCCAAATATAGTTTTAATGGGCGAATTACAAACCTATTGGCCCTTGCCAATATAAAATCATAGTTTTCATGGTCTAACTATGGACCTGTCTTCCTGACATCTTCGTTTGTACATAGTTTTCATGGGATTACTACGAACCTATTGGCTCTTGCCAATATCTTTTCCTATACATAATTTTTATGGGCTTACTATGAACCTATTGGCCCCCCCACCAATTTCTTTAATTAAAATTTTAGCATCCTTAAATTATATTCACTACTGGGTTAACCTAGCTGGTTATTCTACCATTCCTCAATGTACCGTTATGGGTTTCATTATAATGTGATTATATTCAAATACATATATGAAGTAGCAAACATAATAATACCAACCCATATAGTTTAATATCCTTGAAATCATTTTATATAAAACTTGGTTAATCCCTTAACTCATTAATCAAGGAAAACTTCTTCAAAACCACATTTCAAAACACTTTATGCATGCCATGGTTTTCCTTTAAAATGAGATTTGGTTATTTGTTTTGAAAACTAAGGCTTTCGAAACCTTAAATCATCATTTCAATACCCTTTGATAACTTCCTTCGAAAGCAAGGAAAAATTCTTTTCAAAAAACAAAAATACATACCTTTTGAGGCTCTTTAATTCATCTCTTTCGAAACCAAAATGTACCTTTCGAATGTATCATAATATTACTTAGTAATCCTTAGAAACATAGCTTCGAAACAAATGAAAGTACCCTGTTTGAGATATTGGGTTTTGCTTTAAAAACATCTTTTGTGTCAAAGTGAACATATACAAAAGTATCCCTTTCGAAACCTTTAATCATCATATAAAATTGTTTGGGGGAAAGTTTGACTCGAAATTTTGATTTCCCTTTAAACTCTCGGGTGCTTAAAAATTAACTTGAGTAGGCTGAGGGTTGAGGTTTTCAGGTTTTAGTCATTTTGGGGAATAAAGCTTCTAAAGATGAGCTAGTGGTTGACGGATAGCTATTTAGGGCTTACAGATTATTTTGCTTTGATTATGCTATGTATATTAAGTAGGATATGACTATATTGACTCTGATCAACCAAGGGGGCATCGTCATATGTCGCTATTGGCGTATTATGTAATGATTATATTTGATCTTTACCTAGTAAACGATATGGGATTATGTAATTTGGATATGAATTTGTTTTGAAATATAATATATTAAAATGTTGTTTTTTAAATCTGTGAATTTGTTCATATTCAAGTGCTTCTGATATTATAGATCTCATTAGCATTACCGTATTTTGTCAGTAAAAGTTAATATTATGGATGACTGCAACACGTGCAATGCTTAGCTTTTGGCCTCTGTATACGGGATATTACAACTTGGCATCAAAGTAAAGGTTTATGAAAAACTTTAAACTAAAAATGATTTTGAAAACATAATCTTGAAGATTTAGAGTAAGATTGGGGTATGGGATAACGGTACAGTAATGTACTTTTATTTTCTATATACAAGTATACGCTTATCTCTCCCTCCTATCCTTTCTAGGTTATTTTTCTATATCTCATGAGCTTTGAATATAGATATGGATGGTAGAAGAGGAAGATTTAACCCAGGAGGGAAGGTCACTGATGGGAATGCCAAAATTAATGCTAGAAGGACCAAAGATCAGGCACAAGCATAGAATATAGGTGCTTGAGTCCCGCAAGTGGACATGGGGCTGTGTATCAGTTTTTTGTGAATATATGGAAGCTAGAATTGTTGTAGGAGTGGTAGGAGGAGATGTTGTAGGAGCAGGAGTTCCTGAAGTTTCAGTAGTTAACCATTATGCTAAGTTGAGCGGAGATTATGCTAAGCTTGGAGGGAAGCCATTTATGGGGACAGAGGATGCTATAGAGGTGAAAATTGGTTGCTGCACCATGAGAAAATCTTTGCAGATTTGGGGTTCAATGATGAGAATAAGAAGAGGCTTGCTTTGAGACAGCTTCAGGGAGCGTCTTTATTTTGGTGGAATGGTGTAACGACTGGTGTGGATAAGGAAACCCTGACATGGGCATTTCAAAGGGAGGTTCCAGGAGAGGTTTATGTCTGCGATGGCATAATCAGCTCTGATCGGAATGTTTGCTGAATTAGAGCAGGGAGAAATTTCTGTTCTGGAGTATGCCAGAAGGTTCGAGGAGTTGGCCAGATATGGGTATGCTTCGGTGGATATAGCAATGAAGAGGAATGAGAAGTTTATTAAGGGGTTGAAGCCTGCGTTAGCAAGAGATACGTTACCTCATATTAGAGGTCCTTCTAATTTTGTAGTGGAGATGCCTTAAGGCATGAGGAGATTCTTGATTCTCTAGAGAAGAGTAAGGCTAAGGTGGTCAAGGTTGGGCGGAATCAGAAGAGGAAGTTCTTTCCTGATAAGGGTGCTCTAAAGGGTGGAGTAGTCTAGAAAGGGAAGTCTGAGACTGTTTGCTTCAAGTGCAAAAGGAAGGGACATTTTGCTAATGAGTGTCATGTTGGAAAGGAAAAGGAGGTAGCCGGGAAGAAGAATTTCAGGTGCTTCAATTGTGACCAAATTGTCTATTACAAGAACCAGTGCGATGAGCTCGCTAAGGATGGAAAGGGAAAAGTGTATGTATTGGAGCCTGCTACTTCGAAGCAAACAGCTCAGGAGAAAGGAAAGGCAATTTTGGGAGGTACACTTCAGATTCATGGTATGTCAGCTAGCATTCTATCTGATATTAGTGCATCACATTCTTTTATATCAAGATATTTGATAGATAAGCTCAACATAGAATCCATGTATTTAGTTATTTCCTTATGGGTTGCGAATCCAATAGGAGGGTATGAAACTCTAGGTAGAGATATGACCAGTTAGAGTTTGACTTGTTAGGTCGTACTTTTGTTTGCAGCTTGCAGTTTGCATGTGTTTGATTTTTATGGGGTTCCTGATCATTCTTGGTATGGATTGGTTAAGTGAGTACGGTGCTATGATTTTTGGCCACGATAGGAAAATATCACTTAGACACCCTGATTGTAGTGATCGGATAGATTATAACATAAAAGGTTCTAACAGTGAGGTGAATGCTTTGTAGGGTGTTATGAAGTTGGAAGTTGAGCTGAATCGAGTTTTTGTGGTTAGAGAATTCGTAGATGTTTTTGAGCTTGTAGTTTGATTTCCACCGAAATGAACCATTGGGTTTTAGATAGAATTGGTTCCATGAGCAGAACCAGTGGGTAGGCCACCAAGGAGGATGAATCCTATAAAGATAAGGGAGTTAAAGGTGCAATTGGTGGATTTAGAAGGCAAGAGCTTTATCAGGCCGAGTAGTTCGACTTAGGGACCAGCGGTAGTGTTTGCTGAGCAGTCGGACGGATCGTTGAGGTTATGTGTCGATTATCGTAAGTTGAATGAGAGGATGATAAAGAATTGATATCCATTATTGAGGACTAACGTTTGTTTGACTAGTTGAGTGAAGCCAAAGTATTCTTACAGTTGAATTTGGCAACAGGATTCCATCAGCTAAGAATAGCAAAGGATAGTATACTTTGACGACATTTAGGACCAGATATAGGTAGTACGAATGGTTAGTTACGTCGTTCGGATAATGCGCCAGCTTTCTTTGTGGATTTGAAGAATCGAGTATTTGTAGAGCACTTGGCTAGGTTCATATTGGTTTTCAATGATGATATCTTGATATACTCTAAGTATGAAAGAGAGCATGACGTTCATCTAAGAGTGGTTCTTAAGACATGAGGCAGCATCAGCTGAAGGTGAAGTTTTCGAAATGTCATTTCTGGAAGAAGGAAGTGAAGTTTTGAGGTCATTTAGTTTTAGATAAAGGGTTGACAGTATATTTGACTAAGATTGAAGTGGTGAATAGTTAGAAGAGACCCAAAATAGTGATGGAGATAAAGAGTTTCCTTAGGTTGGCTAGTTATTATTGGAAATCCATTAAAGATTTTTCGCGAATAGCGGCACCGATGACCAAGCTAATGAGAAAGGATGTGAAGTTTGTATGGTCCGATAAGTGTGAGAAAGTATTCTAGAGTTTGAAACACTTGTTAACCCATGAACCAGTTTTGGTTGTTTCGAAAGGGAACCAGGATTTGGTGGTTTATACGGATGCGTGTGGAATTGGTTTAGGAGTTGCGCTGATGCAGAGAGGTAAAGTGATTGTCTATGCTTCTAGATAGCTTAGACCACATAAGATTAGATATCCGACGCATGACTTGGAATTTGCCGTAGTAATTTTTACATTGAAGGTGTGGAGACATTACCTTTTAGGAGAGAGGTTTGAGTTATATACAGTCATAAGTCGTTGAAGTATTTGTTCTCTAAGAAAGAGTTGAACATGAGACAACAGAGGTGATTAAAATTTATCGTGGCTTATGATTTTGGGATTGAGTACACACCGGGGAAAGGCAACGAGGTTGTAGATGCACTTAGCAGGAAACATCAGAAATGCAGTGTTGGCGATGATCACTGAATGGAAAGATTTGGAAGCATTAGCAGATTGCATAGTGCAGTGAAGATCTAAGGCTAAGTCTAGTGGAGAAACCATAGTGTCGACTTGTTAGGAAGTTCGACCAGCGATGATCGAAAAATTTGCTTCTAAATAGGAAGAAGATCCAATATTAGCTGAACGGATCAGGAAGTTAAAAGATTGAACCAGGAGTGATGACTTGAAACAGTCCAGTCTTGACCAGAATGGGTGGTTGAGAAAGTATGTCTTCCGAGTGTAGGAAACATAAGGAAGGAAGTCTTGGAGGAATGCCATTGTTCAAAGTTTTCTATTCATACAGGAGGAACTAAGATGTATCTGGATAGGAAGAGGAGTTTCTTCTTGGAAGGTATAAAGTAGGATACTGGCTTATGGGTAAAGCAGTGCTTGAATTTCTAATAGGCAAAGGCCAAACACCAGAAGCTAAGTGGATTACTTTTGGCATTAGATAGTTCGGTATGGAAGTGGGATTCTATTTCCATGGATTTTATTGACGGTTGCCAAGGTCGAACAGAGAAAATGACAGTACATGGGTTATAGTGGATAGATTGACCAAGAGTGCCGATTTCATTCCATTTAAGTCAACCAGAATGACACATGTTTTGGCCAAGTTGTTTATGAAGAATGTGGTTAGACTGCATGGAATTCCTAGTAGTATAGTTAGTGATGGAGATTCCTTATTCACTAGCGAGTTCTGAAATAGTCTACAGGAAGTTTTAGGAACGAAGCTCAAGATGAGTACCGCTTACCATCCGCAGACAGATAGGTAAACGGAGGGAGTTAACAAAATCTTGGAAGATTTGTTGAGAGCTTGTGTTCTAGATTTTGGGGGATCATTGGAAGACCATTTGCATTTAGTCAAGTTTTTGTATAATAGTAGTTATCAGACTAGTATTGGGATGGCACCATTTGAAGTTTTGTATGGAAGGCCATGCGAATCTCCCGTATGTTTGTTAGAGACCGGAGATATATTTGTTCTTGGTCCATATTTGGTTAGGGGAGCTACCGAAAAGATTGAGGTCATTCGGGCTAGAATAAAGGAGGCTTACTCTAGGCAAAAGAGTTATGCTGATAGAAGACGAAAAGATTAAGAGTTCTCAATTAGAGATCAGGTTTTCGTCAAAGTGTCACCGATGAAGAGGGTGATTAGATTTGGAAAATCGAAAAATTTAGCACCGAGATTCATTGGATTTTTTCCTATTGTTGAGAGGATTGGGAAACTCACATATAGAGTTGAGTTACCATGCAGTTTGGCAGGAGTCCATGAGGTTTTTCATATTTCTTATCTTAGAAAATGTGTCAGAGACTCGGAGTTTACTACTGCACCGACTGTGCTAGATGACTTAGGCTTAGAACCGGATTTGATTACAATGATGAAGCCTATTCGTATTGTTGCGAGAGATGAGAAGAGGCTTAAAACCAAGGCAGTTAGATCGATCAAAGTCCAATGGAGCGATGATGACAGGTACTTGGGAGATTGAGAGCAGGATTAGATATACTTATCCTGACTTATTTGACGGTATGTTTGACCTCTTTGATTGATGTATTGTGTACCTTATCGTAACTTCGAGGACGAAATTCTTTAAGGAGGGGAGTTTGTAACACCCCATATTTTTGGTAACATTATTTGGGATATTTAATTGATTAAATTAAATAATGTGTTGATTGGAGGATTGAGATTTGATTTAATTAAAGGGTAGCCATGCCATTTGACTAATGAATTAAAATAAGAGTTAACATGAAATAGAGGAGGGGTAAAATATGAAAGAGGCCATTCCTATATCCTAATAACTTGGCCGCGTATTCTCCTATGCATGTTCATTTCATTTTATAAATTTTTAAAACAAGAGGCCTGCCACCATTAACAAGAAATAAGTGAAGAAGATAAAGAAAAGCCAAGGAAGAAGATAAATCAAATCGAATCAATTCACATCTCAATCTCTTTAATCTTTAAAGATAAGGTGAATCATGTTTACATCTCATTTTTTTTTCAGTTTTAAGATGAAACCTGAAATATTTTGCATTTATTTGCAATGTTTTTGAATGATGGAGTGATTATATATACTTGTTGATGATTCACGGTTGTTCATATAGATTTATGACATGTTTTGATATGAAAACTCTATTTAAATGACATCCAAATGGCTTAGGAATTTTTATATAGACAAGAAATATTATTTTGGAGATGGGTTTCAATTTTTATAATTTTATGAATTTTTGTGGATTTTATATGATTTTTCTAGTAAAGAAAATGTTATTTGGGTTATAAATTATTTATGGTTAAATAATAAATAGTTTGGTTCTAAAAATTTTATATGTTGGAAACTATATTAAAAGAGATTTTCTGGAACTTTTGTAGATTTTTCCTAAGAGTTTTAATGAATATATAAAATTATTCAAGGTATGGGACAAATGTTTTACATATTTTTAAAAGGAGAAGGGGCTTTTTATAAATAATACAAATAGTTAGTTCTGAAAATTGCAGCACTTTTTAGTGGTAAAGAAAAGAGGCAACCAATCAAAATTTGACGTGTAAATCGGGTTAAGTGAAAAGAACTATTTGCTACATGCTTTTTACTCTTTTGAGCTTTCGGCACCTGTTTCCGCCTTGGTTGGCTTTCAACTAAGTTCCTCCACCTTCAACACCATCGAAACTAATGCGCATGATATCAATATATTGGTACATAGAGAATTGGATAGAAGGAGAAAGGCGCGAGGTCGAAACCATGGGTTCCAAAGGGAACGAAGCACCATTTTGCTTTTAAATTAAAAACGCGCCTACTTGCTTTCGACTAAATGGCTTTCCAAAGAGTAGCTTTCGACTAAGTTAAATGGATTTAAAGAAATTGTTTCATTGGGTTGCATTTTTGTTTTAAATGATTGCTTTCGACTAAGTCGAAACCTTTTGTTGCTGCCTTTTTACCTTTCAATCCAGATGGTTTCAAAGGGGTACTTTGTTTTCTAAAATTTGGCCACTTATCCAATGTTTTCGATTAAGATAGTTTCAACACCATCACTTCTTTACTTAGGAAATGGTTTCGAAACAAATGCTTTCGACTTAAATGTTTTAAAGATCCTTTTTCTATGATTGAAGTAAAATCCAAATGGTTTTGAAATAGATAGTTTTAAATCATTTCGAAACAGATGCTTTCGACCTTAATGGCTTTCTAGTCATTTTGATCTACTTGAAGGCATAATCCTAGGGTTTCGACCGAGACAATGCTCAAAGATTTCGAAGGGGTAAATTTTTGAATGGTTTTGGAAGGATTTCACATGTTTTAAATTAAACCCAAAGAGTTTCGAAAGGTTTATTATTTTAATGATTTCGAAAGGGTTTTAGTGAATGGTTTCGAAGGGGCGGGTTCCTAGGGTTTTGAAAAGGTTGAAAGGAAAGGTTTTTCCTATGTTTTCAAAAGGAAATATTTAAAGGTTTTAAAAGAAGGATATCTAGGATTTTATAGACTTTCGAAGGAAAGATTTTTATCCTTTCGCAAGGAAAAATTTGGCCTTTCGGCCTAGGTAAAATAAAGGGTTTTACTTGGTTTCGAAAGGATTACTTTCAAGGGTTTCGAAGAGGTTGCTTAAAGGTTTTAAACAAAGGTTTTGAATGTAATAACCATGCAATTTAGCCTAAGTGTTTTCAAATTAATAAAGGGTTTTAACTTGTTTTGGACGGATAGCTAATCCTCACTAAAATTCATCAACATTATTTATAGTAAAGTATATATAACATGGCAAAGTAACTTAGAATAAAGCCAAGAATATATTTTCCTTGTATAAGTATGATTTAAAAGGTTAAATCGTTTTGTAAAGGTTTTCAAGGAAAAAGATGAAGGGTAGTTAACCTTAAGAAAATGATTTGGATAGATAGTCCATTTTGATTCGAACAGTTAATCCAGTTTGTGAACATTTAGTTCAATTTGCAGGCAGTCAGCCCAGTTTTCGGACAGATAGTCCATTTATTATGGACAGACGGTTCATTAGTTACCTGATATAGCTTAATAGACTTAGCTATTACTATCATTATTATATCAGTTTGATTAACTAGTTTGATTGCAGGAAAGAATTTACAAAATATATGTTTTAAAGAGGATGTTAGTAAGGGGAAACCCGTGCTAAGCTGCGTGGTCTCACTTAATATCAATAAACCAAGATGTAATGTATTATTCACACCAGGCTTTATGTCTGACTCGAAGTTTTTGTTTCCCCTTAAACTCTTGGGTGCTCAAAAATTGATTTGAGTTGGCTGAAGGTTGAGATTTTCAGGTTTCAGTCATTTTGGCGAATAAAGCTTCCGAAGATGAGCAGGTGGCTGACGGATAGCTATTTAGGAGTTACAGATTATTTTGCTTTGATTCTGCTATGTATATTAAGTCAGATATGATTATATTGACTCTGATCAACCATGGGGCATCTTCATATGTCAATCTTGGCATATTTTTAATGATTATATTTGATCTTTACTTGGGAAACGATATGAGATTATGTAATTTGGAAATGAATTTGTTTTGAAATGTAATTAGTAAAATGTTGTTTTTTTGAAATCTGTGAATTTGTTTATATTCAAGTGCTTCTGATATTATGGATACCATTAGCATTACCGTAATTTGTCTCTAAAGTTAATACTGTGGATGACTGCAGCATTTGTAGCACTTAACTTTTGGCCTCTGGATACAGGATGTTACACCTTGGTTGCTTTCGACTAAGTCGAAGCAGAAGCATTGGCGTCGAAAGGCACTTCTGAAAGAGGCGGAACCCACTTTTCTGGATAAAACTAGTTTAATGTCAATTAAAGCAAACACTTTCTAACTAACCTGCCTACTTGTAAGAATATGATTGGTTGCCACAATTTTTTAAATTCTATACAAAATAACTACAACTTAATTTTGAATATAAACCTAGGTTAATTTAACAAATAAGCCCATCCATTAAGCAGAACAATTAAATCATCTAGGTCCTCCTTTAAAAATAATTTAATTATCATAGTAAATCACTCAGTAAAAATCACAGAAAATCATAAAAATTCATTTTTAATATGCTATCAAACATATGCAAATTTTAGACCTAAATTCTATATAATTTCTGAAATAAATTTCTAAACTCAATTACCTTTGAAAAATCAAATCTTTCCATAGCTTGGAAAATTATCAAAATTAAAACCCCATTCGAAAATCATGTTTTACATAACATAAATTTTTTCCATGGCATTCAAAGATCACTTACAATGGATTTCGCCCTAAAACCGTATAAATCCTTTTTCAAATATTTTGATTTAAATCAAACACATTCTAATTCAAGCAGATCATCATAAAAACGAATTCAATCTTAAATTCGAAAACATATGATCATAAAAAAATAGAGATGGTATAAACTATTATTCACCTTGATTAGGATATGGAGATTGGACTGAGATTAAGATTTATTCCCCTTCTTTAATTCTTTAGCCTGATTTGAATTTCTCTTCATTTTCTTCCTTAACAATGGCCGGCTCCTCTTTTTATATTTGCTTTTTTAAGTTTTGTGTAAATCAGAAAATGAACATTAATGGATGGAAACGATGAATATATATGGGTTATGGAATCTTAGTGCGGCTAATTCCCAATATGCCCATATGCTGATTAATTAGCCTATAAGCCATTCTTTAGCCTGTCTAATTAATTAATTAATTAAGCACAATCTCTAAGTATTTATTCAAATCTCAATCCCATTATCACTTAATACTTACATTACTATATTTAGTTTATCTAATTAAGTCTCCAAAATAATGTTATTAAAATTAGGGGTGTTACACGATGAGACTTAACAAGTACCATGTGAATCAACATCCATAACGAGAGGAACCTTTAGCCCACCAGCCCTCCACAACCACCCTTTGAATTTAATGCTGTAGTGGCCCAAATAATTCGATTACTCTCCTCTGCTAAGCTTCTCAAAAATATTGACTAACTCCTTATTATGCTTCTAACTTGACCCAATGCGGTCCATAAGTATAGATTGGACATCCAAAGCTGCTAACAATCCCAGGGTGATATTTGATGATAGTCAAAAATCAAACATGGAGATAAACTCCAAGTACTTCTACTCTAAGAACATAGGATTCAACATTACATGCTTCGTACTCAAGGCATCGGCTACAACGTTGCCTTTTTTCTGGAGTATAGGAGATGCAAAAATCATACGATGCCAAAAATCCATCCACCTTTGTTGCCTTAAATTCAAATATTTTTTAAAGAATAATTACTTCAAAGATTTGTGATCTGTATGCAGCTCAAACTGCTCTCCTAATAGATAGTGTCTCCATGATTTGAGTGCAAAAACAATGGTTCCTAAGTGAAGATCATGGGTATGATAGTTTCTCTTATGGACTTTCAACTATCGACTAACATAGATCACCACTCTCCTTACCTGCATCAAGATCGTGCCCAACCCCGTACCACAAGCATCAGTATACAATGTGAATACCTTCACACCATTGGGTAACACGAGAACATGTGCACTAGTCAACGCTTCCTTTTGCTTGCTAAAAGCATCCTCACACTTCGAGTCCTATGAGAAAATCAAATTATTTTTTGGTAAGGCGGGTTAAAGGGGCAGAGATTTTAGTGAAGTCCATAATGAACTTTCTATAGTAGCCTACTAAACAAAAGAAACTCCTCACTTCTGTGGCGTTCTTTGGCACATACCTATCCTGTACTATAGCAACTTTTTTAGGAACGACCTCCAACCCACTCTAGGAGAAAACGTGTCCATAAAATCGTACCTTCTTGTGCCAAAAGTGACATTTGAAAAACTTTTCCTTCAACTTATGCCCACGTAGTGTATCGAGCACTCTATCTAGATGCAAATTGTGCTCCACCATGCTTTTCAAATATAATATACCATCAACAAATACCATCATAGACTTATTAAGAAGCCCTATAAAACTCGACTCATTGTATCGACAAAGTAGGCGAGTGGATTGGTTAGTAGAAAGGGCATGGCTAACCACTCATAAAGTTCATAGAGAGCAATCTTCTTAATAGTATCCTCAGTCGCACAAAAATGATGGAATTCGATAGCCAAGTCCAGTTAAGAGACCACCTTCGCTCCAACAAACTAAACAAAGAGATCGTCTATGTGGGGAAATGGCTAATGATTCTTCCTTTTTAGCTTATTCAGCTCATGATAATCGACGCAAAGCCTCAAAAACCATCCTCCTTGGTGGAAAAGACAATTGGTGCTCCCCACTCTATAATACTCCTCCTAATGAAGCTCTTCTCCAACAACTCATTCACTTGCTTATTTAGCTCGCTCTCTCCGTAAGAACCATATGCTTAACGGGTAGGGAAATAAGTCTGGCATTCTCTATAAGATAAATCCAAAACTAGATCTCTTTCTAGGGTCGAATAGTAGTGACCTTGGAAAATACATTCTGGTAGTCTCTAACTTATGGCACTAAATCTAACTCATAATGTGCTAGGTCTAAAGAATAAACGCCTGATCATGATTATCCCTAGATTCTGAGTTGATCGCAAACCAAAATTCTCTTTATTTCTCCATAATGGATTCTGATACAAAATTTAAGAAGATAGCCCTCAATTTGATATTAAAATTAGGGTTACAATGTGTTGAGCAGTGGTAGTAGAGATTATGATGTAGATGAAATGAGAAGAAAATCGGACCTTGAGACCGGACCCTTGGGTCTTATTCATATATATATAGGCGGCCTCCTTTTCGTCCCTATGCTCTTATCAGGACAGAAGGTTCCTTCTTCTATACAGTTGCGAACCTTTTGGTTTTAACTGAAGGTTTACTCTTCACACACCATCACGGGCCACTGAGCGTCATAGAAGGCCTCGTGTTTCTTAATGTATTTATATGATCTTCGTCTTCCTGCGAGGTTGCCTTATGAGACACTATGAACCTTCCGCTCTTGTCAGAAGGTTGCTTCCTTGTGTAATTATTGCCGAGAGCCGCACCTTTCCCAAATGCTATCGGCAGGTAGCATTTTTGTTGAATTGTGAATGCTATCTTTATGTAAACCTTTTGATACTGTTGAAGGATACTGGACACATACTTCAACCGGTTGGGAACGCTTATTATGCTTCTGAAATGGTTTTCAACCGTGTTATCTATTCTAGTCCTTTTATTTCTACCTTTCTTGGAAGACATTTGCTTCAAATGACGAGTGATGAACCCCCTCATCTGCTCCAAAAGGTTTAGATTTGCAACTAACTTGATTCTTGCGTTCCTTCTTTTTTATTCAAATGGCTTATGGCGCTCTTCTTTCCATTCATCTGTTCATTACGTCAAGCGGCCTTATAACTATTTTTCTTTTTATACCTATGAAAATTCCTCCTCTGAAGTTACCGTGCGCTTCTTTTTCTCGGGTGTCATGCAAACCTTTTGATATCATCGAAAGGTAACTTCTTCTATTACTCTTTTCCTCTGTGGAAGGTTTTCGACGTGCCTTTCTATCTCCATTTTCATTTGATGGTTAGCATTTAGCCCCCCTCCCTTTGTATAAAGAAGGCTTTTGTTCATTAGGACAAAGACTTTGAGGTCATAGAAGTATCACTTCATTCTTTCGGTTAATAACAAATAACCAAAGACCAAAAGACCCGATTTAACATTGATAACACGAGCCCTTGAAGTCCAGGATGCCACTTTTGGGACACCATTTTTTGACAACTTCTAATAGGAATTCCAGAATGTCATTTCCGATAACCGATAATGGAAGCCCAGAAGATCTCTTCTAATAGTTAATGATAAAAGTTCAGAATACCAATTTCGGGAATTAATAATAGATTACCAAAATACCAATTTAGGTAATTAATAATAGAGACCAAAATACCAATTTTGGTAATTAATAATAGAAGACCAAAATACCATCACCGATAACTAATAATTGAAGACCAGAATGCCATTGCTAGTGATTGATGATTGAAGACCTATATACCATTGCTGGTAATAATTGATTGAAGACCAGAATACCCTTTCCAGTGATAAGTAATAGAAGATTGAGATATTATCTCTTGCAATAGCAGCCTAGAACTCCCGTCTGGCAATTCTCGCGAGAAGAAGTCAGTGAATTCCCTCTTATTTTCTTGTTGAATATGCCATCCTTCGGCTGTGTTTGTGCTTTTCATGTTATTGCTTTCTCAGGCCCGAGTTTTCTTTGTCTATTTATCATTTGTTCAGGCCTATTTCAAGCAAGGACTCTTTTTTCTGATTTTGTGCTTATTTAAGCAAAGCCTATTTTAGGCTATTTGTCATATCTGACTGTACCGACCTTCTTTGGTGGTTGTCGTTTCAAGCTATGCCAATTTCTGGCAGTGCCTGTTCAGGCATTGACTTTTCTTAGTCCGTTGGAAATTCCATCTTGGTTTCCGGTGCATTCGACTAGTTTTTTCTAAAGCAGGGCCCGAGGACTTAACTGACCTCCCTCCAGGACGTGCTTAGCCTGGTCATAGCGTGATGCGGTTAAAGGCTTGTTCGAAACCTTGTTCAGGCCAAAGTGTGGCGGGACCGAGGATTACCCATCCTCCCTCCAGGAGGTGCCTTACCCTAGTCATTGCATGACGCGGATAAGGGCTTATGCTGCTTTAACCTGGCCATTTCTTGTTTTGGTGCGGATAAAGGCTTACGCCCTCCCTTTAGGAGGTGCCTTGACCTGGCCCTCTTGGCGCGGCCAAGGGCTTTCTACCATTATTGGTAGCCTACCATCTTAGGTAGTCCAAGTTTTTAAGGAGAATATCACTCCCGACCATGTAGATTTTCTTTACTAGATCATGGTGGAAGTGTTCTTGGAAATGCTTTATTCATTCATAGTTAGAAAATATAGTCTCAAATGCTTCGCGTTCCAGGTTCTTGGCACCATATTCCCATTAAGGTAGCAAAGCTTGTAGGCTCGTGAAGGAATTTCTTTGAAGATTACCAACGGGCCTTCCCAATTAGGTCCCAATGGTCCATCCGATGGGTTTTTATTATTGGCCATTACCCTTTGAAGTACTTAATCACCTTGTTTGAGTGACCTTGCTTTTACTTTTGAGTTGTAATATCTTGATATCGTCCTTTGATATTCAGCTATTCTCAAGGCTGCTTCATCTCTTAATCCATGAATTAGGTCGAGTGATTCCTTTCTCAATTCTTGGTTTGGATTAAAGGCACAAGCAATTCTTCTATGAGAAGGTACCTCATTCTCTATAGGTAGCATTGCTTCACATCCATATGTTAGAGGGTATGAGGTATGAACCGCTGCGGTTCTAGTTGAAGTTCTATAAGCCAACAGAACTAAGGGCAACTCTTCTACCCAATTTCCTTTTGCCTTGTTTAGCCTCATTTTTAAGATGGTTTTGATTGTTTTGTTAGCTGTCTCGTTTTTTCCACTGGCCTTCGGATGAGCGACCGAGGGGAAGCTTTTTATTATCCCATTCTTCTGCAAAACCGTGAAAACTCTTAAATCTCAAATTGGGTCCCATTGTCGGATATGATCTTGTAAGGTATCCTAAATCTTATGAGAATGTTTTTTATGACAAATATTAAAACTTTCCCTGAGGCAATCTTCGAGAGTGGCTCTGCTTCAACCCATTTCGTGAAATAATCTATTGCCACCATAGCATATTTTGCTCCTCCTTTGGAGATTAAAAGCTGTCCAATTAAGTCGTCTTCCCAAATGTTAAATAGCCATGGGGTAGTAATAGGAGTTAGTTGACTTGGCAGGAGACGTCATATCTTAGAATAACACCGACATTTCTCACACCTTTTAACATACTCCATAGCTTGGTTATTTAGATGTGGCCAGTAAAACCCTTGTATCATTATCTTCTTGGCTAGTTTTATTCCATTAGAGTGATCCCCACAAAATCCTTCGTGTTCTTCCCTTATTATTTTCAATCGGTTTTCAGGTTTCAAGCACTGCAAATATGGAAGGGCATACCCTTTCTTGTAAAGAATTCCATCCATAATGGTAAAGCTCCGAGCTTGCCGTTCTAGCCTCTGCGCTTCTACTTTATGTGCAGGCAATTTTCCATTGATTATACAGTCTATGGTTGGTGCCATCCAAGTGTTTTTGTAACTTTCTTCTGCTACTGGAGTTATAGATTCTTGCTTTGGTATCTCTTGGTCTATCTTTTCCACTTCTGATGACAATGCCTGTGATCGGGTTAATACTAGTATTTCCGCAACTTTCTCTTATCTATTTTCCTCAACGCTAGGATTGTCCTGAAATCCTACCAAAACAATTTGAGTTTCAAGAGCTCGTCTTGAGCTTGCCAACTTAGCCAGTGAATCTGCCTAAGAGTTTTCTCCTCTTGGTATTTGATGCATGGAGAAATCTTCAAAAAGTGTGAGCATCTTCAAAACTTTCTTCACATACTGGCTAATTTTATGATCCTTGGTTTGATATACCTTCTTGATCTGATTAACCATTAATTGAGAATCGCTGAATATCAGGATTCTCGGGATTTTAAGTTGCAAAGCAAGGGTTAATCCAGCAACCATAGATTCATACTCTTCTACATTGTTAGTTGCTAAAAATCCCAATTTCATAGCATAGTGTAACTTGTGCCCTTCTGGGGTAATTATTACATATCCTGCCCCCGCTCCTTGCTTATCTGATGCACTGTCCACAAATAGTTGCCACTTGGGTTTTGTATCTTTTTCCTTTTCGGATTTCTCTAAAATGAACCCTCTACATTCATTAATGAAATCGGCTAATGCTTGACCTTTTATAGCCATTCTAGGCTGATATGCTACATTGTACTGGCTTAGTTCAATTCCCCACTTAATTAACCTTCCAAAAGTTTGGGCTTCCCAAAGACTTGCTTTAAAGGGAAGTTGGTCAACACTTTTACTGGATGTGCTTGAAAATAGGGCCTTAGTTTTTGAGCTGTTAGAATTAAACAGTACGCTAGCTTTTCGATGACTAGATCAAATCTCAACATCCTTTAATCTTCTGCTTACATAGTAAACTGTTAGTTGCAATCCCTATCAATTTCTAATCAATACTGAGCTCACCGTATATTCAGAAATGTCCATATATAAGAATAGATCTTCCCCCTCTTTAGGGCTAGATAAGGTTGGTGGCTTTTCAAAGTGAAGCTTTAGTTCTTAAAATGCCTTTTTACAATCTTCGTTCCATTTGAAATTCCTCTTTTTCTTGATCACTTCAAAGAACGGTATGCACTTATCAATGGCTTTTGATATGAACCCGGTTAGTGCCGCCACTTTGCGATTCAAGCTCATAACATCTTTATTTGTCCTTGGTCCTGCCATATTCTTAATGGCATCATTCTGTTCTAGGCTAGCCTCAGTCCCTTGTGTACTCACGATATATCTAATAAATTTTCCATAATGGTCTTCAAAGTTGCATTTTTGAGGGTTGAGCTTCATTTGATACTTGCAAAGCACTTTAAACATTTCATTAAGGTCTTTGAGGTGATCTTCCGCCTCTTGAGATTTCACCAACATGTCTTCAACATATACTTCCATATTTTTCCTAATTTGTTCTTTGAACATTCAATTAACCAACCGTTGATAAGTTGCTCTTGCATTCTTCAATCCTAATGGCATTAACTTACAATAATAGGTATCTATGTCTGTAATGAAGCGAGTATGTTCCCCATCAGGTTTAAACATAGGAATCTAATTGTACCCAGAATATGCATCCATTAGGGAAAGCAGCTTATGTTCATTAGTAGAGTCGACCAACTGGTCTATCCTTGGCAACGGGTAACAATCTTTTGGACAAGCTTTATTCAAATTTGTGTCGTCTATACAAGTCGGCCACTTTCTGTTGGATTTCTCTAACGAAACTAGATTTTCCAACCATTTGGGATATCGGACTTCCCAGATAAACCTTTTTGTTGCAGCTTCTTAACTTCTTCCTTCAGAGCGTCGGTCCTAACCTTATCAAACTGCCTTTTCTTTTGCCAAACCGTAGGAATGTTTGGATTGATATTCAGGGCATGGTTCATGACCATAGGACTAATTCCAACCTTTTCAGAGTGGGTCCAAGCAAAAATGTCCTTATTGCTTTTAAGAATCCTGTCAATCGTGTCTTTAGAGGTTCCTCAAGACACTTCCCCACTCTGACTATTTTGGTGGAATCGGTAGAATTTTGTAGAACCTCTTCAGTTTCTTTAACTGGCTTAACTCTTTCCACCTCTCCTCGATAATCTAATTCTATAACGTTTTCACTTTCTTCGATTGAGTTAGAATCTACACTCTTTCTTTTTCCATAAACCGCAAAACACCTTATAGGAATACGTTTATTAGTTTTATCATATTTATTCTTTACTTCGAATGATGAATGTAGAAACCCATCTTCCGAAGGCTGCAGAGTAATAAAAGAAAAGAGTAACAAGTAAACTCACTATTGTATTGTTCTAAGGTTTCAAAGCACATTTCTCGAGATGCGAATTGTTCGCCCCGGATAGTTCCCCAGCCGCTTTAAGTGAGGGATTTAAGCATCAGATATTTCAGTGAGACAAATGCATCCACTTTATCCAGCGTCAACCGTACAAAGAAGGCATTATAAAATGATGGTTGATCTATGATTACGAAGGTCATTTCAAAGACTCGAGAGCATGGGGGAAGTCCCAGTTGGACAAAAAGTTTTACCTGCCCAAGTGGACTTGTCCCCTTATTGTTGAACCCAAAGATTGGCACGGGTCTAGGTTCAAGTCTATCTTTGGAAATCCCCATTTTATCAAGTGCATGGAGGAATATCACATTCACAACGTCTCCCATGTCAACCAGGATTTTCGTGACCATTGAAGATCCTATTTACGCTGTGATCATTAAAGGATCATTGTGGGGATAATGAATCCCTCTCCTTAGCTCCTATAAGTTAATCACCAGTGTATGCATATTGATGTTGTATTTTAGATTTTTGAATGGCGGCTCTTCCTGTATAGAGAATACACACTTTTTAGCTTCTCAAATGTACTTGCATCGGGCACTTTGACTTATACCAGCTGGTTATTGTCCTACATATACGATATCAATCCTTTTCTGGTGGACTTAAGCTTAGCCGTTCATCTTCCTCGATTACATTTATAGCATTTCCTGTAGGCATCCTCACATCAGTATTTGTCAGGAGAGTTTGCTCTAGGTTCTTCACGAATTCTTTTTACTGCCCCCCTCAAATCAAAATTTGGATTATCCCATCTAGAACCTTACACTCATTAGTTCCGTGGCCATTTGCTTTGTAGGCGCAATATTTGTCTCTATTTTTCTACTTAGGATAATTTCAGGACTTAAATGAAGTGGGGAAGTTGTCCTTATCCTAGGTCATTGCATAGGTGTAGGAGATTGGTCGATTTAACGCCACTACATTAGTATTGGTATCCTTCCACCTAGCTCTCTTGGTAATTCTCTCTAGGCCAAATCTACCACTGTCCTTCTTATGATCAAATTTCTTTTTCGAGAAATACGATTCGTCTATTCGGATGAACTTGTCGGCTTGAACATGGAAATCTTGAAGATCTCGACATCCATGAATGAACAGCTCCTTCCAGAACGGAGAATTAACTAAGAGTCCTGAGTGGACATCGATGCGTTTATCTCTGTCGTTCATGCCTTTGGCCTTCAATGCTTTTGTATTGAATCTCTTTAGATAATTCCCTAAGGACTCTCCTTGATTTTTCTTGATGTTAGCGAGCATCGTATAATCAATAGAAGGATCTTTACATATGCAGAATTGAGAAGAGAATTCGTATGAGAACTGCTTCCAAGAATATATCGTATTCTCATGATATTGCCGATACCACTTAGTTGTGGCCCCTTGTAACGTGACCGAAAATAGTCAACACCTCACAGTGCCAGAAGCGTTATATAAATCCATCTGGCTATCAAATGACATCAGATGGTCATCCGAATCGATTGTCCTATGATATTTCATGGTGGGGACCATCGCATGAGATGGTATTGGAGCTGACATAGTTTCATCGATGAAGGGTGCAACCCTTTCATTGTTGTTCACTCTTTCATCTTCAGTTCTTTTGAACTTAGTGCTTAGCAGGTCTTTCACAGCCTTTTCACCACATCCTTAAGATAAGCTTCATTGTCATGTAGTCTCTTTGATTAGGTTGGTAGCCGTCTAAAGTTGAACTCATGGAATAGTCTTTATCTTCCGTATGAACTCTTCCCTGGTAATTTTCCTTCGGTAGCAAGCCCTTCTTCTATCTTAATAGAGAAATTTGATATTTTCCTTTGATAGCACCTGCATTAGTTTTCAGGTTCCTTTTCGGAGACTCAACTTCTTCCCCTGCAGTCGTAGCTTTCTTTGACAATCGGTGAGTTAACACTTCATTCAAACGGTCTTTCATTTCTGCCATCTGGCATTTTGGATATGAGATTTTGGCCACATGTTATTTTGGTTGAAGATCTTGAGTTGGAGCTAGTTGTGGAGACACCCGAACTTGAACTGGAGGTGGAGTCGATTGAGGTGGGATGGAAGGTTGCCCCTGCTCTCTATTTCCAAGATTGAAAGAAGGTGATATGTTTTCCTTTAGAGAAGTAGCCTGATCATTACTTTTTCTAACAGTAAGAGGTTGTTTTGATTTCATTTTCCTATAGCAAATTAGATTTTACAATTAGTTATATTAACCATAAGGTCGGAGGTTCAAGTCCCCTTTCTTGCACCAAAAATGCTAACAAGATTTCCTGTCAACATCCCTGATGCATTTCATAGGACTGTTTCATAAGAATTCAACCTTTCAATTGAATGGATTTTTCATTACTTGAGTGAAATGACTAAGTCATAAGATTTTGCGATCACAATTCTAACCCTAACAAGAGGGGGTCGATACCGGAATGATTTAGGCTAATGTTTATCTCTTATGTAGAGTTCGGGAAAGAATCATCTTACTTTCATCCTCACCGAAAGGTTTAAGTATGATCTAAGCATTTCGACCGTAAGGGATCCATAACATTGCCATACCTTTTGGTAATTCGAAAGGTTTTTAGATGTTACAAGCAGTCACTTGGCCCCCATCGAAGGGTTGGAGTACATCATAAATGTTGCGATTTGATCAGATCGATGGTTCTATTAAACCTTTCGATGGACCGAAAGGTTTAGGAAACCATTTAAACCTTCGGCCAACTTATTTGGATCGAATGAGCTTCGTCCATATCATTTCATTATATCTCCCTTAGACGCCGAAAGTAATTCACATCCCTTAATTGTTATATTAGACGTTTCGATGGACCAGAAGGTTCAACAAACCATTTAAACACTTCAGAAGTTTAAGAAAACCCTTTGGGGAATCCAATGATGAGATTGCTTTATTTTTCATTCCTTTAATACTTTTAGCTTCTTAGGTTGACATTCCATTTATTAAAACCTTTCGAAAAGAATGCATGATTCAAACATCTTAAGATAATAACAAGAGTTGAGTCAATATGCCATGAAACTTATATTGGAACTGTCTCACAAGTTTCATCCCCCTTCTTGTAATTGATATTAAGTAGAGGAGAAGTAAACTTATGAGGTTGTCTAATAACAATTTGATGGCATATTCTTGAAATAAACAAATAATATAGGAAATAAATCATCTAAGATCAGCCACTAATGTAAAATTAACGCCTGATCATGATTATCCCCAAATTCCGAGTTGATCGCAAGCTACAATTCGCTTTATTTCTCCATAATGGAATCTGATACAAAATTTAAGAAGATACCCCCAATTTGAATTCAAAATTAGGGTTACAATGCGTTGAGCGGTGGTAGTAGAGATTGTTAAGTAGATGAAATGAGAAGGAATTCGGATCCCGAGACCGGACCCCTTAGGTCTTATTTATAGATATAGGCGGCCTCCCTTTTGACCCTATGCTCTCGTCAGGACGGAAGGTTCCTTCTCCTATACAGTTGCAAAAATTTCGGTTTTTAATGGAAGATTAACTCTTCACACACCATCTGGGCTGCTGAGAGTCATAGAAGGCCTCGTGTTTCTTTATGTATTTATACACTCTTCATATTCCTACAAGGTTGGTTCCTTATGAGACACTATGAACCTTCTGCTTCTGTCGGAAGGTTGCTTCCTTGTGTAATTTTTGCCGAGAGCCACGCCTTTCCGGAATGTTGTCGGTAGGTGGCCTTTTTGTTGAATTATGAATGCTATCTTTATGTAAACCTTTCGATACTGTTGAAGGATACTGGACATGTACTTCAACCGGTTAGGAAGGCTTACTATGCTTCCGAAATGGTTATCAACCGTGTTATCGGTTCTAGTCCTATTCTTTCTACCTTTCTTGGAAGACATTTTCTTTGAATGACGAGTGATGAATCCCCTCTTTTGCTCTGAAGGGTTTAGATTTGCGGCAAACTTGTTTCTTACATTCCTACCTTTTTTATTCAAAAGGCTTGGGTCGCTGTTCTTTCCTTTCATCTGTTCATTACATCAAGCGGCCTTATAACTATTTCCTTTTTACACCTGCAAAAGCCCCTCCTTTGAAGTTAACGTGCACTTCTTTTTTTGGGTGTTATGCAAACCTTTCGGTATCACAGATATTTAACTTCTTCTACTACCCTTTGCTTCTGCGGAAGGATTCTGACGTTCCTTCTTTATCTCCATTTGTATTTTATGGTTAATAGAAATGAATGACCTTCCTATCAGATCACCCTGTACATGGCCATCCAATCCATAGAAAAAATTAACCAAAACCCATAAAATCCTAAGATAGAATTATCGCTATCAAACCCGACCCCCGAAATAAAAAAATTTCAAACCCTTGCATATCATACATAAATAAATCGATCCCTGACAAGGATTGATACAACTATTAGGACTGTAACTATGCTAGTTCCTAAGTGCAACTCATCTACAAGTCTACTCGAGATAAAAGAGTGTGATGCCCCAGCGTCAAATAAGGTATGAACGGGTAAATCAGATAAAGTAACACACCTTTATTTATGTCCTTCTTCCCCTTATTTGCTACTAGAGGTGCACTCTAGCTGGGAACATCATCCAATGCATAATCTGAAACACATGGGTAGAAATCTTTGGTGGTGCCAGACACTCCCTTATTATAGCCCAACTATTGCGGTTGTAAAATTTGACCTTTGAGATATCCTTCTTGTAATCCCTTATAAAATGCCCCTTCTTACCACATCTCCTACTCTACTGCTCCTACTTAATCTTCCCTTTGGCCCTCATTCTGCCGTTGTGTTGATTCTGTTGTAGTGTCTTTCCTCCTGACTTCTTAGGCTCACTTTTCACCCCTTCCTTGAAAATGGTGTTCAGCAAGGCCATCTCCATTAATCCTCAAAAGTTGCACCCATGGGAATATGACTAAAGTCCAAATCATAAGAGGTTGAGGTAGCCCCTTTGCAAACATCAAAGCCTTCTCGTTAGGGGTATTTGTCAACTCCATACCAAATCTAGCTAACTCATTAAACCGATTCACATATTGCTTCACCGACATCTCTCCTTGCTGCAAATGTATAAACTTCTCCAACTATACTTCTTACTCTACCACGGAAAAAAACATCATCTAAAAATTCCTCGTAAACTCTCCCTAAATAATATCTTCCTCATGGGTCTCCGCCACTACAACATCCCACCGATTAAGAGCCACTCCTTGCAAATGCCAGGTGGCGAGCTGTCTCCTAGCATCACCTCCGAGACCTATCAATCCAAAAATCCTTTCAAAAGTGCGAATCCATGCCTTCTAGTCCACATACCACTCAGTTCCTACATATGGCTTCCCTACTAGGCTCGTGAAGTCCTTACATAGGTTGGTGAGATGACGATAGGTGGATGTGCAGGAATTACATCTAGTGCCTATTCCATAGGTCCTCTAATTGGGTTAATCTCAGCTTGTAGATACCAATGGAACCAAATTGGGGCATTCATGCTCAGAATCTTAGCTGCATCACCTAAGCGGCATACCTGCAGGCTCGCGAAATCCTTACATGTATGTACTTGATTGATATGATTTTACACCATACTTCTGATTTCTTATTACATATTAATTTGGATGATTCTGATAATTTCTTTTTTTTTTTGTGATGAGAAATCAAAATAAATGGAGTTATAATATAGTTTGGGATAAGGCACTCGGTAAAATTTCTTCAGTTATTCTTCGGACTTGTTATTTAGAAAATTTTGGGCATTGAGTGTAATTTATAAGTAGTGAGTAAATGTTTAAGTATCATATAGTGGTATGGGATGCCATTGTGATATTTATTCGATTATTTGTTGTAAGTAGATGACACCCACGTGAGGGAATAGAGTAGATAGTTTGAGGTGATCCACGTAGTGATATATGGCTTCATTCCTATATTAAATAAGTATGGCTCTATGCCTAAAGATGAGCATGACTTAGTGTCTGAATGTACTGGCTCTATATGCCACTATTATGATGTACTCTTGTTACGTTTGTTGTAGAGGACTAAATGGCTAGAATCATCCTAGCGGCATGATCGTTGAGTCGCATCCTAGATTTGTGACACTATATTACATAGCTTTGTGCTACTTCTATGCATGCGTTTGCCCCTATGTCACCTAGGCCATCAATATGTTACCTATAGAGGCAAGAGTAATGTTGTGACTTAAGTGTCCTCCATTAACGAGTACATCTATGGATGTAAGTCATGATGACTGTTGAGGTAACTAAGACTGTAGAGTCTCCATGTCTTTAGAGCTTGCTCAATGCAACGAGTCTCCCTTCTGGTACTAATGGAGTAGTAGATTGGCATATGCTACTGATATGCCTAACTTTAGTATAGTTATGGGTTTGGTGACCCATATAGTGTTATATATATAGCTCTACTTAGGACTACATGTCTGTCGTACAATCATATCCCATCATGACACTTTCAAATAATTTATATATGAGGAGATAAGATTACATCTATGATAATTATACAAAGTATATTGGGTTCTCATATCTTTTATTATATCAATAGGCATCCTATCTTATTCTACATAAAGTGATGATGTTTTATTTATCAAGATTGAGAGATATATTTAGGAAATGGTACGTGCTAGCCTAATTACACTTCGTGGTATCTCACTATCTGATCTTTTTGGATTTGATGATGACTTTTGAATATGAGTGATTCACCCATTTGTGTTTTGATTTGATGTATTTCTATATGGGTAATGACACATTTTAGTATCAGGGTTTGTTGCTTCATATGGTTTTGATTTATTCATGTGATGCGATGGTTGGATGGTTATCAATGGTATTATACACACACACACCATGAATATATTGCCTTATCTATAAACATATTTACTTGTTGATTGATGACTTGAGTATCTCTAGCAGTGTTATTATATTACTATTACTTATTTATAATGTTCCCTATATTATTGATCCTTGATCTAGCACTAGTACAAAAAGTGCATATTGCTTCGCCTCATTTGCATCGGTTGAAATAAAAACTGATGCAAATAGAACTATTTGCATCAGTTCTATCTTAATAACCGATGCAATTGGTACGTGGAAAGCAACAAGTAATGAAAAAAATCAAATTTGCATCAGTTCTCACCAATAACCGATGCAAATAGTTTTAGTCGCATCGGTTTTAAAGTCAACCGATGTAACTACATGTTGATGGCAATATGAAATTTAGGTGGAAAATAATGAAAAATTGGCTCCAAACCAAAAACATCTTATCTTCCCTAAAATTAATAAACGTGTTCTATCTTTTCTCTTCTTTTTTTCGTTCAAAGCAAAAGAATTCCTGAAATTAAAAAAGTCTTCTTTTTCCAATCCTCAACAGAACTCCCCTCAAACAAATTCCAAATCAAAATTCGCCAATCTGGAGAATGACACTGATGAATGTAGCTGATAAAGCGGATCTCCTTGTCATACGCCTATCTCGAGTCTGAAAATTTTGAGGTTTCGTTGATTAGAATGGAATATCAACAACTCAACATTATCTCCAATTCATATCTATGGGAATTTCCGAAAACCCAAAGGCCCTAAAACTCTGAAGTCTCAGTATGAAGAACCAGGAAATCTTGTTATAGGCTTTAGTCATATCGAGTTCTATCAGTATGTTTGATCCTCAGATATTCTTGTTCATTTGCAAAATAAACTCTTGAGCTAGCAAGATGTTGTCAGAAAAAATTGCTTGCTAGGTATAAATGATTTTATGTGGAACAGTTGCAATTCATTGTACAAATTTTTTGGAGATAATACTATTCACACAAACCTTTTGGTTTGATTTTCTTGGAAATCGGCAATTCTACATGATTTACTAGATCAAGTATGCGAGTTTCTAAAAGTCGAGGTTCAAAATTTTGATTTCGTTTCGTTCATTGAAGATTTATAAAAATGTGATAAATTTTGTTTATGAACCCATTTTGAACTTTTTTATTTTTTTCCTATAGAAATATATTAGTAGATAGTAGACACTTGTATTTACCTAATAATGTGTATTACGCACAAACGAAGTTGATTGATTCATTTATCGGGTTTTGCTATTTTCATGCTGTTTCTGCTAAGTTTGTTCAAAATTGATGGAAGTATCATGAATTCTTTTTTGTTAAAAAAAAATTGGTCGTTCATTCATTTTTAATTATCTAGTTTGATTTGTTTCTGTTTTTTTTCTTGTTCATTGTTTTATTTTTTGCTATTTTTATTATTTTAAGAGAAAATTTGAAATTTAGATCAGACCTAACTATAAATTTGAAATTTGAATGGCAGTTATCATTGAAACCTAACTATAAATTTGAAATTTCTGCTGGAATTCTGATCTACGGCAAAACCCAAAGGCCCAAAAACTCTCAATACAACAGGTTTCCTGTAGCAGGTTTTAGCCATTCGAGTTTTATACTATTATTCGATCCTCAAATTCAACTCTTTATCTTACCAAGATATTGTGAGTAATCAGACCATCTTTAATAAAGCCTGCTTAGGAAGCAAAATAATTTTATCTAAAACAGATGCAATTCATCTTGATTTTTTTTTTTTGGAGAATGTTGATAGGAAGACTATTGCCCTGATTTAGGTTTTGTGAATGTTATGTTTTTACATAATCGTGGTCAATGCTTGGTGTCGGAGAATAAATTACAAGCCAGTTCCGTTACTGCTTATTGGAATTTGAATAGAATGCGATCTCCACACACATTTAATACGCATTTTCTCCATCAAGCTCAAGGAACATATGTATAGTTGTCAGTTCATTGGTGTTGTCATCATGCCTTTTGTTATCAGCTTTAAATATAGGAGATTGTCGGGTAAGAATTTAATTCAATAAAGGTTATGAGAGGGGATCACTACATGATGGAGTTTACATAAGTATGTATGATGATAATGTATAATTAAAAATCTAGAGAAATCTTTAGATAATTTTAAACGGATGGAGTGAGCATGAGATTACAAAGGCTGAAAAAGGCAATTCAATAAAATTGTTCTTTTTTTTAAACCGAAAGTGTGGTCTCTTTAAAAATTCCCTTAAACACATCATCTAATCGGTATGATTCTATCTCTATATCCATAATTGGCATTTATGTTATGAAGACTAAGTGAAATATTTGTGCAGGCTGAAGATTAATTTTCAGAGTTCGGTGATGCAATGTGGAGAATTTGGAGATTGTACAAAGAACAAGACAAGTATTTTTCCATCTTAAAAGATATGGAATTGTAACAAGACAATGCATGAGATGAATTTGTTTAGTGTATCGTAGCTAAATATGGTTATACGTAAAACAGTACAATTTTATGCTTGCAAGGACCAAAATGGGACTTAGTCATTCCCTGTTTTATGGCTGATATATTCATTTCCATAGTGGCTTTTATTTGAGTTCCGTGCAAATGGACGCTGCAATGCTCATCATGTTCAGTGCACATGTGCCACATCTGGAGAAGGTCTGTACGAAGAGAAAGACTCTTGATAAAATGAATAACCAAATGAAACTAAATGCTTTATGTCATTAACCAAATGAATAATTATACAGGGTTGTTTATGGCGTTGCAGCCAAGAATGATAGCATGTGGGAACAAAATTGCATGCTACACAATTGCAGCTTCCTTCACTGTTGGCCTCCGCGGTGTACTTCTGCATGTTGCTATCGTACAGGTCCTATATTTATTTATCTAAGTGATGTTTCAACTGTTTATAATGCCCTTTATGTCGGTTTTCTTTTTGTACATAATTTAATGTATTGGACTTATGTTAATAGATAATGGCATTACAGAGGATCCTTCTACTACCATGCAAAATTTTCTAGAGTAGGAACAGTTCCAGCATCTGAGGTTTCTAACTTGGAGTATCATGATAATAAGGTCTGCTAACAGTTTCTTCACACATACACACATTTTAGGGCTATAGAATGTTATTTTATTTCACACTGTAATAATACAGGGAGTTGTTTCTTTTCTCAGGCGATCATTAAATTGCAGTGAACTTGGTTGAGATGAACTCTAATGAGCTGAAAGCAACATGGAGGAGCCTTGTTTCATGAACTAAGCATCTCAGTGAGAACTGAAGAAGGCAACAAGGTGTGAATCGAAGAGGTGTTTCATTTGATGGCTAACGAGGCAAGCATGACGATTAGGGAGTGTGCAGATACACAGACGAAGCACCGCTGAATGCAAACTGTAAGACGCATAACAATAGGTTGGGAAAAGCAGATAGGTGCGAATTCATGTACTGCTTAATATGTCGATGATCCAGAAAAGGTGCAACAATGCAAATGCTAGAAGAACTGATGTACTGAGAGGCTTCAACTGTTTTGTACTATTTTGTTACTGAAAGAACTAGCTCTTTCAATGCAGATTGCTGGGTTGCTGGGTTACTGAAAGAGCTAGAACTAGAACTAGTTCCAGCCTATGCAGATTGCTGGGTTAACATTTTGTTACTGTTTTGTACAACACATCCCTCCATCTGGACCATCTTCGCTCACTGTTCTTTCAATGAGTAAGCAAGTCGTTTTCACCTTATTTTTAATATGGATTTAATCTTTTTGCAAGTACAACCAATTCCATGACTCCTCTTTCTAAATAAGTTAGCAAGTTGATGTTTCAATTTGGTGATTGGAGGAGTTGGCTTGTTTGGGTTGTTAGCTTGATGGATCGAGTTTGAGATTATCACGACTGCGATTGTTCGTGGTTGAAGAACCGTGCTTCGATTGATGTTCGATGATGATCCTGCAGAGGTGGATGGTTTTGAAGGCTGCGGCAATTTCGGTTGCTGTGGTTTGAGCAACGAGGTGGTCGTGATGATTTGGTTTCGAGTCCATTGGGCAGGAGGTTGCAAAGGGGAGGTGGATGGCTGTAGTAAAGTCGAATGTCTGCAGAAAGTTGCGGTTTTGAAGTGGATAAACTCGAAGAGAGAGTTTCTGGTTGGTTGTCGAATGTAGTGTTTCAAGGAAGTGGTTGTTGATGGCTATAGGCGGTGGTTATGATAGCTTCAGTGCTTCAGGTTGCTTGGATATAGATGGTGGATTTTGAAGTGGATGAACCGGTGATGGTTCAAATCAGTTTGTTGCTCGGTAGGTTTGAGGTCAGGTAAGAAGTGAATGGCAAATATGTAAGTGTGAATGGCTGGAGGAGATGGGTGTTCTGTGAATTCTGATGGTCAGTGATAAGGTAAATTTTTTTTTGGTATGATAGTTTGGAAATGATTGAATAGCAAGTAAACTGTAGTTTTGTTGTGGTTGTTTGTGATGGAGCAAATGTAGGTGAGCATTGTCTGATTATTGAAGGCACTGTCTGTTGAAGGCAGCTATGCGGTGCGAGAAATGTGCATGTGAACAGGTGTACAATGATGTTTGATAGAATCGTACAATGATGAACAGCTGAATAGACGAATAGGTGCACAATGTGTCGTAGTCGATAGAAGTGTGGTAGAGGAGGAGATTGATGTTTACTGTTGCAAGTGATGCAACAGTGAGGAATGGGGATTTATGATGAACACTGTGATCAGTGTGCTATTTGATGTGCATAGTTTGGTTTGATGTTTGTAGTGATATTGTGCAGGGACAGGTGGGTAGATGGATGTGGTAGCAAATATTGTAATGGATTTGGTATGGTGGCAGAAGCTTGTAGTTGCTAGTGACAAGTGGTGGTCAACTATGAGTAAATGAAGCCGAGAAAGTGGTCTGATTATGTACCGTGAAATTTATTTATGTTTTTCATTTTTTTTGTAGAATTATTAAATCTGATTATGTATTTGCCATCAAATTTAATTTTGAATAATAGTAATATTGCATGCAATAATTATTTGTTATAATCAATAATATATATATATATATATAGTCTATTTGAGTACTGTAATAATGGTATCTAAGAATGGTTTTTTTGCATCAGGTATAAATATCTGATGCAATAGAGGGATTAGTTTGCATCGGTTGTTATAAAAAACTAATGCAATAGAGGGATTAGTTGCATCTGTTTTCATTACAACCGATGCAACATGGGGGCTGTGTCCAAGCAACCAACCACGGTATTTTGCATCAGTTGTTAGTAACAACCGATGCAAAAAGGACCTTTTTGCATTGGTTTCAGAACTGATGCAAGTGTTAAGCCCGTTGCATCGGTTGCATATGCATCGGTTGTTGAACTGATGCAAAAGGGGGGTAAACAACCGATGTAAATGGCCTGTTTTGTAGTAGTGTAGATATAGTCTGACCCGTGTGTTATTAATGTAATACAAGGGTCAGTCCAAGATATTTTAGGTACAAGGACTACATGACCAATATGTGTTTTAGTAGGCTTAGAGGAGATTGATGTTAGGATTATTATGTGATATTTATGTGACTTTGGTTCACTATATATATAGTACTGAGCTATATATATATTAATTGTTCATTTATTTTTTTATGATAGTTAACATTTGAGATGTTATATATCCAAGCATACTTAGATATTTTATATATTATATGTTATCGCTGCGATTGATTTTATGTTCTATGCTATTTACTATATATCGTGTATTATTTTGTCCTGGAGGCACACATGCTTAATGCTTTGTACCAATCCTATATAAGTACGGATGAATTATTTATTTGTTGTTTTAATACGTACTAGTATTAGTCCAAGGGAACATTCACTATGTACCCCTCATAGGCTCATTCTTCGTATTATCTGATGGTATTATTCTGTAATACTCTTGGATGGTATGGGTATAGAGGTGGGGTATTTTAGGATCCCCTCTATTTCTTTCTTGAAATTAGCCTTAATAGAAAATTTAGAAACTATAGCTATAAGAACGATCAACAGTTCTGGTTTTTAAAATGTAGTCGTTACTGCATTGAATCTAGTCAAATAACTCTATAAAGTTTCGCCTTCCCTCTACTTCCTGCTTGAAAGCGTCATTGTGACGCCCCACCTCTATACCCGCGCTAGCCAAGAACACTACGGTGTAGTGCTGTCAACTAGCCCGGAGAATAAGGCTGTTGAGGAGCGGCCATCAATAGTTAGGCCTTACACTAGTACTGGTTATCTCGATAGGAGTGATATATATATATATATATATATATATATAAATTCGTAATTTTTCATCCCTGATTTATTTTCTCCCATCGACATACCCCAATACCAGTATAAAACAAACTACGATGGTTCATAATAGTTTAGAACAGTAAATATAAAATATTACACAGATAATATAATGCGGAACACAAATAAAATAGAAAGTCTCATATATACAATAACTGATGTCAGTTACAATACATTTGATACAATACATATGACACGGTACATATGATACAACTACCACGGTCGACTCAAGAAGTTACATATACAAGTACATTAACGTATATAATATACATGAATACATATCTTCCTATACAATTTTACAGACTACTACAAATGACGACGACTACTCCAAAAGATATGAAAGAACTTCATAGCTCTAGCAGCAACCCAAAGCAGAATATCTACAACCTGAAATACTCGGTCTGACCCGAGTATTAGATTCAAAGAAAATAATACTCGGGTCAGTCTAATTCAAACTCAGTTATTAGTGCACAGAAGTAATAATAATTAAATAATGAATAGACGACAGTAATTAAACCGAATCAGAATGCAATTCAGAATATTGAATTGAATAAACAAAACAGTTCAAACCATTGAAATATCAATCAAAATATTATTTCTAGTAGGGCTACAGTACACGCACGCGTGCACTGCCTCGCCACTACGGAATATGGAATACGCAAAAAGATCCATAAGTCAAAACAAATAGATTATCATACACGCCATACCGTGTGGCTGCAGTTCACGCTTGCGTGCACTGCCTTGCCACTATAGTAATGTCGTACTCAAAAACTCAATACCGTGTGGCTGCAGTACACGCACGCGTACACTGCCTCGCCACAACGGCATATACAGAAATAGCAACAAGGCACAAAGGCCAATGCACAAGAATTCACAGTCCAAACAAATACCATAAGCAAGTGACAGTAGTGAAAAGGCTCCAACAAAGTGAATATGCATGCATGTACACAAGAGAATGTACATAACAATCTGCACATGGACAAAATGAACCAGAGGTGTATGAGTCAATGCAATGCTACAGATTGTAAAATGACCAAGTATCTGCATATTAAGTATGCAATACAAAAGTTGAAATAAAACAACAAAAATATGCTTAAGTGTCTGCACATACAAACATGTGCAGATATAACACAGAAATGTAGCAGTGAAACAAACATGATGACATAGCATCTACAACACAATGCAACAGCAAATCAGGTTGAACATCCCAAAGAGATGAACAAAAGTGCCCAAGTCACAAATGGCCGAGTTAACAGTTCAATATCAAAGAAACAGCCATAACAATCCAATATGCAAACATGCATATAACATGGTCTGCAGGCAAACAAAAGAATGATACAAAGCAATGAAAAGAGAACATGCATGAAGAACCAGAATGGAACAATGGCAAATACTGCCACAAAGGCTACAGCAAAACAGAGTCAACACAAATGCAAATGCACAAGTGACCATACACGTATATATATACATACAAGAATGTATGTATACAAATGATCAGCCATCCAAGTACAAGTGCAGTTGTATCAAAACAATTGCAACAGTAAAAAAAAAAGAACAAAACTCAAAAATACTCAAAGACCAAAACACAGTTCACAACAGTGGCACTGCACTAAAAATTGCATATGTAATGCACAGTGCAAACTCAAGGTTGTGTGAAACTGCAAGTGATACCATAATACACAATGAACTCAACTCAAGAAATAAGTTCTCCATGCATCCAGCTCCAAGTAGATGTTAATGCCCAAAACAAAGTGAAACAGCAGAGAAATCAGAGGCATGACCGAAGTGGTTCAATATGCAAGTGAAGCCACCGGACTACATAAAATCAACATCAGCTAAAAGGACAAAATGCATACACACTTGTGTACATATACATGAACATGAATGCAATGACCGACAGCCTCAATAGTGAATGATTCACACATATATGAGCAGTGCACATGTAACCATGTCCAAGCAGACTACATGAATAACCCATCAGGCATCACAACATACACATATACATGTGTAAACACACACACATATATATATGCAGTGGAAACCAAATTTCAATACAACATGAAATGATCATGTGATAGCAAGTATGATTCAATGTAAAGCAACACTGCATACATATATATGCTATGCATAAAAAGACTCTACATGATTCAAATGCACTTCAACGGACTAACAGTGAATGGAGATGAACATCAACATGGCAGTTGACAGAGCAGTGCAGACAAATGAACAAAAACATGTAACATGAACAACTCCATATGAAAGCTGACAATGCCAGCTTTCAGAGTACATAAGACTCAAGTCTGCATCATACAACATGAATATATACATGCGTGAACTCAAATCAAAGTTAAAGATCATGGCCGAAGGCAAGTGTAACCGAAAGTATGACAAGGGGCAACGATCGAGCAAAAGTCGGCTACCACCAATTACTCGAAAATCATAATTTTAGTTTGCAAGCTCAAGGAGGCCGAAGCCAAAATACCATCACGAAATCAGAGAGTGGAGTGAAAAATCATCGAACACAAAGTCAAATCAAATTCTCACCAAAATTACATTTTCCCAAAATCATACTTGCAGCAAGTATACAGAAATCGAACCCAGGAAGATAAAAATTATCAACATATACACGAATAACTGAAGCACAGAACAGAGAACGAATTAGATGTGAGTATAAATTACTCAAGTGTACTAGCATAAGAATGCAAGTGAATGCTGAGAGCTACATGAACAAATTACAGTGATGCAACAATGCCACCAGGCACAATGAATTCAAGTAGTAAATGAAAGCATAGTTCAAATCCAGAAATCAATGATTTAAAAATCATATTTAAACAAGTCATAAGAACAAACTCGAATCACTGGCCAAGGTAAATCAACCCATCACAGAAAAGTCGAAGACGTGGCAACGAAAACAAGTAAGAAGACGAGCTAAAGCAATCGAATTAGATGTGAGTGATGCGATCACTCACCTTGTCGACGAATTTAGGGGAAGCCGAGCACGAGATCAACGATCGACGCAGCCACGAGCAATAAAGGGGAAGACGAACGACAAAATGCAAAAAGGGGCCGCCATTAATTTCCTTCGTTTATTTTGCTTAGGGTTTTTTTTTTTAAAATAAAGGGGAACGGGTTAAAGAATGAAGAGAGGGGAACGGGTTAAAGGGGATGTGATTATTTAATTGTCGTGACCCAAAAAGGAACGGGCCAAAACAAAAATTTTAAGCCCGTTATAAATTCTTAAACAAATTATAAAAGAAATTTAATTCAAATTTAAAATTTTCAAATAGAAATTTGTGTCAATATTAATCGTTTAAATTGTCGATTATTAATCGATACAAATACCGGGTTGTTACAGACTCCCCTCCTTAAAGAAATTGCGTCCTCGCAATCTTAAGGAATAAATGGACAAAAGGTAACAACCATAAAAGCATGTCATCATAAAATGACGAAATTTGAAAATAAGAAGTTCACCGTATAGAGCATGAAAGAGAAAGCCAGAACGTGTTTGCTCGATGAATTCTCTGGATTCCAAAGTGAAATCCATAGAACATCTTTATTTCGAAGGTGTTGCACCCCCGAAGCAATGATGTGAATATAAGATTGCTCAAGAATAGAAATTGGAAATCCCTAAGGCATTTCCGTAATTGGAAGACGTGGAAAACATCATGAATAGCAGAAAATTGAGTCGGTACACTGGCGTAGTACAATATAAACGCCAAAGAAATCTTTTAATTTGATAAAAGAAATTCACAAATTCTTAACAAAATTTGGTTATCAAATAGATAATCAGAATACAGAAATCACGGAACAGCAATATCTAATTATCGATACGATAATCAGGAATTGCCACAACGGTAATCAAATTTCAAATCAGCAAATATTCAATTATCAAAACGATAATCAAATCTTAAATCGCCAATATTTAATTGTCACAAACGATAGTTAAATCTCAAATATCTAATTATCACAAGTGATAATCAGAAACAATAATTATCTGATTATCAAAAACGATAATCAGAAATCACAAATCAACGAATATTTAATTATCACAACCGATAATCAAATTTTAAATCGTAAATATTTAATTATCACAAACGATAATTAAATCTCAAATATCTAATTATCACAAACGATAATTAGAAACAATAAATATCTAATTATCAAAAACGATAAATCAGAAATCATAAACATCCAATTATCAAAACGATAATCAGAAATTAACACAACGGTAATCAAATTTCAAATCACAAATATTTAATTATCACAATTGATAATCAAATCTCAAATCGCAAATGTTTAATTATCACAAACGATAATTAAATCTCAAATATCTGATTATCACAAGCGATAATCAGAAACAGCAAATATCTGATTATCACAAACGATAATCAGAAATCACAAATTTTCAATTAACGAGTCCGAAATTAACCGAAATAGCAAACGCACATGACCCATAACCACGAGTTTTACTAAATCGTTTAATTCACTTCATCGTTTCCTTGAAAGTGCAAAATTGTGTATTTTAAATAAATAACATTTTACGTTCTCAAACGGACAAGTCCGGAATTAAGCGAATCAGTAAAAGAAAGGGGTCATAGTCCTCGATTTTTCTGAAACGTTTAATTCGCTTCCTCATTCTTTTGAAAGCGCAAACCGTAAAAATTTTGAAAACAATTTTGATTTATATTTTGAAATATTTTGAAGAATAACAATTTTTTTTTAAAACACGTGATTAAAATAGCAATGTCAGTAGCAACTTCGACATACGTCAAAATTTCATCGAAATAATTGGCATCAAAATATAATACCAATGAATTTTCGTTCATAAAAAATGTCACAAGAATCTTCTCAAAGATAGAAAGGGATATCATACCCTAAACTTGTATTCATAACAAGTCAATAACACACGAATTCACCAATGCACAAGAATTGATAAAACTTATCAATAGAAATCACGAAAATTGGTGAAGCACAAATTCTAGAAATCTACACAAGAAATCTAGAAATCACAAGATAAGAGTATGAGAACTCGAACGGAGTATGAAAACTCGAACGGAGTATGAAAACTCGAACAGAGTATGACATAGAATAAAAGATATGGCATAACATAAAATATCCATAATGACATACTACTATAAGTATGTAAATAATGATCAACAGGAGATCAACCGATAAGAGGTATGGCATAAATATGAAATACCCATACTGACATACAACTATAAGTATGCAAATAATGATCAACAAGAGATCAACCGATAAGAGATAATCAATATCACAAGAATCTTCTCAAAGATCCAAAGAGGTATCATACCCCAAATTTGTACTCATGACAAATCAATAACATATGAATTCACCAATGCACAAAAATAGGTGAAGCATAAAATTTCCAGAAATCAACATAAGGAATCTAGAAATCACAGAAAAAGGGAAAGAGGCCTATCACATGACGGTCCGAAGACCATGGGGAGCTACCCCGCATGTGTGAATGGAATCACACAGATTGAGGTCAAGACTAACCAAAAAGCAGAAAGGTATGTGTGAATGGAATCACACAAGTGGTGTCTAGTCTGACCATCAGGACGATCATCATGATCAACGAGGAGTGTCAATTACACCAAGCATGTGTGAATGGAATCACACAGATTGAGGTCAAGACTAACCAAAAAGCAGAAAGGTATGTGTGAATGGAATCACACAAGTGGTGTCTAGTCTAACCTCGCAAATAAAAAGACATAGCACAATTGCTAGTCTAATTCATAAAGCGATCATCAAGATCAACGAGAAGTGTCAATTACACTAAGCTAGTAAATATAAAAGTTTAGCTTCATGTCCCATAACCACTTGCTTAACTTAAATATTTACGAACAAACTGTAAATCTTCACTAATAAAATTGTCACAAGAGATTCAATCGAATAAGTCCAAGAATTAACCGGCGAAGTAAACGCAAGCGTTATATACCACTCGTTTTACTAAGTCGTTTAATTAGATTTCTCATACGAGTGAGGTAAAGGTTAGTATATACTAATAGATTGGAAAACGGTTTAGAAAAAGAGTTTTGTAGTAAAATAGTTTTGAAATCGTTTGGAGAAAAGGGTTTTGATATTTACTACTAGTATAGAAAACCTTTATATATATATATATATATATTTTTAAGTGACAAATCACAAAAATTATTGTAGGAACAATCAAGCACAAGAATTCACATACAAAGATGTGAACAGAATCCAAAGAAATCGATACTGTATCCATCAAAAGGAATGCTCACAAAAATCCCGAAGAAAATATTATCAAAGTTGCTAATAAATGGTAGCAACAAATCGGGGAATTAACAAGAATCGATTAAATTTGGAAAAACAAAGCAGAACGAGCATAAATGCATAAATGACTTCAACGAAAATGAAAATCAAGTCAATGCTGAAGTCGACAAGTAATGGCCATAATAGAGTACAAAACGATTCAACATCATAATCAAAGAATTCAATGGCAAACAAAGTCAGAGTCGTGGAAATCAAGAAATTAGAAATTTCTCAAAAACAAAGTGACCGAAGTCGAATGGAAATCAAGCCGAGGAAAACATAAAATATCAAGTTCAGAATCGCTAAGATTCGAACAAAATCAATCATCGGCTAAATCAAATCAAAGCCGAAAACACAAGAATCAAAATCAAATGCATATGAATAAACGTTAGGAATTCATACCTAACAATTCAAAGACAATCATATGCAAATATGAGAGATAAAACGTCGACAAATAGTTGTAACACATGTACTATCTAAGTTATGTTTTATATTTGTTCTAAACCCCAGGCTCCGATACCAAGCTGTGACGCCCCACCTCTATACCCGCGCTAGCCAAGAACACTACGGTGTAGTGCTGTCAACTAGCCCGGAGAATAAGGCTGTTGAGGAGCGGCCATCAATAGTTAGGCCTTACACTAGTACTGGTTATCTCGATAGGAGTGATATATATATATATATATATATATATATATATATATATATAAAAATTCGTAATTTTTCATCCCTGATTTATTTTCTCCCATCGACATACCCCAATACCAGTATAAAACGAACTATGATGGTTCATAATAGTTTAGAACAGTAAATATAAAATATTACACAGATAATATAATGCGGAACACAAATAAAATAGAAAGTCTCATATATACAATAACTGATGTCAGTTACAATACATTTGATACAATACATATGACACGGTACATATGATACAACTACCACGGTCGACTCAAGAAGTTACATATACAAGTACATTAACGTATATAATATACATGAATACATATCTTCCTATACAATTTTACAGACTACTACAAATGACGACGACTACTCCAAAAGATATGAAAGAACTTCATAGCTCTAGCAGCAACCCAAAGCAGAATATCTACAACCTGAAATACTCGGTCTGACCCGAGTATTAGATTCAAAGAAAATAATACTCGGGTCAGTCTAATTCAAACTCAGTTATTAGTGCACAGAAGCAATAATAATTAAATAATGAATAGACGACAGTAATTAAACCGAATCAGAATGCAATTCAGAATATTGAATTGAATAAACAAAACAGTTCAAACCATTGAAATATCAATCAAAATATTATTTCAAGTAGGGCTACAGTACACGCACGCGTGCACTGCCTCGCCACTACGGAATATGGAATACGCAAAAAGATCCATAAGTCAAAACAAATAGATTATCATACACGCCATACCGTGTGGCTGCAGTTCACGCTTGCGTGCACTGCCTTGCCACTATAGTAATGTCGTACTCAAAAACTCAATACCGTGTGGCTGCAGTACACGCACGCGTACACTGCCTCGCCACAACGGCATATACAGAAATAGCAACAAGGCACAAAGGCCAATGCACAAGAATTCACAGTCCAAACAAATGCCATAAGCAAGTGACAGTAGTGAAAAGGCTCCAACAAAGTGAATATGCAGTATGTACACAAGAGAATGTACATAACAATCTGCACATGGACAAAATGAACCAGAGGTGTATGAGTCAATGCAATGCTACAGATTGTAAAATGACCAAGTATCTGCATATTAAGTATGCAATACAAAAGTTGAAATAAAACAACAAAAATATGCTTAAGTGTCTGCACATACAAACATGTGCAGATATAACACAGAAATGTAGCAGTGAAACAAACATGATGACATAGCATCTACAACACAATGCAACAGCAAATCAGGTTGAACATCCCAAAGAGATGAACAAAAGTGCCCAAGTCACAAATGGCCGAGTTAACAGTTCAATATCAAAGAAACAGCCATAACAAGCCAATATGCAAACATGCATATAACATGGTCTGCAGGCAAACAAAAGAATGATACAAAGCAATGAAAAGAGAACATGCATGAAGAACCAGAATGGAACAATGGCAAATACTGCCACAAAGGCTACAGCAAAACAGAGTCAACACAAATGCAAATGCACAAGTGACCATACACGTATATATATACATACAAGAATGTATGTATACAAATGATCAGCCATCCAAGTACAAGTGCAGTTGTATCAAAACAATTGCAACAGTAAAAAAAAAAGAACAAAACTCAAAAATACTCAAAGACCAAAACACAGTTCACAACAGTGGCACTGCACTAAAAATTGCATATGTAATGCACAGTGCAAACTCAAGGTTGTGTGAAACTGCAAGTGATACCATAATACACAATGAACTCAACTCAAGAAATAAGTTCTCCATGCATCCAGCTCCAAGTAGATGTTAATGCCCAAAACAAAGTGAAACAGCAGAGAAATCAGAGGCATGACCGAAGTGGTTCAATATGCAAGTGAAGCCACCAGACTACATAAAATCAACATCAGCTAAAAGGACAAAATGCATACACACTTGTGTACATATACATGAACATGAATGCAATGACCGACAGCCTCAATAGTGAATGATTCACACATATATGAGCAGTGCACATGTAACCATGTCCAAGCAGACTACATGAATAACCCATCAGGCATCACAACATACACATATACATGTGTAAACACACACACATATATATATATGCAGTGGAAACCAAATTTCAATACAACATGAAATGATCATGTGATAGCAAGTATGATTCAATGTAAAGCAACACTGCATACATATATATGCTATGCATAAAAAGACTCTACATGATTCAAATGCACTTCAACGGACTAACAGTGAATGGAGATGAACATCAACATGGCAGTTGACAGAGCAGTGCAGACAAATGAACAAAAACATGTAACATGAACAACTCCATATGAAATCTGACAATGCCAGCTTTCAGAGTACATAAGACTCAAGTCTGCATCATACAACATGAATATATACATGCGTGAACTCAAATCAAAGTTAAAGATCATGGCCGAAGGCAAGTGTAACCGAAAGTATGACAAGGGGCAACGATCGAGCAAAAGTCGGCTACCACCAATTACTCGAAAATCATAATTTTAGTTTGCAAGCTCAAGGAGGCCGAAGCCAAAATACCATCACGAAATCAGAGAGTGGAGTGAAAAATCATCGAACACAAAGTCAAGTCAAATTCTCACCAAAATTACGTTTTCCCAAAATCATACTTGCAGCAAGTATACAGAAATCGAACCCAGGAAGATAAAAATTATCAACATATACACGAATAACTGAAGCACAGAACAGAGAACGAATTAGATGTGAGTATAAATTACTCAAGTGTACTAGCATAAGAATGCAAGTGAATGCTGAGAGCTACATGAACAAATTACAGTGATGCAACAATGCCACCAGGCACAATGAATTCAAGTAGTAAATGAAAGCACAGTTCAAATCCAGAAATCAATGATTTAAAAATCATATTTAAACAAGTCATAAGAACAAACTCGAATCACTGGCCAAGGTAAATCAACCCATCACAGAAAAGTCGAAGACGTGGCAACGAAAACAAGTAAGAAGACGAGCTAAAGCAATCGAATTAGATGTGAGTGATGCGATCACTCACCTTGTCGACGAATTTAGGGGAAGCCGAGCACGAGATCAACGATCGACGCAGCCACGAGCAACAAAGGGGAAGACGAACGACAAAATGCAAAAAGGGGCCGCCATTAATTTCCTTCGTTTATTTTGCTTAGGGTTTTTTTTTAAAAAATAATAATAAAGGGGAACGGGTTAAAGAATGAAGAGAGGGGAACGGGTTAAAGGGGATGTGATTATTTAATTGTCGTGACCCAAAAAGGAACGGGCCAAAACAAAAATTTTAAGCCCGTTAAAAATTCTTAAACAAATTATAAAAGAAATTTAATTCAAATTTAAAATTTTCAAATAGAAATTTGTGTCAATATTAATCGTTTAAATTGTCGATTATTAATCGATACAAATACCGGGTTGTTACAGTCATTACATTCCTCAGTTGAATGATATGAACTTTGAACTGGCTCATAAACCTTTCCACTAATTTGGTCGAATGATATAAACTTTGAACTGGCTTATAAACCTTTCCACTAGTTCGATCCATGTGCTAAAGGAGCCATTATCTAGTTGGTGAAACCACATAGCTGCCAAATCAGTTGAGTATAGTAGGAAACATTGTCCCATCACTTCTTTTGAAGCTCTCAACAATCCCAAGTGTCATATGTATCTTGTCAAGTGAACTGTTGGATCCGTTCTTCCACTATATGAAACCGAGGTTGGTAGTTTGAAATCAGGTGGATTCCTGCATATTAGATGTATGGAGTGAAAGGTTTTTTGTTCATATCCTCCAAACTTCGATCTAGAGCTCCAGTTCTAAACGCTTGTCTCTCCATCTTAGCTAAAAGATCCCTAGATTGTTTGAAATCTCTATAGCTCTACACATCTTGGATTAAAATCTTCATCATGCCTCTCGTTCCTTCAGGGATTTTCTAACATTAATCCTTATGGTTGTACATTTGAATTATGATGCCGATCCCTAGCCCCAACATTCTCTATTCCAAGATCCTAGCTTGCTTAACATTTAAATCGACTATAGCCCTTGTCAAGATCGATCGATACCAGTCGATCCGATAGTTCGATTGTGGTATGGAGGTTCGATTTGGATCTTTTGCACAACATTCCTTCGCGCATCTACTATGTTCTATGGACTCCAGTTCTGATTTTGAACAACTATGGTTGCTCTTTACTATTCCATCCTCTAGAAGAATCCATTCATCATCTCCTGTTAGCGTGCTATCAATCTATCTTGCATACTTGTCATCGTCCCTTTTAAATCCTCTAGTCACATAGATGGAAGGTGGATTCGAACTTCGGGCCATTTCTTGGTTGCCCCCATTTCCAAGTTCACATATTCCAACAAAGTCTCTTGTAGTTGGCCTCCACATCTTCAATAATCTCATATCTGAATCTCATTCCTAGTAAAAGCACCAAATATGTTTTCGCCAAAATGGATAAACGTCCCAATGTCACTCAAAAATGAACTAACGAGAGAAATATATGCAAAACATAAGAGTTTTACAATGTTTCGACGATATCTCTGACCTACATCCACTTAAATATTTTTATTTATGAATTCTCCCTAGAATACAAAAATTAAAATCAATTAAGAGTTACAATATGGTAAACAATTATTTCACTCAAAGTCTTATGCGATCGTAAAAGAAGATTCCCTTTCGAGTTGAAGGTAGACTGCTATTTATAGACGAGATCGAGCTTGAATTTCGCCATTCCAGATTTGAATGAGTTTATATTCCAAAATTTGAAGTATTAGCAAGAAGATTGGGTCAGACTTTATGATTTTCATGAATTAATATGGACCGGTACATTCACTCTTGGGGACTGACTAGCATTAATGGTTATGTGCTAACCCATGTAGGTTGGTATCGACCAAGTTGCTTCGCCCGTTACTAAGTCTAGCTCTTTGAGTCTTCTGATCTTGGTGCTCTGGATGCCTTCAATGCTCTATATCCATTCCTTCATTGCTCTACAATGTAGTTTCTCTAGTCTAAGTCAATTCTGAGACCATGGAAATTTTCCAAAAATAAATTTGACCACATCATCTGTGTATTTTCAGGATATCAAATATGTATTTCACCATATGATCCATATAATGAATGCTTCCCTTTACAACAGAGGTTTGGATATTTAGCTATTGTTCAAGACAGAGGAGTTACATAGGTACTATGTGTTTGCATCCCGAGCCTAGAGAAAAAGTAGGGGGAAGTGGCAAGAGAATAATAGAAGAATAATTTCTTCTACGATTATATCTTTTTGTGCAAAGTTTATATAATTATTCAACTTTTATGGTTTGTAATATAAAAATTTTGTAATATTTTATCATAAAAGAACATTCTTATACTTTGTAAAGCACTGTTTAACGACAAAATTTCTATCGGATTAGAAATTTGCCAAAAAATCTCAAATTAAATTTCTATTGTAGGCACACATCGTACTATCGTAGTACGTGATGAATACGGGTCGATCCGCAGGAAATTGATGATTTTAAAAATTCTATTCAACCAAATTATACCAAAGTCGAGTGAAAGTTAAGCTAGAAAATTAGAAAATTATCTAACTTACTAAAAGAAAAGAGATGCAAATATATGAGTTAAATGACAAATTAGAGAATAAATCCACTCTCTAGATTACATAGTTCAACATATATGAAATCATGATCTGTATTTTATGGTCATTAATGCTCTAATTGATGTGCTTATCCTAAGTATGACATATTTGTGCTATTGATTAGCCAACATAAGCCATCAAACTATAACACATCCCTTAAAGCACTTACTAACTTTCATGAAACTTGACAAAGAAAATGAAAATGAAATCTATATTAAGTATGGTCTATTAACTATTTATTAGAAATATAATCCATCAAATTTGAATTTCAAATCATTTCCTTATGCCATAGTCATATTTTGATGAAGAGGCATTTGAGTTAGTGATTGATTAAGCATAGCCTATTTGGTATCAACAATATAGGCTATTAATTTCAAAGCAAGAACAAAAAATAAAACACTTCATTGATCATCATTAAGCACAAAAAGATAGCATGAATTAATAAATAGTTGAAGCTACATAATTAGAGAGCTTCATTACCCCTAAATTGAAGGGGTTAGCCCATCATATTTGTCACTTGATTAACAAATGTAGCTAGCAACTTGAAATAAAAAGAAAGCTAAATAAAAGCTAAATGAAAGAGAGAAGCTAATTAACAAGAATTAAAACTAGTCTACTTTGCATGAAAATAAAATCTATGCTATTAGCAAGAAAGAAAGAAAGCATGTAAGTAAAATAAAACACTAATTAACATTGCATAAAAGAAAGGAAAAGTACATGAAATAAAAATGGCTAAGTAGCCATGAAAAGAGAAAGAGAGCTTGTCTTTTTATTTTGAGCCTAAACTACACTAAGAGAGACTAAGCAAGAGAAGGGTTACATGAAACATAAGGGGTATATATACATGTGTTAAACCCTCATGCATATTTTTGGAGAATGCCCAAAATACCCTTGAGAAAGTGTGGAGGCCAAGTAATCATTAGCTTCTACTAATCATCATTTAAGTGTACATGAAGCCATAAACTCCATAAGCATGTGCATTAGCCTCTAATTGAAAATCAAGGTAAGTGGGTGGGGTCCTCCATGTTCTTTATTTTGAATTATTTCCATCTTCATTCTTTTGTATCTTCTTTGTGCATGAATTTTTCATCATAAAACCACTTGTAAAATTCACCAAATTTCCTACAAAACAACATAGAAAATTCCCAGTAAATTTTCACAATTTAATAAATGCACAAAAATGACCATTTTACCCACGTATGAAGATGAATATGTGACAATTTGAAAATAATTTGAATTTTGGTTTAAACAAGCTAAAATGCACAATATGATCATTTATTCAATTTAAATAGATTAAATATGGTGGTAAAAATATGCACGTATACGTGCACATCAAATACCCCTACGCTTATCTTTTTATTCGTCCTCGAATAAAAAAAACTAAGATAAATCAATTTTCATAGGGAGCACGATTGCATTTAGCATATGCAACAAGCCGTTAAACCTCTGGGTGCCCCCAGTAGGATGAGTGTTGTCTCGTGAGGGTTTTCAACGGGTACTACCTACAAAATCCAAATGCAGGATGAAAATATTTACAAAATGCAAGATTTATTTACGAAGAGATGAATGCGAGTTTTTGAAAAATATTTACAAATGAAGGATTTACTTTTATATCGACACAAATGAGTTAAATATAGGTTTTGGTCATTATCTTGAAAATTCAAGTCATTTACTCGTCAAAATTTCAAATAAAAATGAAGTTATCATAACCAATAGACTATAGTTTAACTCATTATTTCGGTCGATAATATAGTGTAACTATAAAATAGATGCTTAGTTGATTATCAAAGTTTATCAAAGTGGTATTTTCATTTCAGTTCATTAACAAGTCAAATCAAATAAGTTAAATTAGTGCTTGGATTTCATTTTCTTACTCTCTCCATTTTTATTAATATTAACAATATTTACATATGCCTAACTCAGATAAACTCAGGCCAGTTATATTACCCATGCACTGCCTTGCGGACTTATGTGAGGGGAATACAAAGTGTGGTGAGTGAACAAACGAGTGTGAACACATATTGACTGTAGGCATTATTAAAAAGAATTTTTATATATACACCTAGCTCAGATAAACTGAGGCCAGAAATACCGATCGTGCACTGCCTTTCGGGTTTACGTGAGAAAGGTACAGAGCATGGCGAGTGTACACATAAGTGTGTACACCTGTCGAACGTAAGTGTTAATAGAAATTATTTACATATATACAAATGTTTTGTTTTTTTTTGAAAAGAGATTTTTGCAAAATCATCTTAGCAACATTTAACTTAGAAGACAAAAAAATGTTACATCTTTGCTTTAAATCAACCACTTTTTAAAATAAAGATTTTCAATTAGGATGTATTTTAGAATTAAAACGTATAAATCTTCCTATATGCTAGTTAAACCATCGTTATTCGTAATCAAACTTAATTTTTATTTTTGTTAAGACGAATAAACTTTCAATAATTTCAATTTAATAACCGAAACCATATATTGATCCTATAGTGTTTCTTTAAAAATAAATCAATATGCTAAAAAAATTTGGTTTTTGAAAAAAAAAGTAAAATAAACTATGAAAAATAAAAAAGATGATGAGACTCCCCCCACACTTGATTTTGACTGTGTCCCCACAGTCAACCCAAGTGGAAGGAGAAAAATAAAACATAACCTTTATTTAAATGAAAATGAAAAGATGATTATTTACATGACATCAAAAAGTATGCCGTTAAAGAGTAAATGAACTAGTCTTCCAAAAAACGATTCATTTGTCTCGCCAAGTACGCGAGACACAGCTTAAGTGCAGAAAACCAAATCGTAAAAGATTTTGGAATCGAATGTGGATTTGGAAAAATGAATGTCGTTTTATTAAAAATCGTATGAGTTGTTTTATTTTCGATGATTTTTTGGGTCGATAAAACGATTGATTAAAGTTCAAATTTATTTTCACCAAATTGAAAGTCAAGCTCATCATCAACAAATTTTTCCAAATTATTAATTTCCAAATTGAAATGGTGATTTAAATCTTCCCCTTAAGAATTTAACAACTCGTTTTCAAAAAGTCCAAAGAAAACGTATTCGTTGAATTCGTCTTCCTTTGTTGGATTATCAATAACTTCATTAAGTATCTCAAGTTCAAAATCCAAAATTGTTGTATTTAAAATTTTGAAATCAAGAAAAGGATGGTCGAATTTTAAATTTGGTTCCATACCCTCAAAAGAATTGAAATCCAACTCAATTACCGAATTGTCAACAACTTTATTAAGATTCTCATTTTCAATTTCAAAAGTAGTTATTTGAAAATCGTCAGTTGCGGTAAAAGATGGATTATTATTTGACTCATCACAGGTTGGGATTTGATTTTGTTTTTCACGTTGTTTCATATATGTTTTAAACAACGAATCCGTGTGATCATCGTAAATTTCGTTCATTTGCTTAACAAAATCCAACTTATAGTTATTAACTTGAAAATTTTTGATTTGGATTTATTGAGAACAAAAAATTTCACTCGTAACGTAGTCGAGGTTACTACCATTGCTAAAGTTATTTGAAAAATGGATGACATTTTCGTTTTGATTTTGAAATTTATTTCTAAGTTCAAAGTTGAATTGGCATGAGTTATACTCGAAATCGTTTGCATTTTGAAGTAAATTCAAATCTTGATTACTTTGAAAATTTTGGCTTGTGTTATTACACAAATAAGAATTACACAAATCGTTTATCATTTGATTTTGTTGTGTAGAGATTTCAAGTGGAGATGAAACGCTATTTTCAAGAGTCGAGGGTTGGTCATCGTTTTGAAAACTTTGTTGTTCAACATTCAAATTGTTGAAACAATAGTTGTCGTTATAATATCCATATGAATTTGGAGTGAAATTATATGGATTATATTGATTTTCACAACTATCGTTAAATTCATATAAGCGGGGAAACTTGGACATTTTCAAGAATGTTTTTGGGTTTCTTTATAAAGAAAAAATATTTACAAATAAAATTTATTTTTCAAAAGAAAATTGATTTTTGTTTTTTTTTTGTTTTTAAATTTTTTTTCTTTGTTTTTAGAAAGGTTTTATAATTTTTTTTTTTTTGGATTTTGGTTTTTCTAATTTTTTTTTGGATTTTTGAGATTTCAAAGAAAAAGGATTTAAAATTTTTGAAGGAAAAGGAATATTTACAATTTTTTTAGTTTTGAATTCTGAATTTTTTTTAAATATGCATGAACTAATGCAACTAAATGAATGCAGTGGTTAATTACAAATGATTCATCCTGAACTAACTCAAAATTGTATAATCACACATTGTCTTAATTCAAAAAGACAGTTCTTAGCTAGGTAACGGGTAGGGGTTATCGGTGCACCACGAATCACCGTAGCAATGCAGCCGAAGGTTTAAGTACCTTCAGAGGAACAACCACTATAATATTTACGAATCGCCGTAATATTTATAAATAGTTATTACTCTGTCGTAGCCCAGACACCAAGAAATTAAATTGTTCAAAGAAGACAAATTGTCAATATACAATTAAGTGTTATTGATGTCTATACGTTATTATTAACAAATTCTAAGATGACATGCAAAGCAGAAATTAAACGTGTATTATCAATGCAACTACAAATGAATTTGTTTTTTTTTTTTGAAATTCAGTTATGCAAATGCAAACAACCAACAATGCAAAGCAAATAAAACAATATATAAGGGTTCCAATTTTTTTTTGGGCAGCAGAGCGGTAGTTTTCATCAAGCTATTCTTCCTTTTGTTTTCTGCAACCTGAAAATAAAAAACAAGACACACACACACACACACACACACACATATATACATATACAGTGTTTGTTTGTTTGTTTTTTTATAAATATATTCAAAGGAGAAACTAATCAAAGGAAACCAAACAAAACAGTTGAAAGAAAAATTAGTAAAAACAAAATAAGGAAAATCAAACTTGTAATTGATTTTTTTTTAAACACGGAATAGAGGATAACAAAAGCCAACAAATTATAATACAACCTAACTCAAAGCAAAACAGAATTATTGAAATATTTTTCCTTTTTATTTTTGTTACAAACCCACTCTTTTTTTTTAGTGCATGGCCTAAAAAAATTAATCAAAATTACAACAAAAGAAAGCAAATAAAAAAAATTATTCAAGCCCAAAACCCGGCCCAAACAAATCCTAAAGCAAAACAAAGTTTAGAATTCTTCCGATGCAAATTATCACTTCTCCGACTCTTCCAAATTTCCCCCCAAAAAAAAAACTATCGTTCCCACCAAAATGAAAATTCAATTGAAATTCCAAAACCCCGAAATCAATTTGTGATATGATTTACTTTTCGTGGATTCGCGATTCGTGATGATGGGCGGAGTTTGATTTAGAACTCACGATTAGTGCAGGAGGATTTTGGGTATTCGAAGGTGGTCGCTGGTGATTGTTAAATGGAGAATCGAAGCCGTGGTTGCAAAAGTCGTGGCAATGTTTTCAAGTTCGATTAGGTGGTTGATGAAGATTTCTGGTGATGTCAAGGGAAGCCGCGGATTGTGGTGGTTGTCGAAGCGATTGGATTCGAGGGGATGTAGTGGTGTGGTCAGGAGTCAGTGCACTACAACGAGGAAAACAATGATAGTTGTTGCCGAGAGTGGTAGTTTTGAGATGGCAGTATTAGTAAGGTGTTCAGTTTGTAGAGGAGTGGAAATTGTGAAGTAAATGTTGAAGTGAATGACTGGTATGTAGCTATTCTGGCAGCAGTGATAAATGCTGTAAAATTTTCAAAATGCTTTGGGTTTGGGTTTTTTTGTTTTGGAAGAGTAGAAGAAAAGAAAGAAGGAAGGAATACGAAATCAAAGTCCCACATTATAGAAAGCTATACAATATACTCGTATAAATATAGCTTTCCCAAGTGGATGATGGGGCCTTGGGGCTCCCACATGTTTGCTTTGTTGTGAGGAGACAAGTCATGCCACACCACATGCGCGCCGCCGCCGTCCGTCCGACCGACCGACCCGGGCCGGGTTTCGGGTTAGGATCCGAAAATATTTTTGGATCAAAATAAGAACAGTAACAGGACAGATTTCAGCCCGTTAAGGACCCAGAACCGAAATTAAGAATTTGAATTGATGGCGGGAATTTGTAACGTTTTCTGAAACGTTACAAAATGAATGAACGCGACCGTTGTGAACCATTGCAAATATAAAAGGATGTGACGTTTGCGTTTGAATCCGTAACAGTTGCAAACAGTTGCTAACGGCCGTGACACTTCGCGAATGGACATTTCCTCCTATATATAAATAGCAACGCCCAGAATAGTTGCAAAAGAAGTTTCGAATTCTTCTTTTTCTTCCCCGAGCATTTCTGCGACGCCAGAAACTGTTGCTCTGTTTTGCGACGCCTCCAAGGTGTTGCAGATTCAGAAACCATTGCAGAATTGCTCTCTTCTTCCTCTTCAATCTGTTCTTTACAAATTGCGTCATCAGATACGGTTTCTGAAGTGTTCTTGGTCGGATCAAAGTCGTACAAACTTTGAATCCGATTACGTTGTTATAGGGCTTCATTGAATCCTGAAAGTCGATGGTTCGATAACCCGTTTGTACCTGGTGGGTTGAACTATTGTCTGAAAGAATCTATTCCATAGATCCTTGAAGTCGGAAGTACAACATTGTCTTTATCTCTATCTCCATCAATTTCGTCTCGAACCGCAAAATCCCCAACAAATTTTCAGACAATATTTTCAACCATGGAAGGTTCGAGCGCTTTACAAGTTATGAATCATCATCTAACTCGATTGGAGCGTTTTGATGGCGACAATTTCACTCATTGGCAAGAGACAATGAAATTTTTCTTGGTCACCGTCAAGTTATTCTACATTTTGGAAGATGACTTGGAAGAAATCCCGGAGGAAACTGATACAGATGATGCTGCTCTAAAGGCTAAACGTGCAAAGCACAAAGAGGACGATTTCCTATGCAGAGGCCATATTCTGAATGCGCTATCTACCCCATTCTACAATGCTCATAGGACCTTGAAAACAGCGAAGGCACTCTGGACTGCTCTGGAGAATAAGTACCGCATATCCGAGGCAAGTAATAAAAAGTTTCTTATTTCTAATTTTATGGATTTCAAAATGGTCACCAATAAGTCCATAATTGGACAAGTAAGAGAAATCTTACTATTGGTGAATCAACTTAAAGATGCTGGAATTGATCTCCCTGAATCTTTTGTTGTTGGAGTTATAATTTCTAGACTTCCGCATAGTTGGAATGATTATAAGAAAAAGATGAAGCATGCGGAAATAGATTATAATTTAGACGGTTTACAACGTCATCTTCGTATTGAAGAAGACTCTCGCAAACGCGATCTAGATGATAATCCGCAAACCGAGTCACATTCTAAGGCAAATAATGTTGAAATTACTGATAAATTAAAGCCAAAGAATGAGACACAGTTTAAGAAAAATCATTCCAAAACTAACAACAAAAAGAAAGGTGCTTGTTATTTTTGTAACAAGCCCGGCCACTATGCCCGAGACTGCCGTCTGCAGAAGAAACAACAAAAAGTGAATGTGGTCGAAGACTCGCTTGTGGCTATAGTGCAAGAGGAAAACTCCATTAGTGGCAATGATAATGATTGGTGGTTCGATACTGGAGCAACCATTCACATTTGCAAAGACCGTAATCTGTTCAAGAGTTACGAAGAAAATAAAGAAGAAGCCGACGAAGTTACTGGAGCAAATATGGTTCCAAGCAAAGTTCTGGGAAAAGGCACTATAGAACTTCTTCTCACCTCTGTTAAATTTCTTACATTAGTCAATGTATTCTATGTACCCGATATGTGTAAGAATTTGGTCTCTGGATACCTTCTTAACAAAGGAGGATTCAAGATGGTGTATGAGTCTGATAAGCTAGTGTTGTCTAAGAATGGTAAATTCATTGGACAGGGATACTCTTGTAACGACATGATTAAGTTGAATTCAATAAAGAAATCTTCTGTTTATATTGTTGATTCTATTAATTTATGGCATGGTAGATTAGGACATGTTAATTATAATTCCATTAGGAATATGAATAAATTAGGATTAATTTCTGATTGTGATTTCAATACCATCTCTAAATGTGAAATAAGCGTTCAAGCAAAAATACACCGGAAATCCTTTAAATCCGTAGAAAGGAAAACTGGTTTGCTTGATTTGGTATATAGTGACGTGGGTGACTTAAAAAAGTCATATCACCTATGGTGGTAACCAATACTATATAACATTCATTGATGATTATACTAGATATGCATATGTATATCTAATGAAAACTAAAGATGAGGCTTTTGATAAATTCAAAATTTACAAAGCAGAGGTCGAAACACAATTAGGAGTTAAAATTAAAATATTACATTCAGATCGTGGTGGTGAATATTTCTCAAATAAATTCACCTTGTTTTGTAAACAACAAGGTATAATTCACCAATGTACTGCCCCATATACACCACAACAAAATGGTGTTGCTGAAAGGAAGAATAGAACTTTAGTAGAAATGGTTAATTCCATGCTCATAAGTTCTAATTTACCTTATAACCTATGGGGTGATGCTATGTTATCTGCATGTTATATTTTAAATAGAGTATCACTTAAAAAGAATAATATTTCCCCTTATGAATTATGGTTTAATAGGAAACCTAACCTAACTAGACTTAAAGTTTGGGGTTGCTTAGCTTATGCTAGAAAACCAGACCCTAAACAACCAAAGTTAGGAAATTGAGCATTTAAATGCGTTTTCATAGGATATTCACTTAATAGTATAACTTATAGATTTCTTATTCTTGACACCCTAGAAGTTATAGAATCTGTAGATGTAGAATTTTTTTTGAAAATCAAACTATTGGGATCCCATTGAGATCATCTATTTAGAACCTAGTATGACTAATGATATCATTGACGATGATTATGCTCCTGCTCAAAATAGCAAGGAAGTGTCAGTACCAGATAATAGCACTGAACAACGAAGAAGTAAAAGAGCGAGAATAGAGAAGGACTATGGTCCCGACTTCATTACATATCTTGTAGAAGGCAGTAAGGACGAAGTCCTTAATGTGACTAAATATGTAATGAACGTTGATGATGATCCCAAAACTTATTCTGAAGCTATGAGTTTCAGAGATTCAGATTTCTGGAAAGAAGCTATCAATGATGAAATGAATTCCATAATGTTAAACCAATTGGGTTTTAACTGATTTACCTCCTGGTGCTAAACCTATAGGATGTAAATGGATATTCAAGAAAAAGTTGAATACAAATGGATCCATTGATAAGTTTAAAGCCAGATTAGTTGCTAAGAGATATAAGCAAAGACATGGAGTAGATTATTTTGATACATATGCTCCTGTTGCTCGCATATCTTCTATACGCTGTTTAATTGCACTTGCATCAATTCATAAACTAGTCATACATCAAATGGATGTAAAGACTGCTTTTCTAAATGGAGATTTAGAAGAAGAGATATATATGGAACAACCTGAAGGTTTCAAAACCCCAGGCCAAGAAAAGAAAGTTTGCAAATTAGTAAAATCTCTTTATGGCCTGAAGCAAGCTCCCATGCAATGGCATGAGAAGTTTGATAAAGTTTCACTGTCATATGGATTCATTGTTAATGATGCTGATAAATGTATTTATTGCAAATAGGATAACATCGCTATTGTTATAATATGTTTATACGTTGATGACATGCTAATATTTGGTTCCAATATATCCTATGTGAATGAAACTAAAAAGTTTCTGTCTTCTAAATTCGATATGAAAGATCTAGGAGAGGCTGATGTAATTCTGGGAATTAAAATTTTTAGGAAAGAGGGGGAGTTATTACTAACTCAATCCCATTACATAGAGAAATTCCTACAAAGTTATGGTCATTACGATGACAAACCAGCACCAACTCCTTTAGATCCTAGTATTAAATTAGAAAAGAACACTGGACGTACTATCTCTCAACTAGAGTATTCCGGTGTTATTGGGAGTCTTATGTATGCTATGCATTGCACTAGACCAAACATCGCGCATGCTATAAGTATATTGTGTTGATTTACGAGTAATCCAAGTTTCGAACATTGGAAAGCCATTTCCAGAGTTTTAGCTTATTTGAAAGGAACCATTGAATATGGTTTATCTTATAAAGGATATCCTTCTGTAATAGAAGGATATAGTGATGCAACCTGGAACAATGTAGAATCCAAATCCAAGTCTACGACTGGATGGATCTTTACATTAGGAGGCGCTGCTGTGTCTTGGGCTTCCAAGAAGCAGACCTGTATTTCTGACTCAACAATGTTGTCAGAATTGATTGCATTAGCAGATTCATGTAAAGAAGCGGAATGGCTTCGGAATTTATTAATGGAAATCCCTTTGTGGAAGAAGCCATCTCCAGCAGTCTTGATTAACTGTGACAATCAAGCAACAATATACAATGTGTCTAATAAGACATATAATGGAAAGTCTAGACATGTGAGTCTAAGACATCAAATGGTGAGACAGTTACTCAAAAGAGGAGTTATAACTGTTGACTACATAGGAACGAAGAAAAACTTGGCTGACCCACTTACAAAAGGTCTTCCAAAGGAAATGGTTTCTATAAAGTCATAAGAAATGAGACTAAGGTCTGTGAATGAAGGTAGATCATCCTTAACAGAAACCCAACTTATGTCTTGAAAAGGATAGACAAAGTTCAATGGGTACCAACAAGTTAAGCGAATGATTATGGAACACTAAATTGATAATCCCATAATATTTAGTGTTGGATTCTGCAAGAACAAAGGATGGATATACTTCCTTAATAAGTCTAGAAACCTTAAAAGGTGTATCGCAGAAACACCTTAAGAGACTTACCTATATGAGTATGGAAATCAGGTCGTTTCCTAGGAAAGTAAGACCGCTTTCTAAGTAGACTCATGAACCAGGATTTAAGCATATGGCCATTAACGTGCTGAGCAATATAGAACACTTTACCTAAGGAAATCAACATGTGTGATTGTTTCGGTTTTATCATTAGGGATACTTGGTTCAAGATTCGTTCACCATAGAATCTCGATAAGGCTTTGAATGGTTTGCACTAAGTAAAGGTTCAAATCCAAAAGGTACCTTTTATTTATGTGTTGGTTTTCACGATGATGCAAAACTTGATCTTAGAACTACATAGGCTTGATCCCACTTGGGTATGTAGGAAGTCACTCTAGTGATTCAGCCGTCCTATATATATATATATATATATATTTGAAAATTGGGGGAGATTGTTGTAAAATTTTCAAAATGCTTTGGGTTTTGGTTTTTTGTTTTGGAAGAGTAGAAGAAAAGAAAGAAGGAAGGAAGAAGAAATCAAAGTCCCACATTATAGAAAGCTATACAATATACTTGTATAAATATAGCTTTCTCAAGTGGATGATGGGGCCTTGGGGCTCCCACATGTTTGCTTTGTTGTGAGGAGAGAATTCATGCAACACCACACGCGCGCCGCCGCCGTCCGTCCGTCTGACCGACCGAACCGAACCGGGCCGGGCCGGGTATGGGTTTTGGGTTCGGATTCGAAAATATTTTTGGATCAAAATAAGAACAGTAACGGGCCAGATTTCAGCCCGTTAAGGACCCAGAACCGAAATTAAGAATTTGAATTGATGGCGGGAATTTGTAACGTTTTCTGAAACGTTATAAAATGAATGGACGCGACCGTTGTGAACCGTTGCAAATATAAAAGGACGCGACGTTTGCTTTTGAATCCGTAACAGTTGCAAACCGTTGCTAACGGCCGTGACACTTCGCGAATGGACATCTCCTCCCATATATAAATAGCAACGCCCAAAATAGTTGCAAAAGTAGTTTCGAATTCTTCTTCTTCTTCCCCGAGCATTTCTGCGACGCTAGAAACTGTTGCTCTGTTTTGCGACGCCTCCAAGGTGTTGCAGATTCAGGAACCGTTGCTGAATTGCTCTCTTCTTCCTCTTCAATCTGTTCTCTACAAATTGCATCATCAGATACAGTTTCTGAAGTGTTCTTGGTCGGATCAAAGTCGTACAAACTTTGAATCCGATTACGCTATTATAGGGCTTCATTGAATCCTGAAAGTCGATAGTTCGATAACCCGTTTGTACCTGGTGGGTTGAACTATTGTCTGAAAGAACCTATTCCATAGATCCTTGAAGTAGGAAGTACAGCATTGTCTTTATCTCTATCGCGATTAAATCCGTCTCGAACCACAAAATCCCCAATAATAAATGGTGCCTATATGTGTAGAGCAGTTCTGTAGTTGATATGTGGTTGAGATTGGTGCTTTGAAACTGATCGATGATGTTTGACAATAGTATGTCAGTGGTTTCAGTGAGGTGGTTTTGCTGTGCGGTTGTAGTGATGTATATGAAGAGAAGACTGTATGTATTGCCGAATTAGAAGCAGAAATGGATTTGCAGCAGGGTGGTGGATGGTATGGGAAGTTGACAGAGGTAGGTTGTCTATGGTGATGGTGAAGTGGTTTGATATGAAGTAGGAGGAAGCTGTGAGGAATGGATGATGGTGTAGCAGTAATTAATGTTGGAGTGGGTTATTTTTTGTATGAAGGCTGATTGTTTGACTGGCTGTTGGTGAAGTTTGTGATTGACTGGGTAGTGAGGTGGCTTGCTGACGGCAGTGAAAAGCTAGGTTGAAGGAAGTGATGTTGTCAGAAATGAAGTGGGGAGGGTTGTATACAGTTTATGGTTTGGTAAGTATTGGTTTGGAAGAGGGGTGATTTGGTTTGTGATGTTGAAGATGCCTGAGGAAAGGAGGATGCAAACTGTATGAGTGTTTCAGTGATTTCTCTGGTGAAATGGTGGAATGACAGTTTGATGGTGGCTATAGGGAGGTTGATCACATAGATGATGTACAAGCAATGATGCACAATGCAGGGAGGTGATGATGAAAGTGGCAATGTGGTCAGTGGTAGGCTGTAGCCAGGGACGTATTGTATGATAGGTTGAAGGGATGGAAGTATGACAGTTTTGGGTATGTTAGTAGCTGGAAGTGTATGTTTATGTGTGATGTTGAAGTAGGGGATTGTGTTTGTGGGGTGTGTGGTGACTCGATGGCAGAACAGGTTGGTTGGTGGTGGAGTATGTTTGGTTGTAGAGGGCTGCTGTGAAGTTTTGACAGAGATGAATGTTTGGGAGTAGAACAGTAAGCTTAGGCAGTGAAAAGTGTGGAATAGGGGGAGACTGGGGTATATGCAGCAAGCAAGGAAGTTTGTGGATGATGCACAGAAATGATATGCAGTGTGCAGGGTTATTTATAGGGAAGTAGTGTAATTTTTTTTTTGAAACTGAAAATGTACAGAAATGTAAATGAACTGTAATTGAAAAAGAAAATTGCAATTGAAATGTAAACAAAATTAAAGTGAAATAAAATGCAATGTTTTTTTCCTTTTTACTATGCAAATGCAAAACAAACTAACAAACAGCAAGCACGCAAACAATTTGAAAACAAAAATCAAACGATAAACACAGACACAATATTTTTTTTTAAGGCAACACACAAAATGAACACATAAAAATCAAACAAGAATAATTGGAAAAATAGAAATTAAAATCAAATCAACTCTCTGGCAATGACGCCAAAACTTGTTCGAACGGCTAAATGTCTATGAACTAGAAAATAGCCAAATGAATTTTATGATAAAAATAATCGCAAGCGCATGGCGTACTATCGTAGTACGTGACGAATACCGGTCGATCCACAGGTAATTGATGATATTAAAAATTCTATTCAATCAAATTATACGGAAATCGAGTGAAGGTTCAGCTAGAGAATTAGAAAATTAGCTAACTAAGCAAAAGAAAAGAGATGCAAATATAAGAGTTAAATGACAATTTAAAGAATAAATCCACTCTCTAGATCACATAGTTCAACATATATGAAATCATGATCTCTCTTTTATGGTCATTAGTGCTTTAATTGATGTGCTTATCCTAAGTATGGCATATTTGTTCTATTATTAGCCAACATAAGCCATCAAACTAAAACACATCCTTTAAAGCACTTACTAACTTTCATGAAAATTGACAAAGAAAATAAAAATGAAATCTATTTTAATTAAGTATGGCCTATTAACTATTTATTAGAAAAATAAACCATCAAATTTGAATTTCAAATCACTTTCTTATGCCATAATCATATTTTGATGAAGAGGCATTTGTGTTAGTGATTGTTTAAGCATAGCCTATTTGGTGCCAACAATATAGGCTATCAAATTCAAAGCAAGAACAAAAAATAAAACACTTCATTGATCATCGTTAAGCATAAAAAGAGAGCATGAATTAACAAATAGTTGAAGCTACATAATTAGAGAGCTTTATTACCCCTAAATTGAAGGGGTTTAGCCTCTCATATTTGTCATTTGATTATCAAATATAGCTAGCAACATGAAATAAAAAGAAAGCAAAAAGAAACCTAAATGAAAGAGAGAAGCTAATTAACATTTGCATGAAAATAAAATCTACACTATTAGCATGAAAGAAAGAAAGCATGTAAGTAAAATAAAACCCTAATTAACATTGCATAAAAGAAAGGAAAAATACATGAAATAAAAATTGCTAAGTAGCCATGAAAAGAGAAAGAGAATTTGTCTTTTTATTTTGAGCCTAAACTAAACTAAGAGAGACTAAGCAAGAGAAGGGTTACATGAAACATAAGGGGTATATATACATGTGTTAAACCCTAATTCATATTTTTGGAGAATGCCCAAAAAACCCTTGAGAAAGTGTGGAGGCTAAGTAATCATCAGCTTCTACTAATCATCATTTAAGTATACATGAAACTATAAACTCCATAAGCATGTGCATTAGCCTCTAATTGAAAATCAAGTTAAGTGGTTGGGTCCTCCATGTTCTTCACTTTGTATTATTTACATCTTCATTCTTTTGTATCTTCTTTGCATACATATTTCATCATAAAGCCACTTGTAAAATTCACCAAATTTCCTACAAAACAACATAGAAAATTTCAAGTAAATTTTCAAAATGTAATAAATGCACAAAAATGACCATTTTACCCCTTATGAAGAAGAATATGTGACAATTTGAAAATAATTTGAATTTTGGTTTAAATAAGTTAAAATACCCAATTTGATCATTTATTCAATTTAAATAGATTAAATATGGTGGTAAAAATATGCACGTTTACGTGCACATCAAGTACTATTTATATGCAATTTTTGGTTTGTAATCACAGCATGATTGTAATTTTCTTCGCAAATTACATGGTATCATGTTTTAATGATATTTCATTTGAATTTTTTTTTATGTTATTGAAAATACTTGTAACTTTGAATTATGTTTTGCATTATCCATAATTTCAAAATACCTGTATAAGATTTGAGGGATAAACTTTAGAAATACTTGTTATTCGGAAAATAGTTTGGAACCATAATTAGTTTAGAAAATAATGCAAATATTTTAGAAATGTGTTGGTCTACTTTTGTAGCTTATAAAATTATCCATTCCTTTTTTAAAACCATATTTGATTTTTCATAAATTGCATTATGAAATTGTGATAGTATAACGATTTTTGGAAATACTTCTAAGATTCAAAATATATTATAATGGTATAGTAGTTATGCTTACATTTTTGATTCACATTTTGTTTGGGTGATGTCGGAGCGCCTTTATTTCTGATCATTGTTATCTCATTCAGTCTAATGCATTATACTTATAGTGTTGACTACACTTGTAATTGGATGCATCATATTCTACCATTGTTAAGCTATATGCCAGATTTGTTTCGGTGCATTACTATGGATATCTATTATTGTGATTTTTCCATGTAACTATGTTTTGAAATGTGCCTTATGTTGGTAACACAATGGGTAGTAATTATGAGTTATGTATGAGTGCTTGTTTATGAGATGGCTATTAAATTGATTTTTGGTTAAACAATTAAAAATCTAATCATTACGAAAAAGCTACAACATTTTGAGAAATACCAAATATGCCCAATGTTGGAGAAGCATTGACAAATATATACAAGTAGACAAAATATAAATTTTAAGCTTATTTGCAATTTATTTTATTTATTGACTTTTATAGCAAAATTACAATGCATCTTCTTCTTTATCAGTCATTAAAATTATTCTCCAAATCTCCTGTGAGCTTGGAAATTATAAATTAGAAAAATGAGCTAGATTGAGAAAATGATGAAATGTCCCTTCTTTTATGAGAGGAAGTCCCATTTTGTAGTAGTTGGTAAGCGATGTAGCTTATTTGCAACGGTCTATTAAGGTTGGTGTTGATTGGTGATGTGACGAGACAAATGATCCAGATAGAGACATATATCAAGATCCTAGAGCATAAGTAGTTCATGTGGATTAAGAGCTTATTATACCCAAGCATAGAATTAGGAAAGGGGATATGGTATAGATTCACTTTCATTCCCTTGCTAAAAATATATTTCCTTATATTTCAGTGATAATGCTTACATCTCTCTAATAGTGCTTTTTCAACTTTTTGTGAGAAATGCGGATTAAGGATCTTAAGGCTAAGGATAAACCCTAGAGGGGGGTGAATAGTGTTTTAGAGAATTGTTAAATCTTTTTGAGTTTTTGTTAATTTAAACACAAATGTATGCAATATTCATACACAGATATGATCACAGAATCAAACACAAATGCAAATATAAAGTAAAAGCAGTAAAGGAAAGAATACACCGGATTTTATACTGGTTCGGAGTTACCCTACATCCAGTCCCGCACACAATTACAGATTTCTTTTCAACAACAATCTTTACAATCACACCCTCAATTTCAAGGCTACGAGGTACACCCTCCAAAATCACAATCCTCTGGGTAGAGATACTTGATTTCTCGGGCAACAAGTTCACCTAATTGATTTCCCAAGGCTACAATCACACCTTATCTCGCTTGATTGATTTTCAAGGCTACAATCACACCTTTTCATGCTATGTTGATAACACAAAGCCTATAATTCTGAATAGCACTGAGGATCCTATTGAGATAGTGATAAAGAATCAAACTAGAGATAATCTAGTTAGATTCAATGTTGATTTCGACAGAGTAATGATAAGAATTTGTATATAGAAATGTGGAAGATGAAGAGGAGTGGAAACCCAGAAAAACTGAATAAAAATTCGTTGAAACTAACCCCTATTTATAGAAGAACAACAGCCATGTCCATTCGTGAAGAGTTATGATGAATAGACACTTCTTTTGAAATTTAAATTTTGAACTCAACTTACACCATGTCGACATGGGGTACTTGAGTATGTCGACATCCCAAAGGGATTTTTGGTGTTTTGATTTTCTTTGAAAATAACCTTTATTTTATATTAAAACTATTTTAAACTTTATAAATATACTTGACTGTAATTAAAATACATAAGTAAATATAAAGAACAATATATACAAAATTTTGCTATAATTTTATATTTAAAATCTAAGTATAAATATTTAAAAGTTAAATATATTATATTTAAAAGATAGTTTAAAAACAAGAATAATTTGATTTTGAAATTAAAGATTATTTTGAGGCTAAAAGTATTTGAAATCAGGATAGACGTTTTTTTAATGCTTTTAAAAGGAAGGTTTTGAATTCATTTTGAAAACAAGATATAATTTTGAAAAATCATTTTGAATAAAATGTTAGCGGATACAAAACAATATTCCACTAGATTTTTCGTAGGTTCCATCCTATTTAGGGTTCCATCCCTTTAACAGGCTCGAAGTGGATTCCATTCCACGAATAAATTGGATTTTAAGATGCCATTGCTTTTCTATGAGTTTTTACAAAATTTCTAATTGAAAAATAATAAATTACTTGAATTCTTGAACTCTTGATAATCTTGATACTTATGATTCTTCAATCTTGATATCTTAAATATCTATATTGTACAGTCTTCATTCTTGTTACCTGCATGGTTAAATCCTGCATATACATATATATCTAAACTTATACTGTTAGTATTTATATTTTATATTCTATTCTAAGGTTGTTGTCATCAAAACCATCATCTCACGGACGAACACTTTTGTCCTACTTCAACTACATTTTCAGTAGCCTTATTACCAGTCTTCTTAATTACCACTTTATTCCATAATTTCTTTTCTTAACTTCTCTTATAACCCTGTAACTTTCTATATGAAAATTCTGTATAACAATTGCTAAATGCAACTATATTGTGAGTTTTTCTCCTTAGGTATGTGTGTCGAAGTTGGTGAAATTTTCAACCTCACATATGTATTATTATTATTAATAAAAGTGGATAGGCACTATATAAAAAACTTGGCTTATAAAATAATACTTTTTAAATGCAGTATGCTCTATACATGAGTGTTCTTTTAGAGGCCTCATGCAACAACCTTCCCCCATCTCTAATACTTTTTAACCAAAACTAATACCATAAGTGCATTGCATTAGTGCCTGGTTAATGGAGGGGAGCAGTTAAGGGTAAACTATGATAATAAAATGCAGAATCTATAGAACATCTCACAACACGTAGACAAAATATAATAAAAATAGATGTAAAACAAGCGATACTATAGCATAATCACATGAACAAAATTAAAAAAAGTACAAGAGTGCAGAAGGTTCATCATATCATATAAAACATGAAATAATATAGTATATTCATCTAAATCAAATAAATCCTAAATATTCATCTCCAAATAAGAGATAGGTGCTAATATAGTTCCATAGCACCGCACATCGGAATATAGAGATAGTGGCCCCAAATATAGATATATAACTAAATGTCATCCTCTTGCTCATCCTCTACATAGATCTATGCACTATGTCATAACTACCTCTCAATCTGCTCATTTAAGAGTACCCAAAATGGTGAGAAGTAATGGAAATACCCATAGGTAGGATAGTATGAGCAATCTATAATCTCAAAATAGATATAAGTGGTCAAAATTGTAAAGAGGAACATATGTGTAATGGCCTGTCCTTCATTCCACAGAAAGACTCATCATTAATAAGAAAGAAAGAGGTAGAAATAGAAATAGAAAGAAGAAAGAACTCAACAATATCAGAATCTCACAGCGGAACGGAACAAAATATAATATATCAAATAGAAATTACATAGTCATTTACATCAGAGTTACACAGATACAATCAACCTTTCACATTAGATAGTTATAGGGTTCTGTCTATTACATTTCAAATTCAACAGACAAAGACTACAACACAACTCAGCACAACAGAAATATAGAAATATCTACGTCTGGACTCCTGCTCCATGCTTTCCAATATACTTCAAAGATAACCTGAATCACTTGACTACTCATATATAATATGAGTACCCAAGAGTTTAATAAAACAGAAAATAAACACTCGGGTCAGACAGGGGTCTGGTGTGAGTAAACGGTTTAAAATTGCTTAACTTTTGAAAACCTTTGAAAACAAAAGGCATCACGTAAGACTTCCCACACATAAATACGGGTAAGTTTTTACCTTACGCTATCCAAAACATTTGATAGGAAATCCAATGATATTATAATAGTGTCTAGGGTTTTCAAATAAATATGAAATAGCCGAAATTGTTACATTCATTAAATTCCAGCTACTAGCCACAAAAGTGGGTAATACAAACAAAACCGTAGGGTCTCGTAGGAAAAATGGGTTTCCATCAATGGCAGGGCTACTGGGGTACCACCCGTCACAGTACGTGGCCTAGATCACCGTACCGAGGAGTACGCCCGCTCCTCTGCAACACAAGGCCGGGACCATTCCTTACTGAACAGTCCCGAACAAGATCACCCCACAGTTGGCTGCAGTTCCAACTGCCCACAAAGCCGAAATAAAAAGGGACATCTAGACAGGGATGTATCTCGCTCTCCAGTGGGAGCTACCCACGAAGCCTTGCTGCACCTCCCCCGTTTTAGCCATTCCTGGTTGATGAGGCTTGAGGTTGCTATTACCTTTATAGGACACATTATCTTAGAATGCTCATCGTCCACCTGACGATGTTATGAAAGCATTTAATCCATACAAGTTCGTTCCGGGTTCGAACGAAACCGAAGGCACTATCTCGTTGCACTCATTTTGGAATCACTCTCAGAGTCAACGACCATAGCCCTTGCACTCTGAATCACCATCTTGAACCTATAAGCACTATTCCGTCAAACTCATTACGGAATCACCCACAGAGTTATACTGACGTATAGCTCTTACACCTCGAGTCTTCACTTGCTCCACTTGGATTCACGACCTAACGTTTAATTGGAATCGGTGTGGTTTTCGGATATCCAAATATGGAAACCCGATCCCGGTCTCACCGAATCCAAACACCATTTTAATGTCCAAGTTATACTTAAGGGATTTAAACAATAGATATTTCAGAAATATTACTTAACATAAATGGATGATTCACATTACACAGATAGATAATTCACAATTATCACATTCATCCATACATATCACAAAGCAGCATATATATCACATCTCAAATATATCTCATATCAACCAATGACATATAATATCAACCAATAACATTAACTCATCCAATTATACTTATCAATCAATCATTCATCATTCATAAACAAGTTTGATCCAAACTTAATTAATTTAATTAACCCTTAAATTAAATTAATTCCATGCTTAATCTCTTGGATTATTATCAATCTAACTTCTCATTAATTAATTACAAATTAATTAATTAAACATCACTTAATTATCTATTTTGAATTAATCATACTTGATTAATTATTACTTAATTACTTTACGTAATTATTACTTAATTACCATATTAATTAATCATCCTGATTAATTACTTCAAAATTATACTAAGTAATTACCTCTTAATTACCTTTTAAAATTAATCATACTTGATTAACTATTCTTTAATTATCCTGATAATAATTCCTTAATTATCCTTTAATTAATTACACCCGATTAATCACTTTTAATTAATCACACTTGATTAATTACTTTTAATTCAAACTACTTGATTAATTACTTTTAATTAAACTACTTTTAATTACATTTAGTACTTAAAACTTAATTATAAATTAATTATTATTAATTATCTCTTAATTATTAATTAATAAAACTAATTATTAATTAACAAAACTTAATTACAAATTAATTAATCCTTAATTATTAATTATCCAATCCTTAATTAATATTGATCAATTCTTAATTACTTTTGGTTAATCCTTAATCACCTTTGATTAATCCTTAATTACCCTTTTGACTAATCCATAATCAACTTTGATTAATCAATTAATTAATATTTAATTATATCAATTAATAAAATCCAATCACTAATTAATAAAACTTAATTACAAACTAAGTACATCTTACATATTAATTAAGTAACCTCTAATTACTTAATTAACAATTCTCTAATTACAAATTAATCAAACCTTAATAACTTGATTAATTCATTCTTAAGTATTTAATTACTCAATTAATTAATCTTTGATCATTAATTAACAATTTTTAATTAATAATCCTTAATTATAATTAATCAACAATTAAGTTTTAAAATAAATAATTATTCACTTGATAATTTTAAAGTTATCAAAGCTTAACTTCCTAAAAACTTAAAACATTCCAAGTAAAGGTTTAATACTAATTACAACTTGTATTTTAAAACTTACTTTTCTACAAATTTGAACTTCATTTTAAATTGATATTCTAAAATCACTTTAATTTCAACCAATTTCAAAATCTCTTAGTCATTTGTTAAAGGAACAATTATAAATAGAGTAAGATTATATAATAAATTTAAACTAGATTTAAATTAAAATTTCAAACCTAATTTGATTTAAAACATTTTTTAAAAGCTGCAAAGCATCTCTGCTTCGGGCCAATCCCGAAGACAACTCGGGTCTCCCCCTGAGTAAACTCCCTTTCTTCCTGATTTTGAAACTTAATTTAAATTTTTTTTTTACAGTTTAAAACCTGAAGCATAAAAACAACTAAATCTAGTCGAGTTTGCTCTAGAGTATTCTTCCAAAACTCTCGAGCAATGCTTCGAGTAAACTCCAATACCCATCACCAGATTTCACACACCCACCCTTGTGCACCTGCACAGTCGTCTTTGATGACGGTGATCGCCACCGCAAGCCTCGACACACTGAACATCACCATAGCATCACTTCCCGATCCTTCAAACACAATCACAAAGCTCAATACAAAATCGAGCTTGACAATTGGAACTGAAATCCCAAATACTCATCAGAAATGCCTCGAACATCCTCCCTCCGACCACCTGAGTTGCCGTAGCTCCAGCCACATCATCGCCACACTTCCTTGAACCAAATCCCAAAGTTCCAATGCACTCGATTCACCAGAGAGGGAGAAGTGATCAAATCTATCAGCTCGTCCAATTTAGGGTTAGAAACTTAATTTGCTCGCTGCCAACTCCATCATGATCAGACAATCTTCCCACTATTTTTGCCGAATACTCCTATCCTTCCTCTACCCCTAGTTAAGATCCCGGTCATCCCCGACCATTCAATCATCAGCAATTGCCCAGAACCCCTTTTCCAAACACACTTGAATTGCTCACTCAATTTAATACTAAAATTAATGATTTTCATTTTAGAATTCATGATTTCTTAAGTCAATTCGAAATATATACCTGAATCAACTTAATTCAACATTTAATTTTATCATGCATTTAAGTTTGCTCCTGTCCTATGCTATTTTTAGAAGTATTACAAAAACTTAATTTACTAAAATAATATTAAACTTTAATTTACGATTAAAAAAACATATTCCATTTAAATTCTAAGTCCAGATAGTATCTTAATGAAAAGAAGTTGGATTTTGTTGGAATTTCAAACCTGGAATTCATAGAAACAGAGAACAAGGACATGCACAGATCAACATGAACAACCATACAATACACTTGTATTTTCAATATGCAAGCACCACTCATATCAGACAATTTCACAAGTAAACAAGTAATAGACTAAAAAAAATTAACTTAGCTTTTAAACTTTTTTTAAAAAAAAATTACTCACCGATCTTAAAGGTAGAGACTTGAAACTGGGATGTTTTGAAAACTGTAAAACTTGAAATTGAAGACTTTGATTTAAATATTGGAACTTGATTCCTTTTTTGCTGAAATCCTTGAATTGTTGAGATGCTTGAGAAGGTTGCTTTGCAAATCTTAGTTTTGAAAGATGGCTACAGACTTGCATTGGAAAATCTGCTACAGCCTAGCTTACTGGCTTTGATTCTTGAGTTAGAGGAGTTTACATGTTGGCATTTGAAGATCTTTGCTTGCAGATTTGAGGAGTTAACAGTTTACAGAATTATTTGATTTGAGTTTGAGGATAAAACAATATTACAAATTCTTGAACAGTTTTGCAAACAATTTACAAAACAGTTTACAAAGTTTGAAAATGTTGCGGTCCTGATTTCTATTGAGAAGATGATCACAGGTTTGCAATTATTTTGGGTTTGAGAAGGCTGCAGATTTTCACATGAGTGTACACTGATTTGAAAAGATTAGTAACAAAGGTGAATTTTGGGTTTGAAAAAGTTATTGGTTTGAGTTGCATTTGATAATCTGAAGTTTTGCACTACCACTTGCACTGATTTCAGATTACAGCTTTGAAGATGTAGCAGTTTACAGGATATAATTTTGGTTTGAGAGAGTGATTCACTAATTTGTTTGAGGAGGTATTTTCATACTTTGATCTGGTTTCAGGTTTTAATGCAAAAGAATTTACCGGTTTGAAAAAAAATAGTTTTTCAGGTTTGATGCAAAAGAAATTTTGGTTGTGAAGATAGAACATGGTTAAGTTTTCTTAAAAATGAAATAAGAAAGGAGATGGGAAAAGAAGAGTTAGTTTTAAATAATGTGATTTAGGATTTATTAGGAATTTAAAGAAAAATAAAAATAAATTTGCCACTTGTCTCCAATTGCTACACTTGTCATCATTCATAATTACTTAGCTTACATGTGTATTTAATAAGCTTTATTAACCTACACTTGTAATATTACATTTTTATTTATCATTAAGAGATTTTAAAAGATTATATATAATTTTTTTAAATTAGTAAATACATTTCTAAATAAATAAATGTTTTCTAAATTTTTATAAAAAATAAAATCTTTAAAAGAAAATAAAGTACAAACCAATTATAATGTAAATAAAATCATATAAAATATTTTTAATCCATTTTAAATGTTAAAATAAACCTTTTGTATTTATTTTACAATTTTATAAACCTTTCTTAATAAATTCTTTTTAAGGAAATAAATCTTATTTTAAATAAAACTCATTCATATATTATTTTAAATCAAAATTCTTTTAAGATATAAATATTCATTTAAATTCAAATTTAAATCTAAATTTAAATTCAATTTGAAATCAAATTTAATATCAATTCAAATTTACACTAACTTTAAACAAACACTAATTTAATTTGAAAATAATAACTTTATTTAAAAAAAACTATTTTTAAAACATTACCAATTAAATTTGCAAATAATTATTTATTAAGAATCCATTTATAAATATAATTAAAATCATCGTGTTATTAATTATTTTGGTTATTTATATTTGAAAATAACAGTTTTTATCTATTTTAATTAATTTATTAAGATGATTATCACATTTTAAATTCCTCGAAATTCCGGGATATCACAATATGGTATGAAGAATCATACCGAACCCATTCCTGCATCCGATAAGTTTACACAAAACATCAATATATGCTAATATACTATTATCGTTATATGGGTGATATAATGCTCTAAGTACATTTTAGGGTGTCTAGGTATACAAATCGATAATATCTACATTGCGAGACATCCATAGCAACCATTTACCAAATCTTACAACTTTCAAATCAAATGTCGTTAGATATATGATGAATCATATAATCACATCATTTGATCAGAGACTATTCAACATCTCGACTTCACAAATGTTTGAATCATTCTACTTCAAATGTTTAGGAACTAGACCATATCGTATAATCTATGATAAAAGGATCGCATAGCATAATCCATGGTAAATAGATCACATTGCATAACACAAGTAAGTGTTTTCATATACCTCCTCTTCTTTATAAGCATATTTTGAAACCTTTATGTTATAAATGATCCATTGGCATATGTCATGATAGTAGAACCACTCGTTCGTTCCAATTTACAAGTTCACCTCCTATCGAACTTACCTCTTCGGCTTCATTAGATGCTACGAAAACTTCCCTTTGAAGTGTTCAATCGAAAGAAATCACATCATTGAGTCGTCGAAGTTTTAAACATTCCCTTAGTTGTTTCAGTGATCCCAGAGTCATCCGCACGTTAACCCCAAACTCACCCCATGCCGAGCTCAAAATAGCCCTTGTGCTCCCCTTTTTGCCTAGCATAAAATTTTCATTTCCATTGATTGGTGGTGGCCTCAATACATGTTCGCCTTGCCTCTGACCTACCCATGATCTATCATAGGGCCATCCTGAAACTTATGCATGTTTCTATAAAGTTTAGCTCAATCTGTGTCAATCGACATTGACCGGTGTCGATTGAGTTGGTTTTTTCCTTAGCCATTTTCTGCTAAGTATTTCAACTTCTTCACTTTCTTGATGATTTTGATCGGTCCTAGAGGCCCCATCGAGCTTGTCTCAAAGCTAATGCATCAAAACCCAGAATTTTCCATTATGTCTATCTTGCTTTTGTCCACCTTCAAAAAATGTGAGCATGACGCGATCGATCGATGCTAATCGATAATTGATCGGTGCCGATTGAGTTACATAGCCAATTTTTTGGCTAATTAGTTTCTAGCCAAATATGCTCTGATCCATCTTTTATCTAAATGCTTCGATCAGTGTGCTGCTCCTTTGCCTGCTCTGAATCCAAACATTATAGAGTCAATCCATCAAAATTGTTCCATCACTTCGTATCTTCCATCCTTTATGCAACCGAAATACGAAAGCACATCAATAAGCTACTTCTTATACACTAACATCCTTTCTAATAGAATGATCCAATCCCAAATTCACTTCGATAAGCATTTCAACCATTCAAGCATGTAATCAAAATAATCAATAAAATATCATATCCCATTCTAACGTTTATATGAACATTCGAAGCATGAATATACATGTTAGAATCATCTTAAATACATTTAAATATGTTTATAGATCATTTCAAATCCAAAATAGTCTAAAATAATACTTTTTTATGTTTAAAAGTGGATTTAAACATGTTTATATCATATATGAAGTGACCCACTTCTCTTTTCATTCATTTTAGTGATTTTTAGTGAGTTTTTTTTAAGTGATCACTTCTTTTAATTCTTTCTCCCAAGATCCATAATTTTTTTTTGAACTCAGGCTTGATTTGAATTCTATTCAAAAATGACCTCATACTGTTTTCTTGTCTAATTTCCCAGCTTGTACCAACTTAAATTGATTAATTTCCAGATTTACAACCCATTCATTTGATCCATAGAATTTTAGGATTTGATACTAAATATTTTTGATTGATACAGGGTGTTAGATCAACTTATACATATTTGTTTAGCCCGGGGTTCTTACTTTTAAATTCAAACAATTTTATGTCAGATTCAATACTCATTATCTGATTTATGAAGAATGTAATGACCATAAGAATAAATTGTGGCATTACTAGATTAAAAGGTCAAACAGATAAAACAGTGTAAGTAAACTAATTGCAAACTTAGTCTAACCTTCCAAATGAAAGTTTAGCATTTTCATGAAAACTGTTTAATTAAAGCAATGTCAAAATCAAACCAATAGAAAATTCTCAGATGAACATATTATGAAGATCCCTGATATTCTCTTAAGAAAATAACAAATGGTGGTGATTAATGTGCTGTGGAGTGATGGACATGCTCATTGCAATTAAGACCACATGTTACTTCAGACTACTTTTGGTTGTTCATGGCCAGATGCAACCAGGCTTGAGTCATGTATTTAAATAATAAGATTTGTTAAGTATAGTTGCAGTGAAGCCTACAAGTACAAAACATACATATGAACTTACTACACAAAGCAATACAAATCCCTACTAAAAAATCTAATGCCCAGATTAAGAATTATAGACCTTGTTTTTAAGCTTGACATATACTTATATCAATTACAAGCCATGATCAAGCTTTACTGGTTAGCCCAGATCAGATTCAACTCAACACTTAACAGTTTTATTACATGCTTTTCCGAAAACAATTTCAACTTTTCAACCAAAAATTCATCAGACATCGCCAAGGAAAGTATGTCCACATATCAAATTATATGGAATAATTTCCTGCATTATGATTCACCAGAGAATATCCAGATCAGTTTCTTAAAACAGAAACTCGCAACCACACATATGATACTTAAGCTTTTACATAGTCTTTACACAGAAAAACATGCAAACATTGATTCTGAAAATACTTAGAACATAATAGAGTTTTGCCTAGCTTATTTATTACAATATTTCTGCCATATTCCTTAAGCCTTTAAAATTCAAGTAAATTTTCAAATATCCATGCAAGCAAGTTTCTCATGCCTCTTTTCCTGCATCAACATTTAGAGCTGCCTCAATAAAATGAGACACCCCAAATATTGCAAAGGTAACAAATAGGGTCAGAATAAATTCTGGTGTGAGTGAAATCAAATATTTTAAAATAACTTTAAATTCTTAAGATTATGCAGAAAACTTATATATTTAGTACCATTCATTTTTTATATTAGTCCTGAGCATATGTATATTTAAACTTATCTAACTAACATACACCCAAACATTCATCCATTCACTTCATTCAGACATTCGTGTACATGCTCTTATGGATTTACCCCTAATTTCCATAGCTTGATTTCTCAATTTCATTTTTACATTTTTGTTTGGTCTGACTCCTTGCCATTGAACACCATGTGTGCATTGTAAAGGGGCTCAATTCTGTTAACCCTTTACACAGAGGCCTACAGGACTTAAGCAAGTCATGCACATACCCATCATCCTCCTGATAATGAGCAGATCAACGCACTTCTCCTAAATTATTTTATAATTTAGAGACCATGATTATTTATTTTCTGGGGAACTTTTCTCTTTAATTTCCAAAAATACTTGTGTTCTTTTCTTCATTTCATAAGTCCAAAATCATTAATCTCACTCGAGGTGTACATCCAGACATGCAAGCATTCATATAAGATTCCACCTCATATATCAAGTAATTTTACTTAATCAAATTTTCCAAAACCTGCTCATATATTTATTTCTAATAATTTTTCCATTGCTTGCCTAAATTTGATAAAATCTCATAAAAGTTTAGATTTATTTTTACTGTGAACATAGGATATGATTTTTGAGAAAAACCCATAAAACATATTGACTTATGATCTGAACAAATCAGCACATATATAATATTGCTTTGTTCATATCAATTTTTGAATGAACTAGACATGAGCATGAAACTCCTTATTCACACTGCCTACTTCATTTATTCCTTTAATACCCTATTTCTCAGTAAAATGTTTAACTCATTCTCTTATAAAAAAAACAGGATTATAAAATTCCATTTCTGTGATCAAGGTAAGTGTTAGATCAAATATTTTTCAAAGCAAAAATCAAAACCATCTTAAGAGACCAAAATAAATTAAAGTCTCAGCCAAAAGATCAACCAAAAAAAAACCCATCCATGATCAACAAACATTCATTCAGAAAAATATCATCAAACTGAAAACCATATTATAATTTTATTTATATAAGAAAAATAACTTGGCTGCCCTTAGCATGGATCTTAATGCCTCAAATCTCATTAGTGATTATCACTCACCTTCCTCTTCTTTTCCCCGAGAATGCTTAGACTTGAAAACAGTGTGAGCTCTTTTTTTTTTTTTTTGAAATATGTTTCGTTTTTCCCTCAGAGAAAACATCTGCTTTCCCCTTTGATTTAAATCATTTAACTAGTGTTTTACTAGAGGAAAAACCCATTTTATCCTTGCATCACTCAGAGAATTATGTGTGTATAGTTATGGCTAAATGTGCCATTTTCTTTTGATTTCTACTTCTGGTAAAAGCAGTTACTTCACTGCTTTTCTGTGCACATGCTATTTGCATGATTTACCTACACCTTATTCTAATGTGGCTCAATTTCATAGTGCATTTTGTTATACTCGAGTTGTTTCTCATATTTCTTTTTGAAAGTTTGATTTCTAGCTATCATATTTTATCATTTGTTTCTCTCTTGATTTATTTTCAAAAATGCACTCATACTCATAAATGTTGCTTAACTGGTTTTCATGCATTTTAATTACCAAGGGAAGTTATTTTATCACTCTACACATTTTTTTAACTACATATATATATATAATATTCATGAGATATGTGAATTTAAAATTCATTCACACTTAGTTATTATATTTATTTCATCATCATTGTCTATTAGAATAGTTATTCCCTTACTTGTTTATCCCATTCCTTCTTGATATTTATTTTCAAGTTATTTTATTCTTTAATTATTTTCTGTTAACTATTTTTTTTTTCATTTCTAAATTATTTTTATCTCAAAAGTTTTTGGTCTTCACATACTCTCCTCCTGAAAGGAATTGTGTCCCACAATTATGAATATATATATATTTTTCACTGTACAAAAAGCTTAATTTCATCTCAGCAATTCAAAAACTCATGCATCAAGAACTAATCAAACATATATCATATTTAAATTTTATTATGATTTCAGGCATACCTTTATGCATAAAATAGATTATGATATTTATCCTTCATCCTATCTTCAGCCTCCCAAGTGCAATCATTTCCATCTAAAATCCACTGGATTTTAACCAATTTAATTATTTTATTCCTTAATTTCTTTTCTTCTCTAGCCACAATGCCTACTGGTTCCTTTTTATAAACCAGATTTTCTTGAATTTCAACATGTGTAGGAGATTCAAGAATAGTCTCCTTATCATGCACCCACCTTCTTAATTAAGATACATGAAATACATCATGTATGTTGCTCAACTCCTCTGGCAACTTCAACCTATAAGCCGAAGTCCCTATTCTTTGAACAATTTCACATAGTCCTATGTACCTTGGTGATAGTTTCCCTGCTTTGCCAAATCTCAGTATTTTCCTCATTGGTGAAACTTTGAGAAATACATAATTTCCCACTTCAAATTCTACTGGCCTCCTCCTTTTATCTGCATATGCTTTCTGTCTTTCTTGTGCTGCCCTCATTCTTTGCCTCACTAATTCAATTTGTGCTGAAGTTTCCTTCACCTGTTCTGGTCCAAGCAACACTCTTTCACCTACCTCCATCCAACATGCAGGAGATAAACAAGTCTTTCCAGACAAGGCCTCAAATAGAGCCATACCTATAGTGGATTGGTAACTATTGTTATAAGCAAATTCAGCCAAATAGAGATGATCCTCCCAGTTGCCTCCAAAATCAAGTATACATGCTCTAAGCAAATCCTCTAACACCTTATTAACAATCTCAGGTTGCCCACCAGTTTGTGGGTGGTAGGCTGTGCTTAGGCAACCTTGAGGTAAACAAGGTGTCTCTATCACTAATGATAGTCTTGGGAATACCATGCAATCTCACTATCTCCTTTACAAATAGTTGAGCTAGTTTGTGAGCATTTCTGTTTGAATTTATTGGAATGAAGTGTGCTGTTTTTGTAAGCCTATCAACCACTACCCAAATACTATCATTGCCTCTTCTTGTTCTTGGCAAACCATCCACAAAATCCATTGATATGCTTTCCTACTTCTAGGTAGGCACTTCTAGAGGTTACAGTAGGCCTGAGGGTCTTTGATAATCTGCCTTAACTTGTTGGCATGTTAAGCAATTTGCCACATATGTTGCCACTTCTCCTTTCATCCCTGGCCACCAATAATTCCTTTTAAGATCATGGTACATTTTTGTACCACCTGGATGTATAGTATATTTTGTTTTGTGGTGCTCATCCATAATCTCTTGCTTCAGTTCTTCCAGATTTGGTATGCAGAGCTTCCCTTTTTTCCTTAAGTAGCCTTTATCATCTACCTCATAATTTTCCACTGTCATGCCTTGTGATATCATATCCTTCTTTTACTTTAAATTTATGTCTTGATTCTGCATTTTTCCTATTTTATCAACCAGATTGACCTTAAAGAAATGAGGCTTCATTTACCATATTCAATCATATCACTGTGTGCCTTATCTGATACACCAATTTCTTCTTTTATTTCTACTTCACTAAGGATTGTTAAATCCTTGAATTCAGTCATCATTAAGCTTTCCAATCTTGCTTGATGCCTACTCAATGCATCTGCCACTTTGTTAGCTTTTCCAGGGGTATACAATATATAAAGATCATGGGAAGCTAGAAATTCTACCCACCTATGTTGCCTCATGTTCAAGTCTTTTTGGGAAAACAAATATTTAAGTGACTTATGATCTGTAAACAATTCAAACTTAGAACCTAATAAGTAGTGCCTCCATAGCTTCAATGCATATAGTACTGCAGCTAGTTCTAAGTCATGTGTAGCATACCTAGTTTCATTTGGCTTGAGTTGCCTTGATGCGTATGCTATGACTCTACCATGTTGCATGAGCATCGCCCCTGATCCAGATCCACTAGCATCTATATAAACCACTAACCCTTCATTACCCTCTAGAACTTGTAAGACTGGAGCTTCCATCAATGCTTTCTTTAGTGATGCAAAGGCTTGTTCACGTTTTTCTGTCCACACATATGGTTGCTCCTTTCTAGTTAGCTTGGTCAACGGGATGGCTATTATTGCAAAGTCTTTTATAAACCTCCTAAAGTAGCCTGCCATTCCCAAAAATGATCTCACCTCATTCACTGATTTGGGCCTGCTCCATGATTAAACTGCTATGACCTTGTTTGGATCTACTCTAATTCCTTGTCGAGATATAATATGTCCCAAAAATTTAACTTCATTTTGCCAAAATGTGCACTTAGTAAATTTTTCCTTTAAATTATGTGCTCTTAGTCTTGACAAAACTAGATGAAAATGCCTTGCATGCTCCTCTTATTTTGAATACACCTATATATCATCAATAAAAACAACCATAAATTCGTCTAGAAAATCTCTAAATGTCCTATTCATTAAATCTACAAAATAGGATGGTGCATTTGTCAATCCAAAAGGCATTACCAAAAATTCACATAGTCCATACCTTGTGTTGAAAGCAGTGTACTTAATACTTTCCTCCTCTACTTTCATCTGATGAAACCCAGAGGCTAAGTCTATTCTTGAAAAGATCTTTGCTCCATTTAATTGATTAAATAAATCATCAATTCTGGGGAGTGGGTATTTGTTCTTGATGGTAACTTTGTTTAATTCTCGGTAATTAATGCACATTCTCATTGTACCATCATGATTCTTCACAAACACCACTAGAGAACCCCAGTTTGAACTACTAAACCTTATAAAACCTTTCTGTTCCAATTCCTCCAACTGTTGTTTTAATTCTACTAACTCCTTTGGACCCATTCTGGTAGGCTTCTTGATGATAGGGCTTGATCCTAGAACTAACCTTATTTGGAATTCAACTGCTCTATTTTCTGGAACTCCTATAACCTCTCCAAAAACATCTGGATATTCATTTATCATTTTTATGTCTTCTGAAGTCAACTCCTTTTAGTCATGCTCCATATTTTACTAAGGCAATTTGTTTTAGCTATTTCACTCATGACTAAAATATTTTTACCATTTTCCGTTTTCACGGAAATAGTAAAATTTTCCAAATTCAAAATTGCTTTGAATTTACTCAACCAATCTACTCCTAGAATAATTCCTATTCCAGGATATTTTAACACAAATAAGTCAGATTTAAACATATTTCCACCTATGTTTACTTCTACTCCCAAACATTTTAATCGTAGCAGACAAGAGCTACCTAAGGGACTTTGAATAAACAAGGGTTTTTCAACTGTATTATAGGTGAGAGCTAATTTATCCACTATGTCTTGTGAGATTAGAGAATGTGTGGCTCCAGTGTCATATATAACTGTGATTGGGTAATTTTTAATTAGAAGTATACCTTCCAATTGTCCAGAGTTTCCCACTGCACTGGCCTTTGCTTTGGCTTCCAATGCTCCTACCTTTGCTCCTTTCTTGAACTCTGGGTAGTTCCTCTTAATATGACCTTCTTTCCCATAGTTATAACAGCTGAAGGGTGCTTTCTTAGCTGCTTGACACCTATTGCTCATGTGTCCTTCTTTGCCACAATTATAACAAGTAATTTTCTTCTTAACTTCTCTACTAGTTGCTCCTTCAACCTTCTTGTCTGCATTCTTTTTGTCATAAGGATGTGCTTTATTTTTCCCCTTCTTTTGACTATTAGCACTCATGTTCCTGAATTTTCCCCTTGCATTGTCATGTTGTTCAAAAGAAAGAGTAAGATCTATGACTTGATCAAATGTTTTATCCTTGTATGGTAACATTGCTCTACTCAGTCTAGCATTAAGTCCTTGAATAAACCTTGAATTCTTTGATTCTTCATTCCCTACGAGCATGGTTCCATACTTAGATAAGCTCTGAAATTTTTGAGTGTATTCAGTTACACTCATTGGTCCTTGTCTCAGCCTTATAAATTCCTCTAGCAGTGTTGCCTTAGCTGTTGCTGGGACAAATCTTGCCTCAAGCATCTCCTTGAATCGATCCCATGTTATCTCATTTTCTGGCCTTCCTGTGATGATCACCTCCTACCAATCTAGTGCTGCTCCTTTGAGCCTTCTAGAAGCTATCTGCCTCTTCCTTTGATCATTAATTTGCATGTCTGCAAATATTCTTTCTAAAGTTCTCAACCATGTCTACACACCCATCACTCCTTCAGTGCCTTCAAAATCCTTGCCTCCTAAATTTGAAAATGTCTTCAATAGCTTAGCTAATTCCTCAAGAGGATTTCCTTCCCTCTGCACTGCTCCTTTCCTAAATGCTCTCACCAAATCTTATAAATTAACCAATGGTGTTGCATTAGAGGGTCCTGCTCCAATGGTTAGTGGTCATCCAACCATGGTTCACTATTCATTTGCATAGCTAGTTAGTCGTGCTTCTAATTTAATTATTTCAACAATTTATTCCTACCGTGAATATTTATACATTTTTTTAGAATTTTATACATATAAGAAGATTGGATAATATATACATGCTATGTTTTAGCAACATAGCTCTAATAATAACTGAAGTGACCCACTTCTCTTTTCAATCATTTTAGTGATTTTTAGTGAGTTTTTTTAAGTGATCACTTCTTTTAATTCTTTCTCCCAAGATCCATAATTTTTTTTTGAACTCAGGCTTGATTTGAATTCTATTCAAAAATGACCTCATACTGTTTTCTTGTCTAATTTCCCAGCTTGTACTAACTTAAATTAATTAATTTCTGGATTTACAACCCATTCATTTGATCCATAGAATTTAAGGATTTGATACTAAATATTTTTGATTGATACAGGGTGTTAGATCAACTTATACATATTTGTTTAGCCCGGGGTTCTTACTTTTAAATTCAAACAATTTTATGTCAGATTCAATACTCATTATCTGATTTATGAAGAATGTAATGACCATAAGAATAAATTGTGGCATTACTAGATTAAAAGGTCAAACAGATAAAACAGCGTAAGTAAACTAATTGCAAACTTAGTCTAACCTTCCAAATGAAAGTTTATCATTTTCATGAAAACTGTTTAATTAAAGCAATGTCAAAATCAAACCAATACAAAATTCTAAGATGAACATATTATGTAGACCCCTGATATTCTCTTATGAAAATAACAAATGGTGGTGATTAATGTGCTGTGGAGTGATGGACATGCTCATTGCAATTAAGACCACATGTAATTTCAGACTACTTTTGGTTGTTCATGGCCAGATGCAACCAGGCTTGAGTCATGTATTTAAATAATAAGATTTGTTAAGTATAGTTGCAGTGAAGCCTACAAGTACAAAACATACATATGAACTTACTACACAAAGCAATACAAATCCCTACTAAAAAATCTAATGCCCAGATTAAGAATTATAGGCCTTGTTTTTAAGCTTGACATATACTTATATCAATTACAAGCCATGATCAAGCTTTACTGGTTAGCCCAGACCAGATTCAACTCAACACTTAACAAATTTATTAGATGCTTTTCCTAAAACAATTTCGACTTTACAACCAAAAATTCATCAGACATTGCCAAGGAAAGAATGTCCGCATATCAAATTATATGGCATAATTTCCTGCATCATGATTCACCAGAGAATATCCAGATCAGTTGCTTAAAACAGAAACTCGCAACCACACATATGATACTTAAGCTTTTACATAGTCTTTACACAGAAAAATAAGCAAACATTGATTCTAAAAATACTTAGAACATAATAGAGTTTTGCCTAGCTTATTTACTACAATATTTCTGCCATATTCCTTAAGCCTTTAAAATTCAAGTAAATCTTCAAATATCCATGCAAGCAAGTTTCTCATGCCTCTTTTCCTGCATCAACATTTAGAGCTTCCTTAATAAAATGAGACACCCCAAATATTGCAAAGGCAACAAATAGGGTCAGAATAAATTCTGGTGTGAGTTAAATCAAATATTTTAAAATAACTTCAAATTCTTAAGATTATGCAGAAAACTTATATATTTAGTACCATTCATTTTTTTATGTTAGTCCTGAGCATATGTATATTTAAACTTATCTAACTAACATATACCCAAACATTCATCCATTCACTTCATTCAGACATTCAAGTACATGCTCCTATGGATTTACCCCTAATTTCCATAGCTTGATTTCTCAATCTCAATTTTACATTTTTGTTTGGTCTGACTCCTTGCCATTGAACACCATGGGTGCATTGTAAAGGGGCTCAATTCTGTTAACCCTTTACACAGAGGCCTACAGGACTTAAGCAAGTCATGCACATACCCATCATCCTCCTGATAATGAGCAGATCAAGGCACTTCTCCTAAATTATTTTAAAATTTAGAGACCATGATTATTTATTTTCTGGGGAACCTTTCTCTTTAATTTCCAGAAATACATGTGTTCTTTTCTTCATTTCATAAGTCAAAAATCATTGATCTCATACAAGGTGTACATCCATACATGCAAGCATTCATATAAGATTCCACCTCATATATCAAGTAATTTTACTTAATCAAATTTTCCAAAACCTGCTCATATATTTATTTCTAATAATTTTTCCATTGCTTGCCTAAATTGGATAAAATCTTATAAAAGTCTAGATTTATTTTTACTATGAACATAAGATATGGTTTTTGAGAAAAACCCATAAAACATATTGACTTATGATCTGAACAAATCAGCACATATATAATATTGCTTTGTTTGTATCAATTTTTGAATGAACTAGACATGAGCATGAAACTCCTTATTCACACTGCCTACTTCATTTATTCCTTTAATACCCTATTTCTCAGTAAAATGTTTAACTCGTTCTCTTATAAAAAAACTTGATTATAAAATTCCATTTCTGTGATCAAGGTAAGTGTTAGATCAAATATATTTCAAAACAAAAATCAAAACCATCTTAAAAGACCAAAATAAATTAAAGTCTCAGCCAAAAAATCAACCAAAAAAAATCCATCCATGATCAACAAACATTCATTCAGAAAAATATCATCAAACAGAAAACCATATTATAATTTTATTTATATAAGAAAAATAACTTGGCAGCCCTTAGCATGGGTCTTAATGCCTCAAATCTCATAAGTGATTATCACTCACCTTCCTCTTCTTTTCCCCGAGAATGCTTAGGCTTGAAAATAGTGTGAGCTCTTTTTTTTTTGAAACATGTTTCTGTTTTCCCACAGAGAAAACCTCTGCTCTCCCCTTTGATTTAAATCATTTAACTAGAGTTTTACTAGAGGAAAAACCCATTTTATCCTCACATCACTCAGAGAATTATGTGTGTATAGTTATGGCTAAATGTGCCATTTTCTTTTGATTTCTATTTCTGGTAAAAGCAATTACTTCACCGCTTTTCTATGCACATGTTATTTGCATGATTTACATACACCTTATTCTCATGTGGCTCAATTTCATAGTGCATTTTTTATACCCGAGTTGTTTCTCATATTTCTTTTTGAAAGTTTGATTTCTAGCTATCATATTTTATCATTTTTTTCTCTCTTGATTTATTTTCAAAAATGCATTCATACTCATAAATATTGCTTAACTGGTTTTTATGCATTTTAATTACCAAGGGAAGTTATTTTATCACTCTACACATTTTTTTCAACTACACACACACACATATATATATATATAATATTCATGAGATATGTGAATTTAAAGTTCATTCACACTTAGTTATTATATTTTTTTCCGTCATCATTGTATATTAGAATAGTTATTCCCTTGCTTGTTTATCCCATTCCTTCTTGATTTTTATTTTCAAATTATTTTGTTCTTTAATTATTTTCTATTAACTAAATTTATTTTTCATTTCTAAATTATTTTTGTCTCAAAAGTTTTAGGTCTTCACAATATATAGAGATGTTTAGATGATAAATCACTCTCCTATCTATGTAAAATCAAAAAAAATCAACCAAATAAACTAGATATAAAATGAATAGTAATTGATCATAATTCCCAAGCCCTAAAATGATAATTTACTAATATCTAATTGATATCCTTGCTAATCTCTCTTGATTACAATATTTGGCTTAATTGAATATGGATTGGATATGAGATATTTTAATGAAGGATTATATGGTTTTAGGAAGAAGAAAAGTGATTTGGGAATCTCTTTACTGCCATAATTAGCACAATTCCTTGAATGCTCATGGGCCTGATTATGGGCTTAGGCTAATTACCACCAAGTCTACCTAAAAATCATCAAATTTAAACTTACGATACTTCCAAACCGCTTGGCCAAATTTTGTTTTGAACACTGGATAGAAAGAAAAAGCAACTTTTTTTCATTTAAAATAGATTTCATGACCTAATTTGGCATTCATCAAACGATATTGATATTACAAGATTTTAGAGTCAAAACCATCCTCAATTAGTTCTAATGGTGAAAAATTGAAAAACTCATTACGACCTAATGTTAAGGTCATTTGGTTATGAAAATAATATTTTTATGATCCCCTGAATGGTAGAAATGTAGGTCACTACATTCTTCCCCTATTAAAGAATTTGGCCCCTAAAAATCCACTAAAGTCAAACAAAGGCACAAGAAAAACAATATCAAGCATGCATAATAACCAAACAAACATAGCAATCCAATTGGCCTTGTAAACCATAAACTGCATTAACAACTTAGAAAGTAAGATACTAAACTAAGAAGAAAAAAGTTTGTAAGTAAATGCAATGAAATGGAATCTCATCAAGTAAAAGAGCTTCGGCTAAGTGGTCCTCATGCTCTTCTCCTTCTCCCAAATGCTATCACCTTTATTTTCACTCCATTAAACCTTAACTAGCTTTACCGTCTTTCTCGTAAACTATTTCTTACTTTGCTCGACTATACGGATGAGCCAAGAGATCTAGATGCTTCATGTTCAACTTAAATATTATCCTATTAATCTGGTACAACAATCACATCTAAGTTGTGCACAAGCTTCATAAGATGCAAAACATGAAATATGTTGTGCATTAGGCCATCTTCTGAGTAAGTCAGCTCTAAATGCAAGGTTCTTAATCCTCTTGAGTTTCAGAAAAGGTACTACAAATCTCAGTGCTGACTTTCCCTTCCAAATAGAATTGTATTCTTCAATAAAGAAATCTTTACAAATACCATATCAACAATAGTGAACTTTAAATCATATCTTCTCTTATCAATGTAATTCTTCTGATGTTATGTGCAACTTAGACTCAATATCAAATGATCTTAGTTTACTCCGATGTCTCTCTAATCATGTATGACCCAAGTATTTGTTTCTCACCGCTTCAGTAACGACCCTGACTCGACCTTCGATAATCGGCACCGAATACGACACTCGTATTCAAATGCCGCAGATCGAAACGTCGAATCTGGTTCGTCAGAGCTTATAACACATTAAGTACAACACAGCGGAAGAAATGAATAATACATTTGATATACAACGTTTGATACAATATCCAGGTACAACTGAATGATACAATAGATATCGATATACATCAGAGATATGGTACAAGACAATAGTAGTCGAAAGAAAAGATAACACTAATAGTGGAACAAAATCTTCAATATGGTCTTCAAGAAAGAAGTCCAGTATCGGTAATCTCCATCTCTAAGGCACCAACCCTGAAGTAGCTTGAACTCCCAATCAAAATGAAGTGAAGCAACTCGATCCAAATACGATAGCCAAATCCTAAGGCAGAAAGCTATCGAATCTACACCTATTGTTGATTATCTAAAAAACCCAACTCTAGACTGCCCGTGTGGGAAAATAGCAGGCACCCAGAGTTTAGGAAAGGAACAATAAACTCTTGGTCAGTCGTGGGACTGGTATGAGCAAACAAAACAGTTTATCTTTTAAAACAAACAACAAAAGAATTTAAAATAAATCCGCAATGCTTTTTAGAAAATGAAACTACCATAAGGCCTCCCGACACACACATAATGCAATCACACACTTGGGGGAGATTTCCCCTTATGATAGTCAAATATGCTTAATACGAGAAAAATTCATTGATATTATTACTAGTGCATAGTGGAAAACCTTTCGAAAGTATAATATTAATCCTAGCCAGCATAGGTACCATGATACTATGCCTACTATAGCTGCCATGTTAAATGGAAGGTTCTACAACTAAAACCGTACAAAGCGCGTATTTAAGATTGGATTTTCCAACAAATGGTCAGGCTAAGGAAGTTCTTACTGCCACATGGGTACGCCTCTGTCGGGATGTCCCGAGAACCTAACCGGATCTCTGCCAACACAAGGCCAGGTTACCTCTGTAACTAGGTAACTACTACTCGAGCATGCCATCCCCCGGTCCTTTGGGACCTTTATCTAAGGTACCTCTAATCCAACAACCACAAAGCAATCACAAAGTAATAGATTTGCAGTGTCCACATGAGTGAAGTATCTGGGCTCCATACCATGATACCACCCTTTCCAACAGGGAATGACAAACCTTAAAGGGCGCGACCCTCATAACCTTGCCGCATCTTTCCTGTTTCGACCATTTCCGGGGTGTGAGGTCCTGATGTAGTCTCGTCCACAAAGCTACGCTTTATATAAAAGCCATACTTTGATCAACAAATGATACACGACAGCACTCAGCATGCCACACAACCAAATTTGGGAGTATACCACTGATAAATATCAACTACATAACCTCTGAGCTCGTACGTCTCAGAGAAGGGTGTTAAGCTAAGAGAATAAATTCTCCGCCACTAAGCAGAAATGTATTTGATAAAGATCAGTTAATATCTCAAAGTGTAGTGTCAGACATACAACCATACAAGTCTGTTCCGGGTTCGAACAGGAACCGAAGGCACTTCCGAAGAAGCCCTTGCAATTCGGGTATCCACAATCCCGATCGGACTTCCCATCACTTATGGAATCTCTATACCATAGCTACTCGGTGCAAAGACAATTGATAGGTTATCCTATCGTTCCCGCAAATACCTGGTCTTCAACACCGGTCTTCAAATGTAATCCATAACGTCATGTCACTATTCGGAATGGGTTATATGACACAAGGTCCTCTCCCAACTAAACCGAATAGTGAGCGCAATATTTTAAAAATATTTGGATATGGGATTTCAGTTTAAGTCACAACTTAAAAATCCAAAGCTTTTCTTTCAAATGGTTGAACAAATTACTATTTCAAATCCTTTAACAAAAAGATTCGTTTCACAAGTTCACCTAGTTTCACAAAGATCTATTCAACAATTTCCATTTCAATTGGATTAACTCATACAATCTTTAAATCAAGGATTTATAGCTTTTAAAAAACGCTTCCAAAGATTTATTCATAACTTGAAAATCCATTTTTCATTTTAGACCCGAAATCCTTTTAACACAAATTGGTGGTTCATTTCTTATATGAAAGCCTTTATTATTTGGAAACAAATAGTTTTCGTCTCAGAAAAATCCGATTTCATTTGTACAAGTTAAATCTCTGGGTTAAATTTAAATTCCCAAAACATCAATTTTAAAATGGTTTACAACCCATATAAACCCATTTATAAGTTGAATAACCTTTTTAAACCCTAGTTTCCAAATCATAGAATTCAATTTCAAATATTGAATTCAAATTTAAATCAAATTAATTAAATTTCAAAACTCAATCAAGTTATTCAAAATAACTTTTATTTTTGAAATTCATTTTCAAAAGATTTCAATTCTAATTCCGAAACTATTTTGGATTCAAAAATTCAATCTTTAAAACTATTTCAAAATCTGTGACTTAACCCATTTCCACGTGCAATCCATTTTTGTGTGTGTATAAGTGTGGTCCAGGGGTTTTACACAATAAAAGTGCTACATCATCAATCAACACAGATTCAAATACAGCAATATATTTGATAAGCGGTATAAATTATAACACTTATATTTGATAAGCGGTATAAACCACAATGCTTATCTTTTATTCACAGACCACAAATATATATCACAGATAATAAACTACATCAAACACAACTCATATCAAAACAGAACATATCCGGGTATCAAAAAATTCAATCATCCAATAGAATCCAAACATTCGTAAGTAAAGTCAATTAATCATATAATTAACTTAAATTAGATTAGTCACTAATCCTGGTTAATTAATATTAGTGAATTACAAATCACTTGATTAATTACCCTTTTATCATTTATTTATTAACCATTAATAACAATTTAATTAACCTTTAATTATAATTCATCAACTTTTAATTCTTAAAAATTAACCTTAAATTATTTAACTCACCTTTAATTAATTATCCTAAATTAATTTATTCCCAATTAACTATCATTCTTCACTAATTAATTAAACTTTAAATTAATTAATTATCCTTAAATTAATTACCTTAATTGATCACTATTTAATTAATTACCATTTAATTAATTATCCTTTGTTAATTTCACTAAGGAATTAGTTTTTATTTAATTACACAAAGTAATTATCTTCTATTTAATTATACAAGGTAATTATCTTTAATCTACTCTCATAAATAAATTTATCCTTTACTAATTAAAGGCAAATCATTTATCTAAATTAATTACTTTAATTATTATGTAAATCTTTATTACTAACCCTTGTAGTTAGTTATCGTTAACCAATCAGCTTAATCCTTTAAATTAATTAACCTTCAAAAACATCACTTCTCAATTAAATCCTTAATCACCTTATTAGGTTTATTTGACATAAACTTTAAAAAAAAGGTTACATATATATTGCAAAACACCTTAATGTTCAAAGTAATTTTATTTTAAAACCATTAATTAATTCCAAGATTGAATAAAAATTTATTATTTTGAACACAAGTAGTTTTAAGAAAATTATTAAGTAAAAACTGATTTATTTTAAAATTTTAAAACTGTTTTTATAGTAAAATCGACAGACTCGACCTATTCTTTCTTTTACCCGGCCTTTCTTCGAGCCTTCCCCCATTTTACCCTTGCAATTTTTTCTGTTCAAACTTAAAAAAAATTGTTTAAGTACTAAAATGTTTAACCAGTATGCTCACAAAGTTCCCTGAGTCGTACTCGAGTCACGCCACCACTTCCCCGAGCCCAAACTCGAGAATCACGCGAACAACCCAAACCTGCTTCTTCTTCCACACTTCGCAAACCCAGATACATACTATCACGCGTGCATGTGCACCAAGATTTTGACCATCTTTGGTTGCCGCCGAGGCCACCCACACATCACGTTGACCTCCTCTACCAATCTCAACCACCCATCTCCGGTGACCACATCAGAAACGAAATTCGACAACTTAGACCGCTACCTAGAATTGAACCACCATTAGGAAATTGCCTCGCGCCACCGCCCTAAACCATCAGAGACCACGAAAATTTGTCCAGAGCTATGCCAACACCTCACACGACTAACCCCACCGGAGCGATCAAATAAAAATCTCTTACGAGAACGCGTTTCCACCGAGAATCCCATCAACCAGAAACTACTGTCGAACCCTAGATCGACCAATTCCTATCGCCACAACGCCTTATAAACTCAATTCATATTTTTCTCAAATTTTACAATCATTCCAGCATCTCTGGAAACAAATCCCAAGCCTTAATTCATTCGCGAATGCTGATAATTTACAAATTACCCAAATCTGTTCAACTATGAGTATCTCGATGCATACTTCTTTTAAAATCATGATTTCTGCATCGAAATTCATCATTTCCAGATATAAATCTAGCCATATAGTTAGAACTAAAAATTAGAATATTTTATTTTCTGACTTTAATTTACTCTTAACTGTAATTCTTATTTTTTATTGATAAAGTTCCTTAATATAAACACTTGAGTTTATTTTTAAAGTTAGTATTATAGTCTTGCCTTCATTTCCTATTTTAAATCAAAGTCTGAAATTGATTGAATGAAGAGCAGTTTAAATTTTTCTTGGTGAAACCTATGTTTGAGCTTCAACAGAACAATCACATGTATGCGTATACATACATTCAGTCATACAAACAAATAAACAGTAAACAATTTGCACAGCATCACCAAACAATCATCACAATATCAATTTATAGATCTAAGGTTCTGATTTAAAGGGTTGCTCACCTGGATATGGATAAGGAAGAAAAGTAGAGACAGAGAACAGAAGCATCTATTTTTGTGAGAACTGGAATGAAAAGATTTGATCCTAGAATTTTCTTCTTTAATTTTGTTTAAAGCTTAGACCTGCAACTTAGATTGATACAGTTGCATTAAATCTTTGCTTTGTTACTGATTACAACATCAAATTCAAATTTTAAAAAGAAATTTACTTGCCTTTAGTTTTTTTTCTTTTAAGAGAATTTGCGTATCTCTGGCCAAAAACTGTAGCACTGTTTCTTTTTTTTTCTTCATAAATCTGCAGTTTTTTGTATTTGTGTTAAAAATTGATTTTAAAATTACAAATTCATTAAACTTTAAAGTTAAAAACTTACCTAAGATTGATCTTGCACTTGCTTTTCCTTTGTTTTACCAGGTTTTAGGATTTTGAACAGAGAAGCACTTGCATGCCTTAGGTTTACTTTGATTTTTTTTAATTGAATCCATAATTGTTTGATCTGAGTTGAATCAGCTGCCTTGCTTGAGATTTCCAGTTCTCTTCCTTTCTGTTTTGATCCTATTTGTTTCCAGATTTGTTTAACTGGTTTTAGTTTTCAGGTTTTGAGAAATGAAGATGATGATCACCCTTTTGATGATTTTTTTCTATTTATTTTTTTCTTTGGGGGTTGAGATTTGAGATACTCAATCCTTTTTACTATACTTTTCAAATTTGGTGAGAAGTTATAGGATTTGAATATGGGGAGATGGAAAGTGTCCTATAATTTTTAATCCTATTATTTTATTCAAGCAATTATATTGGGTGCCATTTGTAAAAAGAATTGATTATGAGATCTAATGTATGTTGATTGCTTTACTTCATCTCTTCTGTATATGTTTATCATTTGTAATTTTCAAGGATAAAAGAATTTTTTTTTAATAAATTTTTATATCATATTTATTTTATAAATGAACATACCCCTTTCTTACTTAATCTTTATATTTACATTATATAAAATATAAATCGCACCTTAATGATTTTCAAAAACCAAATATATTTTTTCTAAAAATTTATTTAAATTTAGATTCAAATTTCCAATTCACTTGAATTAAAAATCTATTTATGTCTATTTATATGTTCATACATATAATTATGCAATTTAAATTCAAATTCAATGTTTGCATTTGTGAAATGTTTATGTGTTCTTTTATATTTGTATTTACACAAACAAAATTTTATCTCAATTAATTTTCACATTGCAACCTTTAATTTTGTTCAACATATTTATACACTCATATATTTATACAATTTACATTCATACATTTTTTATTATTTATCTTTTTTGTACAACTTTATAAAAAGAAAAGAATGATTTAAATATTTTGATTTCATATTAACAAACGGTCACATTTATTTATATAAGAGAATTAAATCTTAAAAATAAATCTTTTGAAATTTGTTACATCTCCCACATATTAATATAATTAAAAATTTAGAAAAGAAACTGTCATTATCGTTTTATTAATCTCAAAGCTTTTAATTTCTATTTTATTTCTAATACATTTTATTTTGAAATTCAATATTTGTTTATAAAATACTTATTCTCATATTTTCAATCAAATTTCTATTTATTCCTAACACATTTATTTTTTCCTAAATCCAATATTTATTTGTAAGATACTTATGCTTAAATTTCAAATTAAATTTCTATTTATAATCAAAAATTATTTATTTATTCTAGAAATCTCTAATTAATTCACAATTTATTTTCAAAAAATAAATTTAATTGCCAAATTAAACTCGGTGAATTTTCAGGAATGTTACAGATTCCCCCTCCCCCCCAAGAAAAATTTCATCCCCAAAATTTGCAAGGCAGACGAGAAGGAATAGATGATAGATTAAGAAATGATTGACCAGATCAGATTGAAATATTTATTCTGCATTTGGTTTACCAAATCAGAATATCTACAATATGAGAACAAACTCATACAATTATTTCACAAGATATTTGGGTCCACCGGTCTACGAATATGCAAGGGCAGTTCGAAGGGATAACTAATCGTTCGTAGAATATATCGGACCCCAGAGAATAGATAGATGGATAGATTCAATCTTATATGATTTCTCAAACAGCAGGTATGGATCCCAAGCTCAAGTCCGAATACTCCAAAGTATATACCAATTTGTCCCTCTTCGGACTTCAGTCTACACAAGAAATTTCAATAGAATTTCAAATTTGATCTAAATCGATATCGTTTTATTGATTCAATTCAAATTTAGCCTTATATTTGTTAACCAATTTTATTTAATTTAAAATTTCAAATTCATTAAAGTTTAAATGGAAAACTAATAAGAAACCGATGAAGATATGAAGTAAGGATTTTTCTATAACGATTCGTAGGGCCACAATCACATCGGAGCTTCTTTCTGAAGCTGTCACAAAGATATCAAAATAATTTTGGAATCGAATCAAAGGAGATTGATAGAGAAAATTTGTTTCTGCTATTGCAGGGTATTGACCATGTAATGGTGCTCCCCTATCCCCTATCTCGTCCTCTTCTCGTACTCAAACTTATTATCAGTGGATAGTAAGAGAATTTACTAAGGCATACGAATGGATATCTTAGGGATATACTCATTCTAGGGTATACTTCACCCTATCCCTAATGAGCTACTTAATGTGTTATACTCCTGAGATAAAGTTTTCAACCTTCAGCTCTGATAACAGAAGTAACGACCCTGACTCGACCTTCGAAAACCGGCACCGAATACGGCACTCGTATTCAAATGCCACAGATCTAAACGTCGAATCTGGTTCGCCGGAGCTTATAACACATTAAGTACAACACAGCGGAAGAAATGAATAATACATTTGATACAATATCCAGATACAACTGAATGATACAATAGATATCGATATACATCAGAGATATGATACAAGACAATAGCAGTGGAAAGAAAAGATAACACTAACAGCGGAACAAAATCTCCAATATGGTCTTCAAGAAAGAACTTCAGTATCAGTAATCTCCATCTCCAAGGCACCAACCCAGAAGTAGCTCTGATACCAACTGTAACGACCCAAAATTTTCGAACCCGAAAATTTCAGATAGTTATGAAAAAGAAGAAAGAGATAGAAGAAGAAGACAAAAACACCAACATCTCACATTCGCAGCGGATAAAATATAATAATAAATAATAACAGTTTACAAAGAATAATATTCTGTCGATTACATTTTAATACATCAGAGTTACACATATATTCAAACACTGGACATATACAAATCAACATGTCTTAGATTTACAATAATATAATACAGCGGAAATACTCTACACGTTCCTGCTATCCAGCTCACCTCTTGAGCTCCAGAACGTCCCTTCCTGAAAATCTGTAATACTTGGTCTGACCCGAGCATTACACCAAATTAACACCCGGGTCAGGCTGGAAACCAGCGTAAGTAAACCCATCTAACATGGAATACAAAGCATATGACTTATATAAAACCCGGGGTAACTCGAATCAATTCACAAGTTCACAATATGTTATGGACATCACTTATTTCACAAATATGTTTTCTAATTACCGAATTCAAATTAATAGCCCAATTCACTTAAATCATTTCATTCCAGCCAATAGATTTTACATGTCAATCTATAAACATTCGAAGTGGTTTTTGGGTATTTCCTAATACCCGACCCCGGTCTCTTCGAGTATCATGTCATCCTAACCCAAGTTATCCAAATGAAATACACAATATTTCATATCAGAGGTATCAGCTCACTCAAAACATCCAATACCATTCAATCATCCATAAGCAAAACTCGATCGTTACCAAAATTAATTTAAATAATTCTAATTGTATTTCAAACCTCAATCACTTAGATTCCTTCACTTGTGATTAATTAATTTCAAATCAATTAATCAATCATCCCTTCGTTATTCATCTTAATTTATCTACTTGGATTAATTATTCTTCAATTTCATTCAAGAGATTATCATTAATTAGCTTCACAATATTTAATATTCTTAACCAAAATCATTAAGTAATCTTAATTACTTCATTAATTAATTAACTATATTAATTACATTAATTCTTAATTTCTTATATTAATTAATTTCTCATAAGTCATTATTTATTGAAAGTGAATAAAAATTTGAATCTTCAATTCTAAGCTGATTAAAAATATTTCAAAGGCTTGTAAAATCCATATTGATAATACTGAAGATATTAGAAGCTTCAGAATCGAATTAGAAAACTGTTTTGATCAGTTTTGAATTTTATCGTTTGAACCGATATTTAAAAATAGTCTTCCGAGGCACAGTCTCGGAATTCGACGAAACCAGTTCCATTGGGTCCGGAATATTGAATTATTTCCCGATTTCAAATTTCGAATTTTTCGGAGTTGATATGTGAACACGCAGTGAGAAAACGCATTGAAATTTAAACGAATTCAATTTAAATTTAAAAAATGTAATTGGTTAAGATCAAATCAACTTCAGCCACCCTACTTTATTTTAAAACAGGCCTATTCCCTGCAAAGGAAGAAACCACGTTCTCTTGTCTTCCCCGTACCCTATCTCCTCTTCCATTTTCAGATACGCAGCCGAGATTCTCGTTTGAAAAAAAAAACGCATCGTTGTTTATTTTATAATGGCTGGTACATCTCACTGTCTCGTTCGATTTTAAAGAGAATAAAAACAATGGCCGATCCCCTCTTTCCCTTATCCTCACTTTCGTTCGAACGAACGATGTTCTTCCCCCTCTTTTGGCCTTTAGTTTCAATAAAAAAAAAAGAGGAGGCAGCCTACTTCCTAATCAAAAATCGAGGGTCGTGGGTGAATTAAACTCGGAGCGGCGGCTTGGCGCACTGCCTCGCGCACGCAGGGGGTCGCGCGTGTGAGTGGGCACCATCGTGATCGATTCGCGATTCCTCAAGGCGGCGGCGGCGCTGGGGTTTAGGCGAACGTGAGGGAGGCGCGACTTCGATCAGGTTGGAGGGTGGAGCGCGAGGTAGCGACGCTCGTTCGGCAGCGTCGAGTTTCATTTTTAGGGTTTTGGGAAGCTCGGTAGCTCGCGATGGTGGGTTTGGCATCGCGTTCGATCGGTGCAGGGCTGAGGTCGGCAGATCGTTCGTGACAAGGTATAAAATTTACCTTAAATTTTATTTTTAAATAAAAGTTAAATTAGTTAAAAAGTGAGAAGTAATTTTACTGCAGATAGGTTTTTGGAGTTTTATTATATAGGAATTTTAAATACGAGAGGTTTATATAAAAGATAAAGATATAGGGATTTTTAATGTTGAGTTTATATAAATTAGATTTTTATCTATATGAGTTATTTTGTAAATATACATATGTATAGGTATTTATTAAAGAGGAAATTAGTTTTAAATTTAATTTTTAGTTAAATGAAATCATTAAAAGAAGTTATTTGAAATTTAAAAGAAATTGATTTAAAGATATTAATTTAAAGTAAAATAATTAGTTAAAATAAATTTATTAAAGGAGAATTGGTTTAAATAAAACTATTAATTAATTAAACAATCAAGAATGAAAATTGAATAGTTCGATTTGATTCGAATATTAATAAATTATATAATTATTTATACTAGGTCAAAATCTGTAAAGGAACGATCTGGTTTGGAATGGACTGCAAAATAAAAGCTAAGGTGAGAACTTCTCACTCAAAGGGGTATTTAAATTTTAAATAGTTATATTTAAAATTTGTTGATTGATGGATTGTTGTTTAATTGTGATATTAGATATAGTAGGATATATATCTATATATAGCAATATATATATATATATTGGCATATGTATATATTGCAGTTGATTGATTTCCCGCATTGTATAGCGGATGAGACCCTATTGCGCCGTTAGTAAGCGGATAATATTTTATAAATCCCATATACCGCGATATTCCACCTTGAAGTGGAATTGGTATTGTGCTAACATCTGTGGATGCAGGGAAACAGGTTGGAGGGATCCAACTGCATTCCTCACAAATATTTATATGATTATAGATATTGTGTGATTATTGATTATCATATCGATATATGATATTTGTGTCGTGATTGACTATTCGATGCTATTGCATCATCGGATTCATTTTTAAAGTTAAAAATAACGATTTTGAATTTAAAAGGGTTTTTAAAGTGATTTTTCAAAGAATATGTTTTATTAAATTTTTGTATTGATTCATTTTAAAATAAATAAACTTATAAATTTTTATGTTATAAAAAATTAACATTTTTAGGAAATATGACAGAAAGGTAATTTTTAAAATACATAGATTTTTATAAAATAGTTAAATTGGGATTTTGGACAAATTTTATTATCGGTTTATATAAAAGATTTTATAAATGGATATTTGTGAATTAAATTTATTGGGATTCTAAAACGGGTTTATAAAGTGTTGAGTTGATGTATAAAATGAATTTCATTAAAATTTATAGATTTATAAGTTTTGAAAGTTATCAAATGAATAGATGTTGAAAATAAAAGTTTTATAGGAAATTAACTTATAAACTGGCTTTTGGGCATTTAAATGGGATACTGATAGAAACAGTTAATAAAAGATTTTTTTTTATAAGTTGAAATTGAAAGAAAATATATAAAGAAATCTTATGAGTAATAAGATTTAAAAATTTGTGAAGTTCAAAGGAACGATTTGGTAAATAAATAATATTATAAGTATTCAACTTATAATATAGATTTTGGTTTATAATTGGGTTATATAAATTGAATTGGATTTAATAAAAGAGATTAGTAAATTGAAGTTCATAAATAGAGATGGAATTTATAAACATTGTTATCAATTCGGAAATAAATGGAATTTGATAAATTGAATATAGAATTTGTTAAAGGAGTTATATTCACGTTTTTGAAGAGTGAATATATCGTTAAATAAAGTGGATATCTTTTGGGAAAAGGATGTTTTAAATAGAATTTAAAACGATTTAAAGATGTTTTAAAATGCATCAAGTATCGAAACATAGATTTCAACATTCATTGTTGAAATAGACGTTTTCGAGAAATAGAAGGAAAGGAAGTCGTAGATTTCAACATTCATTGTTGAAATAGACGTTTTCGAGGAAAAGAAGGAAATGGTAGACTATAACACTGTTGTTATAGTAAATGATTTCCGAAAGGAAATACTTTGTATAGTATTGGGATTTATATATATCTATTTTAAATTTTGAATCCCTATACTAGTGATTTTGGGTCGTCGTAACGATGTTTTACGCAACATTCGTTTTGACCCATGTAAATGTGAATAAAAGAACGTTTTTCCTTAAGGAATGAAAAAATATACTTAACTATGGTTTAAGTATACCGAATATTTTCAAATTGTAAAAAAATAAATAATATTTGTGAATCACTTACTTTTAAATAAGTATGGAAATGTTTTTCCAATATGAAATGGAACGTTTTTGAGAATTTATATTTTTTTGAAGATAAATTGGAATTGAATATTTGAAATCTATTGAAAAATGTAGATCAGTAGATATTTTGAAATATAAATTTACTGTGGAATTTATAAATGGAAGGGAAAATTGGTTTCAAAATAAACGTTGTTTATTTTTGAAGTGTGGAAATTTTATATCTTGTAAAGATATTATATTTTGGGAAATCAAATAATTTGGAAAACTATTTGGAATCTGGTGATGTGGCGCATCTTTATTGATAGTTAAATAAACGACTATCAATATTTACCTTTAAATAGGTATTTGTTGTGATTGTTTGATTTGGATGCGACAATTATTTTTAAATAAGCGCTCACTATTCGGGTTATCCGGGAAAGGACCATGGGGTCGTATAACCCACTCCGAATATGTGATACGTCGTTATGAATTGCATTTGAAGACCGGTGTTGAAGACCGGATATTTGTGAAAACGGATGGATTACCTTCGAGTTACTCTGCATCGGCTGATCTCCGATATAGAGGTTTTATCACCCTTAGTGACGGGTTGTCCGGACGTGATTAATGAATATCCGGATTGCAAGGGCTTCTTTGTAAGTGCCTTCGGTTCTGTTCAATCCCGGAACAGACTTGTATGGATTGTATGTCTGACGTTACAATTTGAGATGTAAAGCTGGTTTCTATCAAATATATTTCAGTTGGTGGCGGAGAATTTATTCTCTTAGCTTAACACCCTTCTCTAAGACGTACGAGCTCAGAGGTTATATAGTTGATGGTTACTAGTGATACATTCTCGAATTGGTAATGTGGCATACTGAGTGATGCTGTGAAATGATCATTGGTTGATCGTTTGTGATAGGCTCATTTGTTTGATCGTTTATATTGATGATCATTGCTTTGATCATTTGTGACCCAAGGCATGGCTTTGTACCAAAGTGTAGCTTTGTGGACGAGACTTCATCGAGCCTCACACCCCGGAAATGGTCAAAACAGGAAAGATGCGGCAAGGTTATTAGGGGGTAGCACCCCTTTAGTGTATGTCATTCCTTCTGGATAGAGGTGGTATCATGGTATGGAGCCCAAATACTTAACCTATGTGGTTACTGCAAATTTATTACTTTGTGGTTGTTGGAAATCGGGGATCCTCGGATATAGATCGGTTACGATCGGGGAATGACATATTCGTGTCAGTTGTTACCCAGTTAGGGGTAATCCGGCCTTGTGTTGGCAGAGATCCGACTAGGTTCTCCGGACGTCATTCCAGAGGCGTTTCCATGTGGCAATGGGAAGTTCCTTGGCCTGACCATTTGTTGGAAATCCAAAGAAACAATACGCACCTTGTACGGTTTTAGTTGTAGAACCTGCCATTTAATATGGTAGCTATAGCGGGCATAATATAATGGTACCTATGCTGGCTAAGATTTATATTCTACTTTCGAAAAGTTTTCTACGCTATGCACTAATAATAATATCAAAAATGTTTTGATTTTGCGTCGTAAGCATCTTTGACTATCATAAGGAGAAACCTCCTCCAAGTCTGCGTTTGCATTGTGTGTGTGGCGGGAGACCTTATGGTAGTTTCATTTTCAAAAAGCATTGCAAATTTTGTTTTAAAATTTCTCCTGTTCTTTGTTTAAAAGATAAATAACTGTTTTAAGTTCTCACACTAGTCGCATGACTGACCTGGAGTTTATTGTTCCCTTCCTAAACTCTGGGTGCCCACCAATTTCTACACGGGCAGTCTAGAGTTAGGTTATCAGGCCATTCTGTATTCAGGTGTTGCTACAGATATCTGGAGGCGAGCTAGATGGCGTAGTATATTATATTGTATATAGTATTTATTTTCCGCTGTTTGTTTGTTGTAAACTCTGATAATGAATGTAATGTGGTGTAATGTATAAAATATTCAGTTCTTTTGTTTTAATGAATATTCATTTTTCTATTATATGTTGTTCCGCTGCGATGGTTAGATTCTGATATTGTTCTTTCTGTTGTTCTGTTGTTGTTCTTTTCTTTCTTCTTCTCTCTTTTTCTCTCTCCTTCTACCTCTTCCTTCTTCTTCAACCATAACTTTTCGGTTTTTCGGCAACGAAAAATCGCAAACGTTACATTTGGTATCAGAGCATATGGTTAAGTGACAACCTGCTCTGTTGGGTGTTACTCATTAGAGATAAAGTCAGTAGTACTCTAGAATGAGTGTGAGTGTAATAATAGATATGAGTGCGTATTTGTTAGTGAATATAAAATTTGTTTTATATTGTGATGATTGGTTTATTGAGTGGCATATGAACCTTCGTCGGCACAGTCTGTACAACTGGATCGAAGGGGTTTCTTAACCCTTGAATAGAACAATTCGACACAGTATTGTTTAAAAAAAAAATTGGGTAAATGAAATAATTTTGCCCAAAACTATTTTTGTAGATAAAGAAAATTATCTTTATAAATTATTGTAATATATGGTTGCTTGGATGTTAGGAATTGATAATATTAAACTATTACCATAGAAATTGAATAAGAAATTGAAATCATAACTTCAAAGATAAGAAAATGAAATCCATATACAAATGAAATTTGTGAATGTAAATTATAAATGTGACTTATAATTGGAAATAGAATTCCAGAGAAGTTTTTGGAAATGTTTTTGAAAGAATTTGGAAATTTTAGAAATTAAATTCCTTTTTGATTTGAAAATGAATTTCAAAGGTTTTTGGAAAATTGTTTTGAAGGAATGAAAAGCTCTAAACTTTTTTGGTCGCTGGAAAATAATTCCGATGATGATTGCAACATCATCGGTGTTCATTTTCGGGTTTCCAAAAGAGGTATTGCTGTTAAATTGTTTTAATATGGAATTTGATTGGAAAATTTTGGTTTGGGTTTGAAAATTTAAAAGAAAATTGAATTGATTTCAAAAATGGTTTTGAAAGGTTGAAAGGACTCTGGAATCCTATTTTTAAATATTTATGGGAATAATAAATGAGTCGAAATCTTATACAATTTGAATCTTGATAGAATAAATTTAACCTAAAGGATGGAGTTAAATTAAAGAAGTATAAGTGAACCAATATAAAAAAAAAATCCAAGTAGTAATTGTTGAATGTAAGTTGTATAACTTATAAAATGTGAAAATAAAGTGAAACCAGAAGATAGGTGGTTAAACAATTTTTGTTAAGCAAAATGAGATATGAACTTGGATAAGGTGATGAATTTGACTTAAGTAAAAGTTAAATGAAATAGAATTTGAAATAAAATTAGTAAGCTAAACTAATTGAAGGGATGAAAGTAAATATGATTTGTAAATGAATTGAATTAAATGAAAATGGAAATGAAATTGATATAAATTGAGTTAGAATCAATTCAAAATTGTTATGAGTTCTATAAATTGAAATGAGCTTGGGAACTTAGGAGAATTCAAATTAGAATTGAATTTAACTTGGATAAAAGTAAATTTGAGAATTTAATCTAATGAACTCAATAAGTTGAGATAAAATAAAACGGTGGATAAACAAATGAAGCTACATTCGTAAATAAATGAAATTGGAAATTGTTTACAAGGAAATGAACTTGAGTTTGAAGTGAAATAGCTTAAGTAAATTCAAGATGAATATGAATATGGAAATTGAAATGCAAAATTGAATGGAAATGAATGTATAACTTCAATAGTAAAGCTAAAGATGATATGAGAAGTATATATTGAAAATTTTGCAATACAATTGGCAAAATGGTTTGAATATTGTAGTTGGATATTATGTATACTACTACTAGCAGGTTATACAGGTGTTATAAAGGAATTGGGATTTTGATTTCAAAGATAAAATTGAATTGCTCGACAAAAAGGTACGTATTTCAATTTTAGTATGGGATTTGATGATTTTCTTCTCCAGCCACTTGGCTTTCTCTTTTCTTTTTGATTCTGAGGGGCCGTGGTGCCATTTTGTAGTCGTACCGATCGAGCCACGCAAAGGAGACGCTGGCGAAATTTTTCGAAAATTTAGAGTGTTAGAAAAATTTTGAGAAATTTTGAAAGGTTGAAATTTAAATTTGAATTGTAAAAGAAACAATGTTGTTTGAAATCTATAATTGAAGTTGGAAAGCTAGTTGAAATGATAGTTAATCTTTAATAAAAAAATTTGTGTTAGAAAATTGATGAAACTAATTAGTTTTGTGAAAAATAATAAACGGTTTAGGATCATTCTCCTTAACTTGCAATTTCGGGACGAAATTCTTTTAAGGGGGGGGAAGGTTGTAACGACCCGGAATTTTGAACAATTTAAATTGAAAATATTTAATTAATTTTAAATATTTGAATGATGGTTTGACTTGAATTTCAAATTTTTAGAATGAATTTAGCGATTAAATTATAAAATTTAATCTATTGAAAGTGAATAAAAATTTGAATCTTCAATTCTAAGCCAATTAAAAATATTTCAAAGGCTTGTAAAATCCATATTGATAATACTGAAGATATTAGAAGCTTCAGAATCGAATTTGAAAACTGTTTTGATCAGTTTTGAATTTTATCGTTTGAATCCAAATTTAAAAATAGCCTTCCGAGGCACAGTCTCGGAATTCGACGAAACCAGTTCCATTGGGTCCGGAATATTGAATTATTGCCGGTTTCAAATTTCGTATTTTTCGAAGTTGATATGTGAACACGCGGTGAGAAAACGCATTGAAATTTAAACGAATTCAATTTAAATTTAAAAAAAAATAATTGGTCAAGATCAAATCAACTTCAGCCACCCTACTTTATTTTAAAACAGGCCTATTCCCTGCAAAGGAAGAAACCACGTTCTCTTGTCTCCCCCGTACCCTATCTCCTCTTCCATTTTCAGATACGCAGCCGAGATTCTCGTTTGAAGAAAAAAAACGCGTCGTTGTTTATTTTATAATGGCTGGTACATCTCACGGTCTCGTTCAATTTTAAAGAGAATAATAACGATGGCCGATCCCCTCTTTCCCTTATCCTCACTTTCGTTCGAACGAACGATGTTCTTCCTCCTCTTTCGGCCTTTAGTTTCAAAAAAAAAAGAAAAAAAAAAGAGGAGGCAGCCTACTTCCTAATCAAAAATCGAGGGTCGTGGGCGAATTAAACTCGGAGCGGAGGCTTGGCGCACTGCCTCGCGCACGCAGGGGGGTCGCGCGTGTAAGTGGGCACCATCGCGATCGATTCGCGATTCCTCAAGGCGGCGGCGGCGCTGGGGTTTGGGCGAACGCGAGGGAGGCGCGGGTTCGATCAGGTTGGAGGGTGGAGCGCGAGGTAGCGACGCTCGTTCAGCAGCGTCGAGTTTCATTTTTAGGGTTTTGGGAAGCTCGGTAGCTCGCAATGGTGGGTTTGGCATCGCGTTCGATCGGTGCAGTGCTAAGGTCGGCAGATCGTTCGTGACAAGGTATAAAATTTACCTTAAATTTTATTTTTAAATAAAAGTTAAATTAGTTAAAATGTGAGAAGTAATTTTACTGCAGATAGGTTTTTGGAGTTTTATTTATATAGGAATTTTAAATACGAGAGGTTTATATAAAAGATAAAGATATAGGGATTTTTAATGTTGAGTTTATATAAATTAGATTTTTATCTATACGAGTTATTTTGTAAATATACATATGTATAGGTATTTATTAAAGAGGAAATTAGTTTTAAATTTAATTTTTAGTTAAATGAAATCATTAAAAGAAGTTATTTGAAATTTAAAAGAAATTGATTTAAAGATATTAATTTAAAGTAATATAATTAGTTAAAATAAATTTATTAAAGGAGAATTAGTTTAAATAAAACTATTAATTAATTAAACAATCAAGAATGAAAATTGAATAGTTCGATTTGATTCGAATATTAATAAATTATATAATTATTTATACTAGGTCAAAATCTGTAAAGGAACGATCTGGTTTGGAATGGACTGCAAAATAAAAGCTAAGGTGAGAACTTCTCACTTAAAAGGGTATTTAAATTTTAAATAGCTATATTTAAAATTTGTTGATTGATGGATTGTTGTTTAATTGTGATATTAGATATAGTAGGATATATATCTATATATAGCAATATATATATATATTGGCATATTTATATATTGCAGTTGATTGATTTCCCACATTGTATAGCGGATGAGACCCTATTGCGCCATTAGTAAGCGGATAATATTTTATAAATCCCATATACCGCGATATTCCACCTTGAAGTGGAATTGGTATTGTGCTAACATCTGTGGATGCAGGGAAACAGGTTGGAGGGATCCAACTGGATTCCTCACAAATATTTATATGATTATAGATATTGTGTGATTATTGATTATCATATCGATATATGATATTTGTGCCGTGATTGACTATTCGATGCTGTTGCATCATCGGATTCATTTTTAAAGTTAAAAATAACGATTTTGAATTTAAAAGGGTTTTTAAAGTGATTTTTCAAAGAATATGTTTTATTAAATTTTTGTATTGATTCATTTTAAAATAAATAAACTTATAAATTTTTATGTTATAAATAATTAACATTTTTATGAAATATGACAGAAAGGTAATTTTTAAAATACATAGATTTTTATAAAATAGTTAAATTGGGATTTTGGATAAATTTTATTATCGGTTTATATAAAAGATTTTATAAATGGATATTTGTGAATTAAATTTATTGGGATTCTCAAACGGGTTTATAAAGTGTTGAGTTGATGTATAAAATGAATTTCATTAAAATTTATAGATTTATAAGTTGTGAAAGTTATCAAATGAATAGATGTTGAAAATAAAAGTTTTATAAGAAATTAACTTATAAACTGGCTTTTGGGCATTTAAATGGGATACTGATAGAAACAGTTAATAAAAGAATTTTTTTTTTATAAGTTGAAATTGAAAGAAAATATATAAAGAAATCTTATGAGTAATAAGATTTAAAAATTTGTGTAGTTCAAAGGAACGATTTGGTAAATAAATAATATTATAAGTATTCAACTTATAATATAGGTTTCGGTTTATAATTGGGTTATATAAATTAAATTGGATTTAATAAAAGAGATTAGTAAATTGAAGTTCATAAATAGAGATCGAATTTATAAACATTGTTATAAATTCAGAAATAAATGGAATTTGATAAATTGAATATAGAATTTGTTAAAGGAGTTATATTCACGTTTTTGAACAGTGAATATATCGTTAAATAAAATGGATATCTTTTGGGAAAAGTATGTTTTAAATAGAATTTAAAACGATTTAAAGATGTTTTAAAATGCATCAAGTATCGAAACATAGATTTCAACATTCATTGTTGAAAAAGACGTTTTCGAGAAATAGAAGGAAAGGAAGTCGTAGATTTCAACATTCATTGTTGAAATAGACGTTTTCGAGGAAAAGAAGGAAATGGTAGACTATAACACTGTTGTTATAGTAAATGATTTCCGAAAGGAAATACTTTGTATAGTATTGGGATTTATATATATCTATTTTAAATTTTGAATCCCTATACTAGTGATTTTGGGTCGTCGTAACGATGTTTTACGCAACATTCGTTTTGGCCCAAGTAAATGTGAATAAAAGAACGTTTTTCCTTAAGGAATGAAAAAATATACTTAACTATGGTTTAAGTATACCGAATATTTTCAAATTGTAAAAAAATAAATAATATTTGTGAATCACTTACTTTTAAATAAGTATGGAAATGTTTTCCAATATGAAATGGAACGTTTTTGAGAATTTATCTTTTTTTGAAGATAAATTGGAATTGAATATTTGAAATCTATTGAAAAATGTAGATCAGTAGATATTTTGAAATATAAATTTACTATGGAATTTATAAATGGAAGGGAAAATTGGTTTCAAAATAAACGTTGTTTATTTTTGAAGTGTGGAAATTTTATATCTTGTAAAGATATTATATTTTGGGAAATCAAATAATTTGGAAAACTATTTGGAATCTGGTGATGTTGCGCATCTTTATTGATAGTTAAATAACGACTATCAATATTTACCTTTAAATAGGTATTTGTTGTGATTGTTTGATTTGGATGCGACACTTATTTTTAAATAAGCGCTCACTATTCGGGTTATCCGGGAAAGGACCATGGGGTCGTATAACCCACTCCGAATATGTGATACGTCGTTATGAATTGCATTTGAAGACCGGTGTTGAAGACCGGATATTTGTGAAAACGGATGGATTACCGTCGAGTTACTCTGCATCGGCTGATCTCCAATATAGAGGTTTTATCACCCTTAGTGACGGGTTGTCCGGACGTGATTAATGAATATCCGGATTGCAAGGGCTTCTTTGTAAGTGCCTTCGGTTCTGTTCGATCCCGGAACAGACTTGTATGGATTGTATGTCTGACATTACAATTTGAGATGTAAAGCTGGTTTCTATCAAATATATTTCTGTTGGTGGCGGAGAATTTATTCTCTTAGCTTAACACCCTTCTCTGAGACGTACGAGCTCAGAGGTTATATAGTTGATGGTTACTAGTGATACATTCTCGAATTGGTAATGTGGCATACTAAGTGATGCTGTGAAATAATCATTGGTTGATCGTTTGTGATAGGATCATTTGTTTGATCGTTTATCTTGATGATCATTGCTTTGATCATTTGTGACCCAAGGCATGGCTTTGTACCAAAGCGTAGCTTTGTGGACGAGACTTCATCGAGCCTCACACCCCGGAAATGGTCAAAATAGGAAAGATGCGGCAAGGTTATTAGGGGGTAGCATCCCTTTAGTGTATGTCATTCCTTCTGGATAGAGGTGGTATCATGGTATGGAGCCCAGATACTTAACCTATGTGGTTACTGCAAATTTATTGCTTTGTGGTTGTTGGAAATCGGGGATCCTCGGATATAGATCGGTTACGATCGGGGAATGACATATTCGTGTCAGTTGTTACCCAGTTAGGGATAATCCGGCCTTGTGTTGGCAGAGATCCGGTTAGGTTCTCGGGACATCATTCCAGAGGCGTTTCCATGTGGCAATGGGAAGTTCCTTGGCCTGACCATTTGTTGGAAATCCAAAGAAACAATACGCGCCTTGTACGGTTTTAGTTATAGAACCTGCCATTTAATATGGTAGCTATAGCGGGCATAATATAATGGTACCTATGCTAGCTAAGATTTATATTCTACTTTTGAAAAGTTTTCTACACTATGCACTAATAATAATATCAAAAATGTTTTGATTTTGCGTAGTAAGCATCTTTGACTATCATAAGGAGAAACCACCTCCAAGTCTGCGTTTGCATTGTGTGTATGGCGGGAGACCTTATGGTAGTTTCATTTTCAAAAAGCATTGCGAATTTTCTTTTAAAATTTCTCATGTTCTTTGTTTAAAAGATAAATAACTGTTTTAAGTTCTCACACCAGTCACATGACTGACCTGGAGTTTATTGTTCCCTTCCTAAACTCTGGGTGCCCACCAATTTCTACACGGGCAGTCTAGAGTTAGGTTATCAGGTCATTCTGGATTCAGGTGTTGCTACAGATATCTGGAGGCGAGCTGGATGGCGTAGTATATTATATTGTATATTGTATTTCTTTTCCGTTGTTTGTTTGTTGTAAACTCTGATAATGAATGTAATGTGGTGTAATGTATAAAATATTCAGTTCTTTTGTTTTAATGAATATTCATTTATCAATTATATGTTGTTCCGCTGCGATGGTTAGATTCTGATATTGTTCTTTCTGTTGTTCTGTTGTTGTTCTTTTCTTTCTTCTTCTCTCTTTTTCTCTCTCCTTCTACCTCTTTCTTCTTCTTCAACCATAACTTTTCGGTTTTTCGGCAACGAAAAATCGCAAACGTTACAAATCTTAATTACTTCATCAATTAATTAACTATATTAATTACATTAATTCTTAATTACTTATATTAATTAATTTCTCATAAGTCATTATTTATTGAATTGATTTAATCTTAACTAATCAATCTCTATTTACATCATTGACTATATAAATTAATGATTTCTCATTTACATTTCAGTTTATTCTAATCTAATTTAATTACTCATTTTATAATGGAAGCTTAAAGGAATTTAAAACATTTTTAAATTCAATTTGGTTTACAATTGCTCTTCGACATTCAAGTTGTTAAAACACTTAATATTTTAAACCTTTATTTGTTAGATTTAACTTTGATTTAGAACTTTTTTAAAATCTCTACTTTACAATTTAACTCTAGTTTTTAAATATCACTTTTATTTCTTTCTAATTCATTTTTATTTTATTCTATAATTATTTCACTTTCAAAATTCCACCCTTATATTTCTTTAAAATCCAATTTTATATATTTCGATAACTCAGGGTACCAAAATATTCAAGCAAACCACATCATTCAATCTCCCAATTACCAATAATATCCATCACAGAATATCAATCACTCCGATATATATTATATACTGCCATACAAAATATAGCACATCAGAACAAACCAATCATTCAACCAATTATTTAAATTTAACCATTAAATTTAAATAGAAATCCAGAAGCGTGAGGTTTACTCACCTTTGATTTTGTTGTTTGCAATCCATTCCAATTCGATTTTGCCTTCACAGTTTAGACCTTGTATAAATATCATATAAATTACATAACACTTAAATTTTAAATCAAAAATTTATTGTCATTCACTTATTTAATTTAACTTATAAATTGACTTAAATTCTTAAACTAAAAATCACCTTAAACATATATTTTTAGTCCAGAAATTAAATAAGTTAATTGAAACAATTAATAAAATTTGATTTACCAATTATTTTATTCAAACAAATTTTCCCAAAAATAAGTAATTATTCCTCTTCTTTTGAAACCCATATACTAAAAATTAATTTATAGTTCTCAAAAAATCCAATTTTATATAAATATTCAACATTTAAAAATTTTCTTTCTAGCCTCTATATACATGTACTAAATAAAATAAACTCAACAGAACTGTTTTAAAATTTCTTTACGGTAACATAAAATCTCACATGTATATATTTATTCATTAATTAAATTAAATAAATTTAAATGCAGATACCTCACTGCCTTATGACTGCAGCTACTCAAAGGCGAGCCCCAAATCCATCACCTCTGCAGTTACTTCACCTATAGCCAAAACCCTTCAAACCAGAAACGACATCGCTACCCCCAACTCTACGTGCGTACGCACCTAGGCCGGTCGCGATTTTGAACGAGCCCTTCCATTCATCGCTTCCTTCACAAATCCCAAATCCCTAGCTTCGATTTGCCTCAAATTCGAGAGGCTCGGCCACTGCTCCACTCGAAAATGTCGCCTCGCCGAACTCGCACTACGAGGCCTCTCCACGTCGCACGAACGCGACCACGCACAAAGCCCTCCTCTATCTTCGATTGCCGACATCCTAGCTTTTTCGCAACTCCATCCCCCTTCCTATCGATGTCGCCTCGCCTTATCAGACACTGCAGGCGGCGATTTCTAAATGAGGCTCGAGCCTAGCGACTTCGGCTAAGCTTCTCGATCTCGAGCTCGAGTTCACCATCGCGATACGATACGTCCTGATTTCTTTCAGAAGGCATAGGAGAGGAAGTAGATGATTTTGTTTTAGGATAGGCCATTGATTTCCTTTCTTTTTTGAGTTCGATCTTCTGTTCGAAGTTAAGAGACGGGACGAGAATAAAATAGAGACGTGGGGAAGCTTCTTGAGTACGCGTTGATTATTATATGATTAAATATTGAAAATATCTCGTGTTGCACCGTGAAATTTCGAGCTCCTAATCAGACATGCCGACAGGCTTTTAGAAGGTTTTACCCACATTCTGAACACAATGGAACGTGTTTCGGAGGCTAATCTGATCGTATGCGCGAGTTACAAGAGAAAACGATCAAATTTAAATTAAATTGATTAAAATAGTTTCTCTGCATTTTGAGTTGCCAAGGTCAAACGACAACTTCGATTGCAACGAAAATTGAAATCCGATAATAACTAACTATTACGGATCCAATGGAACTGGTTTCATCAAAATTCGAGACTGTCCCTTGGAAGGCTATTTTTAATTATCGATTTAAACGATATATTATTAAAGTTGAACAAATCGCCTTTAAATTTAATTTCAACCATTCTATTATCTTCATTATCATCATTATATATTTTATAAGCCTTCAAATTATTTTAAACAGGCTTACAAATTTCAGATTCAACAATTTACCCAATTTCAATTATTAAATTCAATAATTAAACAATACAATTCAATGATTTAATTATCATGTAAATATTGATATCTTGAATTCGAGTTAAAATTAACTTTTAAATATTTTAAAATCAATTACCTATTCAAATTTTAAATTGTTAGAAATTCCAGGTCGTCACATTCCTCCCCCTTAAAAGAATTTCGTCCCCGAAATTACTAGTTAGGAGGAATGGACCAACACCCGTTCAACTTTTCCCCAAAACCAACAGTTCAACATCCTACCAACTATCTTTTATTAAAGACCCACTATCACCTCAACCAACTTCCTAAAACCTTCTATAGTTTTCAAGCAATACCCTTTCGCTCAATCATTTAAATTTCAATTTAAAACCAAATTTTGAATTATCAAAATTTTCCTAAAATTTTTCTAACTCCCTAAATTCTAAATTTTCGAAATTTTTTGCCAACGTCTCCTTTGCGCGGCTAGCTCGGTACAACTACAAAATGCCTCTACGGGCTCCCAAATTTCAAAAGAAAACAAAAAGCCAAGTGGCTAGATCAAAAACCTAATCCAATTTCATACAGAAATTTTAAATACATACCTTTTAGTCGGGCAATTCAAATTTATCTTCTGAAATCAAAACCAATTTTCTTTCCCTTTATAATACCTGCATATCTTACCTAGCAATAATATCCAGTCACAACCCTTTAAAATTATTTCACACATTTCCTTACAGAAGTTTTCACATATACTTCTATTCAAATTAGTTTTCCCCGTTTTCATATGAATTCAATTTATTTTCAATTTTGAATATTGAATTTTGTCTTTCATTTATAATTGATTCATATTAGTTTTCATCTACTAATTTACTTTAATTTCCAATTTGAAATCGTTTTGTTACTAACAAAATTTTTCCAAAAAATTTTCAAAAATTTTCTAACTTCCAAAATTTTCGAAAATTTTCGGCAGAGTCTCCTTTGTACGGAGTAGCTTTTGCAATTTGACAAGAGATATAAATATATATACATCGACCCACCCGGTCCGAAAAAAAATAGTTCATATTTTCTATTTTTATTGCGTAGGCCTACCTTTATTTAGCATTTTTAAGCAAGCGGCTTATTATTTTAGCAATTGGTGCAATCAAATCCAGCCAAACGGCCTTCAGGTACCTGTACTTACTCAATTTAAACATGTAAGTGCCATATATAGAAAATCTATTAGCATTTCACTTACTTTCAATAACTAAACACAAGCATTACATAAACAACAAGCACCAAACGCTTTCCATAAGCGATTTATATGTTTTAAAGTTAATTCAATTGCTTCCAACCAATTCACATGCCATTTCATTCAATTTTAATAGTTTACACTCAATTTCTTACATTCAATTTGTTTCTAATCCAAAGAAACTCATATTCACTTCAAATGATTCAAAAATCAATTTTGTTTGCTTCTATTAATTCGTAGAATTTCTTTACCTTCGTTTACGTCAAACGACAACTATATTTATGCAAAGTCGGCGATATTTGCTTAATAAAGTATCTATTTTAATTTATAACTACGTCAAATTAATTTCAACTCATTCTGTATTTAATTTCATTTCAAATTTATTCACCAACCATACATTTGCATTTCATTTCATCTCCACATCGTTTCTATTTTAAAACTATTCCATTGAGCTTGACAATACGCATTTCTTATATTAATATCCATTTTCCAAATAAATTTAACCCAAATCTTGATTTAGTGGTCTTCCATTCTGATAACCCAATTTCAGATTAAAACTTTGATTTAGTCTTTATTCAATCAGACTTCATCCATTTATTATTTAATTCAATTAACCCATTTATTCTCCCATTTCAGATTTTTAATTCACCTATTTAATTCATTTTCGAATTTATTTTATTTATACAAAAGCATTCTCAATTTATTTCTACTTACCTAGGTTTTGTTTGCAATTCAACCATTTCTATTATAATTCACCTTCATTTCATACGACAACACTTCTCTTATATCTAATTTACTTGCAAGTTTCATTAAATATTATTCATTTCACACATGAATTTTATTGTAATTCAAATCATCACTATTTCGATCCAACTCTATTTTATTTTTATTTTTACAACATCTCTTCTTATCCATTTCATTATCAAATCCAAGTCGAATTCTATTTAAAATTCGAATTCATTTCCAAACTCCGTTATTAACTTACAATCCATTTTATTTACCTGAGTTAAATTTTATTAACATACTTTATCAAATAACTATTTAGCTAATTAGCTTACTTCCAACTTCTAATTCAATATTCGATTTTATTACAAAAATTACTTCATTAAATTTTCCAGAGTTCAATTTTATTTTATAATTCCAGTTTGGATTTTCTTTTATTTCCCAAAATACCAACATTTTATTCTAAAATTTTAGAAAATCTTTTAAATTCACATAATACTATTAAGATAGCTTTTTATAAAAATACTTCTTATAACTCGATGTCTCAACCAGTCCATCCTTGTTCTCACAGAAATTCAGTCATATGTTGATCAGGCGAAGGATTGAAAATCTGTAAGTACTTGGTATACCCGTTTTCAACATCCAGTGAAAATACTTGGAAAATAATTTTATTGAAAATATAGGAAACAGTTTTTGAAAATAGAGGAAATTTCTTTGTTAGAATGCTTTGGAGATCATCACTCCCATCCATGGTCGCAGTTACATCCTGGGTTACGTTGCCATCGCAGCGAAAGTCCATGTAACTGTAGGCATTCCGCGCCCCTCGATTACGCTATGGAACCCACAACAGATCGCAGTTACATTCCAGGATTACGTTGCCATCACAGCAAAAGTCCATGTAACTGTTGGCTTTCAGCGGCACACACGACTTTCGCCGTCAAAATGAAACTTCTCCACTCCTACATAGGTCGCAGTCTACCGATATAAAATCATACGCAGACTATTGGCTCTCAGCGGCACACACGACTTTCGCTATGTTACCATAGGTCGCAGTCTACCGATATAAAATCAAACGTAGACCGTTGGCTCTCAGGGGCACACACGACTTTCGCTATGGTATACACTACTCATAATCCTCAGGAACTAGCTTTGTCCGGACTCCTCACATGATCAACTTATAACCCTCCCTTGGGGCTCAAGGCAGCACCACCCAGTGGCACTCCTGAGAAGTTCATTTCAAGGGAGCGCCTTTTTACCCAGAGCTATCATCAAAACACTTTATACTATACACATATAGTATCTTCAAATCATACACCTAGTATGATCTCATACAAAGCTCCTTTACACAAAATCGATTATCCCAAAATCGATAATTCTCAAACTAGGCTTTCCAAATTTCAATATTGATTTTACCCAAAAATCAAAAGCCTACTCAAATCCAAAGGTTCCCAAAACCTTTTCTCAAAATCCTCATAAGGTCCTTTATATGTATAAATATATATATATATATATATATATATATATATATATTTTAAACTTTGGATCATTTCAAACTTGTATAAAAATCCTTTTATACTTCAAACACCTTCAAAATCCTTTTCTTCTGGCTATAGATTTAACAAGGGGAGTTTTATCTTATATAACAAAGATATATAGCTTCATCTATTCAAAATCAAATATTCAAATTTGATTTCTCTTTCCAATATCAATTTCATTCAAAACTGTTTGATGCACACTTATCATCCGTACTCTATACCAATCTGATCGCTCACTCGATCACACAATTTCACTTCAAAACTAGTATCGTCCACCCGACTTCCTAGTGCGGACTCAGATATGGTTTCTTGATTAGAAACCGTCATTCTCCTTGTATAGCTATAACTATGATAGAGAATATCCAGAACCAATCAACAATCCATATCCAGGTTCGCCGTCGAAAATCGAGTGAAAAATTCCAACTCGGATCGATATATCTATCTCGGAATTCTGTGCTTGAATCTGGATCAAATCACTATGTTAATAGAATAATATACGTACATCCTACGTATTTAATTCCATTGATTATTAGCCAAATCAATTTCCTTTCTATTCACATCCCCATTAATTTCTATCCACATATTTACAATTGCTTCAATTCCATTGAATTATCCCTTCAATTCTTATCTCAGTTAGGTATTTAAATCAATAACAATTTGAACTCCAACCTGTTTATTTTTAGAAAATATCTTGGAAAGTTTAAAAATAGATAAGTAGTTGAAAACAATTAATAGTTTATAAAATAGCTATAAAATATTTAAATAATTGTAAAATAGTTGGAAAATAGTCAAATAGTTTCAGAAATTTTAGATAATTGTAAAATAGTTGTAAAATAGTTAGAAAATAATAAAGTTTATAAAATAGTTGCAATATGGTTAATAGTTCCAAAAATAATTGTAAAACCAATATAAAATAATTCGGCTTTAAAATAAAAGGTTGTTTATATTAAATAGCTTGAAAGAATAAGTTTATATTAAAACAATTTATATTGAAAATAGTCCAGAGTCAAAACTGTTCACTTTCCCAACAATTCAATTTAAATTTCCACTTTCATTTAATCGACTCAATTCCAATTTAAATAACTCCAATTTCCATTGGACTTGATTTTATACCTAACGAGTTGAATTAATTCTCAATTTCTTTCCAACTTCAAATCAAATTCTATTTGATTCTTACTTATTCAACTTTATTGAAAGTTCCAAATTATTCAAATAAATTTGGACTAATTTCAAATTGAATCCATTCCAATTTCAAATCATTTCAATTACTGCTTGAATTTAATCCTAATTCCCATTCAAATTTTAAACCTTCAGATTAATAACCTTTCCACTTAAGTTTAAAACTTGCTTCACTTTGGGCTTCATATCATATTACAAGGAAAATTCAAAACTCAACCTTTGAGTTTATTTTCATATTTATTTCCTTTACACTCCAGTCTACATTAAAATTTTAAACCACCCTTGGTTTTAATTTCAAAACAAATCCCTTAAAAATCTTCCAAACATTTCTTGCTTTAAAAATAAGACTATATTCAAAATAGTCTTAATTATATTATTTATTATTTTCTTTAACTCTTTAAAACAATTTATTGTTTCTAGACTTAGGTTTTAAGACGTCAAAATTTTAAAACCTACTTTAATTTAGAAGTTATACTCATCTTATAAATTTACTTCATTTGGCTTACTCAATAAAAAAATATATCATTATTAAACACAATAACTATTTATGATAATACCCAAGGTAATCATATCTAGATACCAATTCCTTTTTATATTATTCTTACTTCTATAAATTCAAGATTAAATTTCAGTTTGAATCTATTTCAAACTTACTTTATTTAAAGTTTTTAAACAATTTAATTTCTGATCTCAATTTCTAGAATTTCATTTTCAATCAATTTAATTTTAATTTGGTTGTATTTCTGTTACCACTTAATTTAATTCCAATTCAAATTTCAGTTATGTTGTATTTTATATTACTTCTTAATTTAATTTCAATAATTTAACAACCAATCACCTTAATATTTATTAGAAGGAAATATTGCCTTATATATCAAAATATTTTTATATAAAATCATTTAAAACCCTTATATAAGAAAATAACAAGTACACTCTCACATATATGCTCAACACATTTTAGAGTACTATGGACTCTATTAAATGAGTAATCTCCACCAGAGCTAAGGTTCTCGCTTAACCTTTCAGCGCTGATACAACTGTAACGACCCGAATTTTTCGAACCCAAAAATTCCAGATAGTTATGAAAAAGAAGAAAGAGATAGAAGAAGAAGACAGAAACACCAACATCCCACATTCGCAGCGGATAAAATATAATAACAAATAATAACAGTTTACAAAGAATAATATTTTGTCGATTACATTTTAATACATCAGAGTCACACATATATTCAAACACTGGACATTTACAAATCAACATGTCTCAGATTTACAATAATATAATACAGCGGAAATACTGTACACCTTCCTTCCATCTAGCTCGCCTCCTGAGCTCCGGAACGTCCCTTCCTGAAAATCTGTAATACTCGGTCTAACCCGAGCATTACACCAAAGTAACACCTGGGTCAGGTTGGAAACCAGTGTGCGTAAACCCATCTAACATGGAATAAAAAGCATACAACTTATATAAAACCTGAGGTAACTCGAATCAATTCACAAGTTCACAATATGTTATGGACATCACTTATTTCACACATAAGTTTTCTAATTACCGAATTCAAATTAATAGCCCAATTCACTTAAATCATTTTATTCCAGCCAATAGATTTTACATGTTAATCTATAAACATTTGAAGAGGCTTTCGGGTATTTGCTAATACCCGACCCCAGTCTCTTCGAGTCTCATGTCATCCAAACCCAAGTTATCCAAATTAAATACACAACATTTCATATCAGAGGAATCAACTCACTCAAAACATCCAATACCATTCAATCATCCATAAGAGAAACTCGATCGTTACCAAAATTAATTTAAATAATTCTAATTGAATTTCAAACCTCAACCACTTAGATTCCTTCACTTGTCATTAATTAATTTCAAATCAGTTAATCAATCGTCCCTTCATTATTCATCTTAATTTATCTACTTGGATTAATTATTCTTCAATTTCATTCAAGAGATTATCATTAATTAGCTTCACAATATTTAATATTCTTAACCAAAATCATTAAGTAATCTTAATTACTTTATTAATTAATTAACTATATTAATTACATTAATTCTTAATTTCTTATATTAATTAATTTCGCATAAGTCATTATTTATTGAATTGATTTAATCTTAACTAATCAATCTCTATTTACAACACTGATTATATAAATTAATGATTTCTCATTTACATTTTAGTTTATTCTAATCTAATTTAATTACTCATTTTATAATGGAAGCTTAAAGGAATTTAAAACCAAATCTATTTTTAAATTCAATTCGGTTTATAATTGCACTTTGACATTCAAGTTATTGAAACACTTAATATTTTAAACCTTTATTGTTAGATTTAACTTTGATTTAGAACTTGTTTTAAATCTTTACTTTACAATTTAGCTCCAGTTTTTAAATATCACTTTTATTTCTTTCCGATTCATTTTTATTTTATTCTATAATTATTCCACTTTCAAAATTCCACCCTTATATTTCTTTAAAAATCCAATTTTATATATTTCGATAACACAGGGTACCGAAATATTCAAGCAAACCACAGCATTCAATCTTCCAATTACCAATAATATCCATCACAGAATATCAATCACTCCAATATATATTATATACTACCATATATAATATAGCACATCAAAACAAACCAATCATTCAACCAATTATTTAAATTTAACCATTTAAATTTAAATAGAAATCCAAAAGCGTGAGGTTTACTCACCTTTGATTATGCTGTTTGCAATCCATTCCAATTCGATTTTGTCTTCACAATTTAGACCTTGTATAAATATCATATAAATTAAATAACACTTAAATTTTAAAAAAACAATTTATTATCATTCACTTATTTAATTTAACTTATAAATTGACTTAAATTCTTAAACTAAAAATCACATTAAACATATATTTTTAGTCCAGAAATTAAATAAGTTAATTGAAACAGTTTAATAAAATTTGATTTACCAATTATTTTATTCGAACAAATTTTCCCAAAAATAAGTAATTATTCCTCTTCGTTTGAAGCCCATATACTAAAACTTAATTTATAGTTCTCAAAAAATCTAATTTTACATAAATATTCAACATTTAAAAATTTTCTTTCTAGCCTCTATATACATGTACTAAATAAAATAAAATCAATAGAACTGTTTTAAAATTTCTTTACGACAACATAAAATCTCACATGTATATATTTATTCATTAGTTAAATTAAATAAATTTAAATGCAGACACCTCACCGCCTCATGACTGCAGCTACTCGAGTGCGAGCCCCAAACCTATCGCCTCTGTAGTTACTTCACCTACAACCAAAACCCTTCAGACCAGAAACGACATCGCTACCCCTAACTCCACGTGCGTACGCACCCAGACTGATCGCGATTTTGAACGAGCCCTTCCATACGTCGCTTCCTTCACGAATCCCAAAGCCCTAGCTTCGATTTGCCTCCGATTCGAGAGGCTCGGCCACTGCTCCACTCAAAAATGTCGCCTCGCCGAACTCGCACTGCGAGGCCTCTCCACGTCGCACGAACGCGACCGCGCATAAAGCCTTCCCCTTCCTTGGATTACCGACATCCCAACCTTTTCGCTACTCCATCCCTTTCCTATCGATGCCATCTCGCCCTATCAGACACTGCATGCGGCGATTTCTAAACGAGGCTCAAGCCTCATGACTTCGGCTAAGCTTCTCGAGCTCGAGCTCGAGTTCACCATCGCGATACGATACGTCCTGATTTCTTTCAGAAGGCATGGGAGAGGAAGTAGATGATTTTGTTTTAGGATCGTCCATTGATTGTGTTTTTTTTGAGTTCAATCTTCTGTTCGAAGGTTAAAGAGGGGACGGGAATAAAAAAGAGATTTGAAGAAGCTTCTTGAGTACGCGTTGATTATTATATGATTAAATATTGAAAATATCTCGTGTTGCACCGTGAAATTTTGAACTCCTAATCAGACATGCTGACAGGCATTTATAAGGTTTTACCTGCATTCCAAACACAATGGAACGTGTTTTGGAGGCTAATTTGATCGTATGCGCGAGTTACAGGAGAAACGATCAATTTTAAATTAAATCGAATAAAATAGTTTCTCTGCGTTTTGAGTTTCCAGGGTCAAAGGACAACTCCAATTGCAACGAAAATTGAAATCCGATAATAACTAACTATTACGGATCCAATGGAACTAGTTTTGTCAAAATCCAAGCCTATCCCTCGGAAGGCTATTTTTAATTATCGATTTAAACGATATATTATTAAAATTGAACAAATCACCTTTAAATTTAATTTCAACCATTCTATTATCTTCGGTATCATCATAATAAATTTTATAAGCCTTCAAATTATTTTAAGCAGGCTTAGAAATTTCAGATTCAACAATTTACCCAATTTCAATTATTAAATTCAATAATTAAACTATATAATTCAATGATTTAATTATCAAGTAAATATTGATATCTTGAATTCAAGTTAAAATTAACTTTTAAATATTTTAAAATCAATTACCTATTCAAATTTTAAATTGTTATAAATTTCGGGTCGTCACACAATCAAAATGAAGTGAAGCAACTCGATCCAAATGCGATAGCCAAATCCTAAGGCTGAAAGCTATCGAATCTACACCTATTATTGATTATCTGAAAAACCCAACTCTAGACTGCCTGTGTGGGAAAATAGTGGGCACCCAGAGTTTAGGAAAGGAACAATAAACTCCAGGTCAGTCGTGGGACTGGTGTGAGCAAACAAAACAGTTTATCTTTTAAAACAAACAACAAAAGAATTTAAAATAAATCCGCAATGCTTTTTAGAAAATTAAACTACCATAAGGCCTCCCGGCACAAACACAATGCAATCGCACACATGGGGGAGATTTCCCCTTATGATAGTCAAATATGCTTAATACGAGAAAAATTCATTGATATTATTACTAGTGCATAGTGGAAAACCTTTCGAAAGTATAATATTAATCCTAGCCAGCATATGTACCATGATACTATGCCTACTATAGCTGCCATGTTAAATGGAAGGTTCTACAACTAAAACCATACAAGGCGCGTATTTAAGATTGGATTTTCCAACAAATGGTCAGGCTAAGGAAGTTCTTACTGCCACATGGGTACGCCTCTGTCGGGACGTCCCAAGAACCTAACCGGATCTCTGCCAACACAAGGCCAGGTTGCCTCTGTAACTAGGTAACTACTACTCGAGCATGCCATCCCCCGGTCCTTTGGGACCTTTATCTAAGGTATCTCTAATCCAACAACCACAAAGCAATCACAAAGTAATAGATTTGCAGTGTCCACATGAGTGAAGTATTTGGGCTCCATACCATGATATCACCCTTTTCCAAAAGGGAATGACAAACCTTAAAGGGCGCGACCCTCATAACCTTGCCGCATCTTTCCTGTTTCGACCATTTCCGGGGTGTGAGGTCCTGATGTAGTCTCGTCCACAAAGCTACGCTTTATATAAAAGCCATGCTTTGATCAACAAATGATACACGACAGCACTCAGCATGCCACACAACCAAATTTGGGAGTATACCACTGATAAATATCAACTACATAGCCTCTGAGCTCGTACGTCTTAGAGAAGGGTGTTAAGCTAAGAGAATAAATTCTCCGCCACCAAGCAGAAATGTATTTGATAAAGATCAGTTAATATCTCAAAGTGTAGTGTCAGACATACAACCATACAAGTCTGTTCTAGGTTCGAACAGAACCGAAGGCACTTCCGAAGAAGCCCTTGCAATCCGGGTATCTACAATCCCGATCGGACTTCCCATCACTTAGGGAATCTGTATACTGTAGCTACTCAGTGCAGAGACAATCGATAGGTTATCCTATCGTTCTCGTAAATACCTGGTCTTCAACATCGGTCTTCAAATGCAATCCATAACGTCGTATTACTATTCGGAATGGGTTATATGACACAAGGTCCTCTCCCGGCTAAACCGAATAGTGAGCGCAATATTTTAAAAACCTATGGATATGGGATTCCCGTTAAGTCACAACTTAAAAATCCAAAGCTTTTCTTTCAAATGGTTAAACAAATTACTATATCAAATCCTTTATCAAAAAGATTCGTCTCACAAGTTCACCTAGTTTCACAAAGATTTGTTCAACAATTTCCATTTCAATTGGATTAACTCATCCAATCTTTAAATCAAGGATTTATAGCTTTCAAAACACGCTTCCAAAGATTTATTCATAACCCGAAAAAACATTTTTTCATTTTTGACTTGAAATCCTTTTAACACAAATTGGAGGTTCATTTCTTATATGAAAGCCTTTATTATTTGGAAACAAATAGTTTTCGTTTCAGAAAAATCCGATTTCATTTATACAAGTTAAATCTTCGGGTTAAATTTAAATTCCCATAACATCACTTTTAAAATGGTTTAAAACCCATATAAACCCATTTATAAGTTGAATAACCTTTTTAAATCCTAGTTTCCAAATCATAGAATTCAATTTCAAATATTGAATTCAAATTTAAATCAAATTATTTAAATTTCAAAACTCAATCAAGTTATTCAGAATAACTTTTATTTTTGAAATTCATTTTCAAAAGCTTTCAATTCTAATTCCAAAACTATTTTGGATTCAATAATTTAATCTTTAAAACTATTTCAAAATCTGTGACTTAACCCATTTCCACGTGCAATCCTTATTTGTGTATGTATAAGTGTGCTCTAGGGGTTTTACACAATAAAAGTGCCACATCATCAATCAACACAGATTCAAATACAACAATATATTTGATAAGCGGTATAAAATATAACGCTTACATTTGATAAGCGGTATAAACCATAACGCTTATCTTTTGTTCACAGATCACAGATATATATCACAGATAATAAACTACATCAAACACAGCTCAAATGAAAACAGAACATAACAGGGTATCAAACAATTCAATCATCCAATAGAATCCAAACATTCGTAAGTAAAGTCAATTAATCATCTAATTAACTTAAATTAGATTAGTCACGAAACCTGGTTAATTAATATTAATGAATTACAAATCACTTGATTAATTACCCTTTTATCATTTATTTATTAACCATTAATAACAATTTAATTAACCTTTAATTATAATTCATCAACTTTTAATTCTTAAAAATTAAACTTAAATTATTTAACTCACCTTTAATTAGTTATCCTAAATTAATTTATTCTCAATTAACTATCATTCTTCACTAATTAATTAAACTTTAAATTAATTAATTATCCTTAAATTAATTACCTTAATTAATCACTATTTAATTAATTACCATTTAATTAATTATCCTTTCTTAATTTCACTAAGGAATTAGCTTTTATTTAAGTACACAAAGTAATTATCTTCTATTTAATTATACAAGGTAATTATCTTTAATCTACTCTCATAAATAAATTTATCCTTCATTAATTAAAGGCAAATCATTTACCTAAATAACTTTAATTATTATGTAAATCTTTATTACTAACCCTTGTAGTTAGTTATCATTAACCAATCAGCTTAATCCTTTAAGTTAATTAACCTTCAAAAACATCAATTCTCAATTAAATCCTTAATCACCTTATTAGGTTTATTTGACATAAACTTAAAAAAAAAGGTTTCATATATACAGCAAAAAACCTTAATGTTCAAAGTAATTTAATTTTAAAACCATTAATTAATTCCAAGATTGAATAAAAATTTATTATTTTGAAAAGTAGTAGTTTTAAGAAAATTATTAAGTAAAAATTGATATATTTTAAAATTTTAAATCCGTTTTTATAGTAAAATCGATAGACCCGACCTATTCCTTGTTTTACCCGAGCCTTGCTTCGAGCCTTCCCCCATTCTACCCGTGCATTTTTTTTCTGTTCAAACTTAATTTTTTTTGTTTAAGTACTAAAATGTTTACCCAATATGCTCACAAAGTTCCCCTAAGTCATTCTCGAGTCACGCCACCACTTCCCCGAGCCCAAACTCGAGAATCACGCGAATAACCCAAACCTGCTTCTTTTTCCACACTTTACAAACCCAGATACATACTATCACGCGTGCACGTGCACCAAGATTCTAACCATCTTTGGTTGCGTCGAGGCCACCCACACATCACCGTTGACCTCCTCTACCAATCTCAACCAACCATCTCCGGTGACCACATCAGAAACGAAATTCGACAACTTCGACCGCTACCTGGACTTAAACCACCATCAGGAAATCGCCTCGCGCCACCGCCCTAAACCATCAGAGACCACGAAAATTTATCCAGAGCCGCGCCAACACCTCACACGACAAATGCCACCGGAGCGATCGAATAAAAATCTCCGACGAGAACGCGGTTCCACCGAGAATCCTATCAACCAAAAACCAGTGTCGAACCCTAGATCGACCAATTCCTATCGCCACAACGCCTTATAAATTCAATTCATATTTTTCTCAAATTTTACAATCATTCCAGCATCTCTGGAAACAAATCCCAAGCCTTAATTCATTCGCGAATGTTGATGATTTACGAATTACCCAAATCTGTTCAACTATGAGTATCTTGATGGATACTTCTTTTAAAATAATGATTTCTGCGTCAAAATTCATTATTTCTAGATATAAATCTAGCCATACAGTTAGAACAAAAAATTAGAATATTTTATTTTCTGACTTTAATTTACTCTTAATTGTAATTCTTATTTTTTTTGATAAAGTTCCTTAATATAAACACTTGAGTTTATTTTTAAAGTTAGTATTATAGTCTTGCCTTCATTTCCTATTTGTAAATCAAAGTCTAAAATTGATTGAATAAAGAGCAGTTCAAATTTTTCTTAGTGAAACCTATGTTTGAGCTTCGACAGAACAATCACATGTATGTGTATACATACATTCAGTCATACAAACAAATAAACAGTAAACAATTTGCATAGCATCAACATACAATCATCACAACATCAATTTATAGATCTAAGGTTCTGATTTAAAGGGTTTCTCATCTGGATATGGATAAGGCAAAAAAGTAGAGATAGAGAGCAGAAGCATCTATTTTTGTGAGAACTGGAATGAAAAGATTTGGGCCTGGAATTTTCTTCTTTAATTTTTTTTAAAGCTTCGACCCGCAACTTAGATTGATACAGTTGCTTTAAATCTTTGCTTTGTTACTGATTACAACATCAAATTCAAATTTTAAAAAGAAATTCACTTGCTTTTATTTTTTTCTTTTGATATAATCTGCACTATCTCTGGCCAAAAACTGAAGCACTGTTTCTTTTTTTTTTTCATAAATCTGCAGTTTTTTGTATTTGTGTTAAAACTTGATTACAAAATTACAAATTCATTAAACTTTAAAGTTAAAAACTTACTTGAGATTGATCTTGCACTTGCTTTTCCTTTGTTTTACTAGGTTTTAGGATTTTCAACAGAGAAGCACTTGCATGCCTCAGGTTTACTTTGATTTTTTTAAATTGAATCCATAATTGTTTGATCTGAGTTGAACAACTGCCTTACTTGAGATTTCCAGATCTCTTCCTTTCTGTTTTGATCCTATTTGTTTCCAGATTTGTTTAATTGGTTTTAGTTTTTAGGTTTTTAGAAATGAAGATGATGATCACCCTTTTGGGGATTTTTTTCTATTTATTTTTTTCTTTGGGGGTTGAGATTTGAGATACTCAATCCTTTTTACTGTACTTTTCAGATTTGGTGAGAAGTTCTAGGATTTGAATACGGGGAGATGGAAAGTTTCCTATAATTTTTAATCCTATTATTTTATTCAAGCAATTATATTGGGTTCCATTTGTAAAAAGAAATGATTATGAGATCTAATGTATGTTAATTGCTTTACTTCATCTCTTTTGTATATGTTTATGATTTGTAATTTTCAAAGACGAAAGAATTTTTTTAATAAATATTTATATCGTATTTATTTTATAAATGAACATACCCCTTTCCTACTTAATCTTTATATCTACATTATATAAAATATAAATCACACCTTAATGATTTTCAAAAACCAAATATATTTTTTCTGAAACATTTATTTTAAATTTAGATTCAAATTTCCAATTCACTTGAATTAAAAATCTATTTATGTCTATTTATATATTCATACATATAATTATGTAATTTAAATTCAAATTCAATGTTTACATTTGTAAAATGTTTACGTTTTCTTTTATATTTATATTTACACAAACAAAATTTTATCCTAATTAATTTTCACATTACAACCTTTAATTTTGTTCAACATATTTATACACATATATATTTATACAATTTACATCCATACATTTTTTTTTGTACAACTTTATAAAAAGAAAAGAATGATTTAAATATTTTGATTTCATATTAACAAATAGTCACATTTATTTATATAAGAGAATTAAATCTTAAAATTAAAACTTTTGAAATTCATTACATCTCCCACATATTAATATATTAAAAATTTAGAAAACAAACTGTCATTATCTTTTTGTTAATCTCAAAGCTTTTAATTTTAATTTTATTTTTAATACAATCTATTTTGAAATTCAATATTTGTTTATAAAATACTTATTATTATATTTTAAATCAAATTTCTATTTATTCCCAATACATTTATTTTTTCCTAAATCCATTATTTATCTGTAAGATACTTATGCTTAAATTTCAAATTAAATTTCTATTTATAGCCAAAAACTATTTATTTATTCTAGAAATCTCTAATTAATTCACAATTTATTTTGAAAATATAAATTTAATTGCCAAATTAAACTCGGTGAATTTTCAGGAATGTTACAGCTTCCCTGTAACAACCTACTTTGAAACAGACCTAAATTCCGACATAGAAAATGTCCATCGAAACTTATACCTATTCCAAAGCCGGCTGTTGTTTGGGAAAAAGAAAAACAATGCGGAGCTGTCTATCTATTCATTCAGAACTCGCATCAGAAAGAACAAAATATAATAGAAATAATAGTGCCACTTATTTCAAATCATGTAAAAAATTACAAAACATAACATAATGTCAATAATACCTATCACACCATCTGTTCAAAATGATATTTTATGGGTACAATAGAAAATAATATGAATAGATAGATAACAACTGCCACAAGCTACACTCTCATTATCTTCAAGCACCATTAACTCCTTCTCTAACCTGTGTTGTAATAAGGAAGGAGTTAGAACAACTAGTGTCTGGCGAATAGAAATTTAAAGCCTTACTATTTCATTACTCGGGCAATATAATTTAAATAAGAATATGTCTTACACATTTAAACCATTTTCAAAACTATTTAATACTTCATGTAAGGAAAGGAGGTAGGATTCCCATAACCCATAATCAACGTTATAAATGTCCAATAATGTGAGGGATAGTACTCAAGTCACTTAATACCCTTACTGGAAATAGGCAGATTCTTATCATTTATGATCTCAATTAAGGTAGGCCGCCATCATTTACTACCTACTGCCAAGGCGAATTACTCATAAGTACATATCTAGCTAATATTGCATGGAATCTCCTCGAGCCACTTTATACATCTATTATGGAAAGGCGGACCCTACAACAACCACTTAATACCTTACCCCGAAGTGGACTCTTTTCGTGATACCACCGACCATGCCTAACCCCTAACCTTTGACCATTTAACAATTTATTAAGGGGAAAGAGGCGGGCCCTTAAACCTTTGAAGAAAGTCCTTTACATTATGACCCGTACCGATGGAGATATCTCATTTTAATCTGACAATTGGTAGGAACTAGTAGCTAGATTAGCATGGTAGACTTACCTTACAGAAATGGGAGTAACCTTGCGTCGTTTGTAGTTATTTATCGTTAGAGATGTCCCTATAACTTAGTCATATTTACAACACTCTTAATATATGTTATCACACAGCTCACTTTGTTCATAATTAAGTCCCAATAAGGGATCTTCCTTATTATGCCTAAATTTTAATTACTTCCCAAAAGGGGATTTAATTACAATTATTACCAAATCAACTATGCAACTAATATGTTATAATTGTACGCTATTTACGCATATATATATATATATATATATATATATATATATATATATATATATATATATATAAGTCCCAATAAGGGATCTTCCTTATTATGCCTAAATTTTAATTACTTCCCAAAAGGGGATTTAATTACAATTATTACCAAATCAACTATGCAACTAATATGTTATAATTGTACGCTATGTATGTATATATATATATGTATGTATGTATGTATCTTTATATATATATATATATATATATATATATATATATATATATATATATATATATTCGTGCCCAACAATTTCTAAGTGCGCGGAATATATGTCCCAAACTAGCGTTAAACATCAATTCCTTTTTAACAACAATAATACAAATCCTTTTTCCATGCTACCAATGATGCCAAAATTCCAACATCCATACCAAAGGATTCAATAACAATATCCAAAAATTGCAATAAAAAGACTTGTATATAAAAATCTAAAGTCAATCTATTATATCAAACCAATGGAATAATCTTAAAAATAGAAATTGCAATTCCAAATTCACTTTTAATTCGAAAGCTCTTTTGCAAAGAAATAAACAAGGGAATTTCTATTTAATTTTAATGGAATAAGTGGTGCAAACTATGAATGGAATTCATAATTTAAACCCTTATCAAAATTTCATAATAGAATCAAAGAATTGGTAGGAGTGGAATAGAACTTGAAATAAACAAAACCGCAAAAATTATATAATTCCATTAATTCAACATAAACAATTGAGAATTTCCATCTAGAATTGAAATTTTGATTTAAAGGAGTTTTGGGGGAGTTTTTATAGTGTTTATTTCGCAATCCTAAAACCCCTAAGGCATATTCAAATCCATCATATAATAATTAATTATTGGAATTGAAATTCTAAAATTTCTTGTCACAGAATGTCCTTAGCTTTATCTTCTTCGGATGCAATGGCTTACAACCTCTTCCAGATCTTTCCTTTGATATGTATATACACAACAAGGTATAAGTATATGTATACATTAGATTAAGAAAAATTGGAGAAGAATAGGTTGGAAGGATTAATTGAAAACTAAATAGGATTCTTACCATAATTTCTAATGTAGTTTTCGAAACAATTAGAGAGAGAAAGTGGTAGAGTTTCACTAGATTTCCCAAATATTTTATGAATAATAATGAAGATGGTAGGTCATATTTATAGAGGTTGAAACACACTAGAACCGTAAGATGAAAATAGGTTAAAAATTGAAAATATGGTACATTCATCACCTCAAAATCCTAGATGCCAATGTTAGGTAGTGGTCGATCACCTATATGCACCGGTCGACCGCTAGGGGTCGACTGCTTGGGTCCCAATGGTCGACCGCTCGCTTATATTTGGGAACACTTATTTATTTACCGTTGTTAATTTATTTTATTCCTTAATTAATTTCTAATTTTTAACATTAACTTTAGCACTTACTTAAATTCTATGTCTAATCTTAGTTAATTTTTAAAAGTTCAAATTTTACATTTATTTATTCATTTGAATTTGAGCTCGATTTAAATTATTTTAAATCTGAAAACTTCAAAGGCTCACAACTTCTTCGTCTGAGCTCCGTTTTCAGCATATTATATATGGAAATTCAACATAATTTCACCACGAATGTAACGATTTAACTTCTGTGGCCAAATTCCAAATTTTGGAAAATTTACATTTTTTCCTCTATATAATTTAATCTAGTTTATTTATTATGTTTCATTATCCAATTATTTATTTATGGTTGATTTTATGGTGTGTTACATACTCCCTCACTAAAAAAGGATTTCGTCTCCGAAATCATTCCTAAGAGGCGAATAGCGTAGTCGTGTAGTGGCAATAACATTCATATTATATGACCAAGTTATCTACACCACCATCTATTCAACCAAAGTGCAATGTGATTATATATTACAAACATACAATAAATGAGCTCAATTCTATTGTGAGTATGTGACCTTGTCATATAAGTATGCATGCAAATACCCTAAACATGCATAAAATTTCTATATGAGTGTAAAGTGACCGTGAAAAGAAAAAATGTAGCAACAATCTCCTACCATCTAATCTAGCAACTATGATGTAACCAAAATCCTAATTTTAGAGAGCAAAGTTTACCAGAGAAAAGCTTAAGACGAGAAGTCCTCGTGCTTTCCACCAGATTTTCTTCCCATTGTACTTGGACCAATCTAATTTCTTTGTTGCGGAGCTTCCTAGTTCCGTGCTCCACAATGCATGCAGTGGCACATGATGCTATTGGCTTGGTCTTAATATTCTCCAATTGATTAGACTCTACTAGAACTGATGTGCTATGAAGGTATTTCCTCAAATATGAAAGGTGAGAATTTCATGGACTCCTACCAATTTATTAGGTAACTCCATACGATACACAAGTTTTCCTGTTTTTTCCCTAAAATTAGGAAAGGCCAATAAATCTTGGTACCAACTTTCCAACTTACGACTTTCACACATTGCCTAATCAACCTAGCTTTTCGAAGTCTCATAATTCAAATTTGGTCAGAGTAAATTTTTTTTGTTGGTTTCCTACCAACAATGTAGCGATTTGTATGGCCTCCCATAAAGTGCTTCAAGGGTTCCATATCAATCGCCTATTGGTGATTACTATTATATGGGAATTCTACTAAAGGTAAGTGCTACTTCTGATGTCCTCTAAAGTCCATGATTGTTGCTCATGGTATCCTCCAAATTTGATTGTTGCTCCTAGTGTCCACCAAAGTCCATGATGCAGGCTCCCATCAAATCCTTAAAGATCCTATTTACTCCTTCAGTTTGTCCATCGGTCTGCGAGTGGTAAGCAGTGCTAAGATTTAACGAAGTTCCTAAAGCAGCCGACAAAATCCTCCAAAATTTTCTAGCGGGAGGTTCCAATTACTAATTTTGCTAACTGAAATTCCATGAATCTATGCTAGAGACGATGTGGTTCTGTTGCCCCAAATGGGAATAAAAGAATTTTTTAAGTCAAATACCTAACAACAAATTTTTCAATGTTCCTCTTTACCTTGTTCAATAGAAAATTCTCTTCACATATCAATATATTTTATCTCTTTGTTGAATGGTGACAATCTGTTAGCTAAAATTCATTTTTGCCAAAATTCTAAAGTTTTGGGTTGAAACATTCATTTACTTTAGCTTGCTAACTTTATTTCCTCATTAACTTCCAGTTTTACCTAGGGTTTATTACTAGTTAAATGTCCCTATAAGATTTCCTTATTTACATTGCTTCTCAATATTAATATATTTATTAAGTGGTTTAATCCCATTCATAAATTCAACACAGGAATAAAATAAGGGTATATCTTATACCATACCATACACTTTTCCAATAACTAAGGGAGACAACTAGCAATTACAACCCAAAAATTCTATAAAAAAATTTGTGGAAGCTGCCATTTATTATTAACTGGTTTAAATGGTGTTAATATCTTAACACTCCTTACTGAACTCAGACGGTTATTTCAAATATGCCATTCCATTATTACCCATTTTCCTTAATTTTCCTATTTGGTTTCTAATAAACACCTTCCATCCATTACTTCAATTAATATATCCATAAATGTCATATTAAGTTTCCTTAATTGATCCTTACTTAATTCCCCTTTAATTTCATTAATTACAAATTTATTGCCTGTTATATTTGTAATTAATTTTCATAAATCCAAATCAGTTAATTATGTATATAGGCTTAAATTATGTTATATATATATTTATTTATTTAGTTTTTAAACGCGATTATATGTGTATACTAATTTTTAAATAGAACACTTATTTCTACATTTTTTAATTTATCAAAGCCAACCTTCTTAAAAGGATTACCGTTATTATTTCCCCTAAATTAACCACAATTAATTTTTTTTGCTATGTTTTAAGTTAAAAAGAATTATTTCTTTTCTTTTGTTGAGATAGATAATGTAAACTATGAAAAAGGATATCCATATCCTACAAATCTCTTTCCCTTTTTGGTACATCATCTATAAATTTTAACTATGCGCTTTTATATATATTTTGGAATATGATATTTTATGGAAATCACGTGGTACCGCTCCAAATAAATTAAAAAATAGAAATTTACATTCCAAGTAATCTTGGGCAACCTAATTTACAACCTAATTAGAGATGTGGAAAATCTGTACACTTTACCGACTTCTTCAAATAGAAGTTTGGGATTGATTTCAAATTTCTGGATCAGGTTGTACATTATATTTCCATTTTATTCATATCCTAAAAACTTTAATTTATCCTACCTAGGAAGTAATCCCTATCTACTCCAAAAAAACTTAGTTTTCACTATTCTTTATAAAACCAGATTTCAGCATCATACAAAATAATTTTCAATAAATTATTTCCATACAAATAAACTTAATACATTAAATTCAAAATCAATACCTCATTTCTTGAAAAACTATAATTTCACAAACATGACGTGTGAAATTTAAAATCTTCATCCTTAAAAATATAAACTTGGAAACATTTAGTTAGAATTCAAAATTGCTTAGTTCCAAAAAGAGAAATAATTTTTCTTTTTGAAACTTTTTCATTGAGGATTTATTCCTTTAAAAGTTGGACTTTTAATTCATAACATTCAAAATTTGCTTGGTTTTCAAGAAGGAATTATGAAAAACTTACCATTCTAATGACTTATTATAACAAAATTTTCTTCCTTTGAAAATAGATTTTTTTAACCCAAATAATTCAAAAACTCAATTATCATTCCAAATAATAGATTTTCCTCTATTAGACACTTATTATTTGAACGAGATTTCTAGTTACAAGATAGTTATATTATTCTAAAATATATAACAATATTTATTGCTTTATTACTCAACTTGCACTAGCACTTAATTAAATAATTTTATAACTTTTGTTCAAAACTCCTATAATCTTTGGCAATTCTTTTCATATTAGTTTCAGTCTATTTCTCTTTCATTAGCATTTTAACACTAGGGAATTCCCATCTATGGCATTATTAGATAGAACTTTTATCAGCGATGAAATTGAAGATAAATGCCCGATTTGTATAGTCAATGGACTATCTTATTTGTATTCAAACCATTGCCTTATTATTTTTACTTGTGATTATCATAGAATTGTTAGCAAAACTTTTAGATTCGAAAAAGTATGGTTATTAGAACCTAACTTTTTTAATTTAATAATAATAAATGTAATTCTATAAATTTCTATAATATTAGACATATTGACGATCCATGAAATTTTTAAGTTCTAAAGCTTAGAAGTCTTTTAAATTTCCTAATGATTTGGAACAAAATGTATTGAATTGGCAGTGTTAAAATTTAAAAAGATAATTTACTTAATGAAATCTTTAAATTTAATAGGATATAAGAGATAAGACACCTAAATTTGATAGAAAGTAATATTCCCAATAACTTAAAAGAATAATTTAACTTAATTTTAAGAAAAGAAGAGGTGATGTGGAAACAAAGATCTAGAATTCAATGGATCAATGAACGTGATAATAGTACATTTTTTCCATAAAAGGCAAATGGTAGAATGCGTTGTAATACCATTAATTCTATTTTTGTTAATAATTTTGAGTTGGTTTATCAAAGTGATTTAGAATTAATCTTAATTATATTGATATTCCTTTTCTGGAAGAGGAGATTTTGAAGGCAATAAATGATATGCCTAGAGATAAAGCTCCGTGTCTTGATGGTTTGAATGATTTTTATAACAGAAATTTACAACTAGGAAGATTTAACTTTGCAATTGTCATTCTACCACATAAAAAGGTTGGTGCTAACAATTTTATTTTTTGACCGATTTCTTCAATTAATGGCTCAGTAAAGTCTTAGCTAATACGCTTAGTATGAAAATAAATGACTTAATTGATTGTTCATAAACAACTTTTATTAAGGGTAGAAACATCACTGATGGTGTTGCAGCAGTCTAAGAATTTATTAATCGTTGTTATAAGAATAATATTACATGCATGCTTATAAAACTAGATTTTGCGAAAGCTTTTGCTTCAATTGATTGGGATTTTCTTAAAGAGATGTTAACAGTTAGAGGTTTTAGTTTTAGATGGATTGGTTGGATTATGACACTTCTAAAGACCGGTAATTCTAGTATAATGGTAAATGGTGTTCTAGGGAATAAAATACAATATAAACGGGGTCTTAGACAGGGGGATCCATTATCACCTCTTTTTCTTGACTTAGCTACTGATGTTTTCGCTAGGATAATTAAAATGGCATAGGTAATGGAACTTTAGGAAATATAGAGAATGATATTTCTCGTAATGGACTTTCTGTTCTTCAATTTGCAGATGACACCATGTTATTTACTTCGCATTTACCTAAAAATGTCATTACTCTTAAATTTATTTTATACAGTTTTGAATTACTATCAGGTCTTAAAATTAATTTTGATAAAAGTTAGATTTTAGTTTTAAATGGTATTGTTAAGATTGAGGGTTTAGTAGCTAATATGTTAAACTATTCTATCATGAATTACCCTATTGACTATTTAGGTTTTTGATTAGACTATCCAAACATAAACATGATGACGGGTTAATTATAATTGATAAAATTAAAAATTGAATTTCCAAATGGAATATTGGTTTTTATCGAGAGTAAGTAGATTAATTCTTATCAATTTAGTTTTATCTGATGTCTTTTCACCTTTTTCCTGAATGGGTAACCGATTAACTGATAAAATACGGAGGGATTTTTTACGGAGTGGTGATAATTCAAACAGTAGTCTAAAATGTTTAGTTAATTGGAAAACCATTTGTCCATCAAAAAAGGACGGAGGACTAGGTGTTATTAATTTACGTAACATGAACTTGTCATTATTAGGGAAATGGTTGTGGAAATTTAAGAATATTAATGATAATTTTGCTTGGAAGGAAATCATATTTGAACATTATTATAATGGTAGTTATAATTTATATCAAAGTACAACTAATGTTAATATTAACTTGTCTAATTTTTGGTAATCAATTCTTAAATGTCATGATATTTTTAATCTTAGTATAAATACGATTGTACATTCTGGTAATATACAACCTTTTGGCATGATCGTTGGATATCTTTCATTCCACTTAGGATTGAATTTAAAAACTTTTTTAAATTTGTAACTTTAAAAATGCTTTAATTAAAGATGTTTTTCCTCTAAATAACGATCCTCCTTGGAACTTTAGCTTTAATAGAATTATACAAGGAATAACTCGTAAACAATATGCTTTATTATGTGCAAGATTGAATCTCTATAATATTGATTAAAAAACGATATTATTAACTGGGAATGGGACAACAGTAGGAAATTCACTTCTAATTCTTTATATAACTTTCTCAGCTACTCAGGCGTAACTAATAACACTTTCAATCTTATTTGGAAAGCAAATGCACCACCGAACGCTAAGTTACATATGTGGTTGATCATACGTGGAAGCTAAATACTATAGAGCTTTTAAAAAGTAAGAATTTTTCAATTGATAATAAATATTTATTCAGTAACTTATCATCTGAAATTGTTAATCATATATATTACGATTGTAAAGATACTAATTACATTATTAACAATACTCTTAAAATATTTAACTTTAACATAATAGCTAAAGTTTCTGATTGTGGTTTTTACTAGATTAATATAAGATTTAAATTTAAAAAGGGATATAGATTTTTACTTGACAATTTATTTAATATAAGTTTTTTTTGATTTATTTGGTTTGAAGGAAATCAGGGATTGTTTAATAATAATAAAAATAGTCATATAAAGGAATTGGCAATGACAATCGCACTATTTTGTTTTAGTTGGATCTCTAATCCAAATTATAAATTGGCAAAAATAATTACTTTAACGTATATATTAATTTGGCTAGTATAAAAATTAATGTATTTAAACATTAAAAAAATTTAAATAGTAATAACTATCGCATTAGCATTTATTCGAATTTGAACGTCGATCTTAGGAATCACCCGCAAGTACTTTTGATTACAGGATTATAACGTTTATTCTTTTTGTTTGACTTTTTTCTAAGTATGTAAGCATATAATTAAATATTTTAATTTTTATACACGATTTTTGATTTCAGGAACACTATCTCATTACATAGTAGAAACTTAGAGGTTTCTTAATATGATTGACTTTATTAGTAGTCTAGTATATATTGTATGGTAGTTGATTCCATATTGCATAAATTTTGGTATTATTAATTTTATTTAATTAATACATATATATGTATATAAATTTTATTTATATGCATATATATGTATCACTCTTACATTTTTTGTCTAGTTTTTCTCTACAGGCACAGGTTTAGACTGAGGATGTTGCAAGATTGTTGTTTGATGGGCTACAGGATGGCGAATTATAGGGGTATAGGGTAGCTGTTTACATGTTTGTTTGTTATGAGAGTTTTCATAGGTTGGTTATAGATCATCCACGATATCTATGTGGTGTTCTTTCAGTTATGGAACTGCTTATTGGTCTCACTTATGCATTTGGATGCACAAGTAGTTATTCTACTTACCTATAACACTTCACCATTGGGTGGTGGCCTTGCGGGAGTTCAATACTAAAGTATAATGAGTAACGGCTATGCCAAAACTCATTTGTGAAGTTACCTTATGTTCTATAGTTTTTACTATTAACTTTTTCATTATTATTAATAACGATTTGTTACCTGGAAGACATGTTGGCAGCTCCTTTATTTTTGGTGATATATATATATATATATATATATATATATATATATATATATATATTCGTATGTGTGCTCTCCTCTACCATTGAGGATCACACATTTCTCTCAAAAAAATCCAATAGTATTCCTATTCAAATAAGATCTAAATTTGAATAGGTAAAATGTACATATAAAATTCTTATCTTTACATAAATGTTTTTCCTCATATACAAAAATATCCCAACTTATTTATTAATTACCGTCATTTAATTCCATTCAATTGTTAGAAACACCATACATAACTTCAAATGATGGAAAAATAGAGTAGACAAAGATAACTTCTATCTTATTCCTATTACTCCTTTACTATATTATTTATCAGTGGATTAAAGTTCCTAATACTATTACTACCTATGTTTCAACTATTTTTCTCATCATACATTCTTATCCTTTTATTTTTTATTTTTCTATTTCAACCAGGTGTCGTTTCCATTTATGCACCCTTTAAAAAGAATTTTAAAGAAAAGAACTTCCAAATTTATGAAGTAGCAAAAATCACATAAAAAACAAAAAATACCAAAGTCGAAAACTTTCTAATTCAATAAATTTTAAATTCAGAAGTTAACAAATGAAAACCTTCTCACTTTTTCAACTCTTCAAGTCATTAGATTTCCAAATTTCTTTTTACAAAAACCACCAAATTATTTTCAAAATTTAATTCTATTTTCAAACTTTTCATAAAAAAATTAGTAGAATATTTCCAAAGTTTATTAAAATCACTTTCTTTTAAAAAATATCAACTTCTAATACATAAGATTTTCATTTAGTAATCCTTTCAAAAAGCTCTTTCAAAATATTTAAGGAGTTTTCAAGAAACCTTTTGTCAAATTCTTGCTCATGGGGTAGGATTTACAGAAGCTTGTTTCATTCCTTCTTTACATCTTACTTCCAGATGTTTTCAAATATCATGCCTTAGAATATTTATTTAATACCTATCATGTTATTTATTATTTCCATAAATGTCACTTTGTCCATACTAAATGATTATTATGTTAATGGATGTTTACTAAAGACGTTTATTTATTTATTCAAATTTTACCTTAATACTCTCATTAATCTATTTATTCTTGTAACTCCTCACATATTGTACATTCATTATCTATTAGATTTTTAGAGTTGCAATCTTTCCATCTATGCATTCTATCCTTATTATTTAATACATGCTTATAAGTTCCACAATTATAGGGAAGTCTAGGTCCAACAAAGTAGTCAAGTATTATCCAGCTTCTGAGGTGCTTCCACATGTCATGGTATGATCTTATTAATCTAGTACTTAAAATACGACCTGTGCTCCATGGGTGATCGAGGTAGGAGTACAAATTTACTCTATTTAATTTTACCACTCATAGTCGCTTCGCCCATCCTTTCAGAATATGATCGTAACTACTTCTATAGTCGGAGTTTATAGAGTTATGGATATAATAGAAAATAAAATAAATAGATAAAAAAATAACTTCTTCAAGCTCCACTCTCATCATCTTCAAGCATCATTACCTCCTTTTCTAATTAACCTATGTTGTTATGACGAAGGAGTCAAAACAACAAGTGTTTGGTGAATTCTCGAGCCTTACTGTTTCAATATTTATGCAGTGTAATTTAAATAAGAAGATGTCTTATGTATTTAAACCATTTTCAAAACCATTTAATACTTCATATAAGGAAAGGAGGCCTATCATCAAACAACCACTTAGTACCTTCAATTTCCGAAGTTGGTTTCCCAATTCCATAACCTATGACCAACATTATAAATGTCTAACAATATGGGATATTGTACTCAAGTTACTTAATACCCTTACTGAAAATAGGTAACTCTTACCACTGAAGACCTAAATTGACATAGGTCCCCATCATTTAATACTTACTTCCAAGGTAGACTCCTCAAAGGGACCTATCTAGTTGACATTGCAAGAAATCTCTTCAAGCCACTTAATACTTCTTTAAAGGAAAGGCGGACCCAACAATAGCCACTTAATACCTTACCCCAAAGCAGACTCTTTCCAAAATATCACCTACCATGCCTAACCGCTAACCTTTAACCATTTAGTAATTCATTTAGGGGAAAGAGGTCGGCCCTCAAACCTCTGAAGTAGGTCCTTTGTATTAGACCTGTACCCATGAAGACGTCTCATATTAGTCCAACTATTCGTAGGAACTGGTAGCCTGATTAGCTGGGCATATTTACCCTACATAATTGGGACTTACCTTGTGTCATCCATAGTTACTTATCATAGAAGATGTCCCTATGATTTAGTTAAATTTACAACATTCTTAATATATGTTATCACACATTTCACTATGTTTATAATTAAGGTCGTATAAGGAATCTTCCTTATTATACCTCAAATATTAATTACTTTCCTAAGGGAGATTTAATGAAAACCATTACCTAATTAACTATGCATCTAATATATTATAATTGTGTGCTATTTATGCTAATATATAATTACAAATATATATGGATTCATGCCTAACAATATCTAAGTGCATAGAATATACACCCTAATTTAGCGTTAAATGTTAATTCCTTTTTAACAACAATAATACAAGTCCTTTTCCATATTATTAATGATGCCAAAATTCCAATATCCATAATAAAGGATTCAATACTCATATCAAAATTTTCAATAAACAGACTTATATATAAAAATCTAAACTCAATCTATTACATCAAACCAGTGGAATAATCTTAACAACAAAAATTGCAATTCTAATTTCACCCTTTGTTCAACCCCTCTTTTATAAATAAATAAACAAGGGAATTTCTATTTAATTGATATGGAATAAGTGGTGCAAACTACGAATGAAATTCATACTTTACAGCCTCATCAAAATTTCATAATCAAATCAAAGACTAAGGAGGAGCGGAATAAAATTTGAAATTATCAAAAACAACAAAAACTATATAATTCCATTAATTCAGCATAAACAATTGACAATTTCCATCTGGAGTTGACATATCGAATTAAATGAGTCTTGTAGGGGGGGCTTATAGTATTTTGTTTTCGCAATACAAAACTCCTAAGGCAGATTCAAATGCATCATATATCAATTAATTATTGAAATAAAAATGCTAAGATTTCCACTCATATAATATCCTTAGCTTTATCTACTTCAGATTTGCAATGCCATACAGCCTCTTCTAGATCTCTCCTTTGAAATAACATACAAACAAAACAAGGGATAAGTATATATTTTTGTTACATTTAGAAAAATTAGGGAAGAACAGGTTGGAGGGATTAACAGAAAACTAAATAGGATTCTTACATGTATTTCTAATAGATTTTTCCGAATCTATTAGAGAGATAAAGTGGTAGAGTTTTTCTAGATTTCCTAAATATTTTATAAATAAAAGTAGAGAGGCTATGGTCCTATTTATAGGTGTTGAAATGCACTAGAACCATAATACGAAAATCTGTTAAAAATAGAAAATCCAGTACGTTCATCATCTCAAAACCCTAGCTGCCACTCGTGGGTAGTGGTCGATTGCCCACATGCACCGATTGACCACTAGGGGTCGACCGATTGGGTCTCACCCGTCGACTGCTGTAACAACCGGCACCTTAATGGACCTAAATTTTGACAAATATTAAAACCAAAGTCCATTAGAGCATAGATCGTTGGATTTGGTACCTGCAAATAAGCATAAGCATTATCAGAGATTGCTAGAATTCTAAACTCACAGCGGAAATAGTAATAGAATAAGAATACTGACTATAATTACTACCCTAGAGTTAGCGATATTCCTTGGATAGTAGAATGTCACATCAGCATCGAGCATGAGAGAAAGAAGACTCTCCTACACAAAGCACATCCAATTCTCGTGACATGTTCCTTTAAGTCTATCCTATGGGTTGTAATGAGGAGGGGTCAGAACAACGTATTGGTGACTGGAAGAACATAAAATGCCCATAACATAAATGTATAGTGATAGGTTTCCATTTAATTATCATGCCCATTATACTTAGCAATTATCATCTAACCATTCCTTGCACACACGATTACTTACTTACCCCTTCCTAAGGTATGAAATACTAATGAAGTCATATCAACCACCCAATACTTCCAAATACTTTAGCCACTTAGTGCTTTTAAGTATGAAGCGAGCTTCTATAGTACTTTTAAAAGAGAAATAGGCAGACTCTATCATTTACGACCTTAATTGATTTATACCCTGTCATTTAAGACCTATTCCCAAGGTGGTTTCCTATCAATTTTGTCGATGGTCGGTGGGTCCTAGCTATATGACCTTAATCCACTATTGAGGCTTTCGACATTTAATGTCTAACTGTAACGGCGTCTATCACAAATCGTAGTCACGTAATAAATAGTATCCAAGTCACTTAATATCTTTTATTAGAAAATAAGCAGACTTTGGTCATTTAAAACCTTAACTAAGGTAGACCCCATCATTTAAGACCTATCCCCAAGGCGTGCTCCTAAATGGTACTATTATTATTACGGCTTTAGTAATGTAAGAGACTGTACCCAAGCCAATACTTCCTAGTAAAAAATAGGTAGACCTCATCATTTAAGACCTACTTCAAAAAGCGTGATCCTCAATGGTACTATATAGTTATCATTGCCTAGAAATTTCATTGCGTTACTTATTACTTATTTATTAGGAAAAAGGAGAACTTTATAGAGACCCCGTACCTAAAGCAAACCCTTCCCGAGATATCCACTCTCACTTTTTAATTATAATATGGCATCTCATTAGGTTACTTCTTTGGATAGAGAGGCGGACCCTCTAGTCACTTAAGACCTCAACACTGAAGTAAACCCTTTTCTGAGACATCTATATTTATTTATTTGGAATCTCACTATGTTACTTATCCATATAGAAGACATGCGGACCCTTCAGCCACTTAAGACCTTATATCAGAAGGCAAACCCTATGGAGATATCCGTCACCGCTCTTAATTCCAAATTTTGGACCATTAAATACTTTTCAATTAAGAAAGCAAGCCCAATCTCTCATATCATCACAGATCCTAGGATTAGTGATATCTCACATCAATAGTAAGTATAGTCGACTGCTGGTAGCCTCAAAGTGAATGGTAGTCTTCTGCCGAGTGACTCTACTAACCTCGCTACACAAACCCACCAAGTCCAATTGACCATCCTAAGTATTTATTTATATTATGTTAATTAGACATTGGACATAGTTTGCTAATTCTCTTTTTTATGCAGGCAATAAGATTTATCTTATAAATTTATCTACCATAGATCCCCGTTTAATGCACATAAATGTTCATTTGTCCATAAACTCCTAACGGAAATTTCCTAAGGCATTTATGTACGATTTCTAATTTCAAATTAGTAACCTTTTGTATTTATTCCATTTTTTTCAATCCCATTAGTCCATTTACCTAATTAATTTATTGCAACCCCAATATTTATTACCATTTATTGGAGTGACAAACTTTTAAATTATTTTCTTATTAGTTAATTATCCTAAATGGAAATGTTAGGTGCAGGAATCATTATTAACTTTTAATTTAATTATTGTAAGTGTAGTGATTACGTACAAATATTTACTTTTATCAAATATGTTCTAGTTATATACCTTAACTAGAATATACTTTTCGATGTTTATTTTTTGGAATCATATCTAAAAAGATCATCCGCTATAATTTCCATAAATTAGTCCAAAATAAAAGATTCAATTTTAAAATATAAAAGATCACATCATTTGAAATTACAAGTGTTAACCGATTTTTTAACCCAGCAGAATTCAATAGGAATTAGAACATCTAGGCCAAGTCAGAATAACTCAAGAATCAACCAAAAGGACCAGAAGGATAAGCCAAGAAGGACTCAAGAAAAAATACACAAAAAATTGGCTAAGGGGACGGAATGCTAGCGATCCATCATTTATAGATCGCTAACGGTCCATTAGGACCGCTCAAGGATCTTTCAAACCTCGTGCATCACGAGCCAGTATCTTTTCTTTAGATGTTTGTCAAGTTTCATGACATTCCAAGCATCTGATTCCAATCATAGTTCAGTCCAACTTGTACATGAATCATCCCCAAAAAAAGGCGTCTAACTACGAAATTACATGGAGAGCACCTATATTAGGCATGGAGTACAACCTAAAGGAAACTGTTTAAAATTTCCTTAAGTACATGGATCGCTAGTGATCCATGCACTGTGGATCGCTAGAGATCCATCAAATAACGTTGGGTTGGTGCGAAATTTTCAGTGCACTCTCATATCATCAAATGTAGGCTTCTGGCAAAGTGTCCTAGCCCAATAGCTCTCCAAACCCTATAAATACAGTCCTACTCGCAACATAAATAGGATCTTCTTATGGACTAGCTGCTGGAACTCTGCAGAGGTGATTCTTCACTCTTCTCCTCCTACACAGTAGTCATCTTGGGATTTACTGTGATTCTCCAGTGAAATCTTATACTTGCGACTTAATCTAACTTAGAAGATTCAATAGTATTATAGTCTGATTCAACTTGAAACAGTAGTCAGTTAATAGAAAGTTACAAAGTGGACATAGGCTTCATTAACAGTTGAACCACTATAAAAATCTTCTTGCCTTTTTACTATATTTGATCGTTTTACATTTATTTTCTATATTATTACTCTGTAAGAACAGGGCTGGTGCTTTTACTCTCAATTTGGGGTTACCATTTTTTGGGTTAACATTTTGGTGCTTTCACACTCAATTTAACGTGTTGATCCATTTTTTAGGTTAACATTTTGGTGCTTTCACTAAGAACCCAACTCAAGCTTTGATCTAGCTATCTTTGGATTAGATAGGTTTAGAAGTTAGATCCTTATTCTCGGCTTAGAAGATTTGCTGTTGAGAATTAATGGAAACAGGAAGAAAGATAACTGCCACTGAAAGATCCATAGGACCTGTTACCTAGATGTTTGGATACTGGTTATAGAAGTTAGTTTGAATGGTTCGGTCCGCGTACACGATTCGACCTATGGACATGGATCGAACGGAATTTAAGGGATGTATGTCGTTCGGCCGAAGGAGCATGCTCTTTTAAATGTCATGTCTCGACTTAAGGAGGAAGTTATTGTTCGAAGGCACATTGTAATTCGTCGCTCAGTCTGGATATTACCATATACGACGATCGGTCTATGTGTTTCAGCTAATGCCGTTCAGCATCTATCGTTCGGCATGACTTCAACAGGGCGAGTGAAGTGGCGTGCTTGGCATGACCTAACTTTGAGTCAACTACCCAAAATTCACCGTTTGGTCAATTACCGCTCTGTGTAACATTGTTCCAAACTTAGGAGCACAAACATCTTACTTATTGCCGCTCGGCATCTATTGTTCGGCCAATACCGTTCGGCAACCTTATCTAGCAACATCGCTCGGCAAGGTCGCTCGGCAACTGCTGTTCGGCATCCCTGGCTCGGTGCATACTAGAGGTGTTAACAAGTTGTCAAGCCCACAACAAAGTAAGGGCGTTCGGCATAACTTTACTTCAGGTCAACTCGCTACTTGCTTCGGTTCTCCTGAGGGCTTACTTCAAGTCACTTGTTGATCGACCAGAAAATTCTCGATCGGCATTCCTCGCTCGGCATGACTCATTCGACACGACTAGCTCGGTGCACAAAAGTCACATACTATGGGCTGAGGTACCTTGTTCTTGGGCCTATGAGGGGAAGTCCTATCTATCTTTGCCTATAAATAGAAGGGCAGAGGCGTAGTGAAAAGGGAACTTTTTTCGACAACATTGGGGAGACTCTACCACTTCTAAGACTTATTCTTTTTTAGTTAAAAGTTGTATTCAAGTTGTTGGTATACGAATTGTATTTGTATTCAATTATTTGATAGAGCAATAAAGAATAAACTTAAAGTGGATGTAGGCAGTTACGCCGACCACTATAAATCTGGTGTTCTAGTTTTTGCAATTAATTCTGCATATATTCCTTTATTATAATTTTCTATCTTCATTAATCTCTCTACACAAATCCTTCTTTTGGTGTTAGCAACCAATTTTGGTGCTAACATTTTGGTGCTTTCACTGAGAACACATTCTCAGGTTATTAGGATCTACTTTGTAGCTACTGGATTGAAGAAATCCCTCAAAGGAGATCCAAGTCATTCACAGGAAGTCCATTGATTCTACTCAGAGTTCCTACCAATAAATCTACAATGGGAAGACCTCGTACTAGATCAGTCTCGCACAACGCAGATGTCAAGGAGACTGCTAGTGTCCAATAAGTAGGACCCAACAATCAACAAGTTAATCTGGGCGCAGGGACTGTCGTGGCCCAAAACCAAAAGGAAGTTGTCACTAGAACGGAGTTCAACGACCTGATGAGAGAACTCATGGAAAGCAAGAGACAACTTAACGAACAGATTCAAGTTAATGCCAACCTCATGACTCAGCTTACTCAACAATAGCATCAGAATGTTAGTGGTAGCCCCACTCCGTACTCCTCATCCAGCTCGACTTCGTCCGATGAACCTCTTAAGCGTTGACACCATAGAACTAAAACAACACAAGCAGGTGTTGCTGATCGATCAACCAGGGATGGTCCAGGTTCCCTACCTAGAGCCATGACCCCTCACTTACACCAAGGAAACCACACCCAAGCTAGGATAGGAAACTTAGGATCTGGAACACGAGTGGAAGCTGGACGGCCGACTCACCAAGGTCCTAATGAAGCTGGTCCCTGGGATACACGTCTGGTAGATCGCCAATATATGAGACACCAACCAGAACAGTCTCGTATGACAGATTCCAACTTGCCATCATCCATACAAACCCCAGACCTATCGGCTATGGTCAAACATCTAATAAGAGAAAATCAAGGCTTGACTAATGATGATTGGAGGATATCCAGGGGTCATACTCCATTCACAGATACTATTCTACAGGCCAAGTACGCCAGAAAGTTTAACATGCCAACTATTCTGGCCTACAAAGGGAAGACTGACCCCCCAACAGCATGTGATGAGGTATGAATGGATGATGGATTTAGCTAGAGCAAGTGATGCAACTAAGTGTAGATGCTTCGCAATAACTTTATCTGGAATTGCTACCATATGGTTCACCTGACTTCCTCCGCGGCCTATCTCCAGCTTTGATGAATCAGCGACGAAATTTATGGAACAATTCAGGATTCATGACACTCGTCTGAAGGACGTAATGTCCTTGTCCAATGTAATTCAGGCTCCAAGGGAGTCATTAAAGGAGTACTTGCAAAGATTTCACATTGCAGCTACTGAAGTTAGTAACCCAAATGACCATGCCATTTTGATGGCTGTCATGCGAAGGGTAGATCCGGATTTGGAGTTTGGCGATTGGTTGGAAGGAAAGCCCCCAACTACACTAGAATGTTTTTATTCTAAGGCGCATCAATTCATAAGAAGCAAGGAAGCCAGGTGGATGAGGCGAGACAATGCACCAGGGCATGGCAAGGAAACTATGAAGAGAAACACTGCTGTAAAACAATCAGATGATAACTCGAGGAAGGTCCAGGTCAATGTCTAGAACAAGCTAGGGCAATAAAAGTGTTCGGAGGAGGAAATCCCGGAAAGAAAAGGGAAGTAGGAAAATGGAAACCAAAGATTTCGATTTACAACGAATACACTCCTCTGAATGTATCTCCGAAAAATATTTACCTATCGACTTATAATACCTTCCAATATCGAAAGCCACGCCTAAAAGAGTACACAGAGGAACAAAAGCGGATTGGGAAGTATTGCCGCTTCCATGAGAATAACAGGCACAATACCGAGGAGTGTAGACACCTCCACGATGCCATAGAAAAGCTGATTCGACGGAAAAAGTTGCAGGAGTTTGTCAAGAACCCGTAGGAAGGTAGACAAGGAACATCAGACCCCGGTCGTGGGCAAACCCCATGCCATCTAGAGGAACCTGGTCGAACTGTAGGTAGATTAGTCATAAACACGGTAATCGGTGGACCTAACACTGTAGACAATAATTGGCAAGAAATGGAGCGATATGCTAATTCCCTAAGGCATGCAGATTTTGAATGTTGTTCAAATACGAAGGATGGATCTCCGACTAAGCAGCAATGAACGATGATTGACGATATAGTATTCAGGAGAAGAGATGCTGATTAGGTGGAGGCTCTTACTATCGCCCGATGGTCATCTCTGTGACAATCAAGCTAGCATTTGTGAAAAGAATTTTGATTGATTATGGAAGTTCTGTTAACATCATCTTCAAAAAAACGTATGACCAAATGAAGATGGAGACAAAGGATTTAAAACCATCTAAAGCCCGTATCCATGGCTTTAATGGTGCAGCTACCGATGCAGTGGGCTATGTTGAATTGCCAGTTAAACTTGGACAAGGTGAATATAGAAGGGTGCGAATCCTGCCTTTCATCGTATTGGATGTCTATTCTCTGCACAATGTGTTTCTAGGTCGACCGGCCTTGGCAGAGTTTAGGGCAGCTTTGGCTCCTTGGTGTTTAACTTTGAAATTTTCGACAAACAAAGGAGTTGGTGTTGTGCATAGCGATCAAGTGACCGGTCGTGCGTGTTATGTGGCTGAGCTAAGAGAGGCCCAATAAAGAGAAAAAGGAAAGGTTGTGGACAGCTCCATCCACACCTGAGTCACTGAAAATTGACAAATAGTGCCCGAGCCCTGGCTCGGGAAACACGATCGGATCTATAGAGACATAGATCCGAGAGATGATGATGAGGAACCCAGGGAAGAAAAAGCAGCACCGACTGAACTTACGATTGACATTTCAGTCAACCGAGATGACCCATTGCGAGTACTTAAGATTGGATCACAACTCGACCCCTCGATGAGCGAGGATCTCACTGATTTCCTCCAAGCGAATCTGTATGTTTTTAATTAGACACATTTTGATATGTGTGAAATTTCTCCCGCCATTGCGAGTCATATGTTGATACACCTGAGGTACGTTCCAGTAAAGCAGAAAAGGAGAGGTATGGAGCCGGAGAGGTCCGTTGCTCTCAGAGAGGAGGTGGACAAACTCAAAGCCAATGGGTTTGTCTGCGACGCCCTCTACACTGAATGGGTGTCTAATCCCGTGCTAGTGAGAATAGCAAACGGGAAATGGAGAACCTGCGTAGATTACTCTGATCTGAACAAAGCATGCCCTAAGGATAGTTTCCCTTTACCTAGAATTGACCAGCTGGCCGTCTCAACTGCAGGACACGAGTTGTTGTCATTTATGGATGCATACTCGGGATATAATCAAATCCCGATGCACATTCCAGACCAAGAACACACTAGTTTTGTCATAGATGTTGGACTGTATTGCTATGTAGTGATGCTTTTCGGATTGAAAAAAGCGGGAACAACTTCTCAACGTCTGGTGAATCGGATGTTTATAGACCAGATCGGTAAAACAGTGGAAGTCTGTATGGATGACATGCACGTGAAGTCATGGCAGTGAAATGACCACATTCGAGACTTGGCGGAAATGTTTGATATACTCAGATATTATGGAATGAAAATCAATCCTCTGAAGTGTTCCTTTGGTGTTGCGTCAGGTAAGTTTTTGGGTTTCATTGTCAATGCACGGGGAATTGTAGCTAACCCAGAAAAGATTCAGGCTATTCGAGACATACAAGTGCCCAGATCTATAAAGCAAGTACAAAGACTAAACGGAAAAGTGGCCACGTTGAATCGATTCATATCCTGAGCAATAGATAAGTGTGTTCCCTTCTTCGATGTAATAAAGAAGGGAAAGAGAAATTTTGAATGGATGCCTAACTGTGAGGACGCATTTCGAGCACTGATAAGGCATTTGGAAAGTCCCTCGGTACTGTCAAAGCCGGTAGACCATGAAGTGTTGTTTGTGTACTTGGTCATATCCCAACATGCTATTAGTACGGCTTTTGTTCGAGAGGAGGACCAAGTTCAAAAGCCGATGTACTATGTCAGTAAATGTTTAACCGGGAAAGAGAGAACTTATCCTAAAATTTAGAAGCTGGCCTACTGCTTGGTGATTGCATCACGTAAGCTTTGTCCGTACTTTCAAACGCACTCAATTAGTGTTTATATTGATCAACCTTTGCGACAGGTACTCCAACAACCAGATACTTCTGGAAGGATGTTAAAATGGAATATCGAGTTGAGTCAGTTCGATATTACCTACCTTCCATGAAGGAGCATACAAGGGCAAACGCCGAAGGACTTCATAGCCGAATTTACCGTATCAGATGAACCAAATAGTGATGATGTTATTCCCTCTATTCGATGGAAACTATACACTTATGGTGCATCCAACGACCGTTGTTCTGGGGCCCGTATAATTCTTGTAACTCCCAAAAAATGATCAATTTGTTACGCTTTGAAGCTCAATTTCCTGGTTACAAATGACGAAGCCGAGTATGAAGCATTGATTGTTGGTTTAATACTTATCAGGGAACTTGGAATAAAATCGGTTGAAATCTTTTGTTACTCGTAATTGGCGGTGTACCAGGTGCAGGGGGACTATGAAGCAAAGGGGTAGAGATTTGCCCCATACCTTGTTCGGGTTCAAGAGCTGTTAGCAGATCTAGAATATTATGATATTTCGCATGTCCCGCGTGAACAAAATAGAGAAGCTGATTCATTGACAAAATTTGCAAGCACTAGCAATGCACAACAAATGGGATTGGCTCCCATCGAAACCTTACATGCTCCGAGTATAAATGTAATGGAGGTAGATTTCGTATTAGAAACAGAAATCGAGAAGGAGTCATGGATAACCTCATTCAAGCAATACCTACTACATGGGGTCTTGCCCAAAAGAAAAACGAGAGACGACAAGTCATTCGCAAAGCTTCACGATATGTAATGCAAGACGAAATAATGTATCGTATGGGATTCTCGGCTTCCTTACTTTGGTGCATTGCCCACGAGGAGATAAAGCGAGTTCTGAAGGAAGTTCATGAAGGGGAATGTGGTGATCATATTGGGGGCAGACACTAGCAAAGAAGATCCTCCGCTATGGATAGTATCGGCCAACTGTAAATCGAGATGCTGCAGACTATGTACGGAGATGTGACAAATGTCATAAGTATGCAAAAATCCCGAGAGCTCCGCCAACGGAACTCACACAAATGGTTAGTCCCTAGCAATTTGCAATATGGGGAATTGATATAATCGGTTCCTTATCTATCTCCAAAGGTGGTGCAAAATAAGCAATAGTTGCGGTCGATTACTTTACCAAGTGGGCAGAAGTAGAGCCCTTCGCTACAATCACCACCAAAAAGGTCATTAATTTCATTGTATGAAACATCATATGCCATTTTGGCCTCCAGCAAACTATCATTATGGAAAATGGAACTCAGTTCGAAAGTAGGGAATTCAAAGAATTTTGTCAAAAGTATGGCATTGAAAAAAGGTTTGCAACAGTTGCTCATCCAAAAGCCAATGAACAAGTAGAGGCCATAAACAAAATAATCAAGTCCATATTGAAAAAAAATTTGGAAAAGGCTAGAGGCAAGTGGGTGGATGAGCTTTCAACATCACTTTGGGCTTACAGAACCACCCACAAGTCCGCGACTGGCCACACTCCATTAGCATTGGCATATGGCACAGAAGTTGTTATACCCGTGGAACTTGAAGTTCCTTCACATTGGGTAACTCATTATGACCCTAAGACGAATCGGGATCTCTTACTGGAATCACTTGACTTCGTTGACGAAAAAAGTGAAGAAGCTAAATTAAGGGCGGCTGCATATAGGCACCAAGTCACTGATATTATAATGAAAAAGTCCGACCGAGAATCTTTGATGTGGGCGATCTCGTTTTGAAGCGAGCTTTCCTGGTGCCATCGCATATGACTCTGACGCAGCTTTGACTAGGCTCGAATAGTTTAGATACCAAACTATCGCAACCTATCCAGATCTTCCTCACCAAATGATGATTTCGTGTCAATAAACCGATAGAACGATAAATGCTCAATTCCGTTGATCGTGATGATGCCGGTATCTAGCTATCTCCAACCCGTTGATCTCGCAAGATGCCGTGTTGAAAGATCTACAATTCGATCGTTGATCACTCGTAAGTGATAAAGAGAATTGGCTTCAACTTCATTTATTCGTTCACAAATAACCCGAAGATGGAAAGAAGTTGGAGATCGCACTCAACTTCCAACAATGGTGGCCAAAGCTCACACACAAATTTTATTTCAAAATCAACAACCCTTTACAAATGACAACACACCCTTATTTATAGGAAATTACAACACATACATGCGACTCAACATCATACGACTCACGATCTAACACATACGACTTAACATCATAAAACACACATGCGACTTAACAATACAACACACACATGTGACTTAACAATACAATACACGACCTAACAACAATGCGACATGAGAACTTGTGACTTAAGAAGATAGCACAGCTTCAGGAACGACTTAAGCGACATGAGCTTCGGGAATGACTTAAACAACATAAGCTTCAGGAATGACTTAAGCGACATAAGCGACTTAAGCGACTTAAGCGACATAAGCGACTTAAGCGAATTAAGTGACATAAGCTTCAGGAACGACTTCAGCGACATAAGCTTCAGGAACGACTTATAGAAATGCAACTTAAGGCAGGCGACTTAAGAAATGCGGCATAATTGAGCGACTTATAGAAATGTGACTTAAGGTAGGCAACTTATAGAAATGTGGCATAACTGAGCGACTTATAGAAATGCGACTTAAGGCAGGCGACTTATCATGGTGCGCTGCATCATCCTCCCCTGGTTGAAAAGAATTCGACCCCGAATTTACACTTTCCTCTTCTTCGACATACTTATTCTCATGATATGGAATCAAGTGTTTGACGTTGAAAACATCGACAATATGGATATGATCCGACAATCTTAAATGATAAGCATTCTCATTAACCTTTTTCACGGTTTCCAAAGGGCCAATCTTTCTAGCAGCTAGTTTGTTGTAAGTACCAATAGAAAATCGATCCTTAGTCAATACTACATATACGAAATCTCTTTCTTTAAACTCAACATTTCATCGTTTATTATCTGCGGATTGCTTATATTTCTCATTTGCCTTAAGCAATCATTCCTGCACAACCTTGTGGCACTCTTGCAATTCATTCACAAAATCACTAGCTCGTTTGATCACTCCTTTCTGTCGTGGTACTATAGATAAATCCAATGGCCCCTTAGGGATTGTTAAGTAAATGACCTGGAATGGACAGAACCCAGTGCTGCGATTAACTACATGGTTGTGTGCAAACTCAGCTTGACACAGCTTGGAATCCCAACTCTTCAAATTGTCATTCACGAGGCATCTCAATAGATTACCTAGGGATCTATTCACAACTTCTGTCTGTCCATCCGTCTGTGGATGATAAGCACTACTAAATTTCAGTTTTGTCCTGACCATTCTCCATAGACTCATCCAAAAATGACTCAGAAAACGAGCGTTTCTATCCGATACAATAGATTCAGGCAACCCCTGAAGACGATAGATCTCTCTGAAGTATAACTGTGCGACATTAACTGCATCTGCAGTCTTCTTGCATGCAATAAAATGTACCCTTTTTGAAAACCGATCAACCACTACGTAGATAAAATCATTGCCATGTTGCGTCCTCGGCAAGCGCAATACAAAGTCCATACTAACATCCACCCATGGTTTAGTAGGTATAGGCAACGGCGTATATAAACCTGCATTTGTTGCGGTCCCCTTTGAAACTTGACAAATATGGCACCTCTGAATGAACTTTTCAACCTCCTTCCTCATTGACGGCCAAAAATAAGACTTTGAGATCAACTGCATAGTACGGTCGCAGCCCACGTGTCCTTCTTCATGTAATTCTTTGATGATTTTCATTCGTAGACTGCAATCTGGAATACACAACTGATTTCCATTGAATAGAAAACCTTCAACCAGCATATATTCAGCCATGTTTCCTTGCTTGACTTTGTCTAGGATTTTGGAAAAATATGAATCTGAAGTAAGAAATTCTAGAAGTGAGTCAAAACCCATCACCTCTACTCGCATAGTTGTTAGTAAATTATTCCTCCGACTCAATGCATCGACAACGCGATTAGTTACTCCAGACTTATGCTTTATGACGAATGTAAATTGCTGCAAATAAGCTATCCACGATGCGTGCCTAGCTGAAATTTTATTTTGCCCTTGTAAATGATTCAATGCTTCATGATCTGTATACAAAACAAATTCTTTATGGAACAAGTAGTGTCTCCAATGCTTCATGGCCTTCACAATAGCATAAAACTCCACATCATAAGTACTGTAACTCATTTTTGCTCCAGAAAGTTTTTCACTGAAATAGGCAATTGGACGTCCCTTTTGACTCAACACTACTCTGATTTCAACTTTGGATGCATCTGTATGTAACTCAAATAGTAACAGAAAATCTGGCAACACTAGAATCAGTGCTGAGGTCAAAAGTTCCTTAATTTGTTCAAAAGCAGATCCTGCCTCTTTCGTCCATGAAAACTGCTTTCCTTTCATACAATCAGTAACAGGAGCCATTACACCACTAAAGTGCGGTATAAATCTTCGATAAAATGAAGCTAACCTATGGAAACTTCTGATTTCTGTTATAGTTTTGGGCTATGGCCAATTCTGATTGCGGCTACTTTACTCTGGTCCACTTGTATCCCTTCCTTGGACACGACAGAACCCAGAAATAAAACACTTGGCGTCATGAACACGCATTTCTTCGTCGCTGCATAGAACCGTTCTTGACGAAGAATAGTTAACACCTTTCGCAAGTGTTGAATGTGCTCCTCTGTGCTAACACTATATATTAATATATCATCAAAGTAGACTACAACAAATTTCCCGATGTAAGGTCTGAAAATTTGATTCATCACCCTCATAAATGTGCTTGGTGCATTAGATAGACCAAATGGCATGACCAGCCATTCATATAGTCCTTCCGGAGTCTTGAATGTTGTCTTCCATTTATCACCTGGTCTTATGCGAATTTGATGATAACCACTCTTAATGTCGATCTTAGAAAAGATTACAGACCCACTGAGTTGATCCAATAGATCATCAAGTCTTGGCATAGGAAATCTGTATCTGACAGTTATTTTGTTGAGTGCCCTGCTGCCTGTACACATTCTCCATGAACCATCTTTCTTCGGTACCAACAGAGCTGGTACAGCACAAGGACTGAGACTCTCTCGAACACGCCCTTGCTTAAGCAACTCCTAAACCTGTCTCCTCAACTCTTTATGCTCTTTTGGACTCATACGATAATGCGACCTATGCGGTAAAACAGCACCTGGCACTAGATCAATTTGATGTTGTATATCCCTTAGTGGCTGTAATTCCTTGGGTAATTCCACAGGGAAGACATCTTCAAATTCATTTAACACTGGTCTAACCTCCGCAGGAATTTCAAGGTCTTCACTTGTTTCATACCTAATCAACATAAACAATTCAGCACTATCTTTCACTTCTTTAACAAATTCTCTCGTAGATAGTAGACTAGTTGATTTCTGACTTTCTTTCACTTTGTTCACGCTTCTTAGGAACTAAGGTAACTTGGGTACCTTCGAACATGAAACTGTAGCTGTTGGTGCGACCATTATGTTGTACAGCTCTATCATATTGCCATGGTCTTCCCAATAGTAGATGACACACATCCATACCGACAACATCACACCATATATCATCTTTGTACTTCTTCCCAATAGAAAATGTAACAAATGCTCATCTTCCCACTGTCACTTCTCCACCTTTCTTTAGCCATGCCAGTTTATAAGGTCTAGGGTGTTTTTCAGTCTTCAACCCTAACTTCTTGATGGTTTCTTCAAAAATAATGTTATCGCAGCTTCCCGCATCAATAACAAATCGACAAACCTTTCCCTAGATAGTACATGTAGACTGAAAGATATTGCTTCTCAGCCAATTAGAATCATTCTCATGCTTTGGCATTAAACAAGACCTCCTTATCATCAAGTTACACCCTTCATCTCTTGACAAAACTTCTTCATCTTCATCAAACTTCGATGGTTGAGAATAATCAATTTCAGCTTCCACATCCTCATACTCACATTCCTCTGCAACTAATGCTCTCTTCTTTGGCTTTGTACATTCATTACTTTTATGGCCAAACTCCTGACAATTATAGCACTTGATACTGTTATTGATCTTTGCTTTAGCGGCTTCATTGACAATTGGTTTATTGACTGCCTTGGAAACATTAGCACTGCTACTAGCATCCTTATTATGGTTGTTAGAACCCGCAAACACACCAATTCCTCGTCTCCCTTGTTTCTCCCAAGCTAGAGCTTTCTGATGTGCTTCAGCAACAAACATTGGATTAAACATATTAACCATGTCTTGAATTTGCATTCGTAACCCTCCAATATATCAAGCTGTTAGCTGTTCCTCGGTTTCCATAATATCATTCCTTGCAATCAATTGATAGAATTCATCTGCATAGTCATTCACTATCTTCATCCCTTGTCTCAAATTCTGCAAACGTTGATACAAAAGAGATCGATAATTGTACGGCAAGAAAGTCGCTTTCATCATCTTTCTCACCTTCTCCCAAGTGAAAACTTTTGATTTTCCCATTCTCTCCAGAGTTAGTTTAGTTTGTTGCCACTAAGCCATAGCTCTTCCCCTTAGTTTTGTAGCAACTAATTGGACTCTGCGATTCTCAGGCACCTCCTTGAATTTAAAATTTTCTTCAACATTTGACAACCAATCAAGAAATTCTTCTGCTTGCATACCACCTTTGAATTCTGGAATTTCCATCCTCATACCTCACTCCCATTTACGATTATTTTCTGAATCCAGATATTGATTTCGCACTTGGCCTCGATTTCGATAATGAATACTACCTCCATGCCCATCTTCCTCAAAATCAGATGTATTTCGATATCGATCCTGACCATCTACGTCCCTACGACCACGCATGTCCCTTCTACCCTGTCTTTCAGCATCACGATATGATTCATTTTCGAACCCGCGTTGAGTTCTTCCTTCTTCATTTTGATACCCATGGTGGTTTCTCGTCATTGAAACTGATGATTCTCTCCTATCTTGATAAGACTGGGGTGACATCCTCCTTTCTTCCGAAAGCGATGGTGAAACCCTGTTTCCACCCTGGTTCGAAACTGGTGACGTTCTCCTTTGATTTTGATTCATGTCGTTCATCATTTTCTCCAATTTTTCAATACCCTCATTGAACTTTTCTTTGATACGTTGCTCCATCTGCTCAGCTTCTTGTCTTCTATACAAATCTTCAACATTATGATAGCGATTAGCACGTCTCGGAGGCATGATCATTAAACAATCTCTTTTCCGTCTCTGATTTAGCTTTGATACCAATTGACGCAGCTTGACTAGGCTCGATCAGTTTAGATACCAAACTGTCGCAACCTATCCAGGATCTTCCTCACGAAATGATTATTTCGTGTCAATAAACCGATAGAATGATAAATGCTCAATTCCATTGATCGTGATGATGCTAGAATCTAACTATCTCCAACCCGTTGATCTCGCAAGATGCCATGTTGAAAGATCTACAATTCAATCGTTGATCACTCGTAAGTGATACCGAGAATTGGCTTCAACTTCGTTTATTCGCTCACGAATAACCCGAAGATGGAAAGAAGAAGGAGATCGCACTCAACTTCCAACAATGGTGGACAAAGCTCACACACAAATTTTATTTCAAAATCAACAACCCTTTACAAATGAAAACACACCCCTATTTATAGGAAATTACAACACATACATGCGACTCAACATCATACAACTCATGACCTAACACATACGACTTAACATCATACAACACACATGCGACTTAACATTACAACACACACATGCGACTTAACAATACAACACACGACCTAACAACAATGCGACATGAGAACTTGTGACTTAAGAAGATAGCACAGCTTCAAGAACGACTTAAGCGACATAAGCTTTGGGAACGAGTTAAACGACATAAGCTTCAGGAACGACTTAAGCGACATAAGCGACTTAAGCGACTTAAGCGACATAAGCGACTTAAGCGACATAAGCTTCAGGAACGACATAAGCGACATAAGCTTCAGGAACGACTTATAGAAATGCGACTTAAGGCAGGCGACTTAAGAAATGCGGCATAACTGAGCGACTTATAGAAATGCGACTTAAGACAGGCGACTTATAGAAATGCGGAATAATTGAGCGACTTATAGAAGTGCGACTTAAGGTATGCGACTTAAGGCAGGCGACTTATCATGGTACGCTGCATCAGACTCCCACCTCGGAAGGTCCATACGTTATTAAACGGAGGCTTGGAGAGGAAACTTTCAAGCTAGTAACCGTTGATGGCGCGACACTCCCCTGAGCATGGAAAATAGCAAGCATCTATGACATTATTATATTTAGTCTATTTCTTTCGCATTTTAGTTGCAATTATTTCTAGTGTATTTTTATTTCGTTGATTCTTTGTTTTCGGCATGTAATAAGACAATTCAGTTTGTTTTCATTAATAAAGGTTTGAAGCCATTTTTTCAATGAACTATTTATGTTTCCGTGTGTGATAATTCTATGGAAAACCTTAAAGTTACATTATTCTATCTAGCGTATGAACGCGCACAAAAATTAAAATCTCTAAGTCCCCGGAGTGCGGACTGGAGTACTCTGAGTCCCCAGAGTGCGGACTAGAGTATAAACGACTTAAAATCTCCATGTCCCCGGCGTACGTACTGGAGTACTATGAGTCCCCGGCGTACAGGCTGGAGTACTATGCGTCCTCAGAATGCGGACTAAAAGTATTCTAAGTGATCGAAGCATGGAATAGAGGATATATGATTTTCAAAAAATTCTGAGTCACATGGAAGTGAACTAGAGCTCGCGTAGCTCATCGAATTCCAAGTTATGGCAACGAGTTAGACAATAAGCTAAAAAACAAAAGGCATCAAAAAATAAAGAAACTAAGTTTTATTCACAAATCCGGAAATAAAGTTCCGCTACAATTCCTCCTAAACTTGGAATCAAAAGTTTATTTACATTGGCTAGGAAAATAAATATAAATAATTATATAAACTAGGCCAACTCTCGTTGAACAAGCATGATAACTACTTCTTTGGCTTCTTCTTCTTCCTCGATTTCTTAGCTGACTCCTCCCCCCATGCATTTTCGCTTGGATGCTTTGCTTGCTAGGGAAGTGATGTCCGAGGAAGGAAGAGGAACTTCCAGTGGCTTGGACCTACCGGGGAGGATGACTTTCAAAGGTATGTTCAAAGGATTATCTAGTTCCACTACATGGGGCTCGTCCTTGATTTCAACTTTCTTCTTCTCTTCCGTGAGTTGCTCCTTCATGCTCAATTTTGAAGTATGACTAGAGGTACCCGTAATTTTTACCTCATCGTGTTCTTCGACGAGTGATGGATTTTCAGATTTGTCTTCTTTAAGTGCCTCAACACTTGAGCGTTAGGTCCGAGAGTCTCCCCCATTTGAACCGCTTCTCCCATTTTCTCCTCCTTCTCCGTGGTGTCTCCTTGAATTTGGCTCTAGATAAGAACGACCTGCACAAAATTATAAGAGACAAATGTTAGAATACATTAACTACTCACCGAAAACGACGACCCTTTTTAATTTTGAGAAGACAAGTTATGTACAGGTTTCTGGCTGACTCTCAAATGTTTGGAGAGTTTTACCCTCTGGAATGGGAGATAGAACATGGACATCAAGGCCAGGACCTTCTGGGTCGTAGCCAATGTGCTGCTCGAAGGTGTCAAGCGATGGCCATCCAGACGGTTGAGTAGGGGTGGAACTAGGGACTCGGTTCTAGATGGGCCGGCAATGTCATTTTTCCTTTCAACGAGGAGGAGTCTCTGCCATAAAGAACCTTTGCTGTAGACAAGTTCGAAGGCTCATTTCCCCAGAGAAATTCCTTCACTAAAGCTTCTTCGTCAACCTCTTCAGTGCCCGACTCAACCTTTTTGTTCTTTATCAAAGTCTCCCATGCTTCGGCCAAAGATTCGAGGTAACCCTCGCCGAGAAATGTTAGGTCACAATGCATGAGAACTCGATCATTGTTCTCGGCTATAAGCGGATCAAACATGCACTTAATCTCCTCTCTACCAGCCTTGGCAGCCATCTCAAGGCGAGAATCAATCTCCGTGAACATTATTCTTTTACCCACCTCATGGGCTTCATCCTTCAGCATCTCAGCCTTAGAGAGTTCTTCATCGAGCTTCGTTTTCAGGAGTCGTGTAGCGATGATCTCGTCGTAGTATCATTGTGACTCCTCCTGAGCAGCAGTCTTTTCTTCCTTATCTTCGACAAGTAGCTCTTCCAACTCTTTGACTCGTTGAGCGAACGCATCTCTCTCCTTTTGAACAGATTCTTTCTCTAAAGCTAAGGCACTACAGCGTTGAACCGCTTCATCAATCTCTTTCTTATGTGTGGCCACCAGATGATCTTTAGCATTTTTCTGAGTAGTTTCAAGCTGAGACTTGTATAAGGAAAGCCCTTCATCCTTGGCACTGTTACGGATAGCTTTTAGTTTCAGACTATCAATTTCATCTTGATGTTCGATAGAGACTTCTGAAACTTTTTCTACCAAATGAACAAATGCGTCGTGTTAAACGTAGACATCATTGTTGCAAGCAATGGCATTTTGTTTAACGTCCCCCGGAATGTGATGAATCGCAGGGAGAAACTTCAGACCGTCAAATCATTTTTTTGGGGAATGTGGCCTTAAGCTTGGCTAGCTTTTCCGCTATCGACGGATCATATGCGGGAGAAGAAGAACTTTATCCAAAGACTACGGGTTGTTTGTGAAGTTTATGTGATTACCTGGTGCTAGAGGAACCAAAGTGTTGGTCGCGGTGAGTATCGGACTGGGACCCCTTATGACCAGATTTCTCCCTACCTTGCTCTGGTTGAGAGGAAGGATCATGAAGGTATGAAGACTGATAGTAAGTTCTTATTTGAGATGATGAAGAGCGGTAGTCCCTATCACTGTCATCATCTCTATCTCGGCGTTTGTCGGAGCCTAAATCCCGGCCAGAATGATGAAAGATAGAGGACCCGCCAAGGCGGTCGAATCCATGAGAGCGTCCCATATCACCTGCATAGAAATTAAATGAACGAGTTAGAGGGAATAACATGATGACTGAAGTTTAGGTGCAAGGTGAAGCGTAAGTGTTATTGTGTGTGTCCTAGTGCTTTCCTCCGACGGACCAGTTTCTTTAGCTTTACTTATCAGAGTTTTTTCTCCTTGATTATGGGCTTGAACGCCTTCATCGCCTCTCGAGGGCGAATGGAGTTTTAGGGCTTCTGGATCGTTGAAGCCATAATTGAGAAAGTTGTCGAGAATAGGGAGGTTAGATAAGCCTTTCAGTGAACCCTCTAAGTGTTGTGGAGACGGCTCTTTCTCCACTGGAGTAATTATGACCTTTGAGGTTCGTCTACTGTCTTTTTCCTCAGTTTGTAAGCCAGTTTCTTTTTTCCCTTCGAAGAGGGAGGCGCTACATCTGTGCCGTGTGCCGTGTGCCTCAGCCATCGGTTCCCGAGTAGGACTTACATTCTATCCTGGTGCTTCTAATACCTCAGTTCTCTAATCTCGCCCTCCTCGGGTGTGTCGGGGGCACCACGTGTCGAAGGTCCAGCTTGTCTTTTACCTTTGTCTAAGGCAGGTCCAGTTGTAGTGGCACTGTGAGGAAGACTTATTCGGCGAACTTTCGCCAACATCCCAAATTTTGAGAGCGATTCATTGGAAATGATGGATCTGATTTCTCGATCCTCCGCGGGAACAGCTCGAATAGCTTCGATGGACTCAGAATACCCGAAGCCTTTAGGACATGAGCTGATACCTGTAAAAGTCAAGAAAGGGTTTAGAAAGGATGCACTTTATGCCACATACAAGCATTGATCCTGAAAAGAAACTTACTCCCTTCTAGCCATCTCGTCGCAAAGCCAGTGGGACAGCGCACATAAAACCATTCTTTCTTGTATTGGGCGAATTTGTTCCACGCCCCCGTCAAGATTTAGCACTTGTTATGTGGCTCGAGGAATATGAAGGATGGCTGTCAAATCGTCTCTTGAAATGATAAATATAGCAGATGTCACCGGGAGTGGGGAGCCTAAATAGAATGCTCATGAAAAGAATACACATGTCGTATATGAACGCATGACTGTTGGGATGTAACTATGCTGCGGCGATCTCAATATACTACAACACATCGCAGAGGAAGGAATTGAATGGTGGCACGCTACCAACCCTACAAATGAATTTACTGCAAGCAGTATATCCGGTTGGGGGCAGGTGAGGACAACCTTGTCCCGATGGAACCAGTACATCGCCAAAAGGAATTCCATGGATTGAGCATAGTCAGCGAAGAGCGTTTTCATTGATTCTCAAAGCTTGAGAATCAGCCGGATTGTCTAGGATGATTGTTGTATCCATGGCATCAAGAGCCAAGTCAACAGATGCAGTCGTTGGATTTGGGATATTCTATACAGGAGTTGCCGACGGATTTGAAGTTTCCACTACTTCCTGTTGAAAACTCAGCTCATGTTGATCTGAGATTGTGGCAGAGCTTGACTTTCTAGACATCTTAAATGAGCGTTGAATTTGAAAAACACTTGTTTGAACTATACTTGAAAGACAATCAATATTAGATATGACGACAAAAGTGCTTCCTCCATGTGATGTGTGGAATAGTGCAAACGTTTAAGCACAAGTGTAAAAGAATTAAAACCATGAAGTTGATAAAGTAATGTTAAGCTTTGAACTGTCATCTACGAAGACCGTCATCACTAGTCTCCGAGAGCCTGCCCTATGATGGTTTCAGTTTTGAACTCGGACATTGGCACTATATGTTGAAGGCTATTATTTATTTTTATCGAGTTAAACTCAGGTTTATAGTTGTTGAAACTGGGAGTTATCAGACCGGATTAGTTTGATATGCTTGTTTGTTTAAGTCCTTGTCCTTGTTTATTGACATATGATTAGGAATGGGAAGTAAGTGAATTTGACATGAGTTGTGTTCAAGTTGGAATGATTTTGACTGTTGTTGACAACTTCAAGGCTCGATGCTGAGCGACACTCAAAACATACGACCGAACGACCACCTAAACTAGATACGCCAACCCACTCACTCACCTCCATCTCACTTCCTCAAATCACCGAACTAGACCCACCCTCTCTCTCTCTCTCTCTCTCTCTCTCTTTAAGCCGAACGACCGCCCATCCCTCTACCTCCCTAACATTACTCTCGCATAAAGACATCTGAGCCACATACTTCGTAGTTGACCGATTTCCACCCAAAATACAAGTGCCGAACCGGTCACACTCATTTCTTCCTTGTTCCTTGATTACCGAACGACCTCAATCAATAGTTTAGTTCCACTTCAACAACCTAACTCCCACACTCGGTGACCCCGCAGGAGCCTACAACCTAGAGACCACTGGTGCCCCTTTCCCTTTTCCTCTCCATCTCACCAGCCTTGAAATTGTTAAAGTCGTATCAAGTTCCAGCCTTAAGACATGTTCAAAACCTCGATTCATCTTCCTCATCTACATGATTCCTACCAACCATAATCTAAAGAAAATTCACGAATTCGAATTTCATGCTAAACTTCCTAATTTGGAAAAAAACGTTTGAATAAGAAGTTCTTACCTAAGAGGAGGGTCGAAGCTTAAGGGACTGTTAGGTTTGAGATTGAAAATCGTTTAGAGTCGATATATGGAGGAGCTGTAGCGAAAACTTGCTAGATTAAGGGTAAGGGAGGAAGGTTGAAGAGGAAGCCGAAGTTCGAGAGAAGGAAAGCTACAAGTTCCTGAAGAGTCGAAGTGAAAGTAAAGAAGTGATAAAGAGAAGTGTCAGCTTTTATATATGAAGAAGGGGAGGTGAACAGGCATCAACCAGTAGCTCGGTCAAGATGTCTTGGTGGTTCGGTAAGCAGTTGTGCCAAGCGGCAGTAAACTAGCCGAGCGAATGGTTCGGTATCTATATGCTGAACGACCTCTTCTTTATGTATAAAATAAAGGACTAGACAGAATAAACTTAGGACCGTACAAGATACTAGTGAGGATTACCGTGTTTTGACCTTTACTAAACACACTCAATTTTGACAGTAGGAATTGGATACTAGCTCAAAGCGTGTCGTGTTGCCTCACACGACATACTTTGGGGGGCAAATGTTACCCAGATGTTTTGATACTGGTTATAGAAGTTATTTTGCATGGTCTGGCTTATGCACACGGTTCGGCCTGTGGACATGGCGCGGGCGGAATTTGGGGGATGTGTGTCGTTCGACGGAAGGAGGATGCTGTTGTAGATTTCATGTGTATGGCTCGGCTTAAGGAGGAAGTTATCGTTTGAAGGCATATTGTCATTCGTTGCTCGGTTTTGATATTACCCTATATGTCGGTAGGTCTATGTGTTTCAGCAAAAGCCATTCAGCATCTATCATTCGGCGTGACTTCAACAGGGCGAGTGAAGTGGGGAGCTCGGCATGACCTAGCTTCGAGTCAACTACCCAAAGTTTACCGTTCGGTCAATTACCACTCGATGTAACATTGTTCCAACCTTAGAAGCACAAACATCTCAGTTATCCCCGCTCGACATCTATCGTTCGGCCAATACCATTCGGCTACCTTCTCTGGCAACAACGCTTGGCAAAGTCACTAGGCAAGGTCACTTGGCAACTGCCGTTCAGCATCCCTGGCTCGGTGCATACTAGAGGTGTTAATAAGTTTTCAATCCCATAACAAAGTAAGGGCGTTCGACATAACTTTTCTTCGGGTCAACTCGCTACTTGCTTCGGTTCTCCTGAGGGCTTACTTCGAGTCGCTTGTTGATTGACCAGACGATTCTCAATTGGCATTCCTAGCTCGACATGACTCGTTTGGCATGCCTGGCTCAGTGTGCAGAAGCCACTTACTGTGGGCTGAGGTATCTTATTCCTGGGCCCATTGAGGGAAGTCCTGCTTATCTTCGCCAATAAATAGAGGGGCAGGGGCGCAGTGAAAGGGGACCTTTTCTCGAGAACACTGGGAAGACTCTGCCATTTCCAAGGCTTATTCTTTTTCAGTTAGAACTTGTATTCAAGTTGTTGGTGTACGGATTGTATCCGTATTCAATTATTTGAAAGAGCAATAAAGATTAAACTCAAAGTGGATGTAGGAAGTTACGCAGAACCACTATAAATCTGGTGTTCTAATTTTTGCAATTAATTCTACATATATTCCTCTATTTTAATTTTTTATCTTCATTAATCTCTCTATACAAATCCTTCTTTGGGTGTTAGTAACCAATTTTGGTGCTAACAGGTGCTACCATTGCTGGAGAAGAAACAAACCTTTAGCAAATTGAAGTCCACAACCCCATCAACCTGCTGTTAGGATCTAACTATGGAGATCAGGTTCCACGATCCTCCACATAGCATGAAGTTGTGACTAAGGGAGATTTAAACAAGATGGTTGATGAATTGAACAAGTTGTGACTAACTATTCCCAGAATGGTGCATGAAGCCGTACCTACTACGGAGCAAGAGCTTTCTTCTGTTTTTGGCTTGAACAAAAGAAACAAAAGGCAAAAGAAAAAGGAAGTAGGGGGCAGAACTCTGTGAATAATGATAGAAGAAAACGTTAACACTCCACCCACTACAGAAGCACCTGCTACAAACCCAAATTTAGGGGTGAAAACCCTACGGGGAGATATAACAAAGGCTCTCTCCGGCTTTGAAGATGACAAACAATTTAAGGAAGACAAATTGGATGAAAATGCTAGTGTGCAAAATGCTAGAAGAAGCTTTAAAACCCATGTCGCAGCACGGTGCCAAGTAGTGGACGAAGAACTGCTACTCAAATGGTACTCCTAAAGGTAGAAGAACCAAGAAGATATGCCACAAACCGGGATCGATTACAAGGCCAAAATCCCTTGGTATATTGTGACCACTCCCAACTGAATAGCTTACAATCCGATCATGGAGCTCCCAACGTCGAATCATGAATGGTCTTCATCAAATATCTTCAAAATCGTCAAAATGATCGATAAAAAACTCAAATCAAAGTTCACTCAAAATCGAACTTAGGTAATTGCCTATTTGACTCGAAGCACTAGAAGTTCTAACTCGAAGTTGAACTTGAGTAATCATCCATTTGACTCGAAGCAAACCTAGAAAATTCTAGCCCGGAATCAGACTCGGGTAAAACCAATATTTTCTCCATACAAACATGTAAATGACTCTTAGTACTGTTCGTCACCAACCCAACACTTAAAATTCTGTGACTCCAAGCGAACATGTGTTGAATCCAAGCAAAAAGCAAATTTACTTGGGTTAGACTCCAAGTAAAATTTCACCCATCCATCAATGCTGATCTATCTTCTTTTGCCCATAACTCGAACATGCAAACTCCAAATGCCTTGAAATTTTGAGTGCAACCTTATGGGGCCTTCCTTGTCACCCCAGAATGATCTCACCTAGTTTGAAAATTTTTGAGGATCGTCACTGATCCATGACCCCATCCTAAGTGATTTGCCATTCAATTGGCATTTCCAATCATTCAAGCATAAAACAATCATGCATATACCATTCTCAAGCATTATAAACAGTCGTAACTTGAAAACAGACCAGACTGACAATGATTAGAGCATCTTCCCCAATCGAAACCCATTCACCGAAGCAACTCAGCATGCATAATATTCAAAGAAGTATATCATTCCAACTATACCTTTCTACAAATGTACAATTAATTTGAAATTGCTATTTCATAAGTAACAAGCATATGGACGAAGCGAGGGTGATAGATGCGGTATACTACAAGGCCCTTAGGAATCATTAAAGGATGAAACAACTTACTACCTTGGAAGAATTCTATGGGAAAGAAAACTAGTTCTAGTGACTAGAGGTAGTGCAAATGGTAGAAGCCAAACCCAAAATTTTGCCAAAGAGCATACTAAATGGTGAAGGAGCTACAGGACCTCAGGGATCTTCTGCCCAAGCAAGGCCGCCAAGACTCAGTAGAAAGGCCTTGAGTAACTGACAAATCAGATAGAAGGATGATTATCAAATAACACTAGCTAGCTACTAAGGAATGGGCCAGCAGCCTATACCAATGCCTTCTCACCCATCCTTGTCTACTTTCCTTTTCCAAATGAGCCATATTGGGACACTAGGGGCATTGCAAACAGCATGGTCAAAGAAATGCTTATATGCCCTCAATATGTCTTGTCAATCCCCCTTCCGACAATCGGCATTGCTCTGGTAGCATCGAGAAGGCTTGTGCAATGGATCATCGAATAAATAGATCCAACCCTTAGTCTCCAGAAACTAATGAACTGCATTCCCACAAACTGAATCCTAAAAATTCCTCTTGAAGTCGATGAATCATCACTTTAATACCATCGAGCTATAGGACACACAATCCACAACTCTTCTTGGAGTTGATGAATTATCGTTCCAAAGGCCATCTGGTCGTTGGACATTCAACCAAAATATCTCTTGAAGTCGATGAATCATCGCTTTAAGACTATCAGGCCGTTAATTACATGACCAAAAAATCTGCTTGTAGTCGATGAATTATTGCTCCATGGCTGTTTCGCTGCCAGATATCTGCCAAAATTCCCGTTGAATTTGATGGATCTTCTCTTTAAGACCGCCGAGCCATCGGACACACTACCCAAACTCTTCTTGGAGTCCATGAATAATCAGTCCAGGGTTGTCAGATCATTGGACATCCGACTAAAATTCCTCTCGGAATCAATGAATAATCGTTCCACGGTTATTTTGTCATTTAGCATCCAACCATAAAAACTCCTTCACGAACTAAAGCGACGTGAAGGCGAACTGGTAGATCAGCAGTCATCTGGTCCAAAAATCCTTCATAAACTAAAGTTTCTGAGGCCAACTGGAAGATCAGTAATCATCTCGTCCAGAACTGCTCGAATTCAACGAAGTCCTGCATGGAGACCATGAATCGACAATCATATTAGCCAGTCTACAAAATTAACAAGATCACTTTCAATGACCAATGAGACAAACAACGTTGAATTACAAAGCTTCAAAGTCGCTGAAAGAAACTAAGCTAAAACTGAACTGGCCTTGTGATCAATCAAAGGCCGACTCGAATCAATCCAAGATTCAACACTTAGGAGAACCAAGTATTTTAAATCCCTAATATATAATTCTCTGAAGATAGAGGCTTCCCCATGCCGTAATAATCTAGAAGACACAGTTGCAACCAATAAACCGTGTGCAACCAATGGCTTATAGAGAAACCATGGATATAGTTTAAGTGCACGAACAGCCCTATGACACGAGAGGCATCACACATACTTGAGTAGCTAGAAGTAAACCAAGACTAATCATACCACAAATTTATTATACCCGATCGAAAATTCTACAATTCTATCAACTACGGTCATAATGACCTTGTTAGCGCAACAAACAAAATAGAAGCTTAATACTTGCTTACTTCTTCCCAACTCCCCTTTTTCCACTCTTAATGACAAGTTCCTTTTCCTATTAGATTATATGCTAGTTGAAGACCAATTTTCTAAAGGCGATTTGGGCCAAAAACAAAGTGTCTTTCGCTAAACTCCCATAAGCTCTTTCTTCATGACCATGTCCATGTGGTGGCGGTAGATGTAACGACTCGCAAATTTATAACTTTGATAAATTATGCTTATTCATAATTTTATGTAAATAAAAGATTGATAATTCAAATAAAAGTGTTTTAAGTGACAATAAATAATAGTAATCTTATTTTTAATAAATATTTAAATAAAATATTTTCCTTAAAATTTGTATATATAAAATGTAATTGTATTTAAATAATTGTTTTATTTAATTCAAATTGAGTATGATTTAATAATTATTAATTATCCAAATAATTATTTTAAATTAATACAACTCATTTTGAGTAGTTGTGAAGTGAGGATAAATCATTTATAATAATTATTATAAAGATATATTTATTGGATTTGGCAGTATAAGGAAAAATCGATAACGCTTTATCGGTATAATGGCAATTATTATGAATAATTTTTAATAATAATTTGTATTGTATTATAATTCAAATATGATAATTGTATTACCATCCGATTTAAAACTTTCTCTCATGTTCGCTCCTGTCCTTCCTATCTTCCCCCATGCCTCTTACGTACCTTCCCTCTCCTCTAGCAACACTGCCATTCCTCCCTGCCATTCTGTACCACCTTCCTCCTCTAAACTTATCATCAATCCTATCTCTTCAGGGACCACCTTGGTAACCTATCCTGACCGTACTCCTTCCACAGCGACCGCTACCCTCGAAGCTTCTACCCTTCCAGTTCCACCCCCTCTTCTTCTCCCTGACCCTCAACCTTCTAGGCCACCAGATGATGCTCCACTGCCGCAGACCTTTTCACGTCCTACCCCTTGTCAAGATGAACGCAAATGGACTTCTTTGTTTAAGCATAAACCAAGAAATGCTGGGAAGTACATTCCCGTTGATCTTACTCCTGTGTATGAAGATGACGTTCTAGTGCCACCGCAGATTGTTCTTGATGCTGGTGCTGAGAATTGGACAGATACACTAGTTGGCTTCTTCTTGGATAAGTCGCTGTCGTATTCCGCTGTCATACAAAAGCTCAAAAACATCTGGAAGCTTAAAGGCTCTGTTAAAGTCAAATCGAATGGTATTGATTTCCTTTTCAACTTCTCATGTGACGAAGATAGATGTAAAGTTCTTCAGAATGACCCTATTATAATGAACAATAAAATGTTCATAATAAAGCCTTACGATGTTGCTGTCAGTAATATTACTGGCTCTGTTACCTCTGTTCCAGTTTGGGTTCATTTGTATAATCTCCCGCTATTTGCTTGGTCGCCTTTAGGGATCAACTGGTTATGTAGTCATTTGGGTAGATTATTATGTATGGATGAGATGACTGAGCAGTAAAATAGGTTAAGTTATGCAAAATGTTTAATAGAAGTGAAATCAGACAAGGAACTATTAAATGAATTTAAAGTGAAACTGGTGGAAGGTGGCTTTTTAGAAGATATATGTTGAGTATCAATGGAGGCCAGATGTTTGTGTAATATGCAAGAAATTTGGACATACAACTGAATGCTGTGATTATAAGAATACGAGTAAAAATAACAAAGAAAATGAAATGAGAAAGAATGGAAGAATAGGAAACAAAATGGATACTTCAGGAAATGTTAATGACAATAAGAAGGTTAAACCCTTTCAAATGCAGATCGCAAGGAAATGGCAACGAGTCAATAAAAAGAAAACAGTCGCATCTGCGAATGAAACAACCAGTGAACAAAAAGTGAGAAGCATCGAAGAGTTAGATAATGAAATAGTTAAAGATAATGATGTAGGTAAAAAGAATAATGAGGAGGGTGACAGTCTTGAACAGGGAAAAGGGTGAAGTGAAATGGAATATGAGATTAGTGAAGACGTATTTCATAATGAAGAAACCAACAACCAAACTTATACTGAAGGTGCATGCAGAGAAACAAAGAAGACCGAAAAATCGATTGTTAAGGATTCAGCTGAAAATCTTCTGATATCTAATAGATTTGAAGCATTAATGGGGTTGGAGGATGAAGAATTTATAGAGGACATGCAAGATGCAAGAGAAAGTGATAGTGAACAAAGTGATGGTACTCTGGGAATAAATAAGGCAATTGCAACAAATATGATGAAAATAATACAATGCAAAAGGAACAAGGCAACAGAAATATGAGACAAGTAGAAACAACTCACACAACACAAAAGCAGCAAACAGAAAACATACATGCAGGCAAAGTAACAATCACTGAAGGAAGAAATGAAAGTGTGACAGAATGTGTGACTGCAAGTGCTGAAGGAAAGAGTCCTAGTGGTGGTAAATTCAATAAGAATAAAAGCAAGAACTTCAAATACAAAAAAGCTACTGAGATATGTGCAGACATGCACAGGGATGTAACAGAATGCACAACTAAACCAATTAATCCCCCTGATAATGTATCACCTCAAATTGCAACTCCTCCAAACAAATACTCCAACTTCAAACCACCTTTAGCTTTCAAACCTCCTCCCAATTCATCCCCACCCAATACTCCATCCAATCAGCAATCCGCATCACCCATCCACGCTCGAACCCTAACCGCTACTTCTCCTTTGGATAATGATACAGATAGCATTGAAATAACCCCCCTATCAGCAACAATTCCAAATTACTTGTCTTCTACGCAGGCGGTAACAAGGAGAATGAAGATTGAATTACTTAATGCCAGAGTTCTCCAATGATGTCTCGCATTGGAGCATGGAATATAAGGGGGCACACCATGTCATTAAACAAGATCTATGTAAACAGCTTATCACTTCTCACCAATTATCGGTTTTGGCTATTCTTGAGACAAAACTTAATCTTCCCTTAACCATCAAGGCTGCTGAATACATAAACTCGGGTTGGAAGCTTATTCACAATCTCAATAAGTCACCTTACGGCAGAATCATGATTCTATACAATCCCCACCATGTTAGTATTACTCCTATCCTCTCCACTTCCCAACTTATTCACTGTCATGCTAATGATATCAATGATAGTACCTCTTTCTATATTTCCTTTGTATATGCATCCAACTCTGTTGCTGCTAGAGCCGCTTTGCTTTCGGTCATTCCTTCCCTGCGACAGTCCTCCCATCCCTGGATTATTTTTGGTGACTTTAACTGCTGTCGATCTCTCTCTGATAGAGTGGGAGGAAATCCATTGTCCATTAATGAGATACAACCTCTAAATAATGCGATAAACGACGTTGGTCTTGTTAATATTAAATCAGTTGGTATGCAATACACATGGAATAACAAAAGAAAGCATGGTAGCAGGACCTTCTCTAGAATTGATCACTCCTTCTCCAATCAAACTGCCCTAATCAAATGGCCCCTCCTCTTCAACCATCTCCCCCCTCCGCTCCTATCTGACCACTCCCCTCAAATCATACATCTTCGTGGAGTGGACAAGAGAGGAAAAGCAAATTTAAATTTTTTTAATTCATGGACTCAAGAAACTGACTTTAAATCTACAGTATTATCTGCATGGAATATTAATAAGAATGGTAATCATCTTTTTGTCTTGCAGGAAAAAATAAGAGAGACTAGAGATACCTTGAAGCTATGGGCTTTTAACAAATTTGGCAAAGGAGATAAAATGAGCACTAACATAATGAATAAGCTGGTTGAGGCTCAGAAGGCAATGATGGTCAATGTTCAGGATACTAATCTTTCTTCTACTGAAGCTTCTCTGGCCCAACAGTACAATGATGCACTAGCACTGGAAAGTGACATGATTCGACAAACGTCGTGAATTAAATGGCGGGAAAAAGGAGACAAGAATAGTGCTTTCTTTCATGACAGTCTCAAGAACAAGCAGAGGAAGGAAAATATTGCGACCATCTATGATATGCATGATGTACTTCAAACTAATGCTGGAGGAGTTAAAGAAGCGTTTGAACAATATTTCACAAGCATATATAGCAAGAAAAACAATTTCGGTCCTTCTTTTGATGACATCCCATCGGACATCATGCCTAGGCTTGATGACAAAAATTACAACATGCTATGTTCTGAAATTACCCATGAAGAAATTGAAAAGGCAATGTTTTCCGTTAATACTAACTCATACGGTGGCCCAGATGGGTTGAATGCTCTCGTTTACACTAAGTGCTGGTCGATAGTGTCTGCCGATGTTTGCAATGCCGTCACTCTTTTATTCAAAAAGAGTAAGGTTTTTAGGTCGTTCAATTACACCAATATAGCATTAATTCCTAAGCTCAAGAATGCTCATCATGTCAAAGACTATCGGCCTATATCCTGCTGCAACACTATATATAAATGTATATCTAAGGTTATTGCTTCAAGGCTGAAGAAAGTCCTCCCAAGTATTGTTTCCAACAATCAGGCTGCGTTTCTTCCAGGTAGGAATATACTTGATCACATTCTACTCGCGCATGAGTTAATTAAAGGTTATAAAAGAAGTAATTTTCCCCCGAAAGCTATGATGAAGCTTGACATAATGAAGGCTTTTGATATGTTACAGTGGGACAGTATTGTACGCATCATGGGGTTTATGAACTTTCCTCCTCACTTTATCGCATGGATTTATGAATGTATCTCCACACCAACATATTCTATCAGTGTTAACAGTACTACCACTGGTTTTTTCTGCAGTAAACAAGGCATAAGACAGGGAGATCCCATGTCTGCTTACATCTTTATCCTTGTCATGGAATTACTTACGAGAATGATAAACAAAACAATATAACAAGGGAAAATAAAACTGCATCATGCTTGTAAAGACCCATAAATCTCAGCGCTAATGTTTGTTGATGACTTGATTATGTTTTGCTCTCCTGACATTGACACTGTTAAGAGCATAATGCTAACCCTAGATCATTTTTATTCTATGACGGGGTTAAAGGTCAACGTTCAAAAATCTGAAATCATCCTTGCTGGAGTTAGCATAGCTCAAACTGCTCTAATAACTCAAATAACTGGTTTATCTCATAACCACTGCACTGTTTCCTACCTGGGTTTGCCGCTTACAACATCCAGAATCACTACAGACCAATGTCTTCCGAGTACGAGAAAATCACTGCAAGACTAAACAGTTGAACCACTAGGAATTTGAGTCAAGCAGGTAGATTAACCTTAATTAAGTCAGTTATCTTTGCAATGCAAGTGTATTGGGCCAGAACCTTCGTTCTCCCATTTAAGCTAATTAATATGATTAGGAGTGCTATTATGAGGTTCCTGTGGTGTGGTAGAACTATGGGAAGATATATTGCTCCAACCAAGTATAGTGCTGTTGAAAAGCCAATCAAAAAGGGTGGCCTTGGTCTAATAAATCTTAAACAGTGGAATAAGGCAGCATTTGCTAGGCATGTTGATACATTGTTTAATTGCCCTGATAGTCTCTGGGCAGAGTGGTCCAATAAAAATATGATAAAATGCAGGAGGTTGTGGAACATGCCTGCACAGCAAAATATGAGTTGGACGTGGCGGAGCATTCACAAGACTAAGGAGCTCTTTCTTCCTCTGATTCAGATGAATACCAACCATGTACATAAAGTCAACTTCTGGGATGATCCATGGCTTGACCGAGGATTCATACTACGAAGGCAACTTACTTATAGTGAGATTCAACAAACTGGAGTCCACTCTCAAACGATGGTCAGAGATGTGCTTGACAACTATCAGAGGCTACAGACTTTTTCTTCGAATCAAAGGGTGCAAAAGCTATGGGACAGAATCAAAGACTTTATCCCGCTGCCTGATTCAGCTGATAAAATTGTTTGGGGAGAGACAAAAGGAAAATTTAAAATTGGTGTGGCATATGAATTCTTGATGCAGAATAATGCAAACCGTAATAGGAGATGGTGGAAGAGAACATGGACTAAAGATAGTAGCTATAGACAGAACCTGACTATGTGGAAGATATTGAACCAGGCAATTTAAACCAAGGCAAAGCTTGTCAGTATTGGTTTGAACATTAATATTTATTGCTCATTCTGTTGTGATCTACCAAAAACTACGGAGCACTTATTCTTCGAATGTTCAGTCATTAAGCTTCTGTGGTCCGAAGTTATGTCGATATTGCACAGTAACTGTCCATTGCATGATAATCAAGCTGAATGGGAGCAAATATATGCGAAGACAGGTAACAGGCATGAAGGAAAGAGGATTTTCTGTGTTGCACTGAAAAGTTTTATATCTGCGGTGTGGAAAGAACGTAACTGTAGAGTTTTTGATGTTGTGAATGCAAAAACTGCTGCTAATTTCAAGCTTTGGATCATGCATGAAGTTAAGTCTTCCCTGAAGATGCTTTTCGCCTTCGACCCTGGTATAATGGTGTCCATCTCTTTGTAGATGTCTGTGTTTTAGTTTTTTATTCTTTCCCTTTTTCGTATTTTTTCCTTAGTGCTTGTAGTACCGTGTTTTCTCAGTTTTCTATGCTCCTTGTTGTTGTTGTGTTATGTTCTCTTCGGTGCTGCAATAAAATGGTCGAGGACCATCCAACCCCGTCGGCCTTGCCAAAAAAAAAGAAGATAATTTAATTAATTTAAAACAATAAAAAATTTATTTATGAATTTTGTTTACAAATATACGTATGTTAATAAATAAGAGAAAATGTGACATATAATCGGTCCTCCGGATTTCAATGATTTAAAGAACAAAAAATGTTATGCACCTACATGTACATACATATACATGTCACAATAACTTGCACATATATACGTAAATACATACATATATGTATATGTATATGTATATGTATATGTATATGTATATGTATATGTATATGTATATGTATATGTATATATTACAAAAATGATTTAATAATTCTATGCTTAACCTTTAAGTAGCCATAAAGCAAACATCACTTCATTGTACCACACCATCACCTCACATAAACCATCACATATCTTTGGGGGGTAGGAGGAGATGTGCACTAGAGGCTAGGGGAAGGATGTGGGCTAGGGGTATTTAGGCAATTATGCAATACAATATTTTATTCTAAGGTTTTTTCTATAAATACCACCCCTCTTCTCATAAGAAAATCCTAATACCATTCCACTTCTTCTTCCTCTTCTTTTCAAGCTTTCTTATTCATAAAAGAAATATTTTAGAGAAGTTAGAAAAAAACTATATCAAATAAAAGAGAAAAATATATACATTAGTTTATAATACTGATCCACTTCAAAACTAGTTCTAAACACTTACTCTACTCTTTCAAAGTCCATGGCCACCACCCTACACCACCTAGGCCATGAGCACCAAGGCTAGGCCGAGCCACTTCAAGGGTCCAACGCTCGATTTTATGGAGTTTAATTTCATGATAGTGGAGCTATAACTGATTTTCTATTAGCTCGAAGGGAAAGTGAAGGTGAGAACTCCTAAACTATTATATTTTATTTCAGATGATGGTATGATGTTTAAAATAGATGTTTAATATGCTTGGATCATCAAGTTTGGATTGTTTCATATGAATGTTGAAAATATATGCAAGTCACGGAAATATACGTCGATAAACACAAAGGAAATCACTTTCCTTGAACTAATGAAATCGTGTGTGTAGAATGTTAGATCTCTTTAAAGAAAATGGTTTAAAATATGTTTGAAATGTTTTTTTAACATTTAAAAGTGTTTTGGTGAAGTTTGAATGAGAACGGAAAACTTAATCAAAAATATAGCTCGAATTTTAAAAGATGGAATATAGCTCGAAATTTTTCAAAATAAGAATTTTCCAAACTATTATATCCACAGTTATCCAAAAAAGGAAGAAAAACATGATTTTGGTAAGTAGTTTTTGAAATATGAGTAAAACAAGTTTTTGAAAAAATCGTGGTTTTGCCGTTCGGAATCCAAAACTGGATTTCTTTGGAAATGATTTTAAAATTGTTTAAAAATGTGGATTAATCATATAAATGTTTTAAAATCTTTTAAAAGTGAATTGAGTAATAAAAATGATTTTTCAAGTGATAAAAAGTCGTTTTTATCAATATAGCTAAAAAAGCACTTTCCACAGCACCTTTCCACATCACTTTTCTATAACATTTGAAATATAGCTTTAAACTTAACAATTCTTTTCCAAATCTTTTATAAATGTTTTAAATGGATAATTAAGTGTTTAAATAATGTTTTGGGAATTTTATGGTTTATTTAAAAGAGCATAAATAAATAGTATAAAAAGCTATTAGAAATAAAGTGGTTTAATCTTGGCTCTAAAAGCCGACGAGTATACTGGATTTTCTATTCGTGAGATGTGGATGTAAGGTACTTAAATTAAGGAGATGTTTAGGAGTAACCAGTGCCCTGGCTCACCTGGTCTTCTCCTTGGGCAAGTGATAGATAAGGTCGAAATGTCGAATACGGGTTGAGTATAAAAGATTAAAATTTCCAAATTTAAATTAAATACAACTTTGATTTTATAGAGATGATCTTCTTATATTCGGGGTTAAAGGCTGATAAGGGAACTCGTACTGTTCATGGAATTTAAAGGGGGATTTTACCATAATTCCTCCCATAGTATCTATTGAATACGAGAATTGATATTGAGTAGAATTAGATGATTTCTATAGATTCTGCTCACTTAGTATTTACTAGTTTTGGATTAACATCTTAGATTTCATGGTTTTAACTCAATTGAAATTATGAGTTTGACATTAACAAATCTTTGTTAAGATTTAAACGAAATGATTTGGAAATATATTCCTAAGTTAAAAATGAAATGATTTCGAATTATTCCAAGTTTAAAAAGGATCATAAGTAATCAAAAGATGTAATAAGAGAGGTTTAATGATTTCGTATATACCAGAAAGAATTTTTTAGAGATATATACCTCAAGGAGAGATTTTGATAAAAAGAACTTAATTAATTAAAATTGATTCCCTATTCAAAGAACCTCCTTTTTATCGATGATTGGTTTGAAGGAATCGGGGTTGGATCAGAGATAATTCCTATTCGAAACCCACTTCGAACTGATGTATGAATTCAAAAAATAAAGACTTGATAAAGGAAATGAAGGATGATGATCAAAGATTCTCGGGGTGGAAGGACTGCTTGTTGACAATTCTTCTTAGCTCCCATATAATAAAGTAGCTGTTTATAGCATCGGACATCTCTCAAAGTTGTAGTTCGGTCAGAGCTACTCAGCGTTGCGGCTCGTCCTTGGTTGCCATTTGGCATGTGGGGGTCGGCTTCACTCGTTCGGCTGAAGAGAGTCGACGTGTATGTGCTTCCAGTCCTAGTAGGAACTATATCGAGTCAGGCGTGCGACTACTTCAGGTCGTCACCGAGGGAGGCTTGGGTCTGCATGTACAGAACTCACGGTCAATTGCAATAAAGGGTGGAGGTTCGACAAAAGTTTTGATGGGCCTGTACCACTCCGAAAGCCCAACAACTCAGGATTTGCCTATAAATACAACATGAGGGGGTTCAAAAAAGGGATCTGCTTCCTACTTTATTGCTTTCTATTTCCTAAGGCTAAGGTTACGTTACCGGTTTGTAACTGTAATTGGTTCTAACATCAATAAAAAGGAAACTTCTGGGGTGGACGTAGGCCGGAGTTAGTCGAACCACTATAAAATCCGTTGTTCTTTATAATTTCGACCGTTCTTCATATTTACACTTTCTACATACATTCTATCTGTAATCTGTGGCTGTTATTTGGTGCTTTCATCTTGACTTGGGTGTTAGTGACCAATTTTGGCCCTAAGATTTTGGTGCTTTCACCGAGAAAGCTGGCACTCGGGGATTTTGGAGCTTGGATTTTCGATTCAGAAGCTTGGGAACTTGGATTTTAGAAAGCAACGACTAGACCACCAACAAGGAAGCAGCAGAAAGGAGAAATCAGGAAGGATGTCAAGCGGCTTCTTTAGGATTTGGAGAGGATTACGCATCCATCTACATAACTCGGGATGAGAAGCAAGTTATGGTGAATTCTATGTAGGACCAGATGAAGAAAGGCAAGAGAAGATGATGCAGGCTCTTCTTAGGAAATTTGGACAACTACAGGCGCTCAAGTTCTTGGAACTGGACCAGAGGAACTCAACCGACAGGCAAATGGAGTGATTCAGCAGGGGCATTACCCAATCAACAGACAACTAACAATCTGGATGGACCTAGACTCCAGGGCACACCACTAGGTAATGCTAGACCAACCCCTGGAGGGAACCAGATGATGTTGTGCAACCCGACATCAACAGAAACACAAGAGTACGTGACGAGGAATATGTGCCAAAATTCCCGCGAGGTGTTGGAGAGCAGCTAGGAAATATGGATACGGGGCAAACCTTGGTTGGAAATGCTAGATTGGCTAACATTATTAGGAGGACTATTCACGGAGGTCTGACAAACAGGGATTCGGAGGGAGTCAACAAACGTCTGTATACCCGAAACATCAGGACAGCTAGAAATCCACCTGATTTCAAACTGCCTACTCTAGAAGTATACAATGGGAAGACGGATCCCACTGACCACTTGAAGAGGTACACAAGGCATATGGAAGTGTTGGGGGCAACAGAAGAGGTTATGGCCCAATGTTTCCCTATGTACTTGACTGATATAGCTGCTATGTGATTCAGACAACTGGATGATGGATCCACTGGAGCATGGACAGAACTGGTGGACAAGTTCTTAAGTCAGTTTCGAGTTCACATAAAAAGGCCAAAGAACGTGATGACGCTGACGTTGATTAAACAGGGGGTGGATGAATCGCTAAGGACATTCTTGACTCGGTTTAATGCAGTTGTTGCTTTGGTGGATCAGCCGGATCCATCAATGGTTCTGATGGCTGCGGTATCAGGAGTCGAGATAATTCGGATTTCAAGGTATCATTGATACGGGACCCACCATTGGATCTCGGGAATTCTTTCATGAAGCCGAGAGATTTCTTCGACAAGAGGATGCATGTTTGAATATGAGGTCAAAGGAAGTGAATATGGTAAAGGATAGAGGACTGCCTGGCGAAAGCTCGGATAAAGACAAGGATAAAGGAAAAAGGAAGCGCTGGGGAGAACCAAATTCTCCACTTACACAGGATTGAATACAACACCAGAATAGATATTCTTGGATACTCAGGATCGCCTTTGTTATCGAAGGCCGGCAAGGAGGGAGTCCTTAGAACACGAGAGGGCATCGGGAAGGCACTGTCTCTTTCATGACTTGGACGGGCATGATACTAATAGCTGCAGGCATCTAAAGGATATAATCGAGGAACATGTAAGGAATGGCCAGTTGCGGCAACATGTTGGAACTCGGAATGCGGCGGTGGAACAGGAGCAGCTACCGCCTACCTTGGACGAAAAAGACATGAGGCCCAGGAATGGTGGTCGGTTGGTCATCAACTAATCGTGATGATTTGGAATAAGTAGAAAACTCTGGGTGGATGGTTAAGTCGCTTACTCATGTATTGGGATGGAGATAGCCCTTTGGCATTCTCTGAGATGATAGTAAAACCGTGATGCTCTGGTTTGTGCAATCTATTTTTCCTTTTTTTCTTGGACATTCACTTTTCTCTAGTTTGGTTTTAGAGTTTGGATTGAACACCCGGTTTTTTTGGCTTGTATTTTGGTTTTTGACGTGGATTTTGATTTGGACTTTTAATATGGATTTCTGGTTTTCTGGTTGGATTTGGATTTCGGATTGGATTTCGATTGGTTTTTCTCTGGATTTTGGCTAAAGGGTCGTTGAGCATGGACTATGCTCGGCAAGGGTTGGGAGAGACCAGGATTCGACCTAGGACTTAGGCCCCATATTATCTATCGGTTGCTATCACAGGTCGTCGATTATGGACTATACTCGGTAAGGGTTAGAGCGACCAGGATTCGGCTTAGGACTTAAGCCACGGCATTACTTAACGTTCAGGGACACTGAACCAGGAACACCATGTCATTACTTAACACAGGTCGTCGAGTGTGGATTACACTTGGCAAGAACTTGAAGAGGTTACAGATTTGGATATTGGCTAAAAACAGCTAAGGATTTGGGCAGGGACCCAGAATGGTCCCGGATTTGGACATCGACCCGGAGAGGTCATGGACGTGGTTATTGGCTATTGGATATGGATGGATTAGAACTCGGTTGTTAAGTTCATATGGATATGATTTGGCTAAGGATTTGGTTACTGGATTCAGAATTGGGTATCGACTCAGAGCAGTCGTAGATTCAGAGAAGGATACGATGATGGCACTTGGATAAAGTTGATTGGATTATGAATCGAAAAGTATAGATGTGGTTAACATATGGACTTCAGATATCGGACTTGGTGCTACTCAAAACACACCATCCAATAGCAAGGCATATTTTTAGGGGCAAATAAAGTTAACCCGCCTTTTGTCAAGGCCATAAACAGGTGAATTCAACCTAACCAACTTCATGATTATCGAGGCTGGAATATGATGGATTCAGTTTAAATGGACGTTGTTCACTTGGATAGATGCTCGGCCAGGTTAGGACATTCGATCAGAATGAAGTGGTTTGATGTGCTTGGAATTCGACCATGTGGCTCGGTCGTTCCGCATGACATGGTTCGGTCGTGGTATGGAAGTTCAGGAAGGTTGGGCGGTTCGGTATTTGTGGACCGGCACTTCTAGTTCGGTCAGAGGTGATTCGGTATATATGGATTGGTGTGGATGTGGTTCGGCATTATGGCTCGGCATGGATCGCTCAGCATTATGGCTCAGCAAGGATGGCTTTGCATTGTGGCTCGGCATGGATCGCTCGACATTTTGGTTCAGCACGGGTCGGTCGGCATGGTGGTACAGTCGGGGTCGCTTGGTGTTGTGGTTCGGTCAGGGTGGCTCAGTAATGATATTTTGGCACTGGCGGTCGTTTGGCCTAAGGGTTTGGTAAATGTGGTTCGGTCTTAGTGTGGTTCGGCATCGAACATCCCTCAACGTTGTGGTTCAGTTAGAGCCACTCGGCCTTGGTTGCCGTTCGGCATGTGGGGGTCGGCATCACTTGTTCGGTTGAAGGGAGTCGGCGTGTATGTGCTTCTAGTCCTAGCAAGAACTACTTTGGGTCAGGCATGGGACTACTTAGGGTCGTCACCGAGGGAGGCTCGGGTCGACATGTATAGAATTCACGGTCATTTGCAATAAAGGGTGGAGGTTCAACAAAAGTTTTGATGGGCCTATACCACTCCGAAAGCCCAATAATTCAGGATTTGCCTATAAATACAACATGAGGGGGTTCAGAAAAGGGATCTGCTTCCTGTTCTCTTGCTTTCTATTTACTAAGGGAAAGGTTAGTCTACAGTTTGTAACTGTAATTGGTTCTAACATCAATAGAAAGGAAACTTCTGGAGTAGACGTAGGCCAGAGTTAGCTGAACCACTATAAAATCTGTTGTTCTTTACTGCTTTCATTTTTAATTTCGACTGGTCTTCATATTTACACTCTCTACATACATTCTATCTGTAACCTGTGACTGTTATTTGGTGCTTTCATCTGGACTTAGGTGTTAGTGACCAATTTTGGCCCTAATAGTAGCAGTGGTCCCTTCATTTTGAAACTCCTTGGGTTGTAGGGACTTTTAGCTACTAATCCTAGGGTTAATTCCTGAAAGGATGCGGTAGGAGAGTGCCTTTAGTTTCATTCAGTCACAGAAAGAACTTGTGTGGAAGGATGTCTGACACTGCATTCTTGAGATTTCATCGCTGACTTTTATAACCTACATCTGTTTGGGGGTAAATTTGGCAACTTCTCTTAGCTTAGCACCCTTTACTGAGATGTATAAGCTTGGATATTGTATGTTTGTGGAAGTTAATTAAGATCGATGGTATAGCGATGTGGCATTCAAAGTGAGATATGCAAAGTAAAAGGTAATCGTTAGCTTAAGCCTCACACCTGGAAATGGCTGAAACAACATTGATGTAGCAAAGCTTTGTGGTTCGCAACCTTTAGGATATGATTATCCCCTTCAAGATATATTTCTACCCGCTATGATGTTCGCGTTTAAATTATTACAGATGTATGCTGTGAGGGGCCTCAAATAGATTGGTAACAACCAAGGTGATGATATATTCGGTACTATCTAGGAAGAGGTAGGCCGGTATTGTGTTGGTAAATGACCATCAGTTGGGCCTCGGTACATTCCTCTAGAGATGTCCGACCGAATGGTGGTCCTTTCACCTGGTCATTTGTATGGAAATCCATTCTTCAATAAGTGCCTACCATTTTGTTTGTAAAACCCGCGTCTGTGGCTAGTATGTTGGAATTTTATAATGTAACAATTTCGGCTAAGATTAATAAGTTTATTTGCAGATGTTTTTAAAGATACGTCATTAAAAGTAATATCAAGTGATTTTACGTAATAATGATTAAGTTACCATGAGGTAAAAACTTGTTCCGTATTTATGTGCAGCATGGTCTTATGAGATACCTTTTTGTTTGCAAAACGTGTATTTTGAGTTCTCAGACCAGTCTCATGACTAACCCGGAGTTTATTCCTTTTTCTTAAACATTGAGTGCCCTAATTTTCTCGAGCAGCCTAGTAGTCAAGTTTAGAAGATATCTGGATGGAGCTCGAAGCATCAAGTCTGCAGATTTTAATGAACATTTTTGTTTATTTCTACCACACTCTTGTACTATAATATTCCGCATAAGTAAGGACAAGAATTTATAACTGTCCATGTTTTTAACTCTGATAAATGTATTTTAATCTCTATTACAAAGTTTTTATTGAAATAACATATGTGAGATTCTATTCTGTCTTTATTTTTCTTTCTTACCCTTGAGAATTCGCTTCTCCGGCCTTGCATTTATGGCACACAAATGCCAAGGATGCATTAGTGTCGATTTTCGAGGCGGACTCGAAGAAACTAACCTAAAACTAAACTGACCTTCTGATCAATCAAAGGCTGACGCGAATCAAGCCAAGATTCAACATTTGGGAGAACCAAGTATCTTAAATCCCTAATATATAAGTCTCTAAAGATAGAGGCTTTCACATGCCTTAATAATCTAGAAGACACTGCTGCATCCACTAGACCGTGTGCAACCAAAAGGGTTGTAGAGAAACCATAGATATAGTTTAAGCGCACGAACAGCCCTATGACACGAGGGGCATTACACATAAGACTAATCATACCACAGTTTTATTATGCCCGATCGAAAATTCTAGCATTCTGACAACTACGGACTTAATGACCTAGCTTACGCAACAAACAAAATAGAAACACAGTACTTGCTTACTTCTTCCCAACTCCTTCTTTACCAATCTTGGTGATAAGTTCCTTTTCCTCTTAGACTATATCTAGATGAAGACCAATTCTCTAAAGGCAATTTGAACCAAAAACAGAATGTCTTCCCCTGAACTCCCATAAGCTCTTTCTTCATGACCATGTCTATGCGGTGGCTGTAGATGTAATGACTTACTAATTTACCACTTTGATAAATTATGCTTATTTTTAATTTTATGAAAATATGAAAATATAAGATTGATAATTCAAATAAAAGTGTTTTAAGTGATAATAAGTAATAATAATCTTATGTTGAATAAATATTTAAATAAAATATTTTCCTCGAAATTTGTATCAATAAAATGACATTGTATTTAAATAATTGATTTATTTAACTTAAATTGAGATTTAATGATTCAATAATTATTTTAATTATCCAAATAACTATTTTAATAATGATAATTCATTTTTGAATAGTTAAAAAGCGATTTATAATAATTTGTATAAAGATATATATATATATATATATATATATATTTGATTTGAAAATATAAGGAAAAATCGATAACGCTTTATCTATATACTGGCAAATATTGTGAATAATTTTTAATATTAATTTATATGGTATTATAATTCAAATTTGATCATTTAAATTAGTTTAAAATGATAAGAATTTTATTTTTGAGTTTATCTACAAATATATATACGTTAATAAATAAGAGAAAATGTGACATATAATTAGTCCTTTGGATTTTAGCGATTTAGCGAAAAAAAGTGGTTTGAAGACATTCGAATTGTTGTGCACCAAATGTACATACATATACATGTCACATGCATATGATAACATGCATACACACACATATAAGTATTACAAAAACGATTTAATAGTTCCTAAGCTTAACCTTTAAGTAACCATAAAGCAAACATCACTTCATTGTACCACACCATCACCTCACATCAACCATCACATAGGTTTGGGGGGTAGGGGAAACATGCGCCAGAGGCTAGGGGAAGGATGTGGGCAAGGGGTATTTAGGTAATTATGCAATAAAATATTTTTTCTAAGGTTTTTTCTATAAATACCACCCCTCTTCTCATAAAAAATACTAATACCATTCCACTTCTTCTTCCTCTTCTTTTCAAGCTTTCTAAGAGCTTCTATAATGGATTCTTATTAATAAAAATATATTTTAGAGATGTTAGAAAAAAATTATATCAAATAAAGAGAAAAATATATGAACTAGTTTATAATATCGACCCACTTCAAAACAAATTCTAAACACCTCCTCTACTCTTCTAAAGTCCACGGCCACCACCCCACACCACGTAGGTAGTGAGAACCAAGGCTAGGCCGAGCCACTTCAAGGGTCCAAAGCTTGATTTTGTGGAGTTTAATTTCATGATAGCGGAGCTATATCCGATTTTCTATTAGCTCGAAGGGAAAATGAAGGTGAGAACACCTAAACTATTAAATTTTATTTCGGATGATAATATGATGTTTTCAATTTATGTTTATTATGCTTTGATCATCAAGTTTGGGTTGTTTCGTATGAATGTTGAAAATATATGCAAATCACGGAAATACACGTCTATAAACATAAAGGAAATCACTTTCCTTGAATTAATGAAATGGTGTGTATGGAATGTTAAACCTCTTTAAAATAATGGTTTAAAATGAGTTTGAAATGTTTTATTAACATTTAAATGTGTTTTGGTGAAGTTTGAATGAGAATGGAAAACTTAATAAAAAAATAGGCGTGAAGCATAATAGAAGTTCGTGATTTCGCGCCATAAAAGCCAAATGAATTTAAAAGATGTAATATGGCTTGGAATTATTTGAGATATCAATTTTCCAAACTAATGTACCCATAATTATCCAATGAAGAAAGAAAATCGAGATTTTGATAAGTATATTTTGAAATATGAGTAAAACAATTTTTGGAAAAATCATGGTTTTGAAGTTTGGAATCCAAAACTGGATTTCTTTCGAAATGATGTTTTAAAATTGTTTAAAAATGTTTAATAAATTTTATAAATCTTTTATAATATTTTATAATTGAATTGAATAATAAAAATGAATTTCAAGTGATAAAAAGTCGTTTTGATCAATATAGCTTAAAAAGCACTTTTCGTAGCACCTTTCCGCAGCACTTTCCTATAGCATTTGAAATATAGCTTTAAACTTAACAATTCTTTTCCAAATATTTTATGAATATTTTTAAATGGATAATTATGTGTTTAAATAATTTTTTGGTATTTTTATGGTTTACTAAGAGATTTTTAAAAAATGGTACAAAGAAAAGCTATTATAAATAAAGAGGTTTAATCTTGGCTCTAAAAACCAACGAGTAGACTAGATTTTTCTATTCGTGAGATGCGGATGTGAGATAATTAAACTAAGGAAATGTTTAGGAGCAATCAGTTCCCTGGCTCACTTAGCCTCTTCCTTGGGCGAGGGATAGATAAGGTCGAAATGTTGGATACGAGTTAAGTACAAAAGAATAAATTTTCCAAATTTAAATTAAGTACAACTTTGATTTTATAGAGATGATCATATTATATTCGGTGTTAAAGCCCAATAAGGGAACTCGTACTATTTGTGGAATTTAAAAGGTGATTTTGCAATTATTCCACCCATAGTATTTGTTGGATACGGGGATTAATATTGAGTAGAATTAGATGATTTCTATAGATTCTGCTCACTTAATATTTACTAGTTTTGGATTAACATCTTAGATAATATGGTTTTAACTCAATTAAAATTATGAGTTTGGAACTAAGAAATCTTTGCTTAGAGTTATATGAAATAATGTGGAAATATTTTCCTTAGTGAAAAATGAAATGATTTTGAATTATTCCAATTTTATAACGAGTATAATTAATCAAAAGATGTGATAACAGAGGTTTAATGATTTCGTATATACTGTAACGATCGCGGTTTTTCGACTACGGAAGAGGTAGAAGATAGAAGAAGAAAGAAAGAAAGAAAGAGGAAAACAGAAACAATAACAGAATCTAACATCGTAGCGGAACAACATATAATAGATAAATGAATATCTTTAAACAAAGAACTATATCTGTCATTACATTACATCACATTACATTATCAGAGTTTACAACAACAAACAGCAGAAAAGAAATACTATATAATAATTGATACGCCAAGCCATCCAGCTTGCCTCTAGATCTCTACGGCAACTCCTGAATTCCTGAATAACCTGATAACCTAACTCTAGACTGCCCGTGTTAAAATTGGTGGGCACCCAGAGTTTAGGAAGAGAACAATAAACTCCAGGTCAATCATGGGACTGGTGTGAGAACTTAAAACAGTTTATCTTTAAAAACAAACAAAGAAATATTTTAAAATAGATCCGCAATGCTTTTTAGAAAGTGTAACTACCATAAGGCCTCCTGCCACACACACAATACAATCGCAGAATTGGAGGAGATTTCTCCTTATGATAGTCAAACATGTTTGATACACAAATTTCTTTGATATTATTACTATAAGTGCAAAGTGCAGGGAAACATTTCGAAAGTACAATATTAATCTTAGCCAGCATAGGTACCATCATAGTATGCCTACTATAGCTACCATATTAGATGGCAGGTTCTACAATTAAAACCGTACAGGGCTCGTATTGTTTCTTTGGATTTCCAACAAATGGTCAGGCCAAGGAACTTCACATTGCCACATGAGTATGCCTCTGGAAAGACGCCCCGAGAACCTAACCTAACATTATGGTTAGATCTCTGCCAACACAAGGCCGGGTTACCCCTAGCTGGGTAACTTCTGACACGAATATGCCATCCCCCGGTCGCAACCGACCTAAATCTCGGGATTCACCAACAACCACAAAGTAATAAGTTTGCAGCAACAGCATATGTTAAGTATCAGGGCTCCATACCATAATACCACCTCTATCCAGAAGGAAATGACATACACTATGGGGGCGCTATCCCCTAATAACCATGCCGCATCTTTGCTGTTTCGACCATTTCCGGGGTGTGAGGTCCAACGAAGTCACGTCCACAAAGCTACGCTTTATACAAAAGCCACGCTTTGATCAACAAATGCTCAACAGCACTTCGTATGCCACATTACCAATTTGGGAATATATCGCTAGTAACCATCAACTACATAACCTCTAAGCTCTTACGTCTCAAAGAAGGGTGTTAAGCTAAGAGAATAAATTCTCCGCCACCAACAGAAATATATTTGATAGAAAACAGCTTTACATCTCAAATTGTAACGTCAGACACACATCCATACAAGTCCATTCTGGGTTCGAACAGAACCGAAGGCACTTCCAAAGAAGCCCTTGCAATCTGGATATTCACTAATCACGACCGAATTTCCCATCACAAAGGGTGATAAAATTTCTATAACGGAGATCAGCTGATGCAGAAACATTCGACGGTAATCCTTCCGTTTTCATAAATATCCGATCTTCAACACCGGTCTTCAAATGCTATCCATTACGACGTATCACTATTCGGAATGGGATTTATGACGCAAAGGTCCTCTTCCGGCTAAACCGAATAACGAGCGCTTATTTTGTTTAAAATAAGTGTAGCACTCAAATTCAAGCAAATCACAACAAATACCCATTCAAAGGTAAATACTGATAGTCGGTTATTTAACTATCAATAGATATGCACAACATCACCAGATTCCAAATATCCCAAATTATTTATTTTCCAAAGATATCTTTACAAGATATATTTTTTTCCCACACTTCAACCGTTTGAAAACAATTTCAAATCACTTTTCAATTAATCTTTAAAAGATATAATCTCAAAACATTTCACTTCATATTGGAAACCATTTCCATACTTATTTAATAATAAGTAATTCACAAATCTATTTATTTTCAACCTTTGGAAAATATTCAATATACTTAAATCAAAATTAAGTGTATATTTTATTCTGTAAGGAAAACATTCTCTTAAACACATTTATTTGAGTCCAAACGAATGTTGCATAAAACATAGTTACGACAACCCAAAATCACTAGTATAGGGATTCGAAATTTAGATAGATATATAAATCCCAATACTATACAAAAACATTTCCTTTCGAAAATCATTTACTATAACAACAGTGTTATAGTCCATCTTTTCCTTGTTTCTCGAAAAAGTCAATTTCAACAATGAATGTTGAAATCTAGGGTTTCGATCCTTAACACATTTTAAAACAACCTCAAATCATTTCAATTCTATTTAAAATATCACTTCCCCAAACATTCCTTTAATATATTATTCACTTTTCAGAATCGTGAATATAAATCATTAACCAAATTCAACACTTCTACATATTCAATTTAAAAATTATCCACTGTCCCAAAATCGTGAATATACTCCTTTAATAAGCTATAAAAATTAACTTATCAAATTCAATCAATCTTGAATTTATAAATCACTGTTTATAAATTCACATTTATATATTAAAAAAACTTCAAGTTATAAAAATCTCTTTATTAACTAATTCTATTTAAATCTCATTTAAATGCCAAAAATCCAATTTTAAAGTTAATTATTTATAATTTTCTATTTTACAAAATCTATTCATTTTATAACTTCACAATTTATAAATTTATAAATTTCATTCACTTATGAAATCCATTTATACTTCATTTTAACGCTTATAAAAACTCGTTTTATAATTCCAATATTTTAATTTATAAAATATCAATTTTATAAATCTTTTATATAAATCGTTTATATTAATTCAAAAATCCCTATTTAAACCATTTTATAAATTAATCAACTACTTATTTCAAAAATCACATTTTAACTATATTTCTCAAAAATCATAAATTTTATAACATTAAAATTGTAATGTTTATTTATTTAAAATCAATCAATTCCAAAAATTTAATAAAATGTATACTTTCAAAAATCACTTTAAAATTCTATAAAATTTTGAAAATCATTCCTTTAACATTTTTAAAACTCCAAAATAGGCCCAATGATGCAACAACACCAAATGATCAATCGCGGCATCCAAACATCATATATCATCATATGATAATCAACAAATATCACAATATCTGAAATCAAATAAATGCTGGTGAGGAATCCAGTTGGATCCCTCCAACCTGTTTCCCTGCATCCACAGACAGTAGCACAATACCAATTCCGTGTTAATACGGAATATCTTGGTATATGGGATTTATACAATATTATCCGCTATTATGCGGCGCAATAGGGTCTCATCCGCTATATAATGCGGGAAAATCAACTCCAAGTACATATATAATACCAATTCCAATCAAGGTGGAATTACCGCGGTATATGTGTTTAATAAATAACATCCGCTTAATATACGGCGTATAGGGTCTATTTCAACAATGATAGATAATAATTTATCATTCAATCACACAATCATAAAATTTTAAATTTAAATATTTTAAATTTAAATCGAAACAATTTCGATTGAGCGAGAAGTTCTCACCTTGTTTCTAATAACAGTTGCAGTGTTTATTTCGAATAAAATTAAACGTGCGTTTAATTTTACCCAAAATTTTCACTTGCTCCAATCGACTCCAATCCAGCTCCATCACATAGTGTTCGTCCATACGAACCCAATGCAATTCGTTTCGTGCGAAACAGACCTCGTATGAAAACGTTATCAAGTTTTAAAGTTTACACGAATTTATATAAATAAAATTTACATTTATCCTTTTATTTTATAACCTTGACAAATCACAGCCACACGCTTCAAAACCCCTGCAATCCTGGCCGCTCTTTCCTTCATCTTCCTCATCGCATTTTAACGCATGCACACGAACCCATTCGGCCGCCCCAAACCCTAGATGGTCGTGGCCACCACGATGCACGAGAGAACGATCAAACACCGCCATATCGAAGCCCTCCACGCAAGCTACCTTCGGCCAGAGTATCATCAAACTCGACCTCCCCTTGACATCAGAAAACGTGCGCGTTCGTGACGCCTATTGGCCACGATAACTCCCTCCACGTCGCTCCATACTCGATCATCACCGTTCAGATTGAAGTTCGTGCAGAGCTCTACAACATTGTAGTTGATAGTTTCTCATATTGATTCACGGATTTGAAGAGAAAGGAGGAAGAAAATCGAAAAACATCGGCCATTGAATATGAAGCCGGCGGCCTGAAATCCTAGGGTTTTGTTTTGTTGAAAATTGTGAAAAAGGGGGTCCTTTTATAGAAAATTTCCAAAACACTATTCATCCCAAAATTTTTCGAACTCCAAACGAAGCGTGCCGCCTGGCGTTTATAATGTTTTACCCCCATTCCGAACGCAATGGAATATATATCGAGAGCCAATTCGATCAAATTTGAAAGATAAGTTTTTGAATCGAATTATTTAAATTCAAAATTCACTCGAATCGATTTCTACGTGTTTTAGCTTGCCCCGGACAAACCTTAAATCCGATTGACACGAAATTTGAAACCATACAATAATATAATATTATGGATCCTTTGGAAATGGTTTCGTCGAAATCCGAGACTGTTTGAAAAATGGCTATTTTAACTCGTCAATTAAATATTAAAATATTCAATTTCTACAAATTAACTTTTAGTTCGAATTTAAAAGTTCACACACATTTTTCAAACTCCAATATGATTTAATATAACTTTATAAATCATTTTTTTATCACATTAAACCCAATTTCCAATTATTTACGCAATTTCAAATATTAAATTATCGATTTAAATATCCAATTAAATCTAAATATTCGAAAAATAAATTATTCGACGTATAAATTTTACTTGTTGATATTTAAAATCAATTAAATATCTGAATTTCAAATGACAGAAATTCTGGGTCGTTACATATACCGATAATAACTTTTTAGAGATATATATCTCTAGGAGAGATTTTGATAAAAATAACTTAATTAATTAAAGAAGACACTCCATTCACAGAACCTACTCTTTATCGATGATTGGTTCGAAGGAACCAGGGTCAGATCAGAGGTAATTCTTATTTGAAAACCACTTCGAACCGATGTATGCGTTCGAAAAATGAAGACCTGATAAAGAAAATGAAGGATGAAGACAAAAAAATTTTTGGGTGGAAGGACTGCTTGTTGATAATTCTGGTTAGCTCTCAAATACTAAAGTAGCAGTGGTTCCTTTACTCCGAAACTCTTTGGGTTGGAAGGACTTTTAGCTACTTATCCTAGGGTTAATTCCTGACAGGATGTGTTACGAGACTACCTTCGGTTTCATCCAGTCCTATAACAAACTTGTATGGAAGGATGTCTGACATTGCATTCTTGAGATTTCATTGTTGGCTTTTATAACCAACATCTATTTGGTGGTAAAGAAGGCAACTTCTCTTAGCTTAACACCTTCTCTGAGACTTATGAGCTTAGAGATTGTATGTGAAAGTTACTGTACTATAGGATAGTGTAATATGGATGTATTTATAAACTACTTGTGTGGAATATGAAATAAGTAAGTAAATAAATAAGGCAGTAAAGTAAATGACACCAGAGATTTTTATATTGGTATGTACCTCCCGTTCTACGTCCAATCCCAGATTCTTCTGGAATTAAACTAGCAATCTCACTTAACCCGGAGAAATATGTATGTGAAGCCCCACCTCTATACCCACGCTAGCCAAGAACACTCTGGAGTAGTGCTGTCAACTAGCACGGAGAATAAGGCTGTTGAGAAGCGACCATCCATGTAATTGCTTATCACACGGTGGCTATAAATAATCTTCGGAAACAAACATAGAAATAATCATATCACAAATCAGTCACGGATATCCATATCACAAAGGCGGAAGAAGATATGAATATATAACTAACACATGAAAGTGTACATCAGAGTAGTGGTCAATAAGATCCACGATAATACAAAAGAATAGCAACACGTGCTATACAAAAGAATACAACTATGAGTCTATATCTCAAGTGTATACAACAAAAACTGCTAATCTAAACAGTTAGCCAAAAGTCAGAGTGATGAATCCCTGGGAAGAAGTCAAGCAGAAGCACCTGTAACATCTCGGTCTGACCCGAGTATTATTTAAGAAAATAATAAACGGATCAGTCTAGCTATAAATATCAGATGACATGATATAACATAAAAGATATGGCATAAACATAAACATCCATAACGACATACCACTATAAGTATGTAAATAATGATCAACAGAAGATCGATCAATAAGAGATAATCAATATCACAAGAATCTTCTCAAAGATTCGAAGAGGGCATCATACCCTAAACTTGTACTCATAACAAGTCAATGACATAAATTCCAGAAATCAACACGAGAAATCCAGAAATCATAAAAAGGGAAAGAGGCCTATCACATGACGGTCCGAAGACCATGGGGAGCTACCCCGCATGTGTGAATGGAATCACACAGATTGAGGTCAAGACTAACCAAAAAGCAGAAAGGTATGTGTGAATGGAATCACACAAGTGGTGTCTAGTCTAACCTTGCAATGAAAGAGACATCGCGCAATTGCTAGTCTAATTCATAAAGCGATCATCAAGATCAACGAGAAGTGTCAATTACACTAAGCTAGTAAATATATAAGTTTAGCTTCATGTCCCATAACCACTTGCTTAACTTAAATATTTACGAACAAACTGTAAATCTTCACTAATAAAATTGTCACAAGAGGTTCAATCGAACAAGTCCAAGAATTAACCGACGAAGTGAACGCAAGCGTTTCATACCACTTGTTTTACTAAGTCGTTTAATTAGATTTCTCATCCGAGTGAGGTAAAGGCTTGTATATACTAATAGATTGGAAAACGGTTTAAGAAAAGAGCTTTGTTATTAAAAATAGAGTTGAAATTGTTTGTTAAAAGAGTTTTGATATTTATTACTAGTATTGAAACCTTTATATTATAAACTGACAAAACACATAAGCAAGTGTAGAAACAATCAGTCACAAAGATCGCATACGGAGATGCGAATAAAATCCAAGGAAATCAGCTCAATGTTTTTCAGATAAGATCCCCTACGGAGGGGGGGTCCAGGGGGGGTGGCAACCCCCCAAGGTGGGGGTGCGGGGGCAACGCCACCGCCTACGGGGTTCGACCTGCCCGGTCAGGTCGCGGGGGTCCAGGGGGCAGCGCCCCCGGCGGGGTGCGGGGCAGCGCCCCGACCAAAACGGTACGACCTAGTGAAGACAAAATGAGGTCTAACGACCTAAGGGGAATAGGGTCGAGCGACCTATAAAACTCGCGACCTAAAAGTTAGCAAGGTCGAACGACCTATAGAGGCATAGGGTGCAGCGACCTAAAACATCGCGACCTAGTGACCTAACGGTTTAAGGGTCTTGCGACCTAACTGGAAACAAGGTCCAAACGACCTAACGACTTAAAGTGAAACCTGGCTGAGCGATATAAGGTCGGAGACGACCTACGACTTAACTCCGTGTGAGATACCTACGACCTATGGTTGCTACGACCTAACGAGTTCCAATAGTGAAGGCTTAAGGTCTAACGACCTAAGGGGTACGACCTAAGGTCTTACGACCTAAGGTGTTGAGGTTGGACGACCTAACCAAATTGCATAGGCCATACGAGCTAAGGCCTAACGACCTAACTCCGAATGAGCTATACGCGAGTGACCTAGGGCGCTAACTCACAAACGACCTAACGTTAACTCGCGAACGACCTAACTCCAGACGCGCCTTTTCAACGCGTGCGAGCTGAAGACCTGCCGACCTACGACCTAACTCCAAGCGACCTAAGGCCTAACGACCTATAGTGGACGAATGGGCTAAGGCCAGAAACGACCCAAATGAAGGTGACGACTTTTCCACGCGAACGACCTATAGATGCTGGGCGACCTAAGGGGGACAGAGCGACCTAAGCCAGAAATTCACCCCAAAACACTAAAAAGTGGAGTTTTTCGCCAATCCAATCCAAACCAAATGCAAATGTGCATGCAAACATGATAGGGATGCATTTCCAATAGCCCAAGATAGATATAGACTAGAATTGTGAGATAAAAATCTCACCTTTGCACTAAAGTTTATGAAGATGAAGCTTGAAAGCAAGGAGAAGCAATCCAAAGCTTGAATCCAATATCTTCTACTTGAATTTGGAGTTGAATGTTGGATTTGCAATTGAATTTGTGCTTGGAGTTTTAATTTCCCATTCCCTCCACCATTAATGCCAAAGCTTGATTAGTTAGGAAATTTATGAAGAGTGAGGAGAAGAGGGTTGGAACTTGGGCTTAATAGGCTAAACTAACCCAAAGTCCAAAGCGGGAAAACTTAGTGAAATTTCACTAACTCCAAACCTATCGATGTTTATACTTAAAAAGTTGTAAACGACATTTCGAACTCAATGGAAGTGGTCTCGAGTCCTAATTTGACCGTTTGCAAAAAGTAGCTTTTCGGACCAAAATCCGATTAACGAGTTAATATTTAAATAAAATATTTAAATACAAACTCGATAAATATGCGGGTTGTTACAATGTATTACACCCCTAAGCAACCGAATAGGACTTCTACCACCTAAGCAAATGAATAGGACTTTACTGCATAAGTAACCGAACAACACTTCTTTACAAATAAACAAAAGTATCTAATAGTAATATGCTCTTTAAATAGCATTGATAAGTCAATAAATTGCAATCTTCCTATCATCTTCTCCTTTTTGATATATAGTGTGATGTGCTAGAAGAAGGTGGAAGATAGAGTGATCAACGATCAGAGATTGTATGTATTTTGAGTTCAAATGGTAAATGGAGAATTAGAGTTAAGAAATCGAGAAAATTAATAATCCGTTGTAGTAAAATGTTTGTTGGATTCTAGACTCTATATATAGAGTTTTAAGAGTTGCAACCTTTGATGAATAAGAGCGATGAAAAGGAATAGATATAACCCTTAAATTATAAGATGTTTCTCTTTACTGAAGAGAAGCATCCCTTTAAAAAAAATAGCCGTTATCGACAACCAACCGTCTGAATTTTTCAATTCAGCCATCTGAATCTATTTAAATTCGATGCAGCAAGTAAATAGGTTAATTTAGGTCTAATTCAGCCGTTTGAATGTCTTCATTCAACCATCTACATCTTCGTAAAAATTTATGATTTGATTCAGCAGTCAGCCGTCTGAATGGGGACATTCAACCGGGTGATTTTATCCTAAAATGGGCATTTGCATAGTTTTGTGCATGTGTCGGTGTATATATCATATCATAGAGATTTTAACATAATTATAATAAACAAACTTTAAACAACATATATATATATATATATATATATATATATATATGACCATACTTCATATCGTTGAATCCGGTCTTCATAGTTCTTTGTCGTAGATTCATGAATCTTCATGTCGGTTGAATTTCTTGTCATTAATCAAAACATAAGATCCAACATTCTCCCTCTTTTTGATGATTACAACTCCATTTGTGATATGAATGAATCTTGACAATATTGCTCCATAGTTCTATATCTCCCCCTGAATATATGTTAACGTTATCTTTTAGTTTCTCCCTCTGAATCGTGCTTTTATTCCTGCTGCAAATAGTGTTAGAGCAATATCTTTCTCCCCCTTTGTCATCGACAAAAAGAAGAGTTTATATGATAACATAATTCTGTTAAATATATGGAACATCTTTTAAAAATTAAAAATCTATCATTTTCCTTTTGTTTCTCTAAGTACGTGCAATAAATAATAATAATTTTGGTAACCCCCTTACTATGTTAGGCTCCAAGGGTTAATCATAGGATGAAAACCTTACCCAAATAGGTATGGTAATACCATCAAAAACAAAAATAATGGAACAATATTAAAAATTACTACTACTTATAATCTAAGATATATCAGAAAAAAATTAACTTTTAAAGCATGCGATGTGCCCAAGTTTCTTAAAATTTCCTAATTTTTAGGAAACCATTCCCATTTAGGTGTGGTTGAACCTTTAAAGATATAGTTTTCCTTACAAATCACATTCTTATAATAGTTACTAATCTAAAGTTGTTTATCATGATCAACTATATTAGCTGGAATCCATATCTTAATACTATTAGTCATTGGCTTAGTATCTGAAAATTAATTTCTATCACTTCTAAACAAAGTACTATTATGACTATAACTGGTTTTAAAACTATAATGGTTACTAGCACTAGAATTCTAGCATTAAATCTAGTACTGTTTTTACTTTTAGCTTATTTATAGCCCAAACTGCTTTTATCATTGTGAGCTTTCAAATTTGTAACTAAGGAAGATAAGATATCTTTACCTTTGTTAAACTTAATGCTTTTTTTATTTAATCTTTCAAAATTTTCTTTAGAATTATGAACTTCTTTTTGCAAAATATTGCTATTATCTTTTAAAATCTCGCATTCTTTAGATAATTCTAAATTCTTTTTAATTAAAAATTCATTCTCTTTTTCAAGTGACAAAATTAAAGAGCTAGAATTATTTAAAGAATTTTCCAAAAATGTATTTTTATTTTGCAAAACATTGATTTTTTCCAAAAGGTCATTTTTTATCTTCTAACTGCTCATTTTCTTTTTGTAGGAAATCTATTTGCAAAACAATTTCTTCTACGGTATTTTCAAAACAATTTAGTTTGTTTTACCAATCCTCTTTTAAATTGGAAATTTCTTGCTCACAATCTTTTAACTTAGCTAAAGCAATGCTAATAACTTTACTGAAAGTTTTACAATCTTTTAATAATTCATCTTGTGCTAACAAAAGATCATTATGTAAAGAATCTAAGCATACCGATTGTGATCTGAGTTTATCCATGAAGCATTTGTTTGTTTGCTCCTTTCATTCTTCTTTATTTCTCTTCCTCTTCCTATTGCCTTGACTAGTTCTCTTTATGGCCATTTATTATAGGATGTTGTTACGATCTCTAGAATCCCAAGCTCTCATACTAAATGAAAGTTACTGTGCTATAGGATCATGTAATACTATTTTATGGAAGTCAACAGTGATCGATGGAATGGCGATGTGGCATTCAAAGTGAGATATGCAAAGTAAAAGATAATTGTTACCTCAAGCCACGCACCCAAAAATGGTCGAAACAGGGTAGATGTAGCAGGGCTAAGTGGTCGCAACCATTTGGATATGATTATCCCCTTCTAGATATATTTCTACCCGCTATGATATTCGAGTTTAAGTTATTATGGATGTATGCAATGAGAGCCCTTGGACATGTTGGTAACGACCGGGGTGATGAAATATTTGGTACTATCTAGGAGGAGGTAGGTCGATCTTGTGTTGGTAGAGGACTATCAGTTGGGCTGGTACATTCCTCTAGAGATGTCCTGCCGGAAGGTAGTCCCTTCACCTGATCATTTGTATGGAAATCAATTCTAAAATAAGTGCCTGCCATTTTGTTTGTAAAACCCACGTTTCTGGTTAGTATGCTGGAATTTAATAATGTAACAATTTCGACTAAGATTAATAAGTTTATTTGCAAATGTTTTTAAAGATATGTCATTAAAAATAATATCAAGAGATTTTACGTAATAAAGATTTGGTTATCATAAGGTAAACACCCGTTCCGCGCCTATGTGCCACATGGTCTTGTGAGATACCTGTTGTTTGCAAAACGCGTATTTTGAGTTCTCAGACTAGTTCATCGACTGACCCGGAGTTTATTTTCCTTTTCCTTAAAATCTGGATGCTCTAATTTTCCGAGGCAGCCTAGTAGTCAGGTTTAGTATAGAAGAAATCTAAATGGAGCTCGAAGCATGGAGTTAGTAAATTTTGCTGAAATTTTTTGTCTATTTCCACCACACTTTTGTACTGTAGTATTCCGCGTTTGTAGAGACAGGAATTTTTAACTGTCCAAGTTTTTAACTTTGATAAATGTATTTTAATTTCCGCTATAAAGTTTTTATTGAAATAACATATGTGAGATTCTATTTTGTCTTTATTTTTCTTTCTTACCTTTGGGAATTCGCTTTTTCAGCACTTGGATTTACGGCATGTGAATATCAAGGATGTATTAGTGTCAATTTTCGAGGCCTACTCGAAGAAACAAAGCTAAAACTGAACCGACCTTGTGATTAATCAGAGGCCGACTCGAATCAAGCCAAGATTCAGCACTTCGGAGAACTAAGTATCTTAAATCCCTAATATATAAGTCTCTGAAAATAGAGGCACTTGGATTTACGGCACATGAATATCGAGAATCTATTAGTTTCAATTTTCAAGTCGAACAAATGGTCCCCTCATCATGGTATCATAGTTTAGGTTGAGCGAATACCTCAGCCTGATAGGGGTAAAAGACTCATTAAAGATGAGGTTAGTAATGCCCTAGGATGAGTAACTCATTAGAGATGGGGTTAGTAACACCTTAGAATGAGTTTGAGTATGTATGAGTGTGTATTTTTTAATACATATACAAATGAATTTGGTTTTATATGAAATCATCTTACCTAAGAAATATATATATATATATATATATATATAAGAGAAAGAATATTTTGGAAAAAAGTTCGAAGAACTATCGAAATGATAAACATTTTGTGCGAATAATCTAAAAAGCCATCTTTAGACATAAATCTCGAAACATTTTCTGAGTATTGACCAAACCTCTCTACCTAAAATATGCTAGTAATTACCTGCTACTTGTGTCTGAAAACAATTGTTTGCCTTGTAGAAACAATATAGGGGAAGTTACGCAAAAGAGGAAACCTCTAGAGCCAATTGGGGCAAGAAAGATAGCTTCATTGTTCTCTCTAGTGACGAAGAGGAGCAACTAAAATATCCGCCTGGTAATGGTGGGTTTTCGATCAAAGGAGAATATTCTACATCCACTCGGAAAGGTGAAGATGTATACCCTATGGACGGAATGCTTATACCGCCCCTACTCCAGAAGAAATTATGATCTCTAGCAACTATGAACCCAGGCATCCCTCGAAGGGAAATTAGGTAGAAGGTCTCACTAGTTCCATTTTGGAACCAATTGAAGAGATTGAGCCGATGGAAGAAGAATCAGAACCCGTGGAAGAGGAAATAGCCCACGGATGAAAAATCAGAGCTGGTGGAAGACCCTGATGCTGTCACATCAAGGCGAATGTAGCAATGTAATATGGGATATGGACGGGGAGCCTGTCGTATGGTAGGAGGGATCATCAAGTTTATACATAAACTGGAACGAGATAGAAAGCAACAATGAAGAAGTAACTAAAGAAGAAGAAGAGGAAGGGGTCGAGGAATTTGAGAACCCTTGGGAGGAAAACGTGCAAGGCTTGGAGGAGTTAGAAAAAGGAGGAGTCATTCTTGGAATACCAGTTGGTATGGGACATGTCCTATGGAACTAGCCATGGCTACCCCAGGTAATAGGAGAGATATCGGATGAAGACAGCAATGAGGACGACGATGAACTGGATAGTGATGAAGAAGGAGAAGGTGAAGTGATGATTGACCTGAGATGTTGGAGTTCACCATTATCTTCGGACTCGAAAGAATAAGAATAACGTTTAGGGAATTAAGGATAATTCTAGTATGTATGAGTAGTATGTATGAGTATGGATGGGATGTTTATTTTTTGATCAGTGTTTTGAATTGTATTAGAGTAAGGAATGGAGGGGAAATTTTCTTTTTTGGATCAAAGCTTCAGAAATTTTAAATGATGTAAGCATGTGAGAATTTATAATATGACGTTGTCCGCACTTCTCATTAGTACCGATCTTCAAAATAAATATTCAAAGTTATCAATGAATGGTTTTGGGTTTGTAGTGAACAATGTTTTATCAACGTCTGTTTTTAAACCCTTAAATGACACTTTAAAAGAAATTTTATAGGTATATTTGGATCTTTAATAATGGGATTTTAAAGATAACAACAAGTATGGGAGACTTTTATAAAAAAGATAGAAAATATTATATTGGTTAGAATTCTCTTTGATTAGGGTCCCTCTAAATTTGAATCTCAATCCTTGTTCTAAAATCCATTCTTGAATCATCCTATAAGGGAGTGTATTAGTAATTGATATGAAAATGTATTGTATTGTTTGAGTTGTTAATTTGAATTATGGGTTTCGATCGATCGTCTCGCCAACACAATCGACGGGAATTCCAAAACACTTGAATAGAGCGAACTGACACTATATTGTTTTAAAAATTGGTAAATGAAATAATTTTATGTATGATTATGTTATATATATAAAAGTATAATTTTCTGAAATTAGATAGTTAAATGAATTGGTTGTTAGAAATGATAGTACTAGATTATCATTTATTATTTTGTCAACATTCCTAAACCATTTACTATAGTTGTATGTTATAAGGAGATGAAATTTTTAAAACATGGTTTGTAAATCTGATTTGCAAATGAAATTAATTTAAATTAAGGATTTGAGAATCAAATTTTCGGTGCTTTTCAAGATTTGGTTTTCCAAGTTCTAAAAAATATATAATTTGAAAGTATTTTCGAATGGAAATTGTTTCCAAAGAATTTTAAAAAAAGTAAGTAGGTACTCTCCTCTTATGTAGCTGGGAAATATTTTCGATGATGACTTCAGCGTCACCGACATTCATTTTCGAGTCTCTAAGTTGGGAGACCATTTAGTAACTTTGCTACACTTTTGTTTTTGAAAATGGATTTAATTTGATTTTCTTGAGTATGATTTGATGTACAAAATATATATTGAAATGAAGCAAATTTTTTGAATAATTGGGGTGTCTAAAATGAGAAATGGAATTGAAACAACTTGAAACAGTTGAACTGGGATAAAATAACTTCGCGTTATACTCAATTGCATTCTAATATATATATATATATATATATATATATATATATATATATATATATATACCTGAAATATTCAAAAAGTTAAAATGTTTATGTGAATATGTAGTTGAAAGTTATATAAGAGAAAATTTAGGTAATAAAAAAGTTCAAACTAAATTCTTTCTTAATAGAAATGTTGTAAATAAAAGACAAATTTGTATAGTGCTCAATTACACTCAGAAACAATAGTAAACCTTACTTGGAAAAGTTTGAATGTAATAAGAACATGTAATTGAATAGTATACAATAAAAATGTAAGTAATAAGATGTCTAAAAATTGAATTTATATGGTTTTGAATTGTTGTATCTGGTTCTACGTATTTCAAATCTATATATCCTTTCTGTTGCCTCTATTCTCCTATCTCGTTCCTTTTCGGGGACAAAAAGTTTTGAGTGGGGGAGAGTGTAACGACCCGATTTTTTTTATAACTATTTTTAGTAACGTAATTAACTACATTTATCTTGGAATTAAACAATTAAATTTTGTAGTGAAATTTGATATTTGGTATATGTCTATTTAAACATAGCAAATGTCAAATTTTCATCAAGAAATTTATATGTTTGTTCGGTTGTGTAATTTCATTTTAAAATTTTAAAAGTTAATGGAAATTAAATATGTTTATATAAGAAAAATGAAATCATTTTCTAAGTGAGTCGTCGTATTTCGTTTTGCCAAATTTGGACTGCTTTAGCCCCATTTATTTTATTTTCGGCGGTTTAACAGCAGTATTGGCAGCGAATATTGACTTTTGTTAGGATGATCATAACGCTGATATCTATATGCCATTCTATTCGTCTCGTCATGCTAATCTCCATAGTATATTCATTCGTGCATTTCAGTGTCCGGTACGTGGCGAAATCAGTGAAACGGTTAGCTATATTGGTACCTGTTTTTGAACCTTTGCCTTTCCTTGCGTCTTTCCATTTTTCCAGCTATGAGAAATGAATGGCCACTAGCCTTTATTATTTTCAAAATTCAACTTTTGGCTTTTAAAATTACCTATTTCGGTTTATTATTTGCTGGTTCATTTCTATCTCTCGTTCTCTGTCTTTCCTTATTCTGTTTATTCACTCGAGAAAAAATATAATAATATATGTGTAGGAAAATAGTTACAAGGACAAACTTAGAACAAAATTTAGGTTGAAGGACAACAAGTTTGTTTTTAGGTTTATGATAATGTTAGTTATAAATAGCATTTTTTATAGTGTAAAACTGAATATAATGCTTGATATACCTAACATTTTGTATAGTGTAAAAGTTGAATATAATGCTAATTATAACTAGCATTTGTCCTTCAACCTAACTTTTTTTCAAAGTTTGTCCTTTTCCCTAATTCTCTAATTCCCTCATATATATGATAAGTTTATATTTGCAACTTGGCTTATTTCCTCAAAACTCGTCCACCTTCTACAACCTCTACTCCCCACACTTGACCATGGCTCTCCGCCTTCCCTCCTCCCTGCTGCCATGCACTGCTTCTCCATTCTTCGACCGCGCCACCAGATCGCCATCACATCCTACCCCTAAGAAACACATACACCAAAACATCCCTCCAACCTCCAAAATTTATGACCAATCACCTTCCTCCAGCTAACTCAGATTCGACCACACTCCCAAATGTTGGCCGCATCCTCCCCTACTCCAGCCAAACACAACAGCGCCTTTTCATCCCTCCCCACGCAATCATGCTACCACTTCCTCAGCCTCGCCTCTCCACCTTTCCAAGCACCCATCTCCCTCCGACAACCCTCCCTCCTCCACGCTCAGCAACCCTCTAACCTTCCACTGCGGCAACCCTCAAGCACACACACAACCTCCACGTTCAAGCAACCTCATACGAAAGCAACTAGCAGCCCACATGCACCTGACACCGCAGCCTACTCCACCTCGAACAACACCTACCTCCCCTTGCTTCGCCACCCTACTACTCCTTTTCTTTCTGCCTCATCCAGAGCACAGCCACCTAGCCAAGCAACCATGTTCCAATCTGTAGCTCTTCTCACCTCTTTTATTATATAGAGGTATTTATAATATGTTCAGAGTATTATATAATATGCTTAAATGTATATAACATATAATATGTTTAAAGTACTTACTTAAATTTATGTTAATATCTTTAAATTGATTTTTTTATAATAGCTTTAATATATATATATATATATATACTATGTTTAAATATTCATTTGAAATTATTTAAAAGAAATATATGGGTTTTATAAATATTGATTTTTTTTTAAAAAATATAATATATATTTGTTTTTATCGAGTTCAAGATCATGCTAGCTTCGCTTTGCTTACTGCTATCCGGATTCGTTCAACATCATATTTTCTAGCTTTGTTGCGTATGCATGTGTGTGTCTGTATCATCTTCTTCGCCATCGTCGTTTCCATAATCTCGAAAGGTGAGCAATCACTCACGATTGACATTCTTATGCTTAGTAAATTTATCTCACATGAAATGACGGTTAAAATATGTTGTTAAATTTGAATTGATTAGTGATTTATCATTAAATATGATATGTGAATATTTAAAATTGTTTACCTATGACACCATAACCATTTTGTATATGTAAATTGTTAATTACGATCCATACTATAGTTGATATGCTATGCTATTTTATATTGTTATTTATTGTTCTCACTTTGCAAGTTTCCTGATAATTAGGAATTCCTTATGGTTTGAAATGATACATACCTGAATGACATTATAGATTAGGGAAAATCATTATGGTTGAAAAGATAAACCCAAGCGATTTTTGGGATTGCGGTTGAAACGATATATACCCGCAAATATTAAATTACTGCGGATTGAAATGATAAATATCCATATCACTTGACCATAGGATAGAAAATTAAATACAGACACCGTTGGTCGATTGTTAAATGATGTCTGAAATTTTGAGAAAAAGAAATATATAGGATTTTAATAAATATTGATTTTTAAATATAATACAAAGATTTATTTAATATATGAGCAAAAAATTAGATATTTGGATTATATGTTGGAAATTTTAAATTTATAAGTTAAGTTTTGAAAAGGGTAAATTTTTAAGATTTTACTTATGATTTATTATTTTTATTATATAAACTATAGTAATATAAAATAAAATAGATTTAATAAAATAATATTTTATTTAGTAGTATTTAATATAATAAAATTTAATTTAATTGGATAAGTATATATATATATTGTATAGATAAATAGGCACAAGGAAGAAGTTGTAAAAAAATTAGTCTTAGGTACAACAAGTTTGCTGTTTAGTTTGAAGAATACTTTTGAGTGTAAACTGAAAATGATAATTACAACTATCATTCTGAGAAACCCCTATATTTTTCTCTAACTTCTTGTCCTTGAAACTAAATTTTTCTCTAACTTTTCCCTTGACCTTAGAAACCCCTTGTGACGACCCGGAATTTTGAGCAATATCAATTTAATAATCTTTGATAATAATTAAATTGATTTGATCATTTTGTATTATAAATTGACAAGTTAAATTTATTTTAAAGGTTAATGATAATAATTTGTTAATATCTATTCATATTTTTCTTTACGATATGAATAGGCAAGATTAATTCTTTTGAAAATTTATAATCTGATTTGAAATATTTATTTTGATAAATAAGAAGTTTAATGTAATAAAACTTTGTATTCAAATTATAATATATATGAATGTATATATATATATATTGTGATTTGATATTTGTTTTAAAATTTAATTTGGAAATTAATAAATTTAATGTTAGGATGTTTTCTATTTGAAATGTGTATATATATTTGTATATATGTTTGAAATAGGAATTATTAATTTGAATTTAATAATAGCTTTCAAACTTGAATATATTTAGTTTTGAATTTAAAATGATAATTTGATTTAATGACTTTAAATTGATAACTGAGATTTAAATTTAAATTAACAAAGTTAATTCAATATTCATGATAAATATGTACTTTAAGCTTTTAAATAAGATTTAATTTTAAAAATAGAAATTTCAAACATATAAACATTTAATTTAATTTAAAATGTAAGTTACTTGAATGAATACTTATTAAAATATATGTATGTACATTTTATATTATATAAATATATATAAGGCTTAAATAAGTTATTAAAAATAAAGTAATATTTTAAAAGAAAAAAACATTAACTAAACATAACAACACTTGTAAACAATTTAGTATGGGTTGAGACAAATGTATATTAAGTTGCTTAGGTGTAGATTAATCAAAGCATAAGAGGTGACAAATGTCATTTTTTCTTTAATAATTAAATTTAAGATTTAATTGTAGATAAAGATAGTTTTATTTGCAGCTGAAAAACATTTTTTTTATTCAATCTCAAAACTGAATACAAAAGTCAAAATACAAATTGAAATCAAAAAGAAGAAATCACTTTCTTCTTTCAAACAAAAGCAAAATACAGATCTGGAAAATGCAAGAGCTAGAATCAATCAATTCAGCAATTAATCAACATGCAAATGCAAGGATGTCAAATGCAAGTTCTTCATCAACATATTAATCAATCAGCAGCATTCTTATGCAAACTTCAATTGACAAATTCTGATTCAAAAATAAAAGAATGCAAATCAAAACAAAGTTCAGGAAAGAAGAAAATAAAGAAGAACAATCTGCAAACCTGGAAACTCAATCAAATGCAGCAGTAAATCAACATGCAGTAGAATTAATAAACATGATGCAAGTAAAACTTCAACATGCAAAGTTAGGAAACATCAAGCAGTACTGGAATCAAGAAATTCAAAGGCATGCAAGTAAATTTCAGAGCCTGGAAAATGCAGCTCTGTTTTCTGCTTTTTGCAAAGGTGAGTAAATAAATTTTAAAAACAGATTTAAACTTGAATTCTATTTTGGATTGTGGATAAATATCATGTTGTTGCTTGGATATCTGAATTGAATTTAATATATGTTTGTATGTGAGTGTTTGATTGCATGCTTGAGTATTTGGGTTGAAATACCTGTACTGATTAAAAGATTACAGTATTTATCAAACAGTTCAACCTCATGATAAAATCAATAACTTGATATTGGATTCTAATTTGACTTTGATTTATATATAAAAGATGTTTGTAATTATCTAACTTATCATCTAAAAATGCTTGTAGGTTTTAAAATTGAATAACTAGTTTAAAATATTCAAGTTTACAGTGAAATTTCAAATTGGGTCAAAAGTTTTTGAATTCAAACTTGAGTTTCGATTTCATAATCATAATGCATATATGAAATCATGATTTTAGGAACTTGAATCACAAATTTTAGATCAATAAATTGTGAGAATTTGGAGTTTTTGTGTTTTGAGTATTTTGACCAAATTAAGGTGATTGACGGCAAGGTGGTGTACGGAACTTTGCATGGAGGTAGAGTGGCCTAGTGTGGTCTCTGGAAAAATATGGAGGGGGTCGGTCGTTGGCTATGGCGGCGGCGGGTGGCAATCTTAGTCTGGTGCCCTAGATTTATTACGGCATGAAACAGTGGTGATTTCACCACCACGAGGTGATCGAGTGGTGCGGCCTTCGAGTTGATGAAGGTAGGATGGGTGACGAGTCCATGGCTGTAGGAGTTGGCACTCAAGGTGGGCAGATGGTCGAGAGGGAACTCGGTGGTAGGGATGAAGTGGAAGGTTGCTTCAGGAATTTGGGGGTTCGAACACTCATATTTCGATGCTTGATCGAAATTGGATTTCTGGGCCTCGAATTTAGATATTGGGGACGAATGCGACTTGATGGAGGCTTGTATGGTGATCGCCGTTGATCGGCGAGGCGGTGCACGTTTTCGTGCACAGGTTGTGCAACTGTGATGTTGCGTTTGGAGGTTGGGAAGGAAGAAAGGGGAAGCACTCGAAGTTTTCAGCGTGATTTGTTGTGTGGAACTCGAAGCATGAAGGCAGCAGGGGGAACTCGGGGAAGACTCGGGGTGATTCCATGTTTTACTCGGGGTAGGCGGGTTTAGCAGGGTTACTCGAATTTATATCCAGGCTTTAGAGCTTAGTGTTGAAGTTAATAATGCAAAGAATATTTGTTGTGGAAATAAAGTTTTTAAAACAAAGGTGGAATAAGTTTTCAGATTGAAATTGTTTTCTAAGTTATGTTTTAAACAAGTTGATATATTTTAAATATGGGGTTTTAAAATAAAATGAGTTGATTTTAAAATAAAGATTGTATTTAAACTTTATTAAATAAATTTGGGAAAGTTTTATTGATTTAAAAGTTCAAATCTTAAAATATGTTTAAATTATAATTGATTTCCAAATATTATATTTTAATGAAATTTAATGATTTAGAATTTGATAATCAATTGTAATAAAGATTATCTTTAGTAAGTTTGAATTTAATTTAATTAAAGATAATTAAATTTGTAAAGATAATTGAGATAATTAAATTATTTTTAATTATCAAGTTTTAATTGTTAATAAATGATTTAATTAAGATAAGGTTTCTTAATTAAGAATCTTTTAATATAATAAGTTAAGAATCATTTAATTAATTTTAAATGATTAGTTAAATAGTTAATTAAGTAATTAATTTGATGATTAATTAAGATAATCACTTTGAACTAATATAATTACTTGGGAAGTAATTAAAGTAATTAAGTGGTTAATTACTAAAGGTAATTAAGTAAAGAATAATTACTTTATGAAAAGTAATTAAGTAAATGTGATTAAGAGTTAATCACTTGAGTTATTAATTAAAGACTAAATTAATAATTAGTTAAAGGTTTAAATTATTTGATTAATGATTAATTAATTAAAGAATTAAGAGTAATTAATTAGGTGGTTAATTACTTGTTAAAGTAATTAATTAAGATAGAATTTTAATTAATGAGTAATCATTAATTAATGAAAATAATTAATTAATTGTTAATTAATAATTTAAGAATAATTAATTTGTAATTAAGTTTTTAATTACTAAATGTAATTAAAGTAATTAATCAAAGGTGATTAATTAAAAGTAATTAATTAAGTATGATTAATTAAAAGTAATTAATCAATGTGATTAATTAAAAATGATTAATCAAGTGTAATTGATTAAAGGTAATTAAGGAATAATTACCAGAATAATTAGAGAATAATTAATCAAGGTTGATTAATTTAGAAAGTAATTAAGAGGTAATTACTTAGTATAATTTGGAGTAATTAATCAAGGTGATTAATTAATATGGTAATTAACTAGTAATTACTTAAGTAATTAAGTGACAATTAATCAGGGAGGATTAATTGAAGTGGATAATTAAGTGATGGTTAGTTAATTAATTTGTAATTAATTAATGAATGAGAAGTTGGATTGAGGATAATCCAAGTGTTTAATTAAGGATTAATTTAATTTAAGGATTAATTAAATTAATCAAGGTTGAATCAAACTTGTTTATGGATGATAATTGATTGGATGATATATATATCATTGATTGAGTTAATGATATTGGATGTTGTTGGATGGCATTGATTGATGGATGATGATATGTATATGCTATATCTGATTGTGATATATATGCTGCTTTGTGATATGTATAGATGCATGTTATAATAGATGCTTATCTATCTGTGTTGGGAATATATCCATTTATGTTAAGTGATACTTCTGAATATCTATTGTTTAAATCCCTTAAGTACAACTTGGACATTAAAATGGCGTTTGGTTTCGATGAGACCGGGATCGGGTTTCCATATTTGGAATCCGAAAACCACATCGATTCCAATTAAACGTTGGACGTTAATCCAAGTGGAGCAAGTGAAGACTCGAGGTGTAAGGGCTATACGTCAGTATAACTCTGTGGGTGATTCCGTAATGAGTTTGACGGAATAGTACTTATAGATTCGAGATGGAGATTCAGAGTGCAAGGGTTATTGTCGTTAACTCTGAGGGTGATTCCAATACGAGTGTAACGAGATAATGCCTTCGGTTTCGTTCGAACCCGGAACGAACTTGTATGGATTGAATGCTTTCAGAACATCGTCAGGTGGACGATGAGCATTCTAAGTGATATGTCCTATAAAGGTAATCGTAGCCTCAAGCCTCATCAACCGGGAATGGCTAAAACAGGGGAGGTGCAGCAAAGCTTCGTGGGTAGCCCCCACTGGAGAGCAAGATTGATCCCTGTCTAGAGGTCCCTTTATTTTCGGCTTAGTGGTGCGGTTGCTGATCACAACTGCGGGGTAGTCTTGTTTGGAACTGTTCAGTAAGGAACGGGTCCGGCTTTGTGTTGCAGGGGATGAAGGGAGTAATCCTCGGTACGGTGATCTAGGCCACGTACTGTGACGGGCGGTACCCCAGTAGCCCTGCCATTGTTGGAAACCCATTTTCCCTACGAGACCCTACGGTTTTGTTTGTATTACCCACTTTTGTGGCTAGTAGCTGGAATTTAATGAATGTAACAATTTCGGCTATTTCATATTTACTTGAAAACCCTAGGCACTATTATAATATCACTGGATTTCCTATCAAATGTTTTGGTTAGCGTAAGGTAAAAACTTTTCCATGTTTATGTGTGGGAAGTCTTACGTGATACCTTTCTTTCAAAGGTTTTTCTAAAGTTAAGCAATCTTAAACCGTTTACTCACACCAGACCCCTGTCTGACCCGAGTGTTTATTTTCTGTTTTATTAAACTCTTGGGTACTCATATTATATATGAGTAGTCAAGTGATTCAGGTTATCCCTTGACGAATTCTGGAGGAGCTTTGGAGCAGGAGGCTTCAGCGTGTAGATATATGGTTAGAGTTTCCGCTGTGTTGTTGTCTGTATGATGTCTTGTATTGTATTAGACGGAAATGATATAACTGTCTAATTTGAGATGTTTAGTTGTGTACTCTGATGTATATAATACTATGTATATGTTCTATATTATATTTAAATCGTTCCGCTGTGAGATTCTGATGTGTTGTTTTCTCTTTCTTCTCTTTCTTTTCTTCTTCTATCCCTTTCTTTCTTAATTAGTGATGCGATTTTCCGGTAGTGGAATTTCGGGTCGTCACAGCTGGTATCAGAGCATTAGGCTGAGTGAATACCTAGGCTCTGAAGTATGTCTTTCTTGGGGAGCGTTAGGTTGAGTGAATACCTAGGCTCTGGAGTGGTGTCTATCTTGAGAGAGCGTACTTGTAATTTTTATATAAATATATACTTATATAACTACCTAATCTGTTGGGTTATCTGTTCGGATTTTCCAACATAGGTTATAAAGGTAGATAAGGTAGAAGTGTGTGGAACACGACTACCACTTTTGGTTGAGGCTTATATGTTGTGGTTAGAGGTGTTTATCGAGATTGTAGACCATATACTGTCTCGAATAAGTTTTGTGGATTGTAAAAAGGATTTCTTTGAGTCCAGAGGAAGTCTTTTTCAAGAATTGGAGTATATTCTTGAATTGTGAGGTTAATTTGCTCTTAAGTGAGCAGGGGTTTCCGGGAGTTGAGTTGTCAGCTAAATAGAAGCAAGTGATGGTATCTTGATGACTTCAAGAAGGAATAGCTATGTGATGAGATGCAGTATCCACAGATGGTTGATTGTTTGATTTCTTATAGGAATTTAAATTTCTTTAGCTGGGTTATTAAATTATCTTTGCTTTTAAATTTCGGGGACGAAATTCTTTTAAGGGGGGAGGAATGTGACGACCCGGAATTTTGAGCAATATCAATTTAATAATCTTTGATAATAATTAAATTGATTTGATCATTTTGTATTATAAATTGACAAGTTAAATTTATTTTAAAGGTTAATGATAATAATTTGTTAATATCTATTCATATTTTTCTTTACGATATGAATAGGCAAGATTAATTCTTTTGAAAATTTATAATCTGATTTGAAATATTTATTTTGATAAATAAGAAGTTTAATGTAATAAAACTTTGTATTCAAATTATAATATATATGAATGTATATATATATATTGTGATTTGATATTTGTTTTAAAATTTAATTTGGAAATTAATAAATTTAATGTTAGGATGTTTTCTATTTGAAATGTGTATATATATTTGTATATATGTTTGAAATAGGAATTATTAATTTGAATTTAATAATAGCTTTCAAACTTGAATATATTTAGTTTTGAATTTAAAATGATAATTTGATTTAATGACTTTAAATTGATAACTGAGATTTAAATTTAAATTAACAAAGTTAATTCAATATTCATGATAAATATGTACTTTAAGCTTTTAAATAAGATTTAATTTTAAAAATAGAAATTTCAAACATATAAACATTTAATTTAATTTAAAATGTAAGTTACTTGAATGAATACTTATTAAAATATATGTATGTACATTTTATATTATATAAATATATATAAGGCTTAAATAAGTTATTAAAAATAAAGTAATATTTTAAAAGAAAAAAACATTAACTAAACATAACAACACTTGTAAACAATTTAGTATGGGTTGAGACAAATGTATATTAAGTTGCTTAGGTGTAGATTAATCAAAGCATAAGAGGTGACAAATGTCATTTTTTCTTTAATAATTAAATTTAAGATTTAATTGTAGATAAAGATAGTTTTATTTGCAGCTGAAAAACATTTTTTTTATTCAATCTCAAAACTGAATACAAAAGGCAAAATACAAATTGAAATCAAAAAGAAGAAATCACTTTCTTCTTTCAAACAAAAGCAAAATACAGATCTGGAAAATGCAAGAGCTAGAATCAATCAATTCAGCAATTAATCAACATGCAAATGCAAGGATGTCAAATGCAAGTTCTTCATCAACATATTAATCAATCAGCAGCATTCTTATGCAAACTTCAATTGACAAATTCTGATTCAAAAATAAAAGAATGCAAATCAAAACAAAGTTCAGGAAAGAAGAAAATAAAGAAGAACAATCTGCAAACCTGGAAACTCAATCAAATGCAGCAGTAAATCAACATGCAGTAGAATTAATAAACATGATGCAAGTAAAACTTCAACATGCAAAGTTAGGAAACATCAAGCAGTACTGGAATCAAGAAATTCAAAGGCATGCAAGTAAATTTCAGAGCCTGGAAAATGCAGCTCTGTTTTCTGCTTTTTGCAAAGGTGAGTAAATAAATTTTAAAAACAGATTTAAACTTGAATTCTATTTTGGATTGTGGATAAATATCATGTTGTTGCTTGGATATCTGAATTGAATTTAATATATGTTTGTATGTGAGTGTTTGATTGCATGCTTGAGTATTTGGGTTGAAATACCTGTACTGATTAAAAGATTACAGTATTTATCAAACAGTTCAACCTCATGATAAAATCAATAACTTGATATTGGATTCGAATTTGACTTTGATTTATATATAAAAGATGTTTGTAATTATCTAACTTATCATCTAAAAATGCTTGTAGGTTTTAAAATTGAATAACTAGTTTAAAATATTCAAGTTTACAGTGAAATTTCAAATTGGGTCAAAAGTTTTTGAATTCAAACTTGAGTTTCGATTTCATAATCATAATGCATATATGAAATCATGATTTTAGGAACTTGAATCACAAATTTTAGATCAATAAATTGTGAGAATTTGGAGTTTTTGTGTTTTGAGTATTTTGACCAAATTAAGGTGATTGACGGCAAGGTGGTGTACGGAACTTTGCATGGAGGTAGAGTGGCCTAGTGTGGTCTCTGGAAAAATATGGAGGGGGTCGGTCGTTGGCTATGGCGGCGGCGGGTGGCAATCTTAGTCTGGTGCCCTAGATTTATTACGGCATGAAACAGTGGTGATTTCACCACCACGAGGTGATCGAGTGGTGCGGCCTTCGAGTTGATGAAGGTAGGATGGGTGACGAGTCCATGGCTGTAGGAGTTGGCACTCAAGGTGGGCAGATGGTCGAGAGGGAACTCGGTGGTAGGGATGAAGTGGAAGGTTGCTTCAGGAATTTGGGGGTTCGAACACTCATATTTCGATGCTTGATCGAAATTGGATTTCTGGGCCTCGAATTTAGATATTGGGGACGAATGCGACTTGATGGAGGCTTGTATGGTGATCGCCGTTGATCGGCGAGGCGGTGCACGTTTTCGTGCACAGGTTGTGCAACTGTGATGTTGCGTTTGGAGGTTGGGAAGGAAGAAAGGGGAAGCACTCGAAGTTTTCAGCGTGATTTGTTGTGTGGAACTCGAAGCATGAAGGCAGCAGGGGGAACTCGGGGAAGACTCGGGGTGATTCCATGTTTTACTCGGGGTAGGCGGGTTTAGCAGGGTTACTCGAATTTATATCCAGGCTTTAGAGCTTAGTGTTGAAGTTAATAATGCAAAGAATATTTGTTGTGGAAATAAAGTTTTTAAAACAAAGGTGGAATAAGTTTTCAGATTGAAATTGTTTTCTAAGTTATGTTTTAAACAAGTTGATATATTTTAAATATGGGGTTTTAAAATAAAATGAGTTGATTTTAAAATAAAGATTGTATTTAAACTTTATTAAATAAATTTGGGAAAGTTTTATTGATTTAAAAGTTCAAATCTTAAAATATGTTTAAATTATAATTGATTTCCAAATATTATATTTTAATGAAATTTAATGATTTAGAATTTGATAATCAATTGTAATAAAGATTATCTTTAGTAAGTTTGAATTTAATTTAATTAAAGATAATTAAATTTGTAAAGATAATTGAGATAATTAAATTATTTTTAATTATCAAGTTTTAATTGTTAATAAATGATTTAATTAAGATAAGGTTTCTTAATTAAGAATCTTTTAATATAATAAGTTAAGAATCATTTAATTAATTTTAAATGATTAGTTAAATAGTTAATTAAGTAATTAATTTGATGATTAATTAAGATAATCACTTTGAACTAATATAATTACTTGGGAAGTAATTAAAGTAATTAAGTGGTTAATTACTAAAGGTAATTAAGTAAAGAATAATTACTTTATGAAAAGTAATTAAGTAAATGTGATTAAGAGTTAATCACTTGAGTTATTAATTAAAGACTAAATTAATAATTAGTTAAAGGTTTAAATTATTTGATTAATGATTAATTAATTAAAGAATTAAGAGTAATTAATTAGGTGGTTAATTACTTGTTAAAGTAATTAATTAAGATAGAATTTTAATTAATGAGTAATCATTAATTAATGAAAATAATTAATTAATTGTTAATTAATAATTTAAGAATAATTAATTTGTAATTAAGTTTTTAATTACTAAATGTAATTAAAGTAATTAATAAAAGGTGATTAATTAAAAGTAATTAATTAAGTATGATTAATTAAAAGTAATTAATCAATGTGATTAATTAAAAATGATTAATCAAGTGTAATTGATTAAAGGTAATTAAGGAATAATTACCAGAATAATTAGAGAATAATTAATCAAGGTTGATTAATTTAGAAAGTAATTAAGAGGTAATTACTTAGTATAATTTGGAGTAATTAATCAAGGTGATTAATTAATATGGTAATTAACTAGTAATTACTTAAGTAATTAAGTGACAATTAATCAGGGAGGATTAATTGAAGTGGATAATTAAGTGATGGTTAGTTAATTAATTTGTAATTAATTAATGAATGAGAAGTTGGATTGAGGATAATCCAAGTGTTTAATTAAGGATTAATTTAATTTAAGGATTAATTAAATTAATCAAGGTTGAATCAAACTTGTTTATGGATGATAATTGATTGGATGATATATATATCATTGATTGAGTTAATGATATTGGATGTTGTTGGATGGCATTGATTGATGGATGATGATATGTATATGCTATATCTGATTGTGATATATATGCTGCTTTGTGATATGTATAGATGCATGTTATAATAGATGCTTATCTATCTGTGTTGGGAATATATCCATTTATGTTAAGTGATACTTCTGAATATCTATTGTTTAAATCCCTTAAGTACAACTTGGACATTAAAATGGCGTTTGGTTTCGATGAGACCGGGATCGGGTTTCCATATTTGGAATCCGAAAAACACATCGATTCCAATTAAACGTTGGACGTTAATCCAAGTGGAGCAAGTGAAGACTCGAGGTGTAAGGGCTATACGTCAGTATAACTCTGTGGGTGATTCCGTAATGAGTTTGACGGAATAGTACTTATAGATTCGAGATGGAGATTCAGAGTGCAAGGGTTATTGTCGTTAACTCTGAGGGTGATTCCAATACGAGTGTAACGAGATAATGCCTTCGGTTTCGTTCGAACCCGGAACGAACTTGTATGGATTGAATGCTTTCAGAACATCGTCAGGTGGACGATGAGCATTCTAAGTGATATGTCCTATAAAGGTAATCGTAGCCTCAAGCCTCATCAACCGGGAATGGCTAAAACAGGGGAGGTGCAGCAAAGCTTCGTGGGTAGCCCCCACTGGAGAGCAAGATTGATCCCTGTCTAGAGGTCCCTTTATTTTCGGCTTAGTGGTGCGGTTGCTGATCACAACTGCGGGGTAGTCTTGTTTGGAACTGTTCAGTAAGGAACGGGTCCGGCTTTGTGTTGCAGGGGATGAAGGGAGTAATCCTCGGTACGGTGATCTAGGCCACGTACTGTGACGGGCGGTACCCCAGTAGCCCTGCCATTGTTGGAAACCCATTTTCCCTACGAAACCCTACGGTTTTGTTTGTATTACCCACTTTTGTGGCTAGTAGCTGGAATTTAATGAATGTAACAATTTCGGCTATTTCATATTTACTTGAAAACCCTAGGCACTATTATAATATCACTGGATTTCCTATCAAATGTTTTGGTTAGCGTAAGGTAAAAACTTTTCCATGTTTATGTGTGGGAAGTCTTACGTGATACCTTTCTTTCAAAGGTTTTTCTAAAGTTAAGCAATCTTAAACCGTTTACTCACACCAGACCCCTGTCTGACCCGAGTGTTTATTTTCTGTTTTATTAAACTCTTGGGTACTCATATTATATATGAGTAGTCAAGTGATTCAGGTTATCCCTTGACGAATTCTGGAGGAGCTTTGGAGCAGGAGGCTTCAGCGTGTAGATATATGGTTAGAGTTTCCGCTGTGTTGTTGTCTGTATGATGTCTTGTATTGTATTAGACGGAAATGATATAACTGTCTAATTTGAGATGTTTAGTTGTGTACTCTGATGTATATAATACTATGTATATGTTCTATATTATATTTAAATCGTTCCGCTGTGAGATTCTGATGTGTTGTTTTCTCTTTCTTCTCTTTCTTTTCTTCTTCTATCCCTTTCTTTCTTAATTAGTGATGCGATTTTCCGGTAGTGGAATTTCGGGTCGTCACACCCCTATATTTTATTTAAATATTTATTTAAAATTTATGTTAATAGTTTAAAATAGATTTTGTGCTAAATTAAATAAATAACTGTTAGAAAGATAAATTAAAATTGATTTGTAATTTAGTTTGTTAAGAATTATATTTAAATCAAACTGAGATGAAACTTACTAATTTTGAGATTTTGAAAGATATGATTTTATAACCTTAGAACTTGAATTTGATTAAAGAGGGTTAAATGAATACTTTTAAATTTAAATAAAATTGAAATCGAATATTTAATTTTGATTTAAATTTTTAATTTGAGATTTTATTTAAATGTTTAACTAAACGTGATTGTATGAATAATTTTAAATTGAAAATGATTATTTAATTTTGATTTAAATTTGTAATCTAGGAATTTATTTAAATGATAATAAAAAATGATTAAGTGAATATTTTCAAATTTAAATAAAATTAAAGGAGAATTTTGAAATATAAATGAAATTTATCAAATTGAGTTTTATAAATGTTTGAATATTTAAAATGAAACCTATTGAATTCGAAGTGGTAGTTTAAACCTGGATTTGGAATTGATATAAATTGAAATGGTTTTATTGAGAATTTGAATTGAACCTTTAACCTTTTTAATTAAAGACGGTGAACTGAGATTAAATAAAATTGAATTTTTGAACTAATGATTTGAATTAATTTGTGAAATTTGGAATAAACAATTCTAATTTGAAACTATTTTCAATATATATATATATATATATATATATATTAATATATAAACTATTTTTAGTATACAAACTATTATAATCTATAACCTCTTTTTTTATATAAACTATTTTCTAGTATAGCTATTCTAATATATATACTACTTTCAATATTCAAACTGTTTAAGTTGGAATTGTTATGATTTCGATTTAATGGATTTAAAGGCGAACACTTTAATACGCTGGTTTAAACTATTTTGTGGTCATGATTTTTAAAATGAGTATGATATCTTGATATTAGGTATGAACTGTTAGAAAAGAAAATGACCACAGTGCAAAATAAGCGTTTGGTTGTTAAATAGACTAGGATCGGATATTGACATACTCTCTACCAATACAGAAAACCACTTTAACAACTATGTACATGGTGGAGAATCCAGAACGAAGTAGGATTGTTTGGCAGACGTCTATATGAGGTATGAACACAGCCCTGACTCCCGCGAGTCAGCTTGAAGTGACTAAAACAGGAGCCACGCTGGGCCAAGTGAGGTCGCACCTCTGATCGAGCATGCTTCTTCGACACCATTCTATTACTTCGTGAATTGATTGGGTGCACCTATGATTATGGGAGTGTGTCTCGAGGTGGGCAGTAGTAGCTGATATGCGTTACCACCAGTCCGGATCCGCAAAACGGTAGTATCCTACCCTGGGCATTCTATCGCGTGCCTTGTCACATTCCTTATCGCACCCATTACGAGTCTGGTTTTTACCATACCGATGGAGTGCTCACTGAGTATCCCACTGGTTTGGTGGAGCTTACCGTATCTATATATATAATGGGAATATATATAAAATGTGTTAAGGGGGATATGGTTAATGCCTTAACGCTATTTTAGTATTTTACTTTACTGCAGACATTATCTATCTAGCGTATTGTACTATGCATGTAAATAGATTGACGGATCCTAAAGGATTGGATCCCAACATCCTTTATGTTATTTGTATTTCATTTGGAAATTTCACTTGAGTTGATTTACTTGCATAAGAATGTTAATCTTGACTCGAGTGTTTTGTATTTTGCTTTATGCTCGGGTCAGACTGTGTGTCACAGCATTTAAGGCTCAACTTTGGAGCTTGGAGCGTTGCTTGGAGATCTATCTCATATCTATTCAAGCTTTCAGTTATTTCCAATTATTTATGTTTAGACTTGTCTTTTGCTTTTGTATTGAGACTTCTACTTATTGGATTTCTATTGTATTTTACTTTACACTCTGATGTTTATATAGTAGCTTCATAAACTATTATTTATCTATTCCACTGCTTATTGTTGTATTACTCTGTATATGTGATTCTATGATTGATTTATTTGTTGTATATGCTAAGTTTTGCCAAATATAAATTAACAATATGTTGTTTTGAGCAATTCAAGTCTGACATGTGTGGATTATAGTTGATTTGAACGGTTTAAAATAGCAGGTCGTTACGCTTGTACCACCCCCAGCTCCAGAAGTAATTATGATCTCTAGTTACTATGAACCTAGGCAGGCCTTGGGAGGAAATTGGGTAGCAGATCCCGCTAGCTCCATTTGGGAACCAATAGAAGAGATTGAGCCGATGGAAGAAGAATCAATACTCGTGGAAGAGAAAATAGAGCATGTGAAAGAAGAATAAGAGCCGACGGAAGACCATAATGCTATCACATTAGTCGAATGTAGCAATGTTATATGAGGTATGGAGGGGGAGCATATCATATGGTAGGACGGATCATCCAATTCATAAATAAACTGTAACGGGATAGAAAGCAACAATGAAAAAGAAACTAAAGAAGAAGAAGAGGAGGGGGTCGAAGAATTTGAGAACCCTTAGGAGTAAACCGTGCAAGGCTTGGAGGAGTTAGAAAAAGGAGTATCCATTCCTATAATACCAGTCGGCATGGGACATGTCCCATGGAACTAGCCATGGCTACCCCAGGTAATGGGAGAGATACCGAAAGAGGATAGCAATAAGGCCGACGACGAACTGGATAGCGATGAAGAGGGAGAAGTGATGATTGACCTGAGATGTTGGAGTACACCATTATCTACGGACTCGAAAGAATAAGAATAGCATTTGAGGAATTGAGGATTATTCTAGTATGCATGAGTATGGATGGGATGTTTATTTTTTTGATTTAGTGTTTTGAATTGCATTGGAGTAAGGAAGGGAGGTGAATTTTTCTTTTTTGGACCCAAGCTTCGAAATTTTTAAATGATGTAAGCATGTGAGAATTTATAATATGATGTTGTCCTTACTTCTTATTAGTGCCGATCTTCAAAATAAATATTCAAAGTTATCAATGAATGGTTTTGGGTTTGTAGTGAACAACGTTTAGCAACATTTGTTTCTAACCCTTAAATGACGCTTTGGAAGAAATTTTATGGGTATATTTAGATCTTTAATAATGGGATTTTAAAGATAATAACAAGTATTGGAGACTTTTATAAAAAAGATAGAAAATATTATATGTTATAAAAAGAGAAGTTCATTATAACAATGTTTTGGTAGTAAATGTTTTATTCTCTTTGATTATATTTCAAATGTAAGAAAGAAAACTTGTTAAGTATACTTATAACATTTGAATTAGTGTATAAATACTTTTAAGTATTAAAACTGGTATAAGTAAAGTGAATATATATAAAGGAATTTTTAATTAATAAAGGAGTGTTAATTGATAAAGAAAGTGTTAACTAAATACTGAAAGCTTTCACGGTAGATATTACGTAAAGGAAGTTTATGGCGATTTATCAATTTAATTAATTATTTTGAAAATAAATTTTCCAGAAACTATTAAGGTATGTTTAGAAATGTATTATAATAAAAAGATATTGTCTTTTGAAAAGAAATGTTTTCTTTATGTAGGATTACTGGAAATAAAAAAAATGTAAAATGGCTATGTACAAAGAAGTATCTTAAAAAATTATGAATAAAAGATGGAAGTTATGAAGTATTTTCATAAGAATTTTTTAGAAAGGGTAATAAACACATATGAAGTATGCAGACTATTTCATCGCACGATTTAATATAAGATCCACGTGCAAAACTTTAAGGTGTTTACACTGATCCGAAAAAGAATTTATCGCTCGATTCTTGACGACGAACATTGATGAGAGTTTGTGGTTAAATACTTTAATTTTCTACCATAGTTGATAGCTATGCAAGGAAAACTAAAGTTTGGATTAGAAAGCCTATTCAGAATCCGCACTAGAGGATTGGGGGAGCAATGCTAGCTCGAAAGTGAAGTTGTGAATTCGAAGAAAAGATCGAATCAGATATTGCGCACAAGTGATCTATATACATGTACGGGTATAAATTTAAAATAATTATGTTTTGGGCAAACCTTTAGTTTTTTGTTTTTGGTAATTTCAAGAATGAAATTCTTTAAGAGTGGAGTCTATAACAACCCACCAATTTATCACTTTGATAAATTGTGTTTATTTAATTCTATGCGTATAAAAGGTTGATAATTAAAATAAAAGTGTTTTAAGTGATAATAAGTGATAGCAATTTTTCTTTGAATAAATATTAAAAAAAATATTTTCCTCGAAATTTATATCAATAAAATGACATTATATTTAAATAATTTATTTGTTTAATTTAAATTGAGATTTAATTATTTATTAATTATTTTAGTTATCCAAATAATTATTTTAAATTGTGATAATAAATTTGAATGGTTATAAAGTTATGATAAATCATTTATAATATTTTTTATAAAGATATATATTTGATTTTGAAATATAAGGTAAAATCGATAACGCTTTATCTATATAATGACAATTATTGTAAATAATTTTTAATAATAATTTATATGGTTTATAATTCAAATATGACCATTTTAATTAGTTAAGATGATAAGAAATCTATTTTTGAATTTTGTTTACAAATATATGTATGTTAATAAATAAGAGAAAATGTGACCGATAATCGGTCCTCCGGATTTCAACGATTTAACAAACAATAGTTGTTCGAAGAAGTTCTAAGTGTTATGCACCTACATGTACATACATATACATGTCACATGCACATGATAACGTGCATATATATACAAAAGTACATATATATGTATGTATTACAAAAATGATTTTATAAATCCTAAGCTTAACCTATAAGTAACCATAAAGCAAACATCACTTCATTGTACGACGCCATCACCTCACATCAAGAAACACATAGCTTTGGGGGGAAGCCATGTGCTAGAGGCTAGGGGAGGGGTGTGGGATAGGAGTAATTAGGTAATTATGTAATACAGTAATTTATTCTAAGGCTTTTTCTATAAATACCATCCCTCTTCTCATAGAAAATCCTAATACCATTCCACTTCTTCTTCCTCTTCTTTTCAAGCTTTCTAAGAGCCTCTTTAATGGCTTCTTATTCATAAAAAAATATTTTAGAAAAGTTAGAAAAAAATTATATCAAATAAAAGACAAAAATGTATACACTAGTTTATAATATCGATCCACTTCAAAACTAGTTCTAAACACCTCATCTACTCTTCCAATGTACACGCCACCACACCATACCACCTATGCCGTGAGCAGCAAGGCTAGGCTAAGCCACTTCAAGGGTCCAAAGCTCAGTTTTGTGGTGTTTAATTTCGTGATAGCGGAGCTATAGCCGATTTTCTATTAGCCAAAAGGGAAAATGAAGGCAAGAACTCCTAAACTATTCTATTTTATTTTGGATGATGATTTGATATTTGCAATGGATGTTTAATATGCTTTGATCATCAAGTTTAGATTGTTTTATATGAATGTTGAAAATATATGCAAGTCGAAGAAATACACGTCGATAAGCACAAAGGAAAACATTTCCTTGAATTAATGAAATATTCTGTATGGAATGTTAAACCTCTTTTAAAAAAAGGTTCAAAATGAGTTTGAAATGTTTTATAAACATTTAAAAGTGCTTTGGTGAAGTTTGAATGAGAATGGAAAACTTAGTCAAAAATAGAAGCGTCGTGTAACAACAGTTCGCGATTTTGCGCCATAAAAGCCAAACGAGTTTAAAAGATGGAATATTGCTTGGGATTCTTCAAGGCAAGAATTTTCCGAAGTATTATATGCATAGTTGTCCAAGGAAGAAAGAAAATCGAAATTTTGATAAGTAAATTTTGAAATATGAGAAAAACAAGTTTTTGGAAATATCGCGGTTTTGCAGTTCGGAATCAAAACTGGATTTCTTTGGAAATGATGTTTTAAAATTGTTTAGAAATATTAAATAATTCTTGTAATTATTTAAAAAAAATTAAATGTGATTTGAACAATAAAAATGAATTTCCAAGTGATGAAAAATTGTATTGAACAATATAGCTTATAAAGCACTTTCCGTAGCACCTTTTCGCAGCACTTTTCTATAACATTTGAAATATAGCTCTAAACTTAACAATTCTTTTCCAAATATTTTATAAATGTTTCTAAATGGATAATTAAGTGATTATGTAATGTTTTTGGATTTTTATGCTTTTTTTAAAAGAGTTTATATAAATAGTATAAAGAAAAGCTATTATAAATAAAGTGGTTTAATCTTGGCTCTAAAATCCAACGAGTAGACTGGATTTTCCTATTTGTTAGACCCAGATGTGAGGTGCTTAAACTAAGGAGATATTCAGGAGCAACAAGTGCCCTGCCTCACCTGGCCTCTTCCCTAGGCGAGGGATAAATAAGGTTGAAATGTCGGAAACGAGTTAAGTACAAAATATTAAATTTTCCTAAATTTGAACTAAATACAACTTTGATTTTATATAGATGATCTTCTTATACTCGGTGTTAAAGCCCGAAAAGGGAACTCATACTATTCGTGGAATTCAAAAGAATAACCGTTATTTTGCCCATAGTATTTTTTGAATACGGGAATTGATATTAAGTAGAATTAGATGATTTCTATAGATTCTGCTCAATTATTTACTAGTTTTGGATTAATATCCCAGATAACATGGTTTTAACTCAATTAAAATTATGAGTTTTGAATTAAGAAATCTTTGTTAAGATTTAATTGAAATGATTTGGAATATTTTCCCAAGTGAAAAATGAAATGATTTCGAATTATTCCTAGTTTATAAAGGGTTATAAGTAATCAAAAGATGTGATATGAGATGTTTAATGATTCCGTATATACTGAAAAGAATGTTTTAGAAATATATATCTCCATGAGAGATTTTTATAAAAAACTTAATCAATTAAAGAATGATTCCCTATTCATTGAACCTCCTTTTTATCGATGATTAGTTCGAAGGGACCAGGGTCAGATCTGGGGTAATTCCTTTCCAAAAACCACTTTGAACCGATGTATGCTTTCAAATAATAAAGACCTGATAAAGAAAATGAAGGATGGAGACCAAAGATTTTTGGGGTGGAAGGACTGCTTGTTGATAATTCTGGTTAGCTCCCCAATAATAAAGTTGCAGTGGTCCCTTCATTCTGAAACTCTTTCGGTTGCAAGTAATTTTCGCTGCTAATCCTAGTGTTAATTCCCGTATGATGTGGTAGGAGAGTGCCTTTGGTTTCGTTCAGTCCCAGAATGAACTTGTATGGAAGAATGTCTAACACTTCATTCTTGAGATTTGATCATTGACTTTTATGACCATACATCTGTTTGGTGATGGAAAGGCAGCTTCTCGTAGCTTAACACCCTTCTTTGAGACGTATGAGCTCGAAGGTTGTTTGTTTGTAGAAGTCAATAGTGATCGATGGAATGGCGACATAGCATTCAAAGTGAGATGTGAAAAGTAAAAGGTAATTGTTACCTCATGCCACACATTCGAAAATGATCGAAACATGGTAGATACAGAATGGCTGTGTGGTTCGCTACCATTAAGATATGATCATCCCCTTCTTGATATGTTTCTACCATTATGACATTCGAGCTTAAATTATTGTGGATGTATGTTATGAGGGCGCTTGGATAGGTTGGTAACGACTGGGGTGATGATTTATTCGGTACTATCTAAGAAGAGGTTGGCCGGTCTTGTGTTGGTAGAGGACCATCGGTTGGGCCTTGGTACATTCCGCTAGAGATGCACTGTTGGAAGGTAGTCACTTCACCTAGTCATCTGTGTGGAAACTTATTCTCCAATAAGTGCCTGCCATTTGTTTGTAGAACCCACATTTGTGGCTAGTACGTTGGAATTTAATAATGTAACAATTTCGGCTAAGATTAATAAGTTTATTTGCAAATGTTTTTAAAGATATATCATTAAAAATAATATAAGTGATTTTACATAATAATGATTTGGTTATCATAAGGTAAAAACTCGTTCCATGTTTATATGCGATGTGGTCTTATGAGATACCCTTTTGTTTTCAAAAAGTATATTTTGAGTTCTTACACCAGTCCCATGGTTGACACAGGGTTTATTTTACTTTCCCTTAAACTCTGGGTGCCTTAATTTTTCCACGCAGCCTAGTAGTCAAGGTTAGTTTAGAAGAAATCGGGATGGAGCTCGAAGCATAGAGTCAGAAGATTTTACTAAAGATTTTTGTCTATTTCCACCACACTCTTGTACTATAGTATTCCGCATTTGTAAGGATAGAAATTTATAACTGTCCATGTTTCTAACTCTGTTAAATGTATTTTAATTTCTGCTATAAAGTTTTAATTGAAATAATATATGTGAGATTCTGTTCAGTCTATATTTTTCTTTCTTACTCATGAGAATCCGCTTCTTTGACACTTCGATTTACGACACGTGAATATCGAGGATGTATAGTGTAGATTTTTGAGAGTCGAAGAAACGGGTCCTCATAGTAGATCTCTCCCCCATGGCAACCTTATTTGTTTAGCCTTGCATGTCATCTTGAAATACCAGAGGATCGTCTAAGCCACGGTTACCTAATTCCAAAAACACTTATCGCTTAAAAATGATGAAATCGCGTTCCAGCTAATTCAGATCGCTGGATTGATGGAAAACTCGATCCTTACCTTCTAAGAACTAGTATCATTCCTCCAGCACCGAGAAGGCACAAACCATTGTGCGCATCCCATAAGCTATGCCTAGCTTCTTGAACTGATAAAACCATGTTTAAGTAAATAACATGTCGAGTCGACGGGGTCAAATCTACTCAAACCGCTAAATCGACGGAACTCGATCCCTCTCTCCTCCAAAACCGGTGTCGCTCTGGCAACACTGAGAAGTTCCAAACCATTCTGGATCGACGAGTCGCATCGATCCCATAAGTCGTGCACTCCCATAAGGCGTGCATCACTTCTTTAGCAGTGGAACCATGCTCTCGAAGCATGAACTCCTCACGTTACCTAAGATTGGCAACATCGAGAAGTTCCAAACCATTCCGAATTGACGAGTCATATCGATCTCATAAGTCATTCACTCCCATATGTCGCACATCACTTCTTGAGCTATCGAACTACGCTCTCGAAGCATGAACTCCTTACGTTAACCGAAGATTGGCAAAATCAAGAAATTCCAAACCATTTTGGATCGATGGGTCATTCAACCCCATAAGCCGCGCATTTTGTAAGCCGGGTACTCTCAAAATCCGTGCATTTCATAAGCCACGTACCCTCAAGAAGCCTTGCATTTCTTAAGTCACACACTTTTAAAAGTCGTGCATTTCATAAGCCACGCACTCTTAAAAGCCACACATTTCGTAAGTCGCCCACTCTCAAAAAGCTATGAATTTCATAAGTCGTGCACTCTCAAAAAGTCATGCACACTCTTAAAAGTCATGCATTTCATAAGTCATGCAATCTCAAAAAGCCGCACATTTGGTAAGTTGCGCACTCTTAAAAGTCGCACATTCCACGCAAGCACTACTTAATGTTGCTCCAACATCATTAACAAACCATTAAGATCTTGTAAGTATTGTCCTGATAACACCGGAAAACTCATCTATTGTAGGACTAACAAGGATCCACCACCCCTATCCAATATAATTAACATGACAATGTTGCACAACTAGTGATTGGCAAAGAATTTCGATCGTTGACTGACAAAATCTCTTGAGTCGAGATGCTCGAGTCACAAGTTCCCAAAGATTGGAACCACAAAGTGGATTCGGCTACAGACATCCAAGGAATCGCTCAGACCAATGGGCCATATATCAAGTGTTCGGAGAAAACAACCCTATGAACTAGAGGGCACACATATACCAATATTTAGTTGAAAGAAAAACTACTCCACAGTCCCATTTCGTCGAGCAAAGAATTTCTGCAATATCTAGTTATAAAACTAGAAAAAATGCATACATAATGCGTGAAATCATGGAAATAAAGGCATCGTAGACCATAAAACATGGCATGGAAATGTGAAGTATAGAAATTACAGAACAAGCAGTCGTGCGTAGTGCACACATGAGTGGTATAAAAACAAGCTAAGTATGTGATAAGCAAGGAAGAACACAAAAGAGATAGTACTAGAAACATTAATCTTTTCATTCCTTATAACATTTTCTATACAAAGTCAAAGTGTAACGACCCATAAATCCATACCCCTTAGAGTTGATACTACACTCCATCAATCTACTCAAGATGTACGGAAATACAAACCATTTGGGTTAAAGAAGAAGAGGTAGAAGAAGAAAATAGAAAACAACAACAGAATCCAACCATCGCAGCGGAATAAAAAATAATAGATAATAACAGATCTTTACACAAAGAAAACTATATCTGTTTTATACATACATCACCAGAATACACCATCAGAGTTCAACAACATCAATAACATACAATCTGGACCGTCATGTAAACTTGTCCTCAAACTGAATACACAGCGGAATAATAATCAAGTACGGAAGTACGTATCGCCATCCTGCTCATCTCCTGAACTCCACAGCATCCTTTCCTGTATCATATAATACTCGGTCTGACCCAAGCATTACAGTTAAATAACACCCGACTCAGTTTGGAATACCAGCATGAGAAATCACACTCAAATTGCTTATTAAAGTTTCAAAATTCTTTTGAAAACAAAAGCGTCTCGTAAGACCACGACACAAATAAACATGTCGGGTTTTTACCTTACGATAGCTAAAACACTTTTTATTAAAATTCTCTGATATTATAATAGTGTCTATATACAAATACTTATTCAAATAGCCAAAATTGTTACATTTATTAAATTCCAGCTACTTGCCACAAAGTGGGTAATACAAACAAAACTCGTAAAAGGTGCGTAGGGAGAATGGATTTCCAACTAATGACTAGGCACTGGGGTAACACCTGTCACAGTACGTGGCCGATATCACTGTACCGAGGATTACTCACAAACCCCTGCAGCACAAGACCGGGACCAACCCTTACTGGATAATCCCGAATAAGATCACCCCATGGTTGGGATCAGCAACCGCACCACTAAGTCGAAATAAAGGGACCTCTAGACAGGGATGACCTCACCCTAATGGGCGCTACCCACCTAGCCTTGCTGCATAACCCTTGATTTTCAGTCATTGCTGGTTGATGAGGCTTGAGGCTAAGCGTTACGTTTTTAAAAAATATCCCTTAGAATGCTCATCGCCCACCTGACGAGGTTCTGAAAGCATTCATCCATACAAGTTCGTCCCAGGTTCGAACGAAACCGAAGGCACTATTCCTACTACATCCATTTTGGAATCATCCTCAGGATTAGTAGCGATTAGCCCTTGCACTTCACTGCTCCATTTTCGACTCCGAACTTGTTTTACCCACGAAAACATACAAACCGGATCGAAATGGTTTTTGAGAAATAAATACCGATCTCGGTCTCTTCGAAACGATCAACGCATTGACCAATATTGATAGTTGGTGATTTAACTATCAATTAACATTCACAAACATCCATCATACAATAAATAATTTCCCACATTATTTATTTTCCTCAAAAATATCTTTGCAAGATATATTTCCATTTTCAAACCCTTTTGAAAATAGTTCTCAAACCCAACTCTTCTCATGGAATAAATTCCCAAATATTTATTTCCACTGAAAACACCAAGTACAAAGCTTTAGATTTTAAAATAAGTTTAAAACACTATTTTAAAATATACTTTAACATTTAAATTGAAAACTACTTCAATACTTTATTAAAAATATATACTTAAGGAATATTTAAAAATGAGGTTACTTTATAAAATATAAAACTAGATTTTCTCTTTTAAAACAAAATACTAAGTCACCTTTAAATAATTACTAAAATAATAGATTTGAAAAATACTTACTTTAGAATTTAAACATTTATAAATAATAAATTTTCTAAACATGCTTTTTAAAACAACATAACTTATATTTAAAAATTTACTATGAAACGTACTTGGCTATCCAAGGAAATATACTTCTCTTCACATCCTTTAAAAATAAATCACTATTTACTTTTAAACAATTTTCTCATTTCTTTAATAAATTCCCATCGTGAATTTATTCTTTCAAATATCTACTGATATATTACTTCACTTTTATAAACCCAGTTTATTAATTCCATAGTCACATTCTCCTTTAAATTTCCAGTTTCAAACACTTGAATCAATTTCCAAATTGATTTCCAATTTACTCCATTTTGAAATAAATTTCTTTACTTACTCAATTTATTCCAAAACCCATTGACTTCATATTTTATTTCTTCATTATGATTTAAAATCTTTTAACTGAAAAATACTAATTTCAGATTTTTCCAAATTCCTTCTTTATCCTTTTAAATAAATTTAAACTTTGAATTTTAAATAATTCTTTATTCCTTTAAATAATATCACTTAAGTTTTAAAATTCATTATTTTTCTATTTATTCAAAATCCCCATCCCATACTCGGAATTTATTTATTAGAATTTTAAAATCACCTTTATTCTTTTCCAACTCATTCTTAAATTTATTAAAATTTTCTATAATTATTTTACTTACAAATTCACTCTTTTATTTTCTTTTCAAAAATCCAATTTTATATATTTTGATAACTCGGTGTGTCGAAATGTTCAAGCAAACTATAGCATTCAATATTCCAATATAATTCATTACAGAATATCAAATAATTATAACAGAGAATATTAAATAATCTAAATAAATTTTGAGGAATCCAGTTGGATCCCTCCAACCTGTTTCCATACATCCATAGACGTTAGCACAATATAAAATACCAATTCCACTTCGAGGTGGAATATCGCGGTTTTTGGGATTAATATAATATCATCTGCTATTATGCGGCGCATAGGGTCTCATCCGCTATATAATGCGGGAAATCAATCACTCCAATATATACTATATACTACTATGTATAATATTGCACGTCAAAACAATTCCATCAATCGATCAATTATTTAAATTTAACTATTTGGATTTAAGTAACCCAGATGAGTGAGATTAACTCACCTTTTATTTTGCTGTTTGCAATCCATTCCAAACTGGCTTACTTCCGTGATTTAAAACCTTGTATAAACATTACATAATTTATTACTAATTTAATTAACTTAATAATCAGTTTCCATATAGAAATTTTAATTGGAAAATGATTTAATTAAAATATTAATTTCCCCTTTGATAAATTTAATTTACCCATATTTTTATTTAAGCTAATTTTTTTTCCTATAATAAATAATTTTTTAAGTTACCAAAAATAAATTTAATAAATTAATCCCCCAAATATTATTTAAAATAAACTAGTAAATAAAAATGTGTAAATGCATATTTATTTTATTAATGAAAAACATTTGCTATATAAAATAATTTATATAGTTTCTAAAATCTAAGTTTTATATATATTTTCAATTTAATTCAATTTAAAATTGCCGCCTTCATGAAGCTTATATCACATTTCCAGTTTTCTATATATATTTCCTCCACATTCTAATTATAAATGAAATTAACTACAAGTTGAAATTAAACCAACTAGGAGAAGATGATATACCTATGGCCTGACATCATTAAAGCTTGAATTCGAAATCGCCATCCCGACCAAGCCTTACCTCCGGCCCACACTGTCGTTGCGCGCGACCACTCTCTAGATCGAACGCGCCGCCATGCCTCGCGTCAATCTCACGCACCCACCATCACAATGCCACACTCCAAAACGTAACCTCTCCCTCCTCGCAAATCTTCGCGAGTCCAGAAAATCACGCCTCCGCCGCGTGGAAGTTCATGCCTCCAACTAAGTCGCCACACTCAAGCTACCCTGATCGAGAACCCCGCCTCGATGCTTCGCTCCCTTCCAGCAACCGTAGACGAAGACGTCGACCCCTTCCCCAACTCGTGAAGTATCGGCCCCCTATCTTCCAATCAACTCGCAACCCAGCTGCGAGCAACGATCCCTTTTTTTTGGATTCGTTATGATCGATCTTCGATTGCAGGGAGAAAGAGGGAAATTGAACTGATAGTAGAAGAGGGGATAGGTCGCTATTATTATTAAAAATGTTGAATATGCGCTTATATGATTTTTGTTTGATGATAATAAACACATATATGTATATTTATTTAAATGTATTTGTTAATGTACTATTTTATTTTTCATAGATTAAATAAATATTTGCTGAATAAAATTAAATGACACAGAATTTGAATTCGAACAGAAATTTTATTCAAACAAATATTTATTATATTTTTGAATAGTACAAATTCACGCTCTCACTATACATATAGAATTTTGGTTACAACACATCACAATTTCATATTTACATAAATTCCTCACTACATATCACTCACACTCGTAGTTCATCTTCAACTTCATTCCAATTAGAATACAGCATCTGATCAATCTGCAAAAATATTCACTGACGCAGTAAAATTGAAAAAGAAATATTTTTGCAATATAAAATAAAATGTGAATTTTGAAAATGATATTTGCCTCAGTTATTTGGGTTGTTCGTCATCATTTAATTTTGAATCCATTATACACGAACAACTTGTGACATACACAGTGTATCACTGTATATGCCACAAGGCCGTGCACACCAATATACACTTGATAATGCTACAGGACAGGTGAGCACAAGGTCAAGCGCAAATAAAAAGACGGGTTTAACTCAGGTGCAACATAAATAAGATCTCGACTTCAGCACAAGGTCAAACCCGAGTTGTGAAACTGGATTCAACCCTAGTGTAATGCATAGTCTACACAAATTCAAGAAGGCACCAAATAACAAACAAAATGCAAAGGTCAAGCCATTGCTGCCATGACTCAACTCAAATGCAAAGCCTCAACCAAAATCAAAATAAACCAAAACAAAGTAAAACTGCTCATATGCACGAACCAGTGCCAACAGACTAGAGAGCTACCAGATAACAATGAAGCATGAAGCAAACACATAGAACAGTGGACAGTGCACTGCACATAGGACAACTAGGTCCAACAGAATCACAAAGCAAGTGCACCACCACACAAGTATACACAAGAAACAATGCACTGTAAATCAAGTGATACAAAACCAGAGTATCACAAATACATAAACAATGGAAACACATGAGCTAATGAATGCTACTGGTATGAAGTAGATCAAAGTGTGCAAGCTAGTCTACAATTACAAGATATGAACCAGTAACCAAAGTAACCACAAAGAAAATGCACAAACTCAATTATCAGATGAAATAGTGAAGCTTCCAGATCAGAGATGCAGACCTTAATGAAAAACAAAGAAAAGGTGCTGTACAGAAGAACAAATGAATCAGAATACAAATGCAAGTGAAGCTACACAACTATATACATGTACACAAAGTCAAACTGCAACAAGACCAACTCCAGAATGCATCATTGTGCAAAGAGCTCGAGCACAAGATATGGCAACTATACAATGCAAAGACCAGTGATGCAACTCAATGCATAAATCGGTGACTCAAACCAAATGCACAAATCACTTACAACATGAGTGACCAGTTTCAACCAAGTAAATATCCATCGTGTATAAAATGACTACACTGAACAAAAGATCAGAGACCAGTTGATGCTCAAGTAAAGTTAAGGTCAGACCAACTACAACCAAATGCCAACAAGTGATCTAGCCGAACTAAACAATGAACAGAGGCAACAAAGGTCAGGCAACAGTACATGTTACAGTGATAAAAAAATTCATGTACATAGCCATGTGTAACCAAGTCAAAGCCGTGTTTTTAATCAAGTCAAGTCAACATCCAAAACATATGAAGCAAAGAAATGTATCATGTAAGCTACAGATATCAGTGCACAGGATATGGCAATCAAAATATACAAAGGGCAACAACAATGAATCAGAGACCAATAATATCCAAGCGGCCTGAAGAATACATTACAGTGACAATACAAAGACTACAAAGTCACGTCCAGAGAATGTAAAGTCGAAGGCCACAGTGGAGGAAAGAGTTCAACATTTATGTAAAAGTGACCAAAGTCAAAGCATCAGAAAAAATGAAGTTGAATTTACAAATCAATATCAAATTTTAATTAAGTCAGAAATCAACGCAGTATAAAAATGGAAAAAGTCAAAAGTCAAATCCAAATAAAATAGGAAAGTAGCTGCCGTAACGATCAAGGAACGATCGAACGATTTCAAGCTAAAACCGTGACAGTGAAGAAAAGGAAAGATTCGAATTGAACAAGTCAGTAAAATATCAAACGTTCAAGCAGTATCAAGTGGCAGAGAAAATGTTTTGACGAATTCAAATAAGAAATATACGATGTAAATTTAGGAATTCGACTCCTATAAATTACAATCGACATCATCAGCAATTATCATCAAATTCAAGCAATCAATCCAGAAAGCGAAAGTAACAAACAACATACCAGAAGAAAAGTCGAATTCAATCATCTTGAGGCAACCAAGCCAACTTCATTAAAACCCTAATTTCATAGAACAATCAAGAGAAGTAGCCGAGCGCGACTCAAAGAGACATCGATCAACTCGAGGCAAGCAGCTGATCAATAGAGAAGGAAATCGATTTCAATCGACAAGAGCAACGAAATCGATCAGCATCGTCAAAGCTCTCTGAAGCCCTAATTTTGATCCAATAAGGAAAAGAAATGAAGATCCGCCATTCTTACAAAATAAAATGAACGGGCTAGAATAAAGATAGAAGGGGCCGGCCTTTGTTATTAAGGATAAGGCTTTAGCTTTTTAATTAAATAAGGGATTTATTTTAAATCTTGTTTTAAATTTGTTTTTAATTTTAAAACTCTTTTCAAACCGTTGTATTTACTAGTCTTGTGACTAGGGGACAAGCTACGTGGCGTAGTTTGATAATTCGCAACTCAGTGGCTGAGTTGTGGCAGGGTTTTGAGCGTAGATTTAGGTTAGTCAGTAGCGGGTGTCGCGAGTTTACGTGTGTAAGCGTGTGACTACTTAATTTCTAGTAGAAACCTTGGGGGCAGCACGTAGGCAGGGTTTTACCGAAGCTGGGTAAATTCTGTGTCGTTCTATCTCTACATTTTATTATTCTGCTATTTTTTTGTGCTGCTATTATTCTGTGATCTGTGTTGAAATAATTTTATAAGCTTCCGCAATTAATTTTTATAATTAAAACCATCACCCTATTCACCCTCCTCTAGGGTGAAATCGATCCTATAAGTGGTATCAGGGCTAGGAATAGAAGTCGATTTTTTGTTATAAAAACTCATTTTTCAAAAATCAGTTTTTGTTTAAAAGTTTGAATTTTTAAAATGCCTTCTTTTAATAATGCTTTTGCTGAGGGTCAGTCCATAGTCAGACCACCTCAATGGTGAATATGCTTATTGGAAAAATAGAATGAATTTTTTTATGAAAACCATTGACGCTTGGAACATTGTTGAGACAGGTTATAGAGCACCAACTATAATTGTAGATAATCAGGAAATAGATAAACCGATGGATCAATGGACAGAACTAGAAAATAAATTACAAAATGCTAATGCTAGAGCTATGAATTCTATTGTCTGTTCATTGGATCAATTTGAATTTAATCGTGTCTCACATTGTCTAACTGCGCATGAAATATGGCACACACTAGAAGTGACTCACGAAGGAACATCTCAAGTCAAAGAATCTCGCCTTGCCATGCTAAGCAGCGAATACGAAAATTTCACAATCGAAAAGGAAGAAAATGTTGAAGAGATGCATGGACGACTGTCCAATATCGTATACAAATCAAAAGCTCTTGGAAAATCATACACAGAGTTGGAGATAGTCCGAAAAATTTTCAGAGTCCTTCCATGAAGTTTTGAAGCCAAAGTGACTGCCATTCAATAATCAAAAGACTTGAAACAAATGAAAGTCGAAGAACTCATCGAAAATATCACCACTCATGAGCTAGAAATGAAATTCAATGAAGAGCGTAAAGGAGGAGATACTCGCAAGAAATCAATGGCTCTCAAAGGAACAACAGAAAGTGATGGTGACGATGACGATGACGGAGCAACGGAATTAGAGATGATAATAAAGAAAGTCAAAAGGCGGAATTACAAATACGGAAATCCATCTCAAAATCGAAAATTGAAAAGCAGAATAAATAAAATATTAGACAATCCTGAAGAACCGAAGATCATCTGTCATAAGTGCAACCAACCCGGACACATCAAGCCCAATTGTCCTCAAAATCGATGCGACTTTAAAAAGAAATCAAAAAGGAGAAGTTTTGCAGCCACGTGGAATACAAGTGACGAAGATAATCAAAGTACTAACAGTAAGAATGTAAAAGCAGACTTGTGTCTTCATGTTGAAATAACTGACAGTGATGATGACGAGCCAAGTAAGGTATCAAAACTTTCTCATTCAGAATTACTTATATATTTCCACGAAGTAAATGGCTGTTTTGAACGACTTTGGGAGAAGTATGCCAAACTTGAATCACAAAAAGATACTTTGATAGATTTAAATAAACAACTTGATCAATTAGTTAAAACCTATCAAAGTAGGATCCCTAAGTTTGATAGGTGTCCAACATTCGAAGAAGAAATCAAAAAATCAGAAATTAATATAAAATCACGTGAAAATGAAATTCTGATTTTGAAAGAAAGTGAAAATACGAGGAGAGAGAACTCTACAAAAAAGTGCACACAATTGTTAAACGAAAATGAATCTCTCAAAACACAAAATCCAACAGTTGTCGATGACCTTAGATAAATTTTCAAAAGGTGAAAAATCGTTGAATATGCTATTAGGAAAGCAAACTGGTAATACGATTAGACAAGGACTTGGATATAATCAATATGAAAATATTGAAACCAATATTAGTCAAGAAAATTCTTTGTGCACAATTTGTAGAAAATATGGACACGATCACAATAATTGTTGGTATAGACCCAAACATGTGAAAACTATACCAATTTGGTTTCCAAAAGGAACAAATATAAAATCTCTCAAAGTTAAACAAATTTGGGTGCCGAAGGGAACAATTATAAATAGTTTTGGGTCTTTACAAAATTGTTTTTCAAAATTTTCTACCACAAACAACCATGGACCTATAAAAACAAATAGGTCACATAAATCTTTTCCCGTGTAGGTGCGGTGGCAGGCTAAGGAACAACAACAGTGTTCTCTGGATTTTTGACTGTTCCAGAAACACAACGGGCGACAAAGCAAAGTTCCTTAGCCTATTATAAAGGTGAAAGAATCACAATGGACAACAACGAAAAATCTATTTGAACGATATATTAAATGTGATAATCTGCACCATATTCTGAATTAAAATCAGACAATATTGAGATGATGATTTTGATTCTGACTTGTTCAACATAGTTGGCCAATTATATTTATGCCAAAAACACTATAAAATTCTATATATTCTTTGATTTACTTCATATATATTAGTTTGGATTAAAAATAGTGTTTTGGTGGATATTAATACGTTTGGTTATAATATGGCTAACTCTGTATCCATGGTTTTTGATTATTTACACAGCTTCAATTCAACTTCAAGAGATTGTCATTTAAATTGCTGTTAAAATTGAGTTTGAAATTTTTTTGGTGCACACTTCATGGTCTTGTCTACTAAATTCAATTAGTGATACTTCGGAGTGAATGAAAAATTCAGATGCAGGTCATACTGGTAATCTAGTTGAAAGAAAACTTACTAGTTGAAAGTGATTTTTAGTAACTGCATCGTATTTTCAAAGAAAATATCTGCATATTTTTAAATACAAATAATTTTCAAATAGCAGGAATGTTTCTCTTATAACCCCCTCGAGAAAATCATTTTTGACCATATTTTCATATTAGTCATTTTGAAAAATTGATTTCATAATTATTTTTGAATTTGATTTTAAATGATAATTTTGACTAGTCTAACTCCCTAATAATTATCGAAAAGATAAATAGTGATTGAAAAAGTGATGAGTGTTGATATTTATCATACGTTACTCAAGACAGTATATTTAGAAAAATTTCTTTAGAAATTCAAACAAGAGTTATAAAAACTTTTTGTTGGGTAAAGATTCCATGACTATTTCTATTTCTATCATATTTCTATCGACCATAGCTCATCGAAGATTCAATATAGTTTGTTGATATGTGGTACTTTAAACATGAATCATTCATTTTTCATTTTATAAAATAAAATAAAATCCAAAGTATTCACTCTCATTTAAAAGTCCTCACGGTTATGCATGGGTGAATTACTTGGAATTTGTTATGTGCTTCCATGCTCATTTAAAAGTCCTCACGGTTATGCATGTATGGAACGCGTATCAAAATTGATTTATTAAATAAACAAGTTGATTCTAATCCCATTTAAAAGTCCTCACGGTCATGCGTGGTTAGAAGATACTTGAATTTATTTTTAAAAATTAAATTGGAATACTACTAATCTCATTTAAAAGTCCTAACGGTTATGCATGATTAGTAGTTATTCAAATTACTGATATAAATGTACCACAAATAGATACAACTGTATGGTTTTATATGATGACACCATTTTCATTATTTCTAAAAGTGGAATATGCGTCTAACGAGGGTACTTATGATTTTTGTTTGATTTTTTATTGAAATTTAATATTTATATTCAATTGAGTTTTTAATGTTGGATTAATATCAACCACTTTATCTCTATTTTCTCTAACACTATTACTCTTTTGCCGATAACAAAAGGGAGAGAGAAAAGTTAAGTTTTTGTCAAATAAAATTAAGCAAAGGTCGAATATTTTCCATTTGCATCTAGGATCATTTGCATATTATTTAATTGTATGCATATTTGTAGGGGGAGCTTTGTGTAGAGAGAAAGCATTTAAATAGGGGGAGCAATTAGGATGTAAGGATATATCTATGATCAAATACATTTAACATATTCAAAATCTTAAATATATGTTTGTTATCATCAAAAGGGGGAGATTGTTGAATATGCGCTTATATGATTTTTGTTTGATGATAATAAACATATATATATATATATATATATTGTAACGACCCGCCTTTTTGGACAGTTTAAACCGACGATCAAATACACATGTCGATTCCAAACCATTTCAAAAGGGCAGATGGTTATTGGGGTAAATAAGAAAAGAAAAGAAAGAGAAATAAAGGAAAAGAAATAACACAGAATCTCGCAGCGGAACGATAAAATATAATAGTCAAATAAACAGTTCATGAAGTTGTTTACTATACTTAGACAATTATTTATACAACATTTATCAGAGTTATACATATACACCAAAACAATTATAATAATGCAGCAGATAGCATGATGCAAGGGTAATAATAGTAATAGTATACCAAATCCTCGTCTTCGTCCTCCAGAATAGATCTTCAAAATCTGAAAAACTCAGGTCTGACCCGAGCGTAATGAAAAGACAAAACACTCGAGTCAGGACTAAAATACCCTTATGAAAGTTAAATCAATCGTAAATAAATATGAGTGTAACGGCGTCGGAGATGTTTACGGGGTTTGACATCTCCTATCCAGTGTCAACGTGCGTGCAATAACTCAAGAGATGTTACGGGATTTTCCATCTCTCAAGGATCCGTGAAACTATCTACCATGTAGACATATATGCTAAGTAGATAATGCCTATCAGTAATATAAAGTATCAAAATAGCGTTAAGGCGTTACCATAATCCCCCTTAACACATTTTATATTCCCAAAAGCATATACAAGACCGTAGTTTCCCCAAAACCGGAAGTCACCAGAGGGCAATCCATATACTCAAGGTACAAATCAAAACATAGTGGTCGCGAATAGGATAATCAGTATGACAAGGTACATGAGGCGATACCAACTAGGATGCTAGTAGTTGCGTGATCCGAACTGATGTTGAGCATAGCCAGCAGCTACTTCAACACCGCGAAACAACACTCCCAAATCAAGGGGTGCACCCAAATCGCATCACAAATGTAATAGATATGGTATCGAAGAAGTGTGTCTGCTAGAGGTGGCGAACCTCAATGGTCCGACGCAGCTCCTATTTTAGTCATGTCAGGGGTCATCCAATATCGTTCTCTTTCTTCAGTCAACGCGTTCACCAAACCATCCACTTCATTCTGGATCAACACTCCGCGTATAATAGTTATTAAAGTGGTTTTCGGTATCGACAGAGAGTATGTCCATATCTGATCCCGGTCTCTTTAATAACTACGTATTATTACACCGTTGGCTCTTTTACATTTCAAATCGATCATGATTGATATCAAAATATCAAGTTCGCTTCAAAAATCAAATCCATTTCAAAATATCATCGTATCTATTCAAATGTAAGATTCGTTTCAAAAATCATTTTTCGCATCAATATCTCATCTCGTTTTCAAAATCATTTTGAATTTCAATTTAGGTTGCAACTTCATTTAACTTAATTCGTATTTAAATTCAAGTTTTAAATATAAACATTTCACCTTATTGACCAGCTTAGGATTTTAGAAAAAAATAGCTTTAAGTAGTTTAAAATAATTAAAATAGTTAAAATACTTTAAAATCTTAAAACGGATTTGAAATAGATAAATTTAGTTTAAAATAATTTAAATTGGGTTAAGTAGATTTAAAATAGATTAAAATAGTTTAAGTATTCAAAAATGGTTTATATAACTGAGAAATTTGGAAACAAAATAAACAGCTTCAAAACCAAACCATTTCAATTATAACTTCTCAATTCAAAACAATTTCAATTTCACTTCTACCGATTCAATTTCGATTTCAATTCAAAACAACGTCAATTTTTACTTCAAATTAATTCAATTTTTCATTTACCTTTAATTTATTCAATTTCAATTTATATCGATTTGGAGCTTGATTTCTCAAAATATCAACTTATAACACCTAACAAAATTTTCCAACAATATTCAAGTTTAAATCCAAATTCCAAATATGATTCAATTTCAAACTCGATTTCCAAAATATCATAATTTTTTTTTATATCACTTTTACTTAGTAATATTCAAAGCTCGAATTAAGGTTAAATCTTTAAACAAATCAATTTTCGAATTTCAATCAAATCCCAATTTCAAATTTCAAAGTCTCAACTTAATTATTTAACCAAATTCCTTTAACCAAAATTTATTTCAACATTCCAAACTCAATTTTTTCGATGAATTCAATTTCTATAAATCGATTTCTATTTATAAATTTTGAATCAAAACATTTAAATAAATTTCAAATCGACGATATTAAAATTTATTAATTTAACCAATTCGGTGTCCGTATATAATTTTCTATCTTATGGCCAAGTAGTTATTTATTTCAATTAAATGTCAGGGATGGATATATGTCACTTAAATCAATCATAGTGTCATATGTATGCATAACAGGTTATATCTAAGCAATAAACATCCAAACATTTAAATATCAACCAATAGCATCCATCGAAATAAATCATCCAATATACCATACAATTCATAGCAATTTCATAGTTATCAATGTCAGGTAATTTAATCGCAATTCAATTTCAATTTCAATTTAGATTAACTATCAATTTAATTTCAACGGACAATTTAAATGACAATCTATATGACAATTAAATTTTATCAAACAACGACAAATAAACATAACACTTCATAATGTCAATTTAACTAGCATAAAGATATTTAGTACGTTGTGAGCGTTATAAAACACTCACCTTGATTTTTCGATTTTAAATCAAATCGGACGTTCGATTTAATCCAAAATTTTCTCTTGCTCCAAACGGTTCCAATCCAGCTCCATAGCGTAGTATTCGACAAAACGAACCTGACGTAAGTTGTTTCGTGCGTTTTCGACCTCGTATGAAAAAGTTATAGCAGTTTAAAATTTATGCAAATTTATATGCAAATTAATATACAATTTCTGTTATTTATTTTAACCTCAAATATGCTACAGCCTTAGGATCTGCGTCACACATCATCTGTCCGCACGTCCTCTCTCTTCTCCCCTACCAGTTTCGAACGCAACCCATCCACGCCGTTCGACCACTACAAGCCGCACCTCCCCAACATCGACGAAACCCCATTACAACGGCACCATTCGAAAGCCTGTCTCGAGCTCGACCCACGCCCGCCGTATGGCCAAGCTCGGCCCTTCCTGAGATTTGAAAAACGTGCTCGAACCCGTCCCCTTTTGCAGCCAATTGTCGTTGATCCACGCTTCTAAAATCGATCATAACCGTTGAGATCGTAGTTCTCAACGATCTCTACAAATTTGCAGTTGGAGATTTCTGGAATTAACGAACGGATTTAGAGAAACTGAATGGGGAAGCTTGTGCGATTCTGGCCATTGAAAATAGCACAGGCGGGCGGCTAGGGTTTTCTCTTTTTTTTTTGTTGAAAATTGTGAACAAGGGGGCTATTTATAGGAAACGACGAACTCTATTCATTCCAGATTTTCGAAAATCGATTTACGCACGGTAACTGACGTTCCAAGGGTTTATCCCGCGTTCCGGACACAATGGAACAGGTTTCGGAAGCTAATTCGATCATCTGTGCGAGTTACGGAAATAAACGATTGATTTTAAATTAAACCGATTAAACGAATTTCTATGCGTTTTGGCTTGCCCCGGACAGACGGTAAATCCGTTTTACTTGAAATTTGAAACCTTACAATAATATCACATTACGGATCCGATGAAACTGGTTTCGTCGAAATCCGAGACCGTTTGAAAAATGACTATTTTAACTCGCCAAATTAATATTAAAACAATTTCAACGTGTTTCGAGCTGCCACGGTCAAATGACAACTCCGATTGCTACAAAAATTGAAATCCGATAATAACTAACTATTACGGATCCAAGGAACTGGTTTCGTCCAATTCTGAGACTGTTCGAAAATTGGCTATTTTTCAGTCGATAATTAAATATTAAAATATTCAATTTTCACAGATTTACTTTTAATTCGATTTTAGAAGTTCTATAACATCATTCTAACTTTCATATGATAAAATAAAATTTTACAAATCATTTTTAATCATACTAAACCCATTATTCAATTTATCCAATAAATTCCAATTTTTAAAATTTTATTAACTCTATTAAAATCCCGATATAACTTACATTCACTTTGGAAACCCATTTGAATCATATTAAATCAAATTTAAATTATTCGCTCTATTGTCATATATTAAATTTCAATATCAAATTAATCATATCAACTTCGGAATTTAATTATTCAAACATTTGTAATATTAAATTTAACAAATTTGATTATTCTTAAATCACTATCTTTTGAAATATTCAAAACGAACTTATAAAATTTAACTTTTGAAACGAATTAAAATTATAAAACAACTATCTTCATTATACGGTTATTCAACTCCCATTATTAAATTATTCAATAAATTCCAAATATTAAATTTAAACAATTTCGATTATCCAATAATTCATTATCTTTTGAAATATTGAAATTGAACTTATAAGAATCAACCTTTAAAACCAATTCACAATTTAGAACACTATTTTCATTTTTCAGTTATTCAATTATTCAATAAGTTTTAAATATTTAATTTAAACAATTTACCAGTTCAATATTCAATATTTGATTTTAAATAGATTTTACTTATCAATCAATTACTCTATTATACCCAACGAATTCAACATTTATTATCCTATTCAACTTTTGATTGAAAGGCATTCACTAAGTAGCTTTTATTTTTCATTACTTGGATAATTATTGTCACAATTCATTCCAGTTATTATTATTCCAAACGAATTAATAATTTTTTTCTAACATTAAATCACGAAATCTTATTAAATTAGCTATTTTAATTATCGAAAATTTACGGGTCGTTACACTCTCCCCCACTCAAAACTTTTCGTCCCCGAAAAGGAAAAGAACGAAAAAGGAACTAAGTATAGAATTCAACCTTAGGGATATTTATCTCAAAGTTACCAACTTATAAACAATGAAATTCCATTTATAAAGTCTTTACTACACTTTCACTAAGTTATTCCGAACGGCTTTCTAACTTTTAAAAGTTAGTTATCAAAACAAGTTATAAAAATTTTAAAACTTGAAAATTTTTCTAACACCTGGATTTTACGGAAAATTTCGGCAGAGTCTCCTTCGCGCGGCTCGATCAGTACAACTACAAAACGCCTCTACGGGCCCCAAACCAACAAAAGAAAATCCAAAAGCCAAGTGGCTCATCAAAAATCACCAAATCCAATGATAAAATAAACATGTACCTTATATTTTTATTAGCGAGCATATACGAATAATATAGCGCGAAAGCGAGCTCCAAATGCGAAGCAAGCGCAATCCGCACCTACTAAACACTCAACAAACTATGAGAAACATGCATATATGAAAATAATATCAATATACATCATATAGCAACATAACAACTACATGTGCCAACATAGCAAATGCAACAAAAGAACAAATGCAACCATCAATCAACTATCATCCAACAAATCCATAACCAATCAATATAAATTCACTTCTCATTAATATTTATTGACTTGGTTTTCAATTTAATAACAGTTGATTCATTAACGTTGGATTTTACTAACATTCATTCTCAATTCAATTAGTTAACATTCACTAATTTATATTTACATTAGTTCACTTCCAATTTGAATCAAATTAAATTCTATTTCAATTCATTTAACTTCCAATTTGATTTCAATGATTTATAGCTTCCAATTTCATTAACACTTAATGAATTATATACAATCAACTAACAATCATATAACAACAAAATCATACCCAACATAACCAAATTATTAATTTCACATTCAATTTGGTTTATCTCTTTTATATATATATATATCCTGTTAAATAAATTTAAAAAAAAAAATCATTTTTTTTTGGCATCTTAAATTTCCAATATTAACTTTAATTAAGTCCGTAAGCCGTACATATATCATCCGTAAGCAATATCAATCTAATCGCTTATTCGATCATACAGTTTCACTTCCAACTAGTATTGTTCACACGACTCTCTAGTGTGGACTTAGATTTGGTTCATTGATTGGAAACTCTTACTCTCCTTGCATAGCCATATACTATGATAGAGAGTTCCAGAATCAAATTAAAAATCCATATCTAGGGTTCGCCGTCGAAAATCGAGTGAAAAATCCTAACTTGGATCGATATAAATCATCTCGAAATTTTATGCTCGAATTTGGATCAAATCGTTATGCGAATAAAATAATATACGTACAATCTCACGTATTACCTTCCAATGGATTTCTATCCAATTTATCTATATTAAATTATTTTATTGACTTTCATTTTATTTACAATTAATTATTCACAATCCATTAGTTAGTTAATATATCTATTTCTTTACATAGCATACTATTCAACATTATCTTTTCTTAAACATCATATCAAAGAATTTGTTTACTCAAGTTCATTTTAAACATTCTATATCATTTAATTAAATCCAATTTCATTTTCTACTTGATTCTCAGCTATAAGAAAATCCTTTGTTTTCATTTATTGCATTTTCATAATTTTAGTTAATAACAAATTTATTTATGGAACATTTTATTACCCAGCACTTTAGTTTATTAATCATCCTATAAAAGTATAACTTCTCACATATGACTTTTCTTAGTTTACGGTTATCTCAAAGTTACAAATTCAAAAATTTTCTCTATGCAATTTATATTTATTTTCTATAACCAATTTACAAAAGATATTATACAATTCATTTGTCTTCTTTCCTAAGTTCACTTACTTGTTCCATTTATCCATTCATCATTTCAGGTTAATATTTAAGTATATATAATTTTTATCACAATCAAAATTTCCCATTTATATACATTTTAATTCCTTTTGAGTTTTCCTTACTTGTATATTTCAATTACTTTCAGGTTCTGTTTATTTGTACAATATCTCATTACATATCCAAAACATTATTTCAACTTCTTAATATTTGGTAAGTCTTGTTATATGTTATCAGAATGCAAATTTTGGTATTATACAAATTTATAGAATTTCATTTTACTTAATTAGAATGTTCACAAATTTGATTTATTTAAATCCTCTTTACCTTTCAACTTTAAAGTTTTCCCAAAACATAAGCTTATATATCTTAATCCTCTTATTTATAAATTCTGGTTATTCACATTTCATTCAAATAATTTGAAAATTATTAATTAACAGAACTTAGAGATATAAATGCCCAGTTCTTTTCAAGTCGTTTGAAATAAATATATACACTTATATCTTTTGAAATATATCAAATCATACCTTTGGAGTTTAAACCAAAACCCATTTACCCTAAATAATTTTGAAGATAAGCAAAGCTTCTTAGAAGTCTCCCCCACTTTGAGACTCGAAAATGAACGTCGATGATGTTGCGCAGTCATCACCGAAATTATTTTCCAGCGACATAAGAGAGGAGTACTAAATTCATTCCTTTCCTTAAAAATCCTTTCAAAATATTTCCATAACTATTTTCAACAAATATTACCATATATTTCTTCAAAACTTTGAGAACCATTTTCAAAATCTCCGGTCTTAAATTCAAATTTTTCTTTCCAATTTAATTCTATTTTTAATTCATAAGTCACCTTTATAAAATATTCTTATAGGATTTTCTTTCTTAAAACATCCCACAAGTGTTTTATCATTGTTCATTTGTAATTCACCTTATTTATTTAAATTACAATATCTGATTAATGTTAATAGCCAATATTTCATTTCCAACAACCAAATAAGCTAGATTGGTCACAATAAATGTTAAAATAAATTCTTTATATACAAAATATAATTAGGGCAAAATTATTTCATTTACCCAATTTCAAAACAATACTATGTCGAATTGTTCTCTTTAAGTGTTTAGAGATCCCCGTCAATGACATTAATTACTCGTATTGACCAGAATCCATAAGCCACTCAACAAATCAACCGACACAATATAAAACATTTTATATCACTAACAAATACGCTCTCTCATATACACTCCACTCATTCATATAGTTTACCTCTATTTCAATGAGTTATTCCCCACTAGAGCCAAGGTTTATCGCTAAACCAAAGCTCTGATACCAACTGTAACGACCCGCCTTTTTGGATAGTTTAAACCGACGATCAAATACACATGTCGATTCCAAACCATTTCAAAAGGGCAGAGGGTTATTGGGGTAAATAAGAAAAGAAAAGAAAGAGAAATAAAGGAACAGAAACAACACAGAATCTCGCAGCGGAACGATAAAATATAATAGTCAAATAAACAGTTCATGAAGTTGTTTACTAAACTTAGACAATTATTTATACAACATTTATCAGTGTTATACATATATAACAAAACAATTATAATAATGCAGCAGATAGCATCAAGGGTAATAATAGTAATAGTATACCAAATCCTCGTCTTCGTCCTCCAGAATAGATCTTCAAAATTTGAAAAACTCAGGTCTGACCCGAGCGTAATGAAAAGACAAAACACTCGAGTCAGGACTAAAATACCCTTATGAAAGTTAAATCAATCGTAAATAAATATGAGTGTAACGGCGTCGGAGATGTTTACGGGGTTTGACATCTCCTATCCAGTGTCAACGTGCGTGCAATAACTCAAGAGATGTTACGGGATTTTCCATCTCTCAAGGATCCATGAAACTATCTACTATGTAGTAAAATACGCTAAGTAGATAATGCCTATCCGTAATATAAAGTATCAAAATAGCGTTAAGGCGTTACCATAATCCCCCTTAACACATTTTATATTCCCAAAAGCATATACAAGACCGTAGTTTCCCCAAAACCGGAAGTCACCAGAGGGCAATCCATATACTCAAGGTACAAATCAAAACGTAGTGGTCACGAATAGGATAATCAGTATGACAAGGTACATGAGGCGATACCAACTAGGATACTAGTAGTTGCGTGATCCGAACTGATGTTAAGCATAGCCAGCAGCTACCCCAACACCGCGAAACAACACTCCCAAATCAAGGGGTGCACCCAAATCGCATCACAAATGTAATAGATATGGTATCGAAGAAGTGTGTCCGCTAGAGGTGGCGAACCTCAATGGTCCGGCGCGGCTCCTGTTTTAGTCATGTCAGGGGTCATCCAATATCGTTCTCTTTCTTCAGTCAACGCGTTCACTAAACCATCCACTTCATTCTGGATCAACACTCCGCGTATAATAGTTATTAAAGTGGTTTTCGGTATCGACAGAGAGTATGTCCATATCTGATCCCGGTCTGTTTAATAACTACGTATTATTACACCGTTGGCTCTTTTACATTTCAAATCGATCATGATTGATATCAAAATATCAAGTTCGCTTCAAAAATCAAATCCATTTCAAAATATCATCGTATCTATTCAAATGTAAGATTCGTTTCAAAAATCATTTTTCGCATCAATATCTCATCTCGTTTTCAAAATCATTTCGAACTTCAATTTAGGTTGCAACTTCATTTAACTCAATTCGTATTTAAATTCAAGTTTTAAATATAAACTTTTCACCTTATTGACCAGCTTAGGATTTTAGAAAAAAATAGCTTTAAGTAGTTTAAAATAATTAAAATAGTTAAAATACTTTAAAATCTTAAAACGGATTTGAAATAGATAAATTTAGTTTAAAATAATTTAAATTGGGTTAAGTAGATTTAAAATAGATTAAAATAGTTTAAGTATTCAAAAATGGTTTATATAACTGAGAAATTTGGAAACAAAATAAACAGCTTCAAAACCAAACCATTTCAATTATAACTTCTCAATTCAAAACAATTTCAATTTCCCTTCTACCGATTCGATTTCGATTTCAATTCAAAACAACGTCAATTTTTACGTCGAATTAATTCAATTTTTCATTTACCTTTAATTTATTCAATTTCAATTTATATCGATTTGGAGCTTGATTTCTCAAAATATCAATTTATAACACCTAACAAAATTTTCCAACAATATTCAAGTTTAAATCCAAATTCCAAATATGATTCAATTTCAAACTCGATTTCCAAAAAATCATCATTTTTTTTATATCACTTTTACTTAGTAATATTCAAAGCTTGAATTAAAGTTAAATCTTTAAACAAATCAATTTTCGAATTTCAATCAAATCCCAATTTCAAATTTCAAAGTCTCAACTTAATTATTTAACCAAATTCCTTTAACCAAAATTTATTTCAACATTCCAAATTCAATTTTTTCGATGAATTCAATTTCTATAAATCGATTTCTATTTATAAATTTTAAATCAAAACATTTAAATAAATTTCAAATCGACGATATTAAAATTTATTAATTTAGCCAATTCGGTGTCCGTATATAATTTTCTATCCTATGGCCAAGTAGTTATTTATTTCAATTAAATGTCAGGGATGGATATATATCACTTAAATCAATCATAGTGTCATATGTATGCATAACAGGTTATATCTAAGCAATAAACATCCAAACATTTAAATATCAACCAATAGCATCCATTGAAATTAATCATCCAATATACCATACAATTCATAGCAATTTCATAGTTATCAATGTCAGGTAATTTAATCGCAATTCAATTTCAATTTCAATTTAGATTAACTGTCAATTTAATTTCAACGGATAATTTAAATGACAATCTATATGACAATTAAATTTTATCAAACAACGACAAATAAACATAACACTTCATAATGTCAATTTAACTAGCATAAAGATATTTAGTACGTTGTGAGCGTTATAAAACACTCACCTTGATTTTCCGATTTTAAATCAAATCGAACGACGTTCTATTTAATCCAAAATTTTCTCTTGCTCCAAACGGTTCCAATCCAGCTCCATAGCGTAGTATTCGACAAAACGAACCTGACGCAAGTCGTTTCATGCGTTTTTGACCTCGTATGAAAAAGTTATAGCAGTTTAAAATTTATACGAATTTATATGCAAATTAATATACAATTTCTGTTATTTATTTTAACCTCAAATATGCTACAGCCTTAGGATGTGCGTCCCCCATCATCTGGCCGCACGTCCTCTCTCTTCTCCCCTACCAGTTTCGAACGCAACCCATTCACGCCGTTCGACCACTACAAGCCGCACCTCCCCAACATCGACGAAACCCCATCACAACGGCACCATTCGAAAGCCTGTCTCGAGCTCGACCCTCGCCCGCCGTATGGCCAAGCTCGGCCCTTCCTGAGGTTTGAAAAACGTGCTCGAACCCGTCCCCTTTTGCAGCCAATTATCGTTGATCCATGCTTCTAAAATCGATCATAACCGTTGAGATCGTAGTTCTCAACGATCTCTACAAGTTTGCAGTTGGAGATTTCTGGAATTAACGAACGGATTTGGAGAAACTGAATGGGGAAGCTTGTGCGATTCTGGCCATTGAAAATAGCACAGGCGGCCGGCTAGGGTTTTCTCTTTTTTTTTTTGTTGAAAATTGTGAACAAGGGGGCTATTTATAGGAAACGACGAACTCTATTCATTCCGGATTTTCGAACTTCGATTTACGCATGGTAACTGACATTCCTAGGGTTTATCCCGCGTTCCTGACACAATGGAATGGGTTTCGGAAGCTAATTCGATCATCTGTGCGAGTTACGGAAATAAACGATTGATTTTAAATTAAACCGATTAAACGAATTTCTATGCGTTTTGGCTTGCCCCGGACAGACGGTAAATCCGTTTGACTTGAAATTTGACACCTTACAATAATATCACATTACGGATCCGATGACACTAGTTTCGTCGAAATCCGAGACCGTTTGAAAAATGACTATTTTAACTCGCCAAATTAATATTAAAACAATTTCAACGTGTTTCGAGCTGCCACGGTCAAATGACAACTCCGATTGCTACGAAAATTGAAATACGATAATAACTAACTATTATGGATCCAATGGAACTCGTTTCGTCCAATTCTGAGACTGTTCGAAAATTGGCTATTTTTCAATCGATAATTAAATATTAAAATATTCAATTTTCACAGATTTACTTTTAATTCGATTTTAGAAGTTCTACAACATCATTCTAACTTTCATATGATAAAATAAAATTTTACAAATCATTTTTAATCATACTAAACCCACTATTCAATTTATCCAATAAATTCCAATTTTTAAAATTTTATTAACTCTATTAAAATCCCGATATAACTTACATTCACTTTGAAAACCCATTTGAATCATATTAAATCAAATTTAAATTATTCGCTCTATTTTCATATATTAAATTTCAATATCAAATTAATCATATCAACTTCGGAATTTAATTATTCAAACATTTGTAATATTAAATTTAACAAATTTGATTATTCTTAAATCATTATCTTTTGAAATATTCAAAACGAACTTATAAAATTTAACTTTTGAAACGAATTAAAATTATAAAACAACTATCTTCATTATACGGTTATTCAACTCCCATTATTAAATTATTCAATAAATTCCAAATATTATATTTAAACAATTTCGATTATCCAATAATTCACTATCTTTTGAAATATTGAAATTGAACTTATAAGAATCAACCTTTAAAACCAATTCATAATTTAGAACACTATTTTCATTTTTCAGTTATTCAATTATTCAATAAGTTTTAAATATTTAATTTAAACAATTTACCAGTTCAATATTCAATATTCGATTTTAAATAAATTTTACTTATCAATCAATTACTCTATTATACCCAACGAATTCAACATTTATTATCCTATTCAACTTTTGATTGAAAGGCATTCACTAAGTAGCTTTTATTTTTCATTACTTGGATAATTATTGTCACAATTCATTCCAGTTATTATTATTCCAAACGAATTAATAATTTTTTTCTAACATTAAATCACGAAATCTTATTAAATTAACTATTTTAATTATCGGAAATTTACGGGTCGTTACATATATATTCATTTAAATGTATTTGTTAATGTACTATTTTATTTTTCATAGATTAAATAAATATTTGCTGAATAAAATTAAATGACACAGAATTTGAATTCAAACAGAAATTTTATTCAAACAAATATTTATTATATTTTTGAATAGTACAAATTCAAGCTCCCACTATACATATACAATTTTGGTTACAATACATCACAATTTCATATTTACATAAATTCCTCACTACATATCACTCACACTCGTAGTTCATCTTCAACTTCATTCCAGTTAGAATCCAGCATCTGATCAATCTGCAAAAATATTCACTAACGCAGTAAAATTGAAAAAGAAATATTTTTGCAATATAAAATAAAATGTGAATTTTGAAAATGATATTTGCCTCAGTTATTTGGGTTGTTCGTCATCATTTAATTTTGAATCCATTATACACGAACAACTTGTGACATACACAGTGTATCACTGTATATGCCACAAGGCCGTGCACACCAATATACACTTGATAATGCTACAGGACAGGTGAGCACAAGGTCAAACCCAAATTAAAAGACGGGTTCAACTCAGGTGCAACATAAATAAAATCTCGACTTCAGCACAAGGTCAAACCCGAGTTGTGAAACTGCACAGTCTACACAAATTCAAGAAGGCACCAAATAACAAACAAAATGCAAAGGTCAAGCCATTGCTGCCATGATTCAACTCAAATGCAAAGCCTCGACCAAAATCAAAATAAACCAAAACAAAGTAAAACAGCTCATATACACGAACCAGCGCCAACAGACTCGAGAGCTACCAGATAACAATGAAGCATGAAGCAAACATATAGAACAGTGGACAGTGCACTGCGGATAGGAGAACTAGGTCCAACAGAATCACAAAGCAAGTGCACCACCACACAAGTATACACAAGCAACAATGCATTGTAAATCAAGTGATACAAAACCAGAGTATCACAAATACTTAAACAATGGAAGCACATGAGCTAATGAATGCTACTGGTGTGAAGTAGATCAAAGTGTGCAAGCTAGTCTACAATTACAAGATATGAACCAGTAACCAAAGTAACCACAAAGAAAATGCACAAACTCAACTATCAGATGAAATAGTGAACCATATCAGAGATGCAGACCTTAATGAAAAACAAAGAAAAGGTGATGTACATAAGAACAAATGAATTAGAATACAAATCCAAGTGAAGCTACACAACTATATACATGTACGCAAAGTCAAACTGCAACAAGACCAACTCCAGAATGCATTAGTGTGCAAAGAGCTCGAGCACAAGATATGGAAACTATACAATGCAAAGACCAGTGATGCAACTCAATGCATAAATCGGTGACTCAAACAAATGCATAAATCACTTACAACATGAGTGACCAGTTTCAACCAAGTAAATATCCATCGTGTATACAATGACTACACTGAACAAAAGATCAGAGACCAGTTGATGCTCAAGTAAAGTTAAGGTCAGACCAACTACAACCAAATGCCAACAAGTGATCTAGCCGAGCTAAACAATGAACAGAGGCAACAAAGGTCAGGCAACAGTACAGGTTACAGTGATACAAAAATTCATGTACATAGCCGTGTGTAACCAAGTCAAAGCCATGTTTTTAATCAAGTCAAGTCAACATCCAAAACATATGAAGCAAAGAAATGTATCATGCAAGCTACAGATATCAGTGCAGAGGATATGGCAATCAAAATATACAAAGGGCAACAACAATGAATCAGAGACCAACAATATCCAAGCGGCCTGAAGAATACATTACAGTGACAATACAAAGACTACAAAGTCACGTCCAGAGAATGTAAAGTCGAAGGCCACAGTGGAGGAATGAGTTCAACATTTATGCAAAAGTGACCAAAGTCAAAGCATCAGAAAAAATGAAGTTGAATTTACAAATCAATATCGAATTTTAATTAAGTCAGAAATCAACGCAGTATAAAAATGGAAAAAGTCAAAAGTCAAATGCAAATAAAATAGGAAAGTAGCTGCCGTAACGATCAAGGAACGATCGAATGATTTCAAGCTAAAACCGTGACAGTGAAGAAAAGGAAAGATTCGAATTGAACAAGTCAGTAAAATCTCAAACATTCAAGCAGTATCAAGTGGCAGAGAAAATGTTTTGACGAATTCAAATAAGAAATATACGATGTAAATTTAGGAATTTGACTCCTATAAATTACAATCGACATTATCGACAATTATCATCGAATTCAAGCAATCAATCCAGAAAGCGAAAGGAACAAACAACATACCAGAAGAAAAGTCGAATTCGATCATCTCGAAGCAACCAAGCCAACTTCATTAAAACCCTAATTTCACAGAACAATCAAGAGAAGTAGCCGAGCGCGACTCAAAGAGACATCGATCAACTCGGGGCAAGCAGCTGATCAATAGAGAAGGAAATCGATTTCAATCGACAAGAGCAAGGAAATCGATCAGCATCGTCAAAGCTTACTAAAGCCCTAATTTTGATCCGATAAGGAAAAGAAATGAAGAGCCGCCATTCTTACAAAATAAAATGAACGGGCTAGAATAAAGATAAAAGGGGCCGACCTTTGTTATTAAGGATAAGGCTTTAGCTTTTTAATTAAATAAGGGCTTTATTTTAAAAAAAATTAAATTTGTTTTTAGTTTTAAAACTCTTTTCAAACCGTTGTATTTACTAGTCGTGTGACTAGGGGACAAGCTACGTGGTGTAGTTTGAGAATTCGCAACTAAGTGGCTGAGTTGTGGCAGAGTTTTGAGCGTAGAGTTAGGTTAGTCAGTAGCGGGTGTCGTGAGTTTGCGTGTGTAAGTGTGTGACCACTTAATTTCTAGTAGAAACCTTGGGGGCAGCTCGTAGGCAGGTTTTTGCCGAAGCTGGGTAAATTCTGTGTCGTTCTATCTCTGCATTTTATTATTCTACTATTTTTTCTGTGCTGCTATTATTCTTTGATCTGTGTTGAAATAATTTTATGTGATTTCGCAATTAATTTTTATAATTAACACCATAACCCTATTCACCCCCCTCTAGGGTGAAATCGATCCTACAAAAAAAATTTCTTGATTTTGAGTTGTAATGAACGAGGACACAGGGTTCTTGCTCGGCCATTTTATCTCCAAGAATTCGATTTTGAATTGACAGAATGAAGAAAAGGGAAAGGCGATTTTAATTGAAGTGGGAGAAAGAAAAGACTCAATTGATTTAGAGTACTCGACTGTAAATATTAAAGAGGAGAAGCGTGTTGAAGACGTTTTGCTACAGTGATTGAAATAAAGTGTAACAAAGCACAGGTGCGACATTATTTCGGCTGAAGGATGACTATTTGTATGTAAATAAATGTGTACATATTAAATTGATTTCAAATTGTCTCAACTTTGTAGTTTAAATTTTTGACCTTCTAACGAGACGTGGCGCTAGGCGTTTATATTGTTATATCCTTATTCCGAACCGAAGGAAAAGGTTTCGAGTCCTAATTCGATCGTATGGAGAAGATAGCCCTTTGAACCCAGTTATTATATTAAATTTCGATTAAATTTTCAGCGCGTTTACTTATCGTACGGCCAAACGATCACTCCAAACATTACGAAAATTGAAATCCGATAATAATACAATATTACGGGTCCAATGGAACCGGTTTCGTCGAAATCCGAGACTGTGTCTCGGAAGACTATTTTTAAATATCGATTTGAACGATAAAATTTCAAAGCTTAATAAAACACTTCCAAATCAAATTTTAACACTTTTACTATCTTCAGTACTATCGATATAAATTTTCCAACCCTCAAATTATTTTTAACAGGCTTAAAATTGAAGATTCAATATTTCACCCAACTTCCAATTATTAAATTCAATAATTTAATTATCAAATAAATAGTGATATATGAAATTCAAGCTAAAATTTAACTTTTTAAATATTTAAAATCAATTAAATATTCCAATTTCAAATGCTCAAAAATTCCGGGCCGTCACACAAAATGTGAAGGCCGTACTCACACAATATTGGCCAATAAAAAAGGAATAAACGCTTCAACGAAAAATGTAATAAGTGTAGACTCTATACTTGTACAAAATACATGTCGAACAAATCAGAATGTTACAAAACCAGGCTCCACTATCACTCAAGCATGTCAGTGTTACTTGCCACCATTTTTTTCCCCACCTTTGGTCTGAAAGTTCTTTTTCCCTTCAGTATCCCCATTGGGAGTTGTATTGCTGCCAGAGATAACAGTTCTAGGCTCCGTGCCCATGTCTTCTCCTTGTTCTTCGACCCCTGTGACGACCGCCCATGACTCCCGCACCAAATCAAGGAAATAATGCGCTAAAAGGTGTGCCAGGCAGCCATGGACGATAGTCAGGGTAAAACAAAACAGAAGAATCTCTATCGCATAACTCACAGCGCATGGATAAAATACAATAGAGAAATATAATATAGTGAAGCTCCATAGAACAGAACATCATCATATAAGCATCACAGTAGTTTCATACAATCATCTACTCAAATCCATACATGAAAGCCTCACTACAAATCACTCAACCAAATACAGCAGCGGATACCCAGTACATATAGTAAGAAAGCTAATATGCAAAGCCTCCTGCTCGTCTTCGTCATCTTCAGCGTAGAACTCCTAGCACAGCACCTGTCACCTGCTACCTAGTCTGCCCATCCCAAACATGGATGAACAGCCCAAGGTAATAAGAGGAGACATAAAACCTTGAGTCAGACAAAGTCTTAGTGAGCAGTAAATTAACTATCAAACATACCAAAAGAGCATAAAGGATAAAAGGAATAGGAACCAAACCATCCCACTCCACCTCTTTCTACAGTGATAGCCCCAGACATACACTAAGGAGAAGCAAGCATAACAACATAGACAATTAAGGTAAAGCGAATACCACTCGAGTCAAGGACGATGTTTTCCAAATACAAACCCCCAAGGCCTAAACCAAGATCAGATAAGCACCCAGAAAACACCGCTCTTGAAGCCGAATGATAATACAACCAAACATCCATGACTCTGGCTATCACTGTTATCCTTGCCTCGATTTCACCGTTAGTTGAATGACCATCTGTCAAGGGCTAATGGTAACCCCGGTTCTAACCATAACTCCGCACACTGCCTTGTGCCTAGGACTTATCTACTTTGCCCAGAGTACTCAACTACCTACCTGTAGTCTTTTGGGTGTCCCGACTACCTACCTGTAGTCGTTATGGGCGCCCCATGTACTCTTGCTTTTGAGCACGCTAGAACCTTCAACAACGACGAGATCCAAGCCTCCTAGCCATCCTTCTTGACGACTATCCTCATACAAGCTCAAGCTACCTCTTGAACAATCCATTATCAACCAACTTGAACTACTCTTCAAGTTATCAACATGCTTGGAATGATCCCTGCTTGGATTAAGCCAAGACTCACATCATACTTCGCTTCATCGCATCAAAGCAAAGTCTCAACTCAACAACATGGTTTGCCTCATCAAATCATGGCAAAGCCCCATCTCAACATCATCCAATCTATACATATGAGCTTCAACATCCGCTACATATGCCTTAAGCAGCTTTCACCATTCAAGAGCCTTCTTCCATAGCTTTTGAATCCTCTTTCATCATCTTGTTCCAAATCAACTACTAGCTAACTTGGAAACAATCAAATCAATCATACATTCAAATAATCAATCATTCAAACAAGATCTATTAAGCAATTTAAGCAATATCAACTATAATGGGAATTTCGTAAATAAACGAGCAAAAGTCCAACATATGTGAAATCATGGTTTTTAGCATAGATCTATCAATTATAAAACATGGGTTTTGTCTCTAATGCTTATTAAACAAACTTGCATAAGTAAACATCTTCAAAAAACCATGGATCTAGACTTAGATCTAAGAAAAATGCATGAAATCTCTAACTTTAACACCCAAACATGCCACCAATCCAATATACTCCCTTGGATCCGCGTGAGAGATAACTACCACTCACCAAATCACCAAAACAACCTAAAATCAATCAACTTCAGATCTGGACAGCAAGGACTTGAGCTTGATCCGGAGAAATTTCACTTGAAACGGTGAAATCTAGCTTCTTCGGATGAAAATCTTCAACTTTGGCTCTTGATCTTTGATCTTGATCTTCAATCTTCAATGGATGTTAGCACTTGATAGAAGTAGAGAAAGAAGTGAAGAAAATACTGTAGTCGAGTTTCCAAAATGGCAGCACTTCGTCGCTTCGAAATCTGGTGCCAAAAAGTGAGCCGAACCCCTCTATTTATAGGCTGGAACCTCCCTGAGTCGTCGCCCCATGAGTCGGTCCCGACTCATCATGAGTCGTCCACGACTCATCTCCTGCCGACTCATCCTTGCCGACTCACGACCTAGCACAGCCGACCCTGCGACTTAACTATAAAACATATACTGCCGACTTAACACTAACCCAGATGCCGACTTAAATTCTACCGACTCAAAGACCTAACGACTCAACACAGCAAGAAGGTCACACGACTCAAACCCAAACCGACTCAACACCTACCGACTCACGACTCAAGACCAGTGCCGACTCAACATAAGTCGGTCACGACCTAAAAGCCTCCGACCTAAGACACTGCCGCGTTTTCCCCAAGTCCTAAGTCGTACGACGACTCAACAATACACACTCACGACTCAACTATGATGCCGACTCACGACTCATCAGGCCCTACGACTCAAAACCCTGCCGACTCATTACCCACGACCTAAGCCTAAACCCCTTAAGTCGCTACACCCTTAACCCGTTAACTCCTTAACTCGGCAAACCCTATGAGTCGTAACTCGTTGACTCGGCCACACTTCTTATCTCGGCCCTCTATGAGTCGGTCATCCTATGAGTCGCCTAACTTCTTGAGTCGGTCCATCCTTATCTCGGCCAACACTTTAAACCGCTACCCCTCCTTGAGTCGGTCCCCTATGAGTCGGTCACGACTCATCACTTGTACCCGGGTTAACTTCTAAACGACTCAAGCTAGAAGCAACACAAACAACACTAACAACCTGTAAATTCTACGATTTATCGACACGTAAAAATACGGGTCGTTACATTCTCTCCCCCTTAGGAATTTCGCCCCCGAAATTCCAAGCAAACAACAGCAATCAAAATTATTCCGCATGCCTATCATCCATGGCAATCAACAATCCATGCAACCAATTCTAACCTAGCATGCAGAATTCTAAGACTTAGAACAAGCTACAAATTCATGAGATGTCACGACACTTTAGGGCCATACCTCGAAGAGTTCGGGATGAGCTGCCTTCATCCTCTCTTCCTCCTCCCACGTACAGTCGTTAACATCATCACTCCATTGTACCTTGAGCAACGTAATCGTCTTCCTCCTAAGCTGTTTCGTATCGGTTTCAACAATACGAAGCGGCTTACGAGGTCTCGAAACAACCGGATCAACCTCCAAGTCTTCACAGCTATCAGCAGAAACCACCGTAGTTGGGTCGTGCATATACTTCCGTAGATAAGATACATGAAAAACACTGTGCACACCCGCCATCTTTTCCGGTAACTCCAATCTATAAGCGAGCTTTCCAATACGCTCGATAATCGGGAATGGTCCAACAAATCTCGGAGTTAACTTTCCTTTCTTCCCGAATCTAATGACACTCTTCAGAGGAGAAATCTTCACAAAAACCATATCACCTACGTCGAATTCCAAATCCTTACGACGATTATCGGCATAACTTTTCTGACGATCTTGGGCTGCCTTCATTCGTTGCCGAATGATCTCTATACAATCTGAAGTCTGTCGAATCATCTCTGGCCCAAGTATCAGCTTTTCTCCAGTTTCCAACCAACATGTCGGAGAGTTACACGGTCTTCCATATAATGCCTCATATGGTGCCATACCGATACTCGACTGATAACTGTTATTATAAGCAAACTCCACCAAATGAAGGTGATCTTCCCATGATCCTCCGAAGTCCAAAACACATGCTCTAAGAAGATCTTCCAAAACTCGGTTGACTCTCTCAGTCTGACCATCTGTTTGAGGGTGATAAGCTGTACTCAAACACAACTCAGTTCCCAAAACTTCCTGGAAGCTCTTCCAAAATCTACTAGTGAACAATGGATCTCGATCGCTCACTATACTCTTCGGAACACCATGGAAACGAACTATCCACTTCACATATAATTCAGCCAACTTCGATGCAGTCCTAGTCGATCGAACAGGAATGAACCTTGCACTCTTGGTCAAACGATCTACTATGACCCAAATCCCTTCATTCCCTGCTCTTGTCCTAGGTAGACCATCGATAAAGTCCATCGACACTTGCTCCCACTTCCATGTAGGAACCTCTAATGGCTGAAGCAATCCACTGGGCTTCTTCTGCTCAGCTTTCACCAACTGGCAATTCATACACTTGGAAATAAAATTTCCAACATCCTTCTTCATACCTTCCCAGTAGTAGGTTCTCTTCATATCCCGATACATCTTATTCCCACCTGGATGAATTGTCAACTTCGAGTGATGACTTTCCCTCAGAACTTCATCTCTCAATCCATCAATATCGGGAACAACCAATCGTCTTTGCTTCCGAAGCCAACCCTCTCGATCGACCTCGAATCCCTTATCCTTCTCTGGGTCCAACCCAGATTCCAAATCACGGAAAATCTTGACAAGCTTATCATCTCTCTTTTGGCTCTCGCCAATCCTTTCCACAAGAGTAGGTCTTATTGATAAGTTTGCCAACATCTCAGGTTCCAACTCGCACCTAGGCCTGAAATCAAATCCAGCCAAATACTCAAGACTCTTCCATTCCGAAAACATGGCTCCCAATCCTGCATGTCTTCGACTTAACGCATCAGCCACTACGTTACCTTTTCCTGGAGTATAGGCTATACCAAAATCATAAGATGCTAAAAACTCTAACCACCGTTGCTGTCGAAGATTCAAATCCTTTTGGGAGAACAGATACTTCAACGACTTATGATCCGTAAACAACTCGAATCGAACTCCCAATAGATAATGTCTCCACATCTTCAAAGCAAACACAATCGCCGCTAACTCCAAATCATGAGTCGGATAATTCCTTTCATGCGGCTTCAGTTGTCGACTTGCATACGCAACAACTTTATCCTTCTGCATCAGCACTGCTCCAAGTCCAGTGCCACATGCATCGGTGTAAACCACCATCTCCTCATTCCCACCCGGAATAGTCAAAACAGGAGCACTCGTCAGTCGCTCTTTCAGGATTACGAAAGCTTGCTCACACTTATCATCCCATCTGAACACTTGGTTCTTCTTCGTCAACCCTGTTAACGGTGCAGCTATCTTGGAAAAGTCTTTGATAAACCGTCGATAATATCCTGCTAATCCAAGAAAACTTCTCACATCGGATGCATTCTTAGGTCTAATCCAATCCTGGATCGCTGCCACCTTAGCGGGATCAACCGCTATTCCATTTCCAGAGATAACATGGCCTAAGAACCTCACTTCACTCTTCCAGAAGTGACACTTTGAAAACTTAGCCTTCAGCTGATGTTTCCGTAAAATTTCCAAAACAATCCTTAAGTGCGTCTTGTGCTCTTCCTCAGTTCTGGAATAAACCAAAATATCATCCACGAACACAAGCACGAACTTATTCAACTGATCTCTGAATACTCTATTCATAAGATCCACAAAATATGCTGGTGCGTTAGTCAATCCAAACGGCATTACCAGCCACTCATAAAACCCGGATGGTGTCCTGAAAGCAGTCTTCGGCACACTATCCTTCGCCACTCTTAACTGGTGAAATCCCGTTGCCAAATCCATCTGAGAAAACACCTTAGCCTCGTGAAGCTGATCAAACAAGTCATCTATTCTCGGCAATGGATACTTGTTCTTCTTAGTCACCTTATTCAGCTCACGATAATCGACACACAACCTCAACGATCCATCCGCTTTGGTTGCGAACACAACTGGTGCACCCCATTCGGACACACTTCTCCGAATGAATCCTTTCTGCAAAAGGTCATCAACTTGCACCTTCAGCTCTTGCTGCTCCCTCGGTGCCATCCGCCTAAGAGGCATCACAACAGGTCTGGCTCCCTCAACTAGATCGATACGAAACTCGATCTCCCTATGCAGCGGCAACCCTTTGACTTCCTCAAAGACATTCTCAAACTCATTCACAATAGGCACCGATGACAGTCCATCCCGTGGAACAACTAGCGAATACATGAAGCTCATGAAGACGCCTTCTTCATGCTTACATCGTATCACAACCTTTCGCCCTTCCACATTCCCGACTGTCACCTCAAGCCTCTCACAATCAATCCTAGCCGCATACTTCCTAAGCCAGTCCATACCCAAAATAATTCCGAACCCCGCAAAGTTCAGAACAAAGCAATCACAAACAAACGAGCAATCATGACTCGACACAACTAGACCACGACATAACATACACAAACATGACGAACCCCCTACCGGATTAGTCACAACCAATGGCCTATCAACAATATCCGGTTTCATACCTAACCGGCTTACCAAATCATCACAAACAAAAGAATGCGACGCTCCAGTATCAAACAACACTCTAACTGGAACACCACAAATAGAAAGAGTACCTTGAACCACCACACTCTTCCCCTTCTCCTCAGCAGTAGGAGCTTTCGAAGACGATGGAACAGCCCCCAAAGCATAGGCTTGCACAACCTGCCTATCTTTCCTCGGTTCTGGACAGTCCTTCTTGATATGTCCCAACTTATCACAGTTGTAACACTTTCCCGGCACTCTGGGATTCTTACAGTCTTTGTAAAGATGGCCCTTCTGCTGGCAGTTATAGCAAGTCACTTCACTTTTCGGCTTCTTCTGGCCATCCCTACCCTTCTGTTGCTGCTGCTTCCTCTTCCTATTGCCACTCTGCTGTGGTTTAGATCCTTCCCTAGCTACAGCAATAACAGAACTTTCCCTAGGAAACAAACTCTCATGCCTAAGAGCTTTTTCCACAAGCTTCTCAAATGGATCGTCCAGATGATCCACTAACTGCCTCCCAAGATAAGCATCCAGACCAGTCACAAACTTTTCATTCTTCTGGTAGGGAGAATCAATATATGATCTGGCATACTTAGACAAAGCTTCAAACTCCGAAATATACTCAAGAACAGGCCTTCCCCCTTGCTTGAGCTCCACAAACCTCTTAAACAAGACAGATTTCTGGGAAGTAGAGATAAACTTAGCTTCAAATCTAACTTGGAATTGCTCCCAAGTAATCTCTTCTTCTGGAGTATCGATGGTGATAGAATTCCACCAATCAGCAGCTCTTCCCTGAAGCTGTCTCGATGCAAGCTTCCTCTTAGTTGCATCCTCAATCCCTAAGTCACCAAAGATTCTTTTGCAAGCATCAATCCATCTCTGCACCTCAATAGTCGACTCCGTCCCCAAGAAAACTTTCCCTCCAAGAGCAGTATAATCCTTGCAAAGCTTGGCAAAATCCACCGGTCTCGGAGCTTGGACTTGAACTCCCACATCCACAGATGATCCTGAAGCTGGTATTCTCCTCATGATTGAAGTCATCATGGCCTCAAACATAGGAGCATAATCAACAGCTTCCCTAGCATCACGGCTACCCCTCGCAGCTTGTCTCTCACTTCGACTCATCCTTAATATCTGTAAATCAGAATGATTAGAACACCTTAAGAAACAACTGCATAAGGAGTTCAAACCCTTCTAAACTACTATATTATATATAGTAATCATCCATCAAATTACAATTACGTCTCTCTTACGTAGTTACATCAGCGAGCGTTGGCTAAAATCGATTAACCTCGCTTTGATACCAAATGTGACGACCGCCCATGACTCCCGCACCAAATCAAGGAAATAATGCGCTAAAAGGTGTGCCAGGCAGCCATGGACGATAGTCAGGGTAAAACAAAACAGAAGAATCTCTATCGCATAACTCACAGCGCATGGATAAAATACAATAGAGAAATATAATATAGTGAAGCTCCATAGAACAGAACATCATCATATAAGCATCACAGTAGTTTCATACAATCATCTACTCAAATCCATACATGAAAGCCTCACTACAAATCACTCAACCAAATACAGCAGCGGATACCCAGTACATATAGTAAGAAAGCTAATATGCAAAGCCTCCTGCTCGTCTTCGTCATCTTCAGCGTAGAACTCCTAGCACAGCACCTGTCACCTGCTACCTAGTCTGCCCATCCCAAACATGGATGAACAGCCCAAGGTAATAAGAGGAGACATAAAACCTTGAGTCAGACAAAGTCTTAGTGAGCAGTAAATTAACTATCAAACATACCAAAAGAGCATAAAGGATAAAAGGAATAGGAACCAAACCATCCCACTCCACCTCTTTCTACAGTGATAGCCCCAGACATACACTAAGGAGAAGCAAGCATAACAACATAGACAATTAAGGTAAAGCGAATACCACTCGAGTCAAGGACGATGTTTTCCAAATACAAACCCCCAAGGCCTAAACCAAGATCAGATAAGCACCCAGAAAACACCGCTCTTGAAGCCGAATGATAATACAACCAAACATCCATGACTCTGGCTATCACTGTTATCCTTGCCTCGATTTCACCGTTAGTTGAATGACCATCTGTCAAGGGCTAATGGTAACCCCGGTTCTAACCATAACTCCGCACACTGCCTTGTGCCTAGGACTTATCTACTTTGCCCAGAGTACTCAACTACCTACCTGTAGTCTTTTGGGTGTCCCGACTACCTACCTGTAGTCGTTATGGGCGCCCCATGTACTCTTGCTTTTGAGCACGCTAGAACCTTCAACAACGACGAGATCCAAGCCTCCTAGCCATCCTTCTTGACGACTATCCTCATACAAGCTCAAGCTACCTCTTGAACAATCCATTATCAACCAACTTGAACTACTCTTCAAGTTATCAACATGCTTGGAATGATCCCTGCTTGGATTAAGCCAAGACTCACATCATACTTCGCTTCATCGCATCAAAGCAAAGTCTCAACTCAACAACATGGTTTGCCTCATCAAATCATGGCAAAGCCCCATCTCAACATCATCCAATCTATACATATGAGCTTCAACATCCGCTACATATGCCTTAAGCAGCTTTCACCATTCAAGAGCCTTCTTCCATAGCTTTTGAATCCTCTTTCATCATCTTGTTCCAAATCAACTACTAGCTAACTTGGAAACAATCAAATCAATCATACATTCAAATAATCAATCATTCAAACAAGATCTATTAAGCAATTTAAGCAATATCAACTATAATGGGAATTTCGTAAATAAACGAGCAAAAGTCCAACATATGTGAAATCATGGTTTTTAGCATAGATCTATCAATTATAAAACATGGGTTTTGTCTCTAATGCTTATTAAACAAACTTGCATAAGTAAACATCTTCAAAAAACCATGGATCTAGACTTAGATCTAAGAAAAATGCATGAAATCTCTAACTTTAACACCCAAACATGCCACCAATCCAATATACTCCCTTGGATCCGCGTGAGAGATAACTACCACTCACCAAATCACCAAAACAACCTAAAATCAATCAACTTCAGATCTGGACAGCAAGGACTTGAGCTTGATCCGGAGAAATTTCACTTGAAACGGTGAAATCTAGCTTCTTCGGATGAAAATCTTCAACTTTGGCTCTTGATCTTTGATCTTGATCTTCAATCTTCAATGGATGTTAGCACTTGATAGAAGTAGAGAAAGAAGTGAAGAAAATACTGTAGTCGAGTTTCCAAAATGGCAGCACTTCGTCGCTTCGAAATCTGGTGCCAAAAAGTGAGCCGAACCCCTCTATTTATAGGCTGGAACCTCCCTGAGTCGTCGCCCCATGAGTCGGTCCCGACTCATCATGAGTCGTCCACGACTCATCTCCTGCCGACTCATCCTTGCCGACTCACGACCTAGCACAGCCGACCCTGCGACTTAACTATAAAACATATACTGCCGACTTAACACTAACCCAGATGCCGACTTAAATTCTACCGACTCAAAGACCTAACGACTCAACACAGCAAGAAGGTCACACGACTCAAACCCAAACCGACTCAACACCTACCGACTCACGACTCAAGACCAGTGCCGACTCAACATAAGTCGGTCACGACCTAAAAGCCTCCGACCTAAGACACTGCCGCGTTTTCCCCAAGTCCTAAGTCGTACGACGACTCAACAATACACACTCACGACTCAACTATGATGCCGACTCACGACTCATCAGGCCCTACGACTCAAAACCCTGCCGACTCATTACCCACGACCTAAGCCTAAACCCCTTAAGTCGCTACACCCTTAACCCGTTAACTCCTTAACTCGGCAAACCCTATGAGTCGTAACTCGTTGACTCGGCCACACTTCTTATCTCGGCCCTCTATGAGTCGGTCATCCTATGAGTCGCCTAACTTCTTGAGTCGGTCCATCCTTATCTCGGCCAACACTTTAAACCGCTACCCCTCCTTGAGTCGGTCCCCTATGAGTCGGTCACGACTCATCACTTGTACCCGGGTTAACTTCTAAACGACTCAAGCTAGAAGCAACACAAACAACACTAACAACCTGTAAATTCTACGATTTATCGACACGTAAAAATACGGGTCGTTACAACCCCCTTGGAAGACTCCCTCTTAATCTTGTGTTTTTAGAACTTGCGGGACCTCTTCGAAGACTTTCTCACCTCAATCTCTTCACTCTTAACTGCAATTATCTACTGCTAAGTTTTACATGGCTTGGTCTTCCTTCTCTCGAGTGTCAGCTGCTACTAAATTGCCCTCTAGAGATACGAAAGGGTCGTCCAGGCTATCCAACGCTGCAATCGTTAGATTCCATTCCTGGTTGCGAGCCAAACACGGCCTTGGTGATCAAAGCAGCTATAGAAACAAGCGTTGAAGCAGTTAAAATGGTAGTAGGTCTTGGGGCTGGAGAAATTGGAAGGTCGACGGGCAATGAAGAAAGAAAAGGAAAGCATCTATTTCATTTTTTCTTACGGTGTGAGCTGAAAGTCCACAAACCTGAGAGAAACAACAAAAAGTTACCTGCATCAGAAGAGTGACCGTTAATCTCAACCTCATACTTCCCACCGTTTCCTTCTTTGGATGGTTGCATTATCTTGGGCGAAGTTGTAGGACTACCCAAGGCTTCAAAGATAGTTACTGAAGGGTAGACAACAAAGCAACACTAGCCGAAGTTGGAATGATTCCTGTCTGATCATGAGACTACTAGGATGATTAGCTAGGCCCAGAATTGAAAGGCTCAAATAGCATTTTAGCAGATGTAATTACAATCGCATTGACGGCTTCTCACTCATTTTCCACCCAAATAATCTCTCGGCCCTCTTGAAAGTCGGGGGTAATTGATAGGATCGTGTAATATGGAATAGCTATATGGTTAATGTATATATGGTAAGTAAAAATCGCACCAAGATTTTATACTGGTTCGGACCACTTGTCCTACGTCCAGTCCCTAAGCTTCACTTAGGTATTTCACTAACTACAAAACCCTCTCTTAACCCGGAGGAATAGGTTCACAACTTACCCGAACAACCGAACGGGATTTCTTTGCCTCAAACTACCTAAGAGGACTTCAAACCTCAATGCTAAACAAGTTTTGACTAGTTGTGTTCTTTATAACACGAATGAGTCTATTGTAGTACAATGTTCCTATAATCTTATCCTCAAGAATATGAAATATGTTTGTGAAGATTAAGGAATTATGAATTTGCTATGAATCAAATATATTAAGTATAAACAGTGATTCAAGCAAAGAGAGTAGTGATTGCTTTGATAATGTTTAGAAAATATGATCAAGAAATAGATAGATTAGAGTAAGAGAATTCGATGTCTTGAATGATGTTTGAATCATATATTTATAGTTGTAAAAAGGATGCATGTATTGCCAAGGGTTGTAGATAAGAGAAGCTTCCATTTCTATTGAGGAATGCTCGCAACTCTTGGGAAGAAGAAGGTGTCCTTTCATGCAAAATTCGCAGGTTCAAATTCAGTCGACTGTACAGGAATTTCAGTCGACTGAAATTATAGTAAGAATCTTTCTGGAAAATTTTCAGTCGACTGTGCAGAAAATTTAGTCGACTGAAACTGTGCATATTTGTACATGTTTGCCAGTTCAGTCGACTGGTAAATTCAGTTCAGTCGACTGACATATGAATTTATGCATTATGAAGAATTGAAGTATGCTCAGTGAAAAATTGAAGTATAATGAATGTGTTCTTGTGTTTGTGCAACTCTTGAGGATAGATTTTAACAAATAAACCTATATATATAAAAATCATACTCAAGTTTATATTTCATTGATCTTCCTCTATCTTGCATATATCTCTTCCTTTATACATTGTCATTGATCAAAAATCTTCGTGTATCAACATTCTCCCCCTTTTTGATTGATGACAATACTTGATTTTCTAAAGATATTTAAACTTTCTCCCCCTGAATGTGTACACCTATCTTTCCTACAAAAACAAAGTTAGTACCATAGATTTTCTCCCCCTTTGTCATCGACAAAAAGGAAGTAATAACCGTAGTTGCATGGAATTAAAACAATCACTTTAACCAAAAAGAATGAATCTTAGAATTGCATAAAAAAATGCATAAAATATAATAGTTCAAATGTCATAGTTGCAAGAAACATAATAGAACAATAACTCAAATAAATTACTGATCCTTATCCCAATCGTAAGAACCTTCTCTGTCTCCTGGTTCTCTAATGACTGGTCCTCCTGTTGATGGTCGATAAGGTCTTCCTCCTTGTCCACCACTAGCTCCGCTTGTGCTGCTACTGGTATGCTCCTCGGATGACGTCCATGTAAATGTTGGTGCAGGACGCTTGCCACGAGATGTTGAAGCGGTAGTAGTGCTTGAGCACGAGATAGCGTCCCAAAGCTTATTAAAAAATCCTTTGATTTTGTCAAGCTTTTTATCCACCTTTTTAAGACGATTATCAAGAATTTGTTGATTTCTTGATAATATTCCTAAGGATTGGTTGGTAGAGTAGGTCGGGTCAACAAGACGAATTTCATCTTCTTGTTCGAAATGTTCTTCGTGTTGAGGTGGCGGAGGTTGTTGTTGTTGCTCTTGACGCCTAGCTTCCCATTCGGCAAGTGATATAAATCGAGGAGGTCGAGTAGGGAGTTGCATAAGGCTTATGGTCCGATGGTTTATTTGATGGACCATTGTGTTTTCTGAATCCGGTAATGGTGTATCAACATTGAGGAGAAGTCACATGATATATTCTCCAAAGTAAATTGTGCGTATTTTACTATTATGAAACGAGAGAAACTCATCAAGGATTAGTTGTACCCAATTGACTTTAATATTGCCAAAGATGGCATATAAAGCTCGATAGTTAATTGGGTAAATGATTTCATATGAGCCCGTGCGAGGAGTGATCGTTCTCATTAGAGTTTTATGTAGAATTCTTGCTCGAGGACGAAGAGAAGTAGATTTGAAATCTCGAAAATTTATATTATCATCCATAAATTGGTGATTTATGTTATCACGAATTTGTGGATTGAACTCTATTTCTTCTAGTTTCCTTCCGATATTAGTTGACCCTAAAATGTGAGCTATTCGATCCAAAGAAAACCAAACCTTCTTTCCGCAGACCATGCTCCAAACACTGTCGTTTGGATTCCTTGGAGTTTGGTGTCCAAGATTGAGATTTGCGTAGAACAATTTGACCATAATATGATTTATGGCAATGTCATTCCGTTTCAAATCAAGAAGAGGAGTTAAGCCTGCTTGATCAGTGAGCTCTTGGAAATTGTAGGTGTGAAGACTTTGGAAATCTACAAATGAATGCTCGAATATTCTTGAGTTCTTCATCTTGTTCCATCGGGTTATCGCGACTTCATCATATAGCCATTGAGCAATTTGAGCATCAATGGGCTCGGAGGATGAAGAGGATGAAGCTCTAGATCGTTTTGGTGCCATTTGCTTTTGATTTGAGGGAGATTGGAAGTATTTGAGATCTAGGGTTTTGGGGAAATTTGGGGAAGAAGATGTAAAAAGTGATTTTGGAAGTGAAAAACTAATGTAAATAAAGGGAATTTTACCTGGAAAAGGCCGTTCAGTCGACTGAAAATGTCTGTTCAGTCGACTGAATTGTAGACCGAAAGTTTGTAGGTTTGAATTCAGTCGACTGAACAGAGATTTTAGTCGACTGAATATTTTCCCGGGAGTTTCTGTTAAGTTTCAGTCGACTGTGCAGAAATATTTAGTCGACTGAAAATATGGAAAAAAATGTTTTCTGTTTACATCCAGTCGACTGGGCTTATAAGTTCAGTCGACTGAGTCATGTACTTTTGTTGTTTCAGGTTCTTTTTGAATTTAAACAATTTATTTTAAGAAAAATAGTTACAAATAATATATTTCAAATTGAATTATTTCTTTTGAGAAGGACTTGGATTCTTCTTTCCTTCATTCTTCATGTAATTTCTATCCCATGAATTCGGACTATATTGTGGTGTTTTAGGAGACATCCATGGATTGACGGGATCGTTTGGTGTACGATAAGATGAAGATGGATCAAATGAACTGACGGGTCGAGGTAGGGGCTCAGCCACTTCGTTCTTCTTTGATCCACAGAAACGTAAGCCAATTTGCTCTAGGAAGTTCAAACGTCTAGCTGTAATCTTTTGCTCGAAGTATAGTTCTCGTTGAAGGTCAATCTGTTGTTGTTGAAAGTGATGAATCTCATCAATCTTTCTTTTCGTGTCCAGAGAAATAAAAAGTCCGCGCTTAGCCTTCTTGGTTTCTGGAGTGTAACCAGTACGATAATTTTTCCAATTATACATCGGCTCATGTGGTGGTGTTGGTGTGGGAAGTTTTGGTGATGTTGGAGAGTTTTTGCTTAACGATGTGATGTTGATTGGAGAGTAGGAGTTGTTAGACGACATTTTGAGTTTTGTTAAGTTTTTAATTGTAAAATTTAGATGTTTTAAAAACTAAATTTTTTTAAGAATTTATAATAGAATTTGACTAAACAATTAATGGTTATTGTTTAGCCAAGATTTGTAACCACATAAATATTCAATGATTAAGGAAAAATTTGTTAAAAATGTAAGGATGTTATTAATAAATCAGTTAAAAAATGCGAGGTTTATAATATAGCTGAAAATAACTCTTGATTTATATTCAGTCGACTGAAGAAAAAAATTAGTCGACTGAAATATGTATATATCTATTATAAATTTAATTGATATCTTTAAAGGATATTATCCCTAATTCTCGTCGAAGTTTTATGAAGGAATTTTCTAATAAGGGTTTAGTAAATATATCGGCAATTTGATTTTCGGTAGAAATATGTTCTAGATTAATTATACCTTTTTTGATATTGTCACGTAAAAAATGGTGACGAATATCTATATGTTTTGTACGAGAGTGATTAACCGGATTTTTAGATAAGTTTATTGTACTAGTGTTATCACAATATATTGTAGAATTTGTTAAATTTATATTAAAATCTTTGAGTGTTTGTTGCATGTATATAACTTGAGTACAAGCTAATGCGGCTGATATATATTCTGCTTCGCAGGTGGAAAGTGAGACGCAATTTTGTTTCTTACTAAACCATGATACAAGTGATTTCCCAATAAAATGACATGTACCACTTGTACTTTTTCTATCTGTTCGAGATCCACCAAAATCAGCATCACTAAATGATACTAATTCAAATGTACACTCTTTTGGATAAAAATGTCCAAAGTCTTTAGTGTAATTAAGATATCGTATAATTCGTTTAACTGCTCTTAAATGTGATTCTTTAGGATTAGATTGAAAACATGCACATAAGCATACACTCATCATTATGTCTGGTCTACTTGCGGTTAAGTAAAGTAAGGAGCCTATCATACTTCTATATAATTTTTGATCTACACTTTTGCCATTGTCATCTCGATCGAGATGAGTAGTAGTACTCATAGGAGTAGGTTTAGCTGAAGTGTTTTCCATTCCAAAACGTTTAATTAAGTTTGTACAATATTTCTCTTGGTTTATAAAAATTCCATTTGATAATTGTTTTATTTGAAGTCCAAGAAAGTATGATAATTCTCCCATATGAGACATCTCAAACTCTTTAGTCATTATATTCGAAAATTCTTTGCATAAATTTTCATTTGTTGATCCAAATATAATATCATCTACATATATTTGAATTATTAAAATGTCTTCTGAAGTATCTTTAATAAAGATTATTTGATCGACTTTTCCAATTTTAAATCCCGAATTTAATAAATAACTTTTAAGTCTTTCATACCAAGCACGAGGTGCTTGTTTAAGACCATATAGTGCTTTCTTTAATTTATAGACATGATCTGGATATTTTTCGTGTATAAATAAAGGAGGTTGTTCTACATATACATTTTCTTTAATAAAACCATTTAAAAATGCACTTTTCACATCCATCTGATAGAGTTTGAAATTGTGAAAACATGCAAAAGCTAAAAGTATACGAATTGCTTCAAGTCTTGCGACGGGAGCAAATGTTTCTTCAAAATCAATACCTTCTTCTTGATTATATCCTTGTGCTACTAGTCTAGCTTTATTTCTTGTTATATTACGTAATTCATCTACTTTATTTTTGTAAATCCATTTTGTTCCTATTACTGATTGATTATTAGGACGGGGAACTAATTTCCAAACGTCGTTACGTTCAAATTGATTTAATTCTTCTTGCATAGCAATAATCCAATAATCACCAGTTGATGCTTCTTTAGGATTTTTAGGTTCTGTTGATGAAATGAAAGCTACATGACCCATTTGATTTAGTTGATTTCTTGTTCTAACTTGAGAATTTATTTCTCCTATAATATTTTGAGTTGGATGATCTCGTAATATTTTAGGAGGGGATCTTAAATTATTATTTTCGAGATTTGTTTCTTCTATATTTATTAATTCTTCATCATCTTTTATACTTAAATTTCTATTAAAATTTTCATCAAAAGATATCTGTAAGGTTTCTTCAATTATGTTTGTATGTTTATTAAATACTCGATATGCTTTACTTCGTTCTGAGTATCCTACGAAAACTCCTTCGTTAGCTTTTGGATCGAATTTTCCTAATTGATCTTTTGTATTTACAATGAAACATTTTGATCCAAATACTTTAAAATACGATATATTTGGCTTTTTGTTATTAAATAGTTCATAAGAAGTATTTTTAGTTAGTGGTCTAATTGATATTCTATCTAATACGTAACATGCAGTAGCAACGGCTTCTGCCCAAAAATGTTTTGGTAAGGAACATCCATTTAATAATGTTCTTGCGCATTATTGTAATGTTCTATTCTTTCTTTCTACAACTCCATTTTGTTGAGGAGTTCTAGGAAATGAAAAATTATGATTTATTCCTTTCTTTTTACAAAAAGTTTCAAAATCCTCGTTTTCGAATTCTCCTCCATGATCGCTTCGAATATTTTTAATTTTTAAGTCTTTAGCATTTTGAATTCTTTTGACAAATGTTTTAAAATTTTCAAAAGTATCACTTTTATTTTTCATAAAAATAGTCCATGTATATCTTGAGAAATCATCAACTATTACAAATACGTATCGATTATGATTAATGGATTGAACTTGTGTTGGTCCAAATAAATCCATATGTAGTAATTCTAATGGTTGTGAAGTCGAAATAATTTTCTTAGATTTGAAAGATGATTTTGTTAATTTACCTTTTTGGCAATCATCACAAAGATTATTTATTTTAAAGTTTATCTCGGGTAGACCTCTTACTAAATCATTTTTAGAAAGTTTTCTAATAGTTTTAAAATTTATATGACAAAATCTTTTGTGCCATAACCAAGGATCATTGTCTTTGGCAAGTAGACACATACTTGTATTATGGTTAATATTCATATTTAAAACGTAAATATTTCTATCTCTATTTCCTTCAAAAACAAGATTTTGGTTTTGATCAAAAATACTACATTTATTATCTGAAAAAATTATTTTAAAGCCTTTGTCACATAGTTGACTTATGCTAAGTAGATTATGTTTTAAAATTTTAACTAATGAAACATTTGTTATAAAAGGTAATTTTGATGTACCGTAATTGTTCACATCTCCTTTGCCAATGATATAGCCTTTTGAATTGTCTCCGAAGGTAACCGAGCCACCATCAAAGTATGTTATGTTTGTAAGCATATCTTTGTCTCCGGTCATGTGTTTTGAACAACCACTATCTAATATCCATTTTTTCTTTTTGAGTGGGACTTGAAAATAGATATGAAATTATTGGTACCCACCTTTTAATAGGGTCCTAAAGAAAAATTAGAGTTTAGGAAACCAAACCCAATTTGGTTTAGTATCCTTTTTATAAATATAGTTTTTATTATGGTGAACATTATCTATAAATGTTTTAATATATTTATTCCTAATTAAAATATTGTTAGTCTTTGGAATCCAAATTTTGACTATCTTGGTTTTTACTTTTGTTTGAATAGGTTCTTGAAGTAATATTTGTTGTTTTGAATTTTTAAAATTTTTATTTTTAGAAATTTTTACTTCCTTTTTATATCCTAATCCATGTTTGTTTGAAGAGGATTGACAATTTTCTATAATTTTAGATAAATTTTCTCTTCCTTTATTAAAGTTAGAAACATTTTTAGTAATGCTATCTAATCTAGCTTGAAGACCATTGTTTTCTAACTCAACTTGTCTAATTTTTGTTTTTAACTCATGATTTTCAGAAGCAATTATATCATTCTTAGTCTTTTGAGTTTCAATTTCTTGACTTAAAAGTGATAATTGAGTTTCTGAGTTTGAATAAGATTCTTGAACTTTTTCAAGTTCTTCTTCAAGAATTTTCTTTTCATCGTGTAACATATCTCTTTCAAACTCAGCTTTGTTTTGATTTTCACGAATTTCCTTAATTTTCTTTTTAAGACTTTTTATTGTGCTTAAAAGTTCAGTGTTTACTTCAATTAAATCATCGAAAGTTAAATTGCTTACCTCAGACTCTTGAGCCATGAAGCATACATTTGCTTGTTCATTGTCGCTATCACTATCACTTTCAGATGAAGATGAATCTGAATCGTCCCATGTTACAGAGAATGCCTTCTTTTTGAATTTATCCTTTTTGTTTTTGTTGTTGAAACTTTTCTGATTTTCCTTCTTTTGTTCTTGGCAATCCTTTTGCATGTGTCCTTTCTTGTGACAATTAAAACATTCTATATTTGAGGAAGGAGTTTTACTCATGAAATTCTTTTTGAATCCGTTTTTGTTCCCTTTTCTAAATTTTAAGAATTTTTTGAAATTCTTGGCTATGAATGCTAAATCCTCATCTTCCGATTCTGAATCTTCTTTTTCCGCGTGAAAAGCAACATTCTTTCTTTCTTAAGCTTGATCTTTCTTAGCTTGCATATTAACTTCATATGACATGAGATTTCCAATTAATTCTTCTGGTTTCATTGAAGATAGATCGTTTGCTTCCTCGATTGCTAGCACCTTTCTTTCCCATTCATCAGTGAGTGAATTTAGAACCTTAGATACAATATCGAAATCCGTAAACTTTTCTCCCAATCCGATTAAGGCATGATGAATGTCTTGAAATCTTGAATACATGTCATTGATGGATTCATTTTGTCGCATTCTAAAGTTTTGGAATTGATTCTTTAGCATGGAGATCTTTGTTTGTTTGACCTTGTTAGTGCCTTCGCGTATGGTTCTAAGTGTCTCCCATATCTGATGTGCAGTAGTACATATGCTAACTCGGTTGAATTCATTTCTATCCAAGGCGCAAAATAGCATATTCATTGCTTTGGCATATGCACTAGCTTCATTCTTCTGAGTTTGTGTCCATGTAGGATAGTCGGTTGTGGGTACAACGAACTCTACTTGAGTGGCGTTCCATGCTTCGAAGCTAGTTGCTTGCATATAAATCCTCATCCTTATAGCCCAATAGTTATAGTTAAGTCCGTTGAAAAGAGGGGGTCTTTGAGTAGATTGTCCTTCGGCAAATGTAGAGTTATAGGCAGAAGTTGTACTTGTACTTGCGTTATTTTCCATATTATCAATATGTCTAATAACGGTGTTATGGTTATAGGACGACCAGGCTCTGATACCAATTGAAAGTCGGGGGTAATTGATAGGATCGTGTAATATGGAATAGCTATATGGTTAATGTATATATGGTAAGCAAAAATTGCACCAAGATTTTATACTGGTTCGGATCACTTGTCCTACGTCCAGTCCCTAAGCTTCACTTAGGTATTTCACTAACTACAAAACCCTCTCTTAACCCGGAGGAATAGGTTCACAACTTACCCGAACAACCGAACGGGATTTCTTTGCCTCAAACTACCTAAGAGGACTTCAAACCTCAATGCTAAACAAGTTTTGACTAGTTGTGTTCTTTATAACACGAATGAGTCTATTGTAGTACAATGTTCCTATAATCTTATCCTCAAGAATATGAAATATGTTTGTGAAGATTAAGGAATTATGAATTTGCTATGAATCAAATATATTAAATATAAACAGTGATTCAAGCAAAGAGAGTAGTGATTGCTTTGATAATGTTTAGAAAATATGATCAAGAAATAGATAGATTAGAGTAAGAGAATTCGATGTCTTGAATGATGTTTGAATCATATATTTATAGTTGTAAAAAGGATGCATGTATTGCCAAGGGTTGTAGATAAGAGAAGCTTCCATTTCTATTGAGGAATGGTCGCAACTCTTGGGAAGAAGAAGGTGTCCTTTCATGCAAAATTCGCAGGTTCAAATTCCGTCGACTGTACAGGAATTTCAGTCGACTGAAATTATAGTAAGAATCTTTCTGGAAAATTTTCAGTCGACTGTGCAGAAAATTTAGTCGACTGAAACTGAGCATATTTGTACATGTTTGCCAGTTCATTCGACTGGTAAATTCAGTTCAGTCGACTGACATATGAATTTATGCATTATGAAGAATTGAAGTATGCTCAGTGAAAAATTGAAGTATAATGAATGTGTTCTTGTGTTTGTGCAACTCTTGAGGATAGATTTTAACAAATAAACCTATATATATAAAAATCATACTCAAGTTTATATTTCATTGATCTTCCTCTATCTTGCATATATCTCTTCCTTTATACATTGTCATTGATCAAAAATCTTCGTGTATCAACACCTCTACCCAACGTACTTTGTTTTTTTTTATCAATATAGGAATCCTCTAACTCTTGTTCAGCGTACATATACCCTTCTTCTCGGAATCAGGCCAGGACTACTTCCTAAACCACAGCAAGAGGACGTGGGAATTTAGGGCCACGATAAATTGACTGCCCTTATTCAACAAGGAGTTTATGTAGAAGTTCAAGATGGTGTCGTCCATCTTCACCGTCTTCCTTTCAGAGTTAACTTGTAGCTCCAACTTGACCGCTATCGCAGCAGCTTTCTCAACTTCGACTTTTGTCATTTCAACATTGATTTGCGCAATTTTTCTCAAAGAGAAGCAATCATTTTTTTCCTGGTTAGAGATGGTCTTATCTCAGATTCCACATTCTCGCATAATTAGCAATTGCCTTCTTATGAGCTTCGACAAGTTCATCCTGACCAATAATAGTTCTCTTCTTAGCTTCAATGATTTCATCTCGAGTTTTAAGCTCCTTTTTACAGTTTGAATTCATCAACATGGGCTTTCTTAATCTCATCTCTAAACACGATCTCAATTTTCATGTGAGCCACTTTTAATTCCTTTAGTAAACAGCGTTGCTCCTACTCTTTCGAATGGTAGCATTTCTCTCTTTTTCCAATTGATCAATTCTGGTGTGTTATTCCATCAGCATCAATTCATAATCATCCTTTTCTGACTCGAAGGAAAGGATCTCTTGACAGTTGTTACGATTTGTGTCTGCCATCTTCTTACATAATTTATCCCATCCTTCAGCTTGATCCAGTTCGCTATGAATCGCTTAGAGATGGGGCATATAAGAATCCTTACAAGTTAGACATACATCATGATCGAATTTAACTCCCTTCAGGAACCATCCGGGGAACACGTCTTCAAGCTTACGTGGACTAAACGAAGGAATATAAGCTGGCCTCCTGCAAGGGCGTGAAGAACTAGAAGCATGCACAACATGATTTGACAAAATCCAAGTTGATGGAGCAACTTGAATACAGAAGTTGGGACCTTAATTATGATAGAAACTGGAGCCGGGAAAATATATGGTGCTCGAAAGGATGAGGATCATGATATACTTTCAACTTTTTAGATTGCTTTTCCCGATCATCTAGAGTCTTCCTCTTCTCATATCCGCCCCTATAAACTTTACCTCGGTCCCTATCATCTCGACATCGAGCTTCAGCTTCTCGATCTTTTCTCCTTCTCCATTCTTCCTAAGTTTCTTTGGGTTGATGGTGGCTTGAAGTCCATCTAGACTCACATTGTGCAACTAAAAATTGTTCAAGGTCTTCATAAAGTCCATGACCTCCCAAAGTACATAATAAAATAATAAAGTAACTTAGCAATAGAAAATGAGCTCAAATAATGCATATATAAGTGTATGTGACCCTCGTGGGGTGTATGACGTGTCGTAGGCGGCCTGAAAGGACTTTATGAACTTGGTTGAGAAGCAACTATAGTCAGAGTTAGGCTAACCCTAAAAATAGCATGACCGGGGTGAGAAGTCAATCCCTCAAACTCAAAATCACCTCCCATGAGTTTTGCGATGTCTACATAAACATTACTCAAGTCCATATAGTTGATATGGGTCTCCTTAGTTGGAGAACCATGAAGTTGTTTAGCTATTGGGGGAGCATCTTTAGTAACAATCGTTTGGGGAGGCGAATCCGGGAGAATGGGACTCATTCTTGGAGTTTTATCACATGATTCGAAATTCCCTGCACTGGAACTTGCATCGAATTCCTCATCGCTGCAGGAAGAATCGAAGCAACTCCAGCTCTCCATTTCACCTTCCTCTTTCTCCGTGATCACCGAGACTTGCCTTCTCACTGTTTGAACTCCACTTCCCCATCCTCCAAGATCGAGTTATCCTAATCAGGCTATTGGTTCTTCATGTATTTCCTTAGTTAATCCATCAAATGGACCTTCTCCTCCAAATAGACTTCCATCTTCAGAATCATGCGACGAAGAAGTGGAGCATGTTTGAATCCTAGAACGGGTAAGGGATGGAACTTCAAAGGCGACTGCAGATCTCCCTGGAAGCAACAATCCATACTGATGAAAATTCTCATCCAAAAGTAAAGATTTGACCGATCTCTCTTTAGCATCTATGTCCTTCAGAGTATGGAAGATGTTATCAAGTGATGGATCTTTATTTGGCCATGAAATTGTGAGAAATGCGGAATACAGATCTTAAGGCTAGGATTAACACTAGAGGGGGTGAATAGTCTTTAAAGGAATTACTAAATCTTTTTGAGTTTTTGTTAATTTGAACACAAATTCACGCAATATTCAAACACATACATGATCACAGAAACAAACACAGATGCAGAAATAAAGTAAAAGCAGTAAAGGAAAGAACACATCGGATTTTATACTGGTTTGGAGTTACCCAACGTCTAGTCCTGCACACAAGTATGGATTTCCTTTCAAAAGCAACTGTACAATTACACCCTCAATTTCAAGGCCACGAGGTACACCACTCCAGATTCACAATCCTCTGGGTAGAGATACTTGATTTCAGGGGCAACAAGTTCACCCAATTGATTTCTAAGGCTACAATCACACCTTTTCTCACTTGATTGATTTCCAAGGCCATCACTTGATTGATTTCCAAGGCTCCAATCACACCTTTTCTTGCTAAATTGATTACAAAGAAGTCTATAACTCTGAACAGCATGGAGATCTTGTTGAGATAGTGATAGAGAATTAAACTAGAAAAGATCTAGTTAGATTTAATGTTGATTTCAGTAGAGTAATGGTAAGAATATGTATAAAGAAATGTTGAAGAAGAAGAGGAGTGAAAAACAGAAACATACGAATAGAAATTCGTTCAAAACAGCTCCTATTTATAGAAGAACAATAGCCATGTCCATTCGTGAAGGGATACGGCGAATAGACACTTCTTTTGAAATTCAAATTTTTGAAATCAACTACCGCTATGTCGACATGGGTATCTTGGGTATGTCGACATCCCAAAGAAAATTTTGGTGATTTGTTTTTCTTTGAAAATAACTTCTATCTTGTATTAAAACTATTTTAAACTTTGTAAATATACTTAGCTATAGTTAAAATACATAAATAAGTATAGAGAATAATATTTTGGTATATATAAAATTTTACTACAATTTTATATTTAAATCAAAATATAAATATTTAAAAGTTAAATATATTATTATTAACAGATAGTTTAAAAACAAGGATAATTTGATTTTGAAAATAAAGATTATTTTGAGGCTAAAATATTTAAAATCAGGATAGATGTTTTTGATTATTTTAAAAGGAAGGTTTTGAAATTATTTTGAAAACAGGATATAATTTTGTAAAAACATTTTAATAATATGTTAGCGGATACAAAACAATGATCCACTAGATTTTTCGTAGGTTCCATCTTACTTAGGGTTCCATCCCTTTAACAGGGCCGAAGTGGATTCCATTCCATGAATAAATTGGATTTTAAGATGCAACTGCTTTTCTAAAAGTTATAATAAAATTCCTAATTAAATTACTTATTATTGAAATCTTGGACTCTTAATAATCTCTATTCTTGATACTCATGATTCTTCAATCTTGATATCTTGAATCTCTATAATGTACAGTCTTCATTCTTGATACCTGCATGGTTAAATCCTGCATATACATATATATCTAAACCATACTGTTAGTGTTTATATTTTATAATCATATTCTAAGGTTGTTGTCATCAAAACCATCATCTCAAGGACTAACAATCTCCCCCTTTTTGATGATGACAACCTTTGTTTATAAAATATTACTTCTATCTTAATAACCCCCCTAAAACTAATAACTTCCCCTTAATCTATGCCTAACTATGCTATTTTATATTTCTCCCCCTTTTTCATCAACAAAAACTAACTCCAAACCATATAATCTCCAAACTATATAACTCCCCCTCATTCTTGTACTAAAGCACCAGCATCGATAAACTATACAATGGAGTATATTATAGATAGATTAAGAGATAATTATACCGATAGACATGATAATTAATCAAAGATCATATACACATCAATATGTGTTTATACATGTTTTGTACAACAAACATCAATCCACACCACATATCAATCTATATCAAACCAAATTAAAACAAATGAAATCAAATCAATCAAGGAAAACAATTTAAACAAAGCAATCAAATAAAATCAAACATTACGAGGAACGTCCACCCAACCTTATTCTCCAAATATAGGGTCTGTTTTAATGGTATCCTAATTTTTATTGTCATTGGTGAGAGAGACCGGAGGATGTGCTTCGTTATCATCCTTGTGTAGGGAGGAAATCATCCATCGTATTGCATCGATGTGCTTTTCTTGCTCCTTGATCATCTTTTTCGGAGTCCGTTTCTCTGAATTCGTTAGAGTCGTGAACTGCTGTGAAACACATATTTGAATTATCTGTCTTTTGATCATCATCGCTTGATAATGAGTCAGAATCATCTAGAGTAGCAGTAAATGCACGTTTTCGTTTCTTTATGGAATCACTGTTTATGGGAGGATTTCGCCTATCTGGATATGGACAGTCTCTTTTGATATGGCCTGGTTCATCACAGTTGAAACATTTGATATTGTTTGGCTCTACATTCTGATTTCCAGAGTTCTTATAGTTGTTTCTCTTGAGATTATTCGTCTTTCTGTATTTCAGGAATTTTCAAAAATTCTTGGTCATAAGGGCTATCTCTTCATCATTATCACTGTTTGAATCCGACCCATCGGTCGATGCATTAGATGCCATTGATTTCTTTTCAGATGTTTTGGTTTCTCTTCTCTCAATCATTTGAATCAAACGACATTAGATTTCCAGTTAATTCTTCTATCTTTAAGGTACTGATGTCATTTGCCTCTTCGATCGCAAGTGTCTTTTGATCCCATTCTGGAGTAAGAGAATTTAAGATTTTTCTGACTTGATCTTCTTTCGAAAATTCCTTTCCTAAGAATATTAGAGAATGCACAATGTTCTGAAATCTACTATACATATCTAAAATAGACTCGTTAGAATTCATTTTAAATAATTGAAACTGGTTTGTGTGCATGGAAATTTTGGTCTGTTTAACTTTGCTTGTCCCTTTGTGAGTAAGTTGCAAAGTTATCAAGATTTCATATGCAGACTTACGAACTGACACTCTATTAAATTCATTTCTATCAAGTGAAAAAAACAGAATATTCATAGCTTTAGAGTTATTTTGTGCAACAGTCTTTTGCTCAGCAGTCCACTGTGCAAAATCAGTTGTGGATTCAGAATATTCAGTCTGTATGGCATTCCAAGTGTCTAGTCCTATAGATTATAAATATATTTTCATCCTACATGCCCAATATGCATAGTTACTGCCATTAAAAAGTCGTGGTCTAAAAGTAGATTGACCTTCTACAAATGAACTAGTGACAGGGATAATAGAACCCGTGTTGGTAGCCATTTTGAAAATTTTTCAAAATTTAGATTATGAATACTTTGAAAACCTTGCTCCGATACCAAATCTGAGAAATGCGGAATGCGGATCTTAAGGCTAGGATTAACACTAGAGGGGGGGGGGGGTGAGTAGTGTTTAAAAGAATTACTAAATCTTTTTGAGTTTTTGTTAATTTGAACACAAATGCTTGCAATATTCGGACACTGATATGATCACAGAAACAAACACAAATGCAGAAATAAAGTAAAAGCAGTAAAGGAAAGAACACACTGGATTTCATATTGAGTCGGAGTTACCCTACATCCAGTCCCGCACACAAGTACGGATTTCCTTTCAAAAGAAACTGTACAATTACACCCTCGATTTCAAGGCCACGAGGTACACCACTCCAAATTCATAATCATCTAGGTAGAGATACTTGATTTCAAGGGCAACACCCAATTGATTTCCAAGGCTACAATCACACCATTTCTCACTTGATTGATTTCCAAGGCCACAATTACACCTTTTCTTGCTTGATTGATTTCTAAGGCCGCAATCACACCTTTTCTCCCTAAATTGATTAAAAGAAGTCTATAACTCTGAATAGCACCGAGAACTTGTTGAGATAGTGATAGAGAATCAAACTAGAAAAGATCTAGTTAGCTTCAATGTTGATTTCGGCAGAGTAATGGTAAGAATATGTATAAAGAAATGTTGAAGAAGAAGAGGAGTGAAAAACAGAAAAATATGAATAGAAATTCGTTCAAAACAGCCCCTATTTATAGAAGAACAAAAACCATGTCCATTCGTGAAGGGATATGACGAATAGACACTTCTTTTGAAATTCAAAATTTTGAAATCAACTGCCACTATGTTGACATGGGTATCTTGGGTATGTCGACATCCCAAAGAAAATTTTAGTGGTTTGTTTTTCTTTGAAAATAACTTCTATCTTGTATTAAAACTATTTTAAACTTTATAAATATGCTTAACTATAGTTAAAATACATAAATAAGTATAGAGAATAATATTTTGGTATATATAAAATTTTATAATAATTATATATTTAAATCTAAGTATAAATATTTAAACGTTAAATATATTGTTATTAAAAAATAGTTTAAAAACAAGGATAATTTGATTTTGAAAATAAAGATTATTTTGAGGCTAAAATATTTAAAATCAAGATAGATGTTTTTCATTCTTTTAAAAAGAAGGTTTTGAAATCATTTTGAAAACAGGATATAGTTTTGTAAAAAGGTTAGCGGATACAAAATAATGTTCCACTAGATTTTTCGTAGGTTCCATCTTACTTAGGGTTCCATCCCTTTAACAGGCTCGAAGTGGATTCCATTCCATGAATAAATTGGATTCTAAGATGCGAGTGCTTTTCTAGGAGTTTTAACAAAATTCCTAATTAAATTACTTATTATTGAAATCTTGAACTCTTAATAATCTCTATTCTTGATACTCATGAGTCTTCAATCTTGATATCTTGAATCTCTATACTGTATAGTCTTCATTCTTGATACCTACATGGTTAAATCCTGCATATACATATATATCTAAACTATAATATTAGTATTTATATTTTACAATCTTATTCTAAGGTTGTTGTCATCAAAACCATCATCTCAAGGACTAACAGAAATAACTGCAAGGAGTATTCACCCTGTTAAAACCCCGCACCGTCATAATAAATCTCAATAGGTGGATAGAAAGCTTACCCTCTATCGTCCAAAGAAAATTAAATTCTTCAGGACATCTAACAAAGAAATATTGGGTTTTGAATTAGGACAAGTTACTTTAGAGTTGCAGCACGATTTTGTGGTTTCTTTGAGCCTCAATAATCACAAGAGACGAACGTTCATCTCTCTTTTTAAATGAGAGGAAATATCTCAGTTCATCAAAACTTGGGGCATGATTGAATGTTCCAATAAACAAAACGTGAAGACGAGTCAAAATTGCCTATCCGTTGGGATGAATCTAAAATGGAGGTATTCCAAAATTCAGAAGAGTCTCTCTCAAAAAATGATTGAATGGGGGCACTACACCATTCAATTACATGTACCGATGGAAGGCGGTGTACCCCGAAGGTTGTTTGTGTGCAAACTCCTTTTTTCAATGGAAGGTGCACATCATCATCTAGAGTGTCATACTGTAAACAAATATTATGTAGAACATTAGTAGAAATTATAGTGGAAGCTCTCGTTAAAGAGCTGAGTAAGACCCTAGAGTTCAGAGGTTCAATCAACAACTGGACTTACCATAACCAATTGATCATATTTAGCCAGTAGTGTCGAAGAAGTAGGTGCTACTGAAACTGTTTATGAAGGAATAATTGATGTTGATTCTACTCCCAAGAGTGACAGGCATCCTCCACTAGATTTATGTCGGGATTACAGATGCTTTATTCTATAAAACAGAACTTGTATCTAATGTGGTTAGGTAACTCTACTTATAAATAGAAATCCCCTTATGTTTAATGTTTGAATTCCGAAAAGACGTTGACTTGTGCCAACTCGTCAGATTCAAGCATTGACTGCGGCAAGTGCAATCTGTTATCTATATGGGTGGGGCTCGTGTCTTAAACACTATGAACACTATATCCTGTGTAGAGAGAATGGAAAAAGCTTTTTGTATCATTCATTGAAGTTATTCCTCCTACACTTACCTTTTATCAATCAACGATCGATAAGGTATCCGTTGTGCAAAGCGATGTAGAAAGCTCATTTTATTTAAAGGTACACCAAGCGTGTGATAGTAAGATTAATACATGGTGATAAAATCCATAGTAACTGTCTCGATGGAGCCATCGAGGCCATGTGCTAATCGATTTTGATTTACTAAATGAAAATTGTAGAATACGTCAAGTGCAGGGCACAAATCCACCATCTACCTCCAATAAATCACAATCAATCTGCTTTGTTCACCAGTCTCATCAATCGCTACAAACTCATTGGCAATCACCACTAGCATTGTAACCACATCATCACCAACTTCAAATCAAAAGGAAAATGTGCTCGACTTTAAGTAACCGGTGATCCAAGCTGCGCAAGATCGACAACGATTCAAGCAAGCGACGTTTCAGGCACTACAGCTTGGTTTGGGGTAATGGTGGAGTTAATTGAGGTTGGCGGCAGAAAGCTCCGATAATGGAGATCAAAGATGGCGGCAGCGGAGGAAAACTTAGGGTTTGGACGCGGTTAGCTTGCACCGCAAGAAGAATGCTCGGGTCGCAAGAAAAGCACATGATGATAGAGGGGTCGGCTCAAATGAAGTTAAATAGGAGATTGATTGAAGAAAATTTGCTAAGTCGATGGATCACTAGGGATCAATCGAGTTGCAACCGATCTTCTCCAAACTTGCCCTACATGATCTGTATATGTTGTTTGCAAGCATCTTGAAAGTTGTGGGGTCGAAATTGATTTATTGTTACAAGCAGTGATGACTCACATCAAAAACCCAATAGACGGTTAAATAGCCAAAGCCAAATTTGCATGATAACATCAACACAACCAATTAAATTTCACAAAATGGAAACTCAAAAGCAGCTACTTCTAGAGAAAACCTTTTTTCCAACAAAGGTGTAATTTGGAGGGCAAATGTTAACCGAGTTTTTAACCCGACAGAATTCAATAGGAGTTAGAACATCTAGGCCATGTCAAAAAAACTCAAGAATCAACCAAATGGACCGGAAGGATATACTAAGAAGGACTCAATAGGATATACAAAAAACTGGCAAAGGGGACGCTAGCGATCCATCACCTATTGATCTCTAGCGATCCATAAGGATCGATCATGGATCTTCAAAACCTCTTGCATTACGAACCAGTACTTTTTGCTAGAGATGTTTGCAATTTTCATAACATTCCAAGTAGCCTAGTTCGAGATGTGAGCATTCATCTGATTTCAGTCATAGTTTAAACTAACCTGTATATGAATCATCACCAAAAAAGGCAACTAGCTGTGAAATTACATGGAGAACACCTACATTAGACATAGTATACAACCCAAAGGAACCGATTCAAAATTTCCTTAAGTACATGGTCGCTAGCGATCCATGCCCTATGGATCGCCAGCGATCCATCAAATAATGATCGGTGCGAAATTTTTAGTGCACTCTCATATCATCAAGTGTGGGCTTTTAGCAAAGTGACCAAGCCCAATAGCTCTCAAACCCCTGTAAATAGAGTCCTACTTGCAACATAAGGAGGATCTTCTTCTGGACTGGCAGCTGGAACTCTGTAGAGATTATTCTTCACTCTCCTCCTCCTATACATAGTCATCTTAGGATTCACTATGATTCTCCAATGAACTCTTGTACTTGTGACTTGATCTAACATAGAAAATTCAATCATTTTGTAATCCGATTAAACTTGTAATAGCAGTTGTTTGTACCAAAAGTTTCCATAAACACCCAACTGCAAGTGAAAGCTGATATTCAGTAACAGATCATAGATAGAGTATATGTAGAGAGTATAATATGAAGAATAATCAAAGCTAAAATGAAAGCAGCAAAAAAGAAAAAAAACTTATAGTGGTTCGGCTAACTCCGGCCTACATTCACTACAGAAATTTCCATTTATTTATACTGAAATCCGATTACAGTTACAATCCAGAATTTTAGAAACAAAAATGGCAGAGCATCTTTTTGGAGAAGAAGATGAAGAGAAGCCAAATGAGAATCCCTTTTCTAAAACCCCACTTGCTATATTTATAGACAAAATCCTTGTTACTGGGCTTCCTAAATGATACGGGCCCACCAAAATCATAGCCGAACCCATACCCTTCACCACGACTTTGATTGAACAAACCTTCGTCTTGTAAATTTTGCAAATTGCTGTTTGATTGAAGGCTTTGAGTAGTTGCCTTAGCCAAAGTTTCAAGAGTTTTCTCAAGCGAAGTTAAACGTTTATCGTCTTGTGGAGGATGAGTAGAATTTGGTGGAAAATTTGGTTGTTGCGGTTGATTATGAGACGGGCCCGCAAAGTTTGGTTGAAAATTATTGGGCTGAAAGGGAGGATTCGAAGCATTATTCGAAAATGCTTGAAAATTGGGACGAATCGTATTCGTGTTGGGATTGTTTTGGTTCCACGCAAAATTCAGATGATTTCTCCATCCAGGGTTGTACGTTGGAGAAAACGGGTCGTTTTTGGTTTTATTGAAAGCATTGATTTGTTCGACAGAATTGGGACACTGATCGGCTATATGATTAGGATCGTTGCATTTATAACACATTGGTTGGGAAGCTTGGTTCATTTGATTCGATGAGAAAATGTTATCGAATTTTTTAATCATTGCGTCGATCTTAGCTTCCAAAGCAAAAGAAGATCCCGTCGAGTGTGAACTCGATCGTGAGTAGATTGATTTTTCGTTCGATCGTTCCCATTGGGACGACTTTTCAGCGAGGTTTTCAAGAAATTGCCAAGCATCGTCATGATGTTGGGCAAGAAAATTTCCTTGGCACATTGATTCGAGCATGGTTCTTGAGCTGTTTTCGAGTCCATCACATAAGATTTGGCAAATCGTCCATTTTTCAAAGTTATGGTGTGGACATTTTATCAAAAGCTCTTTGAATCTTTCAAAATATTTTCCAAATGGTTCACCCTTGAATTGATGAAAATTTACAATTTCGTTTCAAATTCTACTTGCTTTTTCTAAGGGGTAGAACTTTTTTAAGAAAGCTTTTACAAATTCTTCCCACGTTTTAATTGAGTTCGAAGGTAAGCTGTACAACCATTTTTCAGCGTAATCCGTAAGAGCAAATGGGATTAATCGAAGTTTGATTCCGTCATCAGAAAGTTGTTGAAGTTTAATGGTTGCGCAAACTTGTTCGAATTTAGTCAAAAAGATGTATGGGTCATCGTGTTCGAAATTGCCAAATTTTGGAAGCGTGGCAATATGGTTCGAATGGATTTCGAAATGGTTACCCGTTGGGGCGGGTAATCTGATGCAAGATGGAATAGAAACTCTATCGGGAAAGATTCTATCCATAAGAGTTCGAGGGGCGTTTTCGTTCGCCATTTCGGGAGGATTGTCTGTTCGAGTTAAACGGTTTGTAGAAGGGTCACGAATCCAAGTATTCGTTGTTGTGTCACGAGTCCAAGTACTCATGCACAAGTGAAAGTCGAGAGGAGAAAGAAATTAGAAACGAGTTTGGAGAACGAAAGAAGATTTGAAAATGTTTTTTTTTTTAAAGGGAAAAAAAACTATTTACCAAGTGAAGTTTATTTCAAAAGAAAAGTTTGATTTTTGTTTTGTTTTTGAATTTTCAATTTTTCTTTTTGAAATGATTTTACAAATTTTTTTAAATTTTTGTTTTTGAGTTTTTTTTTTTTTTAAATATGCATGAACTAATGCAACTAAATGAATGCAAAGGACTTAATTACAGTTTTCTGTCCTTAGTAGCTCCTAACCCAAAATTGTATAATCACACTTTGTCTTAAATCAACAAAAATATTTCTCAGCCAGGTAACGGACAGGGGTTATCGGTGCACCACGAATCACCGTAGCAATGCAACCGAAGGTTTAAGTACCTTCAGAGGAACAACCAGTATAATATTTACGAATCACCGTAATTTTTATAACTGGTTATTACTCTGCCGTAGCCTAGACACCAAGAAATAAAATCGTTTAAGTAAAACAATTGTGAAGATACAATTAAGCCCTAAGTGAGCTCGTGACACCCTTAGGTCCAACGTCTAACCTTTATTATTAGTCAAATTCTACGATGAAATGCGTTTGTGGGCTAAGGAAAGGGTGATGAAATCCCACACCTTATGTGAATTGGGGTATTGCCCTTAGAAAAGAAAAACAAGATGAGATGAATGCAAAGCAGAAATTAAACGTGAAATTACAATGCAACTAAAATGAAGTTTGTTTTTGTTTTTGGATTTTTTTTTTGTTATATATAAATGCAAATGCAAGCAACCAACAATGCACTAGAGATGAAAGCACAATACCAGAGCATGCAGATTATTAGCAATTTTTTTTTTTTTTTTAGCGGCGATTTTAGGAAAGCAAAGCAATTATTTTTCCTTTTGGCAAGCAATTCCTTGTAATTTTCTGCTTTGACAACCTGAAATGAAAAACAAGATATATTCAACAATTTTTATTGTATTATTTTTTTGCATGTTTATCAAAGATGAAAAACAAAATAAGCGAAAAACAAAACAATCGAAAATAAAATAAATGAAATATGAAAATTAAACAAACTTGAACTTGTTTTTTTTTTTTGAATTTTTTTTTTTGGAGAGGAAATTTAAAAGTAGGGTTTCACTTAAAAGAAAAAAAAAGAAATTTTTTTTTTTTTTTTTTGAAGAGAAAGAAAAGAACGAAAAACAGAATTCCTTTTTTTTTAGAGAATAAATTGGAAAACCAAAACTAGTGAACTAAAAAGAAAAACAAACCTTATCCTTTTTTTTTAAATCAGATCAAGCATGGCCCAAATCAAATCATAACACTAAAAAACTTTTTACCTTGAAAACAACACAACACAAACCTTTAACCGACCCAAACAATTCAATATTACCAAGACGCAAATCAAACTCCAAACTCAAATCAAATTTCACCGAAATCAAAATGCCAAAAAGAATCCCCAAACCAAAATCTCGTTTCAAACGTTGTCGCAGTGGAGAATCGGATGATTTGTGATTTTTAGGGTGATGCTGTTCGAATTGTCGATATGGGTGATTGGTTAGGGAACTCGCGATTTTGGGTGTGCGCAAGTTTAAATTGATGGTCGATGATTACTGGAGAGGTTGTGATGCAGCAAGGCCTATGGAAGTTTTACGACTCAGCAGGAATTTGTGGTGTAGTGTGATAAGTCGTCCACAACCCATCAGTGACTTGAGTCGTTCGTGCTTTATGAGTCGTACACGACTCAACAATTCAACCATAAGTCGTTTACGGCTTAACATGAGAAAGGTGAACGTTTCAGCAAGTAGAGATCTTGAGACAAAGGAAGGACACGAGTCACGACTCAATGGGAGTTTCAATAAATCTGAATTGATGAGTCGTATACGACCTAATTGCAAGGCCATGAGTCGTTCACGACTCATCAGGAAACAACAGGGAATAACAGTAATGGGTGGCCATAAGGCGGGGACGAGTTACGACATAGAAGAGTCGTCCAGAGTTGACTCGCTTGAAGGGTTTTGCCGCAGGGGACTTGGAAGCTTGAGTCGTAGGAAGGATGTTGAGTCGCTGAAGCTATGAGTCGTGAGTCGTATCTTGTTGTGTCGCGTATTATGTCTGGTGTGTTGTAATAGTGAGTCGGTTGTGTCATAAGTCGTTCATAAGTTGAGTCGTTATGTTTTCTTGAGTCGTGTAACTTGAATGGTTTGATGAGTCGTATACCGTGTTGTATGGTAAGTCGTGTAATGCATAAAGGTGTGGTGTGTTGCTAAGTCGTTAACGACTTATGATGAGTCGTAGGTCGTGAGTCATGAGTCGGTCACGACTCAAGGGCTGTGTTGTGAAAACCCTATAAATACGCGTGTGTTGTACATTTTGTGGTTGTTGATTTTGAATAAAATTTCTCTTTTGTTAGCTTTGTGCTTTCATACCAATTGGTAGTTGAGTGTAATCTCCTATCTCCACTTACGTCGTTCGAGTGCGCTCGAATCCACGTTTGTTGAAGCCGATTCACGGAATCTAGTGCGCTAGATCAACGTGCGAAGAATCGTAGATCTTTGAACACGGTATAGTGCGCTATCAACGTGTTTGAGATAGCTAGAGTTCGGTATCTTTGGATCAACGAACTTGGGCATTTTTGGTATCTTCAACTCACCGATTGCTACAATCCATCGATTGAAGTTTTGTTTGATTAATCCGCTGCGTCAGTTTGGTATCAGAGCCATACTTAGCCAATCATAGCTAAGTTTGATTCTTGGAGCCAAGTTTTTGAAGTTTGAAGTAGTTCATCGTGTTCATATTGAAGTTGCATCAAGTTTGGAGAGTTTGATCCATTTCATTTTGGATCGAGGAGTTGGATTTTGTTTGGATTTTGAATTGGTGATTTGCGCGCCAAAGTTTTGAAGGTTTTGGAGTGAGCCGAGGCAAGTCTTGACCGAGCCAAGCAAAGTTGTGAAGAGTCAAGGCCGAGACAAGCATTGCCGAGACAGTTGAGCCTAGATTGCCTTATCGTGTGAAATTTTGAAGTATTGTGTTCAATTTGTTGAAGTTTGTGAAAATTTTAACCATGCCACCAAGGAGAGCTAATCGTCATCAAAACGTTGAAGCTTTGTATCGTAGAGAAGAAGCCGAGCTTATGGAACAACGTATTAATGAAAAATTTGATGAAGGCATTGGTAAATTGGAGAGATTGATGAATGATTTGAATCAAAGGAGGAGATCACCAAACTCGAACCATGGAGGAAACCGAGTTTCGCCATTGGTTACGGAAGCGAGGAGGGTATCACCACATTCTTGTAGAGATAGAAGAGAAACATCAATTTCATCACGAAGAGATCATCATGACTATGCACATGAAGAAAGAAGAAGTCATCGAGAATTTGACCATGAAGTATATAGAGATGAAGAGGGACATAGTCAAAGAAGCATGCATGAGAGAAGGGATGATGTTAGTCGAGATCGATGTAGGCGTACCTTTGATTTTGTTGAAGAGGGTGATAGAGCAAGTATTCATTATCGAGATCGAGACCAAGTTCGAAATTCTTACCGTGATGTGGAGGATGACCGTCGTTGGGAGTCGGGTATGAAAATGGAGATTCCGGAGTTTAAAGGCGGGATGGTTGCTGAGGAGTTCTTAGATTGGTTGTCTAATGTGGAGGAAATCTTTGATTTCAAGGAGGTGCCGGAGAATCGAAGGGTGAAGTTGGTTGCTACTAGGTTGAGGGGGAGAGCTTTGGCGTGGTGGCAGCAAACTAAACTTACTCGAGAACGAATGGGGAAGTCAAAGATAGAATCTTGGGAGAAGATGAAAAAGTTGATGAGATCTACATTTTTGCCTTATAACTACCAATCACTTATGTACCAGAGGTTGCAGAATCTGAGGCAAGGGACAAAATCTGTTAGTGATTATGCTGATGAATTTTACCAACTCATCGCCAGGAATGATATCATGGAAACAGAAGAACAGCTAACTGCTAGATTCATTGGGGGCTTGAGAATGCAGATCCAAGATATGGTTAATATGTTTGATCCTAGATCAGTAGCAGAGGCACATCAGAAAGCGTTAGCTTGGGAGAAACAAGGAAGGCGTGGAGGTGGTGTGTTTACTAATTCCAATAATCAAGCAAGGGGTGTTGGCGGAAGTTCTAATGTTCCTAAACCTGTTACAAAGCCAGTGGTCAAGGAGGTTGAGAAGGCGAAGGCTAGTAGTGTTTTCAAATGTTATAATTGTCAGGAGTTGGGTCACAAAAGCAACGAATGTCCGAAGCCGAAGAAGAGAACCATGGTTGCAGAGGTTGAAGCAGATGATGGTGAGGAGGCAGAGTATTCAAATGTACCTTATGTTGAGGAGGAAGAAAAAGTGTCGGGTGATGAAGGTTGTAATCTTATGATGAGGAGAAGTTGTTTGACACCTAAGCAAGAGGAGGATTGTAGTTGGCTGAGAAGCAATATTTTCCAATCGACATGTACTATTCTGGGAAAGGTCTGCAAGTTTGTTATTGATGCAGGAAGTTGTGATAATATTATTTCTACAGAAGCAGTGAGAAAGTTGAATTTGAAGACCGAGAAGCATCCTAAACCATACAAGCTAGCATGGTTAAGAAAAGGAGGTGAAGTGAAAGTGTGTCGAAGAGCTTGTGTGAATTTTTCGATTGGGAAGAAGTACAAAGATGAAATTTGGTGTGATGTTGTGGACATGGATGTTTGTCACTTGTTATTGGGCAGGCCATGGCAGTTTGATAGAGCAGTTCAGCATGACGGTCGTGCCAACAGTTACAGTTTCATGTTCGAGGGTACTAAAATCACTTTGGTTCCTAAGAAGCAACAGCAGAAGGAGAACAAACTGGAGGAGATTGAAGAATTGAAAACTCTGTTGACTTTGAAGGAGTTTGTTAAAGAAGTGGAGGAAGAACCGGAAGTGTTTTTGTTGATTGGGAGAGAGAGTAGTGAAGAAGTTGAGATTCCCGAAGAAGCAAAGCCAGTTTTGGAAGAGTTTGAAGATGTCTTTCCAGAGGAGTTGCCAAAGGAGTTACCACCACTTAGAGACATTCAACATCAGATTGATCTTGTTCCGGGAGCAGTGTTACCACACCGACCACATTACAGAATGAGTCCGAAGGAACATGAGGAGTTACGAAGGCAGGTGGAAGAATTACTTGAACAGGGTCGTATTCAGGAAAGTTTGAGTCCGTGTGCTGTACCTGCATTGTTAGTACCAAAGAAGGACGGAACTTGGAGAATGTGCACTGATAGCAGAGCTTTGAATAAGATCACTGTTCGTTACAGATTTCCTATGCCGAGGTTGGATGATTTGTTGGATCAGTTGAGTGGGGCAACTATATTTTCAAAGATTGATTTGAAGAGTGGTTATCATCAAATTCGTATCAGACCTGGAGATGAATGGAAGACAGCTTTCAAAACTAGAGAGGGGTTGTACGAATGGTTGGTTATGCCATTTGGTTTGTCTAATGCACCTAGTACATTCATGCGGGTGATGAATCAAATTTTTAGACCACTCATTGGAAAGTTCGTCGTGGTTTATTTCGATGATATTTTGATTTATAGCAGGAGTACGGAGGAACATGTTCTACATCTGAGAGAAGTGTTGTTTATTCTTCGTGAAGAACAATTTTATGCTGCTACAAAGAAATGTGTGTTTATGACACCTAGTGTTTTATTCCTGGGGTATGTTGTTTCAGGGAAAGGTATTCAAGTTGACCAGAGCAAAGTTGAAGCAGTCAAGAATTGGCCACAGCCAAAGACAATTACAGAAGTGAGAAGTTTTCATGGGCTAGCGTCATTCTACCGAAGGTTCATACCACACTTCAGTAGCGTGATGGCTCCAGTGACTGATTGCATGAAGGGTAAACAGTTGGTGTGGTCAGAGGAAGCGGGGGTTGCCTTTGAAAGGATCAAGGAATTGTTGACGTCTGCACCAATTCTTGTTCTACCTAATTTTCAGTTATTGTTTGAATTGCATACTGATGCTTCGAAGGTTGGAATTGGAGGAGTTCTGAGCCAGAATGGAAAGCCAGTTGCTTATTTTAGTGAGAAACTGTCAGGGGCAAAGATCAGATACAGTACATATGACGTTGAATTTTATGCTGTTGTTCAGGCTGTTAAGCATTGGAGACATTACTTATTTCAGAAGGAATTTGTTCTGTACACTGATCACGAAGCTTTGAAACATTTACAGGGGCAAGATAAGATTTCAGCAAGACATGCATCATGGATTGCATATTTACAGCAGTTTACTTTTGTCGTTAAGCACAAATCTGGGGTGACCAATCGAGTAGCTGATGCTTTAAGTAGGAGGAGTCATTTACTGACGACAATGAAGGTGGAAGTGACGGGGTTTGAAATGTTGCCAGAGATGATTGAAGAAGATCCTTACTTTGTGAAATATGTTGAAAAAGTGAAGGATGGGAGTACCGATGAATTCATGTTAGTTGATGGTTTTCTGTTTAAAGGAAATCGTTTATGTATTCCGGACTGTAGTTTGAGGATGAAGATTGTGAAGGAATTGCACGATGAAGGACATGTTGGCCGTGATCGTACTTTACAGTTGATTTCGCAGTCTTACTTTTGGCCGTCGATGAGGAAAGAGGTTGAAAGATTCGTGGAGCGATGTCATATTTGCCAAGTTTCAAAGGGGACAGCAACGAATGCAGGGTTGTATATGCCATTACCAGTACCATCTAAGCCATGGGTTGATATTAGCATGGATTTTGTCTTGGGTTTGCCGAGAACTCAAAGGGGAAATGATTCGATATTTGTTGTGGTGGACAGGTTTTCAAAGATGGCACATTTTGTTGCTTGCAAGAAGACAGCAGATGCAGTACGAGTGGCGCAGTTATTTTTCAAGGAGATTTATCGACTTCATGGGTTACCAGACTCTATTGTTTCTGATCGAGATACTCGTTTTCTGAGTCACTTTTGGCTGAGTTTGTGGAAGATGGTGGGAACGAAACTGAAATTTAGTAGTGCTTATCATCCGCAAACTGATGGGCAGACAGAAGTTGTTAACAGGTCATTGGGAAATTTGTTGCGTTGTCTTGTACAGGATAACTTGAGAAGTTGGGACATGAAGCTATGCCAGGCAGAATTTGCTCACAATCATGCAGTGAACCGTAGCACGGGATTCAGTCCGTTTCAGATTGTTTATTCAAATTTACCCAGGGGGCCGTTGAATTTGGCAGTAGTACCACAGGCGAAGGGAACAGTTAAACGAGCTGTTGATTTTGTTGATGAGCTGACTGAATGTCATAAAATCGTTCAGAAACGATTGGAGAAATCGAATGAGAAGTATAAGAAGTCTGCAGATCTGAAACGTCGAAATGTTGAATTTAAGGAAGGTGAGTTGGTTTATGCGGTATTGACGAAGGATCGTTTTCCGGTTGGTGCATACAATAAATTGAAAGCACGGAAAATTGGTCCAGTTGAAGTTTTGAAGAAAATCAATGAGAATGCTTATCGATTAAAGTTACCAGATGATGTCTATACTTCTGATGTTTTTAACGTCAAGCATTTAATTCCATATCATGGAAGTGAGTTTGTTGTAGAAGAAGTTACAAATTCGAGGACGAATTTTTCTCAACCAGGAGAGGATGATGCAGCAAGGCCTATGGAAGTTTTACGACTCAGCAGGAATTTGTGGTGTAGTGTGATAAGTCGTCCACAACCCATCAGTGACTTGAGTCGTTCGTGCTTTATGAGTCGTACACGACTCAACAATTCAACCATAAGTCGTTTACGGCTTAACATGAGAAAGGTGAACGTTTCAGCAAGTAGAGATCTTGAGACAAAGGAAGGACACGAGTCACGACTCAATGGGAGTTTCAATAAATCTGAATTGATGAGTCGTATACGACCTAATTGCAAGGCCATGAGTCGTTCACGACTCATCAGGAAACAACAGGGAATAACAGTAATGGGTGGCCATAAGGCGGGGACGAGTTACGACATAGAAGAGTCGTCCAGAGTTGACTCGCTTGAAGGGTTTTGCCGCAGGGGACTTGGAAGCTTGAGTCGTAGGAAGGATGTTGAGTCGCTGAAGCTATGAGTCGTGAGTCGTATCTTGTTGTGTCGCGTATTATGTCTGGTGTGTTGTAATAGTGAGTCGGTTGTGTCATAAGTCGTTCATAAGTTGAGTCGTTATGTTTTCTTGAGTCGTGTAACTTGAATGGTTTGATGAGTCGTATACCGTGTTGTATGGTAAGTCGTGTAATGCATAAAGGTGTGGTGTGTTGCTAAGTCGTTAACGACTTATGATGAGTCGTAGGTCGTGAGTCATGAGTCGGTCACGACTCAAGGGCTGTGTTGTGAAAACCCTATAAATACGCGTGTGTTGTACATTTTGTGGTTGTTGATTTTGAATAAAATTTCTCTTTTGTTAGCTTTGTGCTTTCATACCAATTGGTAGTTGAGTGTAATCTCCTATCTCCACTTACGTCGTTCGAGTGCGCTCGAATCCACGTTTGTTGAAGCCGATTCACGGAATCTAGTGCGCTAGATCAACGTGCGAAGAATCGTAGATCTTTGAACACGGTATAGTGCGCTATCAACGTGTTTGAGATAGCTAGAGTTCGGTATCTTTGGATCAACGAACTTGGGCATTTTTGGTATCTTCAACTCACCGATTGCTACAATCCATCGATTGAAGTTTTGTTTGATTAATCCGCTGCGTCAGGTTGTGAAGTTGAATAATTTCTAGAGTTTGGCAATGGATTGGTGGTTCGTAAGACTATGTGGTGAAGGGCTGTGTTCGAGGAGTTGAAAAGGCTGCTGTTTTGTGAATGAATGTTGACGTGGTATGATGAAGTCGGAGGGGAAGAAGGTTGAAAGTGAATGTTGGTGGAGATGTTATGTGCAGGCAACGTGAAGTCTAGCTGCACTGTGCAGGTCGTAGCTGTGGTCAATGGTGGTTCTGTGGAGATGGTGGGTGGTTTGTTGGAAGAGCGGTAGAGTGTTTTGTGTGATGTAAGTTGGTCAGAGGTGGTTAGGAATGTAGTGAAAGTGTTGACTTCAATGCAGTGTTGTGATATCTTGTGGGACAGTTGATTTGGGCCAGTTGAGTGGGGTTGGTTTGCACTGAATGGAGTTCAGTGTTTTTGGGTCTGGCGATTTAAGTCGAGTTGGTTGCTCGGCAGTTCAGGGATGTCGATTTTGGTCGCGGTAGGTTCGATTGACAGAGGTGTATAGTTGCGTAGTGGTTTTGATTGGGGCTTGGTCAAAGAATTGCTATGGGCTTGTGCTGATTGGAGGAGAGGATGGCGGAGTTTTGAAGCTGTGGTGGTCAGCGAGTTATTTGAGGAAGGTGACTGAGTAGTGGTGAGCCGCGTGTAGGAGTGGACAGATGATGTTAGGAGGAGGTTTGTATGTTGATGAGATGGAGATGCTTCGACTTCTTTGATGTTGATGGTCGGAGATGATTTGAGGAGGTAGTGGATGGTCTGTGGATGGTCAAGAGTTGCTTTGTAGTGAAGTGTTGGAATCTATAGGTTAAGATGCTGTGGCACAGCAGTTTTGAGGAGGCAGAAATGGTCGTTGAAGTTGGATGTTAGTTTAAGATGGTAGATGCAGTTGGCTGTGGTTGTTGTTTGTTGGTTTGTATAGAAGCGGGGAAGTGAAGAAGTCAGTTACAAAGCAGAAGTGATGCACCAAGGGATGGTGATGATTAATGAAAGAGGGTGGTTGGGTAGGTGAAGTAGATGAGGTAATGAGTGGTACTGGAGTGTTGTTTTGTGGTTTGAAACAAGCAAAATGTGCAGGTAGATGCAAGTGGAAATGTAGGCACTGTTGTAGGACTTGTAGTGGGTTGTCGGTGATGTAGCAATGGAGGGCGATGTAGGAAGGCAGAAGTATTTGTATGGTGCAGCAGTGAACTGTGATGAATGATAGATGTTTGGAATTTGTTTTGGTGAGGAGCAGAGATGGATGAAGGCAGTAGTGATGCTGTGTATGTTGGAGTGGGGGTTTGGGATGCACAGGGTTGTTATTGTGTGTGGGAAGACTGTTTGTATGTGGCAGGGTAGTGTGAAGGTTAGTCTGATATGTAATGTTGAGTTGATATGGTGAGATGTACTGGTGACAGAAATTTGATGATGGGAGCAAGTGATCAGGTAGGGTAATGTATGTGGAAGAAGTAGTGGGAAGATGTAATTAGTTTGGTCTCAGTGGGGGTTTGAAGTATGGATGGTGAAGAGTTGCTGGAGATAATGGAGAGAAGACAAAGGGTGATTGTAGATCAGTCAGAGGTATGGTGGATGAAAACAAGGGGAATGAGGCAGTTGTAGATGATTGTATTGTGTAAAATAATGAAATGTGTATAGTAAAACAATGAAAAATGCAGCAGAAGGTGATAGGTAGAACAATGAAATGCAAAACAATGTAACTGTACAGTGAACAGTGAATGAAATTTTTTTTTGTATAGAAAATGCTATGAAAAAGAAACTAACAAACTGTAAACAACAAAATCAAAATGCACACAAACACAAATTTTTTCTTCTTTTTTTTTATGAACAAACACACAAAAATTAAGCAAAAATAATTCGAAGAATAGAAATCAAAAATCAAAGCAAATCCCCGGCAATGGCGCCAAAAACTTGTTTGTCGACGGAAATTCTATCGGATTAGAATACCGTCGAACGAATTTAGAAATAAAATTTATACCGCAAGCGCACGGTGAACGAATGTAGCACGTGGCGAATACGGGTCGATCCGCAGGGAATTGATGATTTTAAAAATTTCTATTCAATCAAATTATACCAAAGTCGAGTGAAATTGTTGGATAGAACTAAAATGAAGCTAAACTAGAATTGAAATGTGATTAGTAAACTATTGAACTAGAGAACAATTTAGAGGCAAATCCACTCTCATATTTTTGTAAATCAACAAACACATAATTTATTATCTCTAACTTTGATATTAAGTGAAATAATCATTGCATTTATCATAAGTATGGTTTGTTTATGTTATTAGTTAACATAACTCAAACCATCAAACTATAATACAACAATTATACCACTTACAATTCTCATGAAAAAGAAGCCAAAGCAAAAACTATTTTAAGTATGATCTATTTACTATTGTAACTAGTAACATAGATCATCAAATTTCATTTTTACTTTCATTTCATAATCAAAAATTAATTAGCAAAAGTTGATGTAAATTGTGTTTATGTTGAGTAAGAATAGCTCATTTGCATAAACAATATAAGCTATCAAACCCACTTGTATAAACTTACATCAAAATTCACATTCATGAAGCATAAACAAAGAGATCATAAATCATAAAAAATGTTGAAATTACATAAAGTTAGAGAGCTTCATCACCCCTAAATTGAAGGGGTTTAGCTACTCATTTGTGGCATTGAAGCATCACAAGTAAGTTTCAACATTAAAGAAAAGAAAATAGAAAATAAGCAAAGAAAGCAAAAGAGATTAGCTACTAACTACTTGCATAAATGTAAATCTAAGCTATGAACATAAGGAGAAAGAGAGCATATAAATAAACATTAACAATAAAACAAAGAAAAACATGTAGAAAAGAGAGAAGAAAGAGGCTTGGAAGCCATTTTTATTTCATAGAACATTGAGCTTACACTTTGATTTCTTAATTTCCTAAGTAAAATGAAAGAGTAGATGATGATCTTCATGTACATAAGAGGGCTATTTATACATGTATAAAACCCTAATTCTCTTTTTAGGGAGCTTTCCAAAATACCCTTGAGGTGGTGTAGCCTCCAAGTAATCATTAACATTCACTAATCCCCCACTTAATATGTACATGAAGCTTTAAGTCCTTTTAGCATGTGCTTAGCTTCTAATTGGAAGTTAGGTAAGTGGGTGGGGTCCTCCATGATCTTAAACTTGAATTATTTCCTCTTCATTCCTTTGTATTTCCTTGTGCATGCATGTATCTTCATATAAGCCTCTTCCATATGCATCCAAATTCCTATAAAAATAATCAAAAAATGTCCAAGTAAAAATTCTTACATTGACACATGCACAAAAATGACCGTTTTGCCCCTGAATGATGATGAAAATATGATGGTTTGGAAATAATTGAATTTTGGTTTTAAACATGTTAAAATGCCCAAATATGATGATTATTTTAAAAAAAAGAGATAAAATATGGATGTAAATATATGCACAATTACGTGCACATCACTTAGTTTTATTGTTAAAATCTATCCTCAAGAAACTTGCACAAACACAAAAAAAACACATAACACAACTTCATATTTCAGTTAAGTGTTCATTGTGCATAATCTACCAGTTTAGTCGACTGAACAGGATATTTCAGTCGATTGAACCTGTTGCACATTTTACAACATACACAGTTCCAGTTGACTTAAATCCCTGTTCAGTCGACTGAATTTGAACCTGCAAATTTTTCCTGAAGAGACACCTTCGTCTTCCCAAGAGTTGCAGCCATTCTCCAATGGAAATGGATGCATCTCTTGCCTGCACCTTTTGCAAATGGTTACACCTCTTCTACACTTATAAAAACATGTTTGCATCATTTACAAAATCACCAATTCTAATTGCTTTAATCTCTCTATTATATTTTCAGATTACTCAAGTTTTCAAAAGCATTCACAAACCACTTCAATTGCTTGAATCTCTGATTTATTTTTAATACTCTTTTGATTCATAGCTATTTATATTTCCTAAATCTTCGTAATCACATTTCATATTCTTGAGGATTAGATTATAGGAAAGTTGTACTCAATTAGACTCATTAGTGTTGCTCAATTAGACTCATTAGTGTTATCTAGAACACAACAAGTCAAAAATGCTCTTTGTATCTAGTTGAAGTCCTCTTCGGTAATTGAGGCAAGAAATCCCGTTCGGTTGTTCAGGTAAGTTGTAAACCTATTCCTCCGGGTAAAGTGAGGGTTGTTAGTTAGAATTCCTAAGAGGAGCTTAGGGACTGGACGTAGGACAAGAGATCCGAACCAGTATAAAGTTTTGGTGTCCACTTTACTTATTGCTTACTGCTATTTACCTATACCATTCCACTATTCCATATTATACGATCCTACTGCATAGCTTCTTTCAATTGCTATCAGAGCAAGGTCGTTCTATAACCGTAACACCGTTATTTGACATAATGATAATATGGAAAATAACACAGGCACAAGCACAATAACTGCCTATAGCTCTACATTTGCAGAAGGACAATCTACCCAAAGACCTCCTCTATTCAATGGATTAAACTATAATTATTGGGCTACAATAATGAGGATTTATGTGCAAGCAACAAGTTTTGAAGCCTGGAATGCAACTCAAATAGAGTTCGTTGTACCCACAACTGATTATCCTACATGGACACAAACTCAGAAGAATGAAGCCAATGTAAATGCCAAAGCTATGAATATGGTATCTTGCTCTTTGGATAGAAATGAGTTCAATCGTGTTAGCATTTGTACTACTGCACATCAGATATGAAATACACTTAGAACCATACACGAAGGCACAAACAAGGTCAAACAAACAAAGATTTCCATGTTAAAGAACCAGTTTAAAACTTTAGAATGCGACAAAATGAATCTATCAATGACATGTACTCAAGATTTCAAGACATTCATCATGCCTTAATAAGATTAGGAGAAAAATTTACGGATTTTGATATTATATCTAAGGTCCTAAATCCACTCACTGATGAATGGGAGAGAAAAGTTTTAGCAATCGAGGAAGAAAATGATCTGTCTACAATGAAAGCAGAAGAATTTAATTGGAAACCTTATGTCTTATGAAGTTAACATGCAAGCTAAGAAAGACCAAGCATAGGAAAGAAAAAATGTAGCTTTTCACGCAGAAATGGAAGAATCGGAGTCTGAAGATGAGGATTTAGCATTTATTGCCAAAAATTTCAAGAAATTCTTAAAATATAGAAAAGGAAATAAAAACGGTTTCAAAACGAATTTCTTGAACAAACCTTCGTCTTCAAATATAGAATGCTTCAATTGTCACAAGAAAGGACACATGCACAAGGATTGTCCAGAACAATAGAAGGAAAATCAAAAAATCTTCAGCAACAAAAATAAGAAGGATAAATTCAAAAAGAAGGCGTTTTCTGTAACATGGGACGACTCAGATTCATCTTCATCCGAAAGTGATAGTGATAGCGACAATGAACAAGCAAATGTATGCTTTATGGCTCAAGAATCTGAGGTTGGTGATTTATCTTATGATGATTTAATAGAAGTAAACACTGAATTTTTAAATACTATAAAAATCCTCAAGAAGAAATTTAAAGAGATACGTGAAAATCAGAACAAAACTGAATTTGAAAGAGATAAGTTAAAAGACGAAAAAAATATTGGAAGAAGAACTTGAAAAAGTTCAAGAATCTCTCTCAAACTCAGACAGTCAACTTTTACTTTTGAGCCAAGAAATTGAAACTCAAAAGACAAAGAATGATAAAATTATTTCTGAAAATCACAAGTTAAAAAATAAAATAAAACAAGTTGAATTAGAAAATACTAGTCTTCAAATTAAATTAGACAACATTACTAAAAATGTTCCTAATTTTAACAAAGGAAGAGAAAATTTAACTAAGAATTTAGAATATTCTCAATCTTCCTCAAATAAACATGGATTAGGATATAAAAAGGAGTCAAAAATTTCTCAAAAGATACTAATCTTAAGAAGAATAATGATTCGAAACATAATATATCAGTAAGAGCACCTACTAAAACAAAAGTAGAAACTAAGATAATTAAAATTTGGGCTCCAAAGACTAACAATAATTTAATTAGGAACAAATATGTTAAAACATTTATGAATACTGTTCATAACAAAAAAAAATGTTTATAAAAGGGATACTAAACCCACTTGGGTTTGGCTTCCTAAGATCTAACTCTTAGGACCCCATTAAAAGGTGGGTACCAATGTATTTATTAATATTTTTTGCAGGTCCCACTCAAGAAAAGAAAATGGATTTTGGATAGTGGTTGCTCAAAACACATGACCGGAGACAAAGAAATGCTTACAAATATTTCATACTTTGATGGTGGCTCTATTACCTTCGGAGATGACTAAAAAGGCTTCATCATTGGCAAAGGAGATGTGTGCAACCACGGTATATCAAATTTACCCATTATTACAAATGTTTCTTTAGTTAAAAACTTAAAACATAACTTATTAAGCATAAGTCAACTATGCGACAAAGGTTTAAAATAACTTTTTCTGAAAATAAATGTTGTATATTTGATCAAAATCAAAATCTTATTTTTGAAGGAAAGAGAGATAGAAATATTTATGTTTTAAACGTGAAATTTAATAATAACAAAGAAATGTGTTTAATGGTCAAAGATAATGATCCTTGGTTATGGCATAAAAGATTTTGTCATATTAATTTTAAGACTATACAAAAACTTTCAAAAAATGAATTAGTCAAAGGCTTACCAAAAATAAATTTTAAAATAAATAATATTTGCGATGATTGTCAACTAGGTAAATTAACTAAATCATCTTTTAAATCGAAGAAAGTCATTTCGACTTTACAACCATTAGAATTATTACATATGGATTATTCGGACCAACGCAGGTTCAATCTATTAACCATAATCGATATGTGTTTGTAATAGTTGATGATTTCTCAAGATATACATGGACGATATTTATGAAAAATAAAAGTGGTACTTTTGAATATTTTAAAAAATTTGTCAAAAGAATTCAAAATATTAAGAATTTAAAAGTCAAAAATATAAGGAGTGATCATGGAGGCGAATTTGTAAATGAATTATTTGAATTATTTTGTAAAAAGAAAGGAATAAATCATAATTTTTCATTTCCTAGAACTCCACAACAAAATGGAGTTGTAGAAAGGAAAAATAGAACTCTTCAAGAATGCGCAAGAACGTTATTAAATGGAAGTACATTACCAAAGCATTTTTGGGCAGAAGCTGTAGCAACTGCATGCTATGTATTAAATTGTATTTCCATAAGACCTTTAACTAAAAACAGTCATATGAACTTTTTAATGGAAGAAAACCTAATATTTCGTACTTAAAAATCTTTGGATCAAAATGTTTTATTCTTAAAACAAAAGACCAACTTGGAAAATTCGATTCAAAAGCTGACCATGTTATTTTTGTAGGTTACTCAGAACGAAGTAAGGCATATCGTGTTTTTAACAAACGAACACATGTAATAGAAGAAACTTTACATGTAACTTTTGATGAAAACTTTAATAAACACACAATCATCAAAGATGATGAAGAAATTATGTCTAACACAGAAAATATAAGTTTTGAAAACAATGAAAATATTAATCAAATCGATAATAATCAAATTAGATCTCCTCCTAGAACTCTACGAGATCATCCTACACAAAATATAATTGGAGAAATTGACTCACAAGTTCAAACAAGAAGTCAACTAAACCAAATGGGGCATGTTGCATTTATTTCAACAATAGAACCTAAAAATCCTAAAGAAGCATCAACAGATGACTATTGGATTGTTGCTATGCAAGAAGAATTAAATCAATTTGAACGTAACGATGTTTGGGAATTAGTTTTCGACCTACTAATCAATCAGTTATAGGAACTAAATGGGTTTACAAAAATAAAGTAGATGAACAAGGAAATATAACTAGAAATAAAGCTAGACTAGTAGCACAAGGATATAATCAAGAGGAAGGTATTGACTTTGAAGAAACATTTGCTCTTGTTGCAAGATTAGAAGCAATACGTGTTCTATTAGCTTACGCTTGTTTTCACAATTTTAAACTTTATCAAATAGATGTTAAAAGTGCTTTTTTAAATGGTTTTATAAAAGAAAATGTATATGTAGAACAACCCCCTTTATTCACTCATGAAAAATATCCGGATCATGTATATAAATTGAAGAAAGCCTTATATGGTCTTAAACAACCACCTCATGCTTGGTATGAGAGACTTAAGAGCTATCTACCAGATTCGGGATTTCAAATTGGAAAAGTAGATCAAACTTTATTCATTAAAAACACTAATAAAGATATTTTAATAATTCAAATATATGTAGATGACATTATATTTGGTTCAACTAATGAAAAATTGTGTAAAGAATTTTCGAATGTAATGACTAAAGAGTTCGAAATGTCTCATATGGGAGAATTATCTTATTTTCTCGGTCTTCAAATTAAACAATTAACAAACGGAATTTTCTTAAACCAAGAAAAATATTGCGCTAATCTAATTAAACGCTTTGGAATGGAAAACACTTCTGGTAAACCTACTCCTATGAGTACCACAATTCATCTCGATCGAGACGAAAATGGCAAGAGTATAGACCAAAAATTGTTTAGAAGTATGATAGGCTCTTTACTTTACTTAACCGCTAGTAGACTATACATAATGATGAGTGTATTTTATGTGCACGTTTTCAAGCTAATCCAAAAGAATCACATTTAAAAGCCATAAAACGAATTATGCGGTATCTTAATAATATTGAAGATTTTGGTCTTTTCTATCTAAAAGATTGTCCATTCGAGTTAGTTTCATTTAGTGATGCTGATTTTGGTGGATCTCGAATAGATAGAAAAAGTACAAGTGGTACATGTCATTTCGTTGGAAAATCACTTGTATCATGGTTTAGTAAGAAACAAAATAGTGTCTCGCTTTCAACTTGTGAAGCGGAATATATATCTACCGCATTAGCTAGTACCCAAGTCATATATATGCAACAAACACATAAAGATTTTAATATAAATTTAACAAACTCTACAATATATTGTGATAATACAAGTACAATAAATTTATCTAAAAATCCAGTAAATCGCTGTCGTACAAAACATATTGATATTCGTCACCATTTTCTACGTAATAATATCGAAAAAGGAATTATCAATTTAGAATATATTTCTACCGAAAATCAAATTGCCGATATATTTACTAAACCATTACTAGAAAACTCATTCATAAAATTACGACGAGAATTAGGAATAATTTCTTTCAAGGATATTTAATAACAAGAATTATAATGGCAAGGAACCTAATACATGAGTAACATATCTCTTACTTTAATTCACTTCATTTAAAAGGCAGACATTATTTTTTACATAACTATAGGTTTGAAAAACTTAATCATTTATACATTTGAATTAGCTAATATTTCATACACTAAAACATAACCATCCATTTCAAAGCAAATTATTAACCATTAATTTAATTTCTGGTTCTGAATCCTTAATGATTTTACACCACATTTTGTTTATATAACTCCAAACCTATATATACATGTCAAAATTTTAAACAAAAATTCAAATTCTTTTTCAAAACGATCAATCTCTGTAGAAAAATGTCTTCCAACAAATCAAACTCACCCATCATCATAACTTTTTCAACCGATAGCTCAGCTGATTCACCTCAACTTCCCACGCCAACACACGAGCCTATGTATAAATGGGGAAATTACCGAATCGGGTATACAATGGATTCTAAGAAGGCCAAACATTCGCTATTTATTTCTCCTGACATGAAGAAAAAGATTGATGAAATTCATTATTATCAACAGCAACAACTAGACCTTCAACGAGAATTGTATTTTGAACAAAAAGTAACGGCTAAACGCCTAAGCTTTCTTGAACAAATTGGTTTGAAGTTTTGTAGCTCGAAAGAAAAAGGATGTGAGTGAACCTTTACCATGACCAGTTAATCCGTATGATCCATCTTCGGCGTATCATACATCAAACGACCCAATACTTCCTTGGGTCTCGCCTCAAAGACATCACTATAGTCCAAATTCATGGGACAAAACTACATGGCGAATGAAAGATATACAATACAAAAGGAGAAGGCTCCATCCCCCAAGACTCCAACTCCCAAGAAATGATATTTTTTAGAGGTTAAAATAATGATGTTGTATTGTAATATTATTATACAATTGTAAAATTTTCATTAAATAAAACATTTACATATATTTTCAACATAAAACTAAAAAATGCAAAATTCAGTCAACTGAATTTTTCTGCTCAGTCAACTGAAATTAACACAGAAACTTTCAGCCAAAAGTTCAGTCGACTACAAATTTCTGCTCAGTCAACTGAACTTTACACAGAAACTCCTCATTCATGAATTCAGTCGACTAAAAACTCTGTTCAGTCGACTTAATCTTACCCAAAAAATTTTCGGGTACCTTTTCAGTCGACTGAACAGACTATTCAGTCGACTGAACGTCGTTTCCCAAATTACTTTTCTCTTTTTACCCATCAGTTTTGTCACTTTACCTTTTACTTTTACCATTCTCCAAGCTTCATCACCATTTCTCCTAAAACCCTAGCTCCCAATCTTAACTTTTTATTTCAATTTCTCCTCCATACTTCATAAAAATACCTCCCAAACGATCAAGAGCTTCTACTTCAACATCCTCCGAGCCAATTGATGCTCAAATTGCTCAATGGCTTTATGATGGAGTAGCCGTCACTAGATGGAATAAAATGAAGAATTCAAGGATTTTCGAACACTCATTCGTCGATTTCCAGAGTCTTCAAACTTACAACATTCAAGCCTTGACCGATCAAGCAGGTTTGACATCCCTACTAGATATTAAACGCAATGATCTTGCCATTGTTCATATTAAGGTAAAATTGTTCTACGCTAATCTAAATCTTGGACACCAAACTCCACGAAATCCAAACGATAGTGTTTGGAGTATGGTGTGCGGTAAAAAGGTATGGTTTTCTCTAGACCGCATTGCACTTATTCTAGGATCTCTTAACATTGTAGAAAGCTTGAGGAAATAGAATTTATTCCTCATATTCGGGACAACATCAATCATCAATTTTTGGATGATAACATTAATATTCAGGATATCAAATCAACTTCTTTACGACCAAGGGCTAGGCTACTACAAAAAGCTCTTATGCGTACCATCACTCCTCGCATAGGCTCATATGAAATCGTATACCCAAATAACTATCGGTCACTTTATGCCATTTGGGGTAATATTAAAGTTAATAGGGTTCAATTAATTCTTGACAAATTTCTTACATTCAATAATTGAAAAATGAGAACAATATACTATGGTTAGTATATCATGCGACTACTCCTGAACGTTGATTCGCCACTACTAGAGTCCGAATTTACAATGGTTCACCAAATCAACCACCGGACTATAAGCCTCATGCAACTCCTGGCAAGACCTCCTCATATTTCAGTTAAGTGTTCATTGTGCATAATCTACCAGTTCAGTCGACTGAACAGGATATTTCGGTCGACCGAACCTGTTACACATTTTACAACATGCACAGTTCCAGTCGACTGAAATCCCTGTTCGGTCGACTGAATTTGAACCTGCGAATTTTTCCTGAAGAGACACCTTCTTCTTCCCAAGAGTTGCTGCCATTCTCCAATGGAAATGGATGCATCTCTTGCCTGCACCTTTTGCAAATGGTTACACCCCTTCTACACGTATAAAAACATGTTTCTATCATTTACAAAATCACTAAATCTAATTGCTTTAATCTCTCTATTATATTTTCAGATTACTCAAGTTTTCAAAAGCATTCACAAACCACTTCAATTGCTTGAATCTCTGATTTATTTTTAATACTCTTTTGATTCATAGCTATTTATATTTCCTAAATCTTCGTAATCGCATTTCATATTCTTGAGGATTAGATTATAGAAAAGTTGTACTCAATTAGACTCATTAGTGTTATCAAGAACACAACAAGTCAAAAATACTCTTTGTATCTAGTTGAAGTCCTCTTCGGTAATTGAGGCAAGAAATGCCGTTCGGTTGTTCGGGTAAGTTGTAAACCTATTCCTCTGGGTTAAGTGAGGGTTGTTATTTAGAATTCCTAAGAGGAGCTTAGGGACTGGACGTAGGACAAGAGGTATGAACCAGTATAAAGTCTTGGTGTCCACTTTACTTATTGCTTACTGCTATTTACCTATACCATTCCACTATTCCATATTATACGATCCTACCACATAGCTTCTTTCACATGTTTCATTCAACGAAAATTTCAAGTTTGATAAAAATTTGAGGATGATGAAGTTATACCTAAGATAGTCACAAAGAAGGTTACTCAAAATAATATTGAAGAAGATGAAAACATTATTCATAATTTTGAAGAAGATGAAAACATTGTTCAATGAAAATGAATTAAGATCTCTTCCTAGGATTTTATGAGATCACTCAATAGAAAATGTCACAGGAGAAATTAATTCACTTGTTAGAACTAGAAATCGACTTAATCAAACGGGCCATGTAGCATTTCTTTCTAAGATTGTACCTAAAAATGCAAAATAAGCCTCTACTGATGACTATTGGATTATAGCTATGCAAAAACCAATTAGAATGAAACGAAGTTTGGGAACTAGTTCCTAGATTGAGTGATCAAACAGTCATTGGTACTAAATGGGTCTTCAAAAATAAAGCAGATGAACAAGGTAATATAATTTGGAATAAAGCAAGATTAGTTGCTCAAGGATATAATCAAGAAGAAGGAATTGACTATGAAGAAACGTTTGCTCCAGTCGCACGACTTGAAGCAATACGTATCTTACTAGCCTTTGCATGTTTTGATAATTTCAAACTTTATCAAATGGATGTTAAAAGTACTTTTTAAAATGGTTATAAAAAAGAAAATGTTTTGTTGAACAACCTCCTTTATTCACACACGAAAAATTTCCAAACCATGTCTACAAACTTAAGAAAGCCTTATACAGTCTAAAACAAGCACCTTGTGCTTTGTATGAACGTCTTTAAAGCTATCTAATAGATTATGGTTTTGAAATTGGGAAGGTTGATCAAAATATTTTTATTAAAAGAACTAAACAAGATATTTTAATTATTCAAATTTATGTAGATGATATTATTTTTGGTTCTACAAATAAAAAGTTATGTCAGGAATTTTCTAAAATAATGACCAAAGAATTTGAAATGTCACATATGGGAGAATTATCTTTTTTTTGGTTTACAGATTAAGAAATTAGAAAATCGAATTTTTATTAATCAAGAAAAATATTGTAATAATCTAATTAAACTTTTTGGTATGGATAATACTTCTTCCAAACCAACTCCAATGAGTACAAAGCTACATCTCCATAGAGATGAAGGTGACAAAAGTATTGACCAAAAATTATATCGAAGTATAATTGGATCATTACTTTATCTAACTGCTAGTAGACCTAACATAATGATGAGTGTTTGTTTATGTGCTTGATTTCAAGAAAATCCTAAAGAATCACATATGCAAGCAGTGAAACAAATATTGCGTTATCTAAGCAAAACAAAAGACTTTGGACTTTTCTATCCGAAAGAATGTCCATTTGATTTAGTTTCATATAGTGACGCTGACTTTGGAGGATGTCGGACGGATCGAAAAAGCACTAGTGGGAATTGTCACTTCATTGGACAATCCTTAGTCTCTTGGTATAGCAAGAAACAAAATTATGTTTCACTTTCGACTTGTGAGGCAGAATACATTTCTGCTGCTTTAGCATGTGCTCAAGTCTTCTACATGCAACAAACACTTCAAGATTTTGGTACAAATTTATCTAAATTTAGTATTTTCTGTGATAATACAAGTGCTATAAACGTATCTAAAAATCTTGTCAATCACTCATGAACTAAACGTATTGACATATGTCACCATTTTCTTCGTGATAATATTGAAAAGGATTTAGTTAGGTTGGAATTTATATCGTCTGAAAATCAACTGGCTGATATATTTATCAAACCTTTGAATGAAAACATTTTTATAAAACTTTGAAGAGAATTGGGAATTTCGTATTCGAAAGATCTATAGGTATTTTCTCTCAAAAAGTTTTTAAATAATTTTTTTTTTCAATTTTTTTAAAGATTGCTAGAATTGAACTTCAAACCTCTAAACTGGCAATATAGTATTCTACCACTTTACTATATGTTGTTCCTTATCTCTGTTTTTTTTACATCACATTATTTCTGATTTTTTACAACCATTCCTATTTTTGGTTGTTGGTTATTTTTTTTGGCTTTAATTTTTTTATTACTCTTTCCTAACTATTTTTAAAGATTTTGTTTATTATAAATTCAAGAGTGTTTTATTGTTTCTATCATAAAAATTCCTTGAATTCAAAAAGAAAGAATCAACCTCTTTTAATTTTCAATCATATCTTCTCAACACAACTCGGAATCCTCTTCCCTCTCCTATACCTCTATTAGCTCAAATTCTGTCCACTTACCTACTCCAATCCCCATTTACAAGCCCGTTTTGATTGTTCCACCATCCACTCACATCGGCTATACTCCTTCTAGTAAAAGAGCTGAACACTCTTTATTTTTCGGATCACCGTCTACTAAAGAAATGATAAACGACATTCATCGTTATTGACGGGAGACGCTGGAATTACAGCGAGAGCTGTATTACGAGCAGAAGGTAAATGCGAGGCAATAAAGCTTCCTCGAACAAGTGGCTCTAAAATTCTGTGGATCATCATCTCACAATATGCTTCAACAACCAAGTTCATCTTCGCATCATAACCCATGGGAACCATCACCTCAGCGTCCCCCTGTCTTACCAAATTCATAGGAGCGCGGAAATAGATGGTCATCACTACGACCACTTCAGGGGAATACCAGAGTTGAACCAGACGAATACCACACTCCATCCTCTTCATCTAAGTCTTCGTAAATTTCATATATATATATACACACACACACACACACACACACATCGTATCTCCTGTATTTCTTGTTTGATTGATTTAAATTTTTGTATGTAAATCTTTTAGTAATTCTTCTAAACATATGTGTTGCTTCTAAAATTGTTTCAAAAGCATATATTTTCATCCTGTAATTTTTAAAATTCCAGTCGACTAACATAGGATAAAACAATTGACTGAAACTGTTGTTATACATTGTTTTTATCCTATAGTCGGTCGACTGACTTCGCATTTCAGTCGATCGAATTTGGACAATTTGAACTAAAAAGTCTTGGGATGAGTTCAATCGACTAAACCCTTGAAGTCAGTCGACTGACCCATATAATTTTTTTAAAACACCCTGTCAGTCGATTGGTTTTGAATACTCAGTCGACTGAAACTGGTAACCGAGGTTTTCTGGCCAAACGTCACTTAAAAACAACAAATCAATCACTTCCTTTTTCACTTTTTAACTTCTTTGCTTTCGAATTTCTACCATTACTCCTCTCTCCTACTTCAGATTCGTTCAAAAGCACTCAAAATTTGAATTTAAAATCATCCTCCTCCATTTCAAACCCTAGCTCAATCAATGGCACCCAAACGAGCTCGACGATCCCACTCTTCCATGGGTCCTTCCGACTCTCAGATTCGAGGGTGGTTGCACAATGAAAAAGCAGTACAACGATTTGATACGATGAAAAATTCTTGCTTCTTCGAAGGATTGTTTGTGAAGTTTCCCGACTTTGCTCCATATGCAATCCAAGAGTTGGCTCGACGCAACGAACTAGAGTCTCTAATCGATTTCGCTGCAAATAACAACAAAATCAACCATATACTCATAATGCTCTTCTATGCTAACCGAAACCTCGACCACCAGAACATCTCAAACCTGGATAATGTCGTTTGGACTATGGTATGTGGTGCGAAAATTTTCCTTCCTCTTCAACATCTTGCTAGAATTCTTATTTGCCTGAATGAAGGAGATGAGTTGAGCGAAATAGCTGTTAACATGGAAACTCGAAACGGAACTAAAGGTGGTTGCACTACGAACCAAGTCTCGCATCTATCATTGTGCGTTAACCCATACCGTCAACCCTAGGATAGGAAGTTAAGAGAAAGTTTATAGGAGGGATTTTCAATCTTTGTATGCATTTTAGGGAGGTTGTCGACTAAATTGGGCTAAAGTCATCTTGGATGAATTTCAAATTTTCAACCAAAGTCGCATGAAAACGATTCACTATGGCGCATATATTATGCATATTCTCAAGCACTTTGACATTACTTCTGCTGACTTGAAAAGCTCAAGCATTGGCCCATTAAACACCAGGACACTTAGCTTAATGGATCTTCTAAAACAATATCTTGACCATACTATCATTACATATGAGCATTGGCTCGAAAACCAATCCTACGATCAAGCTCAACCATCCTCTCACCAACAAACAACTCATGTTCAAGCCTCTACTTCATCTCAAACTCCTCCACCTAAAAGAGAAGTCACTGAGGTTCAAGAAGCCATATCTATCATTTCCCGAAACCAACAACTACTTCATCAATGACTTTCTCGAGTAGAATCAAATGTATTTCGATTTGAAAAATCTGTCACCAAGGTCAACAAGAAGCTTAACTATATAAAGATTTTTCCCAATAATATTTGGGAAGCAATAACTTGCTCTCAACTTTCTTTAACTTCCGTTCTTGTGCCTACTTCACATGGGAAACGACCCGCTGAGCACTTTACATGGTTGACTTCAAATGAGGAACAAGAAGAAGAAGAAGGAGAAGAAGTTGGTGGCGAAACTATCGATGAGGAGATGGAAGGCGATGAAAGCTCAAATGAAGGAAGAAACGGTGATGAGTAAAGTTATTTCTTCTCTTCCAATCCAAGTCATTTTTTTAAATAAACTTATGTGTTATTTCAAAACATTGTCTATGTGTTGTTTGTGTGTTTAAGTAATAGTTTCTCTAGACTAACCATGTCAATTTAAAAAAAAAACTCAATGTTTCTGTGGTTATGTGATTAACTCTTTCTGTGGATATGTAGTATTCTGTGGTTATATTCTTGCTTTTGTGTTATATGTTTCATATGTATCTTTGTTCTATGATTATTTGTTTCTATCATTATTCATATTCTTTACTTTGAATCTCTCCTTTTGGTCGATGACAAAGGGGGAGAATAAAAAGATTAATTATTTCCAAAAATATATAGCATAGATTCAGAGGGAGAAAACTACAATATAGTTGCAGGAATATATTCAGGGGGAGAGATCAAAAAAGCTTGTCAAAGATTCGTTCATAGAAAATGAAGTTGTCATCATCAAAAAGAGGGAGAATGTTGGATCATAGTTTTTGATTGCTGACAAGACATAATAATTTACGAATCTACGACTACGACAACATCCGGACTCATCGACTCAATATATGATTTGTATAGTTATAAATTTTAACAAGAGTCAACTAGTATATATAGAGTCCAGTTAGTGCTTTGTTAAAATCTTTCATCTTCATCACTCACAAATTCAATTAAAACCTGAATTCAGTTTAAAATTCAAATACACACACATATTTGACTGCACTGAAAATAGTACTCAGTTGACTGACAAAGCGGTATCAGTCAACTGAGTCAGAATAAAAAAATTTATATATTACATGGACCAGTCGAATGAACACACCTGGTCAGCCGATTGAGTCAATGCATGATTTTGTGCATCTTTTGAATTTAGTCGATTGATCAAGCAAGTTTAGTCGACTGAATCCTGCAACTGTCACTTTGTGAATGGACACTTACATCGATTTAAAATTTGTCTCCTTTCTGAAGTGTTACATCCATTTCCAAATATTATAACTCTTAATATACTATAAAATCTCTCTTGTTTCAATGTTTAAATCACCTAATTTTTTATTCTCTCTTGATCTAACAAGCATTGCTTTCTTGATTCTATTATTTACAAATCTCTATACAATCATTGCTTATAATTCCATTTCCATGTTCTTCAAGCAATACAAATTTTCTTATTTTTCATACACACACAATTATACACATCATTCTTGAGGGAAAGATTATAGGAAGGGTGTTCTACAAGTGACAAATCCGTGTTATTCAGAACACACAACGTCAAGTTAATCCAGTTTGTAAGAAAGTCTTATTCGATTGCTCAGGCGGTCAAGTCCTATTCTGCTGCTCAGACGGTCAAGTCATGTTTGGTTGCTCAAGTGGTGTAATACCTAATTCTTCGGGTTAAGTGAGGGTTGCTACCTTTAATTCCAAAAGGAGTCCAAGATTAGACGTAGAACGGGAGTTAGAAACTGTATAAAAATTCCTGGTGTCATTTTACTTTACTACTATTATTTTCCACACTGGTTATTTATTATATTCCATATTACTCGATCCTATAGCATGGTAACTTTCACACCAGCCTGTTGGTGGGATTCCGCCGATATGATCTTGGTTGGACCAGACTTGGCGAGGGAACCTTCCGAGAAGGTGGATTTGATTCGTAAGAGGTTGAATATGGCACAAGGTATAAAAAAGTCATATGCCGAGAGAAGACGTTCAGATTTGGAGGTTGAGGTTAGAGATATAGTTTTTGTCAAGGTTTCTCCTTTGAGAAACGTTATGAGATTTGGCTCAGTGGGTAAGTAAGCACCGAGATTTGTAGTACCCTTCCCTATTACTGCACGGATTGAAAAAGTGGCATACAGAGTTGATCTTCGAGATAAGTTGGCAGGAGTTCACGATGTTTTTCATGTTTGCAACTGAGGAAGTGTCTACTTGATTTCGCAGTAGTAGTAGAACCCGATCAGCTAAGGAAAGTAGAGGTAGAGCATGAATCACTTGTGCATCGTATACCCACCCGTATATTGGAACATAGCGTCAAGAGATTACGTAACAAGGAAGTTCATCTACTAAAGGTTCAGTGAGGAGATGACTACAAGGAGGCACGTGGGAACCTTAGGAGAGAATTCAAACTTCTTATCCTTTTCTATTTGAAGGTACACATCAAATATCCTATCTTTGATTTTTGATCTTACCTTAGTTAGGGTATTTTTGATAATCTTTAGGTGACCTATGGGTGGTAGTTTGGTTGTAAACATGTCATTAGGGTACGTTATGTTTGATGGATGAAAATGATTACAAGTGGATGCCAATGTTTGCAAATGGATGAATTGCATGCACTAGATAGATATTCATTAGGATAATCGGCCAACTTGGTACACACATTTGCATATGCATGCCTGTTATCAATTGCATTTACACATGGTTTTATATATGTGTGTGTGTATATAAGTTGATATTACATATGGATGATGCATTTGGGCGATTGATTGAAACTTACTTATGGAATTATCAATTATACTAGGGTAATTGCATATATTTGGTTGCATGGCATAAACATACTTGCATTATAAGAGGTCAACTGAATCATTATACTGACTACCTTTTCGCATTAGGTAAGTTCATATGCATTTTACTTTGCATAAATCAAGAATTGCATTGGCTAAAAATAAGGACAACGGTAGAAATGGATGATGGTTGAGTAGATGGATGTAGTCCTTGGATGTTGGTTGTTAATTACGTTCTTCCGTCTTTGGAGATTTCAGGGATAAAATCCTTTAAGGGGAGATAATATAACACCCCGATATTTTACGGGAAATATAATTAAAAAGAAATTAAAGCACATTTGGTACAGTGGTAAAGGCGCATGTTGACTTCCTTAGTGACCAGGGATCAAGTCCCGTTGTCGCCCAAAATCTAGAGCGATGTTTTTTTAGCTGGTTCATTTCCAGTGATTTTCCTACGTATTTCAGCGTTGTTTTTGACATGTGGTGGCTTCCCATTCGCTCCAGTGATGTAATGGGACGAGATGTGTGACGACCCGTAATTTTGGAGCACTTAAAATCAGAATATTTAATTGATTTTAAGTATTCAATAGAGTAATTTTAACCTGAATTATGAATATCACAATTTATTGGATAATTAAATTATTGAATTGAATAATTTGAAGTTGTGTAAAATGGTAAATCTGGAGTTCTAAGCTCGTTAAAAATAATTTGAAGGCTTATAAAATTTATATTGATAGTGTTGAGGATAATAAAAGTTTTTAAAATCAAATTTAACACTGATTTGTTCGGTTTAAAATTTTATTGTTTCAAATTGAATTTTAAAAACAGTCTTTCGAGGCGCAGTCTCAGAATTCGACGAAACCCGTTCCATTGGATCCGTCATATTGTATTATTATCAGATTTCGTATTGATCGGAGTTGTTGTGTGAGCGTACGATAAGTGAACGCGTTGAAAATTAAATAAAAATTTATTTAAATCAAATCAGGTTAAATCAGTAGCCACCTTAGTATCTGATTTCCGTCGACCTAGTTGTCTCCCTTCTCGTTTCAAGCACGCTACCCTTGTCTTCCCTCAGAAGCTAATAATCAAATCGATGTCGCCTTCGTTTTTTTTTAAATCGTGCTGCTTCCTTTCGAAACCAATTCGTCAATTCATGAAAGAGAAAAGAAATTATATAATGGCCGAAGCCCTTATCTTTCCTTTTCTCGTCTTCTTATTTCACCTCTGTCAAAATTGAAGCAGTTCGATTCACTTAAAAAAGGAAACGGAGGGGAAATCGAAGCCGAGCTTCTTCAAAATCGTTATTCCCAAATCGAAGAGCAGCGCCTCGAGTTGAATTTGGGGGAGGCGACGCGCATGCGTGCGAGCCTATTAGCTAGGGTTCGTGATCATGTGGTTCGCCGAGCGAAGTTACGGTTCGATTGGTGGACGTGGAGGCGAGGGTTTTGTTTAGACACTCGCGTGCGACAGTGGGGGCTAGGGAAAAGATCGGCAGGCAGAGGGGTGGTGAACTCCTCAGGTGATCGATGCTAGGGTTTTTGCAGTGTAGGCGCGTTCGTTGTGGGCACTTTTGCAGTGAGGTATAAGCCTGTTTGTTTTAATTTTGTATATGTTAGAAATTATAACTATAGTAAGTTTCAAACTGTTGATTTCAAAACAATAAATTTTGAAGTTTAACTCCTAAATGAATTTTTGATTATCGGAACTAACAGCAAGGTTTAAGCAGTTTTGTTTAAAAATGGAATCGGTTATATATATATATATATATGTATATATATAGGGCAGTAAAGAAAACCTGGGAATTTTATTAACACAATAAAATTTGATAATTTCTAATGTTTAAGAGTTAGTTAACAAGATAGGATTTTAAAGCTAAAATTATTGAAAATGTCTTGACTTAGGAAAATGATTTAAAATTTAGATTTCTCAAATTTATATAAATGATTCCTGAAATATAGGTAAATTCAAAAGGGGTTAAATATACAAGCACACACCTTAAATTTATTTACTTATTTTAAGCAAAGTATTAAAGTAATAAGTTTGTTTAAAAATAAATTTTTAGTTTAAACCCAATTTTTAGTTTAAAATTAATTTAGGGGTTGGCTAAAATCATATAATGGATAATAAATCGTTTGATTAGTTCAAGTATTAATAAATCGTAAAACATTGTTATACAAGGTTTAAATACTGTGGGAAAAACAAGTCATGGTGGATTGGATTGCAATCGGGAAATCAAAGGTGAGTTAATCTCACTCGGTTAAATTTAAATTTAAATGATTAAATTTAAATATTTGTTTGAATGGTTGAATTGATTGTTGTGTTATATAGTAGTATACACTACACCTTCAAATGATTGATTTCCCTCATTTTATAGTGAAGATATCTTATATTGTGCTAACGTCTATGGATGCAGGGAAAACAGGTTGGAGGGATCCAACTGGATCCCACAATATTTATTATTTAATATCCTCTGTTGTGATTATTTGATATTCTATGATGAATTATATTAGAATATTGTATGCTATGGTTCGATTGGATATAACTGGGTCTAGTGAATTACCAAATATATATATATATATATATATATATATATATATTGGATTCTAGAAAGAAAATAAAAGAAGTAAATTTGTAAGTAAAATAATTATAGAAATTTGAATAAATTTAAGAATGAATTGGGAAAGAAATAATGTGCCCTTTAAAATTCTAGTAAATAAATTTTGAGTATAGAAAGGAAATTTGAATAAACAGAAAGTTAATGAATTTTAATTTTCAGTGATATTAATTAAAAGAACAAAACATTTATTTGAAATTTAAGATTTAAAATATTGGAAAGAATAAAGAAGACATTGGGATAAGATCTGGAATTTGTATATTTCAGTTAAAAAGATCTAAAATCAAACGGAAAATAATAATAATAATAAAGTCCATAATTAATGAATTTTAAAATGAATTAAGAAAGTACAGAAATTTATTTCGAATAAATAAATTGGAAATCAATTTGGGGAAATTGATTTAAGTGATTGAAATTGGAATTTTCTCTGGACAGCCAAGTACATGTTTTAAAAAAAAAGTAAAATTTTCAAATATAAATTAAATGTTTTAAAGTTGTTTTTAAAGAAAGCAAGTTTTGTAAACTTTATTATTTCTAATATTTAAAGTCTAAAGTAAGTATTTTCTCAAATCTATTATAGCAGTAATTACTTAAAAAGTGACTTAGTATTTAGTTTTTAAAAGCGAAAATCTAGTTTTATATTTTATTAAGTAACTTTATTTTCAAATATTCATATAGTATGTATTTTTAACAAATTATTGAGGTAGTTTTATCCTAAATGTTTTGAAGTATATTTCAAAGTAAAGTGTTTTAAATTATTTTAAAAATCTAGTTTTGTGCTTGGTGATTTCAGAAGAGATAGAAAATATTTGGGGAAGTTTATTCTGAAAAGAAAGATGGTTTTGAAACTGTTTTCAAAGGATTAAAAATAGAAATATATCTTGTAAAGATATTTTGAGGTAAATAAATAATTTGGAAAATTATTTATTATGTGATGAATGTTGTGAATATTAATTGATAGTTAAATAACCGACTATCAATATTGGCAACTGCGTTGATCATTTCGAACAGACCGGGATCGAGATTTGTTTCTCGAAAACCACTTCGATCCGGTTTGTACGTTTTCGTGAAAAACGATTTTGGATTCAAAGACGGAGCAGTGAAGTGGAAGGGCTAGTCGCTACTAATCCTGAGGATATTTCCAAAATGGATGTAGTAGGAATAGTGCCTTCGGTTCCGTTCGAACCCGGGACGGACTTGTATGGATGAATGCTTGCGAAACATCGTCAGGTGGACGATGGGCATTCTAAGGGATATGTTCTAAAAAGGTAACACTTAGCCTCAAGCCTCATCAAATGGGAATGGCTGAAAATTAGGGGTTATGCAGCAAGGCTTCGTGGATAGCCCCCACTGGAGGGTGAGGTCATCCCTCTCTAGATGTCCCTTTTATTTCGGCTTAGTGGGCGGTTGCTGATCCCAACCGCGGGGTGATCTTGCTCGGGACTGTCCAGTAAGGGATGGTTCGGTCTTGTGTTGTAGGGGAGTTGGGTGGCTCCTCGGTACGTTGATCTAGACCAGGTACTGTGACAGGTGGTACCCCAGTGCCTAGCCATTAGTTGGAATCCATTTTCCCTACGCGCCTGTACGGTTTTGATTGTGCCCAACTATTGCTGAAACGTCATTTCAGCTAGATTCTATTTTACTTTCTATAGACACTATTATAATATCAGAGGATTTCTATAAAAACTGTTTTAGCTATCGTAAGGTAAAAACCCGACATGTTTATTTGTGGCGTGGTCTTACGAGATGCTTTTGTTTTCAAAAGATTTTGAAACTTTAATAATCAATTGGGTGTGGTTTTGTCACGCTGGTATTCCAGACTGACTCGGGTGTTATTTAAATGTAATGCTCGGGTCAGACCGAGTATTATAGGATACAGGTTTTGATGCTGTGGAGCTCAGGAGATGAGCTGGACGACGATGCATATTCTCGTACTTGTTTTATATGTATATTCCGCTGTGTTGAGTAGTTGTGTATCTAGTTGTATGCTATTGTTGTTGTGTGAACTCTGATGATGTACTCTGATAATGTAATGTATAACAGATATATTTGGTTTGGTGTAAAAATATGTTAATACCTATTATATTTTATTCCGCTACGATGGTTATATTCTGATGTTGTTTTCTATTTTCTTCTTCTACCTCTTCTTCTTTAACCCAAATGGTTCGTATTTCTGTACAACTTGAGTTGATTTAGGTAGAATAGTATTGACTCAAGGGGTATGTATCTGCGGGCTGTTACAAGATGGCTATATTTTATTGGTTGATTGATGTGTATAGGCTAGAATGGATAACAATTAAGTGTATGAAAGAACCAGAATTAATCTAAAATAATCTAGTGGATTATATTCACTCAAACAATCTATAAATAAACCATCTAACCTAAACCTCATCTCTTATTCAGCCATCGCCATAATTCTATTAGTGTGTATTATTCTTCCTCCTTTTCTATACTAAATAAACAAATCTCTACCAAATTAAATTTTATATATATATATATATATATATATATTCAAGCAATTTGAGGAATTTAGAAGAATCAAAGGGAGAAAGATTAAAGAAAAGCTTATTCAAACTTATAAAAGCTCAAGTGCCAAGTGAGTGGGAATTAATATGAAATAGAAAATTAAAGTAGTTCAATTTCAGTTCTTTTCTGACACGTTAATATGAATTAATTTATGTTATTAATTGACAATAGATGTAAATTATTCCACCTTCTTCTTCTTTCACTTCTCAAATCTAATTCATGTTTGCTTTAAAATATGGGACATATAAATTGTTTATTCACGTTTTATGGCATAAATAAGATTGAAATTTTTGTAAATTCTTGTATCTTCTTCTTCCACTTCTCAATTCTAATTCATGTTTAGGTTGAAATTTGGAACAAACAAATTATTATTCACGTTTCATGGCGTAAATAAGATTGCTTTAATTAAATCGAAGTAGAATTGTTATTCAATTTCTAATGGTAAAACGGGTTAGTTGGATAAATTCAGAATATGTTACTTGAATAAAATTATGGTTTTAATTGATATAATTACATAATTTTGAATATGGTTTTGGAACAAAATTGGGAAGTCTAATTGGCATAATTGTTTGTTTCATATGTGGCCTAAAAATGTAAAAGTGGAATTTTGTGTAATTAAATGGTTTGAGGCTATTGGACAAAAAAATTTTGCAGATTAAATCTCTAAAAGGAGAACATAAATTAGGGTGGAAAAAAATGTAAATGAAATGGACCCTAATGGCTAGTGTAAATCTGTAACAAAATTACAGGCAAACCATAAGGACTGAACGGACATGAAATTGAAATACCATTTATGTAAGAAAAAGGGAAATTGGGAAATAACCAAATCGGATTTAAAAATGGCCTAAAGTAGATTAATGGAAATTAACGGTAAGTAAACTGTAACGGTAAAATCAATTAATCTGAAAGTGATTTGGTAGGCAGACCTTGTAAAGGTCTGGATATGTGTTTCATGCAGTTAAGACCAAAATATAGGTTTAGTTGTACGTACTAGCAGTAGGAAAGTAGGTTTGCAAGGATGTTTGTTACCTTTCATGGGTTGCTAGTACGTAGGATAGATAACATCCGCAATCGTAGGCTTCTTCAGGCAGATCGACGTGGACGGAACAATACAAGTGTGCTTCCGACGTATGCTCCTTTAATCATATCGTTGGGAGATTTTGCGCAGCCGACCTAGCTTCGGGCGATCTTCCAGAAGACTGACACTTTGGATAGGAGCAAGTCCACATTGGTGACCGAGGAGACAGAAGGATAGTAGTCCAGTTTGGCGGATCCTGAGCTCAACTTTGGGGTCTTGCGAGGTTGTTTGAGTCGACGCCGGTCAAATGTAAGAGACATTTAGTCACAGTGCATGGGTGAAGAGCATGACTTTCATGCTGTAGCACATGGATGTGTAAGGACAACAGGTCTGATAGGCCAATTGACATTAGTATTACTATGTGCAGTTAAAGCGCTCGGCAGGTTCAATGCGGCGGAGGTGCAAAAAGTCATAGCAAGGATACAGCGAGGATACAGTGAGGATATAGCGGGATATAGCGGATGACTATAAAATAGCATATAAAATTCATACCAAAGTTTTTACAATTATATAAATGGTAATTAAATGAAAAATTAATATTTAATTGAATTATAATTAATACATGACTAATTTTAAATAAAACATGTGCAAATATACTAAATAAGCATAAAACTGTTATATAACATAATCGAATTTAGTAGAATATTAAAGTATTTTTATTTTTGAAAATATATTAAAAATTCAATCAAATAAATTAATTTCATAATTTTTTTAATGTCTAAATGTCATTTTTCAATTCATTTATTTTAAAGAAGACATAGCGGTAATAACGGAATATAGCGGGAATTACGGAATATAGTGGAAATAACAGGGCTTAAAGTGGAAAAACTATATTTGGGGATGTATGGAAAAATCATAGCGGTAGAAATACGTTATGAGATATAGCATGGTTATAGCAGGGTAATAGCGAGGCATTAACTACACAGGTATTACTACATGATTGACTTCCCTAGAGTGACCATCGACTTTGGCTTCTTCGAACTGTATATAAGAAGGATTCACTGCGTTATATTATTCACCCTCTGCGATATCGGGGGAAGACCTGGAATTAAACTGTTTTATTCTTTCTGCTTCATTTTATTTCTCATTCACCAGACTTTATGTCTCATCCATTCCTATTTTTCATATTTTCCGCAAATCATAGGTGGGCGGGTCTAGGTTGCAGTTCTTTGCATCTTGGAGGGTCATTGGAGCAGTTGTTATCTTCAGCTTTTATTTCTTTTGTTTCATGTACTTCATTTCTTTTTTTCCATACTTTACTCTATATGCAGGGACCTATATTGTGAACTTTGTTATGTTTTATGTTTTAGTGGAGACTACTTGGTACTTTTGGTTTCAGAGATAAATTTGGGATAATGTTGTTTTTAATGAAGTTGTTTTGCTGTTAATTTATAATTAGTGAAAGTTTTCTTTCGCTGTAATATTTTAAACATTTTATATCGTTGCCTTAGTCTCTATGATGTTATAGATTTTTGTTTTACCCGACCACCCGTGCTTCTAGTCATGTCCGATTTTCGGGATGCCTAGAGGTATGGGGTGTCACGGGGAACTTTTTTAAAATAAGGGGAACTTTCTTTTTAAAATATTTTCCTTCTCAAAAGTTTTGATAAATCAATCCACATTTTCAGCGAAGTCGATTATGCGCTAAGCGTAGAAACTGAATTTCAAAACTCTACAACTAACCTTTCCCCAAAAATTTGACACTTTATATAAAAATGTCAACGCGTCTATTTTTTTAAATTTTAGCCTTTAAGGAACATATTCAATGACATGTGCTATCGAGACAACTTTATCATATCCTTCACTAAAATTTCCAACTATTTTAAACTTTCAGTCTTATATTGCATTTACTGTTAGTTAAGTGTCTTTATGAGATTTCCATATTTCCATTTTTTCTCTACTATGCATATATATATATATATATATATATATATATGAGCAGTTCGAATATCCATAAACATTAACACGGAAAACGAATAGAAACTCATAATACCTTATGTGTCTTTTATAAGAGACAACTAACAGTTTTACAATCTAACAAGCCAAAAGAAAAGAAAAAATGTTGGAAATAATAGATAAAACAATCCTAAATAAAACATCACCTAAGAACTATAAGAAGGTCTCGCTCCACGGCTAGAGCTCGAGCCATTGCTACGACCCTGGAATGGTGGTAGCATGGCGCTTATGCATCCAATCTCACACCCTTGGCGTTGCTGCTTCATCCTAATCTCTTGAAGCTCTACCTGAACCTGATGAATAGCAGCAGGCTTAGGACTCATGTATTCATCGATGCCCTGCATTATACTCTACTACTAGTGTTGGGGCTTTGGTGGTGGTACAGATGGTGCGGTAGGTGGTAAGGGAATAATCATCCTCTTAATGGTGGTTGGTCGATAGCAGATGGGACCTTCCCCACTACTGGCTCTCTGCTCAAATTTACCAAGTAATAACTAAACCCTCAAGTGAGCAAGTGGCAAGATGGAAGGTGAGTCCTACGGGTACTAACTCCCTGATCGACCATATAGAGCATCAAGATACAAGCCAATTGACGGCTACACTTCCATTTATTGAATAGGCAGCCTTCCGTACCGAGGTATAGATCTGGTCAAGGCACCCTGTCTTCGAAATGATGTTGTGCTGAATGATGCACATAACGAGACGAGCTACCGATCGTAAATTTTCGTTCCTCCAATCATCGACGCTCCTCGAAAAGATCCACTTTAGAATCTCTGGATCGATCATCTCTATGACATCCAAATCAATGCATAGTGTAGATATCTCCAAAATTCCGACGAGATCATCATTTGACATCTCAATCCAAGCTCGCTTCACCTCAAACTCAATGTAACTGTTGCAATCATCAAAATTCTACGCCATCTATGCATCGAAAAGATGGATGTAGAGTGGGTAATATTTTAGGTCATAAGTCTCGAAGTAGAGGATCGGTGCAAATCCTACTGTGAAGGAAGGCTCTTCAAGCTCAAGCGTGGCGAAATCTTCGAACTTCACTGGCCGCTCATGAAGGAAATCAAAATCCGTCGTTCCAAAATAGGTGGCGATCTTCCGCTCGCGCTGGTCAAGCCAAGCGGCTTCTTGCGGAGTGTGGCCGGGATGATAAGAGGAAAAGCCGCCGGCGCATGGCGGTGCCATGGGCTCAGAGGTGGTTGAAAAAGGGAGAAAAGAGTTTAGATCCGGAGTAGTGGCGGGGCAAGGTGTGTGCACAAGGATTTTGGCATCGATTGGTGGAGGAGAGAGGACTTGGTTAAGAGGAGGGAGGGGGAGGTGGAAATGGGCTCGGCTATGAAAAAATTTAAGAGGAGGAAGAGAGTGAGGATGTGCGGTGGCTGAAGGTTTAGACGTGACTTATAGCCGCATTCGAGGTTTGGGTTTTCCCCGAATCCACCTAACGGACCGCTATTATGTCAATCGGTCGACCACTAGCCTAGATTTGGGTGCGTCCCGAACCTGGACCCAATAGAATCGGTTAAATTAATTAATATTATAACATTCCGCACACCATCTTCAGCTCAACCAATCCATAAAATTTATGGCTTCCACACGATGGCATCATCCTTACCGTGTAAACCCTTCCTTGGCAAGACTGTGATAGCCTTACAAAACTATTACGACCAACAACACTTCTAAAAACCTGAAAATATTCCAGCTTATATTCTCTGCCTACTTCGCACAGAAATATTTCTTCCAATAGCTGGTGGGTTTAACAGCATTTGAAACTATGTAGCCTAATATAGTTGATGTTATTCCTATTTTTTCCGTACCTTATAGAGAGAAAATATAAACCCTCGATTTTATAAACCGAAAAATCATCGAGCTAAATATATGCTTCTTCATACTTGTTTCTAAATAATAGAAACTATTTCATACCAAAACTTTCCTTAGAAGTCAAACTTATATATATACATATATTTCATGGTTTCCAAAAACCTTATTTTCAAAGCACAAATTTCGCAAATTGAAAACTATTTTCTTGCCAAAAATCAATATCAAGCCTTTACTGATATGTACATTTAAATATTTAAGATTTAAAGAATTAATCTTTTATAAACCAAAAATTTCTTAACATGGGCATTCTACTGGTATACATGTTTCTTTGGAATTAAAGTTTCAAAACTTTCCAAAAAAATTTCCAAAATAAATCCTTGGAAAAGAAATCCTTTTAAAACCTTTTTTTGAAAATCTAAGGCATTTCTTTAACATACTTTATAAAAATTCTCTCACGGGTTTCAGATTAAGGAATTGATATTAATTATTCAAATAAAAATTTGGTTTTCCATCAAAGAGGTGATCAATGAATACATCCTACCAAAGGCTTGCTTCTGGATAATTATGACATACAGAATCTACTTTCCTATCCATCTAGAAAAATTGTATGTCTTTGACTGGAAATCAAAATCCAAAATCACAAGGTAGCTAGAATCTCAACCATCAAGTCGAACATGCATTCTCGGGATTCAGCCATATGTCATACTCATGCTCTTTATTAACAGCGCTTTACGCATCACCAACATTCTGCAGTTTTCCAACTCATAGTTTCTTTGTCTACTCCTTCGGAGTGGAACTACAACCGTTTATATAGTCAGAACTCTTAGAATCTAGCGTAAAAATATCATATTACTAGATAGAAAAGTACAAATATATTATCCCAATTTATCCGAATTCCTTTGATCTACTAACCTAGTGCTCTGATACCTAATGTAACAACCTATACCTTAATTGGCCTAAATTTCAACAAATATCGAAACCCAAGTCCATCAGAGCATAGATGTTGTATTTGGTACTTGCAAATAAGCCTGGGGATTATCAAAGATTGATAGAAATCTAACTCACAGCGGAATCAATAATAGGATAAGAGTACTAATTGTGACTGTTATCTTAGAATTAATGGTATTCCTTGGATGGCAGATTTTCACATCAGCATCAAGCATGAGAGAAAGAAGACTCTCTAACAACAAAGCGCATCCAGTTCCAGCGACCTATTCCTCTAAATCTATCATATGGGTTGTAATAAGGTTGGGGTTAGAACAACATTCTAGGGACTGGAAGAATATAAACTATCCATAACATAAACTTATACTGATAGGTTTCCACTTAATTGTTATGTCCGTAATGGTTAGCAATTCTAATCTAACCTTGCCTTGTACACAATATTACTTACTTACCCCTTTTCAATGTATGAAATAAAAATGAAGCCATATCAACCACCCAATACTTCCAAACTCATTAGCTACTTAGTACTTCTACTTGTGAAGCAGGCTTCTATAATACTTTTAAAAGAGAAATAGGAAGATGAGTTATTTATGACCTTCACTGAGGTAGGCCCATCATTTAAGACCTATTCTCAAGGTGATTTCCTATCAATGTTGTCAATGGTCGGTAGGTCCTAGCTACAAGACCTCGAACCACTATTTAAGGCTTGCGACATTTAATGTCCAACTATTACTGTGTCTATCACCGATAAAATCATAGTCATGTAATAAACAGTACCCAAGTCACTTAATACCTTTTCTTAAAAAGTAGGCAAACTTTGGTCATTAAAACATTAACTACGGTAGACCCCATCATTTAAGGCCTATCCTCAATGCATGCTCCTAAGTGGTACAATTGTTTTTACTCTTTAGCAATGTAAACAACTATGCCCAAGCCACTTAATACTTCCCAATGGGAAATAGGTAGACAACGTCATTTAAGACCTACTTCCAGAAGTGTGCTCCTCAATGGTACTATCTAGCTGTCATTATTTGGAAATATCATTGGATTACTTAATATTTATTTTATAGGAAACATGATGAATTTAGAGTCACTTAAGACCCTAAACCTCAAGCGAACCCTTCCTAAGATATCCACTCTCACTCTTTAATTATCAATATGACATCTCATTAGGATACTTTTTTGGCAGGGAGGCAGACTCTTCAGCCACTTAAGACCTCAACAATGAACTAAACCCTTTTTAGAGACATCCTTATTTATTTATTACTAGGTTGTTTAATACATGCATTTAGGAGAGAAGGAGACCCTTCTATGACGCCCCACCTCTATACTCACACTAGCCAAGGACACTACTGGGTAATGTCATCGACTAGCGTGAAGAATAAGGCCGTTGAGGAGTGACCATCTGTGTAATTGCTTTGTGCGAGTACCGATATGTCGGATAGTATAACATGCATTTCATTTCAAGAGGAAATCCGACATATCAAATACAAACTCAGAGCTACTACATTGTGGCTGGGTGATCTTCGAAAACAAATATAAATTAAACATAACACAAATCAGTCACAAAAATTCATATCACTAAGGCGGAAACAGAAATGAATACATCACATAGAAGTGTACATCAAAGTAGTAGTCATACAAGATCAACTACATCACAAAAGAATATGTATACATCAAGAAGTCTCTATCTCGAATGTAACAAGCAAAAACTACTAATCTAAAGTAGTTAGCCAAAAATCAGATGAAGGACCATGATAAGAAGTCAAGCAAAAGCACCTGAAATACTAAGTAAAGGGCCGTACTTGTTAGAAAACATATCTAACATCAAAGTTGTAACACATGAAATAAGCTTTCCAGAACATCCAAGAAATCGAAATTTCATTAAGAATTGAGAAAGTTATGGTCAAATTACTAAGTTGCATTTTTGATAGAACCGAGCCACTTTTACTTACAACTATCATCTCTTCAAGAATAACATGAATACTAGAAATTTAATTAGGTTTTCTCACCTTAAACTTGTGTATTTGCCTTGACTCTTTTTCCTTGGCTTTCTCCAAGCTTTTTCACTTTATCTTACTTTTGTTTTTGTTCTGTGAAAGAAAGAAAAATAAGTGAACATTTCCACCCTTTACATAGTAATTTTCAAGGCTAGTTTGGTAATTTTAGTTTTGGACACTTGTCTACTTCTCTTTGCAAAAGTTTTAGAATGTTGACACATGTCTACTTAGGTATCTTAAAATGTTTCTACACATGGACACCTAATGGGGTTATGTGTCATAATTCTATTTCATCTTAAGATAGGTGTATGGTTCATATTATGCCACTTGTCTTCACCATGTCATGCAACTTATCCTATACTTATAAATGTATACATACTTATACCTTTTGTATTATTTAAAAGCATACATAAATATAAATAAAATAGAGATGGTGTAGATAGTATATTTTAAACTATCGATTTAAACGATATATTATTAAAACTGAATAAATCATCTTTAAATTAAATTCCAACCATTCTATTATCTTCGGTCCTATCATTATAAATTTTATAAGCCTTCAAATTGTTATTAACAGGTTTAAAATTCCATATTCAATAATTTACCCAATTTCAAATTATATAACTCAATAATGTAATTATCAAGTAAATATAAATATTCGGGTGTCAAGTTTACAATTAACTTTTAAATATTTAAAATCAATTTATTATTCCAATTTAAACTGTTAAAAATATCGGGTCGTCACATTCCTCCCCCCTTAAAAGAATTTCGTCCCCGAAATTTATAGTTAGGATGAATGGTTCAAAACCCGTTTACTTTTCCCAAAACCCACAATTCAACATTCTACCAATTATCTTTTATTAAACACATTTAACCTTAACCAACTTCCTAAAACCTTCTATAGTTTTCACGCAATACCCTTTTGCCTAATCCTTTAAATTTCAATTTAAAACCAATTTTGAGTTATCGAAATTTTCTCAAAAAAATTTCTAACTCTATAAATTTCCGAAAAAGTTTGCCAGCGTCTCCTTTGCGCGGCTAGCTTGGTACTACTACAAAAGGCCTCTACGGGCTTCCAAATTCTAAAAGAAAACAAAACGCCAAGTGGCTAGATCAAAAACCCAATCCAATTTCATACAGAAATTTATATACATACCTTTTTGTCTAGCAATTCACATTTATCTTTTGGAATCAAATCCAATTTCTTTTCCCTTTAATACCTGCATATCTTACTTAGCAACAATATTCAATCGCAACCTTTCAAATTATTTTATACAACTCTTTACAGAAGTTTTCACATCTACTTCTATGCAAATTAGTTTTCCCCGTTTTCATATGAATTCAATTTATTTTCAATTTTGAATATTAGATTTTAACTTCCATTTATAACCGATTCATTTTAGTTTCATCTACAAATTTATTTTAATTTCCAATTTGTGATCGTTTCGTCGCTAACGAAAAATTTTCAAAAATTTTCTTGCTCCCAAAATTTTCGGAAAATTTTGGCGGAGTCTCCTTTGTACGGAGGAGCTTTTGCAATTTGACAATAGATATAAATATGTATACATCAACCCACACGGTCGGAAAAAACAAAAACAATTCATATTTCCTATTTTTTGCGTAGACGTACCTTTATTTAGCATTTTAAGCAAGCAGCTTATAAATTTAAGCAATTAGCGCAATCCAAACCAACCAAACAGTCTTCAAGTACCTGCACTATCTCAATTTAAATATGTAAGTGCCACATATAGAAATTCTATTAGCATTTCACTTACTTTTAAAGGCTAAACACAAGCATTTCAAAAGCAACAAACACTAAACGCTTACCATAAGCGATTTATATAATTTAAAGTTAATCCATTTGCTTCCAACCAAATTTATATGCCATTACATTCAATTTTAATGGTTTACAATGCAATTGCTTGCATTCAATTTATTTTTAAGCAAAACAAACTCCTATTCATATCAATTGATTCAAAAAGCAATTATATTTGCTTCCACTAATTCATTGAATTTAATTAAATCTCGTTTACGTTAAACGATAATCATTTCTACGCAATTTGATAATATCCATGTGAATATATAATTACTTAAGTTTTATAACCAATTAAAATTGATTCCAACTCAATTTTATTTAATTCAATTCCTTTTTAATTTATTCACCATCATTTTATTTAGCTGGACACATTCCATGCTTGTGTACTACTAACCATTCCTAAATTAATTTAAGCCGAGCTTTTATTTAATGGCTTTTACCCTTATTCGAAGGCAAGCTTCCATAAATTTAAACTTAAGTTACTTTACTTTAATTTATTTCAACATCAAACTTAAGTTTACTTCTATTTGATTCTCATTTAATCAAATTCCATTAAACTCAGTTAGCCCACCATTTCATTTTAATTCACCTCCATAATTTATCAAAATAATATCCAAGCGTATACTTAACTCATTTATACTTCAAATCAATATGCCACCGAACTTAAGTTCAGTCTGATAATCCAATTTCAATCACAACCTTGATTTAGTTTTTTTTTTTTCAATCAGACTTCGTCCATTTATTATTTAATTCCATTAACTCATTTTATATTTCACTTTCTTAATTCATTTGGGAATTTATTTTATTTATACAAAGCCATTCTCAATTTACTTACAACTTTCGTTAAATATTATTCATATCACGTTTGAATTTTATTTGTAATTCAAACCATCACTTTTCCAATCCAACTCTATTTTATTTCTACAACATCTCTTCTTATTTAATTCATTATCAAATCCAAGTCGAATTCTATTGACAAATTCGAATTCATTTCCAAACTCCATTATTAATTTACAATCCATTTGTTTAATCGAGTTAAATTTTATTAACATACTTTATCAAATAATTATTTATTAGCTTACTTCCAGCTTTTATTACAAAGAAAATTACTCCATTAAATTTTCCTGAGTTCAAAGTTATTTTTATAATTCCAGTTTGGAGTTTCCCTTTTATTTTTCCCAAAATTTCAACACTTCTATTTTAAAAATTTAGAAATGCTTTTAAACCTACCTCATATTGTTAAAACAGCTTTTATAAAAATATTTCTTATAAGTTGATGTCTCATCCAGTCTATCCTTGTTCTCACAGAAATTCAGTCATACGTTGATCAGGCATAGGACTGAAAATCAATAAGTACTTGGTAAACCCGTTTGCAACATCCAGTGAAAATACTTGGAAAATAATTTTATTGAAAATATAGGAAACAGTTTTTGAAAATAGAGGAAATATCTTTGGTGACAATGCTCTGAAAATCATCACCCCCATCCATGGTCACAGTTACATTCCAGGGTTACGTTGCCGTCACAGCAAAAGTCCATGCAACTGCAGGCTCTCCGCGGCCTCTCGATTACGCCATGGAACCCACACAACAGATCACAGTTACATCCAGGGTTACGTTGCCGTCACAGCAAAAGTCCATGTAACTGTAGGCTCTCAGCGGCCTCTGATTTTCGCTGTCGAAATGAAACCTCTCCACTCTTACATAGGTCGCAGTCTGCCGATATAAAATAAAACACGGACTGTTGGCTCTCAGCAGCACACACGACTTTCGCTATGTTATACCATAGGTCGCAGTTACATCCTGGGTTACGTTGCCATCGCAGCAAAAGTCCATGTAACAGTTGGCTCTCAGTGGCACACACGACTTACACTATGGTATACTCAACTGATAATCCTCAGGAACTAGTTTTGTCCGGACTCCTCACAGGATCAACTTTAGAACCCCCCCTTGGGGCTCAAGGCAGCACCACCCGGTGGCACTCCTGAGAATTTCATTCCAAGGGAGCGCCTTTTTCCCCAGAGCCATCATCAAAACACTTTATACTATATACATATAGTATCTTTCAAATCATACACCTAGTATGAATTTTTATCAAAGCTCCTTTACGCAAAATCGATTATCCCAAAATCGATAATTCCCAAAATAGGCTTTCCAAATTCCATATAATGATTTTACCCAAAAATCAAAAGCCTTTCCAAATCCAAAGGTTCCCGAAACCCTTTCCAAAATCCTCATAAGATCCTTTATATATAAACATATATATATAATTTTTTAAAACTTTGGATCACTTTAAACTCGTATAAAATTCCTTTTATACTTCAAACACTTCCAAAATCCTTTTTCTTCCAACAATAGATTCAACAAGGGGAGAATATATAACAAAGATATAACTTTGTTTACCCAAAATCAAATATTCAAATTTGATTACTCTTTCCAATATCAATTTCCTTTCTATTCACATTCACTTAATATTTCATTCACTTATTCACATTTGCCTTAATCCCTATTTGGATTATTACCTCAATTCTTATCCTAGTTGGGTATTTAATCAATAACAGTTTGAACTCCGACCAGTTTATATTTAGAAAACAGCTTAAAAATTTGAAAATAGTGAAGTAGTTGAAAAGTAATTATTAATTTACAAAATATCTATAAAATAGTTGGAAAATAGCTAAGTAGTTATTGAAATCTTAGATAATTGCAAAATAGTTGTAAAATAATAATTAATTCGTAACTTAGTTGAAAAAATAGTAACTAATTTAGAAAATAGTTGAAAAATGGTTAAATAGGTGCAAAAATAATTGTAAAACAAGTATAAAATAATTTGGCTTTAAGAAAGAAGGGTTATATATATTTAATAACTTGGAAAAATAAGTTTATATTAAAACAATTTATATTGAAAACAATCCAGAGTCAAAACTGTTCACTGCCCCAACATTTCAATTTAAATTTCCACTCCCATTTAAATTGACCCAATTCCAAATTGAATAATTTTCAATTTCCATTGAAATTGATTTAATCCCAATTCAAGTTGAATTGATTCTCAATTTCCTTCCAACTTCAAATCAAATTCCGTTTGATCTTTAAACTTGTACAACTTTAATTACAATTTCTATCTTACAATTTCTATTTATAATCAATTACATTCACATTTTGCTTTTAACTCGGAATTATACATTTTATTTAGCCAATATATTATTCCATAAACATTTTAAATCAAGATTCCAGAGTTTAAACAAATTTTCAAGATTTCAATATTACCTTAGAATTCAACTATATCCAAAATTCTTTGGCAAATTCAATTATCCTTTTGAATTTCAAAACCAAACCCAATTCACAAACAACTCCAATTTGAAACCATTTGGTAACAATTTCTCTTCTAGAAATTCGAAAATGAACATCGATAATGCTGCAGTTATCGCCGACGTTATTTTCTAGTGACCGAAAGAGTTCAATGCTTTTATCTCTTTAAAAATATTTCCAAATATTTTTAATTTCAAATCTCTCAGATTTCAAATTCAACACACAAAACATATTTTTGAAATAATATTATTATTTTTCCAAAACCTTTGGAAACCACTTCCAAATCCAAAGGAATTTTAAATTTTCCCAAAAATTCCAAATTCCCAATCCATCCAATTCATATTTAAACATTACTCTGGAATTTTATTTCAAATTATAATCTCATTTATTCTGAAGTTTATTTCAATTTATAAATTACATTCACAATCTGTAATTCAAATTCCATTTTGTCATATAAGTTTATTCTTCAACTTTGGTTATAAGTTTCAATTTGGTCGTATTTTATATTACTTCTTAACTTAATTCCAATAACATAACAACCAATCACCTAAATATTCATTAGAAGGGAATAGTGCTTTATATATAAAATATATCCTTATGTAAATTCATTTAAAATCTTCATAAGAAAATAACAAGTACGCCCTCATATATATACACTCAACTCATTCTAGAGTACTACGGACTCTATTCAATGAGTAATCCCCACCAGAGCCAAGGTTCTAGCTTAACGTTCAGCTCTGATACCAACTGTAAAGACCCGAAATTTTCGAAGCCGAAAATTCCAGATAGTTATGAAAAAGAAGAAAGAGATAGAAGAAGAAGAAGAAGAGAAACACCAAACATCTCACATTCGCAGCGGATAAAATATAATAAATAATAAATGTCTACAAAAGAAAACTATATTTGTTGATTACATTTAATATACATCAGAGTTCCACACATATACAGTCACTGAATAAATACAAGTATCATGCCTCATATTAACGAATATATAAATATAGCGGAAATACTCTACTCGTTACTGCCATCCAGTTTGCCTCCTGAGCTCAAGAACGTCCCTACTTGAAAATCTGTAATACTCGGTCTGACCCGAGCATTACATTAAAGTAACACCCGGGTCAGGCTGGAAACCTGCGTGAGTAAACCCATCTAACATGTAATAACAAAGCATACAACTGAATTAAAACCCGGGTACTCATATCAATTCACAAAGCCACAATTTATTTTAGACATCACTTATTACACACATCAATTTCTAAGTACCAAACTTAGATAAAATAATCCAATTCACTTAAATCACTTCATTCTAGCCTATTTATTTCACAAATCAATTTATAAAATTCGAAGTGGTTTTGGGTATTTTCCAATACCCGACCCCGGTCTCTTCGAAACTCATATCATCAACCCAAGTTATCCAAATGAAATACACAACATTTCATATCCAAGATATCAACTCATTCAAAGCATCCAATACCATTCAACCAATCATAAGCAAAGCTTAATCACACAAATCAATTCAATTGATTCTAATTGAATTTTCGAACCTCAATCACTTAGATTCCTTCATTTACATTTATTAACTCCAAATCAATTTAATTAGTCAACCCATCATTATTCATCTTAACTTATCTACTTGGATTAAGTTTTCAGATTCATTAAATTATAATCACTTACATTGATTAAAAATTCTTGAATTAATCATGCTCATAAATTTACTAACCCTCCATAAATTTTGTTACACTAAGTAAACAAGTAATTAATCCTCAATTAAGTAATTACCAATAATTACCCCCTTTGATTTATGATAATAAGTAATTTTTCTTCGACTTCTTTTATTAGTAAATTCTATTAACTACATTGATTAATTACCTTAATCAATCATTGATTATTTCAAATTATTAATTACTCTAGAATTTAATTAACCTTCAATTGCTTATATTATATTAATTGTTCACAATCATTAACTACTCATCTTAATTAACTTCTTAGTTTCCACTAACAAACTCACTAAATTATCTATGGTCTTATACCGCATCCTCGATTAATCCTTCTGTGTGAAAATACTTATTTAAAGTAATTTACTTAGTATACTCAACCACCATGAAAAGAAATCCATCAAATTGTTTATCAAATCGATGATAAAAATCTAACAAGTACGGCCCTTTTCTTAGAAACAAACATGTTCATTTTGGGCAGAAATGTGACACGAGCTTGCACCTCAATTTCATATATATAGATGGCCGAATTTTAAAAAGTGATACAAATGAAAGTTATCACATTCTTCATGCATTTTTCAAAACTTTAAAAATTATAAGATTTGGATAAGAAAGGCAAAATTAATACACAAAATACTAGCTCAGGTTTGCACAAAACACTGAGTACTCTACAACAACAGGACAGCGAGTTTGCAAGAGGTTTTTCAACATTTTAATCAATGAATTTCAGAAAATGATACAAACAAAAGTTATAGGCCTTTCCGTTAGCTTTCCATAATGACCAGGATCATCGAATTTGGATCAAAGGTTCAAAAGTTATGACTATTTTACTAAAAACATTAAGCTTAGCCTGAACTTATGCATTTGTAGGATAGCGACCAACAATTGCAATTTTAGCATAGAAAACTCCGAATTCAGGCAAAATGAATAAATCAAAAGTTGCAGCTTAGTTTCTAATCTTTTCGAAACATTAAAAATTACCGAATTCCGATAAGATTTGTAGAAGTTATGGATAATACAATTCTGAGATTTGAATTTCATAACTTCTGTCATTTTGTCTCGGGACAGCGATAAACAATTATAATTTTGGCCAAGATAACATCGAAATTTTGGAAAACTCAAAACTTAAAAGTTTTTGAAAAAATTCTAAGCTTTCTGGTACATCTAAATTTATCGAAATCGGTTGAGTAACGAAGAAGTTATGACCAATTTAGTTTCAGCCTTAAGCACAGAGCTAATATTGGTTTTGCTCTCGGGATTACAGTAGAAAGATTCAATTTTGACATGGATAACATCCAAATTACAGAAAACACAAGTTGTAACACATGAAATAAGATTTCCAGAACATCCAAGAAATTGAAATTTCATTAAGAATTGAGAAAGTTATGGTCAAATTACTAAGCTGCGTGTTTGGTAGAACCGAGCCACTTTTACCTACAACTATCATCTCTTCAAGAATAACATGAATACTAGAAATTTAAATAGGTTTTCTCACCTTAAACTTGTGTATTTGCCTTGACTCTTTTTCCTTGTCTTTCTCCAAGCTTTTTCACTTTACCTTACTTTTGTTTTTGTTTTGTTAAAGAAAGAAAAATAAGTGAACATTTCCACCCTTTACATAGTAATTTTCAAGGCTAGTTTGGTAATTTTAGTTTTGGACACTTGTCTACTTCTCTTTGCACAAGATTTAGAATGTTGACACATGTCTACTTAGGTGTCTTAAGATGTTTCTACACATGGACACCTAATGAGGTTATGTGTCATAATTCTATTTCATCTTAAGATAGGTGTATGGTCCATATTATGCCACTTGTCTTCACCATGTCATGCCACTTATCCTATACTTATAAATGTATACATACTTATACCTTTTGTATTATTTAAAAGCATACATAAATATAAATAAAATAGAGATGGTGTAGATAGTATATTTTAAACTATCGATTTAAACGATATATTATTAAAACTGAATAAATCACCTTTAAATTAAATTCCAACCATTCTATTATCTTCGGTCCTATCATTATAAATTTTATAAGCCTTCAAATTGTTATTAACAGGTTTAAAATTCCATATTCAATAATTTACCAATTTCAAATTATATAACTCAATAATGTAATTATCAAGTAAATATAAATATTCGGGAGTCAAGTTTACAATTAACTTTTAAATATTTAAAATCAATTTATTATTCCAATTTAAACTGTTAAAAATATCGGGTCGTCACAGATAAATATTGAACAATCAAAGCAACGAATAGTAAAAAAAAATTATGCTCCTAACAATACATATGCAATGGACACTTCTTTCATTATATTTTTTTGTTCTGTTGTGATGTGAGTCTGTGCGAACACTAAGAATATTCTGAGTTAGAACCAGCCTTTTTTATCATTTTTTTGAAACCAAATAAATTAATAGGTGAAAAATGATTTACTTTCTGTGACAAAGATAAATTTGAAGAAAATGACTCATGTTCATGAAAGATGCTAGTTTTTAATGATTTTCCTTCTTGGTAGATAACTTGCATAAAATAGTGTATACTATTTATTAATTTTATTTATTTCTTTATAAAATAAATTAGCAACCATAAAGAACATATATGATGCGTATAAGGAAGAAGTGTTTCTGATGGTGCACCCAGTGTTATTTCATTTGGATTTGCACTAAATCGTTATGCAATAATGTTAGACGGCGAATTTTCTATCAATTAGAAAATTGCAAAAATATTATAATTGTTAAAACCCGTAAGCGCACGGCGTACAATTGCAGTACGTATGCAAGTACGGGCTGATCCGCAAGGAATGAATTAAATTTCAATAATACTCAATCAAATTAACTCAAAGTTTTGAAGTTTGTTTTAAATTAGATATTGTAGAGAATAAGCTAGAGCATAAATGATTAAAACTATGATATTAAAGAGCAATTTAGAGGAAAATCCGCTTTCAGTCATTCATATAAATCAACAATAAAATTTACTTGTAATCTCTCATTAAAATATTATGTAGAAATGAAATATGTGCTAATTATACGTATGATTTATTTGTGCTATTAATTAGCACAACTTAAATCATCAAACTCTAACACACCATTCACACCCACTTATCAAAATCTCATGATCATGAAATGAAATTAAAAATAAAATCTATTTTAAGCCCGATCTATTTAATATTAATTAGTAATATAGGTCATTAAATTTTGATTTTAGTTTGACTTTCATTATCAAAATCACTTAGGCAAATGATCAAATAGTTTATGTTTTAAATGGAGTTAAGTATAGCCTATTTGAGACGTCAACTTAGGCTATCAAAATTCAGTGAAAAAGAAACATAAACCACCATCGTAATATTTTCCATTAAGCACATATGAGAGATCAAAAATGAAATCATTATGTTAATTTAACATGTTTCATGGAGCTTCATTACCCCTAAATTGAAGGAGTTTAGCTACTCATACTTGAAAAAATGTTAACGTAAAATGATTTCAACATAAAAGAAAAATGAGAAGTGTTAATTAAACAAAAAAGAAACAAACTACTTGCATAAAATAAATCTAAACTAATTTCATAAATTAAAAGAGAGCATAAGATAATAAAAGAGCATAAATAGTAATTGCATGAAAGAAAAACAAGGCTAATAAGCCATGAAAGAAAATTTTAATTATCTTTAATTTTTACGCTACAATATTGCATGTAATGTAAGTTGACAACTACATGAGACATAAGGAGTATTTATACATGCTTAAAACCATAATTCATATTTAATGGGGCTACCTATAATACCCTTGAGAAAATGTAACCTCCAAGTAATAATTATGGAACTAATAAATCCCCATTAGCATGCCTTTAAGCTTCCGTTAACATATGCATGTGTGCTTTTAATTATGGACCAAATGGTAGTGGATATGTGGGCTCCTCCATGTAGCATGAATTCATTTATTTACATTCTCCATTTGTCTTCAACATATGCGCATGCATACATCCATGAAATCTCTTCATATTTGCACTTCATTTCCTAAAAATAAAAAAATGTGCAAATAAATTTTCTCAAATAAAATCATACATAGAATTACCATTTTACTCCCTAAATGTAGATGAATAAATTATGATTTGAAAAAAATTTAAATTTTGGTTCAAACATGTAAAATACCCTAATATGCTCATTGATTTAAATAAAAGTAGATTAAGTATCGAAATAAAATATGCACTTTTACGTACACACCAAATACGCCCACACTTATCTTTTTATTCGACCTCAAATAAATTAAAACTAAAATAAATCTGTTTTTGTAGGAAACACGATTGCATTGAGCGTATGCAACGAGCCATTAAACCTTTAGGTGTCCCTAGTAGGACAAGTTTGTCTCGTTAGGGTTATCAATGGATATTACCCTTAAAATCCAAATGCGATATGCAGATTATAATGCGACTACATGATGAAAATTTACAAAAATATTTACAAATGAAAAATTTTACTTTTAAATTGACATGAGTAAATTAAATATAAGTGTTGGTCTTTATCAAGAAATTGTGTCAAAATATCCAACAAAAATTAAGTTATCATCGTAATTAGACTCTAGTTTGGCTAGTGTAACGACCCACTTTTCCGTATAGTTTAAGCTGACAATGAACCATACATGTTCAACCCAAATTAAACGAATAGGCGGATAGTTAGGGAAAAGAAAGAAGAAAGAAGACATGAAGAAATCAAGCAATGTAGAATCTCACAGCGGAACGAATAATTTATAATACATAACAAGTCTTTACGCAAAAACAAAATTGTAATATATGTATATACAAACATCAATCAGAGTATACTAACCTATTCGGCTCGGATAGTTATAACAACCTATCCTCATAATTCGCTGATAAACACAATCATGCATGCAATATACTCATCTATGTGGATACGTCTCTGGGACTCCAGCTCCTCTCCTGAAGATCCAAATATCCAAGTAAACTTGGAAATATGCTCGGTCTGACCTGAGCATTATAGGAAAGCAATGCATGAGTCAGTCTAGTAAAATGAGCATGAGAACTTAAATCACAAGACATTTTATTTACTATAAATTTGAAAATCCTTTAAAATCAAAGGCATCTCGTAAGACCACGCCACACATAAACATGGACGGGTTTTTACCATACAATGACAAAAATCTTTATATTAGAAAATCTAGTGATATTATAATAATGTCTAAGGGAGAGAATAATAATTATCAAGTAGCTATGATGCTCGTAAGTGTACAACACAACAATACTAGGTATATGATCGAATCGATAAGGTAGGTTTGCTAATTATGTTGGATTTCCATAAAGGTACTCTCGGTACTTCGAGGAATTATCCTCCTGCACAAGGATCAAAGATATCTTTCTGAAGAAGCATACATCCCTAGTGATGTACCATAGGAAAAACATGACTGGTCTCGCTAAGACCGAATGCATAGCCCCGTGCATGCATAACAATTGTAAGTGTCTTCTAGGAGGAGCCGACTACACTCTATAGGTTGCCAACCCTACTGGCCATGCCTCCTATCTTTGGTTTGAGTCATTCCCGCTGACGAGGCTATGTTCGACATTCCAGCTTACGCAACATCACTAAATAGATCACAGAATCCCACATGGATTCCAATACCCCAACGGGTCTCGGAATCACACATAGATTCCCACATCTCAGTTTGATCTTGGAATCACACTAGATTCCCGTACCCTAACGGGTCTCGGAATCACACATGGATACCAAAATCTCAATATATCACGAATCTCCTTTGCAGAACCATACATGGCTTTTGGAGTGGTTAAGGGTTCGAGTCATCTCTTATGAGTACACTCTTACATTTCCTGGGTGCTCCATAAAACCAAACGTCGATTTTCGGAATGCTCATTACCGGTTCTTTAGGAAATAGTCAAACAGTACATAAGAGCAAGGATCACCCCGCAACCGTTTAAGTGGATGGATCTCCTTATCATTTGTCCTATAAGAACGAAACGAGTTTATACATACAGTATAGCACCATTGATGGTAACTGTACTATATAAGCCCTATGTTTACTCTAGATATTTCCAAAGTTAAAATCCTTCGGCGTTAAGTAGGGAATATTTCCCTGCCACTAAAATTAAGAAGAATTACATATTAAGCCAAGATTTGATAGTCGGTTATTTAACTATTAAATAAACAAACATTCTAAACAAAGATTATATTTCCCATGGAAATCACTAAGCCTCTTAATTAATCTTTCATTAATTTAAATCGCATGTCAAATACTTGGAAAATCACTTCCATATACTTATCTCAACAGGGTAAGTATATTCACAAACCATTTCACCTTTCAAAAACTTGGAAACTTTTCCATATACTTATATAGTGATATAAGTATATTCACCAAACACTTAGAAATATTTCCTATTTCGAAATCATATTTAAATGTTCAAATCCAAATGTCATCTAAAACGGAGAAACCCAAAACACCAATCTCTTTATAAAACATTCTTCTTAAATTGCAAACCCCGTTTATAAACTTCTCCTTCTCAGATTCTCTAAAACTCATTTATAATTTCTTTTATAACTATCCAAAGCCATTTATAAAACTCTTCCCATATTTAAACAACTTAATTCAAATAACTCCTTGAGTCATTAAGGTTCCTTTGACAAACCATACCTTATTTAAAATAGCTTAAAATAATAAGTTACTATTTAAACGTCCTTCTTTCTCCTTTAATTAAAATCTTATGAATAATATTTTTAAATAAATCTTAAAAACTATTATTGTATTAAAAAATAACTTCAAAACAGTATTAAGTTAAAAAAATAAATTAACTTTAAACAGATAATTTACTAACTTTAAACTAATATTAATATGATAATTAATTATCCTTTTAAATATAATTAGATAATCCAAATCAATAATTAATTTTAGTTAAAAATTAAAGTATAGATGATCATTTTTAATAAATAATTAAAATGTTTTAAACTATAACGAAATAACTTTTAAATAGTAATTAAACATTTTTAAATAGCATTAAGGAATAATTTTTAATATCCATATTAATAAAATAATTTACTTTAAATTGTTATTAAAAAAATTTAAATTGTCTTTAAAATGTTGTTATTGATAAGTTATTACCCTTTTGAAATCTTATCACTAAATAAAAATAATTATCTTTAAATCGTAAAATAAGAATTATTATTCTTAAAATAATTTTCAGTAATAATTTTTTCGAATTTTGAAGGAGGCTTAACGATCACCATGGTATTTATGCAGTTACATATTATTCGATTAACTTTTCAAGTTAACAACAGGTATTTACATAATCAACGACTACATAAATAAGTTCAACACTTAACTATCATTGGTTAAAATATCACTTATTCAAAGTAGGATATCAATTAACGATACATAATCGAATGTCCAAATCTATAAAATAGCAAAACGGCGATCCATTCAGCTAATTTAATGTCAAATTTATTTAATTAGCGAGATGGTATTTTATTCTGCAAACAAGGGTCCAATTAAAATTATCAATCTAATTTAACTCGACAGTAATTTATTTGGCCAAATAAAAATCAATATATAAAGTATATAAATTTAAACGATGTTATTATTTAAAATAACGTAATTTAAATTCTGTCAATTTTAATATGTCATATTTTTTTTACATGTCCAAAGCTATCATCAAGTTACACTATAATGTTGTACTAGTAAAACACAAAACTTCGTAGGTCAAACAGATTTCAGACGGGTGAGATATGAATTTTTAAAGTTTACTAACTTAATATACATATATATAATCAAATAAAACAATAAGTTTCCTTACCCCCAAAACAAAACGGTCCAAGCCAATATCCAATGTCTAAACCCGACCCTCAAGCTATAGTTGCATATTCCTCTTTCCTATATTCCCAAATTTGAACTCCTGAACCACCCATGCAGGGTGCATGTGCACCTCTACTCCATCCTCCCATCATTAAAATCAAGGCCACCAACACGTCCCAAATTCCGAGCTCGACCCAGTGACATCCTCACCATTTCCTTCGGCTGTCCCTAACTGATTCCGAGCATCTGCTCCAACTTCCCCTGCCTAGATCACAAATCACCTCGGTCACACTAGTCCCTCCGACCACCACCAATCAACGTCTCTTCACGACATGAGTCCCTTACCATGCTCATAATCACCTCCAACACTATGCTACTCATCGCGATCGAAGAGCCTTCTTCAATGACGTAAATGTCACGATCCACCTCTTGAAGCTTACCCTTCCATATCAATGCCACGAACTCGCCTTTCCAAGAGAAAGACCCTGCTGCAAACTCCATGCCCTCTAGTTGCCTAAATATCCCAAAATCAACAGCCTAAGCCCACTGCCCTAATGTTGATCCACCCCAAATGATCTCGCAACCAACATGGAACCCACTATCATATAAACCTTCCCAACACAAACCCAGAGAAATTAACTTTACAATTATTAGTTAATAAATGAAATAGATTTTTAATTTTAACATGGATTCCATTTTCGTTCTTACTGTAAATGGAAAAAAACATGAGGGATTACAAAAAGAGTGTGAAGGTTGACAATGAAGGGGTGAGTCGGCTACACTTATAACAAAAATCAAAACCCCTCCTTTCATTCACATTTTCCAAAAAGAAAATTCCTATCAAATCCACACCAAAATATCTAACCATGTCCATTAAGTACCAACCATATCAATTCAAGTTGAGACATGAAATTTGAATTTGTTTTTAATAGATTAGAAAAGAATTATTTGTGGTACTCCACATACAAATACACTTTCATGTACAGACCATGACTGAGAGAAATAAAAATACGATCGCACACAACAGTATGATACGATTCCAAAACAGTTATAAATATGTTGATTATCAAGTTCTATTAAATTTCAAAAATGCCAACGTTTGCCGTAAAATACATCAAATGAGAATTTGTTTGTTTTCCAAATTAGAAATTATGGAAAAATTCTAAAAATTAAATTAAAAATACGTCATCAGAAACCAAATCTCAGCTTGAAACGGATAATTTGTCATAATTTATATCCAAAGCCGAATATTTAAAATAAATTAAATATTCAAATTCGAAGACCTAAAAATATGGGTCGTTAAGCTCTCCCCTCCTATAAAGAATTTTGTCCTCGAAATTCTAGCCAAGATCACTTAATCTATTCATAAGCCCATAGGATGTTCGTAGATCATTCATATACAGAATTGGAGTCGATCATCACTCGAATACATGATTCCACCTCCAGACCAGTATCGTTCACTCGATTTACTAGTGTGGACCCTAATCAGGCTCCCTGATTAGGAATATTTGATGTCCTTACATAGCTGTAGCTATGATAGAAACCTTGTTTCCATATCAAAAACCCTCATCAAGTGCTCGCTGTCAAAATCGAGTAATAGATCCTTACTTGGAACGGTTTAAAATAATTCAAAGCCTTGTACCCAAATATTAGATCAAGACTATATGGGAAGAGAAATGATCTATGTCCACTTTCGCACTTATTTAATTTGTAATTTCTAATACTAATTCTATTCTCATTAAATATTTATGGAAAAACATTTTCATAAAACAAAGCTTAAGTTGAAAAATTATATAATTATTTAACACGCCCTAAGGGTATACCGAACTATTAGATTTAAATCCTCATCTTGAATTCACTTAAGAATTTTAAACACCCGATTTTCATTCAAAACACTTTTTGCAATGATACCTTATATTTTGGAGACTTAAGAGTCAAATACTTGGGTTTTTTTCAAAAACCCTTTAAATTATATTTTAATCCATAACAAATAGACTAACCCCAAAAGTATACCAAGGAACCGGGTCTACCAAATAGTATCATATACTTCTTTGCAAGAAGAATAATGCTCAAGAGAAACATTTACCATCTAAATATGTTTCTTACCCTTTTTTAGTTATTTTTGAGCCACTCGAACTAGTTAACTTAAAAACACTATTTCAAATCTTCAAAATCCTACCCTTGAAAAAATATCAAATATAATTCCAAATAAACGGTTTTAACAAACTATCCATTTCAACCTACTTTGGATTTGTCCTGATTCAAACTAGTCCCAACCGTACAATGACAAAGAGGATAATTTACTAAGTGCACAATACTGTTCGCCTTAGTAAAACATCCGATCGTCACTTAGAAAATTATTCTAATCATCACAAAACAAATCAGTGCTCATTCTCTAAACCAAAATTAAAAGAAATACCCATCTTTCTATAAAATTCCTTTTTAGAGGTATTTAAACTTGAATATATTTTTAAGCAATTACTTTCAAAATATTGATACACCAAAAACCCTTTTAAGAAAACCATTATTATCATTTTCAAAGTCATTTATACTCTAATAGTATCTCAAATAAAATTATTATTTCCTTTCACCAAAATCATTTGAAATAATAATATTCACATTTACTTTATAGTAAATCAAACCATACCTTTGGAATCAAATCAAAGTTTATTTTATCAAAACAGTTGTATAGCAAGGTCCTAATGGTAAAAATTCCCTACTAAGAAACTCAAAAATATTCTCAACTACTATTATTAACCCTTTAAACCTCAAAAACCATTTTGCCAAAATCACCATGATTTAAACTCTCGAGTTCCTTTTATTTATAAGGCATGTTTTAATAAATCAAATTTGCAAAATTTATTCTCTTAAAGGAAATCATTCTCAAATATTTAGTGCAAAAATATTCTTCCTTTCTTTATATAAATCATTCTTCAAGCATTATTTTGGAAATGTTTAAACATTCTTTTTAATAAACTTCTCTTATAAGACGCCAATTAACTAAAACCAACTTTTATATTCAATAATTTCTAAAATATTATTCCAAAGTAGTCCCAATTTCTTTTTAGTAAACAACATTTATTTAAACTTAATCAAATCGATTCTTATATTTCTAAAATATTCTTTCCATAATATTCAAAATTTTCTTTCTAATCAAGCACCCTTAGAGATCAAATTATATCCCAATATTATCAACGAACGCCTTATAATCAAATTGTGAAGCTTAATTCATAAGGTATTCATTTCAATGTTCCCAAAATTCTATTTGTCCAATCAAGATTTCAAAACGTAGGATTCAAGGTAGATTAATGAAAAATGGTCAACCCTTAGAAATGGACGAGCATGACCAGTCGAATCCTAGATGATAATGATGGAATACTATCAGTTCCTAACAATCAGGCACAACCAAGAATAACTATTGAAATTTTCTCTTTATGTATAAAATATATTTCTAGGTAAAATTATTTCATTTACCCATTTTAAAACAATACTATGGCAATTGGTCTTGTTCGAGCGTTTAGGAAATACCCATCGATAACGTTAGACAAACGCATCGACCAGAATTCTTAAGCCACTCAACATATCAAATAACATAATACAAAATATTGTTTTATAAAAATAACAAATACGCTCTCATATAATACACTCAAACTCATTCTAGGGTGTCGCTTAGCTTATCTCTGATGTAACGACCCGTAAATTTTCGATAATTAAATTTGTTTATGTAATAATATTTTATGAGTTAATATTGAAAGAAATAAAATTTGAAATTTAATAATGGAATAATAACTAAATTTAAATGAAACCATGTTAATTCAAGTTCATTTTTAACAATCTTAATGAAGCTCCAATTCATTGTAATTAAAAATGCTATGCTTGGTTATAAAATTTAATATAAGAAACAAATGGAAATATTTAATTATTGTATAAAATAGATAGTTAATGGTAATTGAATAAGATCAGTATTGTGTAGGGAATTAAAATATTTGTTGTATTAATGTGTGCATTGATTTTTAGTGGGATGTAAAAGGAAATTAATAATTTAAATGTTGACTTATTAATAAAATAATATGTAATGGATGGAAATGGAAAAAATGTATTGTAATGCGAGTTGTTGTAATAATTGTTTGTAAAAAATAAACTTACAAATGTGATAAAATTTATAGTGGTGACAACTATTGTTCATTACCAATGTATTTAATCAATAGCAATTAAATGTAATTAAACATCACCTTATGTAAGTTAAGATAGTAACTGAAAATTTTGAATGTAATAAAATCAATAGAAATGTTAATTATATGCATAAGGTGGTAATTGATTTAACAAAAGATCGAAACCAAGATAAATAAATGAATTGGGATATTAAATGTGTATAAGTGACAAAATTTCAGCATAATGGAAATAATATAGTTAACACAAATAAAAGATGAAATTAGAGCTATATAGCTGATTGGAGCCTTTGTTGTAATTAATGAACTTTTAAATGTAATTAAAAGTTAAGGGTAACAATGGTTATAAGTTACCTATTTATTTAGTTCATAAAATTTAATTTGAAATCAATTGCAGTTAATTTACTTAAGTAGTGCAATTAATGTAGATTAAATTGGTAATCGGAGAATGTTAATTCAATAGGATGTAATCAATGAAAATTTTAATAATATGATGAATATTGATTTGAATAAAAAGAATGGAAATCATGTTTGATCAATTTATTGAAGTTTATATTATAATAAATGGATATATTGCAATTGAACGTAAATAAATGTTACATTAATGTGGAATAAGACAATAATTGTAGCGTGAACATAATAACAGATATAGAAATGTAAACTTTATTTACAAGGCAATGATTTATGAAATAAAAGATAGAAACCTATGTTAATAATTTCATAAGGTATTGTTGATTTAATAGTAGGAGTGTAAATCAAAATAAAAGAATAAAAATGAATCAGTTTAGCAAAGGAGTAAACATACGTTTATTAATTGGAAATGTTTGGTAGCTGAAAGATTGATTGTAGAGACGAGAAACCATTATTTAGTAAGAAATGTATATTTACTGTTTGTATCCAATAGTGTATAAATATGTTTAAATTGCTATTAGATACGAAATAATTGTTTTACTTCTCATTACATTCATTTAGTCCATTTTGAACTTAATCAGCTGAAATTAATGTAATTGAAAATTTTCAATTAATAGGAGAGAGAATACTAATTGTAAATTAATAGGTGCAATTAAAAGCAGCTTATGTTTAGTGGAAATATAATGAAAGTTTCATTTAATGAAAAGAACATTTACATCAAATAAAATGAATGTTTCATTTATGAATGTAGGTTTATGTAACGACCCAGAATTTCTATCAATTGAAATTCGTATATTTAATTGATTTTAAATATTTATAAGTAAAATTTATAAGTCGAATAAATTAAATTTCGAATATCTGGATTTAATTAGATAATTAAATCGATAATTTAATATGTTAAATTACAGAAATAATTGGAATTTGGGTTTAAATGTGATTAAAATTGATTCGTAAAGTTATATTATATCATATTGGAGTTAGAATGATGTTGTAGAACTTTTAAAATTGAATTTAAAGTTGATTTGTGAAAATTGAATATTTTAATATTTAATTGACGAGTAAAAATAACCATTTTTCAAACAGTCTCGGATATCGACGAAACTAGTTTCATCGGATCTGTAATGTTAAATTATTGTAAGATTTCAAATTTTGTGTGAATTGGATTTACGGTTTGGCCGGGGCAAGCCAAAACGCATAGAAATTCGTTTAAATCGATTTAATTTAAATTTGATCGTTTATTTCCGTAACTCACACATGTGATCGAATTAGCCTCCGAAACCTATTCTATTGTGTCCGGAACGCAGGATAAACCCTAGAAAATGCCAGCCAGCACGCTTCATTTGGAGTTCGGAAAATTCCGGATGAATAGTAAATTGAGAATTTTTCTATAAAAGGACCCCCATTCTTCAATTTTGCAATAAACCCTAACCCTATCAGCCCTAGCCGCCATTTTTCTATCTATGGCCAGAATTTAATCTCGTTCTTCCCTTAAATCTCCAAATCTACAAACAATTAGCAAAAGTCTTCAACTACAAACTTCTAGAGGACGATGAGAGCTTCAAATCCATACGGAGATGATCGTCAATGGAGAAACGTGGAGGGAGTTGCAAGGCCGCGTTCGTGCTCGTTCTAGGCATGTTTTTTGAGATGAAATGGCAGCCGAGCTTGGCCATGCTTTGGGCGAGTAGGGAGTCGAGCACGTGCTTTCTGGTGGTGGTCGTTGATCGTTGCATAGTCGTCGTATGGAGGCTCGATAAATGGATGATGTTTGCGGCTATGGGTAGGTTGGAACGTGATTTTCACATAAAGGAGGAAGAAGGTGATTCACGGCCTTGATTTCCTAATGCAGAAACGAACGGTCCTGATTCAATTAGGTTAAAATTTAAAATAAAAATTGTAAATGTTGATTATATTATAATTGTACAAACTTTAAAATGCTGTAACTCTTTCATACGAGGTCCGTTTTGGACGAAACGAATTGCGTTGGCTTCGTTTTGTCGAACACTACGCGATGGAGCTGGATTGGAATCGTTTAGAGCTAGTGAAAATTTTGGGTAAAATTAAACGCACGTTTAATTTTATTCGAAATAAAATGCTACAACTGTTATCAGAAACTCAAGGTGAGAACTTCTCACTCAATCGAATTGTTTCGATTTAAATTTTAAATAGTTATATTTAAAATTGCTTGAATGTATCTGTACTCTCTTCTTCTCAAATTTTCTCCATGGCCAACTCTACACACTATCTCATCGCAACTATCATCGAAGGCTTCTGGTCCATAGAATCCCTACATCTGGCCCTTTCGCTGAACTTTAACCACCGCGAATGGCCAATCTGGATTTTTTCCAAAAACAGTTTCATAGTTTGTTGTCCCTCCATCGCCATCCTGGAGCAGGCCCTTCAGAAGAGAACGCTATCAAAGCCTGGTAGCTCGATCCTTCTACAGCAATGGTCTGAATTTGAGCCCCAAACAGTTGCTCTCGAACCTGCTATTTGGGCTCGAGTGCATGGCTTCCCAGAATTCCTCGGAAACAATTCACAGGAAGTAGGGAGCGCTCTTAGCCCCTTAGGCCGGTTCATTGCTTTCGACGACTGCGTTTGGGCCAATTTCGATCACCGGTACTTATATGTCAAAATGCAATTTTACACGGGAGTGAGCTCTCCTAGTTCCTTTGTAGCACGCTTAAATAATGAAGACCACCTTCTCACTGTAGAAAAATGGGAACATGCCCACCCTACCCACAGGCCAGAAACCATGTTCCTAGGTGTTGACTATGACAACGACTTCAAGTGCTTGGATGAGCCACCCCTCTCGGATGATTCAGATTATGCGAGATTTAATGCCATGCTTTTTGATCCAGATATTTCTCCCCCGCGTCCTTTTGAAGCACATGTTCATAGCCCTCCTTGGCGGGAGGCTGGCCCGCATCGTTTTGAAGCCTGGCCTGTAGACCAACATGTTGACCCCCCTGTTGACATCGGCCTTTCTGCTCCTCCAAATGTTCAACCTTCCCATGCCATTGTCTAGGCAACCTCTCCACCTCGCCAGCAACAGCGCCCTAGGCCCTTCATGTTCTCTCTAGCTTCTGTTCGTCGGAGTTCCAGGATCAATAGAGCGGCCTCCCTCCCTGGTAGTTTCTATAAAACTGTTAATTTTTCTTCAGCCAATAAAAGACTAAATAAAAAATGGCACGTTGCATGGGTGTTAATTTAAGTGATAGTCACTACGCCGCCATGCAGGCTCTAGAATCGGAGAGATTGTCTCTTTCCCAATGAAAATTATCTCCTGGAATGTACGAGGTTTGGGGGACCCATCAAAGAGACATGCAATCAGTCTCACTTTATCCCCTCATAAAGCGGACGTTCTTTTCCTGCAAGAAACTAAATTGTCTGACCCAACGCAATCCTTAATTAGACACTTGGGGGGTCTACCCTTATGGGTTGGGCCCACATCAATGCAGACGGGTCCAAAGGTGGTATTATCACCGTGTGGAGTGAAGCTGTCTGGTCCCATTGTCATACTTCTGCTCACCCTTCTGCATTACATGTTACTCTCCGCCATATTCAATCGGGCACAATCTACTTCTTTACAAATATTTATGGGCCTTACAATATTCTGAGAGAAATGGGCTTTGGGCTGACTGCCTCTCCTTCGCATCTTATCTAAATGGTCCCTGGATTGTTGGTGGGGACTTCAACACCATCCGATTCCCTGATGAACGCAACTCTGGTCTGAATTCCCTTGACTCTGACTCGTTTAACTCCTTCATAGACGATTGTTCCCTCATTGACCCGCCCATCAATAACCGTCATTTCACCTGGTCGAATCGTAGAGCCAGCCCCACTCTAGCTAAGCTGGATAGATTCCTCTTCAACCCAGCCTGGGATGACCGCCACCCCCTGTCCTCGGTCTCCGGGCTTTCCTCTCTCATTTCGGACCATTGTCCCATTATTTTAGACACTGGTTCCCTCCGCAATTTCAAACGCCTCTTTAGGTTCGAACGTCTTTGGCTTTTTGGAACCCTCTTTTGACAATTTCATCAAACAAGTCTAGGCCCAGCCCACACAGATTCATTCGCCCTCGACCAGAATTTTTTTCAAACTTCGGTCTCTCAGGAAAATCATTAGACCTTAGGCCAAATCAGTGTGGGGAACTCTCCGTGCTCGTATCTCAGTAGCCCAAGACGAAATTTTAGCCCTTAATATCCTGGAAGAGTCTCGACCGTTGACGGACGCCGAGCGGTCTCGTCTGACTGCTCTGGAATCAGATCTAGATAGATTCGTTAAACAGGAGGTGATTGGCTGGAAACAGCGCTCTAAAGCCTTGTGGTTGAAAGAGGGAGACATGAATACCTCTTTCTTTCATCGCCTTGCTAGTGGCCGCCGTAGATCCACCTTAATTCTTGAGATTATCCACAATAATGTCACCTATACAGATCTCCCAAACCACCTCCGACTTTTCACTAACCACTTCAGAGACATCCTTGGCAAGCTGTCCCCTCCTCTCCCAGCCATAGATTGGTCCCTCCTTTTCCCAGCCCCCTCCCCCATCTCCATCAATCACCTATTCTCCGAAGAAGAGATGTGGGCCGCCTTAAAAGGAATGTCAGACGAAAAAGCACCTGGCCCAGATGGTTTTGGGCCACTCTTTTTCAAGCACTTCTGGGAAACAGTCAAAATAGATTTACTTGAATTATGTGCTGAATTTCAATCTGACCCCGCTTCCATCTCCAGATTAAACTATGCCAGTATTATTCTCCTGCCCAAATCTCCTTGTGCTAACACCCTTTCATCCTTGCGTCCCATCAGCCTTCTCAACACTACCTTTAAAATTATCACAAAAGTTCTAGCCAACCGCCTTCAATCTGTAATTGCCCCGCTGGTCGGAATCGGGCAGTCAGCCTTTATTCTTGGCAGGAATATCATGGACTGTGTTGCATCCGCTCAGGAAATCATTTCTTATTGTCATCAGTCATGGACCCCCGGAGTTTTGCTAAAGCTCGACTTCTCTAAGCTTTCGATTCGGTTAATTGGAACTTCATTATTGACCTCATGAGTCATAGAGGCTTTTCCTCTAAATGGTGCAATTGGATTTCGCACATTCTCCACTCCAGCCTATCTTCCATATCGATCAATGGGGCTTCTGGGGGTCATATCAAGTCAGCCCGGGGTCTCAGACAGGGCGATCCCCTCTCCCCTCTTATTTTCGTCTTGGTTGCAGATGTGTTCGACAGAATGATCAAATTAGCCTCCTCCAACTCCTTTTTCTCTGACATCAAACTCCTGAATTCCTCTTCTTCGGTTTCCAACCTCCAGTTTGCAGATAACACACTGCTATTCGCATCCCCTCAGATTGAGCATTTGCACTGCTTAAAAGTGGCCCTTTACTCCTTCGAGCTTATTTCCGGCCTCTCCATCAACTTTAACAAAAGTTCCGTCATTATGTTGGGTAACTTCGACCATCTAGGTCCCTTTGTTTCATCTGTGATTAACTGTAGCCTCTCCGATTTTCCTCTTTCCTACCTTGGTATTCCTCTCCGTCCATCCAAGCTTCATAGATCGGATTGGACCCCCTTAATAACCAGAATTGAATCAAGGCTCCTTAGTTGGAAAGCTCAATCCCTCTCGGTGGCTGGTCGTCTTGTCTTAGTCAAATCCGTTCTTTCAGTAATCCCATCGTATTGGATGTCTTTTCATAAACTCCCATCTTGGGTCATCAACCGTATCGATAAAATCAGAAGTTCCTTTCTCTGGAACGGTAGTGGTGCCAAAAGATTAGTCAGCTGGTATACTGCCTGTCTACCACTGAATCAGGGGGGTCTTGGTATCACCAATCTCAGTTCGTTTAATACCGCGCTCCTCTCCAAGTGGATCTGGAAAATTCTCTCCCCAGACAACTTCATTTGGAATGAATGGATTCTTTCGCTTCATTACGATTCCAACAGCCACTTGTCCTTCACCTCCCTCCGAGATCTAGACCTTCTCCATTTTGGGCTGGTGTGCTTAGATCCCTTCCCCGTGTCAAATCCCTTTTTCATTTTGCTCTTGGAGATGGTAAAAATTGTATTTTTTGGTTAGATATTTGGCACAACCAGTTTCCCCTTTCTAAATCTCTGCCACATCTCTTTTGCCTCTCTCATTTCCCCTTGACTTCGGTCAGCGACTGTGTCCGCCTCGGTCCAGAACTCCTCTGTCCCCCAGCCCTCCTCGAATCTGATGTCTTCTCTAACCTTATCTCTGCTTCCAACTTGCTTCTCTCTCTTCACCTCACCTCTAGACAGGATTGGGTTATCTGGGCTCTGGCGCCGGATAAAGGCTTCACCGTTGCTTCATGCTACTCCTATCTCCTTAACCCTAGCCGTCTCTTTACCTTCCCCAGACTCTGGAAATGCCATATTCCCCCCCCGCATAGCCTTCTTTCAGTGGTGCCTTGTTCACGAAAGAATCAACACCAAATCGAGGCTCCTCCGTCTTAGGTATCAGATCGATCCTGCTTGCGTCTTTTGCGGCGTTCATATTGAAGATATCACTCACCTATTCCGAGATTGCGACTTAGCCTTCTCGATCTGGGCAGTGATCTGTGCTCACCTTCTTAGTCGCATCCCAGACCCGCCCACCATTTTTGACCACTGGCAATATAACCCCCCGAATCGCCCTCTAGACATCCTTATTGCAATTTTCTGTTGGTATCTTTGGAAGGAGCGCAACGCCCTGGTTTTTAACAAACCGTGCTCCCGTTTTGAAGGATTTTGTCGTCGCATTATTAATCTATTCTCCTCTTCAGGTGACAATCACTCGGCCCCTTTCAGACTCCGCCTTCCACATGGAGATTCCTCCCCTTCAGAATCTGTGGGCAGCAGCTCGGCGTTTCCGCCTCATTCCTAGCAAAGTTAGTCATCCGCAGCTATTGGCTCTTAGTGAAGCTTCACCTTTTTGGTTGGATGCTTTATCTTTCGTGTATGGTTGCTTATGCTACTTGTTGTTGGTTATGTTCCTTTACTTCTCTGTTGTATGGTTTCGATGTTCTTCAAACTAGATGGTTGCGTCACCAGTCAGGCGTGTTGACCGGCCTATATATATATACATCTATTAAGTAACCGGCTGTGAAGTGCCACGCTACACACCCGTCTTTCTCAAAAAAAATTGCTTGAATGTATGTTTGAATGATGATTGCTATCTGTTGTTTTGAAATAGCATAATACGCAGTATATTAAGCGGAGGTTATTTATTTAAAAACATAAACCGCGAATATTTCACCTTGATGTGAAATTTGTATTATTTATGTACTTGGAGTTGATTTCCCGCATTATATAGCGGATGAGACCCTATTGCGCCGCACAATAGCGGGTAATATTTTATAAATCCTATATACCGTGATATTCCGTATTGGAACAAAATTGGTATTGTGCTAACATCTATGGATGCAGGGAAACAGGTTGGAGGGATCCTACTGGATTCCTCAACTGTATTGATTTATTTACAGATATTGTGATATTTGTTGATTATCACATTGATATGTGATGTTTTGAGTGTCGTGATTGATATATTATTGCTGTTGCAGCATTGGCCTATTTTTGGAGTTTTAAAAATATTAAAATAACGATTTTGAATTTAAAAGGATTTTAAAGTGATTTTTGAAAATATACGTTTTATTAAATTTTGGAATTGATTTATTTTAAATAAATAAATGTTATAATTTTTAATGCTATAAAAATTATGATTTTTGTAAAATATAACCGAAATGTGATTTTCGAAATAAATAGTTGATAAATTTATAAGATGGTTTAAACTGGGATTTTTGAATTATTATAAATGATTTATATAAAAGATTTATAAACTTGGTATTTATAAATTAAAAATATAGGAATTATAAAACGAATTTTTGTAAGTTTTAAAATGAAGAATTATTGGATTTCTTAAGTGAATGAAATTTATCGATTTATAAATTGTGAAGTTATAAAACGAATAGATTTTTGTAAAATAAAGGACTTATAAGTAATTAACTTATAAATTAGATTTTTGGTATAAAATTGAGTTATGAATTGAAGTGGTTAATAAAGGAGATTTATAAATCGAAGTTTTTATAAATAAAAATGGAATTTATGAACATTGTTTATAAATCCGAAATCAATTGAATTTGGTGAATTAAACATGGAAGTTCATTAAAGGGGATATATTCGCGATTTTGGATAGCAAATCATCTTTTGTATAATATGTGTAATAATAAAGAGTTTGGATCGGGAGTTATATTCACGATTTTGGACAGTGAATATATTATTAAATAAAATGGAAATGTTTTGGGGAAGTGATATTATAAAATGAAGTTAATTCTTTTAAAGATCTTTTAAAATGTATTAAGCATCGAAACCATAGATTTCAACATTCATTGTTGAAAATAGACGTTTTCGAGAAATAGAAGGAAATAGTGGACTATAACACTATTGTTATAGTAAATGATTTCTGAAAGGAAATGTTTTGTATAGTATTGGGATTTATATATCTATCTTAATTTCGAATCCCTATACTCGTGATTTTGGGTCTTCGTAACGATGTTTTACGCAACATTCGTTGACCCAAATAAATGTGTTTGAAAGGATGTTTTCCTTAAAGAATGAAATATATACTTAATTTCGATTTATGTATATTGAATATTTTCCAAGTGTTGAAAATAAATGGATTTGTGAATTACTTATTTTTAAATAAGTATGGAAATGTTTTCCAATATGAAGTGAATATTTTGAGATTTTATCTTTTAAGGATAAATTGAAAATAAATATTAGAAATCGATTTGGAAATTGTATATTCATAGATATTTTGGAAATGTAAATTCACTATGGAATTTATAAAAGAAAGGGAAATTTGTTTAAAAATAAACATTGATTTATTTTTGAAGTGTGGAAATAAAATTACGGATTTGGAACGTAAACATAAAGTAAATCGGTAAGGATTTATTTAATTGGTTTAAATGAACCATTTTGAAATGAAAATGAATAAAGATTTATGAATATATCCCGTATAGGGAAACGATTTGAAATTTGTTTTCAAAAGTTGTAAAGGTGAAAAGTGATTTGAAATTTGTTTTCAAATGTTGAAGTGTGGAAAATATATATCTCGTAAAGATATTTTTGGAAAATAAATAATTTGGAAAATTATTTGGAATTTGGTGATGTTGTGCATACCTATTGATAGTTAAATAACCGACTATCAATATTTACCTTTAAATGGGTATTTGTTGTGATTTGTTTGAATTTGAATGCCACACTTATTTTTAAAATAAGCGCTCACTATTCGGGTTAGCCGAGAAAGGATCTTTGGGTCGTATAACCCATTCCGAATATGTGATACGTCTCTATGGATTGCATTTGAAGACCGGTGTTGAAGACCGGATATTTTTGAAAATGGAAGGATTATTGTCGAATGACTCTGCATCGGCTGATCTTCGATATAGAGGTTTTGTCACCCTTAGTGACGAGAAGTACGGACGTGATTAGTGAATATCTAGATTGCAAGGGCTTCTTTGAAGTGCCTTCGGTTCCGTTTGATCCCGGAACGGACTTGTATGGATGTGTGTCTGACGTTACAATTTGAGATGTAAAGCTGGTTTCTATCAAATATATTTCTGTTGGTGGCGGAGAATTTATTCTCTTAGCTTAACACCCTTCTCTGAGATGTACGAGCTTAGAGGTTATGTAGTTGATGGTTACTAGTGATACATTCCCAAATTGGTAATGTGGCATACGAAGTGCTGTTGAGCATTTGATGATCAAAGCACAACTTTTGTATAAAGCGTGGCTTTGTGGAAGAGACTTCGTCGGACCTCACACCCCGGAAATGGTCAAAACAGGAAGGATGCAGCAAGGTTATTAGGAGGTAGCGCCCCTTTAGTGTATGTCATTCTTTCTGGATAGAGGTGGTATCATGGTATGGAGCCGAGATACTTAACATATGTTGTTGCTGCAAATTTATTACTTTGTGGTTGTTGGAATCGAGGATTCTCGGATATAGATCGGTTACGATCGGGGGATGACATATTCGTGTCAGTAGTTACCCAGTTTGAAGGGTAACCCGGCCTTGTGTTGGCTGAGATCTAACCGTAATGTTAGGTTAGGTTCTCAGGGTCGTCTTTCCAGAGGCGTACCCATGTGGCAATGGTAAGTTCCTTGGCCTGACCATTTGTTGGAAATCCAAAGAAACAATACGAACCCTGTACGGTTTTAGTTATATAACCTGCCATGGAATGTGGCTGTAACCTGCTATTGAACATGGTAGCTATAGTAGGCATACGATAATGGTCGTATGTTGGCTAAGATTTATATCTTTACTTTCGAAATGATTTTTCCTACACTATGCACTAGTAATAATATCAAATGTTTCTTTTAATGCGTATCAAGCATCTTTGACTATCATAAGGAGAAATCTCCTCCGATTCTGCGTTTGCATTGTGTGTGTGTGCGGGAGGCCTTATGGTAGTCTCATTTTCCAAAAAGCATTGTGAATCTATTTTAAAATATTCCTTGGTTTGTTTTCAAAGATAAACTATTTTAAGTTCTCACACCAGTCCCATGACTGACTCGGAGTTTATTGTTCCCTTCCTAAACTTTGGGTGCCCACCAATTTCCACACGGGCAGTCTAGAGTTAGGTTATCAGGATATTCTAGAATTCGGGAGTTGCTGTAGAGATCTGGAAGCAAGCTGGATGGCTTGGCGTATCAACTAGTATATAGTATTTCTTTTCCGCTGTTTTGTTGTTGTACACTCTGATGATGTAATGTAATGTGATGTAATGTAATGTAATAACTGATATAGTTCTTTGTTTAAAGATTATTCATTTATCTATTATATGTTGTTCCGCTGCGATTGTGAGATTCTGATATTGTTTTCTGTTTCTTCTTCTTTTTTCTCTCTTCTTCTACCTTTCTCTTCTTCCTTAACCATAACATTTCGGTTTTCCGGCATTCGATTGCTCGGCAGTTGATACAGTGGACGTATTAATGTCGGTTTTCGAGCGTCGAAAAGTCGCGATCGTTACAGTTTAATTTCATTAAAATAAAGAATGGAATGATTGATTTTAAAGAAAGAAATATATGTTTATTTAGACTGTGTTTTAGCTTATAGATTGATTACAAGAATAGGAAAATAATCTATTTCAGTAAGTTATTTATTACTCTTGTGTATAAACAACAAATTTATAAACGTGTTTAAATAAACAATTGTTCTATTTTTTCACCCATTTCAGTGGTCTGTTTTAAAATTTTAACTTTGTAAGTAATTGCAATTAATGTAATTCGAATGTTTCAATTAAAAGGAAAGAAAACATTGATTGCAATTAATAGATTTAATAAAAAGAAACGCATGTTTTCGGTTAAACAAAAAGGTGTTTTAATGGAAATAAAAGATCATTTTGAGAAAACCAAATTGAACGTTTTCATTCTTAAGATATGTATAAATATTTTATTATGCATAGATAAAAACCTAAATGCGTGTAAATTTGAATATTATTTGAGTTAATGAAGTTAATTTGGTTATGTTTTAAAAAAATTGAATTTCAAAAGGTTGTGCGATGTACATGGTCCCTTCATTTCTTTTATTATTAATTATTGCATGAACGTTTTAAAATAGTTACCTTATTATTAATACTCGATCCGTTTATTTCTCCTTCTATTTAATACCTGAGCCTAGACTTTTAGGTTATATTTAATTCTTGCGACCTCATTTTCATGTATACAAAATTTTACTTTCGTTTGCAAATTTTTCCATTCCTACGTACATTTCCTTATGCATTATTAATGCCAGAAGCTTTCAAAATAAAATGTGACATTTATTTTTGTCCCTCCACCTACATTTCCTAATTATAAATAACCTATAGCTTATTTCTTCTTTTAAATTTTGTTTCTCCTGACACCTCGTATTCAAAAGCTCTTATTCTTGCAAATCCAAAAGCTTTCTTTTATAAAACATGAATTTTTTTAATTTTCCGTACACTTCATGTCTTCGTCTTAGTTGTTCTTCAATCTTTTCCTAAAGCCGCATATTGAGAAAAATGTAAGTATTAAAATTTGTTTTTTTACGAGTAATTATTTTTATTTTAATAATATTTCTTGTAACATGAATACCTTTTGCGTATAAACTTTGATTCACGCGTGATTTCTTCTGTTGGATTCGTATTTAAATTCCGGACAGCATGAAATTGATTTAGTTGAATTGGGAGATTGTTGAGTTTTGCGCTTCTGTTTGGATTTTTATGGGCTAAAATCAATGGTGGGTGTTTTAATCCACTCAAAAATTCTATAATTTCTTATGTTTGTTAAATTAATTTATGATGTGATTAGGAAATTATTTATGACTCTTTGATATATTTAAATTGCCATCACTGTTAACTTGTATCCTTTCAAATTAAATTGTTATTTAATTTACTTTTGAAATTAAATTGCCACTTGAATACCTGTTATTGTAAATTAGATAATTGCTGATATTTATTTGGTTGATTTGGATGATAATTATGATGGATGTTGATTGTTGATATTAGATGATTGAATGTTATGTTAATTTATAAATATATACATATACTGTTATCACTCTGCAAGTTCCTTTAATTATTATTATTTGAAAATCGTTATGGGTTGAAATGATAGACTCGAGCGATTTTATGAATTTTTATATTTATTCGGGATTGCGGTTTGAAATGATACATAACCGTAAAATTTTAAATTGTGGATTGAAATGATAAATATCTGTATCACTTAACCCTAGGATAGAGAATTATATACAGACACTAAACTGGTTAAATTAAATGATATTTTAAATCCTTGATTTTTGAATGGAATTAAATGATACTTTGAAGTAAAATTTTATTTATATAATTTGAAGTATTTTTGGAAAATCAAGTTTATGTTGAAATGGGAAATTTGGTTTGTTGATTTGGAAATTGAAATTGGTCTAAATTTGTTGAAATGAAATGAATAGTTTAAGTGGATATAAATTCCAAAGTTATTTTTTAATATAACTATATTAAAAGAATATATTATTTTAAAATTTTCTAATTATTCGGATTTTTCAAATTTATTAAACTGTCTAACTAATATTAACTGTATAAAATTATTTTGATATGTTTTAAAACATTTTAATTTATTTAAATATAATTCATCTATTTTAAAGCTATTTAATCTATTTTAATTCTACTTAATCTAATTTAAATCCATTTGACTATCTTAAATCAATTTCAAGTATTATTAAACTATAATTAAACTATTTATAACTATTTACACTATTTACACTTTTATAATTATTTAAACTATTTTTAAATTTCCAGACTAAGTAAAGTGGAAGTGTTTAAATTCAATGCTTTGTTTAAAAGAGAACGAATTGAAAATGATGATTTTGAACTAAGGTTTTACCCTATTTTGGAAATATGACTATGGAAGAAACTATGACTTTTTGAAAGGAAATATAATTCCAAACTATGATTTCAAAGTGAATATGATTTCAAAGTGAATACGATTTCGAAGTATTATGGTTTTGAGAATATGATATTTTTTATATCAATTGTGAATTGACTTTTGAAATGTAAAATAACCATCTGGTGTGTAACCATCTGGTGTGTAATAAGCGTTTGATTGTTAAAGAGACTGGGATCGAATATTGTCATACTCTCTGCCAATGCCGAATACCACTTTAACAACTATGTACATGGTAGAGATTCCAGAAATGAAGTAGGATGGTTTGGCGAACGATTTCTGTATAAGGTATGACGTGACCCTGACTCTCGTGAGTCAGCTTAGATGTGACTAAAATCAGAAGCCATGCTCGGCCAAATAAGGTCAATCCTCCTATCGGGCACATTTCTTCGATACTATTCTGATTTTGTGATTGTTTGGTGGCCAACCCTCGATTTCTGATTTGGGAGTGTGTTCCGAGTGGGTGGTAGTAGCTCCTATGCGTTACCACCAATCTGAATCCGCAAATGGTATATCTACCCTGGCATTTCCTCGTGTGTCGTGTTCACATGCCCTAGCGCGCCTTCTACAAATTTTTTTGTACCATACCTAAGGGGTGCCCTCTGTGTAAACCTCTCATAGAATCATACGGTGCTGTATAGACTATGGGTGTAATGACCCGTAAATTTCGGTAATTAAACTGGTTAAGTTAATAAGATTTTTGTAATAAAATTTAGAATGAAATAAAAGAAAAAAGAAAAGAAAAAAAAAGAAAAAAAAAGAAAACAAAAGAAAAAAAACTTTATAATTTATAATGAAGTGAGTGTTAAAAATGAAATGTAAATTAAAGGTTATAGTAACGGTTGTAAGGTACTATTTAATTGGTCTATTGATGTAATTGTAACTGTTACATTTGGGTATAAAATTGAATATAAGTAAATAAATTTATGGTAATTAAATGAATTCAACATTTAATAAGCAATTCTTATAAGTAGTGGAAATAACAAACTTGAGTGTCATATAAAGTTAGTGACAACATTTATGCAAGTCAACTTTTATTTAGGCTGCTAAATTCAGAATAGGAAATCAATTACAGTTAAATGTAGGTAAATGTTCATTAATGTGAGATAGGACTTTAAATGTAAAGTGTGAATGTAATGACATAAATGGAAATATATATTTTATTCATAAGATGACATAAAGGAATGAAACCAATTTGAATAAATTGATTGAGGTTTTAGTCGTAATAATTGTATATATTTGGCAAATTCAGTATAATTGAAAACAACAGTTATTACAAAAGAAAGATGAAAATTTGAGTATATATTTATGTAATGAAAGATAAACAAGTAATAACTAGGTTTATAGAGTGATAATAGATTTAATAAAAAGAGTAGAATTGAAGCAAGGCAGTGATAATAGATTTAATAAAAAGAGTAGAATTGAAGCAAGGCAGTTATTGGGAATAAATTAATTGGAATTCAATCCGTAACAGATGGATTTATTGTAGGTAAATGAAATTAAATACTATGTAAATTGAAATTTGGATGAATTGGAAAATTATTAATGTATTATAATATAAACCAATGTTAATATCACCCATAAGAGGATAAATTAATAGTTAATTCAATAACAAGATTGAGAAATCGAATATATGGATTTATTGGGAATTTAAAATTTATACTTTTAGATTTGGATAAATTACAGCGTTTTACACGCAATAAATTTCTGTACTTCTATTGTATATATACTTTTTTATTTTCCTATATCCATCTCTATTTTATCTTTCTATTTTTTTGTCTAGATAGTTATGTTTATCTATTGGATTGTTGCTTGTTTATATCTTTTGTTTATCGCTCCAAAAAAAAATCGAAGGGTATACGTTATATTGTCTTAATTGCTTTCCTTTTTAAATTACCTACTCTTTATTTCAAATCACACAAAAATCTTCTCAATATCTCACTTCCTTATTTGCATCTTCTGATTGAAAGAGTTTACAGTAAATTTCTTTATCAAATAGGAAATAAATCCCATTCATTCACTAGCCTCTTTATTCTTTGCCTTTTCCTTTTCCTAACCATTCAAATCTCCTAGTCGTGTATTCATCTTAGCCGTACTTTTTGTAAACCCTAGCCGCCACCTAATATTCTTATTCACATGACTTTTTTTTCTCATCCCTCATTTCTATTTGTGTGAAGAAAATACAGCAAGCTCTAGATTATTTCCATGGCTTCTCCTCTCTTTCCTTCTCCTTTTTCTTTTATTTCCTTTTTCTTTTCAATGCATAGCTCGGCCTCTCCACCTATTGCCGATCTCACCACCACTCCACCACCACCATGCCGATCATGTCATCTCTCCATCACCACAAAAACCCAAGCCGTTGCCATGGATGAAGACTACATCACCAAAATTGATGCAAAGCCTAGCCATGCACATGTATTTATCACCTTCCTCTTCATATACCTCGGCCTCAACAAATTCCTCCACCACCAAAACATTTCTTGACTCAAAACACAACCTAGCCGTGCCTTATGATGTTCACTTGACCAATATAGGCTATGGACGATCCACCTTGAACCCATGGCCGAACCTATAGGACCCAAAACCCGTTGCCTCTTTGCCTTCCACACTTGTAACTTCCATCTCCTCATTTCCCAAGCCTTAGCCGTGCCTTGCATGACCATAGCCAAGCCTAGTTGCCATTAGAACATCATGGCCGAGCATAAAATGATGTGGTCAAGCCTATTTACATAGTGGTTGGGCCCACTTGTGTTTTGGAGCAAAGGTTATGTCAATTCGATTCATTATTTTCCATTTTTTTAATCTATAAATCTTTTGGTTGAATTATATTCTTATAATTGTTGTATTTGGTTGTTACAAGATTTGAATCCGACTGTTCATCCACTAAAAATCTTGTTCATGCCTTGTCGTGCTCTTCGGAATTTCAGTTGTGTGCTTTGAATTTGATTATAGCTTTAAAAAGGTGAGTTTTATCACTCTAGACATATGTACTTATATTATTGTGAAATGATGACAAGTGGATCTGCATAAATTGATATGTAATTCATACATGCCTGTGATATATTTATATGATGTCGAAATGCTGTTTATATACCTGTTACTTCATCTGATATGATAATATACGCTATAATGTTATTTTATTTCCTGTGTATCACACCGCAAGTTCGCTACCTATTGCCGACCTCACCACCACTCCACCACCACCATGCCGACCACATCACCTCTCCATCACCACAAAAACCCAAGCCGTGACCATGGATGAAAACTACATTACCAAAACTGATGCAAAGCCTAGCCAAGCACATGTATTCATCACCTTCCTCTTCATATGCCTCGGCCTCAACAAATTCCTCCACCACCAAAACATTGCTTGACTCAAAACACAACCTAACCGTGCCTTATGATGTTCACTTGACCAATATAGCCCATGGCCGATCCACCTTGAACCCTTGGACGAACCAATAGGACCCAAAACCCATTGCCTCTTTGCCTTCCACACTTGTAACTTCCATCTCCTCATTTCCCAAGCCTTAGCTGTGCCTTGCATGACCCTAGCCAAGCCTAGTTGCCATTAGAACATCATGGGCGAGCATAGAATGATATGGTCAGGCTTATTTACATAGTGGCCGGGCCCACTTATGGTTTAGAGCAAAGGTTATGTCAATTCGATTCATTCTTTTCCATTGTTTAAATCTATAAATTTTTGTGTTGAATTATATTCTTAAAATTGCTGTATTTGGTTGTTAAAAGATTTGGATCTGACTGTTCATCCACTAAAAATCTTGTTCGTGCCTTGTCGTGCTTTTCGGAATTTCAGTTATGTGCTTTGAATTTGATTCTAGCTTTAAAAAGGAGAGTTTTATCACTCTAGACATATGTACTTATGTTATTGTGAAATGATGACAAGTGGATCTGTATAAATTGATATGTTATTCATACATGCCTGTGATGTAACAACCTTGTATTTTCTTATTATTTTAATCGTATATTTTGATTATTCTAATTGAATTTCTAATTTAAAAACTTTATTTTATTTATTAAAATGAATAAATTTTGTTATTTTAAATTTGTTTTTATGTAAATTATAATTCCAAACATGAATAAATAGAATATTTTTCAAAAATGTGGATTTTGGTCAATGTGGTCAAAATTTGACTTTTAAATTTAAAAATTTAAAATTTTGAATTTTTGAATTCTATCCTTTATTATGAAAGTAAATAAAATTTCAAGTATACTGCTTTTTGTTTCATTGAAATCTGATTAATATGTGAAAGTTATGCTTTTTAAACCATTGTGTCTAATTTGATTTATTTAACAAAACTGTTTATTTTAATTTATATAAATAATATTTTTGATTGTCATATCATGTTCTAATTTGTGTATATATGTGTAACATGACATGCTATGTACATAATTTTATTTTTAAACATTTTATAAGTGTAGTAGTAATTTTCAAATGTTATTTATATATTGTTGACAATTTTTAATTCTAGTTTCAATTTAATAAACTATTTTCTTATTTATTTTCTATTTTTCCTAAAAATATTTATTTATTTTCCTTTCTACTTTATTTTGTTTTCATTTTTCTAGTTTTATTTTATTTACTTGAATTTTATTTGTTTATTTTGAATAAAAGAAAGTGAAAATTCAAAGATACAAAACCTTTTCATTTCTTGTGACTTTTCATTAACCTTTGGCTTTTCATTTTCTTTTGACCTTTCATTTTGCTTTGGCCGTACATTTTTCTGTGCATAGCCATGTATTTTCTTCATTATTCACATGAGAAACTTCTCACTATTTCAAAACTTTCGGCCATTCTATTTTCTGAAAATTTTTGGTAAGTCATGGCTTCTTCTTTCCTTACGTTTTCTTCTTCTTTTATTGATTTTTTGGCCTTGCTTCTCTCTAGCCTTGCTCGGCCACAACCACTTCACCACCTTCACCGACCAGCAAATCACTTCCTCCTCATCACCATCCATGGCTTAACCTCCTCCTCCTCTGACCGATACTGGCCGTGACCACCAAGTGAAGCCATCACCACAAACTTTGCATAACACTCTACCAAAACATACTTAGCCGAGCCAAAACTTCACCATCTCCTCCATATTCACTTCGGCCACCACCCTAGAACCACCACCACCTGATGACATCACCTCTGGCCATCACTTCACCACTGACCAGACCTGTACCCGGCCAAAGCCGAGCCCAATGTTGACCAGGCCGAGGCTGTGTGCACAAAAATTCCACCTATTGTACTTGTCACTTTGTATTCTTCATGTTGTAACCCCTACCCCTTCACATTCCTTGCTAGCCATGCCATATTGATCCATACCCCAGCCTATGTCCAACCATGGCCGAGCATATGATCGCCTAGGCCGAGCGCTCTAGTGGTTAAGGCAAGGTCAAATCATTTTATTCTTTGTTGCTTTTTATTTCTAATTGTTTCAATTTAAATTTTGTGTTGAAAATATATGTTTATATTATCTTGTTTTGTTTGTTGTTTACAAGATCAACATCTTGGCCCTCCACTCACTTGAATCAAAATTTGTGCTATCATGCTTTCTGGATTTTTGTTTGTGTGATTTGATTTGCTAACTCCAGCATAAAAAGGTGAGGATTCACTCATGACATTTATACTTATATAATTTGTGAAGTGACAACAAGTGAATGTGTAGAAATATTATATCATGTTATACCTGCTTGTGATATGAATCATATGATGTTAACCCCTGTTTATAACCTGTCACATTATCTGATACTGCTATATGTTGCTATATTGTTTATTTTATTTCTGTTTCTCACGCTGCAAGTTCCCTGTAGAATAGAATCACTATGGGTTGAAATGACACATACCCGAACAAACTTAAGAATAAGGAAAAATCATTATGGGCTGAAATGATGGGCCTGAGTGATTTTTATTTATTTATTTAACTTGGGATTTGAGTTTGAAATGATAGAACCCGGATTTTTCTTTGTAAATTATGGATTGAAATGATATATTATCTTTATCACTTGACTTAGGTTAGAAAATATTATACAGACCCGTGTTATTATATATATTTTTTGAAAATTTTAAATTATTTTAAAAATGTAAATTTACGATAATTTGATTTAAATTGAATTAAAAATGATTTTTATAAAGGCTTTGTGAATTTTCAATAAGTTAAATATTTTAAATAAATGAATGGTTAAGTTGAAATTTGAATATAACTTAATTTAGAAATTTGAGATTTTGTTTAAAATGAAGTCAAGTTAAGTAAATAAAATGGAAATTAAGTTTATATTTTGAAATGGTAATTAAAATTTAAGTGTTAAGTTAATTTTATTTTTAAAATGCAAAGAACAAAAATTTGTATGCTTGAATTTAATAAGCGAATTGTTACAAAAATTTGATATTTATTTGTGAAATTTACTTTATAAAAATCATAAGTTAAAAGGTATTTAAATGGACATTTTTGAATGGAAAAATATGATTTTTGTAAGTTAAAAGGGTTAAAATCAAAGTTTATTTGTTTCCGAAATTTTATTGAAAGTCTGAAAATTGAATAAACAGCACTTCTGAAATGCTATCATTTCTGAAGTTAACTTAAAATCTGTAGTAAAGGATACTACAGCACTTTTAAGTGCTGTGGTTGATGCAAATGAACTATGGCTAAAATTTAGCTAAGTGATATTATAGCACATTGTAAATGTTGTGGTTGCAGAATGAAAACTAAAATCTAAAACTAATAAAAGAGCTATTGTAGCACTTGATAAGTGCTGCAGTTGGCTGAAATAAGATTTTTGAATATAATTGAACTACTGCAGCAGTTTTGTAAACGCTGTCTTTGTTGAACTGAATTAAATCTTTTAATTTGAACCCTGAACTATTACAGCAGTTTTGTAAATGCTGTTTTTACTGAATTGAACTATTTTTCAACTAAAATTGAACTATTACGGCAGTTTTTAAATGCCATCTTTGCTGAATTGAATTGTTTTCAAATGTAACTTACAATAGCATTTTTTAAGTGCTGCGAAAGATGAAATTTCACTGTTTTAATGTATTTAAGTGAATAAATAAACTCAAAAAAGGCTAAATTTTTGGGAATTGAATATTTGATCTGTAAGTATAATGACTTCACTTTTAAATAGTTTAAATAGAGTATTTTGATTTAAAAAAAAAACTATTTTGAAAGGTGATTTGGAATGGTATTTAAAAATAAATAAAAATGAATAAGGTTTTGAAAGGATATGATATTTTGATATTTTTGAAATGGATTTGAAATGATATTTGAAATTGAAATGATATTTGATTTTGAAGTATGAAATACTATTTTGAAATGTATAATTACGGGTTATAATAACGATTGGTTGTTAAAGAGACTAGGATCAGATATGGACACTCTCTCTGTCGATACCGAAAACCATTTTAACAACTGTGTACGCGGTGGAGTTTCCAGAAAGAAGTAGGATGGTGGCGACGATCCTATTGAGGTATGAATGTGGACCCGTCTCCCGTGAGTTGGCATAAGGTGGCTAAGACAGGAGCGATCTCTGGGCCAAGTGAGGTCATTCCTCCTATTGGACACATTTCTTCGATACTATACTCTTACTTATGATTGATTTGATGGTCATCCTCCGATTTTGATTGGGAGTGTGTTCCGAGGTGGGTATAATGGCTGCTACGTTACCACCAGCCCGTGTGTGTAATTGGTATATCTACCCTGGCGTTGCCTTGTGTGCCATGTCACTTACCATAGCGAGCTTTACTACGAGTTTGATTTGTGTCGTACCTATGGAGTATCTTCTCATGGTCTGCCGATCAGGAGATATGCAGGTACTGTATAGACTATTGGCACTATTACGTGTTAAGGGAAATATTGGGTCACTCCTTGACGCTATTTTAAAGTATGTTTATTTTACTATTTGACATTATTATAATAGCGAATATTACTACATAGTAAATAGTTTAACGGATCCTTAGAGGGTGGACGGTCCCAAGCATCCTTTAAGTTACTTGTACATTTACAGCAGTTCACATAAGTTGGTTTACATTGTATAAGTATGTATGTCCTGACTCGAGTGTTTTGTGTTTTTCTTTACGCTCAGGTCAGCCTGAGTATTCCCAGCTTTGGATTTCTCTTTCTAGAGCTAGGAATCGCTGGAGATTCTGCTTATCTACTTATCTATCTATTTTAGTTTCGGTTGTTCTATTTCAGCTCTTGTATTAGTCGACTTCTATGTATTTGGAATTTCTGTTGTGTTTGTTTTCAGACTGATATTATGTTTTTGTTTTGAGACTTTGTTATAGTAGCTTCATAAACTACTATGATATTTTAATTTCTGTTGTGAGTTATTCTGATATTTCTGCGTCTGCGATTCTGTGATTGATTTTATTTGCTTCAAATTTTATTACAATCTGTTATTTTGAATTAGTCCAGTCCGACATATGTGGATTATTGTCGATTTGAATAGTCCAAAATAGTGGGTCGTTACATTGATATATTTATATGATGTCAAAATGCTGTTTATATACCTGTTACATCATTTGATATGATATTATATGCTATACTGTTATTTTATTTCCTTTTTATCACACCGCAAGTTCCCTATCACTATGGGTTGAAATGACATATACCAGAATGGACATTAGAATAAGGAAAATCATTATGAGCTGAAATGACTAGCTCGAGTGATTTTTATTGTATTTATTTTACTTGGGATTGCGGGTTTGAAATTATAGAACCCGGATTTTTCTTTTTAAATTACGGACTGAAATGATACATATCCGTATCACTTGACCTAGATTAGAAAATTTTATACAGGCCCATGGATAAATTTTTATAATAGTTCTCTAAATTTTTTGAGCATTTTGAATATTAAATATATGGAATTTTGATTAAAAAGTTGATTTAAGGATTTGAATATAAAAAGATATTGAGATATTGGTTTCATATAAGTTAAAATTGTATGAGTTGATAATTAGTTTAGATTGTAATTTAAAAATCTTTATTTGATTTTAAATTGTAATTTAAAGATTTTATTTATAATCAATATTTCAATAATTAAGTTTGATTTAATTTGTAATCTAAAATCTAACCTAGTAAATTAAATAAAGGTTATTTCGTGAAATAAATAAGGCTTGTATAGTAAATAATGTATTTGAGTGGATAAAATGAACTGCAGTTATGATTGGACTTAGTAATAAAATTTATTTAATTTGGACTCATAATTAATTGATGTCTAGATGAATAGATTTGTAAAGAGGATTGGGCTGTTATATTAACTATGAGAAAGTACTTGATTTATGGTTATGTTTTGTAAAAATAAATGATTATGATTTAAATGGAAAAATGCAACTTAAAATGACTTAACTTGATAAGTAGAAATCTAGTTATCAAATGAAAGTTAAGTAATTTAGTGATAAGGGTATTTTATTTGTGGGATGGATATTTTAAAATAAAGTGTAAAGTTATCTGTTAAAAATAAAAGTTTAGTAAAATAGGGTAACTTTGACTTATTGATGAATTATAGTTTAATTTGGATATTTGTTGATAAAATTTTATTTTATTCAGTCATAAGTTAAAGGATATCCAAATGAATTTTTTTGAAGCGTGAAATGTGATTTTTATAAGTTAAATTGGCTAAAAATTGAAATTTTAGTGTACCTAAAATATACAATGTTTTGGAAAGTTATAATTGAATGAATAGACTTATAAATGCTACACCTTTGAAATGAATATTATTTAACATTGAATTTAAATGGTCTAAATAAATAAGTTTGGAAGTGTTTGGTTTCAGAGTTGTTATAACTTGAAAGTAATATGGCTTTAGAAATGAATTTATTTGAAATTGTAGTTAAATAAGAATTGTATTTAAATATATAATTTTGTACTTATTGAAATTGAAGATTTAAGAATATGACTTTATAAAGTGGCTTGATTTAAGATGATTTAAAGGAATATTTCCAGTTTAATAAATTGAAGAAAATATTCAGTGATTTGACATTTGGGTTTTATTTAAATAATATATTGATTTGGTTTGGAATTTAAATGACAGTATTACCTTTATTAAAGGATAACATTGCCACCACCATGAATCATGACAGACCAGACACAACACCTGCAGAAAATTTTCACATAGTGAACAAAATACAGAAGGCTTGGTAGAAGATTTGAGCGAATCTGAAGGAGAGGAACTTATCAGAAATCTTGCAAGAGAAGAAAATGTGTTCAAACACCCAGAAAAAATGGAAGATGTCTTGAACTGTGTGGACAAAAACAAAAAAAATTATAAAGAAATTGAAAGAGCTGAAATGCAAAATGTTAAAAGTAGAAAAGGAAAATCAACCACTGCTCCTCCTAAAGCAAATACAAGGAGCCAAAGTAAGATTAAATAATGAATATTGTTTCTTGGAATGTTAGGGGTTTAAATGCTAAGAATAAGAAATTCGAAGTGATTAAATTCCTAACAAAATGTAAGCCATCTATGGCTGGCTTACTTGAAAATAAATTAAGTAGTATGCATATCGAGAAACTGGGGCATAGGTTGCAAAGTAACTGGAAATTGATTGATAACAATGACTGTGGCAACAAAGATCGTATACTCATTGTCTGGGATTTAAACATTTGGAGGTTTCAAATTGAGAAAAAATCATTCCTACATATTTCTTTACTAGCAGAAAACACTGGTGGCTTTAAATGCAGAATATCCTTTGTTTATGCCAGTAATTTTATTAAAGATAGAAATAAATTATGGGAAGACTTAATTGATGAATCTGGATCTGTGAACTCCCCATGGATCATCATAGGGGACTTTAATAATATTTTATCACCATCAGACAAAAGGGGTGGTTCAGCTGTACCTTCTAATCAAATGGCAGGATTTAACAATTGCATTGCTAGGGTGGGTTTGCTGGAACTACCTATCAAAGGTTTTAAATACACTTGGAGGAAGAAAGGGGTAGCCTCTAAAATTGATAAAGTCTTATGTAACCACTTATTAATGGGGTCTAATCCAGGGATTACATCTTTTGGGGTTTCTAATGCTATCAGTGACCACATTCCAATTTTTATTAGTTTCAATAAAGAGGTCAAAACTCACAAAAACACTCCATTTAGATATGTGAACTTGTGGCATCTTAGAGAAGGATACATGACTTGCTTTCAAAATGCTTTAGATATCTATCAGTCAAACTCCCCTAACTACCAAGCTTCAAAAATGCACAAGTTCATTAAATTCATTAAAGAATGTAAATCCAAGCTGAAAGAATGGAATCTCAAGAATTGCAGAGAGGGTAACCTGATTAAACTTCATGAAGAAGAATATCAGAAATGCCTTAAAGATTGTGATGCAAACCCTACTAACACACTCTTATTCGACAAACTTAGCAATGCATATAACAACTGGAAAATCCATAATGAGGCAAAAAAATTAAAATCAAAAAAGAAAGCAAAAATTGATTGGCTGACAGATGGGGACTCGTGCACAAAATTCTTTCATGCAAAGATGTCACAAAGAAGGTATATTAACAACTGGAACTAGATAATTATTAGCAATGGGGAAATCATACAAGACGCTGAAAAAAATTGAATCTGAGGCTATAAGTTTTTACACTACCATTTTTCACTCCACACAGCCCCTACCTAGTGATTTCCCTGATATCTAGTGCACGAGCAAAATAAATGATAGGGGCAGAACTAAACTTACCTCTAGTATCACAATTGAGGAAGTCCAAAAAGCTGTTTTTTCAATCTCTGATGATAAGAGCTCTGGGCCTGATGGATTCACAGCAAAATTTTATAAAATCCATTGGAGTGAGTTGAAATATGACATTCTCGATTTAATACAATAAGCTTTTGATACAGGCAGAATTGAAAAAGGGCTAAATCATACTTTTATTACTCTAGTGCCTAAAATCAAACAGCCTATTTTTATCTCTAATTACAGACCTATTGCATGTTGTAATGTCTTATACAAAATCATTTCCAAAATCATATGCAATAGAATAAAGCCTTTCTTACCTCACATTATATCAGAGAACCAATCAGCTTTCATTCCAGGAAGATACATTGCAGAAAATGTCCTGCTTGCACATGAACAAATTAGATAATTTAATAGAAAGGGCAGTGATGGAATGTGTATCAAGATTGACCTTCAAAAGGCTTATGATATGATTAACAGGGAGTTTGTATGTCACATGCTGAACATGATGGGCTTTCCTTATAACCTGATCAAACTTATAAGAAAATGTATCTCATCCCCTACCTACTCTGTCATTGTTAGTGGTAGTCCAAGTGGTTTTATTCACTGTAACAGAGGGTTGAGACAGGGAGATCCCCTCTCCCCTTATCTTTTCTGCATAGCTATGGAATTTCTTTCTTTGATGATGTATAAAGCATACAAGGCTGGTAATTTTCAACCAATCTATAATCAAGATCCATGTGTCACTCATCTTATGTATGCAGATGATCTCATGATATTTTCTAAAGCTAAGCTTAAACATGCTAAAGCTATCAAAGACATGATACAGAAGTTAAAAGATTTGACAGGACTAAATATAAATAACTTGAAATTTAAAGCTTATTTCAGCAGAGGTGTGACCAATAGAAATTTTCTGCTCAACATGTTAGATATGAAAGAAGGAACACTGCCTATTAATTGTTTGGGAGTTCCTCTATCATATAATTATATTCACTACAATGATTGTGGAACTCTATTTGACATGATCCAAACCAGAATGAATGGATGGGACTGTAAACTTCTATCTATGGCAGGTAAGATTGAACTTATCCACTATGTTATCACACCTATGGTTCTATACTGGATGATGACATACCAACTACCTATTTCTACTATCAATAAAATTAATAAGATATGTGCAAATTTTGTATGGGGTGGCAAAACTGTGACGCCCCACCTCTATACCCACGCTAGACAAGAACACTACGGAGTAATGCTGTCAACTAGCACGGAGAATAAGGCTGTTGAGGAGCGACCATCCGTGTAATTGCTTTGTGCGAGCATCGCTATGTCGAATAGTATAACATGAATTTTATTTCAAGTGGAAATCCGAAATATCGATACAAACTCAAAGCTACTACACAGTGGCTATACATAATCCTTGGAAACAAATATAGAAATAAACATAACATAAATCAGTCGCAGACATCCATATCACAAAGGCGAAAAAAGATATGAATATAACACATGAAAGTGTACATCAGAGTAGTGATCAAGCAAGATCCACACTGTCACCAAAGAATAGCTACAAGTGCTAGACAAAAGAATATGAATACATCAATGACTCTATATCTCAAATGTTTACAACAAAAACTACTAATCTAAGTAGTTAGCCAAAAGTCAGGGTGATAATCCCAGATGTGAACTCAAGCAGAAGCACATGTAACATCTCGGTCTGACCCGAGTATTATTTAATAAGAAAATAATAAACGGATCAGTCTAGCTATAAATATCAGATGAAATGATATAGAATAAGAGATATGGTATAAACGTATAATAACCATAATGACATACGGTGATAAGTATGTAACTGAAAATCAACAAGAGATTAATCAATATCACAAGAATCTTCTCAAAGATCAAAAGGGATGTCATACCCTATATTTTTATTCACAAAAAGTTAATGACCCACAAATTCACCAATGCACAAAAATTGATAAAACTTATCAATGAAAATCACGAAAATTGGTGAAGCACAAATTCTAGAAATCATCAATAGAAATCCAGACATCACAAAAAGGGGGAAAGGCCTATTACAAACGGGAGCATAAAGCTCACCAACACGTGTATCACAAATGGAACGCTAATTCCATGGTTGCTAACCATCACAAATTGAGTCGAAGCTCCACAAACGGCCCGAAGACCATGGGTTGCTACCCCACCAATTTGAGTCAAACTCCATAAAACGGGGTTTAGTCTCCCTCGCAGACAAAGAGACATCACACATTGCTAGTCTAAATCACAAAAATGATCGTCATTGATCATCAAGAAAGTGTCAATTACACTAAGCTAGTAAATATATGAATTTAGCTTCGTGTCCCATAACCACTAGCTTAACTTAAATATTTACGAACAAATTGTAGATCTCCACTAGAAAATTTGTCACAAGAGATTCAATCGAACAAGTCCAAGAATTAACCGACGAAGTAAACGCAAGCGTTTCATACCACTTGTTTTACTAAGCCGTTTAATTAGATTTCTCATACGAACGTAGTAAAGGTTTGTATATGCTAGTAGATTGGAAAACGGTTTTATAAACAAGCTTGATATTGAAAATAGAGTTGAAATCGTTTTGATAAAAGAGTTTTGATATTTACAACTAGTATTGAAACCTTTATATTTTTTTTAAAGTGACAAATCACAAAAATGATTGTAGGAACAATCAATCAATAAAATTCAAATTCAAAGACGTGAAAAAAAACCAAAGAAATCGATACCGAATCCATTAAAATGGATATTCCCAAAAAAATCCCAAAGAAAAGAAGTAATCAAAGTCGATACTAAATGATAACAACAAATAGGGAAATAACACGAATCGGTTAAATTTGGAAACCATACAAAAAGGCAAAAATAGGCAAAATAGCAGCAGGTCGGTCGGTCGGCCATAGAGCTCGGTCGACCGGACCCTGTTCTAGAAAAATTCTCGGGATGGTGGGTCGGTCGACCGAGCTCTGTAGCCAGTCGACCGGACCAGAGACAGGGAAGTTCTCTGGTAGCAGGTCAGTCGGCCGGCTACAGAGCTCGGTCGGCCGGACCCTGTTTTGCAGAACTTCCCAGCCTATCAAAACGAGGGCCATTCTCGACCAAATTGCAATCGCTCGAGCAACGGCACTAGGAGTTTATGCCAATCGACTACCCGGCCCTATATACTCCTCGATGCATCACAAAATCATGATCAAAGATCAAAGCTATGATTTTTAAAGATTTGGCTTTCAAAACACTAAAATTGGAATATTCACAAAACCAATCCAAATCAAAATCAATTGCAAAAGAATAAGTGTTAAGAATTCATACCTAATAATCGAAGATAGTTATAGACTAAGATGTGAGATAAAAATCTCACCTTTTCACAAAAACAATGAAGAAGAAGCTTGAAAGCAAAGGGAGAATCAACCACTCTTCAACACAACCCAAATGAGCTTGAATCTATGCTCAAAAAGAAGAACATTCCCAAAGTTAGGTTTAGGAATTTCTGAAATTGATAAAAGAATGAGTTGGAGAAGAAGAAGAAGAGAGGCTTACCATACTTTCTTCTATTAGTTTGGAGCTAGAGCTTGATTTGCAAAAGAAAACTAAGGCTTGAGTTTTAATTTCCCATTCCACTCTCCATTGATGTAAAAGCTTGAGTATAAGGAAAATAGAAAGGAAGTAAATGAAGAGGAGAGGGTTGGGAGTGAGTTAATAAGTGGGTTTAAGGGGCTCAGCCCAAACCAAAGCCCTAAGTGAAAATGTAGCAAAATCCCACTAACTCCAAACATATCAAAGTTTATACTTAAAAAGATCGCAAACGGCGTTTTGAACTCAATGGAGGTAGTCTCGAGTCCTAATTCGACTGTATGCAAAAAGTAGCTTTTCGGACTATAATCCGACTAACGATGAAATTTTTAAATAAAATATTTAAATATTCAATCGTAAAATATGCGGGTTGTTACAGACTCCCCTCCTTAAAGAAATTGCATCCTCGCAATATTTAAGAAGAAAATATATAGTAACAACCATGTAAGCATATTCAACACAAAAGAAATTTGAAATAAAAAGAAAGTTCACCTCGAAGAGCATGAGAAAGTAAGTCCGGCTGTGTTCGCTCGATGAATTCTCTAGATTCCCAAGAACAATCCTTAGGCTTTGAGGACCATTGAACTTTGACAAGCGGAACATCTTTATTTCGAAGTTGTTTGACTTCCGAAGCAATAATACGAATAGGATGTTGCTCAAAAGTTAGATTAGGCGAAACTTCAATTTGTTCCACAACATCGGGCTCAAGAATAGAATCGGAATCTCGAAGACATTTCCGTAATTGAGAAACGTGAAACACGTCATGAATAGCAGAAAACTGAGCCGGTAATAAGAGGCGATAAGCCATGGAACCAATACGTTCGGTGATGGGAAATGGACCAATATATCGAGGTGCTAATTTTCCCGATCGACTAAAACGTACAACACCCTTCATAGGTGAAACACAAATAAACACAAGATCTCCCACTGAAAATTCTAATTTCCTTCTCCAGTTATCGACATAGGATCTTTGTCTACTTTGAGCTTCTTTCATCCTATGACGAATAAGGTCAATCTTTTTTGTGGAATCACGAATAAAATCTGGACCTAAAACCAGCTTCTCACCAGCCTCAAGCCAACAAGAAGGAGATCGGCATGGCCTTCCATAGAGTGCCTCGAAAGGTGCCATACCAATACTAGATTGGAAGCTATTATTATAGGAAAACTCAATAAGAGAAATATGATCTTCCCAACTTCCACCAAAATCAAGAATATATGCACGAAGAAGATCTTCAAGTGTTTGATTCACACGCTCAGTTTGTCCATCGGACTGGGGATGATAAGAGGTGCTAAAATTGAGCTTCGTTCCCAAAGCTTTTTGAAGACTCTTCCAAAATCCACTAGTAAACAATGGATCACGATCACTAACAATAGAAGTAGGAACTCCATGTAATTTAACAATCTCTTTAATAAAGAGCTTGGCCAAAAGAGGAACTGTCCGGTTAGACCGAACGGGAATAAAATGGACGGATTTAGTAAGTCTATCAACAATCACCCGTAAGCTATCATGGCCCAAACGAGAACGGGGAAGGCCGTCTATAAAATTCATGGAAATTTGGTCCCACTTCCAAATTGGAATTTCTGAAGGTTGCAATAACCCACCGGGCCTTTGATGTTCGGCTTTGACAAGTTGGCAAATCATGCAACACTTAACAAAGTTAGCAATATCAGATTTCATTCCCTCCCAATAATAAAGTCGCTTCATATCCGCGTACATTTTACTACTACCGGGATGAATGGTAAATTTTGAACGATGAGAATCTTCTAAAATATCTCTACGAAGATCACTAATATTTGGTACGATAAGTCTACCAAATTTTCGAACGCCACCACGAGAATCAATATCAAAGTTTTTCATACTTTCAATATCGATTTTATCCCTAAAATTTTGGCCAAGAAGAGCCAATTTGGGATCTAGCTTTTGAGCTTCAAGAATGCGGTCTAAAAGAGAAGGATGAGCCTCAAGACTATATAAAACAAGAGATGAACATAAATCGGAAACTCGATCTCGAATTTCACAAGTGGATAAAATTTCAAGATCATTCCATTCAGATATCATTATAGAAACAACCGCTTGTTGCTTGCGATTAAGTGCATCGATAACTCGATTTCCCTTTTAGGGAGTATAAAGAATATCAAGATCATAAGGTGCAAGAAATACGAGCCAACACTGTTGACGCAAATTAAGTTACTTTTGAGAAAATAGATATTTCAAAAACTTATGATCGGTGTAGAGAACAAATTTTTCTCCCAAAAGATAATGACACCAAATTCGAAGGGCGAAAACGATAGCCGCGAGTTCTAAATCATGGGTGGCATATCTAGTCTCTGCTGGCTTCAATTTCCTAGAAGCATAAGCAATAACACGTTCTTTTTGCATAAGAACGGCACCCAAACCAACGCGACTGCATCGGCATAAACAACGAAATCTTGATTCCCCTCGAGAATAATAAGAATAGGAGCATCAGAAAGGAGTTCTTTTAGTTTCTGAAAAGAAGTTTCACATTTGTCCGACCAAATGTATTTAACACCTTTCTTCGTTAAGCTAGTGAGAGGCACGGCAATCTTAGAAAAGTCCTTGATAAATCGACGGTAATAACCCGCCAATCCAAGAAAACTACGAATCTCCGTCACACTCTCCGGTCTCTTCCAATCTCGAATCGCTTCAATCTTTGAAGGATCCACGGAAATTCCGGATTCGGAAATAATATGACCGAGAAACTTCACACGAGATTGCCAAAAGTGGAATTTAGAAAACTTTTCCTTTAATTGATTACTCCTAAGAGTTTCCAACACAATTCGAAGATGCTTTTCATGCTCCTCCTCGGTTTTAGAATACACAAGAATATCATCAATAAAGATGAGAACAAATCAATCGAGGAAGTCTTTGAAAACTCGATTCATTAGGCCAACAAAATAAGACGGGGCATTCGTTAACCCAAATGGCACAACAAGCCATTCATAAGATCCATACCGAGTATGGAACGATGTCAAAGGAATGTTATCCTCTTCAATACGAAGCTGATGAAATTTGGTAGCCAAGTCCAATTATGAAAAGACTTTAGCACCACTAAGTTAATCGAATAGATCATCAATCCACGGTAAAGGATATTTATTCTTGATGGTAAGATCATTAAGCTTGCAGTAGTTAACGCAAAGCCTAAGTGTGCCATCGGATTTCTTCACAAAAATAGCCGAAGCTCCCCAAGGCAAGGAACTAGAGTGAATAAATTGCTTCGTTCCCAAATCGGATAATTGTATGCGCATCTCCTCATTTTCTTTATTGGACAAAAACGATAAGGAGGACGAGTAATAGGTTGAGCTCCAGGGGTAAGATTAATTCTGAACTCAATTGCTCGCTTAGGTGGTAATCCTAAAACGGGCTCAAATATGTCGGAAAATTCACGAACAACATGAATCAGAGGAATGACGTCTTCCTCATCATCATTATCGTCATCACGAGGATATAAAGAATATAAAGATGCAGATAAAGTGGAATCCGAATCTTTGAGAATAATAGAAATCTGCTTAACAGATTGAGGATGTCGAAGATGAATAGTCCGCTCAGGGCATAGGATATGAGCTTCAAAACGGTTAAGCCAATCCATTCCCAAAATCATTCCAAAGCCTAAGTAATGCATGACATGCAAATCGGCTTGGAAAGAAAAATCACACAAAATAATCTTGACATCTTTACAAAGAAAACTAATCGTTACGGATCCACCAACCAGATTCGCAATTCTCAAACAAGTCATTAAAGCAACAACACTTAAAGAAAAAGTATCAACAAGTTCCTTTGATATAAAAGAATGGGATGCACCCGTATCAAAAAGAACTCGAATAGGTTGATCACGAAATATAATAATGCCATCAAGGATAGAATGAGACATACCTTGATTACGAGATGTGTTGCCAGGGGCTTGAGCCACATTCATCTTTCCCTCCCTCTTGCCTTGAAGCTTGGGGTAACATGGCTTGGACTTTTGCAGTAGCAACAAGTGAGGGACTTTGGACACTTATTCGCGTAATGGTCCTTCGAACCACAATTATAGCATTCCCCACGACCAAAGGAAGAAGTCTTTGCCGCAGGGGTTACTTGCTTCCCTTTCTTATTGGGATAAGGACCTTTGAATCTGTTAGTCCTTTTCTTGTTGTTGTTGAAGTTTGGTTTGCACCCACAATTTCAACATCGCTTTCCTTATCCGCCTCTTCAAGACGAAGAGCGATATCAATTAGTTGATCAAAAGAAACTTCTAATTTTAGAAGTAATGGCTTTTTGAGACTCTTGTTCAAGCCATAAACAAATCTCTGATTTTTCTTCAATGGGGTTATAATGTATTCAACCCCGTATTTGGAAAGAGATTCGAAAGATGCGACATAGTCTGTCACAGAAGATTCACCTTGAACAAGGTCAATAAAACAGCGAGCCAATGTCACCTTCTCTGCTTCTGGTACGAATTTTAACTCGAAGCGCTCTCAAATTTCTCCCAAGTAAGATCCGCTTCAATAATTTCATAAATCAGAAACTCGTACCAGTCTAATGCCCTTTCTTGGAGCATACTAGAAGCCACCTGAACACGGTGAAGATCAATAAGATTCATGCGAGAAAAGATTCGATCGCATGATCTCAGCCAAGCCTGGACTTCAATAATAGTTTCAAAACCCTTGAATAGTATCCCACCCAAGTTGGTATAATCATTGCACAAGCGTGCAAATCCAGACTTAGGATGAGTTGGTTCCGAATTAGAACCAGCCGCTTGAGCATTCTTTACTAGATCAAGAAGCTGCTGGGCAGACATAAAAACTCCATCTTGGGGAGTAGCACTAGATTGACCGGCGCTGGGACGGCCTAGTCTAACCATTTCTCTTCCTTTAGAAAGAAAGAAAGAAGAAGCAAAAGGTTATTCACCAAATGAATATCAAGAAATTTTGATAAATAAAACAAGGAATCATCAAGGAAATAGGATGAATCGGTATGAAGACTCGAATTAATTCCTAAAGCACGACTCCTAAGAAAGACTTAGGACGATGATCCTTGCTAGATTATTCTACATTGTTCCGAAGTTTGGCTTTGATACCAAGCTGTGACGCCCCACCTCTATACCCACGCTAGACAAGAACACTACGGAGTAATGCTGTCAACTAGCACGGAGAATAAGGCTGTTGAGGAGCGACCATCCGTGTAATTGCTTTGTGCGAGCATCGCTATGTCGGATAGTATAACATGCATTTTATTTCAAGTGGAAATCCGACATATCGATACAAACTCAAAGCTACTACACAGTGGCTATATATAATCTTCGAAAACAAATATAGAAATAAACATAACATAAATCAGTCACAGATATCCATATCACAAAGGCGGAAAAAGATATGAATATAACACATGAAAGTGTACATCAGAGTAGTGGTCAAGCAAGATCCACACTATCACCAAAGAATAGCTACAAGTGCTAGACAAAAGAATATGAATACATCAATGACTCTATATCTCAAATGTTTACAACAAAAACTACTAATCTAAGTAGTTAGCCAAAAGTCAGGGTGATAATCCCAGATGTGAAGTCAAGCAGAAGCACCTGTAACATCTCGTTTTGACCCGAGTATTATTTAATAAGAAAATAATAAACGGATCAGTCTAGCTATAAATATCAGATGAAATGATATAGAATAAGAGATATGGTATAAAGTATAATAACCATAATGACATACGGTGATAAGTATGTAACTGAAAATCAACAAGAGATTAATCAATATCACAAGAATCTTCTCAAAGATCAAAAAGGATGTCATACCCTATATTTTTATTCACAAAAAGTTAATGACCCACAAATTCACCGATGCACAAAAATTGATAAAACTTATCAATGAAAATCATGAAAATTGGTGAAGCACGAATTCTAGAAATCATCAATAGAAATCCAGACATCACAAAAAGGGGGAAAGGCCTATCACAAATGGGAGCATAAAGCTCATCAACACGTGTATCACAAACGGAATGCTAATTCCATGGTTGCTAACCATCACAAATTGAGCCGAAGTTTCACAAACGGCTCGAAGACCATGGGTTGTTACCCCACCAATTTGAGTCGAAACTCCACAAAACGGGGTTTAGTCTCCCTCGCAGACAAAGAGACATCGCACATTGCTAGTCTAAATCACAAAAATGATCGTCGTTGATCATCAAGAAAGTGTCAATTACACTAAGCTAGTAAATATATGAATTTAGCTTCGTGTCCCATAACCACTAGCTTAACTTAAATATTTACGAACAAATTGTAGATCTCCACTAGAAAATATGTCACAAGAGATTCAATCGAACAAGTCCAAGAATTAACCGACGAAGTAAACGCAAGCGTTTCATACCACTTGTTTTACTAAGACGTTTAATTAGATTTCTCATACGAATGAGGGTTTTATAAACAAGCTTGATATTGAAAATAGAGTTGAAATCGTTTTGATAAAAGAGTTTTGATATTTACTACTAGTATTGAAACCTTTATATTTTTTTAAAGTGACAAATCACAAAAATGATTCTAGGAACAATCAATCAATAAAATTCACATTCAAAGACATGAATAAAATCCAAAGAAATCGATACCGAATCCATTAAAATGGATATTCCCAAAAAAACCCAAGGAAAAGAAGTAATCAAAGTCGATATTAAATGATAACAACAAATAGGGAAATAACACGAATCGGTTAAATTTGGAAACCACACAAAAAGGGAAAAATAGGCAAAATAGCAACAGGTCGGTCGGCAGGCTACAGAGCTTGGTCGACCGGACCCTGTTCTGGAAAAATTCTCAAGATGGTGGGTCGGTCGACCGAGCTCTGTAGCCAGTCGACCAGACCAGAGACAGGGAAGTTCTCTGGTAGCAGGTCGGTCGGCCGGCTACAGAGCTCGGTCGGCCGGACCCTGTTTTCCAGAACTTCCCAGCCTATCAAAACGAGGGCCATTCTCGACCAAATTGCAATCGCTCGAGCAACGGCACTAGGAGTTTATGCCAATCGACTACCCGGCCCTATATGCTGCTCGATGCATCACAAAATCACGATCAAAGATCAAAGCTATGATTTTTAAAGGTTTGGCTTTGAAAACACTAAAATTGGAATATTCACAAAACCAATCCAAATCAAAATCAATTGCACAAGAATAAGTGTTAGGAATTCATACCTAACAATCGAAGATAGTTATAGACTAAGGTGTGAGATAAAAATCTTACCTTTTCACAAAAACAATGAAGAAGAAGCTTGAAAGCAAAGGGAGAATCAACCACTCTTCAACACAACCCAAATGAGATTGAATCTATGCTAAAAAAGAAGAACATTCCCAAAGTTAGGTTTAGGAATTTCTGAAATTGATAAAAGAACGAGTTGGAGAAGAAGAAGAGAGGCTTACCAAAGTTTCTTCTATTAGTTTGGAGCTAGAGCTTGATTTGCAAAAGAAAACTAGGGCTTGAGTTTTAGTTTCCCATTCCACTCTCTATTGATGTAAAAGATTGAGTATAAGGAAAATAAAAAGGAAGTAAATGAAGAGGAGAGGGTTGGGACTGAGTTAATAAGTGGGGTTAAGGGGCTTAGCCCAAACCAAAGCCCTAAGTGAAAAAGTAGCAAAATTCCACTAACTTCAAACATATCAAAGTTTATACTTAAAAAGATCGCAAACGGCGTTTTGAACTCAATGGAGGTAGTCCCGAGTCCTAATTTGACCGTATGCAAAAAGTAGCTTTTCATACTATAATCCGACTAACGATGAAATTTTTATATAAAATATTTAAATATTCAATCGTAAAATACGCGGGTTGTTACAAAAACTATAAAATTGCCTGGGACATCTTATGCAGACCGAAACTTGAAGGAGGGGTGGGCCTGAGAAATTTTGAGGACATTAGAACCGCTACTGCTCTCAAACTGTTGTGGCATTATATACACAACAACAATCTGTGGTCTAAATGGATGAGAAATAGATACTGCAAAGAAAAACACTTCTGGACTATGGAAATTGATAACAATAGTTCATGCACCTGGAAAACTATCCTTAAGCATAGACAAAAAGGTCTACAACATATACACAGGAGAACAGTAGATGGACAAGACACACTGTTATGGCACGACCCATGGATTAACAATGAATTATTAGTTAATATTCTTGGGTGGGATGCTCTTGGATTAAATGGTGGGGACATTCTGAAGGTCAACAGTATAATACAGAATAACTCCTTAAGGCCACAGATCCTACATTTTAATAGACATGTAAACCAAATCAGTGAAGTAAAACTGTCAACTACACATGACTCTGATTACTGGAGCTGGAACAATAAACCAAATGGATTTAATTTCTACTCTGCATGGGACAGTTCCAGAATACATTCTCAGCCTAATAATTGGTCTAAATTATATGGAACTACTGTAACAGCCCTAAAATGAGTTTATGCACATATAAAGTTATTCTAAATAGAATTCCAACCAAAGACAAACAGATAGAATGGGGTTTCTCTGTAGATCCTACATGTGTGTTATGAAAACGCGAACCAGAAAATAGAAATCACCTGTTTTTCCAATGTACATACTCGACGTATCTCTGGACTCGAAGTAAATTGAAGCTTGGTATGAATCGGAATAGCTCGATGCTGGTTGAAGAGGAAGCGATTGATTTGTACGACTTGTTCAATACTGAAAACCAAATCAAAGACCTCGCCTTTTGCAGCTTTGTCACGATAATCTTCCATATTTGGAGAGAGAGAGAAATGCTAGAATTCATGAAGACAGAGAGACTGACAGGTTTCAACGATGGAACTCTGTGGAGATTGATGTTAAATACCTGATGTCGAAAAGAAAGAGGAAGACTAAGAGATCTAAAGAAAATGAGGAAATTCTAGAGAGGTGGGGCATTGACTTAGCGGATAACGGTTAACTTCGATTTCTGTTTTACCTGGGTTGATATGATATGTTCTGTATTGTTATAGTATCGGGTGCATTTTCAATTCCCGTTGGGCAGTTTAACTTTGTTTTTGTATTGGCACTGTTGCTAATCTGTAAATTATTATATTCAGTGATATATTAATAAAGCACCGCACTCTTTTTTCCATACTAGGTATCACGTTGATAACTAGTAAGGTTTTTAATGAGGTGGTTTACCCAGTTTAAAAAAAAACAATATTTTGGTTTTGAAATGGAAATGATATATTGGTTGGTTTTGAAATGAAATAATATAGTATTTAGTTTTGAAAATGGATATTATTTTGGAAAGTATATGGATTTGAAAATATTACCATTTTTGAAAATGGATATTATTTTGGAAAGTAATAGTATTTAATTTTAAATGGTTTTGGAATAGAAAAGGTTTTGAAATATATATCCATGGGCAATAATAACGTTTGGTTGTTAAAGAGACCGAGATCGGAAGTTGTCATACTCTCTGCCAACTTCGAAAATCACTTTCACAACCGTGTACGCAGTGGAGATTACAGAATGAAGTAGGATGGTGGCGGCGCTCCTTTGAGGTATGTACGTGGACCTGACTCCCGTGGATTGGCATAAGGTGGCTAAAACAGGAGCGCTTACAGGCCAGTGTGGTAGCCCCTCTTATCGGACTGTGATACCCCAGAAATTTTGGCAATATAAATTTAATAATCCGTGTTAAAAATTAATTTGATTTGATAATTTTTTGATAATAAATTTTGGATTGATCTAATAATCATCTTTTAATAAAGATTTAAATTGCAAGATTTTATATTTTTAAAGCAAATAAATTGTTTTTCTATTTATAATATATATAATTGTATATATTGTAAATTGATAAACTTTGATTTGGAATTTAGTAAATGAATCAATTTTTAATTCTAATTCATCTTTGGTAAATTGGAAATTTGGATTTAAATTTAACAGTTAACTTTCTAAAACAATTTAATAAATAATTATATGGTTTATACTTGTGATAAATCTTATTTGTTTTAAAATTTTATTTAGCTTAAATATGAATTTAAATTAGATTAACATCAAAGCTTTGTTTTATTTTCTTTTTTAAATATTGCTTGAAATTATATGTAAGAATTTAAATTACAAATTACATATGATCTTAATTTATTAATAGAAGTAAATTATAATCTCTTTTATAAATTATTTAATATTGTTTAATTTATTATTTTTAAATAATAATTATAATACTTAGTTCTTATGAACATAAATGGATTTTTTTATAGAAATAGGTTTTGTTGTTTTTAAATTTAAATAAGAGTTATATATGTATATATATATATATAAATTTATTTTCAAAATTGGATTTGATAAATTAATTTAAAATTTGAATTTAATGTTTTAAAGAATAAACACTTAAAATATTTGAATAAGCTTTTAATTATAAATTGTTTTGTTTTATTTTTCTATAAAGAAAAAGGAAAGTAATTTATATATACATAAGAAATAAAATAAGATATAAAAGCTTTTATAAAAAAATTTAAAATACTCTTAATTTACATGCGTAAGTTTCTTAAAACACCTTAATGACATGTGTTAGTCATGAAATAATCAAAATGACAAATGTTAAGTTTGAAAACAAGTGTCCTATTTTATTTTTTTATTTTTCTTTTATTTTAAAGAAATCAAAAATTTTCTTATATAAACATATTACTTCTCATCCTTTTTCTATTCTTTCTTTCTCAAAACTTAAGAAAGTCTTCAGCCCAAAATCTTCAATCAACATTCAAACAAATCTAAAATCATCTTCTTCAAATCAAAACAAGAAAAATCTGTAATCTTCATTCAAAATAGAAATTACTGTTCAAAGCAAAATCTGTTTTCCCCTCAAAAACCAATGTTTCCTCTAAAACCAAAACCCTCTGAATCATATTCAAACTTGAAATGCAAATCAAATAACCTGTAGCCTCTTAAACTTCCTTAACCTGAAATCAATTTGCAACATTCAAGACTTGCATGCAACAGGAATTCCAATCCAAAGCCTGCATTCTTTCTGGAATCATGCATGCAGCGAGCATTTGTAGTAAATCAAGATGGAAGTTTTTAAAAGCAAATCATTTTAGTGAATCAGGACTAAAGTTTTTTTAAAAAAAAAGCAAAACAATGACGCAACTTGAAGTTTTGGAATTGAAGTACATTCAGATTCAAGTTTTTCTAAAACAAGTGCTCTGCTCAAAATTATTCCGTGAGTAACATTTTTTATTTAAACTAATTTAAGTAAACCTAGTTGCTTGAATTTTTTCCTGATATAGTCATGATTATGTGAAAGAATATGATAAAATTTCCTGTGTATATGTATGGTAGAATGCATGCTTACCGTTGATTTACTTTTTTCCTATTCTAGCATTCCAAGTTTAAATACTGATCAAAATCATGATACTATAACCAAAACTATGTTAAGAATTAGGATTTAAAAAAAATAATTGTGAACATAAGTTAAGTTTGAAGTTTGATTTAATATGAAAAGATAAGATAAAAATCTGTAATACCTTTGGAATACACAAAGAATAACAGGACAAACTTTTGAAATTAAAATTTTAACTTTTCAGATTTCTTGATTCAAGCGTATAAACTGAATACATAAACAAAGATATGAGTTTTAACACTAAAACTAGAATTTTTAGTTTGAATTTGATTAAGTATTTCTGGTTTAACCAGAAATTCTGTTTTGAGTTGGATCTATCAACCTGAGTGATCGGGGTGGCCAGCATTGTTTCTGGTGATGGAATGGTGATGGTAGAATCATGGAAAAATATTAGGAGAAGGATTATATCATGGAGGCAGTGGTGATTAGGGATTAAAGTATTTAACCCTAGTTTCTTAGTTGATCAGTAATTTGGTCGATGCAAACCCTAGAGGTGATCGAGTTCACCTAAATCGAGGGGATTTATGGTGGGTTGCTTGTCGAAGGTGATGGTGGATGGTCAGGATCTCTGGTGGCCGGAATTTTGAGTTTGAAGTGAATTCCAGGTTTCGACATTGCTACTGTTTTGAGCTCGAATGCTCATTTTTGATTTAGGTGTTCTGCAGTGGATTTGATGGTCGGAAACGTGTTGGGTGATGATCGATGACTTTCGCAAATGGTCGCGAGAGGTCGGAATTGGATGAAGTGGTGGTGCAGGTGCATGAAATTCATGGTGTGTATGCTGTGTTTTTGGGGGGAAAAGGTACTCGAGTTACTCGAGTTGTTCTGAGATTTGCTCGGGTTGTTTCATGTTTCTGCTCGAAGTCATTGTTGCGAGGCTCAGGTATACTGTTGTTACAGGGATGTGTAAACCTGTCAGTGCCTATAAGTTTTTAATGAATTTAAAACGGAAATTGTTACTCGAGTTTATTTCAAGGTTGTTCGAGCTAGATTAGGTTAGACTCGAATATTGTAACTCGAGTTAGTTTTGTTCATGGTTAGAAAACGTGTTTTTTTATTCAAATTAAAACTGAATTTTAATAGTATAAAGCAAAGATTTAACTAATGTTTTAAATCAAATTTTCAATTATGAATTCAAGTTAATTTGAATCTTAAGCTGTGAATGAATGAAGTTTTTAAAATCAAATTTGTTTAAATAACTTAAAAAGGGATTAAGTGTTTAAAAATGTTATTAAAGAAATTCGAATTTAAATTGAAAATTGAAATGTAAAGAAATGTTTTAAAACAAAGTTTAAACTGATTCAAATCTGGATTTGAATCTTTGTTTCAAAATAGATTTAAGTTTTTATAAATTTAAGTATTTTAACAATTTTAAATGATTAAGTAAAATTTAAATGTCTTGAATTTAAAAGAAATTTGTTTTAACTCTTGTAAATTCTTTTATAAGAAAAAGTATTATTTATCATGTAAATTTAAAGGTTTTAAATTGATTTTAAAACTTCTTAAAGTTAAATTAGAATTTAATGACTTGTTATGCAATTAATTATTAGGAAATTTAAGTGGATAATTAATTTATTTAATAAATTAATGAAATAGATAATTACTTAAAGTAATTTATGGTTTTAAAACTTAAAGGTTTAAGATATAATTATTATTAGAATAATTAACTTGTAATTTATGAATCATTAGTTAAATAAGATTAGATTTTAATTATTGATTAGTAATTAATTAATCAAGTAGTAAAGAATTAATTAAGTTATAGCTAACACTTAATTAATTAAATAATTAGGGGTTAATTAATGGGTTATTAATGATTAATTAATTTGTAATTAATAACTAAAATAAGTTAATTATTTTAGAAAAATGATTAATGAATTGTTAATAGTTAATAAAGGTTATTAACTAAGGATTATTTAGTAATTAATTAATGTGATTAATTTTTGATAATTAATTAGATTAATTAATTTAAAGATAATCATTTTTATAAATTGTTGAGTATAATTACTTGTGGAATAATTAAGGAATTAATTACTTATTGTAATTAATTGAGTTTAATTTGATTAGATTAAGTTAATTAATTCAGATTAATTAATTTAGAATAATCATTTGATGATTGTGGAGTATAATTACTTAATGTAATTAAATGAAGAGGAATTACTTAGGGAAGTAATTTATGGGTAATTACTGTATGTAATTAATTGAAGGTGATTTGTTGATGAAAGTAATTTGAGTATAATTACTTTGTGAATTATTCAAGGGATTAATTAGAGATAATTAATTAATGGGTAATTAATTTATTTTGTGAAGTAATTAAGGGTAGTTAATTACAGAATGGAGTTAATCAAGCGTGATTAGCAATTATGGTTTAATAAAGATTAATTACTTAATGTAATTAATTTAAATAGAAAATGTAATTAGAGATCATTAATTATTATAATTAATGATGTAACTAAGAATGGATTTAATTAGAAATAATTAATAAATGAAGGGATTAATTAATGTAATTAATTAATTAAGGATCAATGTAATTAATTTTAGTTAATTAATTAAAGAAGTAATTAAAAATTAATTACTATATTTGGTTAAGTAAAATTAATTTGAGAAATTAATTTGTGGATAATCATTTGAATGTAATTAAGGTTAATTAATCAGGGATGATTAATTTAAAATGAATAATTGATTGACGATTAATTAATTGATTGATAATTAATTAATAATGGTATAAGCAAGTTTGGTAATGATGAAGTAATTAATTTAATTCATTTTAAATTAATTATATTTGGTGTGATTATTAATCATTGCTTACATGATTGGATAATATTGTTTTCCTTAAATGGTTTGAATCTCAGATATGAGATAAGTAATGTTGAATGATATGGATGCATTGGTTGCATTGTGATGATGATTTGGATTACCTTTTGATAATGATAATATGGATTATCTGTTCTGATGATAATATTGTGAATCTGTGATTTATCTATCTGTATATATAGATAATTGAATTGTTTTAAACCTTTAAAACAACTTGGCCTTAAAAGATACGCTTTGGATTTCGATGAGGCCAGGATCGGGTTTCCATATTTGGATATCCGAAAACCACATTGATCCAAATTAATGGTAGGTCGTGAATCTCATGTGAAGAGAGAAAACTCGAGGTGTAAGAACTATTCGTCAGTATAACTCTAAGGGTGATTCCGAGATGAGTTTGACAGGTAGTACTTTCAGATTCGAGATGAAGATTTAGAGTGCAAGGGTTATCGTCGTTAACTCTGAGGGTGATTCCAAAATGAGTGTAACGAGATAATGCATTCGGTTTCATTCGATCCCGGAACGAACATGTATGGATTGAATGCTTTCAGAACATCGTCAGGTGGACGATGAGCATTCTAAGAGATGCGTTCTCTAAAGGTAATTGTAGCCTCAAGCCTCATCAACCGGGAATGGCTAAAACAGGGGAGGTGCAGCAAGGCTAAGTGGGTCATGTCCAAGTAGGGCGAGATTTTCCCCTGTATAGAAGTCCCTTTTTATTCGGCTTAGTGGGCGGTTGGAACATAAGACAACTACAGGGTTGTCTTGTTCGGGACTGTCCAATAAGGGATGTTTCCGGTCTTGTGTTATAGGGGATTAGGAGTGATCCTCGGTACGTTGAACTTGGCCACGTACTATAACGGGCGGTACCCCGGTAGCCCTGCCATTGATGGAATCCAAAATCCAATAAGTGCCAACGGTTTTCATTGTATTACCCACTTTTGTGGCTAGTAGCTGGAATTTAATGAATGCAACAATTTCGGCTATTTCATATTTACTTGAAAGCCCTAGACCTATTATAATATCACTCAACTTTCTATCAAATGTTTGGTTAGCGTAAGGTAAAAACTTTTCCATGTTTATGTGTGGGAAGTCTTACGTGATACCTTTCTTTTCAAAAAAAATTTCAAAGTTAAGAAACTTTAACCTGTTACTCACACCAGACCCATGTCTGACCCATAGTTTATCTTCTGTTTTCTTAAACTCTTGGGTACTCAAATTTTTACGAGTAGCCAAGGGATTCAGGTTAGCTTTTGACGAATTTTGGAGGAGCAATGAAGCAGGAGGCTTCAGCGTTAGATATATAGTTTCCGTTGTGTGTTCTCTGTGTTGGTATCTCTTATTTGAGTTGTATTGAGTTGTATAACTTGACAGGTGTTTATAACTGTCTAGTATGCGATGTGTATTCTGTGTAACTCTGATTAGTGTTGTATACTATGTAATATTTATGTTATTAATATAATTTATTCGTTCCGCTGTTGAGATTCTGATGTTGTTTCTTCTTTGTTCTCTTTCTTTTCTCTTTTCTATCCCTTTCTTTCTTCAAGATGATGCGATTTTTTGTGGTAAGAAAGTCGGGCGTCACGCGGACATACTCCTTCGATATTATATTCTGACTTTGAGATTGATTTGGTGGCCACTTTTGATTTTTGATTTTTGGCAGTGTAGCTCGAGGTAGGCGGTAGCTGCACGCTATGCGTCACCACCAGCCCAGATGCGTAATTGGTATATCTACCCAGGCATTACCTTGTTGTGCCGTGTCACCTACCCTAGCGAGCCTTGTATGAGTTTGGTTTTCTCTCGTAGCCCGTGGAGTATTTAGGGTAGTCTCCCGATCTGGAGATGCGTTGATACTAGATGGACTATTGGGGCTATTATTGTGTTAAGGGGGAGATTGGGTAACTCCTTAACGCTATTAAAAGTATGTTTATTTTAATATAGACATTATTATAATAGAGAAACATTACTGCATAGTAAATAGTTTAACGGATCCTTGGAGGATGGGCGGTCCCGAGCATCCTTTAAGTTACTTGTACCTTATATTACAGTTCACTTGAGTTGGTTTATATTGTATAAGTATGTATGTCCTGACTTGAGTGCTTTGTGTTTTTCTTTACGTTCGGATCAGACTGAGTGATGCAGCATTAGACTCACCTTCGAGTTGGAGCTTTGCTTGAAGACCAGCTATCTGTTTCGTTTTTAGTTATCCAGTTGATTCCGGGGATGCCTCCAGCTTTATGTTTGTTTATCATATTGAAAATTCTGTTTTATCTTGTATAACTCTGATGTATTTATATAGTAGCTTCATGAACTACTATCTCTTTGCTTCTGCTACATTATATGACTCTGTGTCTGTGATTCTGTGATTTATCTATTTGATGTATATTTTGAGATTTGCCAAATTTATTTTACAATTCGGTATTTTGAGCAATTCAAGTCCGACATGTGTGAATGCGAATGGTTTAAAATATCGGGTCGTTATATTTGGTATCCGAGCATTGGCTCTAGGCAAAACTCAGCATATATGGTAAATTTATTTACAGAATCACTTTCATTCGAGTTTGAATCTCTTCCTTTTGACTCGGTTTCCTTTGAATTTTGAAACATTCCCACGGTTCCGAAATTCATTCTTTTCCTTCACTATTCATCTTCTTTTGATTTTGGAGTATCCCATAACACTACTTCGGATAATCTTTATAATGAGTCAGCGGTCTGGCCAATCTCCAAATGACTTGTAAAGGGGGAAAACTCCTTTACAATAGGCATTGATTCATCGGAGATTCCTATATATCCTCGATTAAATGCTAATATATTTTTTTATCCCAAATTCTATCTCTTGAGATCGAATGTAGAATTACCTTAAAATTCCACATTTGATCTAATTCTTAAGTCACGATTGACCCAGTTAAGGTTGCCTATGATTTGTATAAGCTTGCTTATTTCCCTTGTTCTGTGGTTTAGTCATCTTATCTTGTGTTTCCAACTTGTCCTCAAATCAAAATTTTCTCTGATTTGAGTCAATCAAATTTGAATCCCTCTGTATACTATAAATCTGTATTTAAAATGTTTTATATACTGTGTTGTTTGAGTTGTTGATGTTGATTTGGGTTTTCGATCGATTCGTCTGATCAACGCTATCGATAGATCTCCAAAACATTTGAATGGAGCAAACTGACATAATATAGTTTCTAAATTTAGTAAATGAAATAAATTTTGTATAATTATATAAGTAAAATTTTCTGAATCTTGATAGTTAATTGACTTGGATGTTAAGAAATAATATTTGACTCCATCTTGTAATTATTGGCTTTGGTTTCATATATAAATAATTGAACTAAAACATGGTTATAAATTTATTTGGAAATTTAAATGAATTTAAAACAAGGAATTAAGAGTTTAATTTCCGATGGTTTCAAACTTTGGGTTTAAAGTTTTAAAGGGTGTATTATTTAAAGTAATCCAAGTAGAAATTGTTTCAAAGAATTTTAATGTGTAAGTCAGTCTTTGTCGCTGGAAAATAATTTCGGTGATGGCGGCCGAACATCGATATTCATTTTCGAGTTTCGAAGTGGAGTGACCATTCTGTAGTTTAGCTACAGTCTTGCTTTTGAGAATTAATTTGATTTGGATTCCTAAAATATGACTTGATTTATAATATATGTAACATATGATTTAAGATCTGATTCGATATATATTATTTATATATAATTATTTACCCTTAAAATAGTTTGAATTTAATTGGAAATCTAATTCTTAAATTTTTTCTTAAAGGATAATGTCAATTATAAAATGAAACCAAAATTTTGAATAAATATTTAAGCTTGGATAATTGAATTAAGAAAAATTTATTTGTATAATATTCTATTGCATTTCAATATAACATACCTTAATTATTAGAAGTTAAAAATGTAATTGGATAATACACAATATAAAAAGGATTTTATAAATAAAATTTGAGTGTTCGTAATAAATGTTATACACTTAAATTTTAGTTATAAAAGATTAATAAAGGTAAATAGAATAAAAGGTTAATTGAATAAATTACAATATAAAATGGTGTTAAAGGAAATTTTAAATGAATAGGTATATTTTATTCAAATTAATTAATTTTGAAAATTTATTTGGTTATAAAGTTAGTATTTTTGAATAAGATGTATCATTTACTTAATTCATTCTATGCCCTTCTTTGTCCTTTTCGGGGACGAAAAGTTTTGAGTGGAGGAGAGCGTAACGATCCGTAAATTTCGATAATTAAACTGGTTAAATTAATAAGATTTTTGTAATTAAATTTGGAAAGAAATAAAAGAAAGAAATAAAAAAGGAAGAAAAGAATTTTTTTTAAATAATTTATAATGAAGTGGGTGTTAAAAATGAAATGAAAATTAAAGATTATAGTAATGGTTCTAAGATTAAATGAATTCAACATTTTATTAGCAATTTTGATGAGTAGTGGAAATAATAAACTTGAGTGTAATATAAAGTCAATGATAACATTTGTGCAAGTCAACTTTTAGGCTGCTAAATTCAGAGTAGGAAATCAATTACATTTAAATGTTGGTAAATGTTCATTAATGTGAGATAGGACTATAACTGTAAAGTGTGAATGTAATGACATAAATGGAAATGAATATTTTATTCATAAGATGAAATAAAGGAATGAAACCAAATTTAATAAATTGATTGAGTTTTAATTATAGTAATTTTATATATTTGGCAAATTCAATATAATTGAAAATAACAGTTATTACAAAAGAAAGATGAAAATTTGAATATATATATATATTTATGTAATGAAAGATAAACAAATAATAAATATGTTTATAGAGTGATAATAGATTTAATAAAAAGAGTAGAACTGAAGCAAGGCAGTTATTGGGAATAAGTTAATTGGAATTCAATCCGTAATAGATGGATTTATTATAGGTAAATGAAACTAAATACTATGTAAATTGAAATTTGGATGAATTGGAAAATTATTAATGTATTAGTATATAACCAATGTTAATATTACCCATAAGAGGATAAGTTAATAGTTGATTCAATAACAAGATTGAGAAATCAAATATATGGATTTTTTGGGAATTTAAAATTTATACTTTTAGATTTGGATAAATTACAACGTTTTACACGCAATAAATTTCTATACTTTTATTATATACATACTTTTTTATTTTTCCTATATCCATCTCTATTTTATCTTTCTATTTTTCTTGTCTAGACAGTCATGTTTATTTATTGGATTGTTACTTGTTTATATCTTTTATTTATGGCATGGAACAAAACAAAGGGTATACGTTATATTGTCTTAATTGCTTGCCTTTTTAAATTTCCAAAACTTTATTTCAAATCACACAAAAATCTTCTCAATATCTCACTTCCTTATTTGCCTCTTCCCATGGAAAGAGTTTACAGTAAGTTTCTTTGATTAAATAGGAAATAAATCCCATTCATTCACTAGCCTCTTTATTCTTTGAATTTTCCTTTTCCTAACCATTCAAATCTCCTAGCTGTGCATTCATCATAGTCGTACTTTTTGTAAACCCTAGCCGCCACCTAATATTCTTATTCACATGACAAAAATTTCTCATCCCTCATTTCTATTTGCATGAAGAAAATACAGCAAGCTCTAGGTTATTTCCATGACTTCTTCTCTCTTTCCTTCTCCTTTTTCTTTTATTTTCTTTTACTTTTCAATGCATAGCTCGGCCTCTCCACCTATTGCCGGCCTCACCACCACTCCACCACCACCATGCCGACCACATCATCTCTCCATCAGCACAAAAACCTAAGCCGTGACCATGGATGAAGACTACATCACCAAAATTGATGCAAAGCCTAGCCAAGCACATGTATTCATCACCTTCCTCTTCATATACCTCGGCCTCAACAAATTCCTCCACCACCAAAACATTGCTTGACTCAAAACACAACCTAGCTGTGCCTTATGATGTTCACTTGACTAATATAGCCTATGGCCGATCCACCTTGAACCCACGCCCGAACCTATAGGACCCAAAACCAATTGCCTCTTTGCCTTCCACACTTGTAACTTCCATCTCCTCATTTCCCATGCCTTAGCCGTGCCTTACATGACCCTAGCCAAGCCTAGTTTCCATTAGAACATCATGGTCGAGCATAGAATGATGTGGTCAAGCCTATTAACATAGCGGTTGAGCCCACTTGTGGTTTAGAGCAAAGGTTATGTCAATTCGATTCATTCTTTTCCATTGTTTTAATCTATAAATCTTTGTGTTGAATTATATTCTTATAGTTGTTGTATTTAGTTGTTACAAGATTTGGATCTGACTGTTCATCCACTAATAATCTTGTTCGTGCCTTGTGCTTTTCGGAATTTCAGTTGTGTGCTTTGAACTTGATTCTAGCTTTAAAAAGGTGAGTTTATCACTCTAGACATATGTACTTATATTATTGTAAATGATGATAAGTGGATCTGTATAAATTGATATGTTATTCATACATGCCTGTGATATATTTATATGATGTCAAAATTTTGTTTATATACCTATTACATCATCTGATATGATACTATATGTTGTACTACTATTTTATTTCCTGTTTATCACACTGCAAGTTCCCTATCACTTTAGGTTGGAATAATATATACCCGAACGGACATTAGAATAAGAAAAATCATTATGAGCTGAAATGATAGGCTCGAGTGATTTATATTGTATTTATTTTACTTGGGATTGCGGGTTTGAAATGAGAAAACCCTGATTTTTGTTTTTAAATTACGGACTGAAATGATACATATCCGTATCACTTGACCTAGGTTAGAAAATTTTATACAGGCCCATGGATAAATTTTTATAATAGTTCTCTAAACTTTTTGAGTATTTTGAATTTTAAATATATGGAATTTTGATTAAAAAGTTGATTTAAGGATTTGAATATAAAGAGATATTGAGATATTGGTTTCCTATAAGTTAAAATTGTATGAGTTGATAATAGGTTTAGATTGTAATTTAAAAATCTTTATTTGGTTTTAAATTGTAATTTAAAGATTTTATTTATGATCAATATTTCAATAATTAAGTTTGATTTAATTTGGAATCTAAAACCTAGCCTAGTAAATTAAATAAAGGTTATTTCTTGAAATAAATAAGGCTTGCATAGTAAATAATGTATTTTGAGTGGATAAAATGAACTGCAGTTTTGAATGGACTTAGTAATAAAATTTATTTACTTTGGACTCATAGTTAATTGATGTCTAGACGAATAGATTTATAAAGAGGATTGGACTGTCATATTAACTATGGGAAAATACTTGATTTATGGTTATGTTTTGTAAAAATAAATGATTATAATTTAAATGGAAAAATGCAACTTAAAATGACTTAACTTGATAATTGGAAATTTAGTTTTCAAATGAAAGTTAAGTAAATTTAGTGATATGGGTATTTTATATGTAGGATGGATATTTTAAAATAAAGTGTAAAGTTATTTGTTAAAAATAAAAGTTAAGTAAAATAGGGTAATTTTGACTTATTAATGAATTATAGTTTAATTTGGATATTTATTGATAAAATTTTATTTTATTAATTCATAAGTTAAATGATATCCAAATGAATATTTTTGAAGCGTGAAATGTGATTTTTATAAGTTAAATTGGCTAAAAATTGAAATTTTAGTGTACCTGAAATGTACAATGTTTTGGAAAGTTATAATTGAATGAATAGACTTATAAATGCTACAACTTTGAAATGAATATTATTTGACATTGAATTTAAATGGTCTAAATAATTATGTTTCAAACTGTTTGGTTTCAGAGTTGTTATAAGTTGAAAGTAATATGGCTTTTGTAACATCCCCAAATTTATCAATTTAAAATTTATGATTTATTTGAATTTCTAAAACTTTAAATTGAACTTATTTTAAAATTGATAAACAAATGAAATATTGAGGTGTTTATCTATACATATGTATGTAGGATGGATTGAATTTCAAATTTGAATTTTAAATTGAATTTGAATTTGTATTTGAATGTAAATGTAAAAAAAAATATCTTAAGTAAAAAAATATTTGGATTCAAATATATTAAAATATGTGTATAGTTTCATAAATTAGTATTAAAAAAAATTCTTTTTAAAAGATTGTATAAATATAAATGAAAGTGTAATTATTATTTTATTTTTTTGAATAAATGTCAAACTCTTTATTGATAATGGTAAAACATTACATACACTATATACAAGCAATAAAATCGGGTTACATAACAGAACATATTCGCAAGCAATGCCCTAAACACACTGCAAAAACCTAGCAACCATATCTAATCATGGCGGCTCGTAAACTCTTCCTGGCAAGCCTTCTTCTCCTTCAACATTCGCGTTAAAACTATCAGTGCATATAGACGATCTAGAACTCTCAGCTTCATCATCTTCTCTATCAATCATGTACCGTGAGGATGTTGCTATGTTTGCGGATTTAGGGTTCGGGGTTGAGGTAATGTTGTTGTCTGGTCGCAGAGGTAGAATTTCCCATCTTACAGTAATTTCTTTAGGATTGTGTATGCTATGTTTGAGAAATCTAGATCTATTTATAATAAGGTCACGAACACTGGATTTTATGATATTGCAAATCGTGAATCTGTCTGTCTTTTCATTGCTAAAAATGATGGAATTTCTGCTTTTCCAAATGAACCAGATGGATGAACTTAGCGCAACTATTATGATGTCCTTCTTAATATTGTTAGCTATGAAGTTCTGATTGATGTATGCAATAGCATCTGGTAGAGAAATATGTAGGTTTCTTTGTGTTATAGGATCTCCCATCATGCTTCTGATCCAATACCACACATGCCTCGAAAATGAACAATTAAAAAATAAATGCTTACAAGTTTCCACTTCTCTTTTGCACAGAACACAAACATCATCTTCAGTCACTCTTTGCATTTTTAATTTGTCTTTAGTAGGTAGGAAATTGAACATAGCTCTGTATAAACATATATTCATTTTTGGGAGTGAGATGTTGTTCCATATGATTTTGTAGTCATTGTTTTCTTGTAACTTGATTCTAAAATCATTCCATATATCATGGAAATTAAATAGACCATTTTTACTACTACTGCAAATCCAATAGTCTTCTGTATTGTCATAATGAATGGGTACTTGCTTTATTTCCTCACTTATGTTGCCAAGATAAGAGATATTTTCAGGCTTCCATTTATTTCCTGATAAAATTTGCTCTACCTTATGTTTATGTCCTCTTGAATATGATAGAGTTTCATTCCCTAGCTTTTCCAATAAAGTTGAACCATTAATCCATGGCATAAACCATAGGCTTGTAGATTTTCCATCTACAATTCTTCTATAAATCAGCTTCTGTGCATTTTTCCTATGATATATCATTTTTTTCCAAGTGCATGAATAGTTATTACTAAAATTAGACTCCCACAGAGTCTCATTATTAGCATATTTTGCATTCAACCACTTAGCACTATATGTAGAATTGTTAAGGGTCTCCCAAATTCTTTTGATGCAGAAAGTAGTGTTTATGTCAGACAGTTTTTTCAGCCCCATTCCACCTTCAGATTTAACACTTGTAACTGTTTCCCATGGAACACTACTTTTTTTTCCTTTCCAGATAATTTTTTTGCATAGTTGATTGATTTTGTGAATAGTTAAGCTAGGAAGCATAAAACACTGCATCCAAAAACTGACCATAGGATAAACTACAGCCTTAACCAATTCTATTCTTCCTGGAACTGTAAGAAATTTGCACTCCCAACCTTGCATCCTTTGTAACACTTTGTCAATCAGATGTTTACAATTTGAGTGTTTAATGTATGTCACAGATAGGGGTAACCCAAGATATCTGACAGGTAATTCTCCTTCTTTAATATTCAAAATGTTGAGCACTTGCTCCTTGTTGGTGCAATACTTGTTGAAAAATACTTGGGTTTTAAGGTTATTCATTTCTAAGCCAGTAACTCTCTTTAATTTCTTGAAACAATTCTTAACAGCTTTAGCTCCAGTTTCAGTGGCATTTATGAAAATTAACAGATCATCAGCATAAATTAGATGTGTTATGTTGGAATTGTTCTTGATGACTGATTCCACTTTTCCTTTACTGGATTTAGCATCCATTAACAAAGTGAAATATTCCATGCATAAAGTAAAAAGATAAGGGGATGGGGGATCTCCTTGCCTCAAACCATTTGTGCCATAAAAATATCCCCTATGATATCCTTCAATAGATAGTGAAAAACTAGGAGTGTTTATCATTTCTTGAATAATGTTCACCCATTTAACTGGAAAGTCCATACTTCTCATCATGTGTAGAATGAAATGTCTGTTAACTGAATCATATGCTTTCTTAAGATCCACTTTTATGCACATTTTGTTGCTCCCATGTTTGTTGAAATTTCTGATGTGTTCATGTGCAATTATAATCCCATCTTTTATCTGTCTGTCTGGTAAATATGCTGTTTGATTATCTGATATTAGTTCTCCAAGTACACACTTCAATCTGTCACATAACAATTTAGCTAGGATCTTGTACAACATGAAACAACAGGCTATAGGTCTGAAATCTGCTACAGATTCAGGTGTTTTTACTTTAGGAATTAAGGAAATAATGGTATGGTTTATTTCTCTTACAATTCTGCCATTGTCAAAAGAGGTCTGCATAGCTTTTAAAAGAGGTTTTTTTAATTCATTCCAATGATTTTTGTAGAATTTAGCATTTAAACCATCATAGCCTGGAGCAGTATCATTATGCACACTGAAAATAGCTCTTTTCAAATCTATTTCATCAAATGCAGTATTAAGATATATTTTTCCCCATTCATTTAGTTTCTATTTTGGAATGATGTTAGGAAACTGAGTCATCATGTTGCCTTTGTTGTATATGTTAACAAAATACTTGACAGCCTCTTCCTCCATCTCCTTTGGAGTCTTGAAAACTTCTCCATTTTCTTTTACTATGTTATGATAGCTATTTACAAATCTTCTATTTGTTTGTTTTGCATAAAAAAATTTGGAACAGCTATTAACCCACTTGATCCATTGGCATTTTGATTTTTGTTTGTTATCAATAGCTAGTAACTCCATACTTTTAGCCAGATTGCCTTGAGCATCATGCAACTTTTGTGCATTGCAGGAATTATGATCAGATTCTAATGTCTGAAGAGCAATATTGACCTCATGTTTGTATTTTGAAACTTGTGTTTGTAAATCATTTTTCCCATTGCACCATCTTTTAATTTCCTTTTTGATGTTTTTCTACATGTGGATTATATTGAATAACTGATTTCCTTCAGGGAACACAAAATACTTTTCAACTGCTTCCTTATACCCCTCACACATAATCCAGTGATTCATGAATTTAAATGGTTTTGGACCTTCATATGTTTGAATGCAATTGAAGAAAAACATAATAGGTACATGATCACTTTTTGATAGGTCTAAATATTTTTCATGAGATTTTTTAAATATGTTCATCCATTCCAAATTGCAAAAAAGTCTGTCAATCTTTGTAGCAATATTCTTGGTAGGCCCTGATCTCCATGAAAATTTTACCCCTGAAATACCAATTTCTGTAACTCCTGAAGCGTTAACAAAATTATTAAGCTCCTGAATGTTTTTGATTGACAAATTATTTCCTCCTCTTTTCTCCTTTAAATACCTTACACAGTTAAAATCCCCTATAATACACCATGGAGTGATGAAAGTATTAGCTTCTTTTATCAGTTGTTTCCATAAACTTTTCCTTTCAGATTCAAGGTTAAGTGCATAAATGACAGTTATAATGCATTGAGCACCTGCAGTGTTATTTAACATACAAGTAATGTGTTGTTTACTCATAGAAATGACATAACTGCTCCAAATGTCTGAATTGATCATAATCAGTATTCTGCACTTGTGATAAACCTCTATATTACTTATGCATGTCCATTTATTTCCCCAAGATTCTATATAAAGTTTTAGTTTATTGCTTCTCAGTTTGTTTTCAAGTAAACAAAAAATGGATGGTTTGTGAGAAGACACTAATTTTTTTACCTCCAACACATGTGCTGCTTTATTAAGTCCCCACACATTCCAACACAAGACTGACATTATTTGGATGGGTTTGCTTGACTCCTGGTTCTAACAGTGGGAGTCACACTTTCTAGAATCACTTTGTTTTTTTTCTTTCTTGAATGTATTTGCCTTTCATATCTGCAATTGCTTTTGTGTATTCAGGATTGATAGATGTGAGGTTTTTAGGCATAATGTTGGGTAACCCATTAGGTGACGGGTATGTGTGGTTGATACATGATTGAGATAGAGAAGATTCATCCACATTTGAGTCTGTCATGTCTTTCTGCACCTGAAAAGAATTAAGCACTTCAGTTGTTGGATTAGAGAGTTGAGTATTTAGATTGTTTACAACAGATTTACTATGACACTCCCTGATACAATTTTTCTCTGATGATGATAAACTGGCTGAGACTTTAGTCGATGATGTCAGAACATTTGGATCCAGAGTATTATTACTCATAGGCGGTCCTTCTTCAGTGTTTTGAAATTGATCCATATCAGAAATTTGAGAAGAGGATCCCTTTGCAATTGTAGCAGCCATTCTGATATGTGTGATAGGTACTACACAATCTGCTGAATCAGTTAATGGCGAGGCCACAATTGTAATAGCTGGCTCTTTTGACGATCTCTGATCTGTTTCAAAATTCACAGCATACATATCTGATGGAGAAATATCATTTTCCTTATTTAAAAAGCTTGTATTCTGATCTTTATCAACTGTTGCATGATTTTGGACATTTGACCCATCTATTGTGATAACTTCTGTGTTGTTATGTTTTGCTCCTTCTGAAATGACTGACAGAGTTTGCTAATTTGTGTTATCCTCTATATTAATTCCCATGCTATTAGTATCATTATTACTGTTTGTAGCTTTTGGTTTCCATTGTTGCGAAAATGATATAGGGCACTCTTTATCCATATGACCAAAACATACACAATTATGACAAATTGGAGGGATAAACTCATATTCAACATTCTGCATAACAAAATCCCCTCCAGGCAGTTTAATTTGTACTTGACTTTCAAATTTGAATGACGCATCTACCTCAATAAGTATTCTAGCAAAGGATATTCTGCTTCTGTTTTTTGTATGTTCATCCATTGCTATGGGTCTTCCGATTGTGCTAGCAATTTTACATAAAGAAATTTGATTCCAGTATGCAAAATTAAGATTAGGGAACCTCACCCAAATGGGTAAAGTTAATAGCAGATCTTTTTCATATTTTATAGAGCTATTCCACTTCTTCATAATAATGAGCTTCCCATCCATCAACCATGGACCTCCTTCAAGAATTTTGTTACAATCTTCTTCTAATTCGAATTGAACCAAATATAAACCATTATCTCTAGCAAAAACTTCAAATTTACCTTTAGGAAGCCACGTTCTTTTGATATATGCTTTGAAGAACATATAATACGGTCTTTTCCCCCACAAGATAGATCAGAATCGAATTAGACCACATTTTCTCTGCATATAATAGTTCCTTCTCTCCAATAACTGCAGTTTTCCTATCATTGACGATTGCTGGGTTATAGAATTGCAAAGTATCATCTTGTTTCTTTTCCTTGACCAGATCACACCAACTTTTAGGAGTAGCTTTTGGATTAACAGCTAACACTCTAAGCTGATTGAGACCATTAGATTTGACTGCCTGATCACGAGATCTAACAAACTCAGATCTAGATCCATCTGAGTACTGCCGAAATGACCTTTTCAACGTACGAGAAAAACGTGGATCGGCCTTCTACTTCCCTGATCCAATCGCCAACCTTTTCCTCCTGTCCATCACTGTCGTCCAGCCCCCATCCTCTACATCCTCCCCTCCGAGATCGCCAGCTGCTGAAGACGCCATGATAGTTATAAATATAAATAAGTGAAAAGTAATTATAAAATAATTTATTTATATTCTTATGCATGAATTAACAAGTGTTCTTACTTAACATATGAACTTAACAAGTGTAATCTATCAAAAAATGGAAGTGAACAAGTGTCATCTTCCTTAATTTTATTTTTAAACAAAATCCATAAAAGAAATTTAAATTATCACTCTCATTCCTTTCACTTCTTTTATCTCATTTTCAAAAACATAAAGAAGAAAAGTCCTGTACAAAATTTTTAAATCAGAAAGAAAGAAATCATCATCAAGCAAACTTCATCACAAACAAAATTAAGCAAGATCAGAAATCAACCAAATCTGGAATTAAACCCTTTCAAGGATTTAAGGCCTGGAAATTCCTTTCGATCCAAAGATCTAGAAAAACAATTTCAACTCAGCAAAGCTTCATCATCTAAACAACAGGAATCAAAGCATTGTTAAATCAAATCGGTAAACAACAAAGTAAAGCAAGGATCATTCTAGTAGATCAGACAAAAAGTTGCAATTTCCAGAATTTCTCAAATTCAACACTCAGGCTCTTCTCTGTTTTTATAAACTGAAGGTAATTTTTTAAGAATTTGAATTTCAATTTGTTAAGTAATCAAGATAATAAATACATCAGAAGCTAAGCAACTTTAAATAACTAATTGCAGGAAAAAAATCCAGGATCAAGTTAAAATAGAAATTCCAGACTTCAAATAATCAATTTCCAGAACTTCCCCTCTATTAATTTTCAGGAAAATAGGTGAGTAAATCTTTCAAAGCCTTGATTTTTGTTCTGTTGTTTGAATGCATGATGTAGGCGAGTTTGAACATTGGTTTGCATGCATCAATCTGTGAATATATATATGTATTTTGCCTGTTCATGTTTATGTACAGGGTTGATAATCCCTGTTCTAGTCCCAGGTTTTTAAAAACCTATCAAAATACAAAATTCTCTGCTTCTAGTTTTTGTTAGATCGTAGTGTTAAAAAAAGAATTGTTCAAATTCATTCAAACTGAATTTTAAAAATATTTTTCTAAACTAATATAAAAAATATGGGTCTGGAACAAAAAAAACTGTAAAACTCAACTTATAATTTAAATTTGAATTCATTGATTATTCGGTTGATTATATAACCTAAATCATCTTTGAAAATATTGATTTTTAAGATTAAAATCAAGACTTTTAATAATGTATTTAATGAGAAATTTGAAGATGAACGTGGCATGGGTTTTAACGGAATTCTGATGATCGGCGACGAAATGCGTCTCGCGACCATGGCAGATGCTAGTATGGTGGACTGGGGTCATCATACAATTGTTGAACGAATTTTTAGATCACCGTAGTGGGTGATCGTAGTTGAATTAGTGTTTAAACCCATAAGGGTCGAAAACTTGGTTGCTACATCGTCGTTGGTGGACCTGAGTCGATCGCGCCAGTACCGTCATGAACATTAGACATCGTGGAAGCTTCGAGTGCATACACGTGACTGCTGATGGCCTGAGGTGGATGATCGAAGCAAATTCGTGATGACCGGTTTTGGCTCCAGTTTGGGGTCGACAGTAAAATTTCTAATTTGTCAAAGTGATGGGTTTCTAGGTGCTCGTGGGGTTCAGGTGGATGGTCGTCGACTCGATGGAGGTTGGAGCATCGACAAATGGTGGCGATTTCGTTTGTGCATGTGCATAGCAAGATGGTTTGTGTCAGTGGAAAGAGTTTAGGGAAGAAGGGTTTGATTCGAAGCAAATAACAGGGAAAACATGTGGTAGCTCGAGTTATAACTCGAGTAAAAATTTTGATGCGCCGGGTAAGATTACTTGGAAAAAATTCAAGTGTGAACATTTGAGCACTCGGGTTGATTTTCAGCGAAACCCGAAGCAAACAAGAATGGTTCTCAGGGGTGACTCGAGGATGGTCTCGAGTTTAATCTGTAAAACAGTTTTTACTTTAGAAATTTTCAAACTTTTAAAAACCCATGTTTTCAAAATGATGATTTGATTAAAGTTTGAATTATTTAAAGATTTTAGTAAGATATGTTCAAAATAATTAAATTTTAATTTATTTAAATTGGATACATTATTTTATAAATTTATTTATATTTAATAAATAATGTAATTAAAAAGGGGTAATTGAGATAAAATGTTGTTTAAACTAAACCTTAACCTTTTAAAGTAACTAATGTGATAAAGGTGATTTATTAAACAAGGTTTAAAAGGATAATCAAAGTAATTAATGTATCTCTTGGTTTATTAAAGCAATTAATGATTTTTTAATATAATTATTTTAAAAGGTAATTACTTAATTGATCATTTAATATTAAAGATTAATTTAATAAATAATTAAGGTTAATTAATAATTAATTAATTAAGAAGTAATTAAGATTTAATTAATTAACAATTAAGGGTTAATTAATTAAGGAATGATTAATTAATGAAGGTGATTAAGACTTAATCAATTGTAAATAATGCTAATTAATCATTGATTAAAGACTACTAATGAAAGTAATTATGTGGTTAATAAATTTAAAACCACACGATTTATTCATCTTAATTGAAGATGTTTGATTGTTATTGAATGCTGTGTGTTGGACTGATATTTCTGATATGTGATGTGATGCTATGTAATATGAAATGCTTTGTTCTGAGCTGTGATATCTGTTATGAATATACTTCTGTGTGAATGTGAAAACCCATTGGCTCGTAAAACGACAATTGAATTTCGATGCGACGGGGAGTCGGATTCTAGTTGGTTATCCGAAACCCACATCGAACCCTGAATGTGAATCTTTATGATTGATACATCCACGTGTTTTGAAATTGAGCGCTCACTATTCGGTTTAGCTTCTTCGGAAGTGCCTTCGGTTCTGTTCGAACCCGGAACATATTCGTATGGTTGTATGTCTGACATTACAATTTGAGATATAAAGCTGATGTCTTTCAAATACATTTCTGTTGGTGGCGGAGAATTTATTATCTTAGCTTAACACCCTTCCTTGAGACGTACGAGCTCAGAGGTTATGTAGTTGAAGGTTATTGGTGATATACTCCCAATTTGGTAGTGTGGCATGCTGAGTGCTGCTGATCATTTGTTGATCGAAGCATGGCTTTGTGAAAAGCATAACTTTGTGGACGAGATTTCGTCGAACCTCATAACCCGGTTATGGTCGAAACAAGAATCATAGCAGCAAGGTTATTTGGGGGTAGCGCCACCTGAGGGTATGTCCATTTCCTTCTGGATTATAAGTGGTATCATGGTATGGAGCCCAGATACTTACTTTGCGGTTGCTGTAAACTTACTGCTTTATGGTTGTTGGTTGAGAAGCGCTTCGAATAAAGGTTGGTAATGACCGGGAGGTGGCATACTCATGTCAGTAGTTACCTAATCACAGAGATAACCCGGCCTTGTGTGGCAGATATCCGGTTAAGTTCTCGGGGACGTCCCTCCAGAGGCGTTCCATTTTGTGTGGATAGTTCCTTTGCCTGACCATTTATTGGAAATCCAATCATCCAATACGAGCCCTTTATGGTTTTAGTTGTAGAACCTGCCATTTAATATGGTAGCTATAGTAGGCATACTATAATGGTATGTATGTTGGTTAAGATTAATATTATACTTGCAAATGTTTTCTACACTATGTACTAATAATAATATCAAAAGATTTTTTCTCGTATCAAGCATTTTCGACTGTCATAAGGAGAAATCTTCTCCAAGTTTGCGCTTGCATTGTGTGTGTGGCAGGAGACCTTATGGCAGTTTCATTTTCAAAAAGCATTGCGGATCCCTTTCAAATTCTTTTGTTTTGCTTTTGATAAAGATAAACTGTTTTTGTTTACTTATACTAGTCCCATGACTGGCCCAGAGTTTATTGTTCCTTTCCTAGACTATGGGTGCCCATAATTTCCACACAGGCAGCCTAGAAGCAGGTTATCCGTGTTTTCGAGCTAGCTTAGATTTTGAAGTCCTTTGGGAGCTATCATTTTTTGGAAGCTTTTGGATTTTGAAATCTTTTGAAGTTTTTGGAGTTTTGAAGACCTTATTGAAGTGAAGTATGTTGGAAACTTGTTGAAGTTTCTGTTGTCATTCTATTGTTGTATCATATTTGTAGTACTCTGATATTTTTGATTGATGTTGTATTGGATATTGTATCAAAGTTGTATATGTATTGTGATCAATGATATTCATTTTTTTCCACTGTTTATTTCATCTAATGTTGTTATAAGCTGCATCTGAACTGAAGTTCAATGCTTAAATCTCCGGCGGTCGAATACAAGCGAGGTATTTGATGTCGATTTTCAGTCGTTGGATTTCGGGTCATGACAGCTATGGAAATGAATTTATTTGAAATTGTATTTAAATAAGAATTGTATTTAAATATATAAATCTGAACTTATTGAAGTTGAAGATTTAAGAATATGACTTTATAAAGTGGTTTGATTTAAGATGATTTAATGGAATATTTCAAGTTTAATAAATTGAAGGAAATATTCAGTGATTTGACATTTGGGTTTTATTTAAATAATATATGGATTTGGTTTGGAATTTAAATGATATATTTTGGTTTTGAAATGGAAATGATATATTGGTTGGTTTTGAAATGAAATAATATAATATGTAGTTTTGAAAATGGATATTATTTTGGAAAGTATATGCATATGGAAATATTACCATTTTTGAAAATGGGTATTATTTTGGAAAGTAATAGTATTTGATTTTAAATGGTTTTGGAATAGAAAAGGTTTTGAAATAAATATCCATGGACAGTAATAATGTTTGGTTGTTAAAGAGACCGGGATTGGAAGTTGTCATACTATCTGCCAACTCCGAAAACCACTTTAACAACCGTGTACGCGGTGGAGATTACAGAATGAGGTACGATGGTGGCGGCATTCCTTTGAGGTATATATGTGAACCCGACTCTCGTGAGTTGGCATATGATGGCTAAAATGGGAGCGCTTACGGGCCAGTGAGGTAGCCCCTCTTATCGGACACACTCCTTCGCTATTATATCCTGACTTTGAGATTGATTTGGTGGCCACTTTTGATTTTTGATTTTTGGGGGTGTGGCTCGAGGTGGGCGGTAGCCACATACTATGCGTCACCACCAACCCGGATGCATAATTAGTATATCTACCCTGGCATTGCCTTGTTGTGCCGTGTCATCTACCCTAGCGAGCCTTGTACGAGTTTGGTTTTCTCCCGTATCCCGTGGACTATTTAGGGTAGTCTCCCGAGCTAGAGATGTGCTGATACTGGATGGACTACTGGGACTATTATTGTGTTAAGGGGGAGATTGGGTAACTCCTTAACGCTATTTAAAATAAGTTTATTTTACTATAGACATTATTATAATAGCGAAATATTACTACATAGTAAATAGTTTAACGGATCCTTAAAGGATGGGCCGTCCTAAGCATCCTTTAAGTTACTTGTACCTTATATTACAGTTCACTTGAGTTGGTTTACATTGTATAAGTATGTATGTCTTGACTCGAATGTTTTGTGTTTTGCTTTACGCTTGGATCAGACTGAGTGATACAGCATTAGACTCACCTTCAGAGTTGGAGCTTTGCTTGAAGACCGAGCTATCTATTTCGTTTTCAGTATTCCAGTTGATTCCAAGGATGCATCCAGCTTTGTGTTTCTTTATCATATGAAACTTCTGTTGTATCTTGCATAACTCTGATGTATTTATATAGTAGCTTCATGAACTACTATCTCTTTGCTTCTGCTGCATTATATTACTCTGTGTCTGTGATTCTATGATTTATTTATTTGCTGTATATTCTGAGATTTGCCAAATTTATTTTACAATTCGGTATTTTGAGAAATTCAAGTCCGACATGTGTAGATGTGAATGGTTGAAAATATCGGGTCGTTATAATGGGAATATATAAAATGTGTTAAGGGGGATATGGGTAATGCCTTAACGCTATTTTAATACTTTTACTTTACAATAGACACTATTATAATAGCGTATTGTACTACATAGTAGATAGTTTAATGGATCCTTAGGAGATGTGAATCCCGAGCATCTCTTGAGTTATTACACTCACGTTAGACACTGGATAGAAGACGTCAAATCCCGTAAACATCTTTAACGCATTTCCACTTATATTATTTTCCGTTGATTTAACTTACATAAGATCTTTTAGTTCTGACTCAAGTTTTTATCTTTCCAATTTGCTCGGGTCACCCTAAGCATTTCAGGATTTGAAGACCTTATTTCTAGAGGACGAAGTCGAAGATTGTGTTAGTATTTTTTATTGTATTTCACTGCATTATGTATACCGCTGCATTATTTATTATTCTCTGGTATATGTAACACTGATCTGTGTTGTATAAGTAAAATCATATGTTTTATAAAACAACTTCATGAACTGTTTATCTGATTATTATATTTTGTCATTGCGCTGTAAGATTCTGTTTTGTTTTTTCTTTCTTTCTTTGCTTTTTCTTATTTACCCCATAACAATCTGCCCCTTTGAATGGTTTGAGTCCGACGTATGTGTCTGCCTAAAACGTCCAAAAAGGCAGGTCCGTTACAGTTGGTTTTAGAGCTTTGGTTTAGCAAAAACCTTAGCTTTGTAGGGTCTGACTCTCTTAATAATAGGTTAGTAATACTCTAAAATGAGTCGTTGAGCGTATATATATGAGAGAGCGTATTTGTTAGTCTTATAATATTTTTTATATTATGTTAATCTGTTTCGTTTTTCATTTATAAATTCTGGTTGGTACATAGGATGCTATGACATCGATACGGATTTCTAAACACTTAATAGGAAAGACCGACACAATATTTGTTTTCAAATATAGATAAATGAAATATTTTTACCTATCGTATATTTTTATATATATAAATAAGGATTTATAAATGATATATTTTGGTTGTAATATTTATTTGTTAGGTAATGAAATTTATAAATATTGGTTGGAAATAAAATTTGAAAATAAAACAAATGAAATTTGGAAATTTAGATATTAAGCTTCGGGATTTTTGAAAATTTCTTTCGAATGAATTTTGAATATAATAATAATATTTTTTGAAGTATTTTTTGATATAAATGTTTCAATACGACTTGGAAGAATTGTTTTAAAAATTTTTTGGAAAGAAATAAGTTCTATACTCCCCTCTCCATCGTTGGAAAATAATTTCGCATCATCGACGTTCATTTTCGAGTCTCAAAGTGGGAAGACTATTGTGGTAGTAACTACACAATTTTTTGATAAATAAATCTTGATTTTAGTTTTTAATTATGATTTGATAGATATATAAAGATATTGTTATATGTATTATTTAAAATGATTTGAAATGGAACCCGGTATTTAGTTCTTAAATTTCTATAAATTAAAGATTTCAATTATTGTAATGGAATAAAAAATTTAACTATTTAATAATTAAAACTTTAAAATGAAATAAGGAATTAAATTCTAAGTATAAATGAAGTATACAAGGAATCTGGAAGTTTGTAAACTGTAATAAGGGAAAAGAAAAAGAAAAAAAAGGAAATGGTAATTGTCGAACATCTAATTACTAAAATGAAATAGGTTAAACTTCTGTAATTTTCAAATTGCATTCTTTAACATATATATATATAACTTACCAAAATATTAAAAGTTCTAATGTTTAACAAGAGAATGTAATAGGATATTATAGAAGTAAACTTAAGTAATGAAAATGTTCAATGGAATTTCTTTTATTAATTAGAATTTTGACATCCTTTACTTACAGTGCTCATTTTCTATTTCATTTAATTAGTAGCATTACCATTTTGGACTTAAGTTAAGGTTGAAACTATTTATAATTAAAGTAAATAATAAAATGAATGTAATGCAATAAAATAAATTGACATGATATGAATAAATGAAAATGAATTTTTGTAAGTAATAAATGAAAATAAATGAAATAAACACTGAATGAATGGGAATAAAATTTTGTAAGAGATAAATGTAGGTTAAAGAAATAATCCTTGTATGAATGAAAAAAAAAACTATAACTGTTGTGAAAGAATTTAATAAGAATGACTCAAGTACATTGTAAATTATTGTTTGTTTTGGTATGGGTTGGGATGGGATACTTCTAATTGTTTAAGAGGAATGATAATCTATTGAGTTTTATCTAAGACTATTGAGTAGATGATACACTTAGTAGCTTATTTGTCATTCTATGCAATTTAAAGTGTCTAAAACCCGTACAAACCATTTGTTTTGTTTGCTATGGATGGATAATTGATTTTTACTGATTTCATATGATGATTGTATGTTATGGTTACAAGTGATTGTTGTTTTATATTGATTTGTTTGTTAGTGGTTGAAACAACATTAAATATTTCATTTTATATAATTATTAACTCTTTTTGGATTAAATAAGTGAAATACAGGTTATGGAAGCAATTGCTACTGCTTTGGTTTCATAATTAAGAGTTGTTTGCTCGACAAATTGGTACGTTCTCGGATTACGATTTTCAAGCGATATTATATTATTTTTCCAGCTGTTGGGACATATTATTTTGAAAATTTATGATATATATTGTTTTATTGATATTATAATTTCTCCGACCCTCTCCATAGAAAGGAGATTCTGCCGAAATTTTTCATGAATTTTGGACTTAGAAATTTTTCTGAAATGTTTTCCGAATTTGGTTAACTTGAAAATAAAAGATCTTCTTTTCTTAATAAATTGATATATTTTGTTTAAATTATTTTATTTTGTAAATTTATTATTTATAAATTTAATGTTTTAAATACGATATGTTGATTTCTAAATTTCTTTCTTTTCCCTTTTCGAGGACGAAAAGTTTTGAGTGGGAGAGAGTGTAACGACCCGTAAATTTTCGATAATTAAATTTGTTAATTGAATAATATTTTATGAGTTAATATTGAAAGAAATAAAATTTGAAATTTAATAATGGAATAATAACTAAATTAAAATGAAACCATGTTAATTCAAGTTAATTGTTAACAATCTTAATGAAACTCCAATTCATTGTAATTAAAAATGCTATGCTTGGTTATAAAATTTAATATAAGAAACAAATGTAAATATTTAATTATTGTATAAAATAGATAGTTAATGGTACTTGAATAAGATCAGTATTGCGTAAGGAATTAAAATATTTGTTGTATTAATGTGTGCATTGATTTATAGCGGGATGTAAAAGGTAATTGATAATTTAAATGTTGACTTATTAATAAAATAATGTATAATGGATGGAAACAGAATAAATGTATTGTAATGAGAGTTGTTGTAATAATTGTTTGTAAAGAATAAACTTGCAAATGTCATAAAATGTATAATGGTGACAACTATTGTTTGTTACCAATGTACTTAATCAATAACAATTAAATGTAATTAAACATTACCTTATGTAAGTTAAGATAATAACTGAAAATTTTGAATGTAATAAAATCAATAGACATGTTAATCATATGCATAAGGTGGTAATTGATTTAACAAAAGATTGAAACCAAGATAAATAAATGAATTGTGATATTAAATGTGTATAAGTGACAAAATTTCGGCATAATGGAAATAAAATAGTTAACACAAATAGAAGATGAAATTAGAGTTATATAGTTGATTGGAACCTTTATTGTAATTAATGAAATTTTAACTGTAATTAAAAGTTGAGGGTAACAATGGTTATAAGTTACCTATTTATTTAGTTCATAAAATTTAATTTGAAATCAATTGCAGTTAATTTACTTAATTAGTGCAATTAATGTAGATTAAATTGGTAGTCGGAGAATGTTAATTCAATAGGATGTAACAATGAAAATTTTAATCATAATATGACTATTGATTTGAATAAAAAGAATAGAAATCATGTTTGATCAATTTATTGGAGTTTATATTACAATAAATGGATGTATTGCAATTGAACGTAAATAAATGTTACGTTAATTGTAACGACCCAGAATTTCTGTCATTTGAAATTCGTATATTTAATTGATTTTAAATATTAAAAATTAAAATTTGTAAATCGAATAAATTTTATTTCGAATATCTATGATTAATTGGATAATTAAATCGATAATTAAATATTGAAATTACAGAAATAATTGGAAATTGGGTCTAATGTGATTAAAATTGATTTGTAAAGTTGTATTAAATCATATTGGAGTTAGAATGATGTTGTAGAAATTTAAAATTTAATTAAAAGTTAATTTGTGAAAATTGAATATTTATTTAATTGACGAATTAAAATAGCCAATTTTCAAACAGTCTCGGATTTCGACGAAACCAGTTTCATCGGATCCGTAATGTTAAATTATTGTATGGTTTCAAATTTCGTGTCAATCGGATTTACGGTTTGTCCGAGGCAAGCTAAAACGCGTAGAAATCGACTCAAGTGAATTATGAATTTAAATAGTCGATTCAAAAAACTTATCTTCCAAATTTGATTGAATTGGCTCCCGATATATACTCCATTGCGTTCGGAATAGGGTTAAAACATTATAAACGCCAGGCGGCACGCTTCGTTTCGAGTTCGGAAAATTTCGGGATGAATAGTGTTTCGTAAATTTTATATAAAAGGACCTAGGTTCATTCTTTTTGCACAAAGCCTTACTAGGGTTACAGCAGCCGCCATATGTATATTCAATGGCCGAAAATTTCCAACTTTCTTCTATTAATCTTTTCCAATCCACACTCTAATTCGAGAAACTCTCAACTACAAAAACGTAGAGCTTCATGAGAGCTTCAAATCCATATGGACAACTCGACGAATCGTCGACCATAGGTGGAGATTTCTGGCCGCGTTCGTTCGTGGATTGCGCACGTTTTTCAAGGAATAGGGACGAATGAGCTCGACGTGGTTCTGGCCATGGGTGGAACCGAGGCGCGCGCGCGAAATGGGGGGTCCTGATCGAATTCTTGAACGTTGTGGTGGTTGCGTTAATTCGATTTAGGGTGGCGGCTTGGGTTCATCTTGCACGCATGTGTGAAACGGGAAGAAGAAGGCTGCGGTCTGATCTCGTTCAAGTGAAATGCATGGTCTAGATTTGAAGAGGTTTAAAAATAAAAAGAAAATTGTAAATTTAGTTGTATTATAATTCGTTCAAACTTTAAAATGCTGTAACATTGTCATACGAGCTCCGTTTTGGACGAAACGAATTGTGTTGGGTCCGTATTGACGAGCACTACACGATGGAGCTAGTTTGGAATCGATTGGAACTAGCGATAATTTTGGGTAAAATAGAACGTGTGTTTAATTTTATTCGGAACAAACACTACAACTGTTATCAAAAACTCAAGGTGAGAATTTCTCACTCAATCGAAATTGTTTCGAGTTAAATTTTAAATAATTAGATTTAAAATTTCTTAATTGTGTTGATTGTATGATTAGATGATAAATTATTATCTATTGTATTGAAATAGACCCTATACGCCGTATATTAAGAGGAGGTTATTTATTAAACACATATACCGCGATATTTCACCTTGAAGTGGAATTGGTATTATATATGTACTTGGAGTTGATTTTCCAACATTACATAGCGGATGAGACCCTATTGCGCCGCATAATAGCGGATAATATTTTATATGAACCCATATACCGCGATATTCCATATTGAAACGGGATTCGTACGGTGGATGCACGGAAACAGGTTGGAGGGATCCAATTGGATTCCTCAACAGTATTGATTTATTTACAGATATTTGCGATATATTCTGTTATCGTATTGATATATGATGTTTGGATGCCATGGTTGATGTATTGGTGCTGTTGCAGCATTGGGCCTATTTTTTGAGTTAAAAAAAAAATGTTAAAGTAACAATTTCGAATCTTAAAAGGATTTTTAAAGTGATTTTTGAAAGTATACATTTTATTGAATTTTGGAATTGATTCATTTTAAATAAATAAACGTTATAATTTTTATGTTATAAAAATTATGATTTTTGTGAAATATAACTGAAATGTGATTTTTGAGATAAGTGGTTGATTTATTTGTAAAATGGTTTAAGTTGGGATTTTTGAATTAATATAAACGGTTTATATAAAAGATTTATAAAATTGATATTTATAAATTAAAATATTGGAGTTTTAAAACGAGTTTTTATAAGCGTTAAAATGAAGTATAAATGGATTTCATAAGTGAATGAAATTTATAGATTTATAAATTGTGAAGTTATAAAATGAATAGACTTTGTAAATTAAAAGATTTATGAGTAATTAACTTATAAATTTGATTTTGGCATTTAAATGAGATATGGATAGAATTTGTTAATAAAGTGATTTTATAAGTTGAAGCTGTTATAACATATAAATGGAATTTATAAACATTGTTTTATAAATCCGAAATCGACTTATTTTGATAAGTTAATTATTATAGCTTATTAAAGGAGATATATCCACGATTTTGGGCAGTGGATAATCCTTTAAAATAAAATATGTAGAAGTGTTGAAATTGACAAACGATTTATATTCACGATTTTGGACAGTGAATAATATACTAAAGAAATGTTTAGGAAATGATCTTTTAAATAGAATTAAAATGATTTGAAGTTGTTTTAAAATGTATTAAGGATCGAAACCATAGATTTCAACATTCATTGCTAAAATAGATGTTTTCAAGAAATAAGGAAATAGTGGACTATAACACTTTTGTTATAGTAAAAGATTTTCGAAAGGAAATGTTTTATATGGTATTGGGATTTATATATATCTATCTTAATTTCGAATCCCTATACTAGTGATTTTGGGTTGTCGTAACGATGTTTTACGCAACATTCGTTTTGACTCAAATGAATGTGTTTAAGAGAATGTTTTCCTTAAAAAGAATAAAATATATACTTAATTGTGCTTTAAGTATATTGAGTATTTTCTAAGTATTGAAAATAAATGGATTTGTGAATTACTTATTGTTAAATAAGTATTTGGAAATGTTTTCCACTGTAGAAATTGAAATGGTTTAGAGAATATATCTTTTTAAAGATAAATTGAAGTGATTATCTGGCAAGTTAATAATTTATGGAAGGTTAATAAAAAGGGCCTAGTGATTGTTATGGTGCTGGATACCTATTTGTTGGCCTTGATAGTTAAATAACCGACTATCAATATTTACCTTTAAATGAGTATTTGTGTGATTTGCTTGAATTTGAATGCTACACTTATTTTAAAATAAGCGCTCGTTATTCGATTTAGCCGGGAGAGGACCTTTGGGTCATAAATCACATTCCGAATAGTGATATGTCGTAATGGATAGCATTTGAAGACCGGATATTTTCGAAAACGGAAGCATTACCGTCGAATGACTCTGCATCGGCTAATCTCCGATATAGAGATTTTATCACCCTTTGTGATGGGAAGTCCGGTCATGATTAGTGAATATCCGGATTGCAAGGGCTTCTCTTGGAAGTGCCTTCGGTTCTGTTCGATCCCGGAACGGACTTGTATGGATGGTATCTGACGTTACAATTTGAGATATAAAGCTGGTTTTTATCAAATATATTTCTGTTGATGGCGAAGAATTTATTCTCTTAACTTAATACCCTTCTTTGAGACGTACGAGCTTAGAGGTTATGTAGTTGATGATTACTAGTGACATATTCCCAATTTGGTAACGTGGCATGCTGAGAGTTGCTGATCATTTGTTGATCAAAGCGTGACTTTTATGTAAAGCGTAGCTTTGTGGACGAGACTTCGTCGGACCTCACACCCCGAAAATGGTCAAAACAGGAAAGATGCAGCAAGGTTATTAGGGAATAGTGCCCCCTTAGTGTATGTCATTTCCTTCTGGATAGAGGTGGTATTATGGTATGGAGCCCTGATACTTAACCTATGTTGTTGCTGCAAACTTATTATTTTTTGGTTGTTGATGAATCCCGGTATTTAGGTCGGTTGCGACCGGGGGATGGCATACTCGTGTCAGTAGTTACCCGGTTTTGGGTAAGCCGGCCTTGTGTTGGCAGAGATCCGGTTAGGTTCTCGGGGCGTCTTTCCAGAGGCGTACCCATGTGGCAATGGGAAGTTACTTGGCCTAACCATTTGTTGTAAATCCAAAGAAACGATACGAACCTTGTACGGTTTTAGTTGTATAACCTGCCATGGAATGTGGCGGTAACCTGCTATTGAACATGGTAGCTATAGTAGGCATAAGTGCGGAATGTCTATGCTGGCTAAGATTTATATTATACTTTCAAAATGTTTTCCTACACTTTGCACTTATAATAATAATATTGAAAAGGAAATTTGCGTATCAAGCATGTTTGACGATCATAAGGAGAAATCTCCTCCGATTCTGCGTTTGCATTGTGTGTGTGTGTGGGAGGCCTTATGGTAGTTTCATTTTTCAAAAGCATTGCGAATCTATTTAAAAATATTTCTTTGTTTGTTTTTAAAGATAAACTATTTTAAGTTCTCACACCAGTCCCATGACTGACTTGGGGTTTATTGTTTCCTTCCTAAACTCTGGGTGTCCACCAATTTTAACACGGGCAGTCTAGAGTAAGGTTATCAGGTCATTCTGGAATTCAGGAGTTGCCGTAGAGATCAGGAGCAAGCTGGATGGCATGGCGTATCAACTAGTATATAGTATTTCTTTTTCGCTGTTTGTTGTTGTAAACTCCGATAATGTAATGTAATGTAATAACTGATATAGCTCTTTGTTTTAAAGATATTCATTTATATATTATATGTTGTTCCGCTGTGATTGTGAGATTCTGATATTGTTTCTATTTTCTTTCTTTCTTCTTCTATCTTCTACTTCTTCTTTAACCCTAACGGTACGGTTTTTCGGCCTTCGATTGTCTGACAGTTCATACAGTGGACGTATTAATGTCGACCTTCGAGCGTCGAAAATCGTTAACGTTACATCTGGTATCAGAGCATATGTTTAAGTGACAACCTTGGCTCTGTTGGGAATTACTCATTAGAGATAGAGTCAGTAGTACTCTAGAATGAGTTTGAGTGTATTAATAGATATGAGCGCGTGTTAGTGAATATAAAAATGTTTTATATTGTGTTTGCTTATCCGTTGAGCTGTTTATGAATTCTGGTCGGTGCGGGAAGTACAACCGTATCGATAGGGATTTCTAAACTCCTAAACGAGATAAACCGACATAGTATCATTTTAAATTGGGTAAATTAAATAATTTTACCTTGAATATATTTTATATATGAAGGAATAATCTTTCAGAATTATTAAAGAGTATATGAATTGATTGTTTGGTTATTGAAAATGTAAGAATATATATAAGTTAATTAAAAGAATAAATTGTATAAGCAAAGAATTATTAAGATGCAATTATAATTAACGTGATTTACAATTGTGAAATAATCTTATATATAAGAAGTGAAACTATAAGAATATATTTATAAATATGAGTTGTAAATAAAACAGAATTTGAACTATGAATTGAAAATGTTGAATCCTGTTTATTTTGGAAAGTATTTTCCAAAATTAAAAGTTAAATAGTGAAATTCTATGAATAAAAGGAAAATTTTGAAAGAATATTAAGCACTTAATTCACTACTGTCACTGGAAAATAATAAGGGTGATGACTGCAGCATCATCAGTATCATTTTCGAGTTTCTGTGTGATGGATTTGTTAACATAGTAATTGGAAAATTGAAGTTTGGTTGTGATAATAAAATTTGAAATTAAAATCCAAGTTGTAATTGTAGAACATAAGTAATCAAGTTTTGAACTTATAATATGAGATAATTAATTTAGCTTTGGTGAAGTTAAAGGATTTGGGTTAGTGTAGTAAATATATGATGTGAAATTTAACTAAAGGAAAGTTAAATAAATTGATTTGGATTAGATAAGCAATCGAAATGGAAATTAAACTGAAGTGATTATATGAAATTTAAGTTAAGTTAAACAAATGATGTTTGAAATGGAATATAACTTAAGTGATATTGAATGAAGTTGATTTTGGTATCGAAATAAAATAATAAAGTGAATTAAATGGATGTGAACTTGAGTTATATAAGTAAAATACAACTTTATATGGTAAGATGAATTAGCAATTGAATTAATGAATGAATTGAATGTAAATCAATCGAATGTAAATAAATTGATATGAAATAATGGATGTAAGTGTTAATTCATTAAAGCTAATTGAAAGTGATGAACCAAATTGAATGAATGTAAGCAAAGTAGAGAAATTTGGTAATGTTAGATATACATTGTTTGTTAGATGAAGGTTGATTGATTGTATAGAAATCCATATGAAATTGAATTAATGAAATTGAAAGCTAAAGTAACTGAAATCAAATTGGAAGTTAAGTGAATCTTAAATAGAATTGAATTTGATTTGGAAGTGAACCAACTTGAATATAAATTAGTGAATGTAAACTAATTGAATATGAGAAGTGAAAGTGTATTGATTTGGTTATGGATGTTAGTTGAATGCTAGTTGGTTGATGGTTGAATTTATTGCTTTTGATTGCATTTGCTATATTGGCACATATAGTTGTTGGTATATGTTGTATATTGACATTATTTTCATATAAACATGGTTCTCATTATTGTTGAGTGTATAGTAGGTTTGGATTGCGCTTGCTTCGCTTTTGGAGCTCGCTTTCATGCTATATTAGCCGTATATGCTCGCTAATAATATATAAGGTACATATCTCGGATTACATATCGACTTCTACACTTTTTTCCCTGCAGGATGCCTCATTACTTTGATGAGATGTATATTTGTGATATATATATCGCCATTTTTTTCGGATCGAGCCGCGCAAAGGAGACTATGACGAATTCTTCCAAAAATTTAAGGCGTTAGAAAATTTTGAGAAAATTAGGAAAATTGGTGAAAACTAAAGTTTTGATTTTGAGTTGAAAATTGAAACGACATAGTTGGTTTTGGAAAGATAACTAAGTATGATTTGAAAACTTAGTAAAGTTATTGTAAGAAGTTTAACTATGGATTTTGGAAAAGTTAAACTGTTTAAATGAATTTGAAATTTAATTTGAACAAATGGTTGAAAAGTTAATGGATTTTGTAACTTTTTCTTACATGGAAATTTCGAGGACGAAATTCTTTTAGGGGGGAAGTTTGTAACGACCCAGAATTTCTGTCATTTAAAATTCGTATATTTAATTGATTTTAAATATTAACAAGTAAAATTTGTAAGTCGAATAAATTTTATTTCGAATATCTAGATTTAATTGGATAGTTAAATCGATAATTAAATATTTGAAATTACAGAAATAATTGGAAATTGGGTCTAATGTGATTAAAATTGATTTGTAAAGTTGTATTAAATCATATTGGAGTTAGAATGATGTTGTAGAACTTTTAAAATTTAATTAAAAGTTAATTTGTGAAAATTGAATATTTTAATATTTAATTGACGAGTTAAAATAGTCATTTTTCAAAAAGTATCGGATTTCGACGAAACTAGTTTCATCGGATCTATAATGTTAAATTATTGCATGGTTTTAAATTTCGTGTCAATCGGATTTATGGTTTGTCCGGGGCAAGCTAAAACGCGTAGAAATCGATTCGAGTGAATTTTGAATTTAAATAGTCGATTCAAAAAAACATATCTTTCAAATTTGATCGAATTGGCTCCCGATATATATTCCATTGCATTCGGAATAGCGGTAAAACATTATAAACGCCAGGCGGCATGCTTCGTTTCGAGTTCGGAAAATTTCGGGATGAATAGTGTTTCGTAAATTTTCTATAAAAGGACTTAGGTTCATTATTTTTGCACAAAACCCTAGTAGGGTTACAGAAACCTCCATATGTATATTCAATGGTCGAAAATTTCCAACTTTCTTCTATTAATATCTTCCAATTCACACACTAATTCAAGAAACTCTCAACTAAAAAACATAGAACTTCATGAGAGCTTCAAATCCATACAGATAAGTCGACGAATCGTCGACCATAGATGGAGATTTTTGGCCGCATTCGTTCGTGGGTTGCGCATGTTTTTCAAGGAGCAGGGACGCCCGAGCTCGAGGTGATTCTGGCTGTGGGTGGAGCCGAGGCGCGCGCGCGAAATGGGGGGTCCTGATCGAATTCTTGAACGTCATGGTGGTTGCGTTAATTCGATTTAGGGTGGCGGCTTGGGTTCATCTTGCACGCGCGTGTGAAACGGGAAGAAGAAGAAGGCTACGGCCTGATCTCGTTCTAGTGAAATGCATGGTCCAGATTTGAAGAGGTTTAAAAATAAAAAGAAAATTGTAAATTTAATTATATTATAATTCGTTCAAACTTTAAAATGTTGTAACTTTGTCATACGAGGTCCGTTTTGGACGAAACGAATTGCGTTAGGTCCGTATTAACGAGCACTACGCAATGGAGCTAGTTTGGAATGATTGGAACTAGTAATACTTTTGGGTAAAATTGAACATGCGTTTAATTTTATTTGGAACAAACATTACAACTGTTATCGGAAATTCAAGGTGAGAATTTCTCACTCAATCGAAATTGTTTCGATTTAAATTTTAAATAGTTAGATTTAAAATTTCTTGATTGTGTTGATTGTATGCTTAGATGATAAATTATTATCTATTGTATTGAAATAGACCCTATACGCCGTATATTAAGCGGAGGTTATTTATTAAACACATATACCACGATATTTCACCTTGAAGTGGAATTGGTATTATATATGTACTTGGAGTTGATTTTCCAGCATTATATAGCGGATGAGACCCTATTGCGCCGCATAATAGCGGATAATATTTTATATGAACCCATATACCGCGATATTCCGTATTGAAACGGGATTGGTATTGTGCTAACATCTGTGGATGCAGGGACACAGGTTGGAGGGATCCAACTGGATTCCTCAACAGTGTTGATTTATTTACAGATATTTGCGATATATCCTGTTATCATATTGATATATGATGTTCGGATGCCTGGTTGATGTATTGGTGATGTTGCAGCATTGGGCCTATTTTTAGAGTTTTAAAAAAAATGTTAAAGTAACGATTTCTAATTTTAAAAGGATTTTTAAAGTGATTTTTGAAAGTATACATTTTATTGAATTTTGAAATTGATTCATTTTAAATAAATAAACGTTATAATTTTTATGTTATAAAAATTATGATTTTTGTGAAATATAACTGAAATGTGATTTTTGAGATAAGTGGTTGATTTATTTGTAAAATGGTTTAAGTTGGGATTTTTGAATTAATATAAACGGTTTATATAAAAGATTTATAAAATTGATATTTATAAATTAAAATATTGGAGTTTTAAAACGAGTTTTTATAAGTGTTAAAATGAAGTATAAATGGATTTCATAAGTGAATGAAATTTACAGATTTATAAATTGTGAAGTTATAAAATGAATAGACTTTGTAAATTAAAAGATTTATGAGTAATTAACTTATAAATTTGATTTTGGCATTTAAATGAGATATGGATAGAATTTGTTAATAAAGTGATTTTATAAGTTGAAGTTGTTATAACATATAAATGGAATTTATAAACATTGTTTTATAAATCCGAAATCGACTTATTTTGATAAGTTAATTATTATAGCTTATTAAAGGAGATATATCCACGATTTTGGGCAGTGGATAATCCTTTAAAATAAAATATGTAGAAGTGTTGAAATTGACAAACGATTTATATTCACGATTTTGGACAGTGAATAATATACTAAAGAAATGTTTAGGAAATGATCTTTTAAATAGAATTAAAATGATTTGAAGTTGTTTTAAAATGTATTAAGGATTGAAACCATAGATTTCAACATTCATTGCTAAAATAGATGTTTTCAAGAAATAAGGAAATAGTGGACTATAACACTATTGTTATAGTAAAAGATTTTCGAAAGGAAATGTTTTATATGGTATTGGGATTTATATATATCTATCTTAATTTCGAATCCCTATACTAGTGATTTTGGGTTGTCGTAACGATGTTTTACACAACATTCGTTTTGACTCAAATGAATGTGTTTAAGAGAATGTTTTCCTTAAAAAGAATAAAATATATACTTAATTGTGTTTTAAGTATATTGAGTATTTTCTAAGTATTGAAAATAAATGGATTTGTGAATTACTTATTGTTAAATAAGTATTTGGAAATGTTTTCCAATGTAGAAATTGAAATGGTTTAGAGAATATATGTTTTTAAAGATAAATTGAAGTGAATATCTGGCAAGTTATTAATTTATGGAAGATTAATAAAAAGGGCCTAGTGATTGTTATGGTGCTGGATACTTGTTTGTTGGCCTTGATAGTTAAATAACCGACTATCAACATTTACCTTTAAATGGGTATTTGTGTGATTTGCTTGAATTTTAATGCTACACTTATTTTAAAATAAGCGCTCGTTATTCGGTTTAGCCGGGAGAGGACCTTTGGGACATAAATCTCATTCCGAATAGTGATATGTCGTAATGAATAGCATTTAAAGACTGGTGTTGAAGACCGGATATTTTCGAAAACGGAAGGATTACCGTCGAATGACTCTGCATCGGCTGATCTCCGATATAGAGATTTTATCACACTTTGTGATGGGAAGTCCAATCGTAATTAGTGAATATCCGGATTGCAAGGGCTTCTCTTGGAAGTGCCTTCGGTTTTGTTCGATCCCAGAACGGACTTGCATGGATGTGTGTCCGACGTTACAATTTGAGATATAAAGCTGGTTTCTATCAAATATATTTCTGTTGGTGGCGGAGAATTTATTCTCTTAGCTTAACACCCTTCTCTGAGACGTACGAGCTCAGAGGTTATGTAGTTGATGTTTACTAGTGATATATTCCCAATTTGGTAACGTGGCATGCTAAGAGTTGCTGATCATTTGTTGATCAAAGCGTGGCTTTTATGAAAAACGTAGCTTTGTGGACGAGACTTCGTCGGACCTCACACCCCGAAAATGGTCAAAACAAGAAAGATGCAGCAAGGTTATTAGGGAATAGCGCCCCCTTAGTGTATGTCATTTCCTTCTGGATAGAGGTGGTATTATGGTATGGAGCCCTGATACTTAACCTATGTTGTTGCTGCAAACTTATTATTTTGTGGTTGTTGGTGAATCCTGGGATTTAGGTCGGTTGCGAACGGGGGATGGCATACTCGTGTCAGTAGTTACGCAGTTAGGGGTAACCCGTTCTTGTGTTGGCAGAGATCCGGTTAGGTTCTCAGGGCATCTTTCCAGAGGCGTACCCATATGCAAATGGGAAGTTCCTTGGCCTGACCATTTGTTGGAAATCCAAAGAAACAATACGAACCATGTACGGTTTTAGTTGTATAACCTGACATGGAATGTGGCGGTAACCTGCTATTGAACATGGTAGCTATAGTAGGCATAAGTGCGGAATGTCTATGCCGGCTAAGATTTATATTGTACTTTCGAAATGTTTTCCTACACTTTGCACTTATATTAATAATATTGAAAAGAAAATTTGCGTATGAAGCATGTTTGACTATCATAAGGAGAAATCTCCTCCGATTCTGCGGTTGCATTGTGTGTGTGTGCGAGAGGCCTTATGGTAGTTTCATTTTTCAAAAGCATTGCGAATCTATTTAAAAATATTTCTTTGTTTTTTAAAGATAAACTGTTTTAAGTTCTCACACCAGTCCCATGACTGACTTGGAGTTTATTGTTTCCTTCCTAAACTCTGGGTGCCCACCAATTTTAACACGGGCAGTCTAGAGTAAGGTTATCAGGTCATTCTAGAATTCAGGAGTTGCTGTGGAGATCAGGAGCAAGCTGGATGGCATGGCGTATCAACTAGTATGTAGTATTTCTTTTCCGCTGTTTGTTGCTGTAAACTCTGATAATGTAATGTAATGTGATGTAATGTAATAACTGATATAGTTCTTTGTTTTAAAGATATTCATTTATATATTATATGTTGTTCCGCTGCGATTGTGAGATTCTGATATTGTTTCTGTTTTCTTTTTCTTTCTTTCTTTCTTCTTCTATCTTCTACCTCTTCTTTAACCCTAACTGTACGGTTTTCCGGCCTTCGATTGTCTGGCAGTTGATACAGTGGACGTATTAATGTCGACCTTCGAGCGTCGAAAATCATTAACATTACATTAATGTTGAATAAGACAATAATTATAGTGTGAACGTAATAGAAGTTACAGAAATGTAAATATTATTTACAAGGCAATGATTTATGAAATAAAAGATAGAAACCTAATTTAATAGTAGGAGTGTAAATCAAAATAAAAGAAAAAAAATGAATAAGTTTAGTAAAGGAGTAAACATATGTTTATTTATTTGAAATGTTTGGTAGCTAAAAGATTGATTGTAGAGACGAGAAACCATTATTTAGTAAGAAATGTATAATTACTGTTTGTATTCAATAGTGTATAAATATATTTAAATTGCTATTAAATACGAAATAATTGTTCTACTTCTTATTACATTCATTTAGTCCATTTTGAAACTTAATCAGCTGAAATTAATGTAATTGAAAATTTTCAATTAATGGGAGAGAGAATACTAATTGTAAATTAATAGATGCAATTAAAAGCAGCTTATGTTTAGTGAAAATATGAGGAAAGTTTGATTTATGAAAAGAACATTTACATCAAATAAAATAAATGTTTTATTTGTGAATGTAGGTTTAATTTCATTAAAATAAGGAATAGAATGTTTGACTTTAAAGAAAGAAACATATGTTTATTTGGACTGTGTTTTAGCTTACAGACTGATTACAAGAATAGGAAAATAATCTATTTCAGTAAGTTATTTATTACTCTTGTGTATAAACAACAAATTTATAAACCTATTTAAATAAACAATTGTTCTATTTTTTCATCCATTTCAGTTGTCTACTTTAAAATTTAACTTTGTAAGTAATTGCAATTAATGTAATTCAAATGTTTCAATTAAAAGGAAAGAAAATGTTGATTGCAATTAATTGATTTAATAAAAAGAAACGCTTTTTTTATGTTAAATAGAAAGGTGTTTTAATGAAATAAAAGATCATTTTGAGAAAACCAAATTGAACGTTTTCATTCTTAAGGTAAGTATAAATTTTTTATTATGCGTAGATAAAAACCTAAACGCATGCAAATTTGAATATTATTTGAGTTAATGAAGTTAATTTGGTTACATTTTAAAAAAATTGAATTTTAAAAGGATGTGCGACGTACATGGTCCCTTCATTTCTTTTATTATTAATCATTGCACGAACGTTTTAAAGTAGCTACCTTATTATTAATACTTGATCTGTTGATTTCTCCTTCTGTTTAATACCTGAGCTTAGACTTTTAGGTTGTATTTAATCCTTGCGACCTCATTTTCACGTATAAAAAATTTACTATCGTTTGCAAACTTTCCGTTCCTACGTACATTTCCTTATGCATTATTAATGCCCGAAGCTTTCAAAATAAAATGTGATATTTATTTTTGTCCCTCCATCTTCATTTCCTAATTATAAATGTAACAACCCAATATTTTCAACCATTCGCATTCGCACGTGTTAGACTTGAATTGCACAAAATACCGTGTTGTAAATAAAATTTGGAAAATCTCAGAATATGCAGTAAATAAATAATCATAGATCACGGACGTAGAGTAAATAATAATGCAGCGGAAGTAAAAGAGATAGTAGTTCATGAAGCAACTATATATATAAGATACATTAGAATTAACAAGATACAACAGAAGAGTAACAAGATACAGAAGGTACAAATCAGAATACATCACTGGAATCACTGGATACTGAAAGAAAAATAGATGGCTGGATCTTCAATCAAACCACCAACTCCGAAGGTGAGTCTTGAATACTAAATCACTCAGTCTGACCCAAGCGTAAAGCAAATCACAAAACACTCGAGTCAGGACATACATACTTATGAACTGTAAATCAACACAAGTGAACAGTAACAAAATGCATCAGCAACTTAAAGGATGCTTGGGATTGCCGATCCATTAAGAACCCGTTAAACTATTTATTATGTAGTAATATTCGTTATTATAATAATGTCTACAGTAAAATAAACTTACTTTTAAATAGCGTTAAAGGGTTACCCATATAGCCCTTAACACGTAATAGTCCCAGTAGTCGATCCAGTATCAGCATACTTTCAGATCGGGAGGCTACCCAAAATACACCATGTGCTACATAAGAAAACCAAACTCGTAGTAAAGCTCGCTATGGTAGATGACATGGCATAACAAGGCAATGCTAGGGTGGATATACCAATTACGCACACGGTCTGGTGGTAACGTAGCAGCCACCATGCCCACCTTAGAACACATTCCCAATCAAAATCGGAGGATGACTATCAAATCAATCACAAGTAAGAGTATAGTATCGAAAAAATGTGTCCAATAGGAGGAATGACCTCACTTGGCCCGAGATCACTCCTGTTTTAGCCACCTTATGCCAACTCATGGGAGTCGGGTCCACATTCATACCAAAACAGGATCGTTGCCACATCCTACTTCATTCTGGAATCTCCACCACGTACACAGTTGTTAAAGTGGTGTTCGGAGTTGGCAGAGAGTATGACAACTTTCGATCCCGGTGTCTTTAACAACCAATCGTTATTATAACACCGTGGTCATTTCAAAATAATTCATACTTCAAAAATCAAATCATTTCATTTCCAAACTATATTCCTTTCAAAATAGTTTATACTTCGAAACCAAAGCCATATTTATTTCAAAACTATATTCAAATCAATACTAAATCATTTCCATTTCAACCATATATTCACCTTTCAAAAATCATAATACTTTCAAAGTTATAACTCTTTCGAAACCAAAATACTTAAAATCATTACACTTTGGAAATCATAACATTTCGAAATCATACATTTGAAATCATGAAACATTCCTTTAATTCTTTACATTTTACAAATTTATTTAATTAAACCCAAATTTTCAAATTTCCAATTTAATTCAATTCAAACCATCAGTTTCAATTCAATTCAGTTTCTCAATAAACCATTTCAAATCTTATCAATTTCAAATACAGATTTGGTCCACAAAATAAACTATTCAATTTTTAATATATTTCCAAGCTTTAATATCCCACATTTCAAAACTAAAATTTTAATTTCATATATCTCAAATTTAACTTCATATTTACTTAGTTTTGCAATGTTCATTTCATAAATCCAACATCATTTAAATAAACTCAAATTACAAGTAAACCAAACATCCTTTCATACTAATATAAACTTCAAATATTCATTTGTCGAATAGATCAAAATCAAATATCATTCCAAATTCACATTCTTTATCAAAATAAAGATTATGTCATTCAAAACCATTTCAATCATTTCCTTTTCAAAAGCATTATAAATTCATTATCATTCTTTGATTCAACTATTCAATTTAAATATCATTTTAAAATCAAATATGTCATTCATTTATTATTTCAAATATCATTTCAAAACTCATTTCAAAATTCCATTCAAAATTCATTTATCTCATTTCATTTCATTCTAATTAACACATAACCAAGTAAACCATATTTAAATTCAAATTCAATTTAAATTCCTTAAAAATTCAAATTTAAATATTAAAATATATTCAAAACTCCTTATATTTCACAAATAATCAATTCCAAAAGTTAAATCATTTAACACCTTTGAAATATAACTCAAACAGTGCTAAAATCTACAATATTTCAAAACATTGTCAAAGTTCAGCAACGACGGCATTTATAAAGTGCTATTGTAGCTTATAGTTTCCAAAATAGTTTAGTTTAGGAACAATGGCATTTGTAAAATGCCGTAATAGATTTTAGTTTTTCAAACATATTTAAATTCAAAACAACAACACTTAAAAAAGCTGTCATAAGACTACAGTATTTTTGGAAATGCTATTAATAAAATTCCAGATTTTATTATAACTTCAGAAACATTAACATTCCAAATTTTTGTTATTTTTAACTTATAATCATATTCCTAGACTTCAAATTTTCACATTTAAATAATTTTAACATATGATTTATCACAACAAAATTTATAATTAAATATCCAATCTAAAACTCAATTCATTTGTTAAGTCAAAATTCACTATTTTCTTAACTTGTAAATTAGACAAAACTTAACAATTTACTTCAAATGTCATTCCAAAACTTAAATTTAATTTCCATTATTTAGTTACAATTTAAAAATATAATTTAAAGTCAAAAATCACATTTACTTTAATTTACATACAAATTCACAAATTCAAAACTTAATATTTAGCCTTCTTAAAACCATAAAATATATATTTTTAAATCAAAATTTCACACATTAAAAAACACACATCGTAAGAAAAATCATTTAAAAATATAACATGAGGTATGTATAAATTTTTTTAACCTAGGTCAAGTGATACAGATATGTATTATTTCAATCCGCAATTTAAAAAGAAAATCCAGGTTCTATCATTTCAAACCCGCAATCCCAAGTCAAATAAAATATAATAAAAATCACTTGAGCCTGTCATTTCAACTCATAATGATTTTTCCCTATTCTAATGTCCGTTCGGGTATGTATCTTTTCAACCCATAGTGATTCTATTCTACAAGGGAACTTGCAGTGAACATATGCATAAACAATATAAACAAATACATTAATATATCAATGTCACAATATACTGTCATTTATCATATGTTAGGTGATAATTAACAAAGTTAACATGATAATAACATGGAATAACATATCATGTAATCATCATTAACTTGGATAAACATTTTAATTACTAATCACTTGTCATCCATTTACCATTTCATAAGTAATAATGTCAGAGTGAGAAGGGCTCACCTTTATCAAAGCTTGAGACCCAAAACAACACACAAGAACGATTCCAAAAGCATGACAAGCACGGTTAGATTTGAATGGATGAAGAGCCTTGTAACAATACAAAATATAATATACATAAGCACAAATATAATTATTGACATACAAATAAGGTCAACAACTTTTGTTTGCAAACCAATTGCTAAACAAGAGAGATAACCAAACCTTAGGAGCACAAGACTTGCACAAGACAACATAAGTTTGGACAAAATGTAAATGGGCTTGATCTAACCACACCTAGGCTTGACCTAGGTCATGTATGCTTGGCCATGAGTTAAGAGACATGGCAATGGACATGAAAATGGAAGGCAAAGGCATGGAGAGGCAAAGGTATGCCAAGGGTCAAGGGATGGAAGGTTTTGGTGTACATAGGCTCGGCCTATGGTCGTATGGGTTCGGGTTTGGTGCATCTTTAGGCCATGTCAGAGGTCATGATGGTGGTCAGAGGTCATGTCATTATGGTGGTGGAGCTAGGGGAGGTGGCCGAGGCAAGATATGAAGGTGGTGGTGAAGTTTAGGTCGGCTAGGCATTGTTTTCATGGATTTTTGCATAGTTTTGTGATGTTTTATTCATGCTATTATCACGGCCAGATCTGATCTGAGGTGGAGGTGTTTGGTAATGGATGATGAGGAGGAGGAGATTGTAACGACCCAGAAAATTTTAACAATTTTTAATTGATTCTATAACGTATTTAATTGAATATTTGTGAAATCTTATAATAATTGAATTTTTAAATAAAATGTTTATATATTTAGAATACGTATATTTAAATATATCAGATTGTAAATTTTCAAATAATTTTATGGAAGTTTGTTTAATTGAGAAAACGTGCTGTCCAATTCAAGCTATTAATTGCTCTAATTGATTTCTGAATCAGTGCGTAACGGTTTCATTTTACTACCGTTAAAGATTTCTATTGCTTAATACTTTTCCAATTCAGGTAGACTTTTCCATTCGTAACCATTAATAAATTTGAGACCATCGACCTTGCTTTTATTATTCCTTGTAGTTTCGTGCACTAACTTTACCTTTCCCACTACCCAAAATTTTCTCTATACGTTTCTTTTGCAATTGAAGCGTATATTTATATTTATGGTGGTGCGTTTATTCTGGTCTCTCTTTATTTTTGTTTTTAATGCTTGAAAGAATCTCAAATCATCAAGCTAGTAGCATCCGTTCCTTCCCTCGCTTTCATAAGGCCTATAATATATAAACCACTTGCTTATAGATCCGAACACAACTTTGTCATCAAATTTAATGTGTCTTCCTCTCCCTATTATTTCGGTTCCAACCTTCCTAATAAATGGCTTTAATAAATTTTGGCTAAATCATAGCTACGGACTTTTCAAATTTCTTTCATTTTATATTTATTTCCAATTCCTTCATTTGCTACAAAATTTTTGAACGTGCCTAATCATCTCAGCATGTATATATAATGTAAGCCTACCTTTCCTTGGAAAGCTATTGCTCACAAAATTTCCTGATTTCTTTCCTTTTATCCATTTTTATATCCTTGACTTTCAAAACTCAATATGTGTTGTACAAACAAACAAAAATTTATTGCTTTAAGTGTATAGCTAAATCAACTATTGACCGTTACAATTTCTTTTATTTGTATATTCATTTCAATTTATTACTTAAATAACGTTTTGATGAATTAATGGACAGCTTTACGTTTCTTTTTCTTTTGAAAACTTTATATTTATAGTGTACGTTTCTTTTGCATTTCAAAAATTTGAAACATGCTGCCCCATTTAAGCCATTAATTGTTTTAATTATTTTTCTTAATCAACATATAACCGTTGCTTTTTATTATTCCTGGATTTACATCCATACTTTAATCTCTGCTGTTCCATTTATTTCATTTGAAATCTAAATTTATTTACCATTCATTTATATGCCTCTTTCTCTTCCTCTTTTTACGTTATTTCCCTGCTTGCAAGATCTGTTGCCATTCCCGTATTTATTTCTTTCCTTTTTGAAATTTAAAACGTATACGTTTTACATTTATTTATTTCTAAACCATCCATTGCCTTTCCTTTAAATCAATCCATTCTCTTCTTATTTGTTTTAATTTATTTCCTCTTTTCACCAACACTCAATCTTTATACATATTTGTTTTAATTCATTTTCTCTATTCATGTGCATTCAATCTTTATACATATTTGTTTTAATTTATTTTCTCTTTTCACCAGCATTCAATGTTTATATACATATTTGTTTCATTTTATTTCCTCTGTTCACCAGCATTTAATCTTTATATATTTGTTTTAATTTATTTACTCTTTCTTTTTTTTTTCTTCTTAAATTATAGGAATAAATTCCTAAATTTCCTCTAGCCATTACTATCTTTATTTCTTGCCACTTTAAACAAAATTTCTTTCCACTCTATCAATGTGAGGCTTCTCTTATAAATACAAATCACTCGTACATACCCTACTACATATCAATAGATCTTCATCTCCTCTCTTGCGTGTGAAGCTTCTTCTGTAGGTAAATGGCTGCACTAATTTTTTTTCTTCTTATTTCTTTTATTTTTCTTCTTCTTTTTCCTCCTTTTCTTTTGTTTTCTTATTGTTTATATTGCTTTTGCTTTTCCTTTATTTTAAGCATAACATGCTTCAAGTATATATTTTACATTATAAGTATGTTTATATAGTGCAGCGCAAGTATACATTAAATATAAAGTTATGAACATTTGCATTTGTTCTATGGTTAGTTTTATATGAGTATTTATTGAAATTTGTTTAGTTTGACTTTTGAATATACATTGGGTTATTTCATACTGTTTATATATAATATAAGATGTTTAGCAGTCTGCATATATGTTACAGCATGTAAATTTTTATAAAAAAAAGAAAGGTGTTAATTTTATATTGTATTGTTTATAAAAAGGTGTTAATTTTATAATATATATATTGTGGGACACTATACATTTATAAACATATTAATATACAGTAAGTTATGAAACATAAGTTTGATATATAGGTAGAGTTTGCATGGTTTTAAATTTCCTTATGTTGTTTAAAATATAGTTGTAGAGTTATAAAATTTTGGGGAGAATATATAGTATAATATATTTTAAGTTAGTTTGTGTGTCTGTCCAGAGATGAATTATTATACAAATACAGTTTTATAAGATCTAAGATTTGTTGTTTTAAAATGTAAGTTTATACTAGTGATTATATGGGTTAAAATTTGACATTGATATTTTTAAGATGATAAAGAAAGTTTAATGTAAGTGTTAACATGTAAGAAATGCCTGAAGCCTGTTTTAATATTAAAGAAAGTACTGGAATTTAAATTGATAAATTAAGTTGGAGCTGTTCTCTCGCCCTTCTCATTCTTATAAATATTTTGCAAAAGGTAAATTTATATCAAGTATAAGGTGTGTAGTGTTTCAACAAATTAAGAAAAGTCGATATTGGTCTTAACAATAATAATGTGGAATGTTGACTTAAATGTTGATTTAAATATGATTATAAAAAAATTATGTTAATATTGGTTTTAAACATAGTTTTGCAGTTTTCTATTATTTGCGTTTGTTTGAAAACGTATGTATGTATATGTAATTTTAATGCGTTTCAAAACTAATATTGGTTAAGAGAGTAGTATAGTAGAATAATATTTGTATTTCATTTCGGTCTACATAAAGCAGTTTCTGATCTATTTTCATCGATCTCTATTTATCAGTTGTCCATCGTATTCGTGCCAATCTTGCTTCGCTTTGAAAATTTTGTTTGGATTTGTTCGATGTCTAGATCGTGATCCAGCGTAGCTCAATTCTTTGTCTAATCTATCTAGCCTCGAAAGGTGAGAAATCACTCACGATTAACGTTCTTTTATTTACTAAATTTGATTTCAATTGAGACGACAATTGAAATATGAGGCTGTAGTTATTTAAATTGTTATATATGCTATTATCTGTAACTATTCACTTATGGGATATGACACCATATCCTATTGTTTGTATATTTATTTTGATGATATATGCCTGTTGTTATTATTATTTACATATCTGTTATCACTCTGCAAGTTACCTGTTAGTATAGAAATCACTATGGGTTGAAATGATACATACACGAACAGACTTTAGAATAGGAGAAAATCGTTATGGGTTGAAATGATAAACCCAAGAGATTTCATTTAATTGAATTGGGATTACGGGTTGAAATGCTATCCACCCGTATACATTTAGTGTACGGATTGAAATGATAAATATCCGTAACACTTGACCATATGATAAGAAATATATACAGACATCGTTGGTCCATATATATAAATATTTGAAATTTAATTCATTGTTTTGGAAGGAAATATATTGTCTTATTAAATGTTAATCCTTAATTTTTTTTATATATAAAGGGTAATGATATATAGATTTAATAATATTTAATTTAGTCTAAATTTGATTTAATACATAAATTATGATAAATATTTATGTAAATTTTATTCCAAAAAGTATTCTGCAATTTACTAAGATTGGGAGATAAATGTGGGTTTATCTAAATGGTATTTAAATAAGGATTTATTGAATGGGAAATTTAAGGGTATGATTTTGTAACTGGATTTTTATTTAAGTGATTTAATGAATATTTCACGTTTAAATAAATTAAAGAAAATACCGAGTAAAATGTAATTTAAGGTTACTTAAATGATATTGTATCTAATGAGGGATTAATTTAAGACTAGATAATAATGAGGTTAAATCGAGATCTATATGGAACTATTAAATTGAACATTTAATTAAATATTAAATCTTTGAACTATATTGGGATTTAAATGGTTTATTTTGAGATTCCGATATGTATTTGAAATCAGTATAGTTGAATTTATTATTTAGAAACTAAATTGATTAAAAAGTTAGTTTGAAATGTTGAATACTTAAAGTTTTGAAATATATTGAATATAAAGGGTATTTTGTGATTTCAAATCCGAATTTGAGATCGATAAAATTGAAGTGGTTATTTTAGAAATTGAGTTGAATTTAAATTAATAAATTGAGATTGAAATAGATTTAAATGGGATGGTCGGGTTGATGTTAAACGATTTGTTAAGTTGAGGAAATTGAAATTACTTTACTGTACAAATTATTTAATATATAAAAATACTATTTGGGAAGTATAGAGATATTTGAAGTGAAAATGATATTTGGTTTTGAAGTATAAATTAAGTTGAAAAGACTACATGTATATTTCTATCTTTTAGATAGTTCCATGGACCCTTAGAGGATGGTTATCCCAAACATCCTCTAAGTTAATTATATTTCAGTTGATATTTCAATTGAGTTAGATTTATAGATATAAGAATGTTAATCATGACTCGAGTGTTTTGTGTTTTGCTTTACGCTCGGGTTAGATTGAGAGATACAGCATTTGAGACTCATCTTCGAAGTTGGAGCTTTGCTTGAAGATCCAGCTATCTATCCCTTCAGTCATCCAGTTGATTGGTTCAGAGAAGCCATCTGTTGCATTGGAGACTTCATGGCATTTGAACTATTCGGTTGTATTTTATTTCTAACTATGAGGTATATAGTAGCTTCATGAACTACTATTCTTTATCTATTCCGCTGCATTGTATTACTCTGTGTAAGTGATCTATGATTGATTTATTTACTTTATATTTTAAGTTTTGCCAAATTTTATTAACAATTCGGTATTTTGAATTATTCAAGTCGTACATGTACGGTTTTTTTGTCGATTTGAATGGTCCAAAATAGCGGGTCTTTACAGTTGGTATCAGAGCTTTGGCTCTAGGCAAAACTTAGCATATGTGGTAAATTTATTTACGGAATAACTTTCGTTCGAGTTGAATCTCTTCCTTTTTGACTCAATTTCCTTTGAGTTTTGGAATGTCCCTCGGTTCCGAAATTCATTCTTGTCTCTTCCTATTTATATTCGTTTGATTCTGGAGTATCCCATAACTCCACCGAATGTTTTGTAAAGGGGGTGAAAACACCTTTACAATTGGCATCGATTCACCGAAGATTTTTATATCCTCGGTTTACGATGCTGCTATATCTTGATATGCCGAATTCCATCTCTGGCAATCGAATGTCGATTTGTTTTAGAATTCCGCATCGATCATATCCCTGAAGTCACGGTTGACCAGGTTAAGGTCGCCCGCGATTTATAGAAGTATATCCATCTTCTATTTTGTAATTTAATTATCTCATCTTTGATCGAGTCTATCTTCGAATCAGAATTCTATTGATTGGAGTTCCTCTAATTCAAATCTCTATCTCTGTTTTGAAATCCATTCTTAAAATTATTCTTTGAAAATCGAGTATATTTGCATTTTTGAAATTGTTTTATATATCGAAATTATTATTTTGATAATTATGATTTTATTCTATATAAAAAGTGAAAATGTTTTCGATAAGGATTATATACCTATATATAAAACGAATAAGAAATGTTATTCTATATATAAAAGTTTTGAAAGGATTGGAAATTTCGAAAATTTATAAGAAAGTGATTCATATAAAATGATTTATAACTGAAGGGTTAAATTTGAAATTCGAGAATTGAATTCCGGTATTTTGAAATTGGTTTAAAGATTTTGGAAAATATATAAAAATAATATGATTTAAAAGTATTTTTCCGAATAAGAAATGTTTCAAATGAATTCCAATAATTTTGAAGAAATTTCAAAGAAGTTTTCAAGAAAATAGAAATCTAGAACTCACTTATGTCGCTGGAAAATAATTTCGGTGATGAGTGCACGCATCATCGACATTGATTTTCGAGTTTCAGAGTGGGGGAATGGCCACTTTAATAGCTTCGCTATGCAAGTGATTTTGTAAAACCGTTTTTGATTTCAAATTCCGAAGTACAATTTGATATTTCAGAAAGATATAAGTATATATTTGAAACAATTTAAAATGAGACCTGTGTTCAGTCCTCGAGTTTCGGATTTAATAATTGGTTTATTGATTTATTGTTGATTTTCAACTGTTGAATTGAAAATTTGATTTCCCTAACTATTTTGAATGTTCGAACACTTCCAAATCGAGATTAAATTTTCAAAGCTAAGAAATTTCGAGGAGTATAAAATGTTTGATAAAGAATATAAATTTAGTTTTGAAATGTTTTGAAAAAAAATATGGTTTTGAATAATGGTTTTCAGAAAGCTAAATTGGATATTTCAAATAGAAATAGATAGTTTAAAAGTTTTAAAGGGATACTTATAAATTTGGAAACTATTTTTAGTATAATTGATTTTGAGAAAATATTTGGTTTTGAAATTTAATTGAAATTAAAACCGGTACTTATATGGTGATTTTGGAAATGAATTTGTTTGACTTGAATTATTTTAATTTGGAAACTGGGATTATTTTCTAAACCTATTATTATGGGAACTTTGAAATTGAGATATTTAATTTGGAAGAAAATTTGGTGAAATCATATATGATTTTGAAACTGATATTGAAATGATTTGAAATTTGGGAACCTTATATTATTAAGCACTTGATTTGGGTGTGGTCGAACCTATATAAAATGGATTATATAAGTATGAAGTTGATTTGAAATCTATTGATTTAAAAGGTACTCAATTTGGAAAGAGATTTTATATAATCGAAGTCAATATAAGTATGATTTGATCTACTATTGATTTGGAAAGTATTCGATTTGGGAAAAATGAAATCCTATATATATGGACTTTATATAAGTACAATATTTGAAAGTGATTTGAAAAGGTACTATATGATATATATTTTCGAAGTAAAGATATGGAAAGTGCCTTCTGCTTGATATCCGCTTTGTGGCCACATCGTGGATTCATTCTATCGACATTATTCTCTCTGATTTTTGGTTTTTCGGATGTAATACTCGAGTGTTCCCACCGTGGCATAACCCATGGTTTTTTTTCTCTCGTGAATGCATAGCGCAATTGCTTGGCTGAGTCTTGCCTAGGGGTACGGATTGTTTCCTGGGGGATCCAGGCGTAACCATTGTGTTCCTGCAATCTGTGTAGGTCGCGAATAGTAGCGCAAGTGCCTGGCTGAGTCTTGCCTAGGGGTACGGATTGTTTCCTGGGGGATACAGGCGTAACCATTGTGTATCCTGCACTCTACTAGTCATCATGGCGTAACTCGTAGGGCAGAGAAAGCTTACGGATATGGATTGTTTCCTGGGGGACCCAGGCGTAACCATTGTGTATCTGCGAACCATGATCGGACAAAGGTTTTGGTTTGGTTGATTTGTTTGGATTGTACTTTCCATATCTGTTTTTAAAAGGTTTTTCAAATATTTTCACTGGGTGTTGAAACAGGTCTATTAAGTACTTGAAGAATTCTAGCTTTGCGCCTGATCAACGCATGGCCAGATTCTGCAAGAACGAGGATAAACTTGTTAAAACATCGAGTTGTAAAAGTATTTTTGAAAGAAAAATTGGTTTCGATATAAAAGTATTTTATCTATAAAGGTATTTTATTATAAAAGTATTTTCAACAAAGAAATTTTGTATTAATATTTGAAATTTAAATTCTTATGGTTTGAAATAAATTATTCATGCCCGATTCTACTCTTTTGAATCTACCTTATCTGCTCAGCTTTATTTTTCACCTATATTCCGTTTTCGGAATCTACCTTCCTTTCCTTTTTGAATAAATCTTTTAAATATTGCTTATTTGTATACTACATTGTTTTATATAAAATTTTAGTGTTATAAATATTTTTTAAGTTATAAATTAAATAAAACATCTTTAAAGAAAATGATTATTAATTTATTGATAATATTTGAAAGGTATCTTGAGATAAATTAAAAATTTCATAAATTTTGGATTTAATATTTTCAATAGTCTTTGTAAATAGAAGTAATAATGTAAATAATTGTTTGCAAAGGAGTTTGAGAAGTATTAAATATTAAAGAAAATTTAATTTCAAATGAAGTTTTCAAATAAATATTTTAAATAAAATTTATATAGTTTTAAAATTTATTGTTTATCTTGGCTTTCAATCTATTTTTTTCTGGTTGTTTTATTCTCCTACCTCCTTCCTTTTCGGGGACGAAAAGTTTTGAGTGGGGGAGAGTGTAACGACCCGGAAAATTTTAACAATTTTTAATTGATTCTATAACGTATTTAATTGAATATTTGTGAAATCTTATAATAATTAAATTTTTAAATAAAATGTTTATATATTTAGAATACGTATATTTAAATATATCAGATTGTAAATTTTCAAATAATTTTATGGAAGTTTATTTAATTGAGAAAACGTGCTGTCCAATTCAAGCTATTAATTGCTTTAATTGATTTCTGAATCAGTGCGTAACGGTTTCTTTTTACTACCGTTAAAGATTTCTATTGCTTAATACTTTTCCAATTTAGGTAGACTTTTCCATTCGTAACCATTAATAAATTTGAGATCATCGACCTTGCTTTTATTATTCCTTGTAGTTTCGTGCACTGACTTTACCTTTCCCACTACCCAAAATTTTCTCTATACGTTTCTTTTGCAATTGAAGCGTATATTTATATTTATGGTGGTGCGTTTATTCTGGTCTCTCTTTATTTTTGTTTTTAACGCTTGAAAGAATCTCAAATCATCAAGCTAGTAGCATCCGTTCCTTCCCTCGCTTTCATAAGGCCTATAATATATAAACCACTTGCTTATAGATCCGAACACAACTTTGTCATCAAATTTAATGTGCCTTCCTCTCCCTATTATTTCGGTTCCAACCTTCCTAGTAAATGGCTTTAACAAATTTTGGCTAAATCATAGCTACGGACTTTTCAAATTTCTTTCATTTTATATTTATATCCAATTCCTTCATTTGCTTCAAAATTTTTGAACGTGCCTAATCATCTTAGCATGTATATATAATGTAAGCCTACCTTTCCTTGGAAAGCTATTGCTCACAAAATTTCCTGATTTCTTTCCTTTTATCCATTTTTATATCCTTGACTTTCAAAACTCATTATGTGTTGTACAAACAAACAAAAATTTATTGCCTTAAGTGTATAGCTAAATCAACTATTGACCGTTACAATTACTTTTATTTGTATATTCATTTCAATTTATTACTTAAATAACGTTTTGATGAATTAATGGACAGCTTTACGTTTCTTTTGCTTTTGAAAACTTTATATTTATAGTGTACGTTTCTTTTGCATTTCAAAAATTTGAAACATGCTGCCCCATTTAAGCCATTAATTGTTTTAATTATTTTTCTTAATCAACATATAACCATTGCTTTTTATTATTCCTGGATTTACATCCATACTTTAATCTCTGCTGTTCCATTTATTTCATTTGAAATCTAAATTTATTTACCATTCATTTATACGCCTCTTTCTCTTCCTCTTTTTACGTTATTTCCCTGCTTGCAAGATCTGTTGCCATTCCCGTATTTATTTCTTTCCTTTTTGAAATTTAAAACGTATACGTTTTACATTTATTTATTTCTAGACCATCCATTGCCTTTCCTTTAAATCAATCCATTCTCTTCTTATTTGTTTTAATTTATTTCCTCTTTTCACCAACACTCAATCTTTATACATATTTGTTTTAATTCATTTTCTCTATTCATGTGCATTCAATCTTTATACATATTTGTTTTAATTTATTTTCTCTTTTCACCAGCATTCAATGTTTATATACATATTTGTTTCATTTTATTTCCTCTGTTCACCAGCATTTAATCTTTATATATTTGTTTTAATTTATTTCCTCTTTCTTTTTTTTTTCTCCTTAAATTATAGGAATAAATTTCTAAATTTCCTCTAGCCATTACTATCTTTATTTCTTGCCACTTTAAACAAAATTTCTTTCCACTCTATCAATGTGAGGCTTCTCTTATAAATACAAATCACTCGTACATACCCTACTCCATATCAATAGATCTTCATCTCCTCTCTTGCGTATGAAGCTTCTTCTGTAGGTAAATGGTTGCACTAATTTTTTTTCTCTTCTTATTTCTTTTATTTTTCTTCTTCTTTTTCCTCCTTTTCTTTTTTTTCTTATTGTTTATATTACTTTTGCTTTTCCTTTATTTTAAGAATAACATGCTTCAAGTATATATTTTACATTATAAGTATGTTTATATAGTGCAGCGCAAGTATACATTAAATATAAAGTTATAAACATTTTCATTTGTTCTATGGTTAGTTTTATATGAGTATTTATTGAAATTTGTTTAGTATGACTTTTGAATATACATTGGGTTATTTCATACTGTTTATATATAATATAAGATGTTTAGCAGTCTGCATATATGTTACAGCATGTAAGATTTTTATAAAAAAAAAAGAAAGGTGTTAATTTTATATTGTATTGTTTATAAAAAGGTGTTAATTTTATAATATATATATTGTGGGACAGTATACATTTATAAACATATTAATATACAGTAAGTTATGAAACATAACTTTGATATGTAGGTAGAGTTTGCATGGGTTTAAATTTCCTTCTGTTGTTTAAAATATAGTTGTAGAGTTATAAAATTTTGGGGAGAATATATAGTATAATATATTTTAAGTTAGTTTGTGTGTCTGTCCAGAGATGAATTATTGTACAAATACAGTTTTATAAGATCTAAGATTTGTTGTTTTAAAATGTAAGTTTATACTAGTGATTATATGGGTTAAAATTTGACATTGATATTTTTAAGATGATAAAGAAAGTTTAATGTAAGTGTTAACATGTAAGAAATGCCTGAAGCCTGTTTTAATATTAAAGAAAGTACTGGAATTTAAATTGTTAAATTAAGTTGGAGCTGTTCTCTCGCCCTTCTCTTTCTTATAAATATTTTGCAAAAGGTAAATTTATATCAAGTATAAGGTGTGTAGTGTTTCAACAAATTAAGAAAAGTCGATATTGGTCTTAACAATAATAATGTGGAATGTTGACTTAAATGTTGATTTAAATATGATTATAAAAAATTTATGTTAATATTGGTTTTAAACATAGTTTTGTAGTTTTCTATTATTTGCGTTTGTTTGAAAACATATGTATGTATATGTAATTTTAATGCGTTTCAAAACTAATATTGGTTAAGCGAGTAGTATAGTAGAATAATATTTGTATTTCATTTCGGTCTACATAAAGCAGTTTCTGATCTATTTTCATCGATCTCTATTTATCAGTTGTCCATCGTATTCGTGCCAATCTTGCTTCGCTTTGAAAATTTTGTTTGGATTTGTTCGATGTCTAGATCGTGATCCAGCATAGCTCAATTCTTTGTCCAATCTATCTAGCCTCGAAAGGTGAGAAATCACTCACGATTAACGTTCTTTTATTTACTAAATTTGATTTCAATTGAGACGACAATTGAAATATGAGGCTGTAGTTATTTAAATTGTTATATATGCTATTATCTGTAACTATTCACTTATGGGATATGACACCATATCCTATTGTTTGTTTATTTATTTTGATTATATATGCCTGTTGTTATTATTATTTACATATCTGTTATCACTCTGCAAGTTCCCTGTTAGTATAGAAATCACTATGGGTTGAAATGATACATACCCGAATAGACTTTAGAATAGGAGAAAATCGTTATGGGTTGAAATGATAAACCCAAGCGATTTTCATTTAATTGAATTGGGATTACGGGTTGAAATGCTATCCACCCGTATACATTTAGTGTACGGATTGAAATGATAAATATCTGTAACACTAGACCATATGATAAGAAATATATACAGACATCGTTGGTCCATATATATAAATATTTGAAATTTAATTCATTGTTTTGGAAAGAAATATATGGTCTTATTAAATGTTAATCCTTAAAAAAATTTATATATAAAGGGTAATGATATATAGATTTAATAATATTTAATTTAGTCTAAATTTGATTTAATACATAAATTATGATAAATATTTATTAAATTTTATTCCAAAAAGTATTCTGCAATTTACTAAGATTGGGAGGTAAATGTGGGTTTATCTAAATGGTATTTAAATAAGGATTTATTCAATTAAATCAATTTGAAATTATTGAATGGGAAATTTAAGGGTATGATTTTGTAACTGGATTTTTATTTAAGTGATTTAAGGAATATTTCACGTTTAAATAAATTAAAGAAAATACTGAGTAAAATGTAATTTAAGGTTACTTAAATGGTATTGTATCTAATGAGGGATTAATTTAAGACTAGATAATAATGAGGTTAAATCGAGATCTATATGGAACTATTAAATTGAACATTTAATTAAATATTAAAGCTTTGAACTATATTGGGATTTAAATGGTTTATTTTGAGATTCGGATATGTATTTGAAATCAGTATAGTTGAATTTATTATTTAGAAACTAAATTGATTAAAAAGTTAGTTTGAAACATTAAATACTTAAAGTTTTGAAATATATTGAATATAAAGGGTATTTTGTGATTTCAAATCCGAATTTGAGATCGATAAAATTGAAGTGGTTATTTTAGAAATTGAGTAGAATTTAAATTAATAAATTGAGATTGAAATAGATTTAAATGGGATGGTCGGGTTGATGTTAAAGGATTTGTTAAGTTGAGGGAATTGAAATTACTTTACTGTACAAATTATTTAATATATAAAAATACTATTTGGGAAGTATAGAGATATTTGAAGTGAAAATGATATTTGGTTTTGAAGTATAAATTAAGTTGAAAAGACTACATGTATATTTCTATCTTTTAGATAGTTCCATGGACCCTTAGAGGATGGTTATCCCAAACATCCTCTAAGTTAATTATATTTCAGTTGATATTTCAATTGAGTTAGATTTATAGATATAAGAATGTTAATCATGACTCGAGTGTTTTGTGTTTTGCTTTACGCTCGGGTTAGATTGAGAGATACAGCATTTGAGACTCATCTTCGAAGTTGGAGCTTTGCTTGAAGATCCAGCTATCTATCCCTTCAGTCATCCAGTTGATTGGTTCAGAGAAGCCATCTGTTGCATTGGAGACTTCATGGCATTTGAACTATTCGGTTGTATTTTATTTCTAACTCTGAGGTATATAGTAGCTTCATGAACTACTATTCTTTATCTATTCCGCTGCATTGTATTACTCTGTGTAAGTAATCTATGATTGATTTATTTACTGTATATTTTAAGTTTTGCCAAATTTTATTAACAATTCGGTATTTTGAATTATTCAAGTCGGACATGTACTGTGTTATTGTCGATTTGAATGGTCCAAAATAGCGGGTCATTACAGAGATGGTGGTGGTAGTCGGAGAAGATGGTGGTGATTGTGGGCCGAGCAAACACAAATGTGATCAAAGCAAAAATCAATGGAAAAGAAGAGAAAAAGTAAGAAGAAAAGAAGCCATGACTTATAAATTTTTTTCTCAAATAAGATTAGCCATGAATGGTGAAGAGGATGAGAAATTTCTCACATGAATGACAATGAGAAAACTCATGGCTATTGCAAGAAAAGTACACGGCTAAAGCTAAAGTGAAAGGTCAAAAGAAAATGAAAAGACAAAGCAAATGAAAAGTCACAAGAAATGAAAAGCCTTTGTCTCTTTGAATTTCCACTTTCAATAATTCACTTTAAACAAATAAAAAGTCAAGTAAACAAAATAAAAGCTGAAAAAAATAAAGTGGAAAATGAAAATAAAATAATGTCTTAGAAAAATAGAAAATTAAATAAAGAAAATACTTTATTTAATTGAAACTAGAAATTAAAAATTGTAAACAAAATACAACTGACATTGGAAATTTCAACTACACTTTTAAAATGTTTTTAAAAATAAAATATATACATATCATGTCATGTTACACACATATACACAAATTAGAACATGATATGACAAACAAAAATATTATTTATATAAATTAAAATAAACAATTTTGTTAAATAAAACAATTTACATACGATGGTTTAAAAAGCATAACTTTCATAATATTAATCAGATTTCAACGAAATGAAAAGCTGTATATTTTGAAATTTAATTTACTTTCATAATAAAAGATAAAATTCAAAAATTAAAACTTTAAATTTTTAAATTTAAAAGTCAAAGTTTGACCATATTGACCAAAATTCATATTTCTTTAAAATATTCTATTCATTTATGTTTGGAATTCTAGTTTACATCAAAATCAAAATTTATATTTAAAATAAAATAAAAATTTCTTTTTAATAAATAAAATAACGTTTTTAAAACAGGAATTTTAATTTAAGATAACTACAAAATACAGGGTTGTTACACTCTCCCCGCTCAAAACTTTTCGTCCTCGAAAAGGAATGAGGTACGGGAAAACACAGAAAAAGATAGAATGAAATAGGATTAATACAAGATGACAAGAAGATTGAAATTACACCTGATACCTGTTGTTATAGGTAAGTTTAACAAGGTGGAAATGATCTTCCCGAGATCCTCTAGAATCAAGAACACAAGCACGAAAAATATCTTCTAGAATCTGGTTCACCCTTTCCACTTGACCGACAGTCTGTGGATGGCAAAGCAGTGCTCAGATTTAAAAATGAGTACCAAAGTGTAACGACCCGAAATTTTCGAAGCCGAAAATTCCAGATAGTTATGAAAAAGAAGAAAGAGATAGAAGAAGAAGAAGAACAAAATCAACAACATCTCACATTCGCAGCGGATAAAATATAATAAATATTATCAGTTTACAAAAGAATACTATATCTATCGTTACATTTAATATACATCAGAGTTTCACATATATATACAGTCACTGAATATATACAATTATCATGTTCAGATTAACAATAATATAAATACAGCGGAAATACTTTACTCGATCCTAGGATCCATCTCGCCTCCTGAGCTCCAGAACATACCTTCCTGAAAATCTGTAATACTCGGTCTGACCCGAGCATTACACCAAAGTAACACCCGGGTCAGGCTGGATACCAGCATGAGTAAACTCAACTAACATGGAATACCAAGGCAAACAACTTATATAAAACCCGTGGTAACTCGATTCAATTCACAAAGCCACAATTAGTTATAGATATCATTAATTCCATACATCCATATCTTAAGTACCAAGGCTTAGATTTAAATAGTCCAATTTCCTTTAAATCACTTCACTCCAGCATATAGATTTCACATATCAATATATAAATATTCGAAAGGGTTTCGGGTATTTCCTAATACCCGACCTCGACCTCTTCGAGACTCGCGTCATCCAAACCCAAATTATCAAAATGAAATACCTAACATTTCATATCAGCGATAACAACTCATTCAAAGCATTCAATACCATTCAATCATCCATAAGCAAAGCTTAATCATTTACAAATTAAATCAATTGATTCTAATTGAATTTCTAACCACATTCACTTAGATTCCTTCATTTAATATTAATTAATTCCAAATTAATTAATTAATCAACCCTTCATTATTCATCTTAATTAATCACACTGGATTAATTCATTTTTTTCTCAATTTCATTCAGGTAATTATCTTTAATTAATTTCTCGGTATTAATTATTCTTAACCAAGAACAATAAGTAATCTTAATTACTTTATAAATTAATTAGTTACTTCATAGATTAATTGTCTATATTAATTACATTAATTCTTAATTACTTATAGTAATTAATTTCTCATAAGTCGTTATTTATTGAATTGATTTAATCTTAATTGATCAATTTTTAGTTGCATCCGTTATTATATAAATTAATGATTTCCAATTATATTTTAGTTTGCTCTAATCTAAATCAATTACCTAATTCAACCACAATATCAATCATTCTCGATCAATGTCAACCTGTAATTATCTACCTTTTTATTTACTTCATTAAATAAATAAATTATTCCTTAATTAACTATTTTAATTAATCTCTTGATTAATTTCACAAAGAAATTCTATTTTATTAATTACATAAAGTAATTTACCTATCAACCATTAATTTATTATTCTAAATTAATTTAACTTAATCCTTAATTAACTAATTCAAACCCTTAATTACTAAATTAATTAGTACAATCATTAATAAATTGAATTAATTCATTTACCCTTCAAATTATTCTATCTATGTAATGAATCACCAACCATTAAATCCTCATTAACTTAAAAATGAACCATTCTCTCATTTATGATTTAAGTTTAATCCCATTTAAAACTCAAATGATTCGAGTCAAACAACAACTAACTCGAGAGTCAAACAAAACCAAAGTCACAGATCATCAACACACATTCAATCAACTCAATCAATCAACCAATTATTTAAATCTAACCATTTAAATTTAAATAAAAATTCTACAAAGTGAGATTTACTCAACTTTGCCCCTTTATTTGCAATCCACTTCAAAATTGCCTTGGTTTCCTCGATTTTTGACCTTGTATAAATAATTAGAAGATTTATTAATATTTGAATAAACTAGACCATTTATCTCCTTTTATAAATTACTTAAATAAGGATTTTGTTTTCAACTACTTTCCTTTAATATATTAATAACATTCAAAATATGTATACTTATTTTATTTGAAATGGTATATTGAAATTATAGATATATTTATAAAATAAATCATAGACTTCAAAAATCTATTTTCATATAGCATTTTCAAATTCCTCTTTAAATCTTTTCCAATCCAATTTCTAAGTGATCTTTCCAAGAATTAAAATCTTTATATTTTCAAAATCATAACTATACATGTTCTTACGGTATTTTCTTTTTAAATTAAAATAGATATGCATATACATATACGTTTTAAACAAGACAGTTAAGTTCCAGAATATACTTTTTTTTCATACCTATACTGTATATATATATTTCTATTATTCCCAAAATAAATTATATAGGTTAGAAATCCTTTTTTTAAATACTGCAATATACCTATTCTAACAGTAACTAAAAACTATTATTTTTATTATTATATATTTTTTCTTTTAAACAGGCAATTGAAAATACAGAGGCTAAGATAACTTACCGAAATAAATTAAGGAATTACCTTCCCCACGAATAACCCCAGACCCCAACAACTCGCCGCCGACCCTACTGTGATCCACTTCCAGCCGACAACGCGACTCACTCGCACCACTACCTGCTTCTGCCGAACCCTCAATCGCCGACCATCGTTGCTTTGCATGAGCGCCTGACCGAAACCATGCCCTAGCTCACACTACTCATGACCGAAACCATGCCCTAGCTCACACGCGACCAGATCGCGACTTCGGCTACCCTCACGAACATCATCACCACCGCTCGGCCTTCCCTTTACTTTCGCGGCCGCGCCTCTTCGAGTTCGAGTTGACTCGTATTCCCTTTTTTTTAATGATTCGAAAGTTTCGGCCATTAGTAAAATTCCATTTTGCTTACTGTAAGAGAAAGAGGGGAAAGGAAGGGTGGGTTTTTCAAATGGAAGGAGTGAATAATAAAAAAAGGGTGTCGGCCATATTTTTTTTCATTCGATTCGGTCCTGATGCTTGGGGAAGACGAAGATATAAAATAGGATTTGGAATGTGTAACAGGCCACCTTTTTGGATAGTTCAAATCGACAATAAACACACATGTCAGAATCAAACCATTCAAAAGGGAGGATTGTTAATGGGGTAAATAAGGAAAAAAAAGAAAAAGGAAAGAAAAACAAAATACAGAATCTCGCAGCGTAACGACAAAATATAATAATCGAATAAACAGTTCATGAAGCAGTTTTACAAATAACATGTCATTACACTTTTACAAATTCAAATCAGATTTATACATATATCGCAAATAACCAAATAATGCAGCGGAACACAGAATTTAGTGGAATAATAAATAGCAATAATATACCAAATCTTCGTCTTCGTCCACCAGAAATAGTCTACAATGCTGAAAAACTCATGCTGACACGAGCATAAAGGAAAATAATACACTCGAGTCAGAACTAAAATTTTATGCAAATTATATCAAAAGTATACGAAATAAGGAATGCAGATAACTACATTTTTGAAGGTTCAAATTTCTGGAAATCTTATTGCTTCCACATTCAAAATAAAATGGATTTCACAATAGATCCATTCTAGTAAATTACAAATTTACAGAATAATTCCCAGTTAAATTTCATAGTTTTAGAGATTTGATTTATAAAAATGTTCCAAAGTTTCAATATTCAATTTTTTTTGGAAACTTCCCAATGTTTCAAAATTTAATTTTGAAAACTTTCAAGTAAGGTAACGATGGTTTACTTCCCAAAATCATTTTTATGGTTCAAATAGTAAATCTAAACATACTACTTTTTCTCTGATGTAAATACTTGAAATTCATGGGTTTTACATCCTTATTCAGTGTGCAAATAATCAATATGAAATTTAAATAATTACAATAAACTATAGGGTGATAACAAAGATATATCAAATAAATGAACAAATATACATTCAATCACAATAGCATCCATCACAACATACAATCAACATTCAAATCAATCAATTCAACAAACCAACTAATTCAATAATATGTCACAGTAATTATTAGTCATCACATATTGGAATTCAGCTATTCAAATTAAATATTAATAAATATTCCAAACCAACAATCAAAAATTTATCACTATATGACCTGGTTTAACTTGCAATAAAATTTTAGTATTTCGTGAGTGAGTTTAAACACTCACCTTCTGGATTTTCCTTTTCTATTCGGATTTGGATCTGCGACTACTTCTTCCTTTTGAGTTGTTTCCTTCTATCTTAATCTTTTTTTTCAGAATGTTTTGGAAGAGATGGAGAAGTTGTAATAGATCTGGATTTAAAGAAAAAGATTTGTAAAAAAGAAGAATGTTTGAAAAAGAAGAAGAAAATTTGAAGAAGATGAAGAATTGAAAAAGAAAAGGAAGCTTTCAAAAAGAAGAAGATTTGAAGAAGAAGAAACAAAAATACAAAGAATGAAGTAAAAAAAAAGAGAAGAAGGAGATTTAAAGAAGAAAAAATGAAAACGGAAGGAGGAAGGTGAAAAGAGAAAAAAGTGAGATGGAAGTTCTATTTGGAAAATAAAGCTATAGAAGATGAGATTAGAAAATGAAATATGACTAAAGGAATGAAGATGGAAACAAATGAAAAGCTAATAAGGTATATATAAACAAACTAGGAATTGAAATAAAGTAAAATATGAACAGCCCTAAAACGTAGTATTGAAAGATGTGAACTAAATGAATATGAGGTGATAGAAGAAATAAAATGCAAATGAAGAAATAAAATTATAGATTATTTAATAATAAGGAAACAAAGGTGGAGGGACAAAATGTACGTTTAGTTTTAAATGCTTTAGGCATTGATAATGCATAAGGAAATGTATGTAGGAATGAGAAAATTTGCAAACCAAAGGAAAATGAAAAAAAATTATAACCAAAATTGAGATGGAAAGAATTAAATATAGCCTAAAAGCTTAGGCTTAGGTATTAAACCGAAGGAGAAATGAACGGACCAAGTTTTAATAATGAGGTAACTATTTTAAAACGTACATGCAATAAATAAAAAGAAATGAAGGGACCACATACACATTTTGAAATTCAATTTCTTTCGAAACGTAACCAAATTAATTTCATTCACTCAAATAATACTCAATTTGTACACATACAAATTTTTATCTACGCACAATTAATAAAATTATACCTACCTTGAAAATGAGAACGTTCAATTCTTTTATTTCCATTAAAGCACCATTTCTGTTTAACACAAAATGTACGTTTCTTTTATTAAATCTATTAATTGCAATCAAAGTTTTCTTTCCTTTTAATCTAAATTTTCCGTTACATTAAGTGCAATTAATAACAAAGTTAAATTTCAAAATAGATAAACCAAAATGGACGAGAAATGGGATAATTGTTTCCTTAAGTCATTTAAACATATTTATAAATTTGTTGTTTTACACCACCGTAATAAATAACTTACTTAAATTATATTCCTATTCTTGAAATCAATATGTATGCTAAAACAAAGTTCAAATAAATGTATATTTCCTTTTTTTTAACAAATCATTCTATTCTTTACTCTAATGAAATTAAATCTACATTCACAAATGAAATATTTCAAAGCAAGGCTCGCGTGTAAATAAATAAAACTTACTGGAAGACCAAAAGAGGCATATATTTAATGAAAGAAAGTAGTAATAAAATAAAATAAATGAAAGCGACAGATTTAAATTTGAGAATGCAGTCCGTACATAGAAATTACAAATCAAATATACTAAAAAAACAATTCATTTTAACATATTTTTATTAACCCTAATACGCTCAAATTTACACACATATATGTATTTTTATTTAGTAAACAGTAGATAAAAATAAACACTACAATTAACATAATGAGGACCGCCACCCCACACATTAAAAGATGAACTGAGACCCCAAAGTCAAATTTGAAACGGAATAAATCTCCTATGTTAATAAGCTAATTATTCCAAATCAAAAACTTAACCAAACCTTCAAGTTGTTTTCTTACCATTTTATTATTGTATATATATTTTTTTAATTAAATTCAAATTAAGGAATATTTAGATAAATCAAATATTCCAACAAGAAACATACAACAAAATTCAATTCTTTGTTTTAATGAAATTAAATTAACATTCATAGATGAAATATTCACTTTATTTGATAAGAATATTCTTATTAAGAAACCATTCTTTTCTTTTCTTTTTATCAAAATATATTTCTTTTTATTGCACATTCATTTACAATTAACACCTTCCCCATTAAAACCAACTTATATTTAAAGATTATCCCATTAAAGAGTCATAGAAATAATACTTCGTACAACCACATCATTTCTTTATCAATTAATTTCATATAATCGTTATATTTGTACCAAATTTAAGTGCTTATAATTTGAACATAATATTTCTCAATGAAATTCTCAATATATTTTTAACACAAAACATATGTTGCACATATCATTAATTAATTACCATTTACTTCTATCTCTTATCACTGGCAAGATATAATTACTATTACTTACAATGATTAAATCTCAAAACATACCCTAATACAGGGAAGATAATTAATCCAATTGTTTCCTTTGAAATCCAATTTTCTATGTTAAATCCAATATCTATATACTAATTTAATTCCAACATTTAATTACAAATGTAATAAAACCTATTCATTATATATTTAAATTTCAAACAAATCCTTTTATTTTGATTTACATTCTTATTATCAAATCAACTATTCCCTTATGCAATTGATTAACATAAGTTTTACACTCACCACTCAACAGTTAACGTTTCTTCTTATATCAATTATAATATTTCAATTACGTTAATTCTCCATTAATTACCAAATAAATTTCTAACGGATTTAATAATAAGAAAATAAATAAAACAATGGTTATACTTTAATAATCCATATCTATTAACTTATTGTTTACAAACAAAGGTTAATAAATTTACGTACAAAATAATTGATTTCATACTCCATATTAAAACCAATTGCAATTAATAACATAAGATTACATAAAATTATACATCGTTTATTATATTCCTTGTTAACCTTTATTATTTAAGTTTATTGAAATTACGTTAACATAGTATAGTAGTCAATTACATTCAATCAATATTAGCCAATTATATGTTTTATCTCATTAAATTATTTGTTTTAAGATTTATCTTAAAGTCAAAATTTCTAATCTAATAAGATTCAATTTAATAAATCATAAATTTTAATTTCTGACAATATTAAAGCCTAAAACGTTATTAAATTTAATATTCTTAATTATCAAAACATGGGTTGTTGTAGTCTCCCCCACTCAAAACTTTTTCGTCCTCGAAAAGGAACAAGAAGGAATCGAGGAATTTGAAATATTTTATTCAAAATGATCAATTTATAAACAATTTAACTTACATATTTAAATTTAATATAAATCTGAAAATAACTCCATTCGGTTATTGAATAAAAGTTTAAGTTTTTTGGTATTTGCCCTTGAAGAGAGAAGAAATATTTCGACATATCTAAAAATTCAGTTAAAACATTTAACCTCATTCACTTAGTAAAAATATAAGATATATTTAAAACATCCTCATAGCATTATGCAAAGATTTTTCAAAAGTCTAAAACAATGTTAGAAATTTATATCAAAACATTAAGCTTTAAAATTAGGTTCCTTAAATCCAAAAATTTTATGAGACTCATTATTTTTTAAAATAAGTATAAACTCAATATTATTAAAATGAAACTAATAGTATACTCAAATCTTGCATTAAATTTCTAAACCGAAGTATAAAATTTCATAACCTCATATTTAATTTAAATACTTGTTACAAAATGAATATTCTAATACAAAATTCAAATAGTAAATAAACCTATAAACTTTACTATTAGTACTTTGACATCAAGTAAATATTTCAAACTATACTTCCAACATAGGGAATCAAATTTATTTGTCAAGTATATTGCTATAAATAAACTTCGCAAATCAAATTTGTAACGCCCCTGTATTTTCAACCATTCGCATCCATTATAAGTGTATAGGTAGACACTCATGCCGGAATTGAATTGCTCAAAATACCACGTTGTAAATAAAAATTTGGCAAATCTCAGAATATATAGTAAATAATAATCACAGATCACAGACACAGAGTATTTAATAATGCAGCGGAAGTAAAAGAGATAGTAGTTCATGAAGCTACTATATAAATATATCAGATTTAAACAAGATACAATAGAAGAAATAAAGTACAACAGAAGTTTCAATATGATAACCAAGTACAAGCTGAATAGAACAACCAAACTGAAATAGATAAGACTACATAAGCAGATAATCTCCAGCGATTCCAATATCCAGAAAATGGAATCCAAATCTGTGAATACTCAGGCTGACCCGAGCGTAAATAAAAATATAAACACTCGAGTCAGGACATACATACTTATACAATGTAAACCAACTCAAGCGAACTGTAGTAAAAGTACAAGTAACTTAGAAGATGCTTGACACCGCCCATCCTCTAAGGATCCGTTAAACTATTTACTATGTAGTATATTGCGCTATATACAGTAGTGCCTAATCAGTAAAGTATAATCATATAGAAAATAACGTTAAGGGGATGGTGAACCTTAACGCGGTCGGATCTTTAAAACCAAAATCGTAGTGGGCTCGATATAAGGATATGACAAGGCACGCGAGGTAATGCCAGGGAGGATACACCGTTTGCACTCCCGGACCGGTGGTGAAGGCAAGTCGGCAGCTTTCGTCCACCTCGAGCAATACCCCGAATCAAAGTGGGGCCACCATATCGAGTCACAAAAGTAATAGAATGGTTTCCGAAGAAGCATGCTCGATGAAAGGGTGCGACCCTTTGTGTACCCCGGTATAGCTCCTGTTTTAGTCATATATGCCAACTCACGGGAGTTGGGTCCACGTAATATACCTCGAGAACGTCGCCACCATCCTACGTCATTCTGAAATCTCCACCGCATACACAGTTGTTAAAGTGGTTTTCGGTATTGGCCGGCTATAAGACAATATCCGATCCCGGTCTCTTTAACAACCAATCGTTATTATAACCCATAGTTATAACTTTAAAACAATATTTTATACTTCAAAATAAAATATCATTTCAACCCAAATCTTTATCAAAATAAAGATTAAATCATTTCCAAACCATTTCAATATATCATCATACCATATCTTTCAATTCAAATACGTATCAAAATAAATATCAAGTCATTTCTAACCATTTCAATATATTAAATCATCATATCCTTTCAAAACTTCCTTTCAAATCATTTTAATATATCAAAATATCATAACCTTTCAAAGCTTCATTTCCAAAATATCATATCTTTCAGAATTTCTTTCAAATCATTTTAATATCAAAATATCATATCTTTCAAAACTTCGTTTCAAATCATTTTAATATATCAAGATATCATATCTTTTCAAAACCACATTTCAAATCATTTTAATACATCAAAATAGCTATATTTTTTCAAAACCACATTTCAAATCATTTCGATGTACCAAAATATCATATCTTTCAGTACCACATTTCAAATCATTTTAATATATCAAAATATCATATCTTTTCGAAACCACATTTCAATCATTTTAATATATCAAATAGTTATATTTCAAAACAAATTACTTCATTTTAAATCATAAAATTGAAGTTATTACATTTAATAATTAAATTATTAAATTCCAAAAATTTAAACTTTTCAATGTTCATTTATGCACTTAAATTTATTAAAACAATGAAAATTCAAGTTTCGCAGCATTTGGAAAATGCTACAGCAAGTTACATTCAAAACAATTTAATTTAACAAAAGACAGCATTTAAAATGCTGTTAATTAACTTCAAATATTCAATAGAATTTCACAAACACTTATATTTTTATTTAAATCATTTTTAACTTATAAAATCATATATTTTCACAAACTAAACTAAATTCCCAATTTATTTAATTAACTTAAATCTTTAAACAAAACTAAATTCCACATTCCCAAATCAAGTTGTATCTTCAAATTTCACTTTTTTAAACATTCATTTATTTAACCACTTAAATTCATAGAAAATCAATAATACTTTAATAAATCACTTAATTTCAAATTTAATCAAATTATCATATTTACCAATTTCCAATAAAATTAAATTTTCATTTTTTTCATATAACTTAAATATCGTTCTTAACCAAAATTCCAAATTTCCAAACTTAAGTTATATTCAATAATCCAATTTAACCATTCATTAATTACATTTTTAACTCATAGAAAAATCATAATTTATTTATTTTAAACATTTAAAAACCTATTTAAATCAAATTTCATAAATTTATATTTTAAAATACTTAAAAATATCCAAAATACTTTATAAAATAACCACGGGTCTGTATATAGTTTTCTAACCTAGGTCAAGTGATACAGACATGTATCATTTCAATCCGCAGTTTAAAAAAAAAAGAAAAATCCGGGTTCTATCATTTCAAACCCGCAATACCAAGTTAAATAAAACAAATAAAACAAATAAAAACCGTTCAGGCCTATCATTTCAGGCCATAACGATTTTCCCTATTCTAAAGTCCGTTCGGGTATGTATCATTTCAACCCATAGTGATTTCTAACCTACAGGGAACTTGCAGTGTGATAAACAGATATAAATGAACAGTAACAAAATATATATAAAAACAGATGATATGACATGAAATTTAACAGGTTTAACATCATATATAATAAATCACATGGCAGTTATAACATCATATATTTTCCTACAAATTAAATTGTTGTTGTTTCACAACTGCATAAGTATAAATGTCGTGTGAGCTTTACTCACTTGTATAAGCTGGAGACAACGATCAAAAGCACAAACTGAGATCTTCAAAAGCACTATGGCACGACAATGATTCGATTTTGACAGAGCCAAAAATAAATCTCCTTTGATACATGAGACAAACAAATATATGAAACATAAGTTTCAAAAACAAGATATACTTGAACAATGATAGAAATAGATGTATAAAACAAAACCCAAGACTTTGCACTTTCTCTCTATGTTTGTTAGCATAGCCTAGGGGATCAATAAGGTCAGGTTAGAGCATGGTTTGGATCAGGTATGGGTACGGAAAAGGTGCGGCTACAAGGCTAAACAAGTGGAGGAAGTTTCACTTTGGGTAGGTGAAGGGTTTAAGGCAAAATAACATGTTTTTGGTCAACAAAAGGGATCGGCCTTGGAGTGGTTTGGCTTGGCCATTCAAGTTAAGATCTGGAATGATGTTGGAGTGGTGTGTGGTGGTCTGGTAAGAGGTGGCGGCGGCGGCTAGAGGTGGTGGTGGAAAATGAAGTGGTGAAGCAACAAGGCTCAAACTAGCATGTATTCAAGGCATAGGTTGGATTATGAGGGGTTTTGTCACCATGGTTGGCTCGGATATGGTCATGACCTGGAGTGTAGGTGGTGATGATGGCAGGGAATAGATGTAGAGAGTGGTGGCCATGGTAATAGTGAGGAGGCCATGCAAATAGAAGAAAGAAACAAGACAAAAGTATGGAAAAAATGGAAGAGAAAGTGCAAAAAGAGGAGGCCATTACCCATTTTTTTCTCCTAGCCATGAATGAATGAGAAGTGGAATTTTTTTTGTGAATGAAGACTGGAATACACGGCCAAACAAAGTAATATACAGCCAAAAGAAGTAAAGGCTAATAAATAAATAAAACTACCAAAGAGTAAATGAGGAAACGGAAAAAGAAACGACTTACGTTTCAAAAGCTTTCAAAACCTTTGGTGTTTCCTTAATTTATTCATATAAGTTTATATTACTGAAAGTAATAATAATTCCAGTCAAACTTTCAAAAATATAACCAAATATAAAATATATATAAATATTTATTAATTATATAAGGTTAAAATAAGAAAATAGCACAAAATTGCAAACTAGTCTAGAAAAATGGAAAATAAACATAATGAACTTTGGATAATTTATGTGGACTTGTAAAAATATTTATAACAAAGATAACAACATAAAAGTAAAAATGAATTCACAAACAAATATATAAATTTTAATTTAAACATAATTTAAATAAAGAAAATAGCAGAAAAATGGAAACTAGGCTTTAAAATTTGGAAATAAATTCAATAAGCTTTGGAAAAATTCAAACATCACTTTAAAAATATTAAAAGACAAAATATACTTAAAATAAAATATTAAAACATAAAAAAATTATTTTTAAAGAAAATAGAAAAAGATTTAAAGAAATTGCTTAAAAATCCAAACAGTGCCCAGAAATTACAAATAAATCACCATTGACTTTGAAAAATTGTTTACTTCATTTTATTATTATTATAATACAAAAATACACATACAATAACATATATACAAATTAGGATAAGATATATCATGTAAACTATCATTTATATAAATTAAAACAAAGAATATTGTAAAATAACTTAATATACACACAGTATTGAAACAGTATAACTTTCACAAATTAAATCCGTTTTCAAAGAAACGAAAAGCAGTATTCAAGTTATTTCATCTACTTTCATAAAAAAATAAAATTTAAGATTTTAAATAATTTAAAATTTTAAGTTTTTAAAAGTCAAAATTTGACCAGTTTGAACAGAAATTAACTTTTCAGTAAAATATTCAATTTATACAAGTTTGAAATTATAATTCACATAAAAATCAACATTTATATTTAAAATAACATAACTTATTAATTTTAATAAATAAAATAAAATTCTTAAATCAAAATTTCAAATAAAGTAATCAAAATAAACAATTAAAATAAATCACAAAATCCAGGGTTGTTACACTCTCCCCCACTCAAAACTTTTCGTCCCCGAAAAGGAATGAGGTATGGGAAAGCACAGAAAAATATAGAGTGAAATAGGATTAGGACAAGATGACAAGGAGTGTAACGACCCAGAATTTTTATTAATTTAAAATTTGAATATTTAATTTATTTTAAATATTAATAAGTGAATTTATAAGTCAAATAAATTTTTATTTGAATTATTGGATTTAATTGAATAATTAAATCGATAATTTAATATGTTAAATTATGAAAATAATTGAAAATAGGGTTAAATATGATTGAAAATGATTTGTAAAATTTTATTTTATCATATGGAAGTTAGAACGATATTTTAGAACTTTTAAAATCGAATTAAAAGTTAATTTGTGAAAATTGAATATTTTAATATTTAAATCGACTAGTGAAAATAGTCAATTTTTGGACAGTCTCAGAATTGAACGAAACCAGTTCCATTGGATCCGTAATAGTTAGTTATTATCGGATTTCAATTTTCGTGTCAATCGGAGTTATCGTTTGATTGTGGCAGCTCGAAACGCATCGAATTGTTTTTAATTTAAATTTGACGAGTGAAAATAGCCATTTTTCAAAAAGTCTCCGATTTCGACGAAACCAGTTTCATCGGATCCGTAATGTGATATTATTGTAAGGTTTCAAATTTCAAGTCGATTGGATTTACCGTTTGTCCGGTATAAATTAAAACGCCTAGAAAATCGCTTAAATCGGTTTAATTCAAATTGAACGTTTATAGCCATAACTCGCACAGAAGTCCGAATTAGCTTCCGAAACCAGTTCCATTGTGTCCGGAATGCGGGGTAAACCCTAGAAACGCTGGTTACGGCGCGTAAATCGGAGTTCGGAATTTCCAGAATGAATAGTGTTTGAGAAAACTCTATAAATAGACCAAAATTCTCACAAAAAAATAAAAAAAATAAAAGAAAACCCTAATAAACCCTAGCCGCCTCTTTCGAACCAACGGCCAGAAATTCATGAACTTCCTCCCTCGATTTCTTCAAATTCGTGCAACGATTCGACGAACTTCTAACTAGAGAATGGAAGAGGACGATGAGCTCTACATATTCAACGGTTATGATCGTTTAAAACGAAGTGAATCAACGGCAAATCTCAGTTGAACGCGTGCGTTCAAGCACGAATCCCGAGGCCATGGTGCAGCCGAGTTGTACGAGATTAGAGCCGAGTATGGAGCGCGAGACGAGCTTTGGAACGACACTCCCTGATCATCTTCATGTAGCTCGAATTGGTCACGAAAAATCGAGAGTTGGTGGCGGCTTCGTTCGTTTCACTGAAGCATGGACGCGTGAATGGGAGGAGAGAAAGCGCGCACGGTCCAGATGTGGGAAGTCCAAATCTCACGGCCAAGAATGAATGGTATAAAATTATAAAGTTAATGTTATAAAATTTGTAAATATAAAATCGTATAAACTTATAAAATTCATAACTTTTTGCTGCGAGATCGAAAAATTGCGAAACTAGATGCGTTGGAATCGTATGGACGAGCACTACGCGATGAAATTGGATTGGAGTCGTTTGGAGTTAGTGAAAATTTCATGTAAAATTAAACGTCCGTTTAATTTTATTCGAAATAAATCGCTAAAACGGAAAATAAAATCAAGGTGAGAACTTCTCACTCAATCGAATCAGTTTCGATTTTATTTTAAATAGTTAGATTTAAAATATTTGAATGCATGTTTGAATGATGATTGATATCTATTGATTGTTAAAATAGACATTATGCGCCGTTAGTAAGCGGATGTTATTTATTAAAAACATATACCGTGAATATTTCATAAACAGTGAAATTGGTATTATATATAATATCAATATATATATATTGGCATATGTATATATTGGAGTTATTGATTTCCCGCATTTATTTGTTTAGCGGATGAGACCCTATTACGCCGTTATTAAGCGGATAATATCTAATAAGAACATATACCGCGATAATTTCGTACTGGAGCGAAATTGGTATTGTGCTAATGTTTGTGGATGCAGGAAAACAGGTTGGAGGGATCCAACTGGATTCCTCAACAGTTTTTATTTGATTTCAGATATTTTGATATTTGATGGATTTTCATATTGATATATGATATCGTTGTAGTTGTGATTGACTATTTGGTGTGTAGCATCATTGGACCCAGATTTTGGGATTTTAAAATGATTTTAAAGTGATTTTAGAAAGTATACGTTTTATAAAATAATTTTAGAATTGATCCATTTTAAAATAATTAAACGCTATAATTTTTAAAGTTATAAAATTATGGTTTTTGTGAAATACAGTTAAAAGCTGATTTTTGAGAAATATGAACTAATGGTTTTATAAAAGAGTTTAATCGGGATTTTTGAATTTATTATTAAAAGTTTAAATATAGGATTTATAAAAATTTGATTATTTTATAAATCAAAATGATGAAATAATAAAGGAGATTAAAGACGTTTTAAAAGGATAATATAAATTGATTTATATTAAGAGATTTATAAATGGATATTTATAAATTGAAATATTGACATTATAGAACGAGTTTTTATAAGTGTTTGAATGAAGTGAAAATGAATTTTGTAAATGAATGGAATTTATAAAATTAAAAATGGTGAAGTTATAAATGAAATTTATAAATAGTAAGATTTATAAATTTGTGAAGTTATTTGAAGAATAGATTTGGTTAAATAAATGAACTTATAAGTTATAAGATTTATGGTTTGGAAAGTCTTTAGAGGAACGATTTTGTAAGATAATCGTTTTATAAGCATTTGACTTATAATATGAACTTTTAGTTTATAATTGAGTTATAAACTGGAATAGGTTAATAAAGGAATTTATAAAAAGAAGTTTTTATAAAATAAATAGAAATGGAATTTATAAACGTTGTTTTATAAATTTGCAAACGACTTATTTTGATAAGTAAATTGCTGAAACCTATTAATGGAATTATATTCACGTTTTTGAACTGTGAATAATCCTTTGAAATAAAATGAATAAAAGGATGAAATTTGTAAACAAAGAATATTCACGTTTTTGAATAGTGAATAATATGTTAAAGAAAATGTTTGAATGAGATGTTTAAATTGAATTAAAACGATCTAACGATGTTTTAAAATGTGTTGAGATTCGAAACCATAGATTTCAACATTGATTGTTGAAATAGACGTTTTCGAGAAATAAAAGGAAATGGTGGACTATAACACTGTTGTTATAGTAAATGATTTCCGAAAGGAAATGTTTTGTATAGTATTGGGATTTATATATCTATTTTAATTTTGAATCCCTATACTAGTGATTTTGGGTTATCGTAACGATGTTTTACGCAACATTCGTTTTGGCCCAAATGAATATGTTTATGAGAATGATTTCCTTAAAGAATGAAATATATACTAAATCTCGATTTAAGTATATTAAATATTTTCTAAGTGTTGAAAATAAATAAAATTTGTGAATTACTTATTAAATAAGTATGGAAATGTTTTCCAATATAAAGTGAATACTTTGAGAGTTTATCTTTTTTGAAGATAAATTGAAATGAATAATTGAAATCGAATATTCATGGATATTTTGGATTATAAATTCACTATGGAATTTATGAATGAAAAAAGAGAATTGGTTTAAAAATAAATATTGATTTATTTTTGAAGTGTGAAAATTATATATCTTGTAAAGATATTTTGGAAAATAAATAATTTGGAAAATTATTTGGAATCTGGTGATGTGTGCATATCTAGTGATAGTTCAATAACCGACTATCAATATTTCCCTTTGAATGGGTAATTGATGTGATTTGTTTGAATGTGAATGCCACGCTTATTTTTGAATAAGCGCTCACTATTCGGGTTAACCGGGAAAGGACCATGGGGTCGTATAACCCATTCCGAATATGTGATACGTCGTTGTGAATTGCATTGAAGATCGGTGTTGAAGACCCGGTATTTGCGAGAGCGATAGGATGACCTGTCGATTTACTCTGCACCGAGTTGCTCCGGTATAGAGTTCTCCATATGTGATGGTGAATCCGATCAGGATTGTGAATATCCGGATTGCAAGGACTTCTTTGTAAGTGCCTTCGGTTTTGTTCGAGCCCGGAACAGACTTGTATGGATTGTATGTCTGACATTACAGATTGAGATATAAAGCCGATTTCTTTCAAATATATTTCTGTTGGTGGCGAAGAATTTATTCTTTTAGCTTAACACCCTTCTATGAGACGTACGAGCTCAGAGGTTATATAGTTGAAGTTATCAGCGATATATTCCCAATTTGGTAATGTGACATGCTGAGTGTTGCTGAAATGATCATTGTGTTGATTATTGTGATAGGATCGTTTATTTGATCGTCTATCTTGGTGATCATTGTGTTGATCATTTGTTGACCCAAAGCATGGCTTTTGTATAAAGTATGTTTTTGTGGACGTGACTTCGTCGAACCTCACACCCCGGAAATGGTCAAAACAGGAAAGATGCGGCAAGGTTATGAGGGGTAGCTCCCTTTAGGGTATGTACATTTCCTTCTGGATAGAGGTGGTATCATGGTATGGAGCCCAGATATTTAACCTATGTGGTTACTACGAATTTATTACTTTGTGGTTGTTGGTTATCGGGATCCCGTGAGAAAGGTCGTTTACGATCGGGGAATGGCGTGCTCGTGTCAGTAGTTACCCAGTTAGGGGTAACCCGGCCTTGTGTTGGCAGAGTTCCGGTTTGGTTCTCGGGGATGTCTTTCCAGAGGCATTCTCATGTGGCAATGGGAAGTTCCTTGTCCTGATCATTCGTTGGAAATCCAAAGAAACAATACGTGACTTGTACGGTTTTAGTTGTAGAACCTGCCATCTAATATGGTAGCTATTAGTAGGCATAATATAATGGTACCTATGCTGGCTAAGATTTATATTCTACTTTCGAAATGAATTTTTCTCTACACTATGCACTAATAATAATATCAAAATTGATTTGGTTTTAATGCGTATCAAGCATCTTTGACTATCATAAGGAGAAATCTCCTCCGATTCTGCGCTTGCATGTGTGTGTGTGCGGGAGGCCTTATGGTAGTCTCATTTTTAAAAGCATTGCGAATTGAATTTAAAAATATTCCTCTATTTTGATTTTAAAGATAAATAAACTGTTTTGAGTTCTCACACCAGTCACATGACTGACTTGGAGTTTATTGTTTTCCTTCCTAAACTCTGGGTGCCCACCAATTTCCACACGGGCAGTCAAGAGTTAAGGTTTATCAGGATATTCTGGATATTCAGGAGTTGCTGGAGGCAAGCTGGATGGCATGGCGTATTACTAGTTTATATAGTATTTTTTTTCTCCGCTGCACTGTTTGATGTTGTATATTGTTGTACACTCTGATGATATAATGAAATGTAATGTATAAAATGTAATAACTGATATAGTTCTTTGTTTAAAGATTATTCATTTATTATTATATGTTGTTCCGCTGCGAATTGTGAGATTCTGATGTTGTTCTGTTGTTTTCTTTTCCGTTCTATGTTCTCTATTCTCTTTTTCTTCTATTTAAAACTTCTATTCTCTATCTTCTCTATTTTCTTTCTGTCCCATTTTCTATTTTCTTTCCTCTCCATCTTCTATCTTTTTCTCTTCTCTTTTCTTAAATACGTTTTCTTTTTCTTAAACCATAACATTTCGGGTTTTTGGCCTTCGATTTCTCGGCAGTCGATAAAGTGAGTATCGATGTTGAATTTTCGAAAGTCGAAAATTTTCGGGGCGTTACATTTGGTATCAGATCTTATGGTTAAGCGACAACCATGGTTCTGTTGGGTATTACTCATTAGAGATAGAGTCGGTAGTACTCTAGAATGAGTTTGAGAGTAATAATAGCTATGAGAGCGTATTTGTTAGTGAATATATAAAATTGTTTTATATTGTGATGATTGGTTTATTGAGTGGCATATGAACTTTCGTCAGCGTAGTCCGCAAGACTATGCCGAAGGGGTTTCTAAACACTTGAATAGAACAATTCGACACAGTATTGTTTAAAATTGGGTAAATGAAATAATTTTACCTTGAGTATATTTTATATATAAAGAAATAATTTTTCAAAATTATTAAAGTGAAAATAAGTTGATTGTTTAGTTGTTTGAATAATCTAAATAAAGGAATTGTATAAGCAAAAAAGAATTATAAGAATTGAATTATAATTAAAGTGATTTACAATTGTGAAATAAACTTATATATATAAGAAGTGAAACTATATGGATATATTTAGGAATTTAAGTTATGTAAAAATAAGTGATGTTTATAAATGGAATATAACTTAAGTGATATTGAATGAAGTTGATATTAGTATCAAAGTAAAATAATAAAGTTAAGTGATGGATATGAACTTAAGTTATTTAAATGAAATTCAACTTTTGTAATTAAATTGAATGAATGGATTGAATATTAATCAATTAAATGTGAATTAAGTTGATATGAAATAATGAATATAAGTGTAATTCATTAAAATCTAATGTTATTAGAAAGTTGAATAATTGAAAGAAAAATTAATTTAATTTAAACCAATTGATAAGCAAAGGAATTTGGTTGTATTTAATATACATTGATTGTCATTTGATTGTTAGTTGATTGTTTATAATTCATTAAGTATTAATGAAATTGGAAGCTAAAGTAATTGAAATTCAATTGGAAGTTAAGTGGAACTTAAATAGAATTGAATGTGAATTGGATTTAATTAGTAAATGCAAACTAATTGAAATTGGATATAAATGAATGTTAGTAAACCCAATGTAAATGAATCAAATGTGATTAAATTGAAAACTAATTCATTGAATATTAATAAGAATATGAATGAATATTTGTTGGTTATGGATGATAGTTGGTTGATGGTTGAATATATATTGCTATGTTGGCATATATAGTTATTATGTTGCTATATGTTGTATATCGATACTATTGTCATACATGCATGTTCTCATGTTGTTTGTTGAGTAATTAGTAGGTGCAGATCGCGTTTGCTTCGCATTTGGAGCTCGCTTTTGCGCTATATTAGCCGTATATGCTCGCTAATAAAATATAAGGTACATATCTCGGATTACATACCGTACTTTTACAAATTTTTCCCTGCGGGATGCCTCATTACTTAATGAGATTTATATTTGTGATATATATACTGTCATTTTTTTTTCCGGATCGAGCCGCGCAAAGGAGACTATGGCGATTTTTTCCGAAAATTTAAGGCGTTAGAAAAATTTGAGAAAATTGGAAATTTTTGAAAACTTAAACCTTGATTTTGGAATTGAAAGTTAAACAATAGTAGTTGTTTTTGAAAAGATAACTAAGTATGATTTGAAAACTTAGTAAAGTATTGTAAGAAGTTTAACTATGAATTTTGGGAAAATTAATAGGTTCTGTAACTTTTCTTACTTAATAATTTCGAGGACGAAATTCTTTTAAGGGGGGAAGATTGTAACGACCCAGAATTTTTATTAATTTAAAATTTGAATATTTAATTTATTTTAAATATTAATAAGTGAATTTATAAGTCAAATAAATTTTTATTTGAATTATTGGATTTAACTGAATAATTAAATCGATAATTTAATATGTTAAATTATGAAAATAATTGAAAATAGGGTTAAATATGATTGAAAATGATTTGTAAAATTTTATTTTATCATATGGAAGTTAGAACGATATTTTAGAACTTTTAAAATCGAATTAAAAGTTAATTTGTGAAAATTGAATATTTTAATATTTAAATCGACTGGTCAAAATAGTCAATTTTTGGACAGTCTCAGAATTGAACAAAACCAGTTCCATTGGATCCGTAATAGTTAGTTATTATCGGATTTCAATTTTCGTGTCAATCGGAGTTATCGTTTGATCGTGGCAGCTCGAAACGCATCGAATTGTTTTTAATTTAAATTTGACGAGTGAAAATAGCCATTTTTCAAAAAGTCTCGGATTTCGATGAAACTAGTTTCATCGGATCCGTAATGTGATATTATTGTAAGGTTTCAAATTTCAAGTCGATTGGATTTACCGTTTGTCCGGTACAAATTAAAACGCCTAGAAAATCGCTTAAATCGGTTTAATTCAAATTGAACGTTTATAGCCATAACTCGCACAGAAGTCCGAATTAGCTTCCGAAACCAGTTCCATTGTGTCCGGAACGCGGGGTAAACCCTAGAAACGCTGGTTACGGCGCGTAAATCGGAGTTCGGAATTTTCGGAATGAATAGTGTTTGAGAAAACTCTATAAATAGACCAAAATTCTCACAAAAAAAATAAAAAAAATAAAAGAAAACCCTAATAAACCCTAGCCGCCTCTTTCGAACCAACGGCCAGAAATTCATGAACTTCCTCCCTCGATTTCTTCAAATCCGTGCAACGATTCGACGAACTTCTAACTAGAGAATGGAAGAGGACGATGAGCTCTACATATTCAACGGTTATGATCGTTTAAAACGAAGTGAATCAACGGCAAATCTCAGTTGAACGCGTGCGTTCAAGCACGAATCCCGAGGCCATGGTGCAGCCGAGTTGTACGAGATTAGAGCCGAGTATGGAGCGCGAGACGAGCTTTGGAACGACACTCCCTGATCATCTTCATGTAGCTCGAATTGGTCACGAAAAATCGAGAGTTGGTGGCGGCTTCGTTCGTTTCACTGAAGCATGGACGCGTGAATGGGAGGAGAGAAAGCGCGCACGGTCCAGATGTGGGAAGTCCAAATCTCACGGCCAAGAATGAATGGTATAAAATTATAAAGTTAATGTTATAAAATTTGTAAATATAAAATCGTATAAACTTATAAAATTCATAACTTTTTGCTGCGAGGTCGAAAAATTGCGAAACCAGTTGCGTTGGAATCGTATGGACGAGCACTACGCGATGAAATTGGATTGGAGTCGTTTGGAGTTAGTGAAAATTTCGTGTAAAATTAAACGTCCGTTTAATTTTATTCGAAATAAATCGCTAAAACGGAAAATAAAATCAAGGTGAGAACTTCTCACTCAATCGAATCAGTTTCGATTTTATTTTAAATAGTTAGATTTAAAATATTTGAATGCATGTTTGAATGATGATTGATATCTATTGATTGTTAAAATAGACATTATGCACCGTTAGTAAGCGGATGTTATTTATTAAAAACATATACCGCGAATATTTCATAAACAGTGAAATTGGTATTATATATAATATCAATATATATATATTGGCATATGTATATATTGGAGTTATTGATTTCCCGCATTTATTTGTTTAGCGGATGAGACCCTATTACGCCGTTATTAAGCGGATAATATTTAATAAGAACATATACCGCGATAATTTCGTACTGGAGCGAAATTGGTATTGTGCTAATGTTTGTGGATGCAGGAAAACAGGTTGGAGGGATCCAACTGGATTCCTCAACAGTTTTTATTTGATTTCAGATATTTTGATATTTGATGGATTTTCATATTGATATATGATATCGTTGTAGTCGTGATTGACTATTTGGTGTGTAGCATCATTGGACCCAGATTTTGGGATTTTAAAATGATTTTAAAGTGATTTTAGAAAGTATACGTTTTATAAAATAATTTTAGAATTGATCCATTTTAAAATAATTAAACGCTATAATTTTTAAAGTTATAAAATTATGGTTTTTGTGAAATACAGTTAAAAGCTGATTTTTGAGAAATATGAACTAATGGTTTTATAAAAGAGTTTAATCGGGATTTTTGAATTTATTATTAAAAGTTTAAATATAGGATTTATAAAAATTTGATTATTTTATAAATCAAAATGATGAAATAATAAAGGAGATTAAAGACGTTTTAAAAGGATAATATAAATTGATTTATATTAAGAGATTTATAAATGGATATTTATAAATTGAAATATTGACATTATAAAACGAGTTTTTATAAGTGTTTGAATGAAGTGAAAACGAATTTTGTAAATGAATGGAATTTATAAAATTAAAAATGGTGAAGTTATAAATGAAATTTCTAAATAGTAAGATTTATAAATTTGTGAAGTTATTTGAAGAATAGATTTGGTTAAATAAATGAATCTTATAAGTTATAAGATTTATGGTTTGGAAAGTCTTTAGAGGAACGATTTTGTAAGATAATCGTTTTATAAGCATTTGACTTATAATATGAACTTTTAGTTTATAATTGAGTTATAAACTGGAATAGGTTAATAAAGGAATTTATAAAAAGAAGTTTTTATAAAATAAATAGAAATGGAATTTATAAACGTTGTTTTATAAATTCGCAAACGACTTATTTTGATAAGTAAATTGCTGAAACCTATTAATGGAATTATATTCACGTTTTTGAACTGTGAATAATTCTTTGAAATAAAATGAATAAAAGGATGAAATTTGTTAACAAAGAATATTCACATTTTTGAATAGTGAATAATATGTTAAAGAAAATGTTTGAATGAGATTGTAACAACCCGCATATTTATCGAGTTTGTATTTAAATATTTTATTTAAATATTAACTCGTTAATCGGATTTTGGTCCGAAAAGCTACTTTTTGCAAACGGTCAAATTAGGACTCGAGACCACTTCCATTGAGTTCGAAATGTCGTTTACAACTTTTTAAGTATAAACATCGATAGGTTTGGAGTTAGTGAAATTTCACTAACTTTTCCCGCTTTGGACTTTGGGTTAGTTTAGCCTATTAAGCCCAAGTTCCAACCCTCTTCTCCTCACTCTTCATAAATTTCCTAACTAATCAAGCTTTGGCATTAATGGTGGAGGGAATGGGAAATTAAAACTCCAAGCACAAATTCAATTGCAAATGCAACATTCAACTCCAAATTCAAGTAGAAGATATTGGATTCAAGCTTTGGATTGCTTCTCCTTGCTTTCAAGCTTCATCTTCATAAACTTTAGTGCAAAGGTGAGATTTTATCTCACAATTCTAGTCTATAACTATATTGGACTGTTGGGAATGATTCCCTATCACTTTTGCATGCACATTTGCATTTGGTTTGAATCGAATTGGCGAAAAACTCCAATTTTTAGTGTTTTTGGTGAAATTCTGCACTTAGGTCGTTCTGCCTATGCTAGGTCGTTCGCGTGGAAAAGTCTCGGCCTCAAAATAGCTCGTTTCCGACCTTAAAATGGCCTACAACGTTAGGTCGCTCGGCACTCGGAATTAGGTCGTAGGTCGTATGGCTCTTAGGTCGTAGGTCGCGAGCTTTTAGGTCGTTAGGTCGCAAACACTTAGGTCGTTTCTGGCCTTAAACCCCCTATATAGCCTTAGGTCGCTCTTTTCTGGCTCCTTAGGTCGTAAGTCGTGGGCCTTTAGGTCGTAGGTCGTCAGGCCGTTAGGTCTTAACTCGTGTGGCCTTAGTTCTTTAAGTCGCTCGGCCTTGCCTTCCATTTTTAGGTCGCATGATCTTCTAACCCGCTAGGTCGTTGGACCTATAACCCGTTAGGTCGTTGGGCCTATAACCCTTAGGTCGTTAGGCCGTTAACCCACTAGGTCGCATGACCAATAACCTGTTAGGTCGCTCGACCGTTTACTCCGTTAGGTCGTATGACCTTGTTCCACTAAGTCGCTCGACCCTTAGGTCGTAACACTTTAGGTCGCACGCCTTTCACACCATTAAGTCGTGAGTTTAATTAGGTCGCTCGGCCTTGAAACGTTAGGTCGCTTGACCTGTGCTATTGTTAGGTCGCAAGTTCCTTAGGTCGCTCGTCTCCCTTAGGTCGCTTGACCTGTGCTATTGTTAGGTCGCGAGTTCCTTAGGTCGCTCGTCTCCCTTAGGTCGCTTACCTGGTTGAGTCGCACCTCATCTTAGCTCGGCCATGATTAGGTCGCGAGTTTCCTTAGGGTCGCTTACTCCTTTAGGTCGTGACTCTTTAGGTCGAAACCCTTTAAGTCGCTCGATCCTATCCTTCCTTTGGTCTTCACTAGGTCGTACCGTTTTGGTCGGGGCGCTACCCCGCACCCCGCCGGGGGCGCTGCCCCCTGGACCCCCGTGACCTGACCGGGCAGGTCGAACCCCGTAAGCGGTGGCGTTGCCCCCGCACCCCCACCTTGGGGGGTTGCCACCCCCCCTGGACCCCCCCTCCGTAGGGGATCTTATCTAAAAAAAAACATTGAGCTGATTTCCTTGGATTTTATTCGCATCTCCGTATGCGATCTTTGTGACTGATTGTTTCTACACTTGCTTATGTGTTTTGTCAGTTTATAATATAAAGGTTTCAATACTAGTAGTAAATATCAAAACTCTTTTAACAAACAATTTCAACTCTATTTTTAATAACAAAGCTCTTTTCTTAAACCGTTTTCCAATCTATTAGTATATACAAGCCTTTACCTCACTCGGATGAGAGATCTAATTAAACGACTTAGTAAAACAAGTGGTATGAAACGCTTGCGTTCACTTCGTCGGTTAATTCTTGGACTTGTTCGATTGAACCTCTTGTGACAATTTTATTAGTGAAGATTTACAGTTTGTTCGTAAATATTTAAGTTAAGCAAGTGGTTATGGGACATGAAGCTAAACTTCTATATTTACTAGCTTAGTGTAATTGACACTTCTCGTTGATCTTGATGATCGCTTTATGAATTAGACTAGCAATTGCGCGATGTCTCTTTCATTGCAAGGTTAGACTAGACACCACTTGTGTGATTCCATTCACACATACCTTTCTGCTTTTTGGTTAGTCTTGACCTCAATCTGTGTGATTCCATTCACACATGCGGGGTAGCTCCCCTTGGTCTTCGGACCGTCATGTGATGGGCCTCTTTCCCTTTTTATGATTTCTGGATTTCTCGTGTTGATTTCTGGAATTTATGTCATTGACTTGTTATGAGTACAAGTTTAGGGTATGATGCCCTCTTCGAATCTTTGAGAAGATTCTTGTGATATTGATTATCTCTTATTGATTGATCTTCTGTTGATCATTATTTACATACTTATAGTGGTATGTCGTTATGGATGTTTATGTTTATGCCATATCTTTTATGTTATATCATGTCATCTGATATTTATAGCTAGACTGATCCGTTTATTATTTTCTTAAATAATACTCGGGTCAGACCGAGATGTTACAGGTGCTTCTGCTTGACTTCTTCCCAGGGATTCATCACTCCGACTTTTGGCTAACTGTTTAGATTAGCAGTTTTTGTTGTATACACTTGAGATATAGACTCATAGTTGTATTCTTTTGTATAGCACGTGTTGCTATTCTTTTGTATTATCGTGGATCTTACTGACCACTACTCTGATGTACACTTTCATGTGTTAGTTATATATTCATATCTTCTTCCGCCTTTGTGATATGGATATCTGTGACTGATTTGTGATATGATTATTTCTATGTTTGTTTCCGAAGATTATTTATAGCCACCGTGTGATAAGCAATTACATGGATGGTCGCTCCTCAACAGCCTTATTCTCCGTGCTAGTTGACAGCACTACTCCGGAGTGTTCTTGGCTAGCGTGGGTATAGAGGTGGGGCGTCACAGAGATGTTTAAATTGAATTAAAACGATCTAACGATGTTTTAAAATGTGTTGAGATTCGAAACCATAGATTTCAACATTGATTGTTGAAATAGACGTTTTCGAGAAATAAAAGGAAATGGTGGACTATAATACTGTTGTTATAGTAAATGATTTCCGAAAGGAAATGTTTTGTATAGTATTGGGATTTATATATCTATTTTAATTTTGAATCCCTATACTAGTGATTTTGGGTTGTCGTAACGATGTTTTACGCAACATTCGTTTTGGCCCAAATGAATATGTTTATAAGAATGATTTCCTTAAAGAATGAAATATATACTTAATCTCGATTTAAGTATATTAAATATTTTCTAAGTGTTGAAAATAAATAAAATTTGTGAATTACTTATTAAATAAGTATGGAAATGTTTTCCAATATAAAGTGAATACTTTGAGAGTTTATCTTTTTTGAAGATAAATTGAAATGAATAATTGAAATCGAATATTCATGGATATTTTGGATTATAAATTCACTATGGAATTTATGAATGAAAAAAGAGAATTGGTTTAAAAATAAATATTGATTTATTTTTGAAGTGTGAAAATTATATATCTTGTAAAGATATTTTGGAAAATAAATAATTTGGAAAATTATTTGGAATCTGGTGATGTGTGCATATCCAGTGATAGTTCAATAACCGACTATCAATATTTCCCTTTGAATGGGTAATTGATGTGATTTGTTTGAATGTGAATGCCACACTTATTTTTGAATAAGCGCTCACTATTCGGGTTAACCGGGAAAGGACCATGGGGTCGTATAACCCATTCCGAATATGTGATACGTCGTTGTGAATTGCATTGAAGATCGGTGTTGAAGACCCGGTATTTGCGAGAGCGATAGGATGACCTGTCGATTTACTCTGCACCGAGTTGCTCCGGTATAGAGTTCTCCATATGTGATGGTGAATCCGATCAGGATTGTGAATATCCGGATTGCAAGGACTTCTTTGTAAGTGCCTTCGGTTTTGTTCGAGCCCGGAACAGACTTGTATGGATTGTATGTCTGACATTACAGATTGAGATATAAAGCCGATTTCTTTCAAATATATTTCTGTTGGTGGCGAAGAATTTATTCTTTTAGCTTAACACCCTTCTCTGAGACGTACGAGCTCAGAGGTTATATAGTTGAAGTTATCAGCGATATATTCCCAATTTGGTAATGTGACATGCTGAGTGTTGCTGAAATGATCATTGTGTTGATTATTGTGATAGGATCGTTTATTTGATCGTCTATCTTGGTGATCATTGTGTTGATCATTTGTTGACCCAAAGCATGGCTTTTGTATAAAGTATGTTTTTGTGGACGTGACTTCGTCGAACCTCACACCCCGGAAATGGTCAAAACAGGAAAGATGCGGCAAGGTTATGAGGGGTATCTCCCTTTAGGGTATGTACATTTCCTTCTGGATAGAGGTGGTATCATGGTATGGAGCCCAGATATTTAACCTATGTGGTTACTACGAATTTATTACTTTGTGGTTGTCGGTTATTGGGATCCCGTGACAAAGGTCGTTTACGATCGGGGAATGGCGTGCTCGTGTCAGTAGTTACCCAGTTAGGGGTAACCCGGCCTTGTGTTGGCAGAGTTCTGGTTTGGTTCTCGGGGATGTCTTTCCAGAGGCATTCTCATGTGGCAATGGGAAGTTCCTTGGCCTGATCATTCGTTGGAAATCCAAAGAAACAATACGTGACTTGTACGGTTTTAGTTGTAGAACCTGCCATCTAATATGGTAGCTATTAGTAGGCATAATATAATGGTACCTATGCTGGCTAAGATTTATATTCTACTTTCGAAATGAATTTTTCTCTACACTATGCACTAATAATAATATCAAAATTGATTTGGTTTTAATGCGTATCAAGCATCTTTGACTATCATAAGGAGAAATCTCCTCCGATTCTGCGTTTGCATGTGTGTGTGTGCGGGAGGCCTTATGGTAGTCTCATTTTTAAAAGCATTGCGAATTGAATTTAAAAATATTCCTCTATTTTGATTTTAAAGATAAATAAACTGTTTTGAGTTCTCACACCAGTCACATGACTGACTTGGAGTTTATTGTTTTCCTTCCTAAACTCTGGGTGCCCACCAATTTCCACACGGGCAGTCAAGAGTTAAGGTTTATCAGGATATTCTGGATATTCAGGAGTTGCTGGAGGCAAGCTGGATGGCATGGCGTATTACTAGTTTATATAGTATTTTTTTTCCGCTGCACTGTTTGATGTTGTATATTGTTGTACACTCTGATGATATAATGAAATGTAATGTATAAAATGTAATAACTGATATAGTTCTTTGTTTAAAGATTATTCATTTATTATTATATGTTGTTCCGCTGCGAATTGTGAGATTCTGATGTTGTTCTGTTGTTTTCTTTTCCGTTCTATGTTCTCTATTCTCTTTTTCTTCTATTTTAAAACTTCTATTCTCTATCTTCTCTATTTTCTTTCTGTCCCATTTTCTATTTTCTTTCCTCTCCATCTTCTATCTTTTTCTCTTCTCTTTTCTTAAATACTTTTTCTTTTTCTTAAACCATAACATTTCGGGTTTTTGGCCTTCGATTTCTCGGCAGTCGATAAAGTGAGTATCGATGTTGAATTTTCGAAAGTCGAAAATTTTCGGGGCGTTACAAGGAGAATGAAATTATACGTGATGACTATTGTTATAGGTAAGTTTAACAAGGTGCAGATTATCAAAGATTATAGAAAGATTTCTAAACAGAAAGATTATAGAAAGATGCCTATACCGGTCTATAGCAAGATAAGGATGATAAGGACAACCAAAAGATAGTTTGAAAAAAACAAAATAAGGAAACAAGTTTGAAAGCATGGAAATTTCAACTTAAATTTTTTTTTCATAAGTTAAATAAATCGTTAACTATCTCAAATTTCATTATCTTATTATCCAATCATCTTAAATTAACAATTTTTAAAACCATGGGTTTGAAAAATAATCATTTATTACACTCACAATGTGCTTAATAAATTTTATTCTTCTTTATTCCTAATTAAAATTAAATTTATTCCTCTCAATATATGTATCACTTATGTTAAATATACTTACACTTATTATACCTACTTTCTTTTATTCTTAGTTCTCTTAACATCATTTTATTGTAAGTTATTCAATTACCCTTTATTATATTTACCTCTGTTAATCATTTTATAATTAAAAATTAAGTGTATAACATTTGTTATAACCACTCAAATTTTATTTATAAAACTTTTTATATTGTATATTATCCAATTACATTGTTAACTTTTGAAAAATTAAGGTAAGTTATATTGAATGCAATTGTATTATACAATTAAATTTCCGATTTCTTCAAACCATTTAGAGATAACTAAAGGTATGTACATAGTTTATCAAATCAAATTTAAATCATATGTCTATATATATTGTTGGGGGTGTTTCCACCAAGCCATTACTAGGAGGGTACCACCGAGCCAAATCTCTCCACTTCACTGCCGAACCAAGCCCCTCTACTTCATTGCCGAACCAAGCCTTCCCACTTCACTGCGGAACCAAGGCCTCTCAACCACCACCGAACCAAACTCACCTCCAACAACTACCGGACCAAAGCGTAGCCAAACCAGGCTCCCTCGACTCACCACCGGATCATGTCCCATCGAACCAACACACCTTCACACGCTGCCGAACCAGAAGCAAAGAAGGACACGACCGGACCAACTCTGCTAGGCCAGATTGCTTCAGCCCAGGCCCACCAGCAGCTATATACATCCAAGACCCCTGCCCCCAGCCTCACTCTATAAATAGAGGGGCAGGGGTACAGCAATGGGGGACAAGTTTGAGAGCTCAAGCACGGATAGAACTTTCAAACAACTTCCAGTTACTTGTAATAAAAGCTTTGTACTTGTAATCTAAATAGAAAAGAAGAATAACATATAAAGTGGACGTAGGCACATTCTGGCCGAACCACTATAAATCTGTGTGTCTTTTATAGTTTAGCCCCTGCTTTTTATATATTTGCATAAATCACCCAAATCACTAAAAACAACATAAAATCAACTAATTCATACGACTTGGAGGTGTTTGCCCATTTTTTGTGCAAACATTTTTGGTGCTTTCACTAAGAACAGGAGCTCGAAGCTTCAGCTTCTCCCACTTAACACTTTTTCTATCAGCATCGTTCATTGCTTGGAAAACATGCCGCCCGGATGGAAGAAAGATGCTAACAAAGGAAAGAACATCGCAACTGGCAGTATCCCAGATCTAGTGATCAGAGATCAAGGCAATCGTCCGGTCCCAACAGCAAATGTAAATCAGGCAAATCCGACAGCCCCTGCTACGGAACAACCAATTATAAGGGCGGATCTGGACAGGGTTGTGGCTGAAGTAACTAACCGCTTCGCATCTCAACAAGAAGCCTTGGTGGATCAACTCATGTCACGCTTGAGGTATATTGAAGAAATCAACCGCAACACTGAATCATGGGGTGAGTCTCGGTCTGGAGGATCTGGGAGACGACAAAGGTCTTTCTTCTTCGAAGAGGCTAACCACGGAAATAGCTATGGCATGAGCCGAGCCAGGACTCAGCCCGAATTCCGACCCGAGGAAACACTTGGAACCGAACCCAACAGGGGAGGTACCAGGCAGGGGTCGGATGTAGTAGAGCCTGCCATGCTACCTAACCATGTAAACACCAATGGACGGGGCCGAGCTGGAGTCCAGCCCGAAGTTGGACCCGAGGAAGTACGGAGGACAGAATCCAGCAGGGGAAGATCAAAGCAAGGGCCAACTGTGGATGACCCCAGCGTACCCTCGGTAAACCAGAGGCAGCCATTGGAGAATGTTAGGAGTGATAGACGATATCACCCTTACAGGTCATCTGGACGGAATCAATCCCGCAGGGAAGAACCAAACTCATTTCTATCCGCCCCAAGTTCTGATGAAAGGATGGCGCGATTGTTCAGAGAGGGCGTCCAACAGGATCCGGGGATAGGCGCTAGGGTAACCAGCCCCTTCACCCACAATATCGAAACTGCCATCACCCCCCGGGAGTGGAAAATGCCAACAATGGAACCTTACAAGGGAACCTCTGACCCCGTCGTACACTTACAGAGATACACACAGCATATGCTCATGAGCGGAGCGACAGAGGGAGTGTTGTGTAAATGCTTCCCACTATTCTTGGCAAATCTTTCTACCTCCTGGTTCTGCCATCTACCCCAAGGGTCCATCAGCTCATGGGAAATGTTGAAAGAAAGTTCATCAGCCAGTTTTGCATTCATGTGGAACAACCCAAGGACGCTTATTCCTTATCTAAAATCAAACAGAAGCCCGGGGAGACAGTGCAACAATATCTAACCCGATTCAACGCCGCAGCAGCCGCAGTCCAAGATGCCGACAAGAAACATATCTTAATGGCCCTCTGCAGTGGTGTGCATCCGAATACTAAGTTTGCTAGGAGACTAACAAAAGAAAAGCCAGCTACCTTACCCTATTTCTTCCACGAAGACGGGAAATATATGAGACTTGAAGACGCTGCCATTGAATGGCAGACAGGGCAACAAACCAAGGCAGCTCATGGCAACACATCCGCAGTAGCAAAGGACGTTCGAAGAAATGAATCCAGAGATAGTGCTGGGAGGCAAGAAGGGGGAAAAGCGCTTATATAGGCCAGGACCGAGATTTGACTCTTACACTCCTCTAAATGAAACAATCAAAAACATCTTCTTGGCCACCAAGGATGAAGTTAGATACAAGCGCCCCCTGCACAAGAGGGAATCAGATAATGTTATTAAGTCTGGAAAGTTCTACCGATTCCACAAATCTCATGGGCATGACACCAATGAATGCCATCATCTCCGGGACTTGATTGAAGAACACATTAGAAGGAAGAGACTAGAGCGCTATGTGAAAGGTCAGAACAGGACTTCAACTCCTGTCAATGAAAAACCCAGGGCTGCCCCTCTCGGAAATAGGCGGAGGAAATCGCAACACCAGCGGCTCCAGTCAAGAGAAGATAGTGGTCCTTACAATATTAGGAGGACCACACATCGTCGACGGAAGCTGGGAAGAGATGGAGAGATACGGTAAGTCACTTAGAAACAATGAAGGCTACGTTAATTCTGTTACAGAAGAACGCCACCCAAAACGGAAAGAGAATGATGACATCACATCCAGTAGGCGTGATCTAGAGGGAAGGCAGTACCCTCACATGGATCCTATGGTCATCTCTGCCGGGTTCAGTCCAGCCAAGGTTTTTCGAATTCTAGTAGACACTGGAAGCTCTGTAAATATCCTATTCAAGCATGCTTTCGACAAAATGAAGCTGTCAATGAAGGATGTGTCTCCCTGCAGCAAACCGCTGCATGGCTTCACTGGAGATGCGAAGATGCCCCTCGGGCAACTGGACCTCTTTGTCGAAATAGGAAGTCATTCCCGCTCCGTTGTGCGAAAACAAACATTTGTACTAACAGAGAACCACTCGGCCTACAACGCCTTTTTGGGAAGGCCAGCCCTATCTGACTTCCAAATTGTCCTAGCCCCGTGGTGCCTGAAGATGAAATTTCCAACGGACAACGGAATAGGAGAAATAGAGGGAGATCAAGACGCCGCTCGAGATTGATATGTGACTGAACTTCGCAATAACTGCAGGAAGGATAAAGGGAAGGTGCAGAGACTTCTCTCTGCAAGAAAAACTTGGAAGCATAGCAATTAAAGAAATCCCCTCCTCTTCGATATACCAGTGATCCTTTCAACGAATTAGACCCCATGGACAAGGAGGAGGAGGCCACCACCGAGCCTGCAGAGGCTATGGAATTTGTATCTGTAGACAAACACGTTCCAAGTAAACTGCTGAGAGTCGGGTCTCAGTTAAGAGCAGAATTGAAGGATCAACTCGTCGATTTTCTTCGCCACAACATGGATGTATTTGCATGGACGCATGCTGACATGACAGGAATCTCCCCAGACGTAGCATGCCAGGTACTGAACATCGATCCCACCAAGGTGCCAGTAAAGCTGTTCGTCGACGGAAATTCTATCGGTTTAGAAAACCGTCGAACGAATTTAAATTTAAAAATTACCGCAAGCGCACGGTGTACGATGTAGCACGCGGCGAATACGGGTCGATCCACAGGGCATTGATGATTTTTAAAATTCTATTCAATCAAATTATACGAAAGTCGAAGAGGATTTGTTAACTAGAAATTATAAGGCTAACACTAGAAATTGTGATTCAAAAATTATTAGACTAAAGAACAATTTAGAGGCAAATCCACTCTCAAATTTTTGTAAATCAACAAACACATAATTTATGATCTCTAACTTTGATATTAAGTGAAATAATCATTGCATTTATCATAAGTATGGTTTGTTTATGTTATTAGTTAACATAACTCAAACCATCAAACTATAATACAACAATTATACCACTTACAACTCTCATGAAAAAGATGCCAAAGCAAAAACTATTTTAAGTATGATCTATTTACTATTATAACTAGTAACATAGATCATCAAATTTCATTTTTACTTTCATTTCATAATCAAAAATTAATTAGCAAATGTTGATGTAAATTGTGTTTATGTTGAGTAAGAATAACTCATTTGCATAAGCAACATAAGCTATCAAACCCACTTGGATAAACTTACATCAAAATTCACATTCATGAAGCATAAACAAAGAGATCATACATCATAAAAATGTTGAAATTACATAAAGCTAGAGAGCTTCATCACCCCTAAATTGAAGGGGTTTAGCTGCTCATTTTTGGCATTGAAGCAACACAAACAAATTTCAACATTAAAAAAGAAAAGAGAAAATAAAATAAGCAAAGAAAGAAAAAGAGATTAGCTACTTACTACTTGCATAAATGTAAATCTAAGCTATGAACATAAAGGAAAAGAGAACATAAAAATAAAACATTAACAATAAAACAAAGAAAAGCATGTACAAAAGAGAGAAGAAAGAGGCTTAGAAGCCATTTTTATTTCATAGAACATTGAGCTTACACTTTGATTTCTTAATTTCCTAAGTAAAATGAAAGAGTAGATGATAGTTTCATATACATAAGAGGGCTATATATACATGCATAAAACCCTAATTCTATTTTTAGGGGGCTACCTAAAATGCCCTTTAGGAAGTGTGGCCAACAAGTAACCATTACCCACTAATTAATCCATCATTTGTTTTGCATGAAGCTTTAACCTCCACTTAGTTGTCCATTAGCTCCAAATTGTACTTTTAGGTAAGTGGGTGGGGTCCTCCATGATCTTGAACTTGATTTATTTCATCTTCATTCCTTTGTATTTCATTTGTGCATGCATATATCTTCATATAAGTCTCTTCCATATGCATTCAATTTCCTATAAAAATTATCAAAAAATGTCCAAGTAAAAATTCTTACATTGACACATGCACAAAAATGACCGTTTTGCCCCTGAATGAAGATGAAAATATGATGGTTTGGAAATAATTGAATTTTGGTTTTAAACATGTTAAAATGCCCAAATATGATGATTATTTAAATAAAAAGAGATAAAGTATGGATGTAAATATATGCACAATTACGTGCACATCAAAAGCAGAAAAAGAGAAGCATGGGGGTAGAGCGATCAGCGGCGCTCGAGGAATAAGTAAATAACCTACTAGCCAATAACTTCATACGAGAAGCCATCTACCCAGAATGGATCGCCAACCCGGTACTGGTAAAGAAAGCTAATGGAAAGTGGCGAACATGCATCGATTTCTCCAACTTAAATGACGCTTGCCCGAAGGACTACTTCCCACTCCCCCGAATCGACCAACTCGTGGACAGCACAGCCGGACACGAACTCTTATCATTTATGGACGCATACTCAGGATATAACCAGATCCCTATGCATGCCCCCGATCAAGACCATACTAGTTTCATCACTGACCGGGGATTGTACTGCTACAGAGTAATGCCTTTTGGACTTAAAAATGCCGGAGCTACTTATCAGCGCCTGGTCAACAAGATGTTTGCGGAATTAATAGGACGGACTATGGAAGTTTATGTGGATGACATGCTGGTAAAATCGAGAAAAGCCAACGATCATATAAACCACCTGGACGAGATGTTTCAAGTACTTCGCCAATATGGAATGAAGCTGAATCCTCTAAAGTGCTCCTTCGGAGTATCGTCGGGAAAGTTCTTGGGATTCATCGTCCATGCCCGGGGGATTGAAGCAACCCCGAACAAGTCCGGGCTTTGCAAGATATCAAGATACCATCCACTCGAAGAGAGATGCAAAGCCTAAACGGAAAAGTGGCCGCCTTAAGCAGTTTCATCTCTAAAGCAACCGACAAATGCATCCCTTTCTTTGAAGCTCTGAAGAAAGACAAAGGAAAGTTCGAATGGACTGACGAATGCTCGACAACCTTCCTTAACTTAATCGAACACCTCCAGAGACCACCAGTACTCTCAACTCCAAATGAAGGCGAGGAACTATACCTATACCTTGCTGTATCGTTCCATGCTTTAAGCACCGCTTTGGTGATAGACGACAACCGCGCACAGCGGCCCGTATACTTTGTAAGCAAGAGATTTACAAGGGCAAAAGCCAGGTACCCTAAACTTGAGAAGCTAGCATACTGTATGCTAATAATGTCAAGGGAGCTGCGACACTATTTCCAATCTCATTCCATCAGAGTTTTAACCAATCAACCGCTAAGGCAGGTACTCCATCGCCCCGACACTTCTGGGCGACTACTTAAGTCGTGCATTGAACTGAGTCAATATGATATCACCTACCATCCTCGCACCGCCATCAAAGGACAAGCCATGGCCGATTTTATTGCCGAATTCACTACCAACGAAGGTAAGGATCAATCTGAAATAGCAAAAGATATCAAGTGGAATCTCTTTGTAGATGGAGCGTCGAACGACCAGGGCTCGGGGGCAGGTATTGTGATAATCACCCCAGGGGAAGGAAGCTGCACTATGCCCTAAAGTTGGAATTCGCTTCCACCAATAACGATGCAGAATATGAAGCAATAACAGCAGGACTGGAACTTGCCTTAGAAATTGGAGTCAGTTCTTTATGTCTCCATAGCGATTCTCAACTTATTGTAAATCAAATACTGGGAGAATTCCAGACTCGAGGAGAACGACTCACAGCATATCTAAAGAAGACCAAGCTGCTGCTCAATCAATTGGATCACTATTTAATCAAACACATTCCTCGAGGAGAGAATCAGGAGGCCGACAAACTGGCAAAGCAAGCCAGCATGAAGGACGACACCACTTCCGGAACGGTAGCCATCTCAAAACAACTAGCCCCAAGTTTCGAACAAGAGGATCTGATAGCTGCAATCGAAGAAGAAACTTGGATGACTCCTATTCGGAAATACTTGCAAGATGGAACACTACCCAACGAGCGTAACGAAGTCAGGAAAATTTTGAGGAGTGCTTCCCGCTACACGATACAAGAAGGCATCCTCTATCGGCACGGCTTCTCTAACCCCTTATTAAGAAGTGTCGCCGAAAGGGAAGCCAAGGAAATCTTATCCCACATCCATCGAGGAAGTTGCGGAGACCACACTAGAGGGCAGACTCTGGCAAAGAAGATACTCCGATATGGATATTTCTGGCCCACCTTAAACAAAGATGCCTTGTACTTCGTCAAAAAATGCGACAGATGTCAGAAATTTGCTAAAATCCCTCGACTACCAACCAATGAGATTACTCAGATGGCCAGTCCTTGGCCCTTTGCGGTATGGAGAATTGACCTGATTGACGAACTGCCGATGGGCCGAGGCGGAGCCAAATATGCTATAATGGCAGTCGACTATTTCACCAAATGGGTGGAAGCGGAACCTTTAAATAAAATATCTTCGGCAAAATTTATTAACTTCTTGATCAAAAATGTTTTATGCAGGTACGGGGTTCCACTCAAAATCATATCGGACAATGGACTTCAATTTGACAGCGAGGAATTCACCGACTGGTGCCGAGAGCACGGAATTCACAAAGCTTGTCATCTGTAGCTTATCCCCAGGCAAACGGACAAGTCGAAGCTGTCAACAAAATTCTCAAAACTCTAATCAAGAAGAAAACTGAAAAGTCAAAAGGCGCTTGGGTGGATGAACTTCCTACGGACTTTGGGCCTACCGCACATCTTACAGAACATCAACAGGACATACTCATTTCTCTTTGGCATACAGATCGGAGGCCATGCTCCCAGTTGAAACTGTAGTGCCCTCCCACCGTAGGATCCACTACAACCCAGAAGAGAATGAAGAACTCCTACACATGTCTTTGGACCTAATCGAAGAAAGAAGAAATGATGCAGCACTTAAAGCGGCAGCTCACAAGCAAAAAGTGGAAGTACGATACAACTCCAAAGTCAAGCACTGCAGCTTATGAGAAGGAGACCTTGTTCTCAAACGGATCTTGCCGCGCCCCGGAGCGCTAGATCCTATCTGGGACGGACCCTATGTAATTCATAAAGATCTCCACAACAGAGCTTATATTTTGTCAACAGTGGACGGAGAGGTGTTCCAGAGGGCATGGAACATCCAACACCTTCGTTGATACTTTTCTTAACTTGTACTGCCCATATGAAGTGAATTAACAAAGAGAATCAGTGGACGTAGGCATTTTCGTGCCGAACCACTTTAAAAATCTTGTCTCTTTTTAACTTGTTCCTTTATATCTTGGCTGCTTGTTAAGCTTTATCCTTTTCTGTTGAACAAAATCCTGTATAACGGCATTTCCATTCTGGACACTTCATGGCACAACCTCACTTGGACAAGACCTAATAGGTACTATACGAATCTATGCCCTCGTCAATGAGACACTTTTGCTCCAGCATCCCTCTGCTGCCGGTTAACTCATTGCTCGCGACGGGCCTCAAAGCCAACTGTAATGAGCCGATTATAAGCCACCGAGAAGGGCGACTATAGCCGAGGCAGCTCATTACGGCGTTCGGCTCGCCGACGACTGTGAACCGATTATAAGCCCCAACATAAGGTGTGGCCAGCCAGGGGAAGTTCACAGTTGACGATCGGCACCCACGCTAGCCGGCCACGGTAAATCGAATAATACCCACGATTACGGGCCATAATGGCTCGGGTAGTTACTGTGCCCGATCTCGGCTCTGATGTGTCTTAAGTACGGCTGTGGTAAAAAAGAAAACTCCCCGCGGAGGCGTAAGATGGGTGACGAATCTCTCCAAGACCCACAGCTAGGGAAAGTGACTACAAAACCTGTTTGCCACGAACTTAAGCACATCGAAGGCCTTCCGTGATTGGAAGTTTTACTATTTCTTATATTTCCATTTTATTTATAAAAACTTTCCTCCTATCCTCTATAACGATCACTAAAGTACAGGACACAAAATGGGAGACACTCGCTAGTGGAAATGAGAACTCACAACTGGATAACAGGTTACTCAGCTGCATTCCATCCTCAGTCACACAAGACATTCAAAGCCACCGTCTACAACTAAAACATGAAGGGCGGTACTTCCTTTTCTTGTACATAAACATGTAGCTATAGCCTATTCACACATCACACTAACATTGCGAAACATGAAATTACATTTTAAGCAAGAGCTTAGCATCAAACACGATTAAAGCACATGCGTATACACAGCTATATTTCTTATGCAACACATCAAAATAACGATGGCATTCAAATATGACAGAATCAGCTTATGTTATAAAATTATATAAGAATGAAATCATTCGTTGCAATGACATAATTACATAATTACAGCCTGAAAGTACATTAATGTTTTGGACTAGTATATTCAGGAATGCCAAGTAAACCAAAAAAGTAGTCAGCTGCAGCAGGGCTCCGCCTCTATCCTGCTAGCCTTCAGAACCTACTTGACCAGAGGTCCCACCTGTCCGATTCAGGAGAAGAATCCATCAGATAAATGATACGCAGTCAAGTTAAGAAAAGATTGAGGGGGAAGACTTACCAGCATCTACTCCCTGATCATCATCCCCTAACTGCACACCCACTTCCTCGTCGGTAAGCAGCCGCATGCCATCCTTCACTGCCACTTTCTCCTCCTCAGTAAACTGGGCCGTGACCACATCCATTCTGAAAGCTACACCACCCTCCTTATCCGCCTCAGCCTTGGCCTCCTCCAAAGCCCGAAGATATATCCTAGCCATGACCCGGGGATAGTCATCCATCTAGGATAGGTTGCCCTACTTCCAAGTACGGAAGTACATGTCCTGGAGCATCACATCCATCATCCCCTCGTTCTCCTCAAACTCCCTCATCCGGGCCTCAGAAGCCGACAGCCTTGCGACGGCAGCATCTCTCTCCAATCGGTATCTCGAGCAGTCAGCCTGAAGGGATTTCCGCATCGCCTCCATCTCCTCCTTCAGCTTGGCTTGAACAAGCTCTGCGGCCTCAAGCCTTCCAGATAACTCCTCTATCTGCTCAAGATCCGCTCTCCGAACCTCATCCACCATGGCAATGGCCATATTGATTCGTTCCTTGCAGGTGGCCACCATCTTTCGCAGCTCGGCTCTGCTATCCTCCTCCATAGTTTTCTTTAGCCGTCTGGAGGCCGCCTCATGCTGGGAGATCTGAATGGCCTGATCGGCAAGCTGTTTGGCCTGATCAGAAACCATTAGCCGCAGCCGAATGTTAGCACTTCCGATTTCCTCTCTAGGCTTGACCAGTCGGGCATGATGCCCCATTAACTTCTTGGTCTCTTCAGCCACCCGATCGATGTTTGCCTTGGCCTCATCCCCCATAGTCACAATCCGAGTGGTCAACAAGTCGAGATCCAAAGACTTAGCCTCATCAAGCACCCTTACCATAGGATTGCGGGGTAGGAGGTGCTCACCGGTAACCTCATCGAAGGAAATATCATGAGAACTCGGGTCCAGATCTGGATGACCCGCAAATGGGTTACGAGCCAAGCCGGGACGAACAACATGAATAACGGAAGGATTCTTTGATGGATGCGGATATGGTATGGACTCAGTATCCTCCCCCGTGATGTCATGAATAGGCTGGGTTGGGGGCTGAGGTCCAAGTGAAGGTTCAAACATGGAACACCTCCTCTTTCTCTTTTGAATATCCTCTTCAATGACTCCGAGAAGAGGACGGTAACTGACTACGCCCCCGAAACGGTCATTCAAGGGCTTCGGGTTAGCAGAAGCTTTGAAGAGTTTGAATTGCTCGAGGTGGTGCCGAATGTCTGATGTCTTGGCTGCCTTACGCGTTCCTGGAATAAAAACCAAGTGTTACAAGCATGCATGAGACTATAATCCAAGAAACATGTGAAGTTAAATGAGGAGCCGAAAATCCACCTTGAACCGCCGGAGTTGCCCTAGCTGAAATGCTCTCAGAAGATGGACTGGCACCAGTCCCGGCCTTATTAGATTTCTTCGGTTTCTCCACCAAGGCCGACCCTTCCTCCAACCCCTCAAAGGCTTGGCGGAAAGCATCATCCGTCCACTCTTGAATCTCACCTGCTTGCCCAGAGGTCAAGGCACCAACTCCACTAACACTCTGTCCTTCGCCATCGTTACCACCATCACCTTCTTCATCACCTCCGCTCTCCTCCTCGCCTCTTTCCTCCTCTCCACTTTCCTCCTCCGGAACACCTGGGCATGTACTGGTAGAGGGTCCATCAGATTTCTTGAGCTTCTTCCCCCCGACGACTGGAGGTATCGAGAAGGGTCTCCTCTTGCTGCTCTTTGTCGTTGCCCCTCCTTTTGCTTTGGCAGCTCTTTCCTCAGTCGTATCCCTCTACTTGACCACAGACTGATGTGGTGGAATCAAGTTGTGTCCCAGGAGAGTGGCATTCCTGATTAGGTAAGAAGCTGACCTATCCCTTCCCGAAATGGCCTCTATCTCCGCGGCCATCTGAACCAGATGACCATTCTCCACGACCGCAAAGCCACCTGTCGCTAGCAAGAGATAAAAGCACATAAAAAGAAGCATCTCAGTAAGAACGGAAATTATAAATAAGCTTCAACTTACAGCCAGAGGTGAAGCGGTGGATCGAAACGGTGTCATCCTGGACGAAGAACCATTCCTTCTTAAACATGGTGAACTTTGAATACAAGTCCAAGACCGCCTTGAAGGACACGGCCGATTCCAAGCTGATGTATGGAGACCCCTTCTTGTAACCTCTCAAGTTATATAGATACCGAATCTCCCGGTTAGAAGGGGGCGCCTGTACTTTCTTTGGAAAATCACGAATAGGCACACCAAGATAGCGTAGGAGTTGGGCTAGAGCTGGAAATGGGCCACCTTCAAATAGGCGACGAAGCTAACTATCCAAGCATTGATTGGAGGAATGGCCCTGCACATGCAGTGGTACCTACTATAAGCGAAGTATCCTTCAGGGGGATTATATGGCATGACCCCCTTCCCTGGCAACAGCATGCGTGCTCTATCAATCCCAAAGGAGCGGGAGATAAAATCAGGCTACTCCTCTCTGAGAGAGCTCGGAAAGCAATCAGGAGGAGAGTTCAGAAGCTCTTGGGGACAATACCCATCTACTAGCGATCTCGGGGTGGGCCCATGACGTTCCGGTCCTGGTTGAGCTGGGGGCACTAAAGCAGACTCTCCTTTGTCCTTGGATTTCCTCTTATCTGATCGAGTTTCCACATCATGAGACATTTATCTGCAACACCAAAAACAAACACACTATTAAAACAAGGAGTAGGGAAATATAAACAAACAATACACGTGGCCTGGAGTCTCATTCTCAATACGAAACATAAAAGTTTGAGGCTAAAGTCCATTCGGCATCGCACTTCTCAAACTCCCAAGTCCATCCGGCAGTACAAGGTGGAAAGGCCATTCGGCACTCAAACTACCGAGCCCATTCGGTAGAGTAAGGCAAAAGGCCATTCGGCGACATACTCCTCAGCTCATTCGACACTCAAGCACACTCGGTATTTCAAGATTAATACCCGATTCGGCAATCACCCGATTCGGCAATATAACGTGATTCGGCAGTAAGTTTGATTCGGCAGGAGAGAATCTGATTCGACTATCAAGCTTGGTAGGGAATAACGAAGGCATAACACCCCTACTTATAGGCGAACGCAGGATGACCGGACCGGCTAATTCGACACATAGGACCGGATGAAAACACCCAAGCTAGAACAAAGCGCGACATATACAAGCATATATCCCACTTTGGGGGGCAAGTGTTGGGGGTGTTTCCACCAAGCCATTAAAAGGAGGGTACCATCGAGCCAAACCTCTCCACTTCACTGTCGAACCAAGCCCCTCTACTTCATTGCCGAACCAAGCCTTCCCACTTCACTGCCGAACCAAGGTCTCTCAACCACCACCGAACCAAACTCACCTCCAACAACTACCGGACCAAAGCATAACCGAACCAGGCTCCCTCCACTCACCACCGGACCATGTCCCACCGAAACAACACACCTCCACACGCTGCCGAACCAGAAGCAAAGGAGGACACGACCGGACCTACTCTGCCAGGCCAGATTGCTTCAGCCCAGGCCCACCAGCAGCTATATGCATCCAAGACCCCTGCCCCTAGCCTCACTCTATAAATAGAGGGGCAGGGGTACAACAGTGGGGGACAAGTTTGAGAGCTCAAGCACGGATAGAACTTTCAAACAACTTTCAGTTACATGTAATAAAAGCTTTGTACTTGTAATCTGAATAGAAAAGGAGAATAACATATAAAGTGGACGTAGGCACATTCTGGCCGAACCACTATAAATCTGTGTGTCTTTTACAGTTTAGCCCCTGCTTTTTATATATTTGCATAAATCACCCAAATCACTAAAAACAACATAAAATCAACTAATTCATACGACTTGGAGGTGTTTGCCCATTTTTTGTGCAAACATATATTATAGATCAAGTCATATTTTAGAAATTCAAATCAAATTGATTTCCAAAACAAAGCTGTAGCAAGACTACAGAGCGGTATCTTCACTTTGAAACTCGAAAATAAAGGTCGATGATGCTGCAGTCATCACCGAAATTATTTCCCAGCGACAAAGAGAAGAGCACTACTTTTTTTTTAAACTTTTAAAATTCTTTGAAAACAAATTTCCATTCAAAATACTTTAAATAATATAACCTTTTAAAACTTTAAACACAAGGTTTGAAACCATCGGAAATTAAATTCTCAAATTTTTTTGTTCTAAATTCATTTCAGTTCCCAAATCAATTTATAAACAACTATTTATAAATTCATTTATAGAACAATAAATGATAAATCAAGTATTATCACTTCAAATAATCAATTTAAATTAGTTTATTAAGTTCCATAAATTTACTATATATCAAAAATTTATTTCATTAACCAATTTTTTTAAAATAATATTGTGTCAGTTTGTTCGGTCAATGTGTTTTAGAAATCCTATCGATAGCGTTGATCAAACGAATCGATCAGAAACCCAACTCAACATCAACAACCCAAACAACACAATATATAAACAAAACATAGATTTACAAGTACAATTCAAAATGTTTGAAGATAGGTTGGAAACAAAAAACAAGATGATTAAATTACAAAATAGGGAGGTCTTAAATAAATCGCGGGCAACCTTAACCAGGTTAACCGTGACTTAAAGAATAAGATCAATGTGGATTTTTCTGGGGTAAATCTACATTCAATCTCAAGAGTTAGAGTTTGGGATAACAAAAGATATTAGCATCTAAACGAAGGATAGATATAAATCTCTAGTGAATCGATGCTAATTGTAAAGGAGTTTCACCCTTTTACAATTCAATTTTAGAGATTGGCGGGACTGCCAACTCAATATAAAGATCATTCGAAGCGGAGTTATGGGATACTCCAGAATCAAAAGAAGATGGATAGTGAGGGACATGAATGGATTTTGGAACCGCAGGGAACGTTCCAAAATTCAAAGGAAACCGAATTGAAGAAGAAGGAATTCAAGCTCGAACGAAAGTGATTCTGAAATTAATTCTAATATATATACTGAGTTTTGCCTAAAACCAGAGCTTTGATACCAACTGTAACACCCCTGTATTTTCAACCATTCGCATCCATTATAAGTGTATAGGTAGACACTCATGCCGGAATTGAATTGCTCAAAATACCACGTTGTAAATAAAAATTTGGCAAATCTCAGAATATACAGTAAATAATAATCACAGATCACAGACACAGAGTATTTAATAAAGCAGCGGAAGTAAAAGAGATAGTAGTTCATGAAGCTACTATATAAATATATCAGAGTCAAACAAGATACAACAGAAGGAATAAAGTACAACAGAAGTTTCAATATGATAACCAAGTACAAGCTGAATAGAACAATCGAACTGAAATAGATAAGACTACATAAGCAGATAATCTCCAGCGATTCCAATCTCCAGAAAGTGGAATCCAAATCTGTGAATACTCAGGCTAACCCGAGCGTAAATAAAAATATAAACACTCGAGTCAGGACATACATACTTATACAATGTAAACCAACTCAATTGAACTGCAGTAAAAGTACAAGTAACTTAGAAGATGCTTGGGACCGCCCATCCTCTAAGGATCCGTTAAACTATTTACTATGTAGTATATTGCGCTATATACAGTAGTGTCTAATCAGTAAAGTATAATCATATAGAAAATAACGTTAAGGGGATGGTGAACCTTAACGCGGTCGGATCTTTAAAACCAAAATCGTAGTGGGCTCGATATAAGGATATGACAAGGCATGCGACGTAATGCCAGGGTGGATACACCGTTTGCACTCCCGGACCGATGGTGATGGCAAGCCAGCAGCTTCTGCCCAACTTGAGCAATACCTCGAATCAAAGTGGCGCCACCATATCGAATCACAAAAGTAATAGAATGGTTTCCGAAGAAGCATGCTCGATGAAAGGGTGCGACCCTTTGTGTAGCCCGGTATAGCTCCTGTTTTAGTCATATTTGCCAACTCACGGGAGTTGGGTCCACGTAATATACCTCGAGAATGTCGCCACCATCCTATACACAGTTGTTAAAGTGGTTTTCGGTATTGGCCGGCTATAAGACAATATCCGATCCCGGTCTCTTTAACAACCAATCGTTATTATAACCCATAGTTATAACTTTAAAACAATATTTTATACTTCAAAATAAAATATCATTTCAACCCAAATCTTTATCAAAATAAAAATTAAATCATTTCCAAACCATTTCAATATATCATCATACCATATCTTCCAATTCAAATATGTATCAAAATAAATATCAAGTCATTTCTAACCATTTCAATATATTAAATCATCATATCCTTTCAAAACTTCCTTTCAAATCATTTTAATATATCAAAATATCATAACCTTTCAAAGCTTCATTTCCAAAATATCATATCTTTCAGAACTTCTTTCAAATCATTTTAATATCAAAATATCATATCTTTCAAAACTTCGTTTCAAATCATTTTAATATATCAAGATATCATATCTTTTCAAAACCACATTTCAAATCATTTTAATATGTCAAAATAGCTATATTTTTTCACAACCACATTTCAAATCATTTCAATATACCAAAATATCATATCTTTCAGTACCACATTTCAAATCATTTTAATATATCAAAATATCATATCTTTTCGAAACCACATTTCAATCATTTTAGTATATAAAATAGTTATATTTCAAAACAAATTACTTCATTTTAAATCATAAAATTGAAGTTATTACATTTAATAATTAAATTATTAAATTCCAAAAATTTAAACTTTTCAATGTTCATTTATGCACTTAAATTTATTAAAACAATGAAAATTCAAGTTTCGCAGCATTTGGAAAATGCTACAGAAAGTTACATTCAAAACAATTTAATTTAACAAAAGACAGCATTTAAAATGCTATTAATTAACTTCAAATATTCAATAGAATTTCACAAACACTTATATTTTTATTTAAATCATTTTTAACGTATAAAATCATACATTTTCACAAATAAAGTAAATTCCTAATTTATTTAATTAACTTAAAACTTTAAACAAAACCAAATTCCACATTCCCAAATCAAGTTGTATCTTCAAATTTCACTTTTTTAAGCATTCATTTATTTAACCACTTAAATCCATAGAAAATCAATAATACTTTAATAAATCGCTTAAATTCAAATTTAATCAAATTATCATATTTACCAATTTCCAATAAAATTAAATTTCCATTTTATTCATATAACTTAAATATCGTTTTTAACCAAAATTCCAAATTACCAAACTTAAGTTATATTCAATAATCCAATTTAACCATTCATTAATTACATTTTTAACTCATAGAAAAATCATAATTTCTTTATTTTAAACATTTAAAAACCTATTTAAATCAAATTTCATAAACTTATATTTTAAAATACTTAAAAATATCCAAAATACTTTATAAAATAAGCACGGGTCTGTATTTAGTTTTCTAACCTAGGTCAAGTGATACAGACATGTATCATTTCAATCCGCAGTTTAAAAAGAAAAAAGAAAAATCCAAGTTCTATCATTTCAAACCCGCAATCCCAAGTTAAATAAAATAAATAAAACAAATAAAAACCGTTCAGGCCTATCATTTCAGGCCATAACGATTTTCCCTATTCTAAAGTCCGTTCGGGTATGTATCACTTCAACCCATAGTGATTTCTAATCTACAGGGAACTTGCAGTGTGATAAACAGATATAAATGAACAGTAACAACATATATATAATAACAGATGATATGACATGAAATTTAACAGGTTTAACATCATATATAATAAATCACATGGCAGTTATAACATCATATATTTTCCTACACATTCAGTTGTTGTTGTTTCACAACTGCATAAGTATAAATGTCGTGTGAGCTTTACTCACTTGTATAAGCTGGAGACAACGATCAAAAGCACAAACTGAGATCTTTAAAAGCACTATGGCACGACAATGATTCGATTTTAAGAGAGCCAAAGATAAATCTCCTTGGATACATGATACAAACAAATATATGAAACATAAGTTTCAAAAACAAGATATACTTAAACAATGTTAGAAATAGATGTATAAAACAAAACCAAAGACTTTGCACTTTCTCTCTATGCTTGTTTTCATAGCCTAGGGATAAATAAGGTCAGGTTTGAGCATGGTTTGGATCAGGTATGGGTACGGAAAAGGTGCGCCTACAAGGCTAAACAAGTGGAGGAAGTTTCACTTAGGGTAGGTGAAGCGTTTAAGGCAAAATAACATGTTTTTGGTCAACAAAAAGGCTCGGCCTTGGAGTGGTTTGGCTTGGCCATTCAAGTTAAGATCTGGAATGATGTTGGAGTGGTGTGTGGTGGTCTGGTAAGAGGTGGTGGCGGCGGCTAGAGGTGGTGGTGATGGTGGTGGAAAATGAAGTGGTGAAGTAACAAGGCTAAAACTAGCATGTTTTCAAGGCATAGGTTGGATTATGAGGGGTTTTGTCACCATGGTTGGCTCGGATATGGTCATGACCTGGAGTGTAGGTGGTGATGATGGCAAGGAATAGATGTAGAGAGTGGTGTCCATGGCAATAGTGAGGAGGCCATGCAAATAGAAGAAAGAAACAAGACAAAAGTATGGAAAAAATGGAAGAAAAAGTGCAAAAAGAGGAGACCATTACCCGTTTTTTTTCTCCTAGCCATTAATGAACGAGAAGTGGAATTTTTTTTTTGTGAATGTAGACTGGAATACACGGAAAAACAAAGTAATATACAGCCAAAAGAAGTAAAGGCTAATAAATAAATAAAACTGCCAAAGAGTAAATGAGGAAACGGAAAAAGAAACGACTTACGTTTCAAAAGCTTTTAAAACCTTTGGTATTTCCTTAATTTATTCATATAAGTTTACATCACCGAAAGTAATAATAATTCCAGTCAAAATTTCAAAAATATAACCAAATATAAAATATATATAAATATTTATTAATTATATAAGGTTAAAATAAGAAAATAACACAAAATTGCAAACTAGTCTAGAAAAATGGAAAATAAACAGAATGAACTTTGGATAATTTATATGGACTTGTAAAAATATTTATAACAAAGATAAAAAAATAAAAGTAAAAATGCATTCATAACTAAATATATAAATTTTAATTTAAACATAATTTAAATAAAGAAAATAGCAGAAAAATGGAAACTAGGCTTTAAAATTTGGAAATAAATTCAATAAGCTTTGGAAAAATTCAAAAATCACTTTAAAAATATTAAAAGACAAAATATAATTACATTAAAATACTAACACATAAAAAAATTTATTTTTATAGAAAATAGAAAAAGATTTAAAGAAATTGCTTAAAATCCAAACAGTGTCCAGAAATTACAAATAAATCACCATTGACTTTGAAAAATTGTTTACTTCATTTTATTATTATAATACAAAAATATACATACAATAACATATATACAAATTAGGATAAGATATATCAAGTAAAATATCATTTATATAAATTAAAACAAAGAATATTGTTAAATAACTTAATATACACACAATATTGAAACAGTATAACTTTCACAAATTAAATCCGTTTTCAACGAAACGAAAAGCAGTATTCAAGTTATTTCATCTATTTTCATAAAAAAATAAAATTTAGGATTTTAAATAATTTAAAATTTTATGTTTTTAAAAGTCAAAGTTTGACCAGTTTGAACAGAAATTCACTTTTCAGTAAAATATTCAATTTATACAAGTTTGAAATTATAATTCACATAAAAATCAACATTTATATTTAAAATAACATAACTTATTCATTTTAATAAATAAAATAAAATTCTTATATCAAAATTTAAAATAAAGTAATCAAAATAAACAATTAAAATAAATCACAAAATCCAGGGTTGTTACACTCTCCCCCACTCAAAACTTTTCGTTCCCGAAAAGGAATGAGGTACGGAAAAGCGCAGAAAAAGATAGAGTGAAATAGGATTAGGACAAGATGACAAGGAGAATGAAATTATACGTGATGATTATTGTTATAGGTAAGTTTAACAAGGTGTAGATTATCAAAGATTATAGAAAGATTTCTAGACAGAAAGATATAGAAAGATGCCTATACCAATCTATAGCAAGATAAGGATGATAAGGACAACCAAAAGATAGTTTGAAAAAAACAAAATAAGGAAATAACTTTGAAAGCATGGGAATTTCAACTTAAATATATTTTCATAAGTTAAATAAATCGTTAACTATCTCAAATTTCATTATCTTATTATCCAATCATCTTAAATTAACAATTTTTAAAACCATGGGTTTGAAAAATAATCATTTATTACACTCACAATGTACTTAATAAATTTTATTCTTCTTTATTCCTAATTAAAATTAAATTTATTCCTCTCAATATATGTATCACTTATGTTAAATATACTTACACTTATTATACCTGCTTTCTTTTATTCTTAGTACTCTTAACATTATTTTATTGTAAGTTATTCAATTACCCTTCATTATATTTACCTCTGTTAATCATTTTATAATTAAAAATTAAGTGTACAACATTTGTTATAACCACTCAAATTTTATTTATAAAACGTTTTATATTGTAAATTATCCAATTACATTGTTAACTTTTGAAAAATTAAGGTAAGTTATATTGAATGCAATTGTATTATATAACTAAATTTCCGATTTCTTCAAACCATTTAGAGATAACAAAAGGTATGTACATAGTTTATCAAATCAAATTTAAATCATATGTCTATATATATTATAGATCAAGTCATATTTTAGAAATTCAAATCAAATTGATTTCCAAAACAAAGCTGTAGCAAGACTACAGAGCGGTCTCTTCACTTCGAAACTCGAAAATGAAGGTCAATGATGCTGCAGTCATCACCGAAATTATTTCCCAGCGACAAAGAGAAGAGCACTACTTTTTTTTAAAAACTTTTAAAATTCTTTTAAAATAAATTTCTATTCAAAATACTTTAAATAATATAACCTTTTAAAACTTTAAACACAAGGTTTGAAACCATCGGAAATTAAATTCTCAAATTTTTTTGTTCTAAATTCACTTCAGTTCCCAAATCAATTTATAAACAACTATTTATAAACTCATTTATAGAACAATAAATGATAAATCAAGTATTATCACTTCAAATAACCAATTTAAATCAGTTTATTAAGTTCCATAAATTTACTTATATATCAAAAATTTATTTCATTAACCAATTTTTTTAAAATAATATTGTGTCAGTTTGTTCGGTCAATGTGTTTTAGAAATCCTATCTATAGCATTGATAAGACGAATCGATCAGAAATCAAACTCAACATCAATAACCCAAACAACACAATATATAAACAAAACATAGATTTACAGGTACAATTCAAAATGTTTGAAGATAGGTTGGAAACAAAAGACAAGATGATTAACTAACAAAATAGGGAGGTGGATAAACTTAAGTAAATCGCGGGCAACCTTAACCGGGTCAACCGTGACTTAAAGAATAAGATCAATGTGGATTTTTCTGGGGTAAATCTACATTCAATCTCAAGAGTTAGAGTTTGGGATAACCAAAGATATTAGCATCAAAACCAAGGATAGATATAAATCTCTGGTGAATCGATGCTAATTGTAAAGGAGTTTCACCCTTTTACAATTCAATTTTAGGGATTGGCGGGACTGCCAACTCAATATAAAGATCATTCGAAGCGGAGTTATGGGATACTCCAGAATCAAAAGAAGATGGATAGTGAGGGACATGAATGGATTTTGGAACCGCAGGGAACGTTCCAAAATTCAAAGGAAACCGAATTGAAGAAGAAGGAATTCAAGCTCGAACGAAAGTGATTCTAAAATTAAATCTACTCTATATACTGAGTTTTGCCAAAAACCAGAGCTTTGATACCAACTGTAACGCCCCTGTATTTTCAACCATTCGCATCCATTATAAGTGTATAGGTAGACACTCATGCTGGAATTGAATTGCTCAAAATACCACGTTGTAAATAAAAATTTGGCAAATCTCCGAATATATAGTAAATAATAATCACAGATCACAGACACAGAGTATTTAATAATGCAGCAGAAGTAAAAGAGATAGTAGTTCATGAAGCTACTATATAAATATATCAGAGTTAAACAAGAAATAACAGTAAAGTACAACAGAAGTTTCAATATGATAACCAAGTACAAGCTGAATAGAACAACCGAACTGAAATAGATAAGACTACATATGCAGATAATCTCCAACGATTCCAATCTCCAGAAAGTGGAATCCAAATCTGTGAAAACTCAGGCTGACCCTAGCGTAAATAAAAATATAAACACTCAAGTCAGGACATACATACTTATACAATGTAAACCAACTCAAGTGAACTGTAGTAAAAGTACAAGTAACTTTGAAGATGCTTGGGACCGCCCATCCTCTAAGGATCCGTTAAACAATTTACTATGTAGTATATTGCGCTATATACAGTAGTGTCTAATCAGTAAAGTATAATCATATAGAAAATAGCGTTAAGGGGATGGTGAACCTTAACGCGTCAGATCTTTAAAACCAAAATCGTAGTGGGATCGATATAAGGATATGACAAGGCACGCGAGGCAATGCCAGGGTGGATACACCGTTTGCACTCCCGGACCGGTGGTGACGGCAAGCCAGCAGCTTCCGCCCACCTCGAGCAATACCCCGAATCAAAGTGGGGCCACCATATCGAATCACAAAAGTAATAGAATGGTTTCCGAAGAAGCATGCTCGATGAAAGGGTGCGACCCTTTGTGTAGCCCGGTATAGCTCCTGTTTTAGTCATATATGCCAACTCACGGGAGTTGGGTCCACGTAATATACCTCGAGAACGTCGCCACCATCCTATACACAGTTGTTAAAGTGGTTTTCGGTATTGGCCGGCTATAAGACAATATCTTATCCCGGTCTCTTTAACAACCAATCGTTATTATAACCCATAGTTATAACTTTAAAACAATATTTTATACTTCAAAATAAAATATCATTTCAGCCCAAATCTTTATCAAAATAAAGATTAAATCATTTCCAAACCATTTCAATATATCATCATACCATATCTTTCAATTCAAATATGTGTCAAAATAAATATCAAGTCATTTCTAACTATTTCAATATATTAAATCACATATCCTTTCAAAACTTCCTTTCAAATCATTTTAATATATCAAAACATCATAACCTTTCAAAGCTTCATTTCCAAAATATCATATCTTTCAGAACTTCTTTCAAATCATTTTAATATCAAAATATCATATATTTCAAAACTTCATTTCAAATCATTTTAATATATCAAGATAACATATCTTTTCAAAACCACATTTCAAATCATTTTAATATATCAAAATAGCTATATTTTTTCAAAACCACATTTCAAATCATTTCAATATACCAAAATATCATATCTTTCAGTGCCACATTTCAAATCATTTTAATATATCAAAATATCATATCTTTTCGAAACCACATTTCAATCATTTTAATATATCAAATAGTTATATTTCAAATAAAATTACTTCATTTTAAATCATAAAATTGAAGTTATTACATTTAACAACTAAATTATTAAATTCCAAAAATTTAAACTTTTCAATGTTCATTTATGCACTTAAATTTATTAAAACAATGAAAATTCAAGTTTCGCGGCATTTGGAAAATGCTACAGAAAGTTACATTCAAAACAATTTAATTTAACAAAAGACAGCATTTAAAATGCTGTTAATTAACTTCACATATTCAATAGAATTTCACAAACACTTATATTTTTATTTAAATCATTTTTAACTTATAAAATCATACATTTTCACAAATAAACTAAATTCCCAATTTATTTAATTAACATAAAAATTTAAACAAAACCAAATTCCACATTTCCAAATCAAGTTGTATCTTCAAATTTCACTTTTTTAAGCATTCATTCATTTAACCACTTAAATTCATAGAAAATCAATAATACTTTAATAAATCACTTAAATTAAAATTTAATCAAATTATCATATTTACCAATTTCCAATAAAATTATATTTCCATTTTATTCATATAACTTAAATATCGTTTTTAACCAAAATTCCAAATTTCCAAACTGAAGTTATATTCAATAATCCAATTTAACCATTCAGTAATTACATTTTTAACTCATAGAAAAATCATAATTTCTTTATTTTAAACATTTAAAAACCTATTTAAATCAAATTTCATAAATTTATATTTTAAAATACTTAAAAATATCCAAAATACTTTATAAAATAACCACGGGTCTGTATATAGTTTTCTAACCTAGGTCAAGTGATACAGACATGTATCATTTCAATCCGCAGTTTAAAAAAAAAAAGAAAAATCTCGGTTCTATCATTTCAAACCCGCAATCCCAAGTTAAATAAAACAAATAAAACAAATAAAAACCGTTCAGGCCAATCATTTCAGGCCATAACGATTTTCCCTATTCTAAAGTCCGTTCGGGTATGTATCATTTCAACCCATAGTGATTTCTAACTACAGGGAACTTGCAGTGTGATAAACATATATAAATGAACAGTAACAACATATATATAATAACAGATGATATGACATGAAATTTAATAGGTTTAACATCATATATAATAAATCACATGGAAGTTATAACATCATATATTTTCCTACATATTCAGTTGTTGTTGTTTCACAACTGCATAAGTATAAATGTCATGTGAGCTTTAATCACTTGTATAAGCTGGAGACAACGATCAAAAGCACAAACAGAGATCTTCAAAAGCACTATGGCACGACAATGATTCGATTTTGAGAGAGCCAAAGATAAATCTCCTTGGATACCTGAGACAAACAAATATACGAAACATAAGTTTCAAAAACAAGATATACTTAAACAATGTTAGAAATAGATGTATAAAACAAAACCAAAGACTTTGCAATTTCTCTCAATGCTTGTTTGCATGGCCTAGGGGATCAATAAGGTTAGGTTTGAGCATGGTTTGCATCAGGTATGGGTATGGAAAAGGTGCGGCTGCAAGGCTAAACAAGTGGAGGAAGTTTCACTTAGGGTAGGTGAAGGGTTTAAGGCAAAATAACATGTTTTTGGTCAACAAAAGGGCTCGACCTTGGAGTGGTTTGGCTTGGCCATTCAAGTTAAGACCTGGAATAATGTTGGAGTGGTGTGTGGTGGTCTGGTAAGAGGTGGTGGCGGTGGCTAGAGGTGGTGATGGTGGTGGAAAATGAAGTGGTGAAGCAACAAGGCTCAAACTAGCATGTTTTCAAGGCATAGGTTGGATTATGAGGGGTTTTGCCACTATGGTTGGCTCGGATATGGTCATGACCTGGAGCTAGGTGGTGATGATGGCAGGGAATAGATGTAGAGAGTGGTGTCCATGGAAATAGTGGGGAGGCCATGCAAATAGAAGAAAGAAACAAGACAAAAGTATGGAAAAAATGGAAGAAAAAGTGCAAAAAGAGGAGGCCATTACCCAATTTTTTTCTCCTAGCCATGAATGAATGGGAAGTGGAAATTTTTTTTCTGAATGAAGACCGGAATACATGGCCAAAAAAAGTAATATACAGTCAAAAGAAGTAAAGGCTAATAAATAAATAAAACTGCCAAAGAGTAAATGAGGAAACGTAAAAAGAAACGACTTACGTTTCAAAAGCTTTTAAAACCTTTGGTATTTCCTTAATTTATTCATATAAGTTTACATTACTGAAAGTAATAATAATTCCAGTCAAAATTTTGAAAATATAACCAAATATAAAATATATATAAATATTTAATAATTATATAAGGTTAAAATAAGAAAATAGCACAAAATTGCAAACTAGGCTAGAAAAATGGAAAATAAACAGAATGAACTTTGGATAATTTATATGGGCTTGTAAAAATATTTATAACAAAGATAAAAACATAAAAGTAAAAATGCATTCACAAATAAATATATAAATTTTAATTTAAACATAATTTAAATATAGAAAATAGCAGAAAAATGGAAACTAGGCTTTAAAATTTGGAAATAAATTCAATAAGCTTTGGAAAAATTCAAACATCACTTTAAAAATATTAAAAGACAAAATATACTTAAAATAACATATTAACACATAAAAAAAATTATTTTTAAAGAAAATAGGAAAAGATTTAACGAAATTGCATAAAAATCCAAACAGTGTCCAAAAATTACAAATTAATCACCATTGACTTTGAAAAATTGTTTACTTCATTTTATTATTATTATAATACAAAAATATACATACAATAACATATATACAAATTAGGATAAGATATATCAAGTAAAATATCATTTATATAAATTAAAACAAAGAATATTGTTAAATAACTTAATATACACACAATATTGAAACAGTATAACTTTCACAAATTAAACCCGTTTTCAACGAAACGAAAAACAGTATTCAAGTTATTTCATCTATTTTCATAAAAAAATAAAATTTAAGATTTTAAATAATTTAAAATTTTAAGTTTTTAAAAGTCAAAGTTTGACCAGTTTAAACAGAAATTCACTTTTTAGTAAAATATTCAATTTATACATGTTTAAAATTATAATTCACACAAAAATCAACATTTATATTTAAAATAACATAACTTATTCATTTTAATAAATAAAATAAAATTCTTAAATCAAAATTTCAAATAAAGTAATCAAAATAAACAATTAAAATAAATCACAAAATCCAGGGTTGTTACAATTTTTTTTCTTCTTTCCATTTATATGATGTCTTTAAATTATAAATTCAAAGAAACTTATATAAACTTTACTTGAAATATTCATTTGAAAGCTTTATTTGCAAATCAATAATCTTTAATACTTTTCAAAAATTCATTTGTAAAGTTTCTTGCTTCATTTATAAATATCATCTAAATATTTTGAATAACATCTTTATAAATATATGTAAACTATTTGAAAATAATCATTTACATCATTACTTATATTTGCAAAGAAGCTATTAAAACATTAAATCCATTATTTATAAATTTATTAATTTTATCTCAAGATACTTTACAAATATTATTAATAAATCAATAATCATTTACTTTAAATATATTTTATTTAATTATTAACTTCTAAAATATTTACAACACTGATAATTTACTATTAAACCATGTTATAAGTTATTAAACAATATTTTTAAAAATTTAAAGTATTTAGAATTGACAAAAAAATGACCAAAATGTCTTTTTATAAATACTTTATCAAAATACTTTTATAACTTGATGTCTTAACAGGTTTATCCTCGTTCTTGCAGACTCTGGCCATGCGTTGATCAGGCGCAAAGCTAGAATTCTTCAAGTAGTTAGTAGACCTGTTTCAACAACCAGTGAAAATACTTGAAAAACCTTTAAAACAAATATGGAAAGTACAATCCAAACAAACAACCAAATCAAAACCTTTGTCCAACCATGGTTCGCAGATACACAATGGTTACGCCTGGGTCCCCCAGGAAACAATCTGTATCCGTAAGCTTTCTCAGCCCTGCGAGTTACGCCATGATGACTAGTAGGGTATAGGATACACAATGGTTACGCTTGGATCCCCCAGGAAACAATCCGTACCCCTAGGCCGTCTCAGCCAGGCAGTTTCGCTACTAATCGCGACCTACACAGATTGCAGGATACACAATGGTTACGCCTGGATCCCCCAGGAAACAATCCGTACCCCTAGGCCAGACTCAGCCGGGCAGTTGCGCTGTGCAGTCGCGAGAGAAAAAAAACCATGGGTTACGCCACAGTGGGAACACTCGAGTATCACATCCGAAAAACCAAAAATCAGAGAGAATAATATCGATATAATGAATCCACAATATGGCCACAAAGAGGATATCAAGCAGAAGGCACTTTCCATATTTTTACTTCAAAATATATATCATATAGTACCTTTCCAAATACTTTCAAATATCATGCTTATATAAAGTCCATTACATATAGGATTCCATTTCCAAATCGAATACTTTCCAAATCAATAGTATATCAAATCATACTTATATAGACTTCGATTTTATAAAATTTCTCTTTCCAAATTGAGTACCCTTTCAAATCAATAGATTTCAAATCAACTTCATATTTATACGAATCCATTTTATATAAGTTTGACCACTCCCTAATCAAGTATTTAGTAAATCAAGGTTCTCAAATTTTTCTCGTTTCAATAGCATTTCAGTTTCAAGATCATGTATGATTTCACCAAATTTTCTTCCAAATTAAATATATTCAGTTTCAAAGTTTCTTAAACAATTGGTTTAGAAAAATAATCCCAGTTTCTAAATTAACATAATTCAAGTCAACAAATTCATTTCCAAAATCACCATATAAGTACTGGTTTTAATTCCAATCTAATTTCAAAACCAAATATTTTTCTCAAAATCAATTTTATCAAAATGGTTTCCAAATTTATAATTATCCCTTTAAAACCTTTGACTATTTATTTCTATATGAAAAATCCAATTTTCCTTCTTGCAAATTATTTATTTAACAAAATTTTCAAATTTACTTAAGTCATACTCTTCATATTTTGAACATACAAAACTAAACTTATATTCTTTATCAAATATTTTATACTCTTCGAAATTTCTTAGCTTTGAAAATTTAACCTCGATTTGGAAGTGTTCGAACATTCAAAATAGTTAGGGAAATCAAATTTTCAATTCAATAGTTGAAAATCAACAATAAATCAATAAATCAATTTTAATAGATAGGATTATACCAAATCAAATCTGAAACTCGAGGACTAAATACCGGTCTCACTTTAAATTGTTTCAAATATATACATATGTCTTTCGAAAATATCAAATTGTACTTCGGAATTTGGAAATCAAAATTGGTTTCACAAAATCACTCGCATAGCAAAGCAACTAAAGTGTCCTCTCCCCCACTCTGAGACTCGAAAATCAATGTCAATGATGCGTGCACTCATCACCGAAATTATTTTCAAGCGACATAAGTAAGTTCTAGACTTCTATTTTCTTGAAAACTTCATTGAGATTTCTTTGAAATCATTGGAATTCATTTGAACTCATTTGAAACATTTCTTATTTGGAAAATACTACTAAATTGTATTATTATTATATATATTTCCAAAATCTTAAACTAATTACAAAATACCGGAATTCAATTCTCGAATTTCAAATTTATCCCTTCAGTTATAAATCATTTTTAATCTCATCGACTAACACAAATATCACTTCATACTTTAATATTTATTTCACAGAATTTCTCCATTTAATATAAACATTAATATATCCATTCTCATAATATTGCTTATATTTCTCTTTAATTTAAATTACATTCATTTCACATGTAATATTTCTCATTTAAAACTAATTTATTTGCAAATTATTTCATAAGGAATTTCTTTACGACCAATTTATAAAACTGAATTCCTTTTTATAAGATATTGTTCGAGTTTAAAATTATCACAACTTTATTTATAACCATTTATTGCAGCATCTATTTATTTCATAACAATTTACAAGTCATGGCTTTATTTGTAATCATTTCACTTTTAATTCATATTGCTTATTCCATTTAGTTTCATCTTTACCTTTAAATTTGTTTATGACATGTTTCATAAATGTTAATTAAGTTTATAAACATATATTTCCAATTTAATCTCATTTACAACATTTTCTTAATCACAATTTCAATTTAAACATCCCAAGGCTTAAAGTTTACACTTGTACATTATTACATTACATGCTAAGAATGTATACCCCAATTCTATTCATTTACTAAACATAGATATAACAAATTAAACCTTATTTACGTTCTTTCAAATTTATCAATTCAACTATATAATTCAACCTAATTATCAAGTTTCACTCTTATATTAATACAAAAAGGTTTCGGTTATCCAAAATATCCAAATATTCCATTTTTTTCCAATAGATGAAACTACATGTCAACAAACAACAAAATTCACATCAACATTTCAATTTCATAAACAAATATCCTAATTATTCATTTTATTACACCATTATTAAACTAGTGTTTAGTCCATTAATTCAATCAACAATAATTAACCAATGTTTATAATTGGATTAAATAAAATATGTCAACACAAATGATAATAATTAAATATTACCATTTCATAAGTCAAACACATTACAAATAAATATATTAGTCTTAAAAATTTATTCCTTTATATATATCATGTAATATTAGGAAAAATAATTTCATTTCAAAATTTGTATAAAACATTTTTATAACACTAAAAAATATGCGCTCTCGTATATACACTCAGACAACTTATTCTAGGGTATTACTACCATATCTCTAATGAGTTAACCCCAACAGGCTAAGGTATGTCTAAACCAAAGCTCTGATACCAACTGTAACAGGCCACCTTTTTGGATAGTTCAAACCGACAATAAACACACATGTCAGAATCAAACCATTCAAAAGGGAGGATTGTTAATGGGGTAAATAAGAAAAAAAAAGGAAAGAAAAACAAAATACAGAATCTCGCAGCGTAACGACAAAATTTAATAATCAAATAAACAGTTCATGAAGCTGTTTTACAAATAACATGTCATTCCACTTTTACAAATTCAAATCAGATTTATACATATATCATAAATAACCAAATAATGCAGCGGAACAAAGAATGTAGTGGAATAATGAATAGCAATAATATACTGAATCTTCGTCTTCGTCCACCAGAAATAGTCTTCAATGCTGAAAAACTAAGGCTGACCCGAACATAAAGGAAAATAATACACTCGAGTCAGAACTAAAATTCTTATGCAAATTAAATCAAAAGTATATGAAATGAGGAATGCAGATGTAACAACCCTGTATTTTCTGATTACTGTAATTGTATATTTTAATTATTTTAATTTAAATTCCTAGTTTAAAAACTTTATTTTATTTATTAAAATGAATATATTTTGTTAATTGAAATATAAATGTTGATTTTGATGTGGATTAGAATTTCAAACATGCATAAATTGAATATTTCCAGAAAAAGTGAATTTTGGTCAAAATGGTCAAATTTTGACTTTTAAATTTAAAATTTGAAAGTTTGAAAATTTGAATTTTATATTTTATTATGAAAGTAAATAAAATTTTAAGAACACTGCTTTTCGTTTCGTCGAAATCTGATTTATAATGTGAAAGTTATGCCTTTTTAACTATTCTGTGAAATTTGCTGTATTTAACAAAATTGTTTATTTTAAATTACATAAATAATCTTTTTAATTGTCATATCTTATTCTAAATTGTATTATATGCTATGTTACATATATTATTACCTTTTAAATATTTTTTAAGTGATGTTTGAATTTTCCCAAAGCTTATTGAATTTATTTTCTATTTTTTTAAAGCCTAGTTTCCATTTTTCTGTTATTTTCTTTATTTAAATTATATTTAATTAAAATTTATTTATCATTTTATGTATGCATCTTGTTTTTATGTTTGATCTTTATTTATAAATATTTTTCATGTACATACAATTTTTCCAAAGTTCATTTCATTTATTTTCAAATTTTCAAGCCTAATTTATATTTTCTTTGTTATTTTCTTAATTTAATTATATATAATTAATATTTATTTATTTATTTTTGTTTATTTACTATATTTTCGTATTTTATCTGTATTTATACATATTTTACATGTATTTAAAATTTAAAAAGAAATGGTAGAAATTTGAAAGGTTTGTGACTCTTTATTTGCTTAAGCCTCTTTGTATTCTCACCTTTTCATTATCAACCATTACCTTTCCATTTTTGCTGCCTTAACTCCATTGCTTCAGCCGTATCTTTCTCCTCATCATTTTCACGAAAATTTAAGCTTCTCAATTCCAAAAAGATCGGCCATCAACCTGAGAAAAAGTTTTGGTAAAATTTCTATTTCTTTTTTCATGTTTTCCTTCTTATTTCTTATGTTATTTGCATTGCTTTCTTCACCTTCTAGGCTTGGCACCTCTCCACTCCATCAGCTCCACCATCATCTCCTCCATCTACAGCAGCCATTAGCCCCTCATTTGACCAAAAATTCAGGCCATGACCCTTCACATGAAGCATCACCACAAAAATATTGCAAAGCTTTGCCAAACTTCACAAAAACAATGCTAGCCAAGCCTATACTCCACTATTACCTTCATAGTTGCCTTTGGCCACTCCTTAGCCACCACCACCATCATCTACATCACTTTTGGCTGTCACATGACCACTGACCAGATCTGAAACCCCCTATGGCGGAGCTCCAATTGACCTAAGCCGAGCCAAAAAGTTGAACAACTTGCCTCTTTTGCATTGTCTTTGGTATGCTTCATGTTAGCACCACTACACCTTCATCTCCACTTGTTTTGATGCCATACCTGACCCAAACCTGACCTATATGACGCCAATCCTGAGCTTAACACATCATTGGATAAGCTCATGATCCACCTTGGTCGAGCATTCGAATGGTAAAGACAAGGTCTTGTCTTTATTGCCTTGTATTTCAACTTTTTCTAAATAATTTTGTGTTGAATATTCATATGTTATATTGTCTTGTTTTGGGTTGTTTACAAGAGGACATATTGGCTTTCTCCACTCATTTTAATCACTAGTCGTGCTGTATCGTGCTTGTCATGCCTTTGGAATCGTTTGTGTGTCCTAGTGGTCTTCAGCTTGAAAAGGTGAGTCTTTCTCACTCTGACATTTATACTTATGAAAAGTGAATTGATGACAAGTGTTTAGTAATATAAAATGTTTATGCAAGTTAGCGATGATCATATGATATGCTATGACATGTTATTACCATGTTAAAACTGTTAATTTTCACCTAACATCTGATATATGACATTATATTGTGACATTGACATTGTTTATATTGTTTACGCATATATTCACACTGCAAGTTCCCTGTTAGAATAGAATCACTATGGGTTGAAATGATACATACCCGAACGGACTTTAGATTAGGGAAAAATCGTTATGGGCTGAAATGATAGGCCTGAGCGATTTTTATTGTATTTATTTGACTTGGGATTGCGGGTTTGAAATGATAGAACCCGGGTTTTCTTTGTAAACTGCGGATTGAAATGATATATATCCGTATCACTTGACCTTGGTTAGAAAATTATATACAGACCCCGTGGTATATTTTTAAATGATTTTTATTAAAATATGTATTTTTAAAAGTATGAAATTTTGATTTAAAAATATATATTTTATGGTTTTAAGAAAATTAAATATTAAGTCTTGAAATTGTGAATTTGAGTATGTAAATGTGAAATAATTGAGATTTTAGACTTTAAATTTTATTTTAAGATGTAAATAAATAATGGAAATTAAATTTAAAGTTTTAAAATTATATTTGAAGTAAAATTTTAAGTTTTATTTAATTTATATGTTAATAAACAGTGAATTTTGGCTTAATAAATGAATGGAGTTTTTAAATTGAATATTTGATCTAAAAATTTGGTTGTGTTAAATCATATGTTAAAATGATTTTAAATGTGAAATTTTAAAGTCTAGAAATATGACTTTTAAGTTATAATAAAAATTTGGAGTTTTATTATTATTTTCGAAAAGCTAAAATGTAATTTGGAATTTTATAGCATTTTCAAAATGTTGTAGTCTTTTGACAGCATTTTTAAATGCTATTGTTTTGAATCTAACAATGTTTGAAATAACTAAATATCTATTACGACATTCTACAAATGCCGTTATTCTTGAACTAAACCATTTTTGGAAGCTATAATCTACGATGGCACTTTATAAATGCTGTCGTTGCTATAATTTGACAATGTTTTGAAATGTTATAGATTTTAACACTGTTTGGGCTATATTTTAAAGTGTTAAATAATTTAACTTTTGAAATGGATTATCTGTGAAATTTTAGAAGTTTTGAATTTTTAAATTTGAATTTTTAAGGAATTTAAATTGAATTTGAATTTAAATAAAGTTTACTTGGTTATGTGTTAAACGGAATGAAATGTAATATAATAAATGAATTTTGAATGGAATTTTGGAATGTATTTTTGGTAATGATGTTTGAAATAATAAATGAATGACATATTTGATTTTTAAATGATATTTAACTTTGAATATTTGGATTTGAATTCAAATAATGTTTTGATTATGAAGTTTTGAAAGGATGTAATATTTTAATGATTTTGAAATGGTGTGGAAATGATTTGATCTTTATTTTAATAAAGAATGTGAATGTTGAATGATATTTGATTTTGCTTTATTTGATAAAGGAATATTTGAAGTTTATATTTGCATGAAAAGATATTTGGTTTAATTGTAATTTAAGTTTATTTTAATAATATTGGATTTATGAAATGAATATTTCAAAACTACATAATAATGAAATTAGATTTGAGATATGAATATATGGAATTATAAAGTTTAGTTTTGAAATGTGGGATATTAAGGTTTGGAAACATATTAAAATTGGATAGCTTATTTTGTAGATCAAATCTATATTTGAAATTTATAAGATTTGAAATGTTTTGTTAGAAAACTGAATTGAATTGAAATTTATGGTTTGATTTGAATTAAATTGGAAATTTGAAATTTTGAATTAAATTGGAAATAAATTTGTAAAATGTAAAGAATTAAATGAATGTTTCATGATTTCAAATGTATGATTTCATAATGTTATGATTTTCAAAGTGTAATGATTTCAAGTATTTTGGTTTCGAAAGAGTTATAACTTTGAAAGTATTATGATTTTTGGAAATGGATATAGGTTTGAGATGGAAATGATAAAGTATAAACTATTTTGATTTGAATATAGTTTGAAATAAAAATGATTTTGGTTTCGAAGTATAAACTATTTTGATTGAATAAATAGTTTTGAAATAAAAATGGTTTTGGTTTCGAGGCGTAAACTATTTTGAAAGGAATATAGTTTTGAAATGAAATGATTTGATCCTTTTGAAATATAAACTATTTTGAAATGACCACGGCGTTATAATAACGTTTGGTTGTTAAAGAGACCGGGATCGGAAGTTGTCATACCCTCTGCCAACTCCGAAAACCACTTTAACAACCGTGTACGCGGTGGAGATTCCAGAATGAAGTAGGATGGTGGCGACGTTCTTGAGGTATATTACGTGGACCCAACTCCCGTGAGTTGGCATAAGGTGGCTAAAACAGGAGCGATCTCGGGTCAAAGGAGGTAGCACCTCTGGTCGGACACATTCCTTCGATACTATACTCTTACTGGTGATTGATTAGATGGCCATCCTCCGATTTTGATTGGGAGTGTGTTCCGAGGTGGGCGTATGTGGCTGCTGCGTTACCACCAGCCCGTGTGCGTAATTGGTATATCTACCCTGGCATTGCCTTGTGTGCCGTGTCACTTACCATACCGAGCCTTTACTACGAGTTTGTTTTTCTCCCGTAGCCCGTGTGGTATCCTCTGACAGTCACCCGGAGTGGAGATGGCATGATATTGGATGGACTACTGGGACTATTATGTGTGAAGGGTGATATGGGTAGCCCGGAACGCTATTTAAAAGTAAGTTTATTTTATTGTAGACATTATTATAATAGCGAAATATTACTACATAGCAAATAGTTTAACGGATCCTTAAAGGATGGGTGGTCTCAGGCATCCTTTAAGTTACTTGTACCTTATTACAGTTCATTTGAGTTGGTTTACATTATATAAGTATATATTGTCCTGACTCGAGTGTTTGTATTTTTATTTACGCTCGGGTCAGCCTGAGTTATTCGCAGATTTGGATTCCACTTTCTGTAGATTGGAATCGCTGGAGATTATCTGCTTATCTAGTTTTATCTATTCCAGTTCTGTTGTTCTATTCAGCTTGTACTTGGTTATCATCTTAAGAGTTCTGTTGTACTTTATTTAGTTTGTTGTATTTTATTCAACTCTGATATATTTATATAGTGGCTTCATGAACTACTATTTCTTTTACTTCCGCTGCATTATTAAATACTCTGTGTCTGTGATCTGTGATTTTATTTACTGTATATTCTGAGATTTGCCAAATTTTATTTACAATGCGGTATTTTGAGCAATTCAAGTCCGACATGTGCGGATGCGAATGGTTGAAAATATCGGGTCGTTACAGTTGGTATCAGAGCTTTGGTAGCTCTAGGCAAAACTTGTGACGCCCCACCTCTATACCCACGCTAGCCAAGAACACTCCGGAGTAGTGCTGTCAACTAGCACGGAGAATAAGGCTGTTGAGGAGCGACCATCCATGTAATTGCTTATCACACGGTGGCTATAAATAATCTTCGGAAACAAACATAGAAATAATCATATCACAAATCAGTCACAGATATCCATATCACAAAGGCGGAAGAAGATATGAATATATAACTAACACATGAAAGTGTACATCAGAGTAGTGGTCAGTAAGATCCACGATAATACAAAAGAATAGCAACACGTGCTATACAAAAGAATACAACTATGAGTCTATATCTCAAGTGTATACAACAAAAACTGCTAATCTAAACAGTTAGCCAAAAGTCAGAGTGATGAATCCCTGGGAAGAAGTCAAGCAGAAGCACCTGTAACATCTCGGTCTGACCCGAGTATTATTTAAGAAAATAATAAACGGATCAGTCTAGCTATAAATATCAGATGACATGATATAACATAAAAGATATGGCATAAACATAAATATCCATAACGACATACCACTATAAGTATGTAAATAATGATCAACAGAAGATCAATCAATAAGAGATAATCAATATCACAAGAATCTTCTCAAAGATTCGAAGAGGGCATCATACCCTAAACTTGTACTCATAACAAGTCAATGACATAAATTCCAGAAATCAACACGAGAAATCCAGAAATCATAAAAAGGGAAAGAGGCCTATCACATGACGGTCCGAAGACCATGGGGAGCTACCCCACATGTGTGAGTGGAATCACACAGATTGAGGTCAAGACTAACCAAAAAGCAGAAAGGTATGTTTGAATGGAATCACACAAGTGGTGTCTAGTCTAACCTTGCAATGAAAGAGACATCGCGCAATTGCTAGTCTAATTCATAAAGCGATCATCAAGATCAACGAGAAGTGTCAATTACACTAAGCTAGTAAATATAGAAGTTTAGCTTCATGTCCCATAACCACTTGCTTAACTTAAATATTTACGAACAAACTGTAAATCTTCATTAATAAAATTGTCACAAGAGGTTCAATCGAACAAGTCCAAGAATTAACCGACGAAGTGAACGCAAGCGTTTCATACCACTTGTTTTACTAAGTCGTTTAATTAGATTTCTCATTCGAGTGAGGTAAAGGCTTGTATATACTAATAGATTGGAAAACGGTTTAAGAAAAGAGCTTTGTTATTAAAAATAGAGTTGAAATTGTTTGTTAAAAGAGTTTTGATATTTACTACTAGTATTGAAACCTTTGTATTATAAAGTGACAAAACACATAAGCAAGTGTAGAAACAATCAGTCACAAAGATCGCATACGGAGATGCGAATAAAATCCAAGGAAATCAGCTCAATGTTTTTCAGATAAGATCCCCTACGGAGGGGGGGTCCAGGGGGGGTGGCAACCCCCCAAGGTGGGGGTGCGGGGGCAACGCCACCGCTTACGGGGTTCGACCTAAGGTAAATGGTTCAACGACCTAACTCGAACGACTTATCTGGAGCTTAGGTCGGAGACGACCTACGAGATAAACCAGGCCGACTTAGTGGACGAGCGACCTAAGGTAAATGGTCCAACGACCTAACTCGAACGACTTATCTGGAGCTTAGGTCGGAGACGACCTACGAGATAAACCAGGCCGACTTAGTGGACGAGCGACCTAAGGTAAATGGTCCAACGACCTAACTCGAACGACTTATCTGGAGCTTAGGTCGGAGACGACCTACGAGATAAACCAGGGCGAGCGACTTAACGTTTGCCTAGAGATTATAGGTCGGAAACGACCTAAGACTTAAAGCTTAACTCGCGAGCGACCTACGGCTTAAGGCCAAACTCGTGAGCGACCTACGACTTAAGGCTTAACTCGCGAGCGACCTAACTCCGAAGTGCCAATACTTCCAGAATGACCTAAAGCCCTGCGACCTATGGTACTAACTCGCGAGCGACCTAACGACTTAACTCGTGAGCGACCTAATTCCGAAGTGCCAATTCTTCCAGAACGACCTAAAGTTAACTCGTGAACGACTCACGACCCATGGACGAACGACTTAACTCCGAACGACCTAAAAATGGCCAGAACGACCTAAGTGCAGAAAATTCACCAAAATGCTAAAAATTGGAGTTTTTCGCCAATCCAATCCAAACCAAATGCAAATGTGCATGCAAAAGTGATAGGGAATCATTCCCAACAGTCCAATATAGTTATAGACTAGATTTGTGAGACAAAAATCTCACCTTTGCACTAAAGTTTATGAAGATGAAGCTTGAAAGCAAGGAGAAGCAATCCAAAGCTTGAATCCAATATCTTCTACTTGAATTTGGAGTTGAATGTTGGATTTGCAATTGAATTTGTGCTTGGAGTTTTAATTTCCCATTCCCTCCACCATTAATGCCAAAGCTTGATTAGTTAGGAAATTTATGAAGAGTGAGGAGAAGAGGGTTGGAACTTGGGCTTAATAGGCTAAACTAACCCAAAGTCCAAAGCGGGAAAAGTTAGTGAAATTTCACTAACTCCAAACCTATTGATGTTTATACTTAAAAAGTTGTAAACGACATTTCGAACTCAATGGAAGTGGTCTCGAGTCCTAATTTGACCGTTTGCAAAAAGTAGCTTTTCGGACCAAAATCCGATTAACGAGTTAATATTTAAATAAAATATTTAAATACAAACTCGATAAATATGCGGGTTGTTACAAAACTCAACATATAGGGTAAATGAAATTGCAGAATCACTTCCATTCGAGTTTAAATCTCTTCCTTTTGACTCGATTCATTTGAATTTTTGGAACATTCCCTGCGGGTCCAAAATCCATTCGTGTCTCTCACTATTCATCTTCTTTAGATTTTGGAGTATCCCATAACTCCACTTCAAAAGGATCTTTATAATGAGTCGGCGGTCTCGCCAATCTCAAATTGATTTGTAAAAGGGAGAAACTCCTTTACAACAGCATCGATTCACCAAAGATTTTATATCCTCGGTTTAGATGCTAGTATCTCTTATAATTTCGAACTCTACATCTTGAGATCGAATGTCGATTTACCCAAGAAATCCACATCGATCTTATTCTTTAAGTCACGGTTGACCCGGTTAAGGTTGCCCGCGATTTATATAAATTCATCCATCTCCCTATTCAGTTATTTAATCATCTCATCTTTGTTTCCAACTTATCTTCAAATTATTCTTGAAGTGTAGTTGTAAACTAATATTCAAAATGTTTTATAGATTGTTTTGTTTGAGTTGTTGATGTTGATTTGGGTTTCTAATCGATTCGTCTGATCAACGCTATCGATAAGATTTCCAAAACACTTGAACATAGCAAACTGACACAATATGTTTTTAAAATTTAGTAATGAAATAAATTTTTGTGAAATAAATTTTGTACCTTTATTATATATCTTTATCTGGATTTTATTTGAATTGGTTGTTAAGAAATAATATTTGATTTTATATATCATTTTCTATTGTTTCATATATCTAATTGAACTATAAAACATGGTTATAAATTTATTTGGAAATTTAAAATGAATGTAAAACAAGAATTTGAGAATTTATTTTCCGATGGATTTCAAACTTGGTGTTTAAAGTTTTAAAGGATATATTATTTAAAGTATTTTGGAATAGAAATTTGTTTCCAAAGAATTTTAAAGTTTAAAACTAGTGCTCTTCTCTTTGTCGCTGGAAAATAACTTCGGTGATGACTACAGCATCACCGACATTCATTTTCGAGTTTCGAAGTAAAGTGACCATTCTGTAGTCTTGCTATAGTTTTGATTTGGGAAAATTTTGTTGATTTTAATTTCTAAAATAAGACTGGATTTATAACATATGCTGATATATGATTTGAATTTGAATGGATATATATATAGTGTATATGAGCATTTATTTATCTCTAAATAGTTTGGAATTTATCGGAAATTTAATTCCTAAATTTTATCTTCAAAGATAATTTCTAAGTATAATTTCAAGATTTGGATTAATATTCAAGCTTGAAATAATTTAATTAGAAAGTTTTATTTGTATAATACACAATTTCATTCCAATATAACTTACCTTAATTTTCAAAAGTTGAATATGTAATTGGATAATATACAATATAAAAAAAAAGATTTTATAAATAAAATTTGAGTGGTTATTATAAAGGTTATATACTTAAATTTAAGTTATAAAAGGATTAACAGAGGTAAATAAAGAAAAAGGGTAATGGAATAATTTACAATATAAAATGATGATAAAGGAACTAAGAATAAATTTAAGGCAGTTGCAATAAGTTTGAGTATAATAAAAGATTTTTTCAAATACATGATTTTAGGGATTTGTTAATTTCAGATAATTGGATGATAAGATAATGAAATTAGAGACGCTTAAGATTTATTTGACTATGTAAAATTAATTTTCGGTTTAAGTTGAAATTTTATGGTTTCAAATTTATTATCTTATTTTGTTTTTCAAACTATCTTTTGGTTGTCCTAATTTCCCTTATCTTGCTACAGAATTGGAGGTTATTGCTTATACCAGTCTGTTTAGAAATCTTTCTATAATCTTTAATAATCTTTGGTACTCATCATTGAATCTAAGCACTGCTTGCCATCTACAGACCGTCGGTTAAACGGGAAGGGTGAATCAGATTCTAAAAGACTTTTTTTCATGCTTGTGTTCTTGATTCTAGAGGATGTTGGAAAGATCATCTCCACATTGTTAAACTTACCTATAGCAACAGTTATCAGGTATAATTTTAATCTTCTTGTCTTAATACTATTTCATTCTATCTTCTTGGACCATTTTCTGATTATTGTAATTGTATATTTTAATTATTTTAATTTAAATTCCTAGTTTAAAAACTTTATTTTATTTATTAAAATGAATATATTTTGTTAATTGAAATATAAATGTTGATTTTGATGTGGATTAGAATTTCAAACATGCATAAATTGAATATTTCCAGAAAAAGTGAATTTTTGTCAAAATGGTCAAACTTTGACTTTTAAATTTAAAATTTGAAAGTTTGAAAATTTGAATTTTATATTTTATTATGAAAGTAAATAAAATTTTAAGAACACTGCTTTTTGTTTCATTGAAATCTGGTTTATAATGTGAAAGTTATGCCTTTTTAACTATTCTGTGAAATTTGCTGTATTTAACAAAATTGTTTATTTTAAATTAGATAAATAATCTTTTTAATTGTCATATCTTATTCTAAATTGTATTATATGCTATGTTACATATATTATTACCTTTTAAATATTTTTTAAGTGATGTTTGAATTTTCCCAAAGCTTATTGAATTTATTTTCTATTTTTTTAAAGCCTAGTTTCAATTTTTCTGTTATTTTCTTTATTTAAATTATATTTAATTAAAATTTATTTATTCATTTTATGTATGCATCTTGTTTTTATGTTTTGATCTTTATTTATAAATATTTTTCATGTACATACAATTTTTCCAAAGTTCATTTCATTTATTTTCAAATTTTCAAGCCTAATTTACATTTTCTTTGTTATTTTCTTAATTTAATTATATATAATTAATATTTATTTATTTATTTTTGTTTATTTACTATATTTTCGTATTTTATCTGTATTTATACATATTTTACATGTATTTAAAATTTAAAAAGAAATGGTGGAAATTTGAAAGGTTTGTGACTCTTTATTTGCTTAAGCCTCTTTGTATTCTCACCTTTTCATTATCAACCAGTACCTTTTCATTTTTGCTGCCTTAACTCCATTGCTTCAGCCGTATCTTTTTCCTCATCATTTTCACGAAAATTTAAGCTTCTCAACTCCAAAAAGATCGGCCATCAACCTGAGAAAAAGTTTTGGTAAAATTTCTATTTCTTTTTTCATGTTTTCCTTCTTGTTTCTTATGTTATTTGCATTGCTTTCTTCACCTTCTAGGCTTGGCACCTCTCCACTCCATCAGCTCCACCATCATCTCCTCCATCTACAGCAGCCATTAGCCCCTCATTTGACCAAAAATTCAGGCCATGACCCTTCACATGAAGCATCACCACAAAAACATTGCAAAGCTTTGCCAAACTTCACCAAAACAATGCTAGCCAAGCCTATACTCCACTATTACCTTCATAGTTGCCTTTGGCCACTCCTTAGCCACCACCACCATCATCTACATCACTTTTGGCTGCCACATGACCACTGACCAGATCTGAAACCCCCTATGGCAGAGCTCCAATTGACCTAAGCCGAGCCAAAAAGTTGAACAACTTGCCTCTTTTGCATTGTCTTTGGTATGCTTCATGTTAGCACCACTACACCTTCATCTCCACTTGTTGTGATGCCATACCTGACCCAAACCTGACCTATATGATGCCAATCCTGAGCTTAACACATCATTGGCTAAGCTCATGATCCACCTTGGTCGAGCATTCGAGTGGTAAAGACAAGATCTTGTCTTTATTGCCTTGTATTTCAACTTTTTCTAAATAATTTTGTGTTGAATATTCATATGTTATATTGTCTTGTTTTGGGTTGTTTACAAGAGGACATATTGGCTCTCTCCACTCATTTTAATCACTAGTCGTGCTGTATCGTGCTTGTCGTGCCTTTGGAATCGTTTGTGTGTCCTAGTGGTCTTCTGCTTGAAAAGGTGAGTCTTTCTCACTCTGACATTTATACTTATGAAAAGTGAATTGATGACAAGTGTTTAGTAATATAAAATGTTTATGCAAGTTAGCGATGATCATATGATATGCTATGACATGTTATTACCATGTTAAAACTGTTAATTTTCACCTAGCATCTGATATATGACATTATATTGTGACATTGACATTGTTTATATTGTTTACGCATATATTCACACTGCAAGTTCCCTGTTAGAATAGAATCACTATGGGTTGAAATGATACATACCCGAACGGACTTTAGATTAGGGAAAAATCGTTATGGGCTGAAATGATAGGCCTGAGCGATTTTTATTGTATTTTATTCGACTTGGGATTGCGGGTTTGAAATGATAGAACCCGGGTTTTCTTTGTAAACTGCGGATTGAAATGATATATATCCGTATCACTTGACCTAGGTTAGAAAATTATATACAGACCCCGTGGTATATTTTTAAATGATTTTTATTAAAATATGTATTTTTAAAAGTATGAAATTTTGATTTAAAAATATATATTTTATGGTTTTAAGAAAATTAAATATTAAGTCTTGAAATTGTAAATTTGATTACGTAAATGTGAAATAATTGAGATTTTAGACTTTAAATTTTATTTTAAGATGTAAATAAATAATGGAAATTAAATTTAAAGTTTTAAAATTATGTTTGAAGTAAAATTTTAAGTTTTATTTAATTTATATGTTAATAAACAGTGAATTTTGACTTAATAAATGAATGGAGTTTTTAAATTGAATATTTGATCTAAAAATTTTGTTGTGTTAAATCATATGTTGAAATGATTTTAAATGTGAAATTTTAAAGTCTAGAAATATGACTTTAAGGTTATAATAAAAATTTGGAGTTTTATTATTATTTTCGAAAAGCTAAAATGAAATCTGGAATTTTATAGCATTTTCAAAATGTTGTAGTCTTTTGACAGCATTTTTAAATGCTATTGTTTTGAATCTAACAATGTTTGAAATAACTAAATATCTATTACGACATTCTACAAATGCCGTTATTCTTGAACTAAACCATTTTTGGAAGCTATAATCTACGATGGCACTTTATAAATGCTGTCGTTGCTATAATTTGACAATGTTTTGAAATGTTATAGATTTTAACACTGTTTGGGCTATATTTTAAAGTGTTAAATAATTTAACTTTTGAAATGGATTATCTGTGAAATTTTAGAAGTTTTGAATTTTTAAATTTGAATTTTTAAGGAATTTAAATTGAATTTGAATTTAAATAAAGTTTACTTGGTTATGTGTTAAACGGAATGAAATGTAATATAATAAATGAATTTTGAATGGAATTTTGGAATGTATTTTTGGTAATGATGTTTGAAATAATAAATGAATGACATATTTGATTTTTAAATGATATTTAACTTTGAATATTTGGATTTGAATTCAAATAATGTTTTGATTATGAAGTTTTGAAAGGATGTAATATTTTAATGATTTTGAAATGGTGTGGAAATGATTTGATCTTTATTTTAATAAAGAATGTGAATGTTGAATGATATTTGATTTTGCTTTATTTGATAAAGGAATATTTGAAGTTTATATTTGCATGAAAAGATATTTGGTTTAATTGTAATTTAAGTTTATTTTAATAATATTGGATTTATGAAATGAATATTTCAAAACTACATAATAATGAAATTAGATTTGAGATATGAATATATGGAATTATAAAGTTTAGTTTTGAAATGTGGGATATTAAGGTTTGGAAACATATTAAAATTGGATAGCTTATTTTGTAGATCAAATCTATATTTGAAATTTATAAGATTTGAAATGTTTTGTTAGAAAACTGAATTGAATTGAAATTGATGGTTTGATTTGAATTAAATTGGAAATTTGAAATTTTGAATTAAATTGGAAATAAATTTGTAAAATGTAAAGAATTAAATGAATGTTTCATGATTTCAAATGTATGATTTCAGAATGTTATGATTTTCAAAGTGTAATGATTTCAAGTATTTTGGTTTCGAAAGAGTTATAACTTTGAAAGTATTATGATTTTTGGAAGTGGATATAGGTTTGAGATGGAAATGATAAAGTATAAACTATTTTGATTTGAATATAGTTTGAAATAAAAATGATTTTGGTTTCGAAGTATAAACTATTTTGATTGAATAAATAGTTTTGAAATAAAAATGGTTTTGGTTTCGAGGCGTAAACTATTTTGAAAGGAATATAGTTTTGAAATGAAATGATTTGATCCTTTTGAAATATAAACTATTTTGAAATGACCACGGCGTTATAATAACGTTTGGTTGTTAAAGAGACCGGGATCGGAAGTTGTCATACTCTCTGCCAACTCCGAAAACCACTTTAACAACCGTGTACGCGGTGGAGATTCCAGAATGAAGTAGGATGGTGGCGACGTTCTTGAGGTATATTACGTGGACCCAACTCGCGTGAGTTGGCATAAGGTGGCTAAAACAGGAGCGATCTCGGGCCAAAGGAGGTAGCACCTCTGGTCGGACACATTCCTTCGATACTATACTCTTACTGGTGATTGATTAGATGGCCATCCTCCGATTTTGATTAGGAGTGTGTTCCGAGGTGGGCGTATGTGGCTGCTGCGTTACCACCAGCCCGTGTACGTAATTGGTATATCTACCCTGGCATTGCCTTGTGTGCCGTGTCACCTACCATACCGAGCCTTTACTACGAGTTTGTTTTTCTCCCGTAGCCCGTGAGGTATCCTCTGACAGTCACCCGGAGTGGAGATGGCATGATATTGGACGGATTACTGGGACTATTATGTGTGAACGGTGATATGGGTAGCCCGGAACGCTATTTGTAACGACCCGTTAAATTAATAATATTAAATGAATTGAATTAATATAATTTCTAATCTAATTGAGAATAAATGTAGAAATTTGGTATAGTAGTTGTAATTTAGTGTAACAATAAAATTTTATGACAATAGATTTGGATAATGTAGATTGTCACAATTTGATTTAAAGTTAAATATAACAAACTGATATAAGGCTTGAATTAGTGAATATCAATAAAAAGATTAAGTAGAATGGGATTCATTTAATATAAAATAAATAGTGGAAGACTTACATTGGATTGTAAAATGGATAGTAACTAAATAAAAGGTGACCGCTGAATAAATCAATGCAATAAGTGTTGATAAGGAAATTTAATGAATGTTGTCAATAATAAATGGACTTAAGATAGTAATAAAATTTGTTTTGCCTATGTAAATTTTATGTATTGATAAGCCATAATTAAATTCGAAATTTGGTAGTAAATAGGGGATAAGTTGACTAAGGAAATTAGTAATTTAATAAATGAATGCATAGTAAGTAAGTGGAAATGTATGCATAAAAATATTTTCATATATGGGATAATTACAAAAGTTTACCCATTTATCTAATGTATATAATTGAATCTAAATTTAGGGCAACATTTTGTTATTGATGGTATAAGTGAATTTGAATAAAAGGGTAAAAATTATGTAGATTTAACATGTATTGAGTATATAGCTAAGAAGGGCATTCGATGTAAATGAATCTAAATTAATGTGTCTAGTCAATAAAGGAGAACTTTAAGGTAATATTTGAGTGTAGACTTTTGAAATAGATTTGACAACAATAATTATTGTTCGTTACCTATCTTATTTGTTGTTAAGTTTATTTCGAAATCAAATCCCAAATGTATTCACTAAATTTTTGCAGTTGCGTAGTTTTGGTTTGTAATTGCAGTAGTTAGTTCTATAAGGTGAGGTCTATACTAATTTTATTTTAATTGGACCATTGGTTGATATAGACTTTAGAAAGCGAGATTTATAATTTTTAATTTGAGTATTAAATTCAACAAATGGTATTTATTATTACAAATAAAATGGAATTAAACGTAAAATATTAATTAAAATGGAATTTGTAAACATTATAGTGAAATCTTGAACTAATGTTAGTAACATCTTTATTTTAGGTAAAAGTTTAGAATATAAAGGTAAAAAAAAAAAAAAAAAATCTAAAGTATGGGTTTGGAGGATTTAATTTATAAAATTCTTAAATATAAGAAAGTGTAGAAATTAACATTTCAATTAATGTACTTGTCAACTTTAATTCACATCTAAACTTGTTAGGTCATTTAAATTGATTATGAATTTTTTTGGCGATAAAATTTAGTCAATTATAGAGTTTTAAAATAAAATTGGATTTTTATAATTTATTTAATTTATTTAATGAATATTAAAAATAGCCATTTTGGCCACGGACTCGGATTTCGACAAAACCAGTTTCATCGGATCCGTATTCGGTGAATTATTATAGGGTTTCAAGTTTCGTATCGATCGGGCCTGTCCTTTGATCGTACGGACGCGAAACGCCTTGAAATCAATTTAATTAAAATCAATTTGAAATCAATTTGTAAATTTTGTTTTCATCATAACTTCTTCATACGATCGAATTTGGACGTGAAACTTTTTCCATCGCGTTCAGAATATTTTAAAATACCTATCTGGATATATAGATATAACCAATTCGACTCCGGAGGCATAGCGGGCTTTTTGGGCCTTAGTTTGTTCCGTACGTTCATCTATCTAGCTTATCTACTCTAACCCAACCCTACCTATATATATACAGTTATAAACCCTAGCTCTATCCTATTGTCATTTGCTGTATATTCATTTCTTCATCTCCTTCTCCTCCTCAAATGGTTGCAAAACCTAGATCTACTTCAATCCAAATTTCAATGAAAATTCAAACTCTCAAGAAAAATTCCACAAAAATATATGTTAATGTTCTCGAAACACGTAATCTCATGGTGTAATTCGTTTTTCGAATGGAGTCATCGTTTGCTCAGAATAAATTCAAACAGTTCGTGGCCATTCATCAGCGCCGTAACAAACTTCGTCAGATCGTCAAACGGTTTCTGGGTATTGTAGAGTGGACGATGGGGATCGCATCCATATGGGTATTGAGGCGAGTTGATGGTTGGATCATCGCAGAATTTCAGTTAGGGTTTCGAAACCCTTATGTATGAGCGGCGGCCGGTGGTTGTTCTCGTGCGTGATGACTGGGCTAACCGAGGGGGGGGGGGGCTCGGGATGGCGTAGGGTGGCGTGTGGCGCGCGCGGTAGGTGGCCAGAGGGAGTGGCGTTCGTCCTAGGCGCGGTCAAAGGCTGTAGCGCGTGCATCTGATATGGGTTGCGTTCGATCTCTTCTTCCTGTAGCGTGCGATCCCTGTTCAAAGTGATGATAACGTGGCTTTTATTTGTGTGTTAAAATGGTTAGTATGTTTTACATTATAAATTAAGTTTTCAAATCGATTTACGGGGATAATTTTTGCATACGAATTGCGTTTCACTCGAGATTTCTTTTGTTAGGATCGTAATTTAATTCCGGACTTGATGACGCTGGTTTGGACGAATTCCGAGACGGGCGAATTTTTGGGTTTAAATCGAATTTAAATTCGATTTAAATTCAAAAGGTGAGTGTTTTAACCCACTCACAACTACTAGAAGCTTTTATGTTTGTTTAAATTAATTTTAGAAATGAATAGAAATTTATTTATGAGTATTTGGCATGTTTATTTTATTCATATTTGTTGAATTGCATTTATTTAATTTAAGTGTTAATTTAATTAATTTATTGCGTATAAATTTACAGCTAAAATTTATTTGTTTGTATATGAACTGCTAGTTAACAGTTATATAATTTATTACTGAATATAGACTGTAGATTAATAGCTGTTAAATTTGATTTGAATAAAATTGCCAGTATTACCTGTTATGTAGTACCAAAAATAATATTGTTATTGATTGATATTGATTGATGATTGCGATTTGGATGATGGATGATGTTGATGAATGGATGTTTATTGTATATCATTAAATTGCAAATTATCATGCATATTTCATTTCATTCGGGATTGTGGTTTGAAATGATATATAACCGCAAAATTTTATATCTTTTAAATTGCGGATTGAAATGATAAATATCTGTATCACTTGACCATAGGATAGAAAATTATATACAGGCACCGCGGTATATATATAACTATTTAAATGTGATTTCTATAGTTTGGATGGAATACGGTTTATAATAATCTTAAATTTTATATTGTATAAATATTTTTCTTGCACATATATATATACATATGAAGTTGAAAATTTTGAAATTAAAAGGTGTATAAAAATCTTTATTAAAAATGGAAGAAAATTAAGAAAATGGAGTTTAATAATTTATATCATATGTTTAAATGTTAAGTTTGGAAATTTTAAATATGATATTTATAATTGGATTTTTCCCAAAATAAATTGAAATGAATATTCTAGTATAATTTGAATTGGGAAAAATATATATATTTTATTACTAGAAATTGAAGTCTTATTATTTATGGATTTTATATGAATATTCAAGACTAATTAATAGAACAATTGATTTGTTGAAAGCATAAAATCCAACTTTAGTTTGAAATATTGATACTCAAAATGGATATACGTATATATAAATAAATTGAAGTGGTTTTGTAACTTGAGAGAGATAATATAAATTTTGGTTTAGACTTTAATAAAGAAATGTATTTGTAAAGCCAAGAGAACTATTTTCTTTACAAAGTAACATTTAAGTTAAACCATTTAATTCATATACCGTTGAATGTCCAAACCATTCAAGTTTTAAAAGTATGGTTTCAAATCATGAATTCCGAAATATTATGTTTTGGAAGTATAATTCAAATGTTTGGTTTCAAGATATTTTAAATTTTAAACCCGTATGATTTTGGAAAGAATAACATTTGAGATAAAATGATATCATATGGTTTTGAGTTTTAAATTGATATCGTATTCATAGTTTTGAAATGGAAATGTTTATTCTGGTTTTAAAGTATAAACTATTTTTTTTTTTAAAATGACCGCGGTGTTATAATAACGATGGGTTGGCAAAGAGACCGGGATCGGATATGGACATACTCTCTGTCGATACCGAAAACCACTTTGACTAACCGTGTACGCGGTGGAGATTCCAGAATGAAGTAGGTTGGTGGCGACGATTTCTGTAAGGTAAATACGTGGACCCGACTCCCGTGAGTTGGCATAAGGTGGCTAAAACAGCAGCGATCGACGGGTTAATGAGGTCATTCCTCTGATCGGACACTCCTCTTCGATATTATACTTTGACTTTGGATTGATTCAGTGGCCACTTCTATTTTTGATTTTGGGGGAGTTTGTTCGAGGTGGGCGGTAGCTGCGGCTACGCGTTTCCATCGTGCCGGAAGCGTAATTGGTATATCTACCCTGGCATTGCCTAGTTGTGCCGTGTCACCTACCATACCGAGCCTTGTACGAGTTTGGATTTCTCCCGTAGCCCGTGTGGTATCCTCTGGTGGCTTCTCGATCAGGAGGGACTATGATATTGGATGGACTACTGGGACTATTACGTGTTAAGGGGAATATTGGGTCACTCCTTAACGCTATTAAAAAGTAAGTTTATTTTATAAATAGACACTATTATAATAGCGCAATATACTACATAGTAAATAGTTTAACGGATCCTTAGGAGATGTAAATCCCGAACATCTCTTGAGTTACTGTACTCATATTTATTTCTGTTAATTTAACTCACATAAGATCTTTTTGTCTGACTCGAGTGTTTTTGTCTTTTCAAATTCGCTCGGGTCAGTCCGAGCGTTTCAGGATCGAAGATTTTAGCTTCGGAGGACGAAGATGAAGAATCCGTATTATATTATTTATAGTATTGCACCACACTCTAAATTTCTGCTGCATTGATTGTATTGGTATGTGTAACTCTGATATTCATTGTATAAGTAAAATAAATATTTTGTAAACAGTTATCATGAACTGTATATTGATTATTATATCTTATCCTTCCGTTGTGAGATTCTATTTTGCTTTATTTCTTCTCTGTTTTCTTATTTACAATCCGCCCTTGCGTATGCTTTGAATTGGCACGTGTGTCGGTTTAAAGTGTGCGAAAAGGCGGGATGTTACAGTTGGTGTCAGAGCTTTGGTTTAGCGATAAACTTTGGCTCTGTGGGGTTTGACTCTTTATTAATAGGGTAGTAATACCCTATGGGAGTCGCTGAGTGTATATATATGAGAGAGCGTACTTGTTAGTGTTAATAAAAGGATTTTGATATTGTGTTGACCTGTTCCGCTTTGTATTTATAAATTCTGGTTGATGCATGGGACGCTATGTCATCAATAAGGATTTCTAAACACTTAATAGGACAGACCGACATAATATCCGTTTTAATATAGGTGAATGAAATAATTTTGCCTATTATATTTTCTATATATAAAATAAAGTTTTAAATGATATTATGTATATATTTGGTTGCTATAGATTGGGTGTTAGGAAATAAAAATATTTATAATAATTGAAGTTAAGTTGAAATTATAATAAATCAAATTGGAGATTTTAGAACTTAAGTCCGGGATTTTAAAAATTTGCTTTCAAAGGATTTATGAAATATAATGCTTTGGTTTATAAGTATTTTCTTCTATAAATATTTAGTATAATTCGGAAGAATTGTTTTAAAGAAGATTTTGGAGAAAATAAATTTTGTACTTTTCTCTCTGTCGCTGGAAAATAATTTCGGTGATGACGGCCGCATCATCGACTTTCATTTTCGAGTTTCGAAGGGGAAAGGCCCCTGTAGTAAATTCTACTACAGATTATTTTGAAATTATCTAAAATTTTAATTGTTTTAAAATATAATTGAGATATAGAAGTTGTAGGAAACTAATTATCCATTATTCTAAAATAAAATTGAAATTTGACCCGGTATTTAATTCTAAAATTTTCCACTAATTAATGGTTTAAATTATTTTTAGTGAAATAAAAAGTAAGTAATAAATGAATTGAAACCTCTAAATTTAGGTAAGTGACTAAATTTCTAAGCTATAAAAGGTAGTTAAAATTTTAACTTGTAAGGGAAAATTAAGGATTTATTGAACATTAAATTTAATTAAAGGATGAGATTAAACATGTATAAGTTCAATTGCATCTTCTTTAACATAAATAACTTACCAAATATAAAAAGTTGAAATGCTAAATAAGAGATTGGAATAGAATATTATACAAGTAGAAATTTTGGAAATAATGAAGTATTCAATGAATTGCTGTTATCAATAAGAAGTTAATGTTATAAACATAAGTTATAAATTGAATTTTTCCATAAATAAAGGTAAGTATTATGAACAAGTGATTTAAACTTAAGTAAATAAATGAAATTCTTTAATAAATAAGGATTGATGCGTAGGGTTATTAACTTAAGTATGATTGAAACACTACTACTTTAATATAATAAAAGTAGGTAATATAAATAAATGACTGTAAACCCTAGGTAATAAATTAATAAAATCCTTTATTTATAAGAATGGAGGTTTTAAGGTTATTAATTTAAGTGTCAGTAGAGGGTTACTGTAATTAAATAGAAAGTGGGTAATTAAAGTGTTACTACTATTAAATATAATAGAAACTTCAACATTAAATAAATGAATGAAATTAAAGGTAGGTTGAAATTGTAAGTTATAAAACAAATATATATTAATTAAAGGAATGGAGAAGAAACTTGTAAATTTTCACTTACACTCTTAAAACATACATAACTTACCATATAATAAAAGTTGCAATGTTAGTAAGAAAATGTAAGGGGAAATCTTAAAAGTGAAGCTTGAGGTAATTAAGGTATTAAATAAATTTGCTGTTATTAATGAGAATTAATTATATAAACTTAGGTTAAATTGGAAATTTTACTATATAAGAAAGGTAAGTAGTATAAATAGATGATATAAACTTTAGTCAATAAATTGGAATACAAATATAGTGAATTTTGTAATAAATGGAAAATGAAAATCGTAAGAAATAAAGAAATCCCTCCATAAATGAAAGAAAGAAAATCAAACCACTGAAGCATGAAATAAAAGTATAATAAGTTAAATTGGTTGTTGGTTTGAATTGTTATTGTTTGATTTATGTTTGTTGGGTAAGGAATTTGAAATTGTTGGATGAATAAATAATCTATCTTTGTTCCATCTAAGACTGTTGAGTAAAGGATGCACTTGATAGTTAATTTCATCTCATACAAATTTCAAGTTTTGAACCCAAACAACTATTTGTTTGATGGATTAAATGGTTGCTTTACTTTGTGTATGTATGCTGTTTGTAAGGTTGATGGTTGTTGTATTGATTGGTTGATTAATAGTTGAAACCACTTAAACATTTCACTTTAATATAAATATTTAACCTTTTTAGATTATATAAGTGAAATGCAGGTTATGGAAGCAACTACTACTGCTTTTGGTTCCATAATAAATAGCGTATTGCCCGACAAATAGGTACGTTTTCGGATTACGTTTTATAGCGCTATTTATATTTTTTCCCGTGTTGGGATATAATATTTGGATAATATATGTATATATTTGTTATATTTTGATATTTTATTTTCTCCCGAGCCTCTCCGTACAAAGGAGACTCTTCCAAAATTTTCCGTAAATTTTAGACTTAGAATTTTGTTGAAAATATTTTTCCAAACTTTAATGATTTAAGTATAAAAAGGTTGTAATGATTATAAACGGGTATATTTCATTTAAGGAAATTAATCCAGTAAATTATTGTTTATAAGTTAATATTTGAAATAAGATGTACTGTTTATTCTTCCTTCTCCCTTCTTTTTCCTTTTCGGGGACGAAAAGTTTTGAGTGGGGGAGATTGTAACGACCCGTTAAATTAATAATATTAAATGAATTGAATTAATATAATTTCTAATCTAATTGAGAATAAATGTAGAAATTTGGTATAGTAGTTGTAATTTAGTGTAACAATAAAATTTTATGACAATAGATTTGGATAATGTAGATTGTCACAATTTGATTTAAAGTTAAATATAAGAAACTGATATAAGGGTTGAATTAGTGAATATCAATAAAAAGATTAAGTAGAATGGGATTCATTTAATATAAAATAAATAGTGGAAGACTTACATTGGATTGTAAAATGGATAGTAACTAAATAAAAGGTGACCGCTGAATAAATCAATGCAATAAGTGTTGATAAGGAAATTTAATGAATGTTGTCAATAATAAATGGACTTAAGATAGTAATAAAATTTGTTTTGCCTATGTAAATTTTATGTATTGATAAGCCATAATTAAATTCGAAATTTGGTAGTAAATAGGGGATAAGTTGACTAAGGAAATTAGTAATTTAATAAATGAATGCATAGTAAGTAAGTGGAAATGTATGCATAAAAATATTTTCATATATGGGATAATTACAAAAGTTTACCCATTTGTCTAATGTATATAATTGAATCTAAATTTAGGGCAACATTTTGTTATTGATGGTATAAGTGAATTTGAATAAAAGGGTAAAAATTATGTAGATTTAACATGTATTGAGTATATAGCTAAGAAGGGCATTCGATGTAAATGAATCTAAATTAATGTGTCTAGTCAATAAAGGAGAACTTTAAGGTAATATTTGAGTGTAGACTTTTGAAATAGATTTGACAACAATAATTATTGTTCGTTACCTATCTTATTTGTTGTTAAGTTTATTTCGAAATCAAATCCCAAATGTATTCACTAAATTTTTGCAGTTGCGTAGTTTTGGTTTGTAATTGCAGTAGTTAGTTCTATAAGGTGAGGTCTATACTAATTTTATTTTAATTGGACCATTGGTTGATATAGACTTTAGAAAGCAAGATTTATAATTTTTAATTTGAGTATTAAATTCAACAAATGGTATTTATTATTACAAATAAAATGGAATTAAACGTAAAATATTAATTAAAATGGAATTTGTAAACATTATAGTGAAATCTTGAACTAATGTTAGTAGCATCTTTATTTTAGGTAAAAGTTTAGAATATAAAGGTAAAAAAAAAACAAAAAAAAAATCTAAAGTATGGGTTTTGAGGATTTAATTTATAAAATTCTTAAATATAAGAAAGTGTAGAAATTAACATTTCAATTAATGTACTTGTCAACATTAATTCACAGCTAAACTTGTTAGGTCATTTAAATTGATTATGAATTTTTTTGGCAATAAAATTTAGTCAATTATAGAGTTTTAATATAAAATTGGATTTTTATAATTTATTTAATTTATTTAATGAATATTAAAAATAGCCATTTTGGCCACGGACTCGGATTTCGACAAAACCAGTTTCATCGGATCCGTATTCGGTGAATTATTATAGGGTTTCAAGTTTCGTATCGATCGGGCCTGTCGTTTGATCGTACGGACGCGAAACGCCTTGAAATCGATTTAATTAAAATCAATTTGAAATCAATTTGTAAATTTTGTTTTCAGCATAACTTCTTCATACGATCGAATTTGGACGTGAAACTTTTTCCATCGCGTTCAGAATATTTTAAAATACCTATCTGGATATATAGATATAACCAATTCGACTCCGGAGGCATAGCGGGCTTTTTGGGCCTTAGTTTGTTCCGTACGTTCATCTATCTAGCCTATCTACTCTAACCCAACCTACTTATATATATACAGTTATAAACCCTAGCTCCATCCTATTGTCATTTGCTGTATATTCATTTCTTCATCTCCTTCTTCTCCTCAAATGGTTGCAAAACCTAGATCTACTTCAATCCAAATTTCAATGAAAATTCAAACTCTCAAGAAAAATTCCACAAAAATATATGTTAATGTTCTTGAAACACGTAATCTCATGGTGTAATTCGTTTTTCGAATGGAGTCATCGTTTGCTCAGAATAAATTCAAACAGTTCGTGGCCATTCATCAGCGCCGTAACAAACTTCGTCAGATCGTCAAACGGTTTTTGGGTATTGTAGAGTGGACGATGGGGATCGCATCCATGTGGGTATTGAGGCGAGTTGATGGTTGGATCGTCGCAGAATTTCAGTTAGGGTTTCGAAACCCTTATGTATGAGCGGCGGCCGGTGGTTGTTCTCGTGCGTGATGACTGGGCTAACCGAGGGGGGGGGGCTCGGGATGGCGTAGGGTGGCGTGTGGCGCGCGCGGCAGGTGGCCAGAGGGAGTGGCGTTCGTCCTAGGCGCGGTCAAAGGCTGTAGCGCGTGCATCTGATATGGGTTGCGTTCGATCTCTTCTTCCTGTAGCGTGCGATCCCTGTTCAAAGTGATGATAACGTGGCTTTTATTTGTGTGTTAAAATGGTTAGTATGTTTTACATTATAAATTAAGTTTTCAAATCGATTTACGGGGATAATTTTTGCATACGAATAGCGTTTCACTCGAGATTTCTTTTGTTAGGATCGTAATTTAATTCCGGACTTGATGACGCTGGTTTGGACGAATTCCGAGACGGGCGAATTTTTAGGTTTAAATCGAATTTAAATTCGATTTAAATTCAAAAGGTGAGTGTTTTAACCCACTCACAACTACTAGAAGCTTTTATGTTTGTTTAAATTAATTTTAGAAATGAATAGAAATTTATTTATGAGTATTTGGCATGTTTATTTTATTCATATCTGTTGAATTGCATTTATTTAATTTAACTGTTAATTTAATTAATTTATTGCGTATAAATTTACAGCTAAAATTTATTTGTTTGTATATGAACTGCCAGTTAACAGTTATATAATTTATTACTGAATATAGACTGTAGATTAATAGCTGTTAAATTTAATTTGAATAAAATTGCCAGTATTACCTGTTATGTAGTACCAAAAATAATATTGTTATTGATTGATATTGATTGATGATTGCGATTTGGATGATGGATGATGTTGATGAATGGATGTTTATTGTATATCATTAAATTGCAAATTATCACGCATATTTCATTTCATTCTGGATTGTGGTTTGAAATGATATATAACCGCAAAATTTTCTATCTTTTAAATTGCGGATTGAAATGATAAATATCCGTATCACTTGACCATAGGATAGAAAATTATATACAGGCACCGCGGTATATATATAACTATTTAAATGTGATTTCTATGGTTTGGATGGAATACGGTTTATAATAATCTTAAATTTTATATTGTATAAATATTTTTCTTCCATATATATATACATATGAAGTTGAAAATTTTGAAATTAAAAGGTGTATAAAAATCTTTATTAAAAATGGAAGAAAATTAAGAAAATGGAGTTTAATAATTTATATCATATGTTTAAATGTTAAGTTTGGAAATTTTAAATATGATATTTATAATTGGATTTTTCCCAAAATAAATTGAAATGAATATTCTAGTATAATTTGAATTTGGAAATATATATATATTTTATTACTAGAAATTGAAGTCTTATTATTTATGGATTTTATATGAATATTCAAGACTAATTAATAGAACAATTGATTTGTTGAAAGCATAAAATCCAACTTTAGTTTGAAATATTGATACTCAAAATGGATATACGTACATATAAATAAATTGAAGTGGTTTTGGAACTTGAGAGAGATAATATAAATTTTGGTTTAGACTTTAATAAAGAAATGTATTTGTAAAGCCATGAGAACTATTTTCTTTACAAAGTAACATTTAAGTTAAACCATTTAATTCATATACCGTTGAATGTCCAAACCATTCAAGTTTTAAAAGTATGGTTTCAAATCATGAATTTCGAAATATTATGTTTTGGAAGTATAATTCAAATGTTTGGTTTCAAGATATTTTAAATTTTAAACCCGTATGATTTTGGAAAGAATAACATTTGAGATAAAATGATATCATATGGTTTTGAGTTTTAAATTGATATCGTATTCATAGTTTTGAAATGGAAATGTTTATTCTGGTTTTAAAGTATAAACTATTTTTTTTTAAAATGACCGCGGTGTTATAATAACGATGGGTTGGTAAAGAGACCGGGATCGGATATGGACATACTCTCTGTCGATACCGAAAACCACTTTGACTAACCGTGTACGCGGTGGAGATTCCAGAATGAAGTAGGTTGGTGGCGACGATTTCTGTAAGGTAAATACGAGGACCCGACTCCCGTGAGTTGGCATAAGGTGGCTAAAACAGGAGCGATCGACGAGCTAATGAGGTCATTCCTCTGATCGGACACTCCTCTTCGATATTATACTTTGACTTTGGATTGATTCAGTGGCCACTTCTATTTTTGATTTTGGGGGAGTTTGTTCGAGGTGGGCGGTAGCTGCGGTTACGCGTTTCCATCGGCCCGGAAGCGTAATTGGTATATCTACCCTGGCATTGCCTAGTTGTGCCGTGTCACCTACCATACCGAGCCTTGTACGAGTTTGGATTTCTCCCGTAGCCCGTGTGGTATCCTCTGGTGGCTTCCCGATCAGGAGAGACTATGATATTGGATGGACTACTGGGACTATTACGTGTTAAGGGGAATATTGGGTCACTCCTTAACGCTATTAAAAAGTAAGTTTATTTTATAAATAGACACTATTATAATAGCGCAATATACTACATAGTAAATAGTTTAACGGATCCTTACGAGATGTAAATCCCGAACATCTCTTGAGTTACTGTACTCATATTTATTTCTGTTAATTTAACTCACATAAGATCTTTTAGTCTGACTCGAGTGTTTTTGTCTTTTCAAATTCGCTCGTGTCAGTCCGAGCGTTTCAGGATCGAAGATTTTAGCTTTGGAGGACGAAGACGAAGAATCCGTATTATATTATTTATAGTATTGCACCACACTCTAAATTTCCGCTGCATTGATTGTATTGGTATGTGTAACTCTGATATTCATTGTATAAGTAAAATAAATATTTTGTAAACAGTTATCATGAACTGTATATTGATTATTATATCTTATCCTTCCGCTGTGAGATTCTATTTTGCTTTATTTCTTCTCTGTTTTCTTATTTACAATCCGCCCTTGCGTATGCTTTGAATTGGCACGTGTGTCGGTTTAAAGTGTGCGAAAAGGCGGGATGTTACACTATTTAAAAGTAAGTTTATTTTACTGTAGACGTTATTATAATAGCGAAATATTACTACATAGTAAATAGTTTAACGGATCCTTAAATGATGGGCGGTCTCAGGCATCCTTTAAGTTACTTGTACCTTATTACAGTTCATTTGAGTTGGTTTACATTATATAAGTATATATTGTCCTGACTCGAGTGTTTGTATTTTTATTTACGCTCGGGTCAGCCTGAGTTATTCACAGATTTGGATTCCACTTTCTGGAGATTTGAATCGCTGGAGATTATATGCTTATCTAGTTTTATCTATTTCAGTTCTGTTGTTCTATTCAGCTTGTACTTGGTTATCATCTTAAGAGTTCTGTTGTACTTTATTTAGTCTGTTGTATTTTATTCAACTCTGATATATTTATATAGTGGCTTCATGAACTACTATTTCTTTTACTTCCGCTGCATTATTAAATACTCTGTGTCTGTGATCTGTGATTTTATTTACTGTATATTCTGAGATTTGCCAAATTTTATTTACAATGCGGTATTTTGAGCAATTCAAGTCCGACATGTGCGGATGCGAATGGTTGAAAATATCGGGTTGTTACAGCAGATAACTACATTTTTGAAGGTTCAAATTTCTGGAAATGTTATTGCTTCCACATTCAAAATAAAATGGATTTCACAATAGATCCATTCTAGTAAATTACAAATTTACAGAATAATTCCAAGTAAATTTCATAGTTTTAGAGATTTGATTTATAAAAATGTTCCAAAGTTTCAATATTCACGTTTTTTTGGAAACTTTCCAATGTTTCAAAATTTAATTTTGAAAACTTTCAAGTAAGGTAACGACGGTTTACTTCCCAAAATCATTTTTATGGTTCAAATAGTAAATCTAAACATACTACTTTTTCTCTGATGTAAATACTTGAAATTCATGGGTTTTACATCCTTATTCAGTGTGCAAATAATCAATATGATATTTAAATAATTACAATAAACTATAGGGTGATCAAAGATATATCAAATAAATGAACAAATATACATTCAATCACAATAGCATCCATCACAACATACAATCAACATTCAAATCAATCAATTCAACAAATCAACTAATTCAATAATATGTCATAGTAATTATTAGTCATCACATATTGGAATTCAGCTATTCAAATTAAATATTAATAAATATTCCAAACCAACAATCAAAAATTTATCACTATATGACCTGGTTTAACTTGCAATAAAATTTTAGTATTTCGTGAGTGAGTTTAAACACTCACCTTCTGGATTTTCCTTTCCTAGTCGGATTTGGATTCGCTACTACTTCCTCCTTTTGAGTTGTTTCCTTCTATCTTAATCTTTTTTTCAGAATGTTTTGGAAGAGATGGAGAAGTTGTTATAGATCTGGATTTAAAGAAAAAGATTTGGAAAAAAGAAGAATGTTTGAGAAAGAAAAAGAAAATTTAAAGAAGATGAAGAATTGAAAAAGAAAAGGAAGCTTTCAAAGAGAAGAAGATTTGAAGAAGAAGAAACAAAAAGACAAAGAATGAAGTAAAAAAAAAAGAGAAGAAGGAGATTTAAAGAAGAAAAAATGAAAACGAAAGGAGGAAGGTGAAGAGAGAAAAAAATGAGATGGAAGTTCTATTTGGAAAATGAAGCTATAGAAGATGAGATTAGAAAATGAAATATGACTAAAGGAATGAAGATGGAAACAAATGAAAAGCTAATAAGGTATATATAAACAAACTAGGAATTGAAATAAAGTAAAATATGAACAGCCTTAAAACGTAGTATTGAAAGATGTGAACTAAATGAATATGAGGTGATAGAAGAAATAAAATATGAAGAAATAAAATTATAGATTATTTAATAATAAGGAAATAAAGGTGGAGGGACAAAATGCACGTTTAGTTTTAAATGCTTTAGGCATTGATAATGCATAAGGAAAAGTATGTAGGAATGAGAAAATTTCCAAACCAAAGGAAAAAAATTTATAACCAAAATTGAGATTGAAAGAATTAAATATAGCCTAAAAGCTTAGGCTTAGGTATTAAACCAAAGGAGAAATGAACGGACCAAGTTTTAATAATGAGGTAACTATTTAAAACGTACATGCAATAAATAAAAAGAAATGAAGGGGCCACATACACATTTTGAAATTCAATTTCTTTCGAAACGTAACCAAATTAATTTCATTCACTCAAATAATACTCAATTTGTACACATACAAATTTTTATCTACGCACAATTAATAGAATTATACCTACCTTAAAATTGAGAACGTTCAATTCTTTTATTTCCATTAAAGCACCATTTCTGTTTAACACAAAATGTACGTTTCTTTTATTAAATCTATTAATTGCAATCAAAGTTTTCTTTCCTTTTAATCGAAATCTTTCCGTTACATTAATTGCAATTAATAACAAAGTTAAATTTCAAAATAGATAAACCAAAATGGACGAGAAATAGGATAATTGTTTCCTTAAGTCATTTAAACATGTTTATAAATTTGTTATTTTACACCACCGTAATAAATAACTTACTTAAATCATATTCCTATTCTTGAAATTAGTATGTATGCTAAAACAACGTTCAAATAAATGTATATTTCCTTTTTTTAACAAATCATTCTATTCTTTACTCTAATGAAATTAAATCTACATTCACAAATGATATATTTCAAGGCAAGGCTCGCGTGTAAATAAATAAAACTTACTGGAAGACCTAAAGAGGCATGTATTTAATGAAAGAAAGTAGTAATAAAATAAAATAAATGAAATCGACAGATTTTAATTTGAGAATGTAGTCCGTACATAGAAATCACAGATCAAATATACTAAAAAAACAATTCATTTTAACATATTTTATTAAACCTAATACCCTCAAATTTACACACATGTATGTATTTTTATTTAGTAAACAGTAAATAAAAATAAACACTACAATTAACATAATGAGGACCGCCACCCCACACATTAAAAGATGAACTGAGACCCCAAAGTCAATGTAACAACCCGGTATTTCGTACCGATTAATTATCGTCTCTGGACGATTACCTTTCCTAGCTAATTGCTGTTTTGAAATTTTTAAAACCAGTTTGAAACTCTTTTGAAAATTTAATAGTGGTCTGTGTCTCTTATTTTTTTTAATGGACTTTGAATTCTCGGCCCACGTTTTCAATTGTTGGCCGTGATAATTCGCTAAGTAAAAACCCTTTCCCCTTTCATTCATTTCTCTCATTCGAAAACCCTACCTCAAAACGAACGAGCGAAATAAATGGCGGCTCCAAAATCGTTCGTCCCTCTTCTCCAAAGCTAGGGCGCGTTCAGGGTCGAAGATGTTGGCTTCTTCAATTCAGTCGAATTCGACTTCGTGGTTCAGGGAGTCTCCGATCGATGGATCGGTTCTGCAGCTAGGGCTTAACTTCACGATTCTTCGAATTGCGACCGATTAAAGGTGAGTTTACTCACATCTAATTCGACTTAGTAATATGTTTTGCGTTCGATTTGGGTTTGTTGTTGATGCTTTCTCTGATTTTACATATTCGTGTATATTTGTGTTACTTGGTTAACTCGGCTTTGAATTTGGGCTGTTCAATATCTCGTGACCATCACGATTTCGATTTTTGTGACTTCAGTCACTTGATTTTGGGGACTTTTGTTTGGTGGACCATACTATGCTTAACTTGATTTTTAAATCAAAATAGATTTGGTTCGATTTTGGGCACTGACTTCGTTTCTCTGTTGCTCCCTTTTGTTGATGGTGCTTTGAGACTGTTGCATTTGCTTCTTTTTGGTTTGATTCGAGACTGCATCGAGTTAATTCTGTGCATCCATTTGTTGTTTGAATGTATCACTTGGCTTCGAGTTGCGGTTGCATTTGCTCCAGTAATTCATGTTGTTTAGTATTTTGCAAACTTGAAGTGTTTTAATTCCTACTGCATGTGGGTGTATGTAGTTTATAATGTTGAAATGCTATACTTCCTTGCTGCAATGCTTGGGTAATTATTTTTGCAAACATTGAAATGTTCAAGTTGTCATTATACTTGCTAGGATTCACCTATAGTTGAGTCGAGATGTAATACGGCATTTGGTCGTAAGTATGATAGTTGCGCTATCCAGTTTACAGTGCATACATGTTTTATCTTTATTCCTATCACTCCTTTGGTTTATGATTTCATTGTGGCCTTGACTCTGCATACATTCACTGATGTTGTCACTGCACTCCTGTTTTTCATGTAATTCACTGAATCGGGTCTCGAACATGGTTATTTCATTGGTTAGACTGCTGCACATGTGATCTTTGTTGCATATATGTGTCAGTTGTAAGGTTGGTTATGTTCCTTCCACTGTTGCCTGTAGGTAATTGTCCATCCATGCTGTAAGACCAGTAGCATGCTTTGTTCATGCATCTTGATGTTATTGTCCAGTTTCACTATGATATACCTGTCGTAAAATTTTTTTGCAATTCCAAGTTGCACCTCTCATTTATTTTGTCCCTGTGCATATCTTTATGTACATTAATTTGTGTACAATTGGGTGCCATATTTTTGGTGCTCTCACATTTATTCTGTTGTCTTCATGTATGTTGTCCAGTGCTTGTTAATCTGAGTTGTGTGGTTTTGTTTGCCTTGACCATGCCATGTATGTGATTCATTATGTACATATGAGAATGTACTTTTGTTTCAGGATCCACTCTTGCCTTTGTAACTCATGTTATATTCATGGAGTTAAAGCAGCTTCATGGTAGCTGCCTTGACCATCTGAAACAGTGGGTATTTGTTTCATGCAGTTTTTAGGGCGTGTCACTATGGTGCACTGTCCAGTTCATGTTGTCAGCATTGATTTGTGTCAATTAATTCAATTCCACTCGAGTCCGTGCCTTTATGCTCGAGTCTGATACTTGCATTTATCCAATTTTCGCAGTTTCATACGGCATGTCGCCATTCCGGCTGTCACAGTTCCATTTGGTTCAATTGAGTTGATTCATGATAGCAATGACTTGACCTTTGCATTTTGCTTGTTTTCGAATTACACTTGAGTTGAATCCGGTAATTTGAATTTGACCTTGTGCCCGTTTGTGTACATCATCACTGTAGTGGCAAGGCAGTGCACGCAAGCGTGAACTGCAGCCACACGGTATTGAGTTTTTGGGTACGACATCACTATAGTGGCAAGGCAGTGCACGCAAGCGTGAACTGCAGCCACACGGTATGGTTTTGTGATATTCTATTTTGTTTTGATTTATTAATCTTTTGCGTAGTTCATGTGCTGTAGTGGCGAGGCAGTACACGCGTGCGTGTACTGCAGCCCTACTCATCTTAATGTTTTAATTGATATTCCAATGGTTTGAACTGTTTTGTTTATTTCAATTCAATGTTCTGAATTGCATTCTGATTTGGTTTAATTACTATCGTCTATTCATTATTTAATTATTATTGCTTCTGTGCATTAATAACTGAGTTTGAATTAGACTGACCCGAGTATTATTTTCTTTTGAATTTAATACTCGGGTCAGACCGAGTATTTCAGGTTGTAGATATTCTGCTTTGGGTTGCTGCTAGATCTATGAAGTTCTTTCATATCTTTTGGAGTAGTCGTCGTTATTTGTAGTAATCTGTATGATTGTATAGGAAGATATGTATTCATGTATATCATATACGTTAATGTACTTGTATATGTAACTTCCTGAGTCGACTGTTGTAGTTGTATCATATGTACCGTGTGAATGTATTGTAACTGACATCAGTTATTATATATATATGAGACTTTCTGTTTCATCTGTGTTCCGCATTTATATTATCTGTGTTGTTATTTTATATTTACTGTTCTAAACTATTACGAACCATCGTAGTTCGTTTTATATTGGAATTGGGGTATGTCGATGGGAGAAAATAAATCAGAGATGAAAAATGAAAGAATATATATATTTATATCACTCCCATCGAGATAACCAATACTAGTGTAAGGCCAACTATTGATGGCCGCTCCTCAACAGCCTTATTCTCCGTGCTAGTTGACAGCACTACACCGTAGTGTTCTTGGCTAGCGTGGGTATAGAGGTGGGGCGTCACAGCTTGGTATCAGAGCCTGGGGTTTAGAGCAAATATAAAACATAACTTAGATAGTACATGTGTTACAACTATTTGTCGATGTTTTATTTCACATCTTTGTCTTAAGATCATCTTTGATTGTTAGGAATGAATTCCTAACGCTTATTCGTGAGCATTGCTGCTATTCTCTATCGCACTTGCTCACTTGAGTTTACACTTCTAAGTATCAGTGTATATATGCTCTACCAAGTTGCATATTGCTGCAACTAGTACCCACTTCGATTTGAACTCGCATTGTTTATTCGAACTGCTATATATACGCATTCTTATCTCTGATTCGTGTACTTAATGCAGTCTCCATACAATTGGGTTTTGGGTATCAATCTTTGAGACAAATTGCATTCCAATTGTCGACTCTGTCTGTTTATCCATGGTTTGTTGGTTTTCATGTGCCTCTCTCTGATAGTTTTAAAATTTCTTTGGTATAAAAGAAATTGTCTTGGTCTTTGCCTTGTCGATATCGACGTTGACTTGACTTTTACTTTTGCTAAAGTCATTCAAGCATTTATACTCGTTCTGCTTTGTTTTTCCAATTGTTGATCGGTTCTTCTTTTCCGGTTAGTTGTTATCACCTTTGTCGACTTTGATAACTTCTATTTCAGGAATTTTGGGTATTCCTACTTTGATGGATTTGGAATCGAATTCTTTGTATTTTATTCACGTCTTCGAATGTGAATCTTAGTGAATTGATTTGGTTTTCGAATTTAATCGATTCTTGATTATTTCCCGATTTGTTGCTATCATTTATTAGCAACTTTGATGACCTTTTCTTCGGGATTTTTGTGAACATACCTTTCGATGAATTCGGTATCGATTTCTTTGGATTCTATTCACGTCTTCGTATGTGAATTCTTGTGATTGATTGTTTCTACAATCATTTTTGTGATTTGTCACTTTAAAAATATAAAGGTTTCAATACTAGTAGTAAATATCAAAAACTCTTTTATCAAAATGTTTTCAACTCTATTTTCAATACCAAACTCGTTTTTGAAACTGTTTTCCAATCTATTAGTATATACAAATCTTTATTTCACTCGTATGAGAAATCTAATTAAACGGCTTAGTAAAACAAGTGGTATGAAACGCTTGCGTTTACTTCGTCGGTTAATTGTTGGACTTGTTCGATTGAACCTCTAGTGACAAATTTTATTAGTGAAGATTTACAGTTTGTTCGTAAATATTTAAGTTAAGTAAGTGGTTATGGGACATGATGCTAAACTTTTACATTTACTGACTTAGTGTAATTGACACTTCTCGTTGATCATGACGATCATTTTTACGGTTAGACTAGGCCTCATCGGTGTGATTTCGTCTCACACATATCTCTTGGGCTTTGAGGATTGTCTAGACACCACTTGTGTGATTTCATTCACACATACTTTTCTTTTGATTGTGAGGTTAGACTAGACACCACTTGTGTGATTCCACTCACACATACCTCTTTTGATTTTTTTGGTTAGTCTGGACCTCAATCTGTGTGATTTCGACTCACACATGTGGGGTAGCGCCCCACGGTCTTCGGGCCATTCGTGTGTCAAAATTAATGGCTTGCAACCATGAGATAGCGTCTCGTTATGCGTTGCACGTGTTGATGATTTTTCATGCTCGCGGGTAGGTGAGATTCCGTGCTCCCGTTCTCGCTTTGCGTTGCACGTGTTGATGATTTTTCATGCTCGCGTGTAGGTGAGATTCCGTGCTCCCGTTCTCGCTTTGCGTTGCACGTGTTGATGATTTTTCATGCTCGCGTGTAGGTGAGATTCCGTGCTCCCGTTCTCGCTTTGCGTTGCCCGTGTTGGTGATTTTCATGCTCACGTGTAGGTGAGATTCCGTGCTCCCGTTCTCGCTTTGCGTTGCACGTGTTGATGATTTTTCATGCTCGCGGGTAGGTGAGATTCCGTGCTCCCGTTCTCGCTTTGCGTTGCACGTGTTGATGATTTTTCATGCTCGCGTGTAGGTAAGATTCCGTGCTCCCGTTCTCGCTTTGCGTTGCCCGTGTTGGTGATTTTCATGCTCACGTGTAGGTGAGATTCTGTGCTCCCGTTCTCGCTTTGCATTGCACGTGTTGGTGAGTTTTCATGCTCGCATGTAGGTGAGTTTTCGTGCTCCCGTTCTCGTTATGCGTTACATGTGTTGATGAATTTTCATGCTCGCGTGTTGGTGAGTTTCCATACTCTCCTTTGAGTTTTCATACTCTGTTCGAGTTTTCATACTCCGTTCGAGTTTTCATACTCCGTTTGAGTTTTCATACTCTGTTCGAGTTTTCATACTCCGTTCGAGTTTTCATACTCTGTTCGAGTTTTCATACTCCGTTCGAGTTTTCATACTCCGTTCGAGTTTTCATACTCCTTTCGAGTTTTCATACTCCGTTCGAGTTTTCATACTCCGTTCGAGTTTTCATACTCCGTTTGAGTTTTCATACTCTGTTCGAGTTTTCATACTCCGTTTGAGTTTTCATACTCTGTTCGAGTTTTCATACTCTGTTCGAGTTTTCATACTCCGTTCGAGTTTTCATACTCCGTTCGAGTTTTCATACTCTGTTCGAGTTTTCATACTCCGTTTGAGTTTTCATACTCTGTTCGAGTTTTCATACTCCGTTTGAGTTTCCATACTCTGTTTGAGTTTTCATACTCCGTTTGAGTTTTCATACTCGGTTCGAGTTTTCATACTCCGTTTGAGTTTTCATACTCCGTTTGAGTTTTCATACTCCGTTTGAGTTTTCATACTCCGGTTCGAGTTTTCATACTCGCGTTCGAGTTTTCATACTCCGGTTCGAGTTTTCATACTCGCGTTCGAGTTCTCATACTCTTAGCTTGTGTTTTCTGGATTTCTTGTGAGGATTTCTAGAATTTGTGCTTCACCAATTTTCGTGATTTCTATTGATAAGTTTTATCAATTCTTGTGCATTGGTGAATTCGTGTGTTATTGACTTGTTATGAATACAAGTTTAGGGTATGATATCCCTTTCTATCTTTGAGAAGATTCTTGTGACCTTTTTGATGAACGAAAATTCATTGGTATTATATTTTGATGCCAATTATTTCGATGAAATTTTGACGTATGTCGAAGTTGCTACTGACATTGCTATTTTAATCACATATTTTAAAAATTTGTTATTCTTCAAAATATTTCAAAATATAAATCAAAATTGTTTTCAAAATCTTTACGATTTGCGCTTTCAAAAGAATGAGGAAGCGAATTAAACGTTTCAGAAAAAAATCGAGGACTATGACCCCTTTCTTTTACTAATTCGCTTAATTCCGGACTTGTCCGTTTGAGAACGTAAAATGTTATTTATTTAAAATACACAATTTAACACTTTCAAGGAAACGATGAAGTGAATTAAACGATTTAGTAAAACTCGTGGTTATGAGTCATGTGCGTTTGCTATTTCGGTTAATTTCGGACTCGTTAATTGAAAATTTTGTAATTTGAAATTTGATTACCGTTGTGGTAATTTCTGATTATCGTTTTGATAATTGGATGTTTATGATTTCTGATTTATCGTTTTTGATAATCAGATATTTATTGTTTCTGATTATCGCTTGTGATAGTCAGATATTTGAGATCTAATTATCGTTTGTGATAATTAGATATTTGTGATTTGATTATCAGTTGTGATAATTAAATAATCGTTGATTCGTGATTTCTGATTTATCGTTTTTGATAATCAGATATTTATTGTTTCTAATTATCGTTTGTGATAATTAGATATTTGTGGTTTAATTATCGTTTGTGATAATTAAACATTTGCGATTTGATATTTGATTATCGGTTGTGATAATTAAATATTCGTTGATTTATGATTTCTAATTATCGTTTGTGATAATTAGATATTTGTGGTTTAATTATCGTTTGTGATAATTAAACATTTGTGATTTGAGATTTGATTATCAATTGTGATAATTAAATATCTGTGATTTGAGATTGATTTTCGATGTTGAAAATCGAATAGATGTTGATTTGATTATCGTTTTTGATAATCGAATATTAGTGATTTGAGATTTCTGAATTATCTATTGATGATTAGAATTTTGTTGAGAATTTGGGAATTTCTTTTATGAAATTTAAAGATTACTCTTTCATGCTCTATATGGTGAACTTTCTATTTCTAATTTCTTCATTTTGTGATGATACGCTTTTATGGTTGTTACCTTTTGTTCATTTTTTCCTTATGATTGCGAGGACGCAATTTCTTTAAGGAGGGGAGTCTGTAACAACCCGGTATTTCGTACCGATTAATTATCGTCTCTGGACGATTACCTTTCCCAGCTAATTGCTGTTTTGAAATTTTTAAAACCAGTTTGAAACTCTTTTGAAAATTTAATAGTGGTCTGTGTTTCTTATTTTTTTTAATGGACTTTGAATTCTCGGCCCACGTTTTCAATTGTTGGCCGTGATAATTCGCTAAGTAAAAACCCTTTCCCCTTTCATTCATTTCTCTCATTCGAAAACCCTACCTCAAAACGAACGAGCGAAATAAATGGCGGCTCCAAAATCGTTCGTCCCTCTTCTCCAAAGCTAGGGCGCGTTCAGGGTCGAAGATGTTGGCTTCTTCAATTCAGTCGAATTCGACTTCGTGGTTCTGGGAGTCTCCGATCGATGGATCGGTTCTGCAGCTAGGGCTTAACTTCACGATTCTTCGAATTGCGACCGATTAAAGGTGAGTTTACTCACATCTAATTTGACTTAGTAATATGTTTTGCGTTCGATTTGGGTTTGTTGTTGATGCTTTCTCTGATTTTACATATTCGTGTATATTTGTGTTACTTGGTTAACTCGGCTTTGAATTTGGGCTGTTCAATATCTCGTGACCATCACGATTTCGATTTTTGTGACTTCAGTCACTTGATTTTGGGGACTTTTGTTTGGTGGACCATACTATGCTTAACTTGATTTTTAAATCAAAATAGATTTGGTTCGATTTTGGGCACTGACTTCGTTTCTCTGTTGCTCCCTTTTGTTGATGGTGCTTTGAGACTGTTGCATTTGCTTCTTTTTGGTTTGATTCGAGACTGCATCGAGTTAATTCTGTGCATCCATTTGTTGTTTGAATGTATCACTTGGCTTCGAGTTGCGGTTGCATTTTCTCCAGTAATTCATGTTATTTAGTATTTTGCAAACTTGAAGTGTTTTAATTCCTACTGCATGTGGGTGTATGTAGTTTATAATGTTGAAATGCTATACTTCCTTGCTGCAATGCTTGGGTAATTATTTTTGCAAACATTGAAATGTTCAAGTTGTCATTATACTTGCTAGGATTCACCTATAGTTGAGTCGAGATGTAATACGGCATTTGGTCGTAAGTATGATAGTTGCGCTATCCAGTTTATAGTGCATACATGTTTTATCTTTATTCCTATCACTCCTTTGGTTTATGATTTCATTGTGGCCTTGACTCTGCATACATTCACTGATGTTGTCACTGCACTCCTGTTTTTCATGTAATTCACTGAATCGGGTCTCGAACATGGTTATTTCATTGGTTAGACTGCTGCACATGTGATCTTTGTTGCATATATGTGTCAGTTGTAAGGTTGGTTATGTTCCTTCCACTGTTGCCTGTAGGTAATTGTCCATCCATGCTGTAAGACCAGTAGCATGCTTTGTTCATGCATCTTGATGTTATTGTCCAGTTTCACTATGATATACCTGTCGTAAAATTTTTTTGCAATTCCAAGTTGCACCTCTCATTTATTTTGTCCCTGTGCATATCTTTATGTACATTAATTTGTGTACAATTGGGTGCCATATTTTTGGTGCTCTCACATTTATTCTGTTGTCTTCATGTATGTTGTCCAGTGCTTGTTAATCTGAGTTGTGTGGTTTTGTTTGCCTTGACCATGCCATGTATGTGATTCATTATGTACATATGAGAATGTACTTTTGTTTCAGGATCCACTCTTGCCTTTGTAACTCATGTTATATTCATGGAGTTAAAGCAGCTTCATGGTAGCTGCCTTGACCATCTGAAACAGTGGGTATTTGTTTCATGCAGTTTTTAGGGCGTGTCACTATGGTGCACTGTCCAGTTCATGTTGTCAGCATTGATTTGTGTCAATTAATTCAATTCCACTCGAGTCCGTGCCTTTATGCTCGAGTCTGATACTTGCATTTATCCAATTTTCGCACTTTCATACTGCATGTCGCCATTCCGGCTGTCACAGTTCCATTTGGTTCAATTGAGTTGAGTCATGATAGCAATGACTTGACCTTTGCATTTTGCTTGTTTTCGAATTACACTTGAGTTGAATCCGATAATTTGAATTTGACCTTGTGCCCGTTTGTGTACATCATCACTGTAGTGGCAAGGCAGTGCACGCAAGCGTGAACTGCAGTCACACGGTATTGAGTTTTTGGGTACGACATCACTATAGTGGCAAGGCAGTGCACGTAAGCGTGAACTGCAGCCACACGGTATGGTTTTGTGATATTCTATTTTGTTTTGATTTATTAATCTTTTGCGTAGTTCATGTGCTGTAGTGGCGAGGCAGTACACGCGTGCGTGTACTGCAGCCCTACTCATCTTAATGTTTTAATTGATATTCCAATGGTTTGAACTGTTTTGTTTATTTCAATTCAATGTTCTGAATTGCATTCTGATTTGGTTTAATTACTATCGTCTATTCATTATTTAATTATTATTGCTTCTGTGCATTAATAACTGAGTTTGAATTAGACTGACCCGAGTATTATTTTCTTTTGAATTTAATACTCGGGTTAGAGCGAGTATTTCAGGTTGTAGATATTCTGCTTTGGGTTGCTGCTGGAGCTATGAAGTTCTTTCATATCTTTTGGAGTAGTCGTCGTTATTTGTAGTAATCTGTATGATTGTATAGGAAGATATGTATTCATGTATATCATATACGTTAATGTACTTGTATATGTAACTTCCTGAGTCGACTGTTGTAGTTGTATCATATGTACCGTGTGAATGTATTGTAACTGACATCAGTTATTATATATATATGAGACTTTCTGTTTCATCTGTGTTCCGCATTTATATTATCTGTGTTGTTATTTTATATTTACTGTTCTAAACTATTACGAACCATCGTAGTTCGTTTTATATTGGAATTGGGGTATGTCGATGGGAGAAAATAAATCAGAGATGAAAAATGAAAGAATATATATATTTATATCACTCCCATCGAGATAACCAATACTAGTGTAAGGCCAACTATTGATGGCCGCTCCTCAACAGCCTTATTCTCCGTGCTAGTTGACAGCACTACACCGTAGTGTTCTTGGCTAGCGTGGGTATAGAGGTGGGGCGTCACAGTCAAATTTGAAACAGAATAAATCTCCTATGTTAATATGCTAACTATTCCAAATCAAAAACTTAACCAAACCTTCAAGTTGTTTTCTTACCATTTTATTATTGTATATATTTTTTTAAATTAAATTCAAATTAAGGAATATTTAGATAAATCAAATATTCCAACAAGAAACATACAAAAAAATTCAATTCTTTGTTTTAATGAAATTAAATTAACATTCATAGATGAAATATTCACTTTATTTGATAAGAATATTCTTATTAAGAAACCATTTTTTTCTTTTCTTTTTATCAAAACATATTTCTTTTTATTACAAATTCATTTACAATTAACACCTCCCCCTTTAAAACCAACTTATATTTAAAGATTATCCCATTAAAGAGTCACAGAAATAATACTTCGTACAACCACATCATTTCTTTATCAATTAATTTCATATAATCGTTATATTTGTACCAAATTTAAGTGCTTACAATTTGAACGTAATATTTCTCAATGAAATTCTCAATATATTTTTAACACAAAACATATGTTGCACATATCATTAATTAATTACCATTTACTTCTATCTCTTATTAATGGCAAGATATAATTACTATTACTTACAATGATTAAATCTCAAAACATACCTAAATACAGGGAAGATAATTAATCCAATTGTTTCCTTTGAAATCCAATTTTCTATGTTAAACCCAATATCTATATACTAATTTAATTCCAACATTTAATTACAAATGTAATAAAAAATGTTCATTATATATTTAAATTTCAAACAAATCATTTTATTTTGATTTACATTCTTATTATCAAATCAACTATTACCTTATGCAATTAATTAACATAAGTTTTACACTCACCACTCAACAGTTAACGTTTCTTCTTACATCAATTGTAATATTTCAATTACATTAATTCTCCATTAATTACCAAATAAATTTCTAACGGATTTAATAATAAAAAAATAAATAAAACAATGGTTATACGTTAATAATCCATATCTATTAACTTATTGTTTACAAACAAAGGTTAATAAATTTACATATAAAATAATTGATTTCATACCCCATATTAAAACCAGTTGAAATTAATAACATAAGATTACATCAATTTATACATCGTTTGTTATATTCCTTATTAACCTTTATTATTTAAGTTGATTGAAATTACATTAACATAGTATAGTAGTCAATTACTTTCAATTAATATTAGCCAATTATATGTTTTATCTCATTAAATTATTTGTTTTAAGATTTATCTTAAAGTCAAAATTTCTAATCTAATTAGATTCAATTTAATAAATCATAAATTTTAATTTCTGATAATATTAAAGCCCAATACCTTATTAAATTTAATATTTTTAATTATCAAAATATGGGTTGTTACAGAATGGCTTCTTGAGTACGATTGATGACTTATAAAAATGTCTTGTGTTGATAAAAATATCTTCACTAATTTATTTTAATTTTATTTTAAATTTTATTTATCTTATATAAAACTTCCAAACTGCTTCATCGCTTGCTACTTAATATTTCGAACTCCCCTTAGGGAATGCCTCGAGGCGATTATAAAGCTTTACCCGCGTCCCGAACACAATGGAACGTGTTTCGAAAGCTAACTCGATCATATGCGCGAGTTACGGAAGTAAACGATCAATTTTAAATTAAATCGATTAAAATAGTTCTAAGCGTTTGAGCTGCCAGTGTCAAATGACCACTCCGATTGCTACGAAAACTGAAATCCGATAATAACTAACTGTTACGGATCCAATGGAACTGGTTTCGTCGAATTCCGAGACTGTGCCTCGGAAGGCTATTTTTAAATTCCAATTTAAACGATATAATATTAAAATTGAACAAATTACCTTTAATTTAAATTTAAATTATCCAATTATCTTCAGTATCATTATTATAAATTTTATAAGCCTTCAAATTATTTTAAAAAGGCTTAGAAGTTTCAGATTCAACAATTTACCCAATTTTCAATTATTAAATTCAATATTTAAACTATATAGTTCAATAATTTAATTACCAAGTAAATATTGATATTTGGGATTCAAGTTAAAATTAACTTTTAAATGTTTAAAATCGATTAAATATTCCATCTTAAATTGTTAGAAATTCCGAGTCGTCACACAAAGGTTATCAAAGATTATAGAAAAATTTCTAAACAGACTGGTATAAGCAACAGGCTCCCTATACTGTAGCAAGAAAATAAGGACAACCAAAAGATAGTTTGAAAAAAAAAATAAGGTAATAAATTTGAAACCATGAAAATTTCAACTTAAATCGAAAATTAATTTTACATAAGTTAAATAAATCTTAATCATCTCTAATTTCATTATCTTATCATCCAATTATCTTAAATTAACGGTCTCTAAAATCGTGGATTTGAAAAAAAATCATTTAATATACTCATAATGTACTCAATAAATTAATTCTTCTTTATTCCTAATTATAATTAAATTTAATCCTCTCAATATATTTTATCACCTATGTTAAATTTATTTACATTTATTATAACTTCTTTAAATTTATTCATAGTTCATTTAACATCATTTTATATTGTAAATTATTCCATTACCCTTTTTTTCTATTTACCTCTGTTAATCTTTTTATAACTAAAATTTAAGTGCATAACATTTATTATAACCACTCAAATTTTATTTATAAAATCTTTTCATACTGTATATTATCCAATTACATATTCAACTTCTGTATAATTTAGGTAAGTTATATTGGAATGAAACTATGTATTATACAAATAAAACTTTCTAATTTAATCATTTCAAGCTTGAATATTTATTCAAATCTTGAAATTATACCTGAAGTTATCCTTCAAGTTAAAATTTAGGAATTAAATTTCTGGTAAAGTCCAAACCATTTAGAGATAAATAAATGCACATATACTATATATATATATATATATATATCCATTCAAATTTAAATTATATATCAACATATGTTATAAATCCAGTCTTATTTTAGAAATTCAAATCAATTAAATTCCCCAAAATAAAACTGTAGCAACACTACAAAACGGTCTCTTCACTTCGAAACTCGAAAATGAATGTCGATGATGCCGTACTCATCATAGAAGTTATTTTCCAGCAACAAAGAGAAGAGCACTAATTTTAAACTTCAAAATTCTTTGGAAACAAATTTCTATTCGAAAATACTTTAAATAGTATATTCTTTAAAACTTTAAACACAAGGTTTGAAACCATTGGAAATTAAATTCTCAAATTCTTGTTTAAATTCATTTTAAATTTCCAAATAATTTTTTAACCATGTTTGTAGTTCAATTATTTATATATGAAACAAGAGAAAATGATCTATAAAATCAAATATTCTTTCTTAACAACCAATTCAATAAAATCCAGAAAAAGATTTATAATATAGTTACAAAATTTATTTCATTACTAAATTTGAAAAAAACATATTATGCTAGTTTGCTCTATGCAAGTGTTTTGGAAATCTTATCGATAGCGTTGATCAGACGAATCGATCAGAAACCCAAATCAACATCAATAACTCAAACAACATAATATATAAAACATTTTAAATATTAGTTTACAAATAAACTTCAAGAATGATTTGAAGATAAGTTGGAAACAAAGATGAGATGATTAAATAATAGAATAGGAAGATGGATAAGCTTATATAAATCGTGGGCAACCTTTACAGGGTCAACCGTGACTTAAAGAATAAGATCGATGTGGATTTTCTGAGGTAAATCTACATTCGGCCTCAAGAGATAGAGTTCGGAATTATAAGAGATACTAGCATCTAAACCGAGGACATAAAATCTTTGGTGAATCGATGCGATTGTAAAGAAGTTTCACCACTTTTACAAATCAATTTGAGATTGGCGGGACCGCCGATTCATTATAAAGATCATTCAAAGTGGAGTTATGGGATACTCTAGAATCAAAAGAAGACGAATGTTGAGGGACACGAACGGATTTTGGAACCACGGGGAACGTTCCAAAATTCAAAGGAATCGAGTCAAAAAGGAAGAGATTCAAACTCGAATGAAAGTGATTCTGTAAATACATTTACCGTATATGCTAAGTTTTGCCTAGAGCCACCAAAGCACTATATCACATGTAACAACCGATATTTTCAACCATTCGCATCCGCACGTGTCGGACTTGAATTGCTCAAAATACCGCGTTGTAAATAAAATTCGGCAAATCTCAGAATATATAGTAAATAAACAATCACAGATCACAAACACGGATTTAATAATAATGCAGCGGAAGTAAAAGAGATAGTTATTCATGAAGCTACTATATATATACATATATATAAGATATAAGATACAGCAGGTACAAATCAGAATACATCACCGGAATCACTGGATACTGAAAGCAAAATAGATGTCTGGATCTTCAAGCAAAGCTCCAACTCCGAAGGTGAGTCCTGAATGCTGAATCACTCAGTCTGACCCGAGCGTAAAGAAAAACACAAAACACTCGAGTTAGGACATACATACTTATGAACTGTAAATCAAATCAAGCGAACTGTAACAAAATGCATCAGTAACTTAAAGGATGCTCGAGATCGCCATTCGTTTAAGGATCCGTTAAACTATTTATTATGTAGCAATATTCACTATTATAATAATGTCTATAGTAAAATGAACTTACTTTTAAATAGCATTAAAGGGTTACCCATATAGCCCTTAATGTTAGTCCATGAGATGATGGTTTTGATGACAACAACCTTAGAATAGATTATAAAATATAAATACTAACATTATAAGTTTAGATATATATGTATATGCAGGATTTAACCATGCAGGTACTAAGAATGAAGACTGTACAGTATAGAGATTTAAGATATCAAGATAGAAGACTCATGAGTATCAAGATTATCAAGAGTTCAAGATTTCAAGGTTAAGTATTTTTTATTAGGAATTTTTTGAAAACTCATAGAAAAGCACTGGCATCTTAAAATCCAATTTATTCGTGGAATGGAATCCACTTCAAGCCTGTTAAAGGGATGGAAACCTATGTTGGATGGAACCTACGAAAAATCTAGTGGAACATTGTTTTGTATCCGCTAACTTTTATCAAAATGATTTTTCAAAATTATATCCCGTTTCCAAAATGTTTTCAAAACTTTCCTTTTAAAAGATTCAAAACCCTCGATCCTGATTTTAAATAATTTTAGCCTCAAAAACATCTTTATTTTCAAAGTCATATTACTCCTGATTTTAAACTATCTTTTTAAATAATATATTTAACTTTTAAATATTTATACTTAGATTTAAATATAAAATTATAGTTAAAATCTATATATATTATTCTTTATATTTACTTATGAATTTTAAGTATAGTCAAGTATATTTATAAAGTTTAAAATAGTTTTTATATAAGATAAAGGTTATTTTCAAAGAAAATCAAAAACACCAAAAAATCCTTTGGGATGTCGACATGCCTAGCATGACCATGTCGACATGGTGACGGTTTGATTCCAAAATTCAAATTTCAAAAGAAGTGTCTATTTGCCATAACTCTTCATGAATGGTCATGGGTGTTGTTCTTCTATAAATAGGGGTCAGTTTCAACGAATTTTCAATCACTTTTTTATGGTTTTCACTCCTCTTCTTCTTCCTCATTTTTTAATACATATTCTTATCAGTACTCTGTCAAAATCAACATTGAATCATACTCGATTACTTCTAGTTTGATTCTCTATCACTATCTCTACAAGATTCTCCGTGCTATTCAGAGATATAGACTTCTTTGTAATCTATTAAGTGAGAAAAGGTGTGATTATAGCCTTGGAAATCAATCAAAAGGGAAATGGTGTGATTGTAGCCTTGGTAAATCAATTGGGTAAACTTGTGGCTCGGAAATCAAGTATCTCTACCCAGAGGATCGAAATTCTGGAGGGTGTACCTCGTAGCCTTTAAACCGAGGGTGTAATTATACAATTGCTTTTGAAAGGAAATCCGTACTTGTGTTGCGGGATTGGATGTAGGGTAACTCCGAACCAGTATAAAATCCGGCGTGTTCTTTCCTTTACTGATTTTATCTTATTTATGCATCTGTGATTGTTTCTGTGATCATATCTGTGTCTGTATATTGCATACTTTTGTGTCTAAATTAACATAAACTCAAAAAGATTTAGTAATTATTTATTAACACTATTCACCCCCCTCTAGTGTTAATCTTATCCTTAAGATCCGTAATCTGCATTTCTCACAATTGGTATCAGAGCAAGGTTTTTAAAGTTTTCATAATCTGAATTTTGAAAAAGTTTTTAAAATGGCTATTTTTTAGGATTTTATTAACACTATTTTCATATGAATATGTCACAGAATAATCATGATATTTTTGTTTAAAACTATATTTAATTATTTTGAAAAGCCACTTGATTCTTTAAAAGGTTATGTTGTTTTGCAGGAGAAGAATTATGTCGAATGACTGTTGGTTAAAAGATACCAGATAATCATTCATCGATCAAGAAGAACAAATGGATATACAATGGAATCGATAAAGAAATGGGAATCAGATCAATTCAAAACTTTTGGTTCACATCTACAATTTGATTTGATACTGTACTTCTCTTCATCTTCTTCGCAATGCCACTGGTTTCATGCGAATCCATCAAGAAATGACCAAGTTGTGGTCAAATGAAGTTTTGGTGAACAAAGAGAAAAAGAAGGCAAAACTATCAAATGTATTCTTCAAATTGCATCCAGAGATTTGAGTATTTTGTTCCCACTCCTTTTCCAGATTGTAGTTCTTGTTCTCGCGGTCTTTTTGATGGGAGGATCATCAAATTCCTATCAAAATTGAGTAAAAATATGACAGTTTGGAGTTGGCCATCCAAAACTGAAAAACTGTGTACGAGATCTTCTACATTTATTCTACTGTTCGGCCTGTTGCATTACAATACCATCCAAATTCGACACCAAACTATTACTAGATCGTAGCCCTTGCCTTCCTCTTCGATTTGCCGCTGGTTTCATCCAATTCCGTTAAGAAACGAAGGAGATATGCCCTCAAGAAATTTGATAGTACATAGAAAAACGGGAAGAAGAAGAAGAGCAATTAAAATGAAAAGTGGTGACCGTTGGGCCTATTTATAGTGGTTGAAGTATCCATTCATTCAAAATTCAAATTCAAAGTTTTGGCGCCAAGTTGGTCGATCTACTAAATCATCTATATCTTTCTCATACGGTCTCCAAATTCGGCAAATGAATATACTACGATGATCAGAAAAACAAGCCCGTTGCAATAGAGCAGACCTCGTCATCAAATTCTGAAAGATATAAATGTGTGACTCACGACAATGGAAGAACAACAAAGTTAGAAATATGGAGTGCAAAAATTGGTACTCTTTACTATTATTTCATCTTAATTGTTGCATTTAGGAATATATATATATATATATCTATGCATTTAGTTAGGATAGAAATTTATCTCTTTTATATGTTTTGATGTATTAGTCCATATATCAACACACCATAGTATAATATCGATGTACAAGTCTAATTTTTTTTTTAAAGTCTTTTAAAATGTGTTTTCTTATAAATAAAATCTACAACCAATTTATTACAACTATACTAAGTAGAAAAGCAAACCTTCATTCATGATTTCAACTTTTCTAATGTTATTTGTACTTCTCATACTCTATTTCTTTTAAGATGCTAATTTTATATCTTTAAGAAATTAATAGAATGAATTTAGAATGTTAGAATAAGGCTCAATTTATATATTTCTTCAATAAATAAGATAGCACCACATCACATGAGTGGAATTTTATATAGCATTTCTAAAATGCTTCTTTTCTTCTGTAATGTTTTATAAGTACTGCAAATTCGTTTCTATAGCATTTCTGTGCTTTGAAACGCTGTAGAGTTTCAGAAACTTAACACAGTATCTGGTAAAAGCTACAGTTTCAGTTTTATAAAGTTTCGAATATTTTTTACTACAAAAACTTTTTATAGCATTCTTTAAATACTATTGTTTTTCTTTATGAAACTTTAAACTATGTAAAAAAAATATTTAAATTAAGAATTTTTCTCTATTCTTTTTAGAAGTTATTTTCTAACTTATATTAGAATATTTTGAAATAAATTTCATGTTTAAATATATTATTTGTAATTAATTATTTTTTTTTAAAAAAGAGAGGTTAAGAGGCCTTAATATTTTTATTTTAGTTTTTAGTTTTTCAATCTTTATCATTTTATTTAATATTTCATTATAATATTTTTCAAATTTAAAAGATGTTTAAACATGTTCCTAAATATTTTAATCAATAAAAATTTAATATAAAGGTTTTTATTAGTGATTTAAGTATTTTATAAACATGGAAGTTTGGATTCTTAAAAATAAAAAATAATAGCAACCAAGTTAAAATAATTATTTTAAATTAAATAATTAGGCTATTAATTTTTATAAAAATATATTTGATCGTGTGTGTGTGTATATATATATATAGTTTAGGTCCATATTTCTTAGCAATTTAATTTTGATATTGAGTTTGAATACTACCTTTCATAAATATGTTATAATTTTAATATCATTTATTACCTTTAAACTCTTTTCTTTACTACTCTTTCAGTCTCATTCATTAGTTTCCTTAACCTAAGTTTAGTAATTGGTGTGTACTACCTTTGTTTGGTTAAAGTAATTTACAATAAATAATTTGATATATATATATATATATGCTTGTCAATTAGATATTACTTATTACTCATGTTTATCATATAATCTGGATGTCACTTACCGTGGTATATATATCATCATATCATTCTGCATATTATTATTTTTACTTCACTATCATTTTGTTTCATATTACATATCATTGTGCATCCTATTTCATATCTCATTTTATTGCATCTTACATCATAAATTACAATGCATATCATAATTATTTGCATCACAAGTTGCACTTCATTCTGTATATTATCTCATGCTACATTGTATATGTCATACATTTCATACTGCATTACAAACAGCATATTGCATACATGTATACATTGTATTTTATTTAGGAGGAGTTTGTAGTATTGTTTTATAATATACGATTATTAGTTTTTGATTTGTTTGGTATGTTTTGATTGACTTGTTTGACTTGATTGACTTGTTTGACTTGATTGACTTGTTTGACTTGATTGGTTTGTTTGACTTGTCTGACATAATTGGTTTTGATGAGTGTGTTGAAATATACTTAATAAATAATTTATGTTCTTATATTTTTATAACAATTATAAGTATTATAATAGATTCTTAGTTAGGATAGTTAGTAATTTAAGATTAAGTTTTACTTTTTAGAGTTAAGTGTTGATTATTTATGATAACACTATCATTATAATCATATGTCATATAGTATTAGATTAAGGGGGAGTTATATAGTTTGGAGTTAGTTTTTGTTGATGACAAAGCGGGAGAAATATAAAATAGGGTAATTAGGCATAGATTAAGGGGGAGTTATTAGTTTTAGAGTGAGTTATTAGGATAGAAGTAATATTTTATAAACAAAGGTTGTCATCATCAAAAAGGGGGAGATTGTTAGTCCATGAGATGATGGTTTTGATGACAACAACCTTAGAATAGATTATAAAATATAAATACTAACATTATAAGTTTATATATATATATATATGTATATGTATATGTATATGTATATGTATATGCAGGATTTAACCATGCAGGTACTACGAATGAAGACTGTACAGTATAGAGATTCAAGATATCAAGATAGAAGACTCATGAGTATCAAGATTATCAAGAGTTCAAGATTTTAAGGTTACGTATTTTTCATTAGGAATTTTGTTAAAACTCATAGAAAAGCACTGGCATCTTAAAATCCAATTTATTCGTGGAATAGAATCCACTTCGAGCCTCTTAAAGGGATGGAACCCTAGGTAGGATGGAACCTATGAAAAATCTAGTGGAATATTGTTTTGTATCCGCTAACTTTTATTCAAAATGATTTTTCAAAATTATATGCTGTTTTCAAAATGTTTTCAAAACTTTCCTTTTAAAAGATTCAAAACCCTCAATCCTGATTTTAAATAATTTTAGCCTAAAAAACATCTTTATTTTCAAAGTCAAATTACTCCTGATTTTAAACTATCTTTTTAAATAATACATTTAACTTTTAAATATTTATACTTAGATTTAAATATAAAATTATAGTTAAAATCTATATATATTATTCTTTATATTTACTTATGAATTTTAACCATAGTCAAGTGTATTTATAAAGTTTAAAATAGTTTTTATATAAGATAAAGGTTATTCTCAAAGAAAATCAAAAACACCAAAAAATCCTTTGGGATGTCGACATGCTTAGCATGACCATGTCGACATGGTGATAGTTTGATTCGAAAATTCAAATTTCAAAAGAAGTGTCTATTCGCCATAACTCTTCATGAATGGTCATGGCTATTGTTCTTCTATAAATATGGGTCAGTTTCAACGAATTTTCAATCACTTTTTTCTGGATTTCACTCCTCTTCTTCTTCCTCATTTCTTAATACATATTCTTATCATTACTCTGCCGAAATCAACATTGAATCATACTCGATTACTTCTAGTTTGATTCTTTATCACTATCTCTACAAGATTCTCAGTGCTATTCAGAGTTATAGACTTCTTTGTAATCTATTAAGTGAGAAAATGTGTGATTGTAGCCTTAGGAATCAATCAAAAGGGAAAAGGCATGATTTTAGCCTTGGTAAATCAATTGGGTAAACTTGTGGCCCGAAAATCAAGTATCTCTACCCAGAGGATCGAAATTCAGGAGGTTGTACCTCGTAGCCTTGAAACCGTAGGTGTAATTGTACAATTGCTTTTGAAAGGAAATCTGTACTTGTGTTGCGGGACTGGATGTAGGGTAACTCCGAACCAGTATAAAATCCGGTGTGTTCTTTCCTTTACTGCTTTTATTTTATTTCTGCATCTGTGATTGTTTCTGTGATCATATCTGTGTTTGTATATTGCATACTTTTGTGTCTAAATTAACATAAACTCAAAAAGATTTAGTAATTCTTTATTAACACTATTCACCGCCCTCTAGTGTTAATCTTAGTCTTAAGATCCGTAATCCGCATTTCTCACACTTAACACGTAATAGTCCCAGTAGTCCATCCAGTATTAGCATACCTCTAGATCGGGAGGCTACCCTAAGTACTCCGTGGGATACGGAAGAAAACAAACTCGTAGTAAAGCTTGCTATGGTAGGTGACATGGCACAAAAAGGCAATGCCAGGGTAGATATACCAATTACGCACATGGGCTGGTTGTAACGTAGCAGCCACTACGCCCGCCATGGAACACACTTCCAATCAAAATCGAAGGATGGCTATCAAATCAATCACAAGTAAGAGTATTGTATCGAAGAAATATGTCCGATAGGAGGAATGACCTCACTTGGCCCGAGCTTGCTCCTATTATAGCCAGCTTATGCCAACTCACGGGAGTCGGGTCAACATTCATACCAAAATAGGATCATCACCACCATCCTACTTCATTCTGGAATCTTCACTGCATACACAGTTGTTAAAGTGGTTTTCGAAGTTGGCAGAGAGTATGACAACTTCAGATCCCGGTCTCTTTAACAACCAATCGTAATTATAACTCCGTGGTCATTTCAAAATAATTCATACTTCAAAAATAAATCATTTCATTTCCAAACTATATTCCTTTCAAAATAGTTTATACTTCGAAACCGAAACCATTTTTATTTCAAAACTATATTCAAATCAATACTATATCAAATCCATTCAACCATATACTCACCTTTCAAAAATCATATTACTTTCAAAGTTATAACTCTTTCGAAACCAAAATACTTGAAATCATTACACTTTGGAAATCATAACATTTCGAAATCATACATTTGAAATCATGAAACATTCCTTTAATTCTTTACATTTTACAAATTTATTTAATTAAACCCAAATTTTCAAATTTCCAATTTAATTCAATTCAAACCATCAGTTTCAATTCAATTCAGTTTCCCAACAAACCATTTTTAATCTTATCAATTTCAAATACAGATTTGGTCCACAAAATAAACTATTCAATTTTTAATATATTTCCAAGCTTTAATATCCCACATTTGAAACAAAATTTTTAATTTCATGTATCTCAAATTTAACTTCATATTTACTTAGTTTTGCAGTGTTCATTTCATAAATCCAATATCATTTAAACAAACTCAAATTACAAGTAAACCAAACATCCTTTCATACAAATATAAACTTCAAATATTCATTTGTCGAATAGATCAAAATCAAATATCATTCCAAATTCACATTCTTTATCAAAATAAAGATTATTTCATTCAAAACAATTTCAATCATTTCCTTTTCAAATCCATTATAAACTCACTATCATTCTTTAATTCAAATATTCAATTTAAATATCATTCTAAAATCAAATATGTCATTCATTTATTATTTCAAATATCATTTCAAAACACATTTCAAAATTCCATTCAAAATTCATTTATCTCATTTCATTTCATTCCAATTAACACATAACCAAGTAAACCTTATTTAAATTCAAATTCAATTTAAATTCCTTAAAAATTTAAATTTAAATATTAAAATATATTAGAAACTCCATATATTTCATAAATAATCAATTTCAAAAGTTAAATCATTTAACACCTTTAAAATATAACTCAAACAGTGCTAAAATATACAATATTTCAAAACATTGTCAAATTTCAGCAACGACGACATTTATAAAGTGCTATCGTAGCTTATAGTTTCCAAAATTGTTTAGTTCATAAAAAATGGCATTTATAAAATGCCGTAATAGATAATTAATTATTTCAAACATAGTTAAATTCAAAACAACGGCACTTAAAAATGCTGTCACAAGACCACATCATTTTTGAAAATGCTATTAATAAAATTCCAGAATTTTTTATAACTTCAGAAACATTAACACTCCAAATTTTTGTTACTTTAAACTTAAAAATCATATTCCTAGACTTCAAAATTTCATATTGAAATAATTTTAACATATGATTTATCACAACAAAATTTTATAATTAAATATCCAATTTAAAACCCAATTCATTTGTTAAGTCAAAATTCACTATTTTCTTAACTTGTAAATTTAACAAAACTTAACAATTTACTTTAAATATCATTTCAAAACTTAAATTTAATTTCCATTATTTACTTACAATTTAAAAATATAATTTAAAGTCAAAAATCACATTTACTTCAATTTACATACTTAAATTCACAAATTCAAAACTTAATATTTAGCCTTCTTAAAACCGTAAAATATACATTTTTAAATCAAAATTTCATACATTAAAAAATACATATCAAAAGAAAAATCATTTAAAAATATACCACGGGGTCTGCATAAAATTTTCTAACCTAGGTCAAGTGATACATATATGTATCATTTCAATCCGCAATTCAAAAAGAAAACCCGGGCTCTATTATTTCAAACCCGCAATCCTAAGTCAAATAAAATACAATAAAAATCACTTAAGCCTATAATTTCAGCTCATAATGATTTTTTTCCTGTTCTAATGTCTGTTCGGGTATGCATCATTTCAACCCATAGTGATTCTATTCTACAAGGGAACTTGAAGTGAACATATGCATAAACAATATAAACAAATACACTAACATATCAATGTCACAATATACTGTCATTTATCATATGTCAGGTGATAATTAACAAAGTTAACATGATAATAACATGGAATAACATATCATGTAATCATCATTAACTTGGATAAACATTTTAATTACTAATCACTTGTCATCCATTTACCATTTCATAAGTAATAATGTCAGAGTGAGAAGGGCTCGCCTTTATCAAAGCTAGAGACCTAAAACAACACACAGGAACGATTCCAAAAGCACGGCAAGCACGGTTAGATTTAAATGGATGAAGAGCCTTCTAACAACACAAAATATAATATACATAAGCACAAATATAATTATTGACATACAAATAAGGTCAACAACTTTTGTTTGCAAACCAATTGCAAAACAAGAGAGATAACCCAACCTTAGGAGCACAAGACTTGCACAAGACAACATAAGCTTGGCCAAAATGTAAATGGGCTTGATCTAACCACACCTAGGATCGACCTAGGTCATGTGTGCTCGGCCATGAGTTAAGAGACATGGCAATGGACATGAAAATGGAAGGCAAAGGCATGGAGAGGCAAAGGTATGCCAAGGGTCAAGGGATGGAAGGTTTTGGTGTACATAGGCTCGGCCTATGGTCCTTTGGGCTCGGGTTTGGTGCATCTTCAGGTCAGGTCAGAGGTCATGCTGGTGGTCAGAGGTCAGGTCATTATGGTGGTGGAGCTAGGGGAGGTGGCCGAGGCAAGATATGAAGGTGGTGGTGAAGTTTATGTCGGCTAGGCATTATTTTCATGGATTTTTGCAAAGTTTTGTGATGTTTTGCTCATGCTATTGTCACAGCCAGATCTGATCTGAGGCGGAGGTGTTTGGTAATGGATGATGAGGAGGAGGAGATGGTGGTGGTCGTCGGAGAAGATGGTGGAAATTGTGGGCTGAGCAAACACAAGTGTGATCAAAGCAAAAATCAATGGAAAAGAAGAGAAAAAGCAGGAAGAAAAGAAGCCATGACTTATAAAATTTTTTCTCAAATAAGATTATCCAGGAATGGTGAAGAGGATGAGAAATTTCTGACATGAATGAGAATGAGAAAACTCATGGCCATTGCAAGAAAAGTGCACGGTTAAAGCTAAAGTTAAAGGTCAAAAGAAAATGAAAAGACAAGGCAAATGAAAAGTCACAAGAAATGAAAAGCCTTTGTCTCTTTGAATTTCCACATTTTATAATTCACTTTAAATAAATAAAAAGTCAAGTAAATAAAACTAAAGCTGAAAAAAATAAAGTGGAAAATGAAAATAAAATAATGTCTTAGGAAAATAGAAAAATAAATAAAGAAAATACTTTATTTAATTGAAACTAGAAATTAAAAATTGTAAACAAAATACAACTGACATTGGAAATTTCAACTACACTTTTAAAATGTTTTTAAAAATAAAATAATACATAACATGTCATGTTACACACATGCACGCAAATTAGAAAATGATATGACGAATAAAAATATTATTTATATAAATTAAAATAAACAATTTTGTTAAATAAAACAATTTACATACGATGGTTTAAAAAGCATAACTTTCACAATATTAATCAGATTTCAACGAAACGAAAAGCAGTATACTTGAAATTTTATTTACTTTCATAATAAAAGATAAAATTCAAAAATTCAAAATTTTAAACTTTTAAATTTAAAATTCAAAGTTTGACCATATTGACCAAAATTCACATTTCTGGAAAATGTTCTATTTATTCATGTGTGGCATTCTAATTTAGATCAAAATCAAAATTTATATTTAAAATAAAAAAAACTATTCATTTTAATAAATAAAATAAAGTTTTTAAATCAGGAATTTCAATTTAAAATAATTATAAAATACAGGGTTGTTACAATAAATTATCCATAGCTTATTTCTTCTTTTAAATTTTGTTTCTCCTCACACCTCATATTCAAAAGCTCTTACTCTTGCAAATCCAAAAACTTTCTTTTATAAAAAATGATTTTTTTTCATTTTTCGTACACTTCCTATCTTCGTCATAGTTGTTCTTCAATCTTTTCCTGAAGCCTCATCTTGAGAAAAATGCAAGAATTAAATTTTTTTTACGAGTACTAATTTTTATTTTAATAATATTTCTTGTAACATGAATAGCTTTTCATATAAACTTTGATTCACACGTATTTCTTCCGTTGGATTCATATTTAAATTCTGGACAGCATGAAATTGATTTAGTTGAATTTGGAGATTGTTGAGTTTTGCGCTTCTGTTTGGACTTTTATGGGCTAAAATCAAAGGTGAGTGTTTTAACCCACTCACAACTTCTAAAATTCCTTATGTTTGTTAAATTAATTTATGATGTGATTAGGAAATTATTTATCATTATTTGATATATTTAAATTGCCATCCCGGTTAATTTGTATCCTTTCGAAATAAATTTTTATTTAATTTATTTTTGAAATTAAGTTGCCACTTGAATATCTATTATTGTAAATTAGTTAATTGTTGATATATATTTGGTTGATTTGGATGATAATTATGATGGATGTTGATTTTTGATATTGGATGTTATGTTAATTTATATACAAACACACACATACATATACTGTTATCACTCTGCAAGTTCCTTTAGTTACTATTATTTGAAAATCGTTATGGGTTGAAATAATAGACTCGAGCGATTTTATGAATTTTTATATTTATTCAAGATTGCGGTTTGGAATGATACATAACCATAAAATTTTAAATTGTGGATTGAAATGATAAATATCCATATCAGTTGATCCTAAGATAGAGAATTATATACGGACACCAGATTGGTTAAATTAAATGATTTTAAAATCCTTAATTTTTGAATGGAATTAAATGATACTTTGAAGTAAAATTTATTTACATAATTTGAAGTATTTTTGGAAAATCAAGTTTATGCTGAAAAGGGAAATTTGGTTTGTTGATTTGGTAATTGAAGTTGGTCTAAATGTGTTGAAATAAAATGAATAGTTTAATTGGATATAAATTCCAAACTTATATTTTAATATAACTATTTTAAAAGAATATATTATTTTAAAATTTTCTAATTATTCAGATTTTTTAAATTTATTAAACTATCTCACTAATATTAACTGTATAAAATTATTTTGATCTTTTTTAAACTATTTTAATTTATTTAAATATAATTAATCTATTTTAAAGCTATTTAATCTATTTTAATTATACTTAATCTAATTTAAATCCATTTAACTATCTTGAATCAGTTTAAAGTATTTTTAACTTATAATTAAACTATTTATAACTATTTTAACAATTTATAGTTATTTAAACTATTTATAAATTTCCAAACTAAGTAAAGTGGAAGTGTTTAAATTCAATGATTTGTTTAAGAGAAAATAAATTGAAAATGATGATTTTGAAGTAAGGTTTTACCCTTTTTTGGAAATATGACTATGGAAGAAATTATGACTTTTTGAAAGGAAATATAATTCCAAACTATGATTTCAAAGTGAATATGATTTCAAAGGGAATATGATTTGAAAGTAAATACGATTTCGAAAGTATTATGGTTTTGAGAATATGATATTTTTGGTATCAATTGTGAATTGACTTTTGAAATGTAAAAGAACCATCCCGTGTGTAATAAGCGTTTGGTTGTTAAAAAGATCGAGATCGGATATTATCATACTTTCTGCCAATACCGAAAACCACTTTAACAACTATGTACGTGGTGGAGATTCCAGAAATTAAGTAGGATGGTTTGGTGAACGATTTCTGTATAAGATATGATGTGGCCCTGTGTGACGACCCGCCCTTCTCGACCTTCGAAAATCGACACAAAATACACCAAGGCATAATATGCCGACCCTCGAGTGTCGGAAAAGACAGATTGTTGTGGGAAAAGAAAGAAGATAGAAGAAAGAAGGAACTAAACAATAACAGAATCTCACAATCGCAGCGGAACAAAATATAATACATAATATCAGATCTTTGCACAAAATGAAAACTGTATCCGTTTTATACAATATACCATCATAGTATATCTCAAAAAACAATGACTACCAGCCCAACAATTTCAAACAATCACAGCAACGGATATAAACAAATATGGTAATACGTCTCGCACTTCAGCTCCTCTCCTGAGCTCCACAACATCCTTTCCTGTAATCTATAATACTCGGTCTGACCCGAGCATTATAATGAAATAACAACCGAGTCAGTCTGGAATACCAGCATGAGAGAAATACACCCAAATTAATTATTAAAGTTTCAAAATCCTTTGAAATCAAAAGCATCTCGTAAGACCACGCCACAAATAAACATGTCGAGTTTTTACCTTACGATAGCTAAAACATTTCTTATAAAATCCTTTGATATTACAATAGTGTCTATATACAAATACTTATTCAAATAGCCGAAATTGTTACATTAATTAAATTCCAGCTACGAGCCACAATCGTGGGTAATACAAACAAAATCGTAAAAGGCACGTAGGGAGAATGGATTTCCAACTAATGACTAGGCACTGGGGTACCACCTGTCACAGTACGTGGCCTAAATCACCGTACCGAGGATTACTCCCAATCCCCTGCAACACAAGACTGTGACTACCCCTTACTAGATAATCTCGAGTAAGATCACCCCATGGTTGGGATCAGCAACCGCACCACTGAGCCGAATAAAAAGGGACATCTAGACAGGGATGACCTCACACTAATGGGTGCTACCCACTTAGCCTTGCTGCATAACCCCTGATTTTCAGTCATTCCCGGTTGATGAGGCTCGACGCTAAGCGTTACCTTTTAGAACGTTTCACTTAGAATTCCCATCGTCCACCTTACAATGCTCCGAAAGCATTCATCCATACAAATCTGTCCCGGGTTCGAACGGAACTGAAGGCACTATTCCTACTACACCCATTTTGGAAACATACTCAGGATTAGTAGCGACTAGCCCTTGCACTTCACTGCTCCATCTTCGACTCCGAACTCATTTTTCCCATGAAAACGTACAAACCGGATCGAAGTGGCTTTCGAGAAATTAATCCCGATCCCGATCTCTTCGAAACGATCAACGCATTGGCCAATATTGATAGTCGGTGATTTAACTATCAATTAACATTCACAAACATCCATCCAACAATAAGTAATTTCTCAAATTATTTATTAACCTCAAAATATCTTCACAAGATATATTTCCACTTTTAAACCTTTTTGAAAACAGTTTTCAAACCACACCCTTCTCATGAAATAAATTCCCATATATTTATTTCCACTGAAAATACCAAGTACGAATACCTCAGATTTCAAGACGATTAAATCACTTTATTCTAGAATATACCTTAAATATTTAAATTAGGCTACTTAAACATTTTATTCAAAAATATATTTTAAAAATATTAAAGTAAAACTATTTTATAAGATATAAACTAATTTTATAATAAAGATTAAGTTACACTAAATTTTAAAAGAGGAGTTACAAAATTCTATACTAGTCTCAAATAACTTTAACCAACTATCTTTAAAATAAATCCATTTTATAAAATATAAATATTAAAAACATTTTTTCAAAACATAATACTAATTAACCCTTTAAAATAATTATTACTATAACTAATTTGATAAATATTCACTTTTAAAATTTTTACAACTTAAATAATAATTTCTTGAAACCATTCTTTTTAAACAACTTCAAAACTTCTAACTTTTAACGTACTTGGCTTTTCAGGGAAATACACTTCCATTTTAGAATAAACCAAAGAATTCTTTTAATAAATCCCGCTGGATTTATCTCAATTCAAATTTACGTTTAAATCCGTAGATTTCCCCCAACAGTTTAAAAATAAACCCTTTTTATTTTTAAACACATTTCCCATTTCCTCGAAATCACTTCCAAAATATACTCAAAATATGACTGCTAAATTCTTTATTCAAATTGTACTTTTGAAAATCTATAAAAGTTTCTTTAGTAACTTAAATCAAAATTTTCCTTTTTATATGAGGTTATTATATCGAATATTTATATTAAATTCCCTTTAGAAAACGTAATACTAAATTACCTTTTTAAATAATTAAATACCATAATTACTTAAATAAATATTTAGTTTCACTTAAAAATAATTAATAATAATAATAAATTTCTAAAACATTCTAAAAACACATTTTAAACTTCTAGTTTATATTTCGAAAGCTTTTCTTTGAAAATACATACTTAGTTTTCCAGGAAAATACACTTCCCATCTCTTTAAAAATAATCTCACTATTATTTTTAAAATGATTTGCACCTCTTATAGAAATTCCCTCTGAAAATCTATATCTTCAATATTTATCCCCGATAAAATTCCAATTCATTTATAAACCCAGTTTATAAATTTTCTTTTCACATTTCCTTTTAAATCAAAATTTCAAAAAAACACTTTAACAGACTCCAAACAAATTTCCGAATTTAATTCCTTTAAATTCTTTACTTAAAAATTTCTTTTATTTCCTTTTAAACCCAATTTATTTTATTTATATTTTAAATTCCCAGATTGTATTCATCCCATCATAGCACAACACAATTTAATTTTCAAATTAATCTATCGCAGTATATAAATAAAGCACATCATCGATTATGAAAATAATTCCTATATTGTGAGGAATCCAGTTGGATCCCTCCAACCCGTTTCCTTGCATCCGCAGATGTTAGCATAACAGATAAAATATCATATCCAGACTGATAATAATATTCACATTCAACCAATTAATCATTCATTTAAATTTTAACTATTTAAATTAACTGGAAATTCCAGATGTGAGTGAGATTAACTCACCTTACATCGGCGTTTCAAATTTTAAATTAAATCGAGCTCGTTCGATTTAATTTTAAATTTCTGCTTTTCAAAACGATTCCAGGCCTATATCACAGCGTGCTGCTCGTCGCTGCGATTCTAGAGACACCAAATCCGTCGAAATCTAACCAAGTATGCACAAGTTATGGAGTTTTAAAGATTTTGAATATAATTTAAACTAAATTCTCTTCTTTTTTTTCTTTTTTTATTACCCAACAAGATCGGCCTTTCAAAATCGAATAGGAAATCAAGGCCGCAGATATACCATCTTCCTCGTTCACTACTACTGGTTGCTCGAACCCATCATCGGCCTCTATGGTTTGATGCCGCACCCTCCATGATGAGCTTTGGCTTGATCGGCGACCACCACAACGAACGGCACGTCGCCACGCACCCACCGCCAGAAAACGAGCAAGCTCGGTGCATCCTAGGCCTCGAAAACTATGTACGAACGCGCGGCCTATCGACTTCAATAACTCCTTCGTCGTTGCTCGAAACGCGATCACTTCTATACATCGCCTAGTGCTCGCGCTACTCTATGACTTTCCGGTTAAAGTCGTGGCCAAAAAGTTGACGGAGGAGGAGATACCGGTGGAGGCAGTTAGCAAGGTTTTGGCCATTAATTTTAGATGCGGCTGCTGGCTCAAAAACTAGGGTTTCGGCCTAAACGTGTATATATATACGTATATAAATAATATTTTAATACCGTTGGGCACGTTTTTACCTACTACCGAACCATCCCTCTCCATGCATTGCCGAGCCAACTCCCTTCCCTACATAGCCGAATCAACCTCCTTCCCTGCCTATCGAATCAACCTTATACCACTCCATCCTCTACCGAACCAACCCACTGTCGAACCAATGCCACCTCACTCTCTACCCAACCTAACTCAACCCTCTACCACCGAACCAGATGAAGGGAACCCACTACCGAACCAACCTATCTCCACTCACCAACAAACCAACACAAACCAACCATCACCGGATCGCTCACCACCGGACCAAGTCCCGCCGAATCAAACTCCATCCAACCCCTACCGGACCAACCACTACCGGACCGAAAGCCGCTCCAACTATCTCCAGACCAAGGCCTTGCCGAACCAACTTTGCCAGGCCAGATTACATCAGCCCAGGCCCACCAGTAGCTATATACATCCAAGACCCTTGCCCCCTGCCTCACTCTATAAATAGAGAGGCAGGGGTACAACAATGTCAGACAAGTTTGAGAGCTCAAGCACGGATAGAACTTTCAAACAACTTTCAGTTACTTGTAATAAAAGATTTGTACTTGTAATCTGAATAGAAAAGGAGAATAACATATAAAGTGGACGTAGGCACGTTCTGGCCGAACCACTAAAAATCTGTGTGTCTTTTACAGTTTAGTCCCTGCTTTTTATATATTTGCGTAAATCACCCAAATCACTAAGAACAACTTAAAATCGAATAAATCATACGACTTGGAGGTGTTTGCCCATTTTTTGTGCAAACATTTTTGGTGCTTTCACTGAGAACAGGAGCTCGAAGCTTCAGCTTCTCCCACTTAACCCTTTTTCTATCAGCATCGTTCATTGCTTGGAAAACATGCCTCCCGGACGGAAGAAAGATGCTAACAAAGGAAAAAACATCGCAACTGGCATTATCCCAGATCCAGTGATCAGAGATCAAGACAATCGTCCGGTCCCAACAGCAAATGTAAATCAGGCAAATCCGACAGCCCCTGCTACGGAACAACCAATTACAAGGGCGGATCTGGACAGGGTTGTGGCTGAAGTAACTAACTGCTTCGCATCTCAACAAGAAGCCTTGGTGGATCAACTCATGTCACGCTTAAGTGATGTTGAAGAAACCAACCGCAACACTGAATCATGGGGTGAGTCCTGGTCTGGAGGATCTAGGAGACAACAAAGGTCTTTCTTCTTCAAAGAGGCTAACAACAGAAACAGCTATGGTAGGAGCCGAGCCCGGACTCAGCCCGAATTCCGACCCGAGGAAACACTTGGAACCGAACCCAATGGGGGAGGTACCAGGCAAGGGTCGGATGTAGCTAAGCCCGCCATGCTACCTAACCATGGAAACACCAAGGGACGGAGCCGAGCTGGGGTCCAACCCAAAGTTGGACCCGAGGAAGTGTTGAGAAGAGAACCCAGCAGGGAAAGATCAAGGCAAGGGCCAACTGTGGCTGACCCCAGCATGCCCCCGGAAGACCAGAGGCAGCCGTTGGAGAATGTTAGGAGTGATAGACGATACCATCCCTACAGGTCATCTGGACGGAATCAACCCCGTAGGGAATAACCAAACTCATTTCTATCCGCTCCAAGTTCTGATGAAAGGATGGCGCGATTATTCAGAGAGTGCGTCCAATGGAAAGAAAGAGATCGGGGGATCGGTGCTAGGGTAACCAGCCCCTTCACCCGCAATATCGAAACTGCCATCACCTGCCGGGAATGGAAAATGCCAACAATGGAACCATACAAGGGAACCTCTGACCCCGTTGTACACTTGCAGAGATACACACAGCATATGCTAATGAGCGGAGCAACAGAGGAAGTGTTGTGTAAATGCTTTCCACTATTCTTGGCAGATCTAGCTACCTCCTGGTTCTGCCATCTGCCCCAAGGATCCATCAGCTCATGGGAAATGTTGAAAGAAAAGTTCATCAGCCAGTTCCGCATTCATGTGGAACAACCCAATGACGCTTATTCCCTATCTAATATCAAATAGAAGCCCGGGGAGACAGTGCAACAATATTTAACCCGATTCAATGCCGCACCGGCCGCAGTTCAAGATGCCGATGAGAAACTTATCCTAATGGCCCTCTGCAGTGGTGTGCACCCGGATACTAAATTTGCTAGAAGACTAACAAAAGAAAAACCAGCTACTTTACCCGATTTCTTCCATGAAGCTGGAAAATATATGAGACTTGAAGACGCTGCCACTGGGAGGCAGTCAGGGCAAAAGGCTAAGGCAGCTCCAGACAGGGTTCCTGCTGCAGCAAAGGATGTTCGAAGAAATGACTCTAGAGACAATGCTGGGGGCAAGAAGGGAGTAAAGCGTTTATATCGACCAGGACCAAGATTTGACTCTTACACTCCTTTGAATGAAACAATCGAAAACATCTTCCTGGCCACCCAAGACGAAGTTAGATACAAACGCCCCCTGCACAAGAAGGAATCAGATAATGCTATTAAGTCTGGAAAGTTCTGCCGATTCCAGGAATCTCATGGGCATGACACCAATGAATGCCATCATCTCCGGGACTTGATCGAAGAACACATCAAAAGGAAGAGACTAGAGCTCTATGTGAAAGGTCAGAACATGACTTCAACTCCTGTCAATGAAAACCCAGGGCTGCCCCTCCCGGAAGTAGGCGGAGGAAATCGCAACACCAACGGCTTCAGTAAAGAGAAGATAGTGGTCCTTACCATATCAGGAGGACCATACATCGTCGACGGAAGCTGGGCAGAGATGGAGAGATACGGTAAGTCACTTAGAAACAATGAAGGCTACGTTAATTCTGTTATAGAAGAACGCCACCCGAAACGGAAAGAGAATGATGACATCACATTTAGTAGGCGTGATCTAGAGGGAAGGCAGTACCCTCGCATAGATCCTATGGTCATCTCTGCCTGGTTCGGTCCAGCCAAGGTTTTCCGAGTTCTAGTAGACACTGGAAGCTCAATAAATATCCTATTCAAGCATGCTTTGGACAAAATGAAGCTGTCAATGAAGGATGTGTGTCCCTGCAGCAAACCGCTACATGGCTTCATTGGAGATGCGAAGATGCCCCTCGGGCAACTGGACCTCTTTGTCGAAATAGGAATTCATCCCCGCTCCGTTGTGCGAAAACAAACATTTGTGCTAATAGAGAACCACTCGGCCTACAACGCCTTTTTGGGAAGGCCAGCCTTGTCTGACTTCCAAATTGTCCTAGCCCCGTGGTGCTTGAAGATGAAATTTCCAACGGACAACGGAATAGGAGAAATAGAGGGAGATCAAGACGCTGCTCGAGATTGCTATGTGACTGAACTTCGCAATAACCGTAGGAAAGATAAAGGGAAGGATGCAGAGACTTCTCTCTGCAAGAAAAACTTGGAAGCATAGCAATTAAAGAAAGCCCCTCCTCTTCGATATACCAGCGATCCTTTCAATGAATTAGACCCCAGGGATAAGGAGGAGGAGGCCACCACCGAGCCTGCAGAGGCAATGGAATTTGTATCTGTAGACAAACACGATCCAAGTAAACTGCTGAGAGTCGGGTCTCAGTTAAGAGCGGAATTGAAAGATCAACTCGTCGACTTTCTTCGCCACAACATGGATGTATTTGCATGGACGCACGCTGACATGACTGGAATCTCCCCAGACGTAGCATGCCACGTACTGAACATCGATCCCACCAAGGTGCCAGTAAAACGGAAAAAGAGAAGCATGGGGGCAGAACGATCAGCAGCCCTCGAGGAAGAAGTAAAGAATCTACTTGCCAATAACTTTATACAAGAAGCCATCTACCCAGAATGGATCGCCAACCCGGTACTGGTAAAGAAGGCTAATGGGAAGTGGCGAACATGCATCGACTTCTCCATCTTAAATGACGCTTGCCCGAAGGACTGCTTCCCACTCACCCGAATCGACCAACTCGTGGACAGCACAGCCGGACACGAACTCTTATCCTTTATGGACGCGTACTCAGGATATAACCAGATCCCTATGCATGCCCCCGATCAAGACCACTCTAGTTTCATCACTAACCGGGGATTGTACTACTACAGGGTAATGCCTTTTAGACTAAAAAACGCCGGAGCTACTTATCAGCGCCTCGTCAACAAGACGTTTACGGAATCAATAGGACGAACTATGGAAGTTTATGTGGATGACATGCTGGTAAAATCGAGAAAAACCAACGATCATATTGACCACCTGGACGAGATGTTTCAAGTACTTCGCCAATATGTAATGAAGATGAATCCTCTAAAGTGCTCCTTCGGAGTATCATCGGGAAAGTTCTTGGGATTCATCGTCCATGCCCGGGGGATTGAAGCAAACCCCGAACAAGTCCGAGCTTTGCAAGATATCAAGATACCATCCACTCGAAGAGAGATGCAAAGCCTAAACGGGAAAGTGGCCGCCCTAAGCATGTTCATCTCTAAAGCAACCGACAAATGCATCCCTTTCTTTGAAGCTCTAAAGAAAGACAAAGGAAAGTTCGAATGGACTGACGAATGCTCGACAGCCTTCCTTAACTTAATCGAACACCTCCAGAGACCACCAGTACTCTCAACTCCAAATGAAGGCGAGGAACTATACCTGTACCTTGCTGTATCATCCCATGCTTTAAGCGCCGCTTTGGTGAGAGAAGACAACCGCGCGCAGCGGCCCGTATACTTTGTAAGCAAGAGATTTACAGAGGCAGAAGCTAGGTACCCTAAACTTGAGAAGCTAGCTTACTGTCTGCTAATCACGTCACGAAAGCTGCGACACTATTTCCAATCTCGTTCCATCAGAGTTTTAACCGATCAAACGCTAAGGCAGGTACTCCATCGCCCCGACACTTCTGGGCGACTACTTAAGTGGTGCATCGAACTGAGTCAATATGATATCACCTACCATCCTCGCACCGCTATCAAAGGACAAGCCATGGCCGATTTTATTTCCGAATTCACTACCAACGAAGGTAAGGATCAATCTGAAATAGCAAAAGATATCAAGTGGAATCTCTTTGTAGATGGAGCATCGAACGAACAGGGCTCGGGGGCAGGTATTGTGATAATCACCCCCAGGGGAAGGAAGCTGCACTATGCCCTAAGGTTGGAATTCGCTGCCACCAACAACGATGCAGAATATGAAGCAGTAATAGCAGGACTGGAACTTGCCTTAGAAATTGGAGTCAGTTCCTTATGTCTCCATAGCGATTCTCAACTTATTGTAAATCAAATACTGGAAGAATTCCAAACTCGAGGAGAACGACTCACAGCATATCTAAAGAAGACCAAGCTGCTGCTCAATCAATTGGATTACTATTTAATCAAACACATTCCTCGAGGAGAGAATCAGGAGGCCGACGAACTGGCAAAGCAAGCTAGCATGAAGAACAACACCATTTCTGGAACGGTAGCCATCTCAAAACAACTAGCCCCAAGTTTCGAACAAGAGGATCTGATAGCTGCAATCGAAGAAGAAACTTGGATGACTCCTATCCGGAAATACTTGCAAGATGGCACACTACCCAACGAGCATAACGAAGTCAGGAAAATCTTGAGGAGTGCTTCCCGCTACACGATACAAGAAGGCATCCTCTATCGGCGCGGCTTCTCTAACCCCTTATTAAGTTGTGTCGCCGGAAGGGAAGCCAAGGAAATCTTATCCCACATCCGTCGAGGAAGTTGCGGAGACCACACCGGAGGGCAGACTCTGGCAAAGAAGATACTCCGATATGGATATTTTTGGCCCACCTTAAACAAAGACGCCTTGGACTTCGTCAAAAAATGCGACAGATGTCAGAAATTTGCTAAAATCCCTCGACTACCAACCAATGAGATTACTCAGATGGCCATTCCTTGGCCCTTTGCGGTATGGGAAATTGACCTGATTAGCGAACTGCCGATGGGCCAAGGCGGAGCCAAATATGCTATAGTGGCAGTCGACTATTTCACCAAATGGTTGGAAGCGGAACCTTTAAATAAAATATATTCGGCAAAAGTTATTAACTTCTTGATCAAAAATGTTTTATGCAGGTACGGGGTTCCACTCAAAATCATATCGTACAATGGACATCAATTTGACAACAAGGAATTCACCGACTGGTTCCGAGAGCACGGAATTCACAAAAGCTTCTCGTCTGTAGCTTATCCCAGGCAAACGGACAAGTCGAAGCTGTCAAAAAAATTCTCAAAACTCTAATCAAGAAGAAACTTGAAAAGTCAGAAGGCTTTTGGGTGGATGAACTTCCTACGGCACTTTGGGCCTACCGCACATCTTACAGAACATCAACAGGACAAACTCCTTTCTCTTTGGCATACGGATCGGAGGCCATGCTCCCAATTGAAACTATAGTGCCCTCCCACCGTAGGATCCACTACAACCCAGAAGAGAATGAAGAACTCCTACACATGTCTTTGGACCTAATCGAAGAAAGAAGAAATGATGCAGCACTTAAAGCGGCAGCTCACAAGCAAAAGTGGCAGCACGATACAACTCCCAAGTTAAGCACCGCAGCTTACGAGAAGGAGATCTTGTTCTCAAACGGATCTTCCCGCGCCCCGGAGCGCTAGATCCTATCTGGGACGGACCCTATGTAATTCATAAAGATCTCCACAACGGAGCTTATATTTTGTCAACTGTGGACGGAGAGATGTTCCAAAGGGCATGGAACATCCAACACCTTCGTCCATACTTTTCTTAACTTTTACTGCCCATATGAAGTGAATTAACAAAGAGAATCAGTGAACATAGGCATTTTCATGCCGAACCACTTTAAAAATCTTGTCTCTTTTTAACTTGTTCCTTTATATCTTGGCTGCTTGTTAAGCTTTATCCTTTTCTGTTGAACAAAATCCTGTGTAACGGCATTTCCATTCTGGACACTTCACGGCACAACCTCACCTGGACAAGACCTAACAGGTACTATACGAATCTACGCCCTCGTCAATGAGACACTTTTGCTCCAGCATCCCTCTGCTGCGGGTTAACTCATTGCTCGCGACGGCCCTCAAAGCCAACTGTAATGAGCCGATCATAAGCCACCGAGAAGGCCGACTATAGCCGAGGCAGCTCATTACGGCGTTCGGCTCGCCGGCGACTGTGAACCGATTATAAGCCCCAACATAAGGTGTGGCCAGCCAGGGGAAGTTCACAGTTGACGATCGGCACCCATGCTAGCCGGCCACGGTAAATCGAATAATACCCACGATTACGGGCCTTAATGGCTCGGGTAGTTACTGTGCGCGATCTCGGCTCCAATGTGTCTTAAGTACGACTGTGGTAAAAAAGAAAACTCCCCGCGGAGGCGTGAGATGGGTGACGAACGTCTCCAAGACCCACATCTAGGGAAAGTGACTGCAAAACCCGTTTGCCATGAACTTAAGCACATCGAAGGCCTTTCGTGATTGGAAGTTTTACTATTTCTTATATTTCCATTTTATTTATAAAAACTTTCCTCATATCCTCTATAACGATCACTAAAGTACATGACACAAAATGGGAGACACTCGCTAGTGGAAATGAGAGCTCACAACTAGATAACGGGTCACTCAGCTGCATTCCATCCTCAATCACACAACACATTCAAAGCTACCGTCTACAACTAAAACATGAAGGGCGGTACTTCCTTTTCTTGTGCATAAACATGTAGCTATAGCCTATTCACACATCACACTAACATTGCGAAACATGAAATTACATTTTAAGCAAGAGCTTAGCATCAAACACGATTAAAGCACATGCATATACACAGCTATATTTCTTATGCAGCACATCAAAATAACGATAGCATTCAAATATGACAGAATCAGCTTATGTTATAAAATTATATAAGAATAAAATCATTCACTGCAATGACATAATTACATAATTACAGCCTGCAAGTACATTAATGTTTTGGACTAGTATATTAAGGAATGCCAAGTAAACAAAGAAAGTAGTCAGCTGTAGCAGGGCTCCGCCTCTATCCTGCTAGCCCTCCGGAACCTACTTGACCGCTGGATCAGAGCTCCCAGCATGCTGGCTAGAGGTCCCACCTGTCCGATTCAGGAGAAGAATCCATCAGATAAATGATACGCAATCAAGTTAATAAAAGATTGAGAGGGAAGACTTACCAGCATCTGCTCCCTGATCATCATCCCCCAACTGCACACCCACTTCCTCGGCGGTAAGCAGCCGCATGCCCTCCTTCACTGCCACTTTCTCCTCCTCAGTAAACTGGGCCATGACCACATCCATTCTGAAAGCTAGACCACCCTCCTTATCCGCCTTAGCCTTGGCCTCCTCCAAAGCTCGAAGATATATCCTAGCCATGACCCGGGGATAGTCGTCCATCGAGGACAGGTTGCCCTGCTTCCAAGTACGGAGTACATGTCCTGGAGCATCTCATCCATCATCCCCTCGTTCTCCTCAAACTCCCTCATCCGGGCCTCGGAAGCCGACAGCCTTGCGACGACAGCATCTCTCTCCAATCGGTATCTTGAGCAGTCAGCCTGAAGGGATTTCCGCATCGCCTCCATCTCCTCCTTCAGCTTGGCTTGAACAAGCTCCGCGGCCTCAAGCCTCCGAGACAACTCCTCTATCTGCTCAAGATCCGCTCTCCGAACCTCATCCACCGTGGCAATGGCCAAATCGATTCGTTCCTTGCAGGTGGCCTCCATCTTTCGCAGCTCGGCTCTGCTAGCCTCCTCCATAGTTTTCTTTAGCCATCTGGAGGCCGCCTCATGCTGGGAGATCTGAATGGCCTGATCGGCAAGCTGTTTGGCTTGATCGGAAACCATTAGCCGCAGCCGAATGTTAGCACTTCCGATTTCCTCTCCAGCCTTGACCAGTCGGGCGTGATGCCCCATTAACTTCTTGGTCTCTTTAGCCACCCGATCGATGTTTGCCTTGGCCTCATCCCCCATAGTCACAATCCGAGTGGTCAACAAGTCGAGATCCAAAGACTTAGCCTCATCAAGCACCCTTACCACAGGATTGCGGGGTAGGAGGTGCTCACCGGTAACCTCATCGAAGGAAATATCATGAGAACTCGGGTCCATATCTGGATGACCCGCAAATGGGTTACGAGCCAAGCCGGGACGATCAACATGAGTAACGGAAGGATTCTCTGATGGATGCGGAGATGGTATGGACTCAGTATCCTCCCCCGTGATGTCATGAATAGGCTAGATTGGGGGCTGAGGTCCAAGTGAAGGTTCGAACATGGAACACCTCCTCTTTCTCTTTTGAATATCCTCTTCAATGACTCCAAGAAGAGGATGGTAACTGACTACGCCCCCGGAACGGTCAGTCGAGGGCTTCGGGTTAGCAGAAGCTTTGAAGAGTTTGAATTGCTCGAGGCGGTGCCGAATGTCTGATGTCTTGGCCGCCTTACCCGTTCCTGGAATAAAGAACAAGTGTTACAAGCATACACTAATCCATAATTCAAGAAATATGTTAAGTTAAAACGAGTAGGAAGACGCGTTTATTTTACAAACCCTGAGGAGTAGTGGGATGCTGCAATAAGTCCTGAATCTCATTCCAGGACGGGAGCTGGCCATAAAATATTCCTAAGTTCTTATCATAAAGTGAGTCTGCAGAAGTCAAAAATTCACCTTGAATCACCGGAGTCTCCTTTACCAGAATACTCTGAGAAGATGAACTGGCACCAGTCCCGGCCTTATCAGTTCTCATCGGTTTCTCCACCAAGGCCGACCCTTCTTCCAACCCCTCAAAAGCTTGACGGAAAGCATCATCCGTCCACTCTTGAATCTCACCTGCTTGCCCAGAGGTCAAGGCACCAACGCCACTACCACTTTGTCCTTCGCCACCATTGCCACCATCACCTTCTCCATATCCTCCGCTCTCCTCCTCGCCTCTTTCCTCCTCTCCACTTTCCTCCTCCGAAACATCTGGGCACGTGCTGGGAGAGGGTCCATCAGTTTTCTTGAGCTTCTTCCCCCCGACGACTGGAGGTATCGAGAAGGGTTTCCTCTTGCTGCTCTTCGCCGTAGCCCCTCCTTTGGCTTTGGCAGCTCTTTCCTCAGCCATATCCCTCGGCTTGACCACAGACTGATGTGGTAAAATCAAGTTGTGTCCCAGGAGAGTGGCATTCCTGATTAGGTAAGAAGCTAACCTATCCCTTCCCGAAATGGCCTCTATCTTCGCGGCCACCTGAACCAGGTGATCATTCTCCACGACCGCAAAGCCACCTGTCGCTAGCAAGAAATAAAAGCCAATAAGAAGAAGCATCTCAGTCAGAACGGAAATTATAAATAAGCTTCAACTTACAGCCAGAAGTGAAGCGGTGGATCGAAACAGTGTCATCCTGGACGAAGAACCATCCCTTCTTAAACATGGTGAACTTTGAATACAAGTTCAAGACCGGCTTGAAGGACACGACCGATTCCAAGCTGATGTATGGAGACCCCTTCTTGTAACCTCTCAAGTTATATAGATACCGAATCTCCCGATTAGAAGGGGCGCCCGTACTTTCTCTGGAAAATCACGAATAGGCACACCAAGATAGCGTAGGAGTTGGGCTGGAGCTGGAAAGGGGCCACCTTCAAATAGGTGACGAAACTAACTATCCAAGCATTGATTGGAGGAATGGCCCCACACATGCAATGGTACCTAGTATAAGCAAAGTATCCTTTAGGGGGATTGTATGGCATGACCACCTTTTCTGGCAACAGCATGCGTGCTCTATCAATCCCAAAGGTGCGGAAGATAACATCAAACTGCTCCTCTCTGAGAGAGCTCGGAAAGCAATCAGGAGGAGAGTTCAGAACCTCTTGGGGACCATACCCATCTACTTGCGATGTCGGGTGGGTCCACGACGTTTCGGTCTTGGCTAAGCTAGGGGCACTAAAGCAGACTCTCCTTCATCCTTGGATTTCCTCTTATCTGATCGAGTTTCCACTTTATGAGACATTTATCTGCAACACCAAAAACAAACACGTCGTTAGAAGTAGAGATATAAAAAACAAGTTTCATTCGGCAATTCAAATACAAGAGTGTCGTTCGGTACTTGCAACCCCTCAAGTTCGTTCAGTAAATCGAAGTTATCAAGTTCATTCGGTATGAATCCATTCGGTGGTTCAATCATAAAAGTCGTTCGGCTGAGGAACACTCACCTGGACCGGCAGTTGAGTTGTTTCGATAGCTGATTGGTTCGGCTGTTCTAAGCAATCAAGTTGGTTCGGTATTCAGTTGATTCGGCGGATAAGGAAAAATGAAGGTGTTAGGCCCCTATTTATAGGCAAAAACAATGACCGGACCAGTTGGTTCGGCATTAGAGACCGGATGATAGCAAAACAAAGCACGCCATATACAGGCATATGCCCTACTTTGGGGGGCAAATGTTGGGCACGTTTTTACCTACTACCGAACCATCCCTCTCCATGCATTGCCGAGCCAACTCCCTTCCCCACATAGCCGAATCAACCTCCTTCCCTGCCTACCGAATAAACCTTATACCACTCCATCCTCTACCGAACCAACCCACTGCCGAACCAATGCCGCCTCACTCTCTACCCAACCTAACTCAACCCTCTACCACCAAACTAGATGAAGGGAACCCACTACCGAACCAACCTATCCTCACTCACCACCGAACCAACACAAACCAACCATCACCGGATCGCTCACCACCGGACCAAGTCCCGCCGAATCAAACTCCATCCAACCCCTACCGGACCAACCACTACCGGACCGAAAGCCGCTCCAACTATTTCCAGACCAAGGCCTTGCCGAACCAACTTTACCAGGCCAGATTACATCAGCCCAGGCCCACCAGCAGCTATATACATCTAAGACCCTTGCCCCCTGCCTCACTCTGTAAATAGAGAGGCGGGGGTATAACAATGGCAGACAAGTTTGAGAGCTCAAGCACGGATAGAACTTTCAAACAACTTTCAGTTACTTGTAATAAAAGCTTTGTACTTGTAATCTAAATAGAAAAGGAGAATAACATATAAAGTGGACGTAGGCACGTTCTGGCCGAACCACTATAAATCTGTGTGTCTTTTACAGTTTAGTCCCTGCTTTTTATATATTTGCGTGAATCACCCAAATCACTAAGAACAACTTAAAATCGAATAAATCATATGACTTGGAGGTGTTTGCCCATTTTTTGTGCAAAAAAATACTTTTTTAAAAAAAAAAGCCCTACTCCGAAGAGTAGAGCTAGGGGATACAGCTGTCCGCCACACTGGCCCCCCTTTTAGCCAGCCCAGCCAAGAGCATTAATCCTCTACCATGTTCGGCTTTGTTGAGGATAGACCGCTCAAGGCCTTAAAGGGAAACATATCTCGGCTGCGGGACTCGAACCCGCAACCTCCAGGAACTTTGTTCCATAGTTGCAAGGTAGTCCTCAACCAGCTGAGCTTAAATTCATTTTAAACAACTTTTTCAAACGATCTCCAAACGACGCATGCCGACAGGCGATCATAATGTTTTACCCACATTCTGAACACAATGGAACGTGTTTCAGAGCCCAATTTGATTGTATGTGGAAGATAGCTTTTTGAATCGAGTTTAAATATTAAATTATCGATTTAAATCTCAACGCGTTTCTCACCTGTACGAACAAATGGTAACTCCAAACGATACGAAATTTGAAATTCGGTAATAATACATTATTATGGATCTAATGGAACTGATTTCATCGAATTCCGAGACTGTGCCATGGAAGGCTATTTTAACTCGTCGATTAATTCGAACGATTTTCGAAATCGTCGAAATCATCTAAAATTTCACTTTTAAAATTTTACTAACTCAATAATAAATCATGTAAAATTTATAATCACGTTAGAAATTATTCTGATTCATTTTAAATCAAAATCTGATTATTTACCATTACTATATATTAAATTCATTTATTAAATTAATATAAAAAAATCTAATTTTAACTTATCGACTTTTGATTCCATCCAAAAGTCCACTATTAAAATTCAAATCAAACTAGTCTTCAAATAAATCTTAAAAATCATTTCCATGACCATTTATATCCAGATTCACCGATAACCCCTATTCCAAATATTAAATTATTATTATCAAAATCCAATTGAATAGCCATATTTGAAATTTAACTAATCTTATTAATTTAACCAAAATCTTCTTATTCAAAATCCAGTTATAATTCACATTTAACATTTAAAATGAATTAAATGTTCAAAATCTAACGACCAAAATTCTGGGTCGTTACATTCCTCCCCCCTTTTAAAAATTTCATCCTCAAAATTTGCTAAGGCAGGAAAAATGCTACTAAACTCATTTACTTGCCCCAAAATTCATTCAATTAAAATTCACATTCATTTCTCAAGACCTTTTAGCTTAATCCAAAACTATTTGCTTTATTTATACTCAAAAGCTTATGTTTTAACATCATTTCAAAAATCGACCTTTTCTTATTAACTCAAAATTTTCAAAATCCTCAAAAAAAAATCTATCTCTCAAAATTTTAGAAAATTTTTGATAGCATCTCCTTTGTACGAAGAGCGTTTCGCAATATTACAATAGATATAAATATATATATACATCGACCCACATGGTCGGAAAACAAAATATACCACAATATATATATATATATATATATATATATATATATATATATATATATCGTTTTTCAAATTTTATTGCGTAGGCGTACCTTACATTAGCATTTTAAAAGCAAGCGGCTAATATATATTGCATTTACGCGCTTCAACTCTATCGATTGCCTCCCGTACCTATACTTACTCAAACAAACACATCAGTTTTCAACAATATAAGATTTTGTAACATCCTTCCATATATTAATCTTAGCCAAACATCTCAATTACATAGTTCAAACAAACAAATTTCATAATTCAACCTGTTAACCATATATTATAGAAAAATCCCAAGATTACAATCACCATTTTAATTTTCCTAACAAATCTAAACTTCATTTTATTCGACTCGAATGATTTACATTCAAGTTTACTATATACAATTCATATTTACTACAACCAATTTCCACGCAAATTTTAAAGTTATCATGCAAGTAATCGTCACTTAAGCTTATAACCATTTAAAATTAATTCCATCCCAATCTAAATTTCATTTCATTCGGAATTATAACCCAAACAATTTTTGCTTCATCAAAATTATTAAATCAAATCCCTATTCTTATTTCAAGTTCATCATCCAACTTAAGTTTATATTAATATCATTCCATTCTGGATTATTTACAACTCATACATTCTTAATTCATCACGATAAGAAATTAAAATCTTTCACTTGCATTAAAATTTTATTATCTAAACAAACTTCATTCAAGACCCCTTATAAAGCTCGACCACAATCATTTTCCAATTTGCTTAAGTTATTTCAATAAGAAAATAACTCCATTTCTTCTCACCTTAATCTTATTTCCATATTTATTTGATTCTTATTCAATCAAATTCTCATCCATTACAAGTTTTAATTCAATTTGTTTACTTACTCAATCCATTTTAAATTTATCCACCTCTTTAATTCATTTCTGAATTTATTTTATTAATAACATGACCATTTCAATTATTCTAAACCGAAACTGGGTTTTATTTTGCTTTTTAAATTTCACAAGCTACCAAAATTTTGTTCGTTCCAATACAAATTCTTTTAACTTAGCTTACACTAAATTCATCCTCAGCCAGTTCCTTTGGATTTAGTTGAGTAAGCATTTACTTCATTCAATGTCATTTCAACTAAATTAAATTCCTTCAATTTAATCCTTTACCGATTTAGTTCAAGTTCAACTAAATTTTATTTAGCCAACTTAAATGCATACCATTTCCATTACTATTTTAAATAAGAACTTAATTCTATTCAAGATTATTTATAACATAATTGAATTTTGATTTTACTTTCTAATATATAAGTTTTAAAATTTATTTCGTAACCTAAGTCCATTCACATTTTATATTTTCTTTACCTTGTTACAACTCTCCTTCCATTTAGGATTAAATTTAGAATTCTCCATCCTTTTTACCATAACATTCAACCACTTCTATTTAGGTTTTGCAATTCATTTCCCTATCATATGTTCACCAACTTATTTATTTAAAAGCTTATATTGCTCATATGAGTCTATTTACATTTTATAATCACAATTTAAGATTATATATACCACTTAATAAATTAAGGGTATAAATTTCATTATACAATTTTAACTCACAATTATAATCATTTTACATTTCAACTTTATCCAATTTAATTCGATTTCAATTTCAATTTTATTTAACTTATCTCCAGTTAAATTAAGATATATTTTACTCATTTTCATCACTCAAATTAAATTTTAATTCCAGGATTAAAATTTCAATTTCCCTTCTTATTTAAATCAACTTCACTTAATAGGTTCAATAGTTTCTTTATCGTAATTTTTCACATTATTTAAATAGAGTTTCCAGAATTCAATTACCCAATTTTATTTCAAAACCATTTTGAAATCATGAATAACACATACCCACTTGGTATATCAAATCAAATCTCCGAATTCCAAAACACTTGGTTTTACCAAAACAAATTTCCCTTTCGAAATTTCTAAAACCACTTGTATACCCAATAAGTCCAAACAAATATCATAACCAATCTCCACAGTAGCAATCCATCACTTTAGAAATTCGAAAATGAATTTGAATGATGTGGCCATCAACATCAGGATTATTTTCCAACGACTGAAGTGAGTTCAGTGCTTCCTTACTTCCACGTATTCCTTTCAAAACAATTTCCATTCAAAAATATTTCCCAAAATAATACTCCATCATCGCCTTCAAACATTTCCAAACATTTTCAAAATTTTAAATTCCTAGTCTTTCCGTTTAAATTCATTTAAAACTATTTTCAAAATTTCCGGTGTTTAAATTCTGGTTTACATCAAACTATAATTATACTCCTTTTTATTTAAACCAAACTTAGATAATTCTATTTGGTTATAAACCATTTCAAATTTTAGATTCTTATATTTGATTATAATATTAACAACCAAACATCCAAATATATATAATAATTTCAGAAAATTATTCCTTTTATATCAAAATCTAATTTTGGGTAAAATTATTTTATTTACCCACTTTAAAAACAATACTATGTCGGTTTATCTTGTTTAAGAGTTTAGAAACCCCTATCGATACGGTTGTACTTCCCGTACGAACTAGAATTCATAAACACTCAACCGATAAGTCAACACAATATAAAATCAGTTTTTATATTCACTAACAAGTACGCGTTCACAGCTATTAATACACTCAACTCATTATAGTGTACTATTGACTTTGTTTAATAAGTAATTTTCCCACCAGAGCCAAGGTTATTGCCAGCCTAAGCTCTGATACCACTTGTGATGACCCGCCCTTCTCGACCTACAAAAATCAACACAAAATACACCACAACATAATATGCTGACCCTCGAGTGCCGGAAAAGACAGATTGTTGAGGGAAAAGAAAAAAGATAGAGGAAAGAAGGAACTAAACAATAACAGAATCTCACAATCGCAACGGAATAAAATACAATACATAATATCAGATCTTTACACAAAATGAAAACTATATCTGTTTTATACAATATACGATCAGAGTATATATCAAACAACAATGACTACCAGCCTGACAATTTCAAACAATCACAGCAGTGGATATAAACAAATACGGTAATACGTCTCGGACTCCAGCTCCTCTCCTAAGCTCACGACATCCTTTCCTATAATTTATAACACTCGGTCTGACCCGAGCATTGTAATGAAACAACACCCGAGTCGGTCTGGAATACCAGCGTGAGAGAAATACACCCAAATTGATTATTAAAGTTTCAAAATCCTTTGAAATCAAAAGCACCTCGAAGACCATGCCACAAATAAACATGTTGGGTTTTTACCTTAAGATAGCTAAAACATTTCTTATAAAATCCTCTGATATTATAATAGTGTCTATATACAAATACTTATTCAAATAGCCAAAATTGTTACATTAATTAAATTCTACCTACTAGCCACAATCATGGGTAATACAAACAAAACCGTAAAAGGCACGTAGGGAGAATGGATTTCCAACTAATGACTAGGCATTGGGTTACCACCTGTCACAGTACGTGGCGTAGATCACCGTACTGAGGATTATTCCCAATCCTATGCACCACAAGACTGGGACTACCCCTTGCTGGATAATCCCAAGTAAGATCACCCTACGGTTGGGATCAGCAACCGCACCACTAAGCCGAACAAAATGGGACATCTAGACAGGGATGACCTCACCCTAATAGGTGCTACCCACTTAGCCTTGCTGCACAACCCCTAATTTTCAGTCATTCCCGGTTGATGAGGCTCGAGGCTAAGCTTTACCTTTTAGAACGTTTCACTAAGAATGCATCGTCCGCCTGACGATATTCCGAAAGCATTCATCCATACAAGTCCGTCCTGGGTTCGAACGGAACCGAACGCACTATTCCTACTACATCCATTTTGGAAACATCCTCAGGATTAGTAGCAACTAGCCCTTGCACTTCACTGCTCCATCTTCGACTCCGAACTTATTTTTTCCAGAAAAACGTACAAACCGAATCGAAGTGGTTTTCGAGAAATTAATCCCGATCCCTGTCTCTTTGAAATGATCAACGCATTGGCCAATATTGATAGTCGGTGATTTAACTATCAATTAACATTCACAAACATCCATCCAACAATAAATAATTTCCCAAATTATTTATTAACCTCAAAATATCTTCACAAGATATATTTCCACTTTTCAAACCTTTTTGAAAACAGTTTTCAAACCACACTCTTCTCATGAAGTAAATTCCCATATATTTATTTCCACTGAAAACACCATGTACAAATACCTTAGATTTCAAGATGACTAAATCACTTTATTCTAGAATATACCTTAAATATTAAAATTAGGCTACTTAATCATTTTATTCAAAAATATATCTTAAAAATATTTAAAGCAAAACTATTTTATAAGATATAAACTAATTTATAACAAAGGTTAAGTTACACTAAAATTTAAAAGAGGAGTTACAAAATTATATACTAGTCTCGAATAACTTTAACCAACCATCTTTAAAATAAATCCATTTTATAAAATATAAATATTAAAAACATTCTTTCGAAACAAAATACTAATTAACCCTTTAAAATAATTATTACTATAACTAATTTGATAAATATTCACTTTTAAAATTTTACAACTTAAATAATAATTTCTTGAAACCTTTCTTTTTAAACAACTTCAAAACTTCTAACTTTTACTCAAAAATCTGCTTTAAAAACGTACTTGGCTTTTCAGGGAAATACACTTCCATTTTAGAATAAACCTAAGAATTCTTTTTATAAATCCCGCTGGATTTATCTCAATTCAAATTTACGTTTAAATCCGTAGATTTCTCACAACACTTTAAAAATAAACCCTTTTTATTTTTAAACACATTTCCCATTTCCTGGAAATCACTTCCAAAATATACTTAAAATATGACTGCTAAATTCTTTATTCAAATTGTACTTTTGAAAATCTATAAAAGTTTCTTTAGTAACTTAAATCAAAATTTTCCTTTTTATATGAGGTTATTATACCAAATATTTATATTAAATTCCCTTTAGAAAACATAATACTAAATTACCTTTTTAAATAATTAAATACCATAATTACTTAAATAAATATTTATTTTCACTTAAAAATAATTAATAATAATTATAATTTTCTAAAACATTCTAAAAACACATTTTAAACTTCTAGTTTATATTTCGAAAGCTTTTCTTTGAAAATACATACTTAGTTTTCCAGGAAAATACACTTCCCGTCTCTTTAAAAATAATCTCACTATTATTTTTAAAACAATTTGCATCTCTTATAGAAATTCCCTCTGGAAATCTATATCTTCAATATTTATCCCCGATAAATATTCCACTTCATTTATAAACCCAGTTTATAAATTTTTATTTCATATTTCCTTTTAAATCAAAATTTCAAAAAAACACTTTAACAGACTCCAAATCAATTTTCGAATTTAATTCCTTTAAATTCTTTACTTAAAAATTTCTTTTATTTCCTTTTAAACCCAATTTATTTTATTCATATTTTAAATTCCCAGAATGTATTCATCCCATCATAGCACAACACAATTTAATTTTCAAATAAATCTATCGCGGTATATAAATAAAGCACATCATCAATATGAAAATAATTTCTATATTGTAAGGAATCCAATTGAATCCCTCCAACCTATTTTCTTGCATCCATAGACGTTAGCATAATAGATAAAATATCATATCCAGACTGATAATAATATTCACATTCAACCAATTAATCATTCATTTAAATTTTAACTGTTTAAATTAACTGGAAATTCCAGATGTGAGTGAGATTAACTCACCTTGCATCGGCTTTTCAAATTTTAAGTTAAATCGAGCTCGTTCGATTTAATCTAAAGTTTCCACTTTTCAAAACGATTCCAGGCCTATATCACAGCGTGCTACTCGTCGCTGCGATTCCAGAGCCACCAAATTCATCGAAATCTGACCAAGTATGTACAAGTTATGGAGTTTTAAAGATTTTGAATATAATTTAAATAAATTCTCTTTTTCTTTTTCTTTTTTTTATTACCCAACATGATCGGCCTTTCAAAATTGAATAGGAATTCAAGGCCGCAGATATGCCATCTTCCTCTTCACTACTACTGGTTGCTCGAACCCATCATCGGCCTCTAGGGTTTGATTCTGCACCCTCCACGATGAGCTTTGGCTTGATCGGCGACCACCACAACGAACGGCACGTCGCTACGCACCCACCGCTAGAAAACGGGCAAGCTCCGTGCACCCTAGGCCTCAAAAACTGTGTACGAACGCGCCGCCTATCGGCTTCAATAACTCCTTCTTCGTTGCTCGCAACGCGATCACCACCGTACATCGCCTAGTGGTCACGCTACTCTATGACTTTCCAGTTGAAGTCGTGGCCAAAAAGTTGACGGAGGAGGAGATAATGGTGGAGGTAGTTAGCAAGGTTTCGGCCATTAATTTTAGATGCGGCGGCTGGCTCAAAAACTAATGTTTCGGGCCAAACGTGTGTATATATACACGTATATATATATATATATATATATAATATTTTAATATTAAATTCATTTAAACAACGTTTTCAAACGATCTCCAAAAGACGCATGCTGACAAGCGATCATAATGTTCTACCCACATTCCAAACACAATGGAACGTGTTTCGGAGCCCAATTTGATTGTATGTGGAAGATAGCTTTTTGAATCGAGTTTAAATATTAAATTATCGATTTAAATCTCAACGCGTTTCTCACTTGTACGAACAAACGGTAACTCCAAACGCCACGAAATTTGAAATTGGGTAATAATACATTATTACGGATCCAATGGAACTAATTTCGTCGAATTCCGAGACTGTGCCCCGGAAGGCTATTTTAACTCGTTGATTAATTCGAACGATTTTCAAAATCATCGAAATCATCTAAAATTTCACTTTTAAAATTTTACTTACTCAATAATAAATCATGTAAAATTTATAATCAAATTAGAAATTATTCTGATTCATTTTAAATCAAAATCTGATTATTTACCATTATTATATATTAAATTCATTTATCAAATTAATATAAAAAATCCAATTTTAACTTATCAACTTTTGATTCCATCCAAAAGTCCACTATCAAAATTCAAATCAAACTAGTCTTCAAATAAATCTTAAAAACCATTTCCACAACCATTTATATCCAGATTCACCGATAACCCCAATTCCAAATATTAAATTATTATTATCCAAATCCAATTGAATAGCCATATTTAAATTTTAACTAATCTTATTAATTTAACCAAAATCTTCTTATTCAAAATCCAGTTATAATTCACATTTAACATTCAAAATGAATTAAATGTTCAAAATCAAACGACCAAAATTCTGGGTCGTTAAACCCCGACTCCCGTGAGTCAGCTTAGATGTGACTAAAATCAGGAGCCATGTCAGGCCAAGTGAGGTCATTCCTCCTATCGGGCACATTTCTTCGATACTATTCTTATTTTGTGATTTTTTGGTGGCCAACCCTCGATTTTTGATTTAGGAATGTGTTCCGAGGTGGGCGGTAATAGTCGCTATGCGTTACCATCAGTCTGGATTTGCAAATGGTATATTTACCCTGGCATTTCCTTGTGTGCTGTGTTCACTTGCCCTAGCACGCCTTCTATGAGTTTGTTTTGTACCATTCCTATGGAGTGCACTTTGTGTAAACCTCTCGGAGGAGCGTACGGTACTTTATAGACTATGGGAATACATAAAATGTGTTAAAGGGGATATGGGTAATGCCTTAACGGTATTTCAATACTTTTACTTTAATTTAGACACTATTATAATAGCGTATCGTACTACATACTAGATAGTTTAATGGATCCTTGGGAGATGTGAATCCTGAGCATCTCTTGAGTTGCTACACTCACGTTAGACACTGGATAGAAGATGTCAAATCCCATAAACATTTCTGACGTCGTTCCATTCATATTATTTCCCGTTGATTTAACTTACATAAGATCTTTTAGTTCTGAATCAAGTGTTTTGTCTTTTCAATTTTCCCGGGTCAATCTGAGCATTTCAGGATTTGAAGACCTTATTTCTGGAGGATGAAGACAAGGATTGTGTTATTATTATTTATTGTATTTCGCTATATCATGTATTCCACTGCATTATTTATTATTCTTTGGTATGTGTAACTCTGATCTGTGTTGTATGAGTATAATCAAATGTTTTATAAAACAACTTCATGAACTGTTTATTTGATTATTATATTTTGTCATTCCGCTACAAGATTATGTTTTGTTTTTATCTTTCTTTATCTACTTTTTCTTATTTACCCCATAACAATCTGCCCCTTTGAATGGTTTGAGTCCGCCGTGTTTGTCTACCTTGTAGGATCGATTACACCCTAGAGGGAGGGTGAATAGAGTGATGGTATAAATTACAAAAATTAATTGCGGAAGCTTATAAAACAATTTCAACACATATCACAGAATAATAGCAGCACAGAAAAATAGCAGAATAATAAAATGCAGAAATAGAACGACACAGAATTTACCCAGCTTCTGCAAAACCCTGCCAACGTGCTGCCCCCAAGGTTTCTACTAGGCATTAGATAGTCAGACGCTTACACACGTAAACTCGTGACACCCGCTATCGACTAAACCTAATTCTACGCTCAAAACCCTGCCACAACTCAGCCACTGAGTTGCGAATTCTCAAACTACGCCACGTAGTTTGTCCCCTAGTCGCACGACTAGAAATTTAAACAGTTTAAAAAGAAAATACAAATTGAAAACAATTTAAAATTAAAATAACACTATTTAAGAAATAAAAAACCCTTATATAATAAAAGAGAAAGCTCTTTAAAAACAAGCCGGCCCCTTTTATAATTTAACCCGATCCTATTTTTCATTTGCTCCGTTCCTTTTGAGATAATGGCGGCTTCTTTGATCACAATTAGGGCTTTCGTCCTTCGATCCAAATTAGGGCTTTTGTCCTTCGATCCAAATTAGGGTTTCCTGATGAAGCCGCCGATTATGTCGATCAATCTGGTTGACAATTGAGTGATGATTTGTTCGTCTAATGCTTTCGGTTGCTTCTAGAGTTCGACATCAATTTGGTATGTGATTTTCCTTTATGCTTTTCTGTTATGCTCGATTGAACTCCAATGCTTTGAAATTGCCGATGATGATTTGTTTATATAGGGTTTGTAACCCTTGATTTTCGTTCATACAAATATATTTGAATTTGTCAATTTTATTTGATCGGCCGATTGATGTTACTTGGATGATTGAGATTTCTCTTTGACTAATTCATAACCGTATGCACTTGATTCCTTGATTAACACGATAGAATTCTCGGCTTGATTATAGGGGTATGAACTTGAACTTGATTTTTGGTTCCGTGACTTTCTCTTTGACTTTGGTATGCTTCCACGACTTCTACACTTACATTGTTCATCTCGGCTTCATATCCGATTATACTGCTGTTGACTTGACTTGTTTACCTCGACTTTAACTAGGTTATGAATTTTGGTTTCTGTGAAATTGTTGCTTGATAATTTAGAAACTGCTACTCGACTCAAGCATTGATATTTGAAGTGTTGCATATTTGTTTGCATCTTTTCTGGTTGGTCTGACCTGAACTGATCATTGAAGTGCATGTTACTTTTATGTTGCATAAATGAACTGGCATTCTTCACTGTGGCCTTCGACTTTACATTTTATGGACGTGAATTTGTAGTCTTTATCTGCGTTTTTATGTTTCATACTCTTTGATGGATGTTGTGCTCTTTCTAGTTGTTGCAGTTCCACTATTTTGTGTTAGCATTGCTTTGTCTTGACTCCATTGGTGTCACTGGTGTACTTGAGTCAGTGGTTTGCTGCATATATGTATGATTGCATCTTGATGCAATCTTCATGCACTTGATTTGTCACTGCTGTGTCTTTGATGTTGAGTTGCATTTGATTTTATACATTTGATGGCATTCATGTGTACACATTATCACTTACATTCATATTCTTGCTATCAGCTTTGTTTTCAAGTATAGTTGCAATGTGTTGTTGCAGTTTGTATTTGTTGTTTACCCATGTACGTGCTTCACTACATCTTCATTTACCTATTGCACTTGCAGTGTATTAAATCTCTGACCTGGTGTTTGTTACTCCATTTGAAATATCCCGCAATACATTTGTTGAACAGTTGAGTAGTTATTGACTGCATCATGCGGCTATGCACTGTATATACATGTGCCATTTCATTTTCCTCTCTGGTCTTGTTTATGTTGAACTAGTCGAGGTTTGACCTTATGCGCGTGTTGTGACTTTATTTGTGTTGCATTTGAGTTGAACCCACGCAAATGATAATAACAAATAGGGAAATAACACGAATCGATTAAATTTGGAAACCACGCAAAATAGGCGAAATAGGCCAAATAACAACAGGTCGGTCGGCCGGCCCAGAGCTCGGTCGACTGTACCCTGTTCTGGAAAAATTCTCGGGAAGCAGGTCGGTCGACCGAGCCCTGTAGCTAGTCGACCGGACCAAAGACAGAAAAGTGCTTATGCACTTTGGTAGCAGGTGGGTCGACCGGCCCAGGGATCGGTCGGCCGAACCTGATGTTCTGCAAATTGAAACCTATTTCAAATGAGGTGCAAATCTCGACCAAATTGCAATCGCACGAGCAACGGCGCTAAGGGTTTATTCAAATCGACTACCCGGCCCTATATGCTCTTCGATACATCACCAAAAACATGTTCACACATCAAAGTTAGGATTTAAAGATTTGGACTCAAAACACTAAAAATTGGAATATTCACCAAATCAATCCAAACCAAAAGCAATTGCACAAGAATTAGTGTTAGGAATTCATACCTAACAATCGAAGATAGTTATAAGCATAGATGTGAGATAAAAATCTCACCTTTGAACCCAAAAACAATGAATGAGAAGCTTGAAGACAAGGGAAGATTAACCACACTTCAATCTCCACACAAGAAGCTTGAATCTAAGCTTAAAAGAGAAACATTTTCCAAATTAGGTTTAGGAATTTCTGAAATTCAAGAGAGAAGGAGTTGGAGAAGATGAAGAGAAGGCTTACCAATGGGTTCTGTTGAATCTGGAGCTAGAAGTTGGATTTGCAAAGAATGACTAGGGCTTGGAGTTTTAATTTCCTCTTCCACTCACCATTAATCTCTTTAGAACTGAAAAGTAGAGGAAGAGGGAGTGAATGAAGAGGGGGTTTCAGTTTGGGGTATTAAGTTGGCTAGTGGGCTGAACCCAACCCAAAGCCCTAAGTGAAAAAGTGGCAAAAATCAACTTACTTCAAACATATCGAAGCTTATACTCAAAAAGGTTGCAAACGACATTTTGAACTCAATGGAAGGGGTCTCGAGTCCCAATTCGACTGTTTGCAAAAAGTAGGTTTTCGGACTAAAATCCGACTAACGATGAAATACTTAAACAAAATATTTAAATATTCGAATCGTAAAATATGCAGGTTGTTACATAAGTGGTGAGATTTCCGATGAGTTCTTCGACTTTCATTTGTTTTAAATCTTTCGATTCTTGAATGGCAGTCACTTTTGCTTCAAATTTTCGCGTAAGGACTCTAAGGATTTTTTGGACTATCTTAAACTCTGTGTGCGATTTTCCAAGAGCTTTTGATTTGTGTACGATATTGGAAAGTCGTCCATGCATCTCTTTGACATTTTCTTCCTTCGCCATTGTGAAGTTCTCGTATTCGCTGCTTAGCATGGGAAGGTGAGATTCTTTGACTTGAGATGTTCCTTCGTGAGCCACTTCTAGTGTATGCCATATTTCCTACGCAGTTTGACAATGTGAGACACGATTAAATTCAAATTGATCCAATGAACAGATAATAGAATTCATAGAATTAGCATTAGTATTTTATAATTTATTTTCTTGTTCTGTCCATTGATCCTTTGGATTCTCTATTTCTTGATTATCTATAGTTATAGTTGGTGCTTTATAACCTGTTCAACAATATTCCAAGGGTCAATGGTTTTCAGAAAAATTTCCATCCTATTTTTCCAATAAGCATATTCACCATTGACATTGGTGGTCTAACTATGGACTGACCCTCAGCAAAAGCAGTATTAAAAGAGGCCATTTTAAAATTTCAACTTTTTAAAACAAAAATTGGTTTTTGTAAAAACAAAAACGGCTTTTATTCCTAGCTCTGATACCACTTGTAGGTATCGATTTCACCCTAGAGGAGGGGGGTGAATAGGGTGATGGTATAAATTATAAAAATTAATTGCGGAAGCTTATAAAATAATTTCAACACAGATCACAGAATAATAGCAGCACAGAAAAATAGCAGAATAATAAAATGCAGAAATAGAACGACACAGAATTTACCCAGCTTCGGCAAAACCCTGCCTACGTGCTACCCCCAAGGTTTCTACTATAAATTAGATAGTCAGACGCTTACACACGTAAACTCGCGACACCCGCTATCGACTAAACCTAATTCTACGCTCAAAACCCTGCCACAACTCAGCCACTGAGTTGCGAATTCTCAAACTACGCCACGTAGTTTGTCCCCTAGTCACAGGACTAGAAATTTAAACGGTTTAAAAAGAAAATACAAATCAAAAACAATTTAAAATTAAAATTCTATTTAAAAAATAAAAAAAACCCTTATATAATAAAAGAGAAAGCTCTTTAAAAACAAGTCGGCCCCTTTTATAATTTAACCCGATCCTACTTTTTATTTGCTCCGTTCCTTTTGAGATAATGGAGGCTTCTTTGATCACAATTAGGGCTTTCGTCCTTCGATCCAAATTAGGGCTTTTGTCCTTCGATCCAAATTAGGGTTTCGTGATGAAGCTGCCGATTGTGTCGATCAACCTGGTTGACAATTGAGTGATGATTTGTTCGTCTAATGCTTTCGGCTGCTTCTGGAGTTCGACTTCAATTTGGTATGTGATTTTCCTTTATGCTTTTCTGTTATGCTCGATTGTACTCCGATGCTTTGAAATTGCCGATGATGATTTGTTTATATAGGGTTTGTAACCCTTGATTTTCTTTCGTACAAATATATTTGAATTTTTCAATTTTATTTAATCGGCCAATTGATATTACTTGGATGATTGAGATTTCTCTTTGACAAATTCATAATCGTATGCACTTGATTCCTTGATTGACACGGTAGAATTCTCGTCTTGATTATAGCGGTATGAACTTGAACTTGATTTTTGGTTCCGTGACTTTCTCTTTGACTTCGGTATGCTTCCACGACTTCGACACTTACATTGTTCATCTCGGCTTCATGTTCGATTATATTGCTGTTGACTTGACTTGTTTACCTCGACGTTAACTAGGTTATGAATTTTGGTTTCTTTGAAATTATTGCTTGATAATTTTGAAACTGCTACTCGGCTCAGGCATTGATATTTGAAGTGTTGCATATTTGTTTGCATCTTTTCTGGTTGGTCTGTCCTGAACTGATCATTGAAGTGCATGTTACTTGTATGTTTCATAAATGAACTAGTCATTTGTAACGAACAGGATTTTTCACGCTCGAAAATCGACATCCATACTTCATACCGTATTCAAATGCCATAGATTCGACCGTTCAAATCCGATTCGCCGGAGCTTATAACAACATTTAGTAAACAACACAGCAGAAGAAAAGAATAATACATTGATATACAGCTTTGATACAATATCTGATACAACAGATGATCCAATATATATCAATATACATCAGAGATACAATAAAATAGCAGCAGAAAAGAAAACGATAACACCAGCAGCGGAACAAATAACTCTAAGATAGTCTTCAAGAAAGAACTCCAAAAACTGCAACTCCATTTCCAAGAACCAATGCAACAATAGCTCGAACACCCAATAACGATGCACAAGGATAAGCAAGTGCATTCTGATCCAAAGACTGAACTAACTCCAGATAATCCATTGAACCTAACTATCTGAAAAACCAAACTCTAATCTGCTCATGTAGAAAAATTTTGAGCACTCAGAGTTTAGGAAAGAAACAATAAACTCTGGATCAGTCATGGGACTGGTATGAGCAGCAAAAACAGATTATTTTTTAAAACAATCAACAAAAGATTTTAAAATCAATTCGTAATGCTTTTAAAAATGAAACTACTATAAGGCCTCCCGGCATACACACAATGCAAACGTAGACTTGGGGGAGATTTCTCCTTATGATAGTCAAAGATGCTTACTACGTAAAATCAAATTGTTTGATTATTATTATTAGTGCATAGTGTAGAAAACATTTCGAAAGTAGAATATAAATCTTAGCCAGCATAGGTACCATTAAATTATGCCTACTATACCTACCATATTAGATGGCAGGTTCTACAACTAATACCGTACAAGGCTCGTATTCTTTCTTTGGATTTCCAACAAATGGTCAGGCCAAGGAACTTCCCATTGCCACATGGAAATGCCTCTGGAAGGACGTCTCGAGAACCTAACCGGATCTCTGCCAACACAAGGCCGGGTTACCCCTAACTGGGTAACTACTGCACGAGTATGCCATCCCCCGGTCGTAACCAACCTTTATCCGGGGCCCCAGCAACAAATCACAAAGTAATACATAAATATATCTGCGATATCAACATAAGTTAAGTATCTGGGCTCCATTCCATGATACCACTTCTATCTAGAAGGAAATGCGCATACCCTAAGGGATGCTACCCCAATAACCTTGCTGCATCTTTCCTGTTTTGACCATTCCGGGGTGTGAGGTCCGATGAAGTCTCGTCCACAAAGCTGCGCTTTTCACAAAGCCATGCTTCGATCAACAAATGATCAGCAACACTCAGCATGCCACATTACCAAATTGGGAATATATCGCTGATAACCTTCAACTACATAACCTCTAAGGGTGTTAAGCTAAGAGAATGAATTCTCCGCCACCAACGGAAATATATTTGAAAGAAATCGGCTTTATATCTCAATTTGTAATGTCAGACATACAATCATACAAGTCTGTTCTGGGTTCGAACAGAACCGAAGGCACTTCCAAAGAAGTCCTTGCAATCCGGGTATTCACAATCCCGATCGGACTTCCCATCACTTAGGGAGTCTCTATACCGGCGCGACTCGGTGCAGAGACAATCGATAGGTCATCCTATCGCTCACGCGAATACCCGGTCTTCATCACCGGTCTACAAATGCTATCCATAACGTCGAATCACATATTCGGAATGGGTTATACGACACAAAGGTCCTTTCCCGGCTAAACCGAATGGTGAGCGAAAATATTTAAAACATATGGATATGGGATTTCAATTAAGTCGCAACTTAATAATTCAAACTTTCTTTCAAATGGTTTAAATCAGTTACCATTTCAAATCTTTTAAACAAAAGATTTATTTCATAAAGTTCACCTAATTTCACAAATATTCATTTCCAGATTTCAAAACAATTCCGTTTCAAAAGGATTAATTCAACAAATCTTTAAATCAAAGATTTGTCTTATTGTTTTCAAATCGTTCCCAAATATTCATTTTCAAAATTCGTTTTCGAATATTTATCTATGACTTAGAAAACTATTTGAATTTAAACTTGAAATCCCTTTAATAAAATTTGAAACGAAAGCTTTTTATCATTTAGAAACAATAGTTTTATTTTGAAAAAACCCGATTTCATTTATACAAGTTACAATCTTTGGTTTAATTTGAATTCCCAAAACAATACTTTAAATATGGTTTCAAACCGTATATAACTAACATAACATATTTAATCCCTAATTTAAAATCATAGAATTCAATTCCTAATTTTGAATTCAAATTTAAATCAAATTATTTAAATTCCAAAACTTAATCAAGAAATTTAAAAAAATATCTTGAAATTCCATTCCAAAAGCTTTTCACATTTATTCCGATTCCATTTCCAAAACATTTGAATTAAAATATTCAAATTTAAAACTATTTCAAACATCTGTGACTTAATCGATTTCCTCGTGAAATCCATAATTGTGTGTGTATGGTGTGGTCCAGGGATTTAACACAATCGTGCAACAACATTCAACCATCACAGACTAAAACACAGAAAAATAGTTGATAAGCGATATAACTATTACGCTTATCGCTCATTCACGGATTCACAGATAACATACAGATGTATCATCAAATAAATGAATAAATTATACATAACACAATCTACAGAACAAAATATCACAAATCAGATAGGGCGGTAAATTCAAGGCATCTCATATAATACAATCATTCATAAGTAAGGTCAAGCATTCAATAAACATTTACAAGTAGGATTAATTAATCGTTTTAATCCTAATTAATTCAATTTATTCCCAAGTAAATTTATTACTTATAAATTAATTATCAAATTCTAATTAATTAATTACAAATCATTTGATATAAATTTATTTATCAAACACTTTAATAAGTAAAGTTGCTCTTAATTCATCACATTAATTTAATTAACCTTTAAATAAATTAATTACTTTAATAATTTAATTATTCTCAAAATAATTAACAAATCAATTTATCACATTATCCTTAAATTTATTATTGCTTAATCACTTGATAAATCAACTTTAATCATTGATTAATATTTTATTAAAAATCCTTGATTCACAAATTTATTATTCCTTAATAAATTAATCTTTAAACCTTAATTAATAAATTCAAAACTTTAGTTACTTATTTAATTAGTCCAATTCATCAATTAATTAAATAATAAATTATCCATCTTGATTAACATAATTTAATGAATTTCAAATCGTTAAATCTTCGTTGACTTTAAGATAAACCTCATTCTTATAAATGATTACATTATTATTATAAAAAGGGTTTTAAAACAATTTCCATTTCAAGTTTACTTTTAAATTTCAACTTTATCGAAGTTTAAAAACAATTCAAAAATCCTTTTAGATTCTCATATTAAAGAAATACTCATTTTATAAAGAAGTTTAGATGGATTTAAAACCAATTTCTTTTCATTTTAAAACTAGAATACATATTTAAAACTCAACTCACATACCCGAGCCTAACCCTCAGGCAACTCGACCTATCTCTCGAGTCACTCACAAGCCCTCACGAACCCAGCTCCTTTGAGTCACTCACGCTAAAACTCGAGCAACGTCCCGAGCTTCCTTCTTCTATCCCAAAGACGAGACCCACAGCCAAAACCCAACAACCCAAACGCGCACGTGCACGTGTACAACGTCGTCCATCACCACCGGTCTCGCCACCTCCTCCAACGCATCAAACATCGTCGCGGCAACACACTTCAACCATCACATCATCACCATCGGCCTCAAATTCAAAACGAGCTAAAAAAAAGAAAACCTGGAAACAAAAACTGGAACCACCTGCATGACTAAATCCACTTCGACCTCGCGACGCCGACCACCTGGCCTCGCGCCACCTCGGTCACCCCATCTTCGATCCCCCACGAGCCTATCCCCAGAATCCCATCATACTCGATGCACCCGAGGATCATCAGCGACCCATTTTTCACCCAAGACTAAAACTAGGTTTACAAATTTCCAAACCCCACCGCCGTCGCCACCGAGGTATGACCACCATCTTACTATTTTTCATAACATCCCCTTTCGTCCCTCCATCACTAGCAAAGGTCTCGACCATCACGAACCAGAGAATCACCAGGAATTGACGATAGAACAAGATTTAAACAAACTCGAATTGCTCTTAACTTCCAAGTCTAAAAGTTATAAATTTTGCTTTAAAAATCAAAATTTAGCATAAGGACTTAGTTTATAATCCTGAATTCAAAGATTAAGAAGTTTGAAAATTTTCAAATTTGAAGTTTGGCTTATGTTTCTTAATTTCCAGAAAAATAAAAAAGTTGTTTAACTTAAGTTGAATCCTAACTAAAATTTGAAATGAAACAAACAAGTTTTATTTAAACTTAAGTCTAAACAAAGATTAAATTAAAAGGTTTTGAATTTTAAATCAAACATGAACAAAAACTGGAAACAGAGGAATTGCAATTATTCAAATGCCTGTATACATCATACTTTAAAATTTTGCAAACATACTTCACAATACAATATTGATCACAGCAATAATATTCAACTATATTATACTTTAAATTTTTAAAGGTGGAGTTACTCACCTTCCAAATCATGGTTTAAAGGTTTGAGGTTGGAGTTGAAGTTGAAATCTGGTTTTGAATTTAATAACTGAAACTTGAAGTCTTCACTTGATCTCAGGCTTTGGGATTAAAATCTGAAGCAAGCTAAAACTTCTTCTGTTATCTTCTGTTTTGTTTTAAGTTGAAGTTGTTTTTAAATTATAGATGATACTTACTCAGATTTACTTAGCTTTGTGGACGAATTGAGAGGAGAAGGCTGGTATAAATAAAAGAAAAGATGTGTTCGGGGGTTACAAGTTGTACAGGTGATAAAATATGGTTTTTCTAGTACAATGCTAAGCATGCTAAAGTGATGTTGTATTATATTTGAGGTGCATTAGAGGTATGGCTGCAGATATACATGTTTTGGGGGCTGCATTAATGTCTTGTACAAAATATATGTATATATTTGTATTGCTTTCTTCTTGTTTATTTTATTATGCAGGTTTATGATTGTGGAGGCTGAGATGTATATTTATATATTAGAAGTGATATGGCTTTAGCTAGCATTACTTAGTTTACTTATGTTTCTTTTCTTTTGTTTTGTGTCTGATCTTGCTTTGTTTTATAATTTCATACTATTTTATATATACTGCTATCTTTGTTTTGTTACTTTGAAATACAATGAAGTTATACTTTTATTACTATTGTTTGTTTTATTTGTAGTATGATATTAAAATTACATCTTTACTTCATTTTGTATAAACTATATATTTATTTACTTTATAATATCGATGAATTTCCATATTACATTTGTTGTTAAAACTTTAGCAATTAATTGTTTACTTTTATTTTTATCATTATAATTTGTCTTTAAACCATTTAGTTAAAACAATAACTCAAACTCAATGTATGTACATATATACATATATATTCATATTATTGTAAATCCATTTACTTGAAATTTAAATCCAAATCACATATGTACAATATTTAAATTCATATGATTTAAAATATTTTTTTTATTTGAATTTAAGGAAACTCGAATCAATTTACTAATAAATTTTATAGATTTAAATTCAAAAATTAATTTAATTATCAATTTAAATTTAGTAAAAATTCGGGATCGTTACCTCATTCTTCACTGTGGCCTTCGACTTTACATTTTCTGGACGTGAATTTGTAGTCTTTATCAGTGTTGTTATGTTGCATACTCTTTGATGGATGTTGTGCTCTTTCCAGTTGTTGCAGTTCCACTACTTTGTGTTAGCATTGCTTTGTCTTGACTCCATTGGTGTCACTGGTGTACTTGAGTCAGTGGTTTGCTGCATATATGTATGATTGCATCTTGATGCAATCTCATGCACTTGATTTGTCACTGATGTGTCTTTGATGTTGACTTGCATTTGATTTTATACATCTGATGGCATTCGTGGGTACACATTATCACTTACATTCATATTCTTGCTGTCATCTTTGTTTTCAAGTATAATTGCAATGTGTTGTTGCAGTTTATATTTGATGTTTACCCATGTACATGCTTCACTGCATCTTCATTTACCTGTTGCACTTGTAGTGTATTAAATCTCTGACCTGATGTTTGTAACTCCGTTTGAAATATCCCTCAATACATTTGTTGAACAGTTGAGTAGTTATTGACTGCATCATGCGGCTATGCACTGTGTATACACGTGCCATTTAATTTTCCTCTCTGGCCTTGTTTATATTGAACTAGTCGACACTTGATTCTTGAGTTTTGGCCATTTGCACCTGTGTTGAATCTAGCTTAGACGTTCGGGTTTGACCTTGTGCACATGTTGTGACTTTATTTGTGTTGCATTTGAGTTGAACCCGGCTTTTCATTTGGGTTTGACCTGTGCTCACTTGTCCCTGTAAATCAATCAAGTGTATATTTCGATGTGCACGGCCTTGTGGCATATAAAGTGATACACTGTGTATGTCACAAGCTGTTCATGTATGATGAATTCAAATTTAAATGATGACGAACAACCCAAATAACTGAGGCAAATATTATTTTCAAAATTCACGTTTTATTTTATACTGCAAAAATATTTCCTTTTCAATTTTACCGCGTCAATATTTATTTTTGCAGATGCTCAGATGCTGGATTCTATTTGAAATGAAGTTGAAGATAAAATACGAATTGAGTGAATGAGTGATTCTGATGTAAAAGTGAGATTGTGATGTAATTGAATATTGTAATCAAAGTTGTATAGTGAGAGCTTGAATTTGTACTATTCAAAATTGTAATAAATATTTGTTTGAATAAAATTTCTTTTTGAATTCAAATTTTGTGTTATTTAATTTTATTCAGCAAATATTTATTTAATCTGTGAAAAATGAAATTGTCCATTACCAAATACATTTACATGAATATCTATTTGTTTATTATCATCAAACAAAAATAATAAATCGCATATTCAACAATCTCCCCCTTTTGATGATAACAAACATATATTTAAGATTTTGAATATGTTAAATGTATTTGATCATAGATATACTCTAATTGCTCCCCCTATTTAAATGCTTCTTCTCTACACAAAGCTCCCCCTACATATATGCATACAAATAAAAATATGCAAATGAACCTAGATGCAAATAGAAAATTATTTGACCTTTGCTTGATTTTATTTGACCAAAATCTTAACTTTTCTCTCCCCCTTTTGTTATCAGCAAAAGAGTAATAGTGTTAGAGAAAATAGAGATAAAGTGATCGATATTAATTCAACATTAAAACTCAATTGAATATAAATATTAAATTTTAATAAAAAATCAAACAAAAATCATAAATATTTTGTTAGGCGCATATTCCACTTTTAGAATGATGGGAATTATGTCATCATATAAGACCATACAGTTGTGTCTATTTGTGGTATATTTATACCAGGAATTTGAATATCTACTAACCATGCATAACCGTTAGGACTTTTAAATGAGATTAGTAGTATTCCAATTTTATTTTAAAAAAATGAATTCAAGTATCATCTAACCACGCATAATCGTGAGGACTTTTAAATGGGATTAGATTCAACTTGTTTATTTTAAAAATCAACTTTTGATATGCGTTCCATACATGCATAACCGTGATGACTTTTAAATGAGCATGGAAGCACATAACAAATTCCAAATAATTCACCCATGCATAACCGTGAGGACTTTTAAATGAGAGTGAATACTTTGGTATTTATTTATTATTAAAAAAATTTACTATATAAATTTTTTCTATTATTTAAAAAAAATGTAAAATGAAAACGAATGATTCCTGTTTAAATTACCACATATCGACAAACTATATAGAATTTTGATGAGTGATGGTCGTTAAAAATATGATAGACATAGAGATGGTCATGGAAATTTTACCAACAAAAGGTTTTATAACTCTTGTTTAAATTTCTAAAGAAATTTACTAATCATACCGTCTCGAGTCATAACATATGATTAATATTAACACTCATCACTTTTTCAATCACTATTCATCTTTTCGATAATCATTAGGGAGTCAGATTAGTCAAAATAGTCATTTAAAATCAAATTCAAAAATAATTATAAAATCAATTTTTCAAAAATGACTAATCTGAAAGTATGGTCAAAAATGATTTTCTCGAAGGGGTTTTATAAGAAAATTTTCTGCTATTTGAAATTATTTGAAATGAAAAACATGCAGATATTTTCTTTGAAAAATGATGCAGTTACTAAATGTCTCAACAAAAATCACGCTCCTCTATTAATTTTTCTACCAACTAGATTACCATTGTAAACTGCATCTGAATTTCTCTTTCACTCAAAACCATCATTAATTGAATTTGATAGACCATGAAGTGTGCAACAAAAATTTCAAAATCAATTTTAACAGCAATTTAAATGACATTCTTTTGAATTTGAATTGAAGTCGTGTAAATAATCAGAAACCGTGAATATAGAGTTAGCCGTATTATAACCAAATGTATTATCATTCAACAAAACACTATTTTTAACCCAAACTTATATATATGAAGTAATTCAAAGAATCTAGAGAATTTTATAGTGTTTTTGGCATAAGAATATAAGTTGGCCAACTATGTTGCATAAGTCAGAATCAAAATCATAATCTTTTCATCATCTCAATATTGGCTGATTTTAATTCAGAATATGGTGCAGATTATAACATTTAATATATCGTTCAAATAAATATACCATTACCTGTTTTACCTTTACAATATTTTTCGTTGTTGTCCATTGTGATTCTGTCACCTTTATACTAGGCTAAGAAACTTTGCTTTGTCGCCCGTTTTGTTTCTGGAATAGCCAAAATCCAGAGAACACCATTGTTGTTCCTTAGCCTGCCACTACACCTACACGGGAAAAGATTTATGTGACCTATTTGTCTTTATAGGTCCACGGTTATTAGTGGCAGAATATTTAGAAAAATAATTTGTGGAGACCCAAACCTATTTATAATTGTTCCCTTCGGCACCCAAATTTGTTTAACTTTGAGAGTTTTTATATTTGTGCCTTTTTGGAACCCAAATCGGTATAGTTTTCACATGTTTGGGTCTATACCAACAATTATTGTGATTGTGTCCATATTTTCTACAAATTGTGCACATAGAGTTGACTTGTTTAATATTGTTTTCAACAATTTTCGATTGATTATATCCAAGTCCTTGTCTAACTATATTAACAGTTTGCTTTCCTAATAGCATATTCAACGATTTTTCACTTTTTGAAAATTTATCTAAAGTCGTTGACAATTGTTGGACTTGTGTTTTGAGAGATTCATTTTTGTTTAACAATTATGTGAAAATAGAATTCTCTCTCCTAGTATTTTCATTCTCTTTTAAAATCAGAATTTCATTTTCAAGTGATTTTATATTAATTTCTGATTTTTGAATTTCTTCTTCGAATGTTGGACACACATCACACTTAGGGATCCTACGTTGATAGTTTTTAACTAATTGGTCAAGTTGTTCATTTAATTCTATCAAAGTGTCTTTTTGTGATTCAAGTTTGGCATACTTCTCCCTAAGTCATTCAAAATAGCCATTTACTTCGTGGAAATAAATAAGTAATTCAGAGCGAGTAAGTTTTGATACCTCGCTTGGCTCGTCATCGTCGCTATCAGTTATATTCCCTTGAAGGCACATATCTGCTTTCTCACTCTCATTGCTAGAACTTTGATTATCTTCATCACTAGTATTCCACGTGGCTGCAAAACTTTTCCTTTTTGATTTCTTTTTAAAGTCGCGTTGATTTTGAGGACAATTGGGCTTGATGTGTCCGGGTTGATGGCACTTATGAAAGATGATTTTTTGTTGTTCTGTGTTATCTAAAACTTTGATTATTCTGCCTTTTATTTTTTGATTTAGAGCTGGATTTTCGCATCTGCGATTCCACCTTTTTAATTTCTTTATTACCATTTCCAACTCCTCTGCTCCATCATCGTCGTCATCATCATCACTTTCAGTTGTTCCTTTGAGAGCTATTGATTTCTTTCGAGTATCCCCTCCTTCACGCTCTTCCTTGAATTTCATTTCTTGCTCATAAGTGGTGAGATTTCCGATGAGTTCTTCGACTTTCATTTGTTTTAAATCTTTCGATTCTTGAATGGAAGTCACTTTTGCTTCAAATTTTTACGAAAGGACTTTGAGGATTTTTCGAACTATCTCCAACTCTGTGTATGATTTTCCAAGAGCTTTTGATTTGTATACGATATTGGAAAGTCGTCCTTGCATCTCTTTGACATTTTCTTCCTTCGCCATTGTGAAATTCTTGTATTTGCTGCTTAGCATGGCAAGGCGAGATTCTTTGACTTGAGATGTTCCTTTGTGAGCCACTTCAAGTGTGTGCCATATTTCCTGCGCAGTTTGACAATGTGAGACACGATTAAATTCAAATTGATCCAATAAATAGATAATAGAATTCATAGCTTTAGCATTAGTATTTTGTAATTTATTTTCTAGTTCTGTCCATTGATCCATTGGTTTCTCTATTTCTTGATTATCTACAGTTATAATTGGTGCTCTATAACCTGTCTCAACAATATTCCAAGCGTCAATGGTTTTCAGAAAAATTTCCATCCTATTTTTCCAATAAGCATATTCACCATTGAACACTGGTGGTCTAATTATAGACTGACCCTCAGCAAAAGCAGTATTAAAAGAAGCCATTTTAAAATTTCAACTTTTTAAAACAGAAATTGGTTTTTTGTAAAAACAAATTTTTAAAACAAAAACGGCTTTTGTTCCTAGCTCTGATACCACTTGTAGGATCGATTTCACCCTAGAAGGGGGTGAATAGGGTGATGGTATAAATTATAAAAATTAATTGCGGAAGCTTATAAAATAATTTCAACACAGATCATAGAATAATAGCAGCACAGAAAAATTGCAGAATAATAAAATGCAGAAATAGAACGACACAGAATTTACCCAGCTTCGGCATAACCCTGCCTACGTGCTGCCCCCAAGGTTTCTACTAGAAATAAGATAGTCAGACGCTTACACATGTAAACTCGCGACACCTGCTATCGACTAAACCTAATTCTACGCTCAAAACCCTGCCACAACTCAGCCACTGAGTTGCCAATTCTCAAACTGCGCCATGTAGTTTGTCCCCTAGTAACACGACTAGAAATTTAAACGGTTTATAAAGAAAATACAAATTAAAAACAATTTAAAATTAAAATAACCCTATTTAAAAAATAAAAACCCTTATATAATAAAAGAGAAAGCTCTTTAAAAACAGCCGGCCCCTTTTATAATTTAACCCGGTCTTATTTTTTATTTGCTCCGTTCCTTTTGAGATAATGGCGGCGTCTTTGATCACAATTAGGGCTTTCGTCCTTCGATCCAAATTAGGGCTTTTGTCCTTCGATCCAAATTAGGGCTTCGTAATGAAGCTGCCGATTGTGTCGATCAATCTGGTTGACAATTGAGTGATAATTTGTTCGTCTAATGCTTTCGGCTGCTTCTGGAGTTCGACTTCAATTTGGTATGTGATTTTCCTTTATTCTTTTCTGTTATGCTCGATTGAACTCTGATGCTTTGAAATTGCCGATGATGATTTGTTTATATAGGGTTTGTAACCCTTGATTTTCGTTCGTACAAATATATTTGAATTTGTCAATTTTATTTGATCGGCCGATTGATGTTACTTGGATGATTGAAATTTCTCTTTGACTAATTCATAATCGTATGCACTTGATTCCTTGATTGACACGGTAGAATTCTCGGCTTGAATATAGCGGTATGAACTTGAACTAGATTTTTGGTTCCGTGACTTTCTCTTTGACTGCGGTATGCTTCCACGACTTCGACACTTACATTGTTCATCTCGGCTTCATGTTCGATTATACTGCTGTTGACTTGACTTGTTTACCTCGGCTTTAACTAGGTTATGAATTTTGGTTTCTGTGAAATTGTTGCTTGATAATTTTGAAACTGCTACTCGGCTCAGGCATTGATATTTGAAATGTTGCATATTTGTTTGCATCTTTTCTAGTTGTTCTAACCTGACCTGATCATTGAAGTGCATGTTACTTGTATGTTGCATAAATGAACTGGTCATTCTTCACTGTGGCCTTCGACTTTACATTTTCTGGACGTGAATTTGTAGTCTTTATTTGTGTTGTTATGTTGCATACTCTTTGATGGATGTTATGCTCATTCCAGTTGTTGCAGTTCCACTACTTTGTGTTAGCATTGCTTTGTCTTGACTCCATTGGTGTCACTGGTGTACTTGAGTCAGTGGTTTGCTGCATATATGTATGATTGCATCTTGATGCAATCTTCATGCACTTGATTTGTCACTGCTGTGTCTTTGATGTTGACTTGCATTTGATTTTATACATCTGATGGCATTCATGTGTACACATTATCACTTACATTCATATTCTTGCTGTCAGCTTTGTTTTCAAGTATAGTTGGAATGTGTTGTTGCAGTTTGTATTTGCTGTTTACCCATGTACATGCTTCACTGCATCTTCATTTACCTGTTGCACTTGTAGTGTATTAAATCTCTGACCTGATGTTTGTAACTCCATTTGAAATATCTCTCAATACATTTGTTTAACAGTTGAGTAGTTGTTGACTGCATCATGCGGCTATGCACTGTATATACATATGCCATTTCATTTTTCTCTCTGGTGTTGTTTATATTGAACTAGTCGACACTTGATTCTTGAGTTTTGGCCATTTGCACCTCTATTGAATCTAGATTAAACGCTCGGGTTTGACCTTGTGCACGTGTTGTGACTTTATTTGTGTTGCATTTGAGTTGAACCCGGCTTTTCATTTGGGTTTGACCTGTGCTTTGTCCCTGTAAATCAATCAAGTGTATATTTCGATGCACACGGCCTTGTGGCATATACAGTGATACATTGTGCATGTCACAAGATGTTCGTGTATGATGAATTCAAATTTAAATGATGACGAACAACCCAAATAACCGAGGCAAATATTATTTTCAAAATTCACGTTTTATTTTATACTGCAAAAATATTTCCTTTTCAACTTTACTGCGTCAATATTTATTTTTGCAGATTGCTTTGATGATGTATTCAATTTGAAGTGAAGTTGAAGATAAAATATGAATTGAGTGAATGAGTGATTATGTAGTGAGGTCTGATGTAAAAGTGAGATTGTGATGCAATTGAATATTGAAAGTGCGGTGTGTATACAATTATATGTGCTAATATAGTATACACGGATCGTGTAATATGGATTACAATACAAATGCGGAAATAGATGATAATAGCATAGTAAATAAAAAATAGAAAAATCACACCAGAGATTTTTATACTGGTTCGGAGCACCGTCCTACGTCCAGTCCCAGACTTCTATCTGGATTTTCACTATTAACTTCCTCGCTTCACCCGGAGGAACAGGTTTACAACACCCGAACAGCCGAACGGGATTTCACGCCTCTAATACACTGAGGACTTCAACACTTGCCTCTTACAACACAGAGGACTTCAACAAAAGAACAAATACAATTGTTGTTGACAACTTGTGTTCTTGAAAACACGGATTTGTCACTAACAGTACACCCTTCCTATAATCTTATCCTCAAAGTATGCGAATGATGTTTTGAAAAGATTAAGGAAAGTATATTACTTATTGAATCAAAAGATATGAAATAGTTTCAATGATTCAATAAATAATCGAGAGCTTTTTAGAATGCAGGAGTATATAAAGTAAGATCAGAGATTAGATTAAAAAGAATATATGAAATTATGTTTTTAATCAACGAATTGGATGAGTTTATATAGATAGGAATGGTTGTAACTCTTTGCCATTAAGAGATATGATCTTTGGTGAAAGGTAAGAGATGCAACCTTTGGAGAAGAGAAGTCTCTTTTGGAAAAGTTGCTTTCTGTTTAAAAACGGTCGACAGGTTAAAAAGTGACCAGTAGACAGGAATTTAAATATATATACGTTATGTGCATGTGTGCACGTTCAATGTGCAAATTATGCAGGAACGGTCGACCGCCTATAATGTGACCGATCGACCGGTCCCTGTAAAGTTGCACACTTAATGTGCAACTATATTACAATTGTATATATATTAATTTTCTTGAAAATGCATGATTATTTGAGGATAGATTTTAACAAGTTTATCACTAATATATCTATAGTAAATATCAAATAATCAATCTACAATCTATAGTAACATATGTAGCTCTAATAACCTTGTTTTGTCGATCGCCTTATTTGTCAGAAATCAAAACTTTCATAAAACTTGTGACTCAACAAATATTGTAATCAAAGTTGTATAGTGTGAGCTTGAATTTGTACTATTCAAAATTGTAATAAATATTTGTTTGAATAAAATTTCTGTTTGAATTCAAATTCTGTGTTATTTAATTTTATTCAGCAAATATTTATTTAATCTGTGAAAAATGAAGTAGTACATTACCAAATACATTTACACGAATATGTATATGTTTATTATCATCAAACAAAAATCATATAATCGCATGTTCAACATGCCTAAAACGTCTAAAAAGGCAGGTCAGTTACAGTTGGTATCAAAGCTTTGGTTTAGCGAAAACCTTTGCTCTGTGGGGTCTGACTCTTTTATTAATAGGTTAGTAATACTTTAAAATGAGTTGCTGAGTGTATATATATAAGAGGGTGTATTTGTTAATGTTATAAAATGTTTTTATATTGTGTTGATCTGTTCTATTTCGTATTTATAAATTCTGCTTGGTGCATAGGACACTATGACATCGATAGTGATTTCTATACACTTAATAAGACAGACTGACACAATATTCGTTTTGAAATACAAGTAAATGAAATAATTTTACCTATCGTAAATTATATATATATAATAAGGATTTATAAATGATATATTTTGGTTGTACTATTTTTTATTAGATAATGAAATTTATAAATATTGGTTGGAAATAAAATTTGAAAATAAAATAAATGAAATTTGGAATTTAGAACTTAAGTTTCGGGATTTTTGAAAATTTCTATCGAATGAATTTTGAGTATAATAATAATATATTTAGAAGTATTTTCTGATATAAATGTTTCAATATGATTTGGAAGAATTGTTTTAAAGAAATTTTGGAAAGAAAAAAGTTCTATAGTCCCCTCTATATCGTTGGAAAATAATTTCACATCATCAACGTTCATTTTCGAGTCTCAAAGTGGGAAGACTGTCATAGTAGTAACTACACCATTATTTGATAAATAAATCTTGATTTTAATTTTTATATATGATTTGATAGATATATAAAGATATGGTTATATATATTATTTAAAATGATTTGAAATGGAACAGGATATTTAGTTCTTAAATTTCTATAAATTAGAGATTTCAATTATTGTAATGGAACAAAAATTTTAACTATTTAATAATTGAAACTTCAAAATGAAATAAGGAATTAAATTCTAAGTATAAATGAAGTATACAAGGAATCTGGAAGTTTGTAAACTATAATAAGGGAAAAGAAAAATAAAAGAAGGGAAATGATAACTGTTGAACATCTAATTACTAAAATGAAATAAGTTAAACTTGTGTAATTTTCAAATTGCATTCTTTAACATATATATATAACTTACCAAAATATTAAAAGTTCTAATGTTTAATAAGAGAATGTAATAGAATATTATATAAGTAAACTTAAGTAATGAAAATGTTCAATGGAAATATTTTTATTAATATGAATTTTGACATCCTTTACTTACAGTACTCATTTTCTATTTCATTTAATCAGTAGCATTACATTTTGGACTTAAGTTAATGTTGAAACTATTTATAATTAAAGTAAATAATAAAATGAATGTAATGCAATAAAAGAAATTGATATGATATGAATAAATGAAAATGAATTTTTGTAAGTAAGAAATGAAATAAACACTAAATGGATGAATGGGAACAAAATTTTGTAAGAGATAAATGTAGGTTAAAGAAATAATCCTTGTATGAATGAAAAAATAACTGTAAATGTTGTGAAAGAATTTAGTAAGAGTAACTCAAGTACATTGTAAATTATTGTTTGTTTTTGTATGGGTTGGCATAGGATATTTCAAATTTTTTAAGAGGTATATAATCTATTGAGTTTTATCTAAGACTGTTGAGTAGAGGTATGATAATCTCTCGTTTTCGTCATTCCCGCTGATGAGGCTACGTCTGACATTACAGCTTACGCACCGTCACCAAATAAATCACGAAATCCCACATGGATTCTATTACCCCAATGGGTCTCAGAATCACACATAGATTCCCACATCTCAATTCGATCTTGGAATCACACCGGATTCTCATACCCTAATGGGTCTTGGAATCACACGTGGATCCTTACGTCTTAGTATATCACGAATCTCCTTCATAGAACCATACCTGGTTTTCGAAATGGTTACGGGTCCGGGTCATCTCTTAGGAGTACACTCTTTCCTTTTCCCCGGTGCTCCACAAAACCAAACGCCGATTTCCGGAGTGCTTAATACCGGTTCATTAGGAAATAATCGTACAATACATAAGAGCAGGGATCATCCCCTAACCATTTAAGTAGATGGATCTCCTTATCATTTGCCCTAGAAGAACGAAACGAATTTATACATACAGTGTTGCACTACTAATGGTAATTGTACTATAGCATCCCCGTGTTTCCTCTAGATATTTCTACAGTAAAAATCCTTCGCTGTTAAGTATGGAATATTTCCGTACCACTAAAAGTAAGACAACTTACATGTTAGGCCAAGATTTGATAGTCGGTTATTTAACTATCAAATAAACAAACATTCCAAACAAAAATTATATTTCCCACGAAAATCACTAAGCCTCTTAAATTAATCGTTCATTAATTTAAATTGCATTTTTAATACTTGGAAAATCACTTCCATATACTTATCTCAACAAGGTAAGTATATTCACAAACCATTTTACCTTTCAAAAACATGGAAACTTTTCCATATACTTATATAATGATATAAGTATATTCAACAAACACTTAGAAATATTTCCTATTTTGAAATCACATTTAAATGTTCAAATCCAAATGTCATCTAAAATGGAGAAGCCCATAACACCAATCTCTTTATAAAACATTCTTCTTAAATTCCAAACCCCGTTTATAAAACTTCTCTGTCTTAGATTCTCTAAAACTCATTTATAATTTCTTTTATAACTATCCAAAGCCATTTATAAAACTCTTCCCATATTAAACAACTTATTTAATTAACTCCTTGAGTCATTAAGGTTCCCTTAATAAACCATACCTTATTTAAAATAACTTAAAATAATAAGTTACTATTTAAACATCCTTATTTTTCCTTTAATTAAAATCTTATGAATAATATTTTAAATAAATCTGAAACATTATTATTGTATTCATAAATAACTTAAAAACAATATTAAGTTAATAATTACTTAAGTTTAAAACAGTAATTAACTAACTTTAAACTAATATTAGTATGATAATTAATTATCCTTTTAAATATAATTAAATAACCCAAACTAGTATATTAATTAATTTTTATTAAAAATTAAAGTATAGATAATCATTTTTATATAAAAAATTAAAATAAAATTATAACGTTTTAAACCATAACTAAATAACTTTTAGATAGATTTGAACTTCTAGCTAGTTTAAAATTAAATTTTGATAAAAGTTATGTTTTATTTTTAAATCATTTTGAAAAATTTGAAAATTTAGTTGTTAATATGCTTAATTGTAAAACTATGATTTTCCTTTTGACTATCTTGGTTTTGTAATTAGACCTACTAAACTTAAACATGATGATTGGTTTATAATCATAGATAAAATTAAGAATAGGATTTCTAATTAGAATGGGAGACTTCATAAAGAGCAGGTAGATTATTCCTAATTAATGTTGTTTTATCAGCTCTCTCGATCTATTGGATGTCTATACATCTTATTGCAGATTTGGTGATTGATAAAATAGATAAAATAAGAAAGGATTTCTTATAGAGTGGGGAAAACTCTAATAGCAGTATAAAATGTTTAGTAAATTGGGAAACTGTTCGTAAATCTAAAAAGGAAGGTGGTTTGGGAGTCATTAATTTGTGTAATATGGATTTGTCATTATTAGGTAAATGGTTATTTCAAGTTTAAGGATATTAATGATAATCTACTTGGAAAGAATTCATCTCTAAATATTACTACAATGGTAGTAAAAATTTATATCAAATTACTCCTTCTGTCATTCGTTAACTATGTAGTTTTTGGAAATCTATTTTAAATTGTCATGAGATTTTTAATTTAGGCACTAATGCAATAGTTCATTCAGGTAATAGTGCTTCTTTTTGGCACGACCGTTGGATTTCTGTTATCCTTCTTATGATTGAATTTAGAGAACTATATGAAATCTGTAATTTTAAGTATGCTTTAATTATAGAAGTTTTTTCTACCGAAAATGACCCTTTTTGGAATTTTAGCTTTAACAGAATTTTAGTACGTTCAACCCTTAGGCAGCTTTCTTTGCTTTATGCCAGATTAAATCTATATAATATTGATAATGAAAATATTAGTTAGGAATAGGATAAGAGTAAGAAATATACTTCTAATTCTTTTTATAGATTTATTAACTTTTAGGATGTAACCAATATCTCTTTTAAATTTATTTGGAAATCTAATGCTCCTCCTAAATCTAAAATTCACATGTGGTTAATTATGCATGGAAAACTAAATATATAGAATTTTTAAAAAGAAAAATATACAAATTAATAATAAATTTTATTTTTGTAATATGCATTTTGAAGATATTAAACATGTATACTATGATTGCATGGACACTTATTTCATTCTAAATAATATTGTGACGCCCCACCTCTATACCCACGCTAGCCAAGAACACTACGGTGTAGTGCTGTCAACTAGCACGGAGAATAAGGCTGTTGAGGAGCGACCATCCGTGTAATTGCTTTGTGCGAGCACCGATATGCCAGATAGTAAAAACGTGCATTTCATTTCAGGAGGAAATCCGACATGCCGATGCAAACTCAAAGCTACTACAAAGTGGCTATAATAGTCTAGGACAAAAATATAAAATAACAACACAGATAATATAAATGCGGAACACAGATGAAACAGAAAGTCTCATATATATATATAATAACTGATGTCAGTTACAATACATTCACACGGTACATATGATACAAATACAACAGTCGACTAAGGAAGTTACATATACAAGTACATTAACGTATTTAATATACATGAACACATATCTTCCTATACAATTTTACAGACTACTACAAATGACGATGACTACTCCAAAAGATATGAAAGAACTTCATAGCTCTAGCAACAACACAAAGCAGAATATCTACAACCTGAAATACTCGGTCTGACCCGAGTATTAAATTCAAAAGAAAATAATACTCGGGTCAGTCTAATTCAAATTCAGTTATTAGTGCACAGAAGCAATAATAATAAAATAATGAATAGACGACAGTAATTAAACCAAATCAGAATGCAATTCAGAATATTGAATTGAAATAAACAAAACAGTTCAAAACATTTAAATATCAATTAAAATATTAAGTCGAGTAGGGCTGCAGTACACGCACGCGTGCACTGCCTCGCCACTACAGCATATGGAATATGCAAAAGATCAATTAATCAAAACAAGATATATATCATAAAACCATACCGTGTGGCTGCAGTTCACGCTTGCGTGCACTGCCTTACCACAACAGTGATGATGTACCCATTGAATACCGTGTGGCTGCAGTTCACGCTTGCGTGCACTGCCGTGCCACTACAGTGATGATGTACCCATTGAATACCGACAGCAATCAAAAACTGCAGAGGTCAAGTTTGGACGACATAAATGCGAACCCAAATGTACACAATGGACGTACACTACTGGTTGCACATGAATAAAATGAAACTGGGGTGCAACATGGAACAGCACCAAGTAAATGGCACAAGAGACAGTATGATACAAATGCAAGCTCAATTAAATTGAACACCACATGTAGCAAGACAACCAGAACTGTTTGGAAAGGTAAACGATATTGAAAAAGACACCAAGTGAACATGATAAAACAACCTATCACTGAAACAGTACCAGCCTGAATTAGTGAAACAAGGCTACACATTCAAGTGTAACACAGTACAAAGCACAAAGGCTACAAGTGGAACAAGTATGTGTGTAGCAACAGCATGTTCACACAACTACACCAAATTCAACATGATGCAAGAATACTCAAAGACGCAAGGTGAACCATAGAACAACAGTCAGAATGCATAAAACTGGACAAAGCAGCACATATGCAAGGGTCAAGCAACTTATATGTGCATTCAAAAACACTACAGATTCCCAATGACACAAGCATGAATAAGGCTCGGTGGTGAAGCAACAACATCAAGTGATATTGAGCACGCATGTAACCATGCAAGTAAATCAAATAAGGTGTTTTAATGCAACAAGAAACTCAAGTAATTCCAGAAGTCAAAATAGTTTCAAGAATGTAAGCACTACAAGGAAACTGTCTCCAAGCTGCATGTACACTCAAGTGAAATAAACGGTTGTCGAATGGAAGAATACAACAGAAATGAAGGCACCAAATCAATAGAAATGAACACAGTGACAACTACTTCAATGACACAGACCAATGCAACATATTCAAGTACAATGAACATGTACAAGTGAAGGCAGTGGCAACTGCAATAATATGCAGTGAACTCGAGAATGGTGAACCATGGAATACACATGAGATGCTATCCATTTACAGACAGGAATTTCAGGTTCATGTGACAGTGAACAACTTAATGGTACAATCACACAGGGGAGATTTCAAAGCCAACGGAAAATTTCAAGCTATAGCTAATGGCTAAAATCAGTACTTAGCAAAAGCCAGTCAATTTAGAATTCCATCAAAATATATTTTCACAAAGGCATGGCCGCAATATCAGGGGTCCCAAAACTGTCGAAGTCAAATGAAATCAACAGTAGCAAGTTTTAACATGAAGGTTGAAATCAAACAGAAAGCAAGTCGATAAAGCTACGGAGATAAACATCAAAATGGCCAAAATCGAACAAGTCAAGCCATAATCAAAATCAGTCAATCGGTAAAATCAAGTCAAAGACGAGACAAAGAAATCAGAATAAGCAACCGAATTCAACTGATTCGAATTAGATGTGAGAATTCACTCACCTTGTCGACGAATTGAAGGAGCAGCCGATTGTCGAAGCGAGCAACGCGAGCACCACAAGAGACGAGCAACGATCGAGTAACGTCGGCCACCACAATTCCAAGCCCTAATTTGGAGAAGAGGACGAACGAGACCGCCTCCATTTTCTTCGTTCGATTTTTATTTAGGTTTATGAACGAATAATAGAAAATGAGAAAGAGGGGATCGGGTTTAAGTCGAAGAAAAAGGAAAGGGTAATGGGTTTTTAAAATTTTCACGGCCCAAAAACAAATGAACCACTATTTAAAAAAATCAAAGCCCCTCAAACTTTATAACCATTTGTAATTTGAATTTAAATTTAAATTTTAAAAACTTCAAAATGGCAATTGACGAAAATATAAATCGTTTTAACGTCGATTATGAATTGACGCGAGTATCGGGTTGTTACAGACTCCCCTCCTTAAAGAAATTGCGTCCTCGCAATATTAAGGAATAAATGGGCAAAAGGTAACAACCATAAGAATATATCAACACACGATGAAGAAATTTGAAATAGGAAGTTCACCATAAAGAGCATGAGAGAGAGAGAAAGCCTGAACGTGTTTGCTCGATGAATTCTCTGGATTCCTAAGTGAAATCCATAGGATTTGAGAACCAATAAACTTTCACGAGAAAAACATCTTTATTTCGAGGGTGCTGAACCCCCGAAGCATTGATGTGAATAGAATGTTGCTCAAAGTCAAATCTGGTGAAACTTCAATTTCTTCCATAATACCGTGCTCAAGAATAAAAATCGGAATCCCTAAGGCATTTCCGTAAAAGAAAGACGCGTGAAACACGTCATGAATAACAGAAAATTGAGCCGGTAATAAGAGGCGATAAGCCAAGAAACCAATGCGTTCAGTGATAGGAAATGGCCCAATATATCGAGGCACTAACTTTCCCGACCGACTGAAACGCACAACACCTTTCATAGGTGAAACACGATTAATTTGGAACAACAGCATAGTACAATAACGATACGCCAGATGAATCAAAGCTTCATTAATTCGGAACGCCGACGTAGTACAAAAATGGTACGTCCAATGAACCGATCAACATAAAAGAACATCAGACGTAAGTCCATAAAAGGAATGAGACGAAGCTCAACAAAACGAAGTACATCGAAAAGTCTGATGAACTTGGTAAAAAGATGATTCCATTCGGACATCATCAAAGAAACAACCACTTGTTGCCAACGACAAGTGCATCGGTAATACGATTTCCCATCCGGGAGTGGTAAAGAATATCAAGATCATAAGATGTAAGGAACCCGAGTCAACGTGGTTGACGCAAATCATGTTCCTTATGAGAAAATAAATATTCCCAAGATACATGATCAGGGTAGAGAACAAATTTCTCACCCAAAATTATGATGCCAAATTTCTAAGTACGAAATCAATAGCCAAGAGCACTAGATCATGAGTGACATATCTAGTCTCAATAGGCATTTATGATTTAGAAACACAAGAGACAACACGTTCTCTTATGCAAGATAATGGCATGCAAACCAATACGATTAGCATTGGTACAAACGATAAAGTCTTGGTTCCCTCGGGAATCACAAGAATAGAAGTATCGGAAAAGAGTTGTTTTAAATAATATCCTTTCCCGAAAAGTTAAAACTTTCGAAATTTACGATTTACTTTATGTAATTATCTTTTCAGAAAAATTTTCATTTTAAAATTCAATTTACTGTGTCTGATTGTCTCATCAAAGCGTCTAGGAGATTCCTATCGATAACGTTGATCAAGCGCATTGACCAGAATTCTTAAAGCACTCAATGGGCAATACAATCACAAAATATTCTCTTAATTTCATAAAAGGAATTTACAAATTTTCACCCTCAAACGGACAAGTCCGGAATTAAACGAATCAGTAAAAGAAAGGGGTCATAGTCCTCGATTTTGCTGAAACGTTTAAATCGCTTCCTCATTCTTTTGAAAGCATAAACTATAAAAATTTTGAAAACGATTTTTATTTTGAATTTTTTTTAAAACACGTGATTAAAACAGCGATATCAGTAGCAACTTCGATAAGTGGATTTTCATTCATCAAAAGTGTCACAAGAATCTTCTCAAAGATAGAAAGGGATATCATACCCTAAACTTGTACTCATAACAAGTCAATGACACACGAATTCACCAATGCACAAGAATTGATAAAACTTATCAATAGAAATTACGAAAATTGGTGAAGCACAAATTCTAGAAATCTACACAAGAAATCCAGAAATCACAAGATAAGAGTATGAAAACTCGAACGGAGTATGAAAACTCGAACAGAGTATGAAAACTCGAACGGAGTATGAAAACTCGAAGTAGAGTATGAAAACTCAAACGGAGTATGAAAACTCGAACAGAGTATGAAAACTCAAACGGAGTATGAAAACTCGAACAGAGTATGAAAACTCAAACGGAGTATGAAAACTCGAACAGAGTATGAAAACTCAAACGGAGTATGAAAACTCGAAGTAGAGTATGAAAACACAAACGGAGTATGAAAACTCGAACAGAGTATGAAAACTCAAACGGAGTATGAAAACTCGAAGTAGAGTATGAAAACTCAAACGGAGTATGAAAACTCGAACAGAGTATGAAAACTCAAACGGAGTATGAAAACTCGAAGGAGAGTATGAAAACTCACCTACACGCGAGCATGAAAATTCATCAACACATGTAACGCATAACGAGAACGGGAGCACGAAAACTCACCTACACGCGAGCATGAAAACTCATCAGCACATGTAACGCAAAGCGAGAACGGGAGCACGAAAACTCACCTACATGCGAGCATGAAAATTCTTCAGCACGTGCAACGCATAACGAGAACGGGAGCACGAAAACTCACCTATATGCGAGCATGAAAACTCACCAACACGTGCAATGCAAAGCGAGAACGGGAGCACGGAATCTCACCTACACGTGAGCATGAAAATCACCAACACGTGCAACGCAAAGCGAGAACGGGAGCACGGAATCTCACCTACACGCGAGCATGAAAAATCATCAACACGTGCAACGCAAAGCGAGAACGGGAGCACGGAATCTCACCTACACATGAGCATGAAAATCACCAACACGTGCAACGCATAACGAGACGCTATCTCATGGTTGCAAGCCATTAATTTTGACACACGAATGGTCCGAAGACCGTGGGGCTCTACCCCACATGTGTGAGCCAAAATCACAAAGATTGAGGTCAAAACTAACCCCACAATCAAAAGAAAAGTAGGTGTGAATGAAATCACCCAAGTGGTGTCTAGACAATCCTCAAAGCCCAAGAGATATGTGTGAGACGAAATCACACCGATGAGGCCTAGTCTAACCGAAAAGGTATGTGTGAACGAAATCACACAAATGGTGTCTAGACAATCCTCAAAGCCCAAGAGATATGTGTGAGACGAAATCACACCGATGAGGCCTAGTCTAACCGTAAAAATGATCATCATGATCAACGAGAAGTGTCAATTACACTAAGTTAGTAAATATAAAAGTTTAGCTTCATGTCCCATAACCACTTGCTTAACTTAAATATTTACGAACAAACTGTAAATCTTCACTAGAAAATTGTCACATGAGGTTCAATCGAACAAGTCCAAGAACTAACCGACGAAGTGAACGCAAGCATTTCATACCACTTGTTTTACTAAGCCGTTTAATTAGATTTCTCATCTGAGTGAGGTAAAGGCTTGTATAAACAAGTAGATTAGAAAACGGTTTGAGAAAAAGAGTTTTATATTGAAAATAGAGTTGAAAACATTTTGATAAAAGAGTTTTGATATTTACTACTAGTATTGAAACCTTTATATTTTTAAAGTGACAAATCACAAAAATGATTGTAGAAACAATCAATCACAAGAATTCACATACGAAGACGTGAATAGAATCCAAAGAAATCGATACCGAATTCATCGAAAGGTATGTTCACAAAAATCCCGAAGAAAAGGTCATCAAAGTTGCTAATAAATGATAGCAACAAATCGGGAAATAATCAAGAATCGATTAAATTCGAAAACCAAACCAATTCACTAAGATTCACATTCGAAGACGTGAATAAAATCCGAAGAATTCGATTCCAATCCATCAAAGTAGGAATACCCAAAAATTCCTGAAATAGAAGTTATCAAAGTCGACAAAGGTGATAACAACTATCCGGAAAAGAAGAATCGATCAACAATTGAAAAAACAAAGCAGAACGAGCATAAATGCTTGAATGACTTTAGCAAAAGTAAAAGTCAAGTCAATGTCGATATCGACAAGGCAAAGTCTAAGACAATTTCTTTTATACCAAAGAAATTTTAAAACTATCAGAGAGAGGCACATGAAAGCCAACAAACCATGGGTAAACAGACAGAGTCGACAATTGAAATGCAATATGGCTCAAAAATTGATACCCAAAACCCAATTGTATGGAGACTGCATTAAGTACACGAATTAGAGATAAGAATGCATATATACAGCAGTTCGAATAAACAATGCGAGTTCAAATTGAAGTGGTACGAGTTGCAGCAATATGCAACTTGGTAAAGCATATACACAATGATACTTAGCAGTGCATACTCAAATGAGCATGTGCAACGAAGAATAGCAGCAATGCTCATGAATAAGAGTTAGGAATTCATACCTAACAAATCAAAAATGATTTTAGATAAAAATGTGAGATTAAACATCGACAAATAGTTGTAACACATGTACTATCTAAGTTATGTTTTATATTTGTTCTAAACTCCACGCTCTGATACCAAGCTGTGACGCCCCACCTCTATACCAACGCTAGCCAAGAACACTACGGTGAAGTGCTGTCAACTAGCACGGAGAATAAGGCTGTTGAGGAGCGACCATCCGTGTAATTGCTTTGTGCGAGCACCGATATGCCAGATAGTAAAAACGTGCATTTCATTTCAGGAGGAAATCCGACATGCCGATGCAAACTCAAAGCTACTACACAGTGGCTATAATAGTCTAGGACAAAAATATAAAATAACAACACAGATAATATAAATGCGGAAAACAGAAAGTCTCATATATATATATAATAACTGATGTCAGTTACAATACATTCACACGGTACATATGATACAACTACAACAGTCGACTAAGGAAGTTACATATACAAGTACATTAACGTATTTAATATACATGAACACATATCTTCCTATACAATTTTACAGACTACTACAAATGACGACGACTACTCCAAAAGATATGAAAGAACTTCATAGCTCTAGCAACAACCCAAAGCAGAATATCTACAACCTGAAATACTCGGTCTGACCCGAGTATTAAATTCAAAAGAAAATAATACTCGGGTCAGTCTAATTCAAATTCAGTTATTAGTGCACAGAAGCAATAATAATAAAATAATGAATAGACGACAGTAATTAAACCAAATCAGAATGCAATTCAGAATATTGAATTGAAATAAACAAAACAGTTCAAAACATTTAAATATCAATTAAAATATTAAGTCGAGTAGGGCTGCAGTACACGCACGCGTGCACTGCCTCGCCACTACAGCATATGGAATATGCAAAAGATCAATTAATCAAAACAAGATAGATATCATAAAACCATACCGTGTGGCTGCAGTTCATGCTTGCGTGCACTGCCTTGCCACAACAGTGATGATGTACCCATTGAATACCGTGTGGCTGCAGTTCACGCTTGCGTGCACTGCCGTGCCACTACAGTGATGATGTACCCATTGAATACCGTGTGGCTGCAGTTCACGCTTGCGTGCACTGCCGTGCCACTACAGTGATGATGTACCCATTGAATACCGACAGCAATCAAAAACTGCAGAGGTCAAGTTTGGACGACATAAATGCGAACCCAAATGTACACAATGGACGTACACTACTGGTTGCACATGAATAAAATGAAACTGGGGTGCAACATGGAACAGCACCAAGTAAATGGCACAAGAGACAGTATGATACAAATGCAAGCTCAATTAAATTGAACACCACATGTAGCAAGACAACCAGAACTGTTTGGAAAGGTAAACGATATTGCAAAAGACACCAAGTTAACATGATAAAACAACCTATCACTGAAACAGTACCAGCCTGAATTAGTGAAACAAGGCTACACATTCAAGTGTAACACAGTACAAAGCACAAAGGCTACAAGTGGAACAAGTATGTGTGTAGCAACAGCATGTTCACACAACTACACCAAATTCAACATGATGCAAGAATACTCAAAGACGCAAGGTGAACCATAGAACAACAGTCAGAATGCATAAAACTGGACAAAGCAGCACATATGCAAGGGTCAAGCAACTTATATGTGCATTCAAAAACACTACAGATTCCCAATGACACAAGCATGAATAAGGCTCAGTGGTGAAGCAACAACATCAAGTGATATTGAGCACGCATGTAACCATGCAAGTAAATCAAATAAGGTGTTTTAATGCAACAAGAAACTCAAGTAATTCCAGAAGTCAAAATAGTTTCAAGAATGTAAGCACTACAAGGAAACTGTCTCCAAGCTGCATGTACACTCAAGTGAAATAAACGGTTGTCAAATGGAAGAATACAACAGAAATGAAGGCACCAAATCAATAGAAATGAACACAGTGGCAACAGAAGTGTACACAGTGACAACTACTTCAATGACACAGACCAATGCAACATATTCAAGTACAATGAACATGTACAAGTGAAGGTAGTGGCAACTGCAATAATATGCAGTGAACTCGAGAATGGTGAACCATGGAATACACATGAGATGCTATCCATTTACAGACACGAATTTCAGGTTCATGTAGACAGTGAACAACTTAATGGTACAATCACACAGGGGAGATTTCAAAGCCAACGGAAAATTTCAAGCTATAGCTAATGGCTAAAATCAGTACTTAGCAAAAGCAAGTCAATTTTGAATTCCATCAAAATATATTTTCACAAAGGCATGGCCGCAATATCAGGGGTCCCAAAACTGTCGAAGTCAAATGAAATCAACAGTAGCAAGTTTTAACATGAAGGTTGAAATCAAACAGAAAGCAAGTCGATAAAGCTATGGAGATAAACATCAAAATGGCCAAAATCGAACAAGTCAAGCCATAATCAAAATCAGTCAATCGGTAAAATCAAGTCAAAGACGAGACAAAGAAATCAGAATAAGCAACCGAATTCAACTGATTCGAATTAGATGTGAGAATTCACTCACCTTGTCGACGAATTGAAGGAGCAGCCGATTGTCGAAGCGAGCAACGCGAGCACCACAAGAGACGAGCAACGATCGAGTAACGTCGGCCACCACAATTCCAAGCCCTAATTTGGAGAAGAGGACGAACGAGACCTTCTCCATTTTCTTTGTTCGATTTTTATTTAGGTTTACGAACGAATAATAGAAAATGAGAAAGAGGGGATCGGGTTTAAGTCGAAGAAAAAGGAAAGGGTAATGGGTTTTTAAAATTTTCACGGCCCAAAAACAAATGAACCACTATTTAAAAAAAATCAAAGCCCCTCAAACTTTATAACCATTTGTAATTTAAATTTAAATTTTAATTTTAAAAACTTCAAAATGGCAATTGACGAAAATATAAATCGTTTTAACGTCGATTATGAATTGACGCGAGTATCGGGTTGTTACAAATATCCTTAAAAATCTTTAACTTTAATATAATAACTAAAATTTCTGATTGTGAATTCCATTGGAATACTTTTAGATTTATGTTTAATAAGGATAATAGATTCTTACTTGACGCTTTATTAATTATAACTTGTTGGTATATTTGGTTTGAAAGAAACTAGAGAATTTTTAATAATAATAATAGTCACTTTAATAAATTGATTTTTACAATTTCTTCATTTTGTTTTAATTGGATCTCTAATCTCAAATATAAATTACTAAAATAATCTTTTAAAGAATATCTTAATAAGGTTAGTAATAATATTAATCTATTTAGACATAAAAATAATATTTTTGGCATTAATAATTGTAGTATTAATATTTTTCAAACTTAAATGATGATTTCACTGTGTATCATAATTTTCTTTTGATCAAAGGTCCATAAGGTTAGTTTTAGATTTCTTTTAGTTTTTGTTTTAGTTATTTTAGTATCAGTTTATAGATCTTTTAGTTCTTTAGATTATGGATCCTATTAGATTTACGGTTTTAGCTCTTCTGTTTGTTTTTTAGTCTTTTTTCTATTCTTTACTTTATTATGTCCTATTAGCTTTTCTTTTCTATCTCATTTATACATACATACACACACACACACAGATATATATATATATATATATAAATTACTTTTACATACATATATGTGTAACATTCTAACTATTCCTTAGTTACTTTTCAAATACAGGTCTGCGCTAGATAGGGTGTTAGTTTCTCTTAGCAGGTACACAGGATTGCGTATTGCAGGATCGCTGACTGCGGTGAGAGATACTTCTTAGTACATCTTATTCTTCATTATAGCATTCTATTCTAAGGAGGATGCACTCTTCAGCTAAGCGTTACTTCCTGTTTTATCGAGCCTTCAGAGCAGAGTGTTCCATTCACGATCATTAGCAGTTCCACTTTAGATTAGTCTCGTCTCCATTCCTTCCGAGTCAGAAGCATTGTAACGGCCGGGAGATTTTCAACCCCCGAAAATCGACACTAATATGTCAACTATATAGAGTGCCAAGCAAGCAAATGCCGAAAATACTAGGCTATTAGGGTTTTGACAAAAGAGATAGAATAAGAAACAGAAATAACAGCACAGAATCTCACATTCACAGCGGAATAAAATATAATATGTAATAACAGTATTTTATATAAAGGAAAGCTGTAACTGTTAATACACATACAAGATATCAAGGTACAACAAATCTGGATAGTTATAATAACTTGTCCTCACTGTTGTCTATACACTATAACATGTACGCGCAATACGTCTCTTCCATCCAGCTAGTCTCCTGAACTCCAAAAGCGTCCTAACTTGAAATTATGTGATACTCGGTTTGACCCGAGCATTACAATAAAGTAACACCCGAGTCAGGCTGGAAACCAGCATGAGAAAATCCACTTAAATTGAAATACTAAGGTTGTAAAACTTCTTTGAAAACCAAGGTAACTTGTATAACCCAACTAATTATCATCTTATTATAACTAAAACACTTTTACAGAAAACCGTTGATATTATAATAATGTCTAAGTATAGTTGCTTACTTGAAATAGTTAATTTTGTTAAATAAATCCAATTCAATTTTATCAAACTCGATAACCGAACCCGTAAAGGTTCATAATGATTTTTAAATTGAAGCGGTTTCGGATGACATTGATATCCGGCCCCGGTTTCTTCGAATCCAAGTAAAAAATTTAAAAGGATAAATTGTTTAAAATAAATAAATTATTACGTAGGTGACAATATTATTTATGGTAAATTATTACAGATATCTTATATCAAATAAAACGTGTTACCGTTTTAATCTAATTATTTTATCGTGTTTGACCACTCGATGGTGCAGACAAGAATAATTGAAACGAATATCCAATAAAGTTAAGAGGAGATATAGATCGTTAGCTAATTTAACGATCAATACCAATATCAAAACAATTCCTTTACCGGGATTTAATTTGCCTCGATTAACCATATCAATTTATATTTAAATCCAAATTAATTACAATAAAAACGATTTACTTTTAGTTAGTTACAATTTAACATTTATTTAATATCTAGCTTTTTAATTTGTATCAATTTTAAAAGCCAATTAATAATGTAATTAATTACCCATTGAATTATAAAATACCGTTGAACTTTAAACCATGGATTTGAATTATCAATATATTTTTAGTAAAAATAAAATAAAATATAAATTGTCGTGTGTATATATATATATATATATATATATATATATCCCATTTCTTCTTCTTTTCCTTTTTCTTTATTTTTCTTTTATTTTTATTTTCCTTTTTCCTTTCTATTTCCTTTTTATGTTTATGTTTCCTTTTTATTTTTCTTCTCTTTTTTTCTTTGTTCCCCTGGCCCAAGCCGGCCCATTCTCCTTTTCTTTCCTTTCCATTTTTCTCTGTTCCCACTTCTGTTTCCTTCCTTCTCCTTTTTTGCCTCCGACCTACACACAGTCCCATGCCGTATACGTGCACATGCTGGTGCCTTCCCGTCGTCCACCTCCGGCCACTCCCCCACGTCACCTCCGACCTCCTAATCAACTAGCCACCATAATTTTTCCACGACCAACCCTAAAATCGAATCTCGAACTCAAGTTTGAAAACAGAAATAAACCCGACATCCTATCTGTGCCTCGTCCAGCCACCTCCGACCACCAGCATCCACCAAACTCTACCACTTGCCTCGCCACACATTCCTCTACCTTTTCCACCCATACCGCATCCTTCCAGTTGTCCCACGTCGCCACCATCGCCTCAAGACCGACCACGACCGTGAACCTTCCCTTAAACCCTATATTAACTTTGATCAACCACCATGCCATTCAAAAAATCCCAGTGCCATTTTTCTCACGCTCCTCCTCCTCCGAGCTACCTTTTGACCAAAAGCCGACCCCCACCATCGATGGACTCGTCGGAATTTGCCCAAAAACGACATTCCGTTCATCCACAAATTTATCACTGAAAACCCCACTAAAATTTACCTAACCACCTTCAGAAAACCCTCGTTTTCCATGCCTATCATACTCATATAAGTAAAAGCATTCAAAGTGATATTTAAATTCTTTGCAAAATGGGATAACTTACTATAATTTGTACTTTTACACCTTTATACTTGATAATATCCAATAAAACAAATTTTAAACTAAATAATAGTCAAAAAAGAAGAATTTTCCCTTACATCATAACCTAAATCTAATTAAATTGGGAGATAGAGATTTCTAAAGCTAGGAATGATATTAAAACACACAAAGCAGAGGTAGGAGGAAAGAATATACAGACCTAAGCTCCTCTGATTCAAATACTTAGTATATTTTCATATATAAGTGTATATATACATTCTTATACATGCCTATATTTCAACAATACTTCAATCCAGGCATATAACATAGTTATAGTGTAAAGATTTTTAGTTTTACTCATAGTTTTTAAACATAGGTGATAAGCTGCTTCCTTCTTTTGCCTAGCTCTTGTTTCCCCTTTTTACCATGTTATATATATATATATATATATATATATATATATATATATATATATATATATATATTTCTGTGTTCGTGAATCAAAGGCAAGCTACAAGGCAGGTATTTATAGAGGAGGGGAGGGAAACAGTTAACATGAAGGGCTGGTACAAGCTTCATTTCATAAGATTTTATATTTTAATTTTATTTTATTTTGGCCGATTTGATATATTTTCATGTGATTTGATTTCTTAATTCAAGCTTGACTTGATTTTGTTTTGACACTGATTTTAGGTTTTGTATGCTTAAAATAATGCCTTGCTATGATGATGTCTCATATATGTGTGTGTGTGTGTGTGTGTGTGTGTTTGTTTGTGTGTGTGTATCTATTTGTATGTATGTATGTATATAGTTATGCATATGTATTTTATCCTATTATACTTGCATTTGCATTTGTCATCATCATGCACATATATGTTTGTACTCATACATACTTCATTTACTTATATATAGTTATATATACATATATATTTACATTTTCACTATTTAATACACACACACACATTTGCTTGTATTTGTCATCATATATATATATATATATATATTCATATTACTCTCTATTTACATATTTATCTATATTTGCATATGTATGCTTACCTACATTTATACATATTTATCTACTTACATATGTTTGCCATTATATATATATATATATATGTATGTATGTATGTATGTATGTATGTATGTATGTATGTATGTATGTATGTATGTATATTCACATTTATCACTTTCTTATATTTTACTTGATATGGGCATACATACATATATACACATTTATATACTTATATATTTCTATATACTTTTAATTACACAAATGTTTTATACATTTACATGTTCAACGTATATACATATACCTACAAGTTTGAATGTTTCCATTATGAAATTAGACATTCAAATATATATATATATATACACACACACACGCATTTTTACAATGTTTTCATAACATACACACACAAAAATTTATATATTTCTATATATATATATATATTTATGGACGTTTTATCTTAATTTAAATGGTGGAGCTTATACACACATATATATAAATTTATCATATCCAGAATGTTAAATTTTTAATTTGAATATAGTTCTAAACCAATTTATAGATACAGATATTTTTAGACATCAGAAAAGTAATCTTCAATTATAAAATCAATATTTCAAAAATTAAAATCAGTTAGTTGCTCAATATTTGACGGCCAAAAATCCGGGTCGTTACATTCCTTCCTCCTTAGAACTTTTCGACGAGAATTTTAATTTTGATGTGTATTATTAATTAAATCATTTTTTAATAACATTTTAACTCTTTACTCGTTAATTTTACACTTTAAAGTATATAGTATTACCAAGCTAAATTTTTTTTATAACTCGACGTCTAAACAAGTCCATCCTTGTTCTCACAAAAATTTAGTCTTACGTTGATCAGAGATACGATTGAAAATCCGTAAGTACTTAGTGGACCCGTTTCAACGCCTACTGAAAATATTTGAAAAACCTCTTTTCAAAAATGCTATGGAAAGCATCATCCCCCCCCATGGATCACAGTTAGCACGATGATTGCAGTGCCATCCTAGCAAGATCCATTTGAAAACTGTAGGCATCCGCACCTCTCAACTTTCGCCATGGGAACTGCACAGATCGCAGCTACAACCAAGGTTATATTGCTATCAGAGCAGAACCCATGTAACTGTAGGCATCAACGCCACTCGAATTGTGCTGCCAAATGAAACTTTACCATATGGATCACAGTTTACACAAAGGCTACGTCACTATCCATTGAAACCCAATGTAGACTGTAGGAACTCACTGCCACACGAATTTCGCTATGGAACCACATATATCGCAACCAACCGATGTTACGTCGCCCTCCCAACGAAATTAAACATAGATTGTTGGCACTCACTGTGATACGACTTATGTTATGGAACGCAGTAGAACGCAGTTACACAAGGGTTACTTTGTCATCACAGCATAACCCTAATGTAAATGTAGGCATCGGCGCCACTCGACCTGCGTTACCCAATAAATGATCACCAGGAACTCGAGTTTTGTCTAGACGTCCTCTCGGATCCCAATCTCATTGAACCCGCCCTTACGGTTCTAGGCAGAACCACTTAGTGGATCTCCTGCTATAAGTTTCGACTCTCAATGGGGGTGCCTTTTTTCCTTACCTTTCTTAAAACATACCATACTATATACATATATAGCACCATTCCAATCATACTCTTTATATGCATCGCATATAAAATTCATTTATACAAAATCGATATCTTCAAAATCGATAATTCTTAAATTTGGTTTACCAAATTTCCAAAATTGACTATTTTCCATAATCAAAAGCCTTTTAAAATGAATGGGTCCCAAAACCTTTCTCAGTTCATTCTCATGTACATATAAAATCATTCTTTTTCAACTCGAAAAACTTTCAGATCAATAATTTCTAAGTCCTTCCCATACTTATATAGACTTCATTATTTATTTCAAATATCCTTCAAAGATCATTTCCTTTTGGTTATAATTTCAATAAGGGGAGTTTGAATACATAAAAAATACATAATGACCCGAGATTTTGGACATCCCGAGTTATGAATATTAATTTATAATGTTCAATAATATTGTATTTAATATAAAGTATTCCCATTAATCAATAATTAACAATTGTATACAATTTTTCAAAACCAGTGTAACTTGAATTTTCAAATCTATATTAAATTACATATTTGATTTAAATGGAATTTCTTATATGTATATTTTGTTTTAAAAGTAAAATATGTATATATTGTTTAGATTAAATATATATATATTGTTTTAAAGATAAATATGTAAATTTTATTCTAAAGGTGAAATATAATAGGAATTAAATTAATTGGAAAAAAATTATACTTATATTTTTACTTTTAAGGACAATTAAATTTATATGTATATATATATGTAATGTGAATAGAAATTCATAGTAAAGTAAAAAAGAATATTTTTGATTTTGGGTATATAAAAAATGTTGTTTATATAAAATAAAAAGAGTTCAAGTTGAAAACTTCTAAAATAATAATATATATACATTGAGCTAGAAAAAGTTGTATATGTAAGGTAAGTTAAATAGGAAAATTTAAAATATTTAAATAGATAAAAAATGTTATTAATAAATTGATGTGCATAGAAATCACATAAATATTTATAGGAGAAACTATATATATATATAGCTAATGAAATTAATTTATTTGGAACTGGTATATTCTTATATTATCAATAAAAAAATTGTATATACGGTTACATATATACATAAAGGCTTAAAAATAGTTTAATATCACTTTGTAATCCTTGTTTTAAAGTAACATATATATATTGGGTATTTAACATAGAATGTTATTTCATTTTGTTTAAAATACATATATGTATTTATATAAAACAAATTAACCATGAGTGTTATTTTCAATTGATTAATTTTCCACCTTTATTTTAAAATGTATAAGAGTACATACCTTAAGTATTATTTTAATCTAGTTTCTTATTATTGTTTTAAAATGTATTAGTCTCTCATCTTTATTTTGAGAAAATGTATTAGTGACGAATACATTTCTACTTTGTCAACATAATTTGGGCTGTCTAAATTTCTAAGTATACATTCATATACTTTAAAGTTTTCATAGTTTGTATATAAATAAATGACCTCAAAATCGTTTACTGTTAGAACTAATGCAGTTAACAAAAATAGTTTAAAACAAAGAAAACTATGGGAAGTTGGTAATAGAAATTTAGATCAGTAAACCAGGAGTAAAATAGTTCTTAATCAAACAAATTATGGATAATTAATGATAAATATTTGAATCAGCAAACATATTAATACACTTAGTAGTAGATAACATTTGGCAGCAATAAACATTGTAATAATTTCCTTTTCTTTCCAAAAATCTTCTCAGCAGGAGACAATGTCTATCTCAGCCACCAAAAATCTTTTCTGACCATTTTCTGTTGATTGCAAACATACGTATATATGAGCATTTTAGTTCAGAATTTGTTGTTTTAGAAATTTAAAACAAATAAGTAACCTCTGTTCAAATTGTTAGCATCTGAAAACAAAATTTAAAAAAAAAGAAGAAGAAGAAAGTACTCTGTAAATTTAGAAGGAAGATCTCTGCACTAGTCTGGAATTTGAATCATCCTCTGTTTAAATTTAAAATCACCAAAAAAAATTCTAAAGCCTCTGTTCAACTGGAAATCAAAGTTTAAAAGGAAAAGAAGAAAAGCAAGCATCTATGTTTTAAATTCAAACCATCAAGAGATTTTTAAAATCAAGATTCAAGTTTAGTTTTAAAGATTTCAACTTTTCAATCAAGACTTCAACCTCAACTTTTACTAAAACTACTGGAAGCAAATGTTTAAGGTGAGAAACGTTTATTTTCAATTTGAAATGAAATGCATGCATGCGACAGTGAACACAATATTCATTCCCACTTCAAAAAGCTATATCCCTTAATCTAGTGCATATCTGATGATGTTGTAAACTAGGAATATGTCTAATTTCTAGTACAGTTTTAGTTAAAAATAGTTTGGGATCAAATTTTGCTGTGTAGTTTATGATTTATAAGTTTTTACAGTAAATGGCATATTTTAGTGAAAAATCAATGTTGTTAATTCAAGGATTCATAGATGCAGACTTGATTCTTGGGTGAAAATATGAATTTTAGTGGAAAAGTTATAATTTTTAGTGTTGTATATATATGGAATGAGTAGATGAATGTTTTACGTTCAAAAATAGATTTTAGGTGATCACGACGTCGTGAGGTGAAGCGGCCAGGTCTGAGAGGGGCTGGTGGACATCAGTAAGGTATCGACGATGGCCATTTGTTTCTTTTGGCTTGGCTTGAGGTAGTCGGGCATATTTACGGTTTAGGGATGGTTTCGGCTACGGTGGAAACGTGGCGATCTAAGTGATGATGGGAACAACCGGAGTTCATCAGTTTTGGCATGGAGATAGCTACCGGAGTGGGCTTTCGATCGAGGTTAGTGGCATGTGAAGTAATGGCCAGACGTGGATGCAGAAGCTCGATTTGTGGTGGTTGTTGATTTCTGGTTTTGGGAATTTGGTGGGGCTGGAGATCGATTTACGATCGGAGGTGATGTGGGTGTCGGTGACAGGGCGAACCGGGTCTAGAGACAAGGTGCGACTCGTCGGCAATGGCGATGGCACGGCGGTGGGATGGCCAGGGAAATGGTTGTGCACATGCACATTCATCACCATGCACAGGTGATCAGGCGAGAGTTGTTGTTCGTGGTTGTTCCTGTGTGATGTTGATCGGCATAGTCTCGAGTTTATCGAAGAGATCGCTCTATTCAATTGGAAATGGGTTTTATTTCCTGAGTCGAGTGTGGATTGGTAGTGTTCCGGATGTTGAAATTGGTTTCTGTAGTCTGGTAGAAGAGATGAAGAAGAGGAGTAGTGGTAGTTGTCGGCTTGGGCTTCTTCCCATATGCGTATGTGTGAATTAATAAGATTTGTCGTTGTAGTTTTGGGTTATGGGCCGAAGGGCCTTTGTTTATTTTAAGCTAGGTTTATTACCTAAAAGGATTTTGTTATAAAAATATTTAGTTACAATCCAATTGTTTTCTAAAGTTATAACAAGTATGATGATTTAAAGTGAATCTTTAAAACAATTATCTTTGATGTTAAATGTTATTTAAGATTTAATATAAACAAAGGATTTTTAAAATAAAAAAATAATAAATTATCTTACATTAAGACTATTTAATTAAGGTTATTTAAGTAAATTATTTTATCATGAATTAGTTAAGCTTTTAAAGACAATTTTTACTTAAGTTTAATTTGAGTGAAATAAAGATAACTAAGGGAATCATAATATTTAAGCTTTTGAATTAGTCCAAGTTCTTATGCGATTTTAAATTTATAATAATTATTTAAATTCACATGTAATAAAGAGTTATTAAGAAGATGGCTCGCATCAAAGGATGTTACGCTATTGCGATCCATTGTGAAATTAAATAAGTAAGCTTTAATAGACTTTACATACAGGATTAAATATAACGGTTGGAAATTAATGTCGTTGTATAATTTTGCGGCCCATCTGTTAAGAAATTCCCAAACTGAATAGATGAGTTTATTTTAGATTGTTCAAACTGGTTGACATTTTGGTCGGCCGAAACATACACCATTTCGCTGGATAGTTAATTTAATTTCTGGGAATAGTGTAAGTCATCTATCTAATATTATCTGTGAAATTGTTACTAGGAATGATAATCATTATCTTTTATTCATGCATATATCTATTCTTTGTCTGTTAATTATATTTGGGAATAAAATGTGAATCGGTCTATGAAAGATGATTGATTTGAATATCTGAATTGAATGTGAATTGTAGTTAGATAAGTATAGTGGAAACTGATAAGCCTTATTCTGTTGGATTGATTTTGAACCTAGTTTTGTTTTAAAAATAAATATTATTTTTAGTAATAATGATTTTAAAAGATAGATAAATATTTTGGAAATATCAAAAGTAGTTTTTTTTTGAAATCTTTATAAAGATATAATTTTTATAAGAAGGTATTATTTAAACTATTTTCAAGTATAAACTATTTTTGTAACGATTACTTGAAGTTTAATTTTGAGTAGATTAGTATTTGAGTATATTTTCTTCAATAACTCTATTTAATATCAGTATTATTTTAAATAATATTTATAAAGAGTATTTTATTTAATAAACTTGAAAATAATAATATTTGGAAATTTTATAAGTATGATTTGAAGAAGTTATTTTAAATATATGTATTTACCCAATTTAAATAAGTTTCTTATTTATTTAATCTGTTTAGATTTTAAATGAGAACAAGGCTTAATAGTTGAAATGGGAAATAACTTGGTTGTATTGATTGATTGTTTCGATAGTTAAATAATCGACTATCAAATTTGGACAAAAACCTAACTTTGGAAATATCTAGAGGAGACTCGGGAATTATATGGTATGGTTACCGATCGAGGTGCTATAGCGTACGTATAAACTCGTTTATTCTGTAGGACGAATTATAAGGAAACCCGTTCACTAATGGTTAGGAGGTGAACTCCGATCTTGTATTTCGTCAGTATATTAACAAAGAACCGGGGTTGAGTTTACCGAGAATTAGCGAATGTTGTTTCGAAGAGACCGGGATCGGATTTGAAATCCGAAAACCACTTCGATCCAACGAGTACATTTTCGTGATGAAGACAAGAACTTGGAGTCGAAGATGGAGCAGTGAAGTGCAAGGGCTACTCGCTCCTAGTCCTGAGGTGACTCCAAAATGGATGTTGTAGGAATAGTGCCTTCGGTTCCGTTCGAACCAGGAACGGACTTGTTATGACGAATGCTTTCAGAACATCGTTAGGTGGACGGTGAGCATTCTAAGTGATATGCTCTAAAATGGTAACGCTGAGCCTCGAGCCTCATCAACCGGGAATGGCTGAAAACCAGGGGATATGCAGCAAGGCTAAGTGGGTAGCACCCAAGTAGGGTAAGGTCATCCCTGTCTAGATGTCCCTTTTTATTTCGACTGTATGGACGGTTGCTGATCCCAACCGCGGGGTGATCTTACTCGTGCTATCCAGTAAGGGGTAGTCCGGTCTTGTGTTGCAGGGGAACGGAGGGGTCCTCGGTACGCTGATCTAGATCATGTACTGTGATAAGTGGTACCCCAGTGCCTAGTCATTCGTTGAAAATCCATTCTCCCTACGTGTCTTTTACGATTTTGATTGTAGAACCCACTTTGTGGCTAGTATGCTGGAATTTAATAATGTAACAATTTCAGCTATTTGAAGAAGTATTTGTATATCGACCCTATTATAATATCAGAGGATTTTATAAGAAATGTTTTGGTTATCATAAGGTAAAAGCCCGGTATTGTTTATTTGTGGTATGGTCTTAATAGATACCTTTGATTTCAGAAGGATTTTTAAACTTTAATAATCAAGTTGAATGTGTTTCTCACGCTGGTTTACCAGACTGATCCGGGCTTGGTGTTTTTCCTATATGCTCAGGTCAGACCGAGCATATTTTCAGGTTTAGCTGGAAGAGTGGAAGATTTAGGAGAAGAGCTGAAATCAGGAGACGTATTGACGTAGATGCTTATATACAGTCTATATTTGGTTGTGTGGCCAACTAGTTGTAAGGGCAGGATTGTTATAAACTGTCCGAGGTGAATGATTGTAACTCTGATTTGAAGTCTGTATATGTTATTAAAGAAACAGTTTTGGTTTTATGTAAAGATTTATTTCTATTATCCGCTGTAAGATTCTGATTGTTCTCTTTTCTTCTATCTTCTTTCTATTTCTACCTTCTGTCACTATCCATCTTCCCGTGAAATTTGACTGACAAGTATGGTTTAAAGTCGGTTTAAATCGGTACGGAAAAATATGTCGTAACATTGTGGTATCAGAGCCTAGGTTGAGTGAATACCTAGGTTCGAGTGGGTTGCTCATTAGGAATAGAGTCTTTAGCAACCTGTTTGAGTCTGGCTTGTATGTGTGTGTGTGTGTGCGTGTGCGTGTCTATATATAGACACACACACGAGAGCGCGTATTTGTTAGTTATATAAAAGTGATTTTATATTGTGTTAATTGATCGGTTAAGTGGCATATGGATTCTAGTCAATACGAGCAGCTAACGTTATTGATAGGGATCTCTACACACTTGAACCAAGCCAACAGTCACGATATTGTTTTAGGGGTAGATGAAATAATTTTACCCAAAATATATTTTCTATATAAAAGGTATGATTTTTAAATAAGTGGTATTTAAAATGATTGGTTGAGATGATAATAATTTATCGTCTAAGATTGAGTGGTCTTAGCCGTCAACCTTAAGTATACCTTAGAACTGAACCCTTTAGAATTTGAATCTTTGGAAAATGGATTTTTACTAAATTCTTTTACTTAAGGATTTTTGGAAAACTTTAAAAATAGTATTTTGGGAAAATTTTCCACCCTTTAAAGATAATTTTCATAATTATGGATTTCTAAAAAAAGGATATTTGAAAATTTAAACCTTGTAATGCTTTACTTTGCTGAATATAGATATATTTATATATTTATAAATTGAAGGAATGAGTTGTTCATAAACTAACTATATATTTTTATATTTTTCTCTACCTATAATCACTTTTCAAATATATATGCTCAAACTATTTTTGGAAAGATGGTTTTATAAAATCATGGATAATAGAAATTTAAAAGGTGGAATAAATTTTTAAATGTGAACCTTAATGTACTTTTAGCCTAAAGGAGTCTAACCTTAGGATCTCACCTTTGGGTTTTGGTATTGATTGTAGAGAACCCGTAGCATCAATCGTGGAGGAGCATTGGCTAGGGTAAGGAGAGATGGTGATTTTGTCATGGTCAGAAGAATTCGGGCAGACCTTAACGAGCCATCCTTATATGAAGAAGAGCCAGAAGTACCGGTAGTGTTTGTTGAGCAGCCTCAGCCTCAACAAGAAGATCCCATGGAGGATTTCGATAATGAAGAGGAATTTGAAGTCGAAGGCGAAGATGAGGAGTTCGACGAGGAGGAGGAGTTCAAGTGGAGGAGGGTCCCGAATTAGAAAATGACGATGCAGTCGTTTGGAAGATTGGGGAGGTGTTGAAGAGCCAGTTGCTGGTGTAGATTTCCTTCCTAGAGAGCCTAGTCCAGAGGTTGTTTGGGTTCAGGACAGTGATGTAGAGTCTAGGGAATTGTCAGGACCCGAGGAGAAGGACTCTTGTAGTTAGAGTCCATAGTTAGTTTGGATTGCTTCCTCTTGGTGGTGTGTGCTTTTTTGCATGTGTTTTTACCCATGGACGTCATGGATGTTACATGTTTGGTAGGGTGATATATGTGTGTGTGTGTGTGTGTGTGTCTGTATGGATGATGATAACATTTGTAGGAATATTTTATGGCAAGATATAATGTATATTTTCATATACTGTATGAATCTATGTGTTTACTGGTATAGTTTGTGTAAAGACCCAAAATTTTCGATCCTGAAATTCTAGATAGTTAGGAAAAGAAGAATAGAGATAGAAGAAGAAACAGAAATGAAACACAAAATCTCAAATTTGCAGCGGATAAAATATAATATCACATAAAATAACAGTTATACAAAGAAAGCCGTAATTGTCAAATTACACTTTATACATCAAAGTTACAACATACACAAATACTGGACAGATACAATTCACATATCCCAACAAATTACGACATATCACAGCGAAATACACTTCGTACGTTCCTGCCATCCAGCTCGCCTCCTAAGCTCCAGAACGTCCTAACCTGGAAATCTATAATACTCGGTTTGACCCGAGCATTACATCAAAGTAACACCCGGGTCAGGCTGGAAACTAGCGTGAGTAAACCCATCTAACGTGGAATACAACAGCATAAAACTTACATAAAACCTAGGGTAACTCATATCAATTTTACAAATTCACAGGTTGGTATAGACAACACTTACTACACACATCAATTTCTAAGTACCAAATTTAGATTAAATGCTCCAGTTGACTTAAATCATTCCATTCTATTGATTTCACATATCACTTTAAAATAATTGAAATGGTTTCGGGAATTTAATAATACCCGACCCCGGTCTCTTCGAATCCCATACCATCTTAATCCAAGTTATTCAAGTGAAATACATTTAAAACTTTTAAATGCAGGATGTCACTTACACAGCAATTCATCATTGATAGATAACCAAATTATCACTGTATAACCCAACATATCATATCACAAAACATTTTATACTAGAGATATCAACCAATTTAAGGCATTCATATAATCCAATCACCCATAAGCAAGATTAATTAGTCATACCATTTCTAATTTAAAGTAAATTAAATTAATTACTTAAATTACCTTTAAATCCTTCTTACTTAACATTAATTGATTACAACCAATTAATTAATCATCTCTTAATTATCTGCCTAAATTAATTAACCTTGATTAATTATCCTTCAATTATATTAAGTAATTGTCCTTTAATTATCCATTTTGATTAATCATTCTTAATTAATTTCTCTTTAATTACACTAAGTAATTAACCCTTAATTATTTAAGTAAATTAATAATCTTTAACCATTATCATAAAATAATCTTAAATTAATCTCATTAACTAATTACATTAATTAACGATTCTCTAATTACTTTTGTTAATTAGTTCTTCTTAAATAAATTATTTTTAACAAGTAATCTTAACTTAATCACATTCATTTGTTAACCTTAATTAATCACGCTCAGTAATTAATTATCCTTAAATAAATTATATTAATTAATCACGTTTATCAATTCTTTAATTAATTACACTATGTAATTAATCCTTAATTATTTCCATTTAGAATCGTCTTCTAATTACTTTATTTAATTAATTTTTCTTTATTTACTTACTTTCAGTAATTACCCTTCAATTACTTACCAAAGTAATTTTACTTAACCAGTTACATTAAGTGATTATCTTAAATTAGTTTAAACTAATTAGTTAACTTAAATTAATTACATTAATTAATTATCACTTAATCACTAGTTAATGTTCTTCCCTTAGATACATTTATTAACTCTTCACTAATTTAATTTACTCATTCAATAAACAATTAATTCACTAATTACCTTTTCCTAATTTTATTAATTAAATAACCTTAATCAGTTGCAATAGTCAATTAGCCTTAATTAATTTATCATGCATAAATTTATTACGTAATTAATTTTCCTACATAAAACACTTAAAACAACCAAATCAGATTTTGGGCCAAAATAAATAAAACTTCATAAAACTCGGTCAAAGCATCCAAAACACCGAGTCATTCTCGTTCCAAAAACCACTTAATTTCCCTTGCGAAAAACTGGTGCCAAAACCCATCTTCGTCGAACACTTCTCATACCCGAGCCTATCTCAAGCAAACCAAGATACGTCAAAACCATGTGCATGTGCACAGATCAACGTTGGCGTTCCGGCCACCACTATCACCACCGATGAGTCGCCAATGACCGGCCCCTTCAATCCCGACCACAAAATCGATAATTCGAACACGCATTCAAATTCGAGCTAATGAACCCATCCTGAAACCAACCTCTTCGACACTCTCTCCCTGCCGACGATCACACCGACCACCATCATTCCCGTCGTCAAGATATTAGCTTTGTCTGACCATCCTCTGCCTTCCCTCCACAATCCATCACGTCCGATCCAGCGATGAAGTCTCAATGGTTTCGAGAACAACCACGATTCCATTATAGGTCAGAACCCTAGTTCACCTACGATCCAACACCACAGCACTCTAAAATCCCTTTGAGAATTTTTCCCAATAACTACGTCCCCCAAACTTGCTTCAGCCAAAAGCTCGGCTTACCTCCCATCATCGATCGCCAGAAATCAAGCCATTCTCGAATTTGTTCAACTCAAAATTTGCTCGATTCCAACTTGAAAAAAAATTGATTTTACTTTTAAAAATCCTAATTTTTCGATACGAATCGGATGATGTAGGCAAGAATCCAGATCTAAATAACCAATTCTAACTTAGTATGACAATTACTGTAATTTCTTCTCCCTGGAACAACCTGTTGCTTTCTATGCTTTTTCATCATTTTTAAAATTTGAATTACACAACCGCACCCAAATTTCCTTTAAACATAATATGCTAAAAGTAATCAGGAAGATGGATTTAAATTTCATTGAACATATTTTAGTCTTTTGGGATTAACAGAGTTATACATATGTGCATTTAGGCATGCAAATCAGAAACATACTCAGACAACATTATCTTATCCATAACCATCATAGTTAAGTTATTGTTATCATCGATTAAGGCATGCATCAACTACATAGATGATATAATCTTTATTAAATTAAAGTTTACTCACAGTTAGCAGAAAACAGAGGATAGATTGCTGTTTGATTTGCTGCTTGAAACTTGATTTTTATCTTCTTGTTTAAAGCTTGAATTTGAATCTTGGTTTTGCTTCAGTTTTAAATATCTCAAAGAGTTGTTGATTCAATTTCCCTTGGCTTTAAGTTTTCTTTTCTTCTTCTTTTTTAAGATGGAAGAAGATTTTGAAGTGGAATGTGAGAAATTTTGTATTGAATATAACCTGGTTTCAATTCATATTACTTACATATAATTCATTTAAAAAATGAAAATGAAGAAATACACTTGTTATTTTAAATGGCACTTAATCTATACAAGTGTTGCTATGCATTAGAGAACTTACAAATGTATAAGGCCTTAATGCATGTAATTTTTTATGCATTTTTTTAATGTATTTAAATTATATATAAACTAAAATTAGCACATTTAAATTAGAAAGAAAGAATATTAGTACTTGATAAATTCTTGTTTACATTTTATAATTAAGTTGTCATTATATTTAAATTGATATATACAAGAACTATTGTTAAAAATGTAGAATTCAACTTTTAAATAACTCTTGGAAATTATCATATTAAATTTCAAAACATAACTTCCAATTCAATATATATAAACACACACACACACTTACATATTACATACTATGATTAGAAAAATCATTTTTTATAAATTTTGAAAAGATAAATTTTACCCAATTAAATAATTATAAAAGAAGATTATTAAACTACTATTGTCAAACATCAATAATTATAATAGGAGATTATCAAATAAATATCTATCCAAATATTTAAAATCCAGCATTTATTGGTTCAGATTCTCCTATATACATATCCAGATATATATATATCAGAATTTCTTTTGTTCAATTTAAGAATGAGCATTTCTATTAATTAACCCAGTTAATTATCAATTAACAGATATCCCAAAGTCCGGTTGATCACATTCCTCCCTTCTTTGAATCTTTTCGTCCTCGAAAAGGAACGAAGCCAGAATTTATTAAAATATTTATATTAGATAAATTACTTTTTAACGTTTTTAAACTATAAACTCCCTTTTTCTAAGAAATTTTAAAAACACTTTTAAAATCTACATAGTATTACAAAAATAGTTTTTATAAAAATACTTTTATAACTCAATGTCTCAACCAGTCCATCATTGTTCTCACAGAAATTTGGTCATACGTTGATCAGGCATAGGACTGAAAATCTATAATTACTTAGCAGACCCGTTTAAACAACCAGTGAAAATACTTGAAAAATAATTTCATTGAAAATATAGAAACATTTTTGAAAATAGAAGAATATCTTTGGTAAGAATGCTCTGGAAATCATCACCCCCATCCATGGTCGCAGTAAACCTGATGGTTACGTTGCCATCCTGGCAAAATCCATGGATAACTGTAGGCACTCCGCGCCCCTCAATTACACCATGAACCCGCTACAGATCTCAGCTACAACTGGGGTTACATTGCTGTCACATCAAAAGCCCATATAATTGTAGGCCTCAGCACCCTCGAATTCCGCTGCCAAAAGAACGAAACTTCTCCACTCCACACGACCATAGATCGTAGTCTATCGATGCTACGTTGCCTTTCTGACAAAATCAAGTGTAGACCATTGACACTCACATCCACACGATTTCCGCTATGATCCACAGTAGATCGCAGCGACATCGAGTTACATATTCATCACAGCATAACCCAAATGCCTCTGTAGGCATCAGCGCCCTCGACTTTCGCTACCCAATAATCCTCAGGAACTAGTTTGTCCGGACTCCTCACAGGATCAACTTTAGAGCCTCCCTCACTTTGAGGCTCAAGGCAGTACCAACCTACGGTACTCCTTAGAAGTTCATTTCAAGGGAGCGCCTTTTTCTCCAGAGCCATTTTCAAAACACTTTATACTATACACATATAGTATCTTCCAAATCATACACCTAGTATGAAACTCATATAAATCTCCTTTCTCAAAATCGATTATCCCAAAACCAATAATTCTAAACTAAGCTTTCCAAATTTCCAAAAATGATTTTTCTCCAAAAATCAAAAGCCTTTCCAAATCCATAGGCTCCAAAAAACCTTTTCTTAAAATCATTCTCATAAGATCCTTTACACACACATACATATATACATATATATGTTTATGTATATGTATATATAACTTTAGAGAATCTTCGGATCACTTCAAACTTGTATAAATTCCCTATTCATACTTCAAAAACTTTCAAAACCCTTTTCTTCAGGAAAAAATTCAACAAGGAGAGATTTATCTTATATAACAAGGATATATAACTTTGTTTATGCGAAATCAAATATTCAAATTTGATTACTCTACAAAACCACTTACCATGTCACTTACTTCCGTAAAGTAAATTCTATTATAGAAATATCCAATTTCTATTTTATTTCATCATATATTTCACAAAATATATTTTTCACTTCAAAAACCATTTTGTAGTTCTTATCCACGAACTTTCAATGTCAATTTCTTTCCAATCCGTATAATGTACACATATCATTCGTATGCAATATCAATCTGATCGCTCATTGGATCACTCAATTTCTCTTTGGAACTAGTATTGTCCACCGACTCCCTAGTGCGGACTCCGATCTGGTTCTTGATCAGAAATAGTCATTCCCCTTGCATAGCCATAAATATGATAGAGAATATCTAGAACCAATTAACGATCCATATCCAGGTTCGCCGTCGAAAATCGAGTGAAAAATCCCAATTCGGATCGATATACTATCTCGAAATTCTATGCTCGAATCTGGATCAAATCATTATTTGAGTAGAATAATATACGTACGTCCTACGTATTTATCTCCATTGATTATTAGCCAAATCAATTTCCTTTTCTATTCACATTCACTTAAATTTTCATTCACTTACTCATAATTCTTAAATCCTCATTTGGATTATCACTTCAATTCTTATCTCAAATGGATATTTAATCATAAACAGTTTGAACTCTGTCCAGTTTAAATTTAGAAAATAGCTTGAATTTTTTTAAAATAGATAAGTAGTTGAAAAATAATTATTAATTTGTAAAATAGATGTAAAACAGTTAAGTAACTGTAAAATAGTGGGTGATAGTCAAATAATTATAGAAATTTTTAGATAATTGCAAAATAGTTGTAAGATAGTAATTAGTTATAAATTAGTTGAAAAAATAGTAATTAGTTTATAAAACAGTTGCAAAATAGTTAAATAGTTCCAAAAGTAGTTACAAAATAAGTATAAGATAGTTTTGGGTTTAATAAGAAAGGTTATATGTATAATAAATAGCTTAAAAAGTAAATTTGTATTAAAAAAATTTATTTTGAAAATAGTCCAGAGTCAAACTGTTCAATTCCCAATCTCCATTTCCAATCAATTCAATTTAAATTTCCACTTCCATTTAAATTGACTCAATTCCAATTTAAATAACTTCAATTTCCATTGAAATTGAATTAACCCCAATTCAAGTTGAATTAATCCTCAATTTCTTTCCTAAATTCAAATCAAATTCCGTTTGAATTTACTTATTCAACTTTAATTACAATTTTAATTAATTCAAATAAATTTCAAATTGAACCAATTTCAATTTATATCAATTCCAGTTTGAATTAATCCCAATTCCCATTTGAATTTGAACTCATTCAACTTCAGTTTCATTTTAAATTAATCCAATTCAAATTTTCCATTTGAATTTTTAAACTTATTCATCTTCAATCACAATTACAATTAATTTAAATCAAATTCAATTTGAACTAGTTCAATTCAAATTTCAAATATAAACCATCCCTAATTATATAAATTCAAGTTAAATTTTTAAATATTGATTTAATCCTTTAAATCAAATTAACTTGGATCTTTAAACCATTTAATTCTGAATCCAAATTCCATTTTTAACCTATTTAAAAGTGCAAATAATAATTCAAATCCTTTTTAAACAACTAAATCTTTGAAATTCAATTTATCATCAAATTTCAATTTTGAAACCAAACCTTTGAAGTTTTATGTTAAACATTCAAATCTTAAGTCCAAAATGATTCCATTTTATCTTAATAATGTATATATTACCACACCTCATATCTTCATTCATTTAAACACGTTAATTTCAGCTTAAAGATTATTAATAACAACATGATGGTATCATTCAAATTATTTTAAAACATCCATCCATTTTCGATTTCCATATCTCAAACCCATTTTGAGATCACACAAACTCCCAATTCAAATTAACCATTTAACTTTCCAAGTTAAATTCCAATTTCATCTTAAAATTTCCAATTCAGGTTGCTTGTTAAATTATTTAACTTTCCCAAAGTTAAATTCAATTTATTTAATCGAGCGAACCTTACCCAATTTGAATTTCCATTTCAAATTCTAAACTTCACATTAATTTTCTTCCTACTTATAAGTTCAAAAACTTATCACTTTGGGTATCGCATCTCATTTTATATAAAAATTTAAAACTCAACATTTCAAATCATCTTTAATATTATGTATATCCCTGATTTATACATATTTGTTTCCTTTACACACCATGTTACACTTTAATTTTAAACCACCCTGGTTTTCAATTCAAAAAAAATCCCTAAATGTTTTACTTCCCTAAACATTTCATCATTTTAGGATAATAACCAAGGTTATTACAACTAGAAACCAATTCACTATTATCTTATTCTGAAAATCCTTCTTCAAATTCAAGATTTTAATTTCAGTTTGAATCCATTTCAAACTTATATTTATTTAATTTCAATTTGGTTGTATTTCTATTACCACTTAATTTAATTCCAATAATTCAACAACCAACTACCTTAATATTTATTAGAAAGAAATATTTCTTTATATATCAAAATATATTCTTATATAAAATCATTTAAAACCTTTACATAAGAAAATAACAAGTACGCTCTCATACACACACACACACACACACTCAACTCATTCTAGGGTACCACTGACCCTATCCTTAATGAGTAAACCCACCAGAGCCAAGGTTCTCGGTTAACCTTCAGCTCTGATACCAAATGTAACGACCCGGAATTTACGATCCCGAAATTCCAGATAGTTAGGAAAAGAAGAATAGAGATAGAAGAAGAAACAGAAATGAAACACAGAATCTCACATTCACAGCGGATAAAATATAATATCACATAAAATAACAGTTATACAAAGAAAGCTGTAATTGTCAAATTACACTTTTATACATAAGAGTTACAATATACACAAACATTGGACATATACAATTCACATATCCCAGACAAATTACAACATATCACAGCGGAATACACTTCATGTGTTCCTGCCATCCAGCTCGCCTACAGAGCTCAAAAACATCCTAACCTGGAAATCTGTAATACACGGTCTGACCCGAGCATTACGTCAAAGTAACACCCGGGTCAGGCTGGAAACCAGCATGAGTAAACCCATCAACATGGAATACAACAGCTTAAAACTTACATAAACCCACGGTAACTCGTATCAATTTTACAAATTCACAAGTTGGTATAGACAACACTTATCACACACATCAATTTCTAAGTACCATACTTAGATTAAATAGTCCAATTCACTTAAATCATTTCATTCCAGTCTATTGATTTCACATATCAATTTAAAAGAATCGAAGTGGTTTCGGGAATTTACTAATACCCGACCCCGGTCTCTTCGAATCCCATACCATCTTAATCAAAGTTATTCAAGTGAAATACAATTCAAACTTTTAAATACAGGATGTCACTTACACAGCAATTCATCATCGATAAATAACCACAGTATCACTGTATAACCCAACATATCATATCACAAAACATTTTATATCAGAGATATCAAACAATTTAAGACATTCGTATAATCCAATCACCCATAAGCAAGATTAATTAGTCATACCATTTCTAATTAAAAATAAATTAAATTAATTACTTGAATTACCATTAAATCCTGCTTACTTAACATTAATTAATTACAACCAGTTAATTAATCATCTGTTAATTATCTGCCTAAATTAAACGTCCTTGATTAATTATCCTTCAATTATATTAAGTAATTGTCCTTTAATTATCCATTTAATTGATCATTCTTGATTAATTACTCTTTAATTACACTAAGTAATTAACCCTTAATTAATTAAGTAAATTAATAATCTTTAACCATTATCATAAAATAATCTTAAATTAATCTCATTAACTAGTTACATTAATTAATGATTCTCTAATTACTTTTATTAATTAGTTCTTCTTAAATAAATTATTTTTAAAAAGTAATCTTAACTTAATCACATTGATTTATTAACCTTAATTAATCACACTCAGTAATTAATTATCCTTAAATAAATTACATTAATTAATCACATTAATTAATTACGCTAAATAATTAATCCTTAATTACTTCCACTTAGAATTGTCTTCTAATTACTTTGTTTAATTAATTTTTCTTTATTTAATTACTTTCAGTAATTACCCTTCAATAACTTACCTAAGTAATTTTACTTAATCAGTTACATTAAGTGATTATCTTTAATTAGTTTGAACTAATTAATTAACTTAAGTTAATTACATTAATTAATTATCACTTAATCACTGGTTAATGATTCTTCCCTTACATACATTCATTAACTATTCACTAATTTAATTTACCCATTCAATAAAAAATTAATTTACTAATTACCTTTTCCTAATTCATTAATTAAATAACCTTAATCAGTTGCAATAGTTAATTAACCTTAATTAATTTATCATCCATAAATTTATTACATAATTAATCTTCCAACATAAAACACTTAAAATAACCAAATCAAATTTTGGGCCAAAACAAATAAAACTTCATAAAACTCGGGTTAAAGCATCCAAAACCTCGAGTCATTCTCGTTCCAAAAACCACTTACTTTCCCTTGCGAAAACCGGTGCCAAAACCCATCTTACTCGAACACTTCTCATACCCGTCCCTATCTCAAGCAAACCCAGATACGTCAAAACCGTGTGCACGTGCACAGATCGACGTTGGCGTTCCGGCCACCACTATCACTACCGAAGAGTCGCCATGTCCAGCCCCTTCAAACCTGACCACAAAATCGATAATTAGAACACGCATTCAAATTCGAGCCAACGAACCCATTCTGAAACCAACCTCCTTGACACTCTCGCCATGGGGATGATCACACCAGCCACCATAATTCCCGTCGTCAATATATTAGCTACGTCTGACCATCCACTGCCTTCCCTCCACAATCCATCATGTCTGATCCAACGACGAAGTCTCAATGGTTTCGAGAACAACCATGATTCTATTATAGGTCAGAACCCTATTTCACCTTCGATCCAACACCACAACACTCTAAAATCCCTTCGAGAATTTTTCCTAAGAACTACGTCCCCCAAACTTGCTTCAGCCAAAAGCTCGGCTTCCCTCCCATCATCGATTGCCAGAAATCAAGCCATTCTCGAATTTGTTCAACTCAAAACTCACTCAATTCCAACTTGAAAAAAAAATTGATTTTACTTTTAGAAATCCTAATTTTTCGATATGAATCGGATGATGTAGGCAAGAATCTAGATCTAAATAACCAATTCTAACTTAATATGACAATTGCTGCAATTTCTTCTCCCTGGAATAACCTGTTGCTTTCTATGCTTTTTGGACATTTTTAAAATTTGAATTACACGACCACACCCAAATTTCCTTTAAACATAATATGCTAAAAGTAATCAGGAAGAAGGATTTAAATTTCTTTGAACATACTTTAGTTTGTTGTGATTAACAAAGTTATACATATGTGCATTCAGGCATGCAAATCAGAAACATACTCAGACACTTATCCGTACCCATCATAGTTAAGTCATTGTTATCATCAATTAGGCATGCATCAACTACACAGATGATATAATCTTTAAAAAATTAAAGTTTACTCACAGTTAGCAGAAAAAAGAGGACAGCTTGCTCTTTGATCCGCTGCTTGAAATTTTATTTTTATCTTCTTGTTTAAAGCTTGAATTTGAATCTTGGTTTTGCTTCAGTTTTAAATATCTGAAAGAGTTTTTGATTCAGTTTCCCTTGGCTTTGAGTTTTCTTTTCTTCTTTTTTTAAAGATGGAAGACGATTTTGAAGTGGAATGTGAGAACTTTTGTACTGAATATAACTTGGTTTCAATTCATATTACTTACATATAATTCATTTAAAAAAAATAAAAATGAAGAAGGACACTTGTTATTTTAAATGGCACTTAATCTATACAAGTGTTGCTTCAATGCATTAGAGAGCTTACAAATCTATAAGGCCTTAATGCATATAATTTTTTATGCTTTGTTTAATGTATTTAAATTATATATAAACTAAAATTAGCGCATTTAAATTAGAAAGAAAGAATATTAGTACTTGATAAATTCTTGTTTACATTTTATACTTAAGTTGTCATTATATTTAAATTGATATATGCAAGTACTAGTGTTAAAAATGTAGAATTCAACTTTTAAATAACTCTTGGAAATTATCATATTAAATTTCAAAACATAACTTCCAATCCAATATATATACACACACTTACATATTATATATTATGATTAGAAAAATCATTTTTTATAAATTTTGAAAAGATAAATTTTTCCCAATTAAATAATTATAAAAGAAGATTATTAAACTACTATTGTCAAACTTCAATAATTATGATAGGAGATTATCAAATAAATATCTATCCAGATATTTAAAATCCAGTATTTATTGGTTTAGATTCTCCTATATATACATACATACATACATATATATATATATATATATATATATCAGAATTTCATTTGTTCAATTTACAAATGAGCAATTCTATTAATTCCCCCAGTTAATTATCAATTAACAGATATTCCAAAGTCCGGGTCATCACAGTTTGAGTTGTTACTAATCAGTTCTAATTTGTGTAGGTAGTTCTACTAGCTTAGCTATGGAATTTCGGGGACGAAATTCTTTTAAGGGGGAAGGAATGTAACGGCCTGGGATTTTGGACATCCCGAGTTATGAATATTAATTTATAATATTCAATAATATTATATTTTGATATACAATATTCCCATTAATCGATAATTAATAATTGTATACAATTTTTCAAAACCAGTGTAATTTGAATTTTCAAATCTATATTAAATTATAGATTTGATTTAAATGGAATTTCTTATATGTATATTTTGTTCTAAAAGTAAAATATGTATATATTGTTTAGATTAAATATATGTATTTTTTTAAAGATAAATATGTATATTTTATTCTAAAGGTGAAATATAATGGAAAATTAAATTAATTGGAAAAAAATTATACTTATATTTTTACATTTAAGGACAATTAAATTAATATGTATATATATAATGTGAATATAAATTCATAGTAAAGTAAAAGGAGTATTTTTGATTTTGGGTATATAAACAATGTTGTTTATACAAAATAAAATGAGTTCAACGTGAAAACTTCTAAAATAATATATATATATATACATTGAGTTAGAAAAAGTTGTATATGTAATGATAAGTTAAGTAGGAAAATTTATAATATTTAAATAGATAAAAAATGTTATTAATAAAATGATGTGCATAGAAATCACATAAACATTTATAGGAGAAACTATATATATATATATATATATATATATATATATATATATATATATATATATATATAGCAAATGGAATTGATTTATTTGGAACTAATATATTCTTATATTATCAATGAAAAAATTGTATATACGGTTACATATTTACATAAAGGCTTAAAAATAGTTTAATATCACTTTGTAATCCTTGTTTTAAAGTAACATATGTGTACTGGGTATTTAACATAAAATGTTATTTCATTTCGTTTAAAATACATATATGTATTTATATAAAACAAATTAACCAAGAGTGTTATTTTAAATTGATTAAGTTTCCACCTTTATTTTAAAATGTTTAAGAGTACATACCTTAAGTATTATTTTAATCTACTTTCTTATTATTGTTTCAAAATGTATTAGTCTCTCATCTTTATTTTAAGAAAATGCATTAGTGACAAATACATTTCTACTTTGTCAATATAATTTGGGTTGTCTAAATTTCTTAATTATACATTCATATACTTTAAAGGCTTTCATAGTTTGTATATAAATAATTGACCTCAAAATCATTTACTGTAAGAAGCAATGCAGTTAAAAAAACAGTTTAAAATAAAGAAAACTATGGGTAGTTGGTAATAGAAATTTAAATCAGTGAACAAGGAGTAAAACAGTTCTTAATCAAACAAATTATGGATAATTAGTGATAAATACTTGAATTAGCAAACATATTAATACACTTGCTATTAAACATTAACATATGGCAGCAATAAACATTGTAATAATCTCCTTTTCTTTTCAAAAATCTTCTCAGAAGGAGACAATATATATCTCAGCCACCAAAAATCTTTTTATCTATTTTCTGTTGATTACAACATATGTATACATAAGCATTTCAGTTCAGAATTTATTGTTTTAGAAATTTAAAACAAGTAAGTAGCCTCTGTTCAAATCGTTATCTTCTAAAAACAAAATTTTTAAAATAAAAAGAGATGAAGAAGAGAGTACTCTTTTAATTAAGAAGGAAGATCTCTGCACTAGTTTGGAATTTGAATCATCCTCTGTTTAAATTTCAAATCACCAGAAAATTATCTAAAGCCTCTGTTCAGCGGAAAATCAAAGTTTAAAAGGAAAAGAAGAAAAGCAAGCATCTATGTTTTAAATTCAAACCATCAAGAGATTTTTAAAATCAAGATTCAAGTTCAGTTTTAAAGATTTCAACTTTTCAATCAAGACTTCAACTTCAACTTTTACTAAAACTACTGGAAGCAAATGTTTAAGGTGAGAAACGTTTATTTTCAATTTGAAATGAAATGCATGCATGCGACAGTGAACACAATATTCATTCCCACTTCAAAAAGCTATATCCCTTAATCTATGCATTCTGATGATGTTATAAACTAGGAATACGTCTAATTTCTAGTATAGTTTTAGTCAAAAATAGTTTGGGATAAAACTTTGCTGTGTAGTTTATGATTTATAAGTTTTTACAGTAAATGGCATATTTTAGTGAAAAATTAATGTTTTTAATTCAAGGACTCATACATGAAGACTTGATTCTTGGGCAAAAATATGAATTTTAGTGGAAAAGTTATAATTTTTAGTACTGTATATCGTGTGGAATGAGTAGATGAACGTTTTACGTTAAAAAATAGATTTCAGGCGATCTCGACATCGTGGGGTGAAGAGGGCAGGTCTGGGAGGGGCTGGTAGACATCAGTAAGGTATCGACCATGGCCATTTGTTTGTTTTGGGCTTGGCTTGAGGTAATTGATTGATTTTAGGGTTTAGGGTTGGTTTCGGCTATGGTGGAAACGCGACGATCTGGGCGATGATGGGTGCAACCGGAGTTCTTGAGTTTTGGCATGGAGATAGCTGCTGGAGTGGGCTTTCGATCGAGGTTAGTGGCGTGTGAAGTAGTAGCCAGACATGGATGCAGAAGCTCGATTTGTGGTGGTTGTTGATTTTTGGTTTTGGGAATTTGGTGGGGCTGGAGATCGATTTACGATTGGAGGTGATGTGGGCATCGGCGGTAGGGCGAACCAGGTTTAGAGACAAGGGGCGACTCGTCGGCGATGGCATGGCGGTGGGATGGCCAAGGAAATGGTTATGCACGTGCACGTTCATCACCGTGCACAGGAGATCAGGCAAAAGTTGTCGTTCATGGTTGTTCGTGTGTGATGTTGATCGACATAGTCTCGAGTTTATCGAAGAGATCCCTCGATTCAATTGGAACTGGGTTTTATTTCCTAAGTCGACCGTGGATTGGTAATGTTTCGGATGTTGGAATTGGTTTCTGTAGTCTGGTAGAAGAGATGAAGAAGAGGAGTAGTGGTAGTTGTCGGGTTGGGCTTCGCCCCATATGTGTGTGTGTGAATTAATAAGATTTGTTTTTGTAGTCTTGGGTTGTGGGCCGAAGGGCCTTTGTTTGTTTTAAGCAAGGTTTATTATCTAAAAGGATTTTGTTGTAAAAATTATATTTAGTTATAATCCAATTGTTTTCCAAAGTTATAACAAGTATGATGATTTACAGTGAATCTTTAAAACAATTATCTTTGATGTTAAATGTTATTTAAGATTCAATATAAACAAAGGATTTTTAAAATAAAAATAAAAATAAATTGTTTTATATTAAGGCTATTTAATTAAGGTTATTTAAGTAAATTATTTTATCATGAATTGGTTAAGCTTTTAAAGACAATTTTTACTTAAGTTTAATTTGAGTGAAATAAAAATAATTAAGGAAATCTTAATATTTAAGCTTTTGAATTGGTCCAAGTTCTTATGTGATTTTAAATTTATAATTATTATTTAAATTCACATGTAATAAAGAGTTATTAAGAAGATGGTTCGCATCAACGGATGTTACGTTGTTGTGTGATCCATTGTGAAATTAAATAAGTGAGATTAATAGACTTTACAGGCAGGATTAAATATACCAGTTGGAAATTAATGCCGTTATGTAATTTTGCGGCCTATCTGTTAAGACGTTCCCAAACTGAATAGATGTGTTTATTTTAGATTCTTTAAACTGGTTGACATTATAGTCAGCGAAAACATACACTATTCCGCTGGATAGTTAATTTAATTTCTGTGAATATTGTAAGTCATCTATCTAATATTATCTGTGAAATTGTTACTAGCAACGATATTCTTTGATCTGTTATTCATGCATATATCTGTTTTTTGTCTGTTAATTATATTTGGGAATAAAATGTGAATCGATCTATGAAAGCTGATTGATTTGAGTATCTGAATTGACTGTGAATTGTAGCTTGATAAGTACTATGGAAATTGATAAGTCTTATTCTGTTGGATTGATTTTGAACCTAGTTTTGTTTTAAAAATAAATATTATTTTTAATAATAATGATTTTAAAAGATAGATAAATATTTTGGAAATATCAAAAGTAGTTAATTTTTATTGAAATCTTTATAAGGATATAATTTTTATAAGAAGGTATTATTTAAACTATTTTCAAGTATAAACTATTTTTGTAATGATTATTTAAAGTTTAATTTTGAGTAGATTAGTATTTGAGTATATTTTCTTGAACAAATCTATTTAATAACAATATTATTTTAAATAATATTTATAAAGAGTATTTTATTTAATAAACCTTAAAATCATAATATTTGGAAATTTTATAAGTATGATTTGAAGAAGTTATTTTAAATATATGTATTCACCCAATTTAAATAAGTTTCTTATTTATTTTAATCTGTTTAGATTTTAAATGAGAACAAGGCTTAATAGTTGAAATGGGAAATAACTTGGTTGTATTGATTGATTGTTTTGATAGTTAAATAACCGACTATCAAATTTGGAAAAAAAACCTAACTTTGAAAATATCAAGAGGCGACTCAAGAATTATATGGTACGGTTACCGATCGAGGTGCTATACCGTACGTATAAACTCGTTTATTCTCTAGGACGAATTATAAGGAAACCCGTTCACTAACGGTTAGGAGGTGAACTCCGATCTTGGATTTCGTCGGTGTATTTCCTAAAGAACCGGGTTGAGTTTAGCAGGACTAGTGAATGTTGTTTCGAAGAGACCAGGATCGGATTTGAAATCCGAAAACCACTTCGATCCAACGAGTACGTTTTCGTTATGAAGAAAAGAGCTTGGAGTTGAAGATGGAGCAGTGAAGTTCAAGAGCCACTCACTACTAATCCTGAGAGTGATTCCAAAATGGATGTAGTAGGAATAGTGCCTTCGGTTCCGTTCAAACCTGGAATGGACTTGTATGGATGAATGCTTTCAGAACATCGTCAGGTGGACGGTGAGCATTCTAAGTAATATGTTCTAATAAGGTAACGGTGATCCTCGAGCCTCATCAATCGGGAATGATTGAAAATCAGGGGATATGCAGCAAGGCTAAGTGGGCAGCACCCAAGTAGGGTAAGGTCATCCCTGTCTAGATGTCCCTTTTTATTTCGGCTGTGTGGGCAGTTGCTGATCCCAACCGTAGGGTGATCTTACTTAGGCTATCTAGTAAGGGGTAGTCCGGTCTTGTGTTGCAGGGGAATAGAGGGATCCTCGGTACGCTGATCTAGACCAGGTACTATGATAGATGGTACCCCAGTGCCTAGTCATTCGTTGGAAATCCATTCCGCTAGGTGCCTTTTACGGTTTTGATTGTAGAACCCACTTTGTGGCTAGTATGCTGGAATTTAATAATGTAATAACTCCAATTACTTGAATAAGTATTTTTATATAGGCCCTATTATAATATCAAAGGATTTTATAAGAAATGTTTTGAATATCGTAAGGTAAAAACCCGACATGTTTATTTATGGCATGGTCCTATGAGATACCTTTGATTTCAAAAGGAATTTTGAACTTTAATAATCAATTCGAATGTGTTTCTCACGCTGGTTTGCCAGAATGACCCGGACTTGGTGTTTTTCCTATATGCTCGGGTCAAACCGAGCATATTTCAAAGTTTAGCTAGAAGAGTGGAAGCTTCAGGAGAGGAGCTGAAATCAGGAGACGTATTGACGTAGATGCTTATATACAGTCTGTATTTGGTTGAGTGGTCAACTAGTTATAAGGGCAGGATTGTTATAAACTGTCCGAGTTGAATGATTGTAACTCTGATTTAATGTCTGTATAAGTTATTAAAGAAACAGTTTTGGTTTCATGTAAAGATTTATTTATATTATAGTCTATTCGATCCGCTGTGAGATTTTGATTGTTCTCTTTTCTTTTATATTCTTTCTATTTCTACCTTCTTTCTTCTTTCACTATCTGTCTTCCTGTGCTATTTAACTGACAAGTGTGGTTTAAAGTCGGTTTAAATCGGAACGGAAAAATGGGTCGTGACAAAATATATATAACTTTATCAATGCCAAATCAAAATTTTCGAGTTCGATTTACCTTTCAAAGTTATTTGTAACATTACTTACTTCTTATAAAGTGAGTTTCAGTTGTAGTACTATCCAATCTTCATTTCAAAATCATCGTATTTTTGTCAAAATATACTATTTTACTTTAAAATCATTTTTGCCTTAATATCTCGATTTCGGTTCCAATTTAAAATTGCTTCGAATTTCCATTTGGTTTATAACTTCAATTTTGTCGCAATTCGTATTTGAGTCCATGATTTAAATATAAGTAATTTCCACTTCGACCAGTTTGAATTTAAAAAATAGCTTGAAAAGCTTTAAAATAGTTAAGTAGTTAATAGAAGATAGTTTAGGTATTAAAAAGAATGGTTTGTATAGTAAAATAGCTTGAGGGATCCAAAATAATTTGAATATTTTAAGAAGGTAGATTTAAACAGTTTATACTAAAATAGTTTATTCAAAAATAGTCTCATAGTCAAACTGATTCAGTTTTCAATTTCCAATTCAAATCAATTTTCAATTTCAGCTTCCACTTAAATTGATTCAATCCAGATTCCAATTCGAATTATCTTTGATTCTATTCCAATTCAAATCAATTCCCAATTCGAATTCGAATTGATCCCACTTTTATTTCAATTCCAATTAATTCAATTCCAATTTGAATTAATTTTAATTCAATTCTCAATCTTAATCATCTCGATTTATATAAATTCGAGTTTGGTTTTCAGAATACCGATTTAATCACTTAAATAAATTTAACCCTCAAATTTTAATTTAACAATCTAAATCTTTAATAATTAAATTCTGAGCCAAATTTCAAATATTCATTTAAATTACTTTGATTTAAACTTTTTTTAGGGTTCGAGTAAGAGCCCAAATCTTTTTTGAACAAATCAATTTTCGAAATTCAATTTATTTCCCAATCGCAACTTTAAAAATTCAAACCGATTCTTTACACAATTCTGGTTGACAAGTTTTGTTTTAACATTTCAAGCTTATGTTCAAAATGATTCCATTTACATAAATTAAATTTTATTTCTAAAAATAAAGCCATTTAAATATTTCAAAATAAAGTTTTGTTTCCATTTAATTTCTGGAATGGATATATGTCCTTTCAATCCATTTCTTAATTTGTCCGAAATAATCAAATTACAGTTTATATACTGTAAATAATACACAGAATGACAGAAAATAAACATCTAAATCATCTAAAACATCAATCAACAACATCCATCACAAATTTTCAAAATTTGAAACCCGTTTTATTTCAAAAATCATCTTGAAATCATTCAACATAACCTCTTTTGCAATTTAACCATTTACTTCCATAAGTTAAATCTTCAATTTCACCTTGAAATTTTCCAATTTCAGATCTACTTATTTAACTTGGCCTGAGTTAAATTACTAATTCTTTCAATCCATTTAACCTTCTCAAATTTAATTTTACCTTCCAAATTTAAATTCCTTATTAACACCACTTTCTACTTATAAGTTCAAAAACTTATTTTTCTTTGGGTTATACTTCTCGTTTTAGGGGGTTCCAGAATTCAACATCAATATTTATTTCATATCAACTTTGAAATCACATATACACATATATATACATATTTATCCCATTTACATTTCAAATCACACTTTAAATTTTAAACCGTCCTTCTTTTTTATCCAATATACATTCCTTTGCAATTTCCAAAACAACTCTTGTTTTCAAAACAAAATTCCCATATCAAGACATATTCCAATAATATTATTTATTATTTCCTTAAACACTTTGAAATAGTTTTCAAAATTTCTAGAACTTAGATTTAAAACTTCCCAATTTAAATCTATTTTAATATATAATTCGTACTTATAATCATGCTTATATGATTTCACTTCCATAAACAGTTCACTCTGTTTTATCATAGTTTTTTTCTGTAATAACATTCCTTTATTAAGACACAACAAACAATTTATGATAATATTATCATACCTAGAAACCAAACACATCATATATTCTATAATAATTTCCTGAAAAATTATTCTTATATATATAAAATACAATCAGGGAAAATTTGTTTCATTTTCAAAACACTTTTGAAAACATTCCCGAAATCTCCAAAATTTAAAATTCAAGTTTTAGGTCTATTTTAGCTTAACTTATTTGTATAATTCATTCTTATTAAATTTTTATTTGGTTATATATGTTTTACCACTTAAGTCTTATAATCTTATTTAATTTTAATAACAACAACCAATCAACTTGATACATTATAATAATTCAGACAAATTACTTTTTATATGTCAAAATAAAACCTTATATAAAAATTATTAAAAAATTATTTTTAAAATCATTGTATAAGAAAATAACAAGTACGTCCTCATATATAATACACTCAATTCATTCCAGGGTGCTATTGATGCTATCTCTAATGAGTAATCTTCACCAGAGCCAAGGTTCTCGCTTGACCTTCTGCTTTGATACCACATGTAACGGCCGAGAGATTTTTGAACCCCGAAAATCGACACTAATACATTCACTGTATAGAGTGTCGAGCAATCGAATGACAGAAACAACAGGTTGTTAGCATTTTGAGAAAAGAGATAGAATTAGAAAAAGAAATAATAGCACAAAATCTCATAATTGCAGCGGAACAAAATATAATATATATAATAATAGCATTTTATACAAAGAAAAGCTGTAACTGTAAATACACATACAAGGTATCAAGGTACACCAAATCTAGACAGTTATATTAACTTGCCCTCAACTGCTGTCTATATAGCCTACAATACACATCGGAATATAACCAGTACGTGCAAAAAGTCTCTGCCATCCAGCTCGTCTCCTGAACTCCAAAAGCGTCCTAACTTGAAATTCTGTAACACTCAGTTTGACCCGAGCATTACAATAAAGTAACACCCGAGTCAGGCTGGAAACCAACGTGAGTAAATCCACTTAAATTGAAATACTTAGGTTATAAAACTTCTTTGAAAACCAAGGTAACTCGTATAACCCAACGAGTTATCATCTTATTATAACCAAAACACTTTTACAGAAAAACATTGATACTATAATAATGTCTAAGTATAGTTGCTTATTTGAAATAGTTAAAAAAAATTTAAATAAATCCAATTCCATTTTATCAAACTCGATAACCAAACCTGTAAAGGTTCATAATGATTTTTAAATTGAAGCAGTTTCGGATAATACAGATATCCGGCCCCGGTCTCTTCGAATCCAAGTAGTAAATTTAAAAGGGTAAATTGTTTAAACTAAACAATTTATTACTTAGGGTGACAATATTATTTATGGTAATTTATTACAGATTTCTTATTTCAAATAAAACATATTATCATTTTAATCTAATTATTTTATCCTATTTAACCACTCAATGGTGCAGACAAGAATAATTGAAACAAATATCCAATAGAGTTAACGATCAATAACCAATATCAAAACAATTCCCTTACTGGGATTTAATTTTCCTCGATTAACCATATCCATTTATATTTAAATCCAAACTAGTTACAGTAAAATGATTTTCTTTTAGTTAATTAAAATTTAAACTTATTTAATATCCAACTTGTTAATTTTTATCAATTTTAAAAGCCAATTAATAATGTAATTAATTACCCATTGAATTATAAAATACCATTGAACTTTAAACCACGGATTTAAGTTATCAATAGATTTTTAGTAAAAATAAAAGAAAATATAAATTGTCATATAAATATATATATATATAAATCCCATTTCTTCTTCTTTTCCCTTATCTTTCTTTTTCTTTTTCGTTTTATTTTCCTTTCTCTTACCTTTTTATTTTTATTATTTTTATTTTTCCTTTCTATTTGTTTTTCTTTTATTTCTTTCTTCCCCTGGCCCAAGCCGGCCTATTCTACTTCTCTTTCTTTTCCCTTTTTCTCTTTTCCCAATTCCATTTCCTTCCTTCTCCCTTTTTGCCTTCGATCTGCACACAGTGCCACGCCGTGCACGTGCCGGTGCCTTCCCACCATTCACCTCCGACCACTCCCCCACGTCACCTCTGACCTCCTAATCCACTAGCCAACATAATTTTTCACGACCAACTTTAAAACAGAATCTTGAACTCAAGTCCCAAAACAAAAATAAACCCGACATCCTATCTCCGCCTCGTCCAGCCACCTAAGACCACCAGCGTCCACAAAACTCTTCCACTAGCCTTGCCACACTTTCCTCCACCTTTTCCCCACATACCACATCCTTCCAGTTGCCCCCACGCCGCCGCCATCGCCTCAAGACCGACCATGACTATGAACCTTCCCTTAAACCCTACATCAACTCCGACCAACCACCACGCCACTCTAAAAATCCCAACGCCATTTTTATCACGCTCCCCTCCTCCGAGCTACCTTCTGACCAAACGCCGACCCCCACCATCGACGGCCTCGTCGGAATTTTCCCAAAAACGACATTCCGTTCATCCATGAATTTCCCACTCAAAACCCCACTAAATTTCCGTAATCATGTCCAAAAAATCCTCGTTTTCCATGCCGATCATACTCATATAAGTAAAAGCATTCAAAGTGATATTTGAATTCTTTACAAAATGGGATAACTTACTATAATTTATACTTTTACACCTTTATACTTGATAATATTCAATAAAACAAATTTTAAGCCAAAGTATAGTCAAAAAAAAAAATTTCTCCTTCACATAAACCTAAATCTGAATATGTTGTAAGATAGAGACTTTTGAAGCTAGGAATGACACTAAAACACACAAAGCAGAGGTAGGACGAAAGAATATACAGATCTGTGGTCCTCTGATTCAGATACTTAGTATATTTTCATATATAAGTGTATATATACATTCCTATACAAGCCTACATTTCAATAATACTTCAATCCAGGCATATCACATAGTTACAGTGTAAAGATTTTTAGTTTTACTCACAGTTTTTGAACATATGTGATAAGTTGCTTCCTTCTTTTGCCTAGCTCATGTTTCCCCTTTTACTGTGTTATGTATATGTACATATATTTTCTTCTATGTTCATGAATCAAGGGCAAGCTACAAGGCAGGTATTTATAGAGGAGGGGAGGGAAACAGTTAACATGAAGGGCTTGTGCAGTCTTTATTTCATAAGATATTATTATTTTTATTTTCTTTTCTTTTGGCCGATTTGATAAATTTTCATGTGATTTGATTTCCTTAATTCAAGCTTGACTTGATTTTGTTTTGACATTGATTTTAGGTTTTGTATGCTTAAAATGATGCCTTGCTATGATATATATATATATATATATATATATATATATATATATATATATTCATTTATATGTATATGTATGTATAGTTATGCATATGTATTTGATCCTATTATACTTGCATTTGCATTTGTCTTCATCATGCATATATATGTTTATACTCATACATATTTCATTTACTTATATATAGTTATATATACATATATATATATTTACACTTTCACTATTTAATATATATATATATACACACATTTGCTTGTAATTGTCATCAGATTTATGTGTGTGTGTGTATTCACATTATTCCTTAATTACATATTTATCTATATTTTCATATGTATTCTTACCTACATTTATACATATTTATGTACTTACATAGTTTTCCATTATATATATATATATTCACATTAATCACTTTCTTTATTTTAATTCATACAAGTATACATACATATATATACTTTTATATACTTATATATTTCTACATACTTTTAATTACACACATGATATATACATTTACATGTTCAACATATATACATACACCAACAAGTTTGAATTTTTCCATTATGAAATTTTACATTCATGTGTGTGTGTGTATACTTTTACAATATTTTCATAACATACACACATAAATAATTACATATTTCTGTCTATATATATATTTATGGATGTTTTATCTTAATTTAAATGGTGGAGCTTATACACACATATATATAAATTTATCTTATGCAGAATGTTATAATTTAAATTTGAATATAGTTCTAAACCAATTTATAGATAACGATATTTTTAGACATCAGAAAATTAATCTATTCGACTTATAAAATCAATATTTCAAAAATTAAAATCAGTTAGTTGCCCAATATTTGATGGCCAAAAATCCCGGTCGTTACAAGCATGGAGCTTTCATATTAGATGGTGTTGGCTTCCTGTATCATTGGTTTAGTGATATACATTAGTTTTTCAGGTACTTCCAACACCTTAATATTTGGTGGTGGCCATGCCAGAGCTCAATATTGGAGGGTAATGGGCGGTGGCCTTGCCGGAGCTCCTTATAGGGGTACCTAAGTTTTTTTCCTTTAATAGTTGTACTAAGATTTGCTACCTGCCAAGCATGTTGGCAGTGCCTTGCTTGGTGACATATATATTGTTACATGTGTGCTCCCCTCTATTTATGGAGGATCACACATTTTTCTCAAAAAAAATTAAATAGTAATTAAACATTTTTAAATAACATTAAGGAATAACTTTTGAGATTCAGACTAATAAAATAATTAACTTTGAATTATCATTGAAACAATTTAAATTATCTTTAAAATATTATTATTAATAAGTTATTACCCTTTTAAAATCTTATTACTAAATAAAATAATTATCTTTAAATCGTAAAATAAGAATTATTATTCTTAAAATAATTTTCAACAATAACTTTTTTGAATTTTGAAGGAGGCTTAACGATCACCATGGTACTTATGCATCTGCCATATTATTCAATTAACTTTTCAAGTTAACAATAAGTATTTACATAATCAACGACTATATAAATAAATTCAACACTTAACCATTTTGGTTAAAATATCACTTATTCAAAGCATTATCAATTAACGATATATAATCGATGTCCAAATCCATAATATAGCAGAACGGGGATTTATTCTGCTAATTTAATGTCAAATTTATTTAATTAGTGGGACGGTGTTTTATTTCACTAACAAGGGTCCGATTAACATATTCAATCCAATTTAACTCGATAGTAATTTATTTGGCCAAATAAACATATATATATAAATTATATGAATTTAAACGACGTTATTATTTAAAATAACATAATTTAAATTCTGTCAGTTTAAATATGTCATAAATTTTTTTACATGTCCGAAGCTATCATCAAGTTACACTATAATGTTGTACTCGTATATACGAGTACAATGTAAAACTCCGCAGGTCAAACGGATTTCAAACGGGCGAGATATGAATTTTTAAAATTTACTAACTTAATATATATATATATATATATATGTGTGTGTGTGTGTGTGTATGTATGTATGTATGTATGTATGTATGTATAATCAAATAAAACATTAAGTTTCCTCACCCCCAAAACAGAACGGCCCAACCCCATCTCCAATATCCAAACCTGACCTTTAAGCTACACTACCATCTCACTCTTTACCCTATTCCCAAATTCGAATTCCTGAACACCATAAAGGTACCCATGCACGGTGCACGTGCACCACCTCTACTCCATCCACCCATCATTGAAATCAAGGCCACCAACATGTCCCAAATTCCAAGCTCGACCCAATGAAATCCTCACCATTTCCTCCAGCTGTCCCTAGCTGATTTCGAGCATCTACTCTAACTTCACCACCCCGATTGTAAATCACCTCAGTCAACATTAGTCCCTCCGACCACCACCAATCAACGTCTCTTCGCGTCATGAGTCCCCTGCCATGCTCGAAATCATCTCTAATACTTTACTGTTCGTCGTGACCGAAGACCCTTCTTCGATGACGTACAGGTCATGATCCATCTCTTGAAGCCCTACCCTTCCATATTAATGCCATAAACTCACCTTTCTAAGAGAAACTCCTTGCCGCAAACGCCATGGCCTCTGGTTGCCTAAATCTCCCAAAATCTACACCCCAAGCCCACTGCCCTAATGTCGATCCACCCCAAATGACCTCGCAACCAACAACGAACCCACTATCATATAGCCCTTCCCAACGCAAACCCAGAGAAATTTACTTTATGAATATTAGTTAAGAAATGAAATAGATTTTTGATTTTAACACGGAGGTCGTTTTCTTTCTTACTATAAATGAAATAAAACATGAGGGATTAGAAAAAGAGTGTGAAGGTTGACAATGAAGGGGTGAGTCAGCTACACTTATAACAAAAATCAAAACCCCTCCTTTCATTCACATTTTCACAAACAAAAACTATTTTCTTATCAAATCCAAGATTCCAAAATGTCCAACCATGTCCCTTAAGTACCAAGCGCACATCAACAAGTTGAGACTTGAAATTTGAATTTCTTTTAAAACATTAGAAAAGAATTATTTGTGGAACTCCGCTATATAGATACACATCCGTGTATGGACCACGAATAACTGAAATAAAAATACTATCACACACAACAATGTGATACGATTCCAAAACAGTTATAAAATATGTTGATTATCAAGTTCTGTTAAATTTCAAAAATGCCAACGTTTGCCACAAAATACAACAAATGAGAATTTGTTTATTTTTCAAATTAAAAATTATGGAAAAAATTTAAAAAAATAAATTAAAAATACATCATTAGAGAACAGATCTTGGTTTAAAATAGATAATTTATCATAATTTAAATCCAAAGCCAAATATTTTAAATAAATTAAATATTCAAATTCGAAGACTAAAATTATGGGTCGTTATAGCAAGTTGTTTCAGTTCATAACATAGTGCAACTATGACATAGATACTTAGTTGATTATAAGGTTCAAAGTGGTATTTTTATTTATTTTGAATAACAAGTCGAATCAAATAAGTGAAAATAGTCCTTGGATTTCAATTGCTTGCTCTCTCTATTTATGAAAAGTGTTAACACTATTATTATATACACATCTAACTCAGATAAACTAAGGCTCAAGGTATTGGTCATCACTGCCTTTTGGGCTTACGTAAGAAGCGTATAGAGCATGGCGAGTGTATACATTTGCGTGTGAACACATAACTCTAGGTGGATATTTTTATTAAATCTATTTACATAGTCCTAACTCGGATAAACTGAGGCCAGATATACCAGTAATGCACTGCCTTTCGGGCTTAGGTGAGAAGGGTACAGAATATGGTGAGTGTACACGCTTACATGTGAATACCTGACTATGGGTGTTCCTTATTTTTATAAAAGCTTTTTTTATTATTTTTATGACGAGAGAGTTTTGCAAAATCATCTTAGCACCACTTAACTTAAAAGATCAAAAACGTTATCGCCTTTTCTTTCAATCAACCACTCTTTTAAACAAAGATTACAATTAGAACATACTTTATAATTATCGCCTATGAACTTTCATATATACTAGTTAAACCATAGCTACTTGTAATCGAATTTTATTTTTATTTTTGTTGAGACAAACAAATTTTCAAAAATTTCAATTTAATAACCAAAAACATATACTTGTCCTATAGTGTTTTTTCAAAGGTAACTCAATATCCAAAAAAGAAAATTTGTTTTGGTAATTTTTTTGTTCTTTTAATTTTCTTTTCTTTTTTTAAATAAAATGCAAAAAATTAACCACGAAAAATCAAAAATGAACATGAAACTCCCCCCACACTTAATTTTGACTGTGTCCCCACAGTCAATGCATGATATAATGAGTGTAACAGGGAAAAAATATGTACATATTTATAAGTGAGGGTAATATTTCTTACTAGACGTTGTATGGCTCATGAAGAGTCATGAGCTCCTTCTCTATAGGTCACTCGCCAACCCCAAGTAAGTCTTTAAATGATGACCATTGATTTTGGAAATCGAACCTCCCTAGGGTTTTCTATCTCTATGGCACCATATGGAAAAATAGTACGTACGATGTACGGTCATGTCCACCTTGATTTTAACTTCCCAAAGAAAAAATGAAGTCGAAAGTCATATAATAGAACTTTTTGGTTTGGCGGAAATATTTTCCTTTGGATTGACTTGACATGAAGACTTTTGGTTTTTTTGTAAATTTTCTCATTTTTATACACATCATTCCTAATCTCCTCTAATTCATTGATTTGCAATTTTCTGTTTTCACCGGCTTTTCAAGATCAAAATTTATGTTCTTAATCACCCACAACGCTTTGTGTTCGATTTCAACTAGTAAATGGCATGCTTTGCCATATACTAGCCTAAAAGGAGACATCCAAAGATTGGTTTTATATGCAGTTCTATAAGCCCAAAGCGCATCTGTTAATTTTTATGACCAATCTTATCGATTTTTATTCATAATTTTCTCTAAATTTTGTTTGAATTAGAGATTTGAAACTTCAACTTGACCACAAGTTCGAGGATCACAAGGAGTGGATAACTTATGGGTTATCGATTATTACTTCATTAGAGATTCCAATGAATGATTATAGAAATAGGTTCAATTATCGCTTATATTGTACGAGGTATTCCAAACCTCAAAAATATGTTTTCTTTCATGAATTTCATAATAACTTTATGGTCATTTGTTTTACAAGGAATGGTTTCAACCCATTGGAGATGTAGTCAACAGCATGAAGAATGTACAGATTTTTGAAAGAATTGGGAAATGGTCCCATAAAGTCAATACCCCAAACGCCAAAGATTTTGATCGTAAGAATGTGGTTCAAAGGCATCATTTCATGTCGAAAGATTCTTCCTAGCATTTGGTAGTGATCGTAAGTTTTACAAAACTCAAATGCATCTTTGAAAAGCATAGGCCAGTCAAAGCCACATTGAAGCACATTTTCCGTGGTTTTCTTCGGACCGAAGTGACCACCACAAGCTTGGTCATTATATAACGAAAGAACACTTTTGAATTTGCAATCGAGGATGCAATGTCGAATGATTTGGTCGAAATAGTATTTAAACAAGTATAATGTAACGACCCATGATTTTCAATAATTAAAAATAGTTAATTTAATAAGGTTTTGTGATTTAATGTTGGAAGAAATAAAAGTTTGTGATTTAATAATAAGAAGATAACTGGAATAAAATGTAATAGTATCAATTTAAGGTAATTGATTGTTGCTTTAAATGTAATTCTAATTGATTTAAAATGATTAAAAAGTTATAATTGGTGATAGATTGTAAATTTATTGTAATAATGTGTGTATTGATTGATAATTGGATTAAAAGAGTAATTGATAATTTAAAGGTTGTATTAATTAATGAAATAATGTGTAATAAAATGTAATTGGATAGAATTAGTACTGTATAAGTTGTTATAACATTTGGTTGTAAATAATAAACGTACAAATGTGATTAAATGTAGAAAAGGTGACAATTGTTATTTGTTACCAATTTATTCAATTAATTATAATTAAATTAAATTAAATGTTACATAAAATGAGCGAAGGCGATAACTGTAAAGTGGAATGCAATAGAATGTACAGAAGTGTCAATTATATTCATTAGGCAATAACTGATTTAATAAAAGAGTGAAACCAAGATAAATTAATTTATTAGGATTTTAAATTATAATTAATGTGAAAATCGACAAAAATTCAATATAATTGGAAAATTGCAATTAATAAATAAAAGTTGGTAATTATGGAATAATAACGTAATAAGATATAACCTAATGTTAAAATATGCATATAGTTGCCTGATGAAATAAAAGGGACTGAAATCAAGTATAATCAGTTTATTGGAATTAAATTATAATTAATTGGATTTAACTATAACTGAAATTGAACACAGTAATTAGTGTAATAATTTAACACAGAACTGATATGTAAATTTGTATAAAATCATTATAAATGTCCAAGTGGTCAAAAATGATGAAATTTGTTAATTATCAAATTTGAATGGAAAAAGTGATTTAGTTAATTTAATATTAATTTATTTAAATAATGTGAAATTAGCCATTTTGGCAACTATCCCAAATTTTGACAAAACCAGTTTTATCGGATCCGTGATGATGAATTATTGTAGGATTTCAAGTTTCGTAGCGATCGGACTTGTCGTTTGATCATACGGACTCGAAACACATAGAAATCAATTTAATAAATTCAATTGAAATTAATTTGAAATAAGCTGATTTTAAGCTAACTTCTTCATATGGTAGAATTAGAACTTGAAACATGTTCCATATAGTTTAAATTACTGAAAACATATATTTTGATATAGGGGATGACCCATTTTCGTTCCGGAGACAGAATGGGCTTTTCGAGTCGTTATTCGTCAATTCAAATCTATTCGGATGCTCATTCTTTCTTATCGGGCCTTGGTAATATAAATAGTTTTTTATCAAAACCCTAGCAGTCATTTTCTTATTCGGTACGAACCATTAGATCTGCTTCTCTCTTGTCAATGGCAGAAATCCAATTTACATTAAAACCCAAAATTCAATCTCCAATTCAATTTCAAAAAAATCAACTCCTCAAACAATATCATACTATATATCGGTTCGAAGTTCTCAATGAACACAACTCAAATCTGCAGTTTGTTTTTACAACCAGGTTCTGATTTGTATTGGCCAAATCATCCTCGGTCATTCAGTGGGTTGCGATCGACTCCAATCGATCTTCGATTGGAGGGTACTGGGTTGTGGAGATCGTCGCACACAACTCATTCATGTGGTTGGCTTGGCGAATTGACTGTTGGATTGCCTAGAAAAATTCGCCTAGGGTTTTGGTAGTCGACGGCGACTAGGATCTTCACATGGTCGATGTGACACGCGGGTGGTAGTTGATGGTCTGGGGAGGTCGGAGCTTCACGCGAGTCATCCGAAAGTGGTGCCGGACGCGGCGTTGACGTGGGTAGTGCGATCGTGACTAACGACTGATGCTTGTATCGCATGCGTGACTGTGTGAAACTTGGGGCTTTGAATGAAACATGGAGGTAAGAGTGTTTGCTTTTCTTATTTTATTTGTTTTAAACTTTAAATCGCATACCTTCTAAATTTAATAACTTTTACGTACGAGGTCGGATTCACGCACGGTTTGCTCCGCTGCGATCGTATCGGAATTTCGGACATGATGACGCTTGTTTGGATAAATTCCAAGATTGTTCAAATTTGGATCTTAATTTGGATTTCAAATCGATTTCAAATCGAATGTGAGTGTTTTAACCCACTCATAATTACTAAACTATCTTATGTTAGTTAAATTAAATTTATGATGTGATTAGAAATTAATTGATCGATGTTTGGTGTTTTGAAATTACCATTCTACTTAAATTTGACTTTTATTGCATTTAAATGATCGTTTAATTTAATACTGAATTTAAATTATCAATCTAATACCTGTTATTGATGATCAGTTATCTATTGATGTATCTTGATTGATTTGGATGATGATTGTGATGGATGTTTGATTTGTTGATATTGGATGACTGATGGTATATTTTATACTATTATAACACTTCAAGTTCCCTATGGGCTGAAATGATATATACCCGAATGATCTATAGATTAGGAAAAAATCGTTATGGATTAAAATGATAGACTCGAGCGATTTTTGTAATGAACCACAAATCCATACCACTAGAGTCGACACTATTCTACATCAATCAACTCTAGATGAACAGAAATACGAACCATTTGGGTTAAAGAAGAAGAGGTAGAAGAAGTAAATAGAAAACAACATCATAATCTAATCATCGCAGCGGAATAAAATATAATAGATACTAACAGGTCTTTACACAAAAACAAATACTATACCTGTTTATACATACATCATCAGAATACATCATCAGAGTTCAACAACATTAATAACATACAACTGGGCAGTCATATAAACTTGTCCTCAAAACTGAATACACAGCAGAATAATAATCAAGTACATAAGTATATCGCCATCTAGTTCGTCTTCCGAGCTCCACAGCATCCTTTCTTGTATTCTATAATCCTCGGTCTTTGATTGTGGAGAAGGGAAATAGAAGTAGGGATTTCTAATTGAAGGATGGGCATCACAAATTTGATTCGGCCATTAATTTTATTTTATTTCTGTTTGATTTTTATTTCGAACGAAAGAGGCAGCGCAAATTAAGGATAATGGGTAGCGCATGGGAGAAAAAAGGCTACAGTGCCTTGGAAAGGTCTGGAAAAGGGTTGATGTGAGATAATTTCAACTGTAGTTGACTAGTAAAAATATTCAGTTTAAATTCAAATTCAAACCGTTCCGCTAAATGCAACTTAAAAACTTGACCTCCTATCGAGGCGCCGCTAGGCATTTATAATGTTATACCCCTATTCCGAACGCAATGGAAAAGGTTTCGAGCCCTAATTCGATCGTATGGAGAAGAAAGCTTTTTGGATCAGTTATTAAATTAAATTTTCAATAAAATTTCAACGCCTTTACTTATCGTACGGCCAAAAGATCACTCCAAACATTGCAAAAACTGAAATCCAATAATAATACAATATTACGGATCAAATGGAACTGGTTTCATCAAATTCCGACACAGTGCCTCGGAAGGCTATTTTTAAATATTAATTTAAACGATATAATTTGAAAACTGAACAAAACACTACCAAATTCAACTTTAACACTTTTACTATGTTCAGTATTATCAATATAAATTTTACAAGCCTTCAAATTATTTTTAACAGGCTTAAAACTGAATATTCAATAATTTACCCAATTTCAATTTATTAAATCCAATAACTTAATTGCTAAATAATAATAATATTTGAATTCAAGGTAGAAACTAACTATAAAATATTTAAAATAAATTAAATATTCCGACTTTAAACAACCAAAAATTCCGGGTCATCACATTCCTCCCCCTTAAAAGAATTTCGTCCTCGAAATTGCCAGTTAAGAAGAATAATCCAATTCCCATTACTATTTTCCAAAACCAAACAGTTTTATCAACTTGCCATAACATATCTTTTATTAAAGACCCACTATTACTTCATCCAACTTCCCAAACCTTCCATAGTTTCCAACAGCATTATTTACTCCACTTATTCAAATTTAAATTTAAATCCAATTTTAAATTATCAAAACTTTCTCAAAAAATTTCTAACTCTCTAAATTTCCGAAAAAAATTGCTAGCATCTCCTTCGTACGGCTAGCTCGGTACAACTACAAAATGCCTCTACGGGCCCTCAGATTTCAAAAGAAAACAAAAGCTATGTGGCTAGACTAGAAAATCATCAAATTTCAGACAGAAATTTAAATACATACCTTTGCCGAGCAAATTTCAATTTATCCTCTGAAATCAAAAATCCCAAATTCACTTTCCTAATCCTTTAGTTCCAACTAAACAATTATTTTCAATTTCCATTTCCAAAATCCCTTATTTCAATTCGAATTTGAAATTGTTTTGTCGCTAACAAAAATTTTCCAAAAATTTTCTAACTCCCAAAATTTTCGAATTTTTTTGAAAGAATCTCTTTGTACGGAGGTGCTTTTGCGATTTGACAAGAGATGTTAATATATATACATCGGCCCACGCGGTCGGAAAAACAAAAACAGTTCATATTTCCTAACTTTTATTGCCTAGGCGTACCTTTATTTAGCATTTTTAAGCAAGCGGCTTATTATTTTAGCAATTAGCGCGACCAAATCCAGCCTCATGGCTTCCTTGTACCTGTACTTACTCCATTTAAATATGTAAGTGTAAAATATATGCAACTCACTATCAATTACTTACTTTCAATGGTTAGACACATGCATTTCATAAGCAATATGTACCAAACAATACCCAAATGCAATTTGATGATATCCATGTGAATAAATAATTGCTTAAGTTTTATAACTAGTTTAAATTGATTCCGACTCAATTTTATTTAATTCCATTCCATTTTAAAAAATTCACAACCATTTTATTTAGCTCGACGACATTCCATGCTTGTATACTACTAACCATTCCCAAATTAATTTAACACAAACCTTTATTTACTAAAATTTCACCCTTCCTCGAAGCCAAGCTTCTATAAATTTGAACTTAAGTTAATTTACTTCAATTTATTCCAACTTCAAACTTAAGTTCACTTCTATTTAATTTGATTCTCATCTAATCAAATTCCATTTAATTCAGTTAACCCATTCATTTTATTTTAATTCACCTTCTCAATTTATCAAAATAATATCCAAGCACATACTTAACTCATTTATACTCGAATTGGATTTTATTTGCAACTCAAATCATTTCTATTATAATCCAATTCCATTTTATTTTTACAACATCTCCACTTATTTTAATTCATTGTCAACCCAAGTCGAACTCTATTTATAATTCGAGTTTATTTCCAAACTTCATTATTAACTTACAATCCATTTTATTTAACCGAGTTAAATTTTATTAACATACTCTATCAAATGATTTATTTAGCTAATTAGCTTACTTCCAACTTTTAAACCAATATTATCTATAACTCAACTGAATTTATTTAAATTCAATTTTATTTAACTTAACTTCAATTAAATCTAGCTCATACCATTCTCTTTAATCCACTCAATCTGCCCGAATTTAAATTAAGTAAGAACTTACTTTTACTTAATATCATCTACATCTCAATTTATTTCATTTCAATTCAATTTCAACTTAATTCAAATCCAATTCATTATTATTAACTTTGCTTAAGTTAATTTAATTCCAATTAATTTTATTTCTTAAACCAAATTTAATTTTTATTTTCCATTCCAATCACATTCAAGATTTACTAATTTATTTCTTCCAATCATCAATTAAATTTCAAAGTTTAATCTTAATCCAAGTTAAATCCTCATTTTTAACTTTCACCTTTAAATTTTAGTTCCAACATTCAAAGCTCATATTTTCCTCCCTTATTTAAAAATATTATCTTAATTCATAAGCTTATAACCTAACATTAGTATTTTCAATTCAAATAAGGATTCATGATTTTTAAACACTCGGCTTTTGTTTCAAATCATTTGAAATCACCATTATCTCAAAATCACACTTCTCAAATTTTTAAACCAATCCTTGTTTTTATCCCCAACAAATTTCTTTTGAAATTTCAAAAACAAAAACTTGTTCTTCTGAACAAATCAAATTTTGGCAGCAATCCATCACTTAGAAACTCGAAAATGAACATCGATGATGCTGCAGTCATCACCGAAATTATTTTCCAATGACTGAAGTGAGCTTAATGCTATATCCCTTCCTAAAATTTATTTGAAACAATTTCCTTTCAGAAATACTTTAAAATAATAATGCTATTATTTGTCTTCAAACACTTCGAAAAACACTTCCAAAATCTCCGGGGTTTTAAATTTTCAAATTTTGACTTAAATCAAATTTTAACTATAATCCATTTATATAATTTATGCTCATACAATTTCTCATTTGATTATACAAGTCATTCTAATTTTTTTTTATAATCTTATTTGTTTAAGATATTATCATCCAAACATCCAAGTTATATAACAATTTAAGAAAATATTTCTTGTATATCAAAATATATTTTTGGGTAAAATTATTTCATTTATCCTCTTTCGAAAACAATATTGTGTCGAATTGTTCTATTCAAGTGTTTAGAAACCCCTTCGATACAGTTGTCCAGACTGTGCCAACGAAGGTTCATATGCCACTCAATAAATCAATCAACCCAATATAAAACCATTTTTTTATACCCACTAACAAATATCACTCATAACTATTAATACAATCAAACTCATTCTAGAGTGCTACTGATTCTATCTCTAATGAGTAATTCCCAATCGAGCCAAAGTTCTCGCTTAACCTTCGGCTCTGATACCAAATGTAATGACGCGCAAATCCGTACCACTAGAGTCGACACTATTCTACATCAATCAACTCTTGATGAACAGAAATACGAACCGTTTGGGTTAAAGAAGAAGAGGTAAAAGAAGAAAATAGAAAACAACATTAGAATCTAATCAACGCAGCGGAATAAAATATAATAGATACTAATAGGTCTTTACACAAAAAAAATACTATACCTGTTTATACGTACATCATCAGAGTTCAACAACATCAATAACACACAACTGGGCAGTCATATAAACTTGTCCTCAAAACTGAATACACAGCGGAATAATTATCAAGTACGGAAATACGTATCGCTATCCAGTTCATCTCCTGAGCTCCACGGCATCCTTTTATGTATTCTATAATACTCGGTCTTTGATTGTGGAGAAGGGAAATAGAAGTAGGGATTTCTAATTGAAGGATGGGCATCACAAATTTGATTTGGCCATTAATTGAATTTTATTTCTGTTCGATTTTTATTTCGAACGAAAGTGGCAATGCAAATTAAGGATAATGGATAGCGTATGGGAGAAAAAAGGCTACTGTGCCTTGGAAAGGACTGGAAAAGGGTTGATGTGAGATAATTTCAACTACAGCAGTAAAAATATTCAAGTTAAATTCAAATTCAAACCGTTCTGATAAATGCAACTTAAAAACTTGACCTTCTATCGAGGCATGCCGCTAGGCGTTTATAATGTTATACCTCTATTCCGAATGTAATGGAAAAGATTTCGAGCACTAATTCGATCGTATGGAGAAGATAGCTTTTTGGATCAGTTATTAAATTAAATTTTCGACTTAAAATTACAACGCATTTACTTATCGTACGGCCAAACGATCACTCCAAACTATGCAAAAATTGAAATCCAATAATAATACAATATTATGGATCAAACGGAACTAGTTTCGTCAAATTCTGAGACTATGCCTTGGAAGGCTATTTTTAAATATTAATTTAAATGATATAATTTCAAAACTGAACAAAACATTACCAAATTCAATTTTAACACTTTTATTATCTTTAGTATTATCAATATAAATTTTACAAGCCTTTAAATTATTTTTAACAGGCTTAAAACTGAAGGTTCAATAACTTACCCAATTTCAGTTTATTAAATCTAATAACTTAATTGCTAAATAATAATAGTATTTGAATTCAAGTTAGAAACTAACTATGAATATTTAAAATCAATTAAATATTTCGATTTCAAACAACCAAAAATTCCGGGTCATCATAATTTTATGGATTTTATTTAATTCGGGATTGCGGTTTGAAATGATATATAACTGTAAAATTTTAAATTGCGGATTGAAATGATAAATATCTATATTGACCATAGGCTAGAAAATTATATACGGACACCGAATTGGTTAAACTAAATGATTTTTGAATCTTTAAATTTTGAATTCAGTTAACTGATATTCTGAAATAGAAATTAATTTATATAAATTGAATTATTTTCGAAAGTCCAAGAGTAAATGTTGAAAGTGGAATTGATTTAGTGAATTGTTTAAAGGATTTAAATTGGAATTCAAAGTTGAGGTGTCAAATATAAATGAATAATCGGAACTGAGTTATTGAAAATATTTGGATATAGCTTGAAAATATATTTTAAACTAATTTAAACTATTTTAATTAGTACAAACTATTTTAATCAATTTAAACTATTTCAATTCATTTTCATCTATTATAACCTATTTATCGCAATTTAATCTATTTCACCTACTTTAAACTAATTAAATTTATTTAATCTTTTCAAAATCTACTTAATATAGTTTAAATCTATTTAATTCATTTAAATCATTTTAAACCTATTTAAATCTATTTTAAATCATTTTAAATCTAATTTAATCTAATTTAAATCTATTTTAACTATTTTAACTGTTTAAACTATTTTAATCCATTCTAAACTATTTAAATCATTTTAACTATTTTAGAGAATTTTAACTATTTTAAAACTATTAGAACTATTTATGACTATCAAAACAATATTCTAAAATTTCTGACTGTGTAAAGTTGAAGTGTCTATATTTAAATCCTCGATGATGATACAACCTAACTTGGGATTTGAGATTGGTACTTTTTGTCAAATAACATATTTTAGTAAATATAATGATTTTGAAATAAGTTTGATTTTGAAATTGACATGTTTGAATTGAATATGATATTTGATATCAATTATGACACGGTTTTGAAAATGTAAAAGAACCATCCGATATGAAATAAGCGTTTGGTTGTTAAAGAGGCCGTGATCGGATATTGTCGTACTCTTTACTAATACTGAAAACCACTTTAACAACTATGTACGTGATGGAGACTCCAAAAATGAAGTAATATGGTTTGGCAAACAATTTTGTATGAGGTATTATGTGACCCTGACTCCCGTGAGTCAGCCTAAATGTGACTAAAATAGGAGCTATACCGGGCCAAGTGAGGTCACTCCTCCTATCAGACACATTTCTTCGATACTACATTTTGACTTTGTGATTGGTTTGCTGGCCACCCATCGATTTGATTATGGGAGTGTGTCCGAGATAGGCGGTAGTATTTGCTATGCGTTACCACCAGTCCGGGAGTGCAGTTGGTATATCTACCATGGCATTGCCCTGAGTATCGTGTTCACATGTCCTATCGTACCTTCTACGAGTTTGGTTTGTACCATACCAATGGAGTGCCCTCTGATAGCCCGCTGGTTTACGGAGGAATTACGATACTGTATAGACTATGGGAATATATAAAAATGCATTAAGAGGGATATAGGTAACGCCTTAACGCTATTTTAGTACTTTACTTTATTGTAGACACTATTATAATAGCGTATTACATAGTAGATAGTTTAATGGACCCTTAGGAGATGGTAATCCCGAACATCTCTTAAGTTATTGCACTAGCGTTAGCCACTGGATATGAGAGGTCAAACCCCGTAACCATCTCTAATGCTGTTACACTCATATTTATTTAATGTTGATTTAAGTTACATAAGATCTTTTAGTTTTGATTCGAGTGTTTTGTCTTTTTAATTCGCTCAGGTCGGTCTGAGCTTTTCCAATTTATCAAAGACTTTTTTCTGGAGGATGAAGACGAAGATTTTGTACTATTATCCTCTATTATATTTATTCCATTACATCATGTCATTCCGCTGCATTTATTTATTATTTATTCTTGTTGGATATAACTCTGATTTGTATTATAAAGGTTTAACCAATGTTATCTGTAAACAACTTCATGAACTGTTTATTTAATTATTATATTTTCTCATTCCGCCGTGAGATTTTGTATTTGTTTTCTTTCTTTCTCTGTTTTTTCATATTTATCCCATAACAATCTGCCCTTTTGAATGGTTTGGGTATGACGTGTGTGATTTATCATCGATTTAAACCGTCCAAGAAGGCAGGTCGTTACAATTGGTATCAAAGCCTTGGTTTAGTTATTACCTTAGCTTTGTAGGGTCTGACTATTTAGAAATAGGGTAATAATACCTTAGAATGAGTCGTTGAGTGTGTGTGTGTGTGTGTCTATATATAAAAGAGCATATTTATTAGTGTTAAAAAAGGTTTTTTATTGTGTTAATTTCTTCCGTTTAGTTTTTGTAAATTATGTCGGTGCATAGGACGCTATGGCGTCGATATGAATTTCTAAACACTAAATAGGACAGACCGACATAATATTGTTTTGAAATATAAGTAAATGGAATAATTTTACCTATTATATATTTTGTATATAAAATAATAAATTTTATAAATGATTTAGTTGGATGTGCTATGTTGTTTGTTAGGTGGAGCAATTTTATAAATATCGATTTAAAAATAGGACGTACAAATAAAGTAAATATAAGTAGGAAATTTAGAAATTAAGTTCTGGGATTTTGAAAATTGTTTTCAAAAGATTTTGGGGTATAATATTTGTATTATTTAGAAGTATTTTCTGATATAAATATTTCAATATGATTTGAAAAAAAGTTATAAAGGGAACACTTAAAGGAAATAAGTTCCATACTCCCCTTTTTATCGCTGGAACAAATTTTCGGTGATGAGTGCATGCATCATCGACATTCATTTTCGAGTTCATAGTGGGAAGGCTGCTGTAGTAGTTTTACTGCACATTTTTTTGATAAAAAATCTAAATTTTCTAAATATGATTGGATATATATAAGTTATGAGTGTATATATATATATTATTTTAAAAAGGATTGAAAGGGAACCTGATTGTTTAGTTCTTAAGTTTCTGTAAATTAGAAATTGAAATTAGTGTAATGAATGGAATCTTAACTATATTAATAATTAGAACCTTATAAAATGAAATTAAGAAATTTGATGTTAAATGATTCATGGAATAGATAAGAAATTGAAACCTTGTAAACTGTAAATAAAAAGGTAATGAAAATAAGAAATGGTAACTATTGAACATTTTGTTAATTAAAATGAATAAAACAAACTTGTGTAACATTCAATTACATTCTAGAAATACTGTAACGACCCAGGATTTTTAGTAATTATAATTTGAATATTTAATTAATTTTAAATATTAATAAGTGAATTTATAAGTCGAATAAATTTAATTTGAATAATTGGATTTAATTGGATAATTAAATCAATAATTTAATATGTTAAATTATGGAAATAATTGAAAATTGAGTTAAATATGATTGAAAATGATTAGTAAAATTTTATTTTATCATATTGGAGTTAGAACGATATTTTAGAACTTTTAAAAATCGAATTAAAAGTTAATTTGTGAAAATTGAATATTTTAATAATTAAATCGACTAGTGAAAATAGTCAATTTTTGAACAGTCTCAGAATTGAACGAAACTAGTTACATTGGATCCGTAATAGTTAGTTATTACCGGATTTCAATTTTCGTGTCAATCGGAGTTATCGTTTGATCGTAGCAGCTCGAAACGCATCGAATTATTTTTAATTTTAATTTGGCGAGTTAAAATAGCCATTTTCAAAAAGTCTCGGATTTCGACGAAACCAGTTTCATCGGATCCGTAATGTGATATTATTGTAAGGTTTCAAATTTCGTGTCAATCGGATTTACCGTTTGTCCGGTACAAATTAAAACGCCTAGAAAATAGTTTAAATCAGTTTAATTCAAATCGAACGTTTATAGCCATAACTCGCACAGATGTCGAAATTAGCTTCCGAAACCTGTTCCATTGTGTCCGGAACGCGGGGTAAACCCTAGAAACGCTGGTTACGGCGCGTGAATCGGAGTTCGGAATTTCCGGAATGAATAGTGTCGTTCGTTTTCCTATAAATAGACCACTCTCTTCATAAAAAAAGAAAAAAAGAAAAACCCTAAACTAAACCCTAGCCGCCAGTTACAAATGGATGGACGAAATTCTCTTGCCTTCTTCTCCAATTATTTCAAAATCTATCAACAATTACAAGAAACTTTCTAAATGAAAGATGTAGAGCATGGCAAGATCCTTATATTCAACGGTGGAGATCGAGATTGGAGTGGTAATTTGTGAGATATATGGCCGCGTCCTCTACAGCTTGCGCATGGAAATCAAGGCAAAAGGGGGGGCCGAGCTCTGTGCCCTTCTGGCCGAGCATGGAGTGGAGCGCGAGCTTCGATTTGGCACTTCCCGATCGTCTCCAGGTGGTTTGTGGTGATCGATAAATCTAAACCTAGTTTTGTGTTGATGGGTTCTTTGTCGGCCTGTAGATTGCGTGAACGTGAATGGGAGAGAAGAAGGGGTGTGCGGTCATGATGCTAGGGGGAGAGATCTAACGGCTGGAAATAGATTTAGGTTTAAAATTATATAATTATGTTGTGAATTTGTTATTAAAAATTCATGTAAACTTCATAATATCATAACTTTTTCATACGAGGTCGAAAACGCGCGAAACCAGTTGCGTTGGAATTGTATGGACGAGCACTACACGATGGAATTGGATTGGAGTCGTTTGGAGTTAGTAAGAATTTCGGATAAAATTAAACGTCCGTTTAATTTTATTCGAAATAAATCACTAAAATGAAATTGAAATCAAGGTGAGAACTTCTCACTCAATCGAATCGGTTTCGATTTTATTTTAAATAGTTAGATTTAAAATATTTGATTGCATGTTTGAATGATGATTGTTATCTAATTATTGTTAAAATAGACATTATGCGCCGTTAGTAAGCGGATGTTATTTATTAAAAACATATACCGCGAATATTTCATAAACAGTGAAATTGGTATTATATATAATAGCAATATATATATATTGGCATATGTATATACTGGAGTTATTGATTTCCCGCATTTGTATAGCGGATGAGACCCTATTGCGCCGTCTATTAAGCGGATAATATTTTAAATCCCATATACCGCGATAATTTCGTACTGGAGCGGAATTGGTATTGTGCTAATGTTTGTGAATGCAGGAAACAGGTTGGAGGGATCCAACTGTATTCCTCAACAGTATTTATTTGATATTTGATGGACTATCATATACGATATATGATGTCGTTGTTGTCGTGATTGACTATTTGGTGTGTAGCATCATTGAACCAAATTTTGGGATTTTAAAATGATTTTAAAGTGATTTTTGAAAGAAAACGTTTATAAAATATTTTTGGAACTGATCCATTTTAAATAAATAAACGTTATAATTTTAGTGTTATAAAAATTATGATTTTTGAGAAATACGGTTAAAGTTGATTTTTGAGAAATATGGATTAATGATTTTATAAAAGAGTTTAAATCGGGACTAATTGAATTTATTGTAAAAAGTTTAAATATAGGATTTATAAAATTTTATTATTTTATAAATCAAAAAGATAAAGTTTTTAAAGGAGTTTAAAGACATTTTAAAAGAATAATATAAATTGATTTATTTAAGAGATTTATAAATGGATATTTATAAATAGAATTATTGACATTATAAAACGAGTTTTTATGAGTGTTTGAATGAAGTGAAAATAGATTGCATAAGTGAATGAAATTTATAGAATTATAAATGGTGAAGTTATAAATAAAATTTATAAATAGTAAGATTTATAAATTTTGTGAAGTTATTGAAAGAATAGATTTGGATAAATAATTGAATCTTATAAGTTATAAGATTTATAATTATGAAGTTCAAAGGAATGATTTTGCAAACAAATAAATTTTAAGTGTTTAACTTAAAATATAGATCTTTGGTTTATAATTGAATTATGAATTGAGATAGGTTAATAAAGGAATTTATAAAGGAAGTAGTTATAAAACAAATAGAGAATTTATAAACGTTGTTTTATAAATTCGCAAATGACTTATTTTGATAAGAAAATTGTTATAACTTATTAATGGAGTTATATTCACATTTTTGACTGTGAATAATCCTTTGAAATAAAATGAATAGAAGTGATGAAAGTTGTTAACGTAGTATATTCACGTTTTTGAATAGTGAATAATATGTTAAAGAAAATGTTTGAATGTGATGTTTTAAATAGAATTAAAAACAAGTTAACGATGTTTCAATTGGATTGAGATTCAAAACCATAGATTTCAACATTGATTGTTGAAATAGACGTTTTCGAGAAATAGAAGGAAATGGTGGACTATAACACTGTTGTTATAGTAAATGATTTCCGAAAGGAAATGTTTTGTATAATATTGGGATTTATATATCTATTTTAATTTCGAATCCCTATACTAGTGATTTTGGGTTGTCGTAACGATGTATTACGCAACATTCGTTTTGGCCCAAAGAAATATGTTTAACAGAATGATTTCCTTAAAGAATGAAAGATATACTTAATCTCGATTGAAGTATATTGAATATTTTCCAAGTGTTGAAAATAAATAAGTTCATGAATTACTTATTAAATAAGTATGGAAATGTTTTCCAATATAAAGCGAATATTTGAGAATTTATCTTTTTGAAGATAAATTGAAATGAATAATTGAAATCGAATAACCATAGATATTTTGGATTATAAATTCACTATGGAATTTATAAAAGAAATGGGAACTTGTTTAAAGATAAATATTGATTTATTTTTGAAGTATTGAAAATAATATATCTTGTAAAGATATTTTGGAAAATAAATAATTTGGAAAATTATTTGGAATCTGGTGATGTTGTGCATATCCATTGATAGTTCAGTAACCGACTATCAATATTTCCCTTTGAATGGGTAATTGATGTGATTTGTTTGAATTTGAATGCCACACTTATTTTTGAATAAGCGCTCACTATTCGGGTTAACCGGGAAAGGACCATGGGGTCGTATAACCCATTCCGAATATGTGACACGTCGTTATGAATTGCATTTGATGACCGGTGTTGAAGACCGGGTATTTGCGAAAGCGATAGGATGACCTATCGATTGTCTCTGCACTGGGTAGCTCCTGGTATAGAGATTCCCTAAGTGATGGGAAATTCGATCGGGATTGTGAATACCCGGATTGCAAGGGCTTCGTGAGAAGTGCCTTCAGTTTTGTTCGAGCCCGGAACAGACTTGTATGGATTGTATGTCTGACATTACAAATTGAGATATAAAGCAGATTTCTTTCAAATATATTTCTGTTGGTGGCGGAGAATTTATTCTTTTAGCTTAACACCCTTCTCTGAGACGTACGAGCTCAGAGGTTATGTAGTTGAAGGTTATCAGCGATATATTCCCAATTTGGTAATGTGACATGCCGAGTGTTGCTGTGAAATGATCATTGTGTTGATTATTTGTGATAGGATCGTTTATTTGATCGTCTATCTTGGTGATCATTTCTATGATCATTTGTTGACCCAAAGCATGGCTTTTGTATAAAGTATGTTTTTGTGGACGTGACTTCGTCGAGCCTCACACCCCGGAATGGTCAAAACAGGAAAGATGCAGCAAGGTTATGAGGGGTAGCGCCCTTTAGGATGTGTGCATTTCCTTCTGGAAAAGGGTGGTGTCATGGTATGGAGCCCAGATGCTTACTCATGTTGAAAACACTTTATGATTGTATGAATTGATTACGAGCGCTCGATTGAAAAGGTCCCAAAGGACCGGGGGATGGCATATTCGGTCAGTTGTTACTCAGTTAGGGGTAACCCGGCCTTGTGTTGGTAGAGATCCGGTTTGGTTCTCGGGGATGTCCATCCAGAGGCATTCTCATGTGGCAATGGAAAGTTCATTGGCCTGATCAATCGTTGGAAATCCAAAGAAACAATATGAGACTTGTACGGTTTTAGTTGTAGAACCTGCCATCTAATATGGTAGCTATAGTAAGCATACTATAATGGTACCTATGCTGGCTAAGATTTATATTCTACTTTCGAAATGAATTTTTCTACACTATGCACTAGTAATAATATCAAATGTTCTTTTAAATGCGTATCAAGCATCTTTGACTATCATAAGGAGAAATCTCCTCCGATTCTGCGTTTGCATTGTGTGTGTGTGCGGGAGGCCTTACGGTAGTCTCATTTTTAAAAGCATTGCGAATTGAAGAAAAAAAATATTCCTCTATTTTGATTTTTAAAGATAAATAAACTGTTTTGAGTTCTCACACCAGTCACATGACTGACTCGGAGTTTATTGTTTTCCTTCCTAAACTCTGGGTGCCCACCAATTTCTACACGGGCAGTCAAGAGTTAAGGTTTATCAGGATATTCTGGATATTCAGGAGTTGCTGGAGGCAAGCTGGATGGCATGGCGTAATTACTAGTATATAGTATTTCTTTTTCCGCTGCACTGTTTGTTGTTGTACACTCTAATGTAATGATGATATGATGTGATGTAATGTAATAACTGATATAGTTCTTTGTTTAAAGATTATTCATTTATTATTATATGTTGTTCCGCTGCGAATTGTGAGATTCTGATATTGTTGTGTTGTGTTCTGTTCCGTTCTATTTTCTATTTTCTTTCCTCTCTATTTTCTATCTTTTTTCTCTCTTCTTCTGTCTTTTTCTTTTTCTTAAAACCCTAAGTGTTCGGTTTTTCGTCGTTCGATTGCTCGGCAGTCGATAAAGTGAGTATCGAGGTTGAATTTTCGAAAGACGAAGAATCAGGTCTTCACAGGTGGTATCAGAGCATATGGTTAAGCTAAAACAATGGTTCTGTTGGGTATTTGTAACAAACGCGGATTTTCGTTCTCCGAAAAACCGACATCGACACTCACTTTATCGACTGCCGAGAAATCAAAGGCCGAAAACCGAGATGTTATGGGTTTTAAAAAGAGAATTTTAAGAAAAGAAGAAGAGGGAAAAAGAAGAAGGAAAAAAAGAAAAAGAAAGAAGAGAGAAGAGATAGGAAATAGAGAGAAAAGAAGATAGATAATTTTTAGAAAACAGAGAATTTTAAAAATAGAAGATAGAAGAATTTTAAAATAGAACGGACAAAAGAAAACAACAGAACAACAACAGAATCTCACAATTCGCAGCGGAACAACATATAATAATAAATGAATAATCTTTAAACAAAGGACTATATCAGTTATTACATTATCATCATATTACATCACATCATATCATCAGAGTGTACAACAACATACATCAACAAACAGCGGAAAAAAGAAATACTATATAAACTAGTAATACGCCATGCCATCCAGCTTGCCTCCAGCAACTCCTGAATATCCTGAATATCCTGATAAACCTAACTCTTAACTGCCCGTGTGGAAATTGGTGGGCACCCAGAGTTTAGGAAGGAAAACAATAAACTCCAAGTCAGTCATGTGACTGGTGTGAGAACTCAAAACAGTTTATTTATCTTTAAAATCGAAAAGAGAAATATTTTTAAATTCAATTCGCAATGCTTTTAAAAATGAGACTACCATAAGGCCTCCCGCACACACACACATGCAAACGCAGAATCGGAGGAGATTTCTCCTTATGATAGCCAAAGATGCTTGATACGCATTTAAAATAACATTTGATATTATTACTAGTGCATAGTGTATAACAAATCATTTCGAAAATAAAGATATAAATCTTAGCCAACATACGACCATTATCGTATGCATACTATAGCTAACTATGTTCAATAGCAGGTTACCGCCACATTCCATAGCAGGTTATACAACTAATACCGTACAAGTCACGTATTGTTTCTTTGGATTTCCAACAAATGGTCAGGCTAAGGAACTTCCCATTGCCACTGAGAATGCCTCTGGATGGACATCCCCGAGAACCAAACCGGATCTCTACCAACACAAGGCCGGGTTACTCCTAACTGAGTAACAACTGACCGAATATGCCATCCCCCGGTCCTTTGGGACCTTTTCACCGAGCGCTCGTAATCAATTCACACAATCATAAAGTGTTTTCAACATGAGTAAGTATCTGGGCTCCATACCATGATACCACCCTTTTCCAGAAGGAAATGGACACATCCTAAAGGGTGCTACCCCTCATAACCTTGCTGCTTCTTTCCTGTTTTGACCATTCACGGGGTGTGAGGCTCGACGAAGTCACGTCCACAAAAACATACTTTATACAAAAGCCATGCTTTGGGTCAACAAATGATCAACACAATGATCACTAAGATAGACGATCAAATAAATGATCCTATCACAATAATCAACACAATGATCATTTCAGCATCACTCAGCATGTCACATTACCAAAATGGGATATATCGCTGATAACTTCAACTATATAACCTTTGAGCTCGTACGTCTCAAAGAAGGGTGTTAAGCAAAGAATAAATTCTCCGCCACCAACAGAAATATATTTGAAAGAAATCGGCTTTATATCTCAACTTGTAATGTCAGGCATACAATCCATACAAGTCTGTTCCGGGCTCGAACAGAACCGAAGGCACTTACAAAGAAGTCCTTGCAATCCGGATATTCACAATCCTGATCGGATTTCCCATCACTTAGGGAGTCTCTATACCGTTGCAACTCAGTGCAGAGACAATCGATAGGTCATCCTATCGCTTTCGCAAATATCCGGTCTTCAACACCGATCTTCAAATGCGATTCATACGACGTATCACATATTCGGAGTGGGTTATACGACCCCATGGTCCTTTCCCGGTTAACCCGAATAGTGAGCGCTTATTCAAAAATAAGTGTGCATTCAAATTCAATCAATTCACATCAAATACCCATTCAAAGGGAAATATTGATAGTCGGCTATTGAACTATCAATGGATATGCATACATCACCAGATTCCAAATAATTTTCCAAATTATTTATTTTCCAAAAATATCTTTACTAGATATATAGTTTCAACACCTCAAAAAATAAATCAATATTTATTTTTATACAAATTCCACTTTTCACATATAAATTCCATAATGAATTTATATTTCCAAATATCTATGCATATACGATTTCAATAATTCATTTCGATTTATCTTCAAAAAGATAAATTCTAATATTCACTTCTTATTGGAAAACATTTCCATACTTATTTATTCATAAGTAATTCACAAATCTTTTTATTTTCAATCCTTGGAAAATATTCAATATACTTAAATTAAATTAAGTATATCTTTCATTCTTTTAAGGAAATCATTCACTTAACATATTTATTTGGGCCAAAACGAATGTTGCGTAAAACATCGTTACAACAACCCAAAATCACTAGTATAGGGATTTGAATTTTAAATAGATATATAAATCCCGATACTATACTAAAATATTTCCTTTCGGAAATCATCTATTATAACAACAGTGTTATAATCTATTATTTCCTTCTATTTCTCGAAAACATCTATTTCAACAATAAATGTTGAAATCTATGGTTTCGAATCTCAACATCTTTTAAAACATCGTTAGATCGTTTTAATTCTATTTAAAACATTCACATTCTAAACAATTTCTTTAACGTGTTATTTACTGTTCAAAAACGTGAATAAACTACGTTAACAAACTTCATCATTTCTATTCACTTTAACTTAAAGGATTGTTCACTGTCTAAAACGTGAATATAACTCCATTTATAAGTTATAACAATTAACTTATTAAAATAAGTCGTTTGCGAATTTATAAAACAACGTTTATAAATTCCATTTCTATTTATTTATAAAAACTTCCTTTTTATAAATTCCTTTATTAACCTATTCCCGTTTATAACTAAATTATAAACTAAACGTTCACATTATAAGTTAATTACTTATAAAACGATTATTTTACAAAATCGTTCTTTTTAAAGACTTTTCAATTTATAAACCTTATAACTTATAAGATTTATTTATTTAATCAATCTATTCTTCAAATAATTTCACCAAATTTATAAATTTTACTATTTATAAATTTCATTTATAACTTCACAGTTTATAATTCTATAAATTTCATTCTATTATGAAATTCATTTTCACTTAATTCAAACACTTATAAAAACTCGTTTTATAATGTCCATAATTCAATTTATAAATATCCATTTATAAATCTCTTAATATAAATCAATTTATATTATTCTTTTAAAACGTCTTTAAATTCCTTTATAATTTCACCATTTTCTTGATTTATAAAAAATCAAATTTTATAAATCTTATATTCAAACTTTTAATAATAAATTTAAATTTCCCAATTTAAACTATTTTATAAAATCTTATATTCAAACTTTTAATAATAAACTCAAAAATCCAGTTTAAACTATTTTATAAAATCATTGGTTCATATTTCTCAAAAATCAGCTTTTAACCGTATTTCTCAAAAACTATAATTTTTATAACTTTAAAAATTATAACGTTCATTTATTTATAATGGATCACTTCCAAAAATATTTTATCTTTTCAAAAATCACTTTAAAAACATTTTAAAATCCCAAAATCTGGGTCCAATGATGCTACACACCAAATAGTCAATCACGACTACAACGATCCATCATATATCGTATATGATAATCAATCAAATATCAAAATATCTGAAATCAAATAAAAACTATTGAGGAATCTAGTTGGATCCCTCCAACCTGTTTCCTGCATCCAAAAACATTAGCACAATACCAATTTCGCTCCAGTACGAAATTATTGCGGTATATGTTCTTAATAAATATTATCCGCTTAATAACGGCGCAATAGGGTCTCATCCGCTAAACAAAAAATGCGGGAAATCAACAACTGCAATATATACATATGCCAATATATATATATTGATATTATATATAATACCAATTTCACTGTTTATGAAATATTCGCGGTATATGTTTATATTAAATAACATCCGCTTACTAACGGTGAATAATGTCTATTTTAACAATCAATAATTTACAGTCATCATTCAAACATGCATTCAAATATTTTAAATCTAACTATTTAAAATAAAATCGAAATCTATTCGATTGAGTGAGAAATTCCCACCTTGGTTTTAATTTCCGTTTAAGCTTTTATTTCGAATAAAATTAAACGCGCGTTTAATTTTACCCGAAATTCTCACTAACTCCAAACGACTCCAAACCAACTCCATCGCGTAGTGCTCGTCCATACGATTCCAACGCAACTGAGTTTGCATTTTTTCGACCTCGTATGAAAAAGTTACGAATTTATGAAGTTCGTACACGATTTTAAACATATAATTCACAACATAAATTAACTATCTTTATACCACAGCAAATCCTGGCCGTGAGATCTGCATCCAAGGTCTCTCCTTCATCTCCCTCAACTCACGTTCTATCTCCAGGTCCAAGAATACACGGCCGAACCCAAATGTAGAACTAGGGTTACATAATACTGCAAACACACTCGACTAGAACTCGATCGGGGAACTTCATTGCGAAGAGCACGACGCAAACTACCCACGCCTACCACCATGGCCAACTCGGCCCCACCCCCTACTCTCGAAGTGCGTGCGAAACTGTAGAGAACGGCCACATCTTGCTCCCTCCACGCGACGCCAAATCCGATCATCACCGTATGAAATTAAAGCTCTCGTCGAGCTCTTCGACTTTGTAGTTGAGCACTTTGGCTAATTGTCGATGGATTGTGAGTGATTGAGGGAGGAAGTGGAGTAGTTTCTGGCCATCCATCTATAGGTGGCGGCTGGCTATTATAAATTAGGGTTTAGCATATATTTTTTTTTATTATTAAATGAAGGGTGTGTGTCTCCTTTTATAGAAAAAGCTAGCGTAAACACTATTCATCCCGGGAATTCCGAACTCCGATTTAGGCGCCGTAACCAGCGTTTCTAAGGTTTACCCCGCGTTCCGGACACAATGGAACAGGTTTCGGAAGCTAATTCGGAAGTATGTGCGAGTTATGGCTGAAAACGCTCAATTTGAATTAAACCGATTTAAGCGATTTTCTAGGCGTTTTAATTTGCATCGGACAAACGGTAAATCCAAATGACTTGAAATTTGAAACCTTACAATAATATCACATTACGGATCCGATGAAACTGGTTTCGTCGAATTCCGAGACTTTTTGAAAAATGGCTATTTTGACTCGTCAAATTTAAATTAAAAATAAATCGATGCGTTTCGAGCTGCCACGATCAAACGATAGCTCCGATTGACACGAAATTTGAAATCCGGTAATAACTAACTATTACGGATCCAATGAAACTGGTTTCGTTCAATTCTGAGACTGTCCAAAAATTGACTATTTTACAGTCGATTATTAAATATTAAAATATTCAATTTTCACAAATTAACTTTTAATTCGATTTTAAAAGTTCTAAAATATTTCTATAACTCCAGTATGATTAAATAAAATTTTACAAATCATTTTCTATCATATTTAACTCTATTTTCAATTATTTCCATAATTTAACATTTTAAATTATCGATTTAATTATCCAATTAAATCCAATAATTCAAATAAAAATTTATTTGACTCATAAATTCACTTATAAATATTTAAAATTAATTAAATATTCAAATTTTAATTTATAAAAATTCTGGGTCGTTACAATCTTTCCCCCTTAAAAGAATTTCGTCCTCGAAATTACAAGTAAGAAAGGTTACAAAATCTATTAACTTTCCAAAATTCATAATTAAACTTCTTACAATAACTTTACTACGTTTTCAAATCATACTTAGTTATCTTTTTCAAAAACAACTATATCATTTAACTTTCAATTTCAAAATCAAAGTTAAAGTTTTCAAAATTTTCCCATTTTCTCAAATTTTTCTAACGCCTTAAATTTTCGGAAAAATTCGCCATGTCTCCTTTGCGCGGCTCGATCCGAAAAAAAAATGACAGTATATATATCACAAATATACATCTCATCAAGTAATGAGGCATCCCGAAGGGAAAAAAGTGTAAAAGTGCGATATTTAATCCGAGATATGTACCTTATATTTTATTAGCGAGCATATACGGCTAATATAGCGCTAAAGCGAACTCCAAATGCGAAGCAAACACGATCCGCACCTACTAAACACTTAACAAACAACATGAGAACATGCACATATGCAAATAATCTCAATATACAACATATAACAACATGATAACTATATATGTCACATAGCAAATGCAACAATAGCAATATATATTCAACCATCATCCAATTACCATTCAACAAATTCATAACCAATATATTCATTCATATTTTCATTCATATACAATGAATTGGTTTTCACTCTAAATCATATTTGATTTATCAACATTGGATTTTATCAACATTCTTTTTCAATTCAATTAGTTTGCATTCACTAATTAAATCCAATTCACATTAAATTCTATTCAAATTCAATTTCCTCTGAATATGAACTTTTATCGATTAACCTTCATTTACAACTAATTTCATATCACTATTTTAGATTAGTTTCTATTACTAATTCATTTCTAATTTCCATATGAATTTTAATTCATCTTCCATTCATAATTGTTCAATTCAATTATAAAATTTCCAATACATGCTTCTTATACCACTTTTAGTTTACTATTAAAGTTGCATATTCATTTTCATTCGTTTCAATTCCAATTCAATTCTATTCAATTTCATTTGAATTCAATTACATAGCTTTTAAATGCGCTAGTTCAATTTCATTAACACTCAATGAATTTACATAAAATCAATCAACAAACAAACAACATCCAATGAATATCCAATAGAGCCAAATTATTATTTTACTTACATTCAATTTGGTTCAACCGTTTTAATTCCAATTGGTTTAACATTCAATTGATTTTCATTCTATTATTCAACTATTTTCAAATGAATTTACACTTGCATGCATCATTTCATATCAACTTTTCCAAAGTTAAAATCTTTCCTTTTTTATTTATAAATCACCTTTTATAAATCTTTTCATTTAGTTCTATTTTCATATACAAGATTATTTCACAATTGGAAACCGTTTTAATTATAATTTCATACTTATAATTCATTTGTTTAACCAATTCATTTCTTATATATAAGTTTATTTTACAATTGTAATTCACATTAATTATAACTCAATTCTTATAATTCTTTTGCTTATACAATTATTCTTTTATTTAGATTATCCAAACAACCTAACAATCAACTTATATACACTCTAATAATTCTGAAAAATTATTCCTTTATATATAAAATATAATCAAGGCAAAATCATTTCATTTACCCAATTAAAACAATACTGTGCCGAATTGTTCTATTCAAGTGTTTAGAAACCCCTTCGGCATAGTCTTGCGGACCACGCTGATGAAAGTTCATATACCACTCAATAAACCAATCATCACAATATAAAACAATTTTATATTCACTAACAAATACGCTCTCATAGCTATTATTACACTCAAACTCATTCTAGAGTACTGCTGACTCTATCTCTAATGAATTATACCCTACAGAACCATGGTTGTCGCTTAACCATAAGCTCTGATACCAAATGTAACAAACGCGGATTTTCGTTCTCTGAAAAACCGACATCGACACTCACTTTATCGACTGCCGAGAAATCAAAGGCCGAAAACCGAGATGTTATGGGTTTTAAAAAGAGAATTTTAAGAAAAGAAGAAGAGGGAAAAAGAAGAAGGAAAAAAAGAAAAAGAAAGAAGAGAGAAGAGATAGGAAATAGAGAGAAAAGAAGATAGATAATTTTTAGAAAACAGAGAATTTTAAAAATAGAAGATAGAAGAATTTTAAAATAGAACGGACAAAAGAAAACAACAGAACAACAACAGAATCTCACAATTCGCAGCGGAACAACATATAATAATAAATGAATAATCTTTAAACAAAGGACTATATCAGTTATTACATTATCATCATATTACATCACATCATATCATCAGAGTGTACAACAACATACATCAACAAACAGCGGAAAAAAGAAATACTATATAAACTAGTAATACGCCATGCCATCCAGCTTGCCTCCAGCAACTCCTGAATATCCTGAATATCCTGATAAACCTAACTCTTAACTGCCCGTGTGGAAATTGGTGGGCACCCAGAGTTTAGGAAGGAAAACAATAAACTCCAAGTCAGTCATGTGACTGGTGTGAGAACTCAAAACAGTTTATTTATCTTTAAAATCGAAAAGAGAAATATTTTTAAATTCAATTCGCAATGCTTTTAAAAATGAGACTACCATAAGGCCTCCCGCACACACACACATGCAAACGCAGAATCGGAGGAGATTTCTCCTTATGATAGCCAAAGATGCTTGATACGCATTTAAAATAACATTTGATATTATTACTAGTGCATAGTGTATAACAAATCATTTCGAAAATAAAGATATAAATCTTAGCCAACATACGACCATTATCGTATGCCTACTATAGCTAACTATGTTCAATAGCAGGTTACCGCCACATTCCATAGCAGGTTATACAACTAATACCGTACAAGTCACGTATTGTTTCTTTGGATTTCCAACAAATGGTCAGGCTAAGGAACTTCCCATTGCCACTGAGAATGCCTCTGGATGGACATCCCCGAGAACCAAACCGGATCTCTACCAACACAAGGCCGGGTTACTCCTAACTGAGTAACAACTGACCGAATATGCCATCCCCCGGTCCTTTGGGACCTTTTCACCGAGCGCTCGTAATCAATTCACACAATCATAAAGTGTTTTCAACATGAGTAAGTATCTGGGCTCCATACCATGATACCACCCTTTTCCAGAAGGAAATGGACACATCCTAAAGGGTGCTACCCCTCATAACCTTGCTGCTTCTTTCCTGTTTTGACCATTCACGGGGTGTGAGGCTCGACGAAGTCACGTCCACAAAAACATACTTTATACAAAAGCCATGCTTTGGGTCAACAAATGATCAACACAATGATCACTAAGATAGACGATCAAATAAATGATCCTATCACAATAATCAACACAATGATCATTTCAGCATCACTCAGCATGTCACATTACCAAAATGGGATATATCGCTGATAACTTCAACTATATAACCTTTGAGCTCGTACGTCTCAAAGAAGGGTGTTAAGCAAAGAATAAATTCTCCGCCACCAACAGAAATATATTTGAAAGAAATCGGCTTTATATCTCAACTTGTAATGTCAGGCATACAATCCATACAAGTCTGTTCCGGGCTCGAACAGAACCGAAGGCACTTACAAAGAAGTCCTTGCAATCCGGATATTCACAATCCTGATCGGATTTCCCATCACTTAGGGAGTCTCTATACCGTTGCAACTCAGTGCAGAGACAATCGATAGGTCATCCTATCGCTTTCGCAAATATCCGGTCTTCAACACCGATCTTCAAATGCGATTCATACGACGTATCACATATTCGGAGTGGGTTATACGACCCCATGGTCCTTTCCCGGTTAACCCGAATAGTGAGCGCTTATTCAAAAATAAGTGTGCATTCAAATTCAATCAATTCACATCAAATACCCATTCAAAGGGAAATATTGATAGTCGGCTATTGAACTATCAATGGATATGCATACATCACCAGATTCCAAATAATTTTCCAAATTATTTATTTTCCAAAAATATCTTTACTAGATATATAGTTTCAACACCTCAAAAAATAAATCAATATTTATTTTTATACAAATTCCACTTTTCACATATAAATTCCATAATGAATTTATATTTCCAAATATCTATGCATATACGATTTCAATAATTCATTTCGATTTATCTTCAAAAAGATAAATTCTAATATTCACTTCTTATTGGAAAACATTTCCATACTTATTTATTCATAAGTAATTCACAAATCTTTTTATTTTCAATCCTTGGAAAATATTCAATATACTTAAATTAAATTAAGTATATCTTTCATTCTTTTAAGGAAATCATTCACTTAACATATTTATTTGGGCCAAAACGAATGTTGCGTAAAACATCGTTACAACAACCCAAAATCACTAGTATAGGGATTTGAATTTTAAATAGATATATAAATCCCGATACTATACTAAAATATTTCCTTTCGGAAATCATCTATTATAACAACAGTGTTATAATCTATTATTTCCTTCTATTTCTCGAAAACATCTATTTCAACAATAAATGTTGAAATCTATGGTTTCGAATCTCAACATCTTTTAAAACATCGTTAGATCGTTTTAATTCTATTTAAAACATTCACATTCTAAACAATTTCTTTAACGTGTTATTTACTGTTCAAAAACGTGAATAAACTACGTTAACAAACTTCATCATTTCTATTCACTTTAACTTAAAGGATTGTTCACTGTCTAAAACGTGAATATAACTCCATTTATAAGTTATAACAATTAACTTATTAAAATAAGTCGTTTGCGAATTTATAAAACAACGTTTATAAATTCCATTTCTATTTATTTATAAAAACTTCCTTTTTATAAATTCCTTTATTAACCTATTCCCGTTTATAACTAAATTATAAACTAAACGTTCACATTATAAGTTAATTACTTATAAAACGATTATTTTACAAAATCGTTCTTTTTAAAGACTTTTCAATTTATAAACCTTATAACTTATAAGATTTATTTATTTAATCAATCTATTCTTCAAATAATTTCACCAAATTTATAAATTTTACTATTTATAAATTTCATTTATAACTTCACAGTTTATAATTCTATAAATTTCATTCTATTATGAAATTCATTTTCACTTAATTCAAACACTTATAAAAACTCGTTTTATAATGTCCATAATTCAATTTATAAATATCCATTTATAAATCTCTTAATATAAATCAATTTATATTATTCTTTTAAAACGTCTTTAAATTCCTTTATAATTTCACCATTTTCTTGATTTATAAAAAATCAAATTTTATAAATCTTATATTCAAACTTTTAATAATAAATTTAAATTTCCCAATTTAAACTATTTTATAAAATCTTATATTCAAACTTTTAATAATAAACTCAAAAATCCAGTTTAAACTATTTTATAAAATCATTGGTTCATATTTCTCAAAAATCAGCTTTTAACCGTATTTCTCAAAAACTATAATTTTTATAACTTTAAAAATTATAACGTTCATTTATTTATAATGGATCACTTCCAAAAATATTTTATCTTTTCAAAAATCACTTTAAAAACATTTTAAAATCCCAAAATCTGGGTCCAATGATGCTACACACCAAATAGTCAATCACGACTACAACGATCCATCATATATCGTATATGATAATCAATCAAATATCAAAATATCTGAAATCAAATAAAAACTATTGAGGAATCTAGTTGGATCCCTCCAACCTGTTTCCTGCATCCAAAAACATTAGCACAATACCAATTTCGCTCCAGTACGAAATTATTGCGGTATATGTTCTTAATAAATATTATCCGCTTAATAACGGCGCAATAGGGTCTCATCCGCTAAACAAAAAATGCGGGAAATCAACAACTGCAATATATACATATGCCAATATATATATATTGATATTATATATAATACCAATTTCACTGTTTATGAAATATTCGCGGTATATGTTTATATTAAATAACATCCGCTTACTAACGGTGAATAATGTCTATTTTAACAATCAATAATTTACAGTCATCATTCAAACATGCATTCAAATATTTTAAATCTAACTATTTAAAATAAAATCGAAATCTATTCGATTGAGTGAGAAATTCTCACCTTGGTTTTAATTTCCGTTTAAGCTTTTATTTCGAATAAAATTAAACGCGCGTTTAATTTTACCCGAAATTCTCACTAACTCCAAACGACTCCAAACCAACTCCATCGCGTAGTGCTCGTCCATACGATTCCAACGCAACTGAGTTTGCATTTTTTCGACCTCGTATGAAAAAGTTACGAATTTATGAAGTTCGTACACGATTTTAAACATATAATTCACAACATAAATTAACTATCTTTATACCACAGCAAATCCTGGCCGTGAGATCTGCATCCAAGGTCTCTCCTTCATCTCCCTCAACTCACGTTCTATCTCCAGGTCCAAGAATACACGGCCGAACCCAAATGTAGAACTAGGGTTACATAATACTGCAAACACACTCGACTAGAACTCGATCGGGGAACTTCATTGCGAAGAGCACGACGCAAACTACCCACGCCTACCACCATGGCCAACTCGGCCCCACCCCCTACTCTCGAAGTGCGTGCGAAACTGTAGAGAACGGCCACATCTTGCTCCCTCCACGCGACGCCAAATCCGATCATCACCGTATGAAATTAAAGCTCTCGTCGAGCTCTTCGACTTTGTAGTTGAGCACTTTGGCTAATTGTCGATGGATTGTGAGTGATTGAGGGAGGAAGTGGAGTAGTTTCTGGCCATCCATCTATAGGTGGCGGCTGGCTATTATAAATTAGGGTTTAGCATATATTTTTTTTTATTATTAAATGAAGGGTGTGTGTCTCCTTTTATAGAAAAAGCTAGCGTAAACACTATTCATCCCGGGAATTCCGAACTCCGATTTAGGCGCCGTAACCAGCGTTTCTAAGGTTTACCCCGCGTTCCGGACACAATGGAACAGGTTTCGGAAGCTAATTCGGAAGTATGTGCGAGTTATGGCTGAAAACGCTCAATTTGAATTAAACCGATTTAAGCGATTTTCTAGGCGTTTTAATTTGCACCGGACAAACGGTAAATCCAAATGACTTGAAATTTGAAACCTTACAATAATATCACATTACGGATCCGATGAAACTGGTTTCGTCGAATTCCGAGACTTTTTGAAAAATGGCTATTTTGACTCGTCAAATTTAAATTAAAAATAAATCGATGCGTTTCGAGCTGCCACGATCAAACGATAGCTCCGATTGACACGAAATTTGAAATCCGGTAATAACTAACTATTACGGATCCAATGAAACTGGTTTCGTTCAATTCTGAGACTGTCCAAAAATTGACTATTTTACAGTCGATTATTAAATATTAAAATATTCAATTTTCACAAATTAACTTTTAATTCGATTTTAAAAGTTCTAAAATATTTCTATAACTCCAGTATGATTAAATAAAATTTTACAAATCATTTTCTATCATATTTAACTCTATTTTCAATTATTTCCATAATTTAACATTTTAAATTATCGATTTAATTATCCAATTAAATCCAATAATTCAAATAAAAATTTATTTGACTTATAAATTCACTTATAAATATTTAAAATTAATTAAATATTCAAATTTTAATTTATAAAAATTCTGGGTCGTTACAGTATTACTCATTAGAGATAGAGTCAGTAGTACTCTAGAATGAGTTTGAGTGTAATAATAGCCATGAGAGCGTATTTGTTAGTGAATATAAAATTGTTTTATATTGTGATGATTGGTTTGTTGAGTGGCATATGAACCTTCGTCGGCGCAGTCTCGAAACTGAATCGAAGGGGTTTCTAAACACTTGAATAGAACAATTCGGCACAATATTGTTTTAAATTGGGTAAATGAAATAATTTTACCTTGATTATATTTTTATATATAAAGGAATAATTTTTCAGAATTATTAAAGTGTATATAAGTTGATTGTTTAGTTGTTTGAATAATCTAAATTGAAGAATAATTGTATAAGCAAATGAATTATAAGAATAGAATTATAATTAAAGTGATTTACAATTGTGAAATAAACTTATATATATAAGAAGTGAAACTATATGAATATGAGTTGTAAATAAAAATGAATTTAAAGTTAAATGGAAATTTACTTTAGAATTTGGAAGCTGAATTGATTTATAAGTTGGAATTTAAGTTATGTAAATGAAATTCAACTTTTGTAATTGAATTGAATGAATGGATTGAATATTAATCAATTGAATGTGAATAATTGATATGGAATAATGGATATAAGTGTTAATTCATTAAATATCTAATGTTATTGAAAGTTGGATAATTGAATGAAAATCAATTTAATTGAACCAATTGAAAGTAAAGGTGTTAAACCAAATTGAATGAATATAAGCAAAGGAATTTGGTTGTAATGAATATACTTTGGTTGATATATGATTGTTAGTTGATAGTATATAATTCATTAAGTGTTAATGAAATTGAAAGTTGAAGTAATTGAAATTCAATTGGGAGTTAAGTGAATCTTAAATAGAATTGAATTTGAATTAGAAGTGAACCAACTTGAATATGAATTAGTGAATATAAACTAATTGAAAATGAATGTTAGTAAAAACATCCACTGTTAATGAATCGAATGTGATTAAATTGAAAACCATTTCATTGAATATTAATGAGAATATGAATGAATATTTATTTGTTATGGATGTTAGTTGGTTGATGTTTGCATTTGTTGTTTTGTTACATTTGCTATGTTGACATATATAGTCATTATGTTGCTATATGTTGTATATCGATACTATTGTCTATATAAATGATTCTCATGTTGTTTGTTGAGTGTTTAGTAGGTGCGGATCGCGTTTGCTTCGCATTTGGAGTTCGCTTTCGCGCTATATTAGCCGTATATGCTTGCTAATAGAATATAAGGTACATATCTCGGATTACATACCGTACTTTTATACTTTTATCCCTGCGGGATGCCTCATTACTTGATGAGATGTATATTTGTGATATATATACTGTCATTTTTTTTCGGATCGAGCCGCGCAAAGGAGACTATGGCGAATTTTTCTGGAAATTTAAGGCGTTAGAAAAAATTTGAGAAAATTGGAAATTTTTTGAAAACTTTAACTTTGATTTGGAATTGAAAGTTAAACAATAGTAGTTGTTTTTGAAAAGATAACTAAGTATGTTTTGAAAACTTAGTAAAGTTATTGTAAGAAATTTAACTATGGATTTTGGGAAAATTAATAGATTCTGTAACTTTTCTTACTTAATAATTTCGAGGACGAAATTCTTCTAAGGGGGGAAGATTGTAACGACCCAGGATTTTTAGTAATTAAAATTTGAATATTTAATTAATTTTAAATATTAATAAGTGAATTTATAAGTCAAATAAATTTAATTTGAATAATTGGATTTAATTGGATAATTAAATCAATAATTTAATATGTTAAATTATGGAAATAATTGAAAATTGAGTTAAATATGATTGAAAATGATTAGTAAAATTTTATTTTATCATATTGGAGTTAGAACGATATTTTAGAACTTTTAAAAATCGAATTAAAAGTTAATTTGTGAAAATTGAATATTTTAATAATTAAATCGACTAGTGAAAATAGTCAATTTTTGAACAGTCTCAGAATTGAACGAAACCAGTTCCATTGGATCCGTAATAGTTAGTTATTACCGGATTTCAATTTTCGTGTCAATCGGAGTTATCGTTTGATCGTAGCAGCTCGAAACGCATCGAATTATTTTTAATTTTAATTTGGCGAGTTAAAATAGCCATTTTTCAAAAAGTCTCGGATTTCGACGAAACTAGTTTCATCGGATCCGGAATGTGATATTTTTGTAAGGTTTCAAATCTCGTGTCAATCGGATTTACCGTTTGTCCGGTACAAATTAAAACGCCTAGAAAATCGTTTAAATCGGTTTAATTCAAATCGAACGTTTATAGCCATAACTCGCACAGATGCCGGAATTAGCTTCCGAAACCTATTCCATTGTGTCCGAAACGTGGGGTAAACCCTAGAAATGCTGGTTACGGTGCGTGAATCGGAGTTCGGAATTTCCGGAATGAATAGTGTCGTTCGTTTTCCTATAAATAGACCACTCTCTTCATAAATAAATAAATAAAAAAAAAACCCTAAACTAAACCCTAGCCGCCAGTTACAAATGGATGGCCAAAATTCTCTTGCCTTCTTCTCCAATTATTTCAAAATCTATCAACAATTACAAGAAACTTTCTAAATGAAAGATGTAGAGCATGGCAAGATCCTTATATTCAACGGTGGAGATCGAGATTGGAGTGGTAATTTGTGAGATATATGGCCACATCCTCTACAGCTTGCGCACGGAAATCAAGGCAAAAGGGGGGGCCGAGCTCTGTGCCCTTCTGGCCGAGCATGGAGTGGAGCGCGAGCTTCGATTTGGCACTTCCCGATCGTCTCCAGGTGGTTTGTGGTGATCGATAAATCTAAACCTAGTTTTGTGTTGATGGGTTCTTTGTCGGCCTGTAAATGCGTGAACGTGAATGGGAGAGAAGAAGGGGTGTGTGGTCATGATGCTAGGGGGAGAGATCTAACGGCTGGAAATAGATTTAGGTTTAAAATTATATAATTATGTTGTGAATTTGTTATTAAAAATTAGTGTAAACTTCATAATATCATAACTTTTTCATACGAGGTCGAAAACGCGCGAAACCAGTTGCGTTGGAATCGTATGGACGAGCACTACGCGATGGAATTGGATTGGAGTTATTTGGAGTTAGTGAGAATTTCGGGTAAAATTAAACGTCCGTTTAATTTTATTCGAAATAAATCGCTAAAATGAAATTGAAATCAAGGTGAGAACTTCTCGCTCAATCGAATCGGTTTCGATTTTATTTTAAATAGTTAGATTTAAAATATTTGAATGCATGTTTGAATGATGATTGTTATCTATTGATTGTTAAAATAGACATTATGCGCCGTTAGTAAGCGTATGTTATTTATTAAAAACATATACCGCGAATATTTCAAAAACAGTGAAATTGGTATTATATATAATAGCAATATATATATATATATTGGCATATGTATATATTGGAGTTATTGATTTCCCGCATTTGTATAGCGGATGAGACCCTATTGCGCCGTCTATTAAGCGGATAATATTTTAAATCCCATATACCGCGATAATTTCGTACTGGAGCGGAATTGGTATTGTGCTAATGTTTGTGAATGCACGAAACATGTTAGAGGGATCCAACTGGATTCCTCAACAGTATTTATTTGATTTTTGATGGACTATCATATAAGATATATGATGTCGTTGTTGTCGTGATTGACTATTTGGTGTGTAGCATCATTGAACCAAATTTTGGGATTTTAAAATGATTTTAAAGTGATTTTTGAAAGAAAACGTTTATAAAATATTTTTGGAACTGATCCATTTTAAATAAATAAACGTTATAATTTTAATGTTATAAAAATTATGATTTTTGAGAAATACGGTTAAAGTTGATTTTTGAGAAATATGGATTAATGATTTTATAAAAGAGTTTAAATCGGGACTAATTGAATTTATTGTAAAAAGTTTAAATATAGGATTTATAAAATTTGATTATTTTATAAATCAAAATGATAAAGTTTTTAAAGGAGTTTAAAGACGTTTTAAAAGAATAATATAAATTGATTTATTTAAGAGATTTATAAATGGATATTTATAAATTGAAATATTGACATTATAAAATGAGTTTTTATGAGTGTTTGAATGAAGTGAAAATAGATTGCATAAGTGAATGAAATTTATAGAATTATAAATGGTGAAGTTATAAATTAAATTTATAAATAGTAAGATTTATAAATTTTGTGAAGTTATTGAAAGAATAGATTTGGATAAATAATTGAATCTTATAAGTTATAAGATTTATAATTATGAAGTTCAAAGGAATGATTTTGCAAACAACTAAATTTTAAGTGTTTAACTTAAAATATAGATCTTTGGTTTATAATTGAATTATGAATTGAGATAGGTTAATAAAGGAATTTATAAAGGAAGTAGTTATAAAACAAATAGAAATAGAATTTATAAACGTTGTTTTATAAATTCGCAAATGACTTATTTTGATAAGAAAATTGTTATAACTTATTAATGGAGTTATATTCACATTTTTGACTGTGAATAATCCTTTGAAATAAAATGAATAGAAGTGATGAAAGTTGTTAACGTAGTATATTCACGTTTTTGAATAGTGAATAATATGTTAAAGAAAATGTTTGAATGTGATGTTTTAAATAGAATTGAAAACAAGTTAACGATGTTTCAATTGGATTGAGATTCGAAACCATAGATTTCAACATTGATTATTGAAATAGACGTTTTCGAGAAATAGAAGGAAATGGTGGACTATAACACTGTTGTTATAGTAAATGATTTCCGAAAGGAAATGTTTTGTATAATATTGGGATTTATATATCTATTTTAATTTCGAATCCCTATACTAGTGATTTTGGGTTGTCGTAACGATGTTTTACGCAACATTCGTTTTGGCCCAAAGAAATATGTTTAAGAGAATGATTTCCTTAAAGAATGAAAGATATACTTAATCTCGATTGAAGTATATTGAATATTTTCCAAGTGTTGAAAATAAATAAGTTCATGAATTACTTATTAAATAAGTATGGAAATGTTTTCCAATATAAAGCGAATATTTGAGAATTTATCTTTTTGAAGATAAATTGAAATGAATAATTAAAATCGAATATCCATAGATATTTTGGATTATAAATTCACTATGGAATTTATAAAAGAAATGGGAACTTGTTTAAAGATAAATATTGATTTATTTCTGAAGTATTGAAAATAATATATCTTGTAAAGATATTTTGGAAAATAAATAATTTGGAAAATTATTTGGAATCTGGTGATGTTGTGCATATCCATTGATAGTTCAATAACCGGCTATCAATATTTCCCTTTGAATGTGTAATTGATGTGATTTGTTTGAATTTGAATGCCACACTTATTTTTGAATAAGCGCTCACTATTCGGGTTAACCGGGAAAGGACCATGGGGTCGTATAACCCATTCCGAATATGTGATACGTCGTTATGAATTGCATTTGATGACCGGTGTTGAAGACCGTGTATTTGCGAAAGCGATAGGATGACCTATCGATTGTCTCTGCACTGGGTAGCTCCTGGTATAGAGATTCCCTAAGTGATGGGAAATTCGATCGGGATTGTGAATACCCGGATTGCAAGGGATTCGTGAGAAGTGCCTTCGTTTTTGTTCGAGCCCGGAACAGACTTGTATGGATTGTATGTCTGACATTACAAATTGAGATATAAAGCAGATTTCTTTCAAATATATTTCTGTTGGTGGCGGAGAATTTATTCTTTTAGCTTAACACCCTTCTCTGAGACGTACGAGCTCAAAGGTTATGTAGTTGAAGGTTATCAGCGATATATTCCCAATTTGGTAATGTGACATGCTGAGTGTTGCTGTGAAATGATCATTGTGTTGATTATTTGTGATAGGATCGTTTATTTGATCGTCTGTCTTGGTGATCATTTCTATGATCATTTGTTGACCCAAAGCATGGCTTTTGTATAAAGTATGTTTTTGTGGACGTGACTTCGTTGTGCCTCACACCCCGGAATGGTCAAAACAGGAAAGATGCAGCAAGGTTATGAGGGGTAGCGCACTTTAGGATGTGTGCATTTCCTTCTGGAAAAGGGTGGTGTCATGGTATGGAGCCCAGATGCTTACTCATGTTGAAAACACTTTATGATTGTGTGAATTGATTACGAGCGCTCGGTTGAAAAGGTCCCAAAGGACCGGGGGATGGCATATTCGGTCAGTTGTTACTCAGTTAGGGGTAACCCGGCCTTGTGTTGGTAGAGATCCGGTTTGGTTCTCGGGGATGTCCATCCAGAGGCATTCTCATGTGGCAATGGGAAGTTCCTTGGCCTGATCATTCGTTGGAAATCCAAAGAAACAATACGAGACTTGTACGGTTTTAGTTGTAGAACCTGCCATCTAATATGGTAGCTATAGTAAGCATACTATAATGGTACCTATGCTGGCTAAGATTTATATTCTACTTTCGAAATGAATTTTTCTACACTATGCACTAGTAATAATATCAAATGTTCTTTTAAATGCGTATCAAGCATCTTTGACTATCATAAGGAGAAATCTCCTCCGATTCTGCGTTTGCATTGTGTGTGTGTGCGGGAGGCCTTACGGTAGTCTCATTTTTAAAAGCCTTGCGAATTGAAAAAAAAATATTCCTCTATTTTGATTATTAAAGATAAATAAACTGTTTTGAGTTCTCACACCAGTCACATGACTGACTCGGAGTTTATTGTTTTCCTTCCTAAACTCTGGGTGCCCACCAATTTCTACACGGGCGGTCAAGAGTTAAGGTTTATCAGGATATTTTGGATATTCAGGAGTTGCTGGAGGCAAGCTGGATGGCATGGCGTAATTACTAGTATATAGTATTTCTTTTTCCGCTGCACTGTTTGTTGTTGTACACTCTGATGTAATGATGATATGATGTGACGTAATGTAATAACTGATATAGTTCTTTGTTTAAAGATTATTCATTTATTATTATATGTTGTTCCGCTACGAATTGTGAGATTCTGATATTGTTGTGTTGTGTTCTGTTCCGTTCTATTTTCTATTTTCTTTCCTCTCTATTTTCTATCTTTTTTCTCTCTTCTTCTGTCTTTTTATTTTTCTTAAAACCCTAAGTGTTCGGTTTTCCGTCGTTCAATTGCTCGGCAGTCGATAAAGTGAGTATCGAGGTTGAATTTTCGAAAGACGAAGAATCGGGTCTTCACAAATACATATAGATAACTTACCAAATATAAAGTTAAAACATTAATAAGAATATGTAATAGGATATTATACAAGTAAACTTTAGTAAATGAAAGTGTTTAATGGAGTTTTTCTGTAAATAAGAATTCTAATGTTATAAATTGTTCTTAACTAAAGTTAATAGTTGAGATGTTACTAATCAAATGTAATAGAAAAGTGAATAATGTAAGAAAATGATTATAAACTTAAGTTAACATTTTAAGTTATTTATAATCAGATTGAATAAAAAAAGATAAATACTGTAAGTGAATAATTATAAACTAAGTTAATGTTGAAGTCATTTATAATTGAGTAACATATTAACTGAATGATTATAACTTCAAGAATGTTGAAATGATTAGAAATGGATTTAACATTCAATAACACTCTATATGGAAGAATGAATGTGAAAAAAGAAATAATCCGTTAGTGGTGAATTAAATTGTAAAGAGATTTACATAATAAATAATCTGATAATTGAAATGGAAATAACTTATGTAAGCAATGAATATAAAGTAATGAAAAGGAAATGGTATTATATAAATGAATGGAAAATGAATTTTGTAAGTCATAAATTTCAAGTAACTAAACAAGAATCGTGTGAACAAATGAAGAAGAACAGTAAATGATGGGGAAATGAAAATCAAACTAAATAGTAAATGTGAAGTAAACTGAAATATATTTCAATAATGAATTCATGTATGATCCAAATAATTGAAATGGATATAACTTATGTAAGTGAAGAATGCAAATTAATGAAATAAGCCTTATATGAATAAATGAGAATTAAAATTTCTAAAGTATTGAACATCAATAAAAAAAATAAAAATAAAAAATGAAAAAAAATGATGTGAAAAAGATAAATAGAGTAAACTTAAAAATGTGTTGACTTCTTTGTTTGTTTGGCTTATGGATTTGTTGGGAAAGGATACTTCTATTTTTTATAGAGATGTATAAATAATCTATAAAGTTTTATCTACGACTATTGAGTGTATGATTTACTTCGTAGTTTATTTATCATTTCATATGATTAGAGGTTTCTAAACCTGAACAAACCAATTGTTGCTTGCTATGTATGTAAAAGTTGATAATTTTGATTGTATGTGATGATTGTATGATTTGTTTGTAATTGTTGTTGTGTTGTAATGATTTCGTTTTGACTAATGGGAACTACTTAAAATTTTCTCTTTTATATAATTATTAACTTCCTTAGATTATATAAGTGAAATGCAGGATTATGGAAGCAATAGCTACTGCTTTTGGTTTCATAAATAAGCGTTGTTTGCTCGACAAATAGGTACGTTCTAGGATTCCAGTTTTATAGCGATATTATGTTATTTTCTCGTGGTTTGGGATATTTTATATTGAAATATATGATATATATTGTTGTTATTGATATTATTATTTCTCTCGGACCTATCCGTACAAAGGAGACTCTGCTGAAATTTTCTGTGAATTTTGAACTTAGAAAATTTTGTGAAATGTTTCCAAACTTTTATTAACTTGAATATGAAAGTATTTAATTGTTTTAAATTGATACATTTTATTTAAATCATTCAATTTTGTAAATTTATTTTTTTATAAATTGAATACTTTGAATGGGATATATTAGTTTCTTTTCCCTTCTTTTTCCTTTTCATGGACGAAAAGTTTTGAGTTGGGGAGAGTGTTACGACTCATAATTTTTCATAATTAAAAATAGTTAATTTAATAAGGTTTTATGATTTAATGTTAAAAGAAACAAATAATAATAAGAATATAAATGGAATGAAATGTAATAGTGTTAATTTAAGGTAATTAATCGTTGCTTTGAATGTAATTCTAATTGATTTAAAATGATTAAAAAGTTATAATTGGTGATAGATTGTAAATTTATTGTAATAATGTGTATATTAATTGATAATTGGATTAAAAAGAGTAATTGATAATTTAAAGGTCGTATTAATTAATGAAATAATGTGTAATAAATTGTAGTTGGATATAATTAGTATTGTGTAAGTTGTTATAACATTTGGTTATAAATAATAAACATACAAATGTGATTAAATGTAGAAAATGTGACAATTGTTATTCGTTACCAATTTAATCAATTAATTATAATTAAATGATACGTAAAATGAGCCAAGGTGGTAATTGTAAAGTGTAATGCAATATAATGTATAGTAGTGTAAATTATATTCATTTGGCAATAATTGATTTAATAAAAGAGTGAAACCAGGATAAATTAATTTATTTGCATTTTAAATTATCATTAATGTGAAAATCGACAAAAATTCAATATAATTGGAAAATTTCAATTAATAAATAAAAGATGGTAATTGTGGAATAATAACATAATAAGATATAACCCAATGTTAAAATATGCATATAATAATGCTGCTAATGCATGATGAGATAAAAATGGGACTGAAATCAAGTATAATCAGTTTATTGGAATTAAATTATAATTAATTCGATTTAACTACAGTTGAAATTGAACACTGTAATTAGTCTAATAATTTAATGCTGAATTGATATATAAATTTGTATTAAATAATTATAAATGTCTAAGTGATCCAAATTGATAAAATTTGTTATTTATCAACTTTGAATGGAAAAAGTGATTTAATTAATTTAATATTAATTTATTTAAATAACGTGAAAATAGCCATTTTGGCAACTATCTCGGATTTCGACCAAACTACTTTCATCGGATCCATGACGAATTATTGTAGGATTTCAAGTTTTGTAGTGATCGGACTTGTCGTTTGATCGTACGGACTCGAAACGTGTAGAAATCAATTTATTTAAATTTAATTGAAATCAATTTGAAATAAGCTGATTTTAAGCTAACTTCTTCATATGTTGGAATTCGAACTTGAAACCTGTTCCATTGAGTTTAAAAATACTGAAAACATATATTTTTGTATATGGGATGACCCATTTTCGTTCTAGAGACAGAATGGGCTATTCAGGTCGTCGTTCGTCAATTCAAATCTATTCGGATATTCATTCTTTCTTATCGGGCCTTGGGTATATAAATAGTTTTCTCTCAAAACCCTAGCAGTCATTTTCTTATTTGGTATGCACCATTCTATCTGCTTCTCTCTTGTCAATGGCATAAACCCAATTTACATTCAAACCTAAAATTCAATCTCCAATTCAATTTCAAAAAAAATCAAACTCCTCAAACAATATCATATTATATATCGATTCGAAGCTCTCGACGAATGCAATTCAAATATGCGGTTCACTTTTGCAATCGGGTTCTGGTTTGTTCAGTATTAGCCAAATCATCCTCGACCGTTCAATGTGTTGTGATCAACTTCAACCGATCGTCGATTGGAGGGTACTGGGTTGCGTATATCGTCGCACACAAATCATCCATGTGGTTGGTCTAGCTAATTGACGGTTGGATTTCCTAGAAAAATTTGCCTAGGGTTTTGGTACTAGGTGGCGGCTAAGCTCTTCACATGGTCGATGTGACACGCGGGTGGTCGCTGATGTTCTAGGGAGGTCGAAGCTTCAAAAGAGTCATCTGGAAGTGGTGCCAGACGCGGCGTTGATATGGGTAGTGCGATCGTGACTGGCGATTGATGCTCATATCGCGTGCGTGACTATGTAAAGCTTAGGGCTTTGAATGATGGTGACGTGGAGGTAAGAGTGTTTTCTTCTTCTTATTTTATTTATTTTAAATCGCATATTTCTAACGTTAATAACTTTTACGTACGAGGACGGATTTACGCACGGTTTGTTCCGCTGCGATCGTATCGAAATTTTGGACATTTTGACACTGGTTTAGAAGAATTCCGAGACTGTTCAAATTTGGGCCTTAATTTGGATTTCAAATCGATTTGAAATCGAAGGTGAGTATTTTAACCCACTAACAATTGCTAAACTATCTTATGTTAGTTAAATGAAATATATAATGTGATTAGAAATTAGTTGATCGATGCTTGGTATGTTTAAATTGTCATTTTAGTTAAATTTGACTTTTATTGCATTTAATCATCGTTTAGTTTAATACTGAATTTAAATTGCTAATTTAATACATGTTATCGGTGATAAGTTATCTATTGATGTTTACCGATCGATTTGGATGATGATTGTAATGGTTGTTTGATTTGTTGATATTGGATGACTGGATGGTATATTTATATTGTTATAACACAGCAAGTTCCCTATGGGTTGAAATAATATATACCCGAACGGTCTATAGATTAGGAAAAAATCATTATGGGTTAAAATGATAGATTTGAGCGATTTTATGGATTTTTACTTTATTCGGGATTGCGGTTTGAAATGATATATAACCATATAATTTTAAATCGCGAATTGAAATGATAAATATCAATATCACTTGACCGTAGGGTAGGCAGTTATGTATGGATGTTGGATTGGTTAATTAAATGATTTTGGAATCTTTAAATTTCGAATTCAGTTAACTGATATTTTGAAATAAAAATTGATTTATATAAACCGAATTATTTTCGAAAGTCCAAGCGTAAATGTTGAAAGTGGAATTGATTTAATGAATTGTTCAAAGGATTTACATTTGAATTTCAAAGTTGAGGTGTCAAATATAAATGAATTTATTGGAATTGAGTTACTGAAAATGTTTGGATATAACTTGAAAATCTATTTTAAACTAATTTAAACTATTTTTATTAATATAAACTATTTTAATCAATTTAAACTATTTCAATTTATTTTAATCGATTATAACCTATTTAATCCAATTTAATCAATTTCACCTATTTAAACTAATTGAATTTATTTAGTCTATTCAAAATCTACTTAATATAATTTAAATCGATTTAATCTATATTTAATCCATTTAAATCATTTTAAACCTATTTAATCTATTTTAAATCTATTAAAATCATTTTAAATCTAATTAAATCTAATTTAAATCTATTTTAACTATTTAATCTATTTCAAAACTATTTAAATCATTTTAACTATTTTAGAGTATTTTAACTATTTTAAAACAATTTTTGAACTATTAAAACTATTTATGACTATCTAAACTATTTTCTAAAATTTCTGAGTGTGCAAAGTTGAAGTATTTATATTTAAATCCTCGATGAGGATACAACCTAAGTGGGGATTTGAAATTTGTACTTTTTGTGAAATAACATATTTTAGTAAACATGATGATTTTGAAATAAGTTTGATTTCGAAAGTGATATGTTTGAATTGAATATGATATTTGATATCAATTGTAAAACAGTTTTGGAAATGTTAAAGAACCATCCCGTGTGAAATAAGCGTTTGGTTGTTAAGGAGACCGCGATCGGATATTGTCATACTTTCTGCCAAATACCGAAAACCACTTTAACAACTGTGTACGTGATGGAGACTCCAGAAATGAAGTAAGATGGTTTGGCAAACGATTTTGTATGAGGTATTTACCTGATCCTGACTCCCGTGAGTTAGCCTAGATGTGACTAAAATAGTAGCTAAACTGGGAAGAGTGAGGTCATTCCTCCTATCGGGCACATTTCTTCGATGCTATGTTTTGACTTTGTGATTGATTTGGTGGTCATCCTTCGATTCGATTATCGGAGTGTGTCCGAGGTGGGCAGTAGTAGCTTGTAACGACCCAATATTTTCAACCATTCGCATCCGCACATTGTCGGACTTGAATTGTTCAAAATACTGCGTTGTAGAATAAATTTGGCAAAACTCAGAATATACAATAAATAGATCACAGAATCACATACACAGATATCAGAATCTCGCAGCGGAAATTAAAAATTTAGTGGTTCATGAAGCCACTGATATAACTTCAACAAAACAGAACTTACATTGTCTATAATCCTCAATACAAATTTTAAGACATAAATAGGGATAGAGTCTTCAAAGTCTTGAATTCCAGAAAAGATAAAGGCTGAAACAACTTCCAGCAGCGCGAATGATCTACTGAGTGTCCTAGCTACGGAGAAGAAATTGAAGCTGCAACTCAGGCTGACCCGAGCGAAAAATAAAACATAACACTCGAGTCAGGACATACATACTTATATAATGTAAGCTAATTCAAGTGTACTGTAATATAGAGCAAGTAACTTAAAGGATGCTTGGGACCGCCCATCCTCTAAGGATCCGTCAAACTATTTACTATGTAGTATATTGCGCTATTATAATAGTGTCTATTTATAAAATAAACATACTTTTAAATAGCATTAAGGCTTTACATTTTCCACCTTAACACGTAATAGTCCCAGTAGTCCATCCAATATCATAGCTCCTCCTGATCGGGAAGCAACTAGAGGATACCACACGGGCTACGGGAGAAATCTAAACTCGTACAAGGCTCGGTATGGTAGATGACACGGCACAACTAGGCAATGCCAGGGTAGATATACCAATTGCTATCCAGGCTGGTGGAAACGCGTAGCCGCAGTTACCGCCCACCTCGGACTAACTCCCCAAAATCAAAATATAGAGGTGGCCACCGAATCAATCCAAAATCATAGTATAATATCGAAGAGGAGCGTCCGATCAGAGGAATGACCTCATTGGCCTGGAATTGCTCCTGTTTTAGCCACCTTATGCCAACTCACGGGAGTCGGGTCCACGTATTTACCTTACAGGAAACGCCACCACCGACCTACTTCATTCTGGAATCTCCACCGCGTACACGGTTGGTCAAAGTGGTTTTCGGTATCGACAGAGAGTATGTCCATATCCGATCCCGGTCTCTTTGCCAACCCATCGTTATTATAACCCGTGGTCATTTAAAACAATTTATACTTTAAAACCAGTATAAACATTTCCATTTCAAAACTATAAATACGATATCATTTAAAACCCAAAACAACATGATATCGTTATATTCAAATATAATTCTTTTCCAAAACCATACTGCTTAAAATTTATAATATCTGGAAACCAAATATTTGAATTATACCTTTAAACCATAATATATTGGAAATTTTTCTTTTAAAAAAAACATAACTCCCAAAACACAAATGGTTTGGATATAAATGGTTTAACTTTATGGTTACTTTGTAAAGAAGATAATTTACATAGCTTTACAAATATATTTCTTTATTTTAAACCATAATTTAAATATCACTTCATGTTCCCAAGACCATTTCAATTCCTATATATATATCCAATTGGAGTATTAATATTCAAAACTAAGGTTGGATATTTTTTTCTTTCAACAAATTAGTGTTTATTATTTCGTCTTGAATATTCCCATAAATTCCATAGATAAAGCTCCAAAATTATGCCATTAAATAATTTCAAAATTTACTTAACACTAGAATGTTCATCTTAAATTTATTAAGAAAAATCCAGTTATAAATCTCATATCTTAAAGGTCTCCAAAACTTAAACATAAATATAATTTATCAAATTCCTTAAATTTCAAAACAATCAAATTCCAGATTCTATAGCACTTAGGAAATGCTACCTAAAGTTACGGGTAAAACTAGTCCAATTTCAAAAGACAGCATTTAAATGCTTTAGTAGATTGTTTAACTTAATAAATATTTCCAAATATAACTTATATATATATTTCTTAACTGAAATCTTATCCTTTCAAAAATCCAGAATTTCCAAAATAAGTTATATTCCAAAATTTTATTCAAATATTTATTTATTTATTTATTAACATTTATAACTCATTCAAAATCAATATAAAATCCTTTAAAGATATTAAATCAAATATTTAACTTCCAAAATAATTTTAAATATTTCAGAAAATATTATAAGGACCACGGGCCTGTATATAGTTTTCTAGCCTAGGTCAAGTGATACGGATTTATATCATTTCAATCCGTAATTTACAAACCCCGGGTTCTATCATTTCAAACCCGCAATCCCAAGTTAACAGTTAAACAGTTAACATAATAATAGCACAGTAATCATCATTTAGGCCTATCATTTCAGCCCACAACAATCTAAATTTAACAGGGAACTTGCAGTGGTGATTTAAGCAGTAAATAAACAATAATATAATATAACTGCAGAAATAATACAACAGATAATAACTGATGAGGTGTCAATTTAAATGGGATTCATCATTCTACGTTATACTACAGACAGATAATATTTAAATAAAATTTTTACACATACACTTGCGATAATTCACAAAATATATGTACATATGTCTGGTGAGGAATACTCACCTTAAACGCTGCAGTGGATCTAAATCAAACACGGTATCTACTTCGGAAAAAAAACGGAAAGCACGATCAAACTTCGGAGGATGCAAAGCCTTGACTTAAATCTATAAGATCCAAATACCAAGTATGCGAATTTAAAAATTACGGTCAAAGCAAAATTTCAGAACAACAGGAACGAATAGAATAAAAGAAATTTAGTTCAACTTGCTCGACTACTACAACCCGCTAACCGTCTCAACATATCCTAGGCCCATACTTCAACCGTACGCATGCATAAAATAAATTGAATAAATTGCAAAATAAATTGCAAATTTAATACAATTGATTGAATAAAAAGATGTTATGCACCCAAACAAAACAAATACATGTTTAGACATTATTAAATTATTTCTCACATTTTTAATCATATTTATCATGATCAATTATTTTCATTCTCATATATATTTATTTAAATAAAATGACAATATTGGCAACAAACACAATACTGTTCAAATTATTCGATTTAATCAAATGTAGCCACTAACTACATTCGAATTCATTAAATAATACTTTATTTCACATACATGTTCATCATGTTTAGGCAAATTATTTCTTCTTTTACTTTTATTATTAAACATTAAAAGGTGATTATTGGTATACATCACCAATATCCTTTTATTAACCATAATAAATACAATCCATTGATATTTATCCACCCAAATTCTCAAATAAGTAGTTAAATTTATTTTTAACCATCTTAAATTTATTTCAACCATTAAAAATTGAAATAAATGTCATTTTATTATATTCACCCAAGATTTATTCATACAATATTGTTTATTTGAATTAACCAACATTTCATATCATTTTCTCCTTATCAATTTATCTTCTCCATTATTAAATTGTAATTCTTTTTTTTTTTTCTTTCTATGCCTTCCTCTTCAAACTGCACTTATCCAAACCCACACTACCACTAACTACATCATAACTACACTAATTCCATAGTCTAGCTTCCTACAATCAATTTATATCATTTCTTCCAGCCTACTACTAACAAAGTTCTATATGTATTTATAAATGGCACGGCATGATGGGGAAGTAGCCGAGCAAGGAAATCAGAGAACACAAGAAGGAGGAAGGAAAATTGGAAGAAGCAAAGAAATAAACAATGCAAATTATTTACCTGATAGAAGCTTGTACCAGAGAGGGACAAACAAGGAGATATGAAAACTTATGTGAATGAGGCAAAGTATTTATAGATAAACTTGCGAAATAAAAAGGGGAGATAAATAGGCAGGTTTGAATACGTAAGAAATAAATGCAAGCGTTGATTTTTGAGTGCATGCGTTTAGGCAAGAGATTTATTTCCAGTTCTTCTTGTTTGAACGCTACACGAAAATTGTGATAAATGCATGCGTTGATTTCTCTTTCCAGTTTTATGTTTGAACGATATCACTCTTTTGGATTTTTTTATTTTTAGATAGCTTGCGTGATTTATACCAGTTATAATCTAAATTTAAAGCATGCGTTACTGCAAATTTGAACAGATTTGATTGAGGAAGCAAAACTTGAGCTCTTGCGTGATTTATGGTAAGCAATGAAAAAGCTTTTAACTGAAAAGGCAAAAGTAATAAATGCTTACATAAATATTTACTTGATCAATGGTTCGAAAAATTTATTTATTGCAAAACAAACGCAGTGGAAACAGAGAGATATAATGGGTATGCGAAAATTTGCAAAGATAGGCAAGATTAAATTTTGAATGCATTTAATTTAGGTGAGAGGAAAAATGGCAATTGGAAGAGTTGATATTTTTGTGGATAAGGCTGCGTGAATAAATGAATATAGTGACATGCTCAAGAAACAAATGGTAAGAGGCAAATGTCAAAATGTTAAAAGAATAAAATTTTGTGTCACGCGCAAAGGAAGGCAAATTTGATTTCCAATTTGATTGAATTAAATGAAACGGCAAGAATTGGCAAAGATTTTGGAATCAAAATTTGAAACCCAATAGAAAGCTGTGGAAAAAGGTAACGTTTGCTATAAAACTACTGACTGATATTTTTAATCCATATAGATATTTAAATATGATTTTTAAACTACGCCAAACTGACGTAATACAAAACACCCAACTTTTATAAAAAAATAACGTTTTTAATTTATACGTTTATTACGTTACTTATACCATAAATTTATGCGCCCTTTAAACGCGAATTTTAACAGTTCATTAACCTACTAAATTCTTCAACATTATTACTTAACAAAATTAAATTGGTTTTCATATATACATGTATACCATATTCACTTTAATATTGCGAATTTAATTATCTTTTAACAAAGTTAAAACTTCAAAACTTTTAATTTTTAAATTAGTTAATTCCCTCTAATTGATTTCCATATTCTTCTAATCAATTAATTCCCCTTTAATTGCCTTTAATTGATTTCAATTGATTACCTTATCCCTTTTAATTACCCTCCTTAATTGATTTCAATTAATTACCATATTACCAATTAATTATCCTCCTTTAATTACATACTCAAATTTGGTTACTAACTTAATTAGTTAATTAACCCTTTTTGTTAATTATCAATCCTGCGACGTCTCACATTAATCCGTCCGCTTTGTAGGCACTGGTAGCCGGACTGGTTACACGGACAGATTTCTCCTACAAAATGGGGATTAACCTCGTGTCCTCATGCCATTAACCAAAAGAATTAACTTATTTATCTTTCATCAATTTTATTAATTTGCATTAATTATTCAATAAATTAATTCTGGTCAACTACTGAAATTTTACAATTAATTTCTCTATTAATTGTCATAAATTTCTTTTTGAAATATCTATTAATTGTCATTAACTCCATTTTAAAATATCTGTATGTGCCTTTATTCAAGTTTTGAATTTCTAACTAGGAATAAGGTAGATTTATCAAATAAATTGATTGTAAGTTTCATTGTTTTAAATTGCTTAACAATGTTCACTGCTAACATAATTAATATGTCAAAATTGAGAATATTCCACCAACATGATTTGCATGTCATAACCTACCAAATTAACATAATTAATTAACTACTTTAATATGTTACAAATTTTCTCCTTTTCATTATTTTTAGGGAATGGGTATAACAACAGATATTATGATAATATCCAAAACATTTAGTTACCACACACTTCATTATACATTATAAAAATTTCCTTTTTTTTCCTTCTTCTTAAATTTAGTTACAAAAATCATATTAAATTAACGAGTTAATTCTCTAAATTAAATATTTAAACAATATTGGTAAACACAATTTATATAAATTATATTCCTAAAAACAAAAAAATTAAAAGAAATAAATAGCTAAAAACTAGGGCTGTTACACTCTCCCCCACTTAAGAACTTTTCGTCCTCGAAAAGGAACAAAAGAAAAGAAACAAAGGAAGATAAGCTAGATAAACAAGAACTTTAAACGAATAGTTCCGGATTTGAAGCACGAAGAAGATCTTCTAGAATCGGTTTTACTCTTTTCAGTTCGACCGTCGGTCTATGGGTGGTAAGCGGTGCTCAGGCCCCGATGAGTAACAAAGATTTTTAAAGATTATAGAAAAGATTTCTAAATAGACTGGTATAAGCAATAGCCTCCTCATTCTGTAGCAGATAGGGAAACCAAGGACACTTAAAGATAGTTTGAAAACAAATAAGATAATAAATTTGCAATCATAATGCTTTGAAATCATTAAATTTATAAATATTATCATTTGGAAATCATGCTACTAAAATCATAATACCTTTAAAATAATCTTCATTTATACCTTTTAAATTCAATGCCAAACAATATTCATTTCAAGGTTGAAATATTCCTAAGTTCATTTATAAAAAAAAAGTTCCAAAACATTTTATTTTTAGAAACAGCAGCACTCATAATATGCTATAGTAGATATAATAGTATTCCTAATCAGTTTATTATGTACTTAACTCTGAATTTTAACAAATAACCTAACACTTTATTAAAAATACTTATCTTATAAATAAGATATTCCTTCAATAAGTTACCCTTGAATTTCCATTTGAAAACCAATTCTCAATTATCAAAATTTAGTGATATTAGAATACGTCTTAACTATTTATTTAGACATCAATTAAACTATGATTTGAAGATATATAATCCTTACTCCAAAAATATCCCTTTCAAATATATTTTCCTTATTCAAAGATACCTTGTTTATTACACAAACATATTCATTTCAGGAAATAACCTTTTATTAAAATCTCTTGGTTAGATTTACGGATCCATATTAAATTAATTTGATTATTAAGACATTTGAATAAAGTTCCTTAAATTCCTTTTCCTTATTTATCCCCATTAATCTTTTATAACTAAAATTTAAGTGTATAATATTTATTATAACCACTCATAAAATCCTTTTATATTGTATATTATCCAATTACATGTTAACTTTTGAAAATCAAGGTAAGTTATATTAAATGAAATTGGGTGTTATACAAATAAAACTTTCAATTTAATTATCTCCAATTGGAACCTTTTTATTCAAATTTTTGTTATTATATTTATTTTCCTTCCTCAAGATAACTTTAAGAATTAAATTCCTGATTCCCTTCAAACCATTTAGAGATAACTAAATATATATACCTAATATGTCAAATCAAATTTAAATTATATATCTATATATATTAAGTCATACTTTAGAAATTCAAATCAATTAAAATCTCAAGGAAACACTGTAGCCAGACTACAGAATGGTCTTTTCACTTCGAAACTCGAAAATGAATGTCGATGATGCTGCAGTCATCACCGAAATTATTTTCCAGTGACAAAGAGAAAAGCACTAATTTTAAAATTTCTTTGGAAACAAATTTCTATACAAAAATACTTATTACATCCTTTTAAAATTTAAACACAAGGTTTGAAATCATCAGAAATTTAATTCTCAAGTTTTAGTTTTAAATTCATTTCTGTTTCCAAATTAATTTATAACCATTGTTTTATATTCACTTATTTATTAGACAAACACATGGCTTACAACACCATAAATAAAATCAAAACTATTATCTCTTGACAACTAGTTAAATTAATTATAAAATTTTGAAAATTATACTCATATATATAATATTAGATTTTAATTTCAAATATAGGAATAAACTTCTCAAACCAGGATAGAGACTCAAATTTGATGAACTCAAATCAAATAGAATTCAAGATAAATTGAAATCAGAAGATCAGAATAAGGAAACTGGGTAAGTCTATATAAGTCGCGGACAACCTTGACCTAGTCATCCGTGACTTAAAGAGCCATATCGATGTGGTTGGGGTAAATCTACATTTGATCCGAAGAGATAGAATTTGGAATAACCAAAGATACTAGCATATAAACCGAGGATAAATATAAATCTCCGGTGAATCAATGCTAATGGTAAAGGAGTTTCACCCCTTTATTAGAATAATGGCGAGACCGCCAATTTACAATAAAGATCATCCGAAGTGGAGTTATGAGATACTCCAGAATCTAAAGCAGATGAAAAAGTGAGGGATACGAATGAGCTTTGGAACCGTAGGGAATGTTCCAAAATTCGAAAAGAGAGTGGTTCAATCTCGAATGAACGTGATTCTGTAAATCAAATTTACCATACATTCTAAGTTTTGCCTAGAACCAAAGCTCTGATACCAAATGTAACGACCCAATATTTTCAACCATTCGCATCCGCACATTGTCGGACTTGAATTGTTCAAAATACTGCGTTGTAGAATAAATTTGGCAAAACTCAGAATATACAATAAATAGATCACAGAATCACATACACAGATATCAGAATCTCGCAGCGGAAATTAAAAATTTAGTGGTTCATGAAGCCACTGATATAACTTCAACAAAACAGAACTTACATTGTCTATAATCCTCAATACAAATTTTAAGACATAAATAGAGATAGAGTCTTCAAAGTCTTGAATTCCAGAAAATATAAAGGCTGAAACAACTTCCAGCAGCGCGAATGATCTACTGAGTGTCCTAGCTACGGAGAAGAAATTGAAGCTGCAACTCAGGCTGACCCGAGCGAAAAATAAAACATAACACTCGAGTCAGGACATACATACTTATATAATGTAAGCTAATTCAAGTGTACTGTAATATAGAGCAAGTAACTTAAAGGATGCTTGGGACCGCCCATCCTCTAAGGATCCGTCAAACTATTTACTATGTAGTATATTGCGCTATTATAATAGTGTCTATTTATAAAATAAACATACTTTTAAATAGCATTAAGGCTTTACATTTTCCACCTTAACACGTAATAGTCCCAGTAGTCCATCCAATATCATAGCTCCTCCTGATCGGGAAGCAACTAGAGGATACCACACGGGCTACGGGAGAAATCTAAACTCGTACAAGGCTCGGTATGGTAGATGACACGGCACAACTAGGCAATGCCAGGGTAGATATACCAATTGCTATCCAGGCTGGTGGAAACGCGTAGCCGCAGTTACCGCCCACCTCGGACTAACTCCCCAAAATCAAAATATAGAGGTGGCCACCGAATCAATCCAAAATCATAGTATAATATCGAAGAGGAGCGTCCGATCAGAGGAATGACCTCATTGGCCTGGAATTGCTCCTGTTTTAGCCACCTTATGCCAACTCACGGGAGTCGGGTCCACGTATTTACCTTACAGGAAACGCCACCACCGACCTACTTCATTCTGGAATCTCCACCGCGTACACGGTTGGTCAAAGTGGTTTTCGGTATCGACAGAGAGTATGTCCATATCCGATCCCGGTCTCTTTGCCAACCCATCGTTATTATAACCCGTGGTCATTTAAAACAATTTATACTTTAAAACCAGTATAAACATTTCCATTTCAAAACTATAAATACGATATCATTTAAAACCCAAAACAACATGATATCGTTATATTCAAATATAATTCTTTTCCAAAACCATACTGCTTAAAATTTATAATATCTGGAAACCAAATATTTGAATTATACCTTTAAACCATAATATATTGGAAATTTTTCTTTTAAAAAAAACATAACTCCCAAAACACAAATGGTTTGGATATAAATGGTTTAACTTTATGGTTACTTTGTAAAGAAGATAATTTACATAGCTTTACAAATATATTTCTTTATTTTAAACCATAATTTAAATATCACTTCATGTTCCCAAGACCATTTCAATTCCTATATATATATCCAATTGGAGTATTAATATTCAAAACTAAGGTTGGATATTTTTTTCTTTCAACAAATTAGTGTTTATTATTTCGTCTTGAATATTCCCATAAATTCCATAGATAAAACTCCAAAATTATGCCATTAAATAATTTCAAAATTTACTTAACACTAAAATGTTCATCTTAAATTTATTAAGAAAAATCCAGTTATAAATCTCATATCTTAAAGGTCTCCAAAACTTAAACATAAATATAATTTATCAAATTCCTTAAATTTCAAAACAATCAAATTCCAGATTCTATAGCACTTAGGAAATGCTACCTAAAGTTACGGGTAAAACTAGTCCAATTTCAAAAGACAGCATTTAAATGCTTTAGTAGATTGTTTAACTTAATAAATATTTCCAAATATAACTTATATATATATTTCTTAACTGAAATCTTATCCTTTCAAAAATCCAGAATTTCCAAAATAAGTTATATTCCAAAATTTTATTCAAATATTTATTTATTTATTTATTAACATTTATAACTCATTCAAAATCAATATAAAATCCTTTAAAGATATTAAATCAAATATTTAACTTCCAAAATAATTTTAAATATTTCAGAAAATATTATAAGGACCACGGGCCTGTATATAGTTTTCTAGCCTAGGTCAAGTGATACGGATTTATATCATTTCAATCCGTAATTTACAAACCCCGGGTTCTATCATTTCAAACCCGCAATCCCAAGTTAACAGTTAAACAGTTAACATAATAATAGCACAGTAATCATCATTTAGGCCTATCATTTCAGCCCACAACAATCTAAATTTAACAGGGAACTTGCAGTGGTGATTTAAGCAGTAAATAAACAATAATATAATATAACTGCAGAAATAATACAACAGATAATAACTGATGAGGTGTCAATTTAAATGGGATTCATCATTCTACGTTATACTACAGACAGATAATATTTAAATAAAATTTTTACACATACACTTGCGATAATTCACAAAATATATGTACATATGTCTGGTGAGGAATACTCACCTTAAACGCTGCAGTGGATCTAAATCAAACACGGTATCTACTTCGGAAAAAAAAACGGAAAGCACGATCAAACTTCGGCGGATGCAAAGCCTTGACTTAAATCTATAAGATCCAAATACCAAGTATGCGAATTTAAAAATTACGGTCAAAGCAAAATTTCAGAACAACAGGAACGAATAGAATAAAAGAAATTTAGTTCAACTTGCTCGACTACTACAACCCGCTAACCGTCTCAACATATCCTAGGCCCATACTTCAACCGTACGCATGCATAAAATAAATTGAATAAATTGCAAAATAAATTGCAAATTTAATACAATTGATTGAATAAAAAGATGTTATGCACCCAAACAAAACAAATACATGTTTAGACATTATTAAATTATTTCTCACATTTTTAATCATATTTATCATGATCAATTATTTTCATTCTCATATATATTTATTTAAATAAAATGACAATATTGGCAACAAACACAATACTGTTCAAATTATTCGATTTAATCAAATGTAGCCACTAACTACATTCGAATTCATTAAATAATACTTTATTTCACATACATGTTCATCATGTTTAGGCAAATTATTTCTTCTTTTACTTTTATTATTAAACATTAAAAGGTGATTATTGGTATACATCACCAATATCCTTTTATTAACCATAATAAATACAATCCATTGATATTTATCCACCCAAATTCTCAAATAAGTAGTTAAATTTATTTTTAACCATCTTAAATTTATTTCAACCATTAAAAATTGAAATAAATGTCATTTTATTATATTCACCCAAGATTTATTCATACAATATTGTTTATTTGAATTAACCAACATTTCATATCATTTTCTCCTTATCAATTTATCTTCTCCATTATTAAATTGTAATTCTTTTTTTTTTTCTTTCTATGCCTTCCTCTTCAAACTGCACTTATCCAAACCCACACTACCACTAACTACATCATAACTACACTAATTCCATAGTCTAGCTTCCTACAATCAATTTATATCATTTCTTCCAGCCTACTACTAACAAAGTTCTATATGTATTTATAAATGGCACGGCATGATGGGGAAGTAGCCGAGCAAGGAAATCAGAGAACACAAGAAGGAGGAAGGAAAATTGGAAGAAGCAAAGAAATAAACAATGCAAATTATTTACCTGATAGAAGCTTGTACCAGAGAGGGACAAACAAGGAGATATGAAAACTTATGTGAATGAGGCAAAGTATTTATAGATAAACTTGCGAAATAAAAAGGGGAGATAAATAGGCAGGTTTGAATACGTAAGAAATAAATGCAAGCGTTGATTTTTGAGTGCATGCGTTTAGGCAAGAGATTTATTTCCAGTTCTTCTTGTTTGAACGCTACACGAAAATTGTGATAAATGCATGCGTTGATTTCTCTTTCCAGTTTTATGTTTGAACGATATCACTCTTTTGGATTTTTTTTTTTTTTAGATAGCTTGCGTGATTTATACCAGTTATAATCTAAATTTAAAGCATGCGTTACTGCAAATTTGAACAGATTTGATTGAGGAAGCAAAACTTGAGCTCTTGCGTGATTTATGGTAAGCAATGAAAAAGCTTTTAACTGAAAAGGCAAAAGTAATAAATGCTTACATAAATATTTACTTGATCAATGGTTCGAAAAATTTATTTATTGCAAAACAAATGCAGTGGAAACAGAGAGATATAATGGGTATGCGAAAATTTGCAAAGATAGGCAAGATTAAATTTTGAATGCATTTAATTTAGGTGAGAGGAAAAATGGCAATTGGAAGAGTTGATATTTTTGTGGATAAGGCTGCGTGAATAAATGAATACAGTGACATGCTCAAGAAACAAATGGTAAGAGGCAAATGTCAAAATGTTAAAAGAATAAAATTTTGTGTCACGCGCAAAGGAAGGCAAATTTGATTTCCAATTTGATTGAATTAAATGAAACGGCAAGAATTGGCAAAGATTTTGGAATCAAAATTTGAAACCCAATAGAAAGCTGTGGAAAAAGGTAACGTTTGCTATAAAACTACTGACTGATATTTTTAATCCATATAGATATTTAAATATGATTTTTAAACTACGCCAAAATGACGTAATACAAAACACCCAACTTTTATAAAAAAAATAACGTTTTTAATTTATACGTTTATTACGTTACTTATACCATAAATTTATGCGCCCTTTAAACGCGAATTTTAACAGTTCATTAACCTACTAAATTCTTCAACATTATTACTTAACAAAATTAAATTGGTTTTCATATATACATGTATACCATATTCACTTTAATATTGCGAATTTAATTATCTTTTAACAAAGTTAAAACTTCAAAACTTTTAATTTTTAAATTAGTTAATTCCCTCTAATTGATTTCCATATTCTTCTAATCAATTAATTCCCCTTTAATTGCCTTTAATTGATTTCAATTGATTACCTTATCCCTTTTAATTACCCTCCTTAATTGATTTCAATTAATTACCATATTACCAATTAATTATCCTCCTTTAATTACATACTCAAATTTGGTTACTAACTTAATTAGTTAATTAACCCTTTTTGTTAATTATCAATCCTGCGACGTCTCACATTAATCCGTCCGCTTTGTAGGCACTGGTAGCCGGACTGGTTACACGGGCAGATTTCTCCTACAAAATGGGGATTAACCTCGTGTCCTCATGCCATTAACCAAAAGAATTAACTTATTTATCTTTCATCAATTTTATTAATTTGCATTAATTATTCAATAAATTAATTCTGGTCAACTACTGAAATTTTACAATTAATTTCTCTATTAATTGTCATAAATTTCTTTTTGAAATATCTATTAATTGTCATTAACTCCATTTTAAAATATCTGTATGTGCCTTTATTCAAGTTTTGAATTGCTAACTAGGAATAAGGTAGATTTATCAAATAAATTGATTGTAAGTTTCATTGTTTTAAATTGCTTAACAATGTTCACTGCTAACATAATTAATATGTCAAAATTGAGAATATTCCACCAACATGATTTGCATGTCATAACCTACCAAATTAACATAATTAATTAACTACTTTAATATGTTACAAATTTTCTCCTTTTCATTATTTTTAGGGAATGGGTATAACAACAGATATTATGATAATATCCAAAACATTTAGTTACCACACACTTCATTATACATTATAAAAATTTCCTTTTTTTTTTCTTCTTCTTAAATTTAGTTACAAAAATCATATTAAATTAACGAGTTAATTCTCTAAATTAAATATTTAAACAATATTGGTAAACACAATTTATATAAATTATATTCCTAAAAACAAAAAAATTAAAAGAAATAAATAGCTAAAAACTAGGGCTGTTACATAGCTGCTATGCGTTACCACCAGTTTGGGAGTGCAAATGGTATATCTACCCTGGCATTGCCTCGAATGTCGTGTTCACATGCCCTATCACACCTTCTACTAGGTTAGTTTGTACCATACCTATGGAGTGTCCTCTAATAGCCCTTCAGTTTACGGAGAAATTACGGTACTGTATAGACTATGGAAATATATAAAAATGTGTTAAGGGGGATATGGGTAATGCCTTGACGCTATTTTAATACTTACTTTATTGTAGACACTATTATAGATAGTTTAACGGATCCTTAAGAGATGGTAATCCCGAACATCTCTTAAGTTATTGCAATTATGTCAGACACTAGATAGGGGATGTAAAATCTTATAACCATCTCTGACGCTATTACACTCATATTTATTTATTGTTGATTTAACTTACATAAGATCTTTTAGTTTTGACTCGAATGTTTTGTCATTTCAATTCGCTCGGGTCAGTCTAAGCTTTTTCATTTTATCGATGTAACAACCCGCATATTTATCAATTTTATATTTAAATATTTTATCGTTAATCGGATTTTGGTCCGAAAAGCTACCTTTTGCAAACGGTCAAATTAGGACTCGAGACCACTTCCATTGAGTTCGAAATGCCATTTACAACTTTTTAAGTATAAACATTGATATGTTTGTAGTTGGTGGAATTTCACTACTTTTTACACTTTGGACTTTGGGTTGGTTTAGCCATTATAACTCAAGCCCAACTCCCACTTCTCTTCATAACTTCATTCTATTTCTTAAACATTCAAGCTTTATCAAAAATGGAGGAGGGAATGGGAAATTAAAATTCCAAGCTTAGGTTTCAACTTCAAATCCATCATTCAACTCCAAATTCAAGGAGAAAAGATTGGATTCAAGCTTGTTGTGCTTAGATTGAAGAGGGATTGATTCTTGCTTGCTTCAAGCTTCATTTTCATTAACTTTTGGTGCAAAGGTGAGATTTTTATCTCACATTCTTGTCTATAACTATCTTGGATTGTTAGGAATGAATTCCCATCACTTTAGCATGTACATTTGCATTTGGTTTGGATTGGATTGGCCAAAAAACTCCAATTTTTAGCCTTTTTGGAGATTTCCTGCACCTAGGTCGTTCTGGTATGTAGAGTCGTTTGGAGTTAGGTCGCTAGGTCGTAGGTCGTTGGTCGTGGGCCTCTAGGTCGTAGGTCGCTCGGCCTGTTCTTTGTTTGGTTGCTCGATCCATTATTCGTTAGGTCGCGGCAACGCTAGGTCGCTTCAACCACTAGGTCGTTCCTGACCTTAGGTCGTGAGACCTTGTTTTAGACCTTAGGTCGTGAGACCTTGTTTTAGACCTTAGGTCGCAAGACCTTGTTTTAGACCTTAGGTCGTTAGGTCGTATGACCTTAGGTCGTTTCCCCATTAGGTCGCGTGACCCCATTTCCTCTTGGTCGTAAGACCTTAGGTCGTTAGGTCGTTCGACCTCGTTTAGACCTTTATATCGTTAGGTCGTGAGCCGTTACGTCGTTAGGCCTCGTTTAAGACCTTAGGTCGCTCGCCTCTTCTAACCCTCGAGTTCCTTAAGTCGCTCGCCTCCCTTAGGTCGCTCACCTGGTTGAGTCGCACCACACCTTAGCTCGGCCATGTTAGGTCGCAAGTCTTCCTTAGGTCTCGTGTACCTTAGGTCGCACCTTCTTGGTCGTGTATTACTCTTTAGGCCGTTAGCCCCTTGGTCGCTCGGCATGCTACCCTTAGGTCGTTTGACCTATTTTACCCTATGTCCTTTCACTTTAACTCGGCCACGCTAGGTCGCATAGGTGTTTCTACTTGGAATGTTTTGGAATTGATTTCCTTGGATTTTATTCACATCTTCGAATGTGAATTATTGTGACTTGATGATTCTACAATCAATTTCCGTGATTTGTCACTTTAAAACATAAAGGTTTCAACACTAGTAGTAAATATCAAAACACTTTCATCAAAGCGATTTCAACTCTATTTTCATTATAAAACTCTTTTCTTAAACTATTTTTCAATCTATTAGTATATATAAGCCTTTACCTCACTCGGATGAGAAATCTAATTAAACAACTTAGTAAAACAGGTGGCATGAAACGCTTGCGTTTGCTTCGTCGGTTAATTCTTGGACTTGTTCGATTGAACCTCTTGTGACAATTTTCTAATGAAGATTTACAGTTTGTTCGTAAATATTTAAGTTAACCAAGTGATTATGGGACATGAAGCTAAACTTTTATATTTACTTGCTTAGTGTGATTGACACTTCTCAGTGATCACTGACGGTCATTTTTATGATTTAGACTAGCAATTGTGCGATGTCTCTTTGTCTGCGAGGCTAGACTAGACACCATCTGTGTGATTTCGACTAACACATATCTCTTTGTTTGCGAGGTTAGTCTAGACCTCATCTGTGTTATTTCGACTCACACAAATCTCTTTGTCTGCGAGGTTAGACTAGACACCATCTGTGTGATTTCGACTCACACATATCTCTTTGTTTGCAAGGTTAGTCTAGACCTCATTTGTGTGATTTCGACTCGTACATATGGGGTAGCTCCCCATGGCCTTCTGGCCGTTCTGTGATAGGCCTCTTTCCCTTTTTATGATTTCTGGATTTCGTGTGTTGATTTCTGGAAATTTTATGCTTCACCTATTTTCGTGATTTCTATTGATAAGATTTATCAATTTTTATGCATTGGTGAATTCGTGTGTCATTGACTTGTTATGAGTACAAATTTTGGGTATGATACCCTTTTTGGATCTTTGATAAGATTCTTGTGATATTGATTAATCTCTTGTTGATTATCATTTACATACTTATAGAAGTATGCCTTTATGGATATTATATGTTTATGCCATATCTCTTATTCTATATCATATTACTTGATATTTATAGCTAGACTGATCTGTTTATTATTTTCTTATAAATAATATTCGGGTCAGATCGAGATGTTACAGGTGCTTCTGCTTGACTTCTCCCCCAAGGATTTACTACTTTGACTTTTGGCTAACTATTTAGATTAGTAGTTTTTGTTGTATACATTTGAGATATCGACTCATAGATGTATTCTTTTGTATAGCACATGTTGCTATTCTTTTGTATTATTGTGGATCTTTCAGACCACTACTCTGATGTACACTTTCATGTGTTAGTTATATATATTCATATCTTTTTCCACCTTTGTGATATGGTTTTCTGTGACTGATTTATGTTATGTTTACTTCTATGTTTGTTTCCGAAGATTATATATAGCCACCGTGTAATAGCTTTAAGTTTGTATCAGTATGTCGGACTTCCTCCTTAAATGAAATGCATGCTATACTATCTGACATATCGGTGCCCGCACAAAGAAGTTACATAGATGGTCGCTCCTCCACAGCCTTATTCTCCGTGCTAGCCGACAGCATTACACCGTAGTGTTCTTGACTAGCGTGGGTATAGAGGTGGGGTGTCACAATCGAAGACTATTTTCTAGAGGCTGAAGGTGAAGATTTTGTACTATTATCCTATATTATATTTATTCCATTGCATCATGTCGTTCCACTGCATTTATTTATTATTTATTCTTATTGAATGTAACTATGATATGTATTATAAAGATTTAATCAATGTTATTTGTAAACAGCATCATGAACCGTTTATTTAATTATTATATTTTGTCATTCCACTGCAAGATTTTGTATTTATTTTCTTTCTTTCTCTGTTTTTTCTTATTTACCCAATAACAATCTACTCTTTTGAATGGTTTGGGTCCGACGTGTGTGGTTTATCGTCGATTTAAACCATCCAAAAAGGCAGGTCGTTACATATGGATCATCCCAATAGAAGTACTTGACTTGGGAAAGAAATTTATATTTGTTTGCGCAAAAAATGGGCAAACACCTCCAAGTCGTATGATTTAGTTGATTATAGGTTGTTCTTAATGATTTGGGTGATTTATGCAAATATATAAAATAGATGGACTAAACTGTAAAAGACACACAGATTTATAGTGGTTCGGCCAGAATGTGCCTACGTCCACTTTATATGTTATTCTCCCTTTCTATTCAGATTACAAGTACAAAGCTTCGATTACAAGTATCTGAAAGTTGTTTGAAAGTTCGATCCGTGCTTGATCTCTCAAACTTGTCTGCCATTGTTGCACCCCTGCCCCTCTATTTATAGAGTGAGGTTGGCGGCAGGGGTCTTGGATGTATACAGCTGCTGGTGGGCCTGGGCTGATGCAATCTGGCCTGGAAGTGTTGGTCCGATATGCTTTGGTCCGGTGGAACTTGGTTCGGCAATGGGTGGAGTGTGAGTTGGTTCGGTAGTAGGTGGTGAATGGGTTGGTTCGGTAGTAGGTGGTTCGGTAGTGAGGGGAATTGGACCGGTGGTGGCTTGGGAGTGAGTCGGTCCGGTGAGATGTTGATTCGGTGGTAGGGAAGGAGCCGGTCGAAACACACCCAACATTTGCCCCCCAAAGTAGGGCATACGCCTATATATGGCGTGCTTTGTTTTAAGTCATTCATCCTGGACGCTATCATCCGGTCTCTAATGCCGAATCAACTGGTCCGGTCATTGATATTTGCTTATAAATAGGGGACTAACGCTTTCGTTTCTCCTTATCAGCCGAACCAAACCCCTGTCTTTGCCGAATCAAACTCTCATCTTTGCCGAATCAAACGTGTTAGTCGAACCAGAATCTTATTTTTGCCGAACCAGGTGAGATCCTTTTCTGCCGAATGTGTTTTTGCTCTGGACTACCGAATGGTTTCGGGGACTCGACTCACCGAATGAACTTCGTGGAGTATAAGTGCCGAATGAACTTATATACTCGGATTACCGGATGAACTCAAATCTTGAATTACCGAATGAACTCGAATCTTGGGTTACCGAATGATACTCGGGGACCTTAAGTACCGAATGAACTCAAACCTTGAATTTTTTATGTTTTGAATTACGAGCGAAATTCTAGACTACATAATTTATATGTTTTAACGATATACTTTCTTGTGTTGCAGATAAATGTCTCATAAAGTGGAAACTCGATCAGATAAGAGGAAATCTATAGAAAGAAGAGAGTCCCCCGTTGTGCCCTCAGCCCAGCCAGGACCGGGATGACAGGGACCAACCTCGAGATCACTAGTGGATGGATATGGTCCTCAGGAGCTCTTGAACTCTCCTCCTGACTGCTTTCCTAGCTCCCTCAAAGAGGAGCAGCTTGATGTTATCTCTCCCTCCTTTGGGATTGATAGAGCGTGTATGCTGTTGTCGGGGGAAGGAGTGATGCCGTACAACCCCCCTGAAGGATATTTCGCTTATAGTAGGTACCATTGCATGTGCGGGGCCATTCCCCCAATCAATGCTTGGATAGTCAGCTTCATCACCTACCTAAAGGTGGCCCCTTTCCAGCTTCAGCCCAACTCTTACGCTATCTTGGTGAGCCAATTCATCATTTTCCATAGAAAATATGGGCGTCCCCCTTCCAACCGGGAGATCCGGTATTTATACAACTTGAGGGGCTATAAGAAGTGGTCTCCATACATCAGCTTAGAATTGGCCGTGTCTTTCAAGCCGGTCCTGGACTTATATTCGAAGTTCAGCATGTTCAAGAAAGAATGGTTTTTCGTCAAAGATGACTCTGTTTCTATCCGTCGCTTCACCTCTGGCTGTAAGTTGAATCTCACTTATGATTTCCGTTCTGACTGCAATGTTTCTTCTTATGTGTTTTTATTTCTTGCTAGCGACAGGTGGCTTTGCGGTCGTGGAGAACGATCGCCTGGTTCAGATGGCTGCGGAGATAGAAGCCATTTCAGAAAGGGAGAGGTCAGCTTCTTACTTGATCAGGAATGCTACTCTTCTGCAGCACAACTTGATTCTACCACGTCAGTCTGTGGTCAAGCAGAGAGACACAGCTGAGGAGAGGGCTGCCAAAGCCAAGGGAGGGGCCACGACAAAGAGCAGCAAGATGAAACCCTTCTCGATACCTCCAGTCGCTGGGGGAAAGAAGCTCAAGAAATCCGATGGACCCTCCCCTAGCACATGTCCAGATGTTACGGAGGAGGAAAGTGTAGAGGAGGACAGAGGCGAGGAGGAGAGCGAAGGTGATGGAGAAGGTGATGGTGGCGAAGGACAGAGCGGTGATGGCGTCGGGGCTTTGTCTTTTGGGCAAGCAGGGGAGATCCAAGAGTGGACAGATGATGCTTTCAGCCAGGCTTTTGAGGGGTTGGAGGAAGGACGGCCTTGGTGGAGAAGCCAAAGGAAACTGATAAGGCCGGGACTAATGCTAGTCCATCTTCCGAGAGCATTTCAGCTAGGGTAACTCTGGCGACTCAAGGTGAATTTTTGAATCCTCTTTTAACTTCACATGTTTCTTGGATTATAGTCCCATGCATTCTTGTAACCCTTGGTTTTTATTCCAGAAACAGGTAAGGCGGCCAAGACATCAGACATTCGGCATCGCCTCGAACAATTCAAACACCTCAAAGCTTCAGCTAAACCAAATCCTCTGACCGGCCGTTAAGGGACGTAGTCGGCTACCGTCCTCTTCTCGGAGTTATTGAAGACGATATTCAAAAGAAAAAGAGGAGGCGCTCCTTATTCGAACCTTCACCTGGTCCTCAGTCTCCAACCCAGCCTATTCATGATATCACGGGGGAGGATACCGAGTTCATACCCTCTCTGCATCCGTCTGAGAATCCTACCGTTACTCAGATTGATCGTCCCGGCTTGGCTCGTAATCCCTTTGCGGGTCATCCCGACCTGGATCCGGGTTCTCATGATATTTCCTTTGACGAGGTTACCGGCGAGCATCTTCTTCCTCGCAATCCTATGGTAAGGGTGCTTGATGAGGCCAAGTCTCTAGATCTTGATTTGCTTACTACTCGGATTGTAACTATAGGGGTTGAAGCCAAGGCAAATATCGACCGGGTTGCTGAGGAGACTAGGAAGTTGATGGGGCATTATGCCCGACTGGTCAAGGCCGGGGAGGAAATTGGGAGTGCCAACATAAGATTGCGGTAAGTGGTTGCCGACCAGGCCAAGCAACTTGCCAATCAGGCCATCCAGATCTTTGAGCACGAGGCTGCCTCCAAACGGCTAAAGAAAACCATGGAAGAGGCTAGCAGAGCCGAGCTGCGGGAAATGGAGGCCATCTGCAAGGAACGGATCGATATGGCCATTGCAACGGTGGACGAGGTTCGGAAAGCGGATCTCGAGCGGGTAGAGGAGTTATCTGGTAAGCTTGAAGCCGCAGAGCTTGCCCAAGCCAAGCTGAAGGAGGAGATGGAGGCGATGAGGAAATCCCTTCAGGCTGACCGCTCGCGATACCGATCAGAGAGGGATGCTGTCGTTGTGAAGTTGTTGGCTTCCGAGGTCCGAATGAGGGAGTTTGAGGAAAACGAGGGGATGATGGATGAGATGCTCTAGGATATGTATTTCCGTACTTGGAAGCAGGGCAACTTATCCTGGATCGATGATTATCCCCGGATCATGGCAAGGATTTATCTCCGGGCTCTGGAGAAGGCCAAGGCTGATGCGGATAAGGAGGGTGGTATGGCCTTCAGGATGGATGTGGTTACAGCCCAGTTCACTAAGGAGGAGAAAGTTGCGGTGAAGGAGGGCATGCGGCTGCTTGCTGCCGAGGAGGTAGGTGTGCAGTTGGGAGCTGATGATCAAGGAACAGATGCTGGTAAGTTTTCCCTTTAAGCCTTTTTATAGCTTGGTTGCTTATTGTTTATTCAATGAATTCTTCTCCTGAATTGGGCAGGCGGGACCTCTGAAGCGCCAACTACCTCTGGTCAGCATGCTGGGAGCTCTGATCCGGTGGTTAAGTAGACCCCGGAGGGCCAGCGGGGTAGAGGCGAAGCCCCGATGCAGTCGGCTCCTTAGCTTGATCTGGAAATTTTTCAGTTTACTTGACATTGCGGTCTATGTTAGTCTTAAAACATGAATGTAATTTTCGGGATGTAATTATGTAACGAACAACTTGATCTTTGGCATGTAACTTTATAACATAAGCTGATTTTGTCGTGTTTGAATGCTGCAAGTGTTAGTGATTTAATTGTGTTTGATGCTAAGTTTTTGCTTAAAATATAATTTCATGTATTGCAATGTTAGTGTGATGTGCGTAGAAATTATAGTTACATATTTATGTACAAGAGAAGAAAGTATCGCCCTTCAAGTTTTTGCTGTAGACGGTATCAAGTTTTTGCTGTAGACGGTAGCTTTGAATGCCTTGTGTAATCGAATATGGAATGCAGCTGGATGACCTGCCATCCAGCTGGGAGTTCTTATTCCCATTAGCGAGTATCTCTTATTTTGTGTCCAGTACTTTAGTGATCGTTATAGAGGATAGGAGGAAAGTCTTTATAAATAAAATGGAAATATAAGAAAAAGTAAAACTTCCAATCACGGAAGGCCTTCAATGTGCTTAAGTTCGTGGCAAACGGGTTTTGTAGTCACTTTCCCTAGCTGTGGGTCTTGGAGACGTTTGTCACCCATCTTACGCCTCCGCGGGGAGTTTTCTTTTTTACCACAGCCGTACTTAAGACACATCGGAGCCGAGATTGCGCAAAGTAACTACCCGGGCCATTATGGCCCGTAATCGTGGGTATTATTCGATTTACCGTGGCCGGCTAGCGCGGGTGCCGATCGTCAACTGTGAACTGCCCCTGGCTGGCCACACCTTATGTTGGGGCTTATAATCGGTTCGCGGTTGCCAGCGAGCCGAACGCCGTAATGAGCTGCCTCGGCTATAGTCGGCCTTCTCGGTGGCTTATAATCGACTCATTACAGTTGGCTTTGAGGGCCGTCGCGAGCAATGAGTTAACCCGCAGCAGAGGGATGCTGGAGCAAAAGTGTCTCCTTGGCGAGGGCATAGATTCGTATAGTACCTGTTAGGTCTTGTCCAGGTGAGGTTGTGCCGTGAAGTGTCCAGAATGGAAATTCCATTACACAGGATTTTGTTCAACAGAAAAGGATAAAGCTTAACAAGCAGCCAAGATATAAAGGAACAAGTTAAAAAGAGACAAGATTTTTAAAGTGGTTCGGCACGAAAATGCCTACGTCCACTGATTCTCTTTGTTAATTCACTTCATATGGGCAGTACAAGTTAAGAAAAGTATCGACGAAGGTGTTGGATGTTCCATGCCCTCTGGAACACCTCTCCGTCCACTGTTGACAAAATATAAGCTCCGTTGTGGAGATCTTTATGAATTACATAGGATCCGTCCCAGATTGGATCTAGCGCTCCGGGGCGCGGGGAGATCCGCTTGAGGACAAGATCTCCTTCTTGTAAGCTGCGGTGCTTGACTTTGGAGTTGTATCGTGCTGCCACTTTTTGCTTGTAAGCTGCCGCTTTAAGTGCTGCATCATTTCTTCTTTCTTCGATTAGATCCAAAGACATGTGGAGGAGTTCTTCGTTCTCTTCTGGGTTGTAGTGGATCCTACGGTGGGATGGTACTATAGTTTCAACTGGGAGCATGGCCTCCGATCCGTATGCCAAAGAGAAAGGAGTATGCCCTGTTGATGTTCTGAAAGACATGCGGTAGGCCCAAAGTGCCGTAGGAAGTTCATCCACCCAAGCGCCTTTTGACTTTTCAAGCTTCTTTTTGATTAGAGTTTTAAGAATTTTGTTGACAGCTTCGACTTGTCCATTTGCCTGGGGATAAGCCACAGATGAGAAGCTTTTGTGAATTTCGTGCTCTCGGCACCAGTCGGCGGACTCCTCGCTGTCAAACTGAAGTCCATTGTCCGATATGATTTTGAGTGGAACCCCGTACCTGCATAGAACATTTTTGATCAAGAAGTTAATAACTTTTGCCAAAGATATTTTATTTAAAGGTTCCGCTTCCACCCATTTGGTGAAATATTCGACTGCCACTATAGCATATTTGGCTCCGCCTTGGCCCATCGGCAGTTCGCCAATCAAGTCAATTCCCCATACTGCAAAGGGCCAAGGGCTGGTCATTTGAGTAATCTCATTTGTTGGTAGTCGAGAAATCTTAGCAAATTTCTGACATCTGTCACATCTTTTGACGAAGTCTAAGGCGTCTTTGTTTAAAGTGGGCCAGTAATACCCATATCAGAGTATTTTCTTTGCTAGAGTCTGCCCTCCAGTGTGATCTCCGCAACTTCCTTGTTGGATGTTGGACAAGACTTCCTTGGCTTCCCTTCCAGCGACACACCTTAATAAGGGGTTAGAGAAGCCGTGTCGATAGAGGATGCCTTCTTATATTCTGTAGCGAGAAGCTTTCCTCAAGGTTTTCTTAACTTCGTTATGCCCGTCGGGCAGTTTGCCACTTTGTAAGTACTTCCAGATGGGAGTCATCCAAGTTTCCTTTTCGATTGCAGCTATCAGACTCACTTTTTCAAAACTAGGGGCTAGTTACTTTGAGATGGTTATTGTTCCGGAAGTGGTGTCGTCCTTCATGCTAGCTTGCTTTGCCAGTTCGTCGGCCTCCTGATTCTCTCCTCGAGGAATGTGTTTGATTAAATAGTGATCCAATTGATTGAGCAGCAGCTTGGTCTTCTTTAGATATGCTGTGAGTCGTTCTCCTCGAGTCTGGAATTCTCCCAGTATTTGATTTACAATAAGTTGAGAATCACTATGGAGACATAAAGAACCGACTCCAATCTCTAGGGCAAGTTCTAACCGGCTATCACTGCTTCATATTCTGCATCGTTGTTGGTGGCAATGAATTCCAACCTTAGAGCATAGTGTAGCGTCCTTCCCCTGGGAGTGATTATTACAATACCTGCCCCCGAGCCTTGTTCGTTTGATGCTCCATCTACAAAGAGATTCCACTTGATGTCTTCTGCTATTTCAGATGGCTCCTTTCCTTCGTTGGTAGTGAATTCGGCAATGAAGTCAGCCATGGCTTGTCCCTTGATGGCGGTGCGAGGGTGGTAGGTGATATCATATTGACTTAGCTCAATGCACCATTTAAGCAGTCACCCGGAGGTGTCGGGACGATGGAGTACCTGCCTCAGCGGTTGATCGGCTAGAACTCTGATGGAATGGGATTGGAAATATTGTCGCAATTTCTGTGATGTGATCAGTAAACAATATGCTAACTTCTCAAGTTTAGGATATCTGGCTTCTGCCCAAGTGAACCTCTTGCTTACAAAGTATACTAGCCGCTGCGCGCGGTTGTCTTCTCTTACCAAAGCGGCGCTTGGAGCATGAGATGACACAGCAAGGTATAGGTATAGCTCTTCGCCTTCACTTGGAGTTGAGAGTACTGGTGGTCTCTGGAGGTGTTCGATTAGGTTTTGGAAGGCTGTTACGCATTCGTCAGTCCATTCGAACTTTCCCTTGTCTTTCTTTATAGCTTCGAAGAAGGGGACACACTTGTCAGTTGCTTTAGAGATGAATATGCTCAGGGCGGCCACTTTCCCATTTAGGCTTTGCATTTCTCTTCGAGTGGAAGGTATCCTGATTTCTTTCAGAGCCCGAACTTGTTCAGGGTTCGCTTCAATTCCTCTAGAATGGACGATGAATCCTAAGTTCCCGACGATACTCTGAAGGAGCACTTTATAGGATTCAGCTTCATTCCATACCGACGAAGTACTTGAAACATCTCGTCCAGGTGGCTTACGTGATCGTTGGCTTTTCTTCACTTTACTAGCATGTCGTCCACATAAACTTCCATGGTTCGTCCTATTAGTTCCGCAAACATCTTGTTGACGAGGCGCTGATAAGTAGCCCCGGCGTTTTTAAGTCCAAAAGGCATTACTCTATAGCAGTACAATCCCCGGTCAGTGATGAAACTAGTGTGGTCTTGATCGGGGGCGTGCATAGGAATTTGGTTATATCCTGAGTATGCGTCCATAAAAGATAAGAGTTCGTGCCCGGCTGTGCTGTCCACAAGCTCATCGATCCGAGGGAGTGGGAAGCAATCCTTTGGGAAAGCGTCATTTAAGTTGGAGAAGTCAATGCATGTTCGCCACTTCCCATTAGCCTTCTTTACTAGTACAGGGTTAGCGATCCACTCTGGGTATATAGCTTCCCGTATGAAGTTATTGGCAAGCAGGTTCTTTACTTCTTCATTGAGGGCCGCTGATCGTTCTGCCCCCATGCTTCTCTTTTTCTGTTTTACCGGCACCTTGGTAGGATCGATGTTCAGTACGTGGCATGCTACATCTGGGGAGATTCCAGTCATGTCAGCGTGCGTCCACGCAAATACATCCAAGTTGTGGTGGAGAAAATCAATGAGTTGACTCTTCAATTCTGCCTTTAGCTGAGATCCGATTTTCAATAGTCTACTCGAGTCGTGTTTTTCTACAGATACAAATTCCATAACCTCTGCAGGCTCGGTGGTAGCCTCCTCCTCCCCGTTCCTGGGGTCTAATTCATTGAAAGGATCACTGGTATACCAAAGAGGAGGGGCTTTCTTTAGTTGCTATGCTTCCAGGTTTTTTGTGCAGAGAGTAGTCTCTGCATTCTTCCCTTTATCCTTTCTGCGGTTATTGAAAAGTTCAGTTACATAGCAGTCTCGAGCAGCGTCTTGATCTCCCTCTACCTCCCCTATTCCATTGTCTGTTGGAAATTTCATCTTCAGGCACCATGGGGCCAAGACAATTTGGAAGTCAGACAAGGCTGGTCTTCCTAAAAAGGCATTGTAGGCCGAGTGGTTTTCTATCAGCACAAATGTTTGTTTCCGCACAACGGAGCGGGGATGACTTCCTATTTCGACAAAGAGGTCTAGTTGCCCGAGGGGCATCTTCGCATCCCCCGTGAAACCATGTAGTGGTTTGTTGCAGGGAGACACATCTTTCATTGACAGCTTTATTTTGTCGAAAGCATGCTTAAATAGGATATTTACTGAGCTGCCAGTTTCTACTAGAATTCAGAAAACTTTGGCTGGACCGAACCAGGCAGAGATGACCATAGGATCCATGTGAGGGTACTGCCTTCCCTCTAGATCACGCCTACTGAATGTGATGTCTTCATTCTCTTTTCGTTTCGGGTGGCGTTCTTCCATAACAGAATTAACGTAGCCTTCATCATTTCTAAGTGACTTACCGTATCTTTCCATCTCTGCCCAGCCTCCGTCGGCGATGTGTGGTCCTCCTGATATGGTATGGACCACTATCTTTTCTTGACTAGAGCCGGTGGTGTTGTGATTTCCTCCGCCTACTTCTGGGAGGGGTAGCCCTGGGTTCTCATTGGCTGGAGTTGAAGTCCTGTTTTGACCTTTCACATAGCGCTCCAGCCTCTTCCTTCTGATATGTTCTTCAATTAAGTCCCGTAGGTGATGGCATTCATTTGTGTCATGCCCATGAGATTCGTGGAAGTGGCAGAACTTTCCAGACTTAACTGCGTTATCTGATTCTTTCTTGTGTGGGGGGCGCTTGTATCTAACTTCTTCTTTGGTGGCCAAGAAGATGTTTTCGATTGTTTCATTCAAAGGAGTGTAAGAGTCAAATCTCGGTCCTGGCCTATATAAACGCTTTTCTCCCTTCTTACCCCCGGCACTATCTCTGGAGTCATTTCTTCGAACGTCCTTTGGTACTGCGGGTGCGTTGCCATGAGCTGCCTTAGTTAGTTGCCTTGTCTGCCTTTCAATGGCAGCGTCTTCAAGTCTCATATATTTTCCGGCTTCATGGAAGAAATCGGGTAAGGTAGCTGGCTTTTCTTTCGTTAGTCTCCTAGCAAATTTAGTATTCGGATGCACACCACTGCAGAGGGCTATTAGGATAAGTTTTTCATCGGCATCCTGGACTGCGGCCGTTGCGGCATTGAATCAGGTTAGATATTGTTGCACTGTTTCTCCGGGATTTTGTTTGATATTGGATAAGGAATAAGCGTCCTTGGGTTGTTCCACATGAATGCGGAATTGGCTGATGAACTTTTCTTTCAACATTTCCCATGAGCTGATGGACCCTTGGGGTAGATGGAAGAACCAGGAGGTAGCTAGATCAGCCAAGAAGAGTGGAAAGCATTTACACAATACTCCTTCTGTCGCCCCGCTTATGAGCATATGCTGTGTGTATCTCTGTAAGTGTACGACGGGTCAGAGGTTCCCTTGTAAGGCTCCATTGTTGGCATTTTCCATTCTCGGGGGGTGATGGCGATTTCGATATAGCGGGTGAAGGGGCTGGTGACCCTAGCGCCTAACCCTCGATCTCTTTGATCCCGTTGGACGCACTCTCTGAACAATCGCGTCATCCTTTCATCAGAATTCGGAGCAGATAGAAATGAGTTTGGTTCTTCTCTGAGGGATTGACTCAGTCCAGATGACCTGTAGGGATGGTACCGTTTATTACTCCTAACATTTTCCAGTGGCTGTCTTTGGTCTTCCTGCAGCATGCTGGGGTCAGCCACAGTCGGCCCTTGCCTCGGCCTTCTCCTGCTGTGCTATGTTCTAAGCATTCCCTCGGGTCCAACTTCGGGCTGGACTCCAGCTCGGCCCCGTTCATTGGTGTTCCCATGGTTAGGTAGCATGACAGGCTCAGCCATATCCGACCCCTGCCTGGTACCTCCCCCGTTGGGTTCGGTTTCAAACGTTTCCTCGGGTCGGAATTCGGGCTTAGTCTGGGCTCGGCTCCTACCATTGTTGTTTCTGTTGTTAGCCTCTTCGAAGAAGAAAGATATTTGTCGCCTCCCAGACCCTCCAGACTGGGACTCGCCCAATGATTCGGTGTTGCGGTTGGATTCTTCAGCATCCCTTAAGAGTGACATGAGTTGGTCCACCAAGGCTTCTTGTTGAGATGCGAAGCGATTAGTTACTTCAGCCATGACCCTGTCCAGATCTGCCCTAGTAATTGGTTGTTCCGTAGCAGGGGCTGTCGGATTTGCCTGATTTCTATTTGGTGTTGGGACAGGACGATTCTCTTGATCTCTGATCACTGGATCTGGGATACTTCTTGCTGCGATGTTCTTTCCTCTGCCAGAATCTTTCCTCTGCCTGGGAGGCATGCTTTCCAAGCAATGAGCGATGCTGTTGTGAAGAAGGTTGAGTGGGAGAAGCTGAAGCTTCTAGCTCGAGTTATTAGTGAAAGCACCAAAAATGTTTGCGCAAAAAATGGGCAAACACCTCCAAGTCGTATGATTTAGTTGATTATAGGTTGTTCTTAATGATTTGGGTGATTTATGCAAATATATAAAATAGATGGACTAAACTGTAAAAGACACACAGATTTATAGTGGTTCGGCCAGAATGTGCCTACGTCCACTTTATATGTTATTCTCCCTTTCTGTTCAGATTACAAGTACAAAGCTTTGATTACAAGTATATGAAAGTTGTTTGAAAGTTCTATCCGTGCTTGAGCTCTCAAACTTGTCTGCCATTGTTGTACCCCTGCCCCTCTATTTATAGAGTGAGGTTGGGGGCAGGGGTCTTGGATGTATACAACTGCTGGTGAGCCTGGGCTGATGCAATCTGGCCTGGAAATGTTGGTCCGGTGGAACTTGGTTCGGCAATGGGTGGAGTGTGGGTTGGTTCGGTAGTAGGTGGTGAATGGGTTGGTTCGGTAGTAGGTGGTTCAGTAGTGAGGGGAATTGAACCGGTGGTGGCTTGGGAGTGAGTCGGTCCGGTGAGATGTTGATTCGGTGGTAGGGAAGGAGCCGGCCGAAACACACCCAACAATATTTATCTTGTTTCGACCCAAATGAATAAATTTCCTTAGTGACTAAATAGTTCACTATGTTGGAATACCGTGGATCGATAGAAACAGGAAGGAGTTGTTCATCAGGAAGGCTATCATTGATTGGTAAAGAAGATGATGCATTTGAAGGATGTGAAAAATGATCAGCAATAACATTATCAGATCCTTTTTTGTCTTTGATTGTAAGGTCAAATTCTTGGAGTAACAAGATCCAACAGATCAAATGAGACTTAGCATCCTTTTTCAACGAAAAGGTAAGAGGGAAGTGGTCGTTGTACACAGTAACATGTGAGCCAATCAAATAAGATCGGAAGTTTTCGAGCACAAAGACTACCACTACAATCATTTTTTCAATGGTCGTGTAATTGAGTTGAGCATAGTTTAGAGTCATACTAGTGTAGTAGATGACATGAAGAATTTTGTTGATGCGTTGTCCTATGATAGCACCAAATGCAAAATTAGAGGCGTCGTGCATTATTTCGAAAGGAAGATCCCAATTGGGTGAGAAAATAATGGGAGCAGAAATGAGTTCGTTTTTGTGACGTTCGAAAGTGGAAACACGGTCAGAATTAAAGTCAAATGTGACGTATTTTCCAAGAAGAGTCGTTAGTGGTTGAGAAATTTTACTAAAGTCCTTCACAAAGCATCGATAAAAGATAACATGTCCAAGAAATAAACGAATGTCTTTGAAATATTTGGGAATGGGTAGATTTGCAATTACGTCAACGTTTTCTTTATCTACCTCAATGCCTTTGTTTGAAATGACATGCCCAAGAATAATGTCATGTTTGACCATAAAATGACATTTTCCCTAATTCAACGTTAAGTGTTTATCTTTGCATTGATTAACAACCAACTTCAGATGGTGTAAGCAATCGAAAAAAGAGTTTCCAAAGGTGGAAAATTCGTCCATAAACATTTCAAGAAAGCATTCAATGATGTCAAAAAAGATGCTGACCATGAATCTTTGAAAATTAGTAGGAGCATTGCAAAGGCCAAATGGCATACGTCGATGCATAAAGGTGCCAAAGGGACACAAGAAAGTCGTTTTCTCTTGATCTTTAGGAGTGATTGAAATTTGGTTATAACCCGAATAATCATCAAGAAAGCAATAGAATTCGTTGCCGGCTAATCGTTCAAACATTTGGTTGATGAAAGGAAAAAAAAGTGACCTTTACATGTAGAAACATTTAATTTTCGATAATCAATGCAAACATGCCATTCGTTTGAGTACGAGTTAGAGTGAGTTCGTTAGCGTTGTTCTTGGTTACCATAAGTCCAGACTTTTTAGGCATGACATGAATCGGGTCAACCCACGAACTATCAGAAATAGGATATATGATTCCGTTATCGAGGAGTTTAAGAATTTTGTCTCGAACAGCGTCCTTCATTTTTGGGTTAAGCCTTCGTTGCGTGTCATGAACAGGCTTGGCATCGTCAAATAAATGGATATGATGTTGAACAAGAGAGGGACTACATTCCTTTATATCGTGATCGACCATCCAATTGCTTCTTTTTTTTCTTGATAGAATTGAAAGTAAGGAAGTTTCTCGATCAAGGGAGAGAGTTGAAGAGATTATGACAGGACATGTTCCGTTGTCACCTAAGTATGCGTACTTAAGTGATTGGGAAGGGGTTTGAGTTCCAACCTTAACAGTTGCTCGATCAAAGAATTTGGTTGAAGATCTGACTCAATGGTAAGGAATTAAAATAGAAGCACATTTTCAATTTCATTTGGCTTATCTTGAAACAGTTGTTCTTGTTCGGTCTCGCGTTGGTTGTTAAGGTCAACTGTTTCATAGTCAAAATTTTCTTGAATGGAGCTAATTTCGAGCGTTTGGCATGGTTCGTTTGGTTGATTTTCAAGATTGAAAATGTTAAGATGCAAAGTCATGTTTTCAAAAGAAATTTTCATCGAACTATGTGGACAATTGATTAGAGCATTTGAAGTAGCCAAGAAAGATCGGCCTAAAATCAATGGAATTTGACTCATCGGATTGTTCACGGGTTGTGTCTCCAAAACGATGAAATCGAATGGGAAGATAAATTGACCAATTTTGATGAGTACGTCCTCAATTTCTCCTACTGTTTTCTTCATCGAATGATTGGTAAATTGAAGAGTTACTTTCGTTGGTTTTAATCCACCCAAGCTAAATTGCTGGTAAACTGAATAAGGAATCAAATTGACACTCGCACCCAAGTCTAGTAAGCACTTGTTAATCGTTTTATCTCCTATCGTACACAAGATCACAAACATTCAGGATCTTTGTATTTAATGGGGATTGATTGGGACAAAACTTTTCTAAGAGCAATAGTTAAGAAAACTTTCTTTGGTACATGAGTGTGTCGTTTTTGAGTACACAAGTCCTTTAGAAACTTAGCGTAAGTTGGGACTTGTTGAACGATATCGAGGAGCGGAATGTTCACTTTCAGTTGTTTCAAAATTTTCAACATATTTCCCATTTGACTAGAATGTTTCTTGGGTTGAAGGCAATGTGGAATGGAGCACAATACCCAGTAGGTTGGTCTACTAAAGTAGAAGAAGAATTTGGATTGGCTTTTGATTCGATGTTTGGCTCAATGTTTTGTTTAGATTCACTTGTTTTTGAAATGTCAAGAGGAGCTTTTGGTAAATCGTTTGGATTAACAACTTGATTATCGATTTGTTTACTGGAACGCAAAGTCGTGATAGCATTCATTGGTTGACATTGCTTTCTTGAACAATATGGGCTTGATTCGAATTCGTGTTTTGAGTTCTAGGATTCGAAACTAGCTGACTTGGGAATGTGCCTCGTTCACGTTCACTCTTAGACGTTGCTAATTCACCCATTTGCATTTCAATTTTCACAATCGACTGATTCGTATTCTACATGTAAGAGGTTAACAAATTTTGAAAATTGCTATTTGATTGGAGGCTTTGAGTGGTTGCTATAGCCAAAGTTTCAAGACTTTTCTCAAGTGCGGACAAATGTTTATCGTCTTAGGGAGCAAAAGAATGTAGCGATTGATTTTGGATGGATGCGCAAAATTTTATTGAAAATGTTTATGCTAAAAGGAAGGATTGAAAGCCTTATTTGGAAATGCTTGGAAGTTAGGACAAACCAAATTCGTATTAGCGTTATTTTGGTTCCATGCAAAATTAGGATGATTTCTTCAACTAAGATTGTACGTTGGAGAAAACGGGTCATTCTTAACTTTATTGAAAACGCTAAGTTATTCTATCGAATTAGGATACTAATAGGCTATGTGATTCGGATTGTTGCATTTATAACACATTAATTGGGAAGCTTAATTCATTTAGTTGGATGAGAAAACGTTATCAAATTTATCGATCATTGCATCGAATTTAGCTTCCAAAGCGAAAGATGACCCTATCGAATGTGCGCTCGACGTGAATAAATGGGTTTTTTTAGAACGTTCCCATTGGGAAGACTTTTCGGCCAAGTTTTCAAGAAATTGCCAAGCATCGTTATGATGTTGAGCGAGAAAATTGCCTTGGCACATCGATCCAAGCATGGTTCGTCAGCTGTTTTCAAGTGCATCGTATAAGATTTGTCAAAGAGTCCACCTTTTGAAATTATGGTGTAGACATTTTATCAAAGTCTTCAAATCTTTCAAAATATTTTCCGAAAGGTTCACCTCTAAATTGATGAAAATTCACAATTTCGTTTCAGATTTTAGTTGTTTTTTTCCAAAGGGTAGAACTTTTTAAAGAAAACTTTAATGAATTCTTCCCACCCTTTGATCGAGTTTGATGGTAAGCTGTACAACCATTTTCGGCATAATCGGTAAGGGCAAATGGAATTAACCGAAGTTTGATTCCATCATCACATAATTGTCGGACTATAATGGTTGCACCAACTTGTTCAAATTTTGTTAGGAAAATATATGGGTCATCGTGTTCAAAATTGTCAAGTTAGTAAGCGTGGCAATATGATTGGAATGAGTTTCGAAATGGTTACCCGTTGGAGGGTATTGTGATACAAGAAGAATAGAAACTCTATCGGGAAAGATTCTATCCATAAGAGTTCGCGGGGTATTTTCATTTGCCATTGCTGGAGGATCGTTTATTCGATTTATACGATTAGTTGTTGTGTTACGAGTCCAAGTACTTATGCACAAGAAAAAGTCAAGAAGAGAAAGAAGTGCGAATCGAGTTAAGAGAATGAAACAAGGTTTAGAAAATGGAATGAAAAACTGTTTTTCTTAATATAAAAAATTTATAAGGAAAAGTATTTACCAAAGAAAATTTATTTTTCAAAAGGGAGATTCGATTTTTTTTTTTGGATTTTGGATTTTCAAATTTTTTCTTTTTTTATGTGTTTTTGTTACTTATTTTTTAGTTTTTGTTTTTTGAAAGATTTTTTTTTTTGGATATTTGATTTTTTCTCTAAGAAAATAGCTAATTTAAGAAAAATGCTTGTTTTCGGATTTTTGAAAGAAAACGATGTGAAAAGATTTTTTAAAAGAAAATGATTTAAAAAGATTTTTTTTGGATTTTTAAAAACAACCAAGTCAAGTAAAATGTACAATTTTTTTTACTTTTGGATTTTGTTGTTTTTTTATATGCATGAACTAATGCAACTGAATGAATGCAAGAATATAATTATAAAATTTTTGTTCTTAGTAGCTCCTAACCAAAATTGTATAATAACACTTTGGTCTTAATCCAACAAAATAGTTCTTAGCCAGATAACGAACATGAGTTATGGTGCACCACGAATCACCATAGCAATGCAGTCGAAGATTTATGTACCTTCAAAAAAAAATTACTATAATATTTATGAATCACCGTAATATTTATATATGATTATTGCTCTGCCGTAGCCTAGACACCAAAAAGTTAAATTGTCGAAAGAAGACAACTTGTCAGGATACAATTAAGCCCACGTTGAGCTCGTGACACCCTTAAGTCCAACGTATAATCGTTATTATTTAGTCAAATTCTAAGATGATATGCAATTTATAGGCTAAGGAAGGGGTAATGAAATCCCCCACCTTATGTGGATTTTGGTACTGCCATTCGAAAAGAAAATAAGATGAAACGAATGCAAAACTGAAAATAAAGGTGTATTAACAATGCAACTACGATGAATTTTTTTTTGCTTTTCGCTTTTTTTTAAATGCAAGCAACCAATAATGCAAAGAAAATAAAAACAATAAGTAAAAAAATGATACCAAAGCATGTAGAATTATTAACAATTTATTTTAAAACGGGAATTCTTTTTTTTAGCAAGCAAGTAGTCTTCAAGCTAGCAATTCTTGTCTGCTTGATTTCCTGCAATCCGGCAATCTGTAAATTTGAAGATGAATTTTTTTATAAGGCTAAAACAAGAACAACTTTCTCTTTCTTTTAAGGATAAAAGGAAATTAAAAGAAAATATTCACAAGCCAAACAAAAACATATAAGAAATTTCAAAAATTTGAAAGCTAGTAAAATTTCTTTTTTATTTTTTTATATAGAAAACAAAATGAAAAATGAACTTAAGAAAGGAAACTAAACAAATAGAGAGAAAAAAAAGACTATAACCGGCCCGCTTAAAATATAACGCCCACTTCTTGCATTTACGTGATTATAAACTTTTGCTTCTTACTCTCAATAAACCAAACGCGTGAATTCCCAAATCAAAGAATTCAAAGCAATTCCAAAATTCGAAATTCAGAACTTGTTCGAATAGAAATTAAATTAAATTTATTTCCAAATTTCAAAACTTTTCTGAGTTTATGGCACGACGTCTGGGTGCTTGGTCGCCGTCGGGAATGAAGATGAGGCGTGTTTGGTTGGAGATTGGAGATGTTCGTCGATTTGATGGTCGTGGTTTCTGCTTGAGGTAGATGAAGATTGGGGTTTCGTGAGCTGGAGATGCGATTGCATTTTCAGGCAGCTGCGAATTGCAGTGGTTGGTGATTTGCTGTTTTGAAGGGGATGTCAGGAAGGTTTGAGTGGGATTTGTATGTGTTGGTTATAAATGATGGAGGAGTGTTGCAGTGGCAGTTCTTGGCGGTAGTCGCGTGTTTAAAGGGTAGTAGTTCAGGAAGGAGGTGTGAGGTGTTGTAGTAGTGAGGCTTGTTGAATTGAGGATGGCGAAGTTGTGGAGGCAATAAAATTGCTGTGAGGAGGGAGCTGTAGTTGTGGTGTTTGCTGTAGTAGGAGAAGCAGTTGAATAAGGCGATGGTGAAGTTACAGTGAGGTTGAGGTTGATGCGAGGTGATTGATTCGGGTCATCGACGTCTTGGTGGTTGGAGGGAATTGAAGTTTCAGACAGTATTGAAGGTGATTGCAGTGGAAAGTGAATTGTGATGGTCTGATGGGAGTGGTTGAGATAAAGAACGTCAGACGAAGGTGATGGCATAGGCTCTGTTTGTAGATGGTTGAATGATTTGCTGCTATGAAGGTGATGTAGTGTGTGAAGAGTGATTGAAGTTGCAAGGTGGTGGCAGAGATAGTTGGTAGTTGAAGTAGGGGGATGGAAGAAGGTTGGTGAAGGGGATGAGTTGGTTGAACAGTATGGTGGATGGTTGAATGGTTTGAGGTAGAATGGTTTGTTTGATAATTGATAGTCAGTGGTTGTCAGAGTGGTGTTGCAATTGGTCTCAGGTTGGGGTTGATTGGAAGATGTATGGTGATGAAGGAGGCTGAGTAGTATTTTGCAAGAAAAGCGCAGGCAAAGGTAAGGTTGGAGGAAGTGCTTTAAGGCAGGGTGGTTGATATGTATGTGTTAGGATCCCTCCTTAATTGGAGAGTTTCTAGAAAATTATAGACGTTTCTAGAGAAATCTAGAATTTTCTAGAATGTTCCAGAGAACTCTAGAGAAGTGTAGAACTCTCTAGAAGCTTGTGGAAGAGTGTGGAACCCTCTGGAATATTCTAGAGATGTGTGGAACCTTCTGGAACCTTACGGAAGAGTATGTAAGAATAAAGAAGGGAATGGAAGAGTGTAGAGATTCCTAGAGAGTGTGGAGCATTCTAGAGAATCAATCTTTACCGTCGGATGCATGTAATCTCCACCATTCATTATGGAGGTTGAGTAGTATAAATAGGAGAAGGAGCCCTATTACTAGCCATCCAAGAATCCAAGGAAGAAGCCACTTCTTAGAGTGAGAAAAAACTTGAGAGTTAGAGAGATCCTCTTTGAGAGAAAAGAGTGATAGCTTGAGAAGTCTTTATCCTCAAGCTTGAGTGAGCCACCAAGTGTGAGTTACTTTTGTAATCATATTATTGTAATCCTACTATTCTTTTGTATTGTGGAAGAATCTCCATATTGGAGAATTATAAACTCTTATGCTTCCATTTCTACTTTTAATCTTAAAGTGCCTATCTTAACTTCACGAAGCGGGGAAGACCGAGATTTCCCCAATAGTGGTATCAGAGCGAGGTTCATCCGTAGCTGTAATCAAGCTCGTGTAAGTTCAAGATGGAGGATATTGTCGCTCATGATGGAGGCATGTTCAAGATCACAGCTAACAACTACTCCTATTGGAAGCCAATGATGGAGGACCACTTGTATTGTAAGGATTTGCATGAGCCCATCATCTACAAAAATAAGGTGGAAGGAAAGAGTGATGCTCAGTGGGAACTGTTGAACCGTAAGGCCGTTGCTATGATCCGTAAGTACATCGACAAAACTCTCTTCGAGCATGTTTCTATTTATACCAATGCCTATGAATTATGGACAAAGCTTGAGTCCATGATTCAGAAGAAAACGCCTCGCAACACGGCCAATTTATTTCGACGGTTGGTTAAATTGGAGTATAAGGATGGTCATAGTATGATTGAGCACTTGAATAACTTCAAGGGGCTCGTAAATCAACTAACAAAAATTGATATGAAGATTGATGATGAGCTACAAGCCCTTCTACTCCTTAGCTCCTTACCGGAAAGTTGGGACACACTTGTTGTCACGCTAAGTAACTCAGCTCCGGAAGGAAAGTTAACTATGGATATCGTCAGTGATAGCCTTCTTGGAAGAAGCAAGGAGAATGGAACGAGATGAGTCTATCCATCCCGAAGCTAATGTTGTTGAGAATCAGGGTAGAAATGAAACCCGTGGACGTAGTAAGAGCCGAAATCCCCATCAATCTCGAGGTAGATCCAAGTCACGCTCGAAGATTGCATGCTATTACTGTGGAAGGATGGGTCATAAGAAAATGGAATGTCGAAGCTTCAAAAGAGACCAAAAGGCCGGTAATGTTAAGCCTGACCAAATAAGCCTAACGAAGAAGCAAGAAGAAAAGAGTACTACTGCCATAGTATTAAAGGAAGATCTACTATATCTCGTTGGTGAAAGTAACATTCTAAACATTGCTTGTGATGAGAGTTCTTGGATTATTGATTCTGGTGCTTCCTTCCATGTTACTTCACATGAAAACTTCTTCTTATCCTACCAAAGAGGTGACTTTGGCACGGTGCAAATGGGAAATCAAGATAGAAGCAAGATTGTTGGAATAGGAGACATCACTCTGACGACAAGCACCGGGTGCAAGCTTGTTTTGAAAGATGTGAGGCATGTCCCGACCATGCGCCTCAGTCTTATCTCCGCTGGAAAGCTAGATGATGACGGTCTAATTAATTACTTTGGTGAAGGGAAGTGGAAGCTCACCAAAGGAAGTTTGACAATAGCTCGAGGAAAGAAGGTAGGATCATTGAAAGTAATGCAAGCTAAGCTATGCAAAGGAGAAGTAAACATCTCTACTGATGATATGGACACATGGCATAAACGACTTGGGCACATTAGTGAGAAAGGTCTTCACATACTCGCTCAGAAACAACTCCTCCCTGACGTGAAAGGTAAACCACTTCATCCTTGTGCTCATTATTTAGCTGGAAAACAACATAGGGTTACTTTCCAAAGATCTTCTCCGCCCACAAGAAGAAAGAACATTCTAGACCTCGTGCACACTGACTTATGTTCGATGTCTGAGAGATCCATTGGTGGTGCTCTATATTTTGTCACCTTTATTGATGATCATTCAAGGAAAGTATGGTTGCACCTATTAAAATAAAAGGATCAAGTGCTTGATGCCTTCAAAGAATTCCATGCTCTGGTGGAGCGTGAGACTGGACGGAAGATCAAGTGTGTACGATCAGATAACGGAGGTGAGCATAGAGGTCCTTTTGAAGACTATTGCAAGAAATATGGCATTAGGCTAAAGACTCCACCCAAGACACCATAATTGAATGGACTAGCTGAGAGAATGAACCGAACCATTGAAGAAAGAGTTTGTTGTGTGCTCTCTCATGCTAAGTTACCCAAATCATTCTGGGGAGAAGCTATAATGGCTGTGGCCGACATTGTCAACCTCACACCATCAGTTCCTTTGGAAGGGGCCATTCCTGAGGAAGTTTGGAAGGGCAAGAGGGCTTCATATAATCATCTCAAGGTGTCGGGTGCAGGGCATTTGTTCACATCCCCAAAGATGAGAGAGCTAAGCTTGATGCAAAGACAAAGGAGTGTATTTATCTTCGTTCACCTAAGGATGAATTTGGGTACCGGTTGTGGGACCCAATTAACAAGAAGGTTATTCGCAGTAGAGACGTTGTATTCTTCGAAGACCAAACAATTGAAGATATCAAGAATTCAGAGAGGCCAAGATTGAGAAGCAATAAGAACATTGAACCTACTCTGGTTCGACATGAAGATAATAACACACAAGAAAGCAGTGAAGCTGAAGATCATGAAATTCATGATGAACCAGTTCAGGAAGAACCTTAATCTAGCACTACAATCGCACCAGAGCCAAGACGATCCTCAAGGGACAGAAGACCATCCACCCGATACAACACAGAGTTGTACGTTACGCTCACTGATGAGGGGGAGCCTCAAAGCTATAAAGAAGCAATGAGTGATTGTCATAAAGAAGAGTGGATAATAGCCATGCAATAAGAAATGCAATCCTTGCATGAGAATAACACATATGAACTAGTGGAGCTACCAAAAGGGAGAAGAGCTTTGAAGAATAAGTGGGTGTATAGAATCAAGACCGAAGAGAACTGTTCAAAGCCTCGCTACAAAGCTCGATTAGTCGTCAAAGGATTTGGACAAGAAAAGGTGCTGACTTTGAAGAGATATTCTCTCCCGTGGTAAAGATGTCATCAATCCGAGTTGTGCTTAGCCTAGCAGCCGTGCAAGATTTGGAGATTGAACAACTCGATGTCAAGACGGCGTTTCTACATGGTGACCTAGAGGAAGAGATCTACATGGAACAACCTGAGGGATTCAAAGTTCCAGGCAAAGAAGATCTAGTGTGCCTCCTCACAAAGAGTCTATATGGACTTAAGCAAATACATCTTGACAAGGTTCACACAGATGAGAACTGGTCTGACATGATGACCAAGGTAGTACCAACAATGAAGTTTGAAGACTGCTGCCAAGGTGCCGGCGTACTACTACCTCCCAATTAAGTCGGGAGGGGAAGATTTTTTGGGATCCCTCCTTAATTGGAGAGTTTCTAGAAAATTCTAGACGTTTCTAGAGAAATCTAGAATTTTCTAGAATGTTCCGAAGAACTCTAGAGACGTGTAGAACTCTCTGGAAGCTTGTGGAAGAGTGTGGAACCCTCTAGAATATTCTAGAGATGTGTTGAACCTTCTGGAACCTTACGGAAGAGTATGGAAGACTAAAGAAGGGAATGGAAGAGTGTAGAGATTCCTAAAGAGTGTGGAGCATTATACAAAATCAATATCCACCGTCGGATGCATGCAATCTCCACCATTCATTATGGAGGTTGAGTAGTATAAATAGGAGAAGGAGTCCTATTACTAGCCATCCAAGAATCCAAGGAAGAAGCCACTTCTTAGAGTGAGAAAAAACTTGAGAGTTAGAGAGATCCTCTTTGAGAGAAAAGAGTGATAGCTTGAGAAGTCTTTATCCTCAAGCTTGAGTGAGCCACCAAGTGTGAGTTACTTTTGTAATCATATTATTGTAATCCTACTATTCTTTTGTATAGTGGAAGAATCTCCATATTGGAGAATTATAAACTCTTGTGCTTCCATTGCTACTTTTAATCTTAAAGTGCCTATCTTAACTTCACGAAGCGGGGAATACCGAGATTTCCCCAACAGTATGACATGATGGTCAGTGATGTATGAGTGTAATGAAGGTTGGGTCGAATGATGAAGTATGTGGTGAACGATGAAGTGAGGGAACAATGTGACAACTATGGTTTTGATGATTACCTATAAATAGTTATAATTTAATATTTATAAGGTAATCACCAAAACCTAGTTGTTACATAGAACGCATCAGGAGTAAAAAACAGAATACACAGAGATGACACAAGATATGAACAGATGCACATGAACAAAATGTAAATCCCAATATAATGTAGCAATGCAATATATAATTTTTTTTAATTGCAATGTAACAGAAGAAATGCAATGCAAAAAAAAAAATTATAAAAGGAAAAACTAAAGCAGTGCAAAAGTGAGCTATATTAACAAACTGAAATGCAATTGGAATGCGGTACGTGGTGTTAAAGTGACAGTAACAAAATGTTACACAAAATGCAGAATATAAGAGCGAATGTAAGATGACATGATTTTTTTTCCTTTTTGAAATGAAATAAAAATCAAATGCTGTGGATTTTTTTTAATGAGAACTATGCAAATGTAACCGAATGGCAAGAAATGAAAACTATAGCAAACATATAGAACTTGAATACTGTCAGCAAAGTTAAGCCATCACAAAATTTAACTTTACTAAGCCGCCTTTAAAAAAAAGACACTAGAACAAATGAAAAATAATTATAATAATTCGAAGAGTAAAATTAAAATTAAATTGCATTCACCGGCAACAGCGCCAAAAACTTGTTAGACGGCGAATATTCTATTGATTAAAAAATTGCCGAAAAATTGTAATGGTTAAAAACCACAAGCGCACGGCGTACAATTGTAGTATGTAATGCGAGTACGGGTCGATCCACAGAGAATGAATTAAACTTCAATATTACTCAATCAATTAATCTAAATTTTTAAAGTTTGTTTTAAACTAGAAAATTGTAGAGAATAAGCTAGAGAAAAATTGAATAAAACTATGATATTAAAGAGCAATTTAGAGGCAATCCACTTTCAAACATTCAGATAAATCAACAACAAAATTCACTTGTAATCTCCCATTAAATATTAAGTAGTAATGATAGATGTGCTTATTATAAGTATGATTTATTTGTGCTATTAATTAGCACAACTTAAACCATCAAACTCTAACATACCATTCACACCCGCTTATCAACTCTCATGATCATGACATGAAATTAAAAATAAAATCTATTTTAGTATGATCTATTTACTATTAATTGGTAACATAGATCTTCAAATTTTGATTCTAATTTGACTTTCATTATCAAAATCACTTAGGCAAATGATTAAATAGTTTATGTTTTAAATGAAATTAAGCATATCTTACTTGAGATGTCAAGATAGGCTATCAAAATTCAATTAAAAAGAAACATAAATCACCATCATAATATTTTCCATTAAGCACATATGAGAGATTATAAATGAAATCATTATATTAATTTGATATGTTCCATGAGAGCTTCATTAGCATAAATTGAAGGGATTTGGCTACTCATATTTGAAAACATGTTAACATACAATAATTTCAACATAAAAGGAAAATGAGTGCTAATTAAATGGAAATGGAACTAATAACTTGCATAAAATAAGTCTAAACTAATTGCATCAATTAAAAGAGAGCATAAGATAATAAAAGAGCATAAAAGAAGCATAAATAAAAATTGCATGAAAGTAAAAACAAGGCTAAAAAGCCATGAAAGAAATTTTTATTTATCTTTGATTTTATGGCTACAATATTGCAAAAAAAGTAAGTAGATAATTACAAGAGACATAAGGGGTATTTATATATGCTTAAAAGCTTAATTCGTTCTTTAGTGTGCTACCTAACATACCTTGAGAAAGTGTAACGTCTATATATTATTAGGGAATTAATTAATCCCTACTAACATGCCTTTATACTTCCATTAACATGTGCATGTGCTTTTAATTATGGACGAAATGGTAGTGGGTAGTGGAATCCTCCATGTTGCATGAATTCATTCGTTTCCATTATCCATTTGCCTTCAACATGTGTGCTGCATACGTCCATGAAATCTCTTCATATTTTAACTTCATTTCCTACAAATAAAAAAATGTACAAGTAAATTTTCTCAAATTAAATCATACACAAAATTACCATTTTACCGTCCAAATAAAGATAAATAAATGATGATTTGAAAACAATTTAAATTTTGGTTTAAACATATAAAATACCCTGATATGCTCATTTATTCAAATAAAAGTAGATTAAATATGGAAGTAAAAAATATGCACTTTATGTGCACATCAAATAAGACATTGTTATTATCGAAAGTTATTGTTGTAATAAACAAACTTCTATTCTCAATAGGGCTTTGTTGTTTCTTTGCATTTGGTTACAGAATAATAAATTAGCAAATCACTTCCGTTGTCATTATCACAATCGCTAGAATATACAAATAGCCTGGCATTTGCATCATAATCAAAACAGGATGTATTATAGAGTAATAGTATTCTAACAGACCATTCTAATCATCAGAAATAAAATCCAATGACAAAATGCATTTACCTACACCAATTCTTGATATGAAAAGGCGAATATGACATTTCGTTTTTTGTTAACTTATTGTATTTCTACAAACTCTTCTTCTATCACAAAGTCCGAGTCGTTAATAGTCGACATGCTTGACTATTAATAGCTTTTATTCTAACTAGCTAATGATAGCAAAGAAAGGGTTGAGAATCCTATTACAAAAGCGGGAAATAAAAATCTCATAGATAAGAAGACTTAATAAACAAAAAGATGGATAAATTTGTTGCAAAAGAAAAACCAAGATAGTAAAATAGATTAAAGATTTTCTCTCCTATGATTTGTTATTTGAACCTTTATTATAGGAATGCAATAATGGTAGATAAGTTTTATAGTAAAATGCTTAAAGAAAGTATGATGGTTCATGTCAGTTTCATATTAGCATAATGTATTTGTTCTTGAGTGGTCCTAGCCAAATACATGAATGAACAACCATTGATATATAAATGAACAACTATAAATATCTCGGAACTTTGTTAGTTCGTATTATATTTTAAACAATAAAATTCTATAGATGTATCAAATCCCTAGTTTAATTTTATCACCATGTTTATATGCAATAATAATAGGCTACGAATCAATTGTGGAGAAAAAGGGAGTTGTTTTGTTTCTTTGGTTGGAGGAAAAATTGACACCACCCTATTTTAGAAGAAAGCACAGCATACTTAATTTTTAAATTTTTGTAAAGAAAATCAAATAAAAATACTTCATTTATTTTACATCAATTATATGTGACCCGTTCATAATTTTTATCTTTGGAATTTGTGGATGACCTTATATGATTTCATTTTCTTTTTGCTGTTAATTAACTATATTTCATGATCAGTGTGTGCATGAGTTCATGTATATATGTGTGTGTCCTTTATCGAAGTTAGTGGAAATTTTTTGGAAAATAGTTATGTATATCAAAACTGATATGGTTAGTATTAATCTTTTCAAAATGTCGGGGAAAAATGAAAATATTCTTCTTTGTTTAAAATATATGCTTATTCCTCAGTAGAATCATATAAAATAAAACTTATAGGGTCGTAAAATTAGAAAATTTTGAACCTTCTCACAACAATTCATACCTCAGCTACTTGAAGTCCTACTTTGCAAAACTCTCCTGCCTAGCAAAATTCTAATGTCCATCCCCAACTACTTGCAATCCTCTCTGTTACGAGCATCAGCTGTAACAATCCATATTTTGATAACTAAAAATATTAAATTTGATAAGGTTTTGGGATTTAATATTGTCAGAAATTAAAATTTATGATTTATTAAACTGAATCTTATTAGATTAGAAATTTCGACTTTAAGATAAATCTTAAAACAACTAATTTTAATGAGATAAAACATATAATTTGCTAATATTGATTTAATGTAATTGACTACTATACCATGTTAACGTAATTTCAATTAATTTAAATAATAAAGGTTAATAAAGAATAGAATAAATGATGTATAAATTGATGTAATCTTATGTTATTAATTGCAATTGGTTTTAATATGGAGTATGAAATCAATTATTTTGTACGTAAATTTATTAACCTTTGTTTGTAAACAATAAGTTAATAGATATGGATTATTAACGTATAACCATTTTTTTATTTATGTTCTTATTATTAAATCCGTTAGAAATTTATTTGGTAATTAATGGAGAATTAATGTAATTGAAATATTACACTTGATATAAGAAGAAACGTTAACTGTTGAGTGGTGAGTTTAAAACTTATGTTAATCAATTGCATAAGGGAATAGTTGATTTGATAATAAGAATGTAAATCAAAATAAAAGGATTTGTTTGGAATTAAAATATATAATGAACAGGTTTTATTACAGTTGTAATTGGATGTTGGAATTAAATTAGTATATAGATATTGGGTTTATCATAGAAAATTGGATTTTAAAGGAAACAATTGGATTAATTATCTTCCTTGTATTAGGGTATGTTTTGAGATTTAATCATTTTAATTAATAGTAATTATATCTTGCCATTAATAAGAGATAGAAGTACATGGTAATTAATTAATGATATGTGCAACATACATTATGTGTTAAAATATAATGAGAATTTCATTGAGAAATATTACGTTCAAATTGTGCACTTAACTTTGTTACAAATATAATGACAATATGAAATTAATTGATAAAGAAATGATGTGATTGTATGAAGTATTATTTCTGATGTGTAATAAAAAGAAATATGTTTCAATAAAAATAAAAGAAAAGGATGGTTTCTTGAAAAGAATATTCTTATCAAATAAAGTGAATATTTCATCTATGAATGTTAATTTAATTCATTAAAACAAAGAATTGAATTTTGTTGTATGTTTTCAATTGGAATATTTGATTTATTTAAATATTCAAACTTGATTTTAATTTAATTTATAAAAAAAATAACAGTAATAAAATGGTAAGAAAACAACTTGAAGGTTTGGTTTAATTTTTGATTTGGAATAGTTAGCATATTAACATAGGAGATTTATTCCGTTTCAAATTTGACTTTGGATTCTCGATTCATCTTTTAATGTGTGGGGTGGCGGTCCTCATTATGTTAATTATAGTGTTTAATTTTATTTACTGTTTACTAAATAAAAACACATATATGTGTAAATTTAAGCGTATTAGGGTTAATAAAATATGTTAAATGAATTGTTTTTTTAGTATATTAGATTTGTGATTTTTATGTACGGACTACGTTCTCAAATTCAAATCTTCGCTTTCATTTATTTTATTTTATTACTACTTTCTTTCATTAAATATATGCCTCTTTTGGTCTTCCAGTAAGTTTTATTCATTTACACGCGAGCCTTGCCTTGAAATGTTTCATGTGTGTTGATGAAATTAAGTGAGGTAACACATGTTTTGAAATTTTATACGATTTTCTTACCATTTAAACATGTCTTATCAAATTCCAACGTGTGTCTTTTATCTTTTGTTAATTATCTGCATGTTATGCTCTTTTTATTTTGAAAATTTACATCTTCTTATATCTGTCCCTTTCATATTCCAATTTCCAAACGTGCTTTTCCCTTACTCGTTTCCTATTTCATAAATCTCTTCCTCTAACTTTCCATTTCTAAAACTTTCTTCCATTATTTCTTTTTCCCAAAGTTTTCTTTCTCTTCTAAGAAGAAACAAACAAATGTGAGCAACTTATTTTCATGAAGCCAATCTTTTCCATTTGTTAACAAATCCATTTCCTGAAGCCTCCTTTCTCCATGTGTGAGCCATCGTGTACTTTTTTGTTGATTCTCCAAAATTTAAAGACATGAGCAGGCTTCAAAATTCTTAATGTAAGTAACTAACGTGTTTTATTTTATTATTAAAATATGTGTACATGGTTTTCTATTTCATTTCCAATATATTCTTATAACTTGAATATCTTCCGCATATGAACCACGATTAATGCACGGTTTCTTCCTTTGGGTTCGTATCGAAATTCCGAACAACATGAAACTAGTATGGTTGCATTTGAAGACCACTGAAATTTTAGGCTTTTATTGGATTTTCAATTGGCTATAAATCAAAGGCGAGTGATTAAACCCACTCACGCAATACTAAAAATTCCATTTCAAGTTAAATAAAATATATGACGTGATATATAAATATTTTATTGCGATTTGTTAATTTAAGTTGACATTTGAATTGATATTGAATCCGAATTGACAATTAATTTTATATTAGAATTTAACTGATAGTTAAACCCCGATATTGATAACTATTATATGTTGAAATATATTTGTTGATTTAGATGTTGTTGAAATGGATGCTTATTGATTGATATGTTGGATGTATGGTTGTTATTTATTTTAATATGTCTCTGTTATTACATTGTATATTATTGGCATCATTTAAATGGTCCTCTGAATCATTTTAGAATTGGATAATTAAGACATTTAAATTATGGACTGAAATGATATATACCCATACAATTTCCTGGATTTGGATTATTTATTGGAACTGAATTATTTAAAAAGTTTAAGTTTTAATTTAAACTTCGGATTTATTTTAAATAAAGTGGTTATAATTAGTATTTCGAATAATTTGGAATCTCGTAAGTTATGGCACTCAGGTTGTATACTTGATAGGAGATGAAAAATCTCATAACATCTCCGAAGGCATTACACTCATATTTTTATTTGAGACTGATTTGACTTACATAGGAATTTTTAGTTCTGACTCGAGTGTATTGTTTTTCATTATCGGGTCAGCCTGAGTTTTTCAGCATTGAAAACTATTTTCTGGTGGACGAAGACGAAGATTCAGTATATTATTGCGATTTATTATTCCACTACATTCTGTGTTTCGCTGCATTATTTGTTTATTTATGATAGATGTATAACTCTGATTTGAATTTGTAAAAGTGTAATCAAATGTTATTTGTAACACAGCTTCAAGAACAGTTTGTTTGATTATTATATTTTGTCGTTCCACTACGAGATTCTATATTTTGTTTTTTCTTTCCTTTTTCTTTTTTTTTCTTATTTACCCCATTATACAATCCTTCCTTTTGGATGGTTTGATTTTGACATGTGTGGTTTATTGTCGATTTGAACCATCCAAAAAGGTGGGTCGTTACAGTAGGTATCAGAGCTTTGGTGTAGTGAATACGGATTTTTCACGTTCGAAAATCGACATCCATACTTTACATCGTACTTGAATGCCGCAGATTCGACCGTTCAAATCCGAGTCGCCGGAGCTTATAACATAATTAAGTAAACAACACAGCGGAAGAAAAAGAATAATACATTGATATACAGCATTGATACAATATCTGATACAACAGATGATACAATAGATATCAATATACATCAGAGATATGATACAACAAAATAGCAGCGGAAAGGAAAAATAGATAACACCAGCATCAGACTAATAACTCTAAGATAGTCTTCAAGAGAGAACTCCAGCAGCAGCTCGATCCAACATCACGATGCACAAAGACAAGCAAGTGCAGTCCACATCCAAAGACTGAACTAGCTCCAGATAATCTACTGAACCTAGCTATCTGAAAAAACCCAACTCTAAACTGCCTGTGTGGAAAAATTGTGGGCACCCAGAGTTTAGGAAAGAAACAATAAACTCCAGGACAGTCATGAGACTGGTATGGGTAACAAAAACAGTTTATCTTAAAAAAAACAAAGAAATATTTTAAAATAGATTCGCAATGCTTTTAGAAAATGGAACTACCAAAAGGCCACTCGCACACACACACAATGCAAACGCAGAATCGGAGGAGATTTCTCCTTATGATAGTCAAACATGCTTGATACACAAATTTCTTTGATATTATTACTATAAGTGCAAAGTGCAGAAAAACATTTCGAAAGTATGATATAAATCTTAGCCAACATACGACCATTATCGTATGCCTACTATAGCTACCATGTTCAATAGAAGGTTACCGCCACATTCCATGGCAGGTTATACAACTAAAATCGTAAAGAGCTCGTATTAGATGAATGGATTTCCAACAAATGTTTGGGCAAAGGAACTTCCCAAGTAAAATGGAACGCCTCTGGAAGGACGTCCCCAGATCCTAACAGGATCTCTGCTAGACAAGGCCGGGTTACCCCTAGCTGGGTAACAACTGACACGTGTATTCCATCGCCCGGTTGTAAACAACCTTTATCCGAGGATCCACTCAACCAACAACCACAAAATAAAAAGTTTGCAGCAACCACAAAGTAAGTATCTAGGCTCCATACCATGATACCACTCATAATCCAGAAGGAAATGACATACCCTCAGAGGGCGCTACGCTTAAATAACCTTGCTGCTACGATTCCTGTTTCGACCATAACCGGGTTGTGAGGTTCGACGAAGTCTCGTCCACAAAGCTACGCATTTCTCAAAAGCCACGCTTTGATCAACAAATGATCAGCAGCACTCAGCATGCCACATTACCAAATTGGGAGTATATCACTGATAACCATCAACCACATAACCTCTGAGCTCGTACGTCTCAGAGAAGGGTGTTAAGCTAAGAGAATAAATTCTCCGCCACCAATAGAAATGTATTTGAAAGCAATCTGCTTTATATCTCAAAATGTAATGTCAAACATACGATCCATACAAGTTTGTTCTGGGTTCGAACAGAACCGAAGGCACTTCCAAAGAAGCTCTTGCAAATCCGGGTATTCACAATCCCGATCGGACTTCCAATCACTTAGGGAATCTCTATACCAGAGCAACTCAGTGCAGAGACAATCGATAGGTCATCCTATCATTCTCGCAAATACCTGGTCTTCACCACCGGTCTTTAAATTCTATCCATAACGTCGAATCGCATATTCGGAATGGCTATATGAAAGAAAGGTCCTTTCCCAGCTAAACCGAATAGTGAGCGCAATATTTACAAATACGTGGATAAGGGATTTCAATTAAGTCACAACTTAAAAATCCATAGTTTTTCTTTCAAATGGTTTAAACAAATTACCATTTCCGATCTTAAAAAAAAAAATCATTCACAAAGTTCACCCCGTTTCATAAAAGATTCATTCACAGATTTCCAAAAAATTCCATCTCAATTGGATTAATTCATTTAAATCTTTAAATCAAAGATTTATCTTATAGCTTTCAAACCGTTTCCATAACTTGGAAATCATTTTCATTTCAATCTTAAAATTCCTTTTAACACAATTTGGAAGTTCACTTCTTATCTGAAAGCTTTAACTATTTGAAAACGAATAATTTCATTTCAGAAAGATCTAATTTTATTTACACGAGTTCAAGCCTTTAAATTTAAATTCAAATTCCCAAATCAATGCATTTAAAAATGGTTTAACCCATATAAGCTCATTTATAAGTTGAATAGCCTTTTTAAACCCTAGTTTCCTACACATAGAATTCAATTTCAAATAATGAATTCAAATTTAAATCAAAATTTTTAAATTTCAAAATTCAATCAAGTTATTCAAAATAAATTTCATCTTTGATATTCTATTTCAAAAGCTTTTCATTTTAAACCCAATCCATTTCCAAAACGTTTGAATTCAAATTGTCTATAAAAAAATCACTTCAAAAATCTGTGACTTAATCGATTTCCATGTGAAATCCATATTTGTGTGTGTATAAGTGTGGCCAAGGGGTTTAACACAATAGTGCAACATCACTCAATCATCACAGATTAAAACACAGAAATATAGTTGATAAGCGATATAAACTATAACGTTTATCGCTCATTCACAGATTCACAGATAATATACAGATGTATCATAAGAAAATGAATAAATTACACACAGCTTAATCCATAGAATAAAATATCATAGATCGGATAGGACAATCAATTCAAGACGTCTCATACAATACAATCATTCACAGGTAAGGTCATGCATTCAATAATCGTTTATAAGTAGGATTAATTAATTGGTTAATCCTAATTAATTCAATTTATTTCCAATTAAATTAATTACTTATGAATTAATTATCCAATTCTGATTAATTAATTACAAATCATTTGATATAAATTAATTTATAAATCACCTTAATTAATTACATTATTCTTAATTAATCATATCAATTAAATTAATCTTTGAACCAATTACATAATTAATTAACCAATTAATTAATTATTTTAAGAAATTAAACCTTAATCAATAAGGTTAAACTTACAATTACTAATTAAATTGATACAAAACATTAATTATCTATTCTAATTAACTTAACAATTAATGTATTACAAATCATTCAATCTTTATTAAATTTAAGGTGAACTCATTCTTAGTAGTGATTTAAATATCATTTACAAATATGTTTGAAACCCTTTTTATTTCAAACTTACCTTTCTAAATTTCATTTTAAACCCAAGATTTAAAATGAACCCTCATTTATCTTTAGTAAAGTTTTAAACTAATTTTAAAATCCTTTAAATTACTTGTTGAAGTAATATTTTTTTATAAGGAAATTTTAAAAGAATTTAAATCAATTTCCTTATTAAATTCACATACTAAAGGAAACATTTAAACTTATTTATACCTTTGAATTTATAAAACTTAATTTAATTTCAAATCGGGAATTCAAATTCTCATAAATATACTTTACTTCTTAAATACTTTTAAATTATTAAAACAATTTGACTAAAAAAAACTTAATTCATTTCCAGCTAAGATTTAAATTTAACTTGAATCTATATTTAAACTTTGATTTAAAACATATTTTAAATCCTTGGTTAATAATTTAAAATCTATTTAAATTTTAAACTGACAGGTCTGTAAACCTGTCACCAAAATAAATGACCCAAGCCACTAAAACTTTGCTTCGAGTCCAGACTCTATTTACTTCGAATAAATACTCGAATCACTCGAGTAAATCCCGAGACCAATCTCGAGATCATCTCTGCTTCCACTCAAAACAACCGAATGCCAGATTCCAGAAACTCATGCACGTGCACGTGGTCGTCGACCATCTTCGGTCATCGCCAGAACGTCAAACATGTCGACGATCGTTCCCAAACCCTCCCTCGATCATCAGAAAACCCATCCACCTCACAAATTCGAATTCGAATTTAAACTCGAAAACCTAGAACTTGAACTGCCTCATCACAAAAACCTAGAACACCACATCGTTCGCCTAACCTCGACGACCAGAAACTCAGGGACTCCGGCCATCTACTCATCATTGCTCCCCATATCAGCAACCAAAAGCACGAACCGCTCGATCACCTATAGAAGCTGTGGCGATCGAATATTAAGCACAGTAAAACTAGGTTTAGAATTTTAAAATGTTCGCCGCCGACCCTACGACGAACGTAAACATCTCCGACTATTTTTCGCCGCCTCGCCGTAAGCTTCTCCATCACCATCCAAAATTCCGACCACTCCGATCATCTAGATCATCAGGAATCGCCAAAAGAATGAAATTTGATCGAATCCGGACTGTTCTCAAATACTAACTCGAAAAATTTTGATTAAGGCTTTAAAATTCATGTTATAGTGTATAAATTCAGATTACAAACCTGGATTCCTGAATAAAAATGTTTGAAATTCAACTTATTTAAAGTTTGCTTAGATTCCTTTGATTTCCAGAGCCAATATGAAATTGTTTGAACAAAAATAAACTTTTAAAACTTAGTTTAAAATCAAACAAACAACTTTTATTTTAACCCTAAATCCAAACACTGAGTATATTTTGAATAGATGATTTTTGAATTAAGATTTGTACTTAAAATCTAAGAACAGAAAACATATGCTAACAACAGCCTGTATAAAACATTTTCGATTTAAATATACTCAGAGGATCCATATATATATATATATATATATATATATATATATATAAACAAACCTATTCACAGATTTATAGATAAGCAACAGATTTATGCCTTTTAAATAAAAAAGAAAACAAATATGTTACTCACCTTTGTTTTGAGAAGATGAATAGAGCCTTCTTGTTGAAACTGCAGTTGTTTTTTTCTTCTGTTTTGTTGAATTGAAGTGTTTTTTAAATTTGGATTTTGTTTAAGTTTAAAAGTTGATGCTTGCTTCCATTTTACTCAGTTGTGATAATCGAACTGAAATGAAGATGATATATGAGGAAGCAAGTCTACAGGTTGATATATATGAAAGTGTACAGGGTTTTATCATTTTATTTGTACTAAAGTTATGGCAGATATGGTATTTATTATGGGCTGAGATGAGTTAGAGGTATGTTGCATTAAATGCTTTGCTGGTTTGATGCATTTCGGGTTGACCTTGGTTTGTTGCTAGAGATGTTTGCATGAATTACTTTATCTGGTTTCACACTTGCATATATTTATTGCTATCTTGTTTTTCTTTCTTGTTTACATCTTGCTTTTCCAGGTTGATGCATTCTATTAACTCCTTGTATACATTTCCATATAAAATTGATTTGTTTACAACTTTATGAACATATATTATTTTCTTTCGTTGCTTCATTTTGCAAATGTTCATACTTATTTTTTTGAATATATTTTTATTTGCCTTGTTTGATTTATAATTTAAATGAGATTCTATATTTATTATGTTGTTATGATTTCTCCAATGTAGTCATGTTATATTTTACAAAGTTTATTAATATGTTGTTTGAATTTTTACTATGTGTGTTTATTTATTTATTTTATTAATTTTCCCATATATCTTAAACTTTTATTTCTTATTTTACATTTGCAATAAAAATAAACATACACATTTTTTTTATTTGAATTTAGAGATGCTCAAATTAATTTACCAATAAATTTCACAAATTTTATTCAAAAATTAAATAAATTGTTAAATTTAAAATAAATCAAAATCCGGGATCGTTACAGATTCCCCTCCTTAAGAAATTTCATCCCTGAAATTTACAGGCATGAAAACAACAAAGATAGATGAAGAATATTTCATCAAATCAAACTGAATATCTATTCTGCATTTGGCCTACCAAATCAGAATGTCAATAATAGATACAAGAACGAATCTATTTAACACTCACAAGATTCTCGGGCTATCCGGATTTATGAAATATGCAGTGACATTGGTTAGTTCGAAAGGATAACTAACTATTCGTTGAACATATCGGGACCCAAAGAATAGATAAATGGATTCGATTTACCCCAAGAAATCACAACAGAATTTCAAATTTGGTTTTAAACGATATCGTTTTATTGACACAATTCAAATTTAGCTTCATAATTCTATTAATCAATTTAACTCTATTAAAATTTTCAATTTCAAAATTTCCAATTCATTATCCATTAAGGTTTAAATCAAAAACTGATAAGAAATCGATGAAGATATGAAGTAAAAATTTCCTATAACGATTCGTAGAGCATCATCACACCAAAACTTCTTTCGGGAGCTGTCACGAAGCAATCAAAAAAATTTGGAAATGAGTCAAAGAAGATTGATAGAGAAAATTATTTCCACTGTTGTAGGGTATTGACTATTAATAGTGGTACTCCCATGTCACCTATCTCATCCTCTTCTTGCACTCATACTCACTATCAGTGGATAGTAAAAAAAAAATTCCGAGACATTCAAACAGATATCTTAAGGATATACTCATTCTAGGGTTTACTTCACCCTATCTCTAATGAGTTACTTAATGTTTTTTACTCCTGAGCTAAAGTTCAACCTTAGCTCTGATACCACTTGTAGCAAATACAGATTTTTCGCGTTCGAAAATCGACATCCATACTTTACATCGTACTCGAATGCCGCAGATTCGACCGTTCAAATCCAAGTCGCCGGAGCTTATAACATAATTAAGTAAACAACACAGTGGAAGAAAAAGAATAATACATTGATATACAGCATTGATACAATATCTGATACAACAGATGATACAATAGATATCAATATACATCAAAGGTATGATACAATAAAATAGCAGCGGAAAGGAAAAATAGATAACACCAGCAGCGGACTAATAACTCTAAGATAGTCTTCAAAAGAGAACTCCAGCAGCAGCTCGATCCAACATCACGATGCACAAAGACAAGCAAGTGCAGTCCACATCCAAAGACTGAACTAGCTCCAGATAATCTACTGAACCTAGCTATCTGAAAAAACCCAATCTAAACTACCCGTGCGGAAAAATTATGGGCACCCAGAGTTTAGTAAAGAAACAATAAACTCCAAGTCAGTCATGAGACTGGTATGTAACAAAAACAGTTTATCTTGAAAAAAAACAAAGAAATATTTTAAAATAGATTCGTAATGCTTTTAGAAAATGGAACTACCATAAGGCCTCCTGCACACACACAATGCAAACGCAGAATCGGAGGAGATTTCTCCTTATGATAGTCAAACATGCTTGATACGCAAATTTCTTTGATATTATTACTATAAGTGCAAAGTGCAGAAAAACATTTCGAAAGTATGATATAAATCTTAGCCAACATACGACCATTATCGTATGCCTACTATAGCTACCATGTTCAATAGCAGGTTACCGCCACATTCCATGGTAGGTTATACAACTAGAACCGTAAAGAGCTCGTATTGGATAAATGGATTTCCAACAAATGGTCGGGCAAAGGAACTTCCCAAGTAAAATGGAACGCCTCTGGAAGGACGTCCCCGGATCCTAACCGGATCTCTGCTAGATAAGGCCGGGTTACCCCTAGCTGGGTAACAACTGACACGAGTATGTCATCCCCCGGTTGTAAACAACCTTTATCTGAGGATCCTCTCAACCAACAACCACAAAATAATAAGTTTGCAGCAACCACAAAGTAAGTATCTGGGCTCCATACCATGATACCACTCATAATCCAGAAGGAAATGACATACCCTCAGAGGGCGCTACCCTCAAATAACCTTGCTGCTACGATTCCTGTTTCGACCATAACCGGGTTGTGAGGTTCGTTGAAGTCTCGTCCACAAAGCTACGCTTTTCTCAAAAGCCACGCTTTGATCAATAAATGATCAGCAGCACTCAGCATGCCACATTACCAAATTGGGAGTATATCACTGATAACCATTAACTACATAACCTTTGAGCTCGTACGTCTCAGAGAAGGGTGTTAAGCTAAGAGAATAAATTTTCCGCCACCAACAGAAATGTATTTGAAAGCAATCTGCTTTATATCTCAAAATGTAATGTCAAACATACGATCCACACAAGTCTGTTCTATGTTCGAACAGAACCGAAGGCACTTCCAAAGAAGCGCTTGTAAATCCGAGTATTCACAATCCCAATTGGACTTCCCATCACTTAGGGAATCTCTATAACGGAGCAACTCAGTGCAGAGGCAATCGATAGGTCATCCTATCGCTCTCGCAAATACCTGGTCTTCACCATCGGTCTTCAAATGCTATCCATAACGTCGAATCACATATTTGGAATGGGCTATATTACACAAAGGTCCTTTCCCGGCTAAATCGAATAGTGAGCGCAATATTTACAAATAAATGGATATGGGATTTCAATTAAGTCACAACTTAAAAATCCAAAGCTTTTCTTTCAATTGGTTTAAACAAATTACCATTTCCAATCTTTTAAAAAAATCATTTCATAAAGTTCACCCCGTTTCATAAAGATTCATTCATAGATTTCAAAACAATTCCATCTCAATTGGATTAATTCATTTAAATCTTTAAATCAAAAATTTATCTTATAGCTTTCAAAACGTTTCCATAACTTGGAAATCATTTTCATTTCAATCTTAAAATTCCTTTTAACACAATTCGGAAGTTCACTTCCTATATGAAAGCTTTTATTATTTGAAAATGAATAGTTTCATTTCAAAAAGATCCAATTTTATTTACACGAGTTAAAGCCTTTGAATTTAAATTCAAATTCCCAAATCAATACATTTAAAAATGGTTTAACCCTTATAAACTCATTTATAAGTTGAATAGCATTTTTAAACCCTAGTTTCCTACTCATAGAATTCAATTTCAAATATTGAATTCAAATTTAAATCAAAATATTTAAATTTCAAAACTCAATCAAGTTATTCAAAATAAATTTCATCTTTGAAATTCTATTTCAAAAGCTTTTCATTCTAAACCCAATCCATTTCCAAAACATTTGAATTCAAATTGTCTATAAAAAAAATCACTTCAAAAATCTATGACTTAATCGATTTCCACGTGAAATCCATATTTGTTTATGTATAAGTTTGGCCAAGGGGTTTAACATAATAGTGCAACATCATTCAATCATCACAGATTAAGACACAGAAATATAGTTGATAAGCGATATAAACTATAAAGTTTATCGCTCATTCACAGATTCACAGATAATATACAGATGTATCATAAGTAAATGAATAAATTACACACAGCTTAATCCATAGAACAAAATATCATAGATCAGATAGGACAATCAATTCAAGACGTCTCATACAATACAATCATTCACGGGTAAGGTCAAGCATTCAATAATCGTTTATAAGTATGATTAATTAATTGGTTAATCCTAATTAATTCAATTTATTTCCAATTAAATTAATTACTTATGAATTAATTATCCAATTCTGATTAATTGATTACAAATCATTTGATATAAATTAATTTATAAATCACCTTAATTAATTGCACTATTCTTAGTTAATCATATCAATTAAATTAATCTTTAAACCAATTACATAATTAATTAACCAATTAATTAATTATTTTAAGAAATTAAACCTTAATTAATAAAGTTAAACTTACAATTACTATTTAAATTGATACAAAACATTAATTATCCATTCTAATTAACTTAACAATTAATGTATTACAAATCATTCAATCTTTATTAAATTTAAGGTGAACTCATTCTTAGTAGTGATTTAAATATCATTTACAAATATGTTTAAAACCCTTTTTATTTCAAACTTACCTTTCTAAATTTCATTTTAAACCCAAGATTTAAAATGAACCCGCATTTATCTTTAGTAAAGTTTTAAACTAATTTTAAAATCCTTTAAATTACTTGTGGAAGTAATATTTTATTATAAAGAAATTTTAAAAGAATTTAAATCAATTTCCTTATTAAATTCACATGCTAAAGGAAAAATATAAACTTATTTATACCTTTGAATTTATAAAACTTAATTTAATTTCAAATCTAGTATTCAGATTCTCATAAATATACTTTACTTCTTAAATACATTTAAATTATTCAAACAATTTGACTAAGAAAAACTTAATTCATTTCCAGCTAAGATTTAAGTCTAACTTGAATCTATATTTAAACTTTGATTTAAAACATATTTCAAATCCTTGCGTAATAATTTAAAATCTATTTAAATTTCAAACTTATAGGTCTGTAAACCTATCACCAAAATAAATGACCCGAGCCAATAAAACTTTGCTTCGAGTCCATACTCTATTTACTTCGAGTAAATACTCGAATCACTCGAGTAAATCCCGAGACCAATCTCTACTTCCACTCTAAACAACCAAATGCCAGATTCCAGAAACTCGTGCACATGCACGTGGTCGCCGACCATCTTCGGTCATCGCCAGAATGTCGAACATGTCGAAGATCGTTCCCAAACCCTCCCTCGATCATCAGAAAACCCATCCACCTCACAAATTCGAATTCGAGTTTAAACTCGAAAACCTGGAACTTGAACTGCCTCATCACAAAAACCTGGAACACCACGTCATTCGCCTAACCTCGACGACCAGAAACTCAGGGACTCCGACCATCTACACATCATTGCTCCCCCTATAAGCAACCAAAAGCACGAACCACTCGATCACATGTAGAAGCTGTGGCGATCGAATCATTAAGCACAGTAAAACTAGGTTTAGAATTTTAAAATGTTCGCCGCCGACCCTATGACGAACGTAAACGTCTCCGACTATTTTTCGCCCCCTCGTTGTAAGCTTCTCCATCACCATCCAAAATTCTGACCCCTCCGATCATCTAGATCATCGGGAATGGCCAAAAGAATGAAATTTGAACGAATCTGAACTGCTCTCAAATCCTAACTTGAAAAATTATGATTAAGGCCTTAAAATTTATGTTATAGTGTATGAATTCAGATTACAAACCTGGATTCGTGAATAAAAATGTTTGAAATTCAACTTATTTAAAGTTGGCTTAGATTCCTTTGAATTCCAGAGCTAATATGAAATTGTTTGAACAAAAATAAATTTTTGAAACTTAGTTTAAAATCAAACAAACAACTTTTATTTTAACCCTAAATCCAAACACTGAGTAGATTTTGAAGAGATGATTTTTGAATTAAGATTTGTACTTAAAATCTAAGAACAGAAAACATATGCTAACAACAGCCTGTATAAAACATTTTCGATTTAAATATACTCAGAGGATCCATATATATATATAAACAAACCTATTCACAGATTTATAGATAAGCAACAGATTTATGCCTTTTAAATAAAAAAGAAAACAAATATGTTACTCACCTTTGTTTTGAGAAGATTAACAGAGCCTTCTTGTTGAAACTGTAGTTGTTTTTTTCTTCTGTTTTGTTGAATTGAAGTGTTGTTTAAATTTGTATTTTGTTTAAGTTTAAAAGATGATGCTTGCTTCCATTTTACTCAGTTATGATAATCGAACTGAAATGAAGATGATATATGAGGAAGCAAGTCTACAGGTTGATATATAAGAATGTGTACAAGGTTTTATCATTTTGTTTGTACTAAAGTTATGGCATATATGGTATTCATTATGGGCTGAGATGAATTAGAGGTATGTTGCATTAAATGCTTTGCTGGTTTGATGCATTTCGAGTTGACCTTGGTTTGTTGCTAGAGATGTTTGCATGAATTACTTTATCCGGTTTCACACTTGGATATATTTATTGCTATCTTTTTTTCTTTCTTGTTTACATCTTGCTTTTCCAGGTTGATGCATTCTATTAACTCCTTGTATACATTTCCATATCAAATTGATTTGTTTACAACTTTATGAACATATATTATTTTCTTTTGTTGCTTCATTTTGCAAATGTTCATACTTATTTTTTGAATATATTTTTATTTGTCTTGTTTGCTTTGTAATTTAAATGAGATTCTATATTTATTATGTTGTTATCATTTCTCCAATGTAGTAACGTTATATTTTACAAAGTTTATTAATATGTTGTTTGAATTTTTACTATGTGTATTTATTTATTTATTTTATTAATTTTCACATATATCTTAAAATTTTATTTCTTATTTTACATTTGCAATAAAAATAAACATACACATTTTTTTTTATTTGAATTTAGTGATGCTCAATTTAATTTACCAATAAATTTCACAAATTTTATTCAAAAATTAAATAAATTATTAAATTTAAAATAAATCAAAATCCGGGATCGTTACATTTGGTTTAGACATACCTTAGCCTGTTAGGGTTAACTCATTAGGGATAGGGTAGTGATACCCTATAATGAGTTGTTTGAGTGTGTGACGCCCCACCTCTATACCCATGCTAGCCAAGGACACTACGGGGTAATGCCGTCAACTACCATGGAGAATAAGGCTGTTGAGGAGCGACCATCCGTGTAATGGCTTTGTGCGAGCATCGATATGCCAGATAAAATATAACATGCATTTCATCTCAAGAGGAAATCCGACATACCGACACAAACTCAAAGCTACGACACAATGGCTATATATAATCTTCGGAAACAAATATAGAAATAAACATAACATAAATCAGTCATAGATAATTCATATCACTAAGGCGGAAACAGATATGAATATAACACATGAAAGTGTAAATCAGAGTAGTGGTCAAATAAGATCCACAATATCACAAAATAATAAATACAAGTGCTAGACAAAAGAATATGTATACATCAAGGAGTCTATATCTCAAATGTATACAACAAAAACTACTAGACTAAAGTAGTTAAGCAAAAGTCAGAAGATAGTTCCAGATAGGAAGTCATGAGGAAGCACCTGCAATATCTCAGTCTGACCCGAGTATTATTTAAGAAGAAAATAATAAACGGATCAGTCTAGCTATAATTATCAGATAAAATGAGATATAAGAAGAGATGTAATAAAAATGTATGATAACCAAAAATGTCATAGTGCGACAAGTATACATAGAAAATCAACTAAATCATCCAAATATCTCAAGAATCTCATAGCATCAAAAAGAATATCGTATTCTTTATTTACTTCACCAAGCCACAATAAATGACATACATATCAATGTCAATCGTAAAAGTGAGTGAAACATAAATTCTAGAAATCAATAATTAGAAATCCAGAAATCACAAGAAAAGGATGGCCAATCCCATAAAAATGAGTCGGAGCTCCTCCTGACAGGGTATAGTCCCCCATTGCGGACTTTGAGCCGAAGCTCCTCCTGGTGAGCCAAAGCTCCTCCTGACAGGGTATAGTCCCCCATTGCGGACTTTGAGCCGAAGCTCCTCCTGGTAAGCCGAAGCTCCTCCTGACAGGGTATAGTCCCCCATTGCAGACTTTGAGCCGAAGCTGCTCCTGCTGATCCGAAGTTCCTCCTGATAGGGTATAGTCCCCCATTGCGGACTTTGAGCCGAAGCTCCTCCTGGTGAGCCGAAGCTCCTCCTGACAGTGTATTGTCCCTCATTGCGGACATTGAGCCGAAGCTCCTCCTGGTGAGCCGAAGCTCCTCCTGACAGGGTATTGTCCCTCATTGCGGACATTGAGCCGAAGCTCCTCCTGGTGATCCGAAGTTCCTCCTGACAGGGTATAGTTCCCCATTGCGGACTTTGAGCCGAAGCTCCTCCTGGTGAGCCGAAGCTCCTCCTGACAGGGTATAGTCCCCCATTGCGGACTTTGAGCCGAAGCTCCTCCTGGTGAGCCGAAGCTCCTCCTGACAGGGTATAGTCCCCCATTGCAGACTTTGAGCCGAAGCTCCTCCTAGTGATCCAAAGTTCCTCCTGACAGGGTATATTCCCCCATTGCGGACTTTGAGCCGAAGCTCCTCCTGACAGGGTATAGTCCCATATTGCGGACTTTGAGCCGAAGCTCCTCCTGGTGATCCGAAGTTTCTCCTGACAGGGTATAGTCTGCCATTGCGGACTTTGAGCCGAAGCTTCTCCTGACGAGCCGAAGCTCCTCCTGACAGGTTATAGTCCCTCATTGCGGACTTTGAACCGAAGCTCCTCCTAGTGAGCCGAAGCTCAATAGAAATGAGGTATAGTCCTCCAAGTGGACAAAGAGACATCGCACAATGATAGTCTAAACCATAAAATTATCATCATCGATCATCAAGAAGTGTCAATTACACTAAGCTAGTAAATATATGAGCTTAGCTTCATGTCCTATAACAACTAGCTTAACTTAAATATTTACGAGCAAATTGTAGATCTTCACTAGAAAATTGTCACAAGAGATTCAATCGAACAAGTCCAAGAATTAATCGACGAAGCAAACGCAAGCGTTTCATACCACTTGTTTTACTAAGCCGTTTAATTAGATTTCTCACACGAGTGAGGTAAAGGTTTGTATATACTAGTAGATTGGAAAACGGTTTAAGAAACGAGCTTTGTAATAAAATAGTGTTGAAATCGTTTTTAAGAAAGGGTTTTGATATTTACTACTAGTATTAAAAACCTTTATATTTTAAAGTGACAAATCATAGAAGTGATTGCAGAAACAATCAATCATAAAAATTCACATACGAAGACGTGAATAAAATCCAAAGAAATCAATACCGAATCCATTAAAGTGGAAATACCCAAAAATTCCAAAAATAGAAGTTATCAAAGTTGAAAAAGGCGATAACAACTAATCGGAGAAGAAGAATCGATTAACGATAGGAAAAAAAAAAGCAAAACGAGCATAGATAGGCAAACAGGGTAATAGGAGCAGGTCGGTCGACTGAACCACTGAGTCGGTCAACCGAAAATAGGCCAGAATTGTTTCGGCTACAGCTTCAGTCGGCCGACTCAGGGAGTTCGGTCGACCGAACCTGATGTCCTGCATTTTGTATCCCATTTTAAATAAAGTTCAACTCAATCAATTTGCAATCGGGCAAGCACGGACGCTAGGGGTTTACGCCAATCGGCAACCCGGCCCTATTGGCTCCTCGACGCATCACCAAAAACATGTTCCAACATCAAAGTTAGGATTTTTAAAGATTTGAATCCAAAACACTAAAAATTAGGATATTCACCAATTCAATCCAAACCAAAAGCAAATGCACATGAATAAGTGTTAGGAATTCATACCCAACATTCAAAGATAGATATAAGCATAGATGTGAGATAAAAATCTCACCTTTTCAAAAAAATAAGGAAGGAGAAGCTTGAAAGCAAAGGAAGATCAACCACATTTCAATCTCAACACAAGAAGCTTGAATCTAAGCTTAAAAGAGAAACATTTCCCAAATTAGGTTTAGGAATTTTCTGAAATCAAAGAGAGAATGAGTTGGAGAAGAAGGAGATGATACTTATCAATGCTTCTCTTTGAATTTGGAGCTAGAACTTGATTTGCAAATGGAAACTAGGGTTTAGGATTTTAATTCTTTTTTCTTTTCCCCCATTATTCTCTTTAGAACTGAAAATATAAGGAAGAGGGAATGAATGAAGAGAAGTGGTTCAGTTTGGGGTATTAAGTTGTCTAGTGGGCTGAACCCAAACCCAAAGTGGAAAAGGTCAAATTTTTAGCTAGCTCCAAACATATCAATGTTTATACTCAAAAATGTTGCAAACGGTATTTTGAACTCAATGGAAGGGGTCTCGAGTCCCAATTCGACTGTTTGCAAAAAGTAGGTTTTCGGACTAAAATCCGACTAACGATGAAATATTTAAATAAAATATTTAAATATACAATCAATAAATATGCGGGTTGTTACAGACTCCCCTCCTTAAAGAAATTGTGTCCTCGCAATACTTAAGAAGAAAATAAAGAGTAACAACCATAAAAGCATATCAACACAAAAGAAATTTGAAATAGGAAGTTCACCATAAAGAGCATGAAAGAGTAAGTCTGAACGGGATCGCTCGATGAATTCCCAGGATTCCCAAGAGCAATCCTTAGGATCTGAGAACCATTGAACTTTCACAAGAAGAACATCTTTATTCCGAAGGCGCTCAACCTCCGATGCAATGATGCGAATGGAATGTTGCTCATAAGTCAAATCTGGTGGAACTTCAATTTCCTCAATAACACCAGGCTCATGAATGAAAATCGGAATCCCTAAGGCATTTCCATAATAGAAAGACGTGAGAAAATGTCGTGAGTAACAGAAAATTGAGCTGGTGCAACGACGTAGTATAATAACAGTACGCCCGAGAAACTAGAAATTCGAATAATTTGGAACAACAGCGTAGTACAATGACGGTACGCTAGATGAACCAAAGCTCAAATAATTCGGAATATCGACGCAGTACAAAAACGGTACGTCCAATGAACCGAACGCCATAAATGCACATCGAACGCTAGTCCATAAAAGAAATGATATAAAGCTCAATAAAATGAAGTATATCAAAACGTCCGATGAATTTGATAAAAATATAATTCCATTCAGACATCATCAATGAATCAACCACTTGTTGCTTACGACAAAGCGCATTGGCAACGCGATTTCCCTTCCGGGAATAAAAAGAATATCAAGATCACAAGATGCTAGGAACTCGAGTCAACCTGAAGTTCCTTACGATAAAATAAATATTCCAAAGATTTATGATCGAGGTGGAGAACAAATTTCTCCCCCAAAAATGATGATGCCAAATTCTAAAAGTGGAATCAATAGCCACGAGCACTAGATCATGAGTGGCATACCTAGCCTCGATAGGCTTTAATTGTATAGAAACAAAAGTGATAGCATGTTCTCTTTCGCAAGAGGACGGCACCCAACCAATACGATTAGCATTGGTACAAAAGATAAAGTCTTGGTTCCCCTCGGGAATCACAAGAATAAGGGTATCGAAAAGAAAGAATTTATTTTAAATAATCTTCTTTCCTGAAAAGTTAAAACTTTCAAAATTACATTTATCTTTATGTAATAATCTTTCTAGAAAAATTTACATTTTTACAAGTCAATATGTCGTGTCTGACTGTCTCATCAAAGCGTTTAGGAAATTCCTATCGATAACGTTGATCAAACGCATCGACCAAAATTCTTAAAACACTAAATGAGCAATACAATCACAAAATCATCTTCTATATGACAAAAATATCTCTTAAAAAACTTTACGAATATTCTTTGTTCGTTTCAAGAAAAAAAAATCTAATTATTCTTATAAATAAATCTTATGAAAAAGATTTGCAAAATTTTTAAATTATTGTTCATCCAAAATCAATAAATACAAAAATGGAATTATCGAGATATTCATAGAATACTCGATTCATAAAATGGATGAAACAAGATGGACAAACTGAATGATATAATAAGTCATTCATAAAAATTATAATGAGTGCGGAATGCGGTAAGTGGGACTCCTACAACTCGTAACAAATGAAAACCGGCGGCAAGGTCGAGCTGAAAAGACCTTAATACCACACAAGATATTGCTTAGGAGATAATCCTAAGACAAACTCAAAAATACCGCAAAGTTTCACAAACTATTTAAATGAGAGAAATAACACTTTCCTCATGATGAGGGCTTAAAGAATAAAATGATATCATCAAATTGGAATCGAAATCACAAAGAAAAATAGATATCTGCTTAACAGATTGAAAATGTCGAATATGGATAGTCCACACGAGACAAAGGATATGGCTTCATAATAATTAAGCCAATCCTTACAAAAGTCAATTCCGAAGCATAAGTAAAAATATCGGCTCGGAAAGAAAAATCACATAAAATAATTTCGACATCAATAGAAAACAAATTGAGTGTTACAGATCCATCCGGATTCACAATCCTCAAAGGAGTCTTCAAGCCCAAAAATGTTTAAAAAGAATCGACAAGTTCTTTTGATATAAATTAGTGAGATGGAACCCATATCAAAAATAACTCGAATAAGAAGATCACGAAACAAAACAATGCCATCAAGGATTGAGTGAAAAATAGCTTGACCAAGAGAAGAGTTGTTAGGGGCTTGCAGCTTTCCTTCTCTCTTGCTTGGAAGCTTAGGACACGAAGATAAAAGATGACCCAAACTTTTGCAATAGCGGCAATAAAGGGGTTTCGGGCACTTAATTACATAGTGTTCCTTATAATTACAATTGTAGCATCCTCCACGATAAGGGATTGGAGTCTTTGCTCCCAAAGTAGTTTGCTTCTCCTTCTTATTGGGATAAGAGCTTTTGAACTTAATATGACTCTTCTTGAAAATCCCAATATCACTATCACCTCCTTTACCAACCTCTTCATGTCGAAGAGTAACATCTACAAGCTGATTGAAAGGAACTTCAAGTTTCAAAGGTAGAACCATTTCGGGGTTCTTACTCAAAGCACAGATAAACTCTTGATTCTTTGCAAGATCCAAAAGTTGTTGGGCAGACATGAATGCGCCATCCAGAGAAGGGCTACTGGATTGAGCAGCCTAGGACTGCTAGAATTAACCATTTCTTCCTTTAGAAAGAAAGAAAGAAGAAGAAAAAGGTTATTCACCAAATGGATATCAAGCAATCTTGATAGATAAAACAAGGAATCACAAAAGAAAATAGGATAATACGGTACGAAGACCCGAATAAAATCCTAAGGCATGACTCTTAAGAAAGACTTAGGACAACGATCCTTGCTAGATTATTCTACATTGTTCCGAAGTTTGCCCTGATACCAAGCTGTGACGCCCCACCACTATACCCAGGCTAGCCAAGGACACTACAGGATAATGCCGTCAACTAGCATGGAGAATAAGGTTGTTGAGGAGCGACCATCCGTGTAATGGCTTTGTGCGAGAACCGATATGCCAGATAAAATATAACAAGCATTTCATCTCAACAGGAAATCCGACATACCGACACAAACTCAAAGCTACTACACAGTGGCTATATATAATCTTCGGAAACAAATATAGAAATAAACATAACATAAATAAGTCATAGATAATTCATATCACTAAGGCGGAAACAGATATGAATATAACACATGAAAGTGTAAATCAGAGTAGTGGTCAAATAAGATCCACAATATCACAAAAGAATAGATACAAGTGCTAGACAAAAGAATATGTATACATCAGGGAGTCTATATCTCCAATGTATATAACAAAACTACTTGACTAAAGTAGTTAAGAAAAAGTCAGAAGATGGTTCCAGATAGGAAGTCATGAGTAAGTACCAACAATATCTCAGTCTGACCCGAGTATTATTTAAGAAGAAAATAATAAACGGACCAGTCTAGCTATAATTATCAGATAAAATGAGATATAAGAAGAGATGTAATAAAAACGTATGATAACCAAAAATGTCATACTGTGACAAGTATACATAGAAAATCAACTAAATCATACAAATATCTCAAGAATCTCATAGCATCAAAAAGAATATCATATTCTTTATTTACTTCACCAAGCCACAATAAATGACATACATATCAATGCCAATCGTAATAGTTGGTGAAACATAAATTCCAGAAATCAATAATTAGAAATCCAGAAATCACAAGAAAAGGATGGCCAATACCATAAAAATGAGCCGGAGCTCCTCTTGACAGGGTATAGTCCCCCATTGCGGACTTTGAGCCGAAGCTCCTCCTGGTGAGCCGAAGCTCCTCCTGACAGGGTATAGTCCCCTATTGCGGACTTTGATCCGAAGCTCCTCCTGGTGAGCCGAAGCTCCTCCTGATAGGGTATAGTCCCCCATTGCGGACTTTGAGCCGAAGCTCCTCCTGGTGAGCCGAAGCTCCTCCTGATAGGGTATAGTCCCCCATTGCGGACTTTGAGCCGAACCTCCTCCTGGTGATCCTAAGTTCCTCCAGACAGGGTATAGTTCCCCATTATGGACTTTGAGCCAAGCACCTCCGGGTGAGCCGAAGCTCCTCCTGACAGGGTATAGTCCCCCATTGTGGACTTTGAGCCGAAGCTCGTCCTCGTGATCCGAAGTTCCTCCTGACATGGTATAGTCCCCCATTGTGGAATATGAGCCGAAGCTCCTCTTGGTGAGCCAAAGCTCCTCCTAACGAGCCGAAGCTTCTCCTGACAGGGTATAGTCCCCCATTGCGGACTTTGAGCCGAAGCTCCTCCGAGTGATCCGAAGGTCTCCTGACAGGGTATAGTCCCCCATTGCGGACTTTGAGCCGAAGCTCCTCCTGGTGAGCCGAAGCTCCTCCTGACAGGGTATAGTCCCCCTTTGCGGACTTTGAGCCGAAGCCCCTCCTGGTGATCCAAAGTTCCTCCTGACAGGGTATAGTCCCCCATTGCGGACTTTGAGCCGAAGCTCCTCCTGGTGATCCGAAGCTCCTCCTGACGAGCCGAAGCTCCTCCTGACAGGGTATAGTCCCCCATTGCGGACTTTGAGCCGAAGCTCCTCCCGGTGAGCCGAAGCTCAATAAAAATGAGGTACAGTCCTCCACGTGGACAAAGAGACATCGCACAATGCTAGTCTAAACCATAAAATGATCACCATCGATCATCAAGAAGTGTCAATTACACTAAGCTAGTAAATATATGAGCTTATCTTCATGTCTCATAACCACTAGCTTAACTTAAATATTTACGAACAAATTGTAGATCTCCACTAGAAAATTGTCATAAGAGATTCAATCGAACAAGTAAAAGAATTAACCGACGAAGCAAACGCAAGCGTTTCGTACCACTTGTTTTACTAAGCCGTTTAATTAGATTTCTCATACGAGTGAGGTATAGGTTTATATACACTAGTAGATTGGAAAACGGTTTAAGAAATGAGCTTTGTAATAAAATAGTGTTGAAATTGTTTTGAAGAAAGGGTTTTGATATTTACAACTAGCATTAAAAACCTTTATATTTTAAAGTGACAATTCATAGAAGTGATTGTAGAAACAATCAATCATAAAAACTCACATACGAAGATGTGAATAAAATCCAAAGAAATCGATACCGAATCCATCAAAGTGGAAATACCCAAAAATTCCAAAATTAGAAGTTATCAAAGTTGACAAAGGTGATAACAACTAATCGGAGAAGAAGAATCGATTAACAATAGGAAAAATAAAGCAAAACGAGCATAAACAGGCAAACAGGGAAATAGGAGCAGGTCGATCGACGAAGCACTAGTCGGTCGACCGAAAATAGACTAGAATTGTTTCAGCTAAAGCTTTGATCGACCGACTCAGGGAGTTCGGTCGACCGAACCTGATGTCCTGCATTTTGTATCCCATTTTAAATAAAGTTCAACTCAATCAATTTGCAATCGGGCAAGCACGGATGCTAAGGGTTTACGCCAATCGGCAACCCGGCCGTATTGGCTCCTCGATGCATCACCAAAAACATGTTCCAACATCAAAGTTAGGATTTTTAAAGATTTGAACCCAAAACAATAAAAATCAGGATATTCACCAATTCAATCCAAACCAAAAGCAAATGCACATGAATAAGTGTTAGGAATTCATACCCAAAATTCAAAGATAGATATAAGCATAGATGTGAGATAAAAATCTCACCTTTACAAAAAAATAAGGAAGGAGAAGCTTGAAAGCAAAGGAAGATCAACCACACTTCAGTCTCAACACAAGAAGCTTGAATCTAAGCTTAAAAGAGAAACATTTCCCAAATTAGGTTTAGGAATTTTCTGAAATCAAAGAGAGGATGAGTTGGAGAAGAAGGAGACGATACTTACCAATGCTTCTCTTTGAATTTGGAGCTAGAACTTGATTTGCAAATGGAAACTAAGGCTTAGGATTTTAATTCTTTTTTCTTTTTCCCCATTATTCTCTTTAGAACTGAAAAGATAAGGATGAGGGAATGATGAAGAGAAGTGGCTCAGTTTGGGTTATTAAGTTGGCTAGTGGGCTGAACCCAAACCCAAACCCAACGTGAAAAAGGTCAAATTTTTAGCTAGCTCCAAACATATCAATGTTTATACTCAAAAAGGTTGCAAAGGATATTTTGAACTCAATGGAAGGGGTCTCGAGTCCCAATTCGACTATTTGCAAAAAGTAGGTTTTCGGACTAAAATCCGACCAACGATGAAATATTTAAATAAAATATTTTAATATACAATCAATAAATATGCGGGTTGTTACAGAGTGTATATACGAGAGCACGTATTTTAGTGTTATAAAAATGTTTTGTATACAGTTTGAAATGAAATTATTTTTCCTAATATTATATGATATATATATATATATATATATAAAGGAATAATATTTTATGACTAATATAGTTATTTGTAATGTGTTTGATTTATGAAATGGTAATATTTATTTATTATCATTTTTGTTGACTTGTTGTATTTAATCAAATTATAAATATTAGTTAATTATTGTTGATTGAATTAATGGACTAAACACTAGTTTAATAATGGTGTATTAAATAGAATAAAATGAAAAATTAGGATATTTGTTTATGAAATTGAAATGTTGTGAATTTTTTTGTTTGTTGATATGTAGTTCCAACTATTGAAAAAATGGAATATTTGGATATTTTGGATAATCGAAACCTTTTGAATTAATATATGAGTTAAACTTGATAATTGGGTTGAATTATATAGTTGAATTAATAACCTTAATTTTAAAGCAAGTAAAACAAGGTTTAATATGTTATATCTATGTTTAGTGAATGAATAGAATTGGGGTATACATTCTTAGCATGTAATGCAATAATATATAAGTGTGAACTTTAAGCCTTGGGATCTTTAAATTGAAATTGTGATGAAGAAAATGTTGTAAATGAGATTAAATTTGAAAAATATGTTTATAAACTTAATTAACATTTATGAAACGTGTCATAAATAAATTGAAAGGTAAAGGTGAAACTAAATGGAATAAGCAAATATGAATTAAAAGTGAAATGATTTCAAATAAAGCCATGACATGTAAATTGTTATGAAATAAATGGATGTTGCAATAAATGGTTATAAATAAAGTTGTGATAACTTTAAGCTCGAACAATGTTTTAAAAAAGGAATTAAGTTTAATAAATTGCTTTTAAACGTAAGAAAATTCCTTATGAAATGATTTGCAAATAAATGTAGTATTAAATGCGAAATATTACATGTGAAATATATGTAATTTAAATTAAAGAGAAATATAAGTAATATTATGGGAATGGATATATTAATGTTTATATCAAAAGGAGAAATTTTGTGAAATAAATATTAAGTATAAAGTTGATTTGAAAACTATTGATTTGGAAAGGTACTCAATTTGAAAGTGAAATCTTATATAATCGAAGTCTATATAAGTGTGATTTGATACTATTGATTTTGAAAAGTATTCGATTTGAAAATGGAATCTTATTTATAATGGACTTTATATAAGTATGATATTTGAAATTGATTTGAAAAGGTACTATGTGATACGTATTTTCGAAGTAAAGATATGGAAAGTGCCTTCTACTTGATATCCGCTTGGTGGCCACATTGTGGATTCATTCTATCGATATTATTCTCTCTGATTTTGGTTTTTCGGATGTGATACTCGAGTGTCCTACCATGGCATAACCCATGGTCGTTTTTTGGGTAGCGTAATCCACAAGGCAGAGATTGCTTAAAGGGTACAGATGCTTGCTGGGGGATCCAGGCGTAACCATTGTTTATCCTGCGGTCTACCGATTTTGTTGTCATGGCATAATCTGCAAGGCATAGATTGCTTAAATGGTACAGATGTTTCTTGGATGATCCAGGCGTAACCATTGTGTATCTTGCGGTCCATGGGTTTTGGTTATCATGGCGTATTTCGCAAGGCAGTGGTTGCTTAAAGGTATAGATGTTTCCTGGGGGATCCAGGCGTAACCATTGTGTATCTATGACCCAGGTGATTTGTTTGGATTGAACTTTCCATATCGGTTGTGAAAGTTTTTCAAGTACTTTCACTTGGTGTTGAAACAGGTCTACTAAGTACTTGGAGAATTCTAGCCTTGCGCCTGAGCAACGCATGGCTAGAGTCTGTAAGAACGAGGATAAACCAGTTAAGACATCGAGTTATAAAAGTATTTTGATAAAGTATTATATAAAGGATATTTTGGTCATTTTTTTCTTATCTAAATACTTTAAAATGTTTAAAATATTATCTATTTATGTACAACATGGTTTATTAGTGTTGTAAATATCGTGAGAAATTATTAATTCAATAAAACATATTTTAAAGTAAATGATTATTGATTTATTAATAATGTTTGAAAAGTATCTTGAGATAAAACTAATAAATTTATAAATAATGGATTTAAGGGTTTCAATAGCTTCTTTGTAAATATAAGTAATGATGTAAATAATTATTTTCAAATAGTTTCCATATATTTATAAAGATATTATTTAAAATATTTAAATGGTATATAAAAAATGAAGCAAGAAATTTTACAAATGAATTTTTGAAAAGTATTAAAGTATTAAAGATGATTTATTTGCAAATGAAGCTTTCAAATGAATATTGCAAGTAAAATTTATATAAGTTTCTTTGAATGTAGAATTTAAAGATATTATATAAATGGAAGAAAAAAATTGATTTACAAAGTTTATTTATAGTAATATACTTGGCAAATAAATTTGAATCTCTATTTTACAAGTATAATTTGGAATATTTAATTGATTTCGAAGTACTAATAGTAAATTTATTGGTTTATTTACTGTTTGAAATTTTGTATTAAACCATAACAAATATTTTTCCATGATTTGAATATTCATTTTAAAAAAAGTGTGCAAAATTAATTATGAAGATATGAAATTTTAAACTTTGTTTTGGAAATTTAATATAAGATTTGAGTATTCTATTAGTTTCAGTTTAGTAATCTTGAGTTTAAACTTATTTTAAAAATAACGAGTCTAATAAATTATCGGATTTAAGGAACTTTGTTTTAAAGTTTATTATAATGTTTTGATATAAATTTCTAACATTGTTTTAGACTTTTGAAAAATCTTTGCATAATGCTATAATGATGTTTTAAATATATCTTATATTTTTACTAAGTGAATGAGGTTAAATGTTTTAACTGAATTTTTAGATATGTTAAAATATTTCTTTTCTCTTTAAGGGCAAATACTAAGAACTTAAATTTTTATTCAATAACCTAATGGAGTTATAAAAATAAGTAGGCAGTAGAAGCTTAAGTATTTTTTTTAAATGATTCATTAATGACTTAAATATTTAATGGAAACCAAATTATGTAAGTGATTGATCTTTATATAAATAAATGAATGAAAGGTAAATGATGGAAAAAAACCAATCGAATAAACTTAAATAAATTTAAAATTCTTGATGTTTGGCTGATGGTAAGTTTGGGAAAGAATACTTCTAGTTGTTGAGGTTGTTTGACTAATATATTAAGTAATTATCTAAGGCTGTTGAGCATAAGGTACACTTGATTGTTTATTCATTGCCTTGCATGATTTAAGGTTTTTGAACTAAACAAACCATAAGTTTTGGTTGCTATGGATGTATGATGGATTCTTTAGTTACATAAATGGTTGTATTGTTTGTTTGAATATGTTTTATATTGATTTGCTTTTGTTGCAAATTGAAATAACTTAAATATCTCTCTAATACATAATTCTCACTATTTTGGATAACACAAGTGAAATATAAGTTCATGGAAGCAATGGTTACTGCTTTTTGTTTCATAAATAAAGTTGTTTTCCCAACAAATAGGTACGTTTTTGGATTACGATTTTATAGCGATATTTTATTATTATCCCATGGTTTGGGATATTTATTTTTGATATATATATATATATACGTTTATTATTGATATTATTATTTTTCTAGACCTAACGCACAAAGGAGATGTTGCCGAAATTTTTCGTGGAAGTTGAGTCATTTTCAAATTTATATTAAATTTAAATATGTAAGTTAAATTGTTTATAAATTGATCATTTTGAATAAAATATTTTAAATTCCTCGATTCCTTCTTGTTCCCTTTTTAGGACGAAAAGTTTTGAGTGGGGGAGACTGTAACAACCCATATTTTGATAATTAAAAATATTAAATTTAATAAGGTTTTAGGATTTAATATTTTCAGAAACTAAAATTTATGATTTATTAAATTGTATCTTATTAGATTAGAAATTTCGACTTTGATAAATCTTTAAACAACTAATTTTAATGAGATAAAACATATAATTTGCTAATATTGATTGAATTTAATTGACTACTATACTATGTTAACGTAATTTCAATCAATTTACATAATAAAGGTTAATAAGGAATAGAATAAATGATGTATAGATTGATGTAATCTTATGTTATTAATTGCAATTGGTTTTAATATGGAGTATGAAATCAATTATTTTGTACGTAAATTTATTAACCTTTGTTGGTAAACAATAAGTCAATAGATATGGATTATTAATGTATAACCATTGTTTTATTTATTTTCTTATTATTAAATCCGTTAGAAATTTATGTGGTAATTAGTGGAGAATTAATATAATTGAGATATTACAATTGATATAAGAAGAAACATTAACTGTTGAGTGGTGAGTGTAAAACTTATGTTAATCAATTGCATAAGGGAATAGTTGATTTGATAATAAGAATGTAAATCAAAACAAAAGGATTTGTTTGAAATTTAAATATATAATTAACAGGCTTTATTACAGTTGTAATTAAATATTGAAAGTAAATTAGTATATAGATATTGGGTTTAACATAGAAAATTGGATTTCAAAGGAAACAATTGGATTAACTATCTTTCCTGTATTAGGGTATGTTTTGAGATTTAATCATTGTAATTAATAGTAATTATATCTTGCCATTAATAAGAGATAGAAGTAAATGATAATTAATTAATGATATGTGCAACATATGTTTTGTGTTAAAAATATAATGAGAATTTCATTAAGAATTATTACGTTCAAATTGTGAGCACTTAAATTTGTTACAAAAATAATGATAATATGAAATTAATTGATAAAGAAATAATGTGGTTGTACGAAGTATTATTTCTATGACTCTTTAATGGGATAATCTTTAAATATAAGTTAGTTTTAAAGGGGGAGGTGTTAATTGTAAATTAATGTGTAATAAAAAGAAATATGTTTCAATAAAAAGAAAAGAAAAGGATGGTTTCATGAAAAGAACATTCTTATCAAATAAAGTGAATATTTCATCTATGAATGTTAATTTAATTTCATTAAAGCAAAGAATTGAATTTTGTTGTATGTTTCTAGTTGGAATATTTTATTTATTTAAATATTCAAAGTTGATTTGAATTTAATTTATAAAAAAAATAACAATAATAAAATGGTAAGAAAACAACTTGAAGGTTTGATTAAATTTTTTATTTGGAATAGCTAGCATATTAACATAGGAGATTTACTCCGTTTCAAATTTGACTTTGGAGTCTCAGTTCGTCTTTTAACGTGTGGGGTGGCGGTCCTCATTATGTTAATTGTAGTGTTTAATTTTATTTACTGTTTACTAAATAATGGTACATATATGTGTGTAAATTTGAGCGTATTAGGGTTAATAAAATATATTAAAATGAATTGTTTTTTTAGTATATTAGACTTGTGACTATATGTATGGACTACATTCTCAAATTGGAATCGTCACTTTCATTTATTTTATTTTATTACTACTTATTTCGTTAAATACATGCCTCTTTTGGTCTTCCAGTAAGTTTTATTTATTTACACGCGAGCCTTGCCTTGAAATGTTTCATGTGTGTTGATGAAATTAATTGAGGTAGAACATGTTTTGAAATTTTATACCAAAAGATTTGCTTACCATTTAAACATGTCTTATCAAATTCCAACGTGTGTCTTTTATCTTTTGTTAATTACCTGCATGTTAGTCTCTCTTTATTTTGCAAATTTACATCTTCTTATATCTTTCCCTTCGTATTCCAATTTCCAAACGTGCTTTTCCCTTACTCCTTTCCTATTTCATAAATCTCTTCCTCTAACTTACCATTTCCAAAACGTGCTTCCATTAATTCTTTTGCCTAAAGTTTTCTTTCTCTTCTAAAATGAAACAAACAAATATGAGAAACTTATTTTCATGAAGCCAATCTTTTCCATTTGTTTACAAATCCATTTCCTGAAGCCTCATTCCTCCATGTGTGAGCCATCTGTCCTTTTTTTGTTGATTCTTCAAAATTTAAAGACATGAGCAGGTCTCAAAAGTCATAATGTAAGTAAGTAACGTGTTTTATTTTATTATTAAAATATGTGTACACGGTTTTCCATTTCATTTCCAATATATTCTTATAAGTCGAATATCTTCCGCATATGAACCCCGATTAATGCGCGGTTTCTTCCTTTGGTTTCGGATCAAAATTCTGGACAACATGAAACTAGTATGTGTTGCATTTGAAGACCACTGAAATTTTGGGCATTTATTGGATTTTCAATTGGCTATAAATCAAAGGTGAGTGATTAAACCCACTCACGCAATACTAAAAATTCCATTGCAAGTTAAATATAATATATGATGTGATATATAAATATTTCATTGCGGTTTGTTAATTTACGTTGACAGTTGAATGGATATTGAATCCGAATTGACATTCAATTTTATATTAGAATTTAATTGATAGTTAAACCCTGATATTGATAACTATTATATGTTGAAATATATTGGTTGATTTAGATGTTGTTGAAATGTATGCTTATTGATTGATATGTTAGATGTATGGTTGTTATTTATTTTAATACGTCTCTGTTATCACCTTGTATATTATTGACATTATTTAAATGGTCCTCTGAATCATTTTAGAATTGGATAATTAAGTAATTTAAATTATGGGTTGAAATGATATATACCCATACAATTTCTTGAATTTGGATTATTTATTGGAACTGAATTATTTAAAAAGTTTAAATTTTAATTTAAACTTCAGATTTATTTTAAATAAAGTGGTTATAATTAGTATTTCGAATTATTTGGAATCTCGTAAGTTATGGCACTCAGGTTGTATACTTGATAGGAGATGAAAAATCCCGTAACATCTCTAAAGCCATTGCATTCATATTTTTATTTGAGACTGATTTGACTTACATAGGAATTTTTACTTCTGACTCGAGTATATTTTGGTTTTCATCACGCTCGTGTCAGCTTGAGTTTTTCAACATTGAAGAGTATTTTCTGGTGGACGAAGACGAAGATTCAGTATATTATCGCTATTTATTATTCCACTACATTCTATGTTTTGCTGCATTATTTATTTATATATGATATATGTATAACTGTGATTTGAATTTATAAAAGTGTAATCAGATGTTATTTGTAAAACAGCTTCATGAACTGTTTATTTGATTATTATATTTTGTTGTTCCGCTACGAGATTCTGTATTTTGTTTTTTCTTTCCTTTTTCTTTTTTTCTTATTTACCCCATTAACAATCCTTCCTTTTGAATGGTTTGATTCTGACATGCGTGGTTTATTGTCGATTTAAACCATTCAAAAAGGTGGTCGTTACATCAGCCTTGTCCGAGCAATATTCTCTTGTTTTCCTTATGCAACGGCCCATGAATTCTTACCCTTCCTTGCTGTTGCTTTGAGCCCGCCCCCACTGGTTCTATGATTCACTGTCGTCGCTAATGTTACATTCAAACTTACCTATGTAACAATCCGTAATTTTAACTATTTTCAATTATTAATTTTTTATGATTATTGAATAAAAATGGTTAAAAATAAAATTTAATGAATTATTAGTGTAGTTATTGAATATGAACTTGAATAAAATTTTGAACTAACCAAATTACGAAGATTTTGGCAATAACAAGTATTTGAATGAAATTCTATATATTGAACATGTTTATAATCAATAGTTGAAATTTAATAATGAATATTGAATTACTGTAAAATGAAAATAGTTGTTTTATTATTTAAATTTGTTTTAAAAGTAAATTTTATAAGATAAATGACTTATATTTCAATTATAGTGATTTACTGGATAATTTAATCGTTTAAATTTAATATTGAAAATTATTTGAATAATTGAATTTTGAATTTTATACGAATGAAAATGATTTCAAAAGTTGATTAAAATTTTATTAAACAGGGATGAAGACCATTTGCTTTTAAAATAGAATTTGAAAGTGAATAAATTAAATTTTAATTTTTTTAGCTTTAATTAATAAGTAAAAAACAATTTTGGCCACTCTCGGATTTAAACGAAACTGGCATCATCGAGTCCATAATAGTCAATTATTGAAGAATGTCAAGTTTCATAGCGATCAGGCTTATCGATTAGCCTTGTGAGCTTGAAACGCGTGGAAATTAATTTCTGAATTTAATTAAAATAAATTGATTTTGAAATGCTATCTTCTAAATACGATCGAATAATGTCTCAAGACTAGTTCAATTGTATTCGGAATGGGGTAAAACATATAGAATGTCTGATAGCACACTTCATTTGGAGTCAGAATTTACGGACCAATCGGACGAGATATTTTCTTATTTTAATTTTAATAATATATTTATTCCCTTCTTCCAATAATTCGTACACCACGCCCTGATTTGGTCTTTCCCATACGTCTTTTTCCACCTCGTATTAATTTTCACTGATCGAGAGAAAGAAATAAAAAAAGAAAAAAAATAAGCGAACAAGTGGTCGCGATTTCTAGACGCGCGACATCGGCAGGGGCGACGCATTGGTTGGCGGCGTGTAGTGGAGGTACGGTGACTATTAAGCATGTAGTTAGGGATTCTTGTTTGACTCGGCGTGAGCGTGTGTGTGCGATGGGGGCGTACGTGCTTGTGGAGGTGCGACGGTTTGAGGTCGTCCACGGCAGTGGCAAGCGCGTCGACGGGGGTCATTGGGTGGTGTTGCGATCATTTGGTGTTGCGCGTGCATGTGAGCTTGGATTGCAATTTTGGGTTGCTTGGTAATCTCGTGCATGAAAGAAGGAGAAGGCATCGTCTATGTTATTTTTAATTTTGTTTAATTAATTTTATTTTAATTTTATAGCTATGTTTAAAAATTCGTATATTATTAGTACGAGCTCGAATTAGAGTGCTGTTTTTTGCGTTGGGTTCACATCTACGTCGCCCACGACATGGATTCAAAAATTAGAATATATTCGAAGCTGAAATTTTTTCAGTTTCAAATAAAGGTGCATGTTTTATAATAATGCTTACGAAGTACTAAAATAACTTTTATGTTAGTTAAATTTATATCGTGAAGTGATTTAATTTTATTGACTGTTGTTTGGCAAATTTAGCTGACATTTAAATTGATATGAATTAAAATGATAGGAATTTGAATTGACAGTTCAAATTTAAAATGGAAATTAAACTGCTAGTTAAATTCTCGATAATTGATAATTAGTAAATTGTTATGATATTTTGACTGATTTGGATGTTGATTGTGATGGATGCTATTAACTGATATTTTAAATGATTTGAATGTTTGTTTATTTTGATATATCCCTTTATCATCCTGTATATTTGATTTGGATGTTGATTGTTATTTTGAATGATTTGAATGTTTATTTATTTTGATATATCATGTTATCATCCTGTGCATTATTTACAGTATATAAAACTGTAAATTAAACTATCTCGAATAAATTAAGAAATATGTTGAAATGATATATACCCATGACATTTGTTTTAGATTGAAATGATATACATCCATCTCTGAATTAAATTGAAATAACTGACCGCTTGGCCATATGATGGAAAATTATATACAAACACCGGATTAGTTAAATTAAATGATTTTAAAATTTTTGATTTGGAATTATTTAAACGGTTTAATTTAAAGAAGTAAAAATCAAATTTATGGAAATCAAATTATTTTCGAATTTGAACTCGAAATGTTGAAATTTAAATTTTGTAAAAGGAATTGTTTAAATAAACGAAGCTGAGATTTGAAGCTATAATCGAAATATGATTTGAGTTTTGAAAATTGATTTGTTTTAAAAGATTGGACTTCTATTCAAACTTCGAATATTGCTAAGTAAAATTAATTTATACCAGTATTTCAAAAGTTAAGCTTGGAATCGAATTATTTTAAAGATTTGGACATTGAATTGAACATCGAAGTTAAATTTGATTTAAATGTTTTAATCCATACTTTAAAAATCAAGCTCGAAATTGGTATAAATTGAAATGGTTTAAGATTGAAATTAAGTTGAAATTGAAATCGATTTGGAATTGAAATTAATTTGGAATTGAGATTGATTTTAATTGAAATTGGAATCGGAGTTAATTCGATTTGAAATCGAAATGGAATCAATTAAAATGAAATGGAAATTGAATTGTATTGAATTGGAAAATTTGAAATTGGATCAGTTTGACTTTGAGACTATTTTCAAAATAATTTATTTTATTATGTAAAGTATTTAAAAACCTATCTTTTTAAATATTCAAATTATTTTGATTTTTCAGACTATTTCCTATATAAACCATTTTATTAAACTATTTTACATCAAACTATCTTAACTTGTTTTAACTTTTTAAAATTTTCAAACTATTTTCTAAAAATTCAAACTGGTCAGAGTGAGAATGTTATATTTAAATCATGAATTTAAATCCAAATTAGTTTAAAATGATGTTATAACCCAAATTTTAATTCATATCGAATTTTAATGTGGAAATGACTTTCAAGTGGAAATTGACATGTTTGAGGTAAATATGATATTTCGAAATTAAATTGATTTTGAAGCGAATATGATATTTTGATATCATGTACGAATTGTTTTCGAAATATAAAAGTACCACAATGTGTAAAATGACATTTGGTTGTTAAAGAGATAGGGGCCTCTTATCGGCATACTCTTAGTCAATATTGGAATAAATTTAACAACTGTGTACGCGGAGGAGATTCCAGAACGAAATGGTTGGATTTGACGTCGTTTGATGGATTTGAAGAAAGAGAACGATGGATAGACCCCAACACCTGTACCAATTTAAAATGACTAAAATAGGGCGCCTTGATAAGGCCAAGTGGGCTTGCTACCCTAGCGGACATCTATTCTTCTATTTTCTTGGACTTGGTCCATATTATTACTCTGGTTGTTGGTTTCGATGGGTGCACCTTGATTTTGAGATAGCCTCCCTTTGATTCGAAATGGGATGGATGGATGCGGTGGGCAGTCATGGCTACGATGCGTTACCACCAGCCTTGCGACCCGAACTGGTAGTATCCTACCTTAGGCATACCTCATGTACCTTGTCATACTTTTACCCCTATACGAGACCCCTACGACTTTGGTTTAGTGTTGTTGTATCATGGTGCATTACTGGCAACCGAGGTGCTACTGGTTGTCCTAAATGCAAACTATACGACAATGCTTTAAAACACGTTAAGGGGGATCAATGTAAAGACTTAGGGCTAAAAAATTATTTATTTTACTGATTAGACATTATATATGTAGCATATTCTACTATATATAAATAATTTGACGGATCCTTAACAGATGAAAAATCCCGTAACATCTCTTGAGTTATTGCACGCACATTAATCATTGGATAGGAGATGTTAAATCCTGTAAACATCTCCGACGCTATTATACTCATGTTATGTGATATAGATTTGACTCACATAAGGATATTTTAATCTTGACTCTAATGTTTTGTCTTTCCATTTCGCTCGGGTCAGTCTGGAGTTTTCAGTGCATCGAAGATCATTTTCTGGAGGACGAAGAAGAAGATTTGGTATATTATTACTCTTATTATTCTCTACATCATGTTGTTCTGCTGCATTATTTATTTATCCTTGTTGTATATATAACTCCGATAAATGTTGTATAAATTATAATGAATTGTATAATATAAACAGCTTCATGAACAATTTATTTGATTATTATATTTTGTCATTCCGCTATGATATTATGTGTTTGTTTTCTTCTTCTTTTCTTGTTTTCCTTAATCGACCCCATTGATGATCTATGTTTCGAATTGTTTAAGTTGGACAGGTATGGATTATTGTCGATTTAAACCTTTCAAAATGTTGATCGTCACAACTTGTAACGACCCGCCTTTCATAACACAAAAAGACGCATCATTAAGAAGAAAGAAAGGGATAGAAAGGAGAAAAGATAGAAAAGAAAGAACCAAACAACATCAGAATCTCACAGCGGAATGAATAAACTATATTAATTAAATAAAATTTTACATAGTATCACATACATCAGAGTTATACAGCTCAAACTACACAAACTAGACAGTTATAACACCTGTTTAGATATTACAACTCAAGTACATAACAGGAAACAGATACAACTCAAACACAGCGGAACCACTATATATATATATATATATATATATATATATATATATAGACACACGCTGAAGCCAACTACTCCATATATCCTCCAGAATTCGTCAAAGCAAACCTGAATCACTTGACTACTCATACATAATATGAGTACCCAAGAGTTTAATAAAACAGAAAATAAACACTCGGGTCAGACAGGGGTCTGGTGTGAGAAAATGGTTAAAAGTTGCTTAACTTTGAATATCCTTTGAAAACAAAGGTATCACGTAAGACTCCCCACAAATAAACATGGGTAAGCTTTTACCTTACGCTAACCAAAACATTTGATAGGAAATCCAGTGATATTATAATAGGGTCTAGGGTTTTCAAAATAAAATACAGAAATAGCTGGAATGCTAACATCTTACGTTCCAACATAGTTAGGCACAATCAAAACCGTACAGGAACTTATTGGATTTTGGATTCCATACAATGGCTGGGCTACTGCCCGTCACAGTACGAGGCCTAGATCACCGTACCGAGGAGTAGTCCCGCTCCCCTGCAACACAAGACCAGAACTATCCCTCATTAGACAGTCCCGAACAAGACCACCTCGGCAGTTGTCATGATCAACCGCCCACACAGCCGTAATCAAAAGGGACCTCTAGATAGGGGTAAATCTCGTCCTACTTGGGCATGACCCACTTAGGCTTGCTGCACCTCCCCTGTTTTAGCCATTCTCGGTTGATGAGGCTTGAGGCTGTGATTACCTTTATAGGACACATCTATCTTAGAATGCTCATCGTCCACCTGACGATGTTCTGAAAGCATTCAATCCATACAAGTTCATTCTGGGTTCGAACGAAACTGAAGGCACTATCTCGCTACACTCGTTTTGTAATCACCCTCAGAGTTAACGACAATAGCCCTTGCACTCTGAATCACCATCTCAAACCTGTAAGTACTATTTCCGTCAAACTCATCTCGGAATCACCTCTAGAGTTATACTGACGAACAGTTCTTACACCTTAGGTCTTCACTTGCACTCCCCTTGGATTCACGACCTAACGTTTAATTTGGAACGATGTGGTTTTCAGAATTCCAAATTTGGAAATCCGATCCCGGTCTCATCGAATCCAAACGCCATCTTTATGTCCAAGTGATTTAAGTTCAACAAATTAATTCAATTTAAACATTGAATTCACATAGCATCATTCATAGATAAATATCTCACATTTATCATTGATATATCAAATATTATATCACAGAATATCACGACATATCATCCAATAGATATCAACCAATCCAGATATTCCACAAATAATCATACACAAACAGGCATCATAAATTCCTTTATAATTAATTTAATCATCTTAAATTAAATTAATTACTTGAGAAATAAACAAGTAATCCTGCTTAAACAATCATTAATTAATTACAATTAATTAATTAATCACTCTTTAATCATCTTCATAATTCAATTAATTAATCTTCAATAACAGATTAATTATCCTTCAATCATATTCTTAATTAATCACCTAGATTAATTATTCTTTAATTACACTATGTAATTAGCCCTTAAATTAATTACAAAGATTAATTTATCTTTAATCATTAATTAATCTTAATTAATTTTCTAATTAATTAATTAACAATAATTAATTACATAAATCCTTAATTAATTACATTAATTACTTATTACTTCTTTCTTACCTCATTGATTAATTATCTTATAATAAATCACATTTATTAATTAATTAAACAATTAATTATTCATTAATTACATAAATTAATGACCCTCTAATTACTTTATTAATCAATCTTTCTCAAAATTACATTTAATAATTAATTATAAACTTAATTACATTTATTAATCAAACCTGATTAATCACAATCAGTAATTAACTTCCATAATTATTTTACCAATTAAACCAATACCTTGATTAATTGCATTAATCAATCCTTTAATTACACCGAGTAATTATCCCTTAATTACTTCCCTAAGTAATTATACCTCTTTAGTTACTATCCATCAAGTAATTTCCTCAATTAATTACATTCAGTAATTATTCATTAATTACTTCACTAAGTAATTACACCTCTTTAATTACATTAAGTAATTATACTTAATCCCATCATTAAGTAATTCTTTTTAATTAATTAAACTTAATTAATTAACTAAAATTAACCACAATAGCTTAATTAATTACACTGAGTAATTAATTACTTTAATTACTTCATTAAGTAATTATGTTTAAATAATTCTTCTTAATCATTATGTAATTAACTTTTTAATTACTTATTGACTAATTATTTCGTAATTAATTAAACTTGATTAATTAATTTTTAATTAAGTAATTAGTTACACCTAATTAATTACACAAACTAATTTACCTTAATTTAATTACTTACATTAACAAATTTAACTTAATTAAGTAATTTACTTTAATTACCTTTATAAAAACTTAATTAAGTTAAACCATACATTTCATTCACCTTTATCAATCATTTTAAAAATTAAATTTAAAATCCAAAAACTTGTATTTGGTTTACACTAAAACATCATCTTTTAATTTATCATTATTAAATACCTTACCTTAATCACATTTAAATTACTTCAAATACATTTTTATTTGAAAACATTATTACATCATTAACAAAACAAAATGAAACAAACTATTTTCAAAACAAAAGTTTAAATTATAAAATCCAAACTTTAAAACTAAAATCCTTTTAAAGTCAAACATTCATTCTTCATACAACTAATTTTAAACACTTTGTTTAAACATCAATTTGTTTTCAAATTTTGAAACTTCATTTTATAAAGTATAAAAAAAATCTGGTTAATACTAAACTTTAAAACAAACAAACTACTTTAAAAACAAATTTAACTTAACTTGTTAAAACACAAAGTTTTAAATTAAAACATTTCAAACATATTTAAAACTGTTTTAAACTTTGTTCAAAAACTTAGTTTGTTTTTAAATTTTCTAAAATACAATCTGTAGTTAAAAACATATAGGAACAATTCCTGGAAATCCAACTACTCAAGACCAACACACACGACTACCCTCTACTACTTCGAGTCACTCTTGATCGTACACGAGACAAACTTCGGGCAAACAACAGAAGGAAACCCATGGCCAATACTTCTTCCCAAACGAAACAGATGCACCTAAACGAGCTAGTGCACATGCACACTGGAGCCGGTCGACGGCGACCAAAGCTGGCATTCCCTACAAATTCACCATGACCTCGACAACCTCCGCGTCCCCCAAAATCGATGAAAGCATCTCTGGATCAAAATATGAGCTATAGCATCTCAACCAGTAAGAAACTCGAACCAAAAGATCGCCGTCAACGGCGATACCCAACACCGGCGTGCCTGCCACGATGCCCACACATGCGCCTCGAACCACTCCATCCTTTCCCCCTCATGCGATTCGCCTTCAAAAACAGTAGCTTGAAATTGATTTTCATCAAATTTTAATATTCCACTGTAAATTCAACATTTACAGTATATTTGTTCAATGCTAGTATTTAAATTTATTTTAAATACAAGATTACTTCAGTATGATCCAATTCCCTTCAATGATCAATGATAATTAGTGCTCAACTTGGAAGATAATTTTTTTTTATAAACTGGAACATGAATAAGGACAATATTTTAAAACTTTCATATCTACAGGTATTCAAAAGCTAAATAAACATGCATTCAATCTTCAAATCAAGCAAGCGAACATTGATATTATGTTTATTATATTATTCATTTCACAGAATAACATATAAGAGATTTAAAACTGTTTTTTAAAAAAAGATTTACTCATAGAAATTTGAAGCGTAGAACACTGCATTTCTTAATTTTCCTGCACTTTGAATTTGCTTTTGCATTTTAACTTCTGTTGAAACGTTGAATTTTTTTGCTGAGATCTTTCTAATAGTTGATTGCTATAGATTTCCACGTCGAGCTTGAAACCATGTTTTCAGGTTGCAATTTGGATCTGAGTTTGTAAAGCTTCAGATTTTCTTCTTTTCTTTGGTTATAGATTTGAATTTGTTTTCTGGTTTCAGAATGAATGATCTTGCATTTGGTTTTCTTTTTTGTTTATTTCTGTTTAAGTTTAACCCATTATTTTCTATTTACAACAAATATATACAAATATAAATATTCGTTGTAAATAGAACATTTTAAATATAAACTTCAGAAATTATTGGAATTTTAAAACAGAACTCCAAATCACAATATATAAATACATATATTATAATTTGAAAATATTTTTTTAAAATTTAAATTGAACCAATTTCCTTTTTACAATGTATACATATATACATTTCAAATAGAATATTGTTATTAACTTAAAAAGATCAATTATTACTAATTAGATATATGTTATTATCCTATGAAAAGAATAAACATTTCAAATTAAATTATCATTATTATTGAGTTTTTGAAAAGATAACATTTGTTAAATTAGATTAATTATTAGTTTTGAATATATAATATTCGGTTAAATTAGATTTTTAAATCAATATAACATATTTTAAAATAAATTATAAATGGAAATTATTAAATAAGTATTGCCCGAAATTCTGGGACATCATATTCCTCCCCCTTAAAAGAATTTTGTCCGCGAAATTAAAAGCAAAGATAATTTAATAATTCCATATAGATTTTAATTTTAAAATAGCAACAAATGCTATCAACCATACTAGAAACCATAACATCCAATTCAAACAATCAATTCTAACTATCCAGACAAAATCCTGGATAGAATTTCCTAGAGTTTCCCAGGTACAAACACCGGGATACTCGCTCTAGAGAATATAAACTAGCTGCTCTACTTAGATATAGAACTCCTATATATCCAGATCTACAATCTAAACAGGATACCGGACCACAGACAAGCCCGATCAACTTCCAAATCTCCATGATCTGCTGGTTCTAAACCAGTGATAGATCAAACACTTACCCTTAAGAGAATACAGAAAGATTCCGATTCATTCTTGAGCTAGCTTCCCATCTTATCCAATCTCATCGCTCTTATGATCGGATAAAACTTATCCAAAAATTAAATCTCCGACTTCGAATTCCGAATCTCTTCGTCTCTTGACCATAACCTCTGCTGATCCTGGACTGCCCTCTACCTTCTTGATCAACCAAACTTCACAGATGCTCCTCAAATCAAAGCTGAATCAAGAATGAGACGATCTCTTGATTCTACTCAAAAAGACGATTCTCCCAAAATCCATCGAAATCCAAAACACCAATCTACTATACAAGCATCATGAACTTCAAACTAGCTTCTCCAATTCAAAAAAACAGAACAGATGCTCCTGACATCCAAGCCTTCAGATCCCGAAAGAACTTTCTGAAGAAAACCTTAAATCCAAGAAAACACAAATCTTTTGATAAATCCGAGGTTGCTTCTATTCTGGGATAGCTGCCACCATGCCTCCGCTGCACAACTCTGATCCGAAGAAGATGAGAATGCTTTTGATGAACACGAGCACTAACTTGATCAACTCATCAAGAAACATTGTCCTTCAAATTCCATAAAAGATTAATGACCTATCCGATTTGGTCACAAATACTACAACAGAAATCCAAACAGAAAACTAGATCCAATCAATGCTGATTGCTCTCAAAAATCCTTTCTCCTGGAATCTTTTCTCTACTAGGCCAAACCACTAGAAAATCCAAGAACCAATCGAAACAGAACTCCATCTCCCGATGCGGACAAACTCCTTTGACTTCCTCGAAGATATTCAGAAATTCTCAAACCACCTCGATAGCTCCAACATCTTTAGAGATGTCTCAAACTAAAGCAAAGATTACTAAAAGAACTTCCGAACCATCGCAAGTCTCTTTTGTGATAATACCCAGTTCGGATTCCAAAGAAATTATTCTCTCTTACATAACAGAACAGCTTAAGCCCTCCAAAAGAAGAAACTGATGGTCCACCTCAACCACAAACACCTTACCCAGCTAAGCTTCCAAAAAAAAAGGAACGATCCTGTAGGATCGATTTCACCCTAGAGGGGGGGTGAATAGGGTGATGGTATAAATTATAAAAATTAATCGCGGAAGCTTATTAATAATTTCAATTCAGATCACAGAATAGCAGCACAGATATTGCAGAATATAAATAACAGAAAAAACAGAACAACACAGAATTTACCCAGCTTCGGCAAAACCCTGCCTACGTGCTGCCCCCAAGGTTTCTACTAGAAATTAGATAGTCCTTCGCTTACACACGTAAACTCGCTATACCCGCTATTGACTAATCTAACTCTACGCTCAAAACCCTGCCACAACTCAACTACCGAGTTGCGAATTCCCAAACTACAACACGTAGTTTGTACCCTAGTCACACGACTAGAAAGAGATAAAACAGTTTAAAATAAAAAACAATTAAAATTAAAATTGAACCCTAATTATAAATTAAAAACCCCTTAAAACAAACTCCCTTTGAAAGTAGGCCGGCCTCCTTTGCTATTTGACCCGTCTCTTTTATTTCTCTGTTTGTAATGGCGGCCGTTCCTTTTTAGGGCTTCGTCCTTGATCAAATTGGGGCTTCGTCCCTTTGATGTCGTGCTCTTAAATTAGGGTTTGAAGTCACTGCCTTTGTTGGTTGATTGCAATCACTGTTTCTCTGATTTGCTTCAATTGTTTGCGGCTTCTCCTCCTTGATCGAGTTCGATTGCTTCGGTATGTAAGTTATCCTTTTGCTTTTCTGATTTTGGCTTGCTCGAACTCGATGCCCTTGCCGATGATGTGAATTTGATTTATATAGGGTTTGTAAATCCTATTCTTGCGTTCGTATAAAATCATTTGAATTTGTCAAATTCTTTTGATCGGCCGTTTGATTATGCTTGAACGATTGATGATCGAACTGACTTTGTCAACTTCGTATCTTTTGCGTTCCTTGGTTGACACGGTTTTGAATTTATTTTCGTGATAACCACGGCTTTGATTTCTGGCATTTTTACATTGTTGACTTGTTCTTGTATATTTGCCTGAGTCACCCTGTTTCACTGTGTACTGCCTGTTCATGTATGTTTGCATCGACTTTGTTGTTTTTTGGATCATTATGCTGTCTGCATTGAACTTTGAGTTGTAGTTTTGAGCTCTGTCTTCATGTAGCTTGCTATGTGCATTTATATTGGTCGTTTAATTGATGCTGCAGTCTTCAAGCATTGTTGATGTTTGAAAATACTTGTGCACTTTTGGTTTGAGCCTTGTTTTATTGTATACTTGGGCATTGTGTTCTGTGATCTGCACATGTTCATGTAACGACCCAGGATTTTTAGTAATTAAAATTTGAATATTTAATTAATTTTATATATTAATTAGTGAATTTATAAGTCGAATAAATTTTATTTTGAATAATTGGATTTAATTGAATAATTAAATCGATAATTTAATATGTTAAATTATAGAAATAATTGAAAATTGAGTTAAATATGATTGAAAATGATTTGTAAAATTTTATTTTATCATGTTGAAGTTGGAACGATATTTTAGAACTTTTAAAATCGAATTAAAAGTTAATTTGTGAAAATTGAATATTTTAATATTTAATCGACAAGTGAAAATAGTCAATTTTTGAACAGTCTCAGAATTGGACGAAACCAGTTCCATTGGATCCGTAATAGTTAGTTATTACCGGATTTCAATTTTCGCAGCAATCGGAGTTATCGTTTGATCGTGGCAGCTCGAAACGCATCGAATTATTTTTAATTTTAATTTGGCGAGTTAAAATATACATTTTTCAAAAAGTATCGGATTTCGACGAAACTAGTTTCATCGGATCCGTAATGTGATATTATTGTAAGGTTTCAAATTTCGTGTCAATTGGATTTACCGTTTGTCCGATACAAATTAAAACGCCTAGAAAATCGTTAAATCGGTTTAATTTAAATCGAACGTTTATTGCCATATCTCGCACAGATGTTCGAATTAGCTTTCGAAACCCATTCCATTGTGTCCGGAACGCGGGATAAACCCTAGGAACGTCAGTTTCGGCGCGTAAATCGGAGCTCGGAAAATCGAAATGAATAGTGTTCGTTTTTTTCTCTATAAATAGACCATAAGCCATCACAAAAATAAAAAAAACCACTAAACCCTAATTCCTAAACCCTAGCCGCCACCCCCTCAACCAAAGGCCAGAATTCAATCTCCTTCTTCTCTTAATCTCTCCAAATCCATCGACAATTAGAGGAAAGTGTCAACTACAAAGACGAAGAGAGTAACGAGGGCTTTAGATCCATACGGATATGATGGGGTTTAGTGTCGCGTAGAGGGAGCAAAGGAGGGCCGACAGTAGTAAGTTGCGCACGCAACTCGAGGAGGTAGGGGTGGCCGAGCTTGCTATGGTGGCAGGCGTGGGTAGAGGAGGTGATGTGCTTCGAGATGGCGGTGGTTTGATGGAGTATCGATGCTTGTGGGCGGAGTATAAATTAACCCTAGTTTCATGAAGGTGGGTTCTAGGTTGCGTGCCCCAACCTGTAGAAGCATCGTGTGTTTGAGAAGAAGCATATGTGCGGCCTGGATGAAGCAGGGGGGGTGATGGATGGTGGATGATGAGATGTGGGTTTATAATTATATATTTATGTTGTAAATTATATAAATTAAATCGTGTAAACTTCATAATATCATATCTTTTTCATACGAGGTCGAAAACGCGCGAAACAAGTTGCGTTGGAATCGTATGGACGAGAACTACGTGATGAAATTGGATTGGAGTCGTTTGGATTTAGTGAAAATTTTGGGTAAAATTAAACGTCCGTTTAATTTTATTCGAAATAAATCGCTAAAACGAAATTGAAATCAAGGTGAGAACTTCTCACTCAATCGAATCAGTTTCGATTTTATTTTAAATAATTAGATTTAAAATATTTGAATGCAGGTTTGAATGATGATTGTTATCTATTGATTGTTAAAATTGACATTATGCGCCGTTATTAAGCGGATGTTATTTATTAAAAACATATACCGCGAATATTTCATAAACAGTGAAATTGGTATTATATATAATAGCAATATATATATATATTGACATATGTATATATTGGAGTTATTGATTTCCCGCATTTTTTTAGCGGATGAGACCCTATTGCGCCGTCTATTAAGCGGATAATATTTTAAATCCCATATACCGCGATAATTCCGTACTGGAGCGGAATTGGTATTGTGCTAATGTTTGTGGATGCAGGAAAATAGGTTGGAGGGATCCAACTGGATTCCTCAACAGTATTTATTTGATTTCAGATATTTTGATATTTGATGGATTATCATATCGATATATGATATCGTTGTCGTCGTGATTGACTATTTGGTGTGTAGCATCATTGGACCAAATTTTGGAATTTTAAAATCATTTTAAAGTGATTTTTGAAAGAAAACGTTTATAAAATATTTTTGGAATTGATCCATTTTAAATAAATAAACGTATAATTTTAATGTTATAAAAATTATGATTTTGAGAAATACGATTAAAGATTTATTTTTGAAAATATGAGGTTAATGGTTTTATAAAATAGTTTAAAATTGGTGATTTGAATTCATTATAAAAAGTTGAAAATATAAGATTTATAAAATTTAATTATTTTATGAATAAAAATGGTGAAATTATAAAGGAATTTAAAGGCGTTTTAAAGAATAATATAAATTGATTTATATTAAGAGATTTATAAATGGATATTTATAAATTGAAATATTGACATTATAAAACGAGTTTTTTTTATAAGTGTTTGAATGAAGTGAAAATGAATTTCATAAATGAATGAAATTTATAGAATTATAAACGGTGAAGTTATAAATGGAATTTTATAAGCAGTAGGTTTATAAAATTTATAAAGTTGTTAAAAGAATAGGTTTGGATAAATAATTGAATCTTATAAGTTATAAGATTGATAATTATGAAGTTTAAAGGAACGATTGTGAAAACAAATAAATTATAAGTGTTTAACTTATAATATGAACCTTTGGTATATAATTGAGTTATGAATTGAATATAGGAAAATAAAGGAATTTATAAACGTTGTTCTATAAATTCGCAAAGACTTATTTTGATAAGTAAATTGTTGAAACCTATTAATGGAGTTATATTCACGTTTTTGACTGTGAATAATCCTTTAAAATAAAATGAATAAAAGGATGCAATTTGTTAACGTAGTATATTCACGTTTTTGAATAGTGAATAATATGTTAAAGAAAATGTTTAGAATGTGATATTTTAAACAGAATTAAAACGATCTAACGATGTTTTAAAATGTGTTGAGATTCGAAACCATAGATTTCAACATTCATTGTTGAAATAGACGTTTTCGAGAAATAGAAGGAAATAATGGACTATAACACTATTGTTATAGTAAATGATTTTCGAAAGGAAATGTGTTGCATAGTATTGGGATTTATATATCTATTTTAATTTCGAATCCCTATACTAGTGATTTTGGGTTGTCGTAACGAGGTTTTACGTAACATTCGTTTTGGCCCAAATAATTATGTTTAAGAGAATGATTTCCTTAAAGAATGAAATATATACTTAATCTCGATTTAAGTATATTGAATATTTTCCAAGTGTTGAAAATAAATAAAATTTGTGAATTACTTATTAAATAAGTATGGAAATGTTTTCCAATATAAAGTGAATATTTTGAGAATTTATCTTTTTGAAGATAAATTGAAATGAATAATTGAAATCGTATATGCATGGATATTTGGGAATGAAAATTCACTATGGAATTTATAAATGAAAAGAAGAATTTGTTTAAAAATAAATATTGATTTATTTTTGAAGTGTGAAATTATATATCTGGTAAAGATATCTTTTGGAAAATAAATAATTTGGAAATTTATTTGGAAACTAGTGATGTGTGCATACCCATTGATAGTTCAATAACCGACTATCAATATTTCCCTTTGAATGGGTAATTGATGTGATTTGTTTGAATTTGAATGCCACACTTATTTTTGAATAAGCGCTCACTATTCGGGTTAACCGGGAAAGGACCATGGGGTCGTATAACCCATTCCGAATATGTGATACGTCGTTATGATAGCATTGAAGATCGGTGTTGAAGACCCGGTATTTGCGAGAGCGATAGGATGACCTGTCGATTGACTCTGCACCGAGTTTCTCCGGTATAGAGTTCTCCATATGTGATGGTGAATCCGATCAGGATTGTGGATATCCGGATTGCAAGGACTTCTTTGTAAGTGCCTTCGGTTTTGTTCGAGCCCGGAACAGACTTGTATGGATTGTATGTCTGACATTACAAATTGAGATATAAAGAAGATTTCTTTCAAACATATTTCTGTTGGTGGCGGAGAATTTATTCTTTTAGCTTAACACCCTTCTCTGAGACGTACGAGCTCAGAGGTTATGTAGTTGAAGGTTATCAGCGATATATTCCCAATTTGGTAATGTGACATGCTGAGTGTTGCTGTAAATGATCATTGTGTTGATTATTTATGATAGGATCATTTGTTTGATCGTCTATCCTGGTGATCATTTCTATAATCATTTGTTGACCCAAAGCATGGCTTTTGTATAAAGTATGTTTTTGTGGACGTGACTTCGTCGAGCCTCACATCCCGGGAATGGTCAAAACAGGAAAGATGCGGCAAGGTTATGAGGGGTAGCGCCCTTTAGGATGTGTGCATTTCCTTCTGGAAAAGGGTGGTATCATGGTATGGAGCCCAGATACTTACTCATGTTGAAAACACTTTATGATTGTGTGAATTGATTGCGAGCGCTCGGTGAAAGGTCCCAAAGGACCGGGGGATGGCATATTCGGTCTGTTGTTACTCAGTTAGGGGTAACCCGGCCTTGTGTTGGTAGAGATCCGGTTTGGTTCTCGGGGATGTCCATCCAGAGGCATTCTCATGTGGCAATGGGAAGTTCCTTGGCCTGATCATTCGTTGGAAATCCAATTCCCAATACGAAACTTGTACGGTATTAGTTGTAGAACATGCCATTCACTTATGGTGGTCACCACTGTTTGGATGGTAGCTATAGTAGGCATACGATAATGGTCGTATGTTGGCTAAGATTTATATTCTACTTTCGAAATGAATTTTTCTTACACTATACACTAGTAATAATATCAAATGTTCTTTTAAATGTGTATCAAGCATCTTTGACTATCATAAGGAGAAATCTCCTCCGATTCTGCGTTTGCATTGTGTGTGTGTGCGGGAGGCCTTATGTTAGTCTCATTTTTAAAAGCATTGCGAATTGACTTTAAAAATATTCCTCTATTTTGATTTTAAAGATAAATAAACTGTTTTGAGTTCCCACACCAGTCACATGACTGACTCGGAGTTTATTGTTTTCCTTCCTAAACTCTGGGTGCCCACCAATTTCCACACGGGCAGTCAAGAGTTAAGGTTTATGAGGATATTCTGGAGTTGCTGGAGGCAAGCTGGATGGCATGGCGTATTACTAGTATATATATAGTATTTCTTTTTCCGCTGCACTGTTTGTTGTTGTTGTTATACACTCTGATGATATGATGTAATGAAATGTAATGTATGTGATGTAATAACTGATATAGTTCTTTGTTTAAAGATTATTCATTTATTATTATATGTTGTTCCGCTGCGAATTGTGAGATTCTGTTATTGTTCTGTTGTTTTCTGTTCCGTTCTATTTTCTTTTTCTCTCTATTTTCTATCTTCTTATCTCTCCTTACCTCTTTTCTTTTCTTAAACCATAACATTTCGGGTTTCCGGCCTTCGATTTCTCGGCAGTCGATAAAGTGAGTATCGATGTTGAATTTTCGAAAGTCGAAAATTTTCGGGACGTTACATTTGGTATCAGAGCATATGGTTAAGCGACAACCATGGTTCTGTTGGGAATTGCTCATTAGAGATAGAGTCAGTAGTACTCTAGAATGAGTTGAGTGTAATAATAGCTCTGAGAGCGTATTTGTTAGTGAATATATGAAATTGTTTTATATTGTGATGATTGGTTTATTGAGTGGCATATGAACTTTCGTCAGCACGGTCTGTACAACTATGCCGAAGGGGTTTTATAAACACTTGAATAGAACAATTCGACATAATATTGTTTTAAAATTGGGTAAATGAAATAATTTTACCTTAATTATATTTTATATATAAAGGGATAATTTTTCAGAATTATTAAAGTGTATATAAGTTGATTGTTTAGTTGTTTGAATAATCTAAATAAAAGAGTAATTGTATAAGTAAAAAGAATTATAAGAATTGAATTATAATTAAAGTGAATTACAATTGTGAAATAAACTTATATATATAAGAAGTGAAATTATATGAATATATTTATGAATATGAGTTGTAAATAAAAAAAAATGAAATTCAACTTTTGTAATTGAATTGAATTAATGGATTGAATGTAAATCAATTAAATGTGAATTAAGTTGATATGGAATAATGAATGTAAGTGTAATTCATTAAAATCTAATGTTATTAGAAGTTGAAAGATTGAATGAAAATCAATTTAATTAAACCAATTGTAAGAAAAGGAATTTGGTTGCAATTGATATACATTGGTTGTTATATGATTGTTAGTTGATTGTATATAATTCATTAAGTGTTAATGAAATTGAAAGCTAAAGTAATTGAAATTCAATTGGAAGTTAAGTGAATCTTAAGTAGAATTGAATTTGATTTGGAAGTGAACCAACATGAATATGAATTAGTGAATATAAACTAATTGAAAATGAATGTTAGTAAGAACATCCACTGTTAATAAATCAAATATGATTAAATTGAAAACCTATTTCATTGAATATTAATGAGAATATGAATGAATATTTATTGGTTGATGGTTGAATATATTGTTTTGTTACATTTGCTATGCTGGCATATATAGATATTTTGTTGCTATATGTTGTATATCTATACTATTTTCATATATGCATGATTCTCATGTTGTTTGTTGAGTGTTTAGTAGGTGCGGATCGCGTTTGCTTCGCATTTGGAGCTCGCTTTCGCGCTATATTAGCCGTATATGCTCGCTAATAAAATATAAGGTACATATCTCGGATTACATACCGTACTTTTATACCTTTTTCCCTGCGGGATGCCTCATTACTTGATGAGATGTATATTTGTGATATATATACTGTCATTTTTTTTCGGATCGAGCCACGCAAAGGAGACTATGGCGAATTTTTCCGGAAATTTAAGGCGTTAGAAAAAATTTGAGAAAATTGGAAAATTTTGAAAACTTTAACTTTGATTTTGAAGTTGAAAGTTAAACAATAGTAGTTGTTTTTAAAAGGATAACTGATTATAGATTTGAAAACTTAGTAAAAGTGTTGTAGGAAGTTTAACAATGGTTTCGGAAAGTTAATGAATTCTGTAATTTTCTTACTTAACAATTTCGAGGACGAAATTCTTTTAAGGGGGGAAGATTGTAACGACCCAGGATTTTTAGTAATTAAAATTTGAATATTTAATTAATTTTATATATTAATTAGTGAATTTATAAGTCGAATAAATTTTATTTTGAATAATTTGATTTAATTAAATAATTAAATCGATAATTTAATATGTTAAATTATAGAAATAATTGAAAATTGAGTTAAATATGATTGAAAATGATTTGTAAAATTTTATTTTATCATGTTGAAGTTGGAACGATATTTTAGAACTTTTAAAATCGAATTAAAAGTTAATTTGTGAAAATTGAATATTTTAATATTTAATCGACTAGTGAAAATAGTCAATTTTTGAACAGTCTCAGAATTGGACGAAACCAGTTCCATTGAATCCGTAATAGTTAGTTATTACCGGATTTCAATTTTCGCAGCAATCGGAGTTATCGTTTGATCGTGGCAGCTCGAAACGCATCGAATTATTTTAAATTTTAATTTGGCGAGTTAAAATAGCCATTTTTCAAAAAGTCTCGGATTTCGACGAAACCAGTTTCATCGGATCCATAATGTGATATTATTGTAAGGTTTCAAATTTCGTGTCAATTGGATTTACCGTTTGTCCGATACAAATTAAAACGCCTAGAAAATCGTTAAATCGGTTTAATTTAAATCGAACGTTTATTGCCATATCTCGCACAGATCTTCGAATTAGCTTTCGAAACCCATTCCATTGTGTCCGGAACGCGGGATAAACCCTAGGAACGTCAGTTTCGGCGCGTAAATCGGAGTTCGGAAAATCGAAATGAATAGTGTTCGTTTTTTTCTCTATAAATAGACCATAAGCCATCACAAAAATAAAAAAACCACTAAACCCTAATTCCTAAACCCTAGCCGCCACCCCCTCACCCAAAGGCCAGAATTCAATCTCCTTCTTCTCTTAATCTCTCCAAATCCATCGACAATTAGAGGAAAGTGTCAACTACAAAGACGAAGAGAGTAACGAGGGCTTTAGATCCATACGGATATGATGGGGTTTAGTGTCGCGTAGAGGGAGCAAAGGAGGGCCGACAGTAGTAAGTTGCGCACGCAACTCGAGGAGGTAGGGGTGGCCGAGCTTGCTATGGTGGCAGGCGTGGGTAGAGGAGGTGATGTGCTTCGAGATGGCGGTGGTTTGATGGAGTATCGATGCTTGTGGGCGGAGTATAAATTAACCCTAGTTTCATGAAGGTGGGTTCTAGGTTGCGTGCCCCAACCTGTAGAAGCAACGTGCGTTTGAGAAGAAGCATATGTGCGGCCTGGATGAAGCGGGGGGGTGATGGATGGTGGATGATGAGATGTGGGTTTATAATTATATATTTATGTTGTAAATTATATAAATTAAATCGTGTAAACTTCATAATATCATATCTTTTTCATACGAGGTCGAAAACGCGCGAAACCAGTTGCGTTCGAATCGTATGGACGAGCACTACGCGATGAAATTGGATTGGAGTCGTTTGGAGTTAGTGAAAATTTCAGGTAAAATTAAACGTCCGTTTAATTTTATTCGAAATAAATCGCTAAAACGAAATTGAAATCAAGGTAAGAACTTCTCACTCAATCGAATCAGTTTCGATTTTATTTTAAATAATTAGATTTAAAATATTTGAATGCAGGTTTGAATGATGATTGTTATCTATTGATTGTTAAAATTGACATTATGCGCCGTTATTAAGCGGATGTTATTTATTAAAAACATATACCGCGAATATTTCATAAACAGTGAAATTGGTATTATATATAATAGCAATATATATATTGGCATATGTATATATTGGAGTTATTGATTTCCCGCATTTTTTTAGCGGATGAGACCCTATTGCGCCGTCTATTAAGCGGATAATATTTTAAATCCCATATACCGCGATAATTCCGTACTGGAGCGGAATTGGTATTGTGCTAATGTTTGTGGATGCAGGAAAACAGGTTGGAGGGATCCAACTGGATTCCTCAACAGTATTTATTTGATTTCAGATATTTTGATATTTGATGGATTATCATATCGATATATGATATCGTTGTCGTCGTGATTGACTATTTGGTGTGTAGCATCATTGGACCAAATTTGGAATTTTAAAATGATTTTAAAGTGATTTTTGAAAGAAAACGTTTATAAAATATTTTTGGAATTGATCCATTTTAAATAAATAAACGTATAATTTTAATGTTATAAAAATTATGATTTTGAGAAATACGATTAAAGATTTATTTTTGAAAATATGAGGTTAATGGTTTTATAAAATAGTTTAAAATTAGGGATTTGAATTTATTATAAAAAGTTGAAAATATAGGATTTATAAAATTTAATTATTTTATGAATAAAAATGGTGAAATTATAAAGGAATTTAAAGACGTTTTAAAGAATAATATAAATTGATTTATATTAAGAGATTTATAAATGGATATTTATAAATTGAAATATTGACATTATAAAACGAGTTTTTTTTATAAGTGTTTGAATGAAGTGAAAATGAATTTCATAAATGAATGAAATTTATAGAATTATAAACGGTGAAGTTATAAATGGAATTTTATAAGCAGTAGGTTTATAAAATTTATAAAGTTGTTAAAAGAATAGGTTTGGATAAATAATTGAATCTTATAAATTATAAGATTGATAATTATGAAGTTTAAAGGAACGATTGTGAAAACAAATAAATTATAAGTGTTTAACTTATAATATGAACCTTTGGTATATAATTGAGTTATGAATTGAATATAGGAAAATAAAGGAATTTATAAACGTTGTTCTATAAATTCGCAAAGACTTATTTTGATAAGTAAATTGTTGAAACCTATTAATGGAGTTATATTCACGTTTTTGACTGTGAATAATCCTTTAAAATAAAATGAATAAAAGGATGCAATTTGTTAACGTAGTATATTCACGTTTTTGAATAGTGAATAATATGTTAAAGAAAATGTTTAGAATGTGATATTTTAAACAGAATTAAAACGATCTAACGATGTTTTAAAATGTGTTGAGATTCGAAACCATAGATTTCAACATTCATTGTTGAAATAGACGTTTTCGAGAAATAGAAGGAAATAATGGACTATAACACTGTTGTTATAGTAAATGATTTCCGAAAGGAAATGTGTTGCATGGTATTGGGATTTATATATCTATTTTAATTTTGAATCCCTATACTAGTGATTTTGGGTTGTCGTAACGAGGTTTTACGTAACATTCGTTTTGGCCCAAATAATTATGTTTAAGAGAATGATTTCCTTAAAGAATGAAATATATACTTAATCTCGATTTAAGTATATTGAATATTTTCCAAGTGTTGAAAATAAATAAAATTTGTGAATTACTTATTAAATAAGTATGGAAATGTTTTCCAATATAAAGTGAATATTTTGAGAATTTATCTTTTTGAAGATAAATTGAAATGAATAATTGAAATCGTATATGCATGGATATTTGGGAATGAAAATTCACTATGGAATTTATAAATGAAAAGAAGAATTTGTTTAAAAATAAATATTGATTTATTTTTGAAGTGTGAAATTATATATCTGGTAAAGATATCTTTTGGAAAATAAATAATTTGGAAATTTATTTGGAAACTAGTGATGTGTGCATACCCATTGATAGTTCAATAACCGACTATCAATATTTCCCTTTGAATGGGTAATTGATGTGATTTGTTTGAATTTGAATGCCACACTTATTTTTGAATAAGCGCTCACTATTCGGGTTAACTGGGAAAGGACCATGGGGTCGTATAACCCATTCCGAATATGTGATACGTCGTTATGATAGCATTGAAGATCGGTGTTGAAGACCCGGTATTTGCGAGAGCGATAGGATGAACTGTCGATTGAATCTGCACCGAGTTGCTCCGGCATAGAGTTCTCCATATGTGATGGTGAATCCGATCAGGATTGTGGATATCCGGATTGCAAGGACTTCTTTGTAAGTGCCTTCGGTTTTGTTCGAGCCCGGAACAGACTTGTATGGATTGTATGTCTGACATTACAAATTGAGATATAAAGCAGATTTCTTTCAAATATATTTCTGTTGGTGGCGGAGAATTTATTCTTTTAGCTTAACACCCTTCTCTGAGACGTACGAGCTCAGAGGTTATGTAGCTGAAGGTTATCAGCGATATATTCCCAATTTGGTAAGGTGACATGCTGAGTGTTGCTGTAAATGATCATTGTGTTGATTATTTGTGATAGGATCATTTGTTTGATCGTCTATCCTGGTGATCATTTCTATGATCATTTGTTGACCCAAAGCATGGCTTTTGTATAAAGTATGTTTTTGTGGACGTGACTTCATCGAGCCTCACATCCCGGGAATGGTCAAAACAGGAAAGATGCGGCAAGGTTATAAGGGGTAGCGCCCTTTAGGATGTGTGCATTTCCTTCTGGAAAAGGGTGGTATCATGGTATGAGCCCAGATACTTACTCATGTTGAAAACACTTTATGATTGTGTGAATTGATTGCGAGCGCTCGGTGAAAGGTCCCAAAGGACCGGGGGATGGCATATTCGGTCAGTTGTTACTCAGTTAGGGGTAACCCGGCCTTGTGTTGGTAGAGAACCGGTTTGGTTCTCGGGGATGTCCATCCAGAGGCATTCTCATGTGGCAATGGGAAGTTCCTTGGCCTGATCATTCGTTGGAAATCCAATTCCCAATACGAAACTTGTACGGTATTAGTTGTAGAACCTGCCATTCACTTATGGTGGTCACCACTGTTTGGATGGTAGCTATAGTAGGCATACGATAATGGTCGTATGTTGGCTAAGATTTATATTCTACTTTCGAAATGAATTTTTCTTACACTATACACTAGTAATAATATCAAATGTTCTTTTAAATGCATATCAAGCATCTTTGACTATCATAAGGAGAAATCTCCTCCGATTCTGCGTTTGCATTGTGTGTGTGTGCGGGAGGCCTTATGTTAGTCTCATTTTCAAAAGCATTGCGAATTGACTTTAAAAATATTCCTCTAATTTGATTTTAAAGATAAATAAACTGTTTTGAGTTCCCACACCAGTCACATGACTGACTCGGAGTTTATTGTTTTCCTTCCTAAACTCTGGGTGCCCACCAATTTCCACACGGGCAGTCAAGAGTTAAGGTTTATCAGGATATTCTGGAGTTGCTGGAGGCAAGCTGGATGGCATGGCGTATTACTAGTATATATATAGTATTTCTTTTTCCGCTGCACTTTTTGTTGTTGTTGTTATACACTCTGATGATATGATGTAATGAAATGTAATGTATGTGATGTAATAACTGATATAGTTCTTTGTTTAAAGATTATTCATTTATTATTATATGTTGTTCCGCTGCGAATTGTGAGATTCTGTTATTGTTCTGTTGTTTTCTGTTCCGTTCTATTTTCTTTTTCTCTCTATTTTCTATCTTCTTATCTATCCTTACCTCTTTTCTTTTCTTAAACCATAACATTTCGGGTTTCCGGCCTTCGATTTCTCGGCAGTCGATAAAGTGAGTATCGATGTTGAATTTTCGAAAGTCAAAAATTTTCGGGACGTTACAGTTCATGTTTGTACTGGTTTGGATACTTTGTAGTTGTTGTGCCTCTCTTGTAGCTTTCATCACTGATGCATGTACATTGCTTCATGTTGGTTTGGTTGTTTGATTTTTACTGTCCACATGTTACTGGTCTTGATCAATGCTCGGCCATGTTGCATTCATGTTGCTTGCAGTGTTGGTCTGACTTGAACTCGATTCACTTGAACTGTCACTGCTAGGTGGTCATGTGCCACTGACTGCTGAGTCTTTGGTGCTGTCTTGAATTTGAATTGTTGCATTTGTTTACTTCTGCACTTTGTTTGAGTTTCACTGCCATAAGTCGTGCATGTTTATCTGGGTTGCATTGAGTACATCCATACTTATGTTTAGTGCTGGTGTACTTGATATCTTTACTAAACTCTAGCCTCAAATATACTTCTGTCTAGTGCTGGTGGACTTTCACTTTGTGGTTCACTTGTGTTTGTACACTTTTGTTGCGGTGGTTAAAATTTTTGAGCTTGTATGCTCGGTTTGTTTTCCTCCATTACTTTGTAGATGTTCTCTGGTTTGCATTCTTCCATACTGCTATGTTGTTTGTGTACTACTTTGGCTTCACTGTACATTATACTTGGCTTTGGTTCTGCACCATGTTGTAGCTGTACTGTCTTGAGCTCGAGTATTTGCTGTTGCATACATGAGTTTGATACTGTTGGTCGACTATCTCCTTGAGTTGCTGCACTTCATGTTGTATACATCCCTGTTGCACTCTTTGATGATTCATTGGTGAATATGTTGCATTGAGCTCGACATTGTTGTTTACTTGCTTTGATGCATTCGCATGCTGCCATACTTGTTCATGCTGCTGGACTTGTTTTTGTACATTATTTGAATTTGCATTGGTGCATTGTCTTTGCATTCCATGTTGCATGCATGTTTGCCAAGTGTTGCACCCAGTTTCAAAACTCAGGTTTGACCTTGTGCTCGTGTCATGATTTTGAATATATTGCACGTGAGTTGAACCCGGTTTTTCATTTGGGTTTGACCTGTGCTCGCTTGTCCCTTTAAATCAATCAAGTGTATATATCGGCGTGCACGGCCTTGTGGCATATACAGTAATACACTGTGTATGTCACAAGTTGTTCGTGTATGATGAATTCAAATTTAAATGATGACGAACAACCTAAATAACTGAGGCAAATCATATTTTCAAAAACCATATTTCATTTTATTTTGCAAAAATATTTCTTTTTCAATTTTACTGCGTTAGTGAATATTTTTGCAGATTGCTCAGATGCTGGATTCAAACTGGAATGCAGTTGAAGATAAATACGAGTGTGAGTGATATGTAGTGAGGTGCTGATGTAAAATAGTGATGTAATTGAATTTGTATCAAAGTTGTATAGTGAATAGTGAGAGCTTGAAATTGTACTATTCAAAGATGTAATAAATATTTGTTTGAATAAAATATTCGTTTGAATTCAAATTCCGTGTTATTTATTTTATTCAGCAAATATTTATTTAATCTATGAAAAATAAAATAGTATATTATCAAATACATTTAAACGAATGTATATATGTTTATTATCATCAAACAAAAATCATATAAGCGCATTTTCAACAATCTCCCCCTTTTGATGATAACAAACATATATTTAAGATTTTGAATATGTTAAATGTATTTGATCATTGATATGCTCTAATTGCTCCCCCTATTTAAATGTTTCCTCTCTATACAAAATTCCCCCTACATATATGCATACAAATAAAATATGCAAATGAGTCTAGATGCAAAATGGAAAATTATTTGACCTTTGCTTGATTTTATTTGACAAAATCTTAACTTTTCTCTCCCCCTTTTGTTATCAGCAAAAGAATAATAGTGTTAGAGAAAATAGAGATAAAGTAATCGATATCAATCCAACATTAAAACTCAATTGAATATAAATATTAAATTTCAATAAAAAGCCAAACAAAAATCATAAATATTTTGTTAGGCGCATATTCCACTTTTAGAATGATGGAAATGATGTCATCATATAAAACCATACAGTTGTGTCTATTTGTGGCATTTTTATACCAGGAATTTGAATATCTACTAACCATGCATAACTGTTAGGACTTTTAAATGAGATTAGTAGTATTCCAATTTTATTTTTAAAAAATGAATTCAAGTATCTTCTAACCACGCATAACCGTGAGGACTTTTAAATGGGATTAGAATCAACTTGTTTATTTTAAGAAAAAAAATCAACTTTTGATATGCGTTCCATACATGCATAACCATAAGGACTTTTAAATGAGCATGGAAGTACATAACAAATTCCAAGTAATTCACCCATGCATAACCGTGAGGACTTTTAAATGAGAGTGAATACTTTGGTATTTTTTTTTTCTAAAAAAAATGTGAAAATGAAAAACGAACGATTCCTGTTTAAAGTACCACATATCTACAAACTATATAGAATTTTGACGAGTGATGGTTGATAGAAATATGATAGATATAGAGATGGTCATGGAATTTTTTACCAACAAATTTTTTTATAACTCTTGTTTAAATTTCGAAAGAAATTTATTAATTATACCGTCTCGAGCCATAATATTTGATCAACATTAACACTCATCACTTTTTCAATCACTATTTTTCTTTTCGATAAACATTAGGGAGTCAGATTAGTCAAAATAGTCATTTAAAAACAAATTCAAAAATAATTATGAAATTAATTTTTCAAAAATGACTAATCTGAACCTATGGCCAAACATGATTTTCTCCAGGGGGTTTTAAAAGAAAATTTCCTGCTATTTGAAAATTATTTGAAATGAAGAATATGCAGATATTTTCTTTGAAAAACGATGCAGTTACTAAATGTCTCAAAAATTACGTTTCACTAGTAATTTTTCTATCAACTAGATTACCAGTGTAATCTGCATCTGAATTTCTCTTTCACTCAAAAATTATCATCAATTGAATTTGATTGACCAAAACATGAAGTGTGCACCAAAAATTTCAAACTCAATTTTAACAACAATTTAAATGACATTCTTTTGAATCTGAATTGAAGCCGTGTAAATAATCAGAAAACCGTGAATAAAGAGTTAGCCGAATTATAACCAAATGTATTATTATCCAACAAAACACTATTTTTAATCCAAAATGATCTATATGAAGTAATTCAAAGAATCTAGAGATTTTTATAGTGTTTTTGGCATAAGAATATAATTGGCCAACTATGTTGAATAAGTCAAAATCAAAAATCATCATCTTTTCATCAATCTCAATATTGGCTGATTTAATTCAAAATACGGTGCAGATTATCACATTTAATATATCGTTTAAAACATACCATACCTGTTTTACCTTTACGATATTTTTCGTTGTTGTCCATTGTGATTCTGTCACTTTTATACTAGGCTAAGGAACTTTGCTTTGTCGCCTGTTGTGTTTCTGGAACAGCCAAAATCCAGATAACACTGTTGTTGTTCCTTAGCCTGCCACCACACCTACACGATGAAAGATTTATGCGACCTATTTGTTTTTATAGGTCCATGGTTGTTAGTGGCAGAAAATTTTGAATAACAATTTGTAAAGACCCAAAACTATTTATAATTGTTCCCTTCGGCACCCAAATTTGTTTAACTTTGAGAGATTTTATATTTGTGCCTTTAGGAACCCAAATCGATATAGTTTTCACATGTTTGGGTCTATAACAACAATTATTGTGATTGTGTCCATATTTTCTACAAATCGTGCACATTGAATTTTCTTGATTAATCTTGTTTTCAACAATTTTCGAACTATTATATCCAAGTCCTTGTCTAACCGAATTAACAGTTTGCTTTCCTAATAGCATATTCAACGATTTTTCACTTTTTGAAAATTTATCTAAAGTCGTTGACAATTGTTGGACTTGTGTTTTGAGAGATTCATTTTCGTTTAACAACTGTGTGCACTTTTTAATAGAATTCTCTCTCCTAGTATTTTCATTCTCCTTTAAAATCAGAATTTCATTTTCAAGCGATTTTATTTTAATTTCAGATTTTTTAATTTCTTCATCAAATGTTGGACACTTATCACACTTAAGGATCCTACTTTGATAGGTTTTAACTAATTGATCAAGTTGTTTATTACATTCTATCAAAGTATCTTTTTGAGATTCAAGTTTGGCATATTTTTCCCTAAGTCGTTCAAAACAACCGTTTACTTCATGAAAATATATAAGCAACTCAGAATGAGTAAGTTTTGATACCTCACTTGGCTCGTCATCGTCACTGTCTGTTGTATCACCTCGAAGACACAATTCTGCCTTTTCGCTTTCACTGCCAGTGCTTTGATCATTCTCGTCTATTTCATCCCAAGTGGCTGCAAAACTTTTCTTTTTCTGTTTCTTTCCATGGCTGGATTTAATTTGTGGACAATCGGGCTTGATATGGCCGGGTTTGTTGCAATTATAACAAATAAACTTTTGTTCTTCTGAGTAGTCTAGTGCTTTGGCTATTCTGCTTTTTGCTTTTTGAATTCGAGCTGAATTTCCATGTTTCTGATTCCATTTTTTGAATTTCCTTATTAACAGCTCTAGTTCTTCTGCACCATCATCATCGTCGTTATCATCATCACTTTCGGTAGTTCCTTTGAGCGCTAATGATTTCTTTCGATTATCTCCTCCTTCACGCTCTTCCTTAAATTTCATTTCTAGCTCATAAGTGGTGAGATTTCCGATGATTTCTTCGACTTTCATTTGTTTCAAATCTTTTGATTCTTGTATGGTAGTCACTTTTGCTTCAAATTTTCGTGGAAGGACTCTAAGGATTTTTCGGACTATCTCCAACTCTGTGTATGATTTTCCAAGAGCTTTTGATTTGTAAACGATATTGGAAAGTCGTCCATGCATCTCTTTGACATTTTCTTCCTTCGCCATTGTGAAGTTCTCGTATTCGCTGCTTAGCATGGCAAGGCGAGATTCTTTGACTTGAGATGTTCGTTCGTGAGTCACTTCTAGTGTGTGCCATATTTCCTGTGCAGTTAGACAATGTGAGACACGATTAAATTCAAATTGATCCAATGAACAGATAATAGAATTCATAGCTCTAGCATTAGCATTTTGTAATCTATTTTATAGATCTGTCCATTGATCTTTTGGTTTCTCTATTTCCTGATTATCTACAGTTATAGTTGGTATACTATAACCTGTCTCAACAATATTCCAAGCGTCAATGGTTTTCAGAAAAATTTGCATTCTATTTTTCCAGTAAGCATATTCACCATTGAACATTGGTGGTCTAACTATGGATTGACCTTCTGCAAAAGCATTATTAAAAGAAGCCATTTTAAAAATTCAAATTTTTAAAACAAAAACTGATTTTTTCAAAAAAAAATAGAATTTTTAAAACAAATGTTGACTTCTATTCCTAGCTCTGATACCACTTGTAGGATCGATTTCACCCTAGAGGGGGGTGAATAGGGTGATGGTATAAATTATAAAAATTAATCGCGGAAGTTTATTAATTAGTTTCAATTCAGATCACAGAATAGCAGCACAGATATTGCAGAATATAAATAACAGAAAAAACAGAACAACACAGAATTTACCCAGCTTCGGCAAAACCCTGCCTACGTGCTGCCCCCAAGGTTTCTACTAGAAATTAGATAGTCCTTCGCTTACACACGTAAACTCGCTATACCCGCTATTGACTAATCTAACTCTACGCTCAAAACCCTGCCACAACTCAACTACCGAGTTGCGAATTCCCAAACTATAACACGTAGTTTGTACCCTAGTCACACGACTAGAAAGAGATAAAACAGTTTAAAATAAAAAATAATTAGAATTAAAATTGAACCCTAATTATAAATTAAAAACCCCTTAAAACAAACTCCCTTTGAAAGTAGGCCGGCCTCCTTTGCTATTTGACCCGTCTCTTTTATTTCTCTGTTTGTAATGGCGGCCGTTCCTTTTTAGGGCTTCGTCCTTGATCAAATTGGGGCTTTGTCCCTTTGATGCCGTGCTCTTAAATTAGGGTTTGAAGTCGCTGCCTTTGTTGGTTGATTGCAATCACTGTTTCTCTGATTTGCTTCAATTGTTTGCGGCTTCTCCTCCTTGATCGAGTTCGATTGCTTCGGTATGTAATTTATCCTTTTGCTTTTCTGATTTTGGCTTGCTCGAAATCGATGCCCTTGCCGATGATGTGAATTTGATTTATATAGGGTTTGTAAATCCTATTCTTGCGTTCGTATAAAATCATTTGAATTTGTCAAATTCTTTTGATCGGCCGTTTGATTATGCTTGAACGATTGATGATCGAACTGACTTTGTCAACTTCGTATCTTTTGCGTTCCTTGGTTGACACGGTTTTGAATTTATTTTCGTGATAACCACGGCTTTGATTTCTGGCATTTTTACATTGTTGACTTGTTCTTGTATATTTGCCTGAGTCACCCTGTTTCACTGTGTACTGCCCGTTCATGTATGTTTGCATCGACTTTGTTGTTGTTTGGATCATTATGTTGTCTGCATTGAACTTTGAGTTGTAGTTTTGAGCTCTGTCTTCATGTAGCTTGCTATGTGCATTTATATTGGTCGTTTAATTGATGCTGCAGTCTTCAAGCATTGTTGATGTTTGAAAATACTTGTGCACTTTTGGTTTGAGCCTTGTTTTATTGTATACTTGGGCATTGTGTTCTGTGATCTGCACATGTTCATATTTGTACTGGTTTGGACACTTTGTAGTTGCTGTGCCTCTCTTGTAGCTTTCATCACTGATGCATGTACATTGCTTCATGTTGGTTTGGTTGTTTGATTTTTACTGTCCACATGTTACTGGTCTTGATCAATGCTCGGCCATGTTGCATTCATGTTGCTTGCAGTGTTGGTCTGACTTGAACTCGATTCACTTGAACTGTCACTGCTAGGTGGTCATGTGCCACTGACTGCTGAGTCTTTGGTGCTGTCTTGAATTTGAATTGTTGCATTTGTTTACTTCTGCACTTTGTTTGAGTTTCACTGCCATAAGTCGTGCATGTTTATCTGGGTTGCATTGAGTACATCCATACATATGTTTAGTGCTGGTGTACTTGATATCTTTACTAAACTCTAGCCTCAAATATACTTCTGTCTAGTGCTGGTGGACTTTCACTTTGTGGTTCACTTGTGTTTGTACACTTTTGTTGCAGTGGTTAAAATTTTTGAGCTTGTATGCTCGGTTTGTTTTCCTCCATTACTTTGTAGATGTTCTCTGGTTTGCATTCTTCCATACTGCTATGTTGTTTGTGTACTACTTTGGCTTCACTGTACATTATACTTGGCTTTGGTTCTGCACCATGTTGTAGCTGTACTGTCTTGAGCTCGAGTATTTGCTGTTGCATACATGAGTTTGATACTGTTGGTCGACTATCTCCTTGAGTTGCTGCATTTCATGTTGTATTCATCCCTGTTGCACTCTTTGATGATTCATTGGTGAATATGTTGCATTGAGCTTGACATTGTTGTTTACTTGCTTTGATGCATTCGCATGCTGCCATACTTGTTCATGTTGCTGGACTTGTTTTTGTACATTATTTGAATTTGCATTGGTGCATTGTCTTTGCATTCCATGTTGCATGCATGTTTGCCATGTGTTGCACCCAGTTTCAAAACTCGGGTTTGACCTTGTGCTCGTGTCGTGATTTTGAATATATTGCACGTGAGTTGAACCCGGTTTTTCATTTGGGTTTGACCTGTGCTCGCCTGTCCCTGTAAATCAATCAAGTGTATATATCGGTGTGCACGGCCTCGTGGCATATACAGTAATACACTGTGTATGTCACAAGTTGTTCGTGTATGATGAGTTCAAATTTAAATGATGACGAACAACCCAAATAACTGAGGCAAATCATATTTTCAAAAACCATATTTCATTTTATTTTGCAAAAATATTTTTTTTTCAATTTTACTGCGTTAGTGAATATTTTTGCAGATTGCTCAGATGCTGGATTTAAACTGGAATGCAGTTGAAGATAAATACGAGTGTGAGTGATATGTAGTGAGGTGCTGATGTAAAATAGTGATGTAATTGAATTTGTATCAAAGTTGTATAGTGAATAGTGAGAGCTTGAAATTGTACTATTCAAAGATGTAATAAATATTTGTTTGAATAAAATATTTGTTTGAATTCAAATTCCGTGTTATTTATTTTATTCAGCAAATATTTATTTAATCTGTGAAAAATAAAATAGTATATTATCAAATACATTTAAACGAATGTATATATGTTTATTATCATCAAAAAAAAATCATAAGCGCATATTCAACAGAGCCTTCACCATTTGCCCGATCTACTGGCAGAAGAATCTCAAAGACTTTTGAACCATCGAAGAAACAGACCACACAACTGCTTCCGATCTCCACCTCTAGGATACTACTGAGCCAAGAGATCTTCCTGACAGCACACTCAACACCTCTATGCTGCTCTTGCTACTACAGACTTCTTATCCAAAAGTTCCTTGAGTCCTAAATCTATATCAATCAACTCCACAAAAGAGTCTTCAAGATAAGCAGAAACCTCTCAAGAAACTCGGGCTTCAGACCAAGCACAAACACCTAGCTGAACTGAGCCTCCCACTCCAATACGGATAAGACTCCTTCCTACGATTGCCAAAATACCAGCACTTCCGACAGATCCAAACTCTAGAAAATCCGCTAGCACGAGCACAATCCAAACATACTCCAAAGATAAACTCCGAACCTTAAAAAGATTTCCTTCAGAGATCGATGAAGTCCATATACCCAGCTGCCAAACTTACTCAAGATGCCCAAAACTGTCCTGGCAGTTACTCTTCCAACCTCAAATATTCGGACTTCTTTCATTGATAGTCGTGCTATACACACCACTATCTCTCCTACTTCTAGAACTTATGTTGGCAAACTCGAACAGGTAACCCAACAAAATAGGTAGGAATAAACAGATATATATATATATATATAGTCAAAATTACAAATACGCTCTCTCAAGAAAGACACCACTCCAGAGCCCAACCTAGCACTCTGATACCACAATGTAACGACCCGCCTTTCATAACACAGAAAGACGCATCATTAAGAAGAAAGAAAGGGATAGAAAAGAGAAAAGATAGAAAAGAAAGAACCAAACAACATCAGAATCTCACAGCGGAACGAATAAATTATATTAATAAAATAAAATATTACATAGTATGGCATACATCAGATTTATACAGCTCAAACTACACAAATTAGACAGTTATAACACCTGTCTAGATATTACAACTCAAGTACATAACAGGAAACAGATACAACTCAAACACAGCGGAACCACTATATATATATCTACACGCTGAAGCCACCTGCTCTATATCTCCTCCAGAATTCGTCAAAGCAAACCTAAATCACTTGACTACTCATACATGATATGAGTACCCAAGAGGTTAATAAAATGGAAAATAAACACTCGGGTCAGACAGGGGTCTGGTGTGAGTAAACGGTTAAAAGTTGCTTAACTTTGAAAATCCTTTGAAAACAAAGGTATCACGTAAGACTCCCCACAAATAAACATGGGTAAGTTTTTACCTTACGCTAACCAAAACATTTGGTAGGAAATCCAGTGATATTATAATAGGGTCTAAGGTTTTCAAAATAAAATATAGAAATAGCTGGATGCTTACATCTCACGTTCCAACATAGTTGGGCACAATCAAAACCGTACAGGCACTTATTGGATTTTGGATTCCATGCAATGGCAGGGCTACTGGGGTACCGTCCGTCACAGTACGTGGCCTAGATCACCGTACCGAGGAGTACGCCTACTCCCCTGCAACACAAGACTGGAACCATCCCTTACTGGACAGTCTCGAACAAGACCACCCCGGCAGTTGTCATGATCAACCGCCCAGACAGCCGAAATAAAAAGGGACTTCTAGACAAGGGTAAATCTCGTCCTACTTGGGCATGACCCACTTAGCCTTGCCGCACTTCCCTTGTTTTAGCCATTCCTGGTTGATGAGGCTTGAGGCTGCGATTACCTTTATTGGACACATCTATCTTAGAATGCTCATCGTCCACCTGACGATGTTCTGAAAGCATTCAATCCATACAAGTTCGTTCCGGGTTCGAATGAAACCGAAGGCACTATCTCGCTACACTCGTTTTGGAATCACCCTTAGAGTTAACGAAAATAGCCCTTGCACTCTGAATCACCATCTCGAACATGTAAGTACTATTTCCATCAAACTCATCTCGGAGTCACCTCTAGAGTTATACTGACGAATAGTTCTTACACCTCGAGTCTTCACTTGCACTCCCCTTGGATTCACGACCTAACGTTTAATTTGGATCGATGTGGTTTTCGGAATTCCAAATTTGGAAACCCGATCTCGGTCTCATCGAATCCAAACGCCATCTTAATGTCCAAGTGATTTAAGTTCAACAAATTAATTCAATTTAAACATTGAATTCACATAGCATCATTCATAGATAAATATCGCACATTTATCATTGAGATATCAAATATCATATCACATAATATCACAACATATCATCAGATAGATATCAAAAAATCCAGATATTCCACAAACAATCATACACAAACATGCATCATAAATTCCTTTATAATTAATTTAATCATCTTAAATTAAATTAATTACTTTAGAATTAAACAACTAATCCTGCTTAAACAATCATTAATTAATCACAATTAATTAATTAATCACTCTTTAATCATCTTAATAATTCAATTAATTAATCTTCAATTACAGATTAATTATCCTTTAATCATATTCTTAATTAACCACCTAGACTAATTATTCTTTAATTACACTAATTAGCCCTTAAATTAATTACACAGATTAATTTATCTTTAATCATTAATTAATCTTAATTAATTTTCTAATTAATTAATTAACAATAATTAATTACATAAATCCTTAATTAATTACATAAATCCTTAATTAATTACATTAATTATTTATTACTTCTTTCTCACTTCATTGATTAATTATCTTATAATTAATCATATTTATTAATTAATTAAACAATTAATTATTCATTAATAACATAAATTAATGACCCTCTAATTACTTTATGAATCAATCTTTCTCAAAATTACATTTAATAATTAATTATAAACTTAATTACATTTAATAATCAAACCTAATTAATCACAATCGGTAATTAACTTCCTTAATTACTTTACCAATTAAACCAACACCTTGATTAATTACATTAATCAATCCTTTAATTACACCGAGTAATTATCCCTTAATTACTTCCCTAAGTAATTATACCTCTTTAATTACTATCCATCAAGTAATTTCCTCAATTAGTTACATTCAATAATTATTCATTAATCACTTCACTAAGTAATTACACCTCTTTAATTACATTAAGTAATTATACTTAATCCCATCATTAAGTAATTCTTTTTAATTAATTAAACTTAATTAATTAACTAAAATTAAACATAATAGCTTAATTAATTACACTGAGTAATTAATTGCTTTAATTATTTCATTAAGTAATTATGTTTAAATAATTCTTCTTAATCATTATGTAATTAACTTCTTAATTACTTATTGACTAATTATTTCTTAATTAATTAAACTTGATTAATTAATTTTTAATTATGTAATTAATTACACATAATTAATTACATAAACTAATTTACCTTAATTTAATTACTTACATTAACAAATTTAAGTTAATTAAGTAATTTACTTTAATTACCTTTATAAAAACTTAATTAAGATAAACCATACATTTCATTAACCTTTATCAATCATTTTAAAAATTAAATTTAAAATCCAAAAACTTGTATTTGGTTTACACTAAAACATCATCTTTTAATTTATCATTATTAAATACCTTACCTTAATCACATTTAAATTACTTCAAATACATTTTTATTTGAAAACATTATTATATCATTAACAAAAAAAATGAAACAAACTATTTTTAAAACAAAATTTTAAATTATAAAATCCAAACTTTAAAACCAAAATCCTTTTAAAGTCAAACATTCATTCTTTATACTACTAATTTTAAACACTTTGTTTGAACATCAATTTGTTTTCAAATTTTGAAACTTCATTTTATAAAGTAAAAAAAAATCCGGTTAATACTAAACTTTAAAACAAACAAACTATTTTAAAAACAAATTTAACTTAACTTGTTAAAACACAAAGTTTTAAATCAACACATTTCAAACATATTTAAAACTGTTTTAAACTTTGTTCAAAAACTTAGTTTGTTTTTAAATTTTCTAAAATACAATCTGTAGTTAAAAATAGATGGGAACAATTCCTGGAAATCCAACTACTCAAGACCAACACACACGACAACCCTCTACTACTTCGAGTCACTCTCGATCGTACACGAGACAAACTTCGGGCAAACAACAGAAGGAAACCCATGGCCAATACTTCTTCCCAAACGAAACAGATGCACCCATAAGAGCTCGTGCACGTGCACACTGGAGCCGGTCGACGACGACCAATGCCGACATGCCCAACAAATTCACCACGACCTCGACAACCCCCTCGTCCCCCAAAATCGATGGAAGCATCTCTGGATCAAAATATGAGCTACGGCATCTCAACCAGTAAGAAACTCAAACCAAAAGATCGCCGTCAACGGCGATACCCAACGCTGGAGTGCCTGCCACGACGCCCACACACGCGCCTCAAACCACTCCATCCTTTCGCCCTCATGCGATTCGCCCAAAAACAACAACGACGTCGAATCACTGACAATTCCGACCTAAACTGAAAACAACAACTAAGCCCTACTATGCCGTGCCCCGATCGCCGCGTCCAACAGAAAAACCCTTCACCATTTTTCCTGCATCACCAGTCACCATGACCACCTCCATGCCGAAGCGCGACCTCCAACTTAACTCCAATTAACGGAAATCGACCAATAACCCAAATTCTTAAAACCCCTAATTTCTCATCAAACACATCTTAAAAATTACAAGCTTCCTTTTAAAATTCATGATTTTGAACAACGATTCAGATCATATGATCATAAATTTAAATTATTGAAATTGATTTTCATCAAATTTTAATATTCCACTGTAAATTCAACATTTACTGTATATTTGTTCAATGTTAATATTTAAATTTATTTTAAATACAAGAATACTTCATTATGATCCAATTCCCTTCAATGATCAATGATAATTAGTGCTTAACTTGGACGATAATTTTTTTTTTATAAACTGGAACATGAATAAGGACAATATTTTAAAACTTTCATATCTACAGGTATTCAACAACTAAATAAACATGCATTCAATCTTCAAATCAAGCATGCGAACATTGATATTATGTTTATTATATTATTCATTTCACAGAACAACATATAAGAGATTTAAAACTGTTTTTAAAAAAAAAGATTTACTCACAGAAATTTGAAGCAGAGAACATTGCATTTCTTAATTTTCCTGGACTTTGAATTTGCTTTTGCATTTTAACTTCTGTTGAAACATTGAATTTTTTGGCTGAGATCTTGCTAATAGTTGATTGCTATAGATTTCCAGGTTGAACTTGAAACCATGTTTTCAGGTTGCAATTTGGACATGAGTTTGTTAAGCTGCAGATTTTCTTCTTTTCTTTGGTTATAGATTTGAATTTGTTTTCTGGTTTCAGCTTGAATGATCTTGCATTTGGTTTTCTTTTTTGTTTATTTTAGTTGAAGAGAATTAAAGAATGTTTAGCTGGAAAAAACAAAAGCAGGCCTTTCCTTTAAACCTTAATAAAAAAACAAAATTTCTTTAAAACAAAGACTTGCCACTTGTTATTGTGAAATGTTCATGTATTACAAATGTCAAACTTTTATTAATTTGTATACAAGTGTGTTTCATAAATTTATTACGTTGCCAAGTGTTTTAAGAGGTGATTATTACATTAATTACTTATTTATAAATGAATTAAACCTTAATTACCATATTAATCTAATACTCATGTTATATATATAACTATGAAATGTATTTATAACTTTGTGTTTAATTTATAATTATTTAAAACTCACTTTCCTAAAAATAAAAAGAAAGAAAGTATCATTTATTTTATTTTAGAAGTTTTAAACTAAAGTTATTATAACTAACATTGATATTATAAATATAAAAGCTAATTTATTTTCAAAAATCAATTTAAAAGAAAACAATTTAAACTTTTATAATAATGTACTATTTTCAAGCTATTATTCCTTTAATAATTTTTTTTTCCTTTAAGTGTTTTATAAATATAAATTAATTTTAAATAGCTTTTGAAAAGCATTTTATTAAATCAAATCAAAAAAAATCTTCCAAATCACCATAAAAACATATGTACATTATAAATTGGGAAACATATTTTTCTGTTTAAGTTTAACCCATTATTTTCTATTTACAATAAATATATACAAATATAAATATTCGTTGTAAATAGAACATTTTAAATATTAACTTCATAAATTATTGGAATTTTAAAACAGAACTCCAAATCACAATATATAAACATATATATTATAATTTGAAAAAAAAATTAAATTTAAATTGAACCAATTTCCTTTTTACAATGTCTACATATATACATTTCAAATAGAATATTGTTACTAACTTAAAAAGATCAATTATTACTAATTAGATATATGTTATTATCCTATGAAAAGAATAAACATTTCAAATTAAATTATCATTATTATTGAGTTTTTGAAAAGATAACATTTGTTAAATTAGATTAATTATTGGTTTTAAATATATAATATTTGGTTAAATTAGATTTTTAAATCAATATAACATATTTTAAAATAAATTATAAATGGAAATTATTAAATAAGTATTGCCCAAAATTCCGGGACATCATATTCCTCCCCCCTTAAAAGAATTTCATCCGCGATATTAAAAGCAAAGATAATTTAATAATTCCATATAGATTTTAATTTTAAAATAGCAATAAATGCTATCAACCATACTAGAAACCATAACATCCAATTCAAACAATCAATTCTAACTATCCAGACAGAATCCTGGACAGAATTTCCTAGAGTTTCCCAGGTACAAACACCGGGATACTCGCTCTACAGAATCTAAACTAGCTGCTCTACTCAGATCTAGAACTCCTATATATCCAGATCTACAATCTAAACAGGATGCCGGACCACAGACAAGCCCGATCAACTTCCAAATCTCCATGATCTGCTGGTTCTAAACCAGTGATAGATCAAACACTTATCCTTAAGAGAACAGAAAGATTCCAATTCATTCTTGAGCTAGCTTCCCATCTTATCCAATCTCATCGCTCTTATGATCGGATAAAACTTATCCAAAAATTAAATCTCCGACTTTAAATTCTGAATCTCTTCGTCTCTTGACCACAACCTCTGTTGATCCTGGACTGCCCTCTACCTTCTTGATCAACCAAACTTCACAGATGTTTCTCAAATCAAAGCTGAATCAAGAATGCGATGATCTCTTGATTCTACTCAACAAGACGATTCTCCCAAAATCCATCGAAATCCAAAACACCAATCTACTATACAAGCATAATGAACTTTAAACTAGCTTCTCCTATTCAAAAAACAGAACAGATTCTCCTGACATCCAAGCCTTCAGATCCCGAAAGAACTTTCTGAAGAAAAGCTTAAATCCAAGAAAACACAAATCTTTTGATGAATCCGAGGTTGCTTCTATTCTGGGATAGCTGCCACCATGCCTCAGCAGCACAACTCTGATCTGAAGAAGATGAGAATGCTTTTGATGCACACGAGCACTAACTTGGTCAACTCATCAAGAAACACTGTCCATCAAATTCCATAAAAGCTTAATGACCTATCCGATTTGGTCACAAATACTACAACAGAAATCCAAACAGAAAACTAGATCCAATCAATCCTGATTTCTCTCAAAAATCCTTTCTCCTGGAATCTTTTCGATACTAGGCCAAACCACCAGAAAATCCAAGAACCAAATCGAAATAGAACTCCATCTCCCGATGCGGACAAACTCCTTTGACTTCCTCGAAGATATTCAGAAAGTCTCAAACCACCTCGATAGCTCCAACATCTTTAGAGATGTCTCAAACTAAAGCAAAGATTACTAAAAGAACTTCCGAACCATCGCAAGTCACTTTTGTGATAATACCCAGTTCGGATTCCAAAGAAACTATTCTCTCTTAAATAAGAGAACAGCTTAAGCCCTCCAAAAGAAGAAACTGATGGTCCACCTCAACCACAAACACCTTACCCAGCTAAGCTTCCAGAAAAAAAAGGAACGAGCCTTCACCATTGGCCCGATCTACTGGCAAAAGAATCTCAAAGACTTCTGAACCATCGAAGAAACGGACCACACAACTGCTTTCGATCTCCACCTCTAGGATACTACTGAGCCAAGAGATCTTCCTGATAGCACACTCAACACCTCTGAGCTGCCCTTGCTACCACAGACTTCTTATCCAAAAGTTCCTTGAATCCCAAATCTATATCAACCAACTCCACAAAAGAGTCTTCAAGATGAGCAGAAACCTCTCAAGAAACTCGGGCTTCAGACTAAGCACAAACACCTAGCTGAACCGAGCCTCCCACTCCAATACAGATAAGACTCCTTTCAACGGTTGCCAAAATACCAGCACTTTCGACAGATCCAAACTCTAGAAAATCCGCTCGCACGAGCACAATCCAAACTTATACTCCAAAGATAAACTCCGAACCTTTAAAAGATTTCCTTCAAAGATCGATGAAATCCATATACCTAGCTGCCAAACTTACACAAGATGCCCAAAACTGTCCTGGCAGTTACTCTTCCAACCTCAAATATTCGGACTTCTTTCATTGATAGTCGAGCTATACACACCACTATCTCTCCTACTTCTAGAACTTATGTTGGCAAACTCGAATAGGTAACCCAACAAAATAGGTAGGAATAAATAGATATATATATATATGTAGTCAAAATTACAAATACGCTCTCTCAAGAAAGACACCACTCCAGAGCCTAAACTAGCACTCTGATACCACAATGTAACGACCCTCCTTTCATAACACAGAAAGACGCATCATTAAGAAGAAAGAAAGGGATAGAAAAGAGAAAAGATAGAAAAGAAAGAACCAAACAACATCAGAATCTCACAAAGGAACGAATAAATTATATTAAACAAATAAAATATTACATAGTATCGCATACATCAGAGTTATACAGCTCAAACTACACAAACTAGATAGTTACAACAACTGTCTAGATATTACAACTCAAGTACATAACAGGAAACAGATACAACTCAAACACAGCGGAACCACTATATATATATATATATATATATATATATCTACACGCTGAAGCCACCTGCTCCATATCTCCTCCAGAATTCGTCAAAGCAAACCTGAATCACTTGACTGCTCATAGATGATATGAGTACCCAAGAGGTTAATAAAACAGAAAATAAACACTCGGGTCAGACAGGGGTCAGGTGTGAGTAAACGGTTAAAAGTTGCTTAACTTTGAAAATCCTTTGAAAACAAAGGTATCACGTAAGACTCCCCACAAATAAACATGGGTAAGTTTTTACGTTACGCTAACCAAACATTTGATAGGAAATCTAGTGATATTATAATAGGGTCTAAGGTTTTCAAAATAAAATACAGAAATAGCTGGAATGCTTACATCTCACGTTCCAACATAGTTGGGCACAATCAAAACCGTACAGGCACTTATTGGATTTTGGATTCCATGCAATGACAGGGCTATTGGGGTACCGCCCGTCACAGTACGTGGCCTAGATCACCGTACCGAGGAGTACGCCCACTCCCCTGCAACACAAGACCGGAACCATGCCTTACTGGACTGTCCCGAACAAGACCACCCCGACAGTTGTCATGATCAACCACCCACACAGCCGCAATAAAAAGGGACCTCTAGACAGGGGTAAATCTTGTCCTACTTGGGCATGACCCACTTAGCCTTGCTGCACCTCCCCTGTTTTATCCATTCACGGTTGATGAGGCTTGAGGCTGCGATTAACTTTATAGGACACATCTATCTTAGAATGCTCCTCGTCCACCTGACGATGTTCTGAAAGCATTCAATCCATACAAGTTCGTTTCGGATTCGAACGAAACTGAAGGCACTATCTCGCTACACTCGTTTTAGAATCATCCTCAGAGTTAACGAAAATAGCCCTTGCACTCTGAATCACCATCTCGAACCTGTAAGTTCTATTTCCGTCAAACTCATCTCGGAGTCACCGCTAGAGTTATACTGACGAATAGTTCTTACACCTCGAGTCTTCACTTGCACTCCCCTTGGATTCACGACCTAATGTTTAATTTGGATCGATGTGGTTTTCAGAATTTCAAATTTGGAAACCCGATCCCGGTCTCATCGAATCCAAATGCCATCTTAATGTCCAAGTGATTTAAGTTCAACAAATTAATTCAATTTAAACATTGAATTCACACAGCATCATTCATAGATAAATGTCACACATTTATCATTGATATATCAAATATCATATCACATAATATCACAACATATCATCCAATAGATACCAACCAATCCAGATATTCCACAAACAATCATACACAAACATGCATCATAAATTCCTTTATAATTAATTTAATCATCTTAAATTAAATTAATTACTTGAGAATTAAACAACTAATCCTGCTTAAACAATCATTAATTAATTACAATTAATTAATTAATCACTCTTTAATCATCTTCCTTATTCAATTAATTAATCTTCAATTACAGATTAATTATCCTTTAATCATATTCTTAATTAATCACCTAGATTAATTATTCTTTAATTACACTATTTAATTAGCCCTTAAATTAATTACACAGATTAATTTATCTTTAATCATTAATTAATCTTAATTAATTTTCTAATTAATTAATTAACAATAATTAATTACATGAATCCTTAATTAATTACATTAATTAATTATTACTTCTTTCTCACTTCATTGATTAATTATCTTATAATTAATCACATTTATTAATTAATTAAACAATTAATTATTCATTAATTACATAAATTAATGACCCTCTAATTACTTTATTAATCAATCTTTCTCAAAATTACATTTAATAATTAATTATAAACTTAATTACATTTAATAATCAAACCTGATTAATCACAATCAGTAATTAACTTCCTTAATTACTTTACCAATTAAACCAGCACCTTGATTAATTACATTAATCAATCCTTTAATTACACTGAGTAATTATCCCTTAATTACTTCCCTGAGTAATCATACCTCTTTAATTATTATCCATCAAGTAATTTCCTCAATTAGTTACATTCAATAATTATTCATTAATTACTTCACTAAGTAATTACACCTCTTTAATTACATTAAACAATTATACTTAATCCCATCATTAAGTAATTCTTTTTAATTAATTAAACTTAATTAATTAACTAAAATTAACCACAATAGCTTAATTAATTACACTGAGTAATTAATTGCTTAAATTACTTCATTTAGTAATTATGTTTAAATAATTCTTCTTAATCATTATGTAATTAATTTCTTAATAACTTATTGACTAATCATTTCTTAATTAATTAAACTTGATTAATTAATTTTTAATTAAGTAATTAATTACACCTAATTAATTACACAAACTAATTTTCCTTAATTTAATTACTTACATTAACAAATTTAAGTTAATTAAGTAATTTACTTTAATTACCTTTATAAAAACTTAATTAAGATAAACCATATATTTCATTAACCTTTATCAATCATTTTAAAAATTAAATTTAAAATCCAAAAACTTGTATTTGGTTTACACTAAAACATCATCATTTAATTTACCGTTATTAAATACCTTACCTTAATCACATTTAAATTACTTCAAATACATTTTTATTTGAAAACATTATTATATCATTAACAAAACAAAAGTTTAAATTATAAAATCTAACCTTTAAAACTAAAATCCTTTTAAAGTCAAACATTCATTCTTTATACAACTAATTTTAAACACTTTGTTTAAACATCAATTTGTTTTCAAATTTTGAAACTTCATTTTATAAAGTATAAAAAAATCTGATTAATACTAAACTTTAAAACAAACAAACTACTTTAAAAACAAATTTAACTTAACCTGTTAAAACACAAAGTTTTAAATTAAAACATTACAAACATATTTAAAACTATTTTGAACTTTGTTCAAAAGCTTAGTTTGTTTCTAAATTTTCTAAAATACAATCTGCAGTTAAAAACAGATAGGAGCAATTCCTGGAAATCCAACTACTCAAGACCAACACACACGACAACCCTCTACTACTTCGAGTTACTCTCGATCGTACACGTGACAAACTTCGGGCAAACAACAGAAGGAAACCCATGGACAATACTTCTTCCCAAAAGAAACAGATGCACCCATACGAGCTCGTGCACATGCACATTGGAGCCAGTCGACGGCGACCAACGCCGGCATGCCCCACAATTTCACCACGACCTCGACAACCCCCTTGTCCCCTAAAATCGAAGAAAGCATCTCTGGATCAAAATATGAGCTACACCATCTCAACCAGTAAGAAACTAGAACCAAAAGATCGTCGTCAACGGCGATACCCAACGCCGGAGTTCCTGCTACAACGCCCACACACGCACCTCGAACCACTCCATCCTTTCTCCCTCATGTGATTCGCCCAAAAACAACAACAACGACGAATCATTGACAATTCTGACCTAAACTGAAAACAACAACTAAACCCTACTATGCCGTGCCTCGATCGCCACGTCCAACAGAAAAACCCTTCACCATTTTTCCTGCATCACCAGTCACCATGACCACCTCCATGCCGAAGCTCGACCTCCAACTTAACTCCATTCAACGGAAATCGACCAATAACCCAAATTCATAAAACCCCTAATTTCTCATCAAACACATCTTAAAAATTACAAGCTTCCTTTTAAAATTCATGATTTTGAACAACGATTCAGATCATATGATCATAAATTTAAATTATTGAAATTGATTTTCATCAAATTTTAATATTCCACTATAAATTCAACATTTACAGTATGTTTGTTCAATGTTAATATTTAAATTTATTTTAAATACAAGATTATTTCATTATAATCCAATTCCCTTTAACGATCAATGATAATTAGTGCTTAACTTGGAAGATAATTTTTTTTATAAACTGGAACATGAATAAGGACAGTATTTTAAAACTTTCATATCTACAGGTATTCAATAGCTAAATAAGCAAGCATTCAATCTTCAAATCAAGCATGCAAACATTGATATTATGTTTATTATATTATTCATTTCACATAACAACATATAAAAGATTTAAAACTGTTTTTTAGAAAAAGATTTACTCACAGAAATTTGAAGCAGAGAACACTGCATTTCTTAATTTTCCTGGACTTTGAATTTGCTTTTGCATTTTAATTTCTGTTGAAACATTGAATTTTTTTGCTGAGATCTTGCTAATAGTTGATTGCTGTAGCTTTCCAGGTTGAGCTTGAAACCATGTTTTCAGGTTGCAATTTGGATATGAGTTTGTAAAGCTTCAGATTTTCTTCTTTTCTTTGGTTACAGATTTGAATTTGTTTTCTGGTTTCAGCTTGAATGATCTTGCATTTGGTTTTCTTTTTTTTTATTTTAGTTGAAGAGAATTAAAGAAAGTTTAGCTGAAGAAAACAAAAACAGGCCTTTCCTTTAAACCTTAATTAAAAAAACAAAATTTCTTTAAAACAAAGAATTGCCACTTGTTATTATGAAATGTCCATGTATTTACAAATGTCAAACTTTTGTTAATTTGTATACAAGCGTGTTTCATAAATTTCTTATGTTGCCAAGTGTTTTAAGAGGTGATTATTACATTAATTACTTATTTATAGATGAATTAAACTTTAATTACCATATTAATCTAATACTCATGTTATATATATAACTATGAAATGTATTTATAACTTTGTGTTTAATTTATAATTATTTAAAACTCATTTTCCTTAAAATAAAAAGAAAGAAGTATCATTTATTTTATTTTAAAAGTTTTAAACTAAAGTTATTATAACTAACATTGATATTATATATATAAAAGCTAAATTTATTTTCAAAAATCAATTTAAAAGAAAACAATTTAAACTTTTATAATCATGTACTATTTTCAAGCTACTATTCCTTTAATAAATTTTTTATCCCTTTAAGTGTTTTATAAATATAAATTATTTTTAAATAGCTTTTGAAAAGCATTTTATTAAATCAAATCAAAAAAAATCTTCCAAATCACCATAAAACATATTTACATTATAAATTTGAAAACATATTTTTCTGTTTAAGTTTAACACATTATTTTCTATTTACAATAAATATATACAAATATAAATATTCATTGTAAATAGAACATTTTAAATATTAACTTCAGAAATTATTGGAATTTTAAAACAGAACTCCAAATCACAATATATAAACATATATATTATAATTTGAAAATATTTTTATTAAATTTAAATTGAACCAATTTCCTTTTTACAATGTATACATATATACATTTCAAATAGAATATTTTTATTAACTTAAAAAGATCAATTATTATTAGTTAGATATATATTATTATCCTATGAAAAGAATAAACATTTCAAATTAAATTATCATTATTATTGAGTTTTTGAAAAGATAACATTTGTTAAATTAGATTAATTATTAGTTTTGAATATATAATATTTGGTTAAATTAGATTTTTAAATCAATATAACATATTTTAAAATAAATTATAAATGGAAATTATTAAATAAGTATTGCCCAAAATTTCGGGACATCACACAACCTAGGCACATGCTTCTATGATCCTCTCTTGGATACTTTGATCCACTTTGAGATCGACCCTAATGCTACTATGATCATTTCAGGCTACTTCTCTTTGTTGCATTGAGAGTACAACACCCATGCTTCCATTAACCAATACCATAGTAATTCTTGTAGTTCAGACTACATTTCAGATAGCCTTAAGTTTCATTTGCAAGACTGCACAAACCAGTACACAACTGCACGTAATATTCCAGTCAGCACATATAGTTTCAGACCTAGCATGTCACCCGGTCCAGTCTGTTTACAAGCAAAAGCTAAAAGAAAAACTACTTGAATCTAAATTCAAACATCAATAAAAAAACTCCATTGCAATTTAAGATAATAAAATAATGAAAAATACTAAAACGAGGTAGTGACAAGACAAGGCAGTAGAGGATGGGGAGGCACTGATAAAACGATGTGGAAGCGCTGCCAAGATGAGGCAAAGCCACTTACAAAATGAGGCGGAAGCAATGCTTGAACGATGTGGAGGCAGTTAGCCTAGACTGAAATAAGGGGAATAAAGAAACAGGGATAACATAGTGGCAGCATTAGATGTGGATTTAGAAAAAACAAAATAGAATATTACACTTCTAATCACTTTAGTTTTGTCTATTTACTAACTTGCCATATTTACTCGTAACAGTTGCAACTGTTTCTTATGGAAATAATGTTGGCAATTTGTAACAGTAATAGCTGCTACAAAGTGAAAACGAAAAAGTGTTGCAAAATGGTCCATTTAGTGTTGTGTTTTATTTAATTGTTATAAGCCCAACTATTACGTACAAATATTTACTTTTATCAAATATGTTTAGTTATATAACTTTATTATAATATACTTTATCATGTTAAATTGTTAGAATCATATCTAATAATTAGATAATCCACTATAATTTCCATAAATTTTCCCAAAACAAAAGATTTAACTTTAAAACATAAAAGATTACATCGTTTGAAATTACAAGGAATAATTATTTTTTAATTACTAAAATAGACAACGTAAACTACAATGAATTCATACTTTACACATCTCTTTCTATTTGCATATATTCTTTGCTAGATCAAATGCTGTATTTTCCTAAAAGGGAAAAAAATCAAACTAATTTAAAAATATTAAATGGATCTAGATTCTAACAATACAAAATATAGAACAATTTATGTTCTAATAAGCTTAGGGTAATAATCCAAATTTATAACATTATTATGCAACCTATTTCATATCTGAAATAAATTTCATTCAAATCAATATAAATTCATACTTTTGGACTGATTTTTAGATCAGGTTGCATACAATGCTAAATTAATTCATAAACAGAAATATGTAGGTGACATTTATTATATTCAGACCATATTCAATTCGTTGCCGACAACTCATATACAATCATCCAGTTAGGTATAAAAATCAAATAAACAACAACATGATAAATTTCATATTGTAATAATTTATAAAATTTCCCACTTACCTTTTAAAAATGATCCAAATCTCCAGATCTGAAGTAGAACCTTTCTTTCATCTTCAAATCCTTTTTAATCCAAGAGATATGTATGAAAAGGTATATACATACATTAGATTTATAGACTTGAGAAAAGATTTGAGATTGGAGGAGAAAATAGATACAAATATTTATAAATATATGAATTACCTTAAATACACATATGATTGATTCTCTTCTCTTCTTCTTTTTATTAGATTTTCACTCTTCTTAGATTTGTATAAATATTGATATAAATATCATATCATTATAATTTAGAAAGAAAGTGAAGAATAAGAAATGGCAGAGCTTCGCTACCGCGTCCATAAAAATACGAGTGGAGAACGGTGCGTTTGTCTTGAATTTGTAAGTGCTAGAATCCACTAGAATCGCTAGATCGAAATACATTAAATCCGCCCGAATTTATTGGAGCCCCCAGGTCGCTACTGGTCGACCGCTAGGGATTGACAGTCCCTAATGACGAGTCAGCCTATGGGCCCGAGAAACTAATATAAAAATGTTACTTTCTTATTATTTAATTATTTGCTTTTCGAATTCATTTTTCATCTGTAACTTCTTCATTTGGACTCCGATCGCAAAACTTCAATTATGAAAGTTGCTCAAAATTTCTCCACGAACACAACAGTTTAAGTTTTACAGTCAAATCCCATCGTTTGTACAAATTCCATTATTGGAGCCTAACTAATTAACTAACTAATTAAATAACTAACACCAAATTATGGAGAGTTACAACCCTACATTGTATTTGGGAACATTTATTTTTTGTCGTTGTCAATTCTTTTTATTCCTTAGTTATATTTTAATGTTAACTTTAAATTCAATGCTTACTTAACCCCTATGTCTAATCTTAGTTAGTTTTTTAAATTTATTTATTCATTTTAATTTGAATTCTATTTAAATTATTATAAACTTGAAAACTTTGAACGCTCATAACTTCTTTGTCTAAGCTCCATTTTTAGCATATGATATATGGAAATTCATCAGCATTTCACCACTAATGCAACAATATAACTTTCGTGGCCAAATTTGAACCTTCGCAAATTTTCCATTTTTACCTCTATTTTATTCAATCTAGTTTATGTATTCAATTACTTATTTATTTATGGTTGATTTTACACGTTGTTACATTCCCAACACATAAAGGAGTATTGCATGGTCAATCATATAATGCCTCGAACGGTGCCATACCAATGCTTGATTTATAGACGTTGTTTTATGCAAACTCTACTAAATGCAAATGATCCTCCGACGAGCCTCCAAAATCAAGTATGCAAGCTCATAAAATATCCACTAACATTCAACTCTCTCTCTCAGTTTGACCATCAATTTGTGGGTAGTAAGTTATACCCAAATGCAGCTCTATCCTAACGCATTATGTAAGCTTTTCCAAAATCCACTCAAAAATAATGGGTCTTTATCACTCACAATGCTCTTCAGTACACCATGCAATCATACAATCTAATGTTCATACAACTCTGCTTGTTTTGATATCATTTTACTGAACTTTAAAGGTATAAATTAGGCACCCTTCATCGTTCTATCTATAATGACCTAATTGCTACCGTAAACTCCACAGGTTCTTAGCAATCCATCGATGAACTATATAGATAATTGCTCCCACTTCCACTAGGGAACTACAAAGCAAATCACTCAGTTTCTTTATTTTAGCTTTAATTAGCTGATAATTCATACACATCATGATAAATGTCCGAACGTCGATCTTCGTCCCTTTCCAATAAAATGTCTGTTTCATATGTTTACGCATTTAATTTCCACCAAGATGGATAGTTAACTTCTAATGACATAACTCTCATAGCACCTCAACTCTAAGTCCATCAACATCGAGCACGTATATTCTCCCATCTTAACGAAGCCAACCATCTCGGTCGAATCTGTACTACTTCATATACTCAGGCTCTACTCCCACCTCAAACACAGTGATAGTCTTTGCTAGTTAGGCATCATGCATCAAGTTAGTACCAATTTACTCTTTCTAAACATGTCTAATAGTCAAGCTTGCCAATATCTCTGGCATTAACCCACACTTCAGTCGAAAATCATACGTATTTATATACTCTAGCTAGTCCACTCTAGGAAAATAGCTCCTAAGTTAGCATGTCTTTTACTGAATGCATCTACGACTGCATTTCCCTTACTATGCATATAGGAGATGTAAAAGTCATAGGAAACTAAGGACTCTAATGCTGTTGCAGGTTAAGTCCCTTTGTGAGAAATGGTATTTCAACAACTTATGGTCTATAAACAATTGAAACTTATCTTCTAATAACTAGTGTATTCACGCATTCAAAGAAAACATTTTAGTTGTTAGCTTCAAATTGTAGGCATGGTATTTTCTCTCAAGCGATTTCAATTCTGTACTTGCAAAGGCAAAAAATTTGCATCTTTGTATCAATATCGTCCCAAGTCCAATACCACACATATTAGTTAATATTATCAAACCTTCAATCCCATGTAGAATGACTAACACTGGTCACTTATCAGCCTCTCTTTTAGACTATCAAATGCATGGTCACACCTCATATCCTAATATGTAAAACCTAGTAAAATAAATAGTAATTAGTTAAAAAGAATTAATAAAGGATTTATAAGGCTTAAAAATAGAATTTGAGCAAACATCCAAATTTAGCCATGAAACTTGTACTATTGCATCTATGGTGCTCTTCTAATCAAGTTTCATACATAAAGCTTCGTAATCACAGTTTAAATGAAGAAGTTATCGACGTTTGAAGTTTTTGAATCGAAAATAATTAAAAAGAATTCAATTTGACTAAAAAAATAACAAATTTAACGTCGTTATATTGTTAGCAGAGAAATTAAATCACTGGGACCCACTAGTCGGTAGTAGAGTACAGTTGGTTGATCGGTTTGTTAGGACCGACTTAGATTAAACCATAGTGTGAATGACCTGGATTTGAAAAATAATAATCTAATGGACAAAACTGATTTGAGTGCCTATAAATATAGGTCTTGCCCCTCACGTTTCTTTTTAAATTTTTTGAACCGAGCAATGGACCTCTGCCATTTATCCTACTCCAATATTTTTAGAAATTATAATATATATATATATAAGACAAGGTGTAATAACCCGAGGTTTCGCACCAATTAATTATTGTCCTTAAACGATTAATGTTGATAGCTAATTGCTATTGGGAGTTTTTAAATCAGATTGAGATTCTTTTATAAATTCGTTAGAGTTATGTGGGCTTTAAATAAAAATCTTGGCCCAATATCTCTTTCTCTTTTATTTTTAAATAGTTCGGCCCGTTCCCTTTTCAATTAATTTGGCCCGTTCCTTTTTTATTTTTGCCATTCCCTTTTTGTTGAGATAATGGCGGCATGTTCCTTGTTCGTTCCTCTTCTTCAAAAAATAGGGTTTTCGGTATTCGTTGATGCCGATTACAAACGCTCGATTCAAAGTGATTTCCTTGCTCTGATTGGTTGATCGTCTCTTGAGATGCTTTCGGCTGCGATTGGGATCTTTGGGTTCTTCGAAACTAGGTGAGTGATTTTTCACATCTTCTAATTCGACCTTAGTATTATGCTTCGGAAGTTCGATTTTATTTTGACGTTGATTTTGAACTGTTCGTTTTTCTTGGTCATCTCTGTTTCGATTTTTGGTTTGACGATATTGATTTCGTTCGTGACCACCATGATTTCAATTTCTGTTGACTTTGGTCACTCGAATTGATTATGTTGATTATATGAAGATATTTTGGGTTTGGCACTGTTTTGATTTGAACTGCTGTTGTAGGCTTGACTGCACATACATGTTCATGTTTGTAGCATCTCGATTTGTACCCTTTTTATATTTGCTGTTTCATGATATATGTGTATTAACGTTTACTTTGTAGACTTGGGACTTGTGATTGCACTCGGTTTTGTTAATTGATTCATGTATAGTTTGCGACATTTTTGTTCCACTGGTGCATGTATCTTGTAGTCGTGATGCAGTGCATTTGATTGGATTTTGGGTTGCATTGAATTTTGGTAGTACTTGAGCATTTCCTCGGTTTTGCTTGAGAACTTTTGAGTTGTGCTTTGTTTAGTACACATCTTTGACCTGTTGCGGTGTTTAACCTAGTTTGTAACTGTGTCTGGTTGCTGTGCATTGCATCATATAATTGTTGCATCAATTTTTGGTTGCTGTAGTTTGTACCATTCGAGGCATTTGACATTTTTGTTTCATGATACATGTGGGCAGTGATGTGAACTTATTGGTCATTCATTGTTGCCCAGACCTTACCTTGTGTGATTTCTTTCTATTGCTGTTAGCTTGGTTTGGTCTTGCAGTTGTGTTGAGTCAGTGACTTGACCTTTTGCATTTTGTTTGTGGGTTGGTGCCTTCTTGAATTTTACAGTCATTTATAAGCATGTTGAGGCAGTTTACTTTTGTTTTAGTATAACTGCCCTTGTGCACTATGATATATAAGCTTATCTTGGTTTGTCAAGACCACAGTGGCATTTGCAGATGTATTCATCCACTCCTCTCGACCATTTTCATGAATTTGCACCTGAGTTGAATCCAGTTTGTAGCTCGGGTTTGACCTTGTGCTCGTTTGTGAATTTTCGTTGTGCATTCATGTATACTTGTATGAATTTCTGTTTTTTACCTCTGCACAATTTGCAGTCTCGACCTGCTGTTAATATTTGGAGTTGAGATGGCATCATTTGCTGTAGTGGCGAGGCAGTGCACGTGAGCGTGTACTGCAGCCCTATCAGAATTGTCGTTTTGATTGATATTTCAATTGCTTGAATTGTTTAGTGTGTTCAATTCAATATTTCAAAATTGTATTTTGATTTGAGTTGATTTGATTATTTTGTTGCTATCTAATTATCTATTGGATAATTAGATTATGTGTTCTAATTATTTATTTAATAATTAGATTTTGTTGTTAATTGCTGTTTAGGCAATTCTCTGGTTTGCAAATTGTCTTCATTGATAAGCCTTTTATTTATCTTTGTTGATGATTTGGCTTTGTTGATTTGCTGTTTATTGCTGTTACGTGTTATTTCTACCGTTATCCGATTCTCTTACGAAGGATTGGATATACGAGATTTATTGAGACTGTCGTCTAATTATTATTTAAGTATTATTGCTTTCGTGCATTAATAACTGAGTTTGAATTAGACCGACCCGTGTATTATTTTCTTTTGAATTAATACTTGGGTTAGACCGAGTTATTACAGGCTGTTGATATCTCGCTTTGGGATGCTGCTTGAGCTGTGAAGTCTCTTCATATCTTTTGGAGTACTTGGTGTTAATTTATAGGATGATATGTATTCATGTATATTATTTACAATAATGTACTTGTATATGTAACTTCCAGTGTCGACAGATGTATTGTATCACATGTATTGTAACTGACTTCAGTTATATATATATATGAGATTTTATATTATGCGTGTTCTGTGTTTACCTTATCTGTGTTATTATTATATATGTTGTCCTAAACTATTATGAACTATCGTAGTTCGTTTTATACTGGAATTGGATATGTCGATGGGAGTAAATAAACAAAGAGATGAAAAATAAATATGTATACAACTCCTATCGAGGTACCCAATACTAGTGTAAGGCCTAACTACGGATGGCCGTTCCTATCCATCCTTATTCTTCGTAATAACAGACAGTATTTCCTTTTTATACTCTTTGTTATTGTGAGCACAGAGGTGGGGCGTCACAGTTGGTATAAGAGCGAGGGGTTTATGGACATAATATAGGACATAACTTAGATGGAACATGTGTTACAACTATTTGTTGATGTTTTTATTTGTGACTTGAGTCAAAACTAAAGTTTTGAAATTATGATGAAATTTTTAAATATCTTATTTAAAAATAAAAAATGAAATTGTGTTTTGATGATTGATTAATCTGTGTTCTGTTTATCAGAGTGCGCAGCGGAAACAGTGAGACCGTCTTCACTGAGTACAGCTGATAACCCTTTTGATTTAAAAATCAAAAAATTGAGTAGCACGTTACTGCATTAATTTTACGTTGAACCGGTGTTTGGTTTTAAACGTATTTTGTTGCTGTTATTTTTTTGACGGGATTTTTACACCGGTGCTAAATTTTTGAAGCACGGTGTTTTGTTGACATTTTTGATGAATGAAAATTCACTGGTATTATATTTTGGTGCGAATCATTTTGATGAGATTTTGACGTATAAAAATTACTGTCGCTTTGAGTTCAGTAGCCGTCAATTTTAAAGTGAGTTTCAAGCGGTTATCCCGCAACCTGATTTGATATCCGTTTTTACGGTGTTTTGTGAAGCGCAATTTCCTCGTCGAAATTGCTATAGTTGTTGCTCTTTTAATCACATGTTTTAAAAATCGTTTTAAAATAAAATTGTTTTCAATTTTTTTCAGTTTACGCTTTCAAAAGAATGAGGAAGCGATGTAAACGCTTCAGCAAAATTAAGGACTATAAACCCTTACTTTTACTGATTCGCTTAATTCCGGACTTGTCTGTTTGAAAACGTAAAATGTTATATTTACAAAATACACAAATTTGCACTTTCAAGGAAACGATGAAGTGATTTAAATGATTTAGCAAAAGTGCGGAGTATGGAACCAAAATTTTACTATTTCGGTTAATTCCAGACTCGTTAATTGAAACATCTGCTGTTTGATGATTTTGTTGGGCTTTCGAGCCACTCTGTTGGACCTTTGGGTCATTTGTTGGACCTTCGGGTCATATGTTGGACCTTCGGGTCAATACTAGTATTAGACCTTCGGGTCGTTTGTTGGACCTTCGGGTCATTTGTTGGACCTTCGGGTCATTTGTTGGACCTTCGGGTTATTTGTTGGGCGCCAAAAATATAGTACTTTGTAGGCTTCAGCCATATGAGATGCACGTGCGGTGTAGCTAAAACTCGCCATCTGCTGGGATCGATCCACCTTTTATATTGATTTTCTAGTCATCTTAATTGATTTCTAGATAATTGTTATTTCTAATTATCTTTGTAGGTAATTAGGTATTTGTTGATTTGAGTTCTAATTATCTTTTTTGATAATTAGATAAATGTTGATTTGAGTTCTAATTATCTTTGTAGGTAATTAGATATTTGCTGATTTGAGTTCTAATTATCTTTGTTGATAATTAGATATTTGTTGATTTAAGTTCTAATTATCTTTGTTGATAATTAGATATTTGCTGATCTGAGTTCTAATTATCTTTGTTGATAATTAGATATTTGTGTTTTCTAATTATCTTTGTTGATAATTAGATATTTGTTGTTTTCTGATTATCCTTTTTGATAATTAGATATTTGTTGTTTTCTGATTATTGTTTTTGATAATTATATATTTGTTGTTTTCTGATTATCGTTTTTGATAATTAGATATTTGTTGTTTTCTGATTATCGTTTTTGATAATTAGATATTCATTGTTTTCTGATTATCGTTTTTGATAATTAGATATTTGTTGTTTTCTGATTATTCTTTTTGATAATTAGATATTTGTTGTTTTTTGATTATCGTTTTTTATAATTAGGTATTTGTTGTTTTCTGATTATCGTTTTTGATAATTAGATATTTGTTGTTTTCTGATTATCGTTTTTGATAATTAGATATTTGCTAATTTTGCTGATTATGAGATTTTCAAGTCTCTAATTGATTCTAGATTATGTTGATTATATTGAATTGCTGTTTTCTAATTATCTCTGTTGATAGTTAGAGTTTGCTGATTATGAAGTTCGTGTTTTCTAATTATCTGTTGGGTAACCAGATATTTGCGGTTTTGCGATTTGTGATTTGTGTTTTCTAATTATCTTTGTTGACAATTAGATTTTGCTGTTTTCTAATTATCGTATCTACAATTAGATATTGCTATTTTGTGATTTTTGTATTCTAATTATCTAATTGATAATTAAAATATTGCTGATAATTGTATTTATTCAGTTGTGTTATTTTTTGATTATCTATTTGATAATTGGATTTTGTTGAAAATTTGTGAATTTCTTTTATGAAATTAAAAGATTTCTTTGGCGTTTGTGTTCTTGACCTTTATTTTTTCTAGCTTAACCAGTTTATGTTAGAAAAATAATTGTTATTGACGACTTTAATTATGAAAATTGTGGGGACGCAATTTTTATAAAGAGGGGAGTCTGTAACAACCCGGGGTTTCGCACCAATTAATTATCATCATTAAACGATTAATGTTGATAGCTAATTGCTATTGGGAGTTTTTAAATCAGAGTGAGATTCTTTTATAAATTCATTAGAGTTATGCGGGCTTTAATTAAAAATCTTGGCCCAATATCTCTCTCTCTCTTTTATTCTTAAATAGTTTGGCCCGTTCCCTTTTCAATTAATTTGGCCCGTTCCGTTTTATTTTTTCCCGTTCCCTTTTTGTTGAGATAATGGCAGCTCATTCCTTGTTCGTTCCTCTTCTTCAAAAATTAGGGTTTTCGGTATTCGTTGATGCCGATTACAAACGCTCGATATAACGTGATTTCCTTGCTCTGATTGGTTGATCGTCTCTTGAGATGCTTTCGGCTGCGTTGGGATCTTTGGGTTCTTCGAAACTAGGCGAGTGATTTTTCACTCACATCTTCTAATTCGACCTTAGTATCATGCTTCGGAAGTTCGATTTTGTTTTGACGTTGATTTTGAACCGTTCGTTTTTCTTGGTCATCTCTATTTCGATTTTTCATTTGACGATATTGATTTCGTTCGTGACCACCACGATTTTGATTTCTATTGACTTTGTTCACTTGAATTGATTATGTTGATTATATGAAGATATTTTGGGTTTGGCACTGTTTCAGTTCGAACTGCTGCTGTAGGCTTGACTGCACATACATGTTCATGTTTGTAGCATCTCGATTTGTACCCTTTTTATAATTGCTGTTTCATGATATATGTGTATTAACGTTTACTTTGTAGACTTGATACTTGTGATTGCACTCGGTTTTGTTAATTGATTCATGTACAGTCTGCGACATTTTTGTTCCACTGGTGCATGTATCTTGTAGTTGTGATGCAGTGCATTTGATTGGATTTTGGGTTGCATTTAATTTTGGTAGTACTTGAGCATTTCCTCAGTTTTTCTTGAGAACTTTTGAGTTGTGCTTTGTTTGGTGCACATCTTTGACCTGTTGCAGTGTTCAACCTAGTTTGTAACTGTGTCAGGTTGCTATGCATTGCATCATATAATTGTTGCATCAATTTTTGGTTGCTGTAGTTTGTACCATTCTATAACATATCGATTTTTTCAGGATCCGAAGGTCGGCATTCTTACGTCCACTGTATCAAATGCCGCATAATCGAATGCCGGAAAACCGAATTGTTAGGGTTAAAAAGAAGAGGTAGAAGAAAAAGATAGAAGAAGTAAGAAAATAGAACATAAACAATATCAGAATCTCACATATCGCAGCGGAACAACATATAATAGATAAATGAATAATCTTTAAAACAAAGAACTATATCAGTTATTACATTACATTACATCAGAGTGTGCAACAACAATATACAACACAACTGGACAATGGACAGTTATACAAACATGTCCTTACAAGTGAAATTTATAGCAGAAAGATAATATCATATACAAGTAATACGTCTCGCCATCCAGCTCGCCACCTGAGCTCCATAGCACTTCTGAATCTAGAATGACCTGATAACCTGACTCTAGACCGCCCGTGTGGAAAATTATGGGCACCCAGAGTTTAGGAAGAAAATTATGGGACTGGTGTGAGAACTCAAAACAGTTATTTATCTTTTAAAACAACAACAACAAGGGAAGTGAAAAATATCCGCAATGCTTTTGGAAAATGAAACTACCATAAGGCCTCCCCGCACACACACAATGCAAACGCAGAATTGAAGGAGATTTCTTCTTATGATAGTCAAAGATGCTTACTACGCAAAACAAATCATTTTTGATATTATTATTAGTGCATAGTGATGAAAGCATTTCGAAAGTAGAATATAAATCTTAGCCAACATACGACCATTATCGTATGCCTACTATAGCTACCATGTTCAATAGCAGGTTACCGCCACATTCCATGGCAGGTTATACAACTAAAACCGTACAAGGCTCGTATTGTTTCTTTGGATTTCCAACAAATGGTCAGGCTAAGGAACTTCCTATTGCCACATGGGATTGCCTCTGGCGGGACATCCTGAGAACCAAACCGGATCTCTGCCAACACAAGGCCGGGTTACCTCTGTAACTAGGTAACTACTACTCGAGTATGCCACTCCCCGGTCCTTTAGGACCTTTATCCGAGGGCCCACTATCACCAAGCAACAACCACACAAAAAAATGAGATTGGAGAAACCACATAGGTTAAGCATCAGGGCTCCATACCTGACACCACCCTTTTCCAGAAGGAAATGACATACCCTAAAGGGAGCGACCCTCATAACCTTGCCGCATATTCTTGTTTTGACCATTTCCGGGGTGTGAGGTCTGACGAAGTCTCGTCCACAAAGCTACGCTTTTTCACAAAGCCACGCTCTGATCAACAAATGATCAATAAATAATCATCACACAGCAACACTCAGCATGCCACATTACCAAATTGGGAGTATATTGCTGATAACCTTCAACTACATAACCTCTGAACTCGTACGTTTCAGAGAAGGGTGTTAAGCTAAGAGAATAAATTCTCCGCCACCAACAGAGATGTATTTGAAAAAAATCTACTTTATATCTCAAAATGTAATGTCAGGCACTTAACATACAAGTCTGTTCCGGGTTCGAACAGAACCGAAGGCACCTCAAAAGAAGCCCTTGCAATCCGGGTATTCACAATCCCGGTCGAATTTCCCATCACAAAGGAAATCTCCATACCGTAGCTAACGGTGCAGAGACAATCGATATGTCATCCTATCGTTTTCACAAATACTCGGTCTTCACCACCGGTCTTCAATGCTATCCATTACGTCGTATCACTATTCGGAATGGGTAATCCGAATAACGAGCGCAATAATTTAAAAATAAGTGTAGCATTCAATTTCAACAAATTCACAACAAATAGCTATTTAAGGGTCAATATTGATAGTCGGTTATTTAACTATCAATCAATATTCACAACATCACCCGATTTCAAATAATTTCCCAATTTATTTATTTCCAAAAATATCTCTATAAGATATATTTTCCACACTTCAACCATTTGAAAACAAATTTCAAATCATTTTTCACCTTTACAACTTTCATTTCAAAATGGTTCATTTAAACCAATTAAATAAATCCTTACCGATTTATTACATTTACGTTCCAAATTCGTAATTTATTTCCACACTTTTTAAAAATAAATCAATGTTCATTTTTAAAACAAATTTCCCTTACAAATTTCCATTGTGAATTTACATTTCAAAATATTCACTTTTTATACGATTTTTCAAATCGATTTCAATTATTCACTTTCAATTTATCTTTAAAAGATATAATCTCAAAATAGTCACTTCATATTGGAAACATTTCCATACTTATTCAATAATAAGTAATTCAAAAATCCATTTATTTTCTATATTTGGAAAATATTCAATATACTTAAATCACCATTAAGTATATATTTTATTCTTTTAAGGAAAACTTCTCTTAAACACATTTATTTGAGTCAAAACGAATGTTGCGTAAAACATCGTTACGACAACTCAAAATCACTAGTATAGGGATTCAAAATTAAGATAGATATATAAACCCCAATATTATACAAAACTTTTCCTTTCGGAAATCATTTACTATAACAACAGTGTTATAGTCCACCATTTCCTTCTATTTCTCGAAAACGTCTATTTCAACAATGAATGTTGAAATCTATAGTTTCGATACTTAATACATTTTAAACATTTTTGAATCGTTTTAATTCTATTTAAAATATCACTTTACCAAAATATTTCTTTAATATATTGTTCATTGTCCAAAATCGTGAATATACTTCATTAACCAAATTCAATTTCTATATGTTTTATTTAAAGGATTATCCATTGTCTAAAATCGTAGATATATTCCTTTAATAAGCTACAATAATTAAGCTTATCAAAATAAGTCGATTTCGGATTTATAAAACAACGTTTATAAATTCCATTTATACTTTATAACAACTTTAACTTATAAAATCACTTTATTTACAAATTCTATCCATATCCCATTTACATGCCGAAATCCAGTTTATAAGTTAATTACTTATAAATCTTTTATTTAAAAAAAAATCTATTCATTTTATAACTTCACAATTCATAAATCTATAGATTTCATCCACTTATGAAATCCATTTATACTTCATTTTAACACTTATAAAAACTCGTTTTATAATTCCAATATTTTAATTTATAAATATCAATTTTATAATCTTTTATATAAATCATTTATAATAATTCAAAAATCCCAATTTAAACCATTTTATAAAGTAATCAACTACTTATTTCAAAAATCACATTTCGGTTATATTTCACAAAAATCAAATTTTTTTACAACATAAAAATCTCAACGTTTATTTATTTAAAATGAATCAATTCCAAAATTTAATTTTGTTATGAATTCTTAACTTGAATTTTCAAAAATCAAGTTTTATTTATTTTCGGCATCTAACGATACCAAAAATATATTCCGCTAAAATTTTGCCTTGAACGATCTCAATCACAAAGATAATCACGCAGATTATAAATAGATCAACACACAAAATTGAAATCAATTCAATCATTTGAGGAATCCAGTTGGATCCCTCCAACCTGTTTCCCTGCATCTACAGATGTTAGCACAATACCAATTCCGCTTCAAGATGGAATATCACGGTATATGGGATTTATAAAATACTATCCGCTATTATGCGGCGCAATAGGGTCTCATCCGCTATATAATGCGGGAAATCAACTCCAAATACATATATAATACCAATTCCATACAAGTTGGAATTATCGCGGTATATGTTTCTAATAAATAAGATCCGCTTAATATACGGCGCATAGGGTCTATTTCAATCCAATAGATAAAAATTTATCATCCAATCACATAAACTCAAGCAATTTTAAATCTAACTATTTAAAATTTAAATCGAAACAATTCGATTGAGTGAGAAGTTCTCACCTTGAGTTTCCGATAACAGTTGTAGCGTTTTATTTCGAATAAAACTAAACGTGCGTTTAATTTTACCCGAAATTTTCACTAGCTCCAAACGACTCCAAACCAGCTCCATTACGTAGTGCACGACAAAACGATTGCAACGCAAGTTGTTTCGTCCAAAACGGACCTCGTATGAAAGAGTTATGATATTTATAAGTTATACGAATATTAATATGAACAAACTACAATTTTTTTAATTTTTATTTTAACCTAGAACTCAGATCGGCCGTTCATTTTCACCTAGGAAATTAAGGTCGTGGTTTTCATCTTCTTCCCTTATAGGTTTCGAACGCGAGCAAAACCCAATAGCCGCCCTCAACCCCAAATTCACGCGAGTTATATACACATCTCCACGTCGATCGGGAAGTGCCAAACGAAAGCTCATCATTTATGCTACCTTCGGCCGCAACCAGGTGGAGCTCGACCATCTCGTCAGTGTGCAAAACGTTCTCGAACGCATGCGTTTCAAATGGGAATTGCCGTCGATCCATAGCTCAGAAAACGATCACGACCGTTGAACACAAAGGTCTCGTGATGATCTACAAGATTGTAGTTGAGGGTTTGTGAAAATTATCGATGGATTTGAAGAAATTAGTGGAAGAACGAAATCAAATTCTGGCCATGGAATTGAAAATGGCGGCCGTGCTCAGAAACTAGGGTTAACTTTAGGGTTTTGCAAATGTGAGTAAGTTGAGTCCTTTTATAGAAAATTTCCAAATTACTATTCATCCGAAATTTTTCCGAACTCCAAATCTCGCGCGGTGACTGGCGTTTCTAGGGTTTACCCCGCATTCCGGACATAATGGAACATGTTTCGGAAGCTAATTCGATCACATGTGCTAGTTGCGGAAATAAATGATCAATTTTAAATTAAATCGATTAAACCAAATTTCTATGCGTTTTGGCTTGCCCCATACAAACTGTAAATCCGATTGACACGAAATTTGAAACCTTACAATAATATAACATTACGGATCCGATGAAACTGGTTTCATCGAAATACGAGACTGTTTGAAAAATGGCTATTTTAACTCGTCAATTAAATATTAAAATATTCAATTTTCACAAATTAACTTTTAATTCAATTTTGAAAGTTCACAAACATTGTTCTAACTACAATATGATTTAATATAACTTTATAAATCATTTTTAATTACATTAAATCTGATTTCCAATTTTTTCACATAATTTCAAATATTAAATTACCGATTTAATTATCCAATTAAATCCAGATATTCAAAAAATAAATTATTTGAATTATAAATTTTACTTGTTGATATTTAAAATCAATTAAATATCTGAATTTCAAATGACAGAAATTCTGGGTCGTTACACATTCGAGGCATTTGACATTTTTGTTTCATGATACATGTGGGCAGTGATGTGAACTTATTGGTCATTCATTATTGCCCATACTTGACCTTGTGTGATTTCTTGCTATTGCTGTTAGCTTGGTTTGGTCTTGCACTTGTGTTGAGTCAGTGACTTGACCTTTTGCATTTTGTTTGTGGGTTGGTGCCTTCTTGAATTTTGCAGTCTTTTGTAAGCATATTGAAGCAGTTTGCATTTGTTTTGGTATAACTGCCCATGTTCACTTTGATATATAAGCTTATCTTGGTTTGTCGAGACCACAGTGGCATTTGCATATGTATTCATCCACTCGTCTCGACCATTTTCATGAACTTGCACCTGAGTTGAATCCAGTTTGTAGCTCGGGTTTGACCTTGTGCTCGTTTGTGAATTTTCGTTGTGCATTCATGTATACTTGTATGAATTTCTGTTTTTTACCTCTGCACACTTTGCAGTCTCGACCTGCTGTTAATATTTGGAGTTGAGATGGCATCATTTGCTGTAGTGGCGAGGCAGTGCACGTGAGCGTGTACTGCAGCCCTATCAGAATTGTCGTTTTGATTGATATTTCAATTGCTTGAATTGTTTAGTGTGTTCAATTCAATATTTCAAAATTGTATTTAGATTTGAGTTGATTTGATTATTTTGTTGCTATCTAATTATCTATTGGATAATTAGATTATGTGTTCTAATTATTTATTTAATAATTAGATTTTGTTGTTATTTGCTGTTAGGCAATTCTGTGGTTTACAAATTGTCTTCATCGATAAGCTTTTTATTTATCTTTGTTGATGATTTGGCTTTGTTGATTTGCTGTTTATTGCTGTTACGTGTTATTTCTACCGTTATCCGATTCTCTTACGAAGGATTGGATATACGAGATTTATTGAGACCGTCGTCTAATTATTATTTAATTATTATTGCTTTCGTGCATTAATAACTGAGTTTGAATTAGACCGACCCGCGTATTATTTCCTTTTGAATTAATACTCGGGTCAGACCGAGTTATTACAGGCTGTTGATATCTCGCTTTGGGATGCTGCTTGAGCTATGAAGTCTCTTCATATCTTTTGGAGTAGTTGGTGTTAATTTATAGGATGATATGTATTCATGTATATTATTTACAATAATGTACTTGTATATGTAACTTCTAGTGTCGACAGATGTATTGTATCACATGTATTGTAACTGACTTCAATTATATATATATGAGATTTTATATTATCCGTGCTCTGTGTTTAGCTTATCTGTGTTATTATTATATATGTTGTCCTAAACTATTATGAACTATCGTAGTTCGTTTTATACTGGAATTGGATATGTCGATGGGAGTAAATAAACAAAGAGATGAAAAATAATATATATATATATATATATATATATATATATACAACTCCTATCGAGGTAACCAATACTAGTGTAAGGCCTAACTACGGATGGTCGCTCCTATCCATCCTTATTCTTCGTAATAACAGACAGTATTTCCTTTTAATACTCTTTGTAATTGTGAGCATAGAGGTGGGGCATCACAGTAGGATAGAAAATAGAAGAGAAGAAAAATAGAATGAATAAGTTCTATGAAATAGGTAAATTCAGGAAATACAATTTAGATTCCACTTAAGTTAAATCCCTATTGGATCTGAAAATCTAATCAGTATGTATACATTTTTAAATACTTGTTTTCTGTTAAAAGGAAAAAGAGTCAAGTAAGAATAATGGATTTGGAGATTTAAACCTAATGGGTAAGTGGAAAAATTATGTAATTTACATAATACTAAATTTATATCGTTTAAATTCTATTTTTGTTACTATGCAAATTGTTGACGACCCACCTTTCTAACCCTAAGGAACGACAATGAATACATCCATGATATTCATGTGCCATTGCCCAAGCGTCTGAAAGGCAAGTTATCTTGGGTAAAATAAAGAATAAAACAAGATATAATAGATAACCCCCACAACGGAATGGTTACATATAATACAAAATGACATAGTACAGAAGGTTACTTCTTATATGGATTTATCAAAGTTATACAAAAGTACTACATCTAATAGATTTGCAGTTATACATTCTGACTTGTCATATTTAGATACAAAATACACCTACATAATCATATCACGGAAATAACTTGATAACTAAGGAGTGTCCTGTTCATCCATCGTCTTAAAAGACCTCCAAAGAAAAACCTGTTATTCTCAAACTACTCAAATATAATTGAGTACCCAAGATTTTATGAAAAATAAAAAACTTGGGTCAAACAAAATGTCTGGTATGATTAAAGCTACAAAACAAATGGAGTGTATTTAAAAAATATCATGTGGGATCACATTGCTAATGCTGAACGGGTTTTCTCCCACATAAACAATAAACAAACATAACAAAAAATGGAAATGAATAATAGGGAACAAATCCAAATATAGATGATGGACATAATTAATAAAAATCCAGATTTGAAAGAATGGAAACGGTCTGAATAGAATTCCAAACTAGATAGAATGGATAGTTATCATCCAAACTCGATAGAATGGACTAAAAAGGAACTCGATAGAATGGACTAAATAATAAATTAACACCGTGAAGAGTGGTTAACTCTTCCCATTGCAATTAAAGAAAATAGGTTTAAAGGTTCGAATCAAATAAAGAGAGGAAAATCATCTACAATGACTAGGAGGGTGCACCCTCCTTACCGAATGTGTACCTCTAGAAATATACTTGAGAAGTTCGATGGCTCTCAGACACGTCCGAGCTGGACCCCGCCAATGGTTATCGAGTATCCGAGTCTTTCACATCTCAATGCGTAATACTGAATCTAATCAAGAGTGGATGTGAAAATACCCTAATGGAAGCAACCCCACATAGCTTGGCTTCCACTTGCACTTTGGGTTTAGTCATTTCCGACAAAGGATAACAATGCTCCAATGAGCTACATATCGTCTTAGAGTGATGATAGTAAAGAAACTGAAGTAACCAATAGCTAAGAATCAACTATTGAGGATATAAAATGATTGTATATGGAAATTAAATACTATATACTTATCACCACTCATCGAATTCCAACTAGTACTATTTCTTGGATAACAAAAATATTAAACAAGCCAAGGTAGTAAAACAACAAACTCATGTCTCACGATTATTCTTAACTTGTGAAATAGTGATAAGTCTACTTCTTCGACATTTAGTGCTAAGTATACAAATAATAGTACCCGTATAAGTGAATCGCTTTATAGAAATTAATTCATTTCCATAAACGAATTAAACCTTTTCTTTCAAAAATTGAATTCGTGCTTGGCCTCACATTACAAGTATTAGCTTTTAAACACTTTGTTAAAAGAGTTTACTAACTTCAAAACCTCAATTTAAAAAGGATTTAATATCTTAAAACATCCTTATTACATTGATTAATTAACTTTGAACTTCATCACACAATTTGATTTTTGAACAGCGAATGTCTTTAAATAATAAAAAGGGTAAACCACTTTTAAACCATATTAATTCAATTAATTAGTAAAAAAAGTAATTAATTAAATTAATAAACAGTTAATTATCATTACTTAAAATGAATAACAAAGTCAAACATCCCTATTACTTTGATAAATTCTTTTTGAAACTTCATAAATTAAGTTGATTAATTTACTCCAATAACCTTTAATTAAAAAGGGTAAATCACCTTAAAACATTATTAATTCAATTAATTAAGAAATTTAAATATAATTAATTAACTTAAATAAATAATTAAATATCATTATTTTAAAATGATTAATCAATTTAAACCATCATTAAGACATGATCAATCAAGGTTGAAACAAGTTGATTTCCTTTTAAAGTCATTAATAAAAAGATTAATTACTATTAAAAAAATCATTAGTTAATTGATTTATTAACTTTAATCCATCATTACCAAAATATTAATTATCCTTAAACGTCATTAAATAAAATGATTAATCAAATTTAAATCATAATTAATTAAGTAATTGGCTAAATTTAAAATACACCATTAATAAGTTAATTAGTTAACCTTAATCCTTATTAATTAATTGAATTAAATAATCACTATTAAAATAATTAATTATTTTTGAAAACATCAGTTATAAAAATCTTTCTTAACTTGTAAAACATTTTGAAGCATGAAGATGTAACCAAAAGGTTTAGATAAGTAGTGATTTTTCGAAAGTGTCGATATAGCGACTATCGCAATACAGCCAACAAACTTGTGTCATTACAATACAACCAAACATCACATAAAAAGGTATAAATTTATATACAAGATAACTAATGATGGACAACATACAGAGAGCATTTACTTATAAATAATTAATTTTAACTACCAATATTTCATCGAACTTATCAAAGCTTACTAACTTATCCGAACTTGCACCTTATTTTCAGTGACTAAGATGTTCGAAATTTATAATATCATAAACATAAAATTTGTATTCCTTTTACTTAGCTTTCCATATCATTATAGAAATCTAAACTCCGATTAATTTTTCAATAGTTGTGGCCGAACTACTAAGGGGTGTTTAAACAGTTTCTGAGCTAAACATCATCAACGCTGAACCATTCATTATCGCATTATGGAATCATATATAACAAGCATATAAAAACACAAGCACATTAATTCCTAACCAACAATCCAACCATAATTATTATCGATAGTAACAGTTTAAAAATTTGTATAAAAGTGGAAGCTTCACTCACCAAAAATGCTTGCTAACTTTAACCAGAATTGCACTATCTTTGCGAGTACGATTAGTGTGACGCCCCACCTCTATGCTCACAATAACAAAGAGTATTAAAAGAAAATACTGTCTGTTATTACGAAGAATAAGGCTGGATAGGTGCGGCCATCCGTAGTTAGGCCTTACACTAGTATTGGTTATCTCGATAGGAGTGGTATATATATTTTTCTTCTCTTTGTTTATATACTCCCATCGACATATCCAATTCCAGTATAAAACGAACTACGATGGTTCATAATAGTTTAGGACAATATATATCATAACAACACAGATAAGCTAAATGCGGAACACAGATAATATAAAATCTCATATATATATATAACTCAAGTCAATTACAATACATGTGATACAATACATATGATACAACTACAACTATCGACACAGGAAGTTACATATACAAGTACATTATCGTAAATAATATACATGAATACATATCATCCTATAAAATGACAACGACTACTCCAAAAGATATGAAGAGACTTCATAGCTCAAGCAGCAACCCAAAGCAAGATATCTACAACCTGAAATAACTCGGTCTGACCCGAGTATTAATTCAAAAGAAAATAATACGCGGGTCAGTCTAATCCAAACTCAGTTATTAATGCACGTAAGCGATAATAATAAATAACAAATAGATGACGGTCAAAATAAATTCACCTATCCAATCCTTTAATAAGGAAATCAGATAACGGTAAATATAACACGTAACAGTGTTAAACAACAAATCAGCAAATTCAAATCATCAACAAGGATAAATAGAAGGATTATCAATGAAGATAATTTAGAAAACAACAAAATTGCCAAACAGCAATTAACAGCAAGTGGCTAAAGCGAAACCTAAGCCAGTGAACAGCATAAACAACAAAATCTAATTATCGATACGTTAATTAGAAAACACATAATCTAATTATCTAGTAGATAACTAGATAGCAACAAAATAATCAAATTAAACTAAATCAAAATACAATTTCAAAATATTGAATTGAACATACAAAACAATTTAAACGCTTGCAATATCACTTAAAAAGTCAATACTGTTTTGGCTGCAGTACACGTTCGCGTGCATTGCCTCGCCACTACAGTGATGAATCACACAAAAGCCCAATGAATCAAAATGCAAAAGAAATATCAATAAAATCAATATTGTGTGGCTGCAGTACACGCTCGCGTGCACTGCCTCGCTACTACAGTATATGGTGCCATCATAACTCCAAATATTAACAGCAAGTCGAAACTGCAAAGGTCAAGTCACGACTATCATGACTCAATACAACTGCAAAGCAACTCAACTAGAATGACCAAGTGCACAAAGGCAGTGGTACGACTACATGAAGATAGCAGAATGATGGTGAAAGCACCAAAGATATAACAACATAGCACATAGCATGGTCAATGAAACGAGCAACAGTGCAGATGATCAAATGAGTAAATTAAACAGCAGAAGGAGTACGGTAAAGCAACTAAACTACACAACATCTATATGTACAGGTCCAATGGGACTGCACAAATGATCAATGTGACACAAATACACAGTGTATACATCAACAGACCAGCCATGATCAGAGAGAGGCAAAAGCAAGTGAAGGAGGTGCACATGAATGCACAGTGCAAATTGCTACACCCAGTTTATGGCAAAAAATGAAATAGTGAAACAACAATGGTGCAACAATATACGTATATGATCACACATATATGAAACAGTGAAATGAAGTGGATAGCATGTAACAAGCAACAGTGAAACGAAGCTTTGTAGTGATATGCTCAGTGCACAACAACTGCACAGTGATAACAGAACAGGTCGGAATCAACCCATGAACAAGACTCAAATATACAACCTCAAGTATATATGCAGTAAAATGGCTGCAACAAAATCAGAGTAGTAAAGAATGAATGCCATGACTCCAGAGAGCGTGTGCAAGTGACTAGAAGAAGTGAGTCAAGTACAAGTCAAGACAGTGGATTCAAATCCAGTGCAATCAAGTTCGAATGCACCATGACAAATATACCAGCTCAACCTACTATGAAAGCAGTGGTAAATATGCAGTACAGTGCAACACAAAGCATACCCATATGAACATGTACCTAGGGAAAGCAAATACTACATGAAACAAATATGCAAACTGTCTCAAATCAAAGTCGAAACAGTGGTACAAAATATATGAAGATCTGGCAATAAATGAAACACATGCACCAGCAAATTAGACAACTGCATAACACAGCTGAACCGAAGCGAACAAACAGTGGAAAAAGGTATATACATCAATGAGGACACGTGTACACAATGCTACAACAATGGCTGATACACGTATTATCAGATCAGTGACGCTCAAACCTAAGTCAAACTACAATGAACCAGTGGACAGAACAAATGCAGCCCCTACATGAAGTATACAAGCTACTGAAGACTAACAGTAAGCTGTGCCAAAAGAACAACGACCCTAAATGTACAAGTGAATGTAACAGTGGATCAATTGATCGACGAGCAAGGCTGCACAGTGAAAATTGTATGCAAACCAAATGCCACCAAGCAATAAGGTTCGAGAATATAAACTAGGCACGGTAAAACACAGTGAGTAAGTGTAACTCCCCACCCGAGACCCACATTAACAAAGAGCATTACTGGGTAATACTGTCTGCTAACGCAGAGAATAGGGCTGGATAGGAGCGACCATCTATAGCCTTGTCTTAAATATCTATTGAATACGTCGACAATGACATTTTTCCTGATTCAAGTGGATCGACATATCCAATAAATACTTAATACAAAGCCATAGGTGGCTATAGGATCTATCAGAACAAAATACAATAACTCAAATGTAAAACACATCACAGAACAGCAGATAATCCCATAGATACACATATACACAGATACATCACAAAGTATACAAAATGATACATCACATATGTGGTATGACGACCACACTACAAACACGAATCAAAAGAATATACATATCAGAGTAGCAAACCAAAAAGGACTACACAAAAAGCTACAATAAAAAGAGCTAGCAGAATAGTCCATACAGAAGCAGAATATGCTAAGTCCAAAAGTACCTAGCCTGAAACACCTCGGTCTGACCCGAGTATAAAATACACGGGTCAGTCTAGTTAAACGAATCAGTAAAAGGTGATAGCGGAATAATAGAGCATAGTGATATTCTTCTTAAACAAGAAGAAACAATAAGAAAGTTAACCATAGACATATGGAGGATACGCATCATGTATGGCATATATAATTACACTAGGTGATAGAATGTGATTGCTTCAATAAGCATAAAACACAAAGGAGACGAAAAATCTAATGAATCACTAAAATGTAGCATGCCTCATATCATCGGCAATCATAAATCAAATAATAATGGTTTAGGAAATAATATAATGTAAATTCCTAAATGAGTATTCCCAAACCCGCCATATCGGCAACTCTAAGGAAAACATAAGCAAAAGCCATCTCGACATAAGCCATAAGGCAAATGTCAACAAAGAGATAAAAATCTCATACAACGCCAAAAGGCAAATCCCATAAATAGCGCCAATAGGCAATCTCAATGTACATATACGCCAAAAGGAAAATCTCAACACGCCAGTGTAGGCAATGAAAACCTCAAAAGAACTCTCAAGAGTCCAAAATCCCGAAGTAATCGCCACCGAATGGTTCAAAGGACCTATTCCAAAACGACGACATACAAGGGTAAAAATCATCTCAAAAAGGTTTTGCACGTGCTATTTATGCCGAGTACTGTTTCACATAATAGGTACCTCGCCCAAAGGCAAACGTCAAAAGACAAATATGCCGCAATGGAAAACGTTCGAAGACAAATACGCCGCAATGGCAAACGTCCGAAGACAAATACGCTGCAATGGCAAATAACCCGAAGGTCCAGTACTGGCCCGCCAACAGGCAAATGTGTCACAAACTCTCGGAAAGGAACCCGAAAAGTGTTAACGTGTGTCCCATACTACCCGTTTGTACTAAACAGTTTACTAACCACTAGTAAATTTCACACTCAAAGAAGTAAAAGGTTCACCTCATATCATCGGTAAACTAGACCCGTAGGCCAAAACAATCAAACGGACAAGTTAGGAATTAACCAAAAGGATAAATGCACGTATCCCATACTACGCATTTTACCCAAACATTTAACTCTCCTTCTCATTCGCTCGACAGTGCAAAAACATGTACTTTTTATAGAAAATAATTTACCTTGAAAATAAGCTTTTAAAACTGATTTAGAAAACCATATTTGAAAATTTCCCTTATTATAAGGAACAAATAGGTTTTATACTTGAAAATACTTTAAAATATTATATATTAATTATTTCTAAATCCCCTAAATTTTAAAAATCATTTCCAAATTTTTTAGAGAAAACCGTGCTTGAAAACGACCAAAAACAAGCAAAATTCCACTCAACCCGAAATTCAAATTTAAATTCAAATTAAATTCAAATAATTCAAGATTATTCAAAATCCAACAAAATTGGGCTAACCTATTGAAAGGCATCATAGCCCTCAAAATACTTCAGAAATAACACAAAAACATGAGTAAATGTCAAAAATCGGACGGAAAAATGACATAAAAACACTTAGCCAAAATAATACTAATAATAATTTCACAAGCCAGTCTGTTGGAAAAACACTTTAAAATGCTTTATAAAACCCGTGCACGAAATCTATAGAGAAAACTCAAGAATTCGGAAAATATTAAAAATGGCGGAAATTATTCTAGTATAAAAACCGCTGAAAACACGATGCAAACCCAAGTTCGACAGCAGGTTTGGACCTGAAAACAGAAACCAAATGACATGAAATTTTGTACTAATATCGTTTAACATTCCTACTCCAATCTGCAAAAAGATTCACACAATTACGACTTGAAACTAAGAAATTGCATCAATCCGAAGTTGGACTAAAACCACTGTAAACTGCTGTGTAAAAACAGCGCAAAGGTTCAACTTCGACGATGAGTTCGAAGGGACAAATGAACCCAGATCATGGTGAGATTTAGTATAAGAATAGACTAATGCTTCTACTTCAATCTTCAAAATGAATTGTTCAAATCCGATTTGAAACGAAGAATCTGCGTCGTTTCAAAGTCGGACCAAAACAAGGTTGAAAACAGTGAATTACAGCAAGCTGTGAGTACAAGTTCGACAGTAGTTTAGAAATAGAAATCCAATCCAGATTATCATGAAATTTTATAGGAATGTAAATCAACACTCCTACTTCAATCAGCATAAAGATTCACTTAAATCGGATATGAAACGAATGAGTTATGATGCCTCAAACATGGACTCAGGCCATGTTTGCAACAGTTCAAAAACAAAAAATGTACAGGCCCGAAACCATCCTGGGTTCAACTTCCAAGCATAAAAAAGAGGAGCAAATGATACCGGATTGAGCTTAAAATTGGTAGCCATATACTAGAAAACTTCGTCTTTCAAAAGAAAGAAGAATCATTGAATTTCAGTAAGAAATGAATGAGTTATGCGGCCTCAAACATGGACTCAGGCCATGTTTGCAGCAACTCAAAACAACTACAGGCAAAAATCTGTGCCTGAGTCAATTTTGCAGAAACATTTTGAACATTCAAACGACAATATATTTCAACCAAAATTTGCAGAAATTAAGTTCAATATGCAAGCTACCAAATACAAGAAATCCGGCAGCATTTCGTTGCAGGAACCAAAAGTTATAAACATGTAAAAAAGCAACCCAAACTAGATTTGCAGAAAGAAAATTATCAACAAAAAAACAATTACAAAAGCTCAAATTTCAATTTTTCAATCTTTTCTTCTGCTAGAAATTGTGAGTTTATCACTCACCTTGCTGTAGTTGCACAAATACCCGGATTTAAGCAAAAAGATTGAAGTTTTGGAGTGATTCTTGCCTTCAAGAACCTGTAGAAACCAATATACCGACATGCAAAGGAAAGTAATACCATTAACCAATCTATCCTCAAATCAATTAAGATTTCCTGATGTAATTTTCAGTTTTGGAAGAGATTACCTTTAGATTTACTCTAAATTGATAAAAATCTCAGCTTGTTTGAAGAAGTATGAAGATTTAAAATATTGATTTTGAGAAGAAGAAAAAAGTGAACTTTCTTTTACAAGCAAGAGGAAGAAGAAGAGAGCAATTACTTGTACGTACTGTAATTGTTTCTCACCTTCTCAATACCTGATTAAGTAGGCTAATGGGCTTTTTGAACACAATTAAAGAAATAGATTAACTAGCCTAAGTAATTAAATCACATACTTAAGCAATTGCTCACATATTCATCTTATGTTATAAAACAATACATTTTTCTTCAAAATTTCATACAAACAAAATATCTAAACATATATACATATGAAATAAAACATTTTACCTCATATAAAAGATAATTTATATCTTTAAAACATTTTTTATTTTTAAAATTCTTTAATTTACAAAAATACACAATTTTCACAAATAAATGGACAAAACATTACTTTAAACTTCTAAAATTCCAAAAAAAAAAAAATTCTTGCTTAGAAAAATATAAAAAACTATTCTAAACACAAATTTATAATTAAAACTCATTTTTAAATCAATTTCCACCATTTTATTTGATTAAACAACCTTCAAAAATCAAATACTTCCTTTAAAAATTATTTGAAGAAGTAATTGGCAATAATTAATACAATCATTGCATTTTCTCTAAATAAAAACTATTTTCTCATTTATTATTAACCCAGACAAATAAAATAAAGTTTCAAACTTTATTTTCTCATTTTATTCCAAAATTCATTTTTTATTCCAAATAAACAATTTAATTTCTCCAATTTTATTTTAATTCACAATATTAAATTATAACTAACATTATAATTAAATATTTACAGGTACTCCAAAATCAGGGTTGTTACAGACTCCCCTCCTTAACAAAATTGCGTCCACGTAATTTCTATAATGGAAGTTCTCTATAACATCTATTTCATCACAGTAAGATTCAAATCAAAAGATAGGATCTTAGATATTCTCCCTCAACAGAGAATGAAAGGATCAGGACAAGTTTTCTCGGCAAATCCTATGGTTTCCCAAGTACAACAATTAGGGTTAGCGGATGATAGAATTTCATAAGCAGAACATTCTTATTTTGAAGGTGTTCAATCTTCGAAACAACTACATGAATAGAATTCGACACAATACACAAGTCAGTGAGACTCGAGATTAAACCTTGAAGATACAACGAAATTGGGTTACCTGGAACATATCATGAATAACCAAAACTGAACAGAAAACGGTGCATGAAAGCAATCGAACCATGGTGTCCAGTGATAGTAGGTGGTCCTATATAACTAGGAGCCAACTTTTCAAATATACTGAAACGCACTTAACTCCTTTAAAGGAGTAACACAAATAAGCACAATCATCAAAAGAGGATTAAACAAAAGATAGGTGGGATTTCAAGCTACCACCAATACATGATTGCATGAATGTAAGTCATCACAAGAATCGCACTAAGGCAAGACACACAAGAATGGATTATAAAAAAAATTCCCAAATTTTTTTTATAAGAGTTTTCTCTCAAATCCATTTTCTTTTACACACAGAACTCAAACTTCAATACTTCAAATTTGTTAAAGCCACTTACTTCAATTTCCAATTCAATCATCTTTACATTAAATTTAAAGTAAATTAAATTATAGTTGTTCCATACTCTAATTCCAAGAATAAATATACTACAATAAGTAATATATATATATATATATATATATATATATATATATATATATATATATATATATTTTCCACTAAATTAACAAATTTTAAACCATTTTACTTTGTGATTTAAAAGGACACTTATTAGACCCTTCATCGATAACTCTAAATATTCACTAATTAAATTTTCTCAAAATTTTTCTAAGTGTTTAATTTTTCGAAAAATTCGGCAGAGTCTCCTTTGCATGGAGAGCCCTTTACAATGTCATAAATATGAATTATAGATATACATCGACCAAAAGGTCGGAACACAATATATATATATATATATATATATATATATATATATATAATTCTTAACAAATAAACACTTAACAATTCATACCTTTCATTTTTAGCATTTAAAAATGCGAGCATGCTTACTTTTATACTTACTGTTTTGCTAATTAATCATTCAAATATCCTCTTGCACCTGCACTTAACTTATTCAAACATATTAGCATGCACTTATAAACATATGAAGCACTAAAATCATAGTTTAAATAGGACAACAACTCAAAACTTCAAAATTTTCAAATTCAGGTCCCCTACAAAAACTTAGGCTTTTGACATAGTAAAACTCATAATCCAAAAATAGTCATAAAATAAAAGTTATTTTACTCGGTCCAAGCTTTCCAGCGATATAAAGATCATCAAAATAGGATTTAGATTTTGAAAGTTATGCCCAATTTACTTTTAGCTTTAAACTCAGAAATTATAAAAGCGTACAGAGATGTCCATCAGTTTTCAAACTCATTTTTGAATAACCAAACTGCAAAATTTTAAAAATGATACAAAGTTGATTTCTAGCTTACTGGAAGCACTCTCTTTTGCAAAAAGAATGGACTCATTTGGATTTGTAAATCATAAGTAATCGCTGTTTTAAAACAGCACTTTTCAATTAAAATTTTCCGACACAAGACATTTTATTGTCAAAATTTTCAAACCATTATTAAATCCAAACTACATAATTTAAGATCAAAAATATTTTCTCTAAAACATTTATTACATGATCCTTTTCTTCGAAAAGCCAAGACATCTAGAATTACACTATAATACATACAACAAACTTTCAAAATGGTTTACAAGAAAAACTTTTTCCCAATTAACAAACAAGTATTTTAAAAGAAGACTCATATTTTAGTTAAGATAATTACTTTCTTATATTAGTAATAAACAATTATCCATCCAAACTAGACTTTGGAATTACATATTGATTTTTTTTTAATTGCGTTCACAATTAAAAAAATCTTATCTTGTTGCTCTATTTATTATTATTTCTAGCTTTTCACAAAAATTTGCATTTTATAATAAATGAATGTTTTATATTCAATTTTCACTTGATCCACAAAGCTAAACATTTATTTTATTATCACTTAGAACTAGCCAAGGTTGATACTTAATTAAAACTTTTTTCAATTGAACTTCACAGATACATAATTAACAAGTTTTTAACACTATTTAAGTTCATAACCAAACTTGCTCTAATGGTTTTGCTCCTCATTAAATTTCATTCTATTTTAAAAGCACCAAATTAGCATTTTCTTAAATTTTCCCAAAGGCATACTTCTCTTCTTTGTTCACTTGTTATTAATCAAATGATTAAATGTTTAAACTAATCTTCATAACTAGCCTTTTACTTTATACTAAACCTCATTCTAATCAATATTTTAGTTTTCTAAACAATTCATTTTCTTAATTTGAGTACTTTGTTTTATTAATCACTATCACATGATAGTTTCATCCAATTAAGGTATTTCCCTAACTAAAATTATTTGCGATGTAAATGAATTAGCATAAGGTAATATTTTCCAAAGATACTTTATCCAAAAGCTTACTTAAGCATTCTAAATTTTCCATGTATGTAAAATTTCACAAACATGTACTATAACCAATAATGAATACAATTTATTTAAATGAAATCATATTCAAAATTTTCAATTAGCAGTTTATAAAATGATAACATTTAACTAATGCATTTGTAGTGAATGACATTTCAAGGACTGCAAAGTTGATGTGACGACCCATAAATTTCGACAATTTAATTTGTTAATTTAATAGGATTTTGTAACTAAATTTTAGTAGAAATAATAAAGGGGGTAAATTAATATCAAAATGAAGGCTAAAATAAAATATATGAATGGTAATTAAAGCCTATTTATTTGTAAAATGAATAAAATTTCAATAAATAAAATGGTGAAAGTATTGTACTTGGATATAATGTGAATATGGAAAATATAGGGTAGGCATTAGTTTAGTAAGTGTAAGGACACATTGTTACAGTAATTGATTTTTTATTAGGGATACGTTATTTCAAGTTAATAATTTATAAACTTGAATGAACATTTCAATTTGATAAATTAATTTAAATGTTATGACTTAGTAAATGGAATATGATAATAAGAACAATTGCAAATTTTGTATTTAGGGGCGAAATAAATTTTGATAGGTAGTAGTTTTTGTGAAGAATAAATATACAAGTATATTTGTAACGACCTGGAAATTCCGATCCCGAAAATTCCAGATAGTTAGTGAAAGAAGAAAGAGAAAGAAGAAGAAAACAGCAACAAGTCACAGAAACCTCACATTCGCAGCGGATTAAATATAATATCAAATAAAATAGCAGTTATACAAAGAAAACTATATCTGTTAATTTACATTTAAATACATCAGAATTTCACATATACATAAACACTGGATAAACAATCATGTCTAGATACTGCAATATCACAGTAGAAATTCTCCATACGTCCCAGCCATTCAGCTCGCCTTCTAAGCTCCAGAACGTCCTTACCTGAAAATCTATAATACTCGGTCTGACCCGAGCATTACATCAAAGTAACACCCGAGTCAGGCTGGAAACCAGCGTGAGTAAACCCATCTAACATGGAATACAAAAGCATACAACTTATATAAACCCGGGATAACTTATATCAATTTACAACTTCACAATTAGTTATAAACATTACTTATTTCACATATCAATTTCTAAGTGCCAAACTTAGATTTAAATGGTCCAATTTACTTAAGTCATTCCATTACAGTAAATAGATTTCACATATCAAATCTGAACATATATTACAAGATGAAGTGGTTTCGGGTATTTACTAATACCCGACTCCGGTCTCTTCGATCTCAATGTCATCTAGTCCTAAGCTATTCAATTAAATATAACCCAACTTTAATTACCAGATGTCACTTATACACAGCAAATTATCATTGATAGATAATCACATTATCATTGTCCATCATATCTCAAAGCAATTCACATCAGAGATATTATCTAACCCAAAGCAGTTATCATAATTTTAATTATTCTTAGCAAGATTGATTACTTCCATAAATTATATCGATTCATGATCCTCTAATTTCTTTCACTGGTTAATCACTCTTAACCTTCAATTAGTCATTATCCTTAACTAAATTACATTCATTAATCAACCCTGATTATCATAATCGGAAATTAACGTCCCAAGTTACCCCATCAATTAAACCAACTCCTTGATTAATTATATATGAATTAATCCTTTAATTTCACTGAGAAATTATTACTTAATTTCTTTTACCAAGTGATCATCCTTTTATTACTTCCCATCAAGTAATTTATTTTAATTAATTACATGCAGTAATTATTTATTCATCACTTCAGTAAAGAGTTACACCTCATTATTTACCTCAGGTAATTATACTTAATCTTTATTTAATTTTAGTTATTAATCACCTTGACTAATCTCATACGGTAATTAATTCCTCTTAATTAATTACATCACTTAATTAACTTCCCATAATTCTTATAAGTAAATTATTAAATTAATTACACTAAGTAATTGATTATTCAATCCTTCCACTAAGTAATTATTCCTCACATTAATTATACCAGATAATTAATCCCAAAAATACTTTCAATCTTCAATTAATTCCACCCTGTAATCATCATTTCTAATTACTTCACTAGTAATTACACTTAATAAATCTCATCAAGTAATTATACTCAATCCCAACATTAAATGATTATTTAAATTAATTAAATCAATTGATTAACTTAAACTAATCATATTAATTTATTACATTGAGTAATTAATCCCTTTAATTAATTACACTAAGCAATTAATCCTTAATTTCTTTCATTAAGTAATTTTCCATTTGTTAATTATCCTTTCTTAATTAATCTTTAATTATTAATCAAATCAACCCTTGACAAATTCATACTTTACATTAAGTAATTATTATTAAAGTAATTAACCACTAATTACTTACATTAATTTATCCTTAATTATGAATAATTAATCTCTAATTAATTTAACTCATGATTAGTTAAATTAATTATCTTCTCTTTTCCTTAATAACTTCATTAAATTTAATCAATTCATAATCATCCAAGGTCATAAGATAAGCCATTTATCTTAAATCAATTTCTTTAACTATCAAAATCATACTCATGTTTTGAATCATTTATCCTTAAATTTTATTTACTTAATTAAAGTATTTAATTTAAGTTTAAATAACATACGTATTTAACTTAATAATTTAAGTTAAAAAAAATTTGTAACTTCCTTAAATCAAATATTTAAAAACTCTTATCATAAAACAGTTAAAACCGAATTCATTTAAATTTTTGACTTATTTATATTAAGCTTAAAGTTACACAAAGGTTCTGCTTTGGGTCCAGCCTGCAAGATACTCTAGATCTGGCTGGAGTAATCACCCTTTTTTTTCTCAAAAGAAAACATAGTTTAGTTGAAAGTTTAAAACTGGAAATGTCCCACCAGTAAACCCGAAGTACTTCACGTGCAAAACAACTGCATCCCCGAGCAAATCTCACAACCAGTTCCAGATACTCCGGATATACCTGCACGTGCACGCACCATGGCCACCACTCCGGTCATCGTCACCCTTGCTGGCAAGTCACACCTGATCTTCCCACTCGATTATGAGCACCAGAGCTTCCATTCAAACGCGAAAACGAGAACGAGCTATACCGAAACCCATCAGGAAAAGTTCATCCATCCTCAACCACCTCTAATTGCCATCACCGATCACCTGAATTCGCGCAACTACCCATAAAAGCTCGCAAGCCCATCCTTCTCCTAATTCCCTTAGTCCGAACCACTCAGATTCACAAACGTCGACGAAAATTCCCTTCAACTATTTGACGTTCCTCCCTGACCTTAAACCCTAATGTTGCCTCGCCGTACCGCCACGGCGAGAGGTAACCTATCAAATCATTTTCCCATACGCCTTAACACCCAAAACCTACTTCAGCCAAGGACGTGGCTATTCTACGATCGTCGATCACCTGTATTTGACCCAAATCCAAAATTCAATCAACCCACCATTTCGAGATCTCCATTAATTTTAAAATTCCCATTCTAGTTTTAAAATTCATCCTTTTTATAACAATTCTGGTTATATAATCAAATCTTGAAAATTTAACAATCGAATATCTTCCATTGATTGATTTACTCTGTTATTTTTGAAATTTTCGAATGAATCACCTAATATATGTAGTAGAAATGTAACAACACGGAAATTTCGATCCCGAAAATTCCAAATAGTTAGAGAAAAGAAAAAAATAGAAGAAGAAGAACAGAAAAGAAACACACAGTCTCACATTCGCAGCGGATAAAATATAATAGCAAATAATAATAACAGTTATACACAAGAAAACTGTATCTGTCAATTTTACATTTATATACATCAGAGTTACACATGTACATAATCATTGGACAAAACAATCATGTCCAGATACTATAATATCACAGTGGATACTCTCTATACGTCCCTGCAATCCAGCTCGCCTCCTGATCTCCAGAACGTCCTTACCTGAAAATCTGTAATAATCGGTCTGACCCGAGCATTACATCAAAGTAATAACCAGGTCAGGCTGAGCGTGAGTAAACCCTTATAACATGGAATACAAAAACATACAACCGATTTATAACCCGGGGTAATTCATTTAGGTTTACAACTTCACAAGTTGTTATAAGCATTACTTATTTCAGACATCGATTTCTAGTACCTAAACTCAGATCAAATGATTCAATTCACTAAAATCATTCCATACAACCCATTGATTTCATATATCAATTTATAAAGAATCGAAGTGGTTTCAGATATTTACTAATACCCGACTCCGGTCTCTTCGAATTCAATTTCATCTGAATTCAAGTTATTCAATTGAATACTACTCAACTTTCATTATCAGATATCCCTTTAACATAGCAATTCATAATGTATAAATAATCATATTATCACTATCCATCTAACATATCATATAACAAAGCAACTTATATCAGAGATATCAACCAATTTAAAATATTCATCATCATTCAATCAATGATAAGCAAGATTTATTACTTCCAATATTTACATTAATTAATGATTCTCTAATTAGTAAATTATTTAAAATTCATTTAATAATTAACCTTTAATTTAATTACATTTATTAATCAACCTTGATTAATCACACTTAGAAATTATCTTCCTTAATTTCTTCATCAATTAAATTAAATTATTAATCAATCTTTTAATTACACTAAGTAATTATCACTTAATCAAGTAATTTCCTTTAACTAATTACATTCAGTAGTTAGTCACTAATTACTTTCCAAAGTAATTATTCCTCATTAATTACCTTAAGTGATTATACTTAACTCAACATCAAATAGTTACCTTTGATTAATTTAATTTAATTTAATTAATCAACTAGTATTAACCACTTTATCCTAATTAATTATACAAATTAATTAACCTTACCCATTCATATTAATTTCATCGATCCTCGAATTATTACCCAAATTAATTATCTTATAATCATTTACATTGATTAATTAACCCTTAATGAATCACACTCATTGATTAAAAACCATTAATTAATTCCTTTTAATTAATCAACTTTTTTTTTTCTATTTTACTTTTAATTATTCTCATTCATCACCCTTAATTAATTACATTCTGTTATTAATTGTCCTCTAACTACTCTCATAAATTATCCTTAGTTAATCACCGAAATTGATTAACTATAAATTAATCTCACCAATTATTGATTAACCCTTTAATCAATACCTAAATTTAATAATTAACCTTAAACGTATTTAATTACATTTTCCTGATTATTTAAAATAAAATTTTAAAGGGTTATAAATAATGAAATTCTTAAACTCAAATAATTCTAACCTCAACCTTAAATATTTTAAATTGAAATGGATGATAATTTGTGTATACTTAATCAAGTTTGAATATAAAAACTTGTTATTTCTTATCTAACTTCAAAACTTGTTAACTAATCAGGGGACCGAGCCCATTCATGTTTTACTCGAACCCCTTCTCGAGTTCCCTCATCTCGTCACGACTTCAGTTCTTTTATTTTTCCTTCTCTTATAATTTTAAATGTTAAAGCTTCCTGAAACACAATCACCTGCTACCATACTCGAAGTAAAACTCGAGACCAACACGATTTATCTCGAGCTTAACCCGAGAAGAATACTCACATGACCAGAACTGATATGCTGATACATCGTACACCTGCACCGACCATCGGTGATGTTCTGACCTTCAAGTTCGCCTCTGACAAGTCGCCCAAGACTCCCTCTACACACCAGACCATTCAGATGACCAAAACTCGAAAGCAAACAAAATCCAACAGTTCGAACGAAACAGTAACAAGGTCGATCACCCAGATTCGCCACACGACGCCTTCGCCGATCACCAGAGGTCTCGACGTCAAACCCAGAAACTTGCCGTAGGACTACGCTACTATTCCACCCATCTTTACTGATCCCGATTCACCATAGTCGATGAAATCAACTTGAAACCAACCCCAACTCAAAACCACCACTAAAACCTAGATCGATCTCGTTTCGTCACCCCGGAGCTATATAAAATTCTTGACTATTTTTCCCAGCCTCCCCAATCGCCAAACTAGCTTCGACAAAAACCTCGACCTCCCTTGAGTTCTCCGACCACCGAAAATGACAAAAACCCAATTTCTCATTAACTAAGAAATGCGCATCCAACTCTCCACTAGAAATTATGATTTTGATTTTAAAAATCCTAATTCGAATAGGGAATTCATATTATATACCTGAATTTACAAATCAACGCACTTGATTTCAACCTATTCCTAAATTTCCACTGTATTTTTCTCATTTCCAGTAAAATTTCATACTTAAATCATATAATTAAAATTTTAAAAGCTTAATTATGCTTAAACAAACAACTATGTTTTGAAACTCAATCCAAAACAATGATCAAATAAGATGATTTTAAATTTTGAAATTTTATTTTAGGTCTATAAAACCAACAGAGACCCCTGTACATGAATATACAGTCATACACACTTAATCCAACCATGTTTATATGCATGCAAGAATCATACACATTCAAGTAAAATTTACCACAACATTGTTACAATTATTATTCACAAGCATCAATATTTTAAATTGATTCAGGTTTTGGACAGGGGAGTGTTTACTCACAGATTTTAGGAATGCAGAGGCTTCAGGTTAGAGTTTAATTCTTGATTTTTTCAGTTTTTGAATTTGAATTACTATATTTACCAACATGCATATCAATATATATTCATATTACTCTTATTTTAGGTTTTTCCAAGCATTCATACATACATTATATCATTCATAACAGGATTTCACAAAACATTACAGAGCATCAAATTTAACTAATTTAGGGGTTAGATTTTCTCACCTTTTATCAAAGAGCAAAGAACAGAAACTGGTTTTCTTTCCAGGTTTTGGATTAATTTTGCATGTTGAAATAAAATCTGCTGATGATTACTGATTCTCTTGCATTGATGTTGGACTTGCTGTTGAAATATAACTTGCTTGCCTCTGTTTTGAATTTCCATATTTTTTTTCCTTGGTTTCAGATTTTTTTCTTCTTACATTTTGATCTTTATTTTGTATTATATTTTTCTGATCTTTGATTGGTACTACATTTTTGTTGGATAGAAGATAATATTCAGCTGAAAGTAAAACTTATTTTGTATTTTACAATTTAATTTTAAATTTAGTTATTAAGAGAATATTGCCATTTGTCTATCCTCTTCTCTTTTTTTTATATCTAACATTTGTCACTTGGTTTATTTAACGGCTTATACATGTTATTTAGATGTCTTAAAAGACTTACACATGTATTTAGAGTAAATTAAATTTTAATTTAAATTGCTTATAAAGGTTTTAACTTATTTTATTTCTTTCTTATATATATATATACAAGTAAATTTCTTCCTATTCTTTTATAGAAAAATAAAACAAACAAATTATAAATAAAAGCCTATTCAAATATTTTAAGTATTTATTCTTTTAAATTTCAAAACATTGAACCCAAATTTAAATTAAATTAAAACTCCAATTTAAAAATCAAGTTATATATATATGCATATATAACTCTTATTAAAATTTAAAAATAACAAAACCTATTTCTATAAAAAACCATTTATGTTCATAAGAACTAAGTATAATAATTATTATTTGAAAATAACAAATTTGATAAATTTAAATGATTTATAAAAGAAATTATAAATTACCTCTGTTACTCAATAAATTAAGATCATTTGTAAATTGTATTTTAAATTCTTATATAATTTCAAGTAATATTTTAAAAAGAAAATAAAACAAAGCTTATATATATTTACAATATATACAATTACATATATTGTAAATAGAAACAATTTATTAGCTTTAAAAAGATAGAATTTACCAATTAAATATTAATTAAGGAAGATTATTAAATCAATTCAAAATTTTATTATCAAAAATTATCAAATCAATTTAATTTATAACACAAATTATTAATTTTATTTATATCCAGGTATCTATATATATCAGAATTTCATTTGTTCAATTAACAAATAAGTATTTTAACAATTTTAATCCTTTTAATTTCCAATTAACAGATACCCAGAAATTCGGGTTATCACATTCCTTCCCCCTTTAAATCTTTTCGTCCTCGAAAAGGAACGAAACCAGAAGTTATTAAAATGCTTAATATCAGTTAAATTACCCTTTTTGATTATTTTTAAAACACTTTTAAAATCCACATAATATTACAAAAATAGTTTTTATAAAAATATCATTCTATAACTCGATGTTTCAACAAGTCCATCTTCGTTCTCACAGAAATTCGGTCATACTTTGATCAGACGTAGGACTGAAAATCTATAAGTGCTTAGCAAATCCATTTTCAACACCCAGTGAAAATATTTGGAAAATAATTTTATTGAAAATATAGAAAACAGTTTTGAAAGTCGAGGATATATCTTTGGTGAGAATGCTCTGGAAATCATCACCCCCATCCATGGTCGCAGTTAACCCGATGGTTACGTTGCCATCCCGACAAAATCCATAGATAATTGTAGGCCTCCGCGCTCCTCAATTACGCCATGGAACCCGCTACAGATCGCAACTACAACTGGGGTTACGTTGCTATCACAGCAAAAACCCATATAACTGTAGGCATCAGCGCCCTCGAATTTCGCTGCCAAAAGAATGAAACTTCTCCACTCCACTCGACCATAGATCGCAGTCTACCGATGTTGCGTTGCCTTCCCGGTAAAATCAAGTGTAGACCGCTGACACTCATCCTCTACACGATTTTCGCTATGGTCCCCACAGTAGATCGCAGTGACATCGAGTTACACTGTCGTCACAGCATAACCCAAATGCCCCTGTAGGCATCAGCGCCCTCAACTTTCGCTACCCAATAATCCTCAGGAACTAGTTTGTCCGGACTCCTCACAGGATCAACTTTAGAACCCCCCCTTTGGGGCTCAAGGCAGCACCACCCGGTGGTATTCCTGAGAAGTCCATTCCAAGGGAGCGTCTTTTTCCCCAAAGCATCATCAAAACATTTTATACTATACATATATAGTATCTTTAAATCATACACCTAGTATGATCTCATACAAAGCTCCTTTACACAAAATTGATTATTCCAAAATCGATAATTCTCAAACTAGGCTTTTCAAATTCTCATATTGATTTTACCCAAAAATCAAAAGCCTTTTCCAAATCCAAAGGTTCCTAAAACCCTTTTTCCAAAATTCTCATATGATCATTTATATATATATATATTCAGATATATAAAATCTTTTAAAACTTTGGATCATTTCAAACTTGTATAAACTCCTTTTATACTTCAAACATTTCCAAAAACCACTTTCTTCTGGCAAAAGATTCAACAAAGGGAGTTTCATTTTATAAAACAAAGATACTTAACTTTGTTTACTCAAAATCAAATATTCAAATTTGATTACTCTTTCCAATATCAGTTTCATTCAAATCCGTACGATGTATATATACCATTCGTACGCCATACCAATCTGATCGCTCACTCGATCACACAATTTCATTTCCGAACTAGTATCGTCCACCCGACTTTCTAGTGCGGACACAGATCTGGTTTCTTGATCAGAAACCGTCATTCTCCTTGCATAGCTTAACTATGATAGAAAATATCCAGAACCAATCAACAATCCATATCCCGGTTCGCCGTCGAAAATCGAGTGAAAAATCCCAACTCGGATCGACATACTATCTCGAAATTCTGTGCTCGAATCTGGATCAAATCACTATGCGAATAGAATAGTATACGTACATCTTACGTATTTATCTTTATTGGTTATTAGCCAAATCGATTCCATTTCTATTCACATTCACTTTGCTTTTCATTCACTTACTCACAATTGCTTTAATCCATTTGGATTATTACATCTATTCTTATCTCGATTAGGTATTTAACCAATGACAGTTTGAACTCCGACCAGTTTATTTAGAAAATAGCTTGAAAGGTTAAAAATAAATAAATAGTTGGAAAATAATTTCTAGTTTGTAAAATAGGTGTAAAATAGTTAGAAAATAGTTAAATAATTATAGAAATTTTAGATAATTGCAAAATAATAGTAAGATAGTAATTAGTTTTGTAAAACAGTTGAAATATAGTAATTAGTTTATAAAATAGTTGGAAAATTGTTAAACAATTTCAAAAATAATTGTAAAACAAGTATAAGATAGTTTGTCTTTTAAAAGAAAGGTTGTTTATATAATGAATAGCTTGGAAAATAAGTTTATATTAAAACAATTTATATTAAAAATAGTCCAGAGTCAAAACTGTTCAATTTAAATTTCCTCTCCCTTTTAAATTGACCCAGTTCCAATTTAAATAATTTTGATTTCCATTGAAATTGATTCATTCCCAATTCAAGTTGAATTAATTCTCAATTCCTTTTCAAATTTAAATCAAATTCCATTTGATTTTAAACATATTCAACTTTAATTACAATCCCAAGTTATTCCAATCACTTTGGACTAACATCCATTCAATTGAACCCATTTCAATTCCAATCCATTTCAACTCCAGTTTGAATTAATCCCAATTTCAAAATCCATTTCCAAATCAAGTTGAATTATTCTTGATTTCCTCCCAAATTAAATTCAACTTCCATTTGAGTTTAAAACTATTCAATCTTTAATTACCATTCCAAATTATTCAAATCAATTTGGACTAACTTCAAATTGAACCTACTTCAATTTCAAATCATTTCAAATTAATCCAATTCAAATTTTCCATTTGAATCTTATACTCATACATCTTCAATCACCATTTCAATTAATTCAAATCAAATTCAATTTGAACTAATTCAAAATTAAAAATTCCATTTTTGAAAAAAATATCCATCAAATTCCAAATTCCAGATCTCAAATCCATTTGAGATCACACAAACTTTCCATTACAATTAACCATTTAACTTCCCAAATTAAATCTTAATTTCATCTTAAAATTTACCTAAATAAGGTTGAACACCCCAACATATTTAACTTTTCCCCAGGATAAACTCAATTCACTTAATCCAGTCAACCCTACCCAATTTGAACTTCTATTTCAAATTTTAAACTTTTCATAACTAATCTTCCCACTTATTAAGTTCAAAAACTTATCACTTTGGTTATCATATCTCATTCCAGATTCAAAACTCAACATTTAGAGTTTATCTCAGACCATATTTGATATTATGTATATCAACATATATACATATTAATTTCTTTTACATACCAAGTTATACTAAAAAAAAATTAAACCACTTTTGGTTTTTAATTCAAAACAAATTTCTTTTTAAATTTTCAAACAACTCTTGTTTGGAATAGGACCATTTCATTAAAATGCATTAAATAATATTATTTGTTATTTCTTTTAATTACATCATTAATTAATCACATTCGGTAATTAACTCATTTCTTAATTACCTTCATTAAGTAATCGTCCCTTAAATTACTTACCTCTAGTTACTTCATTAAGTAACTCCCTCTTATTTATCAATTCCAATTATTATCCATTAATTAATTTCATTAAAAAAAGTTTAATTAATTACATAAATTAATTGATTATCCTTATCCTGAAACCTTTCCCAATTTCAAGACTTAATTTCAGTTTGAATCCATTTCAAACTTGTCTTTAATTTAATTTCAATTCAGTCGTAATTCTATTACCACTTAATTCTTACTATTAATTTTTAATTTAATTAATACTACAACCAATTTTCCTTAATGTAATAGATAATCTATTTCTTATATAAGATTCGTTTACTTTTGAAATCATTTAAAAACCCTTATATAAGAAAATAACAAGTACGCTCTCATATATATATATATATATACATATATATACACACACACTTAACTCATCCTAGGGTACCACTTACCCTATCCTTAATGAGTATACCCACCAGAGCCAAGGTTCTCGCTTAACCTGGCTCTGATACCAAATGTAACGATCCGGAAATTTTGATCCCGAAAATTCCAGATAGTTAGAGAAAAGAAAAAATTAGAAGAAGAAGAACAGAAAAGAAACACACAGTCTCACATTCGCAGCGGATAAAATATAATAGCAAATAATAATAACAGTTATACACAAGAAAACCGTATCTGTCAATTTTACATTTATATACATCAGAGTTACACATGTACATAATCATTGGACAAAACAATCATGTCCAGATATTATAATATCACAGTGGATACTCTCTATACGTCCCTGCCATCCAGCTCGCCTCCTGATCTCCAGAACGTCCTTACCTGAAAATCTGTAATACTCGGTCTGACCCGAGTATTACGTCAAAGTAACACCCGGGTCAGGCTGGAAACCAGCGTGAGTAAACCCTTATAACATGGAATACAAAAACATACAACCGATTTATAACCCAGGGTAATTCATTTAGATTTACAACTTCACAAGTTGTTATAAGCATTACTTATTTCACACGTCGATTTCTAGTACCTAAACTCGGATCAAATGATTCAATTCACTAAAATCATTCCATACAACCCATTGATTTCATATATCAATTTATAAAGAATCGAAGTGGTTTCGGATATTTACTAATACCCGACTCCGGTCTCTTCGAATTCAATTTCATTTGAATTCAAGTTATTCAATTGAATACTACTCAACTTTCATTATCAGATATCCCTTTAACGTAGCAATTCATAATTGATAAATAATCATATTATCACTATCCATCTAACATATCATATCACAAAGCAACTTATATCATAGATATCAACCAATTTAAAATATTCATCATCATTCAATCAATGATAAGCAAGATTTATTACTTCCAATAATTACATTAATTAATGATTCTCTAATTAGTTAATTATTTAAAATTCATTTAATAATTAACCTTTAATTTAGTTACATTTAATAATCAACCTTGATTAATCACACTTAGAAATTATCTTCCTTAATTTCTTCATCAATTAAATTAAATTATTAATCAATCTTTTAATTACACTAAGTAATTATCACTTAATCAAGTAATTTCCTTTAACTAATTACATTCAGTAGTTAGTCACTAATTACTTTCCAAAGTAATTATTCCTCATTAATTACCTTAAGTGATTATACTTAACTCAACATCAAATAGTTACCTTTGATTAATTTAATTTAATTTAATTAATTAACTAGTATTAACCACTTTATCCTAATTAATTATACAAATTAATTAACCTTACCCATTCATATTAATTTCATCGATCCTCGAATTATTACCCAAATTAATTATCTTATAATCATTTACATTGATTAATTAACCCTTAATGAATCACACTCATTGATTAAAAACCATTAATTAATTCCTTTTAATTAATCAACTTTTTTTTCTATTTTACTTTTAATTATTCTCATTCATCACCCTTAATTAATTACATTCTGTTATTAATTGTCCTCTAACTACTCTCATAAATTATCCTTAGTTAATCACCGAAATTGATTAACTATAAATTAATCTCACCAATTATTGATTAACCCTTTAATCAATACCTAAATTTAATAGTTAACCTTAAACGTATTTAATTACATTTTCCTGATTATTTAAAATAAAATTTTAAAGGGTTATAAATAATGAAATTCTTAAACTCAAATAATTCTAACCTCAACCTTAAATATTTTAAATTGAAATGGATGATAATTTGTGTATACTTAATCAAGTTTGAATATAAAAACTTGTTATTTCTTATCTAACTTCAAAACTTGTTAACTAATCAGGGGACCGAGCCCATTCATGTTTTACTCGAACCCCTTCTCGAGTTCCCTCATCTCGTCACGACTTCAGTTCTTTTATTTTTCCTTCTCTTATAATTTTAAATGTTAAAGCTTCCTGAAACACAATCACCTGCTACCATACTCGAAGTAAAACTCGAGACCAACACGATTTATCTCGAGCTTAACCCGAGAAGAATACTCACATGACCAGAACCGATATGCTGATACATCGTACACCTGCACCGACCATCGGTGATGTTCTGACCTTCAAGTTCGCCTCTGACAAGTCGCCCAAGACTCCCTCTACACACCAGACCATTCAGATGACCAAAACTCGAAAGAAAACAAAATCCAACAGTTCGAACGAAACAGTAACAAGGTCGATCACCCAGATTCGCCACACGACGCCATCGCCGATCACCAGAGGTCTCGATGTCAAACCCAGAAACTTGCCGTAGGACTACGCTACTATTCCACCCATCTTTACTGATCCCGATTCACCATAGTCGATGAAATCAACTTGAAACCAACCCCAACTCAAAACCACCACTAAAACCTAGATCGATCTCGTTGCGTCACCCCGGAGCTATATAAAATTCTTGACTATTTTTCCCAGCCTCCCCAATTGCCAAACTAGCTTCGACAAAAACCCCGACCTCCCTTGTGGTCTCCGACCACCGGAAATGACAAAAACCCAATTTCTGATTAACTAAGAAATGCGCATCCAACTCTCCACTAGAAATTATGATTTTGTTTTTAAAAATCCTAATTCGAATAGGGAATTCAGATTATATACCTGAATTTACAAATCAACGCACTGGATTTCAACCTATTCCTAAATTTCCATTGTATTTTTCTCATTTCCAGTAAACTTTCATACTTAAATCATATAATTAAAATTTTAAAAGCTTAATTATGCTTAAACAAACAACTATGTTTTGAAACTCAATCCAAAACAATGATCAAATAAGATGATTTTAAATTTTTAAATTTTATTTTAGGTCTATAAAACCAACAGAGACCCTTGTACATGAATATACTGTCATACACACTTCATCCAACCATGTTTATATGCATGCAAGAATCATACACATTCAAGTCACATGTACCACAACATTGTTACAATTATTATTCACAAGCATCAATATTTTAAATTGATTCAGGTTTTGGAAAGGGGAGTGTTTACTCACAGATTTCAGGAATGCAGAGGCTTCAGGTCAGAGTTTAATTCTAGATTTCTTCAGTTTTTGAATTTGAATTACTATATTTACCAACATGCATATCAATATATATTCATATTACTCTTATTTCAGGTTTTTACCAAGCATTCATACATAGATTATATCATTCATAACAGGATTTCACAAAACATTACAGAGCATCAAATTTAACTAATTTAGGGGTTAGATTTTCTCACCTTTTATCAAAGAGCAAAGAACATAAACTGGTTTTCTTTCCAGGTTTTGGATTAATTTTGCATGTTGAAATAAAATCTGTTGATGATTACTGATTCTCTTGCATTGATGTTGGACTTGCTGTTGAAATATAACTTGCTTGCCTCTGTTTTGAATTTCCATATTTTTTTTCCTTGGTTTCAGATTTCTACAGATTTTTTTCTTCTTACATTTTGATCTTTATTTTGTATTATATTTTTCTGATCTTTGTTTGGTCCTACATTTTTGTTGGAAAGAAGATAATATTCAGCTGAAAGTAAAACTTATTTTGTATTTACAATTTAATTTTAAATTTAGTTATTAAGAGAATATTGCCATTTGTCTATCCTCTTCTCTTTTTTTTTATATCTAACATTTGTCACTTGGTTTATTTAATGGCTTACACATGTTATTTAGATGTCTTAAAAGACTTACACATGTATTTAAAGTAAATTAAATTTAAATTTAAATTGCTTATAAAGGTTTTAACTTATTTCATTTCTTTCTTATATATATATATATATACACACAAGTAAATTTCTTCCTATTCTTTTATAGAAAAATAAAACAAACAAATTATAAATAAAAGCCTATTCAAATATTTTAAGTATTTATTCTTTTAAATTTCAAAACATTGAACCCAAATTTAAATTAAATTAAAACTCCAATTTAAAAATCAAGTTATATATATATATGCATATATAACTCTTATTAAAATTTAAAAACAACAAAACCTATTTCTATAAAAATCCATTTATGTTCATAAGAACTAAGTATTATAATTATTATTTGAAAATAACAAATTTAAATGATTTATAAAAGAAATTATAAATTACCTCTGTTACTCAATAAGTTAAGATCATTTGTAAATTGTATTTTAAACTCTTACATAATTTCAAGTAATATTTTAAAAAGAAAATAAAACAAAGCTTATATATATTTACAATATATACAATTACATATATTGTAAATAGAAACAATTTATTAGCTTTAAAAAGATAGAATTTACCAATTAAATATTAATTAAGGAAGATTATTAAATCAATTCAAAATTTTATTATCAAAAATTATCAAATCAATTTAATTTATAACACAAATTATTAATTTTATTTATATCCAGATATCTATATATCTCAGAATTTCATTTGTTCAATTAACAAATAAGTATTTTAACAATTTTAATCCTGTTAATTTCCAATTAACAGATACCCAGAAATTCGGGTTATCACAAGAAATTATTTTTAGGAATGAAATCATATCCACATGCATACTTTATCTTCAAGGATCACAACCTAAAATTATGTACATGAAGAGAATTCGATTTTTATATGTATGAACAAGATATTATTGTTAAACAGAGACTTGGATATATATTGAACAGACATGCACATTTTTCTTTCATTTTAATACTCATTAGCCTTTATAATTAATTCCTGCAAATCTTAAATCATTCATTACTACAAGATTTATACCTCAGATTTTAGATTTAAGGATGTAGATTACTCACCTATTTATTGAAGAAGCAGGGAACCAACTCAGATACATTATCATTCTCCTGAAACAGTTTTGCACCTCCTAATGAACTGTTGAATCTGAGTTTTGCAAACGCTAGTTGAAGTTGTTCTCAAAACTGCAGCAGACCCCATCTTAATTTGCTAGAGTTGAAGTTTAATCTTTAAACAGATTTAGGTTTGCAGTTTTTTTTTTTTTAGTTTTGCAGATTTTAAACATGAATTTTCTAAAATTTGACTTCAGTTTTCAATTGAAGATAAAATTTGAACAATAATGAATTGTTAAGTTTTTTTTTGTCTATAATAATTAATTTCAAAAAAATAATTTTAACATTTCCACTTGTAAAAATCTTACTACATGTTATACACTTGTTACTAGCATTATTTCATACATTCACACTTGTAACTTTTCCATGTGTTTATATTTTTCAATTTCATAAACCATATTTCTTAAATTAACATATGTATTATATTTATTTACGCTTAGTTAGATACATTCTTATGCTTCCATTTGTAATCATGTAAACATTCAATTTACATTTGAAACCCCATGAAATAATGAATCCTGGAATGATTTTTTTTTTGTAAAACCTATATATATATATATATATATATATATATTTCCATTAAGTAAATACATTATCTTAATTTTATAAATAAATCTTTTAAAGAGAATAATGTAAAACCAATCATATAAAATCGTAAAATATAATTTCAAAATAACTTGAGATATTCACCCTTTGAATTTCTAATTTAAATTCAATTTAACACAAATATATATGTATAGATATGAATAATACCAAATTTATTTGTTTAATCTATAAATTTGTATTTCTATTAATTAACCCAATTATATTATTAATTACAATGCCCAGAAATCTGGGTTATTACATTCCTCCCCCCTTAGAATCTTTTCGTCCTCGAAAAGGAGCGAAACTAGAATTTATTAAAATGCTTATTTTTAGAAAAATTATTCTTTGAAACACCTTTAAAACACTTTTAAAATCTACATAATATTACCAAAATAGTTTTTATAAAAATGTCTTTTATAACTCGATGTTTCAATAAGTCTGTCCTCGTTCTCGCAGAAATTCGGTCATACGTTGATCAGGCGTACGACTGAAAATCTATAAGTACTTAGCAGACCCGTTTCCAACATCCAGTGAAAATAATTGAAAATTAATTTTATTGAAAATATAGAAACATATTTTGAAAATAGAGGATATATCTTTGGTGAGAATGCTCTGAAAATTATCACCCCCATCCATGGTCACAGTTACATTCCAGGGTTACGTTGCCGTCGTAGCAAAAGTCCATGTAACTGCAGGCTCTCCGCGGCCTCTCGATTATGCCATGGATCCCACATAACATATCACAGTTACATCCAGGGTTACGTTGTCGTCACAGCAAAAGTCCATGTAACTGCAGGCTCTCAGCGGCCTTTGATTTTCGCTGTCGAAATGAAACCTCTCCACTCCTACATAGGTCGCAGTCTGCCGATATAAAATCAAACGCAGACTGTTGGCTCTCAACGGCACACACGACTTTCGCTATGTTATACCATAGGTCGCAGTTACATCCTGGGTTACGTTGCCATCGCAGCAAAAGTCCATGTAACTGTTGGCTCTCAGCGGCACACACGACTTTCGCTATGGTATACTCAACTCATAATTCTCAGGAACTAGTTTTGTCCGGACTCCTCACAGGATCAACTTTAGAACCCCCCTTTGGGGCTCAAGGCAACACCATCCAGTGGTACTCCTGAGAAGTTCATTTCAAGGAAGCGCCTTTTTCCCCAGAGCCATCATCAAAACATTTTATACTATACATATAGTATCTTCAAATCATACACCTAGTATGATCTCATACAAAGCTCCTTTACTCAAAATCGATTATTCCAAAATCGAAAATTCTCAAACTAGGGTTCCAAATTCAATATTGATTTTACCCAAAAATCAAAAGCCTTTCCAAATTCAAAGGTTACCAAAACCTTTTCCAAAATCCTCATAAGATCCTTTATATATATTGATATATATAAAATCCTTGATAAAACTCGTTGGATCATTTTAAACTTGTATAAAACTCCTTTTATACTTCAAACACCTCCAAAAACCATTTTCTTCCGGCAAAAGATTTGTCAAGGGGAGTTTTATCTTATATAACAAAGATATATAACTTTGTTTATTCAAAATCAAATATTCAAATTTGATTATTCTTTTCAATATTAATTTCATTCAAATCCGTACGATGTACACATATCATTCGTACGCCATACCAATCTGATCGCTCACTCGATCACACAATTTCATTTCCGAACTAGTATCGTCCACCCGACTTCTTAGTGCAGACACAGATGGTTTCTTGATCAGAAACCGTCATTCTCCTTGCATAGCTTAACTATGATAGAGAATACCAAGAACCAATTAACAACCCATATCCAGGTTCGCTGTCGAAAATCGAGTGAAAAATCCCACTCGGATCGATATAACTATCTCGAAATTCTGTGCTCGAATCTGGATCAAATCACTATGCGAATAGAATAACATACGTACACCCTACGTATTTATCTTTATTGGTTATTAGCCAAATCAATTCCATTTCTATTCACATTTACTTTGATTTTCATTCACTTATTCACAATTGCTTAAATCCATTTGGATTATCACCTCTATTCTTATCTCGATTGGGTATTTAACCAATAACAGTTTGAACTCCGACCAGTTTATTTAGAAAATAGTTTGAAAATTTTAAAAATAGGTAAGTAGTTGGAAAATAATTACTAGTTTGTAAAATAGGTGTAAAATAGTTAGAAAATAGTTAAAATAATTATAAAAATTTTAGATAATTGAAAAATAATAGTAAGATAGTAATTACTTTTGTAAAATAGTTGAAATATAGTAATTACTTTTTATAGACAGTTGGAAAATTGTTAAACAATTTCAAAAATAATTGTAAATCAAATATAAGATGGTTTGGCTTTTAAAAGAAAGGTTGTATATATAATTAATAGCTTAGAAAATAGGTTTATATTAAGACAATTTATATTAAAAAAGTCCAGAGTCAAAACTATTCAATTCCAAATCTCCATTCTCATCAAATCAATTTAAATTTGCACTTCCATTTAAATTGACCCAATTCCAGTTTAAATAACTTCAATTTCCATTGAAACCTATTTAACCCAATTCAAGTTGAATTCGTCAGTTCTTTCCAAATTTAACTTTATTCAACCTTCATCTCAAATTTTACTAATTCAAATAAATTACAATTGAACTAGTTCCAATTTCAATTCATTTCGACTCCAGATTGAATTAATCCCAATTTCAAACACCATTTCCAAATCAAGTTGAATTATTCTTGATTTCCTCCCAAATTTAATTCAAATTCCATTTGAATTTAAAACTTATTCAACTTTAATTACAATTCCAAATTATTCAAATCATTTCAATTCAAATTTTCCATTTGAATCTTGTACTCATACATCTTCAATCACAATTTCAATCAATTCAAATCAAATTCAATTTGAACTAATTTCAAATTTCAAATTTAGACCATCTCGAATTATATAAATTCGAGTTAATACATCAAATGTTGATTTAATTCCTTTAAATCAATTTACCCTTAAAGTTTTTAAACAATTCAATTCTGAGTCCAAATTTCAAAATTCCAAATTCCAGATCTCAAACCAATTTGAGATCACACAAACTCCCCGTTCAGATTAACCATTTAACTTCTCAAGTTAAATTCCAATGTCATCTTGAAATTTTCAAATCAAGTTGATCATTCCAACTTATTTAACTTTTTCCCAAGTTAAGCTTAATTCACTTAATCCAGTCAATCCTACCCAATTTGAATCTTTCATTTCAAATTTTGAACTTCTCATAAATAATTCTTCCCACTTATTAAGTTCAAAAAACTTAGCACTTCGGGTATCACATCTTATTCCACATTCAAAACTCAACATTTAGAGTTTATTTCAAACCACGTTTGATATTATGTATATCCACATATATACATATTAACTTTTTTTACATACCAAGTTATACTTTAAAATTTGAAACCACCTTTGGTTTTTAATTCAAAACAAATTTCCTTTCAATTTTCAAACAACTCTTGTTTGAAATAGGACCATTTCATTCAATTGCATTAAATATTATTATTTATTATTTCTTTAATTAATTCCATCATTAATTAATCCCAATTAATCACATTCGGTAATTAACTTATTTCTTAATTACCTTCATTAAGTACTTGTCCCTTAAATTACTTACCTCGAGTTACTTCATTAAGTAACTTCTTCTTAATTTATCATTTCCAATTATTATCCATTAATTAATCTTATTAAATAAAGTTTAATTAATTACATAAATTAATTGATTATCCTCATCCTGAAACCTTTCCCAATTTCAAGATTTAATTTCAGTTTGAATCTATTTCAAACTTGTCTTTAATTTAATTTCAATTTGGCTGTAATTCTAGTCCACTTAATTCTTACTATTACTTTTAGTTTGATTAATACTACAACCAATTTCCTTAATATAATAGATAATCTATTTCTTATATAAGATTCATTTACTTTTTAAATCATTTAAAAACCTTTATATAAGAAAATAACAAGTACGCTCTCTCATATTTATATACTCAACTCATTCTAGGGTACCACCTACCCTATCCTTAATGAGTAATCCCAACAGAGCCAAGGTTCTCACTCAACCTTCTGCTCTGATACCAAATGTAACGACCTGGAAATTCTGATCCCGAAAATTCCAGATAGTTAGTGAAAGAAGAAAGAGAAAGAAGAAGAAAACAGCAACAAATCACAGAAACCTCACATTCGCAGCGGATTAAATATAATATCAAATAAAATAGCAGTTATACAAAGAAAACTATATCTGTTAATTTACATTTAAATACATCAGAGTTTTACATAAACATAAACACTGGATAAACAATCATGTCTAGATACTAAAATATCACAGTAGAAATTCTCCATACGTCCCAGCCATTCAGCTCGCCTTCTAAGCTCCAGAATGTCCTTACCTGAATATCGGTAATACTCGGTCTGACCCGAGCATTACCTCAAAGTAATACCCCGGTCAGGCTGGAAACCAGCGTGAGTAAACTCATCTAACATGGAATACAAAAGCATACAACTTATATAAACCCGGGGTAACTTATATCAATTTACAACTTCACAATTTGTTATAAACATTACTTATTTCACATATCAATTTCTAAGTGCCAAACTTAGATTTAAATGGTCCAATTTACATAAGTCATTCCATTATAGTAAATAGATTTCACATATCAAATCTGAACATATATTACAAGACGAAGTGGTTTCGAGTATTTACTAATACCCGACCCGGTCTCTTCGATCTCAATGTCATCTAGTCCTAAGCTATTCAATTAAATATAACTCAACTTTAATTACCGGATGTCTCTTATACACAGCAAATTATCATTTATATATAATCACATTATCATTGTCCATCATATCTCAAAGCAATTCATATTAGAGATATTATCCAACCCAAAGCACTTATCATAATTTTAATTATTCTTAGCAAGATTGATCACTTCCATAAATTATATCAATTCATGATCCTCTAATTTCTTTCACTGGTTAATCACTCTTAACCTTCAATTAGTCATTATCCTTAACTGAATTACATGTTGAATATGCGCTTTGCGCTTATATGATTTTTGTTTGATGATAATAAACATATATACATTTGTTTAAATGTATTTGTTAATATACTATTCTATTTTTCACAGTTTAAATAAATATTCGTTGAATAAAATAAATTACACAGAATTTGAATTCAAACAGGTATTTTATTCAAATAAATATTTATTACAACTTTGAATAGTACAATTTCAAGCTCTCACTATAACTATACAACTTTGATTACATCACATTTTTCACATTTACATCAGCACCTCACTACATATCACTCACACTCATATTTATCTTCAACTGCATTCCAGTTTGAATCCAGCATCTGAGCAATCTGCAAAAATATAAACTAACGCAGTAAAATTGAAAAAGAAATATTTTTGCAATTCAAAAATAAAAGATAATTTTTGAAAATATGATTTGCCTCAGTTATTTGGGTTGTTCGTCATAATTTAAATTTGAATTCATCATACACGAACAACTTGTGACATACACAGTGTATTACTGTATATGCCACAAGGCCGTGCACGCTGATATATACACTTGATTGATTTACAGGGACAGGCGAGCACAGGTCAAACCCAAATGAAAAACCGGGTTCAACTCACATGCAATAACATTGAAAATCACGACACGAGCACAAGGTCAAACCCGAGTTTTAAAACTGGATTCAACTCGGTCAACTCAAGTGCATCACTACAAAACAAGCTCAACTGGACAGTACCATCTAACCAAGTTCAAAGATGCAAGCATGCACATGTGTGGCCAGTAAAACCAAAGTATCAGCAATGTCGAGCCCAGTACAAACACATGAAGGGAATACAACTACAAATGAAAACTGGCAATGACAAGTTCAAGTATGTCAGAGAAAGAAAGGATGAATGCAGTAGCAAGGTTGCAAGCATAAGAAGTGCATGAACACAGTAAACAACAAATTTACAGTGTCAAGTTCATGTATTCAACAAGTAAAATGCAGTATGGCCAGAGTGAAATCAACATTATCACTAAATGAATCACCTGCCATAAGTATACACGACAAACTCAGTGACATGCTACAATTTCAAACAGGCAGTGCACATGTGAATCAAGTGACCAACCTGAAGTACAAAGCATGCACATGAACAACATGACATGAACAACACAATTGAATCAAGTAACCAACTGCAAGTGCAAATGACCAGGACTCATGCAACAGACTCAACAACTAGTGCCAACATGAACATAACAGGTGAAGCATCACCAAAGACTCAACAGGGAACATGGATGTCACAACAGATAATGATGCAAGTGTCGACCAAATACAAATGCAAGCACAGTCTCAAACATATATCAGATGCAACATGGCTAAGATGTCTCAAATAAACAAAACACCAAATAGACAATGGAACAGCAAAGTGATCGAACAAACAAGATCAGGGCAGTGGACAGTACAAGCCAGCAAATGCAACGACCAAAACCAGATAAACAAGAAACAGGAGTAATCAGACTCAAGAGAGTACAATGCCACTGGAGAAAATTCACAGCAACCAGAGTAGACGCATATATGCAACATGAACATTTAAATACACGAACCAGAATACACAGTGGCAACCACAAGATGCAGACAAACTCAAAGCAAAACTAGTTCCAATATGAACAAAAACATAGCAACTGCATAGCAACTAGATCAACATGACCAAGTTCATATGCACAGTCCAGATCACTGTAATAATTTAACATGAGCAAGTGCATCAGTGAATAATGCAACATGGTAGAGGAATAGTGATACAATATAAATGTCAATGCCAGAGACGTAGCTCACAAGGATGAAAACAGTGTTGGTCGACGTAATCCAGAATCGTGGAGTAGATATGATTCACGAAATCAAAACAGTGCTGTGATGTTCAAGACACAAATCACAAAGTCAAAAAATCAACACCGTGATGAGCACGACAATTCAAAGCCGTGGGGATCAAGCATCAGAAAAATACGAAATTGAAAAAGTCAGAATTCATCGCAAACATCCAACAATAATCGAACGGCAAAGCAATAATTTTGAAACAATCAGACGAACGGAATTCATGGGTAACGAATCCTATAAAAGCCCCAGATCATCATCGGCATAAAGGTGTGAGTTCGAATACGAAAATCGAAGAGGAACAGAGCTAAAATTCTTACCTGAAGCGAAATCGAACTCACCAAAGCGAAGCCAAGCCAAGCCGATAATCATCTCAACCCTAATTCGCAAAGCAGAGCACTCAAGGGATCGAATCCCCATATCCATAAACCCTAAATCACAGTTCCACGACAAAGCGAAGCCGTGAATTCAAGGGCAATGAAGATTGAGCAATAGCCAAGATTAAAGAGCATCGAAACAAAGCCGCCTCTCATAATATCTCAGATCGAAGGAACGAAGAAAGAAGCAGCCGCCATTTTTATTCACAAAGAAGTGATCGGGTTTAATGAAGAGTGGACCGGCCTTATTATAAAAGGCTTTAGTTTAATTTCAATAAGGGTTATTTGTTTTTAAGTTGTTTTAAACCGTTTTTAAGTTTTTGTTTTTACTTTTCGAAACAAAACTTTGTAAATCACCACCTAGGGTTTAGGTAGTGTCAGATTGTCTAGTTAGAATTAGTTCAGTGAGCAGGGTGTGCGAGTTTGCAAAGTTCTATTGTAGGCGGGAGCAGAGTTTGCGAGTAAACGAAGCTCTATAGGCGGGAAGCAAAGTTTGCGAGTAAACGAAACTCTATAGGCGGGAGCAGGGTGTGCGAGTCTAGTAGAGTGTTTGTGAGAGGGAGCAAATGTTTGCGAGCAGGGTGTGCGAGTCTAGTAGAGTGTTTATGAGCGGGAGCAAATGTTGCGAGTCTAGTAGAGTGTTTGTAAGCGTGATATTGTTTAATTCTAATAGAAATCTGTGAATGCAGAAGTAGGCAGGGGTTGACGAAGCTGGGTAAATTTTGTGTGTGATTTACTTTTCAGCATATTTATTTTGCAATTTATTTCTGTGTTTAAATCGAGAAAATTTGCTATAACCCTATTCACCCCCCCTCTAGGATTAATCTAGATCCTACATTACATTCATTAATCAACCCTGATTATCACAATCAGAAATTAACGTCCCAAGTTACCCCATCAATTAAACCAACTCCTTGATTAATTATATATGAATTAATCCTTTAATTTCACTGAGAAATTATTACTTAATTTCTTTTACCAAGTGATCATCCTTTTATTACTTCCCATGAAGTAATTTATTTTAATTAATTACATCCAGTAATTATTTATTCATCACTTCACTAAAGAGTTACACTTCATTATTTACCTCAGGTAATTATACTTAATCTTTATTTAATTTTAGTTATTAATCAACTTAACTAATCTCATTCGGTAATTAATTCCTCTTAATTAATTACATCACTTAATTAACTTCCCATAATTCTTATAAGTCAATTATTAAATTAATTACACTAAGTAATTGATTATTCATTCCTTCCACTAAGTAATTATTCCTCACATTAATTATACCAGATAATTAATCCCAAAACTACTTTCAATCTTCAATTAATTCCACCCTGTAATCATCATTTCTAATTACTTCACTAGTAATTACACTTAATAAATCTCATCAAGTAATTATACTCATTCCCAACATTAAATGATTATTAATTAATTAAATCAATTAATTAACTTAAACTAATCATATTAATTTATTACACTGAGTAATTAATCCCTTTAATTAATTACACTAAGCAATTAATCCTTAATTTCTTTCATTAAGTAATTTTCCATTTGTTAATTATCCTTTCTTAATTAATCTTTAATTATTAATCAAATCAACCCTTGACAAATTCATACTTTACATTAAGTAATTATTATTAAAGTAATTAACCACTAATTACTTACATTAATTTATCCTTAATTATGAATAATTAGTCTCTAATTAATTTAACTCGTGATTAGTTAAATTAATTATCTTCTCTTTTCCTTAATAACTTCATTAAATTTAATCAATTCATAATCATCCAAGTTCTTAAGATAAACCATTTATCTTAATTCAATTTCTTTAACTATCAAAATCATACTCATGTTTTGAATCATTTATCCTTAAATTTTATTTACTTAATTAAAGTAGTTAATTTAAGTTTAAATAACATACGTATTTAACTTATTAATTTAAGTTAAACAAATTTCGTAACTTCCTTAAATAAAATATTTAAAAACTCTTATCATAAAACAGTTAAAACCGAATTCATTTAAATTTTTGACTTATTTATATTTAGCTTAAAGTTGCACAAAGGTTCTGCTTTGGGTCCAACCCGCAAGATACTCTGGATCTGGCTCGAGTAATCACCTTTTTTTTTCTTCTCAAAAGAAAACATAGTTTAGTTGAAAGTTTAAAACTGGAAATGTCCCACCAGTAAACCCGAAGTACTTCACGTGCAAAACAACTGCATCCCCGAGCAAATCTCACAACCAGTTCCAGATACTCCGGATATACGTGCACGTGCACGCACCATGGCCACCACTCCGGTCATCGTCACCCCTGCCGGAAAGTCACACCTGTTCTTCCCACTCGATTCTGAGCACCAGAGCTTCCATTCAAACGCGAAAACGAGAACGAGCTATACCGAAATCCATCGGGAAAAGTTCATCCATCCTCAACCACCTCTAACTGCCATCACCGATCACCTGAATTCCCGCAACTACCCATAAAAGCTCGCAAGCCCATCCTTCTCCTAATTCCCTTGGTCCGAACCACTCAGATTCACAAACGTCGACGAAAATTCCCCTCAACTATTTGATGTTCCTCCCTGACCTTAAACCCTAATGTTGCCTCGCCGTACCACCTTGGCGTACGCCTTAACACCCAAAACCTACTTCAGCCAAGGACGTGGCTATTCTACGATCGTCGATCACCTGGATTTGACCCAAATCCAAAATTCAATCAACCCACCATTTCGAGATCTCCATTAATTTTAAAATTCCCATTCTAGTTTTAAAATTCATCCTTTTTATAACAATTCTGGTTATATAATCAAATCTTGAAAATTTAACAATCGAATTTCTGCCATTGATTGATTTACTCTGTTATTTTTAAATTTTTCGAATGAATCACCTAATATATATAGTAGAAATTATTTTTAGGAATGAAATCATATCCACATACACACTTTATCTTCAAGGATCACAACCTAAAATTATGTACAGGAAGAGAATTCGATTTTTGTATGTATGAACAAGATATTATTGTTAAACAGAGACTTGGATATATATTGAACAGACATGCACATTTTTCTTTCAACTTAATACTCATTAGCCTTGATAATTAATTCCTGCAAATCTTAAATCATTCATTACTACCAGATTTATACCTCGGATTTTAGATTTAAGGATGTAGATTACTCACCTATTTATTGAAGAAGCAGGGAACCAACTCAGATACATTATCATTCTCCTGAAACAGTTTTGCACCTCCTGATGAACTGTTGAATTTGAGTTTTGCAAACGCTAGTTGAAGTTGTTCTCAAAACTGCAGCAGACCCCATCTTCATTTGCTAGAGTTGAAGTTTAATCTTTAAACAGATTTAGGTTTGCAGTTTTTTTTTTAGTTTTGCAGATTTTAAACATGAATTTTCTAAAATCTGACTTCAGTTTTCAATTGAAGATAAAGTTTGAACAATAATGAATTGCTAAGTTTTTTTTTTGTCTATAATAATTAATTTCAAAAAAATAATTTTAACATTGCCACTTGTAAAAATCTTACTACATGTTATACACTTGTTACTAGCATTATTTCATACATTCTCACTTGTAACTTTTCCATGTGTTTATATTTTTCAATTTCATAAACCATATTTCTTAAATTAACATATGTATTATATTTGTTTACACTTTGTTAGATACATTCTTATGCTTCCATTTGTAATCATGTAAACATTCAATTTACATTTGAAATCCCATGAATTAATGAATCCTGGAATGATTTTTTTTATAAAACCTATATATATATATATATATATATATATATATATATATATATATATATATTTCCATTAAGTAAATACATTATCTTAATTTTATAAATAAATCTTTTAAAGAGAATAATGTAAAACCAATCATATAAAATCATAAAATATAATTTCAAAATAACTTGAGATATTCACCCTTTGAATTTCTACTTTAAATTCAATTTAACACAAATATATATGTATAGATATGAATAATACCAAATTTATTTGTTTAATCTATAAATTTGTATTTCTATTAATTAACCCAATTATATTATTAATTACAATGCCCAGATATCCGGTTGTTACAATATTAAAGGTTATAATAGTGGGTTACTAGTAAATTCACTCATTTATTAATAAAGATAATTAGATGTGCCTTGATGATAATAATAACATAATGGAAAAAGTAAATGTATTCATTAGAATATTAATTGCAATTGGATAGGGATTTTAAGTAACAATGTTAATGCAAGGTAAGTAATGCTAAATTAAAGTCAATAAAAATGAATAGTGATTAATTCAAAATTTGTAACATATATTATAAATTACCTGCTTATTTGTTAATCGAATTAGAATTTGCAATAAGTGATAATAAAATAAATGAATGTTACACTAATGGAAAATGAAATAACGTTCGTTTAAATGTTGAGTAATTATAGGGTCGTTTTTATTATAAGCGTTACTTTAATAATTATGATTAATTGTGAAATTAATACGAGAAGTATGTAAAGTAATAACTAATAAAGGAATATGTTATAAATTGATTATGACCTAAACTTAAGTGTTAGTTAAATGTTGAAATTGAATCTAATCCATTTAATTGGAAACTTATTAAAATAAATTAGATAAAATTTATAATAAGGGGTTATTTTAAGAAATTGAAATAAATTCTATAATGAGTGAATTAAGCTACTTTAAATTGAGATGGGATTGGTTTAAAGAATTATAAATTAATAAGTAAATCAAGATAATGGAATTTATGAATTATGGAATTCGAATCTTTAATAGTGAGTTAACTTATTAAATTTATAACAGTTGGATTTATTGCCAATAAATAAAATCAAATATTTAATTATTACGTTAATTTAAAAATTAAGTTGAAAACAGAAAATATTTATGTGATAATTTTTAAATCCAATGGTTAACCCGTCTATTTGAAATTATGAATGGAATAATTATGGGTAAATTCAATTTAATGGAAATTTTGGAAATTTATCTATAATTTTGAATTTTATGAAATTGAAGATTCCTATTGATTAATCTTTAATAAATCGACTTTTAAAAAAATTGTTAAATCATTGTAAATGTTTGAAAATTATAAAGTGATAAAGATTGCAAAGTTCAGAATTTTTAACGCGAAATTTGTTTTAATTAATTTATTTTAAATTTATTCAATTAATATAAAAATAGCCATTTTGGCCACTGACTCAGATTTCGACGAAACCAGTTTCATTGGATCCGTAATAGTGAATAATTGTAAGATTTCAAATTTCGTAGAAATCGGACTTATCGTTTGGTCATGCGAGCTTAAAACGCGTAGAAATTAATTTAAAGGAATACGATAAAATAAATTGACTTTGAAAAGCTATCTTCCACATATGATAGAATTAGGCCTCGAAACTAGTTTCATCGCATTCGGAACGGGGGTAAAACATTATAAACGCCTGGCGGCACGTCTCGATTGAAGTTCGGACGATTTTGGACCTACCTATATAAATACGCACGCAAAACGAGACAGTTTTATTATTATTTTATTTCAGAAACCCTAATTCTATACCATGGCCGCCACTTATTCAATGGCCAGAAATTGCTTATCTTCTTTCCTCAATATCTTTCAATCCGTTCAACGAAATCGAAAAATTCCAAAAGTAAAATTGTAGATCTCGGCGAGCTCTTCAAATCCTTACGGTTGATCTATACTATTGGACCACGGATTCGCCAGAATCTAGCTTGGAAGCGTGGACGTATTTTCTTGGATTGCATGCAAACGGTAGCGAGTAGTGATGTGAAACTTGGTTGTAGGTGGCTCTCAAGGTGGCGCACGCGTGGGTGGTTCCTGATCGAAGTCCGATCGCCTCGGCTTTGGACCGTGCGCAGGGTTTTGAGTAAGATGTTGGGTTCGGTTTCACTACCTGGGAGAAGCACTTACGTGCGTACTGTGCGCGTGAGAAGGGATATAGGTGACGTGGCATTTGAAGGGGGATATGTTTGTTTTTATTTTGCTTAAATTTATGTCGATTTCAACTCGTTTTATTGCGATAACTTTCTCATACGAACTCCGTTTCATGCATGATTTTTTTTGTTAGGATCGTAATAAAATTCCGTACGTTTTGGTGCTGGTTTGGAAGGATTTGGAGACTGTCAAATTTTTGGGTTTAAATTGGATCCGAATTCAATTTAAATTCAAAAGGTGAGTGTTTTAACCCACTCGCAACTTCTAAACTTCTTATGTTTGTTAAATTGATTTAAGATATGAGTAGAAATTTATTATGACTGTTTGGCATGTTTTATTCATCATCTCAGTCACATCGCATTTTTTTAATTTAGCTGTTAATTTATTTTATATTGCACATAAATTTGACAGTTAAAATTTATTTATTGCATATAAACTGCTAGTTAAACAGTTATTAAATTTATTATTGAATATAAACTGTTAGTTAATACCCATTATTTATTACCTGTTATATTTTATATGCTCTATATTGATGTTTGTTTAAATTGGATGATGGTTTGTAATAAATGGTTGATGATTGATATTTGGATGAATGGATGTTTATTTATATTAACTGCAAGTTGTTATGCATTTCATTTCATTCGGGATTGCGGTTTGAAATTATATACAACCGCATTTTATTATTAAATTGCGGATTGGAATGATAAATATCCGTATCACTTGACCATAGGATAGAAAATTATATACAGGCACCACGGTATATGTATACAATTATTTTTGAAAGGATTTTATGATTTTGGAAAGGATATAGTTTAATAAATATTAATTTTTGATCTTATATAAAATCTTATTTGATATATACATATATAGTTAAATTATTGAATTTAAGCTATGTATGAATTTGTTAAATTAAAATAAATAAATTTAATAATGGAGTTTGATTATTTTATATTATATGGTTAAGTACATGTTAAGATATTGAAAATATATAGAGTTTAAATGATTTAAATCAATTAAGATTTGGTGTTTAATTGAAAATTTTATTTGGAATTGAGCTTAGTTAAGAATTTAACTTCATAAGTTGATGTAAAATTTATTAACTTGAAGTTTAAAAAAAAAGAGTATGATATTTATAACTGAATTTTTATTCATGGTGAATTAAATGAATATTTCTAGTATAAATAAATTGAAGGAAATTTTTTAGTTAAAAGTAATTTGAGTTTTATTTAAATGATTTCGGATTTATTATGCAAATACTTCAAACTAGATAAATGGGACTTTAAATTGTTGAATGGAAATTTCCAACCTCAGTTCCAGTTGTTTAATATTCAAAGTTTGAAATATATTGAAATTGAAGGATTTTGAAATTTATGGATTTTGACTTAATTTTTAAAATGAAATAAATTGTAAGTCGCGGAAATTATTTTATTTTATAAAGTAATTTTAAATGCAAACTATTTTAATTTTATATACCGCTTGAATATCCAAACCATCTAAGTTTTAGAAGTTATGGTTTAAAGCTATGAATTTTCCAAGTATTATAGTCTGAAAGTTATAACTCAATGTTTGGTTTCTAATTATTATAAATTTTAAAAGCAATATGATTTTTGAAAAGAAATATATTTGAAATAAAATGATATTATATTAATTTAGGGTTTATAAAAATAATATCAAATGAGTTTGTTTTGGAATGGAAAGGATATCGTATTTATACAGTTTTGAAATAGATATTTTATTATGGTTTTGAAAGTATAATTATTTTTAAATGGCCGCGGTGTTATAATAACGTTGGTTGTTAAAGAGACCAGGATCGGAAGTTGTCATACTCTCTGCCAACTCCGAAAACCACTTTAACAACCGTGTACGCGGTGGAATTCCAGAATGAAGTAGGTTGGTGGCGGCGTTTCCTGTAAGGTAAATACGTGGACCCAACTCCCGTGAGTTAGCATAAGGTGGCTAACACAGGAGCGATTGACGGGTTAATAAGGTAGCACCTTTGATCGGACACTCCCCTTCGATACTATACTCTGACTTTGGATTGATACGGTGGCCACCTTCACTTTTGATTTCTTTGATTTGGGGGAATTTGTTCGAGGTGGGCGGTAGCTGCGCGCTACGCGTTACAACCGACCCGGAAGCGTAATTGGTATATCTACCTTGGCATTGCCTAGTTGTGTCTGTCACCTACCCTATCGCGATTTGTACGAGTTTGGATTTCTCCCGTAGCCCATGTGGTATCCTCTGGTGGCTTCCCGATCAGAAGGGACTATGATATTGGATGGACTACTGGGACTATTATTTTGTTAATGGGGAGATTGGGTAAATCTTTAACGCTATTTAAAAGTAAGTTTATTTTACAATTAGACACTATTATAATAGCGAAATATGCTACATAGTAAATAGTTTAACGGATCCTTAAGAGATGTGAATCCCAAGCATCTTTTAAGTTATTGCACTCATATTTATCCCTGTTGATTTAACTTACATAAGATCTTTTAGTTCTGACTCTAGTGTTTTGTCTTTTCAATTCGCTCTGGTCAGTCCGAGCGTTTCAGGATTTGAAGATTTAGCTCTGGAGGGCGAAGATGGAGATTTTTGTTATTATCATTTATATTATTGCACTACACTCATACTGTTCCGCTGCATTTTTATTGGTATGTGTAACTTTGATATGTATTATATAAATATAATCAAATGTTTTGTAAACAGATTTATAAACTGTATATTTGATTATTATATTTTATCCTTCCGCTGTGAGATTCTCTTTTATTTTATTTCTTCTCCATTTCTTATTTACCCCATAACAATCCGCCCTTCCGTATGATTTGAATTGGCACGTGTATCGATTTAAAGCGTGCGAAAAGGCGGACGTTACAGTTGGTATCAGAGCTTTGGTTTAGCGATAAACCTTAGCTTTGTGGGGTTTGACTCTTTATTAATAGGGTAGTAATAACCTATGGGAGTCGCTGAGAGTATATATATGAGAGAGCGTATTTGTTAGTGTTATAAAAAGGCTTTTATATCGTGTTAATTTGTTCCGTTTTGTATTTATAAATTCTGGTTGATGCATGGGACGCTATGACATCAATAGGGATTTCTAAACACTTAATAGGACAGACCGACATAATATTTGTTTTTAATGTAGGTGAATGAAATAATTTTGCCTATTATGTTTGCTATATATAAAATAAAATTTTTCAAATGATATCTATATTTGGCTGCAATAGATTGGTTGTAAGGTAATAAAGTGTATAAATAATAATAGAAATAAGATTGAAAAATAAAATAAATGAAATTTGGAAATTTAGAACTTAAGATCCGGGGTTTTGAAATTTCTTTCGAATAAATTTTGGAATATAATAATATTGTTTATAAGTACTTTCTGATATAAATATTTATTATAATTCGGAAGAATTGTTTTAAATAAGATTTTGGAGAAATAAGTTTGTACTTTCATCTCTGTCGCTGGAAAATAATTTCGGTGATGGCGGCCGCATCATCGACTTTCATTTTCGAGTTTCGAAGGGGAAAGGCCACTGTAGTAGTTTTACTGCAGATTCATTTTTGAAAAAAATATATAAATTTTGAATTTTTTCAAATATAATTAGAGATATATAAGTTGTAAGAATATATTTATCGATTATTTTAAAATAATTTGAAATTTAACCCGGTATTAAATTCTTAAATTTCCATTAATTAATTGTTCGATTATTGTAGTGAAATGGAAGGTAAGTAATTAATAATGGAAATCTCTAATGTAGGTAAGAGATTTAAGACTAAGTTATAAAGGAAATAAAAAGGAAGTTGAAATTGTAACTTATAAGGAAAAGGTAAAAATTTATTGAACAATGAATTAATTAAAAAAGAAATGGGAAAACTTGTATAACTTTCAATTACATTCTTTAAAAGCATATATATAACTTACCAAATATTAAAAGTTGAAATGTTTAATAAGAAATGTAATGGAAATTGTACAGTAAAAGTATGTAATGAAAGGATTCAATAAATTGCTTTTATTTATTAGAATTGGTGGTATAGAGTTATAAACTTGAGTTTAAATTGAAAAGACTACAAATTAAAATAGAAAAGTAAGTACTGTAAATGGAATTTAGAAAAAAAATGAATGATAAATAAATGAAATAAAGTAGTATAAATGAATGATAATGAACTTAAGTAAACAGTTGAAGCTATTTATAAATAAAATTAGTAGGAAAATGAATAATGAAATAAGTGAAATCAGGTAAAAATAAATGAAGCAAACATTTAATGAGTAAATGTAAATTTAAAAGATAAATCACTGTATAAATAAAAAGAAAATCAAATAACAAAGGTATGAAATGAAATTAATAATAAGTTAAGTTGATTGTTGTTGGATTGGTTGTTGTTTAGTGATGGTTGGTAGGGTAAGGATACTTTAAAAATTGGATTTGGGGTGAATGGATAATCTATTTAGTTTTATCTAAGACTGATGAGTAAATGATGCGCTAGTAGTTTATTCTTCATCCCGTACAATTTAAAAGTTTTGAACCCGAACAACTATTTGTTTGTTTGATTGAATGGTTGTTTTGTATTTGTTGTGTATGCTGTTTGTTGAAACTGATGGTTGTTGTATTGACTTGTTGTTAGTGATTGAAACCACTTAAATATTTCACTTTATATAAATAGTTAAGCCTTTGGATTTTATAAGTGAAATGCAGGTTATGGAAGCAATTGCTACTGCTTTTGGTTCCATAAATTAAGCGTAAATTGCCCGACAAATAGGTACGTTTCGGATTACGGTTTATAACACTATTTTATATATTTTCCCATGTAGGAATATATTAATTTGAAAAATATATGTTGTATATTGTTATATTTAATATTATGTTTTCTCCCGAACCTCTCCGTACAAAGGAGACTCTACCAAAATTTTCCGCAAATTTTGAACTTAGAAATATTTTGAAAATGTTGTCCAAACTTTAGTAATTTAAGTATATATAGAAAAAAGATTTAATGGTTATAAATTGAGATATTTTATCTAAATTAATTAATTATATAAATTTAATTGTTTATAAAGTTAATGTTTGAATAAGGTATATTGATTTCTTAGTTCTTCGTTTCCCTTCTTTTCCTTCTCGGGGACGAAAAGTTTTGAGTGGGGGAGAGTGTAATGACCCGTAAATTTCGATAATTTAATAGGATTTTGTAATTAAATTTTAGTAGAAATAATAAAGGGGGTAAATTAATATCAAAATGAAGGCTAAAATAAAATATATGAATGGTAATTAAAGCCTATTTATTTGTAAAATGAATAAAATTTCAATAAATAAAATGGTGGAAGTATTGTACCTGGATATAATGTGAATATGGAAAATATAGGGTAGGCATTAGATTAGTAAATGTAAGAACACATTGTTACAGTAATTGATTTTTAATTAGGGATACGTTATTTCAAGTTAATAATTTATAAACTTGAATGAACATTTCAATTTGATAAATTAATTCAAATGTTATGACTTAGTAAATGGAATATGATAATAAGAACAATTTCAAATTTTGTATTTAGGGGCGAAGTAAATTTTGATAGGTAGTAGTTGTTGTGAAGAATAAATATACAAGTATATTAAAGGTTATAATAGTGGGTTACTAGTAAATTCACTCATTTATCAATAAAGATAATTAGATGTACCTTGATGATAATTAATAATATAACGGAAAAAGTAAATGTATTCATTAGAATATTAATCGCAATTGGATAGGGATTTTAAGTAACAATATTAATGCAAGGTAAGTAATGCTAAATTAAAGTCAATAATAATGAATAGTGATTAATTCAAAATTTGTAACATATATTATAAATTACCTGCTTATTTGTTAATGGAATTAGAATTTGTAGTAAATGATAATAAAATAAATGAATGTTACACTAATGGAAAATGAAATAACGTTCGTTTAAATGTTGAGTAATTATAGGGTCGATTTTATTATAAGCGTTACTTTAATGATTATGATTAATTGTGAAATTAATACGAGAAGTATGTAAAGTAATAACTAAGAAAGGAATACGTTATAAATTGATTATGAAACTTATTAATTAAATCTAATCCATTTAATTGGAAACTTATTAAAATAAATTAGATAAAATTTATAATAAGGGTTTATTTTAAGAAATTGAAATAAATTCTATAATGAGTGAATTAAGCTACTTTAAATTGAGATGGGATTGGTTTAAAGAGTTATAAATTAATAAGTAAATCAAGATGATGGAATTTATGAATTATAGAAATTGAATCTTTAATAGTGAGTTAATTTATTAAATTTATAATAGTTGGATTTATTGCCAATAAATGAAATCAAATATTTAATTATTACGTTAATTTAAAAATTAAGTTGAAAACGGAAAATATTTATGTGATAATTTTAAAATCCAATGGTAAACCCTTCTATTTGACATTATGAATGGAATAATTATGGGTAAATTCAATTTAATGGAAATTTTGGAAATTTATCTATAATTTTGAATTTTATGAAAATGAAGATTTCTATTGATTAATCTTTAAAAAATTGACTTTTAAAAAAATTGTTAAATCATTTTAAATGTTTGAAAATTATAAAGTGATAAAGATTGCAAAGTTTATAATTCTTAACGCGAAATTTGATTTAATTAATTTATTTTAAATTTATTTAATTAATATGAAAATAGCCATTTTGGCCACTGACTCAGATTTCGACGAAACTAGTTTCATTGGATCCGTAATAGTGAATAATTGTAAGATTTCAAATTTCGTAGAAATGGGACTTATCGTTTGGTCGTGCAAGCTTGAAACGCGTAGAAATTAATTTAAAGGAATACAATAAAATAAATTGACTTTGAAAAGCTATCTTCCACATATGATAGAAATAGGCTTCGAAACTAGTTTCATTGCGTTCGGAAGGGGGGTAAAACATTATAAACGCCTGGCGGCACATCTCGATTGGAGTTCAGACGATTTTGGACCTACCTATATAAATACGCATGAAACCGAGATAGCTTTATTATTATTTTATTTCAGAAACCCTAATTCTATACCATGGCCGCCACTTATTCAATGGCCATAAATTTCTTATCTTCTTTCCTTAATATCTTTCAATCCGTTCAACGAAATCAAAAAATTCCAAAAGCAAAGTTGTAGATCTCGGTGAGCTCTTCAAATGCATACGGTTGTTCAATGCTATTGGACCACGGATTCGCCAGAATCTGGCTTGGAAGCATGGACGTATTTTTTTGGATTACGTGCAAATGGTAGCGAGTGGTGATGTGAAACTTGGTCCGTAGGTGGCTTTCAGGGTGGCACACGCGTGGGTGGTTCCTGATCGAAGTCCGGTTGCTTCGGCTTTGGAGCGTGCGTAGGGTTTTGAGTAAAATGTTGGGTTCGGTTTCACTACCTAGGAGAAGCACTTACGTGCGTACTGTGCGCGTGAGAAGGGATATAGGTGATGTGGCATTTGAAGGGGGTGGTGAGTTTGTTTTTATTTTGTTTAAATTTATGTCGATTTCAACTCGTTTTATTGCTATAACTTTCTCATACAAACTCCGTTTCATGCACGATTTTTTTTGTTAGGATTGTAATAAAATTCCGGACGTTTTGGCATAGGTTTGGAAGGATTTGGAGATTGTCAAATTTTAGGGTTTAAATTGGATCTGAATTCAATTTAAATTCAAAAGGTGAGTGTTTTAACCCACTCACAACTTCTAAACTTCTTATGTTTGTTAAATTGATTTAAGATATGAGTAGAAATTTATTTACGACTATTTGGCATGTTTTATTCATCATCTCGGTTACATCCCATTTTTTAATTTAACTGTTAATTTATTTTATATTGCATATAAATTTGACAGTTAAAATTTATTTATTGCATATAAACTGCTAGTTAAACAGTTATTAAATTTATTATTGAATATAAACTGTTAGTTAATACCTGTTATTTATTACCTTTTATAATTTATATGCTCTACATTGATGTTTGTTTAAATTGGATGATGGTTTGTAATAAATGGTTGATGATTGATATTTGGATGCATGGATGTTTATTTAAATTAACTGCAAGTTGTTATGCATTTCATTTCATTCGGGATTGCGGTTTGAAATGATATACAACCGCGTTTTATTATTAAATTACGGATTGAAATGATAAATATCTGTATCACTTGACCATAGGATAGAAAATTATATACAGGCACCACGGTATATGTATATAATTATTTTTGAAAGGATTTAATGGTTTCGGATAGGATACGGTTTAATAAATATTAATTTTCGATCTTATATAAAATCTTATTTTATATATACATATATATTTAAATTATTGAATTTAAGCTATGTATGAATTTGTTAAATTAAAATAAATAAATTGAATAATGGAGTTTGATTATTTTATATTATATGGTTAAGTACATGTTAAGTTATTGAAAATATATAGAGTTTAAATGATTTAAATCAATTAAGATTGGGAGTTTAATTGAAAATTCTATTTGGAATTGAGCTTAATTAAGAATTTAACTTCATAAGTTGATGTAAATTTATTAACTTGAAGTTTTACAAAAAAGGGTATGATATTTATAACTGAATTTTTATTCAAGGTGAATTAAATGAATATTTCTAGTATAAATAAATTGAAGGAAATTTTTTAGTTAAAAGTAATTTGAGTTTTATTTAAATGATTTCGGATTTATTATGCAAATACTTTAAACTAAATAAATAGGACTTTAAATTGTCGAATAGAAATTTCCAACCTCAGTTCCAATTGTTTAATATTCAAAGTTTGAAATATATTGAAATTGAAGTGGTTAATGAAACTGAAAGCGATTTTGAAATTTATGGATTTTGACTTAATTTTTAAAATAAAATAAATTGTAAGTCGCGGAAATTATTTTATTTTATAAAGTAATTTTAAATGCAAACTATTTTATTCTATATACCATTTGAATATCCAAACCATACAAGTTTTAGAAGTTATGGTTTAAAGCTATGAATTTTCCAAGTATTATAGTTTGAAAGTTATAATTCAATGTTTGGTTTCCAATTATTATAAATTTAAAAGCAATATGATTTTTGAAGAGAAATATATTTGAAATAAAATGATATTATATTAATTTGGGGTTTATAAAAATAATATCAAATGAGTTTGTTTTGGAATGGAAAGGATATCGTATTTATACGGTTTTGAAATAGATATTTTATTATGGTTTTGAAAGTGTAATTATTTTTAAATGACCACGGTGTTATAATAACGTTTGGTTGTTAAAGAGACCGGGATCGAAAGTTGTCATACTCTCTGCCAACTCCGAAAACCACTTTAAAAACCGTGTACGCGGTGGAGATTCCAAAATGAAGTAGGTTGGTGGCGGCGTTTCCTGTAAGGTAAATACGTGGACCCAACTCTCGTGAGTTGGCATAAGGTGGCTAAAACAGGAGCGATTGACGGGTTAATAAGGTAGCACCTTTGATCGAACACTTGCCTTCGATACTATACTCTGACTTTGGATTGATTCAGTGGCCACCTTCACTTTTGATTTCTTTGATTTGGGGGAGTTTGTTTGTGGTGGGCGGTAGCTGCGCGCTACGCGTTACCACCGACCCGAAAGCGTAATTGGTATATGTGACGCCCCACCTCTATACCCACGCTAGCCAAGAACACTCCGGAGTAGTGCTGTCAACTAGCACGGAGAATAAGGCTGTTGAGGAGCGACCATCCATGTAATTGCTTATCACACGGTGGCTATAAATAATCTTCGGAAACAAACATAGAAATAATCATATCACAAATCAGTCACAGATATCCACATCATAAAGGCGGAAGAAGATATGAATATATAACTAACACATGAAAGTGTACATCAGAGTAGTGGTCAGTAAGATCCACGATAATACAAAAGAATAGCAACACGTGCTATACAAAAGAATACAACTATGAGTCTATATCTCAAGTGTATACAACAAAAACTGCTAATCTAAACGGTTAGCCAAAAGTCAGAGTAATGAATCCCTGGGAAGAAGTCAAGCAGAAGCACCTGTAACATCTCGGTCTGACCCGAGTATTATTTAAGAAAATAATAAACGGATCAGTCTAGCTATAAATATCAGATGACATGATATAACATAAAAGATATGGCATAAACATAAACATCCATAACGACATACCACTATAAGTATGTAAATAATGATCAACAGAAGATCAATCAATAAGAGATAATCAATATCACAAGAATCTTCTCAAAGATTCGAAGAGGGCATCATACCCTAAACTTGTACTCATAACAAGTCAATGACATAAATTCCAGAAATCAACACGAGAAATCCAGAAATCATAAAAAGGGAAAGAGGCCTATCACATGACGGTCCGAAGACCAAGGGGAGCTACCCCGCATGTGTGAATGGAATCACACAGATTGAGGTCAAGACTAACCAAAAAGCAGAAAGGTATGTGTGAATGGAATCACACAAGTGGTGTCTAGTCTAACCTTGCAATGAAAGAGACATCGCGCAATTGCTAGTCTAATTCATAAAGCGATCATCAAGATCAACGAGAAGTGTCAATTACACTAAGCTAGTAAATATAGAAGTTTAGCTTCATGTCCCATAACCACGTGCTTAACTTAAATATTTATGAACAAACTGTAAATCTTCACTAATAAAATTGTCACAAGAGGTTCAATCGAACAAGTCCAAGAATTAACCGACGAAGTGAACGCAAGCGTTTCATACCACTTGTTTTACTAAGTCGTTTAATTAGATTTCTCATCCGAGTGAGGTAAAGGCTTGTATATACTAATAGATTGGAAAACGGTTTAAGAAAAGAGCTTTGTTATTAAAAATAGAGTTGAAACTGTTTGTTAAAAGAGTTTTGATATTTACTACTAGTATTGAAACCTTTATATTATAAAGTGACAAAACACATAAGCAAGTGTAGAAACAATCAGTCACAAAGATCGCATACGGAGATGCGAATAAAATCCAAGGAAATCAGCTCAATGTTTTTCAGATAAGATCCCCTACGGAGGGGGGGTCCAGGGGGGGTGGCAACCCCCCAAGGTGGGGGTGGGGGGCAACGCCACCGCCTAGGGGGTTCGACCTAGTGAAGACAAAATGAGGTCTAACGACCTAAAGGGATAGGGTCGAGCGACCTAAAGGTGTTCGCGACCTAACGATGACTCGCGACTTAAGGAAGAGGGGGTGAGCGACCTATGGTCATAAACGAGACCGAGCGACCTAAGGGAATAAGGGCCGAGCGACCTAGCATTCGAACGACCTAAAAGAGGCGTGGCCTAAAGGAGACGCGACCTAAAAGAGGCGCGACCTAAAGGAGACGCGACCTAAAAGAACATAAGGTCAAACGACCTAACTGTATTGGGTCACGCGACCTAAAGAGAGGCGGCCTAGCGACCTAGAGTGCACACGTCCAAAAGTGGGAACGACCTATCGAGGTAAGGTCCAACGACCTACGACCTAAACAAATAGGCCAAGCGACCTATAGGGTTAACGGTCTAACGACCTAACAGTTATGGGGTCACGCGACCTAACTAAGTACGCGACCTAGTGGGTAAGGGAGTCGAGCGACCTAACTGCATCCAGTGACGAGCGACCTAATGGAGTCAAGTAGCGAGCGACTTAACTAGTTAACGACTCAAGGGGGTCAACGACCTAAAGGTCCAACGACCTAAACCCAAACACACGAAAAGTGGCCAGAACGACCTAGGGGTTAACTCACATGCGACCTACGACCTAAGGCCCATGCGACCTACGACCTAACTCCGATACGAGCTAATAAGGCCAGAACGACCTAGGAGCAGAAAATCCACCAAAACGCTAAAAATCGGAGTTTTTCGCCAACCCAATCCAAACCAAATGCAAATATACATGCAAACACGATAGGGATTCATTCCCAACAGTCCAATATTGATATAGACTAGATTTGTGAGATAAAAATCTCACCTTTGCACTAAAGTTTATGAAGATGAAGCTTGAAAGCAAGGAGAAGCAATCCAAAGCTTGAATCCAATATCTTCTACTTGAATTTGGAGTCGAATGTTGGATTTGCAATTGAATTTGTGCTTGGCGTTTTAATTTCCCATTCCCTCCACCATTAATGCCAAAGCTTGATTAGTTAGGAAATTTATGAAGAGTGAGGAGAAGAGGGTTGGAACTTGGGCTTAATAGGCTAAACTAACCCAAAGTCCAAAGCGGGAAAAGTTAGTGAAATTTCACTAACTCCAAACCTATCGATGTTTATACTTAAAAAGTTGTAAACGACATTTCGAACTCAATGGAAGTGGTCTCGAGTCCTAATTTGACCGTTTGCAAAAAGTAGCTTTTCGGACCAAAATCCGATTAACGAGTTAATATTTAAATAAAATATTTAAATACAAACTCGATAAATATGCGGGTTGTTATAGTATATCTACCCTGGCATTGCCTAGTTGTGCCGTGTCACCTAACCTATCGCGCCTTGTACGAGTTTGGATTTCTCCCGTAGCCCGTGTGGTATCCTCTGGTGGCTTCTCGATCAGGATGGACTATGATATTGGATGGACTACTGGGATTATTCTTGTGTTAAGGGTGAGATTGGGTAACTCTTTAACGCTATTTAAAAGTAAGTTTATTTTACAATTAGACACTATTATAATAGCGAAATATACTACATAGTAAATAGTTTAACGGATCCTTAAGAGATGTGAATCCCGAGCATCTTTTAAGTTACTGCACTCATATTTATCCCTGTTGATTTAACTTACATAAGATCTTTTAGTTCTGACTCGAGTGTTTTGTCTTTTCAATTCGCTTGGGTCAGTCCGAGCGTTTCAGGATTTGAAGATTTAGCTCTGGAGGGCGAAGACGAAGATTTGTGTTATTATCATTTATATTATTGCACTACACTCATACTGTTCCGCTGCATTATTATTGGTATGCGTAACTTTGATATGTATTATATAAATATAATCAAATGTTTTGTAAACAGATTTATAAACTGTATATTTGATTATTATATTTTATCCTTCCGCTGTGAGATTCTGTTTTATTTTATTTCTTCTCCGTTTCTTATTTACCCCATAACAATTTGCCCTTCCGTATGGTTTGAATTGGCACGTGTGTCGATTTAAAGCGTGCGAAAAGGCGGACGTTACAGTTGACCAAGATCAACATTGCCTCTCCATTGCCCTCTATGTCACACTATTTCCATAAGTCCTTAAGTATGTATATAAAACACTTATCTCAAATGGCAATTTAGAATTTTCAAAATCTTTGCAATATCTATATATTTTTGCATTCAACATCCATACTAGTAAATATTATTTATTTCCATTTCAAAAGCATGTATCACATCGCCTCATAAGCGTTTAGGAATCCCTATCGATAACGTTGATTAGACGCATCGACCAGAATTCTTAAAATACTTTTTAGCCAATTGACACAAGAAATTATAAAACCTGTTTTGATTTCTTAAGCAATCTTAAACTTGATTGTAACAATGTTTATTTTCAAAACATAAAACATTTTCTTATTATACAATCATACAATCAATTCATAAAACAATCAAGTTATATACGTAAGTATATCTTTTGTTAGAAAGATTTTCCATTCACATGGATGCTTTCTTTCCCAAAAATTCTTTTAGTAATTTTATTTCTTTAAAATGCATCCATGAAATTCTTAAACATTAAATTTTTATTTCATTTTAACCTTTGGTTAAATAACACTTATGTATTAAATTTCATTTTCAAGATTTAATCCTTCTAATAATTGTTGCGGCAACTACAATTTGAAGAAACCGCAAGTTCTTATCATTTGCATTGAGTAGGTTTCTAACTCTCAATTATATCACCTACTCAATATTATTTCAACAATTACTATGCTAACACACATTCATGCAATTATCAGCCAAACAAGCATTTATTAAAAACAAAGCATTAAATTTGCCCAGCAAAAAAAGTCACACTATTTCTGCTGCGCAACTCTAATCACTAAGGATCAAAACACATAATTTAAATCTAAGCAATCTGAGGTCTAATTTTTACTATTTTAAAAATAGTGATATTTAAAACCCTTATAGTATTTTAAACTTATTATCCATTCTAAGGAAATGAAAAAAAACTAAAGGCACGATTGAGGAATTTTAAACACTTGTATTACACTTTGATGTACCGTAATATGTGTTTCTGTTCTGTGTTTATCATATTTTGTCCTGAACTCAGCTCTGATGCCAAGCTGTAACGCCCCACCCCAAGACCCACATTAACGAAGAGCATTACTGGGTAATACTGTCTGCTAATGCAGAGAATAGGGCTGGATAGGAGCAACCATCTATAGCCTCGTCTTAAATATCTATTGAATACGTCGACAATGCCATTTTTTTCTTGATTCAAGTGGATCGACATATCCAATAAGTACTTAATACAAAGCCATAGGTGGCTATAGGATCTATCAGAACAAAATACAATAACTCAAATGTAAAACACATCACAAAACAACAGATAATCCCATAAATACACACATACACAGATACATCACAAAATATACAAAATGATACATCACATATGTGGTATGACGATCACAGTACAAACACGAATCAAAAGAATATACATATCAGAGTAGTAAACCAAAAAGGACTACACAAAAAGCTACAACAAAAAGAGCTAGCAGAATAGTCCATGCAGAAGCAGAATAGGCTAAGTCCAAAAGTACCTAACCTGAAACACCTCGGTCTGACCCGAGTATAAAATACACAGGTCAGTCTAGCTAAACGAATCAGTAAAAGGTGATAGCGGAATAATAGAGCATAGTGATATTCTTCTTAAACAATAAGAAACAATAAGAAAGTTAACCATAGACATATGGAGGATACGCATCATGTATGGCATATATAATTACACTTGGTGATAGAATGTGATTGCTTCAATAAGCATAAAACACAAAGGAGACGAAAAATCTCATGAATCACTAAAATGTAGCATGCCTCATATCATCGGCAATCATAAATCAAATAAGAATGGTTTAGTGAATAATATAATGTAAACTCCTAAAAGAGTATTCACAAACCCGCCATATCGGCAACTCTAAGGAAAACATAAGCAAAAGCCATCTCGACATAAGCCATAAGGCAAATGTCAACAAAGAGATAAAAATCTCATACAATGCCAAAAGGAAAATCCCATAAATAGCGCCAATAGGCAATCTCAATATACATATACGCCAAAAGGCAAATCTCGACACGTCAGTGTAGGCAATGAAAACCTCAAAAGAACTCCCAAGAGTCCCAAATCCCGAAGTAATCGCCACCGAATGGTTCAAAGGACCTATTCCAAAATGACGACATACAAGGGTAAAAATCATCTCAAAAAGGTTTTGCACGTGCTATTTTTGCCGAGTACTGTTTCACATAACAGGTACCTCGCCCAAAAGCAAACGTCAAAAGACAAATACGCCGCAATGGCAAATACGTCGCAATGGCAAACGTCCGAAGACAAATACGCCGCAATGGCAAACGTCCGAAGACAAATACGCCGCAATGGCAAATGACCCGAAGGTCCAGTACTGGCACGCCAACAGGAAAATGTGGCACAAAATCTCGGAAAGGAACCCGAAAAGTGTTAACGTGTGTCCCATACTACCCGTTTGCACTAAACAGTTTACTAACCGCTAGTAAATTTCACACCCAAAGCAGTAAAAGGTTCACCTCATATCATCGGTAAACTAGACCCGTAGGCCAAAACGATCAAACGGACAAGTTAGGAATTAACCAAAAGGATAAGCACACGTATCCCATACTACGCGTTTTACCCAAATGTTTAACTCTCCTTCTCATTCGCTCGACAGTTCAAAAACATGTACTTTTTATAGAAAATAATTTACCTTGAAAATAAGCTTTTAAAACTGATTTCGAAAACCATTTGGAAACCATATTTGAAAATTTCCCTTATTATAAGGAACAAATAGGTTTTATACTTGAAAATACTTTAAAATATTATATAATAATTATTTTTAAATCCCCTAAATTTTAAAAATCATTTCATAAAGAATTAGAGAAAACCGTGCTTGAAAACGACCAAAAACAAGGAAAATTCCACTCAACCCGAATTCAAATTTAAATTCAAATTAAATTCAAATAATTCAAGATTATTCAAAATTCATCAAAACTAGGCTAACCTATTGAAAGGCATCATAGCCCTCAAAATACTTCAGAAATATCACAAAAACATGAGTAAATGTTAAAAGTCGGACGGAAAAATGACATAAAAACACTTAGCCAAAATAATACTAAATAATAATTTCACCAACCAATCTGTTTGAAAAACACTTTAAAATGCTTTATAAAACCCGTGCACGAAATCTAGATAGAAAACTCAAGAATTCGGAAAACACGCTGCGAACCCAAGTTCGACGGCAAGTTTGGACCTGAAAACAGAATCCAAATGACATGAAATTTTGTAATAATATTGTTTAAATTCCTACTCCAATCCGCAAAAATATTCACACAATTACGACTTGAAACGAAGAAATTGCGTCATTCCGAAGTTGGACTAAAACCACTGTGAACTGCTGTGTAAAAACAGCGCAAAGGTTCAACTTCGACGATGAGTTCGAAGGGGCAAATGAACCCAGATCTTGGTGAAATTTGGTAGAAGCATATACTAATGCTACTAATTAAATCTTCAAAAAGAATTGTTCAAATCCGATTTGAAACGAAGAATCTACGTCGTTTCAAAGTCGGACCAAAACAAGGTTTAAAACAGTGAATTACAGCAAGGTGTGAGTACAAGTTCAACAGTAGTTTAGAAATAGAAATCCAATTCAGATTATCATGAAATTTTATAGGAATGTAAATCAACACTCCTACTTCAATTTGCAAAAAGATTCACTTAAATCCGATATGAAACGAATGAGTTATGATGCCTCAAACATGGACTCAGGCCATGTTTGCAACAGTTCAAAAACAAAAAATGTACAGGCCTGAAACCATCCTGGGTTCAACTTTCAGGCATAAAACAGAGGAACAAATGATATCAGATTGAGCTCAAAATTGGTAGCCATATACTAAAAAACTTCATCTTTCAAACGAAAAAAAATCATTGAATTCCAGTAAGAAATGAATGAGTTATGCGGCCTCAAACATGGACTCATGCCATGTTTGCAGCAACTCAAAACAACTACAGGCAAAAATCAGTGCCTGAGTCAATTTTGCAGCAACGTTTTGAACATCCAAACGACAATATATTTCAACCAAAATTTGCAAAAATGAAGTTCAATATGCAAGCTACCAAATGCAAGAAATCCGGTAGCATTTCGTTGCTGAAACCAAAAGATATAAACATGTAAAAAAGCAACCCAAACTAGATTTGCAGAAAGAAAATTATCAACAAAAAAATAATTACAAAAGCTCAAATTTCGATTTTTCAAGCTTTTCTTTAGCTAGAAATTGTGATTTTATCACTCACCTTGCTGTAGTTGAACAAATACCCGATTTAAGCAAAAAGATTGAAGTTTTGGAGTGATTCTTGCCTTCAAGAACCTGTAGAAACCAATATACCGACATGCAAAGGAAAGCAATACCATTAACCAATCTATCCTCAAATCAATTAAGATTTCTTGATGTAATTTTTAGTTTAGGAAGAGATTACCTTTAGATTTACTCCAAATTGATAAAAATCTCAGTTTGTTTGAAGATGTATGAAGATTTAAAATATTGATTTTGAGAAGAAGAAAAAAGTGAACTTTTTTTTACAAGCAAGAGGAAGAAGAAGAGAGCAATTACTTGTACATATAGTAATTGTTTCTCACCTTCTCAATACCTGATTAAGTAGGCTAATGGGCCTTTTGAACACAATTAAAGAAATAGATTAACTAGCCTAAGTAATTAAATCACATACTTAAGCAATTGCTCACATATTCATCTTATGTTATAAAACAATACATTTCTCTTCAAATTTTCATACAAACAAAATATGTAAACTATATACATATGAAATAAAACATTTTACCTCATATAAAAGATAATTTATATTTTTAAAACATTTTTTTATTATTAAAATTCTTTATTTTACAAAAATACACAATTTTCACAAATAAATGGACAAAACATTACTTTAAACTTCTAAAATTCCACGAAAATATTTTTCCTGCTTAGAAAAATATAAATAACTATTCTAAACATAAATTTATAATTAAAACTCATTTTTAAATCAATTTCCACCTTTTTATTTGATTAAACAACCTTCAAAAATCAAATACTTCTTTTAAAAATTATTAGAAGAAGTAATTGGCAATAATTAATACAATCATTGCATTTTCTCTAAATAAAAACTATTTTCTCATTTATTATTAACCCAGACAAATAAAATAAAGTTTCAAACTTTATTTTCTCATTTTATTCCAAAATTCATTGTTTATTCCAAATAAACAATTTAATTTCTCCAATTTTATTTTAATTCACAATATTAAATTATAACTACCATTATAATTAAATATTTACAGGTAATTTCCAAAATCAGGGTTGTTACACAAAGTGTAAGTGAGAGTATCAGGTTTTAACAAAACAGTGAAGCATGAAGCAGTTCAATATCACAACACATAACAGGTACAACATAAAGTGCCGTCATGATATTCAAGCTGCAGGTCAAAGATATAAGGGCCGAGGTGAGTACACAAAGAAAATGCAAAGTCAACTCAAAGACATATGCAATGACTAGCGACAATTCAAAGTAATGCCGAAGTCAATGAATCAAAACGAGTTCAAAAATCATAAAACAGCAGTCTCAAATCAAGACGGTGCCAAACCCAAATTATTTTCGCAAAATCAAGTTTGCAAACTAAGTCCAAAAACAACAGCAGTTTGAATCAAAGTCTGCCGAAGTCACCAGTAGTCCACTAAACCAAAACTGTGAAACTTATAACCACAGAAATTTACGAATTCGAACAAAGTCCAAGTAAACAAAATTGGAACAAGTCAGAAATCGCTAAAATTCAAAGCAATGGTAGCCAAGAAATCAAGCAACAAAAGTCGCGAATTTGCACAAGTCAGAAATCACTAAAATTTGAATTAGATGTGAGTGAAGAAAATCAATTACCATTATTCCCAAGAGAACAGATTCGACTGCCGCGTTTCCCTTTTTCCTCCTTCCAGATCGCCTAAGCATGGCGCAACCGAGCTCAAAGAAAAGCATCAGAGTCGAAGCCGAGCACTCAAGAAATCGAGCGAAGCCAAAGATCGAAACCCTAATTTGAAGAAGAGGAACGAAAAAGAAGGAGCCGCCATTTTTTCGTTTGCTTTGTTTTGTTAGGGCTTGTGAAAATGATTGAAGGGGGAACGGTTATCCACTCTAATACAACCCAACACCAAAATAAAACGTTGGCCAAAATTCAAGATAAAGCCCACAAAAATCTTTTAACAAAATTTTAAAAGAATTTAAACCGGATTCAAAACTCTCAACAGCAATTAGCTAACCAATTTGATCGTCATTTGACGATAATCAATTGATGTGAAATCCCGGGTTGTTACAGACTCCACTCCTTATAAAAATTGCGTCCCCGCAATTTTCATAATTAAAATCGTTAATAACAATTTTTTTTCTAACATAAACTGGTTAAACTAGAAAAATAAAAGCCATGAACAAAGACGCCAGAGAAATCTTTTAATTTCATAAAAGAAATTCACAAATTCTCAACAAAATCTAATTATCAAGTAGATAATCAAAAAACAATGAAACTGAATAAATACAATTATCAGCAATATTCAATTATCAATTAGATAATTAGAATACAGAAATCACAAAACAGCAATATCTAATTATCAAAAACGATAATCAGAAATCTCAAATCAACAAATAACTAATTATGAAAAACGATAATCAGAAATCCCAAATCAACAAATACCTAATTATCAAAAACGATAATTAGAAATCTCAAATCAACAAATTTTTAATTATCAAAAACGATAATCAGAAATCTCAAATACACAAATACCTAATTATCAAAAACGATAAGCAGAAATCTCAAATCAACAAATATCTAATTATCAAAAACGATAATCAGAAATCTCAATTCAACAAATATCTAATTATCAAAAATGATAATCAGAAACAACAAATATCTAATTATCAAAAACGATAATCAGAAACAACAAATATCTAATTATCAAAAACGATAATCAGAAACAACAAATATCTAATTATCAAAAACGATAATCAGAAATCTCAAATCAATAAATATCTAATTATCAAAAACGATAATCAGAAATCTCAAATCAATAAATATCTAATTATCAAAAACGATAATCAGAAACAACAAATATCCAATTACCTGCAGATAATTGGAAACAACAAATATCTAGAAATCAATTAAGATGACTAGAAAATCAACATAAAAGGTGGATCGATCCCAACAAATGGCGAGTTTTAGCTACGCCGCACGTGCATCTCATATGGCCGAAGCCTACCAAGTACTATATTTTTGGCGCCCAATAAATGACCCGAAGGTCCAACAAATGACCCGAAGGTCTAGTACTGGTATTGACCCAAAGGTCCATCATATGACCCAAATATCCAACATATGACCCGAAGGTCCAACATAGTGGCTCGAAAGCACACAAAATCATCAAAATCATCAAAACAACAAATATTTCAATTAACAGTGCGGAGTTAATCGAAATAGCAAACGCACATGTCCCATACCACGAGTTTTACTGAATCGTTTAATTCTCTTCATCGTTTCCTTGAAAGTGCAAAATCGTGTATTTTAAATTAATAGCATTTTACGTTCTCAAACGGACAAGTCCGGAATTAAGCGAATCAGTAAAAGTAAGGGTTCATAGTCCTCAATTTTGCTGAAGCGTTTAAATCGCTTCCTCGTTCTTTTGAAAGCGCAAACTGTAGAAATTTTGAAAAACAATTTTATTTTAAAACGATTTTTAAAACACGTGATTAAAACAACAACATCTGTAGCAAATTCGATAAGAAAATTGTACTTCTCAAAACACCGTAAAAACGGATCTCAAAATTAGCATTGCGGGATAACCGCTTGAAAATCCACTTTAAAATTGACGGTTACTGAAGTCAAAGCGACAGTAATTTTTATACTTCAAAATCCCATCAAAATAATTCACATCAAATTATAATACCAGTGAATTTTCATTCATAAAAAAAATGGCAACAAAACACTATGCTTCAAAAATCGAGCACTGGTGTAAAAATCCCGTTATAAAAATAACGGCAACAAAATACGTTTAAAACCAAACACCGGTTCAACGTAAAACTAATGCAGCAACGTGCAACTCATATTTTCACGCACACTACAAGATGAAAAACTCGATTATATCTTCAATGAAGATAAATTTAAATAGCAAAAATCTCAACAAAATCACATAACCGCAATCGCTTCGGATCCTCATATCGGATTCGAAATTTTCAAAGAAAACAAAAATAAATACATCTATGTAACAACACAATGAAATTTATTTTCATTTTCATATTTTGATTTTTAAATCAAAAAGGGTTATCAACTGTACTCAGCGAAGACAGTCTCACGGTTTCCGCTGCGCACTCTGATAAACAAAACACAAATTTCTCAATCATCAAAATACAATTTCACTTTTATTTTTATATAAAGATGTTTAAAAATTTCAACATAATTTCAAAACTTTAGTTTTGACTCAAGGCACAATTAAAAACATCAACAAATAGTTGTAACACATGTTCCATCTAAGTTATGTTCTATATTATGTCCGTAAGCCCCTACTCTGATACCAACTGTGACGCCCCACCTCTATGCTCACAATAACAAAGAGTATTAAAAGAAAATACTGTCTGTTATTACGAAGAATAAGGCTAGATAGGAGCGGCCATCCGTAGTCAGGCCTTACACTAGTATTGGCTATCTCGATAGGAGTGGTATATATATTTTTCTTCTCTTTGTTTATATACTCCCATCGACATATCCAATTCCAGTATAAAACGAACTATGATGGTTCATAATAGTTTAGGACAATATATATCATAACAACACAGATAAGCTAAATGCGGAACACAGATAATATAAAATCTCATATATATATATATATATATGTAACTGAAGTCGGTTACAATACATGTGACACAATACATATGATACAACGACAACTGTCGACACTGGAAGTTACATATACAAGTACATTATCGTAAATAATATACATGAATACATACCATCCTATAAAATGACAACGACTACTCCAAAAGATATGAAGAGACTTCATAGCTCAAGCAACAACCCAAAGCAAGATATCTACAACCTGAAATAACTCGCTCTGACCCGAGTATTAATTCAAAAGAAAATAATACGCGGGTCGGTCTAATTCAAACTTAGTTACATAACAAATAGACGACAGTCAAAATAAATTCACCTATCCAATCCTTTGATAAGGAAATCAGATAATGGTAAATATAATACGTAACAGTGTTAAACAACAAATCAGCAAATTCAAATCATCAACAAATATAAATAAAAGGATTATCAATGAAGATAATTTATAAAACAACAAAATTGCCTAAACAGCAATTAACAGCAAGTGGCTAAAGCGAAACCTAAGCCGGTGAACAGAATAAACAACAAAATCTAATTATCGATACGACAGTTAGAAAACACATAATCTAATTATCTTGTAGATAATTAGATAGCAACAAAATAATCAAATTAAACTAAATCAAAATACAATTTCAAAATATTGAATTGAACATACAAAACAATTTAAATGCTTGCAATATCACTTAAAAAGTCAATACTGTTTTGGCTGCAGTACACGCTCGCGTGCACTGCCTCGCCACTACGGTGATGAGTCACACAAAAGCCCAATGAATCAAAATGCAAAAGAAATATCAATAAAATCAATATTGTGTGGCTGCAGTACACGCTCGCGTGCACTGCCTCGCCACTACAGTATATGGTGCCATCACAACTCCAAATATTAACAGCAAGTCGAAACTGCAAAGGTCAAGTCACGACTATCATGACTCAACACAATAGCAAAGCAACTCAACTCGAATGACCAAGTGCACAAAGGCAGTTGTACTACTACATAAAGACAGCAGAATGATGGTGAAAGCACCAAAGATATGACATCACAGCACATAGCATGGTCAATGAAACGAGCAACAGTGCAGATGGTCAAAGGAGTAAATTAAACAGTAGAAGGAGTATGGTAAAGCAACTAAACTACACAACATCTATATGTACAGCTCCAATGAGACTGCACAAATGATCAATGTGACACAAATACACAGTGTATACATCACCAGACCAGCCATGATCAGAGAGAGGCAAAAGCAAGTGAAGGAGGTGCACATGAATGCACAGTGCAAATTGCTGCACCCAGTTAATGGCAACAAATGAAATAGTGAAACAACAATGGTGCAACAATATACGTATATGATCACACATATATGCAACGGTGAAATGAAGTGGATAGCATGTCACAAGCAATAGTGAAACGAAGCTGTGTAGTGATATGCTCAGTGCACAGCAACTGCACAGTGACAACAGAACAGGTCGGAATCAACCCATGAACAAGACTCAAATATACAACCTCAAGTATATATGCAGTAAAATGGCTGCAACAAAATCAAAGTAGTAAAGATTGAATGCCACGACTCCAGAGAGCATGTGCAAGTGACTAGAAGAAGTGAGTCAAGTACAAGTCAAGACAGTGGATTCAAATCCAATGCAATCAAGTTCGAATGCACCGTGACAAATATACCAGCTCAACCTACTATGAAGGCAGTGGTAAATATGCAGTACAGCGCAACACAAAGCATACCCATATGAACATGTACCCAGGGAACTCAAATACTACATGAAACAAATATGCAAACTGTCTCAAATCAAAGTTGAAACGGTGGTACAAAATACATGAAGATCTGGCAACAAATGAAACACATGCACCAGCAAATTATACAACTGCATAACACAGCAGAACCGAAGCGAACAAACAGTGGAAAAAGGTATATACATCAATGAGGACACGTGTACACAATGCTACAACAATGACTGATACACGTATTATCATATCAGTGATGCTCAAACCCAAGTCAAACTACAATGAACCAGTGGATAGAACAAATGCAGCCCCTACATGAAGTATACAAGCTACTGAAGACTAACAGTAAGTTGTGCCAAAAGAACAACAATCCTAAATGTACAAGTGAATGTAACAGTGGATCAATTGATCGATGAGCAAGGCTGCACAGTGAAAATTGTATGCAAACCAAATGCCACCAAGCAATCAGGTTCGAGAATATAAACTAGGCCCAGTAAAACACAGTATCTAAGTGTAAGTAAGAGTATCGGGTTTTAACAAAACAGTGAAGCGTGAAGCAGTTCAATATCACAACACATAACAGGTACAACATGAAGTGTCGTCATGATATTCAAGCTGCAGGTCAAAGATATAAGGGCCGAGGTGTGTACACAAAGGAAATGCAAAGTCAACTCAAAGACATATGCAATGACCAGCGACAATTCAAAGTAATGCAGTAGTCAATGAATCAAAACGAGTTCACAAATCATAAAACAGCAGTCTCAAATCAAAACGGTGCCAAACCCAAATTATTTTTGCAAAATCAAGTTTGCAAACCAAGTCCAAAAACAACTGCAGTTTGAATCAAAGTCTGCCGAAGTCACCATAAATCCACTAAACCAAAACTGTGAAACTTATAATCACAGAAATATACGAATTCGAACAAAGTCCAAGTAAACAAAATTGGAACAAGTCAGATGAAACGACCCGCAAATCCGTACCACTTGAGTCAACACTATTCTATCTAAATCAACTCAAGTTGTACAGAAATACGAACCATTTGGGTTAAAGAAGAAGAAGTAGAAGAAGAAAATAGAAAAAAAAAACAATAGAATCTAACCATCGCAGCGGAATAAAATATAATAGGTAATGAATAATTTTACTCAAAAATCAAAAATCTCTGTTTATATATTACATCATCAGAATACATCAATCACAGCTCAACATCAATATCATACAATGGATACTCAACAACTCAAACAGCGGAATATATATATATAACAAGTACGAGTGTACGTATCGTCATCCAGCTCGTCTCCTGAGCTCCATAGCATCATATCCTGTATCCTATAATACTCGGTCTGACCCGAGCATTACAGTTAAATAACGCCCGAGTCAGTCTGGAATACCAGCGTGAGAAAATCACACCCAATTGATTATTAAAGTTTCAAAAATCTTTTGAAAACAAAAGCATCTCGTAAGACCACGCCACAAATAATGTCGAGATTTTACCTTACGATAACTAAAACATTTTTATTAAAGTCCTCTGATATTATAATAGTATCTATAGAAAGCAAAATAGAATCTAGCTGAAATGCTTGCATCTCACGTTTCAGCAAAAGTTGGGCACAATCAAAACCGTACGGGCACGTATGGAAAATGGATTCCAACTAATGGCTAGGCACTGGGGTACCACCTGTCACAGTACCTGGTCTAGATCAGCGTAACAAGGAGCCACCCTAACTCCCCTGCAACACAAGGCCGGAACCATCCCTTACTGGACAGTCCCGAGCAAGATCACCCCACGGTTGGGATCAGCAACCGCCTGCTAAGCCGAAATAAAAGGGACATCTAGACGGGGATGACCTCACCCTCCAGTGGGGGCTACCCACGAAGCCTTGTTGCATATCCCCTGATTTTCAGCCATTCCCATTTGATGAGGCTTGAGGCTAAGCATTACCTTTATAGAATATATCCCTTAGAATTCCCATCGTCCACCTGATGATGTTTCGCAAGCATTCATCCATACAAGTCCGTCCCGAGTTCGAACCGAACCGAAGGCACTATACCATCTACATCCACTTTGGAAATATCCTCAGGATTAGTAGCGACTAGCCCTTGCACTTCACTGCTCCATCTTCGAATCCAAAATCGTTTCCACGAAAACGTACAAAGCGGATCGAAGTGGTTTTCGAGAAATAAATCTCGATCCCGGTCTCTTCGAAACGATCAATGCAGTTGTCCAATATTGATAGTCGGTTATTTAACTATCAATTAATATTCACAAACAACCATCCAACAATAATTAATTTCCCAAATTATTTATTAACCTCAACATATCTTCGCAAGATATACTTCTATTTTCAATCCTTTGAAAACAGTTTCAAAACCATCTTTCTTTTCAGAATAAACTTTCTCAAATATTTTCTATCTCCTCTGACACCAAGCACAAAAATAGATTTTTAAAATAATTCAAAACACTTTACTTTGAAAATATACTATAAACCATTTAAGTTAAATTACTTCAACAATTTGTAAAAAAGAATACATACTATATGAATATTTGAAAATAAGGTTGCTTAATAAAATATAAAACTAGATTTTCACTTTTGAAAACAAGATACTAAGTCTCTTTTTAAGTAATTACTACTATAATAGATTAAAAGAAATACTTACTTTAGTATTTAAATATTTAGAAATAATAAATTTCCAAAACTTGCTTTTAAAAAACATTAAAACTTTTTAACTTATATTTAAAAATTTACTTTGAAAACGTACTTGGTTATTCAAGGAGAATTTCCAACTTCAATCAATTGAATCAATTTTCCAAATTGATTTCCAATTTATTCCATTTGAAATAAATATCTTTACTTTCTTAATTCATTTCACAGTTCGTTAATTTTGGTCTTTATTATTATTATTTTCCATTTGATTTTAAACCTTTTAACTGAAACATACAAATTTCAGCTTTTCCCAATTGCTTCGTTATTCTTTTCAATAATTTAAATCTTAAATTTTAAATAAATGTTTTGTTCTTTTAAATAATATCACTGAAGATTGAAATTCATTAACTTTCTGTTTATTTAAATTTCCTTTCTATACTCAAGATTTATTTATTAGAATTTTAAAGTCACTTTATTTCTTTCCCAATTCATTCTTAAATTTATTCAAATTTTCTATAATTATTTTTCTTACAAATTCACTTCTTTTATTTTCTTCCCATAATCCAATTTATATATTTTTGGTAGCTCATTATATCCAAATGTATTCAATCAATCCAAAGCATTTAATATTCCAATATAATTCATCATAGAATATCAATAATCACAACAGAGAATATTAAATAATTCAAATAAATGTTGAGAGGTCCTATTGGATCCCTCAAACCTGTTTTCCCTACATCCACAGACGTTAGCACAACATAAATACCAATCCCAAATATACCATACAATAACACATCAATCAATTGAACCATTCAAACGATTATTTAAATTTAATCATTTAAATTTTAAATTTAACTGAGTGAGATTAACTCACCTTTGCTTTTCTCCATTTGTAATTTACTTCAATCCTGACTGGGTTTCCGGTTTTGACCTTGTATAAACAATTTATATGATTTTAATATTCGAAATAAAATCGAATAATTTATTACTAATCAAATTTCCTAAACTAATGATTTAGTTTAAACAAGTAATTAAAATTTAAACTAATTTTGCTTTTTTTTTTGAAAATCTTTTAGCAGCTGAAATAATTAACAGGCTTCTAAATAAATTAATCCCCATATTACTTGAAACTAGTAAATTTCGAATATATATGTCTATATTCATTATTATTTTTTATAACAGACATTTATCTTATTGTAAAATTCCAAAAATTCAAGTTCACTTAATTCATGAACCCTCCCTAAATACAGTAATATTTAACTTCTAAATTTTTTGTCAAGTTTACTTTTTTTCAAAATTTTTAATACGAATTCAAAATTTAAAAAGAGCACAAAGAACCATTACCAAACTTCTCATTGATCTCTGCCTGAAACCCTAGCCTGTGTCGATCGATCATCTTTCCCTCCTCCAGCAAACTCGGATATCTCGTGACCCATGCCATCATCCCAGCCTTGGACGCCACGTCGCAACCTTCCACCCTCGTTCATCTTCACCGCCATGAACCGCCTCCACCACAACATCGTCGCGACACACTCCCGTACCCTCATCGACGCGCGCCATATCGAGTTCGCGAATCAAACTCGGCTCCATCGACTCACAACCTCTCCGCATCCCTGAGATTCGAACAGCCGCCACCGCGACTTCGGTCGCCATTGAAGTCGAACGTGCTCGGTTCACCATCATTTGATTCGAGATGAGCACGATGTGAATAGCGGGGAGGGTTCCTAATTGCTTGATTTGCTTAGGGTTTCGGTTCGTCCAACATTTTTTTTATATATAAACACGAACGTGCTTGATTTTTGAACTGGGGATGAAGGCAACATTATGCAGCCATTAATTATTATTTTTTGATTTGCGTTTTAATAGATGGTAATAAGGGTGCGCGAATCTAAGGCTCGATTTTGGCTTCCAGAAGAAGGATGAAGAACCGTGTTTGGGAAGCCAAAGGATGTGTGCTGGAATAAACGTACTATAGTGCCTTGCAAAGAAATGGGAAAGTTTTTTGACGTAAAAGAATTTGACTGTTTAAACAATGTCTTAATTTGATTCAAAATTAACTTCAAATTGACCCGAATTTTCGATAAAGATTTAAGCGCGTTTATATGTCGTACACTCACACACTAACTCCGATCGATATGAAATTTGAAATCTGATAATAATTCAATATTACGGACCCAATGGAACTAGTTTCGTCGAATTCCGAGTCTGTGCCATGGAAGGTTATTTTTAAATTCAATTTAAACGATATATTTTTAAAACTGAACAAATCAGCATTAAATTCAATTTTAACACTTCTATTATCCTCAGTATTATCGATATAAATTTTATAAGCCTTCAAATTATTTTAAACAGGCTTAAAATTACAGATTCAACATTTTGCCCAACTTCACTTATTTAATTTAATAATTAGATTATCAAATAAATTGTGATATTCGTAATTCAAGTTAAAAATTATCCTTTCAAATATTTAAAATTAATTAAATATTCCTATTTCAAACGCTCAAAAATTCCGGGTCGTCACATTCCTCCCCTCTTAAAAGAATTTCGTCCCCGAAATTACTAGTTAGGAAGAATGGTCAAATACCCGTTAACTTTTCCCCATAACCAAACAATTCACCATCTTACCCACGATCTTTCATATAGAAGACCCATTATCTCTCTTACTAACTTCCCAAACTTTTCCTTAGTTCCCAGATAACTCTATTTATACAATCATTCAAATTATAATTCAAAACTAAATTTTGAATTATCAAAATTTCTCAAAAATGTTCTAACTCCCTAAATTCCTGAAAAATTTCGCCAGCGTCTCCTTTGCGCGGCTAGCTCGGTACAACTATAAAAGGCCTCTACGGGCTCCCAAATCCAAAAAGAAAACAAAAGGCCAAGTGGCTCGATCCAAAAACCCAATCAAATTTCAAGAAATTCAAACACATACCTTTCTGTCGAGCATTTCAAATTTATCTTTTGAAATCAAATCCAATTCTCCTTTCCCTTTTTCATACCTGCATACCCTTCATTACAATAATATCTAATCACAACATTCCTAAAACATTTTATCGACTTCCTTACAAAATGTCAATATCTATTCATCCAAATATTAACATACGAATATATTTGTAATATCCATTTCCAATTGAGAATGCACCATTCCTTACTTAGGTTTAATATAAGCATCTAATATGCTTCTTTATTTATTTTCACTTCACCACTTAAGTTCATATCTATTTCTATTTTAGTTTTCACATTCCATATGAATTTTAGTTACTTTCAACTTTGAACATTTAATTTTATCTTCCATTTATAACTAATTTATGTCATTATTTTAATTAGCTTCATTTACTAATTTATTTCAATTTCCAGTTTGAAACCGTTTTTGTCGTTAACAAAAATTTCCAAAAATTTACAAAAAAAATTTTAACTCCCAAAATTTCCGAAAATTTTTGGCAGAGTCCCCTTTGTACGGAGGGACTTCTGCGATATCACAGGATGCACAGATATATATACATCGGCCTCAGGCCGGAAATCACAATATATCAATATATGCAGTTCATATCTCCTATTTTGAATTCTTTTGCATAAGCGTACTGTAACGACCCAGAATTTTTGTTAATTAAAATATGAATATTTAATTAATTTTAAATATTAATAAGTGAATTTATAAGTCAAATAAATTTTTATTTGAATTATTGGATTTAATTTGATTATTAAATCGATAATTTAATATGTGAAATTATGGAAATAATTGAAAATATAGTTAAATATGATTGAAAATGATTTGTAAAATTTTATTTTATCATATTGAAGTTAGAATAATATTTTAGAACTTTTAAAATCGAATTAAGAGTTAATTTGTGAAAATTGAATATTTTAATATTAAAATCGACTAGTGAAAATAGTCAATTTTTGAACAGTCTCAGAATTGAACGAAACTAGTTCCATTGGATCCGTAATAGTTAGTTATTACCGGATTTCAATTTTCGTGTCAATCGGAGTTATCGTTTGATCGTGGCAGCTCGAAACGCATCGAATTATTTTTAATATTAATTTGGCGAGTGAAAATAGCCATTTTTCAAAAAGTCTCGGATTTCGACGAAACCAGTTTCATCGGATCCGTAATGTGATATTATTGTAAGGTTTCAAATTTCAAGTCAATTGGATTTACCGTTTGTCCGGTACGAATTAAAACGCCTAGAAATCGAGTTAAATCGGTTTAATTTAAATTGAGCGTTTACAGCCATAACTCGCATAGATGTCCGAATTAGCTTTCGAAACCTGTTCCATTGTGTCCGGAATGCGGGATAAACCCTAGGTACGTCAGTTTCGGCGCCTAAATCGGAGTTCGGAATTTCCGGATGAATAGTGTCGTTCAAAACTCTATAAATAAACCACCACTATCACAAAATAAAAATAAAAAAGAAATCTAAAACCCTAAAAAACTGCAGCCGGCCCTAAAGCATGAACGGCCAGAAATTCTCCTCTTTCCCCTCTCAATCTCTCTCAATCTACAAAGATTTAGCCAAGGTGTTCAACACGAAAGTCGTAGAGCTCGACGAGAGCTTCGATTCCATACGGTGATGATCGGAAATGGTGCAACGTAGGAGGAGCTATGGTGGGCCGTTTGCTTCAGCTCATGCACGCAATTCGAGGCATATATGGTGACCGAACTCCAAGGTGTTGAGGCCGAGCATGGTGGTGGAGTAGGGCTACGCAATGGAGCTTCCTGATCGAATTCAAGTCGAGTGATTTTGGTGCAAAATTAAACCCTAATCTATAATGATGGGTTTTGTGTGTGCGTGTTTGGGTCTGGAGATGGAACGTGAGGAAGATGATAGAAGGGGACGGCCTGATGTAGTTGGGGTTGTGATGGAGGGCCATGATTTAAAGAGAGGTTTAAAATTTTTAATTATGTTGTAAATAGTTTATATAAATCGTGTACAAACTTCATAAATTCATAACTTTTTCATACGAGGTCGAAAACGCGCGAAACCAGTTGCGTTGGAATCGTATGGACGAGCACTACGCGATGGAGTTGGTTTGGAGTCATTTGGAGTTAGTGAGAATTTTGGGTAAAATTAAACGTCCGTTTAATTTTATTCGAAATAAATCGCTAAAACGGAATTTAAAATCAAGGTGAGAACTTCTCACTCAATCGAATCAGTTTCGATTTTATTTTAAATAGTTAGATTTAAAAATTTTGAATGCATGTTTGAATGATGATTGATATCTATTGATTTTTAAAATAGACATTATGCGCCGTTAGTAAGCGGATGTTATTTAGTAAAAACATATACCGCGAATATTTCATAAACAGTGAAATTGGTATTATATATAATATCAATATATATATATATATATATATTGGCATATGTATATATTGCAGTTGTTGATTTCCCGTATTTTTTAGCGGATGAGACCCTATTGCGCCGTTATTAAGCGGATAATATTTATTAAAAACATATACCGCGATAATTTCGTACCGGAGCGAAATTGGTATTGTGCTAATGTTTGTGGATGCAGGAAAACAGGTTGGAGGGATCCAACTGGATTCCTCAACAGTATTTATTTGATTTCAGATATTTTGATATTTGATGGATTATCATATCGATATATGATGGATCGTGTAGTCGTGATTGACTATTTGGTGTGTAGCATCATTGGACCCAAATTTTGGGATTTTAAAATGATTTTTAAAGTGATCTTTGAAAATATAAAATATTTTTGGAATTGATCCATTTTAAATAAATAAACGTTATAATTTTTAAAGTTATAAAAATTATGATTTTGTGAAATATAGTTAAAAGTTGATTTTTGAGAAATAGGGGATTTATGATTTTATAAAATAGTTTAAATTGGATTTTTGAATATATTATAAAAGTTTAAAAATAGGATTTATAAAATTTGATTATTTTATAAATCAAAATGGTGAAACTATAAAGGAAATTAAAGACATTTTAAAAGAATAATATAAATTGATTTATATTAAGAGATTTATAAACGGATATTTATAAATTGAAATATTGACTTATAAAACGAGTTTTTATAAGTGTTTGAATGAAGTGAAAATGAAATTCATAAATGAATGAAATTTATAGAATTATAAACTGTGAAGTTATAAAAGAAATTTATAAATAGTAAGAATTATAAATTTGGTGAAATTATTTGAAGAATAGATTGGTTAGATAAATGGATCTTATAATTTATAAGATTTATAAATTGGAAAGTCTCTAAAGGAACGATTTTGTAAAATAATCGTTTTATAAGTAATTAACTTATAATATGAACGTTTAGTTTATAATTTAGTTATAAACTGGAATAGGTTAATAAAGGAATTTATAAAAAGGAAGTTTTTTATAAATAAATAGAAATGGAATTTATAAACGTTGTTTCATAAATCCGCAAACAACTTATTTTGATAAGTTAATTGTCATAACTTATTTAATGGAGTTATATTCACGTTTTTGACTGTGAATAATCCTTTGAAATGAAATATATAAGGGATGAAATTTGTTAACGTAGTTTATTCACGTTTTTGAATAGTGAATAACACGTTAAAGAAAATGTTTGAATGTGATGTTTTAAATAGAATTAAAACGATCTAACGATGTTTTTAAACATGTTAAGATTCGAAACATAGATTTCAACATTTATTGTTGGAATAGACGTTTTCGAGAAATAAAAGGAAATGTGGACTATAACACTGTTGTTATAGTAAATGATTTCCGAAAGGAAATGTTTTGTATAGTATTGGGATTTATATATCTATTTTAATTTTGAATCCCTATACTAGTGATTTTGGGTTGTCGTAACGATGTTTTACGTGACATTCGTTTTGGCCCAAATAAATATGTTTAAGAGAATGATTTCCTTAAAGAATGAAATATATACTTAATTTCGATTGAAGTATATTGAATATTTTCCAAGTGTTGAAAATAAATAAAATTTGTGAATTACTTATGAATAAATAAGTATGGAAATGTTTTCTAATATTTCATTGAATAAGTTGAGAATTTATCTTTTCGAAGATAAATTGAAAATGGATAATTAAAATGACATATTCATAGATATTGTGAAATATAAATTCATTATAGAATTTATAAAAGAAAGGAGAATTTGTTTAAAAATAAATATCTATTTATTTTTGAAGTGTGAAATTTTATATCTTGTAAAGATATTTTGGAAAATAAATTATTTGGAAAATTATTTGGAAACTGGTGATGTGTGCATATCCATTGATAGTTCAATAACCGACTATCAATATTTCCCTCTGAATGGGTATTTGATGTGATTTGTTTGAATTTGAATGTCACACTTATTTTTGAATAAGCGCTCACTATTCGGGTTAACCGGGAAAGGGCCATGGGGTCGTATAACCCATTCCGAATATGTGATACGTCGTTGTGAATTGCATTGAAGATCGGTGTTGAAGACCGAGTATTTGCGAAAGCGATAGGATGACCTATCGATTGTCTCTGCACTGGGTAGCTCCTGGTATAGAGATCTCCTAAGTGATCGGAAATTCGATCGGGATTGTGAATACCCGGATTGCAAGGGCTTCGTAAGAAGTGCCTTCGGTTTTGTTCGATCCCGGAACAGACTTGTATGGATTGTATGCCTGACATTACAAATTGAGATATATAGCCGATTTCTTTCAAATATATTTCTGTTGGTGGCGGAGAATTTATTCTTTTAGCTTAACACCCTTCTCTGAGACGTACGAGCTCAGAGGTTATATAGTTGAAGTTATCAGCGATATATTCCCAATTTGGTAATGTGACATGCTGAGTGATGCTGAAATGATCATTGTGTTGATTATTTGTGATAGGATCGTTTATTTGATCGTCTATCCTTGTGATCATTGTGTTGATCATTTGTTGACCCAAAGCATGGCTTTTGTATAAAGTATGTTTTTGTGGACGAAACTTCGTCGAGCCTCACATCCCGGAAATGGTCAAAACAGGAAAGATGCGGCAAGGTTATGAGGGGTAGCTCCCTTTAGGGTATGTGCATTTCCTTCTGGAAAGGGTGGTATCATGGTATGGAGCCCAGATACTTACTCATGTTGATACACTATATTTATTACTGTGTGGTGTTGTTGGTGACGAGCGCTCGGTTAAAAGGTCCAATGGGACTGGGGGATGTCATACTCGTGTAGTAGTTACCTAGTGATAAAGGTAACCCGGCCTTGTGTTGGCAGAGAGCTGGTTAAGTTCTCGGGGACGTCCAGCCAGAGGCGTTTCCATGTGGCAATGGGAAGTTCCTTAGCCTGACCATTTGTTGGAAATCCAAAGAAACAATACGAAACTTGTACGGTTTTAGTTGTATAACCTGCTATGGAATGTGGCGGTAACCTGCTATTGAACATAGTAGCTATAGTAGGCATAAGTGCGGAATGTCTATGCTGGCTAAGATTTATATCTTTATTTTTGAAATGATTTTCCTATACTATGCACTAGTAATAATATCAAATGTTATTTTAAATGCGTATCAAGCATCTTTGGCTATCATAAGGAGAAATCTCCTCCGATTCTGCGTTTGCATGTGTGTGTGTGCGGGAGGCCTTATGGTAGTCTCATTTTTAAAAGCATTGCGAATTGAATTTAAAAATATTCCTCTATTTTGATTTTAAAGTAAATAAACTGTTTTGAGTTCTCACACCAGTCACATGACTGACTCGGAGTTTATTGTTTCCTTCCTAAACTCTGGGTGCCCACCAATTTCCACACGGGCAGTCAAGAGTTAGGTTTATCAGGATATTATGGATATTCTGGAGTTGCTGGAGGCAAGCTGGATGGCATGGCGTATTACTAGTATATAGTATTTCTTTTTCCGTTGCACTGTTTGATGTTGTATGATGTTGTACACTCTGATGATATGATGTAATGTAATATGATGAAATGTAATAACTGATACAGTTCTTTGTTTAAAGATTATTCATTTATTATTATATGTTGTTCCGCTGCGAATTGTGAGATTCTGATGTTGTTCTGTTGTTTCCTTTCTGTTCCGTTCTATTCTCTTTTTCTTCTATTTTAAAATTTTCTGTTCTCTTTTCTATTTTCTCTTCTTCCTATTTTCTGTTTTCTTCTCTATCTTTTCCCTCTATTTTCTCTCTTCTTTCTTCTTTCTTTTTCTTAAATTCTTTTTAAAACCCATAACATATTCGGTTTTTCGGCCACGAAAAATCTGAAACGTTACACGTACCTTTATTTAGCATTTTTAAGCAAGCAGCTTATTTAGTTTGCATTTTGCGCGTCCAAATCCAGCCAAACGGCTTCCCTGAACCTATACTTACTCAGTTTAAACATGTAAATACCAAATATATGAAGGTTAACAACATTTCACTTACTTGCAACAGTTAAACACATGAATTCTAAAGGAAATTCACACCAAACATTTTTCCTTAAGCAACTTATACAATTTTCATACTAATTCCACTGTTCCAATTAATTTATAACCATTTCCATTCAATTTGAATGGTTTTCAATCCATTCATATACAACTTCATCAATTTGAATGGTTTAAAACTCAATTGTTTACATTCAATTCATTTTTAAGCAAACCGAACTCATATTTAATTCAATTGCTCTCAAAATCAATTTATTTTACTCCTATCAATTAATAGAATTTTTAATTACTTCCATTTACATCGAATGACAATTTATTCTATGCAATTTGACGAGATCTATGTGAATAAGTAAGTCTTTATGTTTTATAACCAATTTAAATTGATTTCAACTCAATTTATACTTAATTCTATTCCATTTTTAAATTTATTCACAATCCATATATTCTCATTTTTATTACATTTCGGATTTGAATCCATTCACTCGCATTTCATTTTATTAACCAAACTAGTTTCATTGTTCAAACAGGTTCCATTCAAAATCATTTGATCTAGCTCGACACATTCGGTTTAAATTCCATTCACAATCCATTCATTTACATTTCATTCCATGTTAGTTTATTCCAAACTATTTTATTTAGCTCGAAAACAATCCAGGCTATTTCATTCAATAACCATTTCTCAACTCATTTAAACCACACTTCATTTTGAGTTCGGCTTTTATTCAACACTTACTTAAGTCAATAACTTAAGTTCATTTCCATTTCTTTTTATAATAAGTTCTACTTCCATCTTTCATTTGGTTCTTATTTATTCTATCCATTTATTTATTCAACATAATTAGTTAATCCACTCAATCCATTATGAAATTTTCACTTCCTTAAATATTATTTACAACCCACCGAATTCTATTTCAATCCAAATTCATTTTTACTGGATTCAAATTCAATCCAATATCATTAAACTTGGTTTTAAGTTGAATTCAATTCGACTCTCCCCCTTATATTCAGCTTAAGTCAACTTATTTTGATCTATTCAAATTTTTTTTTCTCTCTATACTTAAGCTCTGTAAAGACCCGCTAATCCGTACTCCTTGAATAGACACTAATCTCCAGTGATTAACTCAAGGTGAACGGAAAAACAAATTCTTAGGGTTTAAGAAGAAGAAAGAGGTAGAAGAAGAGAGAGAAAGATAGAACAGAACAGAAACAACGGAACAATATCAGAATTTCACAATCGCAGCGGAACAAAATATAATAGATAAATGAATAATCTTTAAACAAAGAACTATATCAGTTATTGCATTACATCATATTACATTACATTACATCATCAGAGTGTACAACAACAAACAGCGAAAAAGAAATACTAGTGAATACGTCATGCCATCCATCTTGCCTCCAGCAACTCCTGAACTCCAGAATATCCTGATAAACCTTACTCTTGACTGCCCGTGTGGAAATTGGTGGGCACCCAGAGTTTAGGAAGGAAAACAATAAACTCCGAGTCAGTCATGTGACTGGTGTGAGAACTAAAACAGTTTATTTTTCTTTAAAATCAAAATAGAGGATTTTTTTTTTTTAAACTCAATTCGCAATACTTTTAAAAATGAGACTACCATAAGGCCTCCCGCACACACACACAATGCAAACGCAGAATCGGAGGAGATTTCTCCTTATGATAGTCAAAGATGCTTGATACGCATTAAAAAGAAACATTTGATATTATTACTAGTGCATAGTGTAGAAAAATTATTTCGAAAGTAAAGATATAAATCTTAGCCAACATACGACCATTATCGTATGCCTACTATAGCTACCATGTTCAATAGCAGGTTACCGCCACATTCCATGGCAGGTTCTATAACTAAAACCGTACAAGTCTCGTATTGTTTCTTTGGATTTCCAACAAATGGTCAGGCCAAGGAACTTCCCATTGCCACATGGAAACGCCTCTGTAATGACGTCCCGAGAACCAAACCGGATCTCTGCCAATACAAGGTCGGGTTACCTCTAACTGGGTAACTACTGACACGAATATGTCATCCCCCGATCGTAACCGATCTACCCGAGGATCCTCGATTTTCAACAACCACAAAATTTGCAGCAACAACATAGGTTAAATATCTGGGCTCCATACCATGATACCACCTCTATCCAGAAGGAATGACATACACTAAAGGGGTGCTACCCCCTAATAACCTTGCTGCATCCTTCCTGTTTTGACCATTTCCGGGGTGTGAGGTCCGACGAAGTCTCGTCCACAAAGCCACGCTTTATACAAAAGCCGTGCTTTGGGTCAACAAATGATCATAGAAATGATCACCGAGATAGATGATCAAATAAATGATCCTATCACAAATGATCAAACAATGATCATTTCACAGCAACACTCAGCATGCCACACCACCAAATTGGGAGTATATCACTAATAACCTTCAACTACATAACCTCTAAGCTCGTACGTCTCAGAGAAGGGTGTTAAGCTAAGAGAATAAATTCTCCACCACCAACAGAAATATATTTGAAAGAAATTAGCTTTATATCTCAACTTGTAATGTCAGACATACAATCCATACAAGTCTGTTCCGAGCTCGAACAGAACCGAAGGCACTTACAAAGAAGTCCTTGCAATCCGGATATTCACTAATCACGACCGGACTTCCCGTCACTAAGGGTGATAAAACCTCTATATCGGAGATCAGCCGATGCAGAGTAACTCAACGGTCATCCTTCCGTTTTCAAAAATATCCGGTCTTCAACACCGGTCATCAAATGCAATCCATAACGACGTATCACATATTCGGAATGGGTTATACGACCCCAAGGTCCTTTCCCGGCTAACCCGAATAGTGAGTGCTTATTCAAAAATAAGTGTGGCATTCAAATTCAAGCAAATCACAACAAATACCTATTTAAAGGTAAATATTGATAGTCGGATTATTTAACTATCAATAGGCGTGCTCAACATCACCAAATTCCAAATAATTTCCCGAATTATTTACTTTCCAAAATATCTTTACTAGATATATAATTTCCACACTTTAAACATTTGAAAACAAATTTTCAAATCATTTTTCACCTTTACCACTTTTGAAAAAAAATTTCAAACATTTTCCTTACGCGGAATACTTTCATTTCAACATGGTTCATTTAAACCAATTAAATAAATCCCTAAAGATTTACTTTATATTTACGTTCCAAATCCGTAAATTAATTCCCACACGTCAAAAAAATAAATCAACGTTTATTTTTAAACAAATTCCCTTTTTCATTTATAAATTCCATAGTGAATTTACATTCCAAACTATTTATGAATATATGATTCCCAATCGATTTCTAATATTCATTTTCAATTTGTCTTCAAAAGGATAAATTCTCAAAACATTTCATTTCACATTGGAAAAACATTTACGTGCTTATTTATTAATAAGTAATGCACAAATCCATTTATTTTCAACACTTGGAAAATATTCAATATACTTAAACCTAAATTAAGTATATATTTCATTCTTTAAGGAAATCATGCTCTTAAACATATTTATTTGGGCCAAAACGAATGTTGCGCAAAACATCGTTACGACAACCCAAAATCACTAGTATAGGGATTCGAAATTTAGATAGATATATAAATCCCAATACTATACAAAAACATTTCCTTTCGGAAATCATTTACTATAATAACAGTGTTATAGTCCATCATTTCCTTCTATTTCTCGAAAACGTCTATTTCAACAATGAATGTTGAAATCTATGGTTTCGATATTTAATGCTTTTTAAAACGTCTTTAAAATCATTAACTTCATTTCATAATGTTCCTTCCCCAAAAACATATCCATTTCATTTAATAATATATTCACTGTCCAAAATTGTGAATATACTTCGTTAACCAATTTCAACATTTCTACATATTAAATTAAAGTATTATCCACTGTCCAAAATTGTGGATATAATTCCTTTCATATATTCCTATATCCAACTTATCAAATTCAATTGATTTCGGATTTATAAACAACGTTTATAAACTCCGTTTATATTTTTATAAACTTCTATTTATAAAAATCCTTTTTATATCTCATTTTAAATGCCAAAATCCGATTTATAAGTTGATTACTTATAAATCTTATATTTTACAAAATCTATCCATTTTATATATTCATATTTCATAAATTTATAAATCTCAATTCACTTATGAAACCATTATACTTCATTTTAACACTTATAAAAAACTTCGTTTTATAATTCCAATATTTTTAATTTATAAATATCCATTTTATAAATCTTTTATAAAAATTATTTGTAATAGTCCAGAAATTCCAATTTAAACCATTTCATAAATTTATTAACTATTTATTTCAAAAATCACTTTTCACTTTCATTTCATAAGAATCATACTTTTATAACATTAAAATTTTAACGTTTATTTATTTTTAACAATTCAAAATTTAATAAAACGAATACTTTCGAAAATCACTTTAAAATTCCTTTAAAAACCAAAATCATTATTTTTAAAACTTCAGAAATGGATCCGATGATGCAGCAGCACCAAATAGTCAATCACGACATCCAAATATCATATATCGATATGATAATCAACAAATATCAAAATATCTGTAAATAAATCAATACAGTTGAGGAATCCAGTTGGATCCCTCCAACCTGTTTCCCTGCATCCACAAACATTAGCACAATACCAATTCCGCTCCAGTACGGAATTATCGCGGTATATGAGATTTATAAAATATTATCCGCTTAATAGACGGCGCAATAGGGTCTCATCCGCTATATAATGCGGGAAATCAATTCCAAGTACATATATAATACCAATTTCACTGTACTGTGAAATATTCGCGGTATATGTTTTTAATAAATAACCTCCGCTTACTAACGGCGCATAATGTCTACTTTAACAATCAATAGATAACAATCATCATTCAAACATACATTCAAGTATTTCAAATCTAACTATTTAAAATATAAATCGAAACCGATTCGATTGAGTGAGAAGTTCTCACCTTGATTTCAATTTCGTTTTAGCGATTTATTTCGAATAAAATTAAACGGACGTTTAATTTTACCCGAAATTCTCACTAACTCCAAATGACTCCAATCCAATTCCATAGCGTAGTGCTCGTCCATACGATTCCAACGCTTCCTGTTTCGCCGAATTTCGACCTCGTATGACAGAGATATAACATTACAAAGTTATACGAATAATTATATAATTCAATTTCAATTTAAATTTTATTTTTACAACCTACTACTACCCAGGACCGTTGGATCCTGCCTTGCAGCATCAAGACCGTCCCCTTCATCTCCTTCCACGCGCGCGATTTATTCTACAAGCCGAACGCAAGTTGAAACCCATCATCATCCAAAAACCCTAATACACGCACCCTGCACGAGCATCTCCAAGTCGATCAGCTAGTGCCAACTTGTAGCCCCCGATGAGCTCCACCTTCGGTCCTGACAGTGGCGAGCTCGGCCTCCCTCTCCTCCCTAAAAACGTGCGCGAACGCGACCTATACACGGCCAAAATTTGGCGACCACGTTGCTCCAAAACCCATCATAGCCGTATAGATCTGAAGCTCTTGTCGAGCACTACAACATTGTAGTTAACGCTTTCTCGAATCGGTGCATAGATTCGAAGAAATTAAGGCGAGAAGAATGGAGCATTTCTGGCCTTCGGTTTCATCAGAGGCGGCTAGGGTTTTAAACCCTAATTATATTATTATTTTTTGTGAAGAGAATGGGCCTATTTATAGAAGTTTGAACGACACTATTCATTCGGCTTTTCAAAACTCCGATTTACGCGTGGTGACTGGCGTTTCTGGGGTTTACCCCACGTTCCGGACATAATAGAATGTGTTTCGGGAGCTAATTCGGTCATCTGTGCGAGTTATGGCAATAAACATTCGATTTAAAATTAAACCGATTAAACGATTTTCTAGGCGTTTTAGCTTGCACCGGACAAACGGTAAATCCAATTGACACGAAATTTGAAACCATACAGTAATATCACATTACGGATCTGATGAAACTAGTTTCGTCGAAATCCGAGACTTTTTGAAAAATGACTATTTTAACTCGCCAAATTAATATTAAAACAATTTCGATGCGTTTCGAGCTGCCACGGTCAAACGACAATTCCGATTGCTACGAAAATTGAAATTCGATAATAACAAACTATTACGGATCCAATGGAACTGGTTTCGTCCAATTCTGAGACTGTTTGAAAATTGGCTATTTTACAGTCGATAATTAAATATTAAAATATTCAATTTTCACAGATTAACTTTTAATTCAATTTTAAAAGTTCTATAACATCATTCTAACTCCAATATGATATAATAAAATTTTACAAATTTTATTTAATCATATTTAACCCAATTTTCAATTATTTCTGAAATTTCAACTATTAAAATATCGATTTAATTGTCCAAATTAAATCCAATACTCGAAAAATAAATTATTCGACTTATTAATTTCACTTGTTAATATTTAAAATTAATTAAATATACAAATTTAAATTATCAAAAATTCTGGGTCGTTACATACTTCCCCCCTTAAAAGAATTTCGTCCTCGAAATTACCAAGTAAGAAATAGTTATAGAATCCATTAACTTTCCAAAACAAACCATTCAAATTGGATTTTCCAAATCTCTTAAGTGTTTAACTTTCCCAAAATTCATAGTTAAACTTCTTACAAAATCTTTATCAAATCATACTTAGTTATCTTTTCAGAACCAAACTATATCGTCTAACTTTCAATTCCAAAACCAAAATTATAGTTTTCACAAATTTCCCAAATTTTCTCAAAATTTTTCTAACGCCTTAAATTTTCGAAAAAATTCGCCAGAGTCTCCTTTGCGCGGCTCAATCCGAAAAAAAAATGACAATATATATATCGCAAATATACATCTCATCAAGTGATGAGGCATCCCGCAGGGAAAAAAGTGTAAAAGTACGGTATGTAATCCGAGATATGTACCTTATTTATTATTAGCGAGAGTATACGGCTAATATAGCGCGAAAGCGAGCTCCAAATGCGAAGCAAACGCCATCCGCACCTACTAAACACTCAACAAACATATGAGAACATGTATATATGAAAATAGTATCAATATACAACATATAGCAACATAACAACTACATGTGCCAATATAGCAAATGCAACAAAACAACAAATGCAAACATCAACCAACTATCATCCATAACCAAATCAATATTCATTCATATTCTCATTAATATTCAATGAATTGGTTTTCAATTTTAAATCACATTTGATTCATTAATATTGGATTTTACTAACATTCATTCATATTCAATTTTAATTAGTTTGCATTCACTAATTCAAGTCCAATTCACATTCAATTCTATTCAAATTTATTTACTTTGAATTTGAATTCAATTATAATTTCGCTAATTCAATTTCATTAACACTTAATGAATTTATATACATCAATCAACAATCAAATAACAACCAATGTTTATTCAATACAACCAAATTTATTCACTTTACATTCAATTTGGTTCAACACTTTTAATTCCAATTGGATCATATTAAATTGACTTCCATTCAATTTATTCAACTTCCAATAACATTAGCTTTTAATGAATTTACACTTATATTCATTGTTTCATACTAATTATTTACATTCAATTGATTAATATTTCATCCCTTCATCAATTCAATTGTTAATTCCTTTAACAATATAAAGTTGAATTTTATTCATATAACTCAAGTTCAAATTCTTAATGACTTCATTTCATTAATTCACTTATTAATTTACTTTGACACCAAGAATCAACTTCACTCAACATCACTTAAGTTATATTCCATTTCAAACATCTTATCAAATCCAAATCAATTTATTTAACTTTCCTTTTATTAAATTTCAAATCACATGTCTTTGATGACAACTCAAATTTACTTCAACTTGGATTTTATTGATTTACTTATACTTCCTTTAATTTAACTCCATCCTTTAAGTTAAATTTATTCTATTAAAACTCAAATTGTATAAGTTATCAACTCATTTATCATTCTCGTAAATATTTTAAATAGGATTCTAGAGTCTTTTCAACCTTTCAAAACCATTTTTGAAATCAATTCAAATTATCTTTTGAATTTCCAAAACCAAACACAAATTTTCCAAACAACTTTAATTTAAAACAATTTGGCAGCAATTCCTCTTTTGAAAACCCAAAAATGAACACCAATGATGTCGCGATCATCATCGGAATTATTTTCCAGCGACCGAAAAGAGTTTAGAGCTTTAATTTCTCCAAAATAATTTTCCCAAAATATCAAATCTTTTCAAAATACTTCTTTGGAATTTCATTTCAGATTATAAATCACATTTACAAACCTTTTACTCATATAATTTCACTTCTTATATATAAGATTATTTCACAAGTGTAAATCATTTTAATTATAATTCCATCTTATAATTCATTTTCTTATACAATTCATTCTTTTACAGTTGTTCTTTTTATTTAACTTATTCAACAACCAAACAATCAATTCGTATACACTTTAATAATTCTGAAAAATTATTCTTTTATGTATAAAATATAATCAAGGTAAAATTATTTCATTTACCCTATTTAAAACAATATCGTGTCAATTTGTTCTGTACAAGTGTTTAGAGATCCCTATCAACAACGTTAATTACTCGTGTTGACCAAAATCCATATACCACTCAACAAACCAATCATCACAATATAAAACAATTTATATTCACTAACAAATACGCACTCGTATCTATTATTACACTCACACTCATTTTAGAGTACTACTGACTCTATCTTTAATGAGTAATTCCCAACAGAGCCATGGTTGTCGCTTAACCATAAGCTCTGATACCAAATGTAAAGACCCGCTAATCCGTACTCCTTGAATAGACACTAATCTCCAGTGATTAACTCAAGATGAATGGAAAAACGAATTCTTAGGGTTTAAGAAGAAGAAAGAGGTAGAAGAAGAGAGAGAAAGATAGAACAGAACAGAATAGAAACAACAGAATAATATCAGAATCTCACAATCGCAGCGGAACAACATCTAATAGATAAATGAATAATCTTTAAACAAAGAACTATATCAGTTATTACATTACATCATATTACATTACATTACATCATCAGAGTGTAAAACAACAAACAGCGAAAAAGAAATACTAGTGAATATGTCATGCCATCCATCTAGCCTCCAGCAACTCCTGAATTCCAGAATATCCTGATAAACCTTACTCTTGACTGCCCGTTTGGAAATTGGTGGGCACCCAGAGTTTAGGAAGGAAAACAATAAACTCCGAGTCAGTCTTGTGACTGGTGTGAGAACTAAAACAGTTTATTTTTCTTTAAAATCAAAATAGAGGAATATTTTTTTTTAAAGTCAATTCGCAATGCTTTTAAAAATGAGACTACCATAAGGCCTCCCGCACACACACACACAATGCAAACGCAGAATCGGAGGAGATTTCTCCTTATGATAGTCAAAGATGCTTGATATGCATTAAAAAGAAACATTTGATATTATTACTAGTGCATAGTGTAGAAAAATTATTTCGAAAGTAAAGATATTAATCTTAGCCAACATACGACCATTATCGTATGCCTACTATAGCTACCATGTTCAATAGCAGGTTACCGCCACATTCCATGGCAGGCTCTACAACTAAAACCGTACAAGTCTCGTATTGTTTCTTTGGATTTCCAACAAATGGTCAGGCCAAGGAACTTCCCATTACCACATGGAAACGCCTCTGGAATGACATCCCGAGAACCAAACCGGATCTCTGCCAACACAAGGCCGGGTTACACCTAACTGGGTAACTACTGACACGAATATGTCATCCCCCGATCGTAACCGATCTACCCGAGGATCCTCGATTTCCAACAACCACAAAATTTGCAGCAACAACATAGGTTAAATATCTGGGCTCCATACCATGATACCACCTCTATCCAGAAGGAATGACATACACTAAAGGGGTGCTACCCCCTAATAACCTTGCTGCATCCTTCCTATTTTGACCATTTCCGGGGTGTGAGGTCCGACGAAGTCTCGTCCACAAAGCAACGCTTTATACAAAAGTCGTGCTTTGGGTCAACAAATGATCATAGAAATGATCACCGAGATAAATGATCAAATAAATGATCCTATCACAAATGATCAAACAATGATCATTTCATAGCAACACTCAGCATGCCACACTACCAAATTGGGAGTATATCACTAATAACCTTCAACTACATAACCTCTAAGCTCGTACGTCTCAGAGAAGGGTGTTAAGCTAAGAGAATAAATTCTCCGCCACCAACAGAAATATATTTGAAAGAAATCAGCTTTATATCTCAACTTGTAATGTCAGACATACAATCCATACAAGTCTGTTCCGGGCTCGAACAGAACCGAAGGCACTTACAAAGAAGTCCTTGCAATCCGGATATTCACTAATCACGACCGGACTTCCCGTCACTAAGGGTGATAAAACCTCTATATCGGAGATCAGCCGATGCAGAGTAACTCAACGGTCATCCTTCCGTTTTCAAAAATATCCGGTCTTCAACATCGGTCATCAAATGCAATCCATAACGACGTATCACATATTCGGAATGGGTTATACGGCCCCAAGGTCCTTTCCCGGCTAACCCGAATAGTGAGTGCTTATTCAAAAATAAGTGTGGCATTCAAATTCAAGCAAATCACAACAAATACCTATTTAAAGGTAAATATTATAGTCGGATTATTTAACTATCAATAGGCGTGCTCAATATCACCAAATTCCAAATAATTTCCCAAATTATTTACTTTCCAAAATATCTTTACTAGATATATAATTTCCACACTTTAACCATTTGAAAACAAATTTTCAAATCACTTTTCACCTTTACCACTTTTGAAAACAAATTTCAAACATTTTCCTTATGCGAAATACTTTCATTTCAACATGGTTCATTTAAACCAATTAAATAAATCCTTAACGATTTACTTTATATTTACGTTCCAAATCCGTAAATTAATTCCCACACTTCAAAAAAATAAATCAACGTTTATTTTTAAACAAATTCCCCTTTTCATTTATAAATTCCATAGTGAATTTACATTCCAAAATATTTATGAATATATGATTCCCAAATCGATTTCTAATATTCATTTTCAATTTGTCTTCAAAGAGATAAATTCTCAAAACGTTTCATTTCACATTGGAAAAACATTTACGTACTTATTTATTAATAAGTAATTCACAAGTCCATTTATTTTCAACACTTCGAAAATATTCAATATACTTAAACCGAAATTAAGTATATATTTCATTCTTTAAGGAAATCATTCTATTAAACATATTTATTTGGGCCAAAACGAATGTTGCGCAAAACATCATCACGACAACCCAAAATCACTAGTATAGGGATTCAAAATTTAGATAGATATATAAATCCCAATACTATACAAAAACATTTCCTTTCGGAAATCATTTACTATAACAACAGTGTTATAGTCCATCATTTCCTTCTATTTCTCGAAAACGTCTATTTCAACAATGAATGTTGAAATCTATGGTTTCGATATTTAATGCTTTTTAAAACGTCTTTAAAATCATTAACTTCATTTCATAATGTTCCTTCCCCAAAAACATATCCATTTCATTTAATAATATATTCACTGTCCAAAATCGTGAATATACTTCGTTAACCAATTTCAACATTTCTACATATTAAATTAAAGTATTATCCACTGTCCAAAATCATGGATATAATTCCTTTCATATATTCCTATATCCAACTTATCAAATTCAATTGATTTCGGATTTATAAACAACGTTTATAAACTCCATTTATATTTTTATAAACTTCTATTTATAAAAACCCTTTTTATATCTCATTTTAAATGCCAAAATCCGATTTATAAGTTGATTACTTATAAATCTTATATTTTACAAAATCTATCCATTTTATATATTCATATTTCATAAATTTATAAATCTCAATTAATTTATAAAACCATTATACTTCATTTTAACACTTACAAAAAACTTCGTTTTATAATTCCAATATTTTTAATTTATAAATATCCATTTTATAAATCTTTTATAACAATTGTTTGTAATAGTCCAGAAATTCCAATTTAAAACATTTCATAAATTTATTAACTATTTATTTCAAAAGTCACTTTTCACTAAGAATCATACTTTTATAACATTAAAATTTTAACGTTTATTTATTTTTAACAATTCAAAATTTAATAAAACGAATACTTTCGAAAATCACTTTAAAATTCCTTTTAAAACCAAAATCATTATTTTTAAAGCTTCAGAAATGGATCCGATGATGTAGCAGCACCAAATAGTCAATCACGACATCCAAATATCATATATCGATATGATAATCAACAAATATCAAAATATCTGTAAATAAATCAATACAGTTGAGGAATCCAGTTGGATCCCTCCAACCTGTTTCCCTGCATCCACAAACATTAGCACAATACCAATTCCGCTCCAGTACGGAATTATCGCGGTATATGGGATTTATAAAATATTATCCACTTAATAGACGGCGCAATAGGGTCTCATCTGCTATATAATGCGGGAAATCAATTCCAAGTACATATATAATACCAATTTCACTGTGCTGTGAAATATTCGCGGTATATGTTTTTAATAAATAACCTCCGCTTACTAACGGCACATAATGTCTATTTTAACAATCAATAGATAACAATCATCATTCAAACATACATTCAAGTATTTCAAATCTAACTATTTAAAATATAAATCGAAACTGATTCGATTGAGTGAGAAGTTCTCACCTTGATTTCAATTTCGTTTAAGCGATTTATTTCGAATAAAATTAAACGGACGTTTAATTTTACTCAAAATTCTCACTAACTTCAAACGACTCCAATCCAATTCCATAGCGTAGTGTACGTCCATACGATTCTAATGCTTCCTGTTTCGTCGAATTTCGACCTCGTATGACCGAGATATAGCATTTCAATTTAAATTTTATTTTTACAACCTACTACTACCCAGGACCGTTGGATCCTGCCTTGCAGCATCAAGACCGTCCCCTTCATCTCCTTCCACGCGCGCGATTTATTCTACAAGCCGAACGCAAGTTGAAACCCATCATCATCCAAAAACCCTAATACACGCACCCTGCACGAGCATCTCCAAGTCGATCAGCTAGTGCCAACTTGTAGCCCCCGATGAGCTCCACCTTCGGTCCTGACAGTGGCGAGCTCGGCCTCCCCCTCCTCCCTAAAAACGTGCACGAACGCGACCTATACACGGCCAAAATTTGGCGACCACGTTGCTCCAAAACCCATCATAGCCGTATAGATCTGAAGCTCTTGTCGAGCACTACAACATTGTAGTTAACGCTTTCTCGAATCGGTGCATAGATTTGAAGAAATTAAGGCAAGAAGAATGGAGCATTTCTGGCCTTTGGTTTCATCAGAGGCGGCTAGGGTTTTAAACCCTAATTATATTATTATTTTTTGTGAAGAGAATGGGCCTATTTATAGAAGTTTGAACGACACTATTCATTCGGCTTTTCAAAACTTCGATTTACGCGCGGTGACTGGTGTTTCTGGGGTTTACCCCGCGTTCCGGACATAATAGAACGTGTTTCGGGAGCTAATTCGGTCATCTGTGCGAGTTATGGCAATAAACGTTCGATTTAAAATTAAACCGATTAAACGATTTTCTAGGCGTTTTAGCTTGCACCGGAAAAACGGTAAATCCAATTGACACGAAATTTGAAAATATACAGTAGTATCACATTACGGATCCGATGAAACTGGTTTCGTCGAAATCCGAGACTTTTTGAAAAATGACTATTTTAACTCGCCAAATTAATTTTAAAACAATTTCGATGCGTTTCGAGCTGCCACGGTCAAACGACAACTCCGATTGCTACGAAAATTGAAATCCGACAATAACAAACTATTACGAATCCAATGGAACTGGTTTCGTCCAATTCTGAGACTGTTTGAAAATTGGCTATTTTACAGTCGATAATTAAATATTAAAATATTCAATTTTCACATATTAACTTTTAATTCAATTTTAAAAGTTCTATAACATCATTCTAACTCCAATATGATATAATAAAATTTTACAAATTTTGTTTAATCATATTTAACCCAATTTTCAATTATTTCTGAAATTTCAACTATTAAAATATCGATTTAATTGTCCAAATTAAATCCAATACTCGAAAAATAAATTATTCGACTTATTAATTTCACTTGTTAATATTTAAAATTAATTAAATATACAAATTTAAATTATCAAAAATTATGGTTCGTTACAAGCTCATTTCATTTTGCAAATAAATTTCTCTTTTCAATTTAACTTGATTCTATTTTAATCCAATCCCATTTAAAACTACAAATTTGTTTGATTAGTTATTATAAATTTCAAATTTCTAAGTTCGAATCATTCTCAGTTCACTTAAATAAATTACAAGGTCATTTCAATTTATTTCTACGTATTTGGATTTTATTTGCAAACCATATCATTTTCAATTACCATTCACTTTTATGAACTCACAATTCAGTTACATTTACTTATTGACAACTCAAGTCGAATTCAACTTATAACTTGAGTTTTATTTTCCAAACTTCATTATTATCTCACAATTCAGCTTTTTATTTAACTGCATTGGGTTCCCATTACATATTTCATTATCTCTTTATTATCTAAATAGTCTTTCCCCAACTTATAATCCAAAACTTGATTTTAATCTCAACATCTCTTCATTTAAATTTTCTTAAGTTCAAATTTATTTTATAATACAAGTTTGGATTTTTATTTTATTTTTCAATCCATCCAACAATATTTATTTTGGATTTGTATTCCATTTTCAATTTTATAAATCACAACATATTATTTACACAATTCCATTCATCATAGGCTTGAATATATTCTTCTTTTATTTTTAACTCAAGCCTTATGCTTATTTATACCCCCAGCATATTTTATTCCATGGATTTTAATTCCTTTACAAGTTATTCTAATTTATTTATTTCAATCCAATCCTTAACCAATTTAAATTCCATTTATCCAGATAAGAATCTATTTCCATTTGATAGCTCAATTGAATTTTTATTCCAATTTAATTTTATTTTAACTCAGGTTTGTTTAACTCAATTCGATTTCAACTCAATTCAAATACAACTGGATATTATTTCCAGCTTATTCAATTTATTTTAATCCAGTTAAATTTTTTATTTTTTTTCCCATCCAAGTTAATTTCATTTTTAATTTTCTCTTTAAATTAAATTTCAACATTCAAAGCTTATATTTCCTTCCTGATTTAAAAATCATTTCCATTTATAAGCTTACAACTATCTCATCAGGATTTTCAAATGCCCGACTTTTGTTTTAAATTATCTTGAAATCTCCAACATCTCAAATCACATTTCTCAAAAATTAAACCAATCCTGGTTTTATTCCCAACAAATTTCCTTTGAAATTTTCAAAAACAAACAGGTTTTCCTGAACAAATCAATTTGGCAGCAATCTATCACTTAGAAACCCGAAAATGAACATCGATAATGCTGCAGTCATCACCGAAGTTATTTTCCAGCTACTGAAGTGAATTCAATGCTATATCCCTTTTCAAAATTTATTTAAAACAATTTCCTTTCAGAAATACCCCAAAAACAACAATGCTATCATTTATCTTCAAAATACTTCCAAATCTCCGGGATTTTAAATTTCCAAATCCTGCTTAAATCAAATTTAACTATAATTCATTTGCATAGCTTCCCATTTGATTATAATTCAATTCATAAATTACATTTATAATTTATATTTATAAATTTCATTTTATAATGAATTTATTTCCTTAAATTTTAGTTATATTTCAGTTTCTAGTTAAATTTTCACTTAACAATGATAATACTTTAATATTATCATTTCTGACATCCAAATATCCATATATTAGCTAAAATAGTTTACAATACTTTTATTTGTATCAAAATATATTTTGGGTAAAATTATTTCATCTACCCACATTTAAAACAATATCGTGTCGATTGTTCTATTCAAGTGTTTAGAAACCCCTTCAATACAGTTGCGCAGACTATGTCGACGAAGGTTCATATGCCACTCAATAAATCAATCAACACAATATTAAAACAATTTATATTCACTAACAAATACGCGCTCATGTCTAATAATACGCTCAAACTCATTTTAGAGTACTACAGACTCTAATTTAAATGAGTAATTCCCACCAGAGCCAAGGTTATCACCAACCTAAGCTCTGATACCAAGTGAAACGACCCGCAAATCCGTACCCCTTGAGTCAACACTATTCTATCTAAATCAACTCAAGTTGTACAGAAATACGAACCATTTGGGTTAAAGAAGAAGAGGTAGAAGAAGAAAATAGAAAAAAAACAACAACAGAATCTAACCATCGCAGCGAAATAAAATATAATAGGTAATGAATAATTTTACTCAAAAATCAAAAATCTCTGTTTATATATTACATCACCAGAATACATCAATCACAGCTCAACATCAATATCATACAATGGATACTCAATAACTCAAACAGCAGAATATATATATAAAACAAGTACGAATGTACGTATCGTCATCCAGCTCGTCTCCTGAGCTCCATAGCATCATATCCTGTATCCTATAATACTCGATCTGACCCGAGCGTTACAGTTAAATAACACCCGAGTCAGTCTGGAATACCAGCGTGAGAAAATCACACCCAATTGATTATTAAAGTTTCAAAAATCCTTTGAAAACCAAAGCATCTCGTAAGACCACGCCACAGATAAACATGTCGGGTTTTTACCTTACGATAGCTTAAACATTTTTATTAAAGTCCTCTGATATTATAATAGTGTCTATAGAAAGCAAAATAGAATCTAGCTGAAATGCTTGCATCTCACGTTTCAGCAATAGTTGGGCACAATCAAAACCGTACGGGCGCGTATGGAAAATGGATTCCAACTAATGGCTAGGCACTAGGGTACCACCTGTCACAGTACCTGATCTAGATCAGCGTACCAAGGAGCCACCCTAACTCCCCTACAACACAAGACCAGATCCATCCCTTACTGGACAGTCCCGAGCAAGATCACCCCGCGGTTGGGATCAGCAACCGCCCACTAAGCCGAAATAAAAGAGACATCTAGACAGGGATGACCTCACCCTCCGGTGGGGGCTACCCACGAAGCCTTGCTGCATATCCCCTGATTTTCAGCCATTCCCATTTGATGAGGCTTGAGGCTAAGCGTTACCTTTATAGAATATATCCCTTACAATGCCCATCGTCCACCTGACGATGTTTCGCAAGCATTCATCCACACAAGTCCGTCCCGAGTTCGAACGGAACCGAAGGAACTATTCCTACTACATCCATTTTGGAAATATCCTCAGGATTGGTAGCAACTAGCCCTTGCACTTCACTGCTCCATCTTCGAATCCAAAATCATTTTCACGAAAACGTACAAACCGGATCGAAGTGGTTTTCGAGAAATAAATCTCGATCCCAGTCTCTTCGAAACGATCAACGCAGTTGTCCAATATTGATAGTCGGTTATTTAACTATCAATTAATATTCACAAACACCCATCCAACAATAATTAATTTCCCAAATTATTTATTAACCTCAACATATCTTCGCAAGATATACTTCTATTTTCAATCCTTTGAAAATAGTTTCAAAACCATCTTTCTTTTCAGAATAAACTTTCTCAAATATTTTCTATCTCCTCTGAAATCACCAAGCACAAAAATAGATTTTTAAAATAATTTAAAACAATTTACTTTGAAAATATACTTTAATCCATTTAAGTTAAATTACTTCAATAATTTGTAAAAAAAAATACATACTATATGAATATTTGAAAATAAGGTTGCTTAATAAAATATAAAACTAGATTTTCACTTTTGAAAACAAGATACTAAGTCTCTTTTTAAGTAATTACTACTATAATAGATTAAAAGAAATACTTACTTTAGAATTTAAATATTTAGAAATGATAAATTTCCAAAACCTGCTTTTAAACAACATTAAAACTTTTTAACTTATATTTAAAAATTTACTTTGAAAACGTACTTGGTTATTCAATGAGAATTTCCAACTTCAATCAATTGAATCAATTTTCCAAATTGATTTCCAATTTATTCCGTTTGAAATAAATATCTTTACTTCCTTAATTCATTTCACAGTTCGTTAATTTTGCTCTTTATTATTATTATTTTCCGTTTGATTTTAAACCTTTTTAACTGAAATGTACGAATTTCAGCTTTTCCCAATTACTTCTTTATTCTTTTCAATAATTTTAATCTTAAGTTTTAAATAAATGTTTTGTTCTTTTAAATAATATCACCGAAGATTGAAATTCATTAACTTTCTGTTTATTTAAATTTCCTTTCTATACTCAAGATTTATTTATTAGAATTTTAAAGTCACTTTATTTCTTTCGCAATTCATTCTTAAATTTATTCAAATTTTCTATAATTATTTTTCTTACAAATTCACTTCTTTTATTTTCTTCCCATAATCCAATTTATATATTTTTGGTAGCTCATTATATCCAAATGTATTCAATCAATCCAAAGCATTTAATATTCCAACATAATTCATCATAGAATATCAATAATCACAACAGAGAATATTAAATAATTCAATAAATGTTGAGAGATCCTGTTGGATCCCTCCAACCTGTTTTCCCTGCATCCAAAGACGTTAGCACAACATAAATACCAATCCCAAATATACCATACTATAGCACATCAATCAATTCAACCATTCAAACAATTATTTAAATTTAATCATTTAAATTTTAAATTTAACTGAGTGAGATTAACTCACCTTTGCTTTTCTCCATTTGTAATTTACTTCAATGCTGATAGGGTTTTCGGTTTTGACCTTGTATAAACAATTTATATGATTTTAATATTCGAAATAAAATCGAATAATTTATTACCAATTAAATAAATTTCCTTAACTAATGATTTAGTTTAAATAAGTAATTAAAATTTAAACTAATTTTGCTTTTTTTTTAAAATCTTTTAGCAGCTAAAATAATTAACATGCGTCTAAATAAATTAATCCCCATATTACATGAAACTAGTAAATTTCGAATGTATATGTCTATATTGATTATTATTTTTTATAACAGACATTTATCTTATTGTAAAATTCCAAAAATTCAAGTTTACGGTAATTCATGAACCCTCCCTAAATACTGTAATATTTAACTTCTACATTTTTTGTCAAGTTTACTTTTTTTCAAAAATTTTAATACGAATTCAAAATATAAAAAGAGCAGAAAGAACCCATACCCAAACTTCTCATTGACCTCTGCCTGAAACCCTAGCCTGTGTCGATCGATCATCTTTCCCTCCTCGAGCAAGCTCGGATATCTCGTGACCCAGCCATCATCCCAGCCTTGGCCGCCACGTCGCAACCTTCCACCCTCGTTTATCTTCACCGCCATGAACCGCCTCCACCACAAAATCGTCGCGACACACTCCCGTACCCTCATCGACGCGCGACATCTCGAGTTCGCGAATCAAACTCGGCTCCATCCACTCACAACCTCGCCGCATCCCTGAGATTCGAACAGCCGCCACCGCGACTTATGTCGCCATTGAAGTCGAACGCGCTTGGTTCACCATCATTTGATTCGAGATGAGCACGATGCGAATAGCGGGGAGGGCTCCTAATTGCTCGATTTGCTTAGGGTTTCGGTTCGTCCAACATTTTTTTTTTATATAAACACGAACGTGCTTGATTTTTGAACTGGGGATGAAGGCAACATTATGCGGCCATCATTTTTTTTTTTGATTTGCGTTTTAATAGATGGGAATAAGGGTGCTCGAATCTAAGGCTCGATTTTGGCTTCCAGAAGAAGGATGAAGAACCGTGTTTGGGAAGCCAAAGGAAGTGTGCTCGAATAAACGTACTATAGTGCCTTGCAAAGAAATGGGAAAGTTTTTGACGTAAAAGAATTTGACTGTTTAAACAATGTCTTAATTTGATTCAAAATTAACTTCAAATTGACCCAAATTTTCGATATAAATTTAAGCGCGTTTATATGTCGTACACTCACACACTAACTCCAATCAATACGAAATTTGAAATCCGATAATAATTCAATATTACGGACCCAATGGAACTGGTTTCGTCGAATTCCAAGTCTGTTCCATGGAAGGCTTTTTTTAAATTCAATTTAAACGATATATTTTTAAAACTGAACAAATCAGCATTAAATTCAATTTTAACACTTCTATTATCCTCAGTATTATCGATATAAATTTTATAAGCCTTCAAATTATTTTAAACAGGCTTAAAATTACAGATTCAACATTTTGCCCAACTTCACTTATTTAATTTAATAATTCAATTATCAAATAAATTATGATATTCGTAATTCAAGTTAAAAATTATCCTTTCAAATATTTAAAATTAATTAAATATTCCTATTTCAAACGCTCAAAAATTCTGGGTCGTCACCTCAGAAATCGCTAAAATTCAAAGCAATGGTAGCCAAGAAATCAATCAACAAAAGTCGCAAATTTGCACAAGTCAGAAATCACTAAAATTTGAATTAGATTTGAGTGAAGAAAATCACTCACCATTATTCCCAAGAGCACAGATTCGACTCAAAGCAAAGCATCAGAGTCGAAGCCGAGCACTCAAGAAATCGAGCGAAGCCAAAGATCGAAACCCTAATTTGAAGAAGAGGAACAAAAAAGAACAAGCCGCCATTTTACCGTTTTCTTTGTTTTGTTAGGGCTTGTGAAAAATGATTGAAGGGGGGAACGGTTATCCACTCTAATACAACCCAACACCAAAATAAAACATGGTCCACAATTCAAGATAAAGCCCACAAAACTCTTTTAACAAATTTTTAAAAGAATTTAAACTGGATTCAAAACTCTCAACAGCAATTACCTAACCAATTTGATCGTCATTTGACGATACTCAATTGATGTGAAACCCCAGGTTGTTACAATTAGATCTTTGTGTAATCATGGAAAATGAAGTCTTTAAGTGGTTTAAATCACCATAAATGTTTGGACTTAGGGAGAATATGGTACGACCTTGATTGGTTGAGGACTTGAATTTTGGAAATGAAGTGAAGAGATGAGTGTGTAAGTGTTTTAGCAAGCTTTGGAAGAGATTTAAGTAGAAATTTATAGATTTTTGTAACTTGGAAAACTTTAGGAAGCCATAGAATTATGGTCGAAAGTTTTATGAACATTGGAACATGAAAAGAGAATGGAAAAGTGAAATAAAAGTTTAGGAAAAGCTAGTTTTTATAAGCATGCAAAGCTTCTCAAAGATGCTTCTTTATTAAATTAAATTTGCTTAGCCTACACGGGAAGCTTATTTATTTAATTATAATTGCTTAGCTAACATAGGAAGTTTCTTTATTTAGTTATATTTGCTTAGCTTAAATGGGAAGCTTTTTTATTTAATCATATTTGCTTAGCTTACATGGGGAGCTTCTTTATTATATTTGCTTAGCTTACATGGGAAGCTCTTTAATTTAATTATATTTGCCTAGCTTACACGGTAAGCTTATTTATTCAATTATATTTGCCTAATTTACAATGAAGCTTCTTTACTAAATCATATTTTCTTAGATTACATGGGAAGTTTCTTTATTCAATTATATTTTCCTAGCTTACATTGGAAGCTTCTTTATTCAATTATATTTGCTTAGCTTACGTGGGAAGCTTCTTTATTTAATTAGAAGCTTCCTTATTATATATTTTTCCTTAAGCATGTTTACATATATTCACATGCATTCAAACATGCCTAAGTAACTTATAAATATGTGTTGGTGCATACAAAAGAGTTATGACATTTCTAATAACCTATAGGCGACGAACGACCAAAAATTCGAAAAACGAATTCTGGTCACATTTTCAATCTTACATCGAACTAGATATTTTTGTAAACTAAATTGGTAAAATCTTTCACCATCGTTATTTATTTATTTAAAGGGTTTTATTTTCGTTATAAACCTATTAGTTGAATATTTAAAAATAATTAAATTCACAAATTCAAGTAACGAAATTTCGGGTTGTTACATTCAACCCCCCTTAAATGAATTTCATCCTCGAAATTATTACTTAGTGGAAGAAGTAATACCCATCCTAAGAAAATCGATTTACTTTCTTGATTTTTGGTAGATCTAATTAGCTATAATTTCCTATCATAAACATATGCAATACTACCATATGCAATTAGGTAACATGATGCAACCATATGTAACAAACATATGCAAAAGAATAAAGAGAATATTCTATAATTAATGCCATGCATCCAATATTTTTCAAAATACTTCCAAAATTTAGAACTAAATGCCCAGGTTTTATATTCAATTTTTTTTCAAATTCCTTCTAAGATGAACAAATCAAAACCAAAATGACTAGGAGGGGATCCTCTTAACAAAACAAGTAAAACTCTAGAATTAGAACAACATGGAGCGCCCAGTGGTATTTTGGTTCCTTCAAATACAACAACTACAGTAACAATTATTATTTCTTTCCAAAATTTTCAAAATCACCTTTTGTTTTTCAAAAGCACCGGAATTTATTTCTAATAAACTAAAATTCCAAAATTTATTATTTATAAATTTTAACTCTATAAACTATGGTATATACGATCACCCAATCAATCAATCAAATCCAATTAAATCAAATCAGCCAAATTCCATAAAGGAATACACTAAACTAACAATCATTCAAATTCCATAAGGGTAAAATCTAACATTCAACAATATTTAAAATGCCAAAAGATTAACAACAAACTTCTAACTTAGCTTTAAAACTTTCTTGATTTCCTAAGAATATAAACAATTTCCTAAGCATATCATTTTGCTCATCAGCCTTTGGTTATTGCTTAGAGGATTACTTATGTTCCTTCAGACAAAAAACCACTTTCTAAAATTATTAATTTCTTAATTATACGAATATTTCTAAATCACTTAAATTTGTATTTAGTATTTTATTCAATACCAAAATCATTTATGAATTATTTCATAAATTTTCACCTAAGCTTAAAAATATATTTTATAAAGTCATTAAACATCAAAAAATAACTTATTCCACCTTATTTACTTGTATAATACTCTTCTATATCCTAAGAGTACATACAAGTCCAGATTTTGTTTTGCTTTTCCTAATTTGGTGAAGATCTAATCAGAATTTCGGTTTTTTAAAACAAAATCAACCTCTCGACCTTTTTGTCTCAGAGTGTTAAAATAGATGATGTTTATGGACTGGACCAATAACAACAACTAGTTACACTGCTTAGACGCTTAAATAAAATATATGGTTTTGATAAAACAAAGTTATCAAAACCTTCCTATCCAATCTAATCCATTTAAATTTGTGTTAAATTATCCCTTATCTTATCTAAGGGTAAAATTTCATTTATCAGCACAATCTCTTATCAGAATTACTTTTTATTTTGAAGTTAATTTCCTACTAAGGGAACTTAAAGATTAAATACCCAGTTATAGATTTCAAAACTCATCTTTGAAAGCATACTACATATATTTCTTTTATGAAATAACTTTAACAATTTTATTTACTAAAACTCACTTTTGTGTTCGTACAGATTTTGACTCATTTCGATCATACAATGATAAAGAGAATAATTTACTAAGTAGTCCACAATGTTTGCCTAAGCAAACATCCGATCGTTACTTAGAAGACTATTCAGATTACCACAAAACTAATCAATGTTTTCCCCGAATTGCCCCAAAGAAAATGCATTTCTTTAAAAGAAATTTTTTCAAAATATTTATACTTAGAAATATTCCCAAATAATATCATTATTACTTTTTTCAAAATATTATGAATTATTTCAAACAATTCTGGGAACTAAGTTTTTTAAAAACTCTTTAAAATGTTCTTTTAAAAGCAAAATTTATAGTACTAAGTGTATTAAACAAGGGTCAAAAAGCAAATATCATTTTAAACCATAAACCAAAACAATTTACACTAAGCCTTATTTTTAAACAATTCCTTTTAAAGAACTTTCACATTTAAAAACATCATTTACAAATTTAGAATAATATTAATCGTCCTAGAGGACGATTTATAAAATTCTTTTTAAAGTTTATAACCACATAATTTTTCCCTAAGAATATAAACCAAATTTTAAATCTTTTATTGGACTTAAAATAACAACGATTATTCCAAAAGATAGTTAATCAAGTTTATAATCTCTTTTATAAATTTAGAATAATATTAATTATCCCAAAATATAAATAATCAAGTTTACAAAATGATTAATAATATTGCGAACATCATTAATTAAAATGATTAACTAGATTTCCAAAAATCTATTAGCTAAAACAATAAATTAATTTAACCAATCATTAATTAAATTGATTTAATTAAATTCAACTCACATTAATCAAAAAGATAAATTAATTTCAAATGTCATGAATTAAAATGATTAATAAATTTAAAATATCATTAATCAAAATGATTACTGAATTTTAAACATCTACTTTTCGAAAAACACAAGCTCAAGTTCAAATACACATAAGGGTTTAGGGGATGATATTTAATAAATGACGGTATAACAGAAATTACTATAACGACACTTAAACAGTTTGAATAAAATATCCATATTAGTTTTAATTGATCAATCAAACTAATCTAACTATCATCCAAGAAATTAAAAATAGTTCATAGCATCATAGATATGATATACTAAATTTGGATGTGAGTTAAACCTACATTTAAATGATTCTCCTTTACTATAATTAAATTTTTTTGAATACTTATTCTCTAAATTTTCTGAAATAATTTGGGAAAACACAAGCTCAAATTTCCCCCCTACCCTTTAGAATATATTAAACAACATTGATTACAAGTTTACTTTTAGCTTAACATTATTTAAAAGATGACTTTTAACTTAACCCTTTCACCGAATGCCTTATAATCAAACTATGAAACTGAATTCACAAGGGTTTGTTCTCCAGGTTCCCTAATTCATATTTAACTAACCTATACCATACTAAGGAAAATCTCTTATGAACTATTCAACAATAGTTAATGCTCAAACTTGACCAGCTAACTAATAAAATTCTAAATGATAACAATAAAATATTATCATTTATAAATAATCAACTCAACTATACCACTATATTAATTTTAAAAATCATTCTTATATATATAAAACATATTCCAAGGTAAAATTATTTCATTTACCATTTTAAAACAATACTATATTGGTAGAACTTTTCAAATGTTTAGGAATCCTTATCGATAATGCTAATCAAACGCACCGACCAGAATTCATATACCACTTAACTGATCAAACAACACAACATAAAACATTTTTATAACACTAACAAGTATGCACTCAATATATATATATATACACACACACACACACTCTCAGACTTATCCTAGGACATTACTAATCCTATCCTTAGAGAGTTTACCCCACCAGGGCTTAAGGGTTCTCTAAACCTAAGCTCTAATACCAACTGTGACGACCTACCTTTCTAACCCTTAGGAATGACACTTAATACATCCATGATATTAAGGTGCCATTTCCCAAGCATCTGAAAGGCAAGTTGTCTTGGGTAAAATAAAGAACAGAACAAGACAGAATATATAAAACTCACAACGGAATGGTTACATATAATACAAAATGACATGGTACAAAAGGTTACTCCTTATATAGAGTTATCATAGTTATACAAATGTACAACATCTAATAGATTTTCAGTTATACATTCTGACATGACATATTTAGAAACAAAATACACCTATATAATCATATCGCGAAAATAAATAACTAGATAACTAAGGAGTATCATGTTCATCCATCGTCTTCAAAGAGCTCCAAAGAAAAATATGTTATTCTCGGACTACTCAAATATAATTTAGTACCCGAGAGTTTATGAACAATAAACAACTCGGGTCAGACAAAATGTCGTATATAAGTAAAGCTATGAAACAAATGGAGTGTATTTAAACGGTATCATGTGGGATCACGCCGCTAATGCGGAATGGGTATTCTTTCGCATAAACAATAAACAAACATAACAAAAAATTTAAATGAACAATAAGGAAAAAATCCAATTATAGATGATGTGCATAATTAATATACATCTAGACTTGAAAGAATGGAAACAGTCTGAATAGAAATCCAAACTGGATAGGAAGGAAAGTTATCAGTCCAAACTCGATAGAATGGGCTAAACAGGATAACAGTCCAAACTCGATAGAATGGACTGAATCAATAGTTAACACCATGAAGAGTGGTTGACTCTTCCATTGCAATTGAAGAAAATAGATTTAAAAGTTCATACCAAATAAGGAAAGGAAAATCTCCAACAACGACTATGAGGGTGCGCCCCTTACTGAAAGTATACCTTTAGAAATATACTTGAGAACTGCGATGGCTCTCGGACGGATCTAAGCCGAACCCTGCAAGGGTTGCCGAGTATCCGAGTCTTTCACATCTCAATGCGCAACACTGAATCCAATCTAGAGTGGATGTTAAAATACCATAATAGGAGCAACCCCACATAGCTTGGATTCCACTAGCTCTTTGGGTTTAGTCATTTTCGACAAAGGATAACAAAGCTTAAATGAGCTACACATCATCTGTAACGACCAGGGATTTTGGCAATATTATTTTAATAAATATTTAATCCAATTAAATAAAATGTAAATTTATCATTTTAAAAAGATAAGACTTTTGGAATATTTGCCATTTATTTATATACATATGTATTTTGAAAAGGAAACTTTGATTTGAAAATTTAAAATAGAATCTTTCAAAAATATTTACAATAAAAATTATCTTATTCAATTAAATTAAAGGCTCTACATTATTGACATTTGATATAATATATGCAAATGAATGTAATATAGATAATAATGTTTAAAATAAAATAAAATCCTATCAATATTAAATATAAGTATAAAATATAATAATAAAAATATATGAATATAAATAAAGTCTTAAAAAAATGTTTAAAATAAAATCATTCTTATCAATATAAAATATAATTATAAAAATATATGGATATGAATTAATTGTTGGATAGTTAAACTTAAATAGAAACAAAAATAAGCATTTATGTTAGGAATAAAAATAAATATATAGGGTAAGATAAGCCATAAATAAATATATATGGCGATTCATATGTGTATGCAAGACAAAACAAATATCTACAAACAAAATCTGTGTACATACAAGAATAGGATAAGATGTAAACATATTGGGAAACATATGCATTAAATAACATCATCTCAGCACAAACAAGTATCATTTCAAATTTTTAAAAAAAAGACAAAAATATGACCAGAGGAAGATCTTGTACCATAAGCCACCCACCTTGTAAAACCTATTTTCTTTATATATACATCTTTTTATTCTTGTTCGTTCAAACATAACTTAGCAAGCCTGAAAGAAAAGAAAAATAAACATCATTATCTTACAAACTTAAACATCATTCAAGATCAAAACAGAAAGGATTTACAGGAAAATCAAACTGCAGCTTTCAAAACAAAAGTTGCTTCCTGTACGAACACTTTTCAGGTGAGTAAACATATTTTAAAAAGACTTAAACATATTTAAATCTATGCAGGATATTCATGAGTACGATTGTGTTACATATGTAATTTTTTTAAAATATAGCTCTGTACATATATAGGAATTGTTCTGTGAAACTTTTATCTAACTGTTCTGCTCTGTTGTAGTTACAGATTTAAATAGTTAATCAAAATTTAAAACTTCTTCATCAAGCCATTTATAGTCTTAAAGTTTAGAGCAAAATAAGTTGCTTAAACACAAATCAAGATATACAAATTCATTTTAGACATGTTAGTGAAATATATCAAATGGAAACTTGTTTTACATCACAACATATAATTATATGTTGAATTCGAGTGTTTTAAAAAGCTAATTCAATTTCATAACTTGAATCCACACTGCAAAATAAGATTTTTAAAAACAAAAATGGTAATTTTAAGTTTAGTATTTTACGAGTAGTTCATATTTGAACAAAATATGCTTTTTAACCATTTTCTAATGATCGATCCAATATTGGATGTTCAAATTTTGCGCGAAGCAGGTTTGATCATTGATGATTTCGGGAAAATTTTCAAATAAATTTTCTATTGCACGAATTGAAGGAACGAGGCCAGTTTAGGGTTTAAGGCTCGAGTTTGTTGAGGTTAGAAAACAAGATGAGTTCGTCTCCTCAGTTTGATCGAGTTTCTCCAAACTAAAGGGAATAGTAGAATGGGGTGTTGACGTGGTGTGGATGGAGTTGGAGCATCTTCGATGGTCGGAGCAACTGGGGCGAAGGGATTTGTTGAATGGGTTGTGTTTGAGTTTTCCGAACTGGAAGCTTGTTTTCATTCTGGAAATTTTCACGACGAATTGAACTATGCTTTCGAGTGTAGTGTTGTTTCGCGACTTGCCGGAGATGACATGGTTCGCCAGAACGACGGCGAAGTGTCGTGCACGTGCACGACAACGTATAGGTGTCAAGAAGTTGATGGTGAATGACTCGAGTTGTTACTCGAGAAAGATGAGGGGTTGCACGAGTGAAACCTGGGTGCGTGTGTGTTGCCTATTATCGAAGTTTATAACTTAAAACTTAAAAAAAAAAAGGGAAGAAAAAAAGTAGGAGGAGAAGAAAGAGAGGGGACCCGGGAAATGGTGGGAAGAACTCGAGTGTTTACTCGAGTAAACGTAAGGATTTTCTCGAGTGTAGTTTCGAAACCTTCATCTTAATAGAAATTGAAGTTATATCACCTTAAACAATTTTGAATATTAATGACTTAATTAATATTTGACAAGTTAAGTTAAGAATTTATTTCAAGTTTTAAAGAATTAAGTAAATACTTAACAATGTTTTAAAATCTAATTAATGCTTTAATTAAGTAATTAAGATTTAAGTAAATTGATAAGAAAGCAATTAATTAAATAAATGGTTTGAAATGGAATAATTAATTAATTAATGATTTATTAAGCAGGATTAAGTGATAAATTCTCAAGTAATTAATTTAAATTGAATTAATTACAATAAGTATTAAAGATGCTTGCTTATGGATGTTGTATAAGTAGAATATCTGATTTTGTGGTGTCTATTTGGTGATATTCTGTGATACCCTGTGCTATATTCTGGATATATCTGTGATGACTGTGTATGATTTATCTGTGATGAATGCTATGTGAATTCAAGTGTTGAATTAAATTGTTTAAACTATTAAATAACTTGACCTTTAAAATGGCGTTTGGATTTCAATGAGATCGGGATCGGGTGTCAGTTATGATTATCCGAAAACCACATCGATCCAAATTAAACGATAGGTTGTGGAATCTCAAGTGAAGATCGAGATAGTATTTCAGAGTGCAAGGGTTATTTTTGTTAACTCTGAGGGTGATTCCAAAATGAGTGTAACGAGATAATGCCTTCGGTTTCGTTCGAACCCGGAATGAACTTGTATGGATTGAATGCTTTCAAAATATCGTCAGGTGGACGATGAGCATTCTGAGAGATATGTTCTATAAAGGTAATCGAAGCCTCAAGCCTCATCAACCGGGAATGGCTAAAACAGAGGAGGTGCAGCAAGGTTAAGTGGGTAGCACCCAAGTAGGATGAGATATACCCCTGTCTATATGTCCCTTTATTTCGGCTGTGTGGGCAGTTGTTGGCCATAACTGCGGGGTTATCTTGTTCGGAACTGTTCAGTAAGGAATGGTTCCGGCCTTGTGTTGTAGGGGGTCAGGAGTGATCCTCAGTACGGTGATCTAGGCCCCATACTGTGACGGGCGGTACCCCAGTAGCCCTGCCATTGACGGAAATCCATTTTCCTTCTAAGACCCTACCGTTTTGATTTGTATTGCCCACTTTTGTGGCTAGTAGCTAGAATTTAATAGATGTAACAATTTCGGGTATTTTTTATTTACTTGAAAACCCTAGACACTATTATAATATCACTGGATTTTCTATAAAATATTTTGGTTAGCGTAAGATAAAAACTTACCCGTGTTTATGTGTGGGAAGTCTTACGTGATACCTTTGTTTTCAAATGGTTTTCAAAGTTAATCAACTTTAACCCGTTTACTCACACTGGACCCATGTATGACCCGGAATTTATTTCTTTTTTTCATAAACTCTTGGGTACTCAAATTTTTATGAGTAGCCAAGTGATAGGTTTTGGATTGTTGAGATCTGGAGGAGCTTGGAGCAGAAGTCCAGACGTATATATCTATCTAGTTCTGCTGTGTTAGTTGATGTATGTTGTATTTTGGGATGTATGTATTGGCAAATATATATATGACTGTCTTGTTGTATGATATCGTGTAACTCTGATATATGTAAAACTATGTAATAGTTATGTGATGTATTATATTTTGTTCCGTTCCGCTGTGAGATTCTGATGTTGTTATTCTTTCTTCCTATCTTTTCTATTTCTATCTCTTTCTTTTCTTATTGATGATACGTCTTTCTGTGGTTAGAAAGGCGGGTTGTTACATCATCTTATAGCGATGATAATAAAGAAGCTAAAGTAACTGATAGTTGAAAAGAAAAGAAAAAAAAAGAAAAAAAAAAAAAAAAAAAAAAAAGAAAAAGAAAAAAAGAGAGAGATTCATGGAATTCAAGCTAGTACTATGTCTTAGTTAACGAAAATATCAAACAAGTCAAGGTAGTGTTACCTCAAAGTGATGTCTCACTATTATTCTTAATTTTTAAAATAGCGATAAGTCTACTTGTTCGACATTTAGTGCTAAGTATAAATAAATCATTTCCATATAAGTGCATCGCTTTGTGGAAATTAATTCATTTCCATAAATGAATTAAACTTTTTCTTTTAAAACCCGAATTTGCGCTTGGCCTCAAATTACAAGTATTAGCTTTTAAACACTTTGTTAAAAGAGTTTAATAACTTCGAAACCTCAATTTAAAAAGGATTTAATATTTTAAAACATCCTTATTACATTGATTGATTAACTTTAAACTTCATCACAGAATGACAACCACTTTTAAACCTTATTAATACAATTAATTAGTAAAGTATAATTAATTAAATTAATAAATAATTAATCATCAATATTTAAAATGAATAAAAAGTTAAACGTCCCTATTACTATGATAAATTCTCTTTGAAACTTCATAAATTAAGTTGATTAATTAACTCCAATAACCTTTAAATAAAAAGGGTAAATTACCTTTAAAACATCATTAATTCAATTAATTAAGAAATTTAAATATAATTAATTAAATTAAATTAATAATTACATATCATTATTTTAAAATGATTAATCAATTTAAACCATCATTAAGACAAGATTGATTAAAGTTAAAACACGTTGATTTCCTTTTAAAGTCATTAATAAAAAATATTATTTACTTTTAAAAAAACATCATTAGTTAATTGATTTAATAACTTTAATCCATCATTATCAAAAGGTTAATTAACCTTAAACATCATTAAATAAAGTGATTAATGAAATTTAAATCATCATTAACTAAGTAATTAGTTAAATTTAAAACACATCATTAATAAGTTAATTAGTTTACCTTAATCCTTATTAATTAAATAATTAATTAAATTACATAATCATTAATTAAATAATTAATTATTTTTGAAAACATCGATAATTAAAATCTTTCTTAACTTGTAAAATAATTCCAAGCATGAGGATGCAACCGAAAGGTTTCGATAAGTAGTGATTTTCCGAAAGTGCTGATATAGTGACTATTGCTATACGACCACTTCGGCAAACAAACTTATGTAATTACAATACAACCAAACATCACACAACAAGATATGAACTTATATATATGGTAACTAACTATGGAACATCATACAGAGAGAGTTTACTTACAAATACTTAACTTTAACTACCAATATTTCATCGAACTTACTAACTTATTAGAACTTACACCTCATTTTCAGTGACTAAGATGTTAAAAGTTTAATATATCATAAACATAAAATTTATAGCCCTTTAACTCAACTTTCCAAATCATCAAAGAAATCTAAACTACGATAAGTTTTTCAATAGTTATGACCGAATTACCAAGGGGTGTTTAAACAATTTCCGAGTCGAACATCATCAACGCTGAACCATTCATTATCGTATTATGGAATCATATATAACAAGTATATAAAAACACAAGCACATTAATTCTTGAGCAATAATCCAACCACAATTACTATCAAAAATAAAAGTTTAAAACTTTGTATAAAAGTGAAAGCTTTACTCGCAAAAAATGCTTTCATGGGAAGCTCTTTTCTTTAATTATATTTGCCTAGCTTACCTAGGAAGTTTCTTTATATATTTGCTTAGCTTTTATGGGAAGCTCTTTTATTTAATTATATTTTCCTAGCTTACCTGGGAAGCTTCTTTATTCGATTATATTTTCCTAACTTACAACGGAAGCTTTCATTTTTAATTATATTTGCTTAGCTTACATGGGGAGCTTCTTTATTCGATTATATTTGCTTAGCTTACATTGGAAGCTACTTTATTCAATTATATTTCCTTAGCTTACATGGGAAGCTCCTTTATCTAATTCATTTTGGTGGCTTATGTTGGAAGCTTCCTTATTATATATGTTTCCTTAAGCATACATACATTTATTCGCATGCATTCAAACATGCCTAAGTAACTTATAAATATGTGTTGGTGCATACAAAATAGTTATGACATTTCTGATGACTTTTATCCGACGAAAGGTCGAAGATTCGAAAAACGAATTCCAATCATATTATCAATCTTACATAAAACTAAATATTTTTGTAATTTGAATTGGAAAACTCTTTCACCATCATTATTTATTTATTTAAAAGGGTTTTATTTTAGTTATAAACCTATTATTTGAATATTTAAAATTAATTAAATATTCACAAATTCAAGTAGTGAAATTGCGGGTCGTTGCACCTATGCATAATAATTGAATTGTAAGCTTAAATAAATGAATCTGACTTGAAATTATTGTCTACATATTCATAAATAGGTTAGCTTTGATGAAATGGCACATATACCATAGTTCTGGAATTTAGGGTGAATAGTCCCTAAAAATTTGTGAAATATGATATCGATAGAACTATATAACTTATTTCAGTATTTAATTATTTTGGTTGATTGCCATGTGAATTTCCAAATACTATCCAACCTCACAATTATATATGAAAAGTGCATCGTTTAAAATAACAAGGGATATGTCCAAATAAAAGAGATATTGCAAAGTAAGAGCATCATTTCTAGTCTATTCTAATAAAAATCAAAAGAGATGATTCCTTCAAATTGTAAATGCAGCACAATCCCATTTTTTGGTACTTTATGGAAAGATTGCAATGGTAACATTTTCTTCTTGAGAAAGATACGGTTCCAATAAATTATGTAGAAATAAATATTTTTAAGGAATTTACACATAAGTGTATATCCAGAATCCCTAAGTGTAGAAAACAAAAGGTTACAAATAAAAAAATAATTAATTTTTTTTACTAATTTAGTATTTACATATACATATACGCATACATATATATATATACACACACATATACATATATATATGTATACAGTGAAGTACATGTTAAAGAAATAAAGAAGTAAACGTCAGTTATAACATAGATACATATACATTGTAATATGCAATTAATTGTATATTATCATATTAATTACAAATAAAACGCTAAAATACGAATAATGTAATAGTTATGGAAGTTACAACGCTAATGAACAATAAGTGCATTACATAGTTGATAGGAAGTTATAATAATAAAGTCAATATGGAATACGACATTGATGAAGGAAATTAAATATGCATGATAAATTGATTTCAAAACATACAAACATTAATACTTGTCCAATTTGAATATGAAAGACCATTTATAATGGGTATTAATTAGAGATATAAGATACAGTATATGACATTTAATAGCATTAATGGAAAGGAGAGATAATGGCAATAAACATATAAAATAAGAAGAAGTCTGCAGCAAGTAAATAAATGAATACCGGTAAATGAATTTAGGAGGTGTAACAATTTCCACGATTGAAATTATATGGCTTCAATAATATATTTCACGAGGATCTGAATTATTGGACCTAGCCCAATATTTAGATTAGTTTTAAACAACTTGGCTTAGTATGGATTGAGATGCAAGGTTAGTAGAGTTACACACCGAAATAAGTTGGATATATCGTATGCATATATAGAATTAAATGACTGATCCATGAATAGTGGACATAACACTTAAATGGAAATCAATCGGCATAACCAGTATTATGGATAAAGTATGTAATTTATGAGTCACCGGAACGTTGTTCGGACCCCCACTCATTAATAAAAGATGGGAAATGATAGGTGGTTAAGTCCTCTCATTCTTATTCTGCATTGACAAGGTAACTAGATATCCAAGAAATTATATTGATTTCAAGATAGTAGCCTTAGTCAGTATATATATGTATGTGTGTCTATATATATATATATATATATATATTTTATATTTTACTTGTCTTCTATGAGTCGTTTAAGTAGCACTATGATATACTTGTGTTTATTGCAGGTTAGCAACACCCATAATTCGTACCCTAATTGACTTGAGTTTTCGATTTAGTCGAATATAGGGGTCCATTAAGTTTCGAATTGTTAAATTTGGTATTAGAGTGTAGGTTACTCGATCATAAGAATTAGGATACACTTAGTGGATGTATTCGTATTTTTTACCTAGAATTATACATACATACATACATATATATACATATATGTATATACGCATACATAAATATATATATTTATATTTATATATATATATATATACATACACATATATACACACACACACATAAATTTCGACTACAGAAATAGTTGCAACCATTTTATGAAAAGATGGATAAAGCAACCTTGAGTTGGAATAATAAACTGAGCTAAATTTGTACACATACCATGATAGCCCTACGGGATGTAGACCTCATTTTAAGACATTGACTGTAACGACCCAAGGTTTTGGTCACTTAAACTTGGTAATTTTATATTTTATATTGTCAATAAATGAATTTTTATGGATAAATAGACTCTTTTTAATCAATTAAAAATAATAGTAAAGTCATTTTCAAAATTTGTTTACCAAATTAAATAGTCCATAGAAAAATAGAAAAAGTAACCGAAGAATGTTTTTCAGAATTTCGAATTTTTGACATCGAAAATTTATCGAAAACGTTGTTTGTCTTTGTGCACGATACATATATATACATATATAAGAATTAATTAACTAGATAATAATAAACTTAAGAATAATATCTTATAATTAATTTTAATTTAACAAGTGATGTGACAACATACAGTAATCATTTATATATATAATGAGATTGATGTGACTAAATGTAATATTAAAATTATATATATAGACGTATTTATAAAGAGAGTGAAATGATAACAAATAATAATTATGTATGTATGTATGTATGTATATATTTATTTATAAAGAGACCGATGTGACAACACATATTAATTATATATATTTATAAAGAGAGTGATGTGACAACACATAAAAATTATATGTAAATATATATTTATAAAAGGAGTGATGTGACTAGACAATATTATTATAAATTATTATATATATATATATATAAGTTGATGCGAAATTGGACATAAACACGTTGCTATAAATAGCGCTCATTTTCCTCTCTTTTCACTCTTTTTCTTTCAGCCATTTTATCCTCATACCGTGCTAAAATCAAGATTTTCTTTTTTCTGAAATCATCTAAAATTTTAGTGGCTTTAACTTTCCCTGAGACTACTTTTTCTGATTTTAAGCATAATTAGGTCAAAATTTCGAATCTTTACAGAGTGTTTTCCAACCCTGAGTTTTATACCCGAAAATGGTCCATCTTCTTTGGACCATAACTTCCTCAAAATTTAATTTTTTTTAGCAATACTTTTTCTTAAATGGCAGCGAAGGATTTTCTTTAAAACTTTCCTTCAAATCACTTTTCTTTAAATCCAAGATTAAGGGGTCCAAAAATCCATGGGAATGTGACCTATTTTCGAGCTCAATTTCTAGGGTTCGAGTGAATTATGTCAAGCTTTAAGGTGAGTAAACTCTATTATTTTTTGGAATTTATTAGCCTTATATTTGCTTCATAGTATGATAATATTATGGTATAAATTTTAGATAAATGTCATGTTAGTTGATATCAAATTGGATTGGTAGTTTGGTTATGGAATTCGTTCAATGTTAATGTGTTATTACAAGAGGTTGAAATTTTACATATATTGGCATATGTATATGATTATTTATGTGAATGGAATGCATTTGTCTGATGTTGATGGTGGTTTGAACTATTGCTGTATAGTTTGAAGACAAAATTAACAGCTTGTGTATGTCGCGATGGATTTTGAGATCTGAATGGAATTGATTTTGTTTCCAAAAGTTTAAAGTTTGAAATAGTTTTTTCAAAGTTTGTAAATTTAGTCTTAAAGTTTATAAAACTTTTCAAAAGTGTTTTGAATCATGAAAAATAAATTCAAGTGAAGAGTTTCGCTTTAAATTATGATAAAGCGAAATGCATCCATAGCGATAGTCGCTATGAATGCAGTCCGATGGATTTTCTCAACTTTGATTTCAAATGTTTTGTTTTTGAAATTGTTTTATAAAAGTCTTTTTCCAAACTTAATTAGTAATATTTAAAAGTGATTAAGGTTTATAAATTTAATAGTTTTATTTATTAATTAATTAATTAGTTAATAAAAAGGTAATTACCGCTTAATTAATGATTAAATCACACTTAAGTTAACAACTATTAATTGATTAATTAAGGTTTAATATGATTTAAAATAATAATAATTAAGTGGTTGATAATTACTTAATTAATATTAGCTATTAATTAATTAAGTGATTATTTAATTAATCAGGGTTTAACTAATAATGATTTGACTTAACCTTAACTAAGATTCATTAAGTAGTTAATTAGGACTTAACCGAGTTCATTAAATCTAGTTAGAGTTTAATTATGATTTAATTAGGGTTAATTAAGATTTAATTTTGATTTAAGTTGACTAAATCTATTAAAAAAATTTAAAAGTTTATTTTTAAACTGAAATGAATATATTTTCCTTTATAGTAAATCGATTCCATATCAAATGATCTCTTGTTCGGGCCATTAAGTAATCTATATGATTAGGAAGATTAAGTGACATCTTTTAGCAGAATAAATCCTCACTATGTTATGGTATAAGTGACTTGAATTGTTTTGACATATGTTTAGCAGAATAAATTCCCCTGCCATGAATTGATTGATTTGTTTGGATACCTATTTAGCAGGACAAATCACCATCCTGCTATTATGATTTGAACATGTATATGTTAGTTTGTTCATATTGAGATGATAATTCCTAGATTTGGATGTGAGTTGTATTTACATATATCATGACCTATGTAAATAACTGTGAAGTAAATTGGAATTGAAATTGAATGGTAACTTAAATTAGTACCATTGGGAGTTCTGAACCTCGTTTTGAAATGATAAAGTATGATTTTGAATCTATTTTAATTCATTAATCAATTTGAGGTTAAGGGTTTATTGATGGTTTTGCAAGTTATAATTATTTTATCAAGATATTCATAAATGATAACTTATCTATAGAAAGGAGTTTACCTAAACAAAAGGTTTATTTAAAGGTGATTAAAAATGATGTTTTATGAAGGTTATTTTATAAAGAATTTCTTTAAGAAGATTTATAAGAAGTTTATAAGTAGAAAATTTATAGATCATTTCAGAGATTTGGAAAAAGGCTTTCTAAATTAAATTAAAGGTTTATAAAGGTGGCCTATAACTTTATTTTGGAAGTTATAAGTTAAGTGAAATATGAGATGAGCCTTTGAAAAGGAAACTTGTCTGGTTATTTAATATGGAATTTGGAAAGAAGAAAACTTTATAAAGTTTGTAAATATACTTATACCATTGAGATATGTATGTGAATGTTTTCCAAGTATAAAGGAAATGCAAGATGTTTGGGAATACTATTTGAAAGGATCTTTTGATTAAGTTTTATAAAGTGGTTTATTAATTAAAGATTAAAAAATAGAGGCTTAGTGGATCCCATATAATTAAACCATGATTGATGTTTGTTATGTGATAGTTAAATAATCTACTATCAAATCTGGACCCACAATATAACTTTGGAAACATCTAGGAGAAACGTGGAAATTATATGGTACAGTTACCATCTGTGGTGCTATAATGTACAAACTCGTTTCGTTCTCCTAGGACAAATGATAAGGGAACTCATTCATTCAATTGGTTAGGAGGTGAACTTCGCACTTATTTGATTGTCGGTTTATTTCCTAAAGAACCAGGGTTGAGTTTACTGGAAACTATCGAAGTTGTTACGAATAGACCGGGATCAGATCTATTTCCATTGGTTTGATTAACGTGATAGGGGTTCTCGCTTTCTGTTTGGTGGCGAGCAAGAGACTCTTAACCCTAAACTTCTCGAAGAGGTAGTATAAGGCCTTGATGGGTTGGTTTTCTAGGCGCTTATTATCGCGAGGCTGGCCGTAAAAGTATATTTGAGGTACCAATGTATGCCATGGTGGTGCTGGGATGGTTGAAAAGCCTACCGGTAGTCATTGTTGATGATTGAAAAGCCTAGACCATTACATTTAATATCAGAGTTTAAGTTGAGCGAACACCTAGGCTTTGGTGGGGTAGACTCATTAGAGATAGGGTTAGTAATACACTTGAATGAGTTTGATTGTATATTATATAAGAGTGCATATTTATTAGTGCTATAAAAAGGTTAATACGGTGTTGTTTGAACTATTGAGTGGCTTAAGAATTCTGGTCGATGCATCCGGCCAACATTATCGATAAGGATTTCCTAAATACTTAAACAAGTTTAATCGACATAATATGGTTTAAAATTGGGTAAATAAAATAATTTTACCCAGGATATATTTTATATACAAAGAGTGATTTCAAAATAGTGTTGTATGTATAATTAATTGAAGTACTGTAGTTAGGGGAGATAATAATATTCTATTATTATCATTTAGGGTTTGTTTAGTCATACTCGCCCAATTGAGCCTCCACTATTCTTAGTATGTATAGGTGGCTTACTTGCTAAGATTTGAGTTAGGTAGATAAAAATTGGAAAGCATTAAAAATGAACACCTTATGAATTAAGTTTCACAATTTGGCTACAAGGCATTCGTTTTTAATGTTGAGGTAGAATTTGATTTCAAAGTTAGAATATTTTGGGATAAGTATTTAAAAATGGTTTAATATAAGTGATTTATAAAATGAATTTATAAAATTGTATCATTTAAGTTGGAATGAATTTAGGTTGAAAACTTAGACCTAAATCCTTGTGCTTTTGAAAAATGATTTACAAGGTTTTGGGAAAATAATAATAATATTTGAAACAATTTGGTTTAAGTATAAATTTTTTGAAATAAAAGTGCAAATAAGAAGTGTTATCTTTGGATTGGATGGAGCGAATGAGTCTTGATTGTTTTGTGATAATAGGAATAATCTTCTAAGTGACGATCAGATGTTTGCCTAGGCTAACATTGTGAGATACTTAGTAAATTATTATCTTTATCATTGTAAAATTAAAACAAGTTCAACCAAACAAACCCAAAGTAAGTTGCTGATAAATATTTTGTCGAAAAATGTGAAGTATTTTTTCAAAAATGGGATTTTGAAATAGAAATATTTTAAGTTAACTAGCTCGAGTGGCTCGGAAATAACTTAAAATTGATAAAAAGATGTGTTCGGATGGTAAACACTTCTCTTGAGTACTACCCTTCTTGGTAAGGAAATGTATGATACTGTTTGGTAGTTTTGATCTAAGATTCGAGTATACGACTTGGAGGTGTTTTACACCCTTCCGAATAAGGATCTATTACTCGATTTTTGAAGGCAAGCATTTGATGAGGATTTTTGGTAGGGACTAAAGTTTTCTATTATAGTATCTGACTATGTAACGAGAACAGAGGTTCCAAATCAAGGAACCTGATCAGAGTCTGTACTAGAGAATCGGGTAAGCGGTACTAGTTCGGAGGTGAAGTTATATATTCAAGTGGTGATCGAATCAGATTTTGTTATGAATGATCTATGTAATGACCCAGATTTTTATCCATCCGTTATTAGAATAATTAACTAATTTTAAATATTGAAATATTAATTTTTATAAGTCGAGTAACTCAAACTTTTCTGATATCGAGAATATCTGAATTCATAAATTTTAGAAGCTATATTAAATTTTCAAATGCTAACTACTGAATATTATATATATATATATATATATATATATTGGATGATACACACACACTCACCATTTCAAACTTATAATAAAAATATATACATACATATACATGCTTCATGTAACGACCCATAAATTTTAGCAATTTTTATAACGTAATTAACTGAAATTTTGCTTGAAATTTAATTATAAAATTTAGCAAAGAAAATTTTATATTTGGAATGTTTCTATTTAAACATAGCAAATGGTAGATTTCCACCGGTAAATATATAAGTTTGTTCAGTCGTAAAATTTCAATTTGAATTTATAAATCAGTTGAAAATAGATGGAAATAAAATATTTTCAAAATCTGAATATTTTTACATAATAAAAATGTAAACTATTTTCTAAGTGAGACGTCATATTTCGTTTCGCCAAATTTGGACTGCTATAGCTCCGTTAATCTTACTTTCGGTGAATTTTCAGCAGTTTGGTATCGAAATATCGACTTTTGATAGCATGGTCGTATCATTAAATCTGTGTACTATTCTGTTCGTCTTGTCATGCTGATCTCCGCAGTATATTCATTCATATAATTCAGTGTCCAGTACGCCGCAAAATCTGTGAAACGCTTAGCTATATCGATACCCATTTTAAGATTTTGGTTTCCTTGTGCCTTTCTATTATCCACCGAATAAACCATATAGCCTACTTTTAATTTTTCCCTGAATTCACGTATTGACTTTCAACATCCTATTGGCACAATATATATTTGTTGTTCCTTTTCGGTCCCTCTCTTCTTCATCATTTCCGTTCTGAAAACTTCATATAAAAAAATAAAATAAAAAGGCGAAAGAGATTCAATCTGCTTTTATATATCGACTTCGCCTCCTTGTGTCTCTCCTGGTCACATTCCTCTTTGTTTGGAGGACATTTTATAATACAATTTTTCATAAACTGTCTATTGCTTCATTATTTCCGCAAAGGAAGTGCTACATGGCCCGAGTTTTCTTCCTATTTGACCCGAGTTCGGCCCACTAACCTCCCTGACTATCACCTAAACAGCTTGCTCCGCTACCCAGACCTGCTCCTCCCACCCTGTCGCCCCTTGTTCCTACACTTGACCTGCTTTATCTCTCCACCAGTTAACACACCACCAAACGCATCATCAAATGTAATGCGACTCACAGCCTTCCTCTATCACAACACAACATCCGTTACTTTACTCCGCCTGCTTGGCCACACAAATTCATGAAAACCCTTCTCTCCGCTTACCGTCAACGTCTCGGCCTTACCATACTCCAACACCCACTTGAGCTACGACAGTACCTCCACAATGCTAGCCAGCTGCCACCCTGCCTTATTCGCCTCTCCACTGTGATTCGCTCCATCTCCTTCGGCCACACAACAATTGACCATGCACAGCCACCGCAAGCCTCACTCGATCGACACGTCACCTTCACCGACCATAGCCAACCTCCGCATTATCTCCTCCACCCATGTTGTGCCGAAGCCACCCCTTTACGCGTCGAACCACCCATCACTCAACCACCCAAGCCTATCTCCTTAAACGCATGTCAAAGAAAGCAATTCGTGTATATCCGTTGCATGGAGAAGACATACCACTTTATTCCCTCTGCCTATCTACGTGGCACATCCCTTCAAACCCAAGCAAGCAGCTTTGATCAGTAGAGGGGAGGTATACATGTACATATAGATCAAATATATATGTCATTTTATATATGTTGTTTTATGTAAGTTGTGTATATATATATATATGCCAATTATATATATATATATATAAGTTAAGTAAGTTATATAATATGTTAGTTTATATACATAAGTTTATGTAAGTAATGTAAAATTTATTGTTTGTAGACATAAGTAAATATGAATTTATATATGAACTGTTTGAGCTTATGTGTGTGTGTGTGTATATATATATATAATAATGATGTAAGTTTGTATTGGTTTTATAGTATTGATTTTTAATTATAATATGTATGTAAGTTTATATATATGTTTATATATATATGGATATATGAGTTTGGTTTTCACATATGTAAATGGAGATCATATTTTATATGTGTTTAAAATTAAATATGGTTTGGAAATATATAAAGATTTTTGTTTTAAATATATGTGTTAAATTGAATATTGATTTCAGAGAAATATATATATACACGTATATATATATATATATATATTATGTTATGTTAATATTTTGAAACGAATATATAATATAATATATAATTTGTTTCTGTTTATATCAAGGTGATTTTAATTTGTTCTTATCAGTTCCAAGCCACCAACTTTGCGCATTGAATTCTTGTTCATCGTGTCATGCTTTGGAATTTGTGTTTGGGTTCATCGCATCTTGTTTTTGTTATTTCTCTAGCCTCGAAAGTTGAGCAATCACTCATGATTAATATTATTATATTTAGAAAATTTAATTCACGTGAAATGACGATTAAAATATGCTGTTAAATTTAAATTGTTAAGTTATTTAATTGTTAAATATGATATGCCATTATCTGAAAGTGTTTTCCTATGACATATGACACTATAAATGTTGTATATCAAATATTTAAATTTGGTACTGATGATATATGCTTGTTGTTGATATTTAGATTTTTATCATATTTGTTCTCACTCTACAAGTTCCTGTTAGTCTAAAATTCCATATGGGTTGAAATGATACATATCCAAACGATCGTGTAGAATAAGGTAAAATCGTTATGGGCTGAAATGATAAACCCAAGCGATTTTCTTTGATTTTGAGTTTTTGGATTTAAGGAGTTAAAATGATATGTATCCATAGATATTTAAATTGCATATTGAAATGATAAATATTCGTATCACTTGACCATAGAACGGAAAATTATATACGGACACCGTTGGTCTATATTTTGAAAATGATTTCCAAGGTTTTGAAAAGAAATATTGGTTTCAATAAATATTGATATTTTCTTCATATAACACGTATAACTGTTATTTATATATATGTCTAGATTTTTGATTTTTAAACTTATATGTTTTGAAAATTTTAAATTTATAGATTAGTTTTGAAAATATAATTTTTAAGATTTTATTTATAATTTTACTCTTTTATAAATATATATATATATATATATATAATAAATATAGATTTAATATAAAATAAATTTAATAATAAGATTTAATTTAATAAAATTTAATTTAATTAGTATATAAATGTCTAGGTATTTATTTAAAATTATATTTTAAAAAATATTTTTTGTAATAATTTTAATAAATTAAGGTTGGATAGGTAAATTGAAACTGATTTGAAATTGTATTCGTTTGAGAATTATACTTAAATAAAATTTATTTGAAACTTATTGAATTTGGGATTTTAAAGATATGATGTTATAACTTGATTTTTGATTCAAGGTGATTAAATGAATATTTTCAAATTTAAATAAATTTAAATGGGATATTTAGTTTTAGTTAAATTTGTAATTTGAGAATTTATTCAAATGTTATTGGATCGATTAAGTAAATATTTCAAAACTAAATAATAGTAAAGCTGAATTTGAAATATAAATGGAATTTATCAAATTGAGTTATTGTAAATGTTTGAATATTTAAACTTTGAAACCTACTGAAATTGAAATGGTTTAATTTGTAGTGAAATTTGTATTTGAAATCGATATAAATAAAATGGTTTATTGAGAATTTGAATTGAATTGAATTGTAATTGATGAACAGAGATTGATTAAATGGAATTTGGGAATTTAAGTTGATTTGAATCGACTTGTGGAATTGGATGAAAAAATCCAATTTCGAAGCAACTTCGGTATAACCTCTTTAAAAAAAATACATAAACTATTTTTAATTTACAACTATTTTAATATATAAATTATTTAATATATAAACTATTCTAATTTATACACTATTTCAATGTCTAAACTATTTAAGTTGAAACTGTTGTGATTACGGAAGTGTTATGATATCAAAAGTGTATGATTTCCAAAGTATTATGATCTCAAAGGTGTTACGATTTCCAAAGTGTTATGATCTCGAAAGTGTTATGATTTTGAAAGTGTTATAATTTTGAAAACGTTATGATTTTGGAAATGAATACTATATAGAGTGAATAATGATATCAAATTTGATATGGTTTTGAAATGAATATGATATTTTGATATGAAGTATAAACTATTTGAAATGAAATGACCATGGTGTGAAATAAGGTTTGATTGTTAAAGAGACCGGGATTGGATATTGTCGTACTCCCTACCAATACCAAAAACCACTTTAAAAACTGTGTATGTGGTGGAGATTCTAAAATGAAGTAGGTTGGTTAGACGGCGTTGCTGCATTGAGGTATGAAACGAGCCCTAAATAAGATGACTAAAATAGGAGCAATTGACGGGCCAAGTGAGGTAGCTTCTCCGATCGGACACACTTCTTTGACACCATTCTATTACTTTGTGATTTGATTGGGTGCACCTTTGATTTTGGGAGTGTTGTACGAGATGGGAGGTAGCTACGGCTATGCGTTACCACCTCATGTGCCTTGCATATACCTTATCGAGCCCAGTACGATTTTGGTTTGTGTCGTACCTATGGAGTGCTCCTTGATAGCCCACCGGTTTGGCGGAGTTTACTGTACTGTATATATTACGACATTATATAAAATGTGTTAAGGGGGATATGGGTAACGCCTTAACACTATTTTAATACTTTACTTTACTGATAGACATATTATAATAGCGTATATTATTACATAGTACATGGATCCTTAGAGGATGGATATCCCAAACATCCTTTAAGTTACTGGTATTTCAGTTGACATTTCACTTGAGTTAAATTTACTGATATAAGAATGTTAATCCCGACTCGAGTGCTTTGTGTTTTACTTTATGCTCGGGTCAAACTGAGTGTTGCATCATTTGACTCACCTTTGGAGATTGGAGAATTGTTTGAAGACTATCTATCCAACTTTCAGTTATTTCGGTTACTCCCGTTGTTATGTTCAGACTTGTCATTGATTATGTATTTGAGACTTCTATTTATCTTGATTTCTGTTGTATTTTGTTTTCATACTCTATTGTTTATATAGTAGCTTCATGAACTACTATTTGCCTATTTCGACTGCTTATTGTTATATTACTCTGTGTCTGTGATTCTGTGATTGATTTGTTTACTGTATATGCTGAGTTTTTCCAAATATAAAATTAATAATCTGTTGTTTTGAGCAATTCAAGTCTGGCATGTGTGGATGATTATTGATTTGAACGGTTCAAAATACCGGGTCGTTACAGTTGGTATCAGAGCTCTGGTTTAGGCAACACTTAGCATACAGAGTAGATTTAATTACGGATCACCTTTGCTAGATCTTGAATTTCTTCCTCTTTGACTCGAGTTTCCTTTGAATTTTTGGAACTTTCCCCTTTGTTCTTAAATCCATTTTGGTCTCGTCCGGTTCATGTTCTCCTTGATTCTGGAGCATCCCATAGCTCCACTTTGGTTGATCTCTATAATTGATTTGAGAACATCTTACCACCTCAACTGGCAATTACATCCTTTTGTGTGACTAGTCCATTGGTGGTCCCGCCAACCTTTGTAGGATTTGTAAAGGGGTGAAACTCCTTTACAACAAGTGTTGATTCACCATAGATTTCTATATCATCGATTTCGATGCTTTTGTCTCCTACACCACCCAAACCGTTTCTCTTGTAGATGACCGGGGTAAATTCTCTTGTGATTGAATTTGATTGCCTCAGGATTTTGTAGGCAGTTTTATCTTTTCAACCTAGTGATCTTGACTTCCCCGATAGTCAGGGATTATCCTGATGTTTGGTGAAGTCATTTCTCTTTCCTTCAAGCGGGAAATTGAAATTCCGTATTGATCTTATTCCTGGAGTCTCGATTGACCAGGTTAAGGTCACCCACGATTGATATTAGTCTACCCATCCCTTCTCTTTTTGTAATATAATTATTTCATCTACCTTTTGAGCCTATCTTAATAATTAGAATTCTCTTTGGTTAGGGTTCCACTAAATTTGAATCTCTATCCTTAATCTATAATCCATTCTTCAATCATCCTATGAGGAAGTGTATTAGTAATTAATATTAAAATGTTTTATACTGTGTTATTTGAGTTGTTAGGTTTGATTGGGAGTTTCGGCCGATTCGTTTGGCCAGCTCTATCGATGGAAATTCCAAAACACCTAAACAGAGCAAACTGACACAATATTATTTCGAAATTCGTAAATGGAATAATTTTATGTATTATTATATTTTATATATATGAGTCTAATTTTCTGAAATTGGATAGTTAAATGATTGGTTGTTAGAAATGATAATACTAGATATCATTTATTGATTTGAAAATTTAAATTGAATTTAAAATTTATAGGTTAGAGAGTTAAATTTTCGGTGCTTTCAAATTTTATTTTCAATGTTTCAAGAAAATATATTATTTGAAATTATTCGATTGGAAATTGTTTTTAAAGAATTTAGAAGATGTAAGTCAGCATTCTCTTTGTTTGTCACTGAAAATAATTTCGCTGATGACTACAACATCATCGACATTAATTTTCGAGTTTCAAATTTGAGAGACTGGTTCGTAGCTTTGCTACATTTTTGTTTTGATCAAAATGGATTTGGTTCGAATCTCTTGAGTATGATTCGATGTATAATATATATATATACACACACACATAATATATATATATATATATACACACGCACACATAATATATATATATATATATTTCAAATTGGTTTGAAGTGAAACCGAAGATTTAACTCTTAAGTTCATGTTAGGTAATGTTTTTTGTCAGCACCAAAATTTCTCACTAACACCCTTGAGTAGAGTTATGTAGAGAGATTAATGAAGAGAATAAACTAGAACTGAAAAATAGTGTAATTCAATGCAAAAAGAACAACAAAAACGAGAACACCAGATTTATAGTGGTTCGGCGTAATTGCCTACATCCACTTTGAGTTTAATCTTTATTGCTTTCTCAATTAATTGAATACAGATGCAATCCGTAAATCAATCACTTGAATACAAGTTTGGAAAAAAAAAGAGGAGAGTAAAGAAAAATGGCAGAGTCTCCCCAGTGTTCCTGGAAAAAGGTCACTTTCATTGTGCCCCTGCCCTTCTATTTATAGACGAGATGGGTTGGACTTCCCTCATGGGCTTAGGAACAAGGTACCTCTTCCCATAGTAGGTGACTTCTACGCAACAAGCCAGGCAGGCCGAATGCTCTTGCTTTGTTGTGGGCCTGGCAACTTGCTAACACCTCCAGTCTCTTCTTGATCGGAATCTTGTCTAGTGCTAATGATAATTTCTTCAACCGTCGTTTTGTAACCGGGCCAAGATGCCGGTTAACATTTTCCGCCCAAAGTGTGTCGTGTGAAGCAACACGACACGCTTTGAATCAGCGAGTATTCCTTGTCTTCAGAAAGAAATCCATCATGTTTCTTGAATAGTCATTATCCTCCAATTTATCCTCCCAAGATGTTGTATCCTTCTTTGGTCATCGTGATGCTTGGTCAATTCCCAATATTATAAATCCAGGGTTGTAGTTCATTAGTGGCCATCCGTGTCTTATTCTACAGTGATAGTAAGCTTCGACTATCCGATCTAGTCTTTTCTTAATAACCCTAAGCGAGAATTCAATTTATGTTGATTTCAAGAAGTCGAACTTCTTCGGATGTACACATGCATGTTCGAGTACATGTTCTTGCCATTGGCTCTCGGATGCGTTTTATATGCTCATAATTCGTTGCCAATTCCATCTAGTTTAATAGCAATTCAATTGCAACTCCGTATTTGTATTTTCTGTGGTATAAGGGTTGTAATCAGCCACTTGACGAGAGAGGACTTCAAGTTTTACATGGATGACGATCTCAGAATAGTAAGCAAGGGTGAATGGAGTGCGGCCAGTCATGGACCCATGGGTAGTTCTATAAGCCCATAGTGTTGTAGGGAGTTCATCCACCCATTTCCCTCTAGCCTTTTCCAAACTTCTCTTCAGAACAGGCTTTATGATTTTGTTCACATCTTCAACCTGTCCATTTGCAGTAATAATAGATCATAGAAGGTCGTAAGGAAAGATGACATTATGGACAGTGAGTAAAAGTTATTTGTCTGCCTGTTTGGTGAAGTAAACAACTGCTATGATGGTGTATTTCGCGCCACCTTTAGGATCAACAAGAAGATGATTTCAATGCCCCAAAGTGGCAAACGGCTATAGACTAGCCATTTGAGTAATTTCTATCGGCGGGGTTCTTGGATTTTTTGCAAACATCTTGCACTCGTCGCATTGTCTAGCATGATCAACCGCATCTGGATTGATAGATGGCCAGTAATACTTGTAGCGAAGTGTTTTCTTTATCATGGTTTTCCCCCTGATGCTATCGTCGCATTCTTCTTCATAGACTTCCTTCAGGACTCGTTTTATCTCATCATGGGCTATGCACCGGAGTAAGGGGGTCGAGAATCCCCTTCGATACATTATTCCGCTCTCCATTACATATCGCGAAGCCTTACGAGTGACTTGTCGTCTTTTGTTCCTTCTTTCGGGTAAGACCCCATGTAGTAAGTATTGCTTAAATGGGGTCATCCATGATTCCTTATCGATTTCGGTTTCTAACACGAAATCTACCTCCATCATATTTATACTCGGCGTATGTAAGGTTTCAACGGGAAACAATCCCATCTGTTGCGCATCGCCGGTGCTTGCAAATTTTGTCAATGAATCGGCTGCTCTGTTTTGCTCAAGCGGGACATGTGAAATATCATAATACTCGAAATTTGCTAGCAGCTCCTGAACTCGGACCAAACAAAGGGAAAGTCTCTGCCCCTTGCTTGGTAGTCTCCCCGCACTTGGTACACTGCCCGTTGCGAGTCGCAAAAGATTTCAACCGATCTTACTCCTAGTTCTTTGATGAGTCTTAAGGCGGCAATCAATGTTTCATATTCGGCTTTGTTATTTGTTGCTGGGAATTTAAGCTTCAAAGCATAGCAAACTGATCGGTTTTTCATAGTCACAAGAACTATGCAAGCCCCCGAATAACGGTCGTTAGATGCCCCATCGGTATTCATCTTCCATCGAACGGGTGGTATGACATTGTGGCCGTTTGAGTCGTCTGACATAGTGAATTCATCAATGAAGTCTGCCAGTGTTTGCCCCTGTATGGCCCTTCGTGGCAGGTAGGTAATATCGAACTGACTCAACTCAATATTCCATTTTAACATCCTTCCAGAAGTTTCCGGTCGTTGGAGTACCTATCGCAAGGGTTGATCAGTGTAAACACTAATTGAGTGTGCCTGAAAATATGGGCGAAGCTTGCGTGATGCAATCACCAAGCAATAGGCTAATTTCTCGATCTTGGGCTAATTTCATTCTGCCCCCATCAGACGTTTACTAACACAGTAAACTGGCTTTTGAACTCGGTCCTCTTCGCGGACCAATGCCGTACTGATAGCATGCTGGGATACTGCCAAGTACACATACAACATTTCATGGTCTATTGGTTTCGATGGTACTGGGGAACTTTCCAAATTCCTTACCAGAGCTCGGAATGCTTCCTCACAATCGGATGTCCACTCGAAATTCCTCTTTCCTTTCTTTATCACATCGAAGAAAGGAATACACTTGTCTGTAGCTCTGGACATGAATCGACTCAGCGCAGCCACCATTCCATTCAAGCTTTGTACTAGCTTCATAGTTTTGGGCACTTGTATGTCTCGGATAGCTTGAATCTTCTCCGGGTTAGCCTCGATTCCTCGCACATTCACAATGAAGCCCAAAAACTTTGCCGATGCTACGCCAAATGAATACTTTAAAGGATTGATTTTCATTCCATAATGCTAAGTATATCAAACATCTCCGCTAGGTCTCGGATGTGGTCGTTTGACTGCCGTGACTTCACGAGCATGTCATCCACATAGACTTCCATCGTTCTACCAATCTGGTCTTTAAACACTCGATTCACCAAACGTTGATAAGTTGCTCCCGCGTTTTTCAATCCAAAAGGCAATACTACATAGTAATATAGCCCCACATCTGTGACAAAATTGGTGTGTTCTTGGTCTGGAATATGCATCGGGATCTGATTGTATCCCGAATACGCATCCATAAAAGACAATAATTCGTGTCCGGTCATAGAGTCGATGAGCTAGTCGATTCTAGGTAAAGGGAAATTATCCTTCGGGCATGCTTTATTCAGATCAGAGTAATCAACGCAAGTTCTCCACTTTCCTTTTTCTTTCTTTACCAGCACAGGATTGGAAACCCATTCAGGGTAGAGGGCGTCGTGGACAAACTCATTGGCTTTGGGTTTGTCCGCCTCCTCACTGAGAGCAGCGGACCTCTCCGGGTCCATGCCTCTACTTTTTTGTTTTACAGGGATGTATTTCGGGTCTATGTTCAATATATGACTCGCAATAGCGGGAGAAATCCCGCACATATCAGAATGTGTCCAAGCGAACACGTCTAGGTTCGCTCAGAGGAAATCATTAAGATCTTCGGCCAATGATGGGTCGAGTTGCGATCCAATCTTAAGGACCCGTGACGGGTCATCCCAGCTGACTGGTGTGTCAATTGTCAGCTCAGTCGGTGCTGCATTCGTTTCCCTAAGTCCTCCATCATCATCTCTCGAATCTACGTCTCTATAGATCCAAGAATGCTGCCCGAGCAAGGGCTCAGGCACTACTTGCCAATTGTCAGTGTTTTGGATGCGGATGAAGCTGTCCACCTTGTCTGCATCTCGACTTCTAAACACTATATCGTCTGTCATCATGCATTGTTGTTTTGCAGGGAAATCGAGTTTCAGGACGTAGCAGATCGATCGTTCCTCGAGAGTCATTAACATGACTTCTACGCCATAACACTGATTAGTGGATGCTCCATCTGCGTACATTTTCCATCTGTCAGTTGGTTCTCTACTACCCTTCGAGTAGTCATCTGATGTAGTGAATTTGGGTATAAGGTCTGCTAATTTTCTTCCTTGGATAGCCCTTCGAGGGAAGTAAGTGATATCGAGTTGGCTTAGTTCGATATTCTATTTAAGTAGTCTTTCAGATGTGTCAGGTCATTGTATACCCGGTTGCAACGGCTAGTAGGCATAGACATTGATAGGGTGAGCCCAAAAGTAAGAGTGGAGCTTTCATGATGAAGTCAACAGACATTGTGCTAGCTTTTGTAGCTTCGGGTCGATATCCAATGCATGGCTCACGATAGTTGGTGAAATCACACATGCATGTCAAAATGGGTCCGAGGAAACATATCATCATTTATTCATAAAAATCCAACTAATTCTTTTATCATCATTGCCCTGAGTTGTGATTCGATACTCAGCACCCGAAAAGGGTCGCCATGGCTGGCTGTAATGTCGACCGTCAGCTTAGCAGGTGCCATTTGCATATATCTTTGAGTTCAGATGTAACTATTTTGCATAACATTCAATGTGAAATATGGTTGGGACGGTTACTGTTGATGGTTACTCTAGTAGAATCCTAGAGTCTTGTCATGAGTTATTAAGTCTAATAGTGAAGGGCTCTGAATGCTCTAATAGATTATCAGCAAATCGCCAAAGATCAGGCTTAAAAGCACATTGAAGGAAATGTCAAGCAGGGGTCAGCCTCGAGTTGTGTGCAACTGTATAGCTGGATCTTGCTATGAGTTTGAGTTTGCTTGTATATTTGAGTAATTCACTTTCTATTCAATGCACTCATGATCCTTTACCCATCCTTTGAGTTGGTGTGACAGTCAATTGCTCATGAGCTAAGGTATCGATTTAATGATTCTATCTCTAAGCATCCTTTCGGTCGTAGCCTTGAGTAGCTATAAGCACTATATATAAGTTTTAATACTGAGCTATCATAGCCAGACTTTGGATGACCATGCGTCTTCTCCCAGTCTCGGGTTGATATATGTACTGCATGGCCGGTTGAGTCTCGTTCTAGCTATGTTTACGTTCTCACCTAAATTCCAAAGACATAAAGGTGATCGGTGAATAGTCGGTTCACATTCTTCTTGCTTCTCGCTCGTGCCCCCTAGTCTGGGGCATATACCGATAAGTAGGTAAGCCAGCCATGCCCACTTTAGCTTTACTCTCTTTCCCGTTGAAACGTGGGATCATGTCAGTCGATGGGAGACTAGGTCTCGCCTATCTCGGATTTTATCGTGGTTTTTCATTTGAAGAGGAATACTTCTATGCCACGTCAGTTTCAAGGCGTAATTTGGACAATGGACGGTCATCTACGTCCACTTTGGTTCATCCTCTGTAATCAGGTCTCACGGTAAAGTTGGCTACAAATGCAGTCGGGTTATGTTCATCTAGTTTCATACTCCTCCTGACGAATCGAATGAGTGTGCTGGAGAATTTTTGACCAAGTATTCATGGTTTACCCTCCTTTCCACACTCCGAAGGTCATAGTTTTTTCAAGGAACATCCGAGTCATATTCGTATGTGGTTGGTGCGGATCGGTATTGACCCTCGACCTGAGGTATGATATAGTTGGTTGCTCATAGCTTTGATTGCCGTTTCGATTGGTTCTGTATTGAGTCCTCCCTACAGTCGTTGCCTCAAGTTATAAAGAACGCCATGCTAGAGCTATAATGAGCTGTCGTATTCAGCTTTTTAGTGATTTGTACCCCTGCTCCCAACATTGATTTGGCCAGGCCACTAGTTGGATGATCGAACTCCATCCTTAGCGGGTTAATAATCCTCTTGTCGATTTTCGGCCAAAGTTTGTGGAATAGAGAATGGTCGGAATCCACTCATCTATTTGTCGATGTTTATACACCACTCTACATTCTGGTGACTTAGTGTTATTCTCCCCCCGGTTGACTCGTGCCCAATCTGTGTTCACGCTTCGGTCCACGTTCCAGGGACTTAGAGATTTGTCGAACGGTTTATGCTTTATCCGCACTCTGGGAACTTAGAGTAATCTAGTCCGCTTCTGGTATTTAGAGATTTTTCTCAAGTCGTTTATAATCTAGTCCGTGCTCCGGGGATTGAGAGTACCGTAGTCTGCACTCTGGGGATGCAGAGGTTTTTTAAGCCGTTGATACTCTAGTCCGCACTCAGGGGACTTAGAGAACTCTAGTCCGCACTTTGGGGACGTAGAGGTTCTTAGGTCGTTTATACTCTAGTCCACACTCAGGGGACTGGGAGCACTATAGTCCGCACTCTGGGGACGTAGAGGTTTTTAAGTTGTTTATACTCGAATCCGCACTCTGGGGACATAGAGTTCTCCAGTCCGCACTCTAGGGACTTGGAGGTTTAAGTCGTTTATACTCTAGTCCGCACTATGGGGACTTAGAGTACTCCCGTCCACGCTCAGGTGATCGGAGCACTTGATGAAGACAAGTCTGAAACCTCCTCTCCTACCGACGGGGGTTATGAAGTAGAAATTACAGGCGCCTCTGAGCACACATCTGAATTGAGCATGAAGGAGCGGCTCGAGAAAGAGAAGGAGGAGATGGTCAAGGTCAAAGTCGAGCCTTGAGTTGTGGACTTGGACGATCCTTTGGACAAGCCGTTGAAGGTCATCCTTCCTGGCGGGTCCAAGCCCATGGAAGTTCCCCGTACTTCTTCAGTTGCTACCCCTCTATCAAAGAAGAGTACCAAGGATAAATGCTCTAGAGAGGAGCCGTCTGGAAAGAAGTTGAAGAAGCACAAGAAGTGATTACTATCCTCGTTCAACGAGACTTAGTTTAAGTCATGTAATTATTTTCATCTATTTCCTTAGTTCTTGTAAATAGAATGTCGACTCTGAACTTTGGAGGGGTTGTAATAGAAACTTATTTCTGAATAAAGTTTAGTTCCTTTTTCTGTCTTACAAAAGACTCTTATTGTTCAGTTTTCTTTGTGATTGTGATTTTAATCCAAGCAGTTGTGAGTAACATATACTTCTCGGTCCATCTTCATATAACTCGGAAACTCTTTGGGAGTTGTTGAACGTCCATTCTGTGCTTCGAGCACTTAGAATACTTTCTAGCCCGTATGTCAGGGATTTAAAAAATTCAAGTCATCTGTGTCATAGTTCATATTTAGGGAACTTGGAGATCCGAATTGCTTATATTCGAGTCCGTGCTCTGGGGAATTAGAGATTCAAGTCATTTTATACTCATGTCCGCATTCTGGGGACTTAGAGTACTCCAGTCCGCGCCCTGGGGATTTGGAGGTTTGAAGTCGTTTATACTCGAGTCCACACTCTGGGGACTTAGAGTACTCCAGTCCGCTATCTGGGGACTTTGAGGTTTTGAGTCGTTTATAGTCGATTCCACACTCTGGGGACTTAGAGTACTCCAGTCTGCGCTTTGGGGATTTGGAGGTTTTGAGTCGTTTATACTCGAGTCCGTGCTCTGGGGACTTAGAGTACTCCAGTCAGCTCTCTGGGGACTTGGAGGTTTTGAGTCCTTTATACTCAAGTCCACACTCTGGGGACTTAGAGTACTCCAGTTCGCACTCTGGGGACTTGGAGGTTTTGAGTCGTTTATACTCAAGTCCGCGCTCTGGGGACTTAGAGTACTCCAGTCTGCACTCTGGAGACTTGGAGGTTTTGAGTCGTTTATACTCGAGTCCACACTCTGGGGACTTAGAGTACTCTAGTCCGCACTTTGGGGACTTGGAGGTTCAAGTCGTTTATACTCGAGTCCGCACTCTGGGGACTTAGAGTACAACAGTCCGCACTCTGGGGACTTGGAGGTTTAAGTCGTTTATACTCGAGTCCGCACTCTGGGGACTTAGAGTACTCCAGTCCGCACTCTTGGGACTTGGAGGTTTGAGTCGTTTATACTCGAGTCCGCGCTCCGGGGGCTTAGAGTACTCCAGTCCGCGCTCCGAGGACTTGGTGATTTTGAGTCGTTTATACTCGAGTCTGCGCTCCGAGGACTTAGAGTACTCCAGTCCGCGCTCCGGGGACTTGGAGATTTTGATTCGTTTATACTCGAGTCCGCACTTCGAGGACTTGGAGATTTTGAGTCGTTTATACTCGGGCTTGCGCTCTGGGGACTTAGAGTACTCCAAGTCCGCGCTCCGAGGACTTGGAGATTTTGAGTCGTTTATACTCGAGTCCGCGCTCCGGGGACTTAGAGTACTCCAGTCCGCGCTCCGGGGACTTGGAGGTTTTGGTTGAGAGCAGTCATATTTCTTTTTAATTTGTATTCATCTACCGTATCGAGGCTAATGTTGTCGAATAAAAAATCAAACCACATTTGCTCATGGAATGTGATTCTGCCCCCAGCATGAGTGATGAAATTTGAAAAATGGACGATCGATTCTCATCCGCTTGGTGATTATAGCTCTTCCAATCAAGTCAAGGAAGAAGGTATATGACATATGGTTGGATCACATCCATGTTGGGTTAGATAGCAAAATCTCTTACAATTTGCTCCGTATCTCCTTCTAGAAAATAAGGATAATAGATTGTTGAGTAGACAAAGTAAGTTGCATATGTTCCAAGGTGCAGTCGTGCCTATGCATTGATAGCAATGGTTAATGAGTAGGCAGTCCACCACAACTACTTCAAGTCGGGCTTTCGAATAACCTTTTGTGTTGAAGGTAGGATTTGATGTGTAGATGATCAAATCACGTCCACTCTAGACAGATCTTGGCGTCACTGAGCTTCAGAAGAGGCCTCTGCATTTTGTCGAACTTTGTTCTATGACTTGATTTGAGTGGACGATCGGGCCATACTCATTCCAAGCCTTGTTCAGGTCTCCAAGTCAAACGTGGAGGTCAATGAATGGATGGTCAGTCATGTTGACTTTGTATTTGGGCTCTAATCGTGATGAGCTTTTCAATCTCTATTTCTTGGCCCCAAATTAAAGGCACATGATTGATGATGAACGATTTGTTGAATATGCGCTTATATGTTTTTGTTTGATGATAATAAACATATATATTCATTTAAATGTATTTGGTAATGTACTATTTTGTTTTTCATAGATTAAATAAATATTTGTTGAATAAAATAAATCACACAGAATTTGAATTTGAATTCAAACAGAACAAGTTACACAGATTTTGAATTCAAATAGAAATTTTATTCAAACAAATATTTATTACAATCTTGAATAGTACAAATTCATGCTTTCACTATACGTATACATTTCTGATTACATCACGATTACATCACAAATATTTTTACATTGATAACCTCACTACATATCACTCACACTCGTATTTTGTCTTCAACTGCATTCCAGTTTGAATCCAGCATCTGAGAAATCTGCAAAAATATTCACTAACGCAGTAAAATTGAAAAAAAAATATTTTTGCAATATAAAATGAAATACGATTTTTGAAAAAATGGTTTGCCTCAGTTATTTGGGTTGTTCGTCATCATTCACACTTGATTTCATCACAAAGTAGTGCACATAGATATTACAGGGACAGGTAGCCATAAGTGGCTGCAATACACACGTGTACATTCATACACGTGTGCACTGCCTCGCCAACTCGTGTGCGCAGCCAACAAGAGCAAGTGTACAACAGTGTCAAGTTGCAAATAGTTCAAAGCTTCGACAAATCACAACAGACCAATTCCAAATGACTCAGTGAAGTCAAAGTATGCAACTACGTGACATAAATGCAACTATAACGATGCAAGCGAAGAACCAAAGTCAGTGGCAAGCTTCAAACTGCATCAATGCAAAATGGAATGAATGCAACATGGACTGCGCAAAATCAAGACAGCATCAAACAGAAACAGTCGAAGACATGAATGCAACAAAGTTCACAAGTGCAGACACAAGGGCAGTAATACAAGATCAAGTGACAACATAGAGCAGTCATAATGAAACAACTGCAGTGCAACTACAATGAACACTACTGACCAGTGAATACAAGAACAAGTTGAGATGCACAATGCCACCAAGTGAAACAAATGTAGAACTGACAAATGTATCAACTCAACTATAGCCAGTAATGAAGTTCTGCATCAAAAATGAAGACACCAAGTAAACAAACTCAAGATTACAGGGCAGTGGACAGTACAAGCTTGCAGAATGCAAATGGACTCGACAAAGTATACAAGTGCTACAAGCAGCAATGTGCAACTGCAGTGAAGCTACTGAAGGCAACATGAAGAAATGTACATGCACCAGTGATGAAAGCTACAAGATACACAGTTTAGTTCATATACCAGTGATACAAATGCAACACAGTGGGAACAACAATGAATACTGCAACATAACCAAATGTCAAAACTTCATCAATCACAAATGCAATGCAAGTGGAGTAATGGGTGAACAGAACACCATGATATTCAGCTCAATGAATACTGTAACAACAAACTCAACCAAAACAAGTATTGCAGTAATGAATGCATCACATATACAACATCAAAGTGCAACAGAATGGATGCAGCAGTACCAAGTGATAGTGAAGATGGCCAGAGATGAAGACAGGGGCAAACACAAGATGGCCAGAGATGAAGACAGGGGCAAACACAAGATGGCCGAAGCAGTGAAGTCAGAATTTTCGAAAATAGGATGCTAAAGTCAAGACAGAGAATTCAACAAATATATTCGTCTTTGAAAAAGTCAGCAATGAAAAAGGGGAAGTTTTAATGCCGTGTGAATCAAGAAAATCGAACGCAACACAATCAAAGCCGTGCGTATCAAGGTGTAATTAAAATCAGGAGAGCATAATTTAAGAAAGTATCGAATCGATACAAGCAAAATCAAGTGCCCAAAATTCATATAAATACAATCCCATACTATCATCATCGACATGGAAAAAGAGCAAGCAATCAAACAAGCAACAAAAGAAACAACATACCAAAGAGTCGATTGCTGAAGTAAGACAGAGAAGAATCAAATAGCCGTCAACGAATAAAAGAAGCCGAAGCCCTAGCCAAGCAGAACAATTCCTCAATCCCAAGTCAGCAAGCAGAGCGTGTGAGAATATCAATAAGGAAATCGAGCTTCAGATCTCTCAATCCTTAATTTGACAGAGAAATTGAAGAACAAAATATCGCCGCCACTTTTATTCTCAAGAGAGAATTGAAGATCGGGTGAAACAAGGATAAGGGGCCGGCCTTATTATTAAAAGGGGGATTTAGTTTTAATTTTATAATAGGGTTTTTAGTTTTTAGTTTTTAATTTGAGCAAAAATTAGAGATTGTAGTTTATATTTTAATTTTTGCTCCTGCGTGTATTTTTGAAGTTTGTTTTTCTTTTCGAGTCGAAGAATTTGTAAATCACTACCTAGGGATTAGGTAGTGTCAGATTGTCTATTTAGAATTAGTTCAGTGAGCAGGGAGTGTGAGTTTGCAAAGCTCTATAGGCGGGAGCAGTGTTTGCGAGTGAGCGAAACTCTATAGGCGGGAGCAAGGTGTGCGAGTCTAGTAGAGTGTTTGTGAGCGGGAGCAAAAGGGTTTGCGAGTCTAGTAGAGTGTTTGTAAGCGTGATACTGTTTAATTCTAATGGAAATCTGGGAATGCAGTAGTAGGCAGGGGTTGCCGAAGCTGGGTAAATTTTGTGTGTGATTTACTTTTCAGCATATTTATTTCTGCTATTATATTTCTGTGTTTAATTCAAGAAAATTTGCTATAACCCTATTCACCCCCCCTCTAGGGTTAATCTAGATCCTACAAGTGGTATCAGAGCCTGGTATTTCTCTTTAACTCTAGAGGCATGAATCCATCAAATAATGCTTTTTCTGAGGGGCAATCTATTGTTAGGCCACCCATGTTTAACGGGAATGATTATGCTTATTGGAAAGTTAGGATGAGTATTTATCTTAGTTCCCTTGATTATGATGTTTAGGATATTATTGAAACTGGCTATAAACTTCCCACTATAATCGTTGGTGATACTGAGATTCCTAAACCTAAGGATAGGTGGGATGCTAACGATAAGAGATTGAAAACGACAAATGCTAAAGCCATGAATGCTTTGATATGTGCTCTTGATAAAAATGAATTTAATAGAATTTCTCATTGTACAACAGCACAGGAAATTTGGCACACCTTGGAGGTGACACACGAAGGAACTTCTCAAGTCAAGGAGTCTCGTCTAGCCCTATTCAGCAATAAATACGAGAACTTTGTGATGGACAAAGGCGAGAGCATAAAGGACATGTTTGGATGCTTTTCAACTTTGGTGTACAACGCTAGAGCACTTGGGAAGGTATTTACTGAGGTAGAGCTTGTGCGGAAGATACTACGAGTCTTACCAATGAACTTTGAGGCAAAAGTCACGGCAATCCAAGAATCGAAAGATCTGAGTAAGCTAAGCATGGAGGAGTTGATTGGAAACTTGATGACATATGAGCTTGAGCTAAAAGCAAAGGAAGAACGCAACAACTCCGAACCAAAGAAAAAGACGATTGCCTTAAAGAGCAAAGAAGAAAGCGATGAAGAAGGAGAAGATCCAATTGAAGAGCTTGCAATGGCTGTCAATAATCTTAGAAAATGGTCGAGATTCAAGCCACGCAAGAAGAAAACAAATCGTAATAGGCCAAAAGACTCTGACAATTCCGATAATGAACCGACGTGCTTTAACTGCAAGAAGCCCGGACACTTCATACAAAAATGCCCACTTCTCAAAAACAACAAAGGAAAGAAAAAGGCGAAGAAGGTATTTGCAGCAACTTGGGATGATGAAGAAGGAGAAGAAGCTTCGGATAGCAGCTCAGAGGAGGTTAACTTGTGTCTTATGGCGAAATCAGATTCAGATTCAAGCTCAGAGGAATCTAGTGAGGAAGGTGAGTATTCCTATAGAGATCTTGTTTTTATGTGTTCTGATCTTACTAAAGTAGTTGATGCTCTTGAATCTAAAATTGAAAAACTGAAAACTGATAGGAAAGAACTTGCTCGTAAAAATTTTAGGTTAGAAACTGAACTTGAAAATATTCAAAACCTAGAATGTAAAAGATGTAAAGTTTTAGATTCAGAATTGACAAAACTTAAGAATAACTCTGAGAATCTTGAAAAAGAAAACTTGAATCTTAAGGAAACCATCGACACTAGGAAAAAGGATTTTATAAATCGATGCACCTCACTTGTCACTGAAAATACAACACTAAAAACCAAAGTCCAAAATCTTGAGAAATCTTTGAATAACTTTTCAAGAGGAGAAAAATCTTTCAACATGCTATTGGGAAATCAAATTTTTGCTAACAACAGAAAAGGACTTGGTTTTGGAAAAACACAAGCTGAGCATAATGCAAAAGGGAAAAGTGTCTTTGATAAATGTGAAATAATTGGACATCATGTTGAAAATTGTAGTCATAGGAACAAGAACACAAAATTTATACAAGTTTAGGTTCCTAAGAATTCTACAAACAAATTTCATGTCTATTGGAACAAGAATGAAAAGTCTAAACAAGTTTGGGTTCCAAAGGGTTTGTTTATTCATAATGTTTCTGCCACTAACAATCATGGACCTAGAAATAGGTCACAAAAATCTTTCATCGTGTAGGTGTGGTGGCAGGCTAAGGAACAACAACGGTGTTCTCTGGATTTTGGCTGTTCCAGAAACACAACGGGCAACATAGCAAAGTTCCTTAGCCTAGTATAAAGGTGACAGAATCACAATGGGCAATCACGAGAAATTATCGTAAAGGTAAAACAGGTGAAGGTATATTAAATGTGATAATCTGCACCATATTCTGAATTAAATCAGCCAAAATTGCGAGAATGATGTGATGTCTTTAATTCTGACTTATGAATATGATTTTTCCTTTGACTTGTTCTTACTTTGATTTGTGCTAAAAAGTAGACCAACCATCCTTTCATCATTGAGTTTAATATGTTTGGTCAAATGATGGTATTTTATTGATCCTTGATTACTCATGCTATACTTAGACATATTTTAACATTTTGGTCACTGCTTGTAAATTTGCACGATTTCAAACTCATGTGAGAAAGGATTTTAAGAAATTGTTGAAACTTCAAGAAATTGTTTTTGAAATAATTATGATGTTGATTAACTGTTGATTACTCATGAATATAATTGTTTATCCTATGGTTTTCTGAAATTAACACCATGATATTTGTTTGAGTGTGAACATGGCTTCAATTCAAAATCCAAAGAATGTCATTTAAATCGTTGCTAAAATTGGGTTTGAAATTTTTGATGCACACTTCATGTCTGGTTTACCAAATCCAGTTAGTGATATTTTGGATTGAAAAAGAAATTCAGATGCAATTCATACTAGTAATCTAGTTGATAGAAAACATACGAGTTGAACGTGATTTATTGTGAAACATTCATTTGCTGCATCGTTTTTTCAAAGAAAATATCTGCATATTTTTCACTTGAAATAATTTTTCATTTAGCAGAATTTTTTTCTCATATAACCCCTTCGAGAAAATAATTGTTTGACCATTTTTTTCAGATTAGTTAATTTTATTTGATTTTAAATGACAAATCTTGACTGATCCGACTCCCTACTAATTATCAAAGAGATAAATAGTGATTGAAAAAGTGATGAGTGTTGATATTTAACATACATTACTCAAGAGAGTATATTTGGAAAATTTCTTTAGGAATTTAAACAAGAATTATAAAACTTTTTGTTGGGTAAAGATTCCATGACCATTTCTATATCTATCATTATTTCTATCGACCATGATTTATCAAATATTCAATATAGTTTGTCGATATGTGGTACTATAATCAGGAATCATTTGTTTTTTTCATGTCATATTTTTTAAGAAAAAATAAAAAAATAAATATCCAAAGTATTCACTCTCATTTAAAAGTCCTCACGGTTATGCATGGGTGAATTACTTGGATTTTTGATCATGTGCTTCCATGCTCATTTAAAAGTCCTTACGGTTATGCATGTATGGAACGCATATCAAAATTAAATTGCTTAAATAGACAAGTTGATTCTAATCCCATTTAAAAGCCCTCACGGTCATGCGTGGTTAGAAGATACTTGATTTCATTTTTTAAAATTAAATTCGAATACTACTAATCTCATTTAAAAGTCCTAACGGTTATGCATGATTAGTAGATATTCAAATTCCTGATATAAATGTGTACCACAAGTTGATTCAACTGTATGATTTTATATGAACATCATATCCATCATTTCTAAAAGTGGAATATGCGCCTAACAAGGGTAGTTATGGTTTTTGTTTGATTCTTATTGAAGTTTACTATTTATATTCAATTTGAGTTTAATGTTGGATTAATATTGATCACTTAATCTCTAGTTTTCTCTAACACTATTATTCTTTTGCTGATAACAAAAGGGGGAGAGAAAAGTTAAGATTTTGTCAAATAGAATCAAGCAAAGGTCAAATAATTTTTCCATATGCATCTAGGCTCATTTGAATATATTTCTATTTGTATGCATATATGTAGGGGGAGCATCATGTAGAGAGGAAGCATTTAAATAGGGGGAGCAATTAAAGTATATCATTGATCAAATACATTTAACACATGTACAAAATCTTAAATATATGTTTGTTATCATCAAAAAGGGGAGATTGTTGAATATGCGCTTATATGTTTTTGTTTGATGATAATAAACATATACATTCATTTAAATGTATTTGGTAATATACTATTTTGTTTTTCATAGATTAAATAAATATTTGTTGAATAAAATAAATCACACAGAATTTGAATTTGAATTCAAACAGAACAAGTTACACAGATTTTGAATTCAAACAGAAATTTTATTCAAACAAATATTTATTACAATCTTGAATAGTACAAATTCATGCTTTCACTATACGTATACATTTCTGATTACATCACGATTACATCACAAATATTTCTACATTGATAACCTCACTACATATCACTCACACTTGTATTTTGTCTTCAACTGCATTCCAGTTTGAATCCAGCATCTGAGAAATCTGCAAAAATATTCACTAACGCAGTAAAATTGAAAAAAAAAATATTTTTGCAATATAAAATGAAATACAATTTTTGAAAAAATGGTTTGCCTCAGTTATTTGGGTTGTTCGTCATCATTCACACTTGATTTCATCACAAAGTAGTGCACATAGATATTACAGGGACAGGTAGCCATAAGTGGCTGCAATACACACGTGTACATTCATACACGTGTGCACTGCCTCGCCAACTCGTGTGCGCAGCCAACAAGAGCAAGTGTACAACAGTGTCAAGTTGCAAATAGTTCAAAGCTTCGACAAATCACAACAGACCAATTCCAAATGACTCAGTGAAGTCAAAGTATGCAACTACGTGACATAAATGCAACTACAACGATGCAAGCGAAGAACCAAAGTCAGTGGCAAGCTTCAAACTGCATCAATGCAAAATGGAATGAATGCAACATGGACTGCGCAAAATCAAGACAGCATCAAACAGAAACAGTCGAAGACATGAATGCAACAAAGTTCACAAGTTCAGACACAAGGGCAGTAATACAAGATCAAGTGACAACATAGAGCAGTCATAATGAAACAACTGCAGTGCAACTACAATGAACACTACTGACCAGTGAATACAAGAACAAGTTGAGATGCACAATGCCACCAAGTGAAACAAATGTAGAACTGACAAATGTATCAACTCAACTATAGCCAGTAATGAAGTTCTGCATCAAAAATGAAGACACCAAGTAAACAAACTCAAGATTACAGGGCAGTGGACAGTACAAGCTTGCAGAATGCAAATGGACTCGACAAAGTATACAAGTGCTACAAGCAGCAATGTGCAACTGCAGTGAAGCTACTGAAGGCAACATGAAGAAATGTACATGCACCAGTGATGAAAGCTACAAGATACACAAGTTTAGTTCATATACCAGTGATACAAATGCAACACAGTGGGAACAACAATGAATACTGCAACATAACCAAATGTCAAAACTTCATCAATCACAAATGCAATGCAAGTGGAGTAATGGGTGAACAGAACACCATGATATTCAGCTCAATGAATACTGTAACAACAAACTCAACCAAAACAAGTATTGCAGTAATGAATGCATCACATATACAACATCAAAGTGCAACAGAATGGATGCAGCAGTACCAAGTGATAGTGAAGATGGCCAGAGATGAAGACAGGGGCAAACACAAGATGGCCAGAGATGAAGACAGGGGCAAACACAAGATGGCCGAAGCAGTGAAGTCGGAATTTTCGAAAATAGGATGCTAAAGTCAAGACAGAGAATTCAACAAATATATTCGTCTTTGAAAAAGTCAGCAATGAAAAAGGGGAAGTTTTAATGCCGTGTGAATCAAGAAAATCGAACGCAACACAATCAAAGCCGTGCGTATCAAGGTGTAATTAAAATCAGGAAAGCATAATTTAGGAAAGTATCGAATCGATACAGGCAAAATCAAGTGCCCAGAATTCATATAAATACAATCCCATACTATCATCATCGGCATGGAAAAAGAGCAAGCAATCAAACAAGCAACAAAAGAAACAACATACCAAAGAGTCGATTGCTGAAGTAAGACAGAGAAGAATCAAATAGCCATCAACGAATAAAAGAAGCCGAAGCCCTAGCCAAGCAGAAAAATTCCTCAATCCCAAGTCAGCAAGCAGAGCGTCTGAGAATATCAATAAGGAAATCGAGCTTCAGATCTCTCAATCCTTAATTTGACAGAGAAATTAAAGAACAAAATATCGCCGCCATTTTTATTCTCAAGAGAGAATTGAAGATCGGGTGAAACAAGGATAAGGGGCCGACCTTATTATTAAAATGGGGATTTAGTTTTAATTTTATAATAGGGTTTTTAGTTTTTAATTTGAGCAAAAATTAGAGATTCTAGTTTATATTTTAATTTTTGCTCCTGCGTGTATTTTTGAAGTTTGTTTTTCTTTTCGAGTCGAAGAATTTGTAAATCACCACCTAGGGATTAGGTAGTGTCAGATTGTCTATTTAGAATTAGTTCAGTGAGCAGGGAGTGTGAGTTTGTAAAGCTCTATAGACGGGAGCAGTGTTTGCGAGTGAGCGAAACTCTATAGGCGGGAGCAGGGTGTGCGAGTCTAGTAGAGTGTTTGTGAGCGGGAGCAAAAGGGTCTGCGAGTCTAGTAGAGTGTTTGTAAGCATGATACTGTTTAATTCTAATAGAAATCTGGGAATGCAGCAGTAGGTAGGGGTTGCCGAAGCTGGGTAAATTTTGTGTGTGATTTACTTTTCAGCATATTTATTTCTGCTATTTTATTTCTGTGTTTAATTCAAGAAAATTTGCTATAACCCTATTCACCCCCCCCCCCCCTCTAGGGTTAATCTAGATCCTACACGATTGAATGCTCGTCTGGATGTAACTCCACATGTCCGATCATGGTCTGCGTGGATTGGTTGGCAACCAAATCTGAGTACCTGGTCACCTGCATCGTTTTGAAAGTAGCTCAGTTCAAGTTATTCGCAGTTCATAGAACAATTAAAATAGAAATAGATTTGGAAATAATTCAAAGAAGATTAGGATAAATCTCATTGATAAGTGAAGCAGCATCGTGTGCTCGCTATTCGACTTTGCCCCCGGCTCCTTTCAAAGGGATGTCGGCCGTTAGCAGTCCAATTGATAATCATAGCCCTTTATTAATAGGCATCGGATATTCGCTGCCCGCCATTTTGCAGGATTTGTACATACTATTGAAGCTTTCCTTTCCAGATCAGCTTTTCGATCACACCTCGGAGGTGTTTGTAATCGCCCGTGTTAGGATCAGTGAGCATCTGGGAATATACAACATTCCCCTGATTTTCTTTAGAGTTTGGTGTACTCTCTCGAGGTTGGTTTTCAGTTCACTCCTAGTCGTGAGTCTTCAAGTAGAAGTTGTCAATTGAATCTTTCAAAGAGCATATGAGCCAAATTTTGAGGTCTTGTTTCGGCTACTGGGATCTACATCCTTAGCCAACGGGCCTTCATTGTTATTTTTCTTAGTTTGTTCCGCTCGTCCACGCTTTGTTTTAGATTCATTTTTGTCTTAGAGACGATCCATGGTCGTAGGAGGCTCTCCAACTAACTGGCTGTCAAAATATATATGGAGGTCGATTCTCCTCAAGGGTGATCAGTATGATATCCCTTTGAGAGTATCGTTTGAGTTGTGGTTGTTTGTCCGTTCCCTTGTTGCCGTTCAGAAGCTGTCGCTAGATCCTCTATGCCCTGGTCGATCAGGGGATGTAAGGGAAGTAGATAGTATGTTCCTTTATTAAGTTGAGTTTTTAAAATTTGGGTCGTACCCGAAAATATTTTTTTTTTAAAATAGGGGTCATTCGGCATTAGAGAGCGCTCGACATTAGAGAGCGCTCGGCATTATAGAGCATTCGGCCTTAGAGAGCGCTCGGCATTCCACACTGTTCGGCATTACAGAGGTGTTCGGCATTCTGATGTCGCTCGGCCTGGAGGTATGGATCGGCCTGGAGGTATGGATAGGCCTGGAGGTATGGTCGGTCTGGAGGTATGGATCGGCCTGGAAGAGCGTTCGGCCTATAGGTATGGTCGGCCGGGAAGAGCGTTCGGCCTAGAGGTATGGTCGGCCTAGAAGAGCGTTCGGCCTAGATGGATCGGTCAAGAGTGGATCGGCCAAGGTAGGTCGGCCAAGATAGATCGGCCAAGAGTGGATCGGCCAAGGTAGGTCGGCCAAGATGGTTCGGTCAAGAGTGGATCGGCCAAGGTAGGTCGGCCAAGATGGATCGGTCAAGAGTGGCTCGGCCAAGGTAGCTTGGCCAAGGTAGCTTGGCCAAGGTAGGTCGGCCAAGATGGATCGGCCAAGATGGATCGGCCTGAATGGTTCGGTCAAGATGGATCGGCCAAGAGTGGGTCGGTCTGGATGGTTCGGCCAAGATGGATCGGCCACGAGTGGATCGGCCAAGATGGATCGGCCAAGATGGATCAGCCTGGATGGTTTGGCCAAGATGGATCGGCCAAGATGCATACATCTTTTCTGCAGCGGTTGTTATAGACCTTTTCTGAAGCGGTCGGCATATGCCTTTTCTGGGGCGATCGACTGAATTGCCTTTAAAGGAGGTTCGGCCATCATTCAACTCGAGTGCGAACTTCAACATCCAATCACCAAATCTTTCATACATCAGTGAATCCAATCTATGGCTATCAGCTTCCTTTAGATTTCATTCAAATCTGAGTAGAATGGAAAGTTTTCTAGTAGACAACTGGATCTATCTCGCGAATATGGAAATCCACTAGTAGACGATGAGATCCAATCAAGCTGAGAATTCAATTCTCAGTGAAAGCACCAAAATGTTAGCACCAAAATTGGTCACTAACACACTTGAGTAGAGTTATGTAGAGAGATTAATGAAGAGAATAAACTAGAACTGAAAAATAGTGTAATTCAACGCAAAAAGAACAACAAAAACGAGAACACCATATTTATAGTGGTTCGGCGTAATTGCCTACATCCACTTTGAGTTTAATCTTTATTGCTTTCTCAATTACTTGAATACAGATGCAATCCGTAAATCAATCACTTGAATACAAGTTTGGAAAAAAAAGAGGAGAGTAAAGAAAAATGGCAGAGTCTCCCCAGTGTTCCCGGAAAAAGGTCCCTTTCATTGCGCCCCTGCCCTTCTATTTATAGACGAGATGGGTTGGACTTCCCTCATAGGCTTAGGAACAAGGTACCTCTGCCCATAGTAGGTGACTTCTACGCACCAGGCCAGGTAGGCCGAATGCTCTTGCTTTGTTGTGGGCCTGACACCTTGCTAACACCTCCAGTCTCTTCTTGATCGGAATCTTGTCTAGTGCTAATGATAATTTCTTCAACTGTCGTTTTGTAATCGGGCCAAGATGCCGGTTAATAGTTTTCAATTATCGAAATGAAGCTAAAAGTTGAATAATTGGAATGTTCAAAACGAGAATTGGAATTTAAAACTTAAAATGATTGAATTAGGATAATATTTACTTGTAACAAATGATAGTAAATTTGAATCAAATCAACTGAATGAAAATCCATTGAATTGAAATCAACCAAAATGTGAATGCAATGAATATTATTGATTAAATAAAATGGATTGAAACAATTTTTTTTGAATATTAATCAATATAAAACTGATGAAATTTATATGGCTTTAAAATTGATTGTTGTATTTTGTGTTTCAATTTATCTTTTCTTTCTGGTTGTTTCTAATCTCTTATCTCGTTCCTTTTCGGGAACGAAAAGTTTTGAGTGGGGGAGAGTGTAACGACCCGTAAATCTTAACGGTTTTTATAATGTAATTAACTGAAACTTTTCTTGAAATTTAATTATAAAATTTAGCAAAGAAAATTTGATATTTGGAATGCGTCTATTTAAACATAGCAAATGGTAGATTTTCACTGGTAAATATAAAAGTTTATTCAGTTGTAAAAGTTCAATTTAAATTTAAAAATCAGTTGAAAATGGATGGAAATAAAATATTTTCCAAATCTGAATATTTTTATATAATGAAAAAGTAAACAATTTTCTATGTGAGATGTCATATTTCGTTTCGCCAAATTTGGACCGCTATAGCTCCTTTTATCTTACTTTCGGCAAATTTGCAGTAGTTTGGTATCTAAATATCGACTTTTGATAAGATAGTCGTATCACTGATATCTGTGTACCATTATATTCGTATCGTCGTGCTGATTTCCGCAGTATATTCATTCGTGCAATCCAGTGTCTGATACATGGCAAAATCTATGGAACGCTTAGTCGTATCGGTACCCATTTTAAGCCTTTGGTTTCCTTATGCATTATCCACCGTATAAACCATACCACCACTTGCTTTCAATTTTTCCCTGAATTCATGTATTGACTTTCAACATCCCATCAGTTTAATATATATTTGTTGTATCTTTTCGGTCCCTCTCTTCTTCATCATTTCCATTCTACAAGCTTAAAAAAAGGGAAAGAGATTCAATCTGCTTTTATATATTGGCTTCGCCTGCTTGTATCTCTCCTGGTCACATTCCTCTTTGCTTTAAGGACATTTTATAATACAAGTTTTCTGTAAAATGCCGTTGCTTCATTATTTCGCGAAGGAACTGCTGCATGGCCTGAGTTTTCTTCCTACTCGACCCAAGTTCGGCCCACTAACCTCCCTGACAATCACCTAAACAGCCTGCTCCGCTACCCAGACCTGCTTTTCCCACCCTATCGCCCCTTATTCCGACACTTGACCTACCTTATCTCTCCACCAGTCAACACACCACCAAACCCATCATCAAATGCAAGGCAACGCACAGCCTTCCTCTACCAAAGAACAACCCACATCCTTTACTTTACTCCACCTTCTTGGCCAGACAAATTCATGAAAACCCTTCTCTCCGCTTACCGTCAATGTCTCGGCTTCACCATACTCTAGCACCCACCTGAGCCGTGATAGTCCCTCCACAATGCCAGCTAGCTGCCACCCAGCCTCATCCACCTCTCCACCGTGATTTGCTCCATCTCCTTCTGCCACATACCAAATGACCATGCACAGCCACCGCAGGCCTTACTCGACTGACACGTCACCCTCACCGACCATAGCCAACCTCCGCATTATCTCCTCTGCACATGCAGTGCCGAAGCTACCCCTTCACACGTCGATCCACCCAGCACTCATCCACCCAAGCCTATCTTCATAAACCGCCTGTCAAAGAAAGCATTTCATGTATATCTGTTGCATGGAGAAGACATACCGCTTTGTTCCCTCTACCTATCCATGTGGCACATCCCTTCAGACCCAAGCAAGCAGCGTTGTTCAGTAGAGGGAAAGCATATACACACACACATATAGATCTAATATATATGTCAGTTTTTATATTTTTTTATGTAAGTTGTATATATATGCCAGTTTATACATAAGTTAAGTAAGTCATATAATATGTTAGTTTACATACACACCTTTATGAAAGTAATATAAAATTTGTTCTTTGTAGACATAAGTAAATATGTGTTTATGTATGATCTATTTGAGCTTTTATATATATATATATATATATATATATATATATATATATATATATATATATATATATATATAATAATGTAAGTTTGTATTGGTTTTATAGTATTGATATTTAAATATAATATGTATGTAAGTTTATATATATGTTTATATGTTAGTTTATATATATAAGGATATATGAGTTTGGTTTTCAGATATTTAAATGGAGATCTTATTTTATATATGTTTAAAATTAAATATAGTTTGGAAAATATATAAAGATTTTTATTTTAAATATATGTTTTAAATTAAATATTGATTTCAAAGAAACACACACACACACACATATATATAATATGTTATGTTAATATTTTGAAACGAATATATAATATAATATAATATATAATTTGTTTCTGTTTATATCAAGGTGGTTTTGATTTGTTCTTATCGGTTCCAAGCCACCAACTTTGCTCATTGAATTCATGTTCATCGTGCCATGCTTTGGAATTTGTGCTTGGATTCGTCACATCTTGTTTTTGTTATTTCTCTAGCCTCGAAAGGTGAGCAATCACTCATGATTAACATTCTTATATTTAGAAATTTTAATTCACATGAAATGACGGTTGAAATATGTTGTTAAATTTGAATTGTTAGGTTATTTAATTGTTAAATATGTTAGCCATTATCTGAAAATGTTTACCTATGACATATGACACTATAACTGTTGTATATGTAATATTTAAATTTGGTACTGATAATATATGCCTGTTGTTGATATGTTATATATTTATCATATTTGTTCTCACTTTGCAAGTTCCTTGTTAGTCTAGAGTTCCCTATACGTTGAAATAATACATATCCGAACAATTTGTAGAATAAGGAAAAATCTTTATGGGTTGAAACGATAAACCCAAGCGATTTTCAATGATTTTTAACTTTTGGGATTACGGGTTAAAATGATATATACCCATAGATATTTAAATTGCAGATTGAAATGATTAATATCTGTATCACTTGACCATAAGATAGAAAATTACATACGAACACTGTTATTCTATATTTTGAAAATGATTTCTAAGGTTTTGAAAGGAAATATACGGTTTTAATAAATATTAATCTTCTTTTATATAACACATACAAGTGTTATTTATATATATGTCTAGATTTTTGATTTTTAAAATTATATGTTTTGAAAATTTTAAATTCATATGTTAGTTTTGAAAATATAATTTTTAAGATTTTATTTATAATTTTATTATTTTAAAAATATATATAAAAATATAGATTCAATTTAAAATAAATTTAATAATAAGATTAGTTTTAATTAAATTTAATTTAGTTAGTATATAATATGTATAAGTATTTATTTAAAATTATATTTAAAAAATAATTTTTGTAATAACTTTAATAAATTAAGGTTGGGGAGGTAAACTGAAATTGATTTGAAATTGTATTTGTTCGAAAATTATACTTAAATAAAATTGATGAAACTTATTGAATTTGAGATTTTAAAGATATGATCTTATAACTTGATTTTCGATTAAAGGCGATTAAATGAATATTTTCAAAATTAATAAATTTAAATGGGATATTTAGTTTTAATTAAATTTATAATTTGAGATTTTATTCAAATGTTATTGGATTGATTAAGTAAATATTTCAAAACTAAATAATAGTAAAGTTGAATTGAAATATAAATGGAATTTATCAGATTGAGTTATTGTAAATGTTTGAATATTTAAACTTTAAAACCTATTGAAATTGAAATGGTCTAATTTTTAGGGAAAATCTGTGTTTGAAACGATATAAATTAAAATGGTTTATTGAGAATTTGAATTGAATTATAAGTGATGAATTGAGATTGGTTTAAATGGAATTTTAGAATTTAAGTTGATTTGAATCAACTTGTGGAATTGAATGAAACAACTCTAATTTGGAAGCTATTTCAGTATAACCTCTTTAAAAAAAATTACATAAACTATTTTAATATATAAACTATTTTAATTTATAACTATCTTAATATATATACTATTTAAATATCTAAACTGTTTAAGTTGCTACTGTTGTGATTACGGAAGTGTTATGATTTCCAATATGTTATGATCTCGAAAGTGTTATGATGTGACGCCCCACCTCTATACCCACGCTAGCCAAGAACACTACGGTATAGTGCTGTCAACTAGCACGGAGAATAAGGTTGTTGAGGAGCGACCATCCATGTAATTGCTTATCACACGGTGGCTATAAATACTCTTCGGAAACAAACATAGAAATAAGCATAACACAAATCAGTCACAGACATCCATATTACAAAGGCGGAAGAAGATATGAATATATAACTAATACATGAAAGTGTACATCAGAGTAGTGGTCAAAAAGATCCACAATAATACAAAAGAATAGCAACACGTTCTATACAAAAGAATACAACTATGAGTCTATATCTCAAGTGTATACAACAAAAAAACTGTTAATCTAAATAGTTAGCCAAAAGTCAGAGTGGCAAATCCCGGGAAGAAGTCAAGCAGAAGCACCTGTAACATCTCGGTCTGATCCGATTATTATTTAAGAAATAATAAACGGATCAGTCTAGCTATAAATATCAGATGACATGATATAAAATAAAAGATATGGCATAAACATAAAATATCCATACCGACATACTACTATAAGTATGCAAATGACGATCAACAGAAGATCAATCAATAAGAGATAAATCAATATCACAAGAATCTTCTCAAAGATCCAAATAGGGCATCATACCCTAAACTTGTACTCATAACAAGTCAATGATATAAATTCCAGAAATCAACACAAGAAAACCAGAAATCACAGAAAAAGGGAAAGAGGCCTATCACATGACGGTCCGAAGACCATGGGGAGCTACCCCATATGGGTGAGTCAGAATCACCCAGATGAGGTCTAGGCTAACCAAAAACCAAAAAGGTATGTGTGAGTGGAATCACACAAATGGTGTCTAGCCTAACCTCGCAACAAAAAGGTATGTGTGAGTGGAATCACACAAATGGTGTCTAGACTAACCTTGTGGACAAAGAGATATCTGTGATTCGAAATCACACCAATGAGGTCTAGTCTAACCTTGCAAACAAAGAGACATCGCACAATTGCTAGTCTAAATCATAAAATGATCGTCATGATCAACGAGAAGTGTCAATTACAATAAGCTAGTAAATATATGAGCTTAGCTTCATGTCCCATAACCACTAGCTTAACTTAAATATTTACGAACAAATTGTAGATCTCCACTAGAAAATTGTTACAAGAGATTCAATCGAACAAGTCCAAGAAATAACCGACGAAGTAAACGCAAGCATTTCATACCACTTGTTTTACTATGTCGTTTAATTAGATTTCTCATACGAGTGAGGAAAAGGTTTGTATATACTAATAGATTGGAAATCGGTTTGAGAAAACAAGCTTTGTTCTAAAATAGTGTTGAAATCATTTGAAGAAAGAGTTTTGATATTTACTACTAGTATAGAAAACCTTTATATTTTAAAGTGACAAATCATAGAAGTGATTGTAGAAACAATCAATCATAAAAATTCACATTCGAAGACGTGAATAAAATCCAAAGAAACCGATAAAGAATCCATCGAAACAGATATTCAAAAATCCATAAAATCGACCGAGAAGCCCAAGATAGTTTGTCTCGAAGAATGGTCAACTCAGCATCTCAACAAAGCAAGTTCTGTTGAAGGTTTTTCAGATAAGATACACTACGGAGGGGGGGTTCAGGGGGGTGGAAACCCCCCCCCCCCCAAAGTGGGGGTGCAGGGAAACACCCCCGCTACCGGGTTCGACCTGCCCGGTCAGGTCGCGGGGGTCCAGGGGGCAGCGCCCCCGGCGGTGTGCGGGGCAGCGCCTCGTCCAAAACGGTATGACCTAGCGAAGACCTAAGGGAGGATAGGATCGAGCGACCTCGATAATAAATGATAACAACAAATAGGATCATCACGAGTCGATTTAAATTTGGAAACCACGCAAAATAGGCGAAATAGGAAAAACAGCAACAGGTCGGTCGGCCGGCTACAGAGCTCGGTCGACCGGACCCTGTTCTGAAAAATTCTCGGGAAGCAGGTCGGTCGGCTGAGCTCTGTAGTTGGTTGACCGAACCCGAGACAGAGAAGTGCTATGCTTTTATAGTAGCAGGTCGGTCGACCGGCCCAGTGGTTCGGTCGGCCGAACCTGATTTTTCTGCAAATTGAAACCTATTTCAAATGAGGTGCAAACTCCTTCAATTTGCAATCGAACAAGCACGGACGCTAGGGGATTACGCCCATCGGCTACCCGGTCCTATTGGCTCCTCGATGCATCACCAAAAACATGTTCCAACATCAAAGTTATGATTTTTAAAGATTTGAACTCTAAACACTAGAAATTGGAATATTCACCAAATCAATCCAAACCAAAAGCAAACGCACATGAATAATTGTTAGGAATTCATACCCAACGTTCAAAGATAGTTATAGACTAAGATGTGAGATAAAAATCTCATCTTTTCACAAAGACAATGAAGAAGAAGCTTGAAAGCAAAAAGGGAGAACCAACCACACTTCAACACAACCCAAACGAGCTTGAATCTATACTCAAAAAGAAGAACATTCCCAAAGTTAGGTTTAGGAATTTCTGAAATTGATAAGAGAATGGGTTGGAGGAGAAGAAGAAGAGGCTTACCAAAGTTTCTTCTATTAGTTTGGAGCTAGCGCTTGGTTTGCAAAAGAAAACTAGGGCTTGAGTTTCAATTTCCCATTCCACTCTCCATTGTTATAAAAGCTTGAGTATTAGGAAAATAGAAAGGAAGTAAATGAAGAGGAGAGGGTTGGGACTAAGTTAATAAGTGGGGTTATTGGGCTCAGCCCAAACCAAAGCCCTAAGTGAAAAGTGGAAAAATTCCACTAACTCCAAACATATCAAAGTTTATACTCAAAAAGATCGCAAACGGCGTTTTGAACTCAATGGAAGTTGTCTCGAGTCCTAATTTGACCGTTTGCAAAAAGTAGCTTTTCGGACCAATATCCGATTAACGACAAAATATTTAAATAAAATATTTAAATATAAAATCGATAAATATGCGGGTTGTTACATATGATTTCCAAAGTGTTATGATCTCAAAAGTGTTTTGATTTCGAAAGTGTTATAATTTTGAAAGTGTTATGATTCTGGAAATGAATATTATTTAGAGTAAATAATGATATCAAATTTGATATGGTTCTGAAATGAAAATGATATTTTGATATGAAGTATGAATTATTTGAAATGAAATGACCATAGTGTGAAATAAGCATTTGGTTGTTAAAGTGACCGGGATCAGATATTATCATATTCCCTACCAATACCGAAAACCACTTTAACAACTGTATACGCAGTGGAGACTCTAGAACGAAGTAGGATGGTTTGACGGTGTTGCTGCATTGAGGTATGAAACGTGCCCTAAATAAGATGACTAAAACATGAGCAATTGAGGGACCAAGTGAGGTAGCTCCTTCGATCGGACAAACTCCTTGATACCATTCTATAACTTTGTGATTTGATTGGATGCACCTTTGATTTTGGGAGCGTTGTATGAGGTGGGCGGTAGCTGCGGCTATGCGTTACCACTACCCCGAAAGTGTAAATTGGTAGAATTCTATCCAGGGTATAGCCTCGTGTACCTTGTCATCTACCTTATCGTGCCTACTATGATTTTGGTTTGTGCCGTACCTATGGAGTGCTCCTTGATACCCACCGGTTTGGTGGAGTTTACAATGTTGTATAGACTATGGCATTATATAAAATGTGTTACAGAGGGTATGGGTAACGCCTTAACGCTATTTTAATACTTTAATTTATTGATAGATAGATTATAATAATGTACATTATTACATAGTAGATAGTTCCACAGATCCTTAGAGGATGGGTAACCCAAACATCCTTTAAGTTACTAATATTTCGGTTGACATTTCACTTGAGTTAAATTTACTGAAATAAGAATGTTAATCCTCACTCGAGTGTTTTGTGTTTTGCTTTATGCTCGGGTCAGGATGACTGTCGCAACATTTGACTCACCTTTGGAAATTGGAGTTTTTTTTGAAGATCTATCTATCTAGCTTTCAGTTATTTCAGTTATTTCAATTGTTATGTTCAGACTCATCTTACTTATGTATTTGAGACTTCTATGTATCTTGATTTCTATTGTATTTTGTTTTCATACTCTATTGTTTATATAGTAGCTTTATGAACTACTATTTACCTATTTCCGCTGCTTATTGTTAAATTACTCTATGTCTGTGATTCTGTGATCGATTCATTTACTGTGTATGCTGAGTTTTGCCAAATATAAAATTAGCAATCTGTTGTTTTGAGCAATTCAAGTCTGACATGTGTGGATGATTATCAATTTGAACGGTTCAAAATACCCGTCATTACGCCTCATCATAGCAAAAATAAAATCAAGCATACAATAAATTAAATCAGCCCACAAGGAAGAAAAAAATCAGGCACACAAAAGTTGAGAAAAAAATATAAAAAGATGATGAAGCCTAAAGTCTATCAGCCACCCTACTGTTTCACTATTCCCTTCCTTTCTCATGTATATATAGCCATGCTTATTCATTCAAAAAAAATCCGCTATTAAGATAAAAAAGGATCGAGAGTTCAAAAATCTTGAAGGAGGAGATTAAACAAAGTAGTGTTCATCACTTTAAAAAAAGTGAGAGAAGCATCTTGTTTTGTTTACTGGTTACCACATATGCTTATATATTTATTAATTTTGTATGAATTTTGGATCTATGACAAGTGCTTATGTGTTGTTATGTGAATATGTATATGTATGTATGTACTCGACATAGCTAGTTCCACCAAACCACCGTTCTTCTTCTACAAAGCTCTCTATTCATGTTTTGGTTGAAAACCATAAAACTTTTTAACTTTGAAAATCAATATCCCCATATCCATTTATTTTTAAACTATGATACCAAAACAAAAGATGATTGTTTTTTAGTATAGAACATTTCAAAATTTATTTCATTCGATTTCATCAAGAAGAGCGGGAGAAAACTCCGTGTAATAGTGAGTGGGTTAGTTTTGGACTAGATTCGACTATCTTAATTTAATGAATGGATTATGTGGTTGTAATCGTAGTTGAAAAACATTATTTGTAAGAGTTGTTTGAGGATTTTTGGTGGTGTGTAGAAAGAGAAATTTTAAGATGATCGAATTTGGTCGAATATTAAATTCCGATGACCTGATCGATTTCGTGTTGTGGCATTTGGCATGGAGGAGTTTAAGGTGATGAGGATCTAGGAAAAATGTCACGGTGATTTTTAATATCACGTATAGGCTAGACGAATTCGATTTAGGGTTCAAGAGTGTTTGGGTTTGGTCTCGGCTTTCGTGGCAATGGCGAAGAGAAGAGAGAGAGGGGGGTGCGCATAAGGTGGAAATTGTAGAGGAGATGATGGTGGAGCTAGAGATGAAATCTCGCGGTGGATGGTGGCCGTAGATAATGTGGCGTGGCGATTAGGGGGGCTCAGTTTTGTTCCACTTTTGGGTTAGGCATTCGATTTTTGAACCTAGGTTGAATCGTGTTTCTGGGTGCGTAGTCGAGATGAGATGATTGTGGGCGACTCACGAGGTTGGTCGATGGCATGGAATGGTTAGCCGAAGTTGTGTGCATGTACACACTTCGTACATAGCTGCGTGCTCGAATAAGAGAGAAGAGAGCGAGGTTGGAAGAAAAAGGGAAAGAGTTTAGATGGGTCGGGTTTTGGTTCGTATGGGTTAGTTTGGTTTTGTATTGGACTAAGTCATATTTAAAAGTAAAATGAATTAATTTATAATTTTTAAATTTATGAACTATTCCAAATTCAATTGACGCGTGAACTTTGCGTCAGGATCCTATCATTGAGTATTTTCATCTGAAATAATATTGTCAAGTTTTTTGCAATGTAAAATAAAATGATTTATAATAATTGAAGTGAATAAATAAGTGATTTATTAATTATTAATTATATGTTAATTAATCAATTAATTATTAATGAACTATTTAATTTTATTTAATTAGGAATAAATCATTTTATTAACTTTCTTTATGTAATATGAACTTAAAATATAACTTGACTCTGTCAATTGAAAACAATTCGATTCTGATTAGTAAATTGATTTAATATTGATTATAAATCGTTGATTGAGTTAATGATCTTTTCTTTGACTTTTATTTCTCTTAGATATTGATTTCAATTATCCTTTGCCTGTATCGTTAAGTAGTCAAACAAATTAAAGTAGTTAGAATAAAACGTTGACACGTTTTGTTGGAAGTAAATTGACTTATACTAATCACTATTTTGAGTTTCAGAAAGTGTGATTATTACAAGTGAATTAATTTTGATGGACAGGTCATGGTAAAGTTAACATATGGAATGAATTCCTATATGTGAATATTTACACTCTGCTTGTAGAATTGTTTATTTAAAACAAACTTGGCCTTTAAAAATTTATCATTTATTTGAAAACCACTTCGAACCAATTTAAGCAAGAGATTTGGAAGATTCTAAAGGGAAGATCCAGGATGTTTATTTTGTAGTGAAAGGGCTATTTGTCACTCACTGTGAGGGTGATTCCAAAAATGGATGTAGTGGAAATGGTGCCTTCGGTTTGGTTCAGATCTAGAACGAACTTGTATGGACAAATGCTATCAGAACATCGTCATTGGAGGGCAATGAGCATTCTATGTATAAATGTTCTTGAAAGGTAAACATAGCCTCAAGCCTCATCAACCGAGAATGGAAAAAATAGGGTGTGCAGTTCTAAGTGGGTCGCTCCCGTTAGGATGTGTCATCACTAGATCTAGACTCGATATTTGTCCCATTTTGGAACGTGCCGGTACAGTTGCTGATCGCAACCGTGTTGGTGATATATTCAATACTACTAGTCAGGTGGTAGGCCGATTCTGTGTAGCAGGGGTATAAGACGTTCTTGTCAAACCCCGAGTGCATTTTATCTAGAGATGCACTCTTCGGAAGATAGTTCCTTACCTTGCCATGTATGGAATCCATTTTCCAATAAGTGCCTTCGGTCTTGGTTATATACATATTATGCTGGAATTTAATTAATGTAACAATTTCGACTATGTTAATTATTTACTTGAAATCCCTAGACATTATGATAATATCAATGGATTTTCTATTAAAGTGTTTTGGCTAACGTAAGATAAAAGCTCGTCCGTGTTTATGTGCAACGTGGTCTTATGAGATACTTTTGATTTAAAATGATTTTCAATCTAAAGTAATTTAACCGTTTTACTCACACCAGACCCATGTCTGACCCAGAGTTTATTTTTTTTGTTTTCCCTAAACTCTTTGGTACTCAAATTTTTATAAGTAGCCAACTAATCCAGGTTCTCAAAATTGCATTTTGGAGGAGTTGGAGTAGGTGGCTTCACCGTTGGCTAGTTACTATCTATTTCTATTGTGTCTATATATGTATTTTGGATTGTAATGTATGGACAGGTAGTTATGACTGCCTAAGTATGATGTCTATATTACTATTACTATGATGTATTGTATTGTCAGTGACTATGTAAAACTTGTGTTATGTAATATATATTATTCCATTACACTGTTAGATTCTTTATTTTGTTTAGTTTCTTCTTTTCTATCTCTTTCTTTCGCCCTTAACGACTCCTCTTTCAATGATAAGAAAGGCGGTTCATCATATTTGGTATCAAATCTTAGGTTGAGTGAACACCTAGGCTTTAGGATTAGTTTCAATCTTGGAAATGCGTATTTGTAATGTTATATATATATATATATATATATATATATATATATATATATATATATCCCTGATAGTTAGATCAGCTTTGATAAATTTTGATTAGTGCCAACTTTGGAGTGTATTCCGCCCAAGCTTTCTAAGCATCATCTTACTACATCCAGGTAGTAAGCAATGAGCACTAGAGGTAGACGAGGAAGGGGAGCTAGCAGTACCACAACCACAAATAGTGAGACCCCGAATCCCAGAAGAGCAGGAATTGCCAAGGAAGCAGAGTCAGTTCAACTACGGGTAAACTTTGCAACATTGTGCAAAGACTACACAACTCTGGAAGGGAAACCTTTTAAGGGGACAGAATCTATCAAAGAAGTCCAAGCATGGTTACGAACCTTTGAGAAGATTTTCAAAGGACTTAATCTGGTCGATGAGCAGAATCGCTTTTTAGCTTCTTGGCAGTCACAAGAAGGAGCAGCCGTATGGTGGGATTCTCTAACCGCAATTGTTCTGGAAGAAGAGTTCTCTTGGTATAAATTTAAGAAAGAATTTGAAGCTCAGTCCTTGCCTACTATGGATAAGACAAGGATGTACCGAACATTTATGGATTTAAAACAAGGGGATTTGTCCGAAGTGGAATATGAAAACAAGTTTGATGAACTTTAATGCTTTGGATCTGAACTGATCAATACCCTACTAAAGAAGAATGAAATGTTTGTGACTGGATTGAGGAAAAGTTTTCATGAAAAGATGACGGATCATATCAAGGGATCTTTCGTTGACTTAGTGGATATGTCTCTCTGATACGAAGCATTGGACAAGAAGAAGCCTACTCCAGTAGAACCTAATGGAAATGCAAGTGGGAATAATTCCAACAAAAGGAAGTTCAACCCAAATTGGAAGAATCAAGGAAAAGGGAAGCCAGGCAGAGAGGCCCAAGGGAATTGTTTCAAGGATTTTATTTGCCTCAAGTGCCATAGAAGTGCCACATCGTAAAGTTTTGCTAGAATTATGAAGTTCAGAAGCAGCAGCAGCAACAACCTAGACAACAAAATGGACCTATCTCTCCAATGGTCCAGAAGACTTTCTGTTTCAACTCTCATCATCCTGGGGTTACGGTAAAAGACTATCCACTCATGAGGAAAGTGCAGCAGCCCAAGGTGTATGCTATAAAGGATGAACCGTTGACTTCAGCAGACGTGAAAGGAGAAGGCGTCCTTGAAGGTACCTTACTTATTAATGGTAATTATGTTCAAGCATTGTTTGATACTGTGCCTCTCATAGCTTTATTTCCTTAGAATCGGTAGGTAAGTTTCACCTCATTCCTACTATTATAGAAAACCCTATGTGCTTATCTAACCCTATATGTGGGGTAACGCACTTGAATATGATCTGTAAGAATGTGCCAATTTCCTACCTTTCCCATAACTTTTCTTGCGACCCGTATGTCTTAGACTTTAGAGGATCTGACATTATTTTGGGTATGGATTGGTTATCTAAGTATGAAACTGTCTTAAAATTTGATAAGAGAATTGTATCTTTAGTAACCAATATGGGGACAAAAGCTAAGGTATCATGTAAGAAACCTGGTATCCGTATATGTAGTTTCCTCTATGCCCTTGGACAACTCAAGAAAAATTAGCATCTATTGGAGTTGTTATGAATTTTTATGATGTGATTGAAGAAGTTAAAAGCATATTCCTCATTGAGAAATAGAATTCAGAATTGATTTAGTCCCTGGTGCATGGCCTATGATTCAACCCAAAAGAAGGATGGCTCCGAGGGAGAGAGAGGAGTTAGTAAATCAAACACAGGATTTATTGAATAGAGGGTTGATTAGACCAACTTATTCGAGTTTAGGCTCAGCAGTAGTTTTCATGGCTAAGTATGATGGTTCTCTAAGATTGTGTGTGGACTACCGAGATTTGGATAAGGTGACGATTAGGAATAAATATCCTTTACCCCGCACTGATGACCTTTTTGATCAACTCCGTGGGGCAACAATATTTATCCAAATGGATCTAGCTGTAGGATTCCACCAAATAAGGATTGCCTCTTAACTGCACTTAGGGGTCCAGACTTTTTTTTCAAGTGGTTGGTTATGCCTTTAGGGCTAACCAATGCACTTGCCTATTTCGTAGACTTGATGAATCGCGTTTTAAGACAAGTCCTAAATAAGTTTGTGTTGGTTTTCATTGATGACATTCTCATCTATTCTATGTCTGAAGAAGAGCATAGACACCATTTGGAAGTAGTGTTAGAGACTTCGCGGAGGCATGTTTTGAAGGAAAAGTTCTCCAAGTGTCATTTGTGGCAGTCAGAGGTAAGATTCTTATGCCATATTATGTTAGGAGGGGTATTTCAGTAGACCAGATAAAAGATGAAGTTGTACAATAATGGAAGCAACCACGTACTCGTACTGAAGTTCATAGTTTCTTAGGATTAGCTGGATATTATAAAAGGTGCATACAAGATTATTCCAAGATCTCTTCTCATTTGAAAAAGTTTTACTAAGAAGGGTAAGGAGTTCATATGGGCTCCTAAGTGTGGGGAAGTATTTTTGGAATTGAAGAAGAGAGTGGCTAGTGCGCTAGTTCTAGGTATTCTGGACTGGAGAATGGATTCACGATTTATACAGATGCGTGTGGAATAGGATTGGGCCCTATTTTGATGTAAAATGTTAAGGTGATTGCATATGCAAGCAGACAATCGAAGCCACCCGAAAGGAATTATGCAACGCATGATTTAGACTTGTTAGCAGTTGTCTTTGCATTGAAAGTGTGGAGACACTATTTGTTGGGTAAGAATCTCTCTCTTATTCTTGTTTCTTTCTTATCTTTAAAATTCTAGTAAGTTAGTCTTCTCTCTTACTAGGTGAAAATTTTGAACTCTTTACAGATCACAATCCCCTGAAGTACATTTTCACTCAGAATGATCTGAATCTGAGACAACAAAGATGGTTGGAGTTTCTGGCATCCTACGACTTAGATATTCTTTACACGCCAGGGAAGGCGAATGTTGTAGTAGATGCTCTAAGCAGGAATGCAGTTATATCTCTTTTGGAGGTTACCCTGACTCTCCTGGAAAGAATAGCGTGTAAGCAAAGAGTGGACATAAGCTTAATGGCGATCATCAGAAAGGTTGAGGTGGGACAGTGTACAAGTTTTAAGATTGATAAACAAGGAGTTTTGAGGATGAATGGACAAATCTATGTATCGAATGTCAGCGGTCTTAGGCAGGAAGTTTTTCAGAATGCCATCGTTCAAAGTTGAGTGTCCATCCAGGTGTCTCGAAGATGCATAGGGACATGAAGCGAATGTTTTAGTGGAAGGGAATGAAGAGGGTTATCTCTATTTTTGTTACCAGGTGTGCGAGCTGTCAGCAAATCAAAGGTGATCATCAAAATATAGTCGGATTGTTACAACCTTTGGAAATTCCAATATGGAAATGGGAAATGATACCTATGGATTTTATCAATAGTTTACCTAGAACTAGAAAGATTAATAAAGGAGATGGGTCATTGTGGATCGGTTGACCAAGAGCGCCCATTTTATACCAGTGAAACCAACTAGAACCGCAGCTTCTTTATCAGAGATTTATATGAGAGATTGTTAGATTGCATGTAGTCCCAATAAGTATACTAAGTGATCGTGATCCTATCTTTACTAGTAAATTTTGGAAAGCATTGCAAATAGCTCTGGGAACAGCGTTAAGTTTGAGTACTGCTTACCACCCTCAAACCGATGGCCAAACTGAGAGGGTAAATCACATCTTGGAGAATATGTTGAGAGCCTGCATCTTGGATTTTAGAGGATCGTGGGAGGATCATCTACACTTAGTGGAATTCTCCTATAACAATAGTTATCAAGCTAGCATAGACAAGGCAGCTCTCTATAGAAAGCAGTGCAAGTCACCAGCCTGTTGGTTAGAGTTTGGAGATAGTTTAATCCTTGGTCCAGATATGATTTGAGAGGTGTCTGAGAAGGTTGAATTGATTAAGAGGAGTATGAAGGAACCTCAAGATCACTAGAAAAGCTATGTTGATAAAAGATGAAGGGATCTGGAATTTTCCGTTGGAGATCTTATGTTCGTGAAGATTTTGCCAATTGGAGGAGCGATTATATTTGGAAAAGCTGGGAAGTTAGCTCCAAGATATCTTAGAACTTTCCGTATTCTTGAAAGGCTTGAGCCTCTTTCTTATAAGGTTGAGTTGCTGGAAAGGATGGAGGGAATTCATAATGTGTTCCACGTATCTCATCTAAGGAAATATGTTCATGATCCATCGTTGATTGTGGAGTCATCAGTTCAGGAGGATTTAAAGATAGAACCAAACTTGACAATAGTCAGACATCCAGTTTATATTGTAGATCGGGATGAAAAGAGACTTCAAAATATAGTGGTGAAGTTAGTCAAGATTCAATGGAGTGAGGATCCCAAAGACTGTACATGGGAGACTGTGGATCGTATGAACGAAGCCTATCCAAAGATGATGTTAGGATAACTAGTTTTTAGTATGTATAGTGTATGCCTTGTTTGCTATGGTTGGTTAGTGTATAACTTATGTATGTTCTTTATGATATAAATGTATAAGACTTTTGTATGGTTTCAAATATTTCTTTGCTTTCTAATTTCTCGGACGAAATTCTTTTAAGGGAGAGGAATGTAATGACCCAAATTTTTAGCTATCTATTATTAGAATAATTAACTAATTTTAAATATTAAAATATTAATTTTTATAAGTCGAATAATTTAATTTTTCCGATATTGAGAAAATCTAAATCTATAAATTTTGGAAGCTATATTAATTTTCAAACGCTAACTATTGAATATGACACACACACACACTTCACCATTGTTACACTGTTCCCTTCCTATCGCAAACAATGTATATATATACATATACAAGCATACAATAAATCAAGCTACATCATTGAAAACATAAAATCAAGTGTACTATTAATCAAATCAGCCCACAAGGAGGAAAAAAATCAAGCACACAAAAGTTGAAAAAAATATATAAAAAGATGATGAAGCCTAAAGTCTATCAGCAACCCTATTGTTTTACTGTTCCCTTCCTTTACTCATGTATATATAGCCATGCTTATACATTCAGAAAAAGAATCTACTGTTAAGATAAAAAAGGATCGAGAGTTCAAAAATCTTGTAGGAAGAGATTAAACAAAGTAGTGTTCATCACTTTAAAAAAAGTGAGAGAAACATCTTGTTTTGTTTACCGATTACCACACATGCTTATATATTTATTGATTTTGTATGAATCTTGGACTATGACAAGTGCTTATGTGTTGTTATGTGAATATGTATATGCATGTGTACTCGACATAGCTAGCTCCACCAAACCACTGTTCTTCTTCTACGAGGCTCTCCGTTCATGTTTTGGTTGAAAGCAATAAACTTTTCAACTTTGAAAATCAATATCTCCACATCTATTTATTTTTAAACTAGGATACCAAAACAAAAGATGTTTTTTTTTAGAATTGAACATTTCAAAATTTACTTCATTCGATTTCATCAAGCAGAGTGGAAGAAAACTCCATGTAACAGTGAGTGGGTTGGTTCTGGATGAGATTCGACTATCTTAATTTCATTATTGAATTGTATGGTTGTAATCGTAGTTGAAAAACACGATTTTTAAGAGTTGTCTGAGGATTTTATGGGGGTGTAGAAGGAGAAATTTTGAGATGATCGGATTTGGGCGAAATGTCAAATTCCGACGACGTTATCGATTTCATGTCGTGGCATTTGGCATGGAGGATTTTTAGGTGATGGAGGATCTAGGAAAAATGTGGCGGTGATATTTAATATCGTGTATATGCTAGACGAATTAGATTTAGAGTTTAGGAGTGTTTAGCTTTGGTCTCGAGTTTCGTGGCAATGGAGAAAAAAAAAGAGAAATATAGGAGTGAGCATAATGGGGAAATGATGGAGGAGATGATGGCAGAGATAGAGATGAAATCTGGTGGTGGATGGTGGTCATAGGTGATGTGGTATGGCGATTAAGTGGGCTCGGTTTTGTTCCAATTTAGGGTTAGGCATTCGATTTTCGAACCAAAGGATGAATCATGTTTCCAGGCGCCTAGTCGAGATGAGATGATTGTGGGCGACTCGCGAGGTTGGTCGGCGGCATGGAATGGTTGGCCAGAGTTGTGTGCATATGCGCAGTTTCGTGTGCAGTTGCGTGCTCGAATAAGAGAGAAAAGTGGGAGACTGGAAGAAGAATGGGAAGAGTTTAGATGGGTCGGATTTTGGTTCCTATGGGTTAGTATGGTTTTGTATTGGGCTAAGTGATATTTGAAAGTAAATTTAATTACTCGATTTATCTAATAATCTATAAATTTGTAAATAATCTATAAATTTATAAACTCTATTTCTCCTTCATTTCAAATCCAATCGACGCATGAATTTTTGCATCAAGATCCTATTGTTGAGTATATTCTTCTGAAATAACATTGTCAAGTTTTCTGCAATGTCAAATAAAATGATTTATAATAATTGAAGTGAATAAAAAGTAATTTATTAATTATTAATTATATGTTAATTAATCAATTAATTATTAATGAACTTCTTAATTTTATTTAATTTGGAATAAATTATTTTATTAAATTTATTTAATTAATATCGATTTAAAATATAAATTGACTCAATCAATTGAAAACAATTCAGTTTAGTTTGTAAATTGTTTTAATATTTGTTATAAATCGTTGATTGAGTTAATGATCTATGCTTTGACTTTTATTCTCTTGGATATTGATTTCAATTATATTTTTCCTGTACCATTAAGTAGCCGGACAAATTAAAGTATTTAGAATAAAACATAAATATGATTTATTGGAAGTAAATTGACTTCTACCGATCACTATTCCGAGTTTTGGAAAATGTAATTATTACAAGTAAATTAATTTCGATGGATAGGTCGTGAAAAGTGAACATATGGAATGAATTTCCATATGTGAATATTTACACTCTGGTTGTAGAAATATTTATTTAAAACAAACTTGGCCATTAAATTTTTTATCGTTTTGGTTCGATGAGACTAGAATCGAATAACAGTATTATTCGAAAGCCACTTCGAACCATTTTAAGCGAGCAATTTGGAAGATTCTAAAGGCAAGATCCAGGATGAAGATTCTGAAGTGCAAGGGCTATTTGTCACTAACTCTAAGGGTGATTCCAAAAATAGGTGTAGTGGAAATGGTGCCTTCGATTTCGTTCAGACCCAGAACGGACTTGTATGGATGAATGCTATCAGAACATCATCATTGGAGGGAGATGAGCATTCTAATTATAAATGTTCTTGCTCTCACCAACCGAGAATGGAAAAAATTGGGTATGCGGCAGGGCTAAGTGGATCGTTCCTATTAAGGCTTGTCATCACTAGATCTAGACTCTTTATTTGTCCCATTTTGGTATGCTCCGGCACGGTTGCTGAACACAACCGTGGTGGTGATATATTTGGTACTACTAGTCAAGTGGTAGGCTGGTTCTGTGTAGCAAGGGTACAAGATGTTCTTATCAGACCCCGATTGCATTTTATCTAGAGGTGCACTCTTCGGAAGGTAGATCCTTACCTTGAAATGCATGAAATCCATTTTCCAATAAGTGCCTTCGGTTTTAGTTGTATACATATTATGCTGGAACTTAATTAATGTAACAATTTCGGCTATGTTAATTATTTAGTTGAAAACCGTAGACATTATGATAATATCACTGGATTTTCTATTTAAGCGTTTTGGTATCATAAGATAAAAACCCATCCGTGTTAATATACGGCGTGTTCTTATGAGATGCCTTTGATTTCAAATGATTTTCAATTTAAAGTATTTTGACCATTTTACTCACACCCGACCCATGTCTGACCCGAAGTTTATTTTTCTATTTTCCCTCAACTTTTGGATACTCAAAGTGATCTAGGTTCTCACGATTGCATTTTGGAGGAGCTGGAGCAGGTGGCTTCACCGTTAGCTAGTTACTGTTTATTTCCGCTGTGTTTGTATATGTATTTTGGATTATAATGTATGGACAGATAGCTATGATTGTCTAAGTATGGTGTCTGTATTAATATTACTCTGATGTATTGTATTGTCAGTGACTATGTAAAACTAATGTTATGTAATATATATTATTCCGTTCCGCTTTTAGATTCTGTATTTGTTTAGTTTCTTCTTTTCTATCTCTTTCTTTCACCCTTAACGACCCGTCTTTCAATGGTAAGAAAGGCAGTTCGTCATAATCTATGAACCTCATGCTGACTAATGGATAGCACTAGGATGTTCTTGAGGTGTAATATTAGGGATGAAATTCTTTTAAGGGGGTAGAATATAACGACCCAGGGTTATGCTCACTTAAACTAGGCAATTTTATATTTTATATAGTCAATAAATGAATTTTCATAGATGAATAAGCTCTTTTTAATCAGTAATAATAATGGTAAAGTCATTTTCAAAATTTATTTACCAAATTAAATAGTTCGTAGAAAAATAGAGAATGTGACCGAAGAACATTTTTTGGAATTTTGACTTTTAGAAATCGAAAAGTTGTCTGAAACGTTGTTTGTATTTATGCAATATATACATACATATAAGAGTTAATTTACTAGATAATAATATGCTTAAGAATATTATCTTAAAGTTAATTTTAATTTAACAAGTGATGTGACAACACAGAATAATTATATTTATATATTTATAAAGAGATTGGTGTGACTAGACAAAATAATTATAATTCTATATATATATATATATATATTTTAAAGAGAGTGATATGACAATAAAATAATATATATATAGTTATAAAGAGATTGATGTGACAACACCTATTAATTATATATATATATATATATATATAAAGAGAGTGATGTGACAACACATAATAATTATATGTAAATATATATTTATAAAAGGAGCGATGCGAGTAGAAAACATTATTATAAATTATTATTATATATAAAAATAAGTTGATGTGACCTTGGACATTAACACTTTGCTACAAATAGCCCTCATTTTCGTCCTTTTTCGCTCTTTTTCACTCTTTTTCATTCCGCCATTTTTCGCTCATCCCTAGCTCAACTCAAGATTTTTTTTTGAGATCATCTGAAATTTTACTGGCTTCATCTTTCCCTTAGACCTCCTTTTCTGATTTTGAGTATAGATAGGACAAAATTTCAATTCTTTATAGAGTGTGTTTCAACCCTTAGTTTTATATCCAAAAATGGTCCATTTTCTTTGGGCCATAACTTCCTCAAAATTTAATATTTTTAAATAATTCATTTCTTGAAATGGTCTAGAAGGAAATTTTCTAAAACTTTCCTTCAAATCACATTTTAAAAATCAGAGATTAAGAAGGCCAAAATTCCATGGGAATGTGACCTATTTTCGAGCTCAGTTACTAGGGTTCGAGTTGAATTTTGTCGAGCTTTGAGGCGAGTAAATACTATTATTTTTGGAAATTACTAGCCATATATTTGCTTCATGATATGATAATATTATGATATAAATTTTAGATAAATATCATGTTAGTTGATATAGAATTGGATTAGTAGTTTGGTTATGGAATTGGTTGAATGTTGATGTGTTATTACAAGAGTTGAAATCGTACATATATTGGCATATGTATATGATTATTTATGTGAATGCAATGCATTTGTACGATGCTGATAGTGGTTTGAACTATATTTGTATGGTTTGAAAACAAAATTAGCAACTAGTGTATGCCACGATGGATTTTGAGATCCGATTGTTATTGATTTTGTTTCCAAAAGTTTAAAGTTCGAAATAGTTTTTTAAAATTTTTAAATTTAGTCTTAAAGTTTATTAAACTTTTCAAAAGTGTTTGGAATCATGAAAAATAAATTCAAGTGAAGAGTTTTGCTTTAAATTATGATAAGGTGAACTGCATCCGTAGTAATAGTCGCTATAAATGCAATTCGACGGATTTTCTCAACTTTGATTTCAAATGTTTTGTTTTTGAAAATGTTTTATAAAAAAAATTTCCAAACTTAATTAGTAATATTTAAAAATGTTTAAGGTTCAAAAATTTAATAATTTAACTAGTTAATTAATTAGTTAATAAAAATGAATTAGCACTTAATTAGTGATTAAATCGCACTTAAGTTAATAACTATTATTTGATTAATTAAGTTTTAATTAAGGTTTACTGTGATTTCAAAAAAGAATTAAGTGGTTGATAATTACTTAATTAAGATAGTGGTTAATTAATTATTAATTAATTAATTAATATTTAGCTAATTATGGTTTAACTAATAACGATTTGACTTAACCTTAACTAAGATTTAATAAGTAGTTAATTAAAACTTAACTAAGTTCATTAATCTAATTAAAGTATAATTACGATTTAATCTTGATTTAATTAGGGCTATTAAGATTTAATTTGGATTTAAGTTTATTAAATCTATTCAAAAGTTTTAAAAGGTGATTTTTAAACTGGAATGAATATATTTTCCTTTAAAATAAACCGATTCCATATCAAATGATCTCTTGTCTGAGCCCTTAAGTAATCTATATGATTAGGAAGATTAAATGAGACCTTTTAGCCTAATAAATCCTTATTCTACTAAGTGATTTTAATTGTTTGGACATATGTTTAGTATAATAAATTCCCCTGCTATGAATTGATCGATTTGTTTAGACACCAATTTAGCAGGACGAATCACCATCCTGCTATTATGATTTGGACATGTATATGTTAGTTAGTTCATACTGACATGATAATTCCTAGATTTGGATATGACTTGTATTTACATATATCATGACCTATGTAAATAGCTGTGAAGTAAATTGGAATTGAAATTGAATGGTAACTTAAATTAGTACCATTGGAAGTTCTAAGCTTCGTTTTGAAATTATAAAGTATGATTTTGAATTTATTTTAATTCTTTAATCAATTTGAGGTTAAGGATTTATTAATGGTTTTTCAAGTTATATAATTATTTTATCAAGATATTCATAAATGATAACTTGTCTACAGAAAGGAATTTACCTAAATAAAAGGTTTTTTTAAAGGTGATTACAAATGATGTTTTATAAAGGATATTTAATAAAGAATTTCATTAAGAAGATTTATAAGAAGTTTATAAATAGGAAAAAAATTATAAATCATTTCAGAGATTTGGAAAGAGGCTTTATAAATTAACTTAAAGGTTTTTAAAAGTGGGCTATAACTTTATTTTTGAGGTTATAAGTTAACTGAAATATGAGATGAGCCTCTGAAAAGGAAATTTGTTTGGTTATTTAATATGGAATTTTAAAAGAAGAAAAATTTGTAAAGTTTGTAAATATACTTATACCATTGAGATAAGTATATGAATATTTTCCAAGTATAAAGGAAATGCAAGGTGTTTGGGAATGCTGTTTTGAAAGGATCTTTTGATCAAGTTTTATAAAGTGGTTTATTAATTAAAGATTAATAAATAAAGGCTTAGTGGATCCCATATTGAAATTAAACCATGATTTGATGTTTGTTATGTGATAGTTAAATAACCGACTATCAAATCTGGACCCACAACATGACTTTGGAAACATCTAGGGGAAACACGGAAATTGTATGGTACAGTTACCATTGGTGGTTCTATACTGTACAAACTTGTTTCATTCTCCTAGGACAAACGATAAGGAAACCATTCATTCAAACGGTTAGGAGATAAACTCCGCAATTATATTTTTTTCGGTTTATTTCCTAAAGAACCGGGGTCGAGTTTACTGGAAACTATCGAAGTTGTTTCGAAGAGACCAGGATCAGATATATTATCCTAAAACCACTTCGATCCAACTCAACGTTTCGTGATGAAGACATTCGAAGAGCATGGAATCGTAGATGAAGTTTGAAGTGTAAGGGCTATTCTCTATTGATCCTTCGGAGGGATCCTTGTAATGGATGTAATAGGAGTAGTGCCTTTGGTTTCGTTCAGTCCCAGAACAAACTTGTATGGATGAGCGCTAGCATTGCATTGATGCCAAGAGCGAAGTGTTAGCATTCCAAGAGGGAAGTGCTATAATTGAAATGTAAAACATAGCCTCAAGCCTCATCAACCGAAAATGACTAAATCTGGAGAGATGCAGTTGGGCTAGGTGTGGGTAGCTCCTACAAAGGGTATATTATCACCTTTCTAGATGACCATTCATATTTTCATATTCAGTTGTGCATGAGGGAGCTCCATAAAGGTTGGGAACAACTGGGGTGATGACATATTCGGTACAATCCAATAAGGGGTAGGCCAGTCCTGTATTGGCAGGGTTCATTAGGTACGATCCTAGTGCATTGTTCTAGAGGTGTACTATGATTGGCGGTACCCTAGTAGCCCAGTCATTAGTTGGAATCGATTCTCCAATACGAGCTTTGCAGTTTTAGTTGTATACCAAATATGTTGGAATATGAAATGCAAGCATTCCAGCGATTTTAATATTTTACTTTGAACCCTTAGACATTATTATAATATCACTGGATTTTCTATAAAAGTGTTTTAGTTAACGTAAGGTAACACCCTTCCATATTTATGTGCGGCAAGGTCTTACGAGATACCTTTGATTTCAAAGAAATTTTAAATTAATAAATCAATGAAGTTTTATGTGATTTGAGTTTACTCACGCTGGTATTCCAAACTGACCTGGGCGTGATTTCCTTATAATGCTCAGGTCAGACCGAGCATGTTTGCCATGTTAGCTTAGATGCTTTGAAGTTATGGAGTCAAGCTGGAAGCCCAGGACATACTCTTATATTTTGGATATCTTCCATTGTGTATGTGATATGTGTAGTTGTCTACTGTTGTAAGGACAAGTGTTATAACCGTCCAACTTTGATATGTATATGTATGAAAAAAAGAGGTCTCAAATTTTCTAAAGACTTCATTGTATTATATGTTATTCCGTTGCTTTATGAGATTCTCTATTTTTTTTCATATCTTATACCTTCTTCTTCTACCCTAACAGATCAGTATTTTGACACTTGAATGTTCGGCATGTAATATAATGGATGTATTAGTGTCGATTTTCATGGGTCGAAAAGCCTGGTTCGTTATATTGACTTAAGAATAGCATGTGCTTGACATATACAAGGGTCCTTGAAGCTAGATGGTACCTGCTTCCCTTGCAAGGCAGAGTCTGCCTTATGATTGTGGATTTCACTAGATTGCTAATTGATGATGATCATTTCATCCAAACATATTGGAAGTAAGAAACATATGTTACAAATATCCGAAGGCGAAGTATAAATAGAAATGAGCAATTTTCTACAAAAGGTGTGTAACAATCATCTTAAAAATATAGTTGGATTTTTATATTTTCTTACGAATAATTGGAAAAGATGACAAGTTTATAAGAAAAGAAAAAAAAAATCCATTTCTTAGTCCGATCTCATATGAAAGAATTTAATAAAAGATTTTAAAATTTCTTCAAACATTTAGAATGATTTTAAAGAATTTATTTAAAAATAGGCCCCTATCACTGAAAAGTTGTTAGTTTTGAGAAGTAAGCAAAGACTAAATTTTTCCCCACATAAATAACATCTTAGGAAAGATTCTTGAAAAAATAAAAAATTTAGAGAAAGCCTAGAACCTTTCTTTTGGAAATAAATGGAAAATATGGCATATGTTTGGCTCGATGGTTTTTTTATTTCTGCTAATTCAAAAGTTTTAACATTATTTTAAGGGATGGATAAATGGAAATGGTACTTGATTTAAATAAAGTAAAGAGAATAGAAGGGTAAAAATGCCTAATAATGAAATGGGAAAATATTCGCATATAACGGAAGTATGGGAAGAAAAAAAATGAAATAGATTTCTGCATAAAAAGTAAATACTTTTATGTTAATCAAGAAAAGCCCGGTGGCTAAAGTAGTAGGTGAATGCACTGCGATAATCTAGTGAAGAGAATGATCAAATAAAAGACAGAAAGAGCTAGTGAGGAGATATTTAAATAAAAGCAATTTAGGTAGAAGGAATTTGAATAAAAGCAACAACAGAAAATTTCAATAGAAGCATTTATATAAATTTATATTAAAACAATCTAATAAAAAACAATACAAGAAACTAATGGATAAAAAGGATAATTTCCATAAATATGTGCACCAATTGCAAATATCTTTTAAAATTTTCCCTCATATGCTATTAGAGTCTCTGTTAAAGTTAGAAGTGGAAACAGGAGAGTAATAGGAAACTAATAATATGAAAGTGGTCCTTACCTACTCCAGTTTCTATCAGAAGATATTGTAGAAACACTATAATAGTGCATTTTTCAAAAATGGTTCGGTATAACAATAGAGTTTTTGAATGCTAAACATAATAAATTGTTTGAGTTAAAAATCAACCTTTTAAGAAGTAAAATTTATATTGTAAAATTGCCTTAAAGAGAGAACTGATTTAATGACTATTTATGCAATAAAAACTTGACCCTTACTATTTGAAAAGAAGGAAATATCGTGTTCTTTAAATGAAATGATCTTTTTAAATAAATTGCTAACATTGACTTTTGACCTAAATAAGTAAACGTTCATTATATATCCTAAATTATAGTTTTAAATATTATGACAAATATAGTTAAAGTTGGTCAAAATGGGAAGTTTTTCATGGCTCCTTTTATAAGCCAAGCAATTATTAAACTTAATAAAAGTTAAGGCTGTGAATAAAATAGCTGCGAACGCCCGTAGAGTAGCAACAATGAATCCACGTTGAATATAAGGAATATTAGTACGAACCTAGAAATGTTTTATTAGACATTTGTGGAAGCCATAAGAAGAATGTATAAAGGAGTGGAGAATGGTATCAAAGTACACTTATGCGAGTTCTAGAGCATACTCTCATGAAAGATTACAGATAAAGAGAACAAATATCGATTTTGAGAATACTACCATGAGATTATGATTAAAAGAACATAGTAATATAATTGGAGAAAAGTGTTAGTCCCTATTCACAAGATCAAAGATGGCCAGTAGTAAAAAATAATGTAAATGTAGTGGAAATAATAAAGTAGATCACAAAATCAATTTTATACTGGTTCGGAGCTCTTCTTCTACATCCAGTCCCTAAGCACCTCTTAGTAATTTTGCTATCAACACCCTCATTTCAGCTGGAGGAATAGGTTACAGATTTCGTCTAAACAACTGAAAAGGACTTCAACACTGACTGTCTAAGGACTCCGCAACAGGACTTTAGTCTTTTTTTTACAATGAAATAATTTGACTGTTTATTGTGTTTTCAATACACTAAGTAGTCACGATGGAGTACAACTTCTATAACCTTCAAAATCGATGTATAAAGAGTATGTAGAGGCTAGGAAGTGAATTAGGACCAAACTCAAAGATGGAATGTTAGCATACTTAAAACGAAAGTGATGCTTAATATAGTGGTAGAGGTGCTATAGCAACCCGCCATACTGTACCCTTTGAGCTGACATTTCAACACACTCGTCCAATACAAATGGTACGAAAAGACAAATATCTAAGAGAACGAAGAGGATAGAAGAAAACAGGAACAACATGAAATCTTACATTCGCATCAAAACAATATATAAAAGATAATAACATGTCCTTACACAAAAAGGACTCCAACTTTTATGTATACATTACATCATCAGAGTACAACAAATCAATAACTCAATACTGGACGGTTATAATAACTTGTCCTCACTAGTGCTGACTATACAGCCTACAATACACAAAGAAATATAATCAAACACGTGTAATATGTCTTCGTCATCCAGCTCGTCTCCTGAGCTCCATAGCATCCTAACTTAAATCTGTAATACTCGGTGTGACCCAAGCATTATAATAAAATAACACCCGAGTCGGTCTTTAAAACTAGCGTGAGAAAAACACACTCAATTTGAGTTATTAAAGTTATCAAAGTCCCTTGAAAAACAAAGGGTATCTTGTAAGACCATGCCACACATAAACATGATGGGTTTTTACCTTATGATAGCCAAAATACTTTATATCGAAATCATCTGATATTATAATAGTGTCTAAGTACAAATGCTTATTCAAATAGCCGAATTGTTATATTATTAAATTCTGGCATACTAGGCTCTACAATCAAAATCGTAAAGACACGTGTTGGAGAATGAATTCCATACAATGACTAGGCACTAGAGTACCAACTATCACGGTACACGTTTAGAAAAATATAACTAGGACCTCGTAGGGATCCCCTATAATACAAGACCGATTCTACCCCTAACCTAGATAATACCGAATATGTTACCACCCCGGGTGTTCCTACCTTTATCAAGAGCTCTTCTTCATGCATCGCCATATCCATAATTTATAATAAATCCAAGGGTATCTAAAAAGTGGATATCTTACCCTAATTGGGTGCGACCCCTTAGCCTTGCTGCGTTTGCCCTGATTTGTAGTCTTCTGGTTGATGAGGCTTGAGGATATGATTACCTTTTTATGAAATTTTCACTTAGAATGCCCATTGTCCTCCAATGACAATGTACTGATAGCACTCATCCACACAAGTCCATTCTCGGTCTGAATGAAACTGAAGGCACTATTCCTACTACATCCATGTTGAATCATCCTCAGGATTAGTAGCGATTAGCCCTTGCACTTCAAAGTTCCATCTTTGATTACATGCTCTTGTCTTCACTTAGAAAACGTATTTTTTGGATCGAAGTGGTTTTCGAATAACTTATCCGATCTCGGTCTCTTCGAAATAATGTTCGATATTTCCAGTAAACTCAACCCTGGTTCTTTAGGAAATAAACAAACGAAAATAAGATCGAATATCATTTCTAACCATTAGTGGACGGATTTCCTTACGACCATCCTAGAAGAATGAAACGAGTCTATATGTACAATATAGCACCTTCGACGGTAAATAGACCATATAATTCTAGTGTTTCCCTAGATATTACCAAAGTAATGTTTTTGGTCCAGATTTGATAGCCGGTAATTTAGCTATCAAATAAACAATCATTCAACCAAAGATTTCATTTTCCACTGAAATCACTAAGTCTTATTCAATTTAAATTTCTATTAGCACCAAAATTGGTCACTAACACCTTTGACTAGAATTGTTTTAAGAGATTAATGAAGAAAATAAATTAAAACGGAGGAATATCACAATGAAATGTAATCAGAACAATAAAAAACGAGGACATCAGAATTATAGTGGTTCGGTGTAACTGCCTAAGTCTACTTTTGAGTGTAATCTTTATTGCTTCTTCCAAAAATTGAATACTGATACAATCCATACACAAACAACTTGAGTACAAGTTGGACAGAAAAGAGATGAGTATTAAAAATCACAGAGTCTCCTCGAAATTCTCGAAATAGGTCCCATCATCTGTACCCCTGCCTCACTATTTATGTACGAAGATAGGCTGGACTCCCTACGCAGGACCCAAGAACAAGGTACTTCAGCCCACGGTAGGGACTTCTGCGCATCGGGCTAGGCGTATCGAACGGTGGAAAACCGAACCACTCGGTCCGACCCAGTCGTGCCGAACTACTTGCACTAGGCCACCTTCTCTTCATCATGTTCACCAAACAACTTAGGCCGAGCCAGCTTGGTCGGCCCTATTCATCTTGACTGGTCCATTGTTTCTTTCCTTCCTTGACCGGGCGGGAACTGTTAAACCATCTAGGTCGAACTGGACTTAGCCGAATCACGAACAACGAAACTCATGTGTCTGAGCTGTCTTTGCTAACCTCCCTCAACCGAGCAATACATGCCGAGCGACGACGACTTAACTGACTGAACAATGCGTGCCTAGCGATCTTGACCGAGCGATGTGTGCCAAGTTACCCAGGCCGAGTGACGTGTGTCGAGTTACTTAGACCGCGCGACATGTGTCGAGTTACTCAGACCGAGCGGCACACACCGAAACGTATCTATTGCATCAAACCCTTATATCTCCAGTATCTTCTTGGTCAGAATCTTGTCTAGTGCTAATTATAACTTCTGCAACTGTCGCTTTGTAGCCGGGCCAAGTAGCCGGGTAACAATTTCAAATAACTTAAATCTTTTAATCAAAAAGGTATATACTTATCTTACCGAATTTATTATATTCACAAACCATCCTTTTCAAAAATATTTGAAAACTTTTTAAAATAAATATGGAAAGCACCACTGCAGTATCAACAATAGATTCGTAGCTCAATGATTACGTCCCTATTCCAGAGAAATCCAAACTTAACTGTAGACAATCTCTGCCTCTCGATTTTGCCATGAAAGTATCCCATCACTTTCCGAAAACTTTATTTAATAATTATCTCAAAATAACGCTTATAAAGTCTTTATACTAATTTTCCAAATTTAATTTAGGCAAATACTCTTTAATACAAGTTATTATATAAAATATTAATATTCAATAATTTATCTTTTAAAACAATAATACTGATTAATTCTAATTCATTAATAAAATTATAATCATTTTACAAGTCTTATTTATAAAACATATACTTCATTTTGACAATTTAAAAATATTTAAATAACTAAGTTTATGAAATATCCTTATGCTAAAACATTTTATATTACCTAGTTTAATAATTAAATTCTCTTTTCAAAACACACTCAACTTCTCGATGATAAATTTTTTTTTAATTCCAATATAACCGATCTAATTTATAAATCTCTCTCGATTTATCACCGATAGATTTACGTTCCCAGTTTCATAAATCCTATTTTCCATTTCCAAAAGTAAAATCTATCGTTTCTTTTAAACTGATTTACCAATCTCATTATAAATTCTTACCATGAATTCATATCTTCAATTTATCAAAATGATAATCTTTTCACATTATTTATAAACATCACTTATAAATCCCAAGGTCCTATTTCCCGTTTACAACGGTTCCGCATCATTTAACTACATTTATAAATCGATTTCTAAATTAAATTCCATTTATAAATCAATTTCTTAAATAACCCATACTATATTCCAAAACCAACCAAATCTCAATTTTACCTCTATTCCGTAATTTAATAATCTTATTTAAGGCCCAGTATTACCAATTTTATATTTATTTCCAAATTCCCTTCTATTTCCCAATATATTAAAAATCTGGATTTTAAAACCTTTTATAATTAAAACAGGTATCACTCAAGAATTATTATTTAAAACCCTTTATATACATTATTTCAAAATCTCTATTTACAGTATCCCGAAATACTTGAGTACAAATTTAAATTCAAATCTTATTTTATCCAAATAAATTTCTTTTAATTGATCCAAAATCCCTTTTTAATTTCTTTTCAAAATTAAATATATACATATACATATACATATACATGTATATATATATTTGTGGTATTTTAAAATACCAAAATCTAGGTCAATGTTTCCGTAGCATCCAATAAATTCAAATCACGCTGTAATCTACCACAGATTATTCAAAAATATCATATATCACTGCATATGAAATTAAATACAACATTTTTGAGGAATCCAGTTCGATCCCTCCAACCTGTTTTTCTGCATCCACAGATGTTAATACAACATAAAAATACCAATCCCGCTTTGAGGCATGATACCGCAGTAATATCGGGTCATCCGCTATTATGCTGGGCGTATAGTTTCTCATCCACTCTAATAGGTAGGAAAATCATTCCAACTACTAATATATACTACTATATATATTATGTGATGCCCCACCCTGAGACCCATCTTAATAAAGAGAATTAACAAGTAATTCCGTCTACTAAAATGGAGAAAAGGGCTGGTTAAGGGCGACCATCTATAATTTTGTCTTAAACATCTACTGAATCCGTCGATAAATGCAATATAATTTTTCTTTTCAACTCAAGTGGATCGACATACCCAGTAAATCCTTAATCCAAAATTATAGGTGGCTAATGGATCTATCAGAACAAAATACAATAACTGAATGTAAATCACATCACAGAACGGTAACATATATACACATACATTGATACATATTTAGTACAGTACAATATGAATACAATAAAGGTGGTACACGACCACACCATATACATCGAATCAAACGTAAATACGTTAGAGTATGCAGAAGAAATAAACTACTCAAGCGATAGATAAGCTAATGACCAACATCAATTTCAAGCTTAGCCAAATAGATGATACCTGAAACAACTCGGTCTGACCCGAGTATAAAATACACGGGTCAGTCTAGCTAAAACAATCAATTAACAAGGATAGATGATAATATGAAGCATAAGATACAAGATGATAATTCTTTTTGAATGAGAAGAGACAACAGAAAGAATTACAACCCATGACTTAAGTGAACTAATGTCACTTAATTATACAAAGACCTCAAAAGAGGCAAATTCAATAATAATACTCAAATAATATAAACATTAGCCTCATATCATCGGCGACACCCTAAAGTGTCTACATGGTTTCCATGAACCTTATCTCCTCAAAAGAAGAAACATCAATACAAACTCTCGCCAAAATGGCAAACATAAAACATTCTCAATAGGATGATCCAAAACTCAGGTATAGAAGAATCTCCAAATTAAATTATACCTTATCTCATCGGTATAAATGTATATAAATTTCAATATCAACTCGCCAAAAATGGAAAAACCCAGAATATCCTTTGAAATCATGAAATCATCCAAACTCACAACTCAAGGAACTCGATAAGAGTTCAAAACATCATAAATGAAATCACCATTTATATAACATCACATATAGCACTAGGCTATCGATGTAATAAAACATCTTAAAATGAGGAAATCATAATGAAACAGAAAACTCAAAAACCCCGGATTGGCCAAATCCCCGATTGCAATGTCGAAGCAATGCTGCACGTGCTAAACTCAAACGGCCGAAGCCTCGGACAAGGTCGCTAACACCTCCCAGAGCAGTTCGTCCTCATGACAAGGTCGTTAACACCTCTCCAAGCTGTTTTGTCAGCCCTACCAAGGTCGCTAACACCTCCCAAAGCATTTTGTCCTCATGACTAGGTCGCTGACACCTCTCCAAGCTATTTTGTCAGCCCTAACAAGTCGCTAACACCTCCCAAAGCATTTTGTCCTCATGACTAGGTCGCTGACACCTCTCCAAGCTATTTTGTCAGCCCTAACAAGGTCACTAACACCTCCCAAAGAAGTTTGTTCTCATGACTAGGTCGCTGACACCTCTCAAAGCAGTTCTGTTAGGTAAACATCGTGAATGTGTCACAAACTCACGAATAGGAACCCAAAAAGTATTAACGTGTGTCCCATACCACACGTTCGCACTTGGTGGTTTTCTAACCGCTAGTCGATGCCACATAAAAATCAAAAAAATCGTATCTCTTCTCGTCTCATTGGCGAGTGATAAAAAGACACTATACTCGTCTCGTCTCATCGACAAGTATTAAATGACATCGTAACTTGTCTCATCTCATCGACAAGTGAAAACATCGTAATGGTTCCTCATAAACCATAAATCTCAAAGTAGAAATCTCAAACCATAAAACTCGCCAAATATTGGCCTTCCCAGATAATTCCTAAAGATAGGAATTATAATCTCAAAATCCCGCCATAAATTGGCTAAATAACTCAGAATCAATAACCCAGATAGTTTCGATCGTACAAGTCCGGAATTAACCGAAATAGTAAACGCACATGTCCCATACCACGTGTTTCACTAAATCGTTTAATTCTCTTTCTCATACATTCGAATAGTGCAAAAGTGTGCGTTTTATATTTAAAATAGTTTACTAGAGAAAACAAGCTTTTAAAACTTTTTCCCGAAAAGATTAATAAAACTGATATTTAAAATTCCTTTACTATAGGAAATAAATAGATTTTATATTAGAAAAAATAATCTTTAAAATACTATGTGCTAATAATTTAAAATGTCCATTTATTTCAAAAATCACTTCGAAATGGTTTAGCGAAATTCGTGCTCGAAAACAATGAAAAACAAGAAAGATTGCTCAAGACCGATAACTTGAATTCAATATGAATTCAATTCAAATTTAAGCCAAAGTCAATTCAAATTCTATTTAAATTTGGGTTTCAAATTCTCCAAATATAGCTAGCCTATTAATAGGCATCATGGCTCTCAAAAAAATCTCAAACACAACATCAGAATCGAACAAGAATGAGAGCAAAAATAAGCCAATACAATTCTCAGTTCAATGATTGTTATTGCTGTTGTTTTGCTCTCGAGACAGCAACAAGAAAATATAGTTTGGACCAAGTTAACTTCGAAACTTCAAAAAAACACAAAACATGAAACTTGTAGCACATAGTCTAAGATTTCCGGAACATCTTAAATTATTGAATTTAGATCAGAAACGTGAAAGTTACGACCAAAACAATTTTCAGATATGAAGTTCACTACAGCTGTCGTTTTAGTTTCGGGACAGCGATACTAGAATGAATTTTTGACTATGTAAATATCAAAATATGACAAAACATAAAACATCAAAATTGTATCATATATTCTAAGCTTTCTGGAACATAAAAAATCGTCTAATTCGGACATCAAACGAAAAAGTTATGCTTAAATTACCAACAACACTTAGCCCAGGAATTCACAATTTTACAGTGACAGAGTAGCGAGTTTGTATTGGGTTTTCCGACCCACTATGCTCAAATTTTCGAAAGTGATCAAGATAAAAGTTGTTACATTCTTTCAAGCTTTACAGAACTTCAAAGAAAATCGAATTCCGATTTAAAACGAAAGAGATATACACAATTTACTGACAGTGATTCTCAATTGAACATGCAACAACAACAAAAATTGAGATTTCTTATCTTAAAATCTCAATCAAAACTAGAATATGTGAGTTTTGATACTCACCTTGCAATTCATGAAGATTAACATCAATAAATTTTGCCAAAACTGAAGCAAGATGAAGGCTTTTGATAATAGAAAGCTTCAGCTACCTGTAGAAACTTAGAAACAGAACATGCAAAGAAGAAGAACAAGAAATTAACAGGAAACCCAAAAACAAAATTGAAATTTGATGAATTCTCTCTGATTTGAAGTAGATTACCTGATTGAAATTAACTTTTAATTGATTAAAACATCAAATCCATGAAGAAATTAAGGGATTGAAGGCATAGATTGGAAAAGTAGTTTCTTTCTTTTATTTACGGCTAGAGGAAGAAGATGAGGATAGTTTTCTATACGTACAGGAAATGTTTTCTCATTTCCTTCTCTTTTGGATCTAGCCTAATGGGCTTTTGGATCCAAATAGAGAATAAGTTAATTAGCCTAAGATTTTAATTCACACCTAAATCAATATGCACATTTTTACACTATGTTATAATAAAACAATGCATTTTCTTTCAAGTTTCTACACAAACAAAATATGTAAACTTATATACATAAAAAAAATTACATCGTGTAAAAAGTTTAATTTTAATTATAAAAACATTGTTATTATTAAAACCCTTATTTTACATAGATATACAATTTTACACTAATAAATGAATAACTCCATATTTTAACTCCAAAAATTCTACTAAAATATTTTTCTTGTTTAGAAAAATATGACAAAGCATTTCAAACTTAATTTCATAACCAAAATTCATTTTTTTAAATCAAATTCCATCATTTTGTTTGAATAAACAATCTTTAAAAATCAAATACTTCCTTTAAAAATTATTAAAAGAAGTAATTAGCAATAATTAATAAAATTATTGCATTTCCTCCAAATAAAAACCATTTTCCATTCATTATTAACTCAAACAAAATAAAATAAAGTTCCAAACTTTATTTTCTCATTTTATTTCCAAAAATTCATTGTTTATTTCAAATGAACAATTTAAAATTTTATTCTAATTCACAATATTAAATCGTATCTACTGTTGTAATTCAATATTTGTAGGTAATCTCCAAAATCAGGGTTGTTACAGACTCCCCTCCTTTGCAGAATTGCGTCCTCGCAATTTCTAGAGAAGTGTTTATATTCGACTCATCTATTTCATCAATCAAAAGAAGGGTGGACCAGCACGAGATTAAAATTTCTCACTCTCAACTCAAGATGATAGAAGACCAAGATAAAATTGCTCAATAAATTCTATGATTTCCCAAGTATAATTACTGGGATTAGCGGACCATTGAATTTCTTCCAGCAATACCTTATGATTTCGAAGGTATCACACCTTCGAAGTAAAAGCACAAATAGAATGCTACAGAAAAGATCAATCGAGTGAGACTGATTTCTCATAAGCTTCTCGAATAGAGTCCGGATTTTAGCATCACTTTATCCCAGCTCGAATCAACAAGATTATTATTGACATGACTTTCGGTGTATCGCTACGGAAAGAGCCACATTGATTTTAGATTGACGACAATAGAGATAAGAAAATTTGACGAGAGGTGGTTCTTTAAATGCCACCAAACTCGGATGACCGCATAACTACAAGTCGTTAGACCATTGCACTAAGGCAAGATAAACACAAGGAACCAAAATATATGTATATTTATATTAATTTACAGTAAAAAATTCGTAGAGTTTCAAAACTCATTATCTTTATAATCATAATTTTCAATACTTGAAAATTTACAAAACTCTTATTTAAATTTAAACTCGTTACTCTTTATTTAGAGTAAAAAAGAAAAATTTAAGTTGTTTATTCTCCAACTCTTCCATAAATATATTTTAATTTGTAACAAATGTTTTTCCACACTAATAATCAATTTAAAAATAATTTCAAACATGACTTCAAAAGTACTTATAATCACACCCTTCATCGATGGCTATTACACATAGCTATCTCTCTAGCCCATTTATTACTATTGTGGACTTTGAGTCTTACACAACTCGTTTAGGAGCTAAAAAAACTACTCAAAAACACATAGAATTATTTTTTTCCAAATTTTTTTCTCAAAATTATCTAAGTGTTAAATTTTTTTGGAAAATTCGACGGACTCTCCTTTGTACGGAGGGCCATTTAAAATATTACAAAAGTGATTTATATAATATACATCGACCGTTAGGTCGGAAACACAATATATATCAACATTTAACACTTAAAAATTTAATCCGAAAACATACCTTTCTTTTTAGCATTTTAAAGCGAGTTTGCAAAATCTTATATATAATCTTTTTGGCTCAAAATGTAGCTCAACGATCCTTTTTCACCTGTACTTTACTCAAATAGATGATATTAGTTTATGCTCATAAATAAGAAGTGCTACACTTAACTATTAAGGAGAAATAAATCAATTTTATTTCAGACCTGCTGTAATGAAGACCTGTTTTGACCCAGAAAAACACAAAATCTGAAGAAGTTTATAAAATATAAGTTGTTCTACTCAGTTTATGCTTTCCAACATTATAAAGATCATCAAAATCGGATTTACGGTTTGAAAGTTATGTTAAATTTACTTTCAGCTTAATTTGATAGAATTTTGTAATAGGGCAGAACTGCCTATCAACATTCAAACTCATTTTAGACACAGCAAAGAGAAAAATATTTAAAAGTGGTAAAAAGAAATTTTATACCTTACTGAAAGCTCTTTCATTTGCGAAAAGAATGAGCTCATTTGGAGTAATAAATCTCTGGTTATCACTGTTTTAGTACAGTACTTTTCTAAATGAATTTTCAGCTTTCAAACAAATTTGAAATTTTTCCCCAGACCATTTTAATTTTAAACTACATTTTCAAACAAGGTTTTCCCAAATAATTTAATAATTGATCTTATTTTTCCCGGAAAACCAAGACATACGAAATTATGATCAACTCTGTGTAATCATCTTTTAAAAGAAACAATTCTGTAATTCGAAACACCTTTGTCACTTTACAAAAACAAGTTTTTTTTTTTCAAACATCTAACTTTGAAGACTCATTTTGAAAGAGATAACTAATCTCTTTCATTATCAAAAGATAATTATCCATCCAAAATAAATTTTGAATTTATTTCTAAATTTTAAATTGTTCTCACAATTTAAAATGATTGCATCTCATGACTTATTTATTAAAACTTGCATCTCTTAATATAGCATTTAAAATAAATGAACCACTCAAATTCATATTTCCTTTTGTCACAAAATTAAATTTCCATATTTTAAACAACATAAAATTAATTAGAGTTGATAATTAACTCAAACTTGTTTTCAAAAGAATTTTACAATTTTATTTCAACAATCCTTAAGATAAAAAAAAATCAATTTTGCTACTCTTTATTTTCAAATACCCAAATTCTCAAAACAAACTACATCTTCAACATGTATAACTCATTTTAAAATATTCAATAATAAAAAAAATTACTTTTCAAACAAAGTATTATCTCATCTCAAGTACATCATTTTAATAACAGAACATAACTATATACCATTTTGTAAAATTTCAATTATCATAATTGCAATGCCTCGCCATAGTTTTGTAATAATTAACCCTATCGATTGGCTGCAGAGTTGACCAAATGATCAAAACTACCTCGCCACTCATCCAACCCGCTATGGATCCATGGCTGTATATGTCATCCAAATAAATTTAATTCTCAAACCAGTTTAATTTATTCGCCACTTAATTTATATTAAAACTCAAATTTTCATGTCTGATTGTCTCATCGCGATGTTTAGGAAATTCCTATCGATAACGTTGGCCAAACGCATTGATCATAATTCTTAAAGCACTAGACGGACAACCCAACATAAAATTTCATTTTCTTTAAAAAGAAATACATCATATATAATACTTAAAATATCTTGTTTTTCTCAAAAATCCAATTTCACTTAAAAACATATCTTCAATTTGAAAGATTTGAAAAGTCAATTATAACGTATACTCAAAATCAAAAACATAAGAAGAACCCATCAAGATAGTCCTAGAATACTCGATTCACAAGACTGATAGAATAGACTGGAGCATTTGTTATTCCGAACGGTATAACGAACCTCTCACAAGACTCACACCGAGAATGAAGTCAACACAATATTCAATTGCCCGATTGGGTGTCTAACCAAAACAGACTCACAGAAATCAACAGAGTCAGAATGACTGAAATTCGATATATATCATTAATATCTCAAAATTCAAGAGTGAACACAAATACTTCGGAATGATTACTAGCATTCCAAAAACAAGAGAAACAAATCGACTAAATTAGGATACTAAAACATAGTATCCCCTAAATCTTAGAATGTGGCTTGATAATATGCAAGTCACTCCATCTCAAATCATTCCAAACTCAAGATAGAAAATCCAGATAGAAAATAGCGTGCCAACACGCACGAAAAAAAATAAGCTACAAAGAACAATCACAAAAATCCCAAACATCTCACCCAAATATTGCGGATCCCCCCAATAGGATTTGCAATCCCCAAAGAAGAACAAGACAAGAACCAACGAAAAGCATTAATAAACTCCTCCGATACGGATGAGTGTCAAGCACCCATAGCGAAGAGGACTCAAATAGAATAATCCCAATGGATTACTCCTAAGATAAGGTATCATCAATTCAACTTGGGAATACTACGTAATAAAATATATTCCTAGGCATATCCCAATTATCTACTTCAAAAGATACAAAAAAGGCTAAGGACCAGAAATTACGGAATTCGATAGATTTGTACTATACTTGGATGTATCGTCATATATGCTTCTGTTCTGTGTTTGTCATATTTTGTTCTGAACTCAGCTCTGATACCAAGCTGTGACGCCCCACCCCAAGACCCATCTTAATAAAGAGAATTAACAAGTAATTCCGTCTACTAAAATGGAGAATAGGGCTGTTTAAGGGCGACCATCTATAATTTTGTCTTAAACATCTACTGAATCCGTCGATAAATGCAATATAATTTTTCTTTTCAACTCAAGTGGATCGACATACCCAGTAAATGCTTAATCCAAAATTATAGGTGGCTAATGGATCTATCAGAACAAAATACAATAACTGAATGTAAATCACATCACAGAACAGTAACATACATACACATACATTGATACATATTTAGTACAGTACAATATGAATACGATAAAGATGGTACACGACCACACCATATACATCGAATCAAATGTAAATACGTTAGAGTATGCGGAAGAAATAAACTACTCAAGCGATAGATAAGCTAATGACCAACATCAACTTCAAGCTAAGCCCAATAGATGATACCTGAAACAACTCGGTCTGACCCGAGTACAAAATACACGGGTCAGTCTAGCTAAAACAATCAATTAACAAGGATAGATGATAATATGAAGCATAAGATACAAGATGATAATTCTTTTTTGAATGAGAAGAGACAACAGAAAGAATTACAACCCATGACTTAAGTGAACTAATGTCACTTAATTATACAAAGACCTCAAAAGAGGTAAATTCAATAATAATACTGAAATAATATAAACATTAGCCTCGTATCATCGGCGGCACCCTAAAGTGTCTACATGGTTTCCATGAACCTTATCTCCACAAAAGAAGAAACATCAATACAAACTCTCGCCAAAATGGCAAACATAAAACATTCTCAATAGGATGATCCAAAACTCAGGTATAGAAGAATCTCCAAATTCAATTATACATTATCTCATCGGTATAAATGTATATAAATTTCAATCTCAACTCGCCAAAAATGGAAAAACCCAGAATATCCTTTGAAATCATGAAATCATCCAAACTCACAACTCAAGGAACTCGATAAGAGTTCAAAACATCATAAATGAAATCACCATTTATATAACATCACATATAGCACTAGGCTATCGATGTAATTAAACATCTTAAAATGAAGAAATCATAATGAAACAGAAAACTCAAAAACCCTAGATTGGCCAAATCCCCGATTGCAATGTCGAAGCAATGCTGCACGTGCTAAACTCAAACGGCCGAAGCCTCGGACATGGTCTCTAACACCTCCCAGAGCAGTTCGTCCTCATGACAAGGTCGCTGACACCTCTCCAAGCTGTTTTGTCAGCCCTATCAAGGTCGCTAACACCTCCCAAAGCATTTTGTCTTCATGACTAGGTCGCAGACACCTCTCCAAGCTATCTTGTCAGCCATAACAAGGTCGCTAACACCTCCCAAAGCATTTTGTCCTCATGACTAGGTCGCTGACACCTCTCCAAGCTATTTTTTCAGCCCTAACAAGGTCGCTAACACCTCCCAAAGCAGTTTGTCCTCAGGACTAGCTCGCTGACACCTCTCAAAGCAGTTCTGTTAGGTAAACATCGTGAATGTGTCACAAACTCACGAATAGGAACCCAAAAAGTATTAACGTGTGTCCCATACCACACGTTCGCACTTAGTGGTTTACTAACCGCTAGTCGATGCCACATAAAAATCAGAAAAATCGTATCTCTTCTCGTCTCATTGGCGAGTGATAAAAAGACACTATACTCGTCTCGTCTCATCGACAAGTATTAAATGACATCGTAACTTGTCTCATCTCATCGACAAGTGAAAACATCGTGATGGTTCCTCATAAACCATAAATCTCAAAGTAGAAATCTCAAACCATAAAACTCGCCAAATATTGGCCTTCCCAGATAATTCCTAAAGATAGGAATTATAATCTCAAAATCCTGCCATAAATTGGCTAAACAACTCAGAATCAATAACCCAGATAGTTTCGATCGTACAAGTCCGGAATTAATCGAAATAGTAAACGCACATGTCCCATACCACGTGTTTTACTAAATCATTTAATTCTCTTTCTCATGCATTCGAATAGTGCAAAAGGGTGCGTTTTATATTTAAAATAGTTTACCAGAGAAAACAAGCTTTTAAAACTTTTTCCCGAAAAGATTAATAAAACCGATATTTAAAATTCCTTTACTATAGGAAATAAATAGATTTTATATTAGAAAAATAATCTTTAAAATACTATGTGCTAATAATTTAAAATGTCCATTTATTTCAAAAATCACTTCAAAATGGTTTAGCGAAATTCGTGCTCGAAAACAATGAAAAACAAGAAAGATTGCTCAAGACCGATAACTTGAATTCAATACGAATTCAATTCAAATTTAAGCCAAAGTCAATTCAAATTCTATTTAAATTTGGGTTTCAAATTCTCCAAATATAGCTAGCCTATTAATAGGCATCATGGATCTCAAAAAAATCTCAAACACAACATCAAAATCGAACAAGAATGAGAGCAAAAATAAGCCAATACAATTCTCAGTTCAATGATTGTTATTGCTGTTGTTTTGCTCTCGAGATAGCAACAAGAAAATATAGCTTGGACCAAGTTAACTTCGAAATTTCAAAAAAACACAAAACATGAAACTTGTAGCACATAGTCTAAGATTTCCGGAACATCTTAAATTATTGAATTTAGATCAGAAACTTGAAAGTTACGACCAAAACAATTTTCAGATATGAAGTTCACTACAGCTGTCGTTTTAGTTTCGGGACAGCGATACTAGAATGAATTTTCGACTATGTAAACATCAAAATATGACAAAACATAAAACATAAAAATTGTATCATATATTCTAAGCTTTCTGGAACATCATAAATCATCTAATTCGGACATCAAACGAAAAAGTTATGCTTAAATTACCAACAACACTTAGCCCAGGAATTCACAATTTTACAGTGACAGAGTAGCGAGTTTGTATTGGGTTTTCCGATCCTCTATGCTCAAAATTTTAGAAAGTGATCAAGATAAAAGTTGTCACATTATTTTCAAGCTTTCCAGAACTTCAAAGAAAATCGAATTCTGATTTAAAACGAAAGAGATATACACAATTTACTGACAGTGATTCTCAATTGAACATGCAACAACAACAAAAATTGAGATTTCTTATCTTAAAATCTCAATCAAAACTAGAATATGTGAGTTTTGATACTCACCTTGCAATTCATGAAGATTAACATCAATAAATTTGGCCAAAACTGAAGCAAGATGAAGGCTTTTGATAATAGAAAGCTTCAGCTACCTGTAGAAACTTAGAAACAGAACATGCAAAGAAGAAGAACAATAAATTAACAGGCAACCCAAAAACAAAATTGAAATTTGATGAATTCTCTCTGATTTGAAGTAGATTACCTGATTGAAATTAACTTTTAATTGATTAAAACATCAAATCCATGAAGAAATTAGGGGATTGAAGGCCATAGATTGGAAAAGGAGTTCCTTTCTTTTATTTACGGCTAGAGGAAGAAGATGAGGATAGTTTTCTGTACGTACAGGAAATGTTTTCTCATTTCCTTCTCTTCTGGATCTAGCCTAATGGGCTTTTGGATCCAAATAGATAATAAGTTAATTTGCCTAAGATTTTAATTCACACCTAAATCAATATGCACATTTTTACACTATGTTATAATAAAACAATGCATTTTCTTTCAAGTTTCTACACAAACAAAATATGTAAACTTATATACATAAAAAACAAATTACATCGTGTAAAAAGTTTAATTTTAATTATAAAAACATTTTCATTATTAAAACCCTTATTTTACATAGATACACAATTTTACACTAATAAATGAATAACTCCATATTTTAACTCCAAAAATTCTACTAAAATATTTTTCTTGTTTAGAAAAATATGACAAAGCATTTCAAACTTAATTTCATAACCAAAATTCATTTTTTTTAGATCAAATTCCATCATTTTGTTTGAATAAACAATCTTTAAAAATCAAATACTTCCTTTAAAAATTATTAAAAGAAGTAATTAGCAATAATTAATAAAATTATTGCATTTCCTCCAAATAAAAACCATTTTCCATTCATTATTAACTCAAACAAAATAAAATAAAGTTCCAAACTTTATTTTCTCATTTTATTTCCAAAAATTCATTGTTTATTTCAAATTAACAATTTAAAATTTAAAATTTTATTCTAATTCACAATATTAAATCGTATCTACTGTTATAATTCAATATTTGTAGGTAATCTCCAAAATCAAGGTTGTTACATATTATAACATCAAACTGACAATACTAATTATCAAATCATCTAATCAACCAATAATTAAATTTTCAACATTTAACATTAAACTAGCACTCCAAAAATGAGTGAGATTTACTTTGATTTTTATTCATTGCTTTTGCATTTTGGTTCCGATTTAATTCGAACGCGTTTGAATTTATCTGAAAATCCTGCAAGCTCAAAATTCATTCAATCCAATTTCTATGCGTCGTATTCGTTGATACGAACACAACGAAACCAATCGTGTCTTGATTGGACCTAAAACGAACGGGATATGATAATTATAACTTTAACTATATAAATACAATTAAGCACTAAAGGGAACATGTTCGGCCCAACACTAATTCCCTTCTTCCCCAAACAGCTTCCCTCCCCTTCCCCCGCACAAAACACTCATAGTCACCCATCCCAAATCCGTGCACGCATGCCACCGTGCTCCACCCACTCGACGAACGCTACTCCTGAGACCTCTAGCGAGTCCCAAATTCTGAGCTCGACTCCACGATCCAACACTTTGTCCCTGGAGCCAACATATTGAAACATGACCGAAGTCCTTGACTGTTTCCCTTCCAATATCACGACCACCACTAAGGCATCACACGTCACCGAAATCTTCCCCGAACCGCTCCTTCGCGTCACGAACCCAATTCCGGCCTATAATCCACCAATCGTCGACCAAAACTTGAGATAACCAGAACCCTAGCCATAACCCCACCTCGACCTTCACTGTCGAGCAACCCTGGTTAAAGTCGCACCCTCTAATTCGCCTACCAGATCGAAGAGAATAGAGAAATATGAATTTTAAAACTGGTTTCAGGAATTTACATTGAGTATATTGTGGGAATTAATTTTTCAAAGCTCTTTTTTCTTCCACTGTAACTTGTATATGTTTAAAAGGACGAGGGAAATGTATTTTGAACGGCAAGGGTACAATAATTTTTGTGAAAGAAAGGATGGGCTGATGTGAATATGGTCAAGTTAAATACAAATACACACACACATATATAATTTATATTACAAATTATCTCGATTTATGTAACTTAAAATCTTGAACCCCTATCGAGGTGTGCTACTAGGCGTTCATAATGTTATACCCAATTTCGAACGCAATAGAAAAGGTTTTCGAGTCCTAATTCGATCGTATGGAGAAGATAGCTTTTTGGACCCAATTATTATATTGAATTTTCAATATTAATTTCAACGCATTTATATTCCGTACGACCAAACAATAACTCCAAACGCTACAAAAGTTGATATCAGATATAATATACTATTATGGATCTAATCGAACTAGTTTCGTCGAAATCCAAGACTGTGCCCTAGAAGGCTATTTTTATATGTTAATTTAAACGAGCTATTTTTAAATCGAACAAATCATTTCTATATTTAATTTAAAGTTCTATTACCTTCATTCTTATTAATATATATTTAATAAGCCTTTAAATTATTTTATCAAGCTTAAAACTCACGATTCATTTATTAAATTATCCAATAAATCATTTTATTTGAAATTCAAGTTAACAATTAATTTTTAAATATTTAAAATCTATTAAATATTATAATTTCAAATAAACAAAATTATGGGTCGTTACATTCCTTCCCCATTAAAAGAATTTCGTCCCCGAAATTTTCAAGGTAAGAAGAATGGCCTAAAACCCATTAACTTTCTCAAAACCAATCAGTTTAACAACTTTCTGAAATCAATTTATTGGAAACACATTATCTCTTTCACTAATTTCCAAATTCATTCATATATTCCAAATAATATTATTTACTCAACCATTTCAAGTTATAATCCAAAATCAAATTTTAGTTACTAAAATTTACTAACTCCTTAGATTTTCGAAAAATTTCGCCAGTGTCTCCTTTGCGTGGCTAGATCCAAACAACTACAAATCACCGCTACTGGCTCAAATCAGTAAAAGAAAACAAAAGCCAAGTGGCACAATCATAGAATCATCAAATCCAAACAACAATTTAAACATCTACCATTTTTCGGGCAATCCACTTCTCATTTGATATCGACGACATTAATTTAGTTCTTGCTTTTATATCTGTACCCTACTTACCAATGATATCCAAACATGTAATTTAAAAGCATTTCATTCAGGATTTTCAATTTCCAATATTTATTTCACCAAACTCGTACGATGTACATATATCACCATATGCAACATCAAATCCGATCGTTCGCTCGATCACCCAATATCACTTCCGAACTAGTATCGTTCACATGACTCTTTAGTGCAGACTCGGATCTGGTTCCTTGATTAGAAACCGTCGTTCTCCTTGCATAGCCATTCACTATGATAGAGAATCTCAGAATCAATCAAAAATCGATATTCAGGGCTCCCCATCGTGCATCGAGTGAAAAATTCTATATCGGATCGATATAAATTATCTCAAAACTCTATGCTCGAATTTGGATCAAATCATTATGCGAATTAAATAATATACATTCAGCTTACATATTAATTTCCAATTGATTCTTAGCCATATCAAATTCTTTTATTCACATTCATTTCATTTATATTCACTTATTCACAATTATCATTCACATTTATAATTCACATTCACTTAGTGTATCTTTCTAATACTGATTTCACTTAAGAATTTCACAATCAATTTTCTTAGGTCTATTATAAACTATTTATACAAACTTCTTATGGTTATTACCCCTTCACGACTTAATTCCTTAGCCATTTTAATCAAATTCAATTTCAATTTTCCAGTTTCATATTTTTTTTTATCAATCAACATTCCAAACCATATCCAAATAACTAATCAATATAATTAGTTCATTTATTCATTTAGCCCACTCAGTAGATTCCATTTCCAATATTATTTTTCATTTAGCCTACTTAGGCTAAATTTTCAAAATTCACTTTATTTAACTTAATTCAAGTTTAATTTCTTCCATAGTTAAATTTCAATTTTTTACTTTTATTGCATCCATATTCAACACTTCAAATATTGCTTTAACTTGAAATTTACAAATTTTATAAGTAATCTTTAACTCTTTTCTCTTATTTCTAATAAACATGAAAATCCCAAAGTATAAACACTTGTTCTTAAATATTTCAAAATTATTTTTGAAATCATATATACACATACACAAAAAATCCCTTGGTATATCAAATCATCCTTTTACATTTTAAACCAAAACCAGTTTTAACAAACAAAACTCCAATTGGTAGCAATTCCTCTCTTGAAATTCGAAAATTAATATCGATGATGCTGCAGTCATCACCAAAATTATTTTCCAGCAACCGAAGTGAGTTCAGTGCTTTTATTCCTTTAAAATTCTTTTGAAATATTTCCAATTCAAAAATACTCTCTAAATAATATCACTCTTATTTTCCAAGACTTTGAAGAACATTTCAAAACCAATGGGAATTAAATTCCCAAATTCCCAGCCTTCAAACCCTTTTAACAAACCATACTTAAAAATACTTCTGGGATTTCATTTCATTTCAAACTATAAATCACATTTACAAAATCACATTTACGTAATTCAATTTTGCTATATGAAATTTTTTCTCAACTGTTGGCTATAATATCAGCTTTTATTTCAATCACCAGAACAACAAATGATAATGGTTTAATATTATCATTTCCTAATAACCAAGCACACCATATACAAATATATTAATTTATATAAAATTATTTCTTTCATACATAAAAATAATTTGGATAAATTATTTCATTTACCCTATTTCAAAATGATACCATGTTGAGTTGCTCTGTTCAAGTGTTTAGAGATCCTTATCGATAACATTAATTACCCGTATTGACCAGAATCCATAAGTCACTCAATAATCAACCAACACAATATAAAACAGTTTCTACATCACTAACAAATACGCGCTCATATCTATTAATACGCTCAAACTCATTCTGTGGTACCACTGACCCTATCCCTACTGAGATACCCCATCAAAGCCAAGGTTCTCGCTTAACCTTCATCTCTGATACCACATGTGACGACCAAGATTTTCGACCCTCAAAAAATCGACATCAATACGTCCATTGTATTACATGCAGAGCAATCGAATGCTAGAAAAACTAATAGTTAAGGAAAAAGAAAAAGAAGAGATAGAAGAAAAGAGAAAAATAATAACAATAGAATCTTACATTCGCAGCGGAATATAACATGTCTTTATACAAAAAGAACTCCAACTGTTAGTTATACATTACATCATCAGAGTATAACAAATCAATAACCCAATACTGGACAGTTATAATAACTTGTCCTCACTAGTGCTGTCTATACAGCCTACAATACATAGTGAAATATAATCAAATACGTGTTATACGTCTTCGTCATCCAGCTCGTCTCCTGAACTCCATAGTATCCAAACTTGAATCTGTAATACTCGGTCTAACCCGAGCATTATAATAAAATAACGCCCGAGTCAGTCTGGAAAACCAGTGTGAGAAAAACACACTCAATTTGAATTATTAAATTTATCAAAATCCTTTGAAAAACAAAGGGTATCTCATAAGACCACACCACATATAAACACGACGGGTTTTTACCTTACGATAACCAAAACATTGTATATCAATCATTTGATATTATAATAGTCTCTAAGTACAAATACTTATTCAAATAGTCGAAATTATTACATTATTAAATTCCAGCGTACTAGGCTCTATAACCAAAATCGTAAAGGCACGTATTGGAGAATGGATTCTATATAATGATTAGGCACTGGGGTACCACCTATCATGGTACACATCTAGAAAAATATACCGAGGACCTCACTGGGATCCCTACAACACAAGAATGGTTCTACCCCTAACTTGGATAATACTAAATATGTTACCATTCCGGTGTTCCTACCCTTATCGATAGCTATTTTCCATGCACCACCATATCCATAATTTATAATATATTCAAGCGTATCTAGAAAGGTGATAAAATACCCTAATTGGGTGCGACCCATCTAGCCTTACTGCATCTCCCCTGATTTTCAATTAGTCCGGTTGATGAGGCTTGAGGCTACAATTACCTTTTTAAGAAATTTTCACTTAAAATGCTCGCATTCATCCATACAAATCCATTCTGGGTCTGAACGATACCGAAAGAGCTATTCGTACTACATTCATTTGGAATCATCCTCAGGATTAGTAGCGATTAACCCTTGCACTTCAACGCTCCATTTTTGGTTACATGCTCTTCTCCCCATGTTGAAAATGTATTTGTAGGATCAAAGTGGTCTTTGGATAACTTATTTGATCCCGGTCTCTTGGAAACAACGTTCGATACTTTCCGTAAACTCAACCCCGGTTCTTTAGGAAATAAATAGACGAAACAAGATCGGAGATCATCTCCTAACTGTTAGTGGATGAATTTCCTTACCATCGTCCTAGAAGAACGAAACGAGTTTATACGTACAGTATAGCACCTTCGACGGTAACTGTACCATATAATTCTCATGTTTCCCCTAGATATGTCCAAAGTTATGTTTTTGTTCCAGATTTGATAGCCGTTATTTAACTATCAAATAAACAATCATTCAACCAAAGATTTCATTTTCCACTTAAATCACCAAGTCTTATTCAATTTAAATTTCAAATAACTTAACTCTCTTTATCAAAAACGTATATACTTATCTTACCGAATTTAATATATTCACAAACCATCCTTTCTAAAAATATTTAAAAACTTTTAAAACAAATATGGAAAGCACCATAATGGTCTCGACCATTAATTCGCAGCTCAATGATCCCGTCTCAATCCCAGAGAAGTCTAAACTTAACTGTAGGCAATCTCTGCCTCCCGATTTCACCATGAAAGTATACCATTACCTTTCGAAAACTTTAATTAATAATTATCTCAAAATAATGCTTATAAAGTCTCTATACTAATTTTCCAAGTTTAATTTAGGCAAATACTCTTTAAAATAAGTTATTATATAAAACTATATTAATATTGAATAATTTATCTTTTAAAATAATAACACTGATTAATTCTGATTTATTAATAAAATTCTAATTGTTTTACAAGTCTTGTTTATAAAATTTATAATTCATGTTGACAATTTAAAAATATTTAAATAACTAAGTTTCTAAAATATCGTTATGCTAAAACATTTTTAAATTACCTTGACAGTATTTTTTTCAATTCTAATATAACCAATCTAATATTTATAAATCTCTCTCAATTTATCACCATAAATCCCTTTTTCCATTTCCAAAAGTAAAATGTATCGTTTTTTTAAACTGATTTACCCATCTCATTATAAATTCTTATCGTGCATTTATATCTTCAATTTATCAAAATGATAATCTTTTCACTTTATTTATAAACATCATTTATAAATCCCATAGTCTCACTTCCTGTTTACAATAGTTCCACATCATTTAACTCCATTTATAAATTGATTTTCGAATTAAATTCCATTTATAAACCAATTTCTTAAATAACCCAAACTATATTCCAAAACCAACCAAATATCGATTTTACCACTATTATGTAATTTAGTAATCTTATTTAAGGCCCATTATAACAAATTTTATATTTATTTCCAAATTCCCTTCTATTTCTCAATCTATGAAAAATATGAATTTTAAAACCTTTTATAATTAAAATAAGTGTCACTCAAGAATTAGTATATAAAATCCTTTATATACATTATTCCAAAATCATTATTTACAATATCCCGAAATAGTTAAGTACAAATTTAAAGTCAAACCATTTATTTTATCCAAATAATTTCTTTTAATCAATCCAAAGTTCTATAAAAATACTTCAATTCAAAATCCCTTTTTAATTTCTTTTCAAAATTAAATATATTTACGGTATTCTAAAATACAAAAAACTAGGTCAATGCTACCATAGCATCCAATAAATTCAAATCACACTATAATCTACTACAGATTATTCAAACATATCATATAGCACTACATATGAAATTAAATTCAATATTTTTGGGGAATCTAGTTGGATCCCTCCAACCTATTTTCCTGCATCCATAAATGTTAATACAGCATAAAAATACCAATCCCACTTCGAGATGGGATGTCGTAGAAATATAGGGTCGTCCGCTATTATGCAGGGCGCATAGGGTCTTCTCTGCTCTAATTGGCAGGATAAATCAATCCAACAACTAATATATATTACTATATATATTATAACATCAAACTGATAATAATAATTATCTAATCATCTAATCAACCAATAATTAAATTTTCAACATTTAAATTTAATACCAAGAATCCAAAATGAGTGAGATTTACTCACTTTGATTTTTATTCATTGCTTCCGCGTTTTGGTTCTGATTTAATTTGAACGCATTTGAATTTATCTGAAAATACTGCAAGCTCCAAGTTCAATAAATCCAATTCCTATGCATCGTATTCATCGATGGTAACACAACGCCACCAACCGTGTCTCGATTGGACCTAAAACGAATAAGATATGATATTTATAATTTTAACGATCATATTCTTTTAAAATTAATTATATAAACACAATTCTTAAACACCAAAGCACTCAGGCTCAAAAGAGCACGTTCGGCCCAACACTAATTCCTTTCTTCCCCAAACAGCTTCCCCTTTGCACAAAACATGCACAGTAACCCATCCCAAACCCGCACACGCATGCCACCGTGCTCCACCCACTCGACCAACGCCACTCCTGAGACTGTCAGCGAGTCCCAAATTTAGAGCTCAACTCCACGACGCCAACACTTTGCCTCCCGATCCACCGTATTAAAACGCGACCGAAGTCCTTGACCTGCTTCCCCACCGATGTCGTGACCACCACCAAGGCACCGCACGTCACCAAAATCTTCCCTGAGCTGCTCCTTCGTGCCATAAACCCGATTCCGGCCTCTAATCCACCAATCGTCGACCAAAACTCGAGATTACCAAAACCCTGGCCATAACCCCACCTCGATCTTTACTATCGAGCAACCCAGGTTGAAGTCGCACCCTCCAGTGCGCCTACCAGATCAAAGAGAATAGAGAAATATGAATTTTAAAACTGGTTTCAATAATTTACGTTGAGTATATTCTAGGAATTATTTTTTCAAAGCTCTCTCCTTTTATTTCTCCTACTGTAATCTGCGTGTGTTTAAAAGGAGGAGGGAAACGTATTTTAAATGGCAAGGATACAGTGATTTGAGTGAAAGAAAGGATGTGATGATGTGAATATGGTCAAGTCAATAAATATATATATATATATATATATATATATATATATATGATTTAAATTACAAATTATCTTGATTTATGTAACTTAAAATCTCGAACCCCTATCAAGGCGTGTTGCTAGGTGTTCATAATGTTATACCCCTATTCTGAATGCAATGGAAAAGGTTTTCGAGTCCTAATTCAATTGTATGGAGAAGATAAATTTTTGGACCCAATTATTATATTGAGTTTTAAATATTAATTTCAATGCATTTATATTCCATACGACCAAACAACAACTCCAAACGCTACAAAATTTGATATCAGATAATAATACACCATTATGGATCCAATGGGACTGGTTTCGTCGAAATCCAAGATTATGCCCTGGAAGGCTATTTTTATAAGTTAATTTAAACGAGCTATTTTTAAAATCGAACAAATCACTTTTAAATTCCATTTAAAAGTTCTATTACCTTCATTCTTATTGATATAAATTTAATAAGCCTTCGAATTATTTTATCAAAATTAAAACTCACGATTCATTTATTAAGTTATCCAACAAAAAAATTTATTTGAAACTCAAGTTAAAAATTAACTTTTAAATATTTCAAATCAATTAAATATTCCAATTTCAAACAACCAAAATTATGGGTTGTTACTGGCCCATGCTATCACTTTAGCCGCTTGGGTTCAAATCCCACAACATCTATTTTTTGAACAATTTATTTTCGCATTTCTACCAATATGAAACCTCTTCTAGCAAATTGGTCATAAGGGCACATGTAGTGTAACTGGTAGAGAGCTGCAATTTCTCGTTGGTGGCCATGGTTCGAATCCCACCTCAAGCATTTTGCAACAATTGAATTTTCATGCCTTTTTCTACATAATAGGAAATGCTAAGTGCCTTTTCATTAATATGGCCATGGGATGGTTGTTAATGTAGCAATACTTCTCTTTTATGTGATCAAGGATCATATCCTACCTTGTCAAATATGTTAACATTTAATGTCCCTTTTCCCTGAAAAAATAAAATGTGCCAACTAATTATTATCGAAAGCATTTGTAGTTTGGTTAGTGGGAGGTGCTTGTATTAGTAGTATTTCTTGTGTTTAAATCCTATCATCATTATTTCTTATTTTTTTTCTTTTACTATAATGTCCTTTGTAATTCATATAAATGTTATCATTCATAGTATAATTACTTGACCTAAAATAACTCAATAACCACATTAGTAGTACTATCATATAGTTGTATTATCTAAATAGTAAAATCATGTTTTCAACATTCTTTACCTTTTTGATGATGACAATTATATGACTTTCTACGATAATATTATATTGCCACCCCTTAATATTTGATCACTATAAATTTATATACTCCCCATACGAATATGCATTTATATACTTTCCATACAAATATGCTTGATTTTCTCCCCATTTTTCATCAATAAAAATGTTGAAAATAATATAACTTATGGATTGCATATTTAATTTAGTCAATTTTTTTTCTTCTAAATACTTATAATTGACTTAAATAACTCTAATATTTCCTTGTTAATTTGTAATATTTGATACAAGGAATGAGTAGTTTTAAGTGTGTGCTACTGTATATTTTAGCACCATCTTATATAGAATTTTTTTAATACAAGTTACTTTTAAGCTTTGTCAGAGAATCCATAATTATTAGCCAATTTCAAAATACTGTAACAAAATGGATGTAATATTAGCAAGCATTAGGTTAAAAAAGATTTATACAATATTAAGCATATTCTTTTTTAAAAAATGTTTCCCTAAGTAGTATATTTATACTCCTTGAAATGATTTTTAACACTTCCTTAGCATATAGGAATATGTTTCTAACACTTTTGAAAGCAGCATCTTATATAATAAGTGTATTTAATTTAATTTTCAAAATATTAGTTTGTGATACTTTAAAATTAAAATACAAACCCCAAACTATTTAGAAAAAGAAAAAATGATTTAGATATACCGAATTTGCTAAGTTCCTTTATCCATAAATGCTCATTATCCATAATATACATTGAACATTTTCTATTTGAAATTCATTTCATCTTTTGTCTTTCTTGTGTATCTACAAAAAAATAAATTCTATATTTTGATACCCACTTTCTACGTTAGGGTCCATGGGATTAGGTCGATGGTAACCGTACCTAAGAGGATTTGGTGGAATCTTTGAAAATAAAATTTTCATTATTGACTACTGTATAAAATTAATCATAAATGTATTTTCTATATTTTTCCAATTTATGGGAACCCAAATACTTAGATAATTTTTATTTTCTATCAATGATTTCTAATTCTAGAGATATTATATACATTATTGGTCATAGATGTACTTAAATGTCTATACAAATTGGATTTAGATTTTACTCGATATCTTATAAAAGCGTTAACATTTTTAGTGTACATGAAAGCATATCTAGTACTATCTCTACAATTAGTTTTATTATATTCTAAACTACTTTTATCGTTTAAAAGTCTAAAAGTACATAAACTCACGTTTAATTCATTTTGACCATTATTAAGTTTTGCGAATTCATTTTTACATTTTTCAAATTTAGCTTTAAAGTCATAATTATTATTTTTAAAAGAAATATTGTTATTTTTCAAAATAATAATTTCTTTATCTAATTCAGTGACTCGTTTTTTAACGTACAATTCTCATTTTCTAGAGGAAAATTTTTAGACTGTGAATTACCTAAAGGAGATAGTAATAAATCATTTTGTCTTTTCAAATCTAAAATTTCTTTTGAAAATTTTTCTCACTTTTTCAGAAATAGTGTTTTGTTCTAAAAAATGTTTAAGAGTCATAGAATTATTTTTCGAAATACAATGTTGATTTTCTAAATCGAAATTCACTTTTCAATTTCTCATTTTCAAGTTAGATATATATAATCTTTTCTAAAATAATAAAATTAAACTTTGAGATCTTATCATTTGTACTAATTTATTATTATCTTTTGCTTAAATTTGTAAATAAGGATGTACCTTTTTATAGTCCTCATTTTTCATAACTTTGATAATTTTAGGCTTTTTGCTTGTTGTCTTTCGACTTGATCTTTTTCTAGCTATTGTTCTATGATGTAGTGAAAATCGATAGAATTCTAGGCTCTGATACCAATTGTTAGTCGCTATGCATAGGATCGAAGACAGCCAATAGTAAAACATAATGTTAATGCAGTGGAAATAATAAAGTAGATCGCAAAGTTAAGTCTATACTGGTTTGGAGCATCTTTTCTACATCTAGTGTAACGACACGCAATTCGTACCCCTTTGAGCCGACAATATTCTCCAATGGTTCAACTCAAAGTGGACGGAAATACGAACCATTAGGGTTTAAAAAGAAAGAGGTAGAGGAGGAAATAGAAAACAACATTAGAATCTCACAAACGCAGCGGAACAAAATATAATAGATAAATGACTGATCTTTATACAGAAAGAACTATATCTGTTTTATACATTACATCATCAAAGTACAACACAATCAATAGCAAATATTGGACAGTTGTATTAACTTATCCCTACAAAGCTGACTACGCCGCATACCAAACACAGTGGAAATAAGACAGATACGTGTGATACGTCTTGCCATCCAGCACATCTCCTGAGCTCCATAGCAGTTCATCCAGAATCTGTACTCTATATACTCGGTCTGACTCGAGCATTACAGAATAATAACACCCGAGTCAGTTTGAAAAACCAGCGTGAGAAAACACACTCAATTGGATTATTAAAATTTTCAAAATCCTTTTGAAATCAAAGGCATATCGTAAGACCACATCACAAATAAACATGGAGGGTTTTTACCTTATGATAACAAAAACATTTCTTATCAAATCCTCTGATATTATTGTAGCGTCTATATACAAATACTTATTCAAATAGCTGAAATTGTTATATTCATTAAATTCCAGCATAATAGGTATACAAACAAGTCTGAAGGCACTTATTAGAGATTGGATTCCATACAATGGCAGGGCTACTGGGTTACCGCCCGTCACAGTACCTGTTCTAGATCAGAATACCAAGGATCCTCCCTGATCCCCTGCAACACAAGGCTGGAGCGACCACTTACTGGATAGTCCGAATAAGATCACCCCGCGGTTGGGATCAGCAACCACCCACAAAACCGAATAAAAGGGACATCTAGACAGGGATGACCTTACCTTAATTGGTTGCTAGCCACTTAGCCTTGTTGCACCTCCTCTGTTTTAGCCATTCCTGGTTGATGAGGCTTGAGGCTATGCGTTAACTTTTTAGCACACATTCACTTAGAATGCTCGTCGTCCCCCTGACGATGTTCTGATAGCATTCGTCCATACAATTCTATTCCCGGTCCAAACAGAACCGAAGGCACTACTCCTACTACATCCATCTTGGAATCACCCTTAGGATTAGTAGCGATTAGCCCTTGCACTTCACTGCTTCATCTTTGACTCCAAGCTCTTGTCTTCCTCACGAAAATGTTCAAACCGAATAGAAGAGGTTTCCGAGAAATTAGTCCCGATCCCGGTTTCTTCAAAAGGATCAGCGCATTGGCCAATATTGATAGTCGGTTGTTTAACTATCGAATAACATCCACAAACAACCATCACCCTTAATAATTTCCTAAATTATTTATTTCAAAATATCTTCGCAAGATATTTTTCTACACTTCAACCCTTTGAAAATGGTTTTCAAATCACTTTTTCTCTCGCGGAACAAATTTCTGCCCAATTGTTTAATTTCCACTAAAAATCACCAAGTCTTAATACTTTAGTTTTTTAAATAATTTAAATCACTTTATCCAAAATATTTACTTTAAAACACTAAAAATAAAACTACTTAAAACACTTCATTTAAAATACTAGTTATGAAATTTTATTATAATTTCTCATGTAAAACTTAAGCCAAAACTAATTCTAAAATAAAAGTTATTCTATAAGGTATAAATAATTATATTTTAAATCATAATACTAGTTAAACCTTTAAAATAATTTACTACAATAATTAATTTAAATAAATTTACTTTAAAATTCTAAAAAAATTAAAATAATAAATTTCTCTAAAAACATTCTTTTAAAACAACTTTAAAACTTTTAATTTATACTTATAAATCTTTCTTTGAAATTATACTTGGCCTTTCCGAAAAATACACTTCCCATTCCAATATAACCATCAAATCATTTATAAGTCCTCCTCGATTTATTTCCAGTTAAATTTACGTCCCAATCCCGTAAATTTTCCTTTCACACTGTTAAAAATATAAAACCACTAAATTTTTTTTAAAACATCACGCTTTCCTTTTTATTTCCCACCGTGAATTTATACTTTCAAATTTTTCACTAAGAAATTTTTCACTTTATTTATAAACCCTGTTTATAAATTCAAAAATCTTATTCTCCTTCAAATCACGGTTTCCAAAACACTTAGTCAATTTTCCTATCGATTCTCTGAATTAATTCCATTTTAAAACTTAGTTTTGATTTACCTAAATTTATTCAAAAATCGATTAACTTCCGGTTTTACTCTTTTATTTTGATTCAAAACCGTATTTGAATTTGAAATGCCAATTTCATACTTTATTTCAAAATCATCCCTTTTATTTTCCCAACTCATTTAAATCTTGAAATTTAAAAAAAAAGAATCTTCGTACTTTCAAACAATAATTGCTTAAGTCCTTATTTTAAAAATCCCTTTCTTTCACATTTATTCAAAATCCTTCCTTTTTCCCATATCCTGAAATTTATTATATAGGATTTAAAAATCAAACTATTTATTTTCCCAATCCTTTTCTTTTTAAATTTATCCATCTTTACTATCAATTTACTTACTTTAAATTTCCCTTTAAAATTCAATATTTATTTCTAAAGTGCCACAATATATTAGGCAATATATTAAGATCAAATAAAATAATTTCTAACATGATATTTCATAGATTAATCAACATTTCATATAGCTGAATATGAAAATAAATTTAACATATTTGAGGAATCCAGTTGAATCCCTCCATCCTATTTCCCTGCATCCACATATGTTAGCACAACAAATAAAATACCAATCCCACTTCAAAGGGAATATCGCGGTATAAAGGGTCATCCGCTATATAATACGGAAAATCAATCACTCCAATATATATATAAATACACTAATACATATAATATCACATCCAGACTGATAATAAATTATCAATTCAAGCAATCAATCCAATAATTTAACTTTAAGTTATTTAAATTAGCGGTAATCCAAATGAGTGAGATCAACTCACCTTTTTTTTTTGCAATCTACTTCAAACTCGACTTGTTTCTTCAAGATTTTAGACCTTGTATAACATTATATAACTTATTAATATTTGAACTAATCGAACAATCTATTAGCATTTAATATATAAATTTAAACTAATTTCTCTTGAAAAAATTTTGTAACCAAAATAATTAAATAAGTTAATTTAAACAAGCTAACTACCCTAATCCATTATTTTTAACGCAAACTAGTAAGTTTAAAATATGTATATGTCCACCCTTTTATTTTCCTCTTTTTAATTTTGAAACTTCATATACACTTATAAAATAATCTCTATGGATTAAAAATCAAATTTTTATATAACTCTACACATTTACTATCCCTAAATTTTTCCCAAAAGCTTACATATATATATTTTCTATTTAATCTATATACATCAAATACTAATAGAATAAAATTCCTTTTAACCCAGTACATATATATTAGATTAAAAATAGAACAGAGTTGTTTTATAAGTCTTACAATAATATATACATATATATATATATATTCATTTCTATAATATGTTCATATATATAAAATTTAAATAAAATAAACTGAAAATACCTTATTGTTAAATATATTTTTTTCAACTAAAACTAAATTATCAAATACCTTTCAGAGCAAGAAATTGCGAACCTAGGCTCGACCAATCTTCAATACTGCGCCTGACCACCACCCAAACTTCGTCCCCGCTCACAACTCGCGACACCATTCGCCTTGCATGTCCCCGTCTGACCCCAACGCCACTGCAGCTTCCAATCATCCATCCTCCGCCCACAACGTCGCATCCACAACGACCAACGATCACTCGAGACCATCACCCACACATCGCCACACCTAAATCAAACAAGCCGAGCCTTCCTCTCAATCGATGCCGATCTTGGCATGAAGCTTCCACCCATTTAGAACCTAATTTGAGCCTTCCTAGTCGACGCCTTTACTCGCCTCCGACCTCATCGAGATCGCCCTACCTCCGCCGCCAAAGCGCTTCATCCTTGACCTTTCTTATTTTTTTCGTGTGTGCACGATTCGCCTCAAAAAGAGGGAAAAATGAATCGCGACTTAAAAAGAAGAGGAGGATCGCAATTCTGAGATGATTTTTTAAAATTTATCGACTTAGATTTTTTTCTCGAATACAGATTCAAATTTCCTATTTTTTTCTTTTTAGCATCGACCATGGAAAAAAAATTAACTGGAAAGGAAAAAAAAATAACTGGAATGGAAAAAAAATGAAGGCCGATGCTTGTAGGCATACATATATAAATATACATCTCTCTTGAAAAGTTAATAATATTATTATATATATTTTCCCCAGACTGTTGCATTTTCAAAAGAACAAACGGAGGGACAGGAAGTGACATTAACATGCTACAACCAACTTGCTACAATGATAGCTGAATTGTAGTGTAAAAGGTCTGATATGAATATTTTGACGAGTCCAACCATTTATATATTATATTTAAATTTAATAGTCTCGACAAATGTAACACAAAATCTCGACCTCCTATCGAGGCGTGCCGCTAGTCATTTTTAATGTTATACCCATATTCCGAATGCAATGGAGAAGGCTTCGGTCCTAATTCGATCGTATGGAGAAGATAGCTTTGGACCAAATTATTATATTAAATTTTCGATATGAATTTCAACGTGTTATATACCGTGTGACCACACGATAACTCCAAACACTACGAAAGTTGAATTCCGATAATTATACACTATTACGGATCCAATGGAATTGATTTCGTCAAATTCTGAGACTATGTCTCGGAAGGCTATTTTTAAATGTTAATTTAAACGATATATTTTTAAAACTAACAAAAACACTTTTAAAATTCAATTTTTAGAATTTCTACTATCTTTAGTAAAACCAATATAAATTTTATAAACCTTTAAATTATTTTTAAGAGACTTGAAACTCTAGATTTCATAGTTCACCAAGTTTCCAATTGTTTAATTCAATAATTTAATTACCAAGTAAACAATGATATTTGAAATTCAAGTTAAATTAACTTTCAAATATTTAAAATAAATTAAATATTCTAATTTCAATTATCCAAAATTCCGGATCGTCACATTCCTCCCCATTAAAAGATTTTCGTCCTCGAAATTACTAGTTAAGAGGAATGTTCCACAACCCGTTAACTTTTCCCAAAGTCAAACAGTTTCAAACAACACCCAAAACAATCTTTTTATTAAAAACACTATCACTCATACTAACTTCCTAAACTCATCCATATGTTCCAAACAATATTATGTATTCAACAATTCAAATTATAGTTTAAACCAAATTTAAACTTATCAAAAAAATTCAAAATTTTTCTAACTCCCTAAATTTTCGAAAAATTTCGTCAGCGTCTTCTTTGCGTGGCTAGATCGGTACAACTACAAAATGCATGTATGGAGCCCAAATTTTCAAAATAAAACAAAAGCCAAGAGGCTAGATCAGAAAACCATATGCCAATTTAAATACATACCTTTTTGTCGGGCAATTCAAATTTTATCTTCTGAAATCAAAGACATCAATTTTCCTTTTGCATTTAAAACACTTGTATCCTACTTAGCAATAATATACAATCATAGAATACAAAATCATTTTGTTCACTTCCCTTTTAAAATTTTCAATATCTATCTCATTTAAGCCCGTAGGACGTACACATATCATCCGTACGCAATACCAAATTCGATCGCTCGATCGATCGCACAACTTCACTTCCAGACTAGTATCGTCCACCAGACTTCCTAGTGCGGACTCAGATCTGCTTTCTTGATCTGGAACTATCATTCTCCTTGCATAGCCAAACACTATGATAGAGAATTTCAAGAATCAATCAAAAATCCATATCCAGGGTTCGCCGTCGAAAATCGAGTGAAAATTCCCAACTCGGATTGATATATCTATATCGAAATTCTGTGCTCGAATCTAGATCAAATCGCTATGCGAATAATATATGTACATCCTATGTATAAATTTCCAGTTGATCATTACTTATATAAATTCTCTTTTTATTCACATTTATTCTGATTTCTACTCACTTATCCATACTTTCCCTTTTCACAGCTTTACTTAACCTTCATTCAAATACTAACTTAGAATATGTTTCTCAATCCCAAATTTACTTAAGAATTCCACCATCCATTTCTTAAGTTCAATATAAATATTTTATACGCTTCTTATATTTATTTTCACTTTACCACTTATGCTTTAATATTTATTTTCATTTAAATTTGGATCTCCAATTCCATATGAATTCAATTTACTAATTAATTTCAAATCTCAATAATTTTATTTCCAATCTTTTATTATTTTAGTCCACTTCGAACCAATTTCCTGATGCTACTTTACTTACAAATTTTAAATTAAATATCACTTCAATATTCAATTTCAACTCATTTGCTTACCCATTTAAATTAATCAGTTTACTTGCTAATTTTGGTTTCAATCTCATTTATCACAATTTTAAATTAGTTTTTTCATTCAAAATTTTATTTCTTATTTGATAGATTTTATTTCCATAGCCATTCCATTTAACCAACTTAGACTTATCTTCCAAAAAGTTTCCTTTTATTTAACTTAATTCTAGTTAAATTTCGCCGCATAAAAATCAGATTTTTTTTTAAAAATATCTTAACTTATCGACTTACTAATATCTTATCCCCTATTTTCTTTAATTCACCTTCATTTTTCCTTGATTCAGTTACACTTCAATTCAATTCAAATTTTTAACTTCTATAAGTTTCCCAACTTATTTACTTTCCATTTGCTAACTTCTTTTAATTTACTTCATTTAATTGGCTTACATTCTAACTTATTTCGTTTTCTTACTTACTTCAAATTTTTAACTCTTCTTCAAGTTAAATTTTTCTATTCTAGAAAATTTCAAATTTTACTAGTTATCAAACCTATTTATATTTCCATAAACATTTTAAATAAGATTCTAGATTCTTTTAAACAATTACTCAACATTTCAAAATCATTTTTGAAATCAATTATATACATAATTCATTTTCATATCAAATTATGCTTTGAATTTTGAAACCAAACCTAGTTTTTTTTAAAACTCTAATTTAAAACAATTTGGTAGTAATTCCTCTCTTGGAAACTCTAAAATGAACATCGATGATGCTGCAAACATCACCGAGTTATTTTCCAGCGACCGAAAAGAGTTTAATGCTTTTACTCTTTTTTCAAAACATTGCAAATATTTCTAAATTCTAAATCTCACCAGATTTCATATCCAACTCAAAAATATTTCCCAAAAGTATCACTATTACTCCTCCAAAAATTTTTGAAAACCATTTCCAAACTCAAAGGAATTTAATTTTCAACATTTCGAATTCCAAATCCTTTCAATTCATATTCAAATATTACTCTGGAAATTTTTTTAAATTTCATTTTCAATTATAAATGACATTTAAAATTCATATTTACAAATCTCGTTCTATTACATAAATTATTCCTTAACTTTTGGTTATAACATTATTCCCTTATTTCAATTTTACACACAGAAATGATAATAATTTAATATCATCACTTCCTAACAACCATGCAACCATATATATATACACACTATAGTGATTTCTAAAAATTATTTATTTTATACATAAAAATAATTTTGAGTAAAATTATTTCATTTACCCTATTTTAAAAGAATACCGTGTCGAATTGTTCTATTCAAGTGTTTAGAGATCCCTATCAATAACGTTAATTACTCGTATTGGCCAAAATCCATAAATCACTCAACAAACCAATCAACACAATATAAAACAATTTTATATACATTAACAAATACGTGCTCATATCTATTAATACACTCAAACTCATTCTAGATTACAATGGACTCTATTTCTAATGAGTAATCCCCATTAGAGCCAAGGTTCTCACGTAACCTTCTGTTCTGATACCACTGTAACGACCCGCAAATCCGTACCTCTTTGAGCCAACAATATTCTCCAATAATTCAACTCAAAGTGGACGGAAATATGAACCATTTGGGTTTAAGAAGAAAGAGGTAGAAGAAGAAATAGAAGACAACATCAGAATCTCACAAACGAAGCGGAACAATATATAATAGATAAATGATTGATCTTTATACAGAAAGAACTATATCTATTTTATACATTACATCATCAGAGTACAACACAATCAATAGCAAAAAATATCGGACATTTATATTAACTTGTCCCCATAAAGCTGACTACACCGCATACCAAACATAGAGGAAATAAGACAGATACATGTGATACCTATCTCCATCCAGCACATCCCCCGAGCTCCATAGCAGTTCATCCATAATCTGTACTCTATAATACTTGGTATGACCCGAGCATTATAGTAAAATAACACCTGACTCAATCTGGAAAACCAGTGTGATAGAACACGATCAATTGGATTATTAAAGTTTTCAAAATTCTTTTGAAATCAAAGGTATCTCGTAAAATCACGCTATAAATAAATATGCCGGGTTTTTACCTTACGATAACCAAAACATTTCTTATCAAATCCTCTGATACTACAATAGTGTCTATATAAAAATACTTATTCAAATAGCAGAAATTGTTACATTCATTAAATTCTAGCATAATAGGTATACAAACAAGTCCGAAGGCACTTATTGGAGATTGGATCCATACAATGGCAGGGCTAATGGGGTACTGCCCATCACAGTACCTGGTCTAGATTAGATTACCGAGGATCCTCCCTGATCCCCTACAACATAAGGCCGGAGCTACCCTTACTGGATTGTCCGAATAAGGTCACCCTACGGTTGGGATCAGCAACCACCCACACAACCGAATAAAAGGGACATTTGGACAGGGACGACCTTACCCTAATTGGTTGCTAGCAACTTAGCCTTGCTGCACCTCCCCTCTTTTAGCCATTCCCGGTTGATGAAGCTTGAAGCTATGCGTTACCTTTTTAGAACACATTCTCTTTGAATGCTCATCGTCCCCCTGACAATGTTCTAATAGCATTCGTCCATACAAGTCCGTTCCTGGTTCGAACGGAACCGAAGGCACTACTCCTACTACATCCATCTTGGAATCACCCTCAGGATTAGTAGCGATTAGCCCTTGCACTTCACTGCTCCATCTTGGACTCCAAGCTCTTATCTTCCTCACGAAAGCATTCAAACCAGATCGAAGTAGTTTTCAAGAAATTAATCCTGATCCCGGTCTCTTCGAAACGATCAGAATATTGGCCAATATTAATAGTCGGTTATTAAACTATCGAGTAACATCCATAAACAACCATCACCCTTAATAATTTCCCAAATTATTTTTTTCAAAACATCTTTGCAAGATATTTTTCTACACTTCAACCATTTGAAAATAGTTTTCAAATCACTTTTTCTCTCACGGAATAAATTTCCACCCAATTGTTTTATTTCCACTGAAAATCACCAAATCTTAATACTTTAGGTTTTTAAATAATTTAAATCACTTTATCCAAAATATATACTTTAAAAGATTTAAAATAAAACTACTTAAACACTTTATTTAATATACTAGTTATGAAATTTTATAATAATTTCTCATGTAAAATTTAAGCCAAAACTAATTCTAAAATAAAAGGTATTCTAGAGGTATAAATAATTATTTTTTAAATCATAATACTAGTTAAACCTTTAAAATAATTTACTACTATAATTAATTTAAATAATATTTACTTTAAAATTCTAAAACAATTTAAAATAATAAATTTCTCCAAAAACATTCTTTTAAAACAACTTTAAAACTATTAATTTATACTTATAAATATTTCTTTGAAAATATAATTGGCCTTTCAGGAAAATACACTTCCCATTCCAATATAACTGTCAAATCATTTATAAATCCCCCTTGATTTATTTCCAGTTAAATTTACGTCCCAATTCCGTAAATTTTCTTTTCACACTTTTAAACATATAAAACCACTATTTTATTTAAACAAATCACCCTTTCCTTTTAATTTCCCACCGTGAATTTATACTTTCAAAATTTTCACTGAGAAATATTTTGATTTATTTGTAAACCCCGTTTATAATTTCAAAAATCTTATTCTCCTTTAAATCACAGTTTCCAAAACACTTAATCAATTTCCCAATCGATTCTCTGAATAATTCCATTTTCAAACATATTTTTGATTTACCCAAATCTTTTATTTTGATTCAAAACCTTATTTAAATCTAAAATGCCAATTTCATACTTTATTTCAAAATCATCCCTTTTATTTTCCCAACTAATTTAAATTTTGAATTTACAAAAAATATTTCTTCGTACTTTCAAACAATATTGCTTAAGTCCTTATTTTGAAAATCCCTTTCTTTCACGTTTATTCAAAAATTTTCTTCTTTCCCATATCTTGGAATTAATTATATAGGATTTAAAAATCAAACTATTTATTTTTCCGATCCTTTTCTTTTTAAATTTATCCATCTTTTCTTTCAAGTTGCTTACTTTAAATTTTCCCTTTTAAAATTTAATATTTATTTCTAAAGGGCCACAATATATCCGACAATATGTTAACATCAAATAAAATAATTTCGAACATGATATTTCACATATTAATTAACATTTCATATAGCTGAATATGAAAATAAATTCAACATTTTTGAGCAATCCAGTTGGATTCCTCCAACCTGTTTTCCTACATCCAACTATGTTGGCTAACAAATAAAATAACATTCCCACTTCGAGGGGGATATCTCGGTATAAAGGGTCATCCGCTATTATGCAGGGCGCGTAGGGTCTCATCCGCTATATAATGCGGGAAATCAATCACTCCAATATATACATATATACTATATATAATATCACATCTAGACTGATAATAAATTATCAATTCTAGCAATCAATCCAATAATTTAACTTTAAATTGTTTAAATTAACAGTAATCCAAATGAGTGGGATTAATTGACCTTTGTTTTTGTTTGCAATCTACTTCAATCTCAACTTGTTTCTTCATGATTTTAGACCTTGTATAACATTATATAACTTATTAATATTGAACTAATCGAACAATCTATTAGCATTTAATATATAAATTTAAACTAATTTCTCTTGAAAAAAATTTGTAACCAAAATAATTAAATAAGTTAATTTAAACAAGCTAACTACCCTAATCCATTATTTTAAGGCTAGTAAGTTAGACTTAATTATGATGAAGCGAGCTCTTTGATAGCGAAAGTTACTAATGATGAAATCAAGAAAACGCTATTTGCAATGAATAGAAGTTCGTCGGGAGGTCCAGATGGTTTCAATGTCGAATTCTTTACATCTAGCTGGGAAATTGTTGGTGATCAGTTTTGTCTTGCTGTCCACAATTTTTTGACAAGTTTAAGTTGCTATGAGCTGTGAATTCTACCAACTTGGTACTTATCCCCAAGACTAAACCTGCCTTGACTGTTTCCTCATTCAGACCAATATCCTGTTGTACGTGCTTTATAAATGTATTTCCAAGATCATTGCCACGAGGTTAGTTTCTGTGCTTCAAAGATTAATATCTAACAATCAGGTTGCCTTCCTGCCAGAAAGAAATATCCTTGATAACATATTGTTAGCCGAAGAGCTTTTAAAGGGTTACCACTGTGCTAATGTTTCACCACGTGCTATGCTGAAGCTTGATTTGCAGAAGGCTTATGATTCAATACATTGGAAAACAATTGTTAGATTTATGTCTCTTACGGGTTTTCCCAAAGTTTTTGTTGCTTGGATTTATGGGTGTATATCTACCCCCTCCTTTTCTATTATAATCAATGGTATAAGTTCAAGCAACTTTGTTCCAAAGCAGGGAATAAGGCAGAGGGACCCCCTATCTTCATATATCTTCATTCTGGTTATGGAGGTATTTACATGCCTTTTAAGTCCTATGTTTCATAGCAAACAAATTCAATTCCACCCCAAATGCAAAGACCTTAGTATATCAGCCCTCCTCTTTGCTGACGATATAACGATCTTCACTAAGCCCACAATGCAGTCTTTTGAAGGCATAAACTGTGCTCTTCACAAATTTTATTTGATGACTGGCCTCAAACTTAATCTTAACAAGTCCAGTATCCTTTTCTCTGGAGTAGCTAGAACTCATGAATTGAATCTCACATCATTTACTGGTATGCAATCCATGTCGTCTGATAGTTTTTACCTTGGGCTTCCTCTTTGTACTTCCAAAGTTACTTATGCTGCCTGTCAACCACTATATGAAAAGATCACTGCTGTTATGGATCTTTGGGCCAACAGATTTCTGTCGCAAGCTGGAAGATTGCTTGTGCAATCTGTTAGTTTTTCTATAATTGTGTACTGGGCTAGTACATTCATCCTACCCTTAAAACTGCTAAAGTTGGTGAGAAGAGCTATGATGAGATTCTTTTGGTTTGGAAGCATTCAAACTAGGAAAGTCCTACCATGCTCTTTCAAAACCATGGAGAAGCCAAGAAGCAAATGGGGACTGGGATTGCAAAGCATTGGGCTCTGGAACAAGGCTGCTTTCAGCCATCATTTCAATGCTTTGCTCAACAAACATGACACACTATGGGTGAATTGGACATTAAGATATAATATTGGAACGAAAAATTTCTGGCTTATGGATATCCCCTAGTCTTGTAGCTGGACTTGGAGGAATATATTAAAATTAAGAACCATTTTCAAGCCACTTGTTCAACTTCAACTTGCTGAGTCAAGCTTATGCAGTTTCTGGCATGATCCTTGGCTAGGAAAAGGTATTATTCTTGATCATGTATTCTCCTCTCAGCAGAAATATCAGTGTGGTATTAGTAACAATGCTCTTGCCATTGATCATATTGATAATGGCAGGTTTGTCTTCCCCTTCACAAGTAACCATTCTGTCAGGAATTATTGGAGGTTATTTGAAACTACCATATACGATTTATATGACCATGACACTCTTTTGTGGAATGGTCAGTGCCACTCCATTAAAAAAGTTTATGCTGCCTTGTATGGGCTGGAAGCAATGCCTGAGTGGAAGTGGAAAAAGGTTGCTTGGTCAGCGGCATCGAATAGTAGTGACAATCTAATGTTTTGGAAAGTTGTTTCCAACGCTCTCTTGACTAGAGATAAGCTTCTGCGATTTGGCATGTCAATTTATCCTATGTGCGAGCTGTGTTCTCAGCAACCTGAAAGTGTATCTCATATATATTTTGAATGTCCTTATGTCCATTTCATCTGGACTAACTTTATTACTTGTTTTCTGAGGGTGTATGCTATTCCTATTAACTTTTCACCCTGGAACTTGATGGACTGTTCCCTATCATGGTCTAAAGATGTCAAGCAGTTTTTTTACTTTGCGATGAAAAAGTTGATGATCAATATTTGGAGAGAAAGAAATAACCGTTGCTTTGAAGGAATCAGTAGAAACAAGGAATAACTTTGGTCTTGTCTGAAGCATGATATTCTTTTGGGATTGAAGCTCAGCACTTACAAGTTTCTTGACATCCATTTTCAGCCATGGACTCCTTGATCTTCTTGTATTTTGTTTTTCTGTTTAGTGGTGTTGTGGTTTTCTTTCTCTTTTTTACTTTTTTCCTTTGTCTCCTATGTATCGCCTTCTTGTTGTTTTCTGTTTTAATAAAGCTGGTAGGGGCCCAGTTTTAACCCCGCTTAATCTTCAAAAAAAAATGTGTATATGTGTACCCTTTTATTTTCCTCTTTTTATTTTTGAAACTTCATATATACTTATAAAATAATCTATGTGGATTAAAAATCAAATTTTTATATAACTCTACACATTTACTATCCCCATATTTTTTCCAAAATCTTACATATATTTTTTTTCTATTTAATCTATATACATCAAATACTAATATAATAAAATTCCTTTTAACCCAGTACATATATATTAGATTAAAAATAGAACAGAGTTGTTTTATAAATCTTACTATAATATATATATATATATATAATTCTATAATATGTTCATATATATATAATTTAAATAAAATAAACTAGAAATACCTTATTGTTAAAAAAATTAACCTATACAAATGTTAGTTAATAGTAAATTATCAAATACCTTTCAGAGAAAGAAATTGCGAACCCAGGCTCGACTAATCCTCAACACCGCGCCTCACCACCACCCAAACTTCGTCGCCGCTCACAATTCACGGCACCATTCGCCTTGCATGTCACTGTATGACCCTAAGAACCATGACATCATACCGCCGTAGCTTCTAGTCAATCCATCCTCCACCCACAACGCAGTACACACATCGACCAACGAACACTCGAGACCATCACCTACACATCGCCGCACCTCAATCAAGCATGCCGAGCCTTCCTCTCAATTGATAACGATCTCGGCATGAAGCTTCCACCCATAAAAACCTAATTTGAGCCTTCGTAGTCGCCGCCTTTACTCGCCTCTGATCTCATCGAGATCGCCCTACCTCTGCGGCCAAAGCGGCTCATCCTCGACCTTTCTTATTTTTTCGTGTGTGCTCGATTCGCCTCAGAAAGAGGGAAAAAGGAATCACGACTAAAAAAGAAGAGGTGGATCGCGATTCTAAGATGATATTTTAAAATTTATCGACTTAGATTTTTTCTTCTCGAATGCAGATTCGAATTTCCCATTTTTTTCTTTTTAGCATCGGCCATGGAAAAAAATTTAATTGGAAAGGAAAAAAAGGGAAGGCCGATGCTTGCATGCATACATATATAAATATACATCTCTCTTGAAAAGTTAACATTATTATTATATATATTTTCTCGAGACTGTTGCATTTTCAAAAGAATGAATGAAAGGATAGGAAGAGACGTTAACGTGCTACAACCAACTTGCTACAGTGACATTTGAATTGTAGTGTAAAAGGTCTGATATGAATATTTTGACTAGTCCAACCATTTATATATTATATTTAAATTTAATCGTCTCAATAAATGTAACACAAATTTTTTACCTCCTATCGAGGCGTGCCGCTAGTCGTTCATAATATTATACCCATATTCTGAACGCAATGGAAAAGGTTTCAGGTCCTAATTCGATCGTATGGAGAAGATAGCTTTGGACCCAGTTATTATATTAAATTTTCGATATGAATTTCAGCGTGTTTGTATACCGTACGGCCACACGACAACTCCAAACACTACGAAAACCTAAATCCGATAATAATACACTATTGCAAATCTAATGGATTTGGTTTCATCAAATTCCAAGACTGTATCTCGGAAGGCTATTTTTAAATGTTAATTTAAACGACATATTTTTAAAATTGAACAAAACACTTTTCAAATTCAATTTTTAACACTTCTACTATCTTCAGTAAAATCAATATAAATTTTATAAACCTTCAAATTATTTTTAACAGACTTGAAACTCTATATTTCGTAGTTCACCAATTTCTAATTGTTTAATTCAATAATTTAATTACCAAATAAATAGTGATATTTGAAATTCAAGTTAAACTAACTGCCAAATATTTAAAATAAATTAAATATTCCAATTTCAATTATCCAAAATTTCGGTCGTCACATCCAGTCCCTAAGCACCTCTTAAGAATTTCACTATCAACACCCTCACTACACTCGGAGAACAGGTTTACAGACTCCGCCTACACAACCGAACAGGACTTCAACATTGACGGCTCGAGACTCTACAACAGGACTCTCCTTGTAGCGATTTTCCTTTCTTAAACCCAAAGATGACACTTAATGCATCCTTGGAATTCATGTGTCGATCATCCAAGTGTCTAAAGGACGGGTCGTAGAGTAAAGAAAATAAAGACAAAGGAAATAAATGCAGATTTTTCTCATAGATGATAGAGTTACATCTACATCATCACTATATAGTGCATATGGTTACTCCAAAATATTACATCAAGGTTACAACAAGTACTTATACATAATATAAAGTCACAACAAAAATAAAGACAGCTACAAGATGATGAAGAAAACTCCTACCCCATACTACTTCCCAAGATGCTCCAAAGAAATCCGACTACTTGGCTACTCATAAAAATTTGAGTACCCAAGAAGTTAAGGAAAAGAAATAAAACTTCAGGTCATACATGGGTCAGGTAAGAGTAAACCATAAGTTTAACTCTATAAAACCATCAAACTAAAGATATCTCATAAGATCACGCCACACATAAACATGGATGGGTTTTCACCTTACGATAACCAAAACATTTCCATAAAAATACTCTGATATTATCATAATGTCTAGGTTTAAAATAGATAATCATAACCGAAATTGTTACATTTTTAAATTCCAGCATAATAGGTATACAACCAAATTCGAAGACTCGTATTGGAAAATGTATTCCAAATGTGACAAGGTAAGGGAACACCATCCGTATAGTACACCTATAGATAAAATGTGCCTAGGGTCAAACCCAGAATGTAACGAATGAGCGATTTTTGACCTCGAAAATCGAAACTAATACATTCACTGGACATAAAGACGAGCAATCGATTACCAAAAATACTTGATTGTTAGGGTTAAAGAAGAAAAGAAAGAAGAAATAGAAACAGTAACAATAACACAGAATCTCACAATCGCCGTAGAACAAAATATAATATAATAATAACAGAATTTTGTACAATGTAACGACCCGATTTTTCGACGCCCGAAAGTCGACATCAATACATTCACTATATTGAATGTCGAACAATCGAATGCCGAAAAATGGACCTTTAGGGTAAAAGAAGAAGAAGGTAGAAGAAGAGAAAAAAAAACAACAACAGAATCTAACCATCGCAGCAGAATAAAATATAATAGATAATAACTGATCTTTACACAAAAGAAACCATATCTGTTTTAAACATTACATCATCAGAGTGCACCAATATCAAAACAATTACTAGACAGTTATATTAACTTGTCCTCACAAAAGCTGACTGTACAGCTTACACTGCATAGAAGAAAAATGAATCTACGGAAATACGCCTCGCCATCCAATTCGTCTCTTGAGCTCCACAGCATTCCTTCATGTACTCTATAATACTCAGTTTATACAAAGCTGTGTATTTAATACCCCACTATTACCCTGCTATAACCCCGCTATATCCCATAGCGGATTTCTGCCGCTATGATTTTTCCATATAGCCCCAAAATATAGCCTTTCTGCTTTAAGCCCCGCTATTTCCGCTATATCCCGTTATTCCCGCTATATTCCAATATTTCCGCTATATCTTCTTTAATAAAATGTAATGAAAATTGCATTTATACATTATAAAAATTATGAAACTAATTTATTTGATTTAATTTTTAATATATTTTCAGAAATGAACATACTCTAATATTCTACTAAATTTAATTATGTTATATAATAGTTTTACATTTATTTAAAGTATATTCGCACAAGTTTTTATTTAAAAATATTTATATACTAATTATAATTCAATTTGAATGATAATTTTTCATTCAATTACCATTTATATATTTGTAAAAACATTAATTACAAGTTTTATATGTTATTTTAGAGCTATCCGCTATATCCCGCTATATCCTCGCTGTATCCCCGCTATGACTTTTTGCACTTCCACTGCTTTGATTCTGCCAAGCGCTTTAACTGCATCGATACAAAGAACTATAATTGTTGATATACATACAAATTACTAGAGTACAATCATCAACATATATATTTGGACAGTTATAATAACCCGTCCTCACAAATGTTGAATATATAGCTTACAATACACCATGGAATATAATCAAATACATGCAATACGTCTTTGCCATCCAGCTCGTCTCCCGAGTTCCAAAGCATCCTAACCTGAATCTGTAATACTTAGTCTAACCCGAGCATTACAAAAAAGTAACACCTGATTCAGATTGGAAATCAACGTGAGTAAAACATACTTAATTTTGAAATACATAGATTATCAAAATCCTCCAAAAACAAAGGTAACTTGTAAGACCACGTCACACATAAACACGACGGGTTTTTCCCTTACGATAACCAAAACTGTTTTGTAGAAAATCCAATGGTATTATAATATTGTCCATGTACAATACCTATTTAAAATATAGTTGAATTTGTCAAATTAAATAAATTCCTATAACGAGCCGGATTTTCGACCCTCGAAAATCGACATCAATAAGTCCACTATATAGAAAGCCGAGAAATCGTGTAATGTCCTGATAATTTTTAATAATTTTATTTGTTTTATTTATTTAATTAGTTGAATTTTTATGAAATTTTAAATAGTAAAATTTTGAAATAAAAATTTGATATTTGGAATACGTCTATTTAAACATAGCCATTGGTAAATTTTCATCAAAAAATATGGAAGTTTATTTTTCTAGTGTTATTTTATTTAAATCTATGTCAGTTAATATTTAATGATAATTAAATTTTTTCCAGACCTGAATATTTTTCAATAGAAAAATTGTAATCATCTTCTGAGCAAGATGGCGCATTTCGTTTCTCAAAATTTTGACTGTTATTCTCCGTCGATCTTATTTTCTATGAAATAACAGTTGAATTTAAAACTATTCCGAAACCTAAATATGTCAACATGAGAAATTTATTTAGAACACATTGAATTAGACTGCGAAATTCATTTCATGAAATTCAGAAGTTTCTAGCTCCATTTGGATTTTTCGTACGGAATAGCAGAGTTTTCGGGTACCGATACCGACTTTTGATCGGATGATCGTACCACTGATATATGTATACCGTTTTGATCATCTCGTTGTGCTGATCCTCGCGGTATGTGCATTTTTGTTTTCCGAACCCCGGTACGTCACGAAATCAGTAAATGGTTAACCGTTGCGGTTCATTATTCAAGCCTTTTGGTTTTCCAGTGGTCATTCGTTTGCCCAACAGTCTATCCCGTTGCACTTATTAAATTATGAAGCGACGGATGTCTTTTGAAATTTCATTTAATTTTATATTTATATTTTGTAACGTTTCACTTTTCTATCGGTTCTTTCATTTCTCTGTACTATAAGATACTCATATCACAACCTTACCTGCTTTCATCCACCATCCCTGAACCCATTCAAATTTCCCATTCTCTTATATGCTCTGTCATTCCAAAAAAAATTATAAAATATAATGGTGAATTGCATGGCCACTCATACTTGCGTGCCTGCGCAGATCTCCATGTCGTTTCGGATGTAAGCCACCATCCACTCACCATTCATTCCATCGACCGCCCTCTATATTCTCTGGCCTTCACCCGAGCTTGCCTCGGTCTTCACGCGGCAAGCGCCTTTAACCACTTGATTTCCTCCGGCTGTCCACGTTGTTTCTCCTCCTATGACGAATCGAGCATCAACTCCTTATCCTCCACGTCTTCTGCTTCTTATTTCCTGCACCAAAGCCAACGGCAACCATAGCCGCATCCTCATTCCCTCTCGACATAGCCAACCCCTTCTTTTCACGCATAGTATGTTTGTTTTATATATATGGTAGTATATTCTATTAAAGTATGGTCCTATTATAAGCTTCGGCTGTTGAGTTTATATATGAAGGTTATATATTTTTTATGTATATATTATATTGGAATGTATAAAAAGTATTATATATTAATTGCAAGAGTATGCAATGATTTATATTTTTGACAGTTTATACTTATATATACTAATGGTTTATATATATATTTTGCAAGTTGTTGTATATAAGTTTTATTGGTTAAATGATTTGTGATTTATATATATATGTTCCAATAAAGTAGTATGGGTTGTTTTTTATAATATATATTGACTTTAAATTTGTTATCTATCTTAATACGTGAGTTATAGTGTGGTTCACATTTTACCGAAGCTTGTTTGTTGTGAGTTATGTACATATTATAAAGCATATTTATGTCGATTTTATATTATACCTGGGTTTGGTTTTGAATATATCTTTCTTTATATATATGTTGTTAGTCCACATATGCTACTAATTATATTAAAGTAATATAAAGTATGTTGGGTATACGCAAAATTCACGTCAGTCAGTTATATAGAGTTTATATATTGAGTCTACATATTTGCCTGAAGTATAAATATATTTAATTGATACTACCTGGAAGAATATTGATGTTAATATTTACAAACCTTTTGAAAAGAAAATATGGGTTTTTTAAATTTAAATGGAATTTGAGAAAGTATATGTCTTGATTTGAAATAATATATATATATATATATATATATATATATATAATATATAGATAAGGTCTAATTTACAATGTCATAGTATTAAAGTATTTTTTATGCAAGTTTAAGTGGTTTATAATATATTAGTTGTTTGTGTTAGTTATAAATATTTATACAGTTAGAATGTATAAGATTTTATTTTTTTTATCTATTATCTGTATTGATTAGAGCAACAATATAGATTTTTGACTTTTGTTAATGTTTGATTTTTCCAAATATACCATAAAGATTTAATTTTGTGTAAAAATATGTGAATTCGGTTTTCCACATACATATAAATTTTATTTTTGATATTAAAGTTAAAGTTTTGATTTGAAATCAAAAATGTATATCTTATTTTAATATATATGTTTGAATTTAGACTATGATTTTATATATAGTTATATATAAAAGTTCGCTTATATCAATTATCTTCATTGATCCAGTTCTGATTTGATTTCGTCCATTCCTATTTATTAGTTCGTCCGTCGAATTCGTGCCCAATCTAGCTTGGCTTTGGAATTCCTAGTTTGTCGCTATTCCATGTGTGAATATGTGTTCATGTCATCTTCTTGTTTCTCTAGCCTCGAAAGTTGAGCAATCACTCATGATTAACGTTCTTATATTTATTAAATTTGATTTCAATTGAAACGACAATTGAAATATGGTGCTGTTAATTATTTACATTGTTATATATATGTTGTTATTTTGTATCTATTCACCTGTGATATCTGACATCATTGTATGTTATTTATATTGATGATATATGTTTATTATAATGTTATCATATCTGTTATCACTCTGCAAGTTCCCTTTATGTATAGAATTCACTATGGGTTGAAATGATACGTATCTGAACAATCTATAGAATAAGGGAAAATCGTTATGGGTTGAAATGGTAAACCCAAGCGATTTTCATTGAATTGAATTGCGGGTTGAAATGATATATACCCGTATTTATATTTAAATTATGGATTGAAATGATAAATATCTGTATCATTTAACCATAGGATAGAAAATTATATACAGACACCGTCGGTCTATATATATATATATACATACATATATATATATATATTGAAATGATTTTTATGGTTTTGGAAAGAAATACATAGTTTTATATAAATATTGATTTCAGGTATTATATAAATGTTACTTTATATATATAGTTAAATTCTTGATTTTAAGTTAAGTATAAATTTGTTTGATATAAAACAAGTTTAATAATAAAGATTGATTTTATTAAAATATAATATGGTTAGTATTTATATAAATTATATTTTAATATAGATTTTACGATGATTTTAATAAAATTAAGGTTGAGAAGATAGATTTGAAACTGAATTGAAATTGTATTTAATGTAGAAATTTATTTAATTAAACCGATTTGGAACTTATGGAATTTTAGATTTGTAAAGGATATGATTTATAACTCGATTCTGGTTTAAGGTGAATTAAATAAATATTTCACGTATAAATAAATTGAAGGAAACATTTATTTATTTGTAATTTGGGTTTTATTTAAATGATAATGGATATATTAAGTAAATGTTTCAAAACTAAATAATAGAAAATTGAATTTGATATATATATATATATATATATATATATATATGAAATTATCAAACTTTGTTTTGAAATTGTTGAATACTTAAAGTTTGAAATATAATGAATTTGAAATGGTTTATTTTGTGGACCAAATCTGTTTTGAAATCGATATAATTTGGAATGGGTTATTTGGAAACTGAATTGAATTGAAATTTATGATTTGAGATTTGGTTAAATCTAAAATTTTGGAATTCGAGTTGTTTTGGTTTGATTTGTGAAATTGGAGAAGCTATGTTATTATATAATGTATTTTAATACTTAAACTATTTGGTGATGGAAGTTATGTTTTCAAAGTTATGAATTTCAAAGTATTATGTTTTGAAAGTGTTATAAATTTTAAGTGTTTTTATTTCGAAGTGTTATAACTTTGAAAGTGCTATGATTGTGGAAAACGGTATATTTGAAATGAAAATGATAATGTATTGATTTAGTTTTCAAATGGAAATGATATCATATTTATATGTTTTGAAATGGCAAAGATATTTTGGTTTAAAGTATAAATTATTTTGAAATGACCGCGGTGTAATAATAACGTTTGGTTGTTAAAGAGACCGGGATCGGAAGTTGTCATACTCTCTACCAACTCTGAAAACCACTTTAACAACCATGTACGCGGTGGAGATTCAAGAATGAAGTAGGATGGTGGCGGCGTTCCTTTTAGGTATATACGTTGACCCGACTCTCGTGAGTTAGCATAAGGTTGGTAAAACAGGAGCGATCAACGGGGAAAGAAGGTAACACCTTTTATCGGACACACTCCTTCGATACCATTCGATTGCTTTGTGATTGATTGGGGCCCTTTAATTTAGGGGGTGTGGCTCGAGGTGGGCGGTAGTAGCTGCTACGCGTTACCACCGATCCAGAAGCGTAATTGATATATCTACCCTGGCATTGCCTAGTTGTACCGTCACCTACCCTAGCGTGCCTTGTACAAGTTTGATTTGTGTCGTACCTATGGAGTATCCTCTGATAGCCTCCCGATCAGGAGGTATTACGGTACTGTATAGACTATTTGCACTATTACGTGTTAAGGGCTATATGGGTAACCCCTTAACGCTATTTTAAAGTAAGTTTACTTTACTTCTAGACATTATTATAATAGTGTATATTACTACATAGTAAATAGTTTAATGGATCCTTAGAGGATGGTTATCCCAAACATCCTTTGAGTTACTTGTACTTCAGTTGTTATTTCTCTTGAGTTGGATTTATTGATATAAGAATGATAATCCTGACTCGAGTGTTTTGTGTTTTGCTTTATGCTCGGGTCATACTGAGTGATACAGCTTTTGAGACTCACCTTTAGAGTTGGAGCTTCGCTTGGAGATCTAGCTATCTATCTAGCTTTCAGATATTCCGTTGATTCTAGTGATGTATTCTGATCTTGTATTTGACTATGGTATTCGAGACTTCTATTGTATCTTATTTAACTCTGATATGTATATAGTAGCTTCATGAACTACTATCTTTTGTTTCCGCTGCATTTATTACTCTGTTTTGTGATCTGTGATTAATTTATTTACTGTATGTTATGATTTTTGCCAAATTTAAATTACAATTCGATATTTTGAACAATTCAAGTCTGACATGTGTGGATGCTAATGGTTCAAAATAGCGGGTCGTTACAAATCGAGTGCTGGAAATATCAAATAGTTAGAGGAAAAGAAGAAAAAGGAAGAAAGGAAAAAGAAACAGCAATATAGAATCTCACAATCGCAACGAAACAATGTATGATAGATAATAACATGTCTTAATACAAAAAGAACTATAATTGTAACTTATACATTACTTCATCAGAATACAAAAAATCAATAACTCAATATTGGACAATTGTAATAACTTGTCCTCACTAGTGTTGAATATACAACCCACAATACACAGTGGAATATAATCAAGTACGTGGAATACGTCTCTGTCATCCAGCTCGTCTCCTGAGCTCCGTAGCATCCTAACCTGAATCTATAATACTCGGTCTGACCCCAGCATTATAATAAAATAACACCCTAGTCAGTCCGGAAAACCGACGTGAGAAAACACACTCAATTTGAATTATTAAAGTTATCAAAAACCTTTGATAAACAAAGGTATCTCGTAAGACCATGCCACACATAAACATGTCGGGTTTTTACCTTACGATAACCAAAACATTTTATAGTAAAATCATCTGATATTATAATAGTGTACAGGTATAAATAATTATATTCAAATAGCCAAAATTGTTACATTAATTAAATTCCAGCATACTAGGTTCTACAACCAAAACCATAAAGGCACGTATTGGAGAATGGATTCCATACAAATGACTAGGCACTAGGGTACCACGTATCATGGTACACATCGAGAAAAATGTACCGAGGATCTCACCGGGATCCCTTGCAACATAAGACCGGACTACCTCTAACCTGGATAGCACCTAATATGCTATCACCTCGGGTGTTCCCACCCTTACTAAGTTCTTCCGTGCACCGTAGTAATAATATCCATGGTACCTAGAATGGTGATAAACATACCCTAATTGGGTGCAACCCACTTAGCCCTACTGCATCTCCACTAATTTTCAGTCATTTCCTGTTGATAAGGCTTGAGGCTATGATTGCCTTTTAAGGAATTTATACTTGGAATGCTCATTTTCCTCCAATGACAATGTACTGATAGCATTCATCCATACAAGTCTGTTCTAGGTCTGAATAAATCGAAGGCACTATTCCTACTACATCCATTTTGGAATTATCCTCAAGATTAGTAGCGATTGGCCCTTGCACTTCAATGCTCCATCTTCGATTTCATGCTCCTGTCTTCCCTTCAAAAACGTATTTGTTTTGAATCAAAGTGGTTTTCGGATATCTTATCCGACCCCGGTTTCTTCGAAATAGCGTTCGATATTTCCAGTAAACTCAACCCCAGTTCTTTAGGACGTAAATAGATGAAAATAAGATCGCAGATCACCTCCTAACCATTAGTGGATGGATTTCCTTATCATAGTCCTAGCATAACGAAACGAGTTTATACGTACAATATAGCACCTTCAACGGTAACTGTATCATATAATTTCCATGTTTCTCCTAGATATTTCCAAAGTTATATTTTTGGTCCAGATTTGAGAGTCGGTTATTTAACTATTAAATAAACAATCATTCAACCAAAGAGTTCATTTTCCATTGATAACACTAAGTCTCATTTAATTTAGTTTAATAAATTAAATCTCTTTATCAAGTGGTATGCACTTATCTTATCGGAGTAATGATCACTAACCATACTTTCAAAAAATATTTGAAAACTTATTTAAATAAATACGAAAAGCACCATGTGGTATCAACCATGGATTCACAGCTCAATGATTATGTCTCTATCCCAGAGAAATCCAAAACTTAACTGCCTGCAATCTCTACCTCCGATTCCACCATGAAGGTATACCATCACTTTTCGAAAACTTTATTTAATAATTTTCTCGAAATAATACTTATGAAATTTCAATATAAATTTTCCAAGTTTAATTAGGAAAATACCCTTCTTTAAAAGTTATTATATAAAATAATACTAATATTGAATAATTTATCTTTTAAAATAATAATACTGATTAATTCCTAAATATTAATTAACTTAATATCAACTTATTATAAACTAGCTTAATTAATAATTAAATAGACTTTAAACAATTTAAAATAATTACATAACTTTGAAACAATAATTAATTCAGATTTCTTAATAAGATTTTAGTCGATTTATACAACTTGTTTATAAAACTTATAATTCATTTTGATAATTTAAAAATATTTAAATAAATAAAATTTTGAAATATTATTAAACACTTTTAAATTACCTATTTTAATAATTTAAAATCCTCTTTTTAAATCAAATTTAACTTCTTAATAAAATATATTTTTGAATTCTAATATGGCCAGTCTAATATTTATAAATCCCTCTCGATTTATCACCAATTTGATTTACGTCCCAATTTCGTAAATCCCCGTTTTCACATTTCTGGAAGTAAATCTAGCATTTCTTTTTAAACCGATTTAATCGTCTCATTATAAATTCTCACCATGAATTTATATCTTCAATTTATCAATTGATAATCACTTTACTTTTGTGACGCCCCACCTCAATACCCACGCTAGCCAAGAACACTCCGGAGTAGTGCTGTCAACTAGCACGGAGAATAAGGCTGTTGAGGAGCGACCATCCATGTAATTGCTTATCACACGGTGGCTATAAATAATCTTCGGAAACAAACATAGAAATAATCATATCACAAATCAGTCACAGATATCCATAATACAAAGGCGGAAGAAGATATGAATATATAACTAACACATGAAAGTGTACATCAGAGTAGTGGTCAGTAAGATCCACGATAATACAAAAGAATAGCAACACGTGCTATACAAAAGAATACAACTATGAGTCTATATCTCAAGTGTATACAACAAAAACTGCTAATCTAAACAATTAGCCAAAAGTCAGAGTGATGAATCCTTGGGAAGAAGTCAAGTAGAAGCACCTGTAACATCTCGGTCTGACCCGAGTATTATTTAAGAAAATAATAAACGGGTCAGTCTAGCTATAAATATCAGATGACATGATGTAACATAAAAGATATGGCATAAACGTAAACATCCATAATGACATGCCACTATAAGTATGTAAATAATGATCAACAGAAGATCAATCAATAAGAGATAATCAATATCACAAGAATCTTCTCAAAGATTCGAAAAGGGCATCATACCCCAAACTTGTACTCATAACAAGTCAATGACGTAAATTCTAGAAATCAATGCAAGAAGTCCAGAAATCATAGAAAAGAGAAAGAGGCCTATCACATGACGGTCCGAAGACCAAGGGGAGCTACCCCACATGTGTGAATGGAATCACACAGATTAAGGTCCAGACTAACCAAAAAGCAAAAAGGTAAGTGTGAGTGGAATCACACAAGTGGTGTCTAGTCTAACCTCGTAACAAGAGACATCGCACAGTTGCTAGTCTAAATCATCAGAATGATCATCATGATCAACGAGAAGTGTCAATTTCACTAAGCTAGTAAACATAGAAGTTTAGCTTCATGTCCCATAACCACTTGCTTAACTTAAATATTTACGAACAAACTGTAAATCTTCACTAATAAAATTGTCACAAGAGGTTCAATCGAACAAGTCCAAGAATTAACCGACGAAGTGAACGCAAGCGTTTCATACCACTTGTTTTACTAAGTCGTTTAATTAGATTTCTCATCCGAGTGAGGTAAAGGTTTGTATATACTAATAGATTGGAAAACGGTTTAAGAAAAGAGCTTTGTTATTAAAAATAGAGTTGAAATTGTTTGTTAAAAGAGTTTTGATATTTACTACTAGTATTGAAACCTTTATATTATAAAGTGACAAAACACAGAAGCAATTGTAGAAACAATCAGTCACAAAAATCACATACGGAGATGTGAATAAAATCCAAGGAAATCAGCTCAATGTTTTTTTTTCCAGATAAGATCCCCTACGGAGGGGGGGTCCAGGGGGGGTGGCAACCCCCCAAGGTGGGGGTGCGGGGGCAACGCCACCGCTTACGGGGTTCGACCTGCCCGGTCAGGTCGCGGGGTCCAAGGGGCAGCGCCCCGACCAAAACGGTACGACCTAGTGAATACAAAATGAGGTCTAACGACCTAACGACTCAAGGGTCATACGACCTAACGACTCAAGGGTCATACGACCTAACGACTCAAGGGTCTAACGACCTAACGACTCAAGGGTCATACGACCTAACGACTCAAGGGTCATACGACCTAACGACTCAAGGGTCATACGACCTAACGACTCAAGGGTCTAACGACCTAACGACTCAAGGGTCATACGACCTAACGACTCAAGGGTCATACGACCTAACTACTCAAGGGTCTAACGACCTAACGACTCAAGGGTCATACGACCTAACGACTCAAGGGTCTAACGACCTAACTCCGAACGACCTAAAAATGGCCAGAACGACCTAGGGTTAACTCGTGAACGACTCACGACTTATGGACGAACGACTTAACTCCGAACGACCTAAAAACGGCCAGAACGACCTAAGTGCAGAAAATCCACCAAAACGTTAAAAATTGGAGTTTTTCGCCAATCCAATCCAAACCAGATGCTAACATGCATGCAAAAATGATAGGGAATCATTCCCAACAGTCCAATATAGTTATAGGCTAGAATTGTGAGGTAAAAATCTCACCTTTGCACCAAATATCAATGAAAATGAAGTTTTAAGCAAGCAAGGATCAATCCTTCTTCTATCTAAGCACAAGAAGCTTGAATCCAATGTCTTCTTCTTGAATTTGGAGTAGAAAGATGGATTGCAATTGAATTTGAGTTTTGGAATTTTAATTTCCCATTCCTTCCACCATTAATGCCAAAGCTTGATTAGTTAGGAAATTTATGAAGAGTGAGGAGAAGAGGGTTGGAACTTGGGCTTAATAGGCTAAACTAACCCAAAGTCCAAAGCGGGAAAAGTTAGTGAAATTTCACTAACTCCAAACCTATCGATGTTTATACTTAAAAAAATTGTAAATGACATTTCGAACTCAATGGAAGTGGTCTCGAGTCCTAATTTGACCGTTTGCAAAAAGTAGCTTTTCGGACCAAAATCCGATTAACGAGTTAATATTTAAATAAAATATTTAAATACAAACTCGACAAATATGCGGGTTGTTACAGACTCCCCTCCTTAAAGAAATTGCGTCCTCGCAATATATATAAGATGGAAATAAAAAGTAACAACCATAAAAGCATATTAACACAAGAGGAATTTTGAAATTAGAAGTTCACCTCAAGGAGCAGGAGTAAGCAAGTCCCGATGTGTACGCTCGATGAATTCTCTGGATTCCCAAGAACAATCCTTAGGATTTGAGGACCATTGAACCTTCACAAGCGAAACATCTTTATTTCGAAGTCGTTTAACCTCAGAAGCTATAATTCGAATAGGATGCCGCTCATAAGTTAAATTCGGCGAAACTTCAATTTCTTCCACAACAGCAGGCTCAAGAATAGAATCGGAATCCCGAAGGCATTTCCGTAATTGAGAAACGTGAAATACATCATGCATAGCAGAAAACTGAGCCGGTAATGCAAGGCGATAAGCCATGGAACCAATACGTTCAGTGATAGGAAATGGCCCAATATATCGAGGCGCTAACTTCCCCGATCGACTGAAACGTACAACACCCTTCATAGGTGAAACACGAATAAAAACAGAATCCCCAACGAAAATTCTAATTTCCTTCTTCGATTATCGGCATAGGATTTTTGTCTACTCTGGGCTTCTTTCATCCTATGTCGAATAAGTTCAATCTTTTCCGTGGAATCACGAATAAAGTCTGGACCTAAAACCAGCTTCTCACCGGCCTCAAGCCAACAAGAAGGAGATCGGCATGGCCTTCCGTAGAGTGCCTCGAAAGGTGCCATACCAATACTAGATTGGAAGCTATTATTATAGGAAAATTCAACAAGTGAAATATGATCTTCCCAACTTCCACCAAAATCAAGCACACAAGCACGAAGAAGATCTTCAAGAGTTTGATTCACACGCTCGGTTTGTCCATCGGACTGGGGGTGATAAGCGGTGCTAAAATTAAGCTTCGTTCCTAAAGCTTTTTGAAGACTCTTCCAAAATCCACTAGTAAACAATGGATCACGATCGCTAACAATAGATGTAGGAACTCTATGCAATTTTACAATTTCCTTGACAAATAGTTTGGCCAAAAGAGGAACGGTTCGGTTAGACCGAACCGGAATAAAATGGGCAGATTTAGTAAGTCTATCAACAATCACCCATAAGCTATCATGACCCGAGCGAGAATGGGGAAGGCCATCTATAAAGTCCATGGAAATTTGATCCCACTTCCAAATTGGAATTTCTAAAGGTTGCAATAACCCACCAGGCCTTTGATGTTCGGCCTTGACAAGTTGGCAAGTCATGCAACACTTAACAAAGTTAGCAACATCAGATTTCATTCCCTCCCAATAATAAAGTCGCTTCATATCAGCGTACATTTTACTACTACCGGGATGAATGGTGAATTTAGAACGATGGGAATCTTCTAAAATATCTTTACGAAGATCTCCAATATTTGGTACGATAAGTCTACCAAATTTTCGAATGCCGCCACGAGAATCAATATCAAAGTCTTTCAAACCTTCAATATCAATTTTATCCTTAACATTTTCGCCAAGAAGAGCCAATTTAGAATCTAGCCCTTGAGCTTCAAGAATGCGGTCTAAAAGAGAAGGATGAGCCACAAGGCTACATAAAACAAGCGATGAGCATAAATCGGATACGCGCTCTCGAATCTCACAAGTGGATAAGATCTCGAGATCATTCCATTCGGATATCATCATAGAAACAACTGCTTGTTGCTTACGGCTAAGAGCATCGGCGACACGATTACCCTTACCGGGGGTATAAAGAATATCAAGATCATAAGGTGCAAGGAACTCGAGCCAACGTTGTTGACGTAAATTAAGTTCTTTTTGAGAAAATAAATATTTCAAAGACTTATGATCAGTGTAAAGAATAAATTTCTCTCCCAATAGATAATGACGCCACATTCGAAGGGCGAAAACAATAGCCGCGAGCTCTAGATCATGTGTGGCATATCTAGTCTCGTCCGGCTTCAATTGCCTAGAAGCATAAGCAACCACACGTTCTTTTTGCATAAGAACGGCACCCAAACCAACGTGACTAGCATCGGTATAAACAACAAAATCTTGATTCCCCTCGGGAATAACAAGAATAGGAGCATCGGAAAGGAGTTCTTTCAATTTCTGAAAAGAGGCTTCACATTTGCCCGACCAAATGTATTTAACTCCCTTCTTAGTCAAGCCAGTAAGAGGCACGGCAATCTTAGAAAAGTCTTTAATAAAACGACGGTAATAGCCCGCCAATCCGAGAAAACTACGAATCTCTGTCACACTCTCCGGTCTCTTCCAATCTTGAATCGCTTCAATCTTTGAAGGATCCACGGATATCCCGGATTCGGAAATAATATGACCGAGAAACTTCACACGAGATTGCCAAAAGTGGCATTTAGAAAATTTCGCCTTTAATTGATTACTCCTAAGTGTTTCCAATACAATCCGAAGATGTTTCTCATGTTCCTCCTCGGTTTTTGAATACACAAGAATATCATCAATGAATATGAGAACAAACCGATCGAGGAAATCTTTGAAAACTCGATTCATGAGGTTAACGAAATAAGCTGGAGCATTCGTTAACCCAAATGGCATAACAAGCCATTCATAAGATCCATATCGAGTACGGAATGATGTCAAAGGAATGCTATCCTCAGCGATACGAAGCTGATGGAAACCGGTAGCCAAGTCCAATTGTGAAAAGACCTTAGCACCACTAAGCTGATCGAATAGATCATCAATCCGAGGTAAAGGATATTTATTTTTAATAGTAAGATCGTTAAGCTTGCGATAATCAACGCAGAGCCTCAGAGTACCATCGGATTTCTTTACGAAAATAGCCGAAGCTCCCCAAGGCGAGGAACTAGAGCGAATAAATTGCCTCGTCTCCAACTCAGATAATTGTTTACGCATCTCCTCATTTTCCTTATTGGACATGCGATAAGGAGGACGAGTAATAGGTTGAGCTCCAGAAACAAGATTAATTCTGAACTCAATTGCTCGTTTAGGTGGTAAACCTAAAACGGGCTCGAATATGTCGGAAAATTCACGAACAACATGAATACGTGAAATAATATCATCTTCATCATCATCATCGTTATCACGAGGATTTAAAGAATATAAAGACGCCACCAAACAGGATTCTGAATCTTTAAGATTAACAGAAATCTGATTATCAGATAGTGGATGTCGAAGATGAATAGTCCGCTCAGGACATAGGATATGGGCTTGATAACGGTTAAGCCAATCCATTCCCAAAATTATTCCAAAGCCTAAGTAACGCATGACATGCAAATCGGCTAGGAAAGAAAAATCGCAAAAAATAATCTCCACATCTTTACAAAGCAAACTAAGAGTTGCGGATCCACCAACAGGATTCGCAATTTTTAAAGAAGTCATCAATGCAGTAACACTTAAGGAAAAAGTGTCTACCAGTTCCTTTGATATAAAAGAATGGGATGCACCCGTATCAAAGAGAACTCTAATAGGTTGATCATGAAATGAAATAATACCATCAAGAATGGAATGAGAAATACCTTGGCTACGAGATGTGTTGCCAGGGGCTTGAGCCACATTCAACTTTCCTTCCTTCTTGCCTTTACGCTTGAGGCATTGATGTATGTAATGATCCGGGCTCTTACAATAGCGACAAGATTTGGGCTTAGAGCACTTATTTGCATAATGATCCCCAGACCCACAGTTGAAGCAACTCGCACCACTAGGAGAAGGAGACTTTGTCGCAAGGGTTGCCTGCTTACCCTTTTTGTTGGGATACGGACCCTTGAATTTGTTTGGCCTCTTCTTGTTGTTGAAGTTTGGTTTAGCGCCTTCCACTTCAACATCACTCTCTCTATCAGCCTCTTCAAGACGAAGAGCGATATTGACGAGTTGATCAAATGCGACTTCTAGTTTCAGGAGTAGTGGCTTCTTAAGATTCTTATTTAAGCCATAAACGAACCTCTGGTTCTTCTTCAATGGGGTGTTGATGTATTCAACCCCATATTTGGAAAGAGACTCGAAGGCTGCGACGTAATCAGTCACAGAGGATTGACCTTGAACAAGGTCTATAAAACGTCGAGCCAAGGTTACTTTCCCAGCTTCTGGTACAAACTTTAACTCGAAGCGTCCCTGAAATTGCTCCCAGGTGAGATCCGCTTCATTAATTTCTGAAATAAGGAGTTCGTACCAGTCCAATGCTCTCTCCTGGAGCATGCTGGAAGCCACCTGAACGCGGTGGAGATCGATAAGGTTCATGCGAGAAAAGATTCGATCGCATGATTTTAACCAAGCCTGGACCTCGATGATATTTTCCGAACCTTTGAAGGGCATCCCACCCAAGTTGGTGTAATCGCTGCACAAGCGTGCAAATCCCGACTTTGGGTGAGTAGGTTCCGGGTTAGCTCCAGCTGCTTGAGCATTAGTTACTAAATCAAGAAGCTGTTGAGCAGTCATAAAAACTCCATCCGGAGGAGCAGCACCAGATGATCCAGTTCTGGGACGGCCTGGTCTAGACATTCTCTTCCTTAAAGAAAGAAAGAAGAGAAGGAAGAAGGTTATTTACCCATGAACATCAAGCAATCTTGATAGATAAAACAAGGAATCATAAAGGAAATAGGATGAATCGGTACGAAGACTCGAATTAATCCTATGGTATGACTCCTAAGATAGACCTAGGACGATGATCCTTGTTAAGTTATTCTACATTGTTCCGAAGTTTGGCTCTGATACCAAGCTGTGACGCCCCACCTCAATACCCACGCTAGCCAAGAACACTCCGGAGTAGTGCTGTCAACTAGCACGGAGAATAAGACTGTTGAGGAGCGACCATCCATGTAATTGCTTATCACACGGTGGCTATAAATAATCTTCGGAAACAAACATAGAAATAATCATATCACAAATCAGTCACAGATATCCATAATACAAAGGCGGAAGAAGATATGAATATATAACTAACACATGAAAGTGTACATCAGAGTAGTGGTCAGTAAGATCCACGATAATACAAAAGAATAGCAACATGTGCTATACAAAAGAATACAACTATGAGTCTATATCTCAAGTGTATACAACAAAAACTGCTAATCTAAACAATTAGCCAAAAGTCAGAGTGATGAATCCCTGGGAAGAAGTCAAGCAGAAGCACCTGTAACATCTCGGTCTGACCCGAGTATTATTTAAGAAAATAATAAACGGGTCAGTCTAGCTATAAATATCAGATGACATGATGTAACATAAAAGATATGGCATAAACATAAACATCCATAATGACATACCACTATAAGTATGTAAATAATGATCAACAGAAGATCAATCAATAAGAGATAATCAATATCACAAGAATCTTCTCAAAGATTCGGAAAGGGCATCATACCCCAAACTTGTACTCATAACAAGTCAATGACGTAAATTCTAGAAATCAATGCAAGAAGTCCAGAAATCATAGAAAAGAGAAAGAGGCCTATCACATGACGGTCCGAAGACCAAGGGGAGCTACCCCACATGTGTGAATGGAATCACACAGATTAAGGTCCAGACTAACCAAAAAGCAAAAAGGTAAGTGTGAGTGGAATCACACAAGTGGTGTCTAGTCTAACCTCGTAACAAGAGACATCGCACAGTTGCTAGTCTAAATCATCAGAATGATCATCATGATCAACGAGAAGTGTCAATTTCACTAAGCTAGTAAACATAGAAGTTTAGCTTCATGTCCCATAACCACTTGCTTAACTTAAATATTTACGAACAAACTGTAAATCTTCACTAATAAAATTGTCACAAGAGGTTCAATCGAACAAGTCCAAGAATTAACCGACGAAGTGAACGCAAGCGTTTCATACCACTTGTTTTACTAAGTCGTTTAATTAGATTTCTCATCCGAGTGAGGTAAAGGTTTGTATATACTAATAGATTGGAAAACGGTTTAAGAAAAGAGCTTTGTTATTAAAAATAGAGTTGAAATTGTTTGTTAAAAGAGTTTTGATATTTACTACTAGTATTGAAACCTTTATATTATAAAGTGACAAAACACAGAAGCAATTGTAGAAACAATCAGTCACAAAAATCGCATACGGAGATGTGAATAAAATCCAAGGAAATCAGCTCAATGTTTTTTTTCCAGATAAGATCCCCTACGGAGGGGGGGTCCAGGGGGGGTGGCAACCCCCCAAGGTGGGGGTGCGGGGGCAACGCCACCGCTTACGGGGTTCGACCTGCCCGGTCAGGTCGCGGGGTCCAAGGGGCAGCGCCCCCGGTGGGGTGCGGGGCAGCGCCCCCGGTGGGGTGCGGGGCAGCGCCCCGACCAAAACGGTACGACCTAGTGAATACAAAATGAGGTCTAACGACCTAACGACTCAAGGGTCATACGACCTAACGACTCAAGGGTCATACGACCTAACGACTCAAGGGTCTAACGACCTAACGAATCAAGGGTCTAACGACCTAACGACTCAAGGGTCATACGACCTAACGACTCAAGGGTCATACGACCTAACGACTCAAGGGTCATACGACCTAACGACTCAAGGGTCTAACGACCTAACGACTCAAGGGTCATACGACCTAACGACTCAAGGGTCTAACGACCTAACTCCGAACGACCTAAAAATGGCCAGAACGACCTAGGGTTAACTCGTGAACGACTCACGACTTATGGACGAACGAATTTACTCCGAACGACCTAAAAACGGCCAGAACGACCTAAGTGCAGAAAATCCACCAAAACGCTAAAAATTGGAGTTTTTCGCCAATCCAATCCAAACCAGATGCTAACATGCATGCAAAAATGATAGGGAATCATTCCCAACAGTCCAATATAGTTATAGGCTAGAATTGTGAGGTAAAAATCTCACCTTTGCACCAAATATCAATGAAAATGAAGTTTTAAGCAAGCAAGGATCAATCCTTCTTCTATCTAAGCACAAGAAGCTTGAATCCAATGTCTTCTTCTTGAATTTGGAGTAGAAAGATGGATTGTAATTGAATTTGAGTTTTGGAATTTTAATTTCCCATTCCTTCCACCATTAATGCCAAAGCTTGATTAGTTAGGAAATTTATGAAGAGTGAGGAGAAGAGGGTTGGAACTTGGGCTTAATAGGCTAAACTAACCCAAAGTCCAAAGCGGGAAAAGTTAATGAAATTTCACTAACTCCAAACCTATCGATGTTTATACTTAAAAAAATTGTAAATGACATTTCGAACTCAATGGAAGTGGTCTCAAGTCCTAATTTGACCGTTTGCAAAAAGTAGCTTTTCGGACCAAAATCTGATTAACGAGTTAATATTTAAATAAAATATTTAAATACAAACTTGACAAATATGCGGGTTGTTACAACTTTATTTATAAACATTGTTTATAAATTTCATAGTTTTTAGTTTCGGTTTATAACAGCTTCACATCACTTAAACCTTTTTACATTGATTTTTTATTTTAAATTCCATATATAAATCAATCTCTCAAATAATCCAACCTATATTCCAAACCCAACCCAATCTCGACTATACTCCCATTTGTAATTAAGAAATCTTATCTAAGATCCGGTATATTCAATTTCACATTCATTTCCAAATGCACTCTTTTCCCAGTCTATTTAAAATCTTGGTTTAAAAACCTTTCATATTTAAAACAAATATCACTAAGGAATTATTATTTAAAATTCTTGTTCCAAATCTCTATTCTCCATATTCCGAAATAGTTAAGTACGATTTAAAGTCAAACTATATATTTTACCCAAATTCGTTTCTTTAAATTAATCAAAAGTTCACTATAAACTTTTCATTCCCAAATTTCTTTTTAATTTCTTTTCAAATGCAAAACATATATTATGGGTATTTAAAAATACCAAAATTAAGGCCAAAATTACCATAGCATCCAATAAACTCAAATCACACTATAATCTACCATAGACTATTCAACATATCATATATCACTATATATGAAATTAAAATGAACATTTTTAAGGAATCCAGTTGGATCTCTCCAAACTGTTTTCCCACATCCATAGATGTAAATACAATATGAAAATACCAATCTCACTTTGAGAGGGATGTCGCGGTATATAAGGTCATCCGCTATTATGCGAGGCGCATAGGGTCTCATCTGCTAAAATATGCGGAACAATCAATCCAGCTATATATAATATCACATCCAAACTGACAAAATTTTATCAATTCAACCAATCATACAATAATTAGCTTTAACTATTTAAAATTAACTAGTAATCCAAAAACGAGTGAGATTTACTCACATTGATTTTCTGATGTCGCCGTGACATTTCGTTTTGGAACTAAAACCGGACGACGTCCGATTTTAGCCTAAATTTTGGTTGTCTCCAAATCCATCCAAACCAGTTACGTTGCGAGTTCTCATCATCATGATCATAATGCAAACAGTCTCGTTCCAATCCGACCTCCTATGTAGAAGTTATACATTTTTAGTTCATCAATATTTAAATCTATAAAACAATTTAATTATATTTAAAACAACCCATACCCAAAATGACCCGGCCTGCTAACACTCCATTTCTTCTTCCTCTTAACGCTTGCACATGACACATATAAACCCATGGCCATGTGCACCTATTTCCTATGATATGAAGCTATAGGCGATGAAAATCGAAATCGATCGCACCAACAAGCTTCTCTCCTCTATCTCCACCTCCAAGAGCCCTTCGTTCGAATGGAGACCACATGGGTCACTGATGTAGCACCTGCAGGTCGTGCTCCCCCTCCCCCAATCATGGCTGCACTACACGAAACTTACCCCTAGGCTGCTAATTTCCACGTCGAGTTCAAATATGAACTCCAATCTGCGAATCGATGATTGAATGGATGCAATCTCAAACCCTAGCCACTCTCTATTGCTCGACTTTCATTGTTGATTTTTGAAACAGCTGCCGCACCACCAAAAAAGTACATCAGATCGAAGCACAGGCCACAACTAGATTTTTAAAACCATTTTCAAGATTTTTAATTGAGTAGAATAGGAAAAAATTATTTTTGAGGTTTCACTGTTATTATATTTTTTTCACTGGCCCGGTTGCTTGCATAATAAGAGAGAGGGAGATGTAACGTTGGCATGTAGAAGGCTAGCTACAGTGTCTTGAAGTGATAGAAAACAAGCTGATGTGAATATGGTCAAGTCAATAAGTGTGTGTGTATATAAATTTCCAAATCGTCTCAATTACGTAACTTAAAATCTCGGACCCCTATCGAGGCATGTGGCTAGTTGTTTATAATGTTACACCCCTATTTCGAATGTAGTGGAAAAGATTTCGAGTCCTAGTTCGATCGTATGTAGAAGATAACTTTTTGAACCCAATTATTATATTGAATTTTCGATATTAATTTAAATGGATTTCTATTCCGTACAACCAAACGATAAATCAAACGGTACGAAATTTGAAATCCGATAATAATACACTATTATCGATCCAATGAAACTGGTTTTGTCAAATTTCGAGACTACGCCTCGGAAGGCTATTTTTACTCGTCAATTTATACAAGCTATTTTTAAATTGAAGAAATCACTTTTTAAATCCAATTTAAATTTTTTATTATCTTCATCCTTATTCATATAAATTTAATAACCCTTTAAATTATTTTTATTAAGCTTAAAACTCAAGATTCAATTATTTGAGTAAATTCCAACTATTAAATTGTCCAATAAATCATTATGTTTGAAATTCAAGTTAAAAATTAAGTTTTAAATATTTAAAATCAATTAAATATTCTGATTTCAAAGAACCAAAATTCTGGGTTATTACATTCCTCTCCCTTAAAAAATTTCATCCCCGAAATTGCCAAGTTAAGAAGAATGGTCCAATACCCAATAACTTTCCCCAAAACAAATCAGTGGAAACGACTTCCCAAAATCAATTTATTGAAAACATAATGTCACCTTTACTCATTTCCAAACTCATTCATAGATTCCTAATAATATTATTTTCTCAACCGTTTCAAGTTATAATCCAAAATCACGTTTTAGTTATTTAAAATTTTCTAACTCCTTAAATTTTCAAAAAAATTCGCCAGCGTGTCCTTTGTGCGGCTAGATCCAAACAACTACAAATCTCCATTACGGGCCCAAATCCTCAAAAGAAAACAAAAGCCAAGTGGCTTAATCATAAAATCATTAATTTCAAACAACAATTTAGACATATGCCTTTTAGTCAGGTAACCCAATTTTACTTCTGAAATCGAAGACATCAATTGTAACGACCCTGGATTTTGGCCCTATTTATTTTAATAAATATTTAATCTAATTAAATAAAATGTAAACTTATCATTTCAAAATGAATATGACTTTTGGAATAATTGCCATTTGTTTATATAGATTTGTATTTTTAAAAGTAAAATTTGATTTGAAAAATTAAAATAAAATCTTTTAATATTGTTTAAAATAAAATTTAAATTATATCAATATAAAAAGTAAGTATAAAATATAAGTAAAACATATGAATATAACCTAATTATTGATAGTTAAAATACAAATTGAAATAAATATAAAAATAAGTGTAAATGTAAGTAAAACTTATGAATCTAATTTAGATATTGATAGTCAAAATATAAAATACAAATGTAAATAAAAACAAGAATTAAGTGAAACACAAAGTATAGAATAAAATAAGCACAAGGTATAAAAAGTAAACCAGACAAACATGTATATTGAAGTGCAATCTAGAAGTTGATAAGATAAAACAAACATCTCTAAAACAAAAATGTCTTCATACACAAGCCATATATCTACCTGCAAAGTATATATCTTTATACAAATATCTATCTACAGCTAAACATAATGATAATTATGTAAACATATTAAGAAACAAAGCATTTAATTGCTATCATCTCAGCCAAATTTTTGTCATCTCAAATCTTTACATTTCAGACACAAAAAATCTGTCCATAACAAAGAGAAGAAAAACATTGACCAGATAATACCTCCCTCATACATACTGTTATCTTCTATATATGTGTCCATCTTTCTTTTTAGTTCGTTTAGCAAACATAAGAAAACCAGAGTATAAGAAAATCAGTATCTTCATTTTGCCAAAGCTAAAAAAAAGAAGCAAGCTCAAATTTTTATTCAAACCAAAAACAGAATAGAGAACAAAGACAGTTTCAAAGCTACAAGTTTTCAAAAGAGAAACAAGAATTGTTCTTTGTTCAGCAACTTTTCAAGTGAGTAAATATCAAGTTTAAAATTTTAAGTTTAATTAAAATCAGTTCAGGATAGTTATTGATCATGTGGTATTGTATATGCATTATCTTTGAATATAAATCTATTGCTCTGCATATTAGTCTTCACTGCTATGGATTACAGGTTGATTTTCATTCAAACTCAAATTTGTTCTCAACTGATCATTTTAAAACTTTAAGTTTCAATCAATCAAGATGTTTAATCCTCAAACAAGATTTTTCAAAGCTTATTTAATATGCTAGTGAAATATTTCTACTGGAAAACTTTGTTTACAGGTATTCAAATATAGTTTGATGAATTCGATTGTCATAAAAAGTTAATTCAAGTTCATAGTTTTAATTCTTACTGCAAAACATGATTTTTAAAACTAAAACGAAGATTTTTAGTTTGGAATTTTAAGAGCAGTTTTCATGTGAACCAAAATTGCATTTTTTCCATTTTCAAACCATTGGATCAATTTTAAATGTTGAAATTTTGGATAAAGCAAGTTTAATCATCTGTGATTTCGTGAAAATTATCAGAAAAATTTTCCATTATGTGAATTTAAGAAACGAGATCCTATTAGGGTTTTTGTTCGAACTTGTACACATGTCAGTAAATGAGGCGTGTTCGTCGACCATGCGTGATCAAGTTGCACGAGTTTTTTGAGGTTGATAGCTTTGTGTGTTGTCATCGTGTGGCCGAAGTTTGGGCGACCTCGGTGGCGTAAGCGGCGGTGGCGAGGCGTATTAGTCAGTGATGGTGTTTGCATTTTTTTCGATTGAACTGCTATATTTCGATTCGAAATTTTTAGAGGCAATCTTAGTTTGGATTTCGAGTTTGGGGGTGAATTGTGACTTGCCGATGATATTGGTGATCGCCGAAGGTCGGTCGCGTCGCCGTGCACGTGTACGGCAGGAGGATGTGTAAGCGTCGTTGATGAGGGTACGATCTCAAGTCGATGCTCGAGTTGTTTAGGTGGTTGCTTTGGGTTAGTATTCGAGTTCGAGTGAGTTGCCTGATGCGTAAATTTATAACTTAGTTTAAAACTTAAACTACAGAGAAAAAAGAAGAAGAAGAAGAAGAGCGTACAGGGAATGACTCGGGTGATATAGGTGGGTAACTCAAAGTGCTACTCGAGTTTTATTAGGGGAAGTCTCGGGTTCATCCCAAAACTGCAGTATTGCATTATAAAGGTGAAGTTAAGTAACTTGTTTTTCTACAAGTTCTAAGTACTGTAACATAATAAAGGGTTTAACTGTTTAAGTCAAAAATTTAATCCAAGTCTTAATTATTTTAGTTAAACTTTAACAATGTTTTAACACTTAATTATTATTTTAATTAAGTAATTACTTTAAATTAAGTATGAAATTAATTAACATTTAAAGTTTGTAGTTAATAATAAATTGATTTTCAAATTTAAAAGAAGTCTTTTAAATGATTAATTAAGTTGAATAATTAATATCAATTAATTATTTTTGAAAAGCAATTAAGAATAATTAATTTATAATTGTAATTAGAGATTGATTAATGTATAAGTGATTAATAAATTTGTAATTAATTATTTGAAGTTAATTAATGAATGATTAGTAGTTAATTAATTAAGTAATTTAATTAAGAATTGATTAATTAAGTAATAAGTGGTAAATAATGGGTAATTAAGTTATATTAATTAATAATTTAAGTTATTAATTAATGATTAAGGGGTAATTAATTAAGTAATTAAGACTTAATAATTGATTTAGAAATGATTTATTAATTAAATAATTTGAAATGGAATAAGTAATAAATTGATAATTAATGATTAATTGAACAGGGTTAAGTGATTAACTCTCTAGTAATTGATTTAAATTGAATTAATTACAACAAGAATTTAAGATGATTGCTTATGGATAATTGTGTATGTAGAATATCTGATTTGTGATATTTATTTGATGACATTCTATGATGCTCTATGTTATGCTCTTGGTATATCTATGATGATTGTGTATGATTTATCTGTGATAAATGATATGTGAATTCAATTGTTGAATTTAAACTGTTTAAATTAATTAAACAACTTGGCCTTTAAAATGGTGTTTGGATTTTGATGATACCGGGATTGGGTGTCATTTATGATTATCCAAAAAACACATCGATCCAAATTAAACGTTAGGTCATGAATTCTCAAGTGAAGATCGAGATGGTGTTTTCATAATGCAAGGGTTATAGTCGTTGACTCTGAGGGTGATTCCAAAATGAGTGTAACGAAATAATGCCTTCGGTTTCGTTCGAACCCGGAACGAACTTGTATGGATTGAATGCTTTCAGGACATCGTCAGGTGGACGATGAGCATTCTAAGAGATATGTCATGTAAAGTTAATCGCAGCCTCCTGCCTCATCAACCGGGAATGGCTAAAACAGGGGATGTGCAGCAAGGTTACGTGGGTCATGCCCAAGCAGGACGAGATATACCCCTGTCTAGATATCCCTTTTATTTCGGCTGTGTGGGCAGTTGCTAGCTACAACCGTGGGGTTATCTTGTTCGGGACTGTTCAGTAAGAATGGTTCCGGCCTTGTGTTGTAGGGGGTCAAGAGTGATCCTCGGTACAGTGATCTAGGCCCGGTACTGTGACGGGCGGTACCCCAGTAGCCCTGCCATTGATGGAAACCCATTTTCCCTACGAGACCCAACGGTTTTGATTTGTATTACCCACTTTTGTGGCTAGTAGCTGGAATTTAATAGATGTAACAATTTCGGCTATTTTCTATTTACTTGAAAACCCTAGACACTATTATAATATCACTGGATTTCCTATAAAATGTTTTGGTTAGCGTAAGGTAAAAACGTACCCGTATTTATTTGTGGGGAGTCTTACGTGATACCTTTATTTTCAAATGTTTTTCAAAGTTAAACAACTTTTAATCGTTTACTTATACCACACCCATGTCTGACCCGGAGCTTATATTTTGTTTTCATAAACTCTTGGGTACTCAAATTTTTATGAGTAGCCAAGTGATAGGTTTTGGATTGTCGAGTTTCTAGAGGAGCCTGGAGCAGGAGTTCCAGACGTATCTATGTATATATCTATCTAGTTCCACTGTGTTAGGTGATGTATGCTGTATTTTGAGATGTATGTAGTAACATTTATGTATATATGACTGTTATGTGTATGATATTGTATAACTCTGATATATGTAAAACTATGTAATAGTTATATGATGTGTTATATTTTGTTCCATTCCGCTGTGAGATTCTGATGTGGTTATTCCTTTCTTTCTATTTTTTTCTATTTCTATCCCTTTCTTACTTATTGATGATACGTCTTTCTGGGAGTAGAAGGGCGGGTCGTCACAAGTGGTATCACAGCTCTAGGTTGAGCGAATACCTAGGCTCTTGAGTGATTTCTTTCTTGAGAGAGCGTATTGGTAATTTTGATATATATATATATATATATATATATATATATATATATTTCTACCTATTTGTTCGGTTACTTGATCGGGTTTTCCAATATAAGTTATAAAGATAGATAGGGTAGTGGTGTGTGTAACATGACTACCAATGATTGGAGTTTGAATGGTTAAGGTTGGAAGTGTATCTGTCGAGACTGTAGACCTATTACCGTCGCGAGTGAGCTTTAGGTGGTGTAAGGATTTCATCGATCTCTGAAGGAAACCTGTTAAGGATCGGAGTTCATCTTCGAAGTGTAAGTTTGGATGAGCTAGAGTTTGGATCTGTCAGTTGGACAGAAGTAAGTCATGATATCTTGATACCTCAGGATGTAGTAGCTGTGTGATGAGACACAGTGATTATGGATGTCTCTGAAGATGTTTCTTTGGAACAAGTTAAAGAAGTATGTCTGCTTCGGTGTTGTGGCTAAGCTCAGTAAGATGTTTTTGTTTGGTTTGAGGTCCGAGTTTCTGGAAGAGCTTTGGATAGGAAGTCTTTGGCATCTGAGTCAGTAGTGTAGCTCAAAGTATTCTGTGTGTCATCGAGAAGATTTTCTGGCTTAGCTGTTTTCTTAAGGTAATTTCAGAAGTAGCAGAGTGGATCCATTTCTTCGATGGATTGGCTCGATAAGTATAAGGCTGTTCTGAATTGTGATAAGAGAGCAGTTTCGTTGGAAACTGATTTGGGTAGAATTGCCAGAGTGTTGTGTGATAATTCTGGAATTCACTTGAGTAGTCTTTTACATGGAGTTGAGATTTCTCACGAGAAGGTTGAAGATATCGATGTCGTCCAAGATTTCCCTGATGTTTTTGAGGAAGTCAAGTGTTTGTCTCCACATCGAGAGATAGAGTTTCGCATTGATTTGATTCTAGGAGCAGTGCCGGTGATTCAGCCTAATAGGAGGATGGCTTCTAGAGAGAGGGAAGAGTTAGTTAAGCAGATTCAGGATCTTTTGGAGAAAGGATTGATTAGTCCTAGTTTTTCTTGTTGGGATTCTGCTGCGGTGTTTGTCACTAAATCGAATAGATCGCTAAGGTTCTTTGTTGACCTGATGAACTGAGTCTTTCGGGATGTATTGAATAAGTTTGTTCTGGTGTTCATCTATGATATTCTGGTCTATTCTAAGTCTGAAGAAGAGCACAAGCAGCATTTGAGGATAGTGTTGGAAACACAGAGGAGGCATGTTTTGAGGCGAAGTTCTCTAAGTGCCATTTCTGGAAATCAGAAGTCAAATTTTTGGGGCACATTGTTTCTGGTGAAGGTATCTCTATAGATCCAGCGAAGGTCGAGACTATTCTGGAATGGACGCAACCGAAGTCACCAACGGAAGTTCGCAATCTACTACAGGAAATTTATCAAGGATTATTCCAATATTTCTTCACATCCGACCAAGCTGACTAGGAAAGGAGCTAAATTCAAGTGGACACCCCAGTGTGAAGAAGCTTTCCAGGAATTGAAGACGAGGCTAACCAGTGCACCGGTGCTTGCTATTCCGGATGGGAAAAGCAAATTTGAAGTTTATACAGATGCTTGTATAGTAAGATTGGGGGCAGTGTTGATGCAGAATGGAAGAGTAACCGCGTATGCGAATCGGTAATTAAAGCCACATGAAAGGAACTATGCTTCGCACGATCTTGAGTTGTCAGCCATTGTTTTTGCTTTGAAGATTTGGAGACATTATCTCTTGGGAGAGAAGTTTGATTATTCACAGATCAAAAACTATGGAAATATCTTTTCTCTCAAAAGGATCTTAATCTGAGCAGCAGCGATGGGTCGAGTTTCTGGCATCATATGATTTGGATATTCTGTATACCCCGGGAAAGGCAAATGTTGTGGCAGATGCTCTTAGCAGGAATGCAGTTTTGTCTCTTTTGGAATTTGTTCCATCTCTCCAGGAAAGAATCATAAGCAAGCAAATGGAGGATAGATCTTTTGAGGAACTAATTCTTGGAACTAAGGATGGTCGGTATTCTGATTTCAAGGTGGACGATCAAAGTGCTTTGAGGTTTAATGGTCATTTGTGTGTGCCTAATATTGATGGATTGAGGCAAGAAGTCTTAGATGAGTGTCATCGCTCCAAACTGAATACCCATCCAGGAATTCTAAGATGTATAAAGATATGAGAAGAATTTTCTAGTGGCCGAGCATGAAGAGAGATGTAGCTGCTTTCGTTAATAGTTGTGCTATCTATCAGAAAGTGAAAGGAGATCAACAGAAATCAGCGGTTTTTGCAATTTTTGGGAAATCCCAGAATGGAAATGGGAGATGATTTCGATGGATTTTATCGACGATTTTCGTACAACCAAGAAAGGAAACGATGGTATATGGGTTATTGTGGATCGGAACAAAGAGTGCCCATTTTATATCGGTTAAGGCAACTCGTAGTGCAGTTTCTCTAGCAAAGATTTTCTTGAGGGAGATAGTTAGATTGCATGGTGTTCCTGTTAGCATAGTAAGTTATCGTGGTCCTATTTTCACCAGCAAATTCTGGGAGGCTCTACAATCAGCTACGGGAACAAGTTTGAGATTGAGTACAGCTCATCATCCTCAGACAGATGAACAGACGGAGAGACTGAATCGAATTTTAGAGGACATCCTTAGAGCTTGTGCTTTGGATTTTGGTGGATCATGGGAAGACCATCTTCATTTAGTGGAATTCTCCTATAATAACAGTTACCAAGCGAGTATCAGGATGGCTCCTTATGAAGCTCTGGTTGGAAGACCGTGTAGATCCCATCCTGTTGGATAGATTCGAAGAACGTCTTGTTCTTGGACTAGATTTGATTCGTGAAGCTTCTGCTAAAGTTGAGCTTATCAGGGTTGAAAGCTGTTCGGGACCGTCAGAAGAAGTACGCAGATAAGAGGCGAAGACCATTGGAATTTGAGATTAGTGATTTAGTTTTTGTTAAAGTTTCCCCGATCAAAGGAGCTATTAGATTCGGAAAGACGGGAAAAATTTCCCCGAGATATATAGGACCATTTCGGATTTTGGAAAAGAGTTTGTGCTGTAGCTTACAGGATTGAAGTGCCAAGACGGATGTCTGGAATTCATAATGTATTCCATGTATCCCATCTAAGGAAATTTGTTCATGATCCATCATTAGATGTAGAACCAGTAGTCTAGGAAGATTTGGAAGTCGAGCTAAATTTGACTGTGGTCAGGAATCCAGTTCGAATTGTTGATCAAGACGAGAGGCAACTCAGGAGTAAGGTAGTGAAGTTTGTCAAAGTGCAGTGGAGCGAGGATCCCAAAGATTGTAACTGGGAAACTCTAGATAGTTTGAGGAAAGCTTATCCAGATTTGTGTCCAGATAGCTAGTGATGTTTGTTAGGATAAATTATTTGGTTGTTTGCTAATGTATGAATGATATGTATGTTTGAATGGTTGATATAAAGCTTTTGAATTATCTTTGTTTTAAATTTCGGGGACGAAATTCTTTTAAGGGAGGAGGAATGTAACGACCCTGGATTTTGGCCCTATTTATTTTAATAAATATTTAATCTAATTAAATGAAATGTAAACTTATCATTTCAAAATGAATATGACTTTTGGAATAATTGCCATTTGTTTATATAGATTTGTATTTTTAAAAGGAAGATTTGATTTGAAAATTTAAAATAAAATCTTTTAATAATGTTTAAAATAAAATTTAAATTCTATCAATATAAAAAGTAAGTATAAAATATAAGTAAAACATATGAATATAACTTAATTATTGATAGTTAAAATACAAATAGAAATAAATATAAAAATAAGTATAAATGTTAGTAAAACTTATGAATCTAATTTAGATATTGATAGTCAAAATATAAAATACAAATGTAAATAAAAACAAGAATTAAGTGAAACACAAAGTATAGAATAAAATAAGCACAAGGTATAAAAAGTAAACCAGACAAACATGTATATTGAAGTGCAAGCTAGAAGTTGATAAGATAAAACAAACATCTCTAAAACAAAAATGTCTTCATACACAAGCCATATATCTACCTGCAAAGTATATATCTTTATACAAATATCTATCTACAGCTAAATATAATAATAATTATGTAAACATATTAAGAAACAAAGCATTCAATTGCTATCATCTCAGCCAAATTTTTGTCATCTCAAATCTTTACATTTCAGACACAAAAATCTGTCCGTTACAAAGAGAAGAAAAACATTGACCAGATAATATCTCCTTCATACATACTGTTATCTTCTATATATGTGTCCATCTTTCTTTTTAGTTCGTTCAGCAAACATAAGAAAGCCAGAGTATAAGCAAATCAATATCTTCATTTTGGCAAAGCTAAAAAAAGAAGCAAGCTCAAATTTTTATTCAAACCAAAAACAGAACAGAGAACAAAGACAGTTTCAAAGCTACAGGTTTTCAAAAGGGAAACGGGAATTGTTCTTTGTTCAGCAACTTTGCAAGTGAGTAAACATCAAGTTTAAAGTTTTAAGTTTAATTAAAATAATTTCAGGATAGTTATTGATCATGTGGTATTGTATATGCATTATCTTTGAATATAAATCTGTTGCTCTGCATATTGGTCTTCAATGTTATGGATTACAGGTTGATTTTCATTCAAACTCAAATTTGTTCTCAATTGATCATTTTAAAACTTTAAGTTTCAATCAATTAAGATGTTTAATCCTCAAGCAAGATTTTTCAAGGCTTATTTAATATGTTAGTGAAATACTTCTACTGGAAAACTTTGTTTACAGGTAATCAAATATACTTTGATGAATTCGATTGTCATAAAAAGTTAATTCAAGTTTATAGTTTGAATTCTTACTGCAAAACATGATTTTTAAAACTAAAACGAAGATTTTTAGTTTGGAATTTTAAGAGCAGTTTTTATGTGAACAAAAATTGCATTTTTCCATTTTCAAACCATTGAATCAATTTTAAATGTTGAAATTTGGGATGAAGCAAGTTTAAGCATCTGTGATTTCGTGAAAATTATCAGAAATTTTTTCCATTGCGTGAATTTAAGAAACGAGATCCTATTAGGATTTTTGTTCGAACTTGTGCACATGTCAGTAAATGAGGCGTGTTCGTCGACCATGCGTGATCGAGTTGCACGAGTTTTTTGGAGGTTGATAGCAATTCGTGTTGGAATCGTGTGGCCGAAGTTCGGGCGACCACGGTGGCGTGAGCGGCAGTGGCAAGGCGCATTAGTCAGTGATGGTGTTTGCAGTTTTTTCGACTAAACTGCTATATTTCGATTCGAAATTTTTAGAGGCAATTTGAGTTTGGATTTCGAGATTGAGGGTGAATTGTGACTTGCCGATGATGTTGGTGATCATCGAAGGTCGATTGCGTCGCCGTGCACGTGTACGGCAGGAGGATGTGTAAGCGTCATTGATGAGGTTACGATCTCGAGTCGATGCTCGAGTTGTTTAGGTGGTTGCTTCGGGTTAATATTCGAATCCGAGTGAGTTGCCTGATGCGTTAATTTATAACTTAGTTTAAAACTTAAACTGAAACGTGTGTGATCGTGCACGTGCTAGTATAGTACACACGGATCGTGTAATATGGACTATAATATAAATGCAGAAAATAGATGATAGTAGCAAAGTAAATAAAAATAGAAAAATCACACCAGAGATTTTTATACTGGTTCGGAGCACCGTCCTACGTCCAGTCCCAGACTTCTTTCTGGATTTTCACTATTAACTACCTCGCTTCACCCGGAGGAACAGGTTTACAATACCCGAGCAAACGAACGGGATTTCACGCCTCTAATACACTGAGGACTTCAACACTTGCCTCTTACAAAACAAAGGACTTCAACAAAAGAACAAATACAATTGTTGTTGACAACTTGTGCTCTTGAAAACACGGATTTGTCACTAGTAGTACACCCTTCCTATAATCTTATCCTCAAAGTATGTGAATGATGTTTTGTGAAGATTAAGGAAAGTATATTACTTATTGAATCAAAAGATATGAAATAATTTCAATGATTCAATAAGTAATTGAAAATAATTGGGAGGTTTTTAGAATGCTGAAATATGAAGAAAGTAAGATCAGAGATTAGAGTAAATTGCATATACAATCATGTTTATTTAATCAATGATTTAGATGAGTTTATATAGAGAAGAATGGTTGTAACTCTTTGTGAGCAGTTGCCATTAAGAGATATGATCTTTGATGAAAGGTAAGAGATGCAACCTTTGGAGAAAGAAGTGTCTTTTGGAAAAATTGCTTTCTGTTTAAAAATGGTCGACAGGTCAAAAAATGACCAGTAGACAGGAATTCAAATATATAGTCGTTATGTGCATGTGTGCACGTTCAGTGTGCAAATTATACAGGAACGGTCGACCACCTATTTTATGACCGGTCGACCGGTCCCTGTAAAGTTGCACACTGAATGTGCAACTGCAATTTAGTCGTATATATATTGATTTCCTTGAAATGCATGATTATTTGAGGATAGATTTTAACAAGTTTATCACTATTACAATATCAAATAATCAACCTATAATCTAGAGTACCATATGTAGCTCTTTATATCCATAATGACCTTGTTTTGTCGATCGCCTTTATTTCTTTGTCAGAAATCAAAACCTTCATAGAACTTGTGACTCAACATTCTCCCCCTTTTTGATTGATGACAACATATATCTGAAAATCTGAATCTCCCCCTGAGTATGTGATCTCCCTCTTTGAATTTTTATATATATGTATGTTCCTGCAAGCAATTGTTAGCCCTTTCTCCCCCTTTGTCATCGACAAAAAGGAGTAACAGATACTGGAATAATATAGGAGTGTAATCACCATAATGTGCATAGCAAAATAAAACTTAACACATCCAAAACATGCCAGAGTATAATACAGACCATAATGTCAAATGAAAAATAAAAATAACGACACTATTTAGTACAAGTGTCGATTGATGTTTTTAAAGTTCTTAACCATAATAGACAATAGAATCTAAGACGAGGCAGATCCTATCTCCTCTTCATCATCATCATCATCGTCGTCGTCATCTTCTTCTTCTTCTTCATCATTGTTCCCTCTAGATGATTCTCCATGTCCATGTCCACTCATACCAGTAGACTCCTCAGATGATGTCCAGTTGAAAACAGGAGGAGCAGGACGTTTTCCTGGGTCTTGTGCTTGAACAGAGGTGGATGTGGTACATGATATAGCATGTGACGAGTCGGATTTTGCCCGCTCAAAAATCGACATCCATACTTCAAATCGTATTCGAATGTCGTAGATTCGACCGTTCAAATCCGATTCGCCGGAGCTTATAACAATCATTAAGTAAACAACACAGCGGAATAAAAGAATAATACATTGATATACAGCTTTGATACAATATCTGATACAACAGATGATCCAATAGATATCAATATACATCAGAGATATGATACAATAAATAGCAGCGGAAAAGAAAATAGATAACTTCTAGCATACGGAACAATATAACTCTAAGATAGTCTTCAAAAAAGAACTCCGAGAATTGCAACTCCATCTCCAAGAATCAATCCAGCAATAGCTTGAACTCCCAATAACGATACACCAAGCTTAGCAAGACTGGTGCGAACCAAAGACTGAACTAACTCCAGATAACCCACTATATCTAACTATCTGTAAAACCCAACTCTAGACTGCTCGTGTAGAAAATAATGAGCACCCAGAGTTTAGGAAAGAAACGATAAACTCCAGATCAGTCGTGGGACTGGTGTGAGCAACAAAAACAGTCTATCTTTTAAAACATTCAACAAAAGAATTTCAAAGTCAATGCGCAATGCTTTTAAAAAATGAGACTACCATAAGGCCTCCCGCACACACACACAATGCAAACGCAGAATCGGAGGAGATTTCTCCTTATGATAGTAAAAGATGCATGATACGCATTAAAGAACATTTGATATTATTACTAGTGCATAGTGTAGAAAATTATTTCGAAAATAAAGATATAAATCTTAGCCAACATAGACATTTCGAACTATGCCTACTATAGCTAACTATGTTCAATAGCAGGTTACCGCCACATTCCATAGCAGGTTATACAACTAATATTGTACAAGTCTTGTATTGTTTCTTTGAATTTCCAACGAATGATCAGGCCAAGGAACTTCCCATTGCCACATGAGAATGCCTCTGGATGGACATCCCCGAGAACCAAACCGGATCTCTACCAACACAAGGCCGGGTTACCCCTAACTGAGTAACAACTGACCGAATATGCCATCCCCCGGTCCTTTGGGACCTTTCACCGAGCGCTCGTAATCAATTCACACAATCATAACAAAGTGTTTTCAACATGAGTAAATATCTGGGCTCCATACCATGATACCACCCTTTTCCAGAAGGAAATGCACATATCCTAAAGGGCGCTACCCCTCATAACCTTGCTGCTTCTTTCCTGTTTTGACCATTCACGGGGTGTGAGGCTCGACGAAGTCACGTCCACAAAAACATACTTTATACAAAAGCCATGCTTTGGGTCAACAAATGATCATAGAAATGATCACAAAGATAGACGATCAAATAAATGATCCTATCATAAATAATCAACACAATGATCATTTCACAACAACACTCAGTATGTCACATTACCAAATTGGGAATATATCGCTGATAACCTTCAACTATATAACCTCTGAGCTCGTACGTCTCAGAGAAGGGTGTTAAGCTAGGAGAATAAATTCTCCGCCACCAACAGAAATATATTTGAAAGAAATCGGCTTTACATCTCAACTTGTAATGTCAGGCATACAATCCATACAAGTCTGTTCCGGGCTCGAACAGAACCGAAGGCACTTACAAAGAAGTCCTTGAAATCCGGATATTCACAATCCCGATCGAATTTCCCATCACTTAGGGAGTTTCTATACCGGTGCGACTCGGTGCAGAAACAATCGATAGGTCATCCTATCGCTTTCGCAAATACCCGGTCTTCATCACCGGTCTTCAAATGCTATCCATAACGTCGAATCACATATTCGGAATGGGTTATAAGACACAATGGTCCTTTCCCGGCTAAACCGAATAGTGAGCATGATATTTCAAAAACAAATGGATAATGGAATTTCAATTAAGTCACAACTTAATAATTCAAAACTTTATTTCAAATGGTTTAATCCAATTACCATTTCAATCTTTAAACAAAAAGATTCATTTTCACAACCATTAACGGTTTAAACAGTTTTCACATTTTAATCTTTTAAACAAAAGATTCATTCACAGATTTTCCAAATCAATTTTCATTTCAATTTGGTTAACTCGTTAAATCTTTAAATCAAAGATTTAACTTATAGCCTTCGAAACAATTTCATTTCAATTTGATTTAACTCGTTAAATCTTTAAATTAAAGATTTAACTTATAGCCTTCGAAACAATTTCATTTCAATTTGATTTAAACAAATCATCAATTTAAATCTGTTAAAAATAAACAGATTTAATTCATAGCTTTCAAAAAGAATTCATTCATAACTTAGGAAAATCATTTCTCTATTCAATCTTGAAATTCCCCTAATTAACTGGAATCTCAGTTCTTATCTAAAAGTGTTTATCATTTGAAAACAACAGTTTTCATTTTGGAAATCTGATTCATTTATACGAGTTGAAATCCTTGGGTTAAATTCAAATTCCCAAAAATAATACTTTAAAAATGGTTTAACTCATAATGACTAGTATAATATCATTAATCCCTAATTTCAAATTACAGAATTCAATTTCAAGTATTGAATTTAAATTTAAATCAACTTATTTAAATTCCAAAACTTAATCAAGTAATTTAAAAATAATAAATTCTATTTTGAAATTCCATTCCAAAAGCTTTTCACATTTATTCCGATTCCATTTCCAAAACATTTGAATTTAAAAATTCAAATTTAACTATTTCAAAAATCTACGACTTAATTGATTTCCTCGTGAAATCCATAATTGTGTGTGTATAAGTGTGGTCCAGGGGTTATACACAGTAGTGCAACATCATACAATTATTACAGATCAGAATACAGGAATATAATTGATAAGCGATATAAGCTGTAACGCTTATCGGTTATGTACAGATCACAAATATATATATACCACGGCTAGTAAATTACATCACAGATAATTTATCGCAGATCACAACATAAATCAGGATATATACAAAGCATCATAATTCAGGAATATCAAACAATCAAGTCATCCAATAGAATCCAAGTATCCATAGGTAAGATCAATAAATTATCTGATTAATTTAAATCGAATTTATTTCTTATGAATTACTAATCCTGGTTAACTAACATTAATAATTTACAAATCATTTTGATTAATTATTCTTTAATCATTTATTAATTATCCATTAATAATAAATCAATTTTTCCTTTAATTATCAACCTTTAATTATTAAATAATAAAGCTTTAATTATTTAATTCACCATTTTATTAATTATTTTTAATTAATTACTTTGATTAATAATTATTCCTTAATCACCTTCATTTATTAATTAACCTTTAAATTTATTAAATTATCCTCAATTTACTTATCTTAATACATTAATCTCATTAATTAATTATCCTTTAAATGAATTACTTTTTAAATATAAATTCATCAATCTTAATTAATAATCAATCGATCTTTAATTATTGAATAATTATCCTTTAATGTAATTACACTAAGTAATTATATGCTTAAGTAGTTATTCTTTAATTATTCATTATTAATAAATTAACTCTTAACAAATTAATTAATCTGTAATCAGTACTTAATTAACCTTTAAATTGTTAAATAATAAATCTTTAATTAATCACATTAATTTATTCAATCACATAAATTAAATCTTTAATTAATTAATCCTTTGATTTAAATCTCAAAGTAAAACTTAATTAAATTGAAATAATTTACTTTTAAACCTTAAACCAATCCCATACTTAAATAAAACAATTATTTAAAAGAATAAGTTAAAATTGTTTAAAACTTGAATTTTGTTTATAAATTTTGAAAACTGTTTTTATACCACCCGGGCCCTGCTTCGAGTCAAACCCCGTTCTACCCGAAGACAACTTCGAGTTTTTCCCCAAACCAACCCGAGATTTATAAATTTCAAATTTTTGTTTAAGTGTTAAAAATTTACCCGGTACTTTATCATTTTGCTTCGAGTCACTTACTCGATTTACTCGAGTACCACTTCGGGTAAAAACCCACTGGAACGCTGCTTCTACCCAATCCATTTTCAGGTACAAGAAGATGCACCGTGCACCTGCACGGTCGCCGTGCGACGTTCTGACCATCACCACGATCATCTACACGACCACGATCATCCATTCATACACTCCAACCCACCAAATTTCCCTCCTTCACACGAGAATCGAAATCAAGCTAAATGCTAAAACCTGGAACAAGCACAGGACTCCCACTCGAAGCCTGTCAACGTCTCGTGTTCGGCGCCTCAACCACTGGAGTTCGTGCAACTCCGGCCACCGCCTCATCTACACCCCAGCCTCCATCACCCCCAGCCTCGTGCAACTCGATGCACCGTGGACGACGAACGAATCAAATTTCTTCGACCCCATCAAAACTAGGGCTACAGACTTCAACCAATTGCCGACGCCACCACCGTGATCTACTCACCGTCCCTATATTTTTCCTGCCACCCCGGTAAGCTCCTCCACCACCACGCACAACCCTAGCACCTCTAGTACCCCTGATCGCCAAAATCCCCCAAAAACCCATTCCGTTCAACTTCAAACTGCTACCCAACTACCCCACTAAAAATCACGAAACTCATCTTAAAAATCATCATTTGATATGAGGATTCAAGTTATACACTTGAATTAATGATTCGTGTCATTCGAAATTTCCAATATTTAAAGTTTGTACTGTAAAATCTTGATCTTCTATTCTACATACCTCTATACATTATGAAACCATTTTTTAATTATAGCCCATACTTAAACACATCGATCTTGTTTTGAAACTAAGGCCTGATATGGATTATAAAACAAGAACTTGAATTATCTTTTTCTTTGCTTTGTTGGGTTGTTCTCTGTAAACCTGATACTTAAATAAAACAGAGAATACTCTGATGAAAGCCACACACACAACACATGCATATCATCACAGCATATACCATAAGATACATATTCATTTCGAAGCAACACACAAGTTTAAACTTTGAAATACAGATGTGTACTCACCTTCCAAATCATTGCTTAAATCCAGGAGTTTACAGGTTAGAGTTTGGTTGATCTGAAGCTTTTCTTTTATTTTCCTGGAACTTGTAAATTTGGAATTTTGCTTTGCTAATGAAGTTGAACTCTTTGCATGCTTGATACTTATTACAGCTTTGAAAATGTTTAAAGAATTTGGGAAAATGTTTACAAGTATGCTCAGCCTTGTGAACTAAAGCTGTACATATATAGAAAGAAAGAGGTGTGCAGGTACAAGTGATGGTATATTTTTTTTTTGTTATAGGCTAGAGGTGTAAACATTAAATGCATCTGTACTTTGTTATGCATTTGCTTACCTTTACTTTTTCTTTCTTTCTTGTCTCGGCTATACAAATATGTAAAGGTATGGTTTGGATTATTTCTTTTGTTTGAATACTTGAATAAATTTCTATTTTATATAACATAACTTGCTTGATTTAATTTACAAGCTCTTGTATTTGTTTATGCTTATATTTGTATTTGTTTGTATTATTTTGTATTGCATACTTTTGTTTATGTAAGGTTGTGATGAATATTGTTTTTGACATATATATTGTTTTCTTGTTTTATAAAAGTTTCATATAAGTTTATATGTATGTCTAGGTCATTTTTTATAACCATATATTTATTTGAAACATTTATTGCTAATACTTATTTTACTTTGTTTATATATCTTACTTTGTTTTGTTTCTCATTTATGCATTTGTTTATTTATGTAAAAATATATACTTTTATTTTGCTTACTTAAATGTATTTGTTTTATTCTTGCATTTTAAATTTACTTCTATTTTTATTTTACTCTTATTACTTTTTGTCTTGTATTTATTATATATATTTTATATAACTCAAATTATCATCATTTATAAATTTTTAAATCAATCTATTTATTTATTTTTATACTTGTGTCCAAAGTATATTATTTATTATTTAAAAATCATTTATTTAAGAATTTATTTCAAATCCAATATATACATATATATTCTCGTATATACAAAATTTCAAACCCATATGACTTAATATATTTTCTATTTGATTCGGGGAAACTCGCATCAATCCATCTATACATTTCACAATTTTAATTCAAAAATTCATTTAAATTATCAATTTAAATTGAATTAAAATCTAGGGTCGTTACAAACTTCCCCCCTTAAAAGAATTTCGTCCTCGAAATTCGTAGGCACGAAAACAACAAAGATAGATAAAAGATAGAGAAATATCTTTTCAGATCAAACTGGATATTTTCAGGCCATTCATAATATATTTTATATTAAACACTACTCAAAATATTAGTACATGAGTTATAGTCATGCATAACCCACTAACATCCAACTTTTACTACGATCTCAAGTCCAAAATACCTATATAAACACCCCAAAATGAGTCAAACCGACCAACTACCAATCCTCACTCTCAGAACCCTCCCTCTCAGGCCCTGACAGGTCCATCACTTCAACCTCATTGTCTGTCTCAAAAATCTCCTCCGGATCAGATTCTTCCAGAATAAGATACCCACCATTTAACTCCTCGTCCTCAATGGGATCATCATCATCCACGGCATTATCCAAATCCCAATGAATTGCTTCGTCACCTTCGGACTCTTCCTCCACGTCAGGTTCTTCTTCCGCCTTAACCTCTTCCTTGAATTCCTCCTCAACTTCTTCTTCGAATTCTTCCTCGAACTCTTCTTCTTCGAATTCCTCTTCATTTTCTTCTTCTTCCACTGGTGGTTGGGGCTGCACTACAGGCTCCACTGGGAATTCCCTATGAACTGATGACTCACCTTCATCATCTCGTACCCTACTGGACGAAGCATAATCACCCACTCTCCTGACCTTTCCTCCTCGGCTAACGCTATTTGTTCTCTACAATTAAAATCAAAAGCCAAATATTAAGATCTTAAGTTTAGAGTTTTATATGTTGAGAAATACATCAAAGTTTATATTTCATATTTTATTCCACCCAAGAAGTTATAACAGAAATTCAAAATTTGTTCTCAACCAAAATCGTTTTATCAATACAATTCAAAAGAATTTGAAAACGAATCAAAGAAAATTGATAAGAAAGTTGTTTCCACTATTGTTACAGAGTATTGACCAATTATAGTCGTATTTCCCTGTCCCCTATCTCGTTTTCTTCTTGCACTCATACTTACTATCAGTAGATAGTAAGAGAATTTACTGAGGCATTCAAACGGATATCTTAAGGATTACTCATTCTAGGATTTACTTCACCTATCTCTAATGAGCTACTTAATTTGTTATACTCCTGAGCTAAAGTTCAACCCTTAGCTCTGATACCAATTGTGACGAGTCGGATTTTGCCCGCTCAAAAATCGACATCCATACTTCAAATCGTATTCGAATGCCGTAGATTCGACCGTTCAAATCCGATTCGCCGGAGCTTATAACAATCATTAAGTAAACAACACAGCGGAATAAAAGAATAATACATTGATATACAGCTTTGATACAATATCTGATACAACAGATGATCCAATAGATATCAATATACATCAGAGATATGATACAATAAATAGCAGCGGAAAAGAAAATAGATAACATCTAGCATACGGAACAATATAACTCTAAGATAGTCTTCAAAAAAGAACTCCGAGAATTGCAACTCCATCTCCAAGAATCAATCCAGCAATAGCTTGAACTCCCAATAACGATACACCAAGCTTAGCAAGACTGGTGCGAACCAAAGACTGAACTCACTCCAGATAACCCACTATATCTAACTATCTGTAAAACCCAACTCCAGACTGCTCGTGTAGAAAATAATGAGCACCCAGAGTTTAGGAAAGAAACGATAAACTCCGGATCAGTCGTGGGACTGGTGTGAGCAACAAAAACAGTCTATCTTTTAAAACATTCAACAAAAGAATTTCAAAGTCAATGCGCAATGCTTTTAAAAAATGAGACTACCATAAGGCCTCCCGCACACACACACAATGCAAACGCAGAATCGGAGGAGATTTCTCCTTATGATAGTCAAAGATGCATGATACGCATTAAAGAACATTTGATATTATTACTAGTGCATAGTGTAGAAAATTATTTCGAAAATAAAGATATAAATCTTAGCCAACATAGACATTTCGAACTATGCCTACTATAGCTAACTATGTTCAATAGCAGGTTACCGCCACATTCCATAGCAGGTTATACAACTAATACTGTACAAGTCTCGTATTGTTTCTTTGGATTTCCAACGAATGATCAGGCCAAGGAACTTCCCATTGCCACATGAGAATGCCTCTGGATGGACATCCCCGAGAACCAAACCGGATCTCTACCAACACAAGGCCGGGTTACCCCTAACTGAGTAACAACTGACCGAATATGTCATCCCCCGGTCCTTTGGGACCTTTCACCGAGCGCTCGTAATCAATTCACACAATCATAACAAAGTGTTTTCAACATGAGTAAATATCTGGGCTCCATACCATGATACCACCCTTTTCCAGAAGGAAATGCACATATCCTAAAGGGCGCTACCCCTCATAACCTTGCTGCTTCTTTCCTGTTTTGACCATTCACGGGGTGTGAGGCTCGACGAAGTCACGTCCACAAAAACATACTTTATACAAAAGCCATGCTTTGGGTCAACAAATGATCATAGAAATGATCACAAAGATAGACGATCAAATAAATGATCCTATCATAAATAATCAACACAATGATCATTTCACAGCAACACTCAGTATGTCACATTACCAAATTGGGAATATATCGCTGATAACCTTCAACTATATAACCTCTGAGCTCGTACGTCTCAGAGAAGGGTGTTAAGCTAAGAGAATAAATTCTCCGCCACCAACAGAAATATATTTGAAAGAAATCGGCTTTACATCTCAACTTGTAATGTCAGGCATACAATCCATACAAGTCTGTTCCGGGCTCGAACAGAACCGAAGGCACTTACAAAGAAGTCCTTGAAATCCGGATATTCACAATCCCGATCGAATTTCCCATCACTTAGGGAGTTTCTATACCGGCGCGACTCGGTGTAGAAACAATCGATAGGTCATCCTATCGCTTTCGCAAATACCCGGTCTTCATCACCGGTCTTCAAATGCTATCCATAACGTCGAATCACATATTCGGAATGGGTTATACGACACAAAGGTCCTTTCCCGGCTAAACCGAATAGTGAGCATGATATTTCAAAAACAAATGGATAATGGAATTTCAATTAAGTCACAACTTAATAATTCAAAACTTTATTTCAAATGGTTTAATCCAATTACCATTTCAATCTTTAAACAAAAAGATTCATTTTCACAACCATTAACGGTTTAAACAGTTTTCACATTTTAATCTTTTAAACAAAAGATTCATTCACAGATTTTCCAAATCAATTTTCATTTCAATTTGGTTAACTCGTTAAATCTTTAAATCAAAGATTTAACTTATAGCCTTCGAAACAATTTCATTTCAATTTGATTTAACTCGTTAAATCTTTAAATCAAAGATTTAACTTATAGCCTTCGAAACAATTTCATTTCAATTTGATTTAAACAAATCATCAATTTAAATCTGTTAAAAATAAACAGATTTAATTCATAGCTTTCAAAAAGAATTCATTCATAACTTAGGAAAACCATTTCTCTATTCAATCTTGAAATTCCCCTAATTAACTGGAATCTCAGTTCTTATCTAAAAGTGTTTATCATTTGAAAACAACAGTATTCATTTTGGAAATCTGATTCATTTATACGAGTTGAAATCCCTGGGTTAAATTCAAATTCCCAAAAATAATACTTTAAAAATGGTTTAACTCATAATGACTAGTATAATATCATTAATCCCTAATTTCAAATTACAGAATTCAATTTCAAGTATTGAATTTAAATTTAAATCAACTTATTTAAATTCCAAAACTTAATCAAGTAATTTAAAAATAATAAATTCTATTTTGAAATTCCATTCCAAAAGCTTTTCACATTTATTCCGATTCCATTTCCAAAACATTTGAATTTAAAAATTCAAATTTAACTATTTCAAAAATCTGCGACTTAATTGATTTCCTCGTGAAATCCATAATTGTGTGTGTATAAGTGTGGTCCAGGGGTTATACACAGTAGTGCAACATCATACAATTATTACAGATCAGAATACAGGAATATAATTGATAAGCGATATAAGCTGTAACGCTTATCGGTTATATACAGATCACAAATATATATATACCACGGCTAGTAAATTACATCACATATAATTTATCGCAGATCACAACATAAATCAGGATATATACAAAGCATCATAATTCAGGAATATCAAACAATCAAGTCATCCAATAGAATCCAAGTATCCATAGGTAAGATCAATAAATTATCTGATTAATTTAAATCGAATTTATTTCTTATGAATTACTAATCCTGGTTAACTAACATTAATAATTTACAAATCATTTTGATTAATTATTCTTTAATCATTTATTAATTATCCATTAATAATAAATCAATTTTACCTTTAATTATCAACCTTTAATTATTAAATAATAAAGCTTTAATTATTTAATTCACCATTTTATTAATTATTTTTAATTAATTACTTTGATTAATAATCATTCCTTAATCACCTTCATTTATTAATTAACCTTTAAATTTATTAAATTATCCTCAATTTACTTATCTTAATACATTAATCTCATTAATTAATTATCCTTTAAATGAATTACTTTTTAAATATAAATTCATCAATCTTAATTAATAATCAATCGATCTTTAATTATTGAATAATTATCCTTTAATGTAATTACACTAAGTAATTATATGCTTAAGTAGTTATCCTTTAATTATTCATTATTAATAAATTAACTCTTAACAAATTAATTAATCTGTAATCAGTACTTAATTAACCTTTAAATTGTTAAATAATAAATCTTTAATTAATCACATTAATTTATTCAATCACATAAATTAAATCTTTAATTAATTAATCCTTTAATTTAAATCTTAAAGTAAAACTTAATTAAATTGAAATAATTTACTTTTAAACCTTAAACCAATCCCTTACTTAAATAAAACAATTATTTAAAAGAATAAGTTAAAATTGTTTAAAACTTGAATTTTGTTTAAAAATTTTGAAAACTGTTTTTATACCACCCGGGCCCTGCTTCGAGTCAAACCCCGTTCTACCCGAAGACAACTTCGAGTTTTTCCCCAAACCAACCCGAGATTTATAAATTTCAAATTTTTGTTTGAGTGTTAAAAATTTACCCGGTACTTTATCATTTTGCTTCGAGTCACTTACTCGATTTACTCGAGTACCACTTCGGGTAAAAACCCACTGGAACGCTGCTTCTACCCAATCCATTTTCAGGTACAAGAAGATGCACCGTGCACCTGCACGGTCGCCGTGCGACGTTCTGACCATCACCACGATCATCTACACGACCACGATCATCCATTCATACACTCCAACCCACCAAATTTCCCTCCTTCACACGAGAATCGAAATCAAGCTAAATGCTAAAACCTGGAACAAGCACAGGACTCCCACTCGAAGCCTGTCAACGTCTCGTGTTCGGCGCCTCAACCACTGGAGTTCGTGCAACTCCGGCCACCGCCTCATCTACACCCCAGCCTCCATCACCCCCAGCCTCGTGCAACTCGATGCACCGTGGACGACGAACGAATCAAATTTCTTCGACCCCATCAAAACTAGGGCTACAGACTTCAACCAATTGCCGACGCCACCACCGTGATCTACTCACCGTCCCTATATTTTTCCTGCCACCTCGGTAAGCTCCTCCACCACCACGCACAACCCTAGCACCTCTAGTACCCCTGATCGCCAGAAATCCCCCAAAAACCCATTTCCGTTCAACTTCAAACTGCTACCCAACTACCCCACTAAAAATCACGAAACTCATCTTAAAAATCATCATTTGATATGAGGATTCAAGTTATACACTTGAATTAATGATTCGTGTCATTCGAAATTTCCAATATTTAAAGTTTGTACTGTAAAATCTTGATCTTCTATTCTACATACCTCTATACATTATGAAACCATTTTTTAATTATAGCCCATACTTAAACACATCGATCTTGTTTTGAAACTAAAGCCTGATATGGATTATAAAACAAGAACTTGAATTATCTTTTTCTTTGCTTTGTTGGGTTGTTCTCTGTAAACCTGATACTTAAATAAAACAGAGAATACTCTGACGAAAGCCACACACACAACACATGCATATCATCACAGCATATACCATAAGATACATATTCATTTCGAAGCAACACACAAGTTTAAACTTTGAAATACAGATGTGTACTCACCTTCCAAATCATTGCTTAAATCCAGGAGTTTACAGGTTAGAGTTTGGTTGATCTGAAGCTTTTCTTTTATTTTCCTGGAACTTGTAAATTTGGAATTTTGCTTTGCTAATGAAGTTGAACTCTTTGCATGCTTGATACTTATTACAGCTTTGAAAATGTTTAAAGAATTTGGGAAAATGTTTACAAGTATGCTCAGCCTTGTGAACTAAAGCTGTACATATATAGAAAGAAAGAGGTGTGCAGGTACAAGTGATGGTATATTTTTTTTTTGTTATAGGCTAGAGGTGTAAACATTAAATGCATCTGTACTTTGTTATGCATTTGCTTACCTTTACTTTTTCTTTCTTTCTTGTCTCGGCTGTACAAATATGTAAAGGTATGGTTTGGATTATTTCTTTTGTTTGAATACTTGAATAAATTTCTATTTTATATAACATAACTTGCTTGATTTAATTTACAAGCTCTTGTATTTGTTTATGCTTATATTTGTATTTGTTTGTATTATTTTGTATTGCATACTTTTGTTTATGTAAGCTTGTGATGAATATTGTTTTTGACATATATATTGTTTTCTTGTTTTATAAAAGTTTCATATAAGTTTATATGTATGTCTAGGTCATTTTTTATAACCATATATTTATTTGAAACATTTATTGCTAATACTTATTTTACTTTGTTTATATATCTTACTTTGTTTTGTTTCTCATTTATGCATTTGTTTATTTATGTAAAAATATATACTTTTATTTTGCTTACTTAAATGTATTTGTTTTATTCTTGCATTTTAAATTTACTTCTATTTTTATTTTACTCTTATTACTTTTTGTCTTGTATTTATTATATATATTTTATATAACTCAAATTATCATCATTTATAAATTTTTAAATCAATCTATTTATTTATTTTATACTTGTGTCCAAAGTATATTATTTATTATTTAAAAATCATTTATTTAAGAATTTATTTAAAATCCAATATATACATATATATTCTCGTATATACAAAATTTCAAACCCATATGACTTAATATATTTTCTATTTGATTCGGGGAAACTCGCATCAATCCATCTATACATTTCACAATTTTAATTCAAAAATTCATTTAAATTATCAATTTAAATTAAATTAAAATCTAGGGTCGTTACATAGCATCCCATAGCATACCAAAGAATGACTTGACCTTATTGAAGCGTTTATCAATTTTAGAGTCCATGCGCTTGAGACGTGATTCAAGCAAAAATTGGTTACGCGCAATAGTTTCAAGTGATTCTTTTGTGGATGATTTTGATTTTAACAGTTTCACTTCATCGGAACGAGGTCGAGAGGAAGTTGCTTTTTGTTTTCTTGGACCTCTTTGTTGCCATTCTTCAAAAGGCATAATCTCAAGATAAGGTGGAGGAAGCTTCAGCGTTTAATGGTTACGGAATCAATACATTTTGGTTTCGAGGTGGCAGAGTCCGGAGGCTTTACCCCACAAGCTAACAAAAGACGCATGATATATTCATTGTAGAAGAAATGAGGTCGTGTAGAGTTATTTACCTTGAGAATTTCGTCAAAAAGCATATGAACCCAATTGATTTGGATTTCCCCATAAATAGCATAGAGAGCCTTGAAGTTTTCTTTATATACAGCATCATAATTTCCAAGTCTAGGAAACAGAGAATGCATCAAGACGCGATGAAGTAGTCTGGCGGTGGGTCGAAGTCCAATAGACTTTGTGCCATCACTATTGTCCTCTATGAACTGATGACTGATGCTATCACGAGTGAAGACTTCACAGAAAGTAGATGAAAACTCATCGCCTCGATTTGGTATACCAAGTATAGAGGCAATCCTATCACGAGTAATAAAAATTTGTTTGCCACAGATGACAGACCAAATGACTCCATTCGGATTATCAGGTTGATATTCGTCGAGGTTCATGTTGGCGTAGAACAATTTTATCATCAAATGATTTATTTCCACATTGTTTTATGGAAAATCTATCAATGGAGAAATGTTGGAGTTATTGGCTAACCTACGAATTCCATAAGACGTGAAATCATCAAACTTGATGAAAGAGCCCGGATGAAACTTGTAGTTAGTCATTTGATTCCATCTTGTTATGGCCACCGGACTTTCGAGCCATTTCTTAGCGGAGAAATTAAGAGATGAAGGTCCGGAGGATGATGCTTTCTTGGGTTTCTTTTGCGGAGGAGCCATTGTTAGAAGATTTGGAGATTTGAAAATTGAAATTGAGAAACTAGGGTTTTTGGAGTTTGGGGAAAAATAACTGGTTGAGTAAAATGAGAAGAAGGATAGTAAGAAAATGACGCATAGGATATATAAAAAACTGGAAATACGTCAACCGGTCGACCTATAGATTATGGCCGGTCGACCGTTTTCAACCAGAGAGCAAACGGTCGACCGGTTTAAATATGGGGGGTCGACCGGTTTGACAGCATGCCAAAAAATACCCTTTTTTAAATTTTTTTGAATATATCGTGCTATATTTTCACTCTTATTGTAGAATACAAGTATTATTACATGAGTGATGGAAAGAAAAAAAATACAATGAGTATATATAGATCTAATGAGAAGTGGAAGGTTCGTCACTAGAATTATCTTTGTTTTCTTTAATACGTTTTGCCCATGGACTCCAGTTTTTATGAGCACCTTCATTTATCTCATAATTCCGATCCCAAGAGTTAGGATTTTTAGATGTTGATGGCCTAGACGGCATTGGTTCATGCACGTCATGCTTGCTGGAACAACAGAAGAATGATGCCACCTTTTCTAAAATAGATAATCGTGCCGATGTCCGTTGTTGCTCGTGATAAAGTTGGCTTTGCCCATAATGGAGCTGTCTCTGAAGATCTATCTGATGTTTCTGATAGTGATGAATCTCGTCGATCTGCGCTTTGGTACGAGGAGAACAAAACAGTGTCTTTTTAACTCGTTTTGAGTTTGGTGTATTACCAGAAATACAAGAGCATTGATGATGATAACTTGGTTTTTGTTTTGGTGTTTTGGGAGAATAATATTCCTCCGACTCAGAACTCGTAATGGAAATGTGTGATTCTTGAGCACATTTATCACAAATGTGAGCCATAGAGAATTTTGTATAGAATCTTATGGTCGGATAAGAAAAGATGAATAAAATAAGAAATTTGGACAAGCTTATATACAAGTTTCTTATGTATAAACCTATGGATGTGAGTGAATAGAAAATTTTGACCATGAAAACAAGCAGAGGCTTATTTTAACTCTAAAAATAGCTCTCTGAAGTTATAAAATAGGAAAGGAAAAGACGATCATTAAAAGAAAGGGTGATCGTTAGTATTTATTAGTTGAGATCATTTCTTGAGATTAAACCAAGCTCCCTTCGTAATCTAATAAAGCTAGATTCGAGCAGAGGTTTAGTAAAGATGTCTGCTAATTGATTGTCAGTTTGGACATATTCAAGACATATATTTCCTTTTTCAATATTATCGCGAAGGAAATGATGACGGATATCAATGTGTTTGGTTCTAGAATGATTCACCGGATTCTTAGAGAGATTTATAACACTTGTGTTATCACAGTATATAATTGAATTTGATAAATGAATATCAAAATCTTGAAGAGTTTGTTGCATGTATAGCACTTGAGTACAAGCGGGAGCCGCTGATATATATTCGGCTTCACATGTTGATAGTGAAACACAATTCTGTTTCTTACTAAACCAAGAGACAAGTGATTTTCCAATAAAATGGCACGTACCACTTGTACTTTTTCTATCCGTTCGTGATCCGCCAAAATGAGCATCACTATATGATACTAATTCAAATGGACATTCCTTTGGATAAAAAAGACCGAAATCTTTGGTATTATTAAGATAACGAATTATATGTTTCACTGCTCGTAGATGTGATTCTTTTGGATCTGCTCGAAAGCGTGCACATAGACAAACACTCATCATTATATCTGGACGACTAGCTGTAAGATAAAGAAGAGAACCAATCATGCTTCGATATAATTTCTGGTCAATACTCTTACCATTTTCATCTTTTTCAAGATGTGTAGTTGAACTATAGGAGTTGGTTTACCAGATGTATTTTCTAATCCGAAGCGTTTGATAAGATTTCTACAATATTTTTCTTGATTGATAAAGATACCATTCGGAAGTTGCTTGATTTGAAGTCCAAGAAAATATGATAGTTCTCCCATATGAGACATTTCGAACTCTGTGGTCATAATACTTGCAAATTCTTTGCAGAGTTTATCGTTTGTTGAACCAAAGATGATGTCGTCTACATATATCTGGATAACTAGAATATCCTTTTGAGAATGTTTAATAAACAAAGTTTGATCGACTTTGCCTATTTGAAATCCTGAGTTAATAAGATAGCTACGTAATCGTTCATACCAAGCACGAGGTGCATGTTTTAAACCATACAGAGCTTTGTTAAGTTTGAACACATGGTCAGGATATTTTTCATGTAGGAACAAAGGAGGTTGTTCGACATAGACATTCTCTTTGATAAATCCATTGAGAAAAGCACTTTTGACATCCATCTGATAAAGTTTGAAATTATGGTGACAAGCAAAAGATAATAGAATTCTAATAGCTTCTAGTCGAGCAACTGGTGCAAAAGTTTCTTCATAATCGATAACTTCTTCCTGATTATATCCTTGTGCTACTAATATTGCTTTGTTTTTGGTGATATTTCCTTGTTCGTCGGCCTTATTTTTATAAACCCATTTAGTACCAATAACTTACTGATCAGTTGGCCTTGGAACAAGTTCCCAAACGTCATTGCGCTCGAACTGATTTAGTTCTTCCTGCATGGCAATGATCCAGTAATCGTCTGTAGCAGCTTCTTTTGGATTCTTAGGTTCGATATTTGATAGAAACACAACATGACCCATTTGATGTAATTGATTCCTAGTTCTTACTTGTGAGTTAACCTCGCCAATTATATTTTGAACTGGATGGTGTCTCAATAATCTTGGAGGGGAACGTATCTCACAAACTGGTTGTTGTTGGGAAATATTGTCAATAAGATTTTCAGAGTCAGAGTCATAATTTGTGGTGAGAGGAGTGTCAGTAAATATAGTTTCGACATTATTTGGTTTTGACTGAGAAGGTTTAAAGAATTCATCGAAAGAAACATGAAGAGATTCTTCAATAGTTTTGGTTCGTTTATTGAAAATACGATACGCTTTGCTTCTTTCCGAATAACCGACAAATATACCTTCATCAGCTTTCGGATCGAACTTTCCGAGATGGTCTTTTGTATTTAAAATAAAACATTTTGAACCAAATACTTTGAAGTAAGATATATTTGGCTTCCTTTCGTTAAATAATTCATAAGACGTGTTTTTGGTAAGTGGTCGAATAGACACACGATTTAAAACATAACACGCAGTAGCGACGGCTTCTGCCCAGAAATGTTTTGGTAAAGTGGATCCATTTAATAACGTTCTTGCACATTCTTGTAATGTTCGATTTTTTCGTTCTACAACTCCGTTTTGTTGTGGAGTTCTAGGAAACGAAAAATTATGGTTAATACCTTTTTTTGTACAAAAATGTTCAAATTCGTTATTTTCAAATTCACCACCATGATCACTTCTTATGTTTTTAACTTTTAGCCCTTTTGATTTTTGAATTCTTTTGACGAAAGATTTGAAATGGTCAAAAGTGTCACTCTTTTTTTTCAGAAAAATAGTCCATGTATAACGAGAATAGTCATCAACAATTACAAATACATATCGATTATGGTTTATTGACTGAACTTGTGTTGGTCCGAATAAATCCCTATGTAGTAGTTCAAGTGGCTGTAATGTTGATATGACCCTTTTTGACTTGAATGACGATTTTGTCAATTTTCCTAACTGACAGGCATCACAAAAACTATCGTTTTTATAACTAATTTTGGGTAGACCTCTAACTAGATTGTTTTTGGCCAGCTTGTCAATAGTTCTGAAGTTTATATGACAGAAGCGTTTGTGCCATAGCCATGGATCATTATCATTAGCCACAAGACACATATCTGAATTATGATTAATATTCATATTCAGAATATATATATTTCTGTCTCTATAACCTTCGAAAACTAAATTGTGGTCTCTATCTAAGATACTACATTTATTATTCGAAAAAGAGATTATAAAACCTTTGTCACATAACTGACTAATACTAAGTAAATTGTGTTTTAAATTTTTAACTAGCATGACATTTGTAATAAGAGGTAAGTTAGATGTACCGCAATTGCTCACATCTCCTTTGCCGATGATATAGCCTTTTGAATTGTCTCCAAAAGTGACGGAGCCACCATCTGAGTATGTAATATTTGTTAATAAGCTCTTGTCTCCCGTCATGTGCTTCGAGCAACCACTGTCCAATATCCACTTTCCTCTTTTCTTAAGTGGGACCTGCAAAAATAGGATTAAGTCCATGGTACCCACTTTTTATAGGGTCCTAAGAGTTAGGTCTTAGGAGTCCAAACCCATATGAGTCCGGTATCCCCTTTATATATATAATTATTATTAAGATGCACAGTATTCATGAATTGCTGAATGTATTTGTTCCTAATCAAATTGTTATTTGTTTTAGGAACCCATATTTTGATAGTCTTTGTATTTTTCTTTTGAAATTTCACAACTGGCTTTGGTTTGGAATATAATAAACTAAGATTTTTCTTAACTTCAATCTTTTGTAGCTTCTTCTTTCTTTTATTACCCTTGATCTCTTGTTTCTTATATCCCAGACCTTGTTTATTTGATGCAGATTGTGAGTTTTCAATGATTTTTGTCAAATTTTCTCGACCTTTGTTAAAGTTAGAAACATTTTGAGTAATGTCATCAAACTTTGTTTGTAAACTAGCTTTTTCTAGGTCTAGAATTTTGACTTTTGCCTTAAGCTCATGATTTTCAGTAGTGAGAGCATTATTTTTCTCTTTTTGAGCTTCTATTTCTTGACTCAAAAGAGATAGTTGAGAGTCAACATTAGATGATGATTCTTGAATTTTTTCAAGTTCCTCTTTTAATATTTTCTTCTCATTTTTTAACATATCTCGTTCAAACTCTACTCTACTTAAATCTGCTTTGACTACTTTTAATTGACTTTTTATGTCTTTATATTTGACTATCAATTCAGCATTAATATCAAGTAATTCATCAAATGTAGGAATTTGTACCTCATCTTCTGTTGCCATAAAACAAACATTAGCTTGTTCATTCTCCGAATCACTTTCACTTTCTGATGAAGATGACTCTGAATCATCCCATATTACTGAGAAGGCTCGTTTCTTTGATTTGTCCTTCTTATATTTGAATTTGTCATTTTCTGACTTCTTCTTTTGTTCTGGACAATCCTTCTGCATGTGTCCCTTTTTGTGGCAGTTAAAACATTCTATAGCAGATGAAGATGGTTTATTTGATCCAGGTTTCCTTTTATTGTAACGACTGGCTTTTCGATATTTTAGGAATTTTTTGAATCCTTTCGCAATAAATGCCAAATCTTCGTCTTCAGAATCTGATTCATTTTCATCTTTCTCAACATGAAATGCTACAATTTTCTTTTCTTCTTTCAGTTCTTTTCTAGCCTGCAAATTTGCTTCATAGGACATTAAATTTCCTATCAATTCATCTGGCTTCATGACGGAAAGGTCATTAGCTTCTTCAATTGCTAATACTTTTCCTTCCCATTCACTAGTCAGAGAATGTAGGACTGTTGAAACAACATCAAAATCAGAATATTTTTGTCCTAAGCCAATAAGTGCATGGTGGATAGTTTGAAATCGTGAATACATATCATTGATTGTCTCATTTGGTTTCATTTTGAAATTTTGAAATTGACTTTTCAGCATGGCTATTTTGGCTTGTTTAACCTTGTTAGTACCTTCATGAGTGGTTTTTAGCGTTTGCCAAATTTGATATGCGGTAGTGCAGATACTAACACGGTTATATTCATTTTGGTCTAATGCACAGAACAACATATTTATTGCTCTTGCATTTATGGCTGCTGCCGTTTTCCCAGCCGCAGTCCATTCTGAATAATCAGTTGTTGGATTCACTATTTCTCTTTGATTGGCATTCCAAGCATCATAGCTATTTGATTGCATAAAGAATGACATACGTGTTGCCCAATAACTATAGTTAAGACCATTGAAAAATGGAGGTCTTTGTGTCGATTGACCTTCCATGTACGTGGGGTTCTGAGTGCTAGTACTTGCGTTATTTTCCATATTACAAGAATATATCAAATAACTGTGTTACGGTTATGTGATAACCTCGCTCTGATACTGGTTCGTCACTATATTTTCACTACATATGGTACTCTACATTATAGGTTGATTATTTGATATTGTAATAGTGATAAACTTGTTAAAATCTATCCTCAAATAATCATGCATTTCAAGGAAATCAATATATATACGACTAAACTGCAGTTGCACATTTAGTGTGCAACTTTACAGGGACCGGTCGACCGGTCATAAAATAGGTGGTCGACCGTTCCTGTATAATTTGCACACTGAACATGCACACATGCACATAACGACTATATATTTGAATTCCTGTCTACTGGTCATTTTTTGACCTGTCGACCGTTTTTAAACAGAAAGCAATTTTTCCAAAAGACACTTCTTTCTCCAAAGGTTGCATCTCTTACCTTTCATCAAAGATCATATCTCTTAATGGCAACTGCTCACAAAGAGTTACAACCATTCTTCTCTATATAAACTCATCTAAATCATTGATTAAAAAAACATGATTGTATATGCTTTTTACTCTAATCTCTGATCTTACTTTCTACATATTTCTGCATTCTAAAAACCTCCTAATTATTTTCAATTGCTTATTGAATCATTGAAATTATTTCATATCTTTTGATTCAATAAGTAATATACTTTCCTTAATCTTCACAAAACATCATTCACATACTTTGAGGATAAGATTATAGGAAGGGTGTACTACTAGTGACAAATCCGTGTTTTCAAGAGCACAAGTTGTCAACAACAATTGTATTTGTTCTTTTGTTGAAGTCCTCTGTGTTGTAAGAGGCAAGTGTTGAAGTCCTCAGTGTATTAGAGGCGTGCAATCCCGTTCGTTTGCTCGGGTATTGTAAACCTGTTCCTCCGGGTGAAGCGAGGTAGTTAATAGTGAAAATCCAGAAAGAAGTCTGGGACTGGACGTAGGACGGTGCTCCGAACCAGTATAAAAATCTCTGGTGTGATTTTTCTATTTTTATTTACTTTGCTACTATCATCTAATTTCTGCATTTATATTATAGTCCATATTACACGATCCATGTGTACTATACTAGCACGTGCATGATCACACAGAAAGTGTGATCATGCACGTGCTAGTATAGTACACATGGATCGTGTAATATGGACTATAATATAAATGCAGAAATTAGATGATAGTAGCAAAGTAAATAAAAATAGAAAAATCACACCAGAGATTTTTATACTGGTTCGGAGCACCGTCCTACGTCCAGTCCCAGACTTCTTTCTGGATTTTCACTATTAACTACCTCGCTTCACCCGGAGGAACAGGTTTACAATACCCGAGCAAACGAACGGGATTGCACGCCTCTAATACACTGAGGACTTCAACACTTGCCTCTTACAACACAGAGGACTTCAACAAAAGAACAAATACAATTGTTGTTGACAACTTGTGCTCTTGAAAACACGGATTTGTCACTAGTAGTACACCCTTCCTATAATCTTATCCTCAAAGTATGTGAATGATGTTTTGTGAAGATTAAGGAAAGTATATTACTTATTGAATCAAAAGATATGAAATAATTTCAATGATTCAATAAGCAATTGAAAATAATTAGGAGGTTTTTAGAATGCAGAAATATGTAGAAAGTAAGATCAAAGATTAGAGTAAAAAGCATATACAATCATGTTTTTTTAATCAATGATTTAGATGAGTTTATATAGAGAAGAATGGTTGTAACTCTTTGTGAGCAGTTGCCATTAAGAGATATGATCTTTGATGAAAGGTAAGAGATGCAACCTTTGGAGAAAGAAGTGTCTTTTGGAAAAATTGCTTTCTGTTTAAAAACGGTCGACAGGTCAAAAAATGACCAGTAGACAGGAATTCAAATATATAGTCGTTATGTGCATGTGTGCATGTTCAGTGTGCAAATTATACAGGAACGGTCGACCACCTATTTTATGACCGGTCGACCGGTCCCTGTAAAGTTGCACACTAAATGTGCAACTGCAATTTAGTCGTATATATATTGATTTCCTTGAAATGCATGATTATTTGAGGATAGATTTTAACAAGTTTATCACTATTACAATATCAAATAATCAACCTATAATCTAGAGTACCATATGTAGCTCTTTATAGCCATAATGACCTTGTTTTGTCGATCGCCTTTATTTCTTTGTCAGAAATCAAAACCTTCATAGAACTTGTGACTCAACATTCTCCCCCTTTTTGATTGATGACAATATATATCTGAAAATATGAATCTCCCCCTGAGTATGTGATCTCCCTCTTTGAATTTTTATATATATGTAAGTTCCTGCAAGCAATTGTTAGCCCTTTCTCCCCCTTTGTCATCGACAAAAAGGAGTAACAGATACTGGAATAATATAGGAGTGTAATCACCATAATATGCATAGCAAAATAAAATTTAACACATCCAAAACATACCAGAGTATAATATAGACCATAATGTCAAATGAAAAATAAAAATAACGACACTATTTAGTACAAGTGTCGATTGATGTTTTTAAAGTACTTAACCATAATAGACAATAGAATCTAAGACGAGGCAGATCCTATCTCCTCTTCATCATCATCGTCATCGTCATCATCTTCTTCTTCTTCATCATTGTTCCCTCTAGATGATTCTCCATGTCCATGTCCACTCATACCAGTAGACTCCTCAGATGATGTCCAGTTGAAAACAGGAGGAGCAGGACGTTTTCCTGGGTCTTGTGCTTGAACAGAGGTGGATGTGGTACATGATATAGCATCCCATAGCATACCAACGAATGACTTGACCTTATTGAAGCGTTTATCAATTTTAGAGTCCATGCGCTTGAGACGTGATTCAAGCAAAAATTGGTTACGCGCAATAGTTTCAAGTGATTCTTTTGTGGATGATTTTGATTTTAACAGTTTCACTTCATCGGAACGAGGTCGAGAGGAAGTTGCTTTTTGTTTTCTTGGACCTCTTTGTTGCCATTCTTCAAAAGGTATAATCTCAAGATAAGGTGGAGGAAGCTTCATGCATTTGATGGTTATGGAATCAATACATTTTGGTTTCGAGGTGGCAGAGTCAGGAGGCTTTACCCCACAAGCTAACAAAAGACGCATGATATATTCATTGTAGAAGAAATGAGGTCGTGTAGAGTTATTTACCTTGAGAATTTCGTCAAAAAGCATATGAACCCAATTTATTTGGATTTCCCCATAAATAGCATAGAGAGCCTTGAAGTTTTCTTTATATACAGCATCATAATTTCCAAGTCTAGGAAACAGAGAATGCATCAAGACGCGATGAAGTAGTCTGGCGGTGGGTCGAAGTCCAATAGACTTTGTGCCATCACTATTGTCCTCTATGAACTGATGACTGATGCTATCGCGAGTGAAGACTTTACAGAAAGTAGATGAAAACTCATCGCCTCGATTTGGTATACCAAGTATAGAGGCAATCCTATCACGAGTAATAAAAATTTGTTTGCCACAGACGACAGACCAAATGACTCCATTCGGATTATCAGGTTGATATTCGTCGAGGTTCATGTTGGCGTAGAACAATTTTATCATCAAATGATTTATTTCCACATTGTTTTCTGAAAAATCTATCAATGGAGAAATGTTGGAGTTATTGGCTAACCTACGAATTCCATAAGACGTGAAATCATCAAACTTGATGAAAGAGCCCGGATGAAACTTGTAGTTAGTCATTTGATTCCATCTTGTTATGGCCACCGGACTTTCGAGCCATTTCTTAGAGGAGAAATTGAGAGATGAAGGTCCGGAGGATGATGCTTTCTGGGGTTTCTTTTGCGGAGGAGCCATTGTTAGAAGATTTGGAGATTTGGAAATTGAAATTGAGAAACTAGGGTTTTTCGAGTTTGGGGAAAAATAACTAGTTGAGTAAAATGAGAAGAAGGATAGTAAGAAACTGACGCATAGGATATATAAAAAAGTGGAAATACGTCAACCGGTCGACATATAGATTATGGCCGGTCGACCATTTTCAACCAGAGAGCAAACGGTCGACCGGTTTAAATATGGGGGGTCGACCGGTTTGACAGCATGCCAAAAAATACCCTTTTTGCAAATTTTTGAATATATCGTGCTATATTTTCACTCTTATTGTAGAATACAAGTATTATTACATGAGTGATGGAAAGAAAAAAAATACAATGAGTATATATAGATCTAATGAGAAGTGGAAGGTTCGTCACTAGAATGAAAGCAATTTTTTACTGATTCGGAGCACCGTCCAACGTCCAGTCCCAGACTTCTTTCTGGATTTTCACTATTACCTACCTCGCTTCACCCGGAGGAACAGGTTTACCATACCCGAGCAAACGAACGGGATTTCACACCTCTAATACAATGAGGACTTCAACACTTGCCTCTTACAACACAGAGGACTTCAACAAAAGAACAAATACAATTGTTGTTGACAACTTGTGCTCTTGAAAACACGGATTTGTCACTAGTAGTACACCCTTCCTATAATCTTATCCTCAAAGTATGTGAATGATGTTTTGTGAAGATTAATGAAAGTATATTACTTATTGAATCAAAAGATATGAAATAATTTCAATGATTCAATAAGTAATTGAAAATAATTGGGAGGTTTTTAGAATGCAGAAATATGTAGAAAGTAAGATCAGAGATTAGACTAAAAAGCATATACAATCATGTTTGTTTAATCAATGATTTAGATGAGTTTATATAGAGAAGAATGGTTGTAACTCTTTGTGAGCAGTTGCCATTAAGAGATATGATCTTTGATGAAAGGTAAGAGATGCAACCTTTGGAGAAAGAAGTGTATTTTGGAAAAATTGCTTTCTGTTTAAAAACGGTCGACAGGTCAAAAAATGACCAGTAGACAAGAATTCAAATATATAGTCGTTATGTGCATGTGTGCATGTTCAGTGTGCAAATTATACAGGAACGGTCGACCACCTAATTTATGACCGGTCGACCGGTCCCTGTAAAGTTGCACACTAAATGTGCAACTGCAATTTAGTCGTATATATATTGATTTCCTTGAAATGCATGATTATTTGAGGATAGATTTTAGCAAGTTTATCACTATTACAATATCAAATAATCAACCTATAATCTAGAGTACCATACGTAGCTCTTTATAGCCATAATGACCTTGTTTTGTTGATCGCCTTTATTTCTTTGTCAGAAATCAAAACCTTCATAGAACTTGTGACTCAACATAAACTACAGAGAAGAAAAAAAAGAAGAGCGTACAGGGAATGACTCGGGTGATATAGGTGGATAACTCGAAGTGCTACTCGAGTTTTATTAGGGGAAGTCTCGGGTTTATCCCAAAACTGCAGTATTGCATTATAAAGGTGAAGTTAAGTAACTTGTTTTACTACAAGTTTTAAGTACTGTAACTTAATAAAGGGTTTAACTTTTTAAGCCAAAAATTTAATGCAAGTCTTAATTATTGTAACATCCCGCCTTTTTGCACGATTTAAACAGACACACGTGCCAATTCAAACCACACGTAAGGGCAGATTGTTATGGGATAAATAAGAAAACAGAGAAAGAAACAGAATCTCACAGCGGAAGGATAAAATATAATAATCAAATATACAGTTCATAAATCTGTTTACAAAAACCTTTGATTTATTTACACAATACATATCAGAGTACACATACCATATAACAATGCAGCGGAACAATATGAGTGTAGTGAAACTATATTATCTATAGTAATAATAATAAAATCTTCGTCTTCTTCCTCCGGAAATAAAATCTTCAATCCTGAAACGCTCGGACTGACCCGAGCGAATTTGGAAAGACAAAAACACTCGAGTCAGAACTAAAAGATCTTATGTGAGTTACATTAACAGAAATAAATATGAGTGCAGTAACTCAAGAGATGCTTAGGATTTACATCTCCTAAGGATCCGTTAAACTATTTACTATGTAGTATATTGCGCTATTATAATAGTGTCTAATTGTAAAATAAACTTACTTTTAAATAGCGTTAAGGCTTTACATTTTCCACCTTAACACATTTATATATTCCCATAGTTTATACAGTACCGTAATCTCCCCCGTATTGGGCGTCGTCAGAGGGCACTCCATAGGTATGGTAAAAACAAAATCGTATAAGGAGCGCTAGGGTAGGTGACACGGCACAACTAGGCAATGCCAGGGTAGATATACCAATTACGCTTCCAGGCCGATGGAAACGCACAGTGCGCAGCTGCCGCCCACCTCGGACAACTCCCCCATCAAAGAAATCAAAAGTGAAGGTGGCCACCGAAAGTCCAAAGTCTGAGTATAGTATCGAAGGGAAGTGTCCGATCAGAGGTGCTACCTCATTAACCCGTCGATCGCTCCTGTTTTAGCCACCTTATGCCAACTCACGGGAGTTGGGTCCTCGTATTTACCTTTAAAGGAAACGCCGCCACCAACCTACTTCATTCTGGAATCTCCACCGCGTACACGGTTGTTAAAGTGGTTTTCGAAGTTGGCAGAGAGTATGACAACTTCCGATCCTGGTCTCTTCAACAACCAATCGTTATTATAACACCGCGGTCTTTTCAAAATAGTTTATACTTTAAAACCAGAATAAAATATCCATTTTAAACCCATATAAATACGATATCATTTATATTTTTAAAACCCCAAATCAATACGATATGATTTATTTTCCAATATATATTCCTTCCAAAATCATAGGGTTTCCAAAGTAAAATATTTAGAAATCAAACTCTTGAACATAATATTTCCAAATTATACTACCTTGAAAAACATAACCTTGAAACAAATTTCCATCTCTTAAATGGTTAAATATTAAACTACTTTTATAAAACAAAATAGCTTCTTTAGATTTCACAAATCAATTTCAAATATCGATTTACACTTCCAAATACCATTTCAATTCTTATGTTTCAAGGCTTTAAATGTTTCACCATTTCAAAAAACAACTCATTTGACAAATCCATATGTATCAAATTCAATTACTTCTTATTTAGACTTGAAATGTTTGCTTAATGAATTCAATATAATTTAAGAAAACCTTTAACTTCATATAACTGGATCATCTTTCAATTTATTATATATTCATTTAATCAACCTCATATTCATTAAAATCACTTTACACAAATATCAAGTTATAAAAATCATATCCTTTAAAAATTCTAATTTTTATTAAATTTCAATTTAACATAATATTCATCTTCCAAATCTATTCTCATTTAATTCATAAACTCCAGAAATTAAATTTTAAATAAATGTTAAATCTTATTTGATCTTAAAATCAAACTTTATTTAAACTTCAAATCAAATTTATACAAAGCTTTAAAACCGGAAATTACTATATATATAAATAACCTTTATCAATAACCAAATCAATATCTCATAAATCATATACATAGCTTTGCAAAACCATTGAAAATCATTTCAAAATATTTATATTTATATATATATATATATATATATATATATATATATATATATATATCGCGGTGCCTGTATATAATTTTCTACCCTATGGTCAAGTGATACGGATATTTATCATTTCAATCCACAATTTAGAATATAAATGCGGTTGTTTATCATTTCAAACCGCAATCCCGAATGAAATAAAAAAATGCATAGCAACTTGCAATTAATAAAATTAATCATCCATTCATCCATCAAATCATACATCCATTTATCACAGCCATCATCCAATTTCAAACAATCATCAATACATAGCAGGTGATAAATAATGGTATCAATTATCAGTTTATACTCAAAATAAATTTAATAACTGTTAATTGGCAGTTTATATGCAAAAATAAACGTAAATTTAACTGGCAGTTAATATGAAATAAAAATTTAACATAACTATGACTGGCAGTTAATATGCAAAGAAATAAATTCTAACTGTCAAATTTACGCAATAAATAAAATAAATTAACAGTTAAATTAAATAAATGCAATTTAATAGAGATAATGAATAAAACATTCCAAACAGTCATAAATAAATTTTTACTCATATCTAAAATTAATTTAACAGACATAAGAAGTTTTAGAAGTTGTGAGTGGGTTAAAACACTCACCTTTTGAATTTAAATCGAATTTAAATTCGATTTAAACCCAAAAATTGCACAGTCTCCAAATCTGTCCAAACCAGCGTCAACAGATCCAGAATTTAATTTCGATCCTAACAAAAAAAATCTCGCGTGAATACGAGATCGTATGAGAAAGTTATTGTATTTAAACGAGTTGAAATCGAAAAAAAAATACAAACAAACAAAATAAACTAACACTAAAACACTGCCATGTCAGCCTGACCATCATCCTCTCCAGAAAGAAAAACGCGTGCATCAACAGGTTGAAGCCGAACCCATATTTCACCCCTTTGACCAAGCCTTTGACCGCCGAAAGCTCCCACCACGGCCACCTTCACCACATGCCGCTACCACCTACGAGATCCCCATCTCCCCCTCTACCGGCCGACACCACCGCGGCACTCCAGTTTCGTCGCCGCCGCCGCCGCCGGTTAGAGCTTCGAAACCCTAATTTGAACATCTCTGATGATCCAGCCGTTGAAATGACCAGCGACCTGTCCCGATGTAATCCCCCTTAGCCTCTCTACAATACCCAGAAGCCATTTTCCGATCCGACAACGTTGGTTACGGCGAGATGAATGGCCACGAACTGTTTTAAATTTTTCTGGGCAAACCACAACCCGGATCGGAAAACGAACAGCACCATTGAATTTCGCTCGTCGAGAGCATCAGCATATATTTTTTTGGAATTTTCTTGAGAGTTTGAATTTTCATTTTAAATATGAATAGAATTGGATGTGACATTTGCATCCATTTGAGGAGGAGAAGGAGTTGAAGAAAAGAACGTATAGACAAATGATAGAAGATGGAGGCTAGGGTTTATAATCGTCTATTTATAGATAGATCGCAAAAGAATAGGTGTGCACGAATTTTAAAGTGTAAACGGAAGTGGTCCCAAAAGATAAATAATATTAATTACATACGTTACGGATTTAGGAAATAAATAAATTCCTTATCATTTACATTTTATTTTAAACGTATTTACAAACGTAAATCTAGACGTTTCGTTTACGTTTCAAAATATATCCACAATTTTATTAATTTCCAAATTGATCTAAACAAATTTAGATGTAAATTAAAAGCTGATAAGTCTATCCATTGCAGTGTTAATTTCTCCACTTCCTTATATTTGGAAATTATAAATAAAAATTTTCAAAAACCTATTTTTTTGATTTTCAAACTTTAATATTCTCATATTTTACCAATAATAAGGATGCACTAACATTTGTTCATGGTTTCACCTTATTATCCTCAAATTCCATTTTAATTTTCAATAATTACAATTGTTGAATTTTGATACTTTAATTAAATTTATACATCTTGCTTTCTATACTATAAATCAACCAGTGGTCCTATTTTATATAGAATTAGCAAAATTTCATCTTATAAAATTAACCTCCTTTAATTACAAAACAAAATCTACGCTAACTGCACAATTCAAGTCAATTAATTGTAATTGATTTCCCATAAATTGTTATAAATAAAAATTTGAAATCTTCATAACTTCGTTTATTGATTTACAATCTTACTATTAAATAAATTGACATTTAGCATTGAATTATATTACATTCCATAAATGAATTTATAAATTTATTTCAAATTAATGTACTACTTGATTTCCTTAGATTATAAGTTATTCTATTAGTCAGTCATCTTTTTTTTTTTTAAATCATTAATTAAGGTCCCAATTAGGTTTATTTATCTAGATTTCATTCCTTTATTATATCATTCATCACTTAACAATTAACCAACTTTTCTATGCATCTTATTTCACTTATATCTTGTAATTATTTCTAAACTCATACTTGTAATACCCAGTATCATTTTATATTTCAATCGATTCTCACTTATTCCTATTTTATTGCAATATATTTCTATACTCATTCATTAATGCATATCTTCACTCACTTCCTATTTTATTTGTAATATATTTCTATACTCATTCATTAATGCATATCTTCACTTACTTCCTATTTTATTTGTAATATATTTCTATATTCATTCATTAATGCATATCTTCACTTACTTCCTATTTTATTTGTAATATATTTCTATATTCATTCATTAATGCATATCTTCACTTACTTCCTATTTTATTTGTAATATATATCTATATTCATTCATTAACGCATATCTTCACTTACTTCCTATTTTATTTGTAATATATTTCTATATTCATTCATTAATGCACACATACAAATTAAAAATTCTAAATCCCTTTTAATATTTCCATCTATGCTCCATTCCTTCACTTAATGCACAATTAGCATTCCTTATTCAAATTTGTTACATTCCCTTATATCCACTTCATAAATAAATTGGTATTCCGTTATCCATTTATTACTAACTTTAATTATTGCAATTTATTATCTAACATACAATTTGAATTTATTTTCAAATTTTCAGCGTTAAATTAATTAACATCTTCTAATAGTAAATAAAAGGATTGAGAAAATTAAAATTTCTATTCAATTATAGTTTATCAATATATTGATACTTACGCAAAATCAAATTCTTGTCTTTAATTACCCTTTTCATAATTTCAACTCAATCAACCATTTCAACATGCAACTCATAATAACTCTTTATAAGTATGCATGGAATCATCATTTATTCCAATCTTTTCTTAATTTACATAATAAATTCCCTTTACTTATTTTCAATTTACACAAAGGTATAAATCTTTCACTATTTCAATCATTAGATTTTTATTCAAATTACTAAAAATCATGTTTTTTAAATACAGCTGCTATATTTTAATTTAGCGTTCATTCCAATACTAATTTATCATCTTCATTTTTTCCTTTTTTTTTCTTTTTTTTTCTACAAAAAATTAAATTACAAGATCCTATTTAATTAACAATTTAATTGTCGAAATTTACGGGTCGTTACAATTATTTTAGTTAATACTTTAACAATGTTTTAACACTTAATTATTATTTTAATTAAGTAATTACTTTAAATTAAGTATGAAATTAATTAACATTTAAAATTTGTAGTTAATAATAAATTGATTTTCAAATTTAAAAGAAGTCTTTTAAATGATTAATTAAGTCGAATAATTAATATCAATTAATTATTTTTGAAAAGCAATTAAGAATAATTAATTTATAATTGTAATTAGAGATTGATTAATGTTTAAGTGATTAATAAATTTGTAATTCATTATTTGAAGTTAATTAATGTATGATTAGTAGTTAATTAATTAAGTAATTTAATTAAGAATTAATAATTGATTAATTAAGTAATAAGTGGTAAATAATGGGTAATTAAGTTATATTAATTAATAATTATAGTTATTAATTAATGATTAAGGGGTAATTAATTAAGTAATTAAGACTTAATAATTGATTTAGAAATGATTTATTAATTAAATAATTTGAAATGGAATAAGTAATAAATTGATAATTAATGATTAATTGAACAGGGTTAAGTGATTAACTCTCAAGTAATTGATTTAAATTGAATTAATTACGATAAGAATTTAAGTTGATTGCTTATGGATAATTGTGTATGTAGAATATCTGATTTGTGATATTTATTTGATGACATTCTATGATGCTCTATGTTATGATCTTGGTATATCTATGATGTTTGTGTATGATTTATCTGTGATAAATGATACGTGAATTCAATTGTTGAATTTAAACTATTTAAATTAATTAAACAACTTGGCCTTTAAAATGGCGTTTGGATTTCGATGAGACCGGGATCGGGTGTCATTTATGATTATCTGAAAACCATATCGATCCAAATTAAATGTTAGGCTGTGAATTCTCAAGTGAAGATCAAGATGGTGTTTTCAGAATGCAAGGGTTATTGTCGTTGACTCTGAGGGTGATTCCAAAATGAGTGTAACGAAATAATGCCTTCGGTTTCGTACGAACCCGGAAAGAACTTGTATGGATTGAATGCTTTCAGTACATCGTCAGTGGACGATGAGCATTCTAAGAGATATGTCCTGTAAAGGTAATTGTAGCCTCAAGCCTCATCAACCGGGAATGGCTAAAACAGGGGATGTGCAGCAAGGTTAGGTGGGTCATGCCCAAGTAGTACGAGATATACCCCTTTATAGATGTCCCTTTTATTTCGGCTGTGTGGGAGGTTGCTAGCTACAACCGTGGGGTTATCTTGTTCGGGACTGTTCAGTAAGGAATGGTTCTGGCCTTGTGTTGTAGGGGGTCGGGAGTGATCCTCAGTATGGTGATCTAGGCCCCGTACTGTGACGGGCGGTACCCCAGTAGCCCTGCCATTGATGGAAACCCATTTTCCCTACGAGACCTTACGGCTTTGATTTGTATTACCCACTTTTGTGGCTAGTAGCTGGAATTTAATAGATGTAACAATTTCGGCTATTTTCTATTTACTTGAAAACCCTAGACACTATTATAATATCGCTGGATTTCCTATAAAATGTTTTGGTTAGCGTACGGCAAAAACTTACCCATATTTATTTGTGGGGAGTCTTACGTGATACCCTTATTTTCAAATGTTTTTCAAAGTTAAACAACTTTTAACCGTTTACTCATACCAGACCCATGTCTGACCCGGAGTTTATATTTTGTTTTCATAAACTCTTGGGTACTCAAATTTTTATGAGTAGCCAAGTGATAGGTTTTGAATTGTCGAGTTTCTGGAGGAGCTTGGAGCAGGAGTTCCAGACGTATATATATATCTATCTACCTAGTTCCACTGTGTTAGGTGATGTATGCTGTATTTTGAGATGTATGTAGTAATAGATATGTATATATGACTGTCATGTGTATGATATTGTCTAACTGGTATATGTAAAACTATGTAATAGTTATATGATGTGTTATATTTTGTTGCATTTCGCTGTGAGATTCTGATGTGGTTATTCCTTTCTTTCTATTCTTTTCCATTTCTATCCCTTTCTTTTTTATTGATGATACGTCTTTCTGGGAGTAGAAGGGCGGGTCGTCACATCAATTTAGCTTTGGCTTTTAAATACATGCACCTTACTTACCAATAATATCCAATCATATAATTCAAAATCATTTTATCCAGCATTTTCAAATTTTCAATATTTCCTTTACTTAAGTCCGTATGAAGTACATGCATCATCCATATGCAATATCAACTCTGATCGCTCACTCGATCACACAATTTCACTTATGAACTACTATCGTTCATACGACTCTATAGTGCGGACTCAGATCCGGTTACTTGATCGAAAACTATCATTCTCCTTGCATAGACATAACTATGATAGAGAATTTCAGAATCAATCAAAAGTCCATATCCAGTGTTTGCCATCGAGAATCGAGTGAAAAATCCTAATTCGGATCGATATGAATTTTCTCAAAATTCTGTGCTCAAATCTGGATCAAACCTTCATGTGAATAAACAATATACGTTTAACTTACGTATTTATTTTCAATTTCTTTTATCCGCGGTAACTTCGTTTACAAATCAATTATTCACAATTATCATACCAATTGCTTTATTCACATTCGTTATTCACTTAGTATATCCTTCCCAAACTGATATCATTTAAGAATTATCCCACATTCATTCCATTTTTAATCAATTATCAACATTCACTATTTTCTTAGAATATTTCTTTAATACCATTTTCACTTAGGAACTTTATCATCAATTTTTCTTAAATCTATTATAAAATTTTGTACAAATGTTCTTAGATTTACTTCCACTTCACCACTTATGTTTGTGTCCACTCATATTCAAATTCAATTCCAATTTTCCAATTTCACGTTTGATTTTTATCCATTCACCCTTCAAATCATATTCAACTAACTAATTATTTTAATTAGTCCATTTACTAATTTATTTCAAATCTTAATAAATTCTATTTTCAACAATTACTTCATCCAACCTAACTTAGGCTAAATTTTCAAAGTTCACTCTTATTTAACTTAATTTAAATTAAATTCCATTCCAAAATATAAACTCAAATTTAAGAGTTATCAAACTTATTCATATTCCATTCACCAATTTTCTTCTAATTCACTTCATTTAATAAGTTTACTTTGCTAATTTATTCCATAATCACACTCACTTTCATTGAACTCTTCTTAAATTAAATTTTATTCTCCATTTTCACATTCAATTTTACCCACTAATTTAGCTTGCCTTAAGGTAAGATTCGTTTTTTGCTTTTTAGATTTTATAAGTTCAATCTTATTCTCTCAAATTTCCAATGTACATGGAAATCAAAATCCAAGAGTTTTAAACATTTTTGGTTCTAAGTATTTCAAATCATTATAAGAATCATATATTCGTATAAACAAAATTCCAGTAATATATCAAATCATACCTTTGAAATCCAACACCAAATCCAGTTTTACTAAACAATCCCAATAGTAGTAATTCCACTCTTGGAAACTCAAAAATGAACATCGATGATGCTGCAGTCATCACCAAATTATTTTCCAATGACCGAAGTGAGTTCAGTGCTTTTATTCCTTTAAAATTATTTTTAAATATTTCCAATTCAAAAATATTCTCCAAATAATACCATTATTATTTATACGGCTTTAAAAAATCATTTCCAAAACCAATGGGTTTTATATTCCCAAATTTCCATCTTTTAATTCCTTTATAAATCATTTTTATAACCCATATCATATTTAAATATTCCTATGGAATTTCGTTTCGTTATAAATCACATTTACATTATTCCATTCCTTTATATGAAATTATTTCTTAACTGTTGATTATAATGTCAACATTTTATTCGATCACCACAACAACAAATGATAATAGTTTAATATTATCATTTCCTAACAACAAAGCATACCATATACAACAATAATAATTTATGAGAAATTATCTCTTTCACAAAAAAAATCTGGATAAATTTATTTCATTTACTCCATTTTAAAACAATACCATGTCGAGTTGCTTTGTTCAAGTGTTTAGAGATCCCTATCAATAATGTTAATTACTCGTATTAACCAGAATCCATAAGCCACTTAATAGATTAATCAACACAATATAAAACTATTTATATTCACTAATAGATACACGATCATATTTATTAATACATTCAAACTCATTCTAGGGTGCTACTGACCCTGTCTCTAATGAGTTACCCCATCAAAGCCAAGGTTCTCGCTTAACCTTCAACAATGATACCAAGTGTAACGAGCTGGATTTTCGACCCTCAAAGATTGACATCAATGTGTCCACTATATTTCATGCGAGAAATCGAGCGCCGAAAATACCAAATCATTAGAGGAAAAGAAGAAAGAGGTAGAAGAGAAAAAGAAACAACAACACAGAATCTTACAATCACAGTGGAATAATATATAATAGATAATAACATGTCTTAATGCAAAAAGAACTATAACTGTTACTTATATATTACATCATCAGAGTACAACAAATCAATAACTCAATATTGGACAGTTATAATAACTTATCCTCATTAGTGCCGAATATACAGCCTACAATATACAGTGGAATATAATCAAGTATGTGGAATGCGTCTCTGTCATCCAGCTTATCTCCTGAGCTCCATAACATTCTAACCTGAATATGTAATACTCGGTCTGACCCGAGCATTATAATAAAATAACACCTGAGTCAGTCTGGAAAACGAGCGTGAGAAAACACACTCAATTTGAATTATTAAAGTTATCAAAGTCCTTTGAAAAACAAAGGTATCTCGTAAGAACACGCCACACATAAACACGACTGGTTTTTACCTCACGATAACCAAAACATTTTATATCAAAATCATCTGATATTATAAGAGTGTCTAGGTACAAATACTTATTCAAATGGCCAAACTTGTTACACTAATTAAATTCCAGCATACTACGCTCTACAACCAAAACCGTAAAGGCATGTATTGGAGAATGGATTCCATACAAGTGATTAGGCACTAGGGTACCGCCTATCACAGTACACATCTAAAAATTATACCGAGGACCTCGTCGGGATCCTTTACAACACAAGACCGGACTACCCCTAACCTGGATAGTACGGAATATGCTATCACCTCGAATGTTCCTGCCCTTACCGAGTTCTTCCACGAACCGTAGTAATAATATCAGAGAGTATCTAGAAAGGTGATAAACATACCTTAATTAGGTGCGACCAACTTAGCCTTGCTGCATCTCCCTTGATTTTCAGTCATTCCCGTTTGATAAGGCTAGAGGCTACGATTACCTTTTAAGGAAATTATACTTGGAATGCTCAATTTCCTCCAATGACAATGTACTGATAGCAATCGTCCATACAAGTCCGTTCTGGGTCCGAACAAACCAAAGGCATATTCCTACTACATCCATTTTGGAATCATCCTCGGGATTAGTAGCGATTAGCAACTTGCACCTCAATGCTCCATCTTCGATTTCATGCTCTTGTCCTCACTTCGAAAACGTATTCGTTTGATCGAAGTGGTTTTCGGATAACTTACTTAACCCTGGTCTCTTCGAAATGACGTGCGATATTTACAGTAAACTCAACCCCGGTTCTTTAGGAAATAAACAGACGAAAATAAGATTGGAGATCCCCTCCTAACCGTTAGTGGGTGGATTTTCTTATCATTGTCCTAGAAGAACAAAACGAGTTTATACGTACAATATAGCACTTTCAACGGTAACTGTACCATATAATTCCTGTGTTTCTCCTAGATATTTCCAAAGTTATATTTTTGGTCCAGATTTGATAGTCGGTTATTTAACTATCAAATAAACAATCATTCAACCAAAGAGTTGTTTTCCATTGAAAACATTAAATCTCATTTAATTTAGTTTTAATAAATTAAATCTCTTTATCAAAAGCTATGTACTTATCTTATCGGAGTAAATATGTTCACTAACCATTCTTTCCAAAAATATTTGAAAACTTTTTCTTTAAATAAATATGGAAAGCACCACGCGGTATCAACCATGGATTCACAGCTCAATGATTACGTCACTATCCCAAAGAAAGCCAAAACTTAACTACAGGCAATCTCTGCCTCCAATTCCGCCGTGAAGGTATACCATCACTTTTCGAAAACTTTAATTAAATTTTCTCAAAATAATACTTATAAAATTTCTATATAATTTTTCCAAATTTAATTAGGAAAACATCCTTCTATAAAAGTTATTATATGGAATAATATTAATATTGAATAATTTATCTTTTAAAATAATAATACTGATTAATTCCTAGTAATGATTAACTTAATATCAACTCATTATAAACTAACTTAATTAATAATTAAATAGACTTTAAACAATTTAAAATAATTGCATAACTTTGAAACAATACTTAATTCTGATTTATTAATAAGATTTTGGACGATTTACACGACTTGTTTATAAAACTTATAATTCATTTTGACAATTTAAAAATATTAAAATAACTAACTTTCTAAATTATTTTTAAACACTTCTAAATTACCTAGTTTAATAATTTAAAATCCTCTTTTTAAACAAACTTAACTTCTCGATTACATATATATTTCAATTCTAATATAGCCAGTCTAATACTTATAAATCCCTTTCGATTGATCACCAGTTTGATTTATGTCCCAATTTCATAAATCCCCGTTTTCACATTTCTAGAAGTAAATCTATCGTTAATTTTTAAACCGATTTACCCATCTCATTATAAATTCTCACCGTGAATTTATATCTTCAATTTACCAACTCATAATCACTTCACTTTATTTATAAACATTGTTTATAAATCTCACAGTTTTCAATTTCAATTTATAACGGTTTCACATCACTTAAACCTTTTTACATTGATTTTTTTATTCTAAATTTCTTTTTTAAATAAATCTCTCAAATAATCCAATCTACACTCCAAACCCAGCCCAGTCTCAATTATATTCCCATTTGTAATTAAGAAATCTTATCTAAGATCCAGTATATTCAATTTCATATTCATTTCCAAATGCACTCTTTTCCCAATCTATTTAAAATCTTGGTTTAAAAACCTTTTATATTTAAAACAAATATCACTAAGGAATTACTATTTAAAATCCTTATTTCAATTCTATATTCTCTATATTCCGAAATAGTCAAGTACAATTTAAAATCGAACTATTTAAACTAATATCGCGACTACATGGGTCACTGACGTAGTTGTTGTAGGTCGCGCCCGGTATCATGACCGCACTATATGAAACTCACCCCCGAGCAGCTAATTTCCATGTCGAGTTCAAATACGAACTCCAATCTGCGAATCGATGGTCGAGTGGATGGTAATCACAAACCCTAGCTACTCTCTATTATTCGACTTCCACTGTTGATTTTTGTAATAGCCGCCGCACCCCCAAATACGTACATCAGATCGAAGCATAGGCTATAACTAGATTTTTAAAACCATTTTCAAGATTTTTAATTGAGTAGAATAGGAGAAAATGGTTTTTGAAGTTTTACTGTTATTATATTTCACTAGCTCAGATGTGTGCATAATAAAGGAGAGGGAGAGTGATGTTGACATGTAGGAGGCTGGCTATAGTGTCTTGAAGTGAAAAAAAACAAGATGATGTGAATATGGTCAAGTCAATAAGTGTATGTGTGTATATATATATATATATAAATTTTCAAATCGTCTCAATGACGTAACAAAAAATCTCGGACCTGTAGCGTGGCATGCCGCTAGGCATTTATAATGTTATAACCCTATTCCAAACGCAATGGAAAAGGTTTCGAGTCCTAGTTCGATCATATGGAGAAGATAGCTTTTTGAACCCAATTATTAAATTGAATTTTCGATATTAATTTGAACACGTTTCTATTCCGTACGAATAAATGACAACTCCAAATGCTATGAAATTTGAAATCCAATAATAATACACTATTATGGTCCAATGCAACTAGTTTCGTCAAATTCTGATACTGTGCTTTGGAAGGCTATTTTTACTCATCAATTTATACAAGCTATTTTTGAAATGAACTAATCGCTTTTTAAAACCAATTTAAAAAATTTGTTATCTTCGTTCTTATTGATATAAATTTAACAACCCTTTAAATTATTTTTATCAAGCTTAAAACTCAAGATTCGATTATTTAAGTAAATTCCAATTATTAAATTATCCAATAAATCGTTATATTTGAAATTCAAGTCAAAATTTTACATTTAAATATCTAAAATCTATTAAATATTCCAATTCAAATAACCAAAATTCTGGGTCGTTACAATTCTAGTATATTAGACTTTATAACTAAAACCGTAAAGATTCGTAGTGTTTATTTGATCGAAGTGGTTTCGGATAACACTGATATCTATTCCCGGTCTCTTCGAATCTAATCGATAAACTTTTAAAGGGCGGGTTGTTTTAAAGAAACAATTCATATTCAGGGTGTCAATATCACATACGGGAATTTATTATATATGCTTACTTCCAATAAAATGTATCAGCGTTTTGTTCCAACTATTTTAACTTGTCTGGCCACTTGATGTCACAAACAATGAAAATTGAAATAAATTTTTAAGAGCGAGAAAGCCAAGCATAGATCATAAACTAAATTAATGAATAACAACTAATATTAAAACAATTCACAATCAAAATTTAACCAACTTAAATTAAACTGACTCCACTTATTATTCTAATCCAAATTAGTTATAAATTAAAAGAAAATTTAAAAAATGATTTATTGTTAGTTAATCAAAATTAAACAACCAATCTAATAGTTAATTTATTAATTAACATAAGATTTAGATCAATTAAGAATCAATTATTAACTCACTTTAATTATTATAAAAAAATAAATTTTATATTACAGAAAATTAACAAAATAAATTTAGCTTAAGATATTAGGTGTTAGGATTACAAAGCAAAAGATTTCATGTCGACTAGATTTACAATAAAAGGGGAAATATGTTTTTAAATTAATGATTCTTTTAACATAAAACATATTCAATTTCTTTAAAAAAATAAATGCCCAGCCCAACATGTTTAAAAGCCAGCCCATCATCACTTAAACACACCCAAACTCAAATCTTCCTCTTCCTCCCAACAATTTCTTCCCTTTGTTCTCTTTTATTCGATAAACCTGCCTTGCATCAAAACGTGCACATGCACACTTTCCTTTAGTCACGACCATCACCGCCGATCATCCTCGACAGTCTCACTCGACCCCCACCACATTCCACCACTTGAAATGCTCCGAAGGCATACGTTCAAATTTCGAACTGCCACCACCACACATGAACAAAGGCCGACCACCCTATCGCCTCTCCATGACACCACACATAACCGATCACCACCAAAATCCACCCCAAGCTTCACCATTGCATCCTCTTTCCTATCCCCCTGGAGTGCACTTATCTAAACCCCTCGCCACTTTGCCATGGCCGAGAAACCCGAGAGCCAAAACAACTACCCATAAACCCTAAAACAAGCTCGAACAACCCACACGCACAACAAGAAAATCTCGTGCCATTTTTCATGGGTGCGCCTCCTCCCAAGCATCCTCCACAACGAATCCAATGCCATGAAATCGGGTACACCCTCGAAATTTCAACTTTGGTCCAAATCTATTCCACTTCCCCTACCACAGTCAATACTCAATTAAAAATCATGATTTCTAGTAACAAACGCATTCATATAAGTCGGAGATTGAATTATGAAGTTCAAAAATCGTCCATTTTTAAGTTGCTTACTGTAATTTATATTTTCCTTCTTTTACACTTTATGATATCAAATGAAACCATTTTTGGAATCAATTGTTCTTAAAAACAAACAAATTTTATTTTGGAATCATAGCCTAATATTCAATGGTAAAGAGATAATGATTTTTATAGTTGAAAGCTCCTAACTTTACGAAAAAAACAGAGATGTTGTACATGTTCTTTGTGTTACAGAGTGTATTATCATGACCAAACACACATAGGTAAGGCATAGAAACTTACTAATACATGTATACTTGGCAATATAAAAAAGTTCATACAATTTTACAAGCATATAGAAGCATTCACAGTTTCTAGTATGTAAAAGATTTTGTTTTACTCACATTTCTTTTGGAAAAACGAAACACTGCTTCTTTGGGAAAAGAAAGACCCTGCTGCTTTATTTTGTTGGAGATTGAAGACTTAGCTTCCGTATGGTTTTAATGGCAGATTTCTTCCTTTTTTTATTTGGATGTTATGAGCTAGAATGGTAGAAATGTTAAATGTGAATAACATGGTGGTGTGTTTATATATATATATATATATATATATATATATATATATATATAATACATATATAGAGGTTGAGCATAAGAAGGCTGAAACCCATTTATATGAAAGTAATCTCCCTTTTATTTTTATTTTCTTATTTGATTTGAAAATTTTGGTGACTTGATTTGATAAATTTGTGTTGATCAGATTTTCTAGTTGACATGAAGATTATTGAATTATTTGAGTTATTTTGTGTTTGACTAGATTTATCCTCATCGTGATGTCCCCTTGCATATATAGATCCTTTCATATATATGTATACATATGTTTCCTATACACTTTGACCAGATATACATGTTTTTGACTATATACTAACATAAATTTAACATGCGAAGTTTAACGCTTCTTATATGATTTATTTCATATACACTATATTTTAGCATACACACATATACAAAGCTATTTACAAGCATTCATTTCTAATATTAATATTTTACTTTTATATTACATCAAAAGTTATGTATATACATATACACATACACACACACATACACACACACACATATATATAAAATCCTATTTTTTAAAAATTGAAGTTTTATTTAAATTATTTTCAGAAATTAGATTTTTAAACTTTTAAATCAAAGATTCCATAATATATATATATATATATATACACACACACACAGATATTTCATAAATCAAAATTTTATTATTTGACTGATAAAAATTAATATTTCAATATTTAAGATCAGTTAATTATCCTAATAACAGGTGTCCAAAATCCAGATCGTTACATTACTCCCCCTTAGAACTTTTCTTCCTAGAAAAGGAATGAAACAAGAACTAGAATTTTGATGTATATTACTAAATCAGTCATATTTTAAACATTTAACTCCTTACTCTTTTACTATACATTTTAAGATACATACGCTTTAAACTACATAGTATGACCAAGCTAGTGTTATATTAAAATATTTTTCATAACTCGATGTCTTAACAAGTCCATCCTTGTTCTTACAGAAATTTAGTTATACGTTGATCGGGCATAAGACTGAAAATCTCTAAGTATATAGTACAACTATTTCAACACCTAGTGAAAATACTTGAAATTTTTTCAAAAATGATATGTAAAGTATCACGCCCCTTTCCTTCTTTACCACCATGGATCGCAGTTAACACGATGATTGCATCGCCATCTTGGCCAAATCATAGTAAACTATAGGCATCAACTTCCCTCGACTTACGCCATAGGAACATGACAGATCGCAGCTACACAAAGGCTGCGTTACTATCACAGCAAAACAGTAAGTAGTCTGTAGGCAATCTTGGCCACCTGAATTACGCTATCAATACAAAACCACATAGATCGTAGCTACACAAAGGTTGCGTCACTATCCCAGTGAAACCAAATGTAGATTGTAGGCAACCTCTGCCTCCCGAATTACGCTATGCAAACCACATAGATCGCAATCTACAGCTATTAATCCGCTATACCAGCGAAATCGAATGTAGATTGTAGGAAATCGCTACCTACCGAATTACGCTATGGAACCAAACCACATAATCGCAATCTACCGATGTTACGTCGCTATCCCAACTAAATCAAAGGTAGATTGTAGGTAATCGCAACCTCTCGAATTACGCTATGGAACCACGATAGATCATAATTACATAAAGGTTACGTTGCTATCATAGCAAAACCAAACATAACTCTAGGTACAATACCCTTCGATTTACTCTATACAAACAAATGACCACCAAGAACTCATGAGTTTTGTCCGGACGTCCTCTAGGATCCCATTTCTCATTGAACCCACCCTGTGGATTCCTAGGTAGAACCACCCAGTAGATCTCCTTCTTCAAATTTTAACTTTCATGGGGGTGCCTTTCCATACTTTTAGTCTTAAAACATATCATACTATGTACATAATACCTTTCAAATCATACACTTCGCATGTATCACATATAAATTTTATTTATAAGAAATCGATAGTTTTAAATTCAGTTTACCCAATCTCCAAGGTCAACTATTTGCCAAAATAAAATGTCTCTAAAATCAATAGGTTCCAAAACTATTCAACTTCATTCTCATATACATATAAGTTCATTCTTTCCAAATCAAATAATTTAAGGATCGATAGTTTCAGAGTCCACTTCATACTTACATAAACTCCATTTAGTATTTCAAATATCTTTCAAAAATCATTTCCCTCTGGTTGTAAATTCAACAAGGGAGGTTTGAATATATAACTAATATATATAATCTTATTTACGCCAAATCAAAAATTTCCCAGTTTGATAACTTTACAAAGTTATTGGTAACATTTCTTACTTTTTATAAAGTAAGTTTTAGTTTTAATAACAATTTGATCTTCATTTTTAAATCATCATATTTACTCAAAATATACAATTTCACTCCAAAATCATTGTTGCCTTAATATCTCGATTTCGATTCCAATTCAAAATTGCTTCGTATTTCCATTTGGGTTATAACTTCAGTTTAACCCAACTTGTATTTAAGTCCATGATTTAAATATAAATAATTTCCACTCTGGCCAGTTTGAATTTAGAAAATAGCTTGAATAGTTTTAAAATAGTTAATATAAGATCGTTTGAGTTTTAAAAAAATAGTTTGTATAGTAAAATAGCTTGGAAAATCAAAATAATTTGAATATTTAAGAAGATGGATTTTAAACAGTTATATTAAAATAGTTTATTTGAAAATAATTTTAAAGTCAAACTAATTCAATTCTTAATCTTCCACTTCAAATCAATTTCAATTTCCAATTCATTTTAAATCGATTCAATTTTGATTTCAATCCAAATTAACTTCGATTCCAATTTTAATTCAAATTAATTTCAATTTTGGTTTCAAATTAATACAATTTCAATTTCAAATTAATTTGATTTCGATTTCAATTCCAGTTGATTCAATTCAATTCCAATTTGAATTAATTTCAATTCAATTCTCAATTTCAAAACATTTTGATTTATATAATTTCGAGTTCGATTTTCAAAATATTAATTTTCTTAACTTTTCAAGTTCGGTTTTCAAAATATTGATTTAAATCACTAAAATCAAATTAACCTTCAAAATTCAATTTAAAAATCAAAATCTTAAAAATAATTCAATTCCGAACCCAAATTTTGAAATATCCTTTTAAATTACTTTTACTTGGATTTATTTCAAGGTTTGAGGAAGAGTTAAAATCTTTTTTTTAAAACAAATCAATTCTTGGAATCCAAGTGATTTCATTTCCATAAATTCGATTTTATTTCTTAAAATCAAAATCATTTAAATAATTTCAAATCAAAGTTTTTTTTTAAATCGTTTAATTTGATTAATCCGTTGTCTGTATATAATTTTCTATCCTATGGTCAAGTTAATCCATTATTTCAATTTAATTTTAGGGATGGATATATATCAATTCAATTCAAAATAAATGTCACAAGTATATATCATTTCAACCTATTTCTTAATTTATTCGAAATAATTCGATTTACAGTTTTATATACCATAAATAATATACAGGATGATAGCAGGATATATCAAAATAAATACACATCCAAATCATCTAAAACATCAATCAATAGCATCCATCACAAATTTTTAGAATTCGAAACCCATTTTATTTCAAAAATCATTTTGAAATCATTCATTCATACATAACTTCTTTTGCATCTTTTATCAAATATATACCTTTCCTTTTGCAATTTTATTTATTTAACTTCCATAAGTTAAATTTTTGTTTTTTCTTGAAATTTCCAATTTCAAGTTATAAGTTCAAAACTTATTTAAGTTGGCTTGAGTTAATTTCCAATCCGTTCAATCCATTTAAAATTACTCGATTTAATTTTTTACGTTCCAAAATTTAATTTTCACACTTCTTTTCTTGTTAACATCAATTTCCACTTATAAGTTCAAAAATTTGCTTTCCTTTGGTTCTACTTCTCATCTTAATGGGAATCCTAGAATTCAAACACCCTGTTTTTAATTTAAAATCAACTTTAAAATCATATATATAGACACACACACACACACACATACATACATACATACATACATACATACATACATACATATATATATATATATATATATATATATATATATATATATATATATATATATGTCCCATTTATGTACCAAGTCACACTTTTAAATTTAAACCAACCTTGTATTTTTTATCCAAACAAATTCCTTCAGAATTTCCAAAACAACTCTTATTTTTAAAACAAAAATTTCCATATTAAAAATATTCTAAATAATATTACTTATTATTTTCTAAAACACTTTGAAACACATTTCAAAATTTTCGGGACTTAGATTCAAAACTCCTCAATTTAAGTTCATTTTAATTTATAAGTCACATTTGTAAATTATGCTTATATAATTCCACTTCCTTAAAACATTTCACCATGTTTTATCATTGTTTATTTTGTAACAAACATCCTTTATTAGGACCCATCGCCCAATTTATGATAATATTCAATTTTATCATATCTAGAAAGCAAATGCACTTTACATTCCATAAAAATTTCTAAAAAATTATTTCTATATATATAAAAATATAATCAGGGTAAAATAATTTCATTTCAAAACACTTCCGAAATTTCCGAGATTCAAATTCTGGTTCAAGCCCATATTTAGGTTAAATCATTTATATAATTCATTCTTATCTAATTTCTATTTGGTTATATATATATATATATATATATATATATATATATATATAACCAATTAAATTCTATAATCTTATTTGATTACCATAATAACAACCAATCTCTTCAATATACTATAATAATTCAGAAAAATTATTTCTTTTTATATCAAAATATAATCTTATAAATAAATTATTTTAAACTATTTTTAAAATCATTATATAAGAAAATAGCAAGTACGCCCACATATATAATACACTCAACTCATTCTAAGGTACTACTGACCCTATCTCTAATGAGTAGTCCTCACCAAAGCCAAGGTTCCGCTTAACATTATGCTTTGATACCACGTCTAACGACCAGGTGATTTTTGACGTTGAAAATCAACATTAATACGTTCATTGGATAGAATGCCGAGCAATCGAGTGCTGAAAATACCAGATTGTTCAGGTTAAAGAAGAAGAGATAGAAGAAATAGAAATAGAAATAGAAACAATAATATAGAATCTCATAATCGCAGTGGAACAAAATATAATATAATATAATAACAGATTTTTTTTATACAAAGAACTATAACAGTTAATATACATACAGATTATCAGAGTACAATATCAACATATATATCTAGATAGTTATAATAACTTGTCCTCACAAATGCTGAATATACTGCCTACAATACACAACGGAATATAATCAAATACGTGCAATATGTCTCTGCCATCCAGCTTACGTCCTGAGCTCCAACGCATCCTAACTTGAATCTGTAATACTCGGTCTGACTCGAGCATTACAACAAAGTAACACCCGAGTCTGGCTGGAAACCAGCGTGAGTAAAACACGCTTAATTTTGAAATACTTAGGTTATCAAAATCCTTTGAAAACAAAGGTAACTCATAAGACCACGTCACGCATAAACACGATGGGTTATTCCCTAACGATAACCATAACAGTTTTATAGAAAATCCAGTGGTATTATAATAGTGTCTAAGTACAATACTTATTTAAAATATACTTGAATTCGTTAAATTAATTAAATTCCAGTATATTAGATGCTATAATCAAAACCATAAAGGTTCATAGTGTTTATTTGATCGAAATGGTTGCGGATAACATAGATTCCGATCTTGGTCTCTTCAAATCTAATCGATAAACTTTTAAAGGGAATGTGGTTTAAAACAAACAATTCATATTCAGGGTGTCAATATCACATATAGGAATTTATTACATATGTTTACTTCCAATAAAACGCATCGATGTTTTGTTCTAACTATTTTAACTTGTCTGGCCACTTGATGGCACAGACAAAGAAAAATTGAAATAATATTTAAGAGCAACAAAGCTAGATCATTAACTAAATTAATGATTAACAAGTAATATTGAAACAATTAACAATCATAATTTAACTAACTTCAATTAAACTTAATCCACTTATACTTTTAATCCAAATTAGTTATAAATTAAAAGAAAATTTAAAAAATGATTTATTGTTAGTTAATTAAAATTAAGCAACCAATCTAATAGCTAATTTATTAATCAACATAAGATTTAAATCAATTAAGAATTAATTATTGACTCACTTTAATTATTATAAAATAATTTATATTATAGAAAATTAACAAAATAAATTTAGCTTAAGATATTAGGTGGTAGGATTACAAAGTAAAAGATTTCATGTTGATTGGATTTACAATAAAAGGGGAAATTGTTATTAAATTAAAGATTCTTTTAACATAAAACTAATTCAATTTCTTTATATATATATATATATATATTTATGTATGTATGTATGTATATGTATGTATGTATGTATGCCCAGCCCAACATGTTAAAAGCCGACGCATCATCACTTAAACACACCTAAACTCAAAACTTCCTCTTCCTCCTTACAATTTCTTCCCTGTCTTCTCTTTTATTCGATAAACCAGCTGTGCATCAAAACATGCATGTGCAAACTTGCCTCTGGTCATGACCATCGCTGTCGATCATCCTCGATAGTCGTACTCGACTACCCCAGCGCATTCCACTACCTAAAACACTGTCGAAGACGCACGTTCGAATTTTGAACTGCCACCACCACACACGAACAAAAGCCAACCACCCTATCGCCTCTCCACGACAACATACGTAACCGATCACCGCCAAACTCTACCCCAAGCTTTGCCATCGCGTCCTCTTTCTTTTCCCCCTAGACTACACTTCTCTAACCCCCTCGCCACTTCGCCATAGCCGATAAACCCAAGACCCAAAACAACTACCAGTAAACCCTAAAACAAGCTCGAACCACCAACACGCACAACAAGAAAATCTCGTGCCATTTTTCGTGGGTGCGTGTCCTTATAAGCATCCTCCGCGACGAATCCCATGTCATGAAATCGAGTACAGCATTAGAATTTCACCTTTGGCCCAAATTTGTTCAACTCCCTCTATCTCACTCAATCTTAATTAAAAATCACCAAATTACTCCCAAAATCACAATTTCCAGTAACAAATTCATTCATATAAGTCAAAGATTAAATTATGAAGTTCGAAAATCATCCGTTTTTAAGTTGCTTACTATAATTTGTATTTTCCTTCTTTTACACTTTATGATATCAAATGAAACCATTTTTGGAATCAACTACACTTAAAAATGAACAAATTTTCTTTTGGAATCATAGCCTAAAATTCAATGGTAAAGAGATAATGATTTTTATAGTTGAAAGCTCCTGACTTTACAAAAAATAGAGATGCTGTACATGTTCTTTATGTTACAGAGTGTATTATCATGACCAAGCACAAATAGGTAAGGCTTAGAAACTTATTAACACATGTATACATGGAAACATAAAAGAGTTCATACAATTTTACAAGCATATAGAAGCATTCATAGTTTTTGGTACGTAAAAGATTTTGTTTTACCCACAGTTCTTTTTGAAAAATGAAACACTACTTCTTTGGGAAAAGAAAGACCCTGCTGCTTTAATTTTTTTTGGAGATTGAAGACTTAGCGTCCCTATGGTTTTAATGGCAGATTTCTTCCTTTTTTTATTTGAATGTTATGAGCTAGAATGGCATAAATGTTAAACGTGAACAACATGGTGGTATATATATATATATACAGAGGAGAGGTTTGGCATAAGAAGGCTGAAACCCATTTTTATGAACAGAACTCTCCCTTTTATTTTTATTTTCTTATTGATTTGAAAATTTTGGTAACTTGATTTGATAAATTCATGTTGATTATATTTTCTAGTAGACATGAAGATGGAGTGAATGATTTGGATTATTTTGTGCTTGAGTAGGTTTATCCCTATCATGATGTCCCCTTGCATATATACATCCATTCATATATGCATATATATATATATATATATATATATATATTTCTTATACACTTTGACCATATATACATGTTTTTGCCTATATACTAACATAAATTTAACATTCTAAGTTTAATACTTCATGTATAATTTATTTCATATACACTATATTTAGCATACACACATATACAAAGCTATTTACTAGCATTCATTTCTAATATTAATATTTTATTTTTATATTATCTCAAAAGTGATGTATATACATGCGCACACAGATATATATATATTATGCTATTTTTTAAAAAGTGAAGTCCTATTTAAATTATTTTCAGAAATTAGATTATTTTTACTTTTAAATCAAAGACTCCAGAATATATATATACTGATATTTCATAAATCAGAAATCTATTATTTGACTGATAAAAATTTATATTTCAGTATTTAAGATCAGTTAATTATCCTAATAACAGGTGTCAAAAATCTGGGTCGTTACATTGAACTTGGCCTACCCCTGCTAACACAGAACCAGCCTACCCCTAAACTTGGATGGTACCGAATATAATCACCCCTTGGTTGTGGTCAACAAACATAAAGGGATCTCGAAGCATACATAAACCGTAGATCGCTCTTGATTTGGTGATGATCATACCCTAATGGGCACGATCCATATAGCCATACTGCATCTACCTTGTTTTACCCACTTCAGGTTGTGAGGCTTGGGCTACACATTTGACTCCTTCTAGCAGACCATCTTGGAATGCTAACATTGCCCTCCAGGCGTCCAATGCAATAATATCATTCATTCATACAAGTTGTTCTGGGATCGAACAAACCTTCAACATTTTCTATCTTCCATGCTGGAATCATCCTCAAAAAGAATAGTATAGCTCAATAATATACTTCATAACAATTCAAGAACACTATTAGTTTGGAGTAGTTTGGATAAATTATACTTACTCGGAACTGGTGTCTCCAAATTAAGCGATAATTCCCGGCTAACTCAATTTCAGTTCTTTTGGAAGTATGTAACCAGTATTCGGGTCCGCACCAGGGAACTCTAATATACACAATATACTTCCTGAACTAAACAGGTCAAGTTATTAATAGCGGAAAATCCGCTACTTAGGGTAATTATACAAAGTTTGCATATGAATAAACATATAATTAATTTGAACAATGACACATTCGATAGGAATTAACCATCCCATATCTATCACGTTTCTGGTATTTCGTCCTTACTATATCCCTTGCCTATAAATTAATTATAGATCTCACAGACAAGGATCAGCTTACTTATCAGCTTTTAGTGCTAACTACGGGGTGACTTACTTTCTATAGTTGTGCCACCACATTAACTTAGGTTTCATATTTGTTTGAGGTTACTTAAGGGTAAACGATGAAGAAATCCCTAGACTTAAAACATTTCTGAAAAGAAAAACAGTTTCAACAAAATCAATATGTTAAAAAAAGTGATTTTAAACCCTTATTATTAATTAAATAATAAATCAAACCCTTACTACATAATAATTAAATCTTGGTTAAGTCTTAGCTACAATATTAATTAAATTTAATTAAATCAGTAATTAATTAATAATTAATTAAATCACTTTTTCATAAATAATTAATTAATATTTAATATTTAATAAATAATTAACCCTTAATTATTAATAAAATAATTATTAACTTTAATTAACTAACTAATTAAAATTAACTTCATTAATTAACACTTAGATGTTGATTACTTTTATTAACTAAAGATTAAGTACTAATCATTTACATAACTGATCAAATAATACTTTGTTAAATAATTAATTAGTTATTTAATAATTACCTTTTTAATTAGTTAATATAAGTTTTAAAACATTTTCCAAAAAGGTTTCTAAGTGAAAGCATTTTTCGATTTTGAAAAGAGTTCATTTTCACGAACTGCACTTATAACAACTATCGTTATACGACTAGAAATTTCCAAACTTGAAATTTGTTTTCTAAGTCTTCTTTAAAACTTTAACTTTTAGAAACATTACTACTTTTTAAACATAAAGATGTGGGTTTTAGTTCAAAACATTCAAAGAGGGATTTCATAAGTCACTTAAGTTAGCAAAAATGCTAACTTTGTTAGCATGAACAATACATACCGAGATCATAACCAATATCACAATCACATCACAACAAAATAATTCCTAACATAATCAAGATCATACCTTACTAATTTACTACACTTAAATTTTTATTCAAGGTTATACAGCCCCACATACAAGCATACTTATATACAATCAAATCAACACCATTTCCAAGTCTACTTATGCATAACCAATTCAACATCATAACTACTCAAACAAGTGTCATATTTAACTAACAAATACACATCATTTGTAAAGTTACTAACATTTAAATAAGAGTGAGCTTTACTCACTGAGAGTGGACTAAAGTAAAACAACTTCCTCTAGAATTTGCATTCGACTTAGATCTTTGGGTTTGCTTGGGAAAAATAAAGTCTCGTGGGCTTAAGGGTGGAAAAGTGGTTCGACCTAAGGGGGTATTATGCTTAGCCTTTAATTGGATAAAGTGGAGGTGGACTTGTCTTATAAGGAGAAGTGATAAATTGGAAGAAAAAATCTTAAAACAAGGATTTATATTTATAAAAGTAAATGAAAACTAGATTTTTAAACTTGAGAATCTAATTTGAAGGCCAAGGTAGTTTACATAAAAGCTTTAGGATAAATTTGTGAAATAAAAATGAATGCAAAGTGGTGGAAATGTTAGGAAAATGCCTTATATATAAGTGCATAAGTCAAATTACCATATTACCCTAAAGTACCTAACATCCACTAGATTTTTTCCATTTCATTTCTTGTGTCCCCCTCCTTCATAACGTGAAAGACTTGTCTCCTCCCTTTCATTTCAAAGCCGGCATGTTTTAATGACACATTGTACTTTGTGTTTGTTAGAGGATAACATTTATGACTTCTTTTTACATATATATATTTTTTAAACTTATTTAACTTTCATAAGATGTCATATCATATTTAAATAACTTAAATCAGCATATATACATTATAATATATTCTAAGTTATATATAAATGTGTACATATGTTACATAAATGTGCACAATGTTTGCTGAAAACTTTTAGACACTAAAAATTCGAAAAATGACTTTCAGTTACATTTTTTATTTTTCTTTAAATAATTATTTTTGTAAACAAAATTTGCAAATGATTTCACCATCCTTAATTATTATTTAAAAGAGTTTTATTTTCATTATAATATCGATTATTTGAATATTTAAAATTAATTAAATATTCGTAAATCAAAGCAGTGAAATTTCGGGCCATTACAAAAACTATTTCACCATCTTTAATTATTATTTAAAAGGAGATTATTTGAGGTATAAAATCTATTAATTAGTTAATAAAAATATATTTAAATATTCATTATTAAAGTAATTTAACTCTGGGTCGTTACGCTCCTTTTACAAAGAAATAACTTAACTGTATATTATATCTTCAATACACAAAGTAGTCCGATAGAGTAAAACTTCTATAGCCTTCAAAAATATTGTAGAATGAGTGTGCAGAGGCTAGGAAGTGAATTGGACCAGATTCAAATATTGTAGAGTGAAAGAGTGCTAGTCTAAATTTGCTTTTGGAGTGAATATGGAGTTTAGGGCTTTTGGAAGCAATAGAAGAGTAGATTTAGAGCATAGGATTGAATGTTAGCTTTTAGGGTGATAAGAGGTTTATATAGAAGTTATAAGATGTCATTAAGTGGGAGTAATGTTTTAGCAATTCAGTCTGAAAGAGATGCATACATCGGAACTTCGCAATACTTAAAGAAGAGGCTTTGGAGGTCAATTTAACCATTCATTTTATAATGGTCATAATAGAGGTTAGCATACTTAAAATCGATATATTGTTTAACACAGTGGTAGAGGCGCATGCATTCATTTTGGCCGCTTGGGTTTAAATCCCACAAAGTCTAATTTTGGAACATGTATTTCCACATTTCTGTCCATATGAAACTTTTGCTAGCAAGTTAGTCACAAAGGCACACTTGTAATGTAACTGGTAGAGAGCTGCAATTTCTTGTTGGTGGCCATGGTTCGAAGCCCTCCTCAAGCATTTTGTAACAATTTAATTTTCTACCTTTTCTACATAACAGGAAATGCTATGTGCCTTTTCACTAATGCGGCTGTGGGATGGTTGGTAAGGTAGCAATTCTCTTATGTGATCAAGGCTTAAATCCTACCTTGTCCGTCTTTTTAACAATTCAATGTCCCTTTTTTTGGAAAAATAAAATGTGTTGATTAGTTATTGTTGAAATCATTTGTAGTTTAGTTGGTTCGGAGGTGCTTGTATTAGTAGTATGTCTTGTGTTCAAATCCCATCATCATCATTTTTTCTTTTGTTATGATGTCCATTGTAATTCATATACACTTTATTATTCATCTAACTACTAGATTTGAAGTAACTCAATAAACATATTAGTAGCATTATCATATAGTTATCATTATCTAAACGCTAAAATCATGTTTTCAAAATTCTCCACATTTTGATCATGACAAACAACATGACTTTCTACAATAATATTATGTTGTTTCCCCTAAATTTATATACCCCCATAAAAAAATGCGTTTTTATACTTCTCATACAAATATGCTCAATTTTCGCTCCCTTTGTAATCAATAAGAAGGTTGAAAATCAATATAACCTAAGGGTTGTAGATTTAATAGTCAAAAAATAATTTTTATTCTAAATACTCATAATTGACTTAAATACTCTATTGTTTTATTGTTAATTTGTAAATATTTGATATAAGGAATGGATTGTTTTAAATATATGCAACTGTATATTTTAGCAGCAACTTATATAGAATTTTTTTTAATATAGATTATACCTTTTAAGCTTTGTTAGAAAGTCCGTAACTGTTAGCTAATTTCAAAAATATTTTAACAAAATGGATGTAATATCAGCTAACATTAGGTTAAGAAAAATGATTTACACAATATTAACATAGTTGTACTTTAAAAAAATATTCGTTGCTCTAAATTATATTTTTATATTCCTTGAAATAATTTTTCACACTTACTTAGCATTAAGGAAAATGTTTCTAACATTTTTGGATGCAGCATATTATATAATAAGTGGATCTAATTTAATTTTCAAAAAATTAGTTTGTGATACTTTAAAATTAAAATTACTAACCCCAAACTATTTAGAAAAAGAAAAAACCAAGTTAAATACACTGACTTTGCTACAGTTCCTTTATTCGTAAATGCTCATCCTCCATAATATGGATGGAACATTTGCAATTCAAAATCCAATTATTCTTTTTTCTTTCTTGGATACCTGCAAAAAAAAATTCTATATTTTGGTACCTACTTCCCACGTTAGGGTTTAAGGGATTGGGTCGAAGGTAACCATACCCAATTGAGTTTGGTGGAATCTTTAAAAATAAAATTTTCATTATTTACTACTGTATCAAAATATTTATTAATGTATTTTCTCTATTTTTTCAATTTATAGGAACCCAAATACTTATATAATCTATATTATACTATTATTACCGAGTTAGATTTCAAGAGCTCACAGGTCCCTTAAGTATTTTGTAAAATGAACGGTCACATTACTTATTTTGTTTATTCTTTCTATTTATGTCCAAACCTACTAACGTTTAATTAAAAAAATGTAAGTTACTTCCTGCCCATCCAATAAAACCCTAATCACAAAATAATGAAGATGAGTATCGACCGATGTGAAAATCAACGATTGCTTCTCTCCTTCTTTGTCAGTATGAAAAATTCCACCTTAATTTTCCTGTCTGCATATTTCTCCTCCAATCCCTTAATTATTCAGGTAATTTTCAATTCTTTGGATCTATTGTTTTCAATTTTCAAACATAATTTACCTCCTTGATTTTTTCGATTTTCTTCTATCTTCATTGTTTGCTTTACCTTCTTAATATTTGGAACAAACGTAATTGCTTCTTCGATTTTCTTCGTCTATATTTCAGCTATCATTATCCTTCATCACTATTCTTTTAGTTATTATGTTATCCATATTTAGGATTTGATGATAATTTGGATTGGTTTAATATTTAGAGCAAGATGATTTGAGATTAGGCTAGAATAGTCAGATCTGTAGATGATTTGAGGTTGCTCTGGTTAAGGTTCTTCATTGTTTTTTTCTACGAGTAACTATATAGATTATTAATATTTTGTTCCCACGGTTAATTGGAAGACAAAGCGAATGATTTGGGACATGTTTTTTGAATTTATTTTCAATTATAATTTCAACAAAAATGGAAAGCCTTAACAATAAAATGGAAAACCTATAACGAAGTGCATTTTGAGCTGCCGCTACATAGCAAGTAAGGTTTATTTTAATGCCTTCTTACTGTGATCATAAAAGATAACTCTGTGTAATGAATAAAGAAAAAAGTCGCTATCTTCATATAAGTATGTTGAATAATAATTGTGGAAGTTATGAAGTTATAAATAATCTAAGTATTATAAGAATCGACGTAGAGATTTACATTTTCTTAAGAAAAAAGAATTTGTACAACATCAGGTGTTTCTGAGTGCATTCTTTTGTGATTTGCTGATTTAACAATAAAAATATAGGAAAGTTGTACGTACTAATGTGTGATATATGTTTTGTGTGGTTAGATTACGTCAAATGTCTAAATGAACAAAATTATTTGAATAAGTGCCACCAAGTGATATTATGGATGCACACTATAACTATAAGATATCATAATATGTAATAGTCCCATTTTTTTTTACTTTCGAAAGTCAACATCGATACGTCCGCTGTAACGAATGCCGAACAATCGAATGCCGGAAAAACCGAACCATTAGGGTTTAAGAAAAAGAAGATAGAAGAAGAAACAGAAATAGTAAACAGAATCTCATATTTCGTAGCGGAACAAATATAATAGATAAATAAATATCTTTAAACAGAATCACTATATCACATTACATCACATTACATTATCAGAGTGTACAACAACAAACAGCGGAAAGAAATATTACATATATAAGTGATACGCCTCGCCATCCAGCTCTAACTCCTGATTCCACAGCAACTTCTTGACTTTGCTCCCGAATAATGATAACCTGACTCTAGGCTGCCCGTGTGGGAAATTATGGGCACCCAGAGTTTAGAAAGGGAACAATAAACTCCAGGTCAATCATGGGACTGGTGTGAGATCTTAAAACAGTTATTTTCACAAAGAAAATAAAAGAAGTTCGCTATGCTTTTTGGAAAATGAAACTACCATAAGGCCTCCCGGCACACACACCAAGCAATCGCACACTTGGGGAAATTTCTCCTTATGATAGTCAAACATGCTTGATATGCAAAATCCTTTTTAATATTATCATTAGTGCATAGTGTGGAAACCATCTCGAAAGTATAATATTAATCTTAGCCAGCATAGGTACCATTATATTATGCCTGCTATAGCTACCTCCTGAGGAAGAAGGTTATACAATTGCAATTGTAAAGGGCTCGTATTGTTTCTTTAGATTTCCAACAAATGGTCAGGCTAAGGAACTTCCTATGCCACATGGGTACGCCTCTGGAGGGACTCCCCGAGAACCTACCCGGATCTCTGGCAACACAAGGCCGGGTTACTTCGGTAACTAGGTAACTACTACTCGAATATGCCATCCCCCGGTCCTTTGGGACCTTTATCCGAGGATCCTCAACCACAAAGCAACAACCACAAAGCATAATAAATTTGCGGCAACAACATAGGTAAAATATCTGTGCTCCATACCATGATACTACCCTTTTCCAGAAGGAAATGATATACCCTAAAGAGCGCGACCCTCATAACCTTGCCGCATCTTTCCTGTTTTGACCATTTTCGGGGCGTGAGGTCCGATGAGGTCTCGTCCACAAAGCTACACTTTTCACAAAGTCATGCTTTGATCAACAAATGATCAGCGGCACTTCGTATTTCACGTTACCAAATTGGGAGTATATCACTAATAACCATCAACTACATAACCTTTGAGCTCGTACGTCTCAGAGAAGGGTGTTAAGCTAAGAGAATAAATTCTTCGCCACCAACAGAAATGTATTTGATAGAAACCAGCTTTACATCTCAAAGTGTAACGTTAGACACACATCCATACAAGTCCGTTCCGGGATCGAACGGAACTGAAGGTACTTAAAATAAGCCCTTGCAAATCCGGATATTCACAAATCACGTCCAGAATCCCCATCACAAAGTATGATAAGATCTCTATACCGAAGCAACCCGGTGCAGAGACATTCGACAAGTAATCCTTTCGTTTTTGAAAATACCCGGTCTTCAACACCGTCTTCAAATACAATCCCATTTCGTCGTATCGTTATTCGAAATGGGTTTTATGACACAAATTCCTCTCCCGGCTAATCCAAATAACGAGCGCTTATTTTTAAAAATAAGTATTACATTCAGATTTCAATAAATTACAACAATTTTCGCTTTGATCTTTTAAACACATGATCTATCACAATCACAAAGGTTCGATGTGGTTTTCGGATATCCATTTGGAATCCGACCCCCGGTCGCATCGAAATTCAAATGCCATTAAAAGGCTAATATTGATAGTCAGTTATTTAACTATCAATCAACATCCACAACAACTTGCCGGATTTAAATAAATTTCCCAAATTATTTATTTTCAAAATATTTCCGCAAGATATATATCACACTTCAACCATTTGAAAACAGATTTCAAATTACTTTTCACATTTCAATACTTTGAAAACAAATTTCAAATCACTTTTCCTTACGCGGAATACATTTTCAAATATTTATTCAATTCCACTGGAAATCTGCTGAGTTAAAATAATTCAAATCACTTATCCATAATATTCTTGGAACATTTAAAATAAAACCATCTTAAATACATACTTAAAATATTGGTTATGAAAACATTATACTAATTATCACATATAAAATTTTAAGTCCTAACTAATTATTTTAAAACAAAATTAGTAGATAAGGTATAACTATTTAAATAATCATTTCCTAAACAAATATCAATTTTAATCTTTAAAATAATCCCTTTTATAAGAAATTAAATAAATTCATACTTTAAAGATTTGGAACCAGTTAAGAAAATAATTTATCCAAAGTATCCTTTCTAAAATCATCCTTAAAAAATTTCAGTTTATATTTATAGGCTACTTCGAAATCATACTCAGCTTTCCAGGGAAAATACATTTTTTTCATTTCAAAATGGTTCATTCAAATCAATTAATAATTCTTTCTTGATTTATTCTAAATTTACGTTCCAAATCCGTAAATTCCTTTCACACTTTTTAAAATAACAATGTTTATTTTTAAAACAGATTTCTCTTTCCTTTATAAATTTCCATTGTCAATTTAAACTTCTAAATATCCATTGATATACAATTTTCAAATCGGTTTCCAAATATTCATTTCAGCACCGAATTAAATTCTAAATTGATTTCCAAATTTATTTTCAAATACCAAATCAATTTTCAAAATTGATTTCTAAATTTATTTCAACACCAAATTTATTATCTTTTGAAACAAATTCCTTCTTTTAAATTTATTCAATTTTCTAAAATTAATTTACTATAAATTTTCTACTAAATTTCAAAAATCAAATTTTATTTATTTCTGGTATCCTACGATACCAAGAATATATTTGGCTGAATTGTAGCCTTCAACGGTTTCAATCACAAATAGTCACACACGGATTACAAATAATCAACACACAATATTGAAACTAATTCAATTATTTGAGGAATCCAGTTGGATCCCTCCAACCTGTTTTCCCTGCATCCACAGACGTTAGCACAATAATTAAATACCAATTCCACTTCGAGGTGGAATATCGCGGTATATGGGATTTATAAAATATTATCCGCTATTATGCGACGCATAGGGTCTCATCCGCTATATAATGCGGAAAATCAACAACTCCAAATACATATATAATACCAATTCCACTTCAAGGTGGAATATCGCGGTATATGGGTTTAAATATAATATCATTCGCTACTATGCGGCGCATAGGGTCTAAACTAATATAAATAATAATAAATCAATCATCCAAGCACACCATCAACAAATTCTTAATTTAACTATCACAATTCAATAATCAATCAATAACTGAAATTTTTTCAATTATTATTCTGAGTGAGAAGATCTCACCTTTAATTACGCATGCAACCCATTTTCATTCCAGATGGTTTCTTCACTTTAGACCTTGTAGAAACAATTTTATACGATTTATTAATATTCGAGCCAATCAAACAAATTAAATCCCATTTAATATGTTTAATTAACTAACTATTTCATTTAAACTAATACTTTTAGTTTTAAACTAATTCTTTCCTTTGAAAATCTTTTGGGTACTTAGAATAATTAAGTAGGTTAACTTAATAATTTTATTCACCAATTCCATTATTTAAAACAACAAATAGGCCTAATAAGTGTATATATATATATATATTTGATTAAAATATGATTACCATAATATATTTTAAAATTTACCAGAAAGTTAAAGTATATACATATATATATATAAATTTTCAAAACAAATTGTTTTTTTTTAAATTACCAAAAGTGGAAATTTTCCATTACTGTAAAGAAAACTTTCTTCTTCACCTAAGAATCTCTGTGAAATAAAATTAATTACTCTAAATTTTAGATAAACCTAAATTAAATTTGAAAAAGAAATACATTCACTGTACGAAGTCAAACCCCAAACCCACGGCCTAATTCGCAACCCCACTCGAGTACGCGCTGTCCTTCACCTCGCTTTCGAGCTCCTTGCCGCCGCTTGCTCGGCTCGACGAAATCATCACGACCACATCCCATACTCGATTCGACGAAATTCCTGACCCTGCTCCATTGTTTACGAACACGGCGGCGCCCCTCTCGAACTCGAGATTGCGATAATGGTCTTTGACTTCGACATAGCATTAAATTTACCCAGGTCGACGTCAAATGAATCGAAATCGGCTCTAATGCTTCAATACTTAAACTGTTAATTTCGAAAAGGAAAACGAGATCGCCAAACCATGCTCGCAGTGTCCCTCCTTTGCGTTCGATTCGAATCGAATTCAGGTATTTCGAACGAATTCGATTCGTTCTCTCTTATTTTAATTTTTTTTAAGTGGAACGAATTTGTGTTAGAGAGGAGTGAAATTGGAGGCTACAGCCATTATAATTTTTTTTGTTTTGATTTCGATTTTTTTGGGTTTAAAATGCTCGGCTATTAACATAAAAGAAGAAGGAGACACGATGATGTTAGCGTGTAGAAAAAGGCTGCAGTGATTTGAAAGCAAAAGTTATGATTTGAAAGAAAGGCAGTTGAATGTTGGGTTGTAGGGGAATATATATATATATATATATATATATATATATATATATATATATATATATATATATATATATAATTTAAATTCAAATTCAAAACGTCTCGATTACGTGGCTTAAAATTGCGAACTCCTACCGAGGCGTGCCGCTAGGCGTTTATAATGGTATACCCCCATTATGAACGCAATGGAAAAGGTTCCGGAACCAAATTCGATCGTACGGAGAAGATAGCTTTTCAAACCAATTATTAAATTAAATTTCGATATAATTTTCAGCGCGTTTGCCTATCGTACGGCTAAACGAAAACTCCGAATGCTATGAAAATTGAAATCCGATAATAATTCAATATTACGGATCCAATGGAACTGGTTTCGTCGAAATCCGAGATCGTTCCTCGGAAGGCTATTTTTAAATATCGATTTAAACGATATAATTTCAAAACTGAATAAATCGTTTCCAAATTCAATTCTGAAGCTTCCATTATCTTCAGTATTATCAATATGAATTTTTGAAGCCTTTAAATTATTTTTAATTAGCTTAAAATTGAAGATTCAAATTTTTACCCAACTTCAGTAAATTAAATTCAATAATTTAATTGTCAAATTCATATTTATAATTGAAATTCAAGTTAAAATAACTTCCAAATATTTAAAATCAATTAAATATTCCATTCCAAATGTTCAAATTTTTCGGGTCGTCACATAATATGAGGCGTTCATAAGAATGTACTATAATTTTGTTTAGAGTAGCAGTATTTACCTTCAAGTTCTTGACTATACCATTTTAAGATAGATTTAGTTATTCAAAATTAATATGTATTTATTTATAACCACACAAATAATCTTTTAGGCACTTATTGCGTGACTGCTGCTATATCAAGTAAGGTTGGTGCAACTGTAGCTGAACTAAAAATAGGCTTTTTTATAGTACAAAATGGAATCGTTTATTGCCAACTCCCTATTTAAACATCATTCGAATAACAGTAAGATCTTTACAAGTTTGAGCTTATAAATTTGAAAATAAAATGAATATACAGAGTTGTGTAGCGAAATAAAACAACTGTAAGAAACATTGAAGGAAAGCAGTAACAATTTTCCCATAATTAGAAATTTTATCGATGTACTTTGAAGTCATAGTTACATGTCAAAGTTAAAGATTTCTTTTATTAAGCCATGCATTATTAAAACTATTAAAGACAACTTATTTAAAATTGCATTTTATTTTAGTATATAATTATGACTAAGAATATTATCTATTTCAACATCTGACATTTTAAAACTAATTTTTACCTTATGTTTAATAGAGTGATCATATTAAAATTGATTTGAATTTGATGGATATGACATAGTTTTCCAATATGTTACTATAAATTTCCATGCATTCTTCCTTGCACTATATCATTTGTCATGTTTAAAATAGAAGCGCTGTCCGTTAGCAATTTCTATAGTATTGTTTTTTATTTAAAATTATCATTTATGCAATTTTTTAATTGTTATAATCTACTGAATGCATTTTCAAAAAAAGAGTGCACACTACCACTATTGGACTTTGGATGTTTCAATATCTCTGTATTTATTTACGCTCTCTATGTTAGTTGGATGATAATAAAATTATGTACAATATAAGACAATGTAATGATATTTCACTCTGTTTTTATAACTGTATTATTAGACATCAATCGAAAGCTTGGTTCAACTCAATTGTATCGGTAGAAGAATGGGAAGAAGTAATCCATGTTTACTACTGATACTTAATTGTTAGAGATTTATATATTCGCTATAATCTACATTTAATATAAATAATAAGAAGAAAATTGATTAATCAAGCTTTATGATTTTTAAGGTATCAACTACCTTAATAACCATATATTCATATAAGAATGTTTCTCTTTTCAGCCGAGCTGGGATGGGAAACTGAGTTGGTTTCTTCAGCGCTGTTTTATTTTCTCATAAAATAATTATACTTTTGTATATCTAATTTCAGTATTCATCTCGCGACTTTGGAATTTAACGTAATTGTTCTATTCTTCGGTATTTGCATGCTTTCTAGTGTATATATTTACTACTAATAGGGTGATTCTTTTTCCCTTACTACTACCAATTTTTTTCTTGGTTTCTATTTTTATTCCAAAATTTTTGGGTAAATATAACATTTTATTGGCTTTGGTTTATAATCTTTTCCGTTATTTTAAAGATTCATAGGAAGGATGCAAAACTCTTTGATTTAGAATATCATGACGATGATTTTATCTAGGCCATTCTATAATACTGTATATACATAGAAGGGATAATACGTTAATGATAAGGTACGACTTTGTACGTATATACTACATTTATGATTTACCTTAGGCTATTTTTTGATTTTTAGTTTCATGAGTCCTTTATATATATCATGTAATGTAATTTAGCTGATTAGAAATGTTTGTTTATATAGATATTTTTAAGATGTTAAATTTGCTTTATTAAATTTAATCAATAAGCTATTGTTTTGCATGGGAAAAAGAAAAGAAAAATGGGACATTATACATGATAACTTAAAACCAAAGCCATCTTTATGGAAGCACTTGATTGTCATTTTCATCTACATTTTCCTGTAAACTCTCATGTTTACCATTAAGAGAATTTGTGTGATTATATTTAGGAAAGAATTCTAGAATAGTTCCTATAGTAATCAGTAGGAGTTCAGTCATGTATATACAAGTAGAAAAATGCATAATAGACATGTTCTAAAATAACCGGTGCTTTATCCTGATACGAGACTCTAAAGTTTTAACATTTTAATTATGCCCTATAGTAATGTAAATAAAATAACCATGAATAACACTTCTCCTAAAACATGCTTCAACGAGTAGAAGTAAATATTATTATATTTGCATTAATCTCACTTTCAAGCTACTATTTAGTTTGTTTATAGTTTATATAGAGATATTGGGTTCACTTATTATTAGTTGAGTTCATTATTATTATTTTCATAAAAAGATATTGGGTTTTCAAGAAACTGATAATAAATGTTATTTCATTAAGTAACACGATGAAACATTATTTGTTAAATAACATAAATGGACAGTGTCATCAAATGATTTATGTCTGTTTTAATATTAGCTATTGACAAATGTATTATTACATTGAATACACAATGCAATACTATTTGTAATGGACATAGCTATCACATCATTTGTGTTTAATTTACTTCCCTGCTATTCACTTGCAATCATCGGTGCATTCATTAAATGCCCATTTCATTTTTTCTAAACCTATTTTAAAGATTACTAAACAATATAATTTCTAAAGGTTATTAGCACAACTTAAAGTTGCAATTATGTTTTGGTTGCTCCTGATGCGGTAAAACCAATGGTAGCAACATCTAGACGTATTATTAAGAAAGATATTGAGATTTATTGATAATTAATATGAATTATTTCTTCTTTTTTGAATAATTTATATATGTTAAATATGTGTTAGTGTGTTAGCTCTGCTATAAACTATTTAAAATATGTTGGTTCTTTCAATAAATATTATTACAAGATGTTTTTCAATAAATAACCTACTATGAAATTGAATAACAATTGTAATTACATAGAAGCACTGTTATGGAAACTGCATCTTTATAGAAATATGGCTATAATTATGTGAAATATTATTATTCCATGCTCATTTAACATAGATCACCATCATATTCAATTAACAATATTTTTTTGGATGATTATGTTATTTGAAAGCTTACCATATATGAAATAAATAATTACAGTGACATTAACTGTTAACACTGCACATATTTTATTAGTTTGTGGAGTGACAAATCGTAAATTCTATGCATTACTTTTTCCTAAATTTGAACTAAATGTAATTACTCCATAATAGTGTAAAGGTGACCACCATTATATTCCACTAGCTACAATTATTTTAATTGATTATGTAAACTAATAGCTAACCATATGAATATTTCATTATCATATTGGTATAAACTATTAATATTATATTTGTTTCATCAATTTACAAATTCAAAGGCCTAATAAATCGTTACATCAACTTTAATGATAAATTTATGCACTATCATGGTTTATTAAAAAATGATGAGATTAATTCTTTCACTATTTTAATGTAAAATTATATTTTCGAATTTTGATTTTTTGATTACTTTGATATCCTCATGTGATCTAACTATCTTGATATAAATTTGATCAGACCAGAATAAATCATAATATCATGTATAAACTAACTGCTTTGATTTCTATTGTTTTACTATTCTAAATGAAGTCATAATCCAATAATCACATTCTTTATAGTTTTTTTTAATCATTTTTTCAAGTATTCTTATTTCATGAGAGGTTACAATTTTCAAATTATCCACTAAAAAGTACAGAAATAACAATAAATAAATTCCTACAAAGATATATGCAACTTAACTTATTGTCATAGCATTCAAAACTAATAATGGTATAGCAGTGGACAATGGATGTAAGGTAGTTAGTTTGTAGAAATAGGTTTCGTTTGCCTATTTTCATGCAATATACTTGTATTTAACATGTCCTTAAGCATTGATCATATATGACATCAAATGAGTGTGCATCTTAAACTACTATAACTTGAATAGTTGAAAACATATTTGCTCTGATTTATATGTAGGGTGATTGGAGTAATGAATATCACGAAGGTGTGTTATCATCCGAAGCAAGCATAAATGGAGCAGGTACAATATCTATGGATATGCATCATCGAATATTGTCATGCAAATATGAATGGATTAGACATTTTGTACTCATTTTATTTTGGATTAAGGTTTTATTTAGTCTATGACCTTCCAGTAATTTTAACTTCATTGGGATACAGTATTTACAATACATAAACTTATAATTCATTTAATATTAAATTCGTAGTTATATTAGATTCTTGAAACTAACGACATGGCCACTTAGGACTTGAAATCAAGATTATATTATTTTCAAAAATTATATATTAGTCTTTAATATAAAATAAATTGATTTTCATTGTATTTTACAAACTAAATTTGGATATGAAATCTCCATTTATATGACATGTTTTATTTACGTTAATATTTAAGTATGCATGTGACGCATTCCATTCATTTTTATATATTTTTGGTAGTGGCTAAAATTTTGGAATTAGGAAATTCCTGAATTGCATATGATTCAATGGCATATAACTGGTTGCAAATCAATTGATAAATTATGAACAAAATGGTGTTGTCAACGCAGAATAAAGATTTGGAACCCTTTAATTACATAGAGGTACACAAATAATACCTTTTACAATGTGGTTGTTGGTTAAACTTCTTACTACTCCATTTACACCAACTTTGGGAAACTTGATCATTAATCTCTAAATTTATATAATTGTAAGTGATAATATAATTCTTTTGGTGCTCTTTATTGTTAAATCTTACTTTTTCTTTAGTTACAATTACAAACTTATATTAGTTGAAATTAACGTTTTAGGACTCTTAGCAGATTGATTTTACTTTTTGTACTTTATCCAAACTCTTGAATTCAATGGTTTAACAGTTACCAACATACAGAAGAAATAAATTTGTATATTAATATATTAGTGTGAAGTGTCGTAACTAAATATTTGGTGAGACCATATGCACTACCTTCTTATACAAATGGACAAATTAATCTTTAGAATGTGAGCAATCTAATTCTACTTTTTTGCGTAGCAAAAGTTGAACTACAAAAAGTTTGGATGGAGGTTTTGAAACTTTTCCCATGGTTTATGAGCTTAGTATAACATAATTCGATTATATTAATACCAATCTTCAACTATTTCTTCAAACGATTACGTTTTCGATTAGTGAGTGTTGTATCAGTTTGCAATAAACTTTTGTTTGATCATAAAACTTCTTCAGTATTCCAAGTAGTTTGAGCTAACTAATAAAAAAAATGGGTTCAAAAACATTATTCATAATTTTGACAACATCGGAGTGAAGAAGTCCCTGGTGTTTTAGTATTGGCAAAGTTTATCCATAACAGTATATACGCATACTATATACATCATCAGATAGAAGATGGTGCTGCCTCAAAATTTTAGTTTATTAGTTTTTGGTACATTCTCTAAAATGATATTACCGACTTATATTAATTTATGAGGTTAAGCTAATGATTTTATTATTTTGAATGTAATGTACCTTATGACATGGCTAATAACCGTATTTAATGCCAATAGTGACACTCATGTCCAAAGTTGCATTTATCTCTCTCGGTGTCCTATTTCCTAAACATACAACTTCTGGTATAAGTAAACTCATACAATATTAAAACTTACTTTCCCTTCTTTTACTTTGAACTCTTTATTGTATTACGAAGGAGGGGTTAAACTTATTGTGATGTGCTAATAGAACAATTATTTTATTAAATAATAGCGGTAATGGATGGTGATTAATATTTGGTTGTTTTATTCATAGATATTGGAATTGAAACTCACTGACATCAATTAGTATATGTTCAGAAAAATATAAACATATCTGCATAAAGTATTGTGTCTGTTTTTATGAATTTATATTTAACATTGATATATATCTTACATACTGAAAAGTTGTAGCTTTGTTGTAATAACACAGCAGACTATATGGACTTCATTAGATTAATAACGTATTAATTGCTATATGGATAGATATTGGTTTATAATGATATGTACTTCGATTATATGATTTTGTAATGAAGAATGAAGCTTAGTTATCCAGAAAGGTTGCTCATTATGTGTAATATATTATAGTGCAATGCATTACTTTGTTGTCCGTGATCCAATTTTTTGCATCTTTCATTCCATTTTAGTTAGAAATCGTCAATCTAATATTAATCTTTTTTAGAGGTAGATGATGAAATTAGATATTTATATCCACACGACTAAAATAGAATTTTATAAACAAAATATTTTACATTAGATTAAAAATAGTACCATAAATAACAATTTTCTTCATATGAGACTTAATACTATAACTTGATTCATTGGTTTATTTATTTGATTTATTTGAAGAATCTTTGTAAATAACATGCATGATTATATCTTTGCCTTCATGCCACTTTTATGAGCATAAAAAATTGATTCATTTATTTTATTGCATTGACTAGAACATAAATTGACATTTCTACTAAAACAATTGCTAAACAAAATCACCTTTGGAACAATATCTTAAGCATCTGTCAAGAAGTGAGAAATAGTCAATTTATTTGTTGATAATCCTACAATAAACAAGGGTTCAACAATTATTACAAAAATAAATATAGCTACGGCCCGTGTACGAAGCATGGGTTCGCACTAGTTTTTATTTATATTTTATGTCAATAATTTTGTACTTCTAGAGATATTATATAATGATCATAGAAGTACATAAATTTCTATAAAAAATGAATTTAGATTTTACCCAAGATTCAGCACTAGCATTAACATTTTTACTCTACATGAAAGCATATCTATTACTTTCTCTACAATTATTTTATTAAATCGTAAACCATTTCTATCACGTAAAGGTCTAGAACTGGATAAAATCATGTTTAAACTGTTCTGAACTTTATTAAATTTTACAAATTCATTTTTACGTTTTTCAAATTTATCTCTAAAGTCGGAATTATTATTTTCAAAAGAAATATTGTTATTTTTCAAAATATTAATTTCTTTATCTAATTTAGAATTCTCGTTTTTTAGCATACAATTCTCGTTTCTAGAGGATAAATCCTAGATTGTGAATTATCTAATATGGATCGTGGTAAATCATTTAGTCTTTTCAAATCTAAAATTTCTTTTGAAAAGTTTTCTTTCTCCTTTTCAGAAATAGTGTTTTGTCATCTAAAAACTTTTTAAGCATCATAAAATTATTTTTCAAAATGCAATATTGATTTTCTAAATCTATTTTTTCACTTTTTAATTTCTCATTTTCAAGTTCGATAGATTTAATCTTTTCTAAAATAATAGAATTAAACTTTAAGATCTTATCATTTATACTAACTAATTAATTATTATCTTTTACTAAAATTTGTAAATAAGAAAGTACATTTTTATAGTCCTCATTTATCGTAGCTCTAATACTCTTTGGGTATTTTGCTTATTGTATTTCGACTAAATCTTTTCAGGCCATTATTCTGTGATGTTGTGACGTTCAATAGAATTCCCGGCTCTTATACCAATTGTTAGTCGCTATGCACAGGATTAAAGGTGGACAATAGTAAAAAATAACGTAAATACAACAGAAATAATAAAGTAAATCATAGAGTCGATTTTATATTGGTTCATAGCATCTCTCATACATTCAATCTCTAAGCACCTCTTAGGAGTTTCACTATTTACACCCTTGCTTCTCCCGGAGAAACAGGTTTATAGATTTTGATTGAATAATAGAACATGACATCAACACTGATTGCTTGAGGACTCTACAACATGACTTTAGTCTTTCCTTTTATAATGAAATAACTTGACTGTATACTATGTCTTTAATACACTAAGCAGTCACGATGGAGTACAATTCTATAACCTTCAAAAATGATGCAGGATGAGTGTGCAGGGGCTGGAAAGTGAATTAAGACCAAATTCTAATATTATGGAGTGAAAGAGCACTGCTCTAAGTTTGATTTTGGAGTGAATATGGAGTTTAGGGATTTCAGAAGCAATATGAGAGTAGATTAAGAGCATAAGATTGAATGTTTGCTTTCGGGGTGATGGAGTTTTATATAGAAGTGATAAGATGTCACTGAATAAAAGCAATCCTTTAGAAACTCAATTTAAATGAGATGCATCCATTGAAACTTCGCAATTCTTGAAGAAGAGGTTTGAGAGGTCACTTTAACCATTCATTTTATAACGATAACAATGAATGTTAGCATACATAAAATCGAAGTGTTGTTTAGCATAGTGGTAGAGGCGCGCTGTCACTTTGGCCGCTTGGGTTTGAATCCCATAATGCATATTTTCTGAATAATCTAATTTTGCATTTCTATCCATATGTGTAACAACCCTGTTTTGAAACTGTTATATTAAACTAATTCAATTAAAATATAATTGTTGATCTCGATTTTTGATAATTATTATTTTTGAAATTTAATTACTATGCAATTAAAGTCTATTGAATAAAGGAATGCGATAATAAAAATTGAATTAGTTAATGAACTCCTTTGTAGATATCATATTAAAATTTAGATAATGTTATAATCAATGTAAAGTAATTTAATGTAACAACCCTAGTATCAGTGATTACCTATAATATTAAAATATAACGATGGTCATATTTTTATTGAGAATAAAATAAATTAGAGAAGATAAATTTTATTAAAAATTGTTCATTTAAAATAAACAATGTTTTGAGGTTAAATAAGGGATTAAATTTGATTGGATAAGTATTTAGTTGAATAAATTATAAATATGGGGTTTATATTTGTTTGGAGCTAATAAATTAAGTAAGTGATACATTTCAACATTTAAATTGTTGAAATAAATCTAATTGATGAAAATAAAGTTTTAAAAACTTTATTTTGAGAATTTGGAGAGAAAATGATTATTCATTGATTTTAATTGAGTCAATACAAAAATATTGGAAGCTATTGCCAATATTAATCTTTTATCGATTTTAAAAGGAGAAATACGAAGTAATTATGTATTTACTGATAAAATAAAAGAGTGAAATGTGGTTTAAAAATAATATTTTGATGTGTAAATAAAGTTGTAATGGTTTGTTGTATTTTCTTTGACAAGACAACAATTTTTGTATTAATTGTTATGTTAAAAATGGTGTTTTATGAGAACAAAAAGTGTAAATTGTGTAAGTTGTAAAATATTGTTGAAAATAAGGTTTTATTTGTAAAATTGACTTTTTATTGTTAAAATAAATTTCATATTGTTAAAATAATAATTTTGGTTACATATATTGGTTGAATAGAATTGTAATTCACTTTAAAATATGAAAATTTGCTTATATAGTGTTAATATAGAAAAGAAATGAACATAACTTAATTTTTTTTTTCACTAAGAATATTTACACTTGGGCTTATTGGGTAAGAACTAGGTCCATTAGTCCTTAGCCTTCTGCCTTGAGAAATCATCCTGTACGTAGCTTTCTTTCTCATCCTCTTCTCAAAACATCTTACAGTAAAAGGAAAAGGGAAAAAAATCATGGCTTTCTCCAATTAAAACCAAAAGCCACCAAATCTGTTGCAAATTAGAAAAAGATAATCAATAAAACAAGAATTTACAAGGTAATCTCCATCTAATTCCAAAAAGTTTTCATCAAAATCCTTGAATCAAGATGAGTTGTCTGCAATTTATTTTGATTTGTTTTGCATGTCTTCTTTTAAGCTTCTACAGGTGCTTAGAGCCCTAATCCATCGCCAAAGCTTGCTTCTTACCATCCAAATTCGCGGTAAACAAACCCTAAGGTGAGTAATCTCACTCACGCTAGCTGTAAACAATCTTTCTTATTCATGTATAGCGTAAAATTGGATGTTTGGAGCTATAAAAATCAAGTTTTGATCATATTTTGTGCTTAATCCAAAAACTGAATTCTGTCTATCTTTGAAGCTGAAACCAAATTAGCCATAACTTTCTCGTTTTTCATCGAAATTTGATAATTTTGGATGTTCCTAAAAGCACAAATGGTGTTCTACAACTTTTATGTTTTATATTTTCTATAATTTTGAGGTTAGCTATGTCAAAATTTGATTTTGCTACTGCTAATCCGAGAGCAAAGTCTATATCTGCTCTGTGCTTGAAGCTGAAACAAATTTAGCAATAACTTTCTCGTTTTTGATCCGATTTCGATAATTTTAGATGTTCCGGAAAGAATAATTCATGTAATACAATTTTTATGTTTTGAGTTTTCTGTAAATTTGAAGTTATCTATGTCAAAATCATGTTTTACTACTGTAATCCCGAGAGCAAAACTAATAATTGCTCTGTCGTTGAAGCTGAAATGAAATTGGTCATAAATGTTTCGTTTCTTATCCGATTTTAATAATTTTATATGTTCCGGAAAGCATATTTCATGTGCTACAACTTTTGTGTTTTATTCTTTCGGTAGTTTTGATGTTAGCTATTTCAAAATTGAGTTTTTCTATTGCAATCCCGAGAGCAAAATAATATTTTGCTCTGTTGTTGAATCTGAAACTAAAATAAGCATAACTTTTGCGTTTCTTGATAAAATTTAATGATCTTAGATGTTCTGGAAAGCACTGATATAGTGCTACAATTTTCATGTTTTATGTTTTTGAAAATTCTGAAGTTATCTATTTCAAAATTGAGTTTCTCTATTGCAATCCCGAGAGCAAAATTATATTTTGCTCTTTTGTTGAATCTGAAACTAAAATAAGCATAACTTTTGCGTTTCTTGATAAAATTTAATGATCTTAGATGTTCTGGAAAGCACTGATATAGAGCTATAATTTTCATGTTTTTTGTTTTCGAAAATTCTGAAGTTATCTATTTCAAAATTGAGTTTCTCTATTGCAATCCCGAGAGCAAAATTATATTTTGCTCTGTTGTTGAATCTGAAACTAAAATAAGCATAACTTTTGCGTTTCTTAATAAAATTTAATGATCTTAGATGTTCCGGAAAGCTCTGGTATAGAGCTACAATTTTCATGTTTTGTATTTTTCAAAATTCTGAAGTTATCTATTTTAAAATTGAGTGTTTCTATTGCAATTCCGAGAGCAAAACTATTATTTGCTCTGTTGTTTGAATCTGAAACTAAATTATGCTTAAGTTATTCATTTCTTAACCAAATTACATAATTTAGGATGTTTTAGAAAGCTTAGACATAGTGCTACATGTTTTTTTGTTTTGAGCTTTCTATAATTTTGATGTTATCTGAGTCAAAATCGAGGAGAATTAAGAGTTAGAAGTTCCTATATGGAATTAAGGTTATAAATAACCATCTAAATGTTATTTTTACTTGCCAATGAGATGAGGTAAACTTCTTTATGATGATTTTATGATGTTGAGATGTATTATGATAGTTTTTACTTGTCGATGGGATGAGACAAGTCACGATGCCACCAATACTCGTCAATGAGATGAGACGAGTATGGTATTGTATTTACTCGTTAATGAGACTAGGCGAGATATAAATTTCTGAGTTTTATGATGTTTCTAGTGTGGCATCGACTAATGGCTAGTAAACCGCTAAGTGCGAATGTGTGGTATGGGACACACGTTAACACTTTTCGGGTTCCTATCCGTGAGTTTGTGACACATTCACGATGTTTACCTAACGAAACTGCTTGAAGAGGTGTCAGCGACCTTGTCATGAGGACGAACTGCTTTGGAAGGTGTCAGCGACCTTGTTAGGGCTGACAAAACGGCTTGAAGAGGTGTCAGCGACCTTGTCATGAGGACAAACTGCTTTGGGAGGTGTTAGCGACCTTGCTAGGGCTGATAAAATGGCTTGAAGAGGTGTCAGCGACCTTGTCATGAGGACGAACTGCTTTGGGAGGTGTTAGCGACCTTGTCTAAGGCTTCGGCCATCTGAGTTTAGCACATGCAGCATTGTTGCGGCATTATAATTGGGATTTGGCCAATCCGAATTTTCTGAGTTTTCCGTTTTATTGTGATTTCACCTTTTTAGGATGTTTTATTACATTGATAGCCTAGTGCTATATGAGATGTTATATATATGGTGATTTCAATTAGGATGTTTTGAACTCTTATCGAGTTCCTTGAGTTATGAGTTTAGATAATTTCAGGATTTTATAAGATATTCCGTGTTTTGCCATTTTGGCGAGTTGAGATTCAGATTTATATACATTTATACCGATGAGACGAGGTATAATTAAGTTTGGAGATTCTTTTATATTTGAGTTTTGGATCATCCTACTTGAGAATATCTTATGTTTTCCTTTTTGGCGAGATTTTATATTAATGTTTCACCTTTTGAGGAGATATGGTTCATGGAAACCATGTAGACATTTTGTGATGTCGCCGATGATATGAGGCGAATGTTTATATTATTTGAGTATTATTATTGAACTTACCTCTTTTGAGGTCATTGTATACTTAAGTGACATTATTTCACTTAAGTCATGAGTTGTATTCTTTCTGTTGCCTCTTCTCATTCGAAAAGAATTATCACCTTATATCTTATGCTTCATTATTATCGTCTTTCCTCATTAACTGATTATTTTAGCTAGACTGACCCGTGTACTTTGTACTCGGGTCAGACCGAGTTGTTTCAGGTTAGCTATCAGTTACGGTTCTTTGCTCTGATGCATCTGCTTGGATTTCAGCCTAGCACTTTTGTTTAGTTTATAATTCCGCTTGATTCTGATGTATTTACATTTGATTCGATGTATATGGTGTGGTCGAATACCACATTTATTGTATTCATATTGTATTGTACTACACATGTATCGGTGTATATGTATATATATGATGTGGATTACTGTTCTGTGATGTGCTTTACATTTAGTTTTTTTTTTTTTGTTCTGATAGATCCATTAACTACCTATAGTCTTGGATTAAGCATTTACTGGGTATGTCGATTCACTTGAGTAGAAGAAAAAAAAATTATATTGCATTTATCGGCGTATTCAGTAGATGTTTAAGACAAAATTATAGATAGTCGCTCTTAACCAGCCCTATTCTCCGCTTTAGTAGACGGAATTACTTGTTAATTCTCTTTGCTAAGGTGGGTCTCGGGGTAGGGCGTTACAGCATGGTATCAGAGCTGTGGTCAGAACAAAGTAGAATAAACATAGAACAGTACGTATATCATGATACATCAAAGTACAATACGAGTGAATCATTGTTCTTTATTCAAGCTTGCTTTCAAATCGAGCCTTGATTCTTTTTTTGAGTTCTGGGATTGTTGAGATGGAATATGTCTAGGAATATAGATATATTGTATTCCATAGTATTCCATAATAGAGTTTGATGTCATCTTATCTTATATAATAATCTTATTTAGGATTATTCTATTCTCATTTTTGTCGATACGAGTGAGTTCGTATCGATGGAGCTGATTGATTACTTTGAGAACTCTTGTTGCATTCCTTTGAGAGTTGTGAATCCTATTGAAGGGATCCACAACGATTGGCTCGTTGTGAGCATTCTAAGATTTTTATTTTTGATGTTGCTATTGTGAGTATTTGTTTGTTACTCACAATCTTGAGATGCATTTGATTTGATATGGATTGACTTATTTGACATTAAGTCCAATCCTTTGTTTTATAGATCCTATTGTATATTTAGATTTCCTATTTTGATTGGTTCATTATTTCTGTCACTTTGGGATGTTAATGACGATTCCAAAGCTTTTGAATTCACTCTTGAGTATCGAGATGTTGATGACGTATCTCGAATTCCAGTCAAGTTGACCTTGTTGAGTTTTGATGAGTCTGTTTGGGTTTGATATCCAATCGGCCAACTAAGTTTTAAATTAACCTTATTCCTAGCTGTTAGCCTATGGCTATCCTTCCATGAGAACTTCCACCAAGGAATGGGTGAGTTTCTTGATTGTTCGAGCTTGATCGAGTTTATTATTCAGTTTCTTTGAGTTATCCTTTTCGGATACTCAATCGGTGTTATCCTTTGTAGCATTACTTTGTTGGAAGTAATAATTTGTTGTTTGCGTGCTCCTTCTCCTTCGAGAAGAATATCTTGCTTATCTTGTGTCTTGATAATTTTTGTGAGCGGCTTGTCATCTTGTAGGCGTTGACGAACACTCCATTTCCTTCTATTGATTTTGAGAATCGAGTATTCTTGGAATATTTCGATGCATTCTCTTAATGTTCTTTGGTTTGATTTTGAAGCTATATAAATATGAGTTTTAAAGAGAAATTTGAGATATATTATAAAAAAAAAATCAAAGAATATTTTGAGAATATATTTTATAGGAGTAATATTACTTTTATAGAAATAATTTGAGAGTGTTGGGTTGTCCATCGAGTAGTTAAGAGTTCTCGTCGATACGCCTGATCAACGTTATCGATAGGAATCTCCTAAATGCTATGATGAGGCAATCAGACACGATGATTTGTGATTTAAAAAAAAAAAGATTTTGAAAATAATATTTGAGAATATTAAATTTATTTTTGAATGGTAATTGCAGCCATTAATTTTAGAGACGAGTAACAGAGTGGCAAGGCAGTTTTGATCGTTCGATCGACTCTGCAGCCAACAGATATATCTATTTATTAGAGGTTCAATGCCGAGGCAATGCCATTTACTTATTTATTTACTTTGAGCTATACTTTATTGAAAGTATATTTTAAGATTTTAGAATCTATATTACATACATTGGATGTTTTAAGAGAAGAGTTATAAGAGGATTTGAAGATTGTTTTTTTTAAACGATTTAAGTGGTTTAACAAAAAGAGTAAAGAGAATTTAAACCCTTAATTAATTTTGAGGAAAATTATTATGGATTTACAAAATTCTTTGAAAATTAATTTTTGAAGTAAGAGAAGAAATTTAGACTTTTAGTTTGAGTTTTATACTACTTACTAAGTAATATAGTAAAGAGTTTGAAAATTTTCTAATGTTGAAAATTGAGATTTAAAATTTAAAAAAATGTTGAGAAAAATAAGAAGAATTTTTTTTTCAAACATCTGGGATTGAAAAGTAATTTTAGCTTATATTCTTGTTCTTGAGTTCACTCTACTCTTGTCCTATTGTTAACGACATGCATTTTCGCAGTCGTTCGAGTTTGGTGGCCTTGTGAGAAGCCATTTTTTTTGCGATTTATCTATCTTGTCTCTTGAGTCTATCCTTGTTGTGAGGATGTTCTTTCCGTATAATTATGCGGAAAATTGTGTAGACGATCATTTGTGCTGCTTAAAGTTCAGGTTTGAATGAGTTTGATCCCAACTATATTCGTATAGTTGTAAGAAATCTATCTTATTTGATAGATTATTTGTTGAGCTTTTTTATTGAGTATTGATTCGAAGACCGAATATCTTCGAAATTCTTTTGAGTTGCTTGGAAAATTCGATGCTTTGCTAATCACTATATTAGCATATGATGAACCATTGGATTAACCAAGAGAGATTTTCCTTACCTCTCTCTAGCATTTTATGTCGAGAGTATGAATGGTTTGAGTATTGAGCTAGCCCATCACCTTTGTTGATTGAATTTTTATTTCGTTCATGACTCTTTTTCTAGAAAATTGCGGGGACGCAATTTTTGTAAGGGGAGGAGTCTGTAACAACCCTAGTATCAGTGATTACCTATAATATTAAAATATAACGATGGTCATATTTTTATTGAGAATAAAATAAATTAGAGAAGATAAATTTTATTAAAAATTGTTCATTTAAAATAAACAATGTTTTGAGGTTAAATAAGGGATTAAATTTGATTGGATAAGTATTTAGTTGAATAAATTATAAATATGGGGTTTATATTTGTTTGGAGCTAATAAATTAAGTAAGTGATACATTTCAACATTTAAATTGTTGAAATAAATCTAATTGATGAAAATAAAGTTTTAAAAACTTTATTTTGAGAATTTGGAGAGAAAATGATTATTCATTGATTTTAATTGAGTCAATACAAAAATATTGGAAGCTATTGCCAATATTAATCTTTTATCGATTTTAAAAGGAGAAATACGAAGTAATTATGTATTTACTGATAAAATAAAAGAGTGAAATGTGGTTTAAAAATAATATTTTGATGTGTAAATAAAGTTGGAATGGTTTGTTGTATTTTCTTTGACAAGACAACAATTTTTGTATTAATTGTTATGTTAAAAATGGTGTTTTATGAGAACAAAAAGTGTAAATTGTGTAAGTTGTAAAATATTGTTGAAAATAAGGTTTTATTTGTAAAATTGACTTTTTATTGTTAAAATAAATTTCATATTGTTAAAATAATAATTTTGGTTACATATATTGGTTGAATAGAATTGTAATTCACTTTAAAATATGAAAATTTGCTTATATAGTGTTAATATAGAAAAGAAATGAACATAACTTAATTTTTTTTTTTTCACTAAGAATATTTACACTTGGGCTTATTGGGTAAGAACTAGGTCCATTAGTCCTTAGCCTTCTGCCTTGAGAAATCATCCTGTACGTAGCTTTCTTTCTCATCCTCTTCTCAAAACATCTTACAGTAAAAGGAAAAGGGAAAAAAATCATGGCTTTCTCCAATTAAAACCAAAAGCCACCAAATCTGTTGCAAATTAGAAAAAGATAATCAATAAAACAAGAATTTACAAGGTAATCTCCATCTAATTCCAAAAAGTTTTCATCAAAATCCTTGAATCAAGATGAGTTGTCTGCAATTTATTTTGATTTGTTTTGCATGTCTTCTTTTAAGCTTCTACAGGTGCTTAGAGCCCTAATCCATCGCCAAAGCTTGCTTCTTACCATCCAAATTCGCGGTAAACAAACCCTAAGGTGAGTAATCTCACTCACGCTAGCTGTAAACAATCTTTCTTATTCATGTATAGCGTAAAATTGGATGTTTGGAGCTATAAAAATCAAGTTTTGATCATATTTTGTGCTTAATCCAAAAACTGAATTCTGTCTATCTTTGAAGCTGAAACCAAATTAGCCATAACTTTCTCGTTTTTCATCGAAATTTGATAATTTTGGATGTTCCTAAAAGCACAAATGGTGTTCTACAACTTTTATGTTTTATATTTTCTATAATTTTGAGGTTAGCTATGTCAAAATTTGATTTTGCTACTGCTAATCCGAGAGCAAAGTCTATATCTGCTCTGTGCTTGAAGCTGAAACAAATTTAGCAATAACTTTCTCGTTTTTGATCCGATTTCGATAATTTTAGATGTTCCGGAAAGAATAATTCATGTAATACAATTTTTATGTTTTGAGTTTTCTGTAAATTTGAAGTTATCTATGTCAAAATCATGTTTTACTACTGTAATCCCGAGAGCAAAACTAATAATTGCTCTGTCGTTGAAGCTGAAATGAAATTGGTCATAAATGTTTCGTTTCTTATCCGATTTTAATAATTTTATATGTTCCGGAAAGCATATTTCATGTGCTACAACTTTTGTGTTTTATTCTTTCGGTAGTTTTGATGTTAGCTATTTCAAAATTGAGTTTTTCTATTGCAATCCCGAGAGCAAAATAATATTTTGCTCTGTTGTTGAATCTGAAACTAAAATAAGCATAACTTTTGCGTTTCTTGATAAAATTTAATGATCTTAGATGTTCTGGAAAGCACTGATATAGAGCTACAATTTTCATGTTTTGTGTTTTCGAAAATTTTGAAGTTATCTATTTCAAAATTGAGTTTCTCTATTGCAATCCCGAGAGCAAAATTATATTTTGCTCTTTTGTTGAATCTGAAACTAAAATAAGCATAACTTTTGCGTTTCTTGATAAAATTTAATGATCTTAGATGTTCTGGAAAGCACTGATATAGAGCTATAATTTTCATGTTTTTTGTTTTCGAAAATTCTGAAGTTATCTATTTCAAAATTGAGTTCCTCTATTGCAATCCCGAGAGCAAAATTATATTTTGCTCTGTTGTTGAATCTGAAACTAAAATAAGCATAACTTTTGCGTTTCTTAATAAAATTTAATGATCTTAGATGTTCCGGAAAGCTCTGATATAGAGCTACAATTTTTATGTTTTGTATTTTTCAAAATTCTGAAGTTATCTATTTCAAAATTGAGTGTTTCTATTGCAATTCCGAGAGCAAAACTATTATTTGCTCTGTTGTTTGAATCTGAAACTAAATTATGCTTAAGTTATTCATTTCTTAACCAAATTACATAATTTAGGATGTTTTAGAAAGCTTAGACATAGTGCTACATGTTTTTTTGTTTTGAGCTTTCTATAATTTTGATGTTATCTGAGTCAAAATCGAGGAGAATTAAGAGTTAGAAGTTCCTATATGGAATTAAGGTTATAAATAACCATCTAAATGTTATTTTTACTTGCCAATGAGATGAGGTAAACTTCTTTATGATGATTTTATGATGTTGAGATGTATTATGATAGTTTTTACTTGTCGATGGGATGAGACAAGTCACGATGCCACCAATACTCGTCAATGAGATGAGACGAGTATGGTATTGTATTTACTCGTTAATGAGACTAGGCGAGATATAAATTTCTGAGTTTTATGATGTTTCTAGTGTGGCATCGACTAATGGCTAGTAAACCGCTAAGTGCGAATGTGTGGTATGGGACACACGTTAACACTTTTCGGGTTCCTATCCGTGAGTTTGTGACACATTCACGATGTTTACCTAACGAAACTGCTTGAAGAGGTGTCAGCGACCTTGTCATGAGGACGAACTGCTTTGGAAGGTGTCAGCGACCTTGTTAGGGCTGACAAAACGGCTTGAAGAGGTGTCAGCGACCTTGTCATGAGGACAAACTGCTTTGGGAGGTGTTAGCGACCTTGTTAGGGCTGATAAAATGGCTTGAAGAGGTGTCAGCGACCTTGTCATGAGGACGAACTGCTTTGGGAGGTGTTAGCGACCTTGTCTAAGGCTTCGGCCATCTGAGTTTAGCACATGCAGCATTGCTGCGGCATTATAATTGGGATTTGGCCAATCCGAATTTTCTGAGTTTTCCGTTTTATTGTGATTTCACCTTTTTAGGATGTTTTATTACATTGATAGCCTAGTGCTATATGAGATGTTATATATATGGTGATTTCAATTAGGATGTTTTGAACTCTTATCGAGTTCCTTGAGTTATGAGTTTAGATAATTTCAGGATTTTATAAGATATTCCGTGTTTTGCCATTTTGGCGAGTTGAGATTCAGATTTATATACATTTATACCGATGAGACGAGGTATAATTAAGTTTGGAGATTCTTTTATATTTGAGTTTTGGATCATCCTACTTGAGAATATCTTATGTTTTCCTTTTTGGCGAGATTTTATATCAATGTTTCACCTTTTGAGGAGATATGGTTCATGGAAACCATGTAGACATTTTGTGATGTCGCCGATGATATGAGGCGAATGTTTATATTATTTGAGTATTATTATTGAACTTACCTCTTTTGAGGTCATTGTATACTTAAGTGACATTATTTCACTTAAGTCATGAGTTGTATTCTTTCTGTTGCCTCTTCTCATTCGAAAAGAATTATCACCTTATATCTTATGCTTCATTATTATCGTCTTTTCTCATTAACTGATTATTTTAGCTAGACTGACCCGTGTACTTTGTACTCGGGTCAGACCGAGTTGTTTCAGGTTAGCTATCAGTTACGGTTCTTTGCTCTGATGCATCTGCTTGGATTTCAGCCTAGCACTTTTGTTTAGTTTATAATTCCGCTTGATTCTGATGTATTTACATTTGATTCGATGTATATGGTGTGGTCGAATACCACATTTATTGTATTCATATTGTATTGTACTACACATGTATCGGTGTATATGTATATATATGATGTGGATTACTGTTCTGTGATGTGCTTTACATTTAGTTATTTTTTTTTGTTCTGATAGATCCATTAACTACCTATAGTCTTGGATTAAGCATTTACTGGGTATGTCGATTCACTTGAGTAGAAGAAAAAAAAATTATATTGCATTTATCGGCGTATTCAGTAGATGTTTAAGACAAAATTATAGATAGTCGCTCTTAACCAGCCCTATTCTCCGCTTTAGTAGACGGAATTACTTGTTAATTCTCTTTGCTAAGGTGGGTCTCGGAGTAGGGCGTTACATTTAAAGTGCAACTAATTTTATATACCTGAAGTGAATGAAAGGAAGATTTTTGGTATTCAATAAAATCAATAATCAACGATAATGAATAAAATTCTTTATATAAGTTTAATGGATAATTAAATACAACGGAACAACATTAAGTTGAATTATGTTGTGTTATCAAATTATATTTCGCAGAATGAAATGTGAACAAATTCAAATTAGATTAGGATAATTGTAAATATACGACAATGATTAATAGTTAAATTTAATTGCAAAGGAAAAGAATTAAAGCCAAATTGAATTTTAAACTCTAGCCCAATTAAGTGAACCCCATGCCCACTTGTAAATTTCTAACTAAACTTTCTCCTAATCCAAAACGCCAAAACCCGGTTATCTCAGAAAAAAAGGAAAAGAAGAATGAAGCTGATCCCAGGCCCTATATTCCCAAATCGACAATCGTGGAAAAAAAACAGAGAATCGCGTAAGGGAAGGTGTCGAGATGATTGCATCACCGGCCAAAGGGGAGGTGACGCGCATGACGACAACGTCCAGGAAGCAGGCGCGCGTAACTTTGGGATTATCTCGACCTGCTAGGGTTTCGGCGATGGAGGAGTGAATGAAGTGGCTGTCGACGTAATAAAAAGGCAGTGGTAGAAGACTCCAACTAGGCAACTCTGATGGAGGAGATCCATGTTGTAGGCACACCGAAGACAGGGCTGCTAACATTCAAGCGATTGTGCGAAGGCATCAATTCTGGAACTGTGTATATGCAAACGATCATTATGGTGAATTGTTAATAACTCACAAATTCTATATCTATAATATTGGTTGTTGATGGTTGTTTTGGTGGGTTAATATATTTAACTTACTACATATCTCCACATTATAAATTGTTTATCATATGCTCTTCGTTGATTTGATTTCGAGGAATATTGATAGTAAATGAATGAATTGACTGAAATATGGTTGCATGTTGTGATTTGTCTAATTCGTCCAATGATATAAATTATATTTGTTTGTTTGGTGTTTGAATTGATCGAACTATGTGTTTAAAATATGGAATTTGAATAGATGGTTGAAATTGAATCAAATGGTTAAAATAAGGTTGTACGTTAAAAAATTAAACTGTCATTGTAAATTTGAATTGATGGTTGATTATGGAATGACATATATATTGAAAACCATCAAACTATAATTGGTTTTGTGGTAAATTATACGATGATTGTGCATTGTTGTATAAATCGAAATTTGCCGGAAAGCCTCGAATTGATAAACAATTCTGTATTATGGAATTATATTTTATAGAGCGATGTTGGCTCTAAATGTTAAATTTTCATTTGGATTTACTGTTGAAATTATTTAAATGTTTTTAAACGAATTTCAAAAATGAGATTTTTTTCTATCTTCATCTTTATTGGAATTTAATTTATAAAACATAGTTAAATTATACTATTTTTGATTTTCAGTAGTAATCGCCTAGAGTTGAAATTCTTTTAAATGTCATTTTAAAGAAATATAACTATTTATATATATATAAAGCCTTGTTTTAAAATGAATTTGCCTGTGATTTTCACTTTTATAAATAATATTTGGTTTAAAGTGTTTATGAAGTAATATTGTAAACATATTTATACGGATCTGAAATAAGTTAAATTATTGTTTATGAAAATATTGCTTTGATTAAAAGTTCTAATAAATGAATTTTATTTTAAGGATTAAATTTTTTTGACTCTTTTTTTTATATATATAGTTTGAAATCGTTTTGTATAGGATATAAATTATACTTATGATCATATTTCCAAATTTAAAGTATTATTGTGAGAAAATACTTTTAGAGATAAAAATATTCGAAAAGTAAAGATTTAATATATATATATATCAAGAATCTGTTTGAAAGAAATGATTTCTTTATATTAGTAAATTATGAATATTTATCTTTCTATTTATAAATAGTAAAATAGATTTATATTAAATTCAAAGGTTTTGAAAAATTATTAATAATACATATATTTATATGGTTCGAAAGAGATTTTCTTATTATTTTGAAAATTTAAGTCAAAGTAAATTTTGTAAAATCCTTCTTTAAATTAAAATTGGATTAATAATTTTAATTAGATTTTAAATTGGAAAATTGAATGATTTCCATTTCTATTGAATTTCGCGCTTTTCTATGAAACAAAGAATTTTAATAAACGGTTGAATTGTCAGTTGGTATGGAACTCTTTGTACAATTATTTCGATTATTATTATTAATTTTTAAATAGAGTTTGAGTGCAAATTACAAGCTAGTAAAATACTTGAATTTACTTTCTGCTATGGGCTAGTTAGCTAAATTTTTGTAATTACTGAAGTGACAGTAATTAAAACTTAGAGTTTTATTATCTTAGGATGTTCAGATTTCAGACCGATAGATTGCTGAGAAAAGATAACTCATTTTTCATCGACATGAGAATCGATACATTTTATAATTTGAGTAGACAGATGGAAGATCTCTTATGATGTAAATACGGCTGTATCTTTCGGAAGACAGATTTTTTTACGTGCATCATAGTCTATAGACACTATATCCTATCAATTTATTTTGTTTTATATAGTTAGACTATATTTACCTCTTTCAGAAGGTAAATTTGCATAGGACAGATTAGGTACACGGTTGCTTTTTTTTGTAAGCGTTGTCCCTAATCTGCAGTCTTCATCGAAAGGCTTCCTTCTATGTAGCAGGTCTCTTTCGAAAGATTTCATGTCACTGTATTAACTGATAGTTGACTACCATTATTATTTTATTGTTGACGATTATTTCTTCAAAGATTTTTAGTATGGATATTATGTATCCTTTATGGCTCTAAGGAATTTTGAATTGATTATCACCATATTTTAAGATGATAGTCTATTGAGACTTGATATATATTTATGAAATGGTGATTTGTTAGATATGTCTTATTTGAGTATTTGTTTCGTGCATATTTTATTTACGACTTATTTGGTTATTGTTGAGTCAAAAGTCGTGAGATTTGTGATTATTGATTTGATATGCCTTTTATGGATTTTTGGGTTTTAGACATATTTTGGCAATGACTTATTTTAAAGCCAAGTCATTTATAAAGTGGTAAATTTAATTAATATGCCTTATTATAATTGTTTGTTTGGCATATTTTATTACGGCCTATTATTTTAAGTCATAAAGTTATGATATTAGTATATCACATTTTATTTAGATATAGCCTGACATGTTTATTATTTTAATACTCCGGTCAGGCCGAGACTTTACAGATACATGGAGTCATTACCTTTGGATTTTGGACTAGCATTGAAGTAGACTATTCTGATAGTTTTTGTTTACTTCATACTTGTATATATTGACAGTTAGAAGTTTATTTCATCTATATTATATAGTAATGACTTTGTAGCTGATACAAGATTTTGGATATGATGTACATATTTATGTGGGTCTGGTACTCATATTTTTTAGACTCACATTCTATTATGTATATGACGAGGTATATTATTCCGCTGTGATCTATGATTATGATTTATCTATATAATATACTGTTTTGTATATTTTTAATTGGTGTGTTTATTACTTTATATTAATACTGTACACATCTAAATTTCAATTCAGATCCTCAAAAAGGTAAATAAGACGTGTCAGCGTTAGTCTAAAGATATATTCACATTGGATCACCATTAACCAGCCGTATTCTTCGAATTAGCATACAACATTACGTGTAATGTCCTTTGCTAAACTGGACATAACAGTAGGGTCGTTACAGCTTGATATTAGAGTCGGATTCAGAACATTGTAGAAATAATTGACACAGAGTCGAGATCTAAATCTAGATAACCTAGAGTTCCATCCCTATGGTGTGTAGTAGTTAGTAATCTAATTGACTATTTAGGAATAGGAATATAAATGATTTTTGGGAATAATCATAGGGACGTATTTGAAAAAACCTTTTGATAATATTCTATAACTTATTCTTATGTAAATATTGGAACTCACTTCTGTAAAAGAGTGAGATTTGATAGATATTATAAATAAGTAGATGACTTAGAATTAAATTGTTGTGTCCTGATTTGTTAAGTGATCAGACTGCGCAGCGGAACCTGGAAAATGCTTTCCGCTGAAGGCAATTTGTTTATTTGATTGAAATGTATGTTTTGCATCCACGGATGTTTGATTGTTTTGAAAATTCTAAATAATTGTTGAATTAATATTAAGTAGGATTTATTATTGAAAGTTAAAACCTGCTCCATAATAACAATGAGAAATTATGGTGTCTTCGGTAGTGCAGTTACCGTAAGAAATATTGAAAGTTTAAATTTATATAAAACGAAATGTTAATTCTTATGCGTGATTAATTAAATATTAAAATGAATTTAATTTTTAATTTTGTTTGAAGTGTTTATGGATGAATGAGCGCTATGGAATTGTTATCAGTAAATTATTAATACTATGATAACATTAAAATTGATTTAAAGAATTTTAATAAAAGCAAACATCGATTTGAATTAAAATCTTTTTGATATTGGATATACATATATAGGAAATATGATTATATTATTATAAACAAGCAAATATTTAGAAAATCCTGGAGTAAAAAAAATATGTATATCTCATAGGAAATAATTTTGTGTTAAATTATTTATTGAGTGTTTTAAGAATTCTAGTCGATGCGTCTGATCAACGATATCGATAAGAATTTCCTAAACACAAGGACGAAACAGTCAGACACAATAGTCTAGGTTATAATAAATCGAGTTTAAAGCAAGTTAACTATTACTTTAAACTTTAGATAAACATCTTGGAAAAATGTATATATGTAATAAATTTCGAAGGAAAAATGTCTTAAAGATAGATAATATTTTGAGAAGTATTGCAGATTATATATTTTCTTTTGAAGTGAAATATATATAATCTGAAATTTTGATAATAAAATAAAAAGTAAATTAATACAAGATTTCATGCCATTTTTTAACCTTTTATTTGTCTTCTATGATTTCAGTTTCTGCCTGAAGTCTTTATACTGTTTGTGTTATTAGTTTCTTTATTATTAGCACCTGTCAATTTCTGTTGTATTGCTGTAGCTATGAGTTAACATACAAACTGCTTCTAATAGTTTTTTTGACCTTACCTCGAGGATTTGCATTATTTAAAGTATGAGTTTGAATGTTGAGTTGCTTTGAATATTTATGTTGAGATTGTTAATTACGTGCCTTGGTATTGGTTTCTTTTGGGTTTTTTTTTTAAAAAAAAAATAAATAAATAAAAAATTAGTTTCCACTTCTGCGCGTTTTATTACGGATTTAGTATCACGAAGGAAGTATACAACTGTTATACATCACTAAATATAGTTGCTACTATTAATGTTCTTTCGCTACCATTTCCAATTGAAGGTTGAAAGTAAATTTCAGGAATTGGATTTATATCAAAGAAGTTTCGGTTTTACTTGAGCTTTTTTTTTTCATTCTCCACCTTCTTACCTTTAAAATTCTGATTGATTCAATCCAGATAGGTGAATTTCATCTTTGGATATTTGTTTCCATTTAGAGGTTGGATGAAATCAAAACGGTTGCAACTAACTTACATCAGATTAAATTTTCCACAATATCTCAACTTCAATGATTCAATAAATTATTGTTTTTTACATTCCCATAGGTTTTTACATTCCCATCAGATTAAAAATGGTGGTTTGTAAAGTACTTATATATATAAATCTGTGAACATATAGTCTGTATATACATAAACTTCATATGGATAATTTGTCTATATTTGGAAAAAAAAAAGGTTTATAAACTCCAGAAAGGAGAAGGATAATACCACCTGACCAGTTATTATGAATTAATACAAGTGTACTTGCATATGTAAACGTAAGCAAGGATGGCCATCGGCTGACATTCAAATAAAATCTGAACAGTTATTATATATATGTTAGTTTAAGAGAGAAGAATGAAAAAGTATATCGGTAATATTTTTAAGCAAATATAAATGGTGTATTAAAAGTAATATACGTAGTGAAAATAAAAAGAAAAGAATATATTGTAAATAGAAATATGACTTATGGAAATATATAATGTATCATAAATGGAGAGACATTAGTTTTAACCTCTTTTCAACCCAAAAACAATATGTCACTCCGCCTCATTTCAATCCATCAACGTATATATCAGTTTGTCTTGCAAACATGAATATATATATAGGCTTGGTTCAGTTTGTAAAAGCCTGTAAACAAATATTGTGAACACAAAGCTCTGTAACAAACACTGTATAAAGAAAAAAAAGAGGAAGCGTCTTCTATTCTCTAAAAGTTCAAATACAAAGCAAGATTTCAGATCAACTATAGATCAATCAGAAGATTTCAAAAAGTTCAAGCACGTGGAAGGTGAGGATTTTAAAAAATTGGAAACCTGGAAGTGTCTGACATTGTTGTGTTATATTTAACAGAGAAAAATATGTGCATGTTTAATTTTTAAAAATCCCTATCTCCAAATCTAGTTTGAACTTGAAGATGATGTAAACTAGCAACTCGTCTATTTTTGAGCATAGATTACGTTAAAAATAGTTCGAGGTTTGTTCATTATATATACAGTGTGAATTTTCAAATTTACAGCACGTAAACCAAGTTTTGGGAAATTTCTAACAGTTTTAAAGCAACGATTCATGCATATATTTATGATCTGTCATAGGAAAATAGGATTTTAGGCGAACGAATCGGAAATTTTAGTGGCTTGGTTCGCGAGAGAGTGCCTGCAGTGGTGTTGTGAGTGCCTATAATTATGTTTTGAATTTCTTTGAGATAGATACGTAACCATTGAGCTGTGAATACATAGTTGATACCGCAGTGGTTCTTTCCATATTTATTTTAAAATGGTTTTCAAAAATTTTGAAAGAATGGTTAGAGAATATACTTGCTCCGATGGAATTAGTACATACTTTTTTATAAAGAGATTTAATTTGTTAAAATTAAATCAAACGAGACTTGGTGTTTTCAATGGAAAATGAGATGTTTGGTTGAATGATTGTTTATTTGATAGTTAAATAACCAACTATCAAATCTGGACCTAAAAACATAACTTTGAGAATATCTAGAAGAAACATAGGACTTATGTGGTACAGTTACTGTTCGAGGTGCTATACTATACGTATAAACTCGTTTTGTTCTTCTAGGACGATGATAAGGAAATACGTCCACTAACGGTTAGGAGGTGAACTCCAATCTTATTTTGTTTGTTTATTTGCTAAAGAACCGGGTTGAGTTTACCGAAAATATCGAACATTGTTTCGAAGAGATCGGGATCAGATAAGTTATCCGAAACCACTTCGATTCAACGTGTATGTTTTCAAAGTGAAAACAAGAGCATAGAGTCGAAGATGAAGTAGTGAAGTGCAAGGGTTAATCGTTATTAATACCAAGGATGGTTCCAAATGGATGTAGTAGGAACATTGCCTTCGCTTTCGTTCAGACCCATAACAGACTTGTATGGATCGATGCTATCGGTGCATTGTCATTAGAGGACAATGAGCATTCTAAGTGTAAATTCCTTTAAAAGGTAATCCCTAGCTTCAAGCCTCATCAACCGAGAATGACTAAAAATCAGGGGAGATGCAACAAGGCTAAGTGGGTCGCACCCAATTAGGGTATATTTATCATCTTTCTAGATACCCATGGATATTATCACTACCGTGCGCGAAAGAGCTCGGAAAGGGTGGGAACACCTAGGATGATAGTATATTCGATCTATCTTGGTTAGGGGTAGTCCGGTCTTGTGTTACAGGGGATCGCGATGTGGTCCTTGGTACATTTTTCTAGACGTATATTGTGGTAGGTGGTAGCCCAGTGCCTAGCCATTTGTGCGGAATCCATTCCCCAATACGTGCCTTTACGGTTTTTTTGTAGAGCCTACTATGCTAGGATTTAATTAATGTAGCAATTTCAGCTATTTGAATAAGTATTTTTAGTTAGACGCTATTATAATATCATTGGATTTTTAATAAAAGGTTTTGGTTTATCGTAAGGGAAAAACCCGTCGTGTTTTTGTGTGGCGTGGTCTTACGAGATACCTTTGATTTTAAAAGGATTTTGAAAGTTTTAACCAATAAACTTCCTTGTGATTTAAATTCTCACGCTGGTTTTACCAGACTGACACGGGCATGGTTTTTCCTATATGCTTGGGTCAAATCGAACTTATTTTCAGGTTTAGTTAGAAGGAGTGGAGCTTCAGAAGAGGATCTGTTGAAGGCCTAGAGTCGTATTAACGTAGATGATTATATTCCATTGCATTTAGTTGTGCTTATCATCAAATGTAAGAACATGGTGTTATAACTGTCTGTGCTATATAGGTCAGTATACTCTGATTGATGTATATATATATGTTAATTACAGTTTTTGTTTATGTAAAGATTTGTTCTATATTATAGATTATTCTTTCTGTTGTAAGATTCTGTATTGTTCTATTTTTCTTTTTATCTTCTTTCTACTTTCTTCTTTTTTCTATCCGCCTTTTTGTTCAATTTGGACTGGAAAAGTGTGGTAAAGTGTTAGTTCAAACTGTATGGAAGAGTAGGTCGTGACATTGTGGTATCAGAGCTTAGGATGAGCGAATACCTAGGCTTTTGTGAGGCTACTCATTAGAGGTTGGGTCAGTAGTACCTTAAAATGAGTCTGAGTGTGTGTGTGTGTGTGTTTGTGTGAGAGCGCATATTTGTTAGTGGTATAAAATATTTTATATTGCGTTAATTGATCTTTTGAGTGGCATATGGATTCTGGTCAATATGAGTTGCTAACGTCGTTGATAGGGATCTCTAAACACTTGAACAAGGCCAATGGACACAATATTGTTTTAAGTGGGTAAATGTAATAATTTTACCTGGAATATATTTTATATATTAAAGGCATGATTTTCAAAATATATAGTATTTTGAGGTGTTGTTGATAAGTGATGATATTATTTTATCATCTAGGATTTGAGTGGTCGTAGCCATCTAGTTTTGAGTACCCTCTATTGCCTAACCTTCTGACTTGAGTATTTCTTTAGAATCTGGGTCTTATAGATAGAAGCCCTGAGAAACTGAAGAAAAAAATATTAAGAAAATTTTGTTTACTAAAGGAAATTGGAATATTTTTTGATAAATATTTTAGGAAGATTTTTCATAAATAAAAGCTAATTTTATAATAATTGATTTATAAAAAGAGATATTTAAAGATTTAGAACTCCAGTGATTTCGAAAAAAATTGTTTTAAACAAATTTTTGAGGAAAATTATTTTGGTATTGCTTAAGTAAAGTTTGTGAATGGTAGCAATTTAAAAAGGAAGAGTTATTTGAAGTGTCTACCTATATATATACTCTTTAGCATATATGAATTCCTGAAACCTTAGGATCTCATTCTTGATTTTGTTAATTGATTGTAGAGAACCCGTAGTGTCATCTGAGGGGGAGCACTTTCGGAGGTTGGGAGAGCTAGCGATCATGACTTAGTTAAAAGGATTATGAAGGATCTTAATGAACCATCAATATATGAGGAGGAGTTAGAGGAGGAAATAGAGCCTGCAAGCAGCCATCGCATCATGAAGAGGAGACCGAGAAAGAAGAAGAAGAGGAATTCGAGGAAGAATTCGAGGACGGAGAGGAAGAATTCGAGGATGAAGAGGAATTTGAAGCAGAAGAAGAGCTCGAATCATAAAATGATGATGCTGTCATTTGTTAAATGGGCAAGGTTGAAAATGAGCCACTTGCAGATAGGGATAACCGTCGAAGGGAACCAAGCATGGTGTTTGCATGAGTTTCGGATAACGATGTTGAATCTAGGGAAATGGAAGGAACCGAAGTGGAGGACTCTGATGAAGAGAGTCCACTGTGAGCGTTGGTTTGGGTTGAGTGGTCCCTTAATAGTCTATACCCTTTTAGTATATATTAGTAGCCTACAGACGTCATGTTTGTTGGATTGTAGTCCAGTAAAGTATCTCAATAGATATTTTAGTATGACTATATATATGTGTATGTGTATGTGTATATGATGACGGTAATTGAGAAAGTATTCTAGTGATACTCGATATAACTGATATTTTGGAATATATATATATATATATATATATATATATATATATATATATATGTTGACTTGTGTGATATGGGTTTTTATTAATTCATTAATAAATTAAAATTCAGCTAGTTATGTTTACTAGCCTGGTTATGAAAATTTCAGGGGCAAAATTCTTTTAAGGGAGGAGGAACGTAACGACTCGGAAATTTTATCGTCCCGAGTATTGAATGCTAATTCTTAATATTCAATAATATGGTATTTTTAATCAAAATAAATCCCTGTTAATGATAATTGGTAATAATATATAGCTTTTACCATGATGGTATTTTGAATTTCCATATTTTTTATAAAATAGAAAATTGATTTAAAATGGAATTTCTTATACATACATACATACATACATACATAAATATATATATATATATATATATATATATATATATTCAGGATAACAGAATTTATGTATATAATATGGAAATCAAATTCATAGCAAATGAAAATGAATAAGAGGAATATATTATAAAAGGGAATTATTTTGAGCTTATGAACAATATAGTGTACTATAAATAGAAGAGTTTAAAATGTGTGTGTGTATGTTAGTTTAAGAGAGAAGAATGAAAAAGTATACCGGTAATATTCAAATATGAATGGTATATTAAAAGTAATGTATGTAGTTAAAATAAAAAGAAAAGAACATATTGTAAATAGAAATGATATGACTTATGGAAAGACATAATGTATCATAAATGGAGAGATTTAAAATTGGGTTTGCTTACATATATATGTGTATATACATATCAGTTAAGAAGAGTGTAATATTTATAAACTAAATAAGCTAGTGTGTTAAAAACAATGTATGTAATGATAAGTGAAATATACATATTTGTGAACTAATAAATATAGTTATTAAAAGTTATATATATATGTGTGTGTATATGTATGTATATTGAAAAATGAAGGGAGTAAATATGAAAGAAAATATATATGAGAACCTTATATGGGAAAAAACTATCTTTATATGTTAAATATGAGAAATTTATAAAATCATTTTAAGAAGAGGATTTTAAAAAATAATGTCTTGACAAAAATGATATTTAGAATGAAATAGCACAAATTTTCATTTGCTTTGAGTTGTTCATTTTTAAAATATAATAAGAAGAAATGTAGAACATAAATGTTATTTTATGGAATGACAAGGCTTATAATACCTTGAGTTATATATATATATATATATATATATATATATATATATATATATATATGAGGACTTAAATGGCTTATTTAAAATCGCCTTGCAAAATTATTTCAAAAATATGTATATATATGAAAGCATGTTTAAAAGCAAAGGTAAAAAGTGAAATTAAAACAAAGCCTGCAAAATCTAGTAAAACAAGTCATATGAGAGAAAAAAGGAAAATAACCAAAAATACAAACATAAGCATTGTCTGGTCTAAATACAGTAAAGACCAAAACATTAGTTTTAACCTCATTTTGATCCATCAACGTATACATCAGTATGTCTTGCAAACATGAATATATATTTCTGCTTGGTTTAGTTTGCAAAATCCTATAAACAAACACTGTGAACACAATGCTCTGTAACAAACATTGTAAAAGGAAAATAAGAAGAAGCGCCTTCTATTCGCTAAAAATTCAAATACAAAGCAATATTTCAGATCAACTAAAGATTAATCAAAAGATTTCAAAAAGTTTAAGCATGTGGAAGGTGAGGATTTTAAAAATTTGAAAACTTGAAAGTGTTTGACATTGCTCTGTTATATTTAACAGCGAAAAATATATGCATGTTTAATTTTTTAAAATCCCTATCTCCAAATCTATTTGAAGTTGAAGATGATGTAAACTAGTAACTCGTCTGTTTTTTAGCATAGATTATGTTAAAAATAGTTCGAGGCTTGTTCATTATATATATAGTGTGAATTTTGAAATTTACAGCAAGCAAACCAAGTTTTGGAAAATTTCAACAATTTTAAAACAACGATTCATGTATATATTTATGATCGTCATAGGAAAATAGGATTTTAGACAAAGGAATTGGAAATTTTAGTGGCTTGGTTCGCGGGAGAGCTAGAGATGATCGGAATTTAGTTAAAAATAAATTTCCGGTGACATAGATGTCAAGGGAAGAGGCAGTTTGGTCGAGGAGTTGCATGGCGATGAGGCCGAGGTGTTAGCCATGGTTGATTTTCGAATTTGTCTCTTATTTGATGAAGCGTGGTGATTGTAGTGTTTAAGGTAAGGGTTGGAAGGCCGTCGAACACGACTTAACGGGGGAAGAACGGTGGGACCGGAGGTCGTAACTTTTGGTTTGAAGGTGGTGATGGGAATGGGCTTCATAATGGTGGCGGCGGTGTGAGTTCTGCTGATGGGAGCAGCCGGGGCGAGGTGAGTTTTGGTGGTAATGTTGAAAACTGGGAGGTCTCGGTTTTAAGTGGGAGGGTCGCATTTGATGTGGAGGTTCAGAAGCCAAGGCGGTGGTGCCATCATGTCGAGGAAGGGAAGTCGAGCGTTGTAGAGGGTTTGATTGCGGTGAAGGATGGTCCAAGATGTCGTGCACGTGCGTGTATACGAGTGCACGACGATGCTTCCTGGGTGTTTTGGTGGTGATTGTGTCTCGGATGATGGGTTCGAAGTCGTGTTTGGGCCGTGTGGTCACGAAGTCTGATGGGTCATTGGAGAAGAAGGCGAGTTGATCAATATTTTGGGTATTTGTTTCCTCCTTTGGTTCTAGTTCCAGGTGAAAAGAAAATGGGATAGAAAGAGGAGAAATTGATATCGGGTTTGGGTTGTAAATGTTTGGGCTACATCCCAAAGAAATGGTGAGGGGTCTTTATTTTTTTTTTAAATGATAAATTATATATATTTTGTAAAAATTAAATATAGCCGATGCATACGAAACCCGATTATGGCGATTCCTTTTGCGATGTGTTCGTATTGTCGAGTAGTTCGATGTCACAAAACTTGTTGTCAAGTTTTATTAAATGATAATTTATGGTATTTTAAAGTGGTCAAGTTTTTGAATATAAAATGTTAAATTACATATATATTTATATATATATATATATATATATATATATGTAAATTTTTAAAATGCCATAATTGATGCATACGAATCCCGATTGAAGCGAAATTCATCGTGTTGGGTTCGTATCGATGAACATTACGTCGTCATATGAATTGTTGTCAAGTTTGAAAAGTGAAGAATAATGGAATATTGAAACGCATAGAAATTTAATCATCGATTTAAAAACAAATATCGTCGTTCAAAATTTATGTGACCGTCCGATGAAGTGATTTTTCCAGATAAAAACAGTAATGAGTTAATTTAAATTAATTACGATGTTTTAACATCTGTTTAGCAGAATAAAACATCGTTCCTCTAATTGTATTAAATTGGACCCCTTTTGGCAGAATAAATCACCGTTCTGTGTAACGACCCATAAAATTTAACGGTTTTAAATGGTTTTATTTAACGCATTTAATTGAAGTTGGTGAAATTTTAAATAAATTAAATTGCAAAAAAAAAAAAAAGTAATATTTGGATTACGTCCAATTAGACATAGCAGATGGTAAAATTTCAATTTATTTTATCAAAGTTTATTTCATTGTGAAACTCTATTAAATTCAAGCTAGCTAAAAATTGATGATAATAAATTTATTTCCAAACCGAAATATTTTTCTATAGAAAATTTCTAAATCCTCTTCTGAGTGAGACTTCATCCTTCGTTTTTTCAAATTTGGACTTCTATTGCTCCGTTTATCTTATTTCTGACAAAATAGCTGCATTTTTGGTACCGATTATCGACTTTTGATCGGATGATCGTACCACTGATATCTGTATGCCGTTTTGATCGTCTGGTCGTGCTGATCTCAATAGTATATTAGATTCTGTATTTTGAAATCCGGTAGTGGCGGAATCTGTAAAATGTCAGCCTGTAACGGTATCCATTTTAAAACCATTTGTTTTCCTTTGTTTTTTTTTTTTTTAAAAAAAAAAAAAAAACTTTTGACATGCTGCCCAAACAGCTTTAATTAGTTGGCTGAAATTTTGGGCGACCGTTGCTATAAACATCATATTTTATTTTATTTATGCCTAAATTCCGGGCTGGTTTTCACCGTTCCATTTACATTTAATATTTGCTTCATTTACGATTTCTAACTATTAACATTTCCAGCGGTTAAAATTTCAAAGGTTAAAATTTCAAACAGCTGTTTTGCTGATTCCTGAAATTGTGCTTGAACTTTTTCTATTCCAACAGTTCAATACATGGCTCTGTCCTTTCACATTTTGTTACGGTCACCTTACTTTAAAATGAAAGACTATATTTATTTTAGTAGAAAGCTTTCTATTGCTTGCCCATTCTTTTCCTCCACCATTTGCATTTCTTGCTCATGCTCTTCATTTGCTGACATTCATGGCTTCCCTCCCCACGCGACCTTCTTTCATCCTCCCTCCAAGCCGTGGCCACCCATCAAACCCCACGCAAGCACCAACGGCCACGCAGTAACCGCCACCACCATCTCCTCCGCCGCTCCCACTCTTCTCTGCCCACCTTGTTCCCTTCCACTTCGGCCTCCCCTCGGCCTACGACTCCTCCGCACGCACTCAAAAGCCTACCTCCCACCGCACGTCCTCCGCCCAAATCGTCTCCGCCACCCCGCCTTCCACGGCACCTAGCCTCTCTCCTCCGCCCGACTCTCCCCATGCCGAGCCATCATCAGGCCGTGCTTCAGGTTCTCTTTCCCATACACCTCGTCCACCTTCATACTTCTCCGGCAACCCGATTTTTCAAGCTCTTCATTCCTTCTTCTTAGCAGGTCAGTACAAATATGTATGGATTGTATAAACTCTGTTTTACAAGTAAGTTTGTATATATATAGTTTTATATATAAATCTTATTAAGACAAAACATATATAAGTTACAGGTTTAGTAAAAATATTAGTTATATATATTTCTTCTTCCCTGTTTTGTACTCGAGTTCGGCTTATAATTTGCAAAATTTTATAAAGTGCCTTGCATTGTTACTAAGTATATAATATACGTACTATTTTGGATATAGGGTACAACTTTGGGTTTTAAGTACGCATATTTTGTTTTGTTTTGGTTTACACAGTAAGTTCATGAGATTTTGAAAGTTTATAAAGGATATTTGTTATTTGGTTTAAAATATGTTGTTGATAGGTTAGTATATTGTTATATAATGAGTATAATAATATATATAGTAGTAGCTTATATAGTTGACAGTTTATTTTATAAAGTATATGGTCTGCATGCTAATAGTTTCAATTTGTACACAAAATTCGTTTGTTATAGTCTGCATATATGCGTGCATTTAGGCTAATATATATATAATTTTCAAATGAATTAGCTTAAGTATTAAATATAATATGTTGTAAATATGGGTTGTTTTCTTGTAGTTTGCTGTGTTTTATTTTGTAATTGATGAACAAATTAGTATTAACTAAAGGATTGATTTTAAGTAAATATATATAAGTTTATATAATAGTTGTTTTTTTTTTTGTCAGTTACATATATACTGTGTGCATCTATATTAGTAGATAGCCGAGCACACTTGTGTCCTTGCAATCTGTTGAATATGGATGTATATTTATATATGCGCTGGTGGGAAGGTGCCTCATCTTTTGTTTTTTTTTTGTTTTGATCATGGTGTGCGTTATTCATATATGTAGAGGCTGTATTTGTGTTATATCCAAGCTTCTACCTGTAGTTGCAAAGTTTACCCTCTACTATGGAATAAAACGAAACTTATATATAACATTTTGAAAGGGTTCTAATATAATATAAGTAATATGTTAAACTAGAAGATATGCTGTATGGTACAGTTTTACAATAATATTATAACATTTATATATACGCACACACTAGTTTATATATAAAAAAAAAAAAAAAAAACTTTAATTTTTTTTTTCAGTTAAAATATACATATGGCTTCGGCCGTACTATTTGTATCATTACAAGTTATATATTAGGGAATATATCATGTTGGCTGTTCTAAGCTGGTGTATTTGTCAAGTTTCGTATCAATGTATATATATATTTAGTTAAACATATGTGTATAATATATTAGATTTTACGTGATGTGTTGCGTGTGTATATATATTAAAAAAATATGTGTTGAGTGAATACATATAGTAGTATGCATAGTACATTATAGTGTTGGTCTATTAGCTTATAATATGCTTTTTCATACAGATGTATGTTAGTTTATAATATATTGGTTATTGTAACAGAATTGTATACATATATATTTACGATTTATTTCAAATGTATATGTATTTTTAAATTGAATTTTGGGTTTAAGCGAAACAATAATATAATATACATCTCGTCTAAAAATTTATCAAGCTAAATTGATCTGTTCCCAATCGATTTCTGTTATCAGATCCTGTTTGGCAAATTCGTATCAATCCTGCTTTGCTTAGAAATCCGTGCTTGGAATCGTAACTCACTCTATCGTCGAATCTCTCTCTAGCCTCGAAAGGTGAGCAATCACTCACGAATAACGTTCTTTTATTTATTAAATTTGACTTCAATTGAAACGACAATTGAAATATGCTGCTGTTGGTTGTTTTACTGTTATGACTGCTATTATCTGTATCTGTTCACCTGTGACACCTGACACCATTATCGGTTAATTATTTATGTGATAATAATACAGATTGGTTGATAATTGATTGATTGATTGATTGTCGTTTAAATTGGATGTTAATTACTACTGTTAAGTGATAACTAGTTTGCTAGTTAAATTTGGGGTAGTATAGTTTACAAATTAAGACGGATTACATATGACGGACCTTGATTTATTGAAACCTGACCCCGCCATATGAAAATTTGATTAGTTAAATTGGACCCATTAATTGTCGTGGAAATTGATAAATTATACTTTAAATCCCTGAACGTAGTTTGGATTAATTGTTGTAGTATTAAACTGAAATTGAAATGGAACGACAAGTGAAAAATTGAAATGTAATAATCTTTATCTACATGACATGATAGTGTAGATTCTAGAAATAATTATACAAATAACAATGCAAATAAATACGATTATTTCGGAGTTATTGATTTACTTATTGAATTGTTATGGACCGTTGTTATTACTTGTTTATTTACTTTGACACTATCCCTGTCATCACACTGCAATTCCCTTTTGTTATGGTTGTTTTGAATTGAAATGGGTTTAAATGATAGACCCAAGCGGGTTTTATTTAATTTAAATTTGGGATTTCGGGTGGAATGCTATCCACCCGTATATATTTAGTGTATGGATTGAAATGATAATATCCGTAACATTTGACCATATGATAAGAAAAATATGGTTTTATTTATGTGTAAATTCTTAAATACATGTATAAAAGGGAAAATGATAAACATAGAGTTAATTTTATCTAGTTTAATCAAGATGTGATTAAATACATAAATTTTGATAAATATTTATGTAAATTTTATTTCGAAAAAAATTGTAATAATATTGAACAATTAGGATTGGGAAATAAAGTTGGGTTATTTTGAAATGGTATTTAGATAAGGATTTATTTATCTAAATCAAATTGAAATTTATCGAATGAGATATTTCACGTTTAATAAAATTTAAAAAAATTGGGTAAAGTGTAATTCATGATCACTAAAATGACATTGAATCGAATAAGGTAAGGTTCAAGACTAGATAATAACAAAAAAAAAAAAAAAAAAAAAAAAAAATCGAGAATCTGGATGAAACCGTCAAATTTAAATTGTTATATATAAGCTATGAACTATAGTGTAATTAAATGGTTTAGAAATTCGGATATGTATTTGGAACCAAGATAGTCGAATCGGTTATGTAGATAACAAATCGAATTAAGTGAAATTTGAGTTTGAACTAGATTGGGAATTTTATTTAGAAAACTAGATTGGGAAAAATTTGGTTAAAATGTTGAATACTTAAAATATGGAAACATGTTGAAATAAAAGGGAAATTTGGATATCAAATCCAAATTTGAGAATTATAAATTTAAGTGGGAATTTTAGGAAGATTTAACTGATAAAATGAGATTGGATTTAATTTAAATAGGAAGGACAGGTTGATGTGAACAATTTGTTAAGTTCAGGAAATTGAAATACTGTACTGCATACCTTACTCAATATATAGATACTAGTTTGGGAAATATGATTATTCGAAGTAAAAAAAATTGACTGTGGGGTTGAAGTATAAATTAAGTGAATGACTACGGTGTAATAGTGTATATTTCTACCCTGTAGATAGTTCTTTGGACCCTTAGAGGATGGACATCCCAAAACATCCTTTAAGTATATTGTATTTCAGTTGATATTTCATTTGAGTTGAATTTATTGATATAAGAATGTTAATCCTGACTCGAGTGTTTTGTGTTTTGCTTTACGCTCGGGTCAGACCGAGTAATCCAGCATTCGAGACTCACCTTCGGAGATTTGAGCTTTATTTGGAGATCCAACTATCGTTTCAGCTTCAGTTTCTGGTTGACTGGTTCAGAGAAGTCATCGGCTCGTACTGAAGACCTTTCTGTATTCCAGAGATTCTGATGTATTTTATTTAAACTCTGATGTATATAGTAGCTTCATGAACTACTATTTTTCTATTCCGCTGCATTATATTACTCTGTGTCTGTGATCTGTGTTTGATTTATTTACTGTATATTTTAAGTTTTGCCAAATTAAATTAACAAATTCGGTATTTTGAATTTTTCAAGTCGGACATGTACGGTTTTAGTGTCGATTTGAATGGTCCAAAATAGCGGGTCGTTACAGTTGGTATCAGAGCTTTGGCTCTGGGCAAAATTTAACATATATGGTAAATTTATTTACAGAATCACTTTCGCTCGAGTTGAATCTCTTCCTTTCGACTCGATTTCCTTTGAATTTTGGGATGCCCCTCGATTCCGAAATTCATTCTTGTCTCCCTCTATTTTTGTTCTTTTGATTCTGGAGTATCCATGACTCCACTAAATGTTTTGTAAACGGATGAACTCCATACAATTGGCATTGATTCACCGAAGATTTCTGTACCCTCGGTTTACGATGTCGATATATCTGGATATGCCGAATTCTATATTTGGCAAACGAATATCGATTTGTTTTAGGATCCTGCATCGAGCATATTCCTGAAGTCACGGGTGACCCGGTTAAGGTCGCCCACGATTTATAGAAGTATATCCATCTTCTATTTGTAATTTGATTTTTCTCAAGCTTTGTTGAGCCTATCTTCGAATCAGGATTCTATTGATTAGAGTTCCTCTAAATTAAACCTCTATCTTTATTTTGAAATCCATTCTTTAAAAAAAAAAAGTATCCTTTGAAAATCGGGTATGTTTTATTTTGAAATAGCTTTATATATCAAAATTATATCCTATATATAAAAAGTGAATTGTTTTCAATAAGGATTATATACCTATATATATATATAAAGCAAGTAAGTTTCATTATTCTATATAAAAAGGTTTTGAAAGGTTTTGAAAAATTGAAAAAAATTATAAGAAGTCTATTTTATAAAAATGATTTATAACTGTAAAGGTAAATTTGAAGTTCGAGAATTGAATCCCGGTATTTTGAAATTGGTTTTAGGATTTTGGAAAAATATATAAAAATAATACGATTTAAAGGTATTTTTCCAAATAAGAAATGTTCCAAATAAGTTCAAATGAATTCCAATAATTTTGAAGATATTCAAAGAAGCTTTCAAGAAATTAGAAGTCCAGAACTCACTTTTGTCGCTGGAAAATAATTTCGGTGATGAGTGCACGCATCATCGACATTGATTTTCGAGTTTCAGAGTGGGGAGAGGCCACTTTAATAGCTTCGCTATGTAAGTGATTTGTAAAACCATTTTTGATTTCAAATACTGAAGTATAATCTGATATTTTCGAAAGATATATGTATATATTTGAAATGATATAAAGTATACCGGTGTTCGATCCTAGAGTTTTGATTTGACCTAGAATAATCCTATTTATAAAAATTTGATTTCCAACTTGGGATTTGAAATTTGATTTCACCAACTATTTTGAAGGTTCGAGCACTTCCAAATCAAGATTTAAGAGTTAAAGACTAAGAAATTTCGAAAGTATAAATTATTTGATAAAGCATATAAGTTGAGTTTTGTATGTTTAAGATTGAAACCTTTTGTTAAGAAAATGAATATGACTATTATGAAATTTAGTTTTAAATAATGGTTTCAAAAAAGGTAAATTGGATATTTCAAATAGAAATAGATAGTTTAAAGGCTTTAAAGGGATAATTATAAATTTGGAAACCATTTTGAGTATAATCGATTTTGAGAAATATTCGGTTTTGAAATTTAATTGAAATAAAAAAAAAACCAGTAATTATATGGTGAAGTTGGAAATAAATTTGTTCGACTTGAATCAGCCTGTTATTTTGGGAACTTTGAAATTTGGATATTTAATTTGGAAGAAAATTGGTGAAATCATATATATGATTTTGAAACTGAAGAAATATTGAATGATTTGAAATTGAGAACCTTATATAATTAAGCACTTGGTTTGGGAGTGGTCGGACTTATATAAGATGGATTTGTATAAGTATGAAAGTGATTTGAAACCTATTGATTTGAAAGGTACTCAATTTGAAAAGAGAAATTTATATAATCAAAGTCTATATAAGTATGATTTGATCTACTATTGATTTGGAAAGTATTCGTTTTAGAAAGGAATCCTATATATTATGGACTTTATATAAGTACGATATTTGAAAGGGATTTAAAAAGGTACTATATGATATGTATTTTCCAAGTAAAGATATGGAAAGTGCCTTCTGCTTGATATCCGCTTTGTGGCCACATCGTGGATTCATTCTATCGATATTATTCTCTCTGATTTTCGGTTTTCCGGATGTAATACTCGAGTGTTTCCCACCGTGACGTAACCCACGGTTTCTTTTTCTCTCGTGAATGCACAGCGAAATTGCCTGGCTGAGTTATGCCTGGGGGTACGAATTGTTTCCTGGGGGAACCAGGCGTAACCATTGTGTATCCTGCAATCTGTGTAGGTCGCGAATAGTAGCGCAAGTGCCTGGCTGAGTCTTGCCTGGGGGTACGGATTGTTTCCTGGGGGAACCAGGCGTAACCATTGTGTATCCTGCACCTTACTAGTCATCATGGCGTAACTCGCAGGGCTGTGAAAGCTTACGGATATGGATTGTTTCCTGGGGGAACCAGGCGTAACCATTGTGTATCTGCGAACCATGATCGGACAAAGTTTTTGGTTTGATTGTTTGTTTGGATCGTACTTTCCATATCTGTTTTTAAAAGGTTTTCAAGTATTTTCACTGGTTGTTAAAACAAGTCTACTAAGCACTTGAAGAATTCTAGCTTTGCGCCTGATCAACGCATGGCCAGAGTCTGAAAGAACGAGGATAAACTTGTTGAAACATCGAGTTATAAAAGTATTTTCGAAAGGATAATTTATTCCGATATAATAGTATTTTATTATAAAAGTATTATAAAGGTATTTATTATAAAAGTATTTTTCCAACAAGGAAATTTTGAATTAATCTTTGAAATTTAAATCCCTTGGGTGAATTATCAAATTCGTGCCCGATTCTCTCTTTTGAATCTACCTCATCTGCTCAGCTTATTTATTCACCTTGATTCTGTTTTCAAAATCTACCTTCCTCCCTTGTTGGATATATCTTTAAATACTGGTCATTTATATACTACTTGGTTTAATAGAAGATTTTAAATATTGTAAATATTTTTGAAGTTATTAATTAGATGAAACTCTTTAAAAGAGGATGGTTGTTAATTTATCGATAATATTTGAAAGGTATCTTGAGTTAAATAAAAAAAAAAAAATCTCACAAACTTTGGATTTTCAATAGACTTTGTAAATATAAGTAATAGAGCAGGTAATTGTTTTCAAAGGAGCTTGAAAAGTATTATAGTATTATAGGAAAATTTGAATTTCAAATGAAGTTCCAAATAAAGATCTCAAATGAATTCGAGTAGTTTTAAAATTAATGGTTTGTCTTATCTTTCAAGGTATATGCTTTCTGGTTGTTTTATTCTCCTACCCCTTTCCTTTTCGGGGACGAAAAGTTTTGAGTGGGGGAGAGTGTAACGACCCATAAAATTTAACGGTTTTAAATGGTTTTATTTAACGCATTTAATTGAAGTTGGTGAAATTTTAAATAAATTAAATTGCAAAAAAAAAAAAGTAATATTTGGATTACGTCCAATTAGACATAGCAGATGGTAAAATTTCAATTTATTTTATCAAAGTTTATTTCATTGTGAAACTCTATTAAATTCAAGCTAGCTAAAAATTGATGATAATAAATTTATTTCCAAACCGAAATATTTTTCTATAGAAAATTTCTAAATCCTCTTCTGAGTGAGACTTCATCCTTCGTTTTTTCAAATTTGGACTTCTATTGCTCCGTTTATCTTATTTCTGACAAAATAGCTGCATTTTTGGTACCGATTATCGACTTTTGATCGGATGATCGTACCACTGATATCTGTATGCCGTTTTGATCGTCTGGTCGTGCTGATCTCAATAGTATATTAGATTCTGTATTTTGAAATCCGGTAGTGGCGGAATCTGTAAAATGTCAGCCTGTAACGGTATCCATTTTAAAACCATTTGTTTTCCTTTGTTTTTTTTTTAAAAAAAAAAAAAAAAAAAACTTTTGACATGCTGCCCAAACAGCTTTAATTAGTTGGCTGAAATTTTGGGCGACCGTTGCTATAAACATCAGATTTTATTTTATTTATGCCTGAATTCCGGGCTGGTTTTCACCGTTCCATTTACATTTAATATTTGCTTCATTTACGATTTCTAACTATTAACATTTCCAGCGGTTAAAATTTCAAAGGTTAAAATTTCAAACAGCTGTTTTGCTGATTCCTGAAATTGTGCTTGAACTTTTTCTATTCCAACAGTTCAATACATGGCTCTGTCCTTTCAGATTTTGTTACGGTCACCTTACTTTAAAATGAAAGACTATATTTATTTTAGTAGAAAGCTTTCTGTTGCTTGCCCATTCTTTTCCTCCACCATTTGCATTTCTTGCTCATGCTCTTCATTTGCTGACATTCATGGCTTCCCTCCCCACGCGACCTTCTTTCATCCTCCCTCCAAGCCGTGGCCACCCATCAAACCCCACGCAAGCACCAACGGCCACGCAGTAACCGCCACCACCATCTCCTCCGCCGCTCCCACTCTTCTCTGCCCACCTTGTTCCCTTCCACTTCGGCCTCCCCTCGGCCTACGACTCCTCCGCACGCACTCAAAAGCCTACCTCCCACCGCACGTCCTCCGCCCAAATCGTCTCCGCCACCCCGCCTTCCACGGCACCTAGCCTCTCTCCTCCGCCCGACTCTCCCCATGCCGAGCCATCATCAGGCCGTGCTTCAGGTTCTCTTTCCCATACACCTCGTCCACCTTCATACTTCTCCGGCAACCCGATTTTTCAAGCTCTTCATTCCTTCTTCTTAGCAGGTCAGTACAAATATGTATGGATTGTATAAACTCTGTTTTACAAGTAAGTTTGTATATATATAGTTTTATATATAAATCTTATTAAGACAAAACATATATAAGTTACAGGTTTAGTAAAAATATTAGTTATATATATTTCTTCTTCCCTGTTTTGTACTCGAGTTCGGCTTATAATTTGCAAAATTTTATAAAGTGCCTTGCATTGTTACTAAGTATATAATATACGTACTATTTTGGATATAGGGTACAACTTTGGGTTTTAAGTACGCATATTTTGTTTTGTTTTGGTTTACACAGTAAGTTCATGAGATTTTGAAAGTTTATAAAGGATATTTGTTATTTGGTTTAAAATATGTTGTTGATAGGTTAGTATACTGTTATATAATGAGTATAATAATATATATAGTAGTAGCTTATATAGTTGACAGTTTATTTTATAAAGTATATGGTCTGCATGCTAATAGTTTCAATTTGTACACAAAATTCGTTTGTTATAGTCTGCATATATGCGTGCATTTAGGCTAATATATATATATAATTTTCAAATGAATTAGCTTAAGTATTAAATATAATATGTTGTAAATATGGGTTGTTTTCTTGTAGTTTGCTGTGTTTTATTTTGTAATTGATGAACAAATTAGTATTAACTAAAGGATTGATTTTAAGTAAATATATATAAGTTTATATAATAGTTGTTTTTTTTTTGTCAGTTACATATATACTGTGTGCATCTATATTAGTAGATAGCCGAGCACACTTGTGTCCTTGCAATCTGTTGAATATGGATGTATATTTATATATGCGCTGGTGGGAAGGTGCCTCATCTTTTGTTTTTTTTTTGTTTTGATCATGGTGTGCGTTATTCATATATGTAGAGGCTGTATTTGTGTTATATCCAAGCTTCTACCTGTAGTTGCAAAGTTTACCCTCTACTATGGAATAAAACGAAACTTATATATAACATTTTGAAAGGGTTCTAATATAATATAAGTAATATGTTAAACTAGAAGATATGCTGTATGGTACAGTTTTACAATAATATTATAACATTTATATATACGCACACACTAGTTTATATAAAAAAAAAAAAAAACTTTAATTTTTTTTTTCCAGTTAAAATATACATATGGCTTCGGCCGTACTATTTGTATCATTACAAGTTATATATTAGGGAATATATCATGTTGGCTGTTCTAAGCTGGTGTATTTGTCAAGTTTCGTATCAATGTATATATATATTTAGTTAAACATATGTGTATAATATATTAGATTTTACGTGATGTGTTGCGTGTGTATATATATTAAAAAAATATGTGTTGAGTGAATACATATAGTAGTATGCATAGTACATTATAGTGTTGGTCTATTAGCTTATAATATGCTTTTTCATACAGATGTATGTTAGTTTATAATATATTGGTTATTGTAACAGAATTGTATACATATATATTTACGATTTATTTCAAATGTATATGTATTTTTAAATTGAATTTTGGGTTTAAGCGAAACAATAATATAATATACATCTCGTCTAAAAATTTATCAAGCTAAATTGATCTGTTCCCAATCGATTTCTGTTATCAGATCCTGTTTGGCAAATTCGTATCAATCCTGCTTTGCTTAGAAATCCGTGCTTGGAATCGTAACTCACTCTATCGTCGAATCTCTCTCTAGCCTCGAAAGGTGAGCAATCACTCACGAATAACGTTCTTTTATTTATTAAATTTGACTTCAATTGAAACGACAATTGAAATATGCTGCTGTTGGTTGTTTTACTGTTATGACTGCTATTATCTGTATCTGTTCACCTGTGACACCTGACACCATTATCGGTTAATTATTTATGTGATAATAATACAGATTGGTTGATAATTGATTGATTGATTGATTGTCGTTTAAATTGGATGTTAATTACTACTGTTAAGTGATAACTAGTTTGCTAGTTAAATTTGGGGTAGTATAGTTTACAAATTAAGACGGATTACATATGACGGACCTTGATTTATTGAAACCTGACCCCGCCATATGAAAATTTGATTAGTTAAATTGGACCCATTAATTGTCGTGGAAATTGATAAATTATACTTTAAATCCCTGAACGTAGTTTGGATTAATTGTTGTAGTATTAAACTGAAATTGAAATGGAACGACAAGTGAAAAACTGAAATGTAATAATCTTTATCTACATGACATGATAGTGTAGATTCTAGAAATAATTATACAAATAACAATGCAAATAAATACGATTATTTCGGAGTTATTGATTTACTTATTGAATTGTTATGGACCGTTGTTATTACTTGTTTATTTACTTTGACACTATCCCTGTCATCACACTGCAATTCCCTTTTGTTATGGTTGTTTTGAATTGAAATGGGTTTAAATGATAGACCCAAGCGGGTTTTATTTAATTTAAATTTGGGATTTCGGGTGGAATGCTATCCACCCGTATATATTTAGTGTATGGATTGAAATGATAATATCCGTAACATTTGACCATATGATAAGAAAAATATGGTTTTATTTATGTGTAAATTCTTAAATACATGTATAAAAGGGAAAATGATAAACATAGAGTTAATTTTATCTAGTTTAATCAAGATGTGATTAAATACATAAATTTTGATAAATATTTATGTAAATTTTATTTCGAAAAAAATTGCAATAATATTGAACAATTAGGATTGGGAAATAAAGTTGGGTTATTTTGAAATGGTATTTAGATAAGGATTTATTTATCTAAATCAAATTGAAATTTATCGAATGAGATATTTCACGTTTAATAAAATTTAAAAAATTTGGGTAAAGTGTAATTCATGATCACTAAAATGACATTGAATCGAATAAGGTAAGGTTCAAGACTAGATAATAACAAAAAAAAAAAAAAAAAAAAAAAATCGAGAATCTAGATGAAACTGTCAAATTTAAATTGTTATATATAAGCTATGAACTATAGTGTAATTAAATGGTTTAGAAATTCGGATATGTATTTGGAACCAAGATAGTCGAATCGGTTATGTAGATAACAAATCGAATTAAGTGAAATTTGAGTTTGAACTAGATTGGGAATTTTATTTAGAAAACTAGATTGGGAAAAATTTGGTTAAAATGTTGAATACTTAAAATATGGAAACATGTTGAAATAAAAGGGAAATTTGGATATCAAATCCAAATTTGAGAATTATAAATTTAAGTGGGAATTTTAGGAAGATTTAACTGATAAAATGAGATTGGATTTAATTTAAATAGGAAGGACAGGTTGATGTGAACAATTTGTTAAGTTCAGGAAATTGAAATACTGTACTGCATACCTTACTCAATATATAGATACTAGTTTGGGAAATATGATTATTCGAAGTAAAAAAAATTGACTGTGGGGTTGAAGTATAAATTAAGTGAATGACTACGGTGTAATAGTGTATATTTCTACCCTGTAGATAGTTCTTTGGACCCTTAGAGGATGGACATCCCAAAACATCCTTTAAGTATATTGTATTTCAGTTGATATTTCATTTGAGTTGAATTTATTGATATAAGAATGTTAATCCTGACTCGAGTGTTTTGTGTTTTGCTTTACGCTCGGGTCAGACCGAGTAATCCAGCATTCGAGACTCACCTTCGGAGATTTGAGCTTTATTTGGAGATCCAACTATCGTTTCAGCTTCAGTTTCTAGTTGACTGGTTCAGAGAAGTCATCGGCTCGTACTGAAGACCTTTCTGTATTCCAGAGATTCTGATGTATTTTATTTAAACTCTGATGTATATAGTAGCTTCATGAACTACTATTTTTCTATTCCGCTGCATTATATTACTCTGTGTCTGTGATCTGTGTTTGATTTATTTACTGTATATTTTAAGTTTTGCCAAATTAAATTAACAAATTCGGTATTTTGAATTTTTCAAGTCGGACATGTACGGTTTTAGTGTCGATTTGAATGGTCCAAAATAGCGGGTCGTTACATTCTGCCACTATTACTGGATATATCTGTGATTGGATGTTTATTAGCAGAAAGAAAATCCTATACTGCTATTATACTTGTACAGACAGTTATTTATTTTCCTGATAATTATATTGGACAATATGATGTTGAATTGACTGTTAAAAACATACTGATGTGAATATTCGTATCCGTTATTCTCGACTGTTATTGAACGAATAGTGAATTGATTTAGTATCATTGAAATAATAAGTCTTTTCTGATTTGGAAGTTGAATGTTAAACCAATTTTTTTTTAAGGATGATTATTATTTATTAATGATATTTTAAAGTTAAACGATAATTATTTGAAAAGATTTAAATTTAATTATTTTATTACTCATAAAATTTATTTAAAGTGTATTAATTATTGTTTCAATGTTATTTAATTATTTAAATTGTTTAAAGTTTATTAATAATTAATTAAATTTATTTTATATTGATTGTTTAAAGTTAATTATTGCTTAAGGGTTAATTAGTACTAAACTAATTTATTCCAAAGATAAATTTATTAAATATTAATAATGTTTTAAAAATAATGTTTTATATAGTAAACTTTTATAAAAGAGTATTTTACTTAATTAAAACTTGGAAAATTTATATTGAAACTTTATAAGTTTTATTTTGAAAATTATTGAATAAAGTTTTCAGAAAGTAATGATATACTTTCATGGAGAAATCGGAGGCAGAGAGTGCCTGCAATTAAGTTTTGGATTCCTTTGGGATAAAGACATAACCATTGAGCTGTGAATCCATGGTTGATACCGTAATGGTGCTTTCCATATTTATTTTAAAAGGGTTTTCAAATACTTTTGAAAGAATAGTTAGAGAACATACTTACTCCGATGGAATAAGTACACACCTTTTTATAAAGAGATTTAATTTGTTACAATTAAATCAAATGAGACTTAGTATTTTCAGTGGAATATGAGATATTTGGTTGAATGATTGTTTATTCGATAGTTAAATAACCAACTATCAGATCTGGACCTAAAGACATAATTTTGGGAATATCTAGAAGAAACATGGGACTTATGTGGTCTAGTTACCGTTCGAGGTGTTATACTATAGTTATAAACTCGTTTCGTTCTTCTAGGACGATGATAAGGATATCTTTCCACTAACTACTAGGAGATGATCTCCGATCTTATTTTTATATGTTTATTTTCTAAAGAACCGGGGTTGAGTTTACTAGAAATATAGAACGTTGTTTCGAAGAGACCGTGATCGAATAAGTTATCCGAAAACCACTTCGATTCAACATGTACATTTTCGAAGTGAAACAAGAGCATTGAGTCGAAGATGGAGAAGTGAAATGCAAGGGCTAACAGCTACTAATCCTAAGGATGACTCCAAATAGATGTAGTAGGAATAGTGCCTTCGGTTTCATTCAGACCCAGGACGGACTTGTATGGATGAATGCTATCAATACATTGTCATCAGACAACAGAGCATTCTAAGTGTAAATTCCTTTATAAGGTAATCGTAGCCCCAAGCCTCATCAACCGGGAATGACTGAAAATCAGGAAAGATGCAGCAGGGTTAAGTGAATCGCACCCAATTAGGGCATGTTTATCACCTTTCTGGATAACCTCATATATTATTACTACGGTGTGCGGAAGAGCTCGGAAAGGGTGAGAACACCAGAGGTGATAAGATATTTGGTCTATCCAGGTTAGGGGTGGTCCGGTCTTGTGTTGCAGGGGATCCCGGCATGGTCCTCGGTACAAATTTATGGACGTGTACTGTGGTAGGTGGTACCCGAGTGCCTAGTCGTTCGTATGGAATCCATTGCACAATACGTGCCTTTACGGTTTTGGTTATAGAGCCTAGTATGCTGGAATTTAATTAATGTAACAGTTTCAGCTATTTTAATAAGTATTAGTACTTATACACTATTATAATATCATTGGATTTTCTATAAAAGGTTTTGGTTATCGTAAGGGAAAAACCCGTCATGTTTTTTTGTGGCGTTGTCTTAAGAGATACCTATGATTTTAGAAGGATTTTGAAAGTTATAAGGAATAAAATTTCTTATGATTTAAATTCTCATGTTGGTTTTACTAGACTGTCCTGGGTGTGGTTTTTCCTATATGCTTGGGTCAGATCGAGCATATTTCTAGGTTTAGCCGGAAGGAGTGGAGCTTCAAGAGAGGAGCTGGAGGCCCAGAGTCGTATTTACGTAGATGATTATATTCCGTTGCATTTAGTTATGTTTATCAACAAATGTAAGGACATGGTGTTATAACTGTCTATGCTGAATAGGTTAGTATACTATGATTAATGTCTATATATATATTAATTACAACTTTTGTTTATGTAAAGATTTGTTCTATATTATAGATTATTCATTTCCGTTGTGAGATTCTATGTTGTTCTACTTTTCTTTCAATCTTCTTTCTACTTTCTTCTTCTTACATTCGCCTTTCTGTTCAATTTTGGATTGGACAGGTATGGTAAAGCGTCAGTTCGAACTGTATGGAAGAGTGGGTCATGACATTCGTGAAATTTTGATGTTTACTATGTGAAAACTCAACTTCAAAATGGAAAAACTTGCTATGTAAATACAACTTTGGTTTTTTTGTATTGAGAACATGACCATAAGTTTTGTTATATTTCTTATCTTCATATTTCGAAAAATGTAAAAAAAAGGGTGCTCCTACTACTAAAGCAGCATTGGTGGCAATAGGCTGCTGCCACCAGAGCAGCATCAAGCTGCTACAAGAATTTGTTTATTGGACATATGTACCCACTTGTATTTGTTCTGTATGTTGTATATTCGTATATATTAACTTGTTTCTAGAAAATCTGATTTAGAAATGTTACTTTTAATAGTATTGATTATTTAGATTCTCATGTTTGTTGGGTGACATAGACAGTCTGATGCCAGCGTGATAACATCATCACCTTATTATGTTAGTTATAGTAATGTGTAATAGGTGTGCTCTTTGCTATTGTGTATGTGTGTATGTACGTACGTACGTATGTATATATATATATATATATATATATATATATATAATCTGGAAGCTGTTTTGAGAGGCTATGTACATTATGGAAACGATTCTACCTTGAAACCATCATTTAACTTTGTGATGACCTTGAAGGCCTTGGCGATTAGTAATCTAGCTAAAATGCATATGTTTATAAATTGAAAACGAAGTATACTTATTATAATTTTATATGTGACTAACACATAATTTTTAAGTTGAGAATAGGTGTATAAGAGGACTTCGTGGATTAGCTACCGGTTTTAACTTGCTTTTGCTCGCAATTGATAAGATAATTTGCTTTAAATACTAAAATAAAGATACATTTTCGGATTAAATACAGCATTGTTTAAAATATTGTTATATATTGTCTTTCCGACCATGTGCTCGATGTATATTGTTTATATTATGTTTGTGAAATTGCAAATGGCTCTCCGTATAAAGGAGACTCTGTTGAAAGTTTTCAAAAATTTTAACATTTAGAAAATTTTCAGTAAATTTTCGTTTGCGAAGAAACGAAAATTAATAAACGAGTCTAATTAAGTTAGAACTTACGAAGAGTTTAGTTTTGATATTAACCAATTAGAGAGTTGAATGAGTTTTAATTTGGTTGTAGTTATCGAAAGGGAGTTAATGGTTGTGTTGTATGTGACGTCTCCTTTTAAGAAATTACGAGTATGCAATTTTCGTAAGGGGAGGTCTGTAACAACCCTGTTTTGAAACTGTTTTATTAAACTAATTAAATTAAAATGGAAATTGTTGAACTCAATTTTTGATAATTATTATTTTTGGAATTTAATTACTATGCAATTAAAGTCTATTGAATAAAGGATTGCTATAATAAAAATTGAATTAGTAAATGAACTCCTTTGTAGATATCATATTAAAATTTAGATAATGTTTTAATCAATATGAAGTAATTTAAAGTGCAACTAATTTATATACTTGAAATGAATAAAAAGAAGATTTTTGGTATTTAGTAAAATCAATAATCAACGAAAATGAATAAAATTGTTTACATAAGTTCAATAGATAATTAAATACGACGGAACAACATTGAGTAGATTTATGTTGTGTTATCAAATTATATTTCGCAGAATGAAATGTGAACAAATTCAAATTAGATTAGGATAATTGTAAATATATGGAAATGATTAATAGTTAAATTTAATTGCAATGGAAAAGAATTAAAGCCAGATTGAATTTTAGACTCTGGCCCAATTAAGTGAACCCAAAGCCCAAGCCCACTTGTAAATTTCTAACTAAACTTTCTCCTAATCCAAAACTAAAAACCCGGTTATCTCAAAAAAAAGATAAGTAATGAAGAACGAAGCCGATCCCACGCCTTATATTCCAAAATCAACAACCGTGGAAAAAAACAGAGAATCACACAAGGGAAGATGTCGAGATGATTGCATCGTTGGCCAAGGGTGAGGTGATGCGTATGACGACAACGTCCAGGAAGCAGGCATGTATGACTTTGGGATTATCTCGACCAACTATTGTTTTGGCGATGAAGGAGTTTCTGGCGAATGAAGTGGCTGTCGACGTGATAAAAAGGCAGTGGTAGGGGACTTCAACCCGGCGGCCCTGAAGGAGGAGATCCATGGTGTAGGCGCACAGGAATTTTGTATATGCAAACAATCGTTAAGGCGAGTTGTGATTAACTCACAAATTCTATATCTAATTGTGTGATAACCGTGGTTGTTGATTGTTGATCTAGTGAGTTAATCTATTTAACTCACTATATATCTATACATTATGAATTGCTTATCATGTGCTCTTCGCTGATTTGATTTCGAGAAATATTGATGGTAAATGGATGAATTGACTGAAATATGGATGCATGTTGTGATTACCTGATTCATCGAATGATATAAATTATATTTGTTTGTTTGGTGTTTGAATTGATTGAACTATGCGTTTAAAATATGGAATTTGAATAGATTGTTAAAATTGAATCAAATGGTTAAAATAAAGTTATACGTTAAAAACTTAAATTGTTGTTGTAAGTTTTAATTGATGGTTGATTATGGAATGACATGTATATTGAAATTCATCAAAATACAATTGATTTTTGTAGTAAACTATACGATGATTGTGAATTGTTGTATAAATTGAAATTTCTCGGAAAGAAAATCGGACTGATAAATAATTCCGTATTATGGAATTATAAAGCGGTGTTGGATCTAAATGTTAAATTTCCATTTGGATTTATTAAATTATTTAAATGTTTTTAAACAAATTTCAAAGTTGAGATTTTATCCATCTTCATCTTTATTGGAATTTAATTTTTAAAATATAGTTAAATTATACTATTTTTGATTTTCAGTAGTAATAGCCTAGAGTTGATATTCTTCTAAATGTTATTTTAGAGAAATATATCTATTATAGATATAAAGCCTTGTTTTAAAATGAATTTAATTTTGATTTTCACTTTTATAAGTAATATATGGTTTTAAAGTATTTATGAAGTAATATTATAACCATATTTATAAGGATTTAAAATAAAGTAAATTATTGGTTATGAAAATATTATTTTGATTAAAAGTTCTAATAAAGGAATTTTATTTTAAGAGTTAAAACTTTGTAACTCTTTTCTTTTTATATATAGTTTGAAATCGTTTTGTAAAGTACATAAATTATACTTATGATCATATTTCCAAATTTAAAAGTATTATTGTATGAAAATACTTTTAGAGACAAAAATATTCGTAAAACAAAGATTTAATATATATCAGGAATCTGTTTGAAAAGAAATGATTTCTTTATATTAGCAAATTATGAATTTTTATCTTTTTATTTGTAAATAATTAAAAATAGATTTATACTAATTCAAAGATTTTGAGAAATTATTGATAATACATATATTTATATGGTTCCAAAGAGATTTTCTTAGTATTTTGTAATTTTAAGTCAAAGTAAATTTTGTAAAATCCATTTTTAAATTAAAATTGAATTAATAATTTTAATTATATTTTAAATTGGAAAATTGAATAATTTCCATTTCTATTGAATTTCGTGATTTTCTATGAAACAAAGAATTTTAATAAACGATTGAGTTGTTGGATGGTATGGTACTCTTTGTACAATTCTTTCGATTATTATTATTATTATTAATTTTTAAACAGAATTTGAGTGGAAATTATTAGCTTTTAGTAAATACTTGAATTTACTTTCTGGTATGGGAAGTTAGCTCAATTCTTGTAATTACTGAAGTGACAGTAATTAACACTTAGAGTTGTATTATTTTAGGATGTTCGAATTTCAGACCGATAGATCCTTGAGGAAAGATAACTCATTTTTCATCGATATGAGAATCGATACATATTTTAATTTGAGTAGGCAGATCTCTTCCGGAAGACTCGTTACGGTGTAAATACGGCTGTCTCTTTTTGAAGGCGGATTTTTTTACATGCATCATAGTCTATAGACACTACAACCTATCAGTTTATTTTGTTTTATAAGTTAGACTATGTTTACCTTTTTTAGAAGGTAAATTTGCATAGGACAGATTAGGCACACGATTGTTCTTTTCTTTGAGCGGCGTCCCTAATCTGCAGTTTCTTTCGGAAGGCTTCCTTCCTATGTAGCGCGTCTCTTTTGAAAGATTTCATGTCACTATATTAAACTGATAGATTACTACAATTATTATTTCAATGTTGATGATTATTTCTTTAGAGATTTTTAGTATGGATATTCTATATCCTTTATGGCTCTGAGGAATTTTGAATTGGTTATCACCATATTTTAAGATGATAGTCTATTAAGACTTGATATATATTTATGAAATGGTGATTTGTTAAATATGCCTTATTTGAGTATATGTTTCGAGCATATTATATTTATGACTTATTTGGTTATTTATAAGTCAAAACTGGTGAGATTTGTGATTATTGGTTTGATATGCCTTTTTCGGATTTTTGGGTTTTAGGCATATTTTGGCAATGACTTATTTTAAAGCGAAGTTATTTATAAAGTGGTAAATTTAATTAATGTGCCTTATTATAATTTTTTGTTCGACATATTTTATTATGGCTTATGATATTAGCATCTCATATTTTATTTAGATATAGTTCGACCTGTTTATTATTTTAATACTCGAGTCAGGCCGAGACTTTACAGGGACCCATTGACCTTTGGATTTTGGGCTAGCATTGAAGCAGACTATTTTGATTGTTTTACTTTACTTCATACTTGTATATATTGACAGTTAGGAGTTTATGGCATCTATATTATATAGCAGTGACTTTGTACCTGATACAATTTTTTTGATATGATGTATATATTTATGCAGGTCTCGTACTCATATTTTGTGGACTCATATTCTATTGTGTATATGATGAGGTATAATATTCCGCTGTGATCTATGACTCTGATTCTGATTTATCTGTATTATATACTGTTCTGAATATTTATAATCGGTGTGTTTATTACTTTGTATTAATAGTGTACACGTCTAAATTTCAGTTCAAATCCTCAAAAAGGTAAATAAGACATGTCAGCGTTAGTTTAAGGATATATTCACATTCGATCGCCCTTAACTAGCCGTATTCTCTAGATTAGCAAACAACATTACTTGTAATGTCCTTTGTTAAAATGGACATAGCGATGGAGTCGTCACAATATGAAACCTCTGCTCGCAAATTAATCGTAAAGGCACTTGTGGTGTAATTGGTAGAGAGCCACAATTTCTCATTAGTGGCCACAGTTCGATGCCTGTCTCAAGCATTTTGCAACCATTTAATTTTTTTCCTTTTTCGACATAACAGGAAATGCTAAATGCCTTTTCATCAATGTGATCATGGGATGGTTTGTAAGGTAGCATTGCTTCTCTTGTGTGATCAAGGATTGAATCCTCCCTTGTCCATGTTTTAACAATTTAATGTCCTATTACTCTAGAAAAATAAAATGTGCTATCCAATTATTGTTGAAAGCAATTGTAGTTTGGCTGGTTGGAAGGTGCTTATATTAATAGTATGTCTTGTGTGCAAATCCCATCATCATCATCATTTTTTTCCGTTGTGTTATCTATTATAACTCGTATAAATTTTATCCTTTTTCCTATAACTACTTGACTTTAAATAACTCAATAAACACATTAGTAGCACTATCATATAGTTGTTATCATCTAAACACTAAATTCATGTTTTCAACAAATAGGGTAGTGAGACAGTAAACACACACATATAACGTTGGTTGACATAGGACTAACGATGGTAAGGTAGGTGTTAGGAAAGTTACTCCGCCAAGCCAATTATCCATTGAGTTATTCTAAATGTGCATAATTTAATTTCTTACCCACTACAGCGTGGAAATGCAAAGTTTATCTTATAATTGGTTGTGATAATTGAATTAATGGATAGATCTTAGTTATTAGAAGTTGAAAAGATAAGTTAAGACATGTTGGGTTATAGTAGAATGACATACTAAAAGTGTCCATTTTATTTGAGTAAGAAGTACTAGTGCCACAACATTATTAATACCACTTGATCTTGAAGTGCAGCTTCCGGCAATTATTTCTTTTAGGCTAGCTAGGTTGTAGTAATTAGTTCTCCCTTTCGAGTATTGAAAATGCGCACAATATGATATGAGATATGAGATATGCTTCTATTTAATTACTGTGTTGATTTTCTGGACGATCTTTCTGCTATTTATATATTGGAAAATTGAATAAACAAGGAATTCTCTTATGGACACTTAACTAGCGATGAATGTAAAGTAATGCTTGAAGTTTATAAAATCAAGTAGGAAATTAATCAAATTAGCAACTAAAATTAAAGAATGCTTAAATCTCAAAAACTTTAGAATGTTGAGAAAAATAAATTTTAGCAAGCGAAGGACAGAGAAAGGTTGTTGCGAAAGTCACAGGTCAGTATCTTAAAAGCTAAAATTTATACGTTTACTTATGTGTTGCCGATGTTCTAAAATATAAGAAAGGACTTTCAAAAATTTAATATTAACTACATAACATGCTAGGGTCAATCATATGTGTTAACTCTTTGACTGAATCCTGATTAAGTTAAGATATGCTTGATTTGTCTTAAGGGTGTAAAGGCAAATGCTGTTTGCACAAAAAATGGACAAACACCTCAAAGTCGTATGATTTAGTTGATTTTATGTTGTTCTTAGTAATTTGGGTGAGTTATGCAAATAAGTAAAAAACAGGGGCTAAATTGTAAAAAGACACGCAGATTTATAGTGGTTCGGCCAGAACGTGCCTACGTCCACTTTATATGTTATTCTCTCTTTTCTTTCAGATTACAAGTACAAAGCTTTGTATACAAGTATATGAAAGTTGTTTGAAAGTTCCTTCCGTGCTTGAGCTCTCAAACTTGTCTGCCATTGTTGTATCCCTGCCCCTCTATTTATAGAGTGAGGCTGAGGGAAGGGGTCCTGGATGTATATAGCTGCTGGCGGGCCTGGGCTGAAGCAATTCTGGCCTGGCGGCGTCCTGGTTCGGCAGTGTCTGGAGTGGTTGGAGTTTGGTTCGGTAGGGAAGTGGTTCGGTGATGATGGGTTCTGGACCGGTGGTGGGTTGGTTTGGCATGGAAGTGGAGACGTGGTCCGGTATTGAAGTGGAGACGTGGTCCGGTATTGAAGTGGAGATGTGGTCCGGTATTGAAGTGGAGATGTGGTTCGGTACAGTTTGGGGGAAGGTTGGTTCGGCGAGGCTTCATTCGGCATGGGTGCTTGGTGGATCTGGTCCGGTGGTAGAGGACGAGAGCTTGGTCCGGTTGCCGTTTGTTTCGGTAGTGGAGGGGAAGCACCGGTCCGGCTTCGACCTCCTACCTCTTGGTTCTGTGGTAGGTGGAAATCTGCCCAACATTTGCCCCCCAAAGTAGGGCATATATCGGTATATGGCGTGCTTTGTTTTAAGTTGGGTATTTTGGATAGCTCCATTCGGTTTGGAGTGCCGAACTGGTTGGTCCGGTTGTCCTGCGCTTGCCGATATATAGGGGCTACACCCCCTGGTTATTCCTTACCGACTCAGAGAGAAACCGAATTGATTGAGTGCCGAATCTACCTTGTGCCGAATATACATTGTGCCGCATAGACCTTGTGCCGAATCAGGTACACTTTTTGCCCCCGAATGAGCTTAGGTCTCTAGCGCCGAATGAACTTTGGGTTGAGAATGCCGAATGAAATTTTAAACCTTTAATACCGGATGGACTTTATGCCGAATGGGCTACGCCGATTGAGCTTTCATATTTGAATCTTGAGTGGTATCTTAGACTTACATACGCTTGCTTGCTTTATACACTTGCTTGCTTATATTTCCATACTTCTTGTTCTAACAACATGTCTTTCGCTTTTGTGTTTGCAGATAAATGTCTCTAAGAGTGGAGACCCGATCAAAGAAGAAGAGATCCCAGGGTAGGGAAGAGCCTTCCGCCGTGCCCCCAGCTCAGCCAAGACCAGAACGTCATGGACCTTCCCTGAGGTCGTTAGTGGACGGATATGGTCTCCAGGAGCTTCTGGACTCCCCGCCCGACTGTTCTCCTAGCTCCCTCAAAGAGGAGCAGCTCGACGCCATATCTCGTTCTTTTGGGATTGGTAGAGCGCTCATGGTGCTGCCAGGGGCTAGAGTTATGCCGTATGATAGAGCGTCCATGAGTCTCTCTTCTCCTTCTTCTCCATTCTCTCACTCTAGTTCTTGAACATTCCTTACGAGAGTCTGCATGCTCTTCATTTGATGATGAGGCCACCGAGGAATTCCCAACTCTCTGCATTTCTTCTTCAAAAGAGTTAGACCTATGTTTAATTCTTTCGCTGCTTGCGATATTGGCAAGTAAAAGTACTTCGATACTAGTTCAAATGTTAAGGCCGTTTTTTCCTTGTTCATCGTTAATTTCTTCTTTTTTTTTTGCCTTTTGATTCTTCCTTCTGATCATCATTAGATATCCTGTAGCTCAACTTGGACTTCTCCATCTCATAACTCAAGTCGTTGAAGATGATATTGAACTCTTCAGAAAGGGTCAGAGAAGCTAAACGAGGATCTGAAGGATGGTTTAGAGGAATGGCATTGATTATTTTATCCAAATCTGGTACTTCATTGTTCAAACCACTGAATGATCCTTTACTGAAATATAGTTGAGCATCATCAAATCCACTGGGCAGACCATCAATATCGTTCCAAAGATTATGATCATCTAAGTAGTGCAATTGGTTATTCATGACCATAGAAGGACTGGTCATGTAATTTCGCATATGACATTGAAATGTGTAGTCAATGCAAAGAAGATTGAAGCTGGTAATGAATGTGCATTTCATCTTGAGTGTTCTGAGTTCAAGCCTTGCTTCCCCTTCTTTTCTTTTTAGGTTTTCATAACTTGATCGTTTACTGTTTGTCTAATGAATTCCTCTTCTGAATTGGACAGGTGGGACTTCCGATCAACATGTTGGGAGCTCCGACCCTACGGCTAAGTAGGCTTGGAGAGTTGGTAGGATGAGGGCGAAGCGTGGACGCAGCTGGTTCCTTGTCCGGATTCGGCCACCTTTTGATTTCCTTTTATCGCTGTTTATGTTAGTCCAAAACATTGATGTGACTGTAATAATATTGTTTGTGGTGAATGACTTTATGTAATTTCATAACATAAGCTGATTCCTTTATGTTGGAATGTTATCGCTATTTTGTTGTGCTGTGTAAGTGATGTAACTATGCATGTTACCAGTGACTTGACTGTGCCTGATGCCAAGTTTTTTTTCTTAAAGTATAATTTTCTCATTTTGCAACGTAAATGTGATGTGTGAATATGAACTACAGCTATGCATTAATGTATAAAAGTAGAAGGTACCGCCCTTCATGTTTCGGCTGTGGACGACAACTTCATACGCCCTGTAAGACTAAGCACGGAATGTTGTTGAGTGTCTCGTCATCCGATTGTAAGTTTCTGTTCCCATTAACGAGCGTTCCCTATTTCATGTCCTGTACTTTCAAGCACCGTTACGGAGAATAGGAGAAAAGTTTTAAATGAAATGGAAATATAGGAAAAGTAAAACTTCCAGTCACGGAAGGCCGTCGATGTGCTTAAGTTCGTGGCAAACGGGTTTTGTAGTCACTTTCCCTAGCTGTGGGTCTTGGAGACATTTGTCACCCATTTTACGCCTCTGCGGGAGTTTTCTTTTTTACCACAGCCGCACTTAAGACACATCGGAGCCGATCGCGTACAGTAACTACCCGGGCCATTATGGCCCGTAATCGCGGGTATTATTCGATTTACTGTGGCCGGCTAGCGTGGGGGCCGATTGTCAACTGTGAACTGCCCCTGGCTGGCCACACCTTATGTTGGGGCTTATGGTCGGTTCACAGTTGCCGGCGAGCCGAATCGCTGTAATGAGCTGCCATGGCATAATCGGCCTTCTCGGTGGCTTATACTCGGCTTATCACAGTCGGCTTTAAGGGTCGAGGCAAACAATGAGTTAACTATCGGTAGAGGGATACCGGAGCGAAAGTGTCTCATTGCGAGGGCATAGGATCGTAGCGTACCTGTTAGATTTTGTCAGGTGGAGTTGTGCTGTGAAGCTCTAAATGGAAAGGTCATTTGCAAAAGATTTTGTTCAACAGAAAAGGATAAAGCTTAACAAGTAGCCAAGATACAAAGGAACAAGTTAACAAGAGCCAAGTTTTTTAAAGTGGTTCGGCACGAAAATACCTACGTCCACTGATTCTCTTTGTTAATTCACTTCATATGGGCAGTATAAGTTAAGAAAAGTATCGACGGAGGTGTCGGATGTTCCATGCCCTCTGGAACACCTCTCCGTCCACTGTTGACAAAATATAAGCTCCGTTATGGAGATCTTTATGAATTATATATGGTCCGTCCCAGATGGGGTCCAGTGCCCCGGGGCGCGGAAAGATTCGCTTAAGGACAAGATCTCCTTCTTGTAAGCTGCGATGCATGACTTTGGAGTTGTATAGTGCTGCCACTTTTTGTTTGTGAGCTGCTACTTTGAGTGCTGCATCATTTCTTCTCTCCTCAATCAGATCCAAAGACATGAGGAGGAGTTCTTCGTTTTCTTCTGGGTTGTAGTGGATCCTACGGTGGGAAGGCACAATAGTATCAACTGGGAGCATTGCCTCCGATCCATACGCCAAAGAGAAAGGAGTATGCCCTGTTGATGTTCTGAAAGATGTGCGGTAGGTCCAAAGTGTCGTAGGAAGTTGATCCACCCAAGCGCCCTTTGACTTTTCAAGTTCCTTCTTGATCAGTGTTTTGAGAATTTTGTTGACAGCTTCGACTTGGCCGTTTGCCTGGGGATAAGCCACGGATGAGAAGCTTTTGTGAATCCCGTGCTCTTGGCACCAGTTGGTGAATTCCTTGCTGTCAAACTGAAGTCCATTATCTGATATGATTTTGAGTGGTACTCCGTACCTGCACAGAACATTTTTGATCAAGAAGTTAATGATTTTTGTCGAAGATATTTTATTCAGAGGTTCTGCTTCCACCCATTTGGTTAAATAGTCGACTGCTACTATAGCATATTTAGCTCCACCTCGGCCCATTGGCAGTTCGCCAATTAATTCAATTCCCCATATTGCGAAGGGCCCAGGGCTGGTCATCTGAGTAATTTCATTGGTTGGTAGTCGAGGAATCTTAGCAAATTTCTGACATCTGTCGCATCTTCTGACGAAGTCTAAGGCATCTTTGTTTAAATTGGGCCGGAAATACCCATATCGGAGTATCTTTTTTGCTAGGGTCTGCCCTCCGGTGTGGTCTCCACAACTTTCCTGATGGATATTGGATAGAATTTCCTTGGCTTCTCTTCCAGCAACGCACCTCAATAAGGGGTTAGAGAAGCCGCGCCGATAGAGGATGCCTTCTTGCATTGTGTAGCGGGAAGCTTTCCTTAGAATTTTCTTAATTTCATTTCGCCCGTCGGGTAGGGTGTCGTTTTGTAAATATTCTCGGATAGGGGTCATCCATGTTTCTTCTTCGGTTGCAGCTATCAGATTTACTTGCTCGAAACTCGGGGTTAGTAGCCTTGAGACAGTTATCGTTCCAGAAGTGGTATCATCTCCCATGCTAGATTGCTTTGCCAGCTCGTCGGCCTCTTGATTTTCTTCTTGAGGAATGTGTTTGATCGAGTAGTGATCCAATTGATTGAGCAGCCGCTTGGTCTTTTTTAGATATGCCGTGAGCCGCTCTCCTCGAGTCTGGAACTCCCATAGTATTTGATTTACGATGAGTTGCGAATCACTGTGAAGACATAAGGAACTGACTCCGATCTCCAGGGCGAGCTCTAATCCGGCTATTACTGCTTCATATTCGGCATCATTGTTGGTGGCAGCGAATTCCAGCCTTAGTGCATAACGCAGCTTTCTTCCCCTGGGAGTGATGATCATAACGCCTGCCCCCGAGCCTTGTTCGTTCGATGCTCCATCCACAAAGAGACTCCACTTGATGTCCTCTATTATTTCAGACTGCTCCCTGCCTTCTTTGATAGTGAATTCGGCGATGAAATCGGCTATGGCTTGTCCCTTGATGGCAGTGCGAGGATGGTAGGTGATATTATATTGGCTTAGCTCGATGCACCACTTGAGCAGTCGCCCAGAGGCGTCGGGACGATGGAGCACTTGCCTCAATGGTTGGTCGGTTAGGACTCTGATGGGATGAGATTGGAAATAGTGTCGTAGCTTCCTTGATGTGATTAGTAAACAGTGCGCCAATTTCTCGAGTTTGGGATACCGAGCTTCTGCTCCCGTGAACCTTTTGCTTATGAAGTACACTGGCCGTTGTGTGCGGTTTTCTTCTCTTACCAAAGCGGCGCCTAGAGCATGGGATGACACAGCAAGATATAGGTATAGTTCTTCGCCTTCATTCGGAGTCGAGAGTACTGGTGGCCGTTGGAGGTGCTCGATTAGGTTAAGGAAAGCTGCTGAACATTCGTCGGTCCACTCGAATTTTCCTTTGTCTCTCTTCAGGGCTTCAAAGAAGGGAATGCATTTGTCGGTTGCTTTAGAGATGAATCGGCTTAGGGCGGCCACCTTCCCGTTTAGGCTTTGCATTTCTTTCCTAGTGGATGGTATCTTGATATCTCGCAAGGCTCGGACTTGTTTGGGGTTTGCTTCGATCTCTCTGGCATGGACGATGAATCCCAAGAACTTTCCTGATGACACTCCGAAGGAGCACTTTAGAGGATTCAGCTTCATTCCATATTGGCGGAGTACTTGGAACATCTCGTCCAGGTGGCTTACATGATCGTTGGCTTTTCTTGATTTAACTAGCATGTCATCCACATAGACCTCTATAGTTCGTCCCATCAATTCCGCAAACATCTTGTTGACGAGGCGCTGATAAGTAGCTCCGGCGTTTTTAAGTCCAAATGGCATTACCTTGTAGCAGTACAATCCTCGATCAGTGATGAAGCTAGTGTGGTCTTGATCGGAGGCGTGCATAGGGATCTGGTTATATCCTGAGTATGCGTCCATAAAGGATAAGAGTTCGTGTCTGGCAGTGTTGTCCACAAGTTGGTCGATTCGGGGGAGTGGGAAGCAGTCTTTCGGGCAAGCGTCATTTAAGTTGGAGAAATCGATGCATGTTCGCCACTTCCCATTAGCTTTCTTTACCAGTACCGGGTTGGCGATCCATTCCGGGTAGATGGCTTCACGTATGAAGTCATTAGCAAGTAAGTTCTTTACTTCTTCCTCGAGGGCTGCTGATCGTTCTGCCCCCATACTTCTCTTCTTTTGCTTTACCGGTACCTTGGTAGGATCGATGTTTAGTGCGTGGCATGCTATGTCCGGGGAGATTCCAGTCATATCAGCGTGCGTCCATGCAAATACATCCATGTTGTGGCGAAGAAAATCAATGAGTTGATTCTTTAATTCTCTTTTTAACTGAGATCCGACTCTCAGCAGTTTACTTGGGTCGCGTTTGTCTACAGACACGAATTCCATAGCCTCTGCAGGCTCGGCGGTGGCCTCCTCCTCTTTGTCCCTGGGGTCTAATTCATTGAAAGGATCACTGGTATACCGAAGAGGAGGGGCTTTCTTTAGTTGCTATGCTTCCAAGCTTTTCATGTAGAGAATAGTCTCTGCATTTTTCCCTTTATCTCTCCTGCGATTATTGCGAAGTTCGGTCACATAGCAGTCCCGAGCGGCGTCTTGATCCCCTTCCACTTCTCCCACTCCATTATCCGTTGGGAACTTCATCTTCAGGCACCATGGGGCAAGTACAATTTGGAAGTCGGACAAGGCTGGTCTTCCTAAAAAGGCATTGTAGGCCGAGTGGTTGTCTATTAGCACGAATGTTTGTTTCCGAACGGCGGAGCGGGGATGACTTCCCAATTCAACAAAGAGATCCAATTGTCCGAGGGGCATCTTTGCTTCTCTAGTGAAACCGTGTAGCGGTTTGTTACAGGGAGACACGTCCTTCATTGACAGCTTCATTTTATCGAAAGCATGCTGGAACAGAATATTCACTGAGCTTCCAGTGTCTACTAGGATTCGAAAAACTTCAGTTGGGCCGAACCAGGCAGAGATGACCATAGGATCCATATGAGGGTATTGCCTTCCTTCTAGGTCGCGCCCACTGAATGTGATGTCGCTATTTTCCTTCCGCTTAGGGTGGCATTCTTCCATAACAGAATTGACGCAGTCTCCCTCGCTTCTGAGTGAGTTTCCATATCTTTCCATTTCTGCCCAGCTCTTGTCGGCGATGTGTGGCCCTCCTGATATTGTATGGACCACTATCTTCTCTTGGCTGGAACCGCTGGTGTTGCGATTTCCTCCGCCTGTCTCTAGGTGGAGCTGCCCTGGGTTTTCCTTGGCGGGAGCTGGAGTCCTGTCCTGGCCCTTTACATAGCGTTCCAGCCTCTTTCTCCTGATGTGTTCTTCAATTAGGTCTCGGAGATGGCGGCATTCATTGGTATCGTTCCCATGAGACTCGTGGAAACGGCAGAATTTTCCGGACTGGTTTGCGCGATCTGACTCTTTCTTGTACGGGGGGCGCTTGTATGTAAGTTCGTCCTAGGTGGCCAGGAAGATGTTCTCGACTGTTTCATTCAAGGGAGTGTAAGCGTCAAATCTCGGTCCTGGTCGGTATAAGCGCTTTTCTCCCTTCTTGCCCCCTGCATTGTCTCTGGAGTCGTTTCTCCGAATGTCCTTCGCTGCGGCTGGGGCGTTTTCATGAGCCATCTTAGCCTGTGGTCCTGTCTGCCTTTCAGTGGCAGCCTCTTCGAGTCTCATGTACTTCCCAGCTTCATGGAAGAAATCGGGAAAGGTAGCTGGTTTTTGTTTAGTTAGTCTTCTAGCAAACTTGGTATCTGGGTGCACACCACTACAAAGGGCCATTAGGGTGAGTTTCTCATCGGCATCTTGGACTGCGGCCGCTGCGGCGTTGAACCGGGTTAGATATTGTTGCAGTGTCTCTCCGGATTTCTGTTTGACAGTAGATAGAGAATAAGCATCCTTGGGTTGTTCCACATGGATGCGGAATTGGCTAATGAACTTTTCTTTCAACTTCTCCCATGAGCTGATAGATCCTTGGGGTAGATGGCAGAACCAGGAGGTAGCTAGGTCTGCTAGGAATAGCGGAAAGCATTTACACAACACTCCTTCCGTTGCTCCGCTCATGAGCATATGCTGTGTGTATCTCTGCATGTGTACAACGGGGTCGGAAGTTCCCTTTTACGGTTCCATCGTTGGCATTTTCCATTCTCGAGGGGTGATGGCGGTTTCGATGTCGCGGATGAAAGGGCTGGTTACCCTAGCGCCTATCCCTCGATCCCTTTGCTCCCGTCGGAGGCATTCCCTGAATAATCGTGCCATTCTTTCATCAGAATTTGGAGCGGACAAAAATGAGCTTGGTTCTTCCCTGCGGGATCGATCTCGTCCAGATGACCTGTAGGGATGGTATAGTCTATCACTTCTGACGTTATCCAGTGGCTGTCTTTGGCTACTCGGATGCATGCTAGGACCAGCTACAGTTGGCCCCTGCCTTGATCTTCCCCTGTGGGGTTCTGTTTCGAGCATTTCCATGGGGTCAACTTCGGGCTGGGTTCTAGTTCGGCTCCGTTCAGCGGGGTTTCTATGATCAGGCGGCATGACTGGCTCAGCTACATCCGACCCTCGCCTGGTGCCTCCTCCATTGGGTTCGGTTCCAAGCGCTTCCTCGAGTCGGAGTTCGGGCTGAGTCCGGGCGCGGCCCCTATCATTGTTGTTCCTGTTGATAGCTTCTTCGAAGAGGGAAGACCTTTGTTGTCTCCGAGATCCTCCAGATTGAGACTCACCCTATGATTCAGTGTTACGGTTGGATTCTTCGGCATCCCTTAAGTGTGACATGAGTTGGTTCACCAAAGCTTCTTGTTGGGATGCGAAGCGGTTAGTCACTTCAACCACAACTCTATCTAGGTCTGCCCTAGTGTTGCTGTCGGTTGTTTCGCGGCAGGGGCTGTCGGAATTGCCTGATCTACATTTGGCACTGCTGTCGTAGTGGGATGGTTCTCTTGATCTGGATCAACTGGATCTAGAGCGCTGCTGGTTGCAACGTTCTTTCCCTTGTTGGCGTCTTTTCTCGGCCTGAAAGTCATGTTTCCTAGGCAATGAAGGGTGCTATTGGGAAAGAAGGTTGAATGAGGGAAGCTGAAGCTTCGAGTTCCAAGCTCTCAGTGAAAGCACCAAAAATGTTTGAACAAAAAATGGACAAACACCTCAAAGTCGTATGATTTAGTTGATTTTATGTTGTTCTTAGTAATTTGAGTGAGTTATGCAAATAAGTAAAAAACAGGGGCTAAATTGTAAAAAGACACGCAGATTTATAGTAGTTCGGCCAGAATGTGCCTACGTCCACTTTATATGTTATTCTCTCTTTTCTTTCAGATTACAAGTACAAAGCTTTGTATACAAGTATATGAAAGTTGTTCGAAAGTTCCTTCCGTGCTTGAGCTCTCAAACTTGTCTGCCATTATTGTACCCCTGCCCCTCTATTTATAGAGTGAGGATGGGGCCAGGGGTCCTGGATGTATATAGCTGCTGGCGGGCCTGGGTTGAAGCAATTCTGGCCTGGCGGCGTCCTGGTTTGGCAGTGTCTGGAGTGGTTGGAGTTTGGTTCGGTAGGGAAGTGGTTCGGTGATGATGGGTTCTGGACCGGTAGTGGGTTGGTTCGGCATGGAAGTGGAGACGTGGTCCGGTATTGAAGTGGAGACGTGGTCCGGTATTGAAGTGGAGACGTGGTCCGGTATTGAAGTGGAGACGTGGTCCGGTATTGAAGTGGAGACGTGGTCCGGTATTGAAGTGGAGACGTGGTCCGGTATTGAAGTGGAGATGTGGTTCGGTACGGTTTGGGGGAAGGTTGGTTCGGCGAGGCTTCATTCGGCATGGGTGCTTGGTGGATCTGGTCCGGTGGTAGAGGACGAGAGCTTGGTCCGGTTGCCGTTTGTTTTGGTAGTGGAGGGGGAGCACCGGTCCGGCTTCGACCTCCTACCCCTTGGTTCTGTGGTAGGTGGAAATCTGCCCAACAAATGCTTTTGAAATATTATGTTAAAAAACGCTCTAAAATATTCAAAATAATTTTCATATTTAATTAGAAAGGGAAAATATTTTGAATGGAAAATGAGAAGATCTTTGATTTTTGAATGCCACATATCTAGTGTATGGAGGACTGATGTGCTAATGAATATGAATTTTACCTTTCAATAAGTGTGATAATATACAACACATAGATAATAATGAGGGAAAAAATTGTTTAAGCTATGGCATTCCTATTTCCATGGCTTGATAACTAACAAAAATAGTTTTTTTTTAAATAATTATGTTTTAAAATTTAAAAATTCGTCTCCTTTTATGAATTGTACTTAGGAAAGTTGGAAAAATATATGAGGGCAAAAGAGAAAGTTCTAAGGTGCAATAGAATTGGTACACAAAAGAAGGGTGGAAATATAAAATTCTATATCTAAATTCCTTTTCAGACATAAGAGTATAGATTTAGAAAAAACTAGGTTTTTAAAATTTTGGATATTAGAAATTGTGTGTTAGGTATTGGATGGTAAGGGAGACTAGGGTTTGGTACTTGAGAGATTGAATAGATAGGGCCCCACAAGTTGTGAATTCTATGGAATTCACATAAAAGGGGATAAAGAATTTTCAACGAAAAAATGCTCTTTGAACGGAACGTCAAAGTGGTTTTCCAATAGAAGGTTGTTCACTTAACTACACTTTCGGCATGGATTATATATCCAAAAGGGTCCTTGGATGCAAAATTGGATGAACTATACTCATATTCGTAGAATTATGAGAATTGTTGTTTGAAAACAATGATTTTTTTTTTTTTTGAAAACATGCATACATATAGAACTTCCAATATACATAGTTGTTTGCATATTGAAAATTGTTTGAAAGAATGCATTCATATAAGAAGTGCCCTTTAGTGTTAATCAACATACATATCATATATGTTGCGATATACTGTGCACTTATAGACGATTGGCTACAAAATTATTGTACACTAATTGGTTAGATAGTTTAGAATGCTCATGCACCATGGTATATGGTTCGGTCCTTGAAGAATTTCTAGAACGAAATTCTTTTTAGGAAGGGAGAACGTACAACCTCGTAAAATAAATGTTAATTATTAAAAATGAACTTATAAATAATTTATAAGGCTTGAAAATTGAATTTGAGTAAATGTCAGAATTTGGCCATGAAAGTTGCACTATTGCATTCATGGTGCTCTTTTGATCAACTTTCATTTTGTAAAGCTACATGATCAGAGTTCAAATGAAGAATTAATCAGCGTTTGAAGTTTTTGGAGTGAAAGTAATTAAAAAATAATTCAAATCAGTTTAAATAATAATAATTTTAACATTGTTATAACATTAAGAGGAGAAAGTAAATCATCGCGACCCATTATCAACGGTAGGTTATAGTCATTTGACCACTAGCGGTCGATTGCTATATATAGCCGATGGACCGATTGATTAGAGCCAACGTAGATTGAACCTTGGCCTAAATGGATGGATTTAATAAATAATAATCTAACACACAAATTTGATTCGCGTACCTATAATTACAGGCTTAGCACCTCACATTTCTTCTCATAAATTTTAGAATTGAGCAGCGGAGCTTTTCCATTTATCCTTATATACTATTTCTAGAAATTAATATATATATATATATATATATATATATATATATTATAATGACAGAAAAGAAAAGAAAAGAAAATAAGAGTTAAACAATTCTTGGAAAAAGGTAAATATAAGAATTATAAATTTAGATTCCACTTATGTTAAACCCCTATCAGATCCGCAAATCAAATTTATATGTATGTATTTTTAAATATGTATTTTTGGTTGAAAAGGAAAGGAGTCATGTGAGAAGAATGGACTTGGATCTAGGGATTTAAAGCTAATAGGTGAGTGGAAAAATAGTGTAATTTACATTATATTAAATTCATATCATCGAAAATCTAATTTTGTTATTGGAAACATTTAATTGTGGGCTTAAATAAATGAATGTAACTTGAAATCCTTGCCTACATATTCAGTAAATTGTTTCACTTTGATGAAATGGCTATACACTTTGGATCTGGAATTTAGGGAGAATAATCCCTAAAAGTTTGTGAAATATGATATTGATAGAATTGTGCAGCTTATTCCATATTTTTGTTATTTGGGTTCTAAACTATTAATCGTTCATTTGAAATGCTTTAATTTGATTTGGGATATAATTTTCTACATTTTAATTCATTAGATTTGTACATTGTACAATTTACTAATATTGATTTGCAAGTGAATTCCCAAAAATATCCAACCTCACAATTGTATATGAAAAATGCATCATTTGAAATAATAAGGGATATTTCCAAATGAAAGAGATGTACAAAGTAGGGGTGTCTTTTTCATAGTTTGCAATATCTGTTTTGACAAAAATAAAATGATGTAATTCCTTGAAATTGCAAATGCAGCACAATTCCACCTTTTGATAGTTTATGGTAAGTTTTCATAGCAAATTTTTTTTCTAGAGAAAGATATGGTTCCAATGCATTAAAATATAGAAATAAATATTTCTATGGAATTTACACATAAGTGTATATCCAAAGATCTCTAAGTGTAGAAACTAAAAAGTTAGAAACAGAAGTACAAATAATTTCATTTACTAATTATACATACATACAAACATGCATATAAATATATATATATATATATATATGTATGTGTGTGTGTGTGTGTGTAACAACCCAGGTTCGAGACATACCCGGAATTAAATAAAAAATATATCTAAAATAATAAGGACTGTTTGTAATGAAATTTTAGGGATTTTTATTTCATTCCTTTTTCCAAATTAAAGTGAACTTGGAGGAGAATTTATATAAATTGTTTTTCAATGGAAAGCCATTGTTTAAGAAATACTATCTATGTGTGGTTTGGTTCTTTTATTTAAATAATAAAAGAAAATTGGGGAATTAAATTAATGAGAAAATAAACCCAAAGGGATTTAAAGCAAGGGATTAAATTGAATTAATCTTTTAATTGAAATAGAAGTATAACTTTGGAGATTATTGATTAAATGAATGAATGGTAAATCATTTAAGCAAGTAAAAATGGGAATAATAAGGTTTGTATTAATTCTTTTAATTATAAGTAAAATTTAATAATCAATTTTGTCAACATTGAAATATTGCCGTGAATTTAGTATAGATTTATTGAAATTAATGAGCTTAAGGTTTAATTGTTAAAAATTGAATTTTGTTCTTAAGGGGTCATTCATTTCTAATGAACTAGAAGTAAAAAGAATAAATATAAAACTTTTATTGTTGAAAAATTAGATCTGTAAATTAATCTTATTTATGGCAAATGAAATGAAATAAATACACTTGTGTTTCTTTGTTGGAATATGGAGCTAATTTATGACTTTGAACCCTTAGTCGATGTTAACCATATTTTAGAAAGTCAAGATGGAAATCTCATTTCTTTTGTTGAATTAGAAAAGGTTGTTTCATTTGTTAAGTAATACATAACTTAATTCCCAAATATAGATAATGTTAACAAGGCTACAAGTTGAAATAAAAGAGGGCAAGCCAGTACGTTTACTTTGTTTTCTTCATTTTAGTAAACCAACAACAGAGCCTCATTTTCCCTCCTTGTCTCAAACCCTAGAAACGGGGTCTCTAAATTCTACTCAAGTCTAAAATTAATTACTGAAATTAAAAGGTTATTAACTTCGGGTATATAATCTCAAACCAATATTCATTTTTCTTAGGATTTTAAATTAATAATTTGAGAAATAAAGATTTATTTTGTTATTTCTTCTTGCATGAACAATTAGTGCTAGAAGCTGAAAAGAATAAGCAACAATTCATCTTCAATGTGCTGCTAAGCTTAATAATCCAGGTGATTAAATCTCATAATTATAGTTTTAATTCCTTTGCATGTGGTTGATTGTTTTATATGTGTTGTTGATTGTGAATATCTTGGCTATTAATTCACATTCCTTGAGCTAACCACAGTTAGTATTTTGACTATATATTTTTCGTTTCTCTTTGAAATTTAAATTTTTTAATTTTTTGGAAAGCTTGGACTTTTATCGACAAGTTTAATGTTTTGAGTTTTGTAAGATAGTGAGGTTTAAATGGTCGAAGTTGTGTTTTTGTTTCGCTGCATTGAGAATGAAGGACAAAATTAACCAATTTAAATATGAAAATTGTTTTGACCATAGTTTTTGAACCGTAGGTCCAAATTTGATGATCTTTTTCTTGTTAGAAAGCGTACAGTTTATCGAAAACATTTATGTTTTGAATTTGTAAGATTCTAAGGTTTAAATGGTTGAAATTGTATTTTTTTCGCTTCCATGATAATGATGGACATGAATTAAATAATTTAAATCTGAAACTAGTTCCGACCATAGCTTTTTAACCGTGAATCCGAATTCGATGATAATTTTCTTACAGGAAAGCTTATACTTTACTTATAACTTTCATATTTTGAGTTTTTTAATATTCTAAGTTTAAATGGTCAAAATTGTATTTCTTTTTAATTTCCTAAGAATGAAGGACACGAATTAAGTAATTTAAATACGAAAATTGTTTGGACCGTGACTTGAACTATAAGTCAAAATATGATGAACTATTTCTTGTTGGTAATTCTAGACCTTTATCTATAGCTTTCATGTTTTAATTTTTGTTATATTTTGAGGTTTAAATGGTTGAAATTGTATTTTGTTTCACTGCCTTGAGAATGAAGGATAGAAATTAAGTAATTTAAATCTGAAAATTGTTTCAACCATAACTTTTGAACCAGAAGTCCAAATTTAATGACCATTTTTTGTTCGAAAGTGTAAACTTTCATCTATGACTTTCTTGTTTTGAGTTTTGTAGAATTTTGGGATTAAAAGGTCGAAACTACATACTTTGTTCGCTGACCTGGGCATGTTCCAAGTCAGGCCAGTGACCATCTGCTCTTGCTCTTTTCTTTTGTTTGCCCCATTGATTTGTCATATTTCTTGTGTTGTTTTTAGCTAAATTTGAAGGTTTTCAATGATTTTTCTTGATTTTCAAATATTATTTCGATGATCTCATTTTGGTGAAATTCTTCCATAGATATTTTTCTATGGATATAGTGCCACCCATTATTTTATTGCACTGATTTCAAACTTGTTTGCAAGAAAAATATTTCCAAAATAGAATTATATTCTCTATATATATTCATAAATTTTGTTGATACAAATGACTTTGCAAATATATGTGTGTGTGTATGTGCTTATATATATATATAATATATACATATATCTATGCACACACACACACACACACTAGTAGTTGCAAATTGAGTTAAAAACAAAGTTTTATAAATACTTATGTGTATATATGGTAAGTAATATTTTCTAATATTTTACTATCTTTATAAATTAATATTTCTAAAAATAGATCTTAGAGAAAAACTATTTTATATAAAAATTACATGTGTATCGATCAAATGAGAAATTGAATTAAACGGTTTAGTAAAACAAGTGGTAGGAAAGCTTGCGGTTATTTTATCAATTAATCCTCGGACTTGTTAAATGAAACCCCATTTACATATGAGTGAATTTATAACTTATAGTAAATGTATGAGTAAACCTATATGGTATAGGATGCGCGGTCGTAACTTGTACAGTTACTATTCGGGGGTATATGACCCTTGTTTTGGCAAGTTTACAGGCTCATCCTTCGGTGATCCATTTACAAGCGAGTCATATGGGTTTTTATACCCATATAGGGATGGGTTTTCACACCCATCTTAGGATCTTATGAATTTTCTTGCTCATCTAGGGACTATGGGTTTTCATGCCCTTCTTGAGAATTTATGGGTTTATATGTTGGACCATCTTTTCGACTTTTGAAAATCGTCACTAATGCATCCTCTGTATTCACATGTCGCAAATTCAAGGGCCGGAAAGGTAGGTTGATCAAAGTTAAAGAAAATATCACAAAACAGAGTAAAAAACATAATCTTTCACGAATGAAATAATCGTATTTTATTAACCACAAAATTTTGCACGGTGGAAAATTTTGAATACATTCAGAATATCTAACCTAGATTCGGCCTGGACAGTTGTAAATCCTTTGTCCTTACAAATGCTATAAACAACAACATAAATGTAGCGAAAAATAGAATACGTTCATACTTTGATAAAGATCCCTAACTCTGCTTTGGAATCTCCAAGCGTATTAGCTAAACCTAAAACTACTCGGATTTGACCTGAGTATTAAAAATACTTGGATCAGGCTTGATAGACCAGCGTGAGAAAACTCAAATCATAAATGTATATGAAAGTGTAATAGATTATATTGATGCTAATCAAAACCTTTGAAAAGAAGGGTATATCGTAAGACCATACTGTACATAAACACGGATAGGTTTTTGCCTTACGATAACAAAAATACTTTATACCAATACTACTTGCACAACAGTCATTTCCGAAGGCTGCTAGCCATCGGCGGCCATCGTTAGTTATTGAAAAAGCCATCTCTATGGCGTACACGCTTTCCTTTGGTTGGCGAAGATATCGATGACTCTTTGGCGATGGATACTCATGGCACTTTCCGATGGTTTCGTGACGGTTTTTGATGCCTATGTGGCGTCCAAACATTCCTTAGAGCCGTCGAAAATCGTCGTAAATCTGAAAAAAAGCCATTTGATTCTTGTACTAAACGTACGTATCAAAATTCAATTTTACATATGTCCAATATCCTAACTCAAGCACCACATAATCAATTTATATTCAATATCCAACTCAATTCTCATTAATTCAATACTTAAAACAAAAAATACAAACAATACACTAAATAATCAACATCCAACATCCACTATATACAATCAACATCCAACATATCAAAACAAACCAACATATCACCCAACACAGCGTCAAAATATATCAACCATTTCCAAATACATCAATTTCAAAATTTCCAAACATAAACGTAAAGTAACTACCCATCAAGACTCATCATCAGCTCCGCAACCACCTGATGAAGGAAGCTACCCATTCTGCAGCACCTTAGCCAAGCGCTGGTTCAACTGTGCCATCTTCACTGCCCGAGGTTGTCTTTCTCCTATAGCTCCGCGATCATAGGTCTAAGCTTCACGATCTCTATAGTGTCCTAAGCTTTTTATTATGCTATCTACGAGGACCTAGCCAGTAGATTTCAAGATATATGTCAAAAAATCGCAAATGTATTTTAGTGGCTAGTGTAAATTAAGAAGGAACAAACAAGTAAAGCATAATCATTTGTTAAAACATTAATTTTTTTTTTCTATGACAACTTTTTTGATTATTGGTTTAAACTTATAAGTTAGTAAATTTTTAGAAATTACCGCTTGATTCCCAAAGATATAATGCCTATTTCGTGATGTGGTTTCCATGATGGACTCAAAAATCTCATCCTCCTCATTAATAGTCAACGAATCCCATCCTGGTCCCTCCAACATCCATGCTCGTGCATTTGCAAATTTTTCTTACAATGGAAAATAAAATATAATTGAAATTCACACAACATTATTTTAATTACTCTTTATAATTAATTAATTAAGTTGATCAGTAATAACTTCCAATTTAAAATTTGATTGCATAGGATTTGGTTGTTTATCATCACTCCATATATAAGATATTGAGCCATCTTCGTTAGTTTACTTGGTGGCATGAGTATGAGCAAATACGTCCATATAGGAGATAGGACCGCCACACTCTCTTTCCTAAAATAACTAGTATGTATTATTGTTATTTATACAAAATTACATAAGTTAATAACCGTTTATAATTGCAATCAATAAATTTAGCAGATCCTCATGATGATGTTGGAATGATTTGGAGCCACCTCGATGTATAACTGGATTCTTGTTCCTACTTGCGAAGTTCCTCTCAGACTCTCCTTGCAAATTTAAATTGAACATTATATATTTCAGCTTTAAATCACTGCCACCACATATATATGATATGAGGATTAACCCAGAGGATAGTGGCAAGCAACCCTACATCATGAAGATCTCTATCTTCAAATCATTGGCTTTGACGCGCCTTCATTTTCGAACATATATTGGTTTGAAGTGGTTTTCAAATTGGTATTACCCAAATCCAACCGCGGTTTCTCCGAACCAACCATAAATAAAAAGATGTCAAATATATAGATGATTATCAAATAACATCAAATCAGTGTATCTTTTAATCGAATTAAAATATTTCGGAGATATATTCTTTTAAACTATTCCTTTAAGTTTTAAGAATATATTAAATCCTGAAGCCTCATTTATCAAATTCTCTGGTTGATTATACCTCTTTAATCATGGAATAATTCCAAATCATTTAATGTTTATATAGGAAAATAGTTCCAACTCATTTATTTAAATATTAACAAAGATTTCTTATTTTCAAATCATAATTGTTAAATGGGCTAAAAATGATGCTATTTAAGACATAATGAAATGACCCGCCTTTCTCTCCACAGAAAGACGTATCATTATTAAGAAAGAAAGGGATAGAAAAGAGAAAAGATAGAGAAGAAATAAAGAAACAACATCAGAATCTCAACAACGAAACGAATAAATTATATTAATCACATACTATATAACATAGTATCATATACATCAGAGTTACACAGCTTCGTATCACAATTCATTAGATAGTTATAAACACAGATAATAACACAGCGGAACTATATATCTACAACGCTGAAGCCTCATGCACCATATCTCCTCCAGAATTCGTCAAACCTAACCTTAATCCCCTAGCTACTCGTAAAAATTTGAGTACCCAAGAGTTTAAGAAAAACAGAATAAACTCCGGGTCAGACATGGGTCTGGTGTGAGTAAACGGGTTAAAGTTGCTTAACTTTGAAAACCTTTGGAAACAAAAGGTGTCACGTAAGACTCCCCACACATAAACATGGGTAAGTTTTTACCTTACGCTAACCAAAACATTTGGTAGTAAATCCAGTGATATTATAATAGGGTCTAGGGTTTTCAAAGAAATATAGAAATAACCGGAATGCTTACATCTCACGTTCCAATATAGTTTGGCACAACTAAAACGTACGGCTCTTATTGGAGATTGGATTCCATATAATGGCAGGGCTACTGGGGTACCGTCCATCACAGTACGTGGCCTAGATCAACGTACCGAGGATCCACCCTAAATCCCCTGTAGCATAAGGCCGGAACCATCCCTTACTGGACAGTCCCGAATAAGATAACCCCGCGGTTGTAGCTAGCAACCACCCACACAGCCGCATAAAAAGGGACTCTAGACAGGGGTAAATCTCATCCTACTTGGGTGCTACCCACTTAGCCATGCTACACCTCCCTGGTTTTAGCCATTCCCGATTGATGAGGCTTGAGGCTACGATTACCTTTATAGAACACATCTATCTTAGAATGCTCATCGTCTACCTCACGATGTTCTGAAAGCATTCAATCCATACAAGTTCGTTCCGGGTTCGAACGAAACCGAAGGCATTATCTCGTTACACTCATTTTGGAATCACTCTCAGAGTAAACGACAATAACCCTTGCACTCTAAATCTTTATCTTCACTTGAGATTCACAACCTATCGTTAATTTGGATCGATGTGATTTTCTGGATATCCAAATCTGGAAACCCGATCCCGGTCTTATCGAAATCCAAAACGCCATCTTTTAGGTCCAAGTTGTTTTAAAGTTTAAAACAATTCAATTCAAATCATTATCTATATTCACACAGATAGATAATTCACATATACACAGATAGATAATTCATATCATCATCATTCAACCAAATCATCTCATATCACATATCACACATATCTCATCAGAGATATCAAACAATATCAATCAGCCATCCATAAGCAATGATCTATTAATCACACCATCTATAATTAATTTAAAATGAATTAAATTAATTACTTCATCTTTAATCAATTTAAAATAAATTAAATTAATTACTTTCATCACATAAATCTTGCTTACATAACCATTAATTAATTACAAACCAATCAATTAATCATTATCTTAATTAATCATCCTTGATTAATTATTCTTTAATTACATTAAATAATTAACCCTTAATTAATTACACAAATTAATTATCCTTAACCATTTACAGTAATTAACCTTTAATTACTCTCATTAATTACATTAATTAACGATCCTTGATTAATTACCTCCATTAATTAATTAACTAAAACTAATTACATTAATCCTTAATTAATTACATTAATTAATTACTTCCATTAATCAACCTTAATTAATCATAAACAGTAATTTCCATCCTGTAATTACTTACCTTAATTAATTAACTCCTTAACTAATTATGTAATTCCTTTGATTAATCACACTAAGTAATTAATCCTTAATTACTTCTACTAAGTAATTATTCTTTAATTACTTTCCATTAACTAATTTCCCTTTAATTAATTACATCCCAGTAATTATACATTAATTACTTACCCTAAGTAATTAGACTATTTAATCTCATAAAGTATTCATACTTAATCAATCATCAAGATTATCTATAATTAATCAGCCAATTAATTAATCACATTCATTTGATTAATTACAATTGGGTAATTCATCCCTTAATTACCCCTTTAAATAAATTAATTGATCTTTAATTACACATTAATTATTCTTTAATTATTAATTAATAAACCTTAATTATCAATTAATAAAATTTAATAACCAATTTATTAATCCATAATAAATCAATTAATCAATCCTTAATAACAATTAATTAACCCTAAATAATAGTTAATTAATCCTTAATTAACTTTAATTATAGATTAATAATTTATTAATTATTAACTAATAAAGCCTAATTATTAATTAATAAAAGTTAATTACAAATTAAGTACTTTTTACTTGCAAGTTAATTAATATCTAATTACTAATTAATCAACCTTAATTACTTAATTAATTATTATCTAATCATTAATTAATAATCTCTAATTATCTAATTAATTATATTTAATTATAAATTAATTGACCTCTAATTAATTAACTTATAACCCTTAGTTATTAAATAAATAAATTAAATCAGTTAATTACTCTTAATTAATTCCTTAATTAATCCTTTATCATTATTAATTAAATTAATTACTTATGCTTAATTTCCCTTAGTTAACTTAATTAATTGCAAGACATTAAAATCCTTAATTATTTTAAGATAAAACATTATGTTAATTAATGACATAATTATCATTAAAAACGTTTTATCTTAATAATTAATTTTACTTAATTAAATCAATAATTAAGTTCTAAAATAACTATTAACTTGATAAATTAAAGTTAACAAAACTTCCTTTGAATACTTAAAAAATTATCAAGTAATAGTTTTTAAAACTAGTATCAAATTTGAATTTAAAACTTGCTTTTACAAATACCTTTGCAATTTCATTTCTAACTCAACTTTTAAATTAACTTAAAATTTTACTTAACAAAATTTAAGTTAAACAAATTTCAAAACCTTTTAAAAAATTGTTAAAGAAAACATTTATTTTATATAAAGTAAATTTATAGAAGAAGATTTAAACTAAATTAAAGTTTAAATTTCAATACTTATATTTTAAAACCTTTTTTTTAAAAAACTACTCGACACGTGCATCGGGTCAAACCCGAAATCTACTCAGGTCTAACCTGAGTTCTCTTTTCATTTCAAATTTGCTTTAGTTTTAAATTTAAGTTTTAAATTTTAAAACCTGTACCCACTAAAACAATTAACAGGTTAAAACATCACCAACTACTTCGAGTTTCCACTCGAGTCACGCACTCAAACACACGAGCATCTCTTTGAGTCGCCCACGAACCCATCTTCCCAAACACGAGAAATCATTGCCGTGCACATGCACGGCCGTTTGCGAGCACTCCGGCGACCTTCACACATTCTGGCAAGTCGCAAATCATCTCTACAGTCGATTCATGCTATCAATTCGACAATACCAAACCCAAAACGAGATTGAGTAACCCAGCTCGAAACTGGAACTCGACATCACCAGAAAATCTGCCTCGCAACCACGTTACTGACCATCGAAGCTGCCTGTAACGATCCCGATTTAAAGACGAATGTAAATTTATAATTTAATTGATTTTTTGGGGCAAATTATAGATTTGTTTGAATTTTTCAAATCTAATAAGATGTATTTGCTTATTTATTTTATAGATTGGATTTGAAACTTAAATGTAATTGAATTGGATTAGAACAAAATTTTGATTTGGAAATTCAAAATGAATTTTCTTTAAAGGGTTATACTTGAAAAAATAAAATAGAATAATATGTATAATTATTTAATTAATGTATAGATTGTGTTTTAAATCCATTTTTCTTTATGAAGTATAAGAAGTATAAGATTATCTTATCAATATTTAATGTAAATTATAAAATAAAAATATATGTTATAAAGGTAATGTTTGGAAATTAAACTATAAAATGATAACAAATGTAATACATATACATTAGGCAAGCAAGAAAATAATAAAACAAAGATCTGCATAGTCAAATAGAAATAGAAAATAAAGAAAGGTATGCAGGCTTGTAAAGGAAGAAAACAAGATAAGTATCTATTGTACAAACATAATTCAAACAGTATAAGCTTGTAAACAAAATAGGACTTGCATTTAATGCCACATCTCCTCAGCACGAATTGGTATCTTCTCAGCTGAAAACAAATAGCTTTAGTCAACAGAAGAAGTAAGCCTATACTAGATAACACCCTGTACAACACTGTTTCTCTTTATATACATCTACTTTATTTCATTTTTTTCAAACCAAACTTAGCAAGCCTGAAAGAAAACTGTAAAGGCAAATAAGCATTCCAGAAGAAAAAAAAATAAACATCATTATCTTATAAAGTTCAGAAATCTGTAGAAAGCAAACAACAGTTTCAAACAAAAAGGCAACTCTATTCTTCTTCCTAAATTCAAGGTGAGTAAACAATTTTTTTTTAAAGCTTTAAGTTATTTAAAAATAGATCAAGATTCATTTATAATCTGGCTTGTGTATATTTCAGTTTGAATATGATTCTGTGCTTATGTATATGTTGCTCTGTACATATATTTCCCTATTACTTGTACCTGATTCATGCTTCTGTTCAAACAAACATATTTAATCTGTAAGTTGTCAACTAAAACAATATGTTTAAATTGAATTAAGATTTTTAAAGCTAAATTAAAACTATTGTTTCTAAATGATAAAAAGCTTTCATATGAGAAATGAATTTCAAATTGTATTTAAGGGATTTCAAGTTAAACAGAAAATCAGATATTTGAATTTAATTCAAAATAGTTTTTAAAAAAAAATTGAATCTTAAATCCGAACGGTTTTGGAAATGGAATTTGGTTAAAGTGAAAAGTTTTTGGAAAGGTATTTTAAAAATGAAAGTTGTTTTGAATAACTTAATAAAAATTTGAAATTTGAATAATTCGATTCAAATTGGAATTCAGTATTTGAAATTGAATTCTATATTCAGTATTTATGATTTAAAAAGGACTTTACAAGTTATATGGGTTTAAACCGTTTTTAAAGCGTTGTTTTGGGAATTTGAATTAACCCAAAGATTGTAACTTGTATAAATGGAATCGGGTTTTTTCGAAATAAAATTATTGTTTCTAAATGATAGAAAGCTTTCATATGAGAAATGAATTTCAAATTGTATTTAAGGGATTTCAAGTTAAACAGAAAATAGTTTTCCAAGTTATGAATGAATCTTTGGAAACAGTTTTGAAAGCTATGAGATAAATCTTAATTTTAAGATTTAAATGAGTTAATCTAATTGGAATGAAAATTGCTTTGAAATCCACAAATGGATCTTTGTGAAACTGAGTGAACTTTGTGAAGTAAATCTTTTTGTTTAAAGGATTTGAAATGGTAATTGGTTTAAACCATTTGAAAGAAAGTTTGGAATTATTAAGTTGTGACTTAATTGAAACCCCATATCCATATGTTTTTAAATATTACGCTCATTATTCGGTTTAGCCGGGAGAGGACCAAATAATGATACGTCGTTATGGATAGCATTTGAAGACCGGTGGTGAAGACTGGGTATTTGAGAGAACGATAGGATGACCTATCGATTATCTTTGCACTGAGTTGCTCCGGTATAGAGATTCTCTAAGTGATGGGAAGTCCGATCGGGATTGTGAATACCCGGATTGCATGAGCTTCTTCGGAAGTGCCTTCGGTTCTGTTCGAACCCAGAACAGACTTGTATGGATGGTAATGTCTGACATTACATTTTGAGATATAAAGCAGATTTCTTTCAAATACATTCCTGTTGGTAGCGGAGAATTTATTCTCTTAGCTTAACATCCTTCTCTGAGACATATGAGCTCAGAGGTTATGTAGTTGAAGGTTATCAGCGATATATTCCCAATTTGGTAATGTGGCATGCTGAGTGCTGCTGATCATTTGTTGATCAAAGCGTGGCTTTTGTGAAAAGCGTAGCTTTGTGGACGAGACTTCGTCGAACCTCACAACCCGGTAATGGTCAAAACAGGAAAGATGCGGCAAGGTTTCAGGGGTAGCTTCCCTAGGGTGTGGCCATTCCTTCTGGAAAAGGGTAGTATCATGGTATGGAGCCCAGATACGTACTCATGTGGACACTGTATTTTATTAGTTTGTGATGTTGTTGGTTTAGAGAGCTATCGTATAAAGGTCCAAAAGGACCGGGGGTGGCATATCTGAGGTTTTATTCCCCGTGAAGGGGGTAGCCGGCCTTGTGTTGGCAGAGATCCGGTTAGGATCTCGGGGCGTCTCTCCAGAGGCGTACCCATGTGGCAATGGGAAGTTCCTTGGCCTGACCATTAGTTGGAAATCCAAAGAAACAATACGAGCCTTGTACGGTTTTAGTTGTATAACCTGCCATGGAATGTGGCGGTAACTTGCTTTTGAACATGGTAGCAATAGTGGGCATAAGTGCAGAATGCCTATGCTTGCTAAGATTTATATTATACTGTCGAAATGTTTTCATACACTTTGCACTTATAGTAATAATATCAAAGAAATTTGCGTATCAAGCACCTTTGACTATCATAAGGAGAAATCTCCTCCGATTCTGCGTTTGCATTGTGTGTGTATGCACGATGCCTTATGGTAGTTACAGTTTCTAAAAGCATTGCGGATCTGTTTTAAAATATTTCTTTGTTTGTTTTTAAAGATGAACTGTTTTCGTTTTCTCATACCAGTCCCATGACTGATCTGGAGTTTATTGTTCCCTTCCTAAACTCTGGGTGCACAAAATTTTCCACACGGGCAGTCTAGAGTTTGGTTTTTCAGATAGTTAGATTTAGTAGATTATCTGGAGCTAGTTCAGTCTTTGAATGCGGACGAGGCTTGCTTTTCTTGGTGAAATCTTGATGGTGGATCGAGCTAGGAGTTTTGGAGCTTTGTCTTTGGAGCTTTTGGATCAGAGTTGCAGTATTGGATATCTGTGAAGACTTATCTCATATTGTATCATGTTCCGCTGTATTCTGTGTTGTATATTCTCTGATGTTGATAATTATCATTGTATCAAATTGATGTATCGGATATTGTATTCATGTTATATCAGTGATATCATCTTTTATTTCCGCTGTGTTATTTATCATCTAATGGGGTTGTAAGCTCCCGCGATACGAATTTGATGTTTTTTGTCGGATATCGAGTTCGGGTCGTGACAAATTGGTATTAGAGCTGAAGGTTGAGTAAGAACTTTAGCCACAGAGTGTAACACATTAGATGACTCATTAGAGATAGAGTGAAGTATACCCTAGAATGAGTACAACTAGTGGAACCAAAACCCAAATTTCTTAATTTATTCTTTTTATCTATTGTTATTCTCTAGGATATTTCGTCCAAATGCCTAAATTGGTTTTGTTACTATTACAGATATTAAGAATGAGTGGAAGAAGAGGATGAAATAGAGACAGGAAAGTACCACTTTAGCTGGTCAAAACCCTGCAACGACGGATATTCCCGTTCAATCTCAACCAAATTTGGTTGATTTATATCGAAGCTTTTCTAGACTTGGTGGAAAGCCATTCACAGGCAAAGAATCTGTTATCGAAGCACAAGCCTGGATTTGATCGTGTGAAAAGATTTTCAAAGAATTAAAGTTGGAAGATGATCAAATGCGATTGATAGCTTCTTGGCAAATCCAAGAAGTGGCTTTAGTTTGGTGGGAAGCAGTTACATTGGATGAGTCGGTGGATGAATTTACTTGGAGTCGTTTAAAGGAAGTGTTTGAGCAGCGATATATGCTGTCTGCTGGTATCTCTAGAATGTACCATGAGTTTATGGATTTAGAGCAAGGAAGCTTATCATTTGAGGAATATTTAAACAAATTTATTGAATTATCTCGATTTGGTCCAGAATTGGTGAATACGCCGTCAAAGAAGAATGAAAAGTTTATTCGGGGAATGAACCAGGAGTTTCAGGAAAGGATGACTACTCACATAAAGGAATCTTTTTCTAAATTAATTGATATAGGCTATCGTTACGATACTCTGGAAAAGCAAAAAGATCCGGAGGAGAATGGAGATACAAGTAATTTGAATTGGAGAAAAAGGAAGTTTGGCGGAAAGAAATCGAGGAAAGATAAAGGAAAGAAGAATATACAGAAGAAAAAGATGAAGGATGATACTTGTCTCAATTGCTTGGAGGAAGGTCATTACTCGGATAAATGCAAGAATCCTTAGAAGCCAGGAATGAGAGAGCCATTTATGAGGCTAGATTAGGAATCTAGTGGATGCTATTACTACCGCAAGCCGGGACATAGGATCAACAACTGTCCAGCTCAAAAGCAAACTCTAGCAAAGAAGGTGTATGCAATCAGAGACGATTCTTCAACCTCAAAAAGCTGATTAAGAAAATGAATTTTATAAGGTAATCTTCTCGTTTACGATTAAATTGTTCGAGTTTTGTTCGACATGAGAACTACACATAGTTTTATTTCTCAGTAAATCGTAAATAAGTTAAATCTTGAATCTGAGATCAAAATCGAATCTATTTCTATCTATTTCATTGGGTTTCGATATATTCTACGAATGGTTAGTTATCCCTTCAAACTAACCAATACCGCCGTATACTTCATAGATCAGATAACCCAGTTATTTCATAATTGATTGAGTTTGTTCTCATATCTATTGTTGATATTCTGATTTGGTAAACCAAATGCAGAATTGATATTCAGTTTGATCTGGAAAGATATTTCTCTATCCTTCATCTATCTTTGTTATCTCCTTGGCAAATTTCGAGGACGAAATTTATTAAAGGGGGGAATCTGTAACGATCCCGATTTAAAGACGAATGTAAATTTATAATTTAATTGAATTTTTGGGGTAAATTGTAGATTTGTTAGAATTTTTCAAATTTAATAAGATGTATTTACTTATTTATTTTATAAATTGGATTTGAAACTTAAATGTAATAAAATTGGATTAGAAACAAAATTTTGATTTGGAAATTCAAAATGAATTTTCTTTAAAGGGTTATACTTGGAAAAAATAAAATAAAATAATATGTATAATTATTTATTTAATGTATAGATTGTGTTTTAAATCCATTTTTCTTTATGAAGTATAAGAAGTATAAGATTTATCTTATCAATATTTAATGTAAAGTATAAAATAAAAATATATGTTATAAAGGTAATGTTTGGAAATTAAACTATAAAATGATAACAAATGTAATACATATACATTAGGCAAGCAAGAAAATAATAAAACAAAGATCTGCATAGTCAAATATAAATACAAAATAAAGAAAGGTATGCAGGCTTGTAAAGGAAAAAAACAAGATAAGTATCTATTGTACAAACATAATTCAAACAGTATAAGCTTGTAAACAAAATAGGACTTGCATTTAATGCCACATCTCCTCAGCATGAATTGATATCTTCTCAGCTGAAAACAAATAGCTTTAGTCAACAAAAGAAGTAAGCCTATACTAGATAACACCCTATACAACACTATTTCTCTTTATATACATCTACTTCATTTCATTTTGTTCAAACCAAACTTAGCAAGCCTGAAAGAAAACTGTAAAAGCAAATAAGCATTCCAAAAGAAAAAATAATATAAACATCATTATCTTATAAAGTTCAAAAATCTGTAGAAAGCAAACAACAGTTTCAAACAAAAAGGCAAATCTGTTCTTCTTCCTAAAATCAAGGTGAGTAAACAATTTTTTTTACAGCTTTAAGTTATTTAAAAATAGATCAAGATTAATTTATAATTTGGCTTGTGTATATTTCAGTTTGAATATGATTCTGTGCTTACGTATATGCTGCTCTGTACATATATTTCCCTATCACTTGATACCTGATTCATGCTTCTGTTCAAACAAACATATTAAATCTGTAAGTTGTCAACTAAAACAATATGTTTAAATTGAATTAAGATTTTTAAAGCTAAATTAAAACTATTGTTTCTAAATGGTAAAAAGATTTCATGTGAGAAATGAATTTCAAATTGTATTTAAGGGATCTCAAGTTAAACAGAAAATCAGATATTTGAATTTAATTCAAAATAGTTTTTTTTTTTAAAATTGAATCTTAATTCCGAACGGTTTTGGAAATGGAATTTGGTTAAAGTGAAAAGTTTTTTGGAAAGGTATTTTAAAAATGAAAGTTGTTTTGAATAACTTAATAAAAATTTGAAATTTGAATAATTCGATTCAATTGGAATTCAATATTTGAAATTGAATTCTATATTCGGTATTTATGATTTAAAAAGGACTTTACAAGTTATATGGGTTTAAACCATTTTTAAAGCGTTGTTTTGGGAATTTGAATTAACCCAAAGATTGTAACTTGTATAAATGGAATCGGGTTTTTTCGAAATAAAACTATTGTTTCTAAATGATAGAAAGCTTTCATATGAGAAATGAATTTCAAATTGTATTTAAGGGATTTCAAGTTAAACAGAAAATAGTTTTCCAAGTTATGAATGAATCTTTGGAAACAGTTTTGAAAGCTATGAGATAAATCTTAATTTTAAGATTTAAATGAGTTAATCTAATTGGAATGAAAATTGCTTTGAAATCCATAAATGGATCTTTGTGAAACTGAGTGAACTTTGTGAAGTAAATCTTTTTGTTTAAAGGATTTGAAATGGTAATTGGTTTAAACCATTTGAAAGAAAGTTTGGAATTATTAAGTTGTGACTTAATTGAAACCCTATATCCATATGTTTTTAAATATTACGCTCATTATTCGGTTTAGCCGGGAGAGGACCAAATAATGATACGTCGTTATGGATAGCATTTGAAGACCGGTGGTGAAGACTGGGTATTTGCGAGAATGATAGGATGACCTATCGATTGTCTCTGCACTGAGTTGCTCCGGTATAGAGATTCACTAAGTGATGGGAAGTCCGATCGGGATTGTGAATACCCGGATTGCAAGGGCTTCTTCGGAAGTGCCTTCGGTTCCGTTCGAACCCGGAACAGACTTGTATGGATGGTAATGTCTGAATTACATTTTGAGATATAAAGCAGATTTATTTCAAATACATTCCTGTTGGTAGCGGAGAATTTATTCTCTTAGCTTAACACCCTTCTCTGAGACATACGAGCTCAGAGGTTATGTAGTTGAAGGTTATCAACGATATATTCCCAATTTGGTAATGTGGCATGCTGAGTGCTGCTGATCATTTGTTGATTAAATAGTGGCTTTTGTGAAAAGCGTAGCTTGTGGACGAGACTTCTTCGAACCTCACAACCCGGTAATGGTCGAAACAGGAAAGATGCAGCAAGGTTTCAGGGGTAGCTTCCCTAGGGTGTGGCCGTTCTTTCTGGAAAAGGGTAGTATCATGGTATGAAGCCCAGATACTTACTCATGTAGACACTGTATTTTATTACTTTTTGATGTTGTTGGTTTAGAGAGCTCTCGTATAAAGGTCCAAAAGGACCGGGGGTGGCATATCTAAGGTTTTATTCCCTGGGAAGGGGGTAGCCGGCCTTGTGTTGGTAGAGATCCGCTTAGGAGTCTCGGGGCATCTTTCCGGAGGCATACTCATGTGGCAATGGGAAGTTCCTTGGCCTGACCATTAGTTGAAAATCCAAAGAAACAATACGAGACCTGTACGGTTTTAGTTGTATAACCTGCCATGTAATGTGGCGGTAACCTGTTATTGAACATGGTAGCTATAGTAGGCATAAGTGCGGAATGCCTATGCTGGCTAAGATTTATATTATACTTTCTAAATGTTTTCCTACACTTTGCACTTATAGTAATAATATCAAAGAAATTTGCGTATCATGCATCTTTGACTATCACAAGGAGAAATCTCCTCCGATTCTGCGTTTGCATTGTGTGTGTATGCGGGAGGCCTTATGGTAGTTACATTTTCTAAAAGCATTGCGGATCTATTTTAAAATATTTCTTTGTTTGTTTTTAAAGACGAAATGTTTTCGTTTACTCATACCAGTCCCATGACTGATCTGGAGTTTATTGTTCCCTTCCTAAACTCTGGGTGCCCAAAATTTTCCACACGGGTAGTATAGAGTTTGGTTTTTCAGATAGTTAGGTTCAGTAGTTTATCTGGAGCTAGTCCAGTGTTTGGATGCGGACGAGACTTGCTTTTCTTGGTGCAATCTTGATGGTGGATCGAGTTAGGAGTTTGGAGCTTTTGGATCAGAGTTGCAGTATTGGATATCTGTGAAGACTTATCTCATATTGTACCATGTTCCGCTGTATTCTGTGTTGTATATTCTCTGATGTTGATGATTATCATTGTATCAAATTGATGTATCAAATATTTTATTCATGTTATATCAGTGATATCATCTTTTATTTCCACTGTGTTATTTATCATCTAATGGTGTAGCAAGCTCCCGCGATACGAATTTGATGTTGTTTGTCGGACATCGAGTTCGGGTCGTGACACTGCCGCAACTCCGGACGCACCATGCCAATACCCCACATTGCCATTCCCCAAAGCCACAAGTCACTCGATCACTCCGAGACGATGCATAGACCCCAAATCCAACCTTAACCCAAAAGAGGTTTTAAAACAAGATCGCCACACCGCCGTCGCCACAGTGGACTAACAGCCTTCCTGCCATTTTTTTCCAAACACCTTGAACCTTCACCTATCTCCAGCCAAGATCTCAACCATCACAGACCTTGTGGCCATCAGAATTTGCTCAATAACGCAATTTTAGACAAACCCTAAATGCACACCCATCTTAATACTAAATATCTTGATTTTTGTTTTAAAATCCTATCTTTCAGTGACGATTCAAGATGTAAACTTGAAACAGCAAATTTAGTTGATTGATTTTATCATGATAAAAGAATTCCTACTGTATTCTTTTGATTCCAAAAGATTTTCAAATCTATTCTACTTAAATAAAATTTTAAACTTAAATTTGTATTTAAACAAACAGATCATGATTTGAAGCTTAAAACCTAACAATGATCAGTTAAGGTGATTTGAATTTTTCCTTTATTTCTACTCTCTGTAGTTTTGAAAATAGAGAAGAACAATCAAAATACAGATGCATAGTCATACACATTCATATACACAGATAATACATCTATATATACACATGCAAGTATCATTACAGAATTTCACAAGCAACCATTATTTTGTTACTTAAACTTTTTAATTTAAAAGTTTACTCACCATTTTAAAAATGCAGAGAGCTGAAAAGAACTGGGAAGCTTTGAAACTGAAAACTTGAAAATTGAAAAGCTTTGGATTTGCAGAGATGATCTTTAAAACTTTGATTACTGGTTGCTTGCTTGAACTTAGATTTGCTGCTGGTTTCTTGCTTGTTGATTTGAAATTGTTACAGGCTTTTTGAATTTTTTTTTGTTTAGGTTGCATTTTGAAATTGAACTTTTTTTTGATAGGAGGTTACAGGCTTCAAGACAATGGTTTCAGGCATTTGGTCTTGAGAAAATCACAAGATTTTGGTTTGAGTTTGTTCCAGAGGAGATGATTCAGGTTTGATGATTTCTCTGGTTTGTATTTGTTTTAGAAGAGATGAATTACAGACTTTGAGCATAAAGGTTTTCAGGCTTGAATGACAGGGTTTTGATTTTTGGAAAGATGCTTTTATACTTGAATTTGATTTTATATTTGAAAATGTTTGCATCGTATAAGTTTGAACTGAGAAATGGTTTCAGATTTGAGAAGGGTTTCAGATTTTGTTTTCTTGAGGAATGAATTGAGAAAAAGAATTGAAGCAAGAAGGTATGTGTTTATATAAGCTAATTTAGATTTTATTAAAATTTAAAGAAAATAAAATAAATGATGAAACTTGTCTCTTACCTTAATTAAGATGCTAACAAATGTTACATCTCTCTTGATTTAATTACACTTGTAATTACTTATTTTATTATTATTTTAAAATGATTTTTAAAAGCTTTTATATATGATTTCCTAATTAATAAATAACATTCTAAATTAATAAATGCTTTTCTAATTTTAAATAAATAAAACTTTTAAAAGAAAATAAAATAAAAACCAATCATATTTTTAATAAAATCATATATAGTATATCTAATCCATTTTAAATGTTAATATAAACCTTTTGTGTTTATTTACTATTAAATGAATATTTTCTAAATTTATATATATAAATTTCCTTTAAAGTAAATATATGAAACAAATCTTATTTAAATAAAAACCTTATCCATATTTGATATTCAAAATATTTTTAAAATAATTATTCTTTAAATTCAGATTTAAATCCAAATTTCACATTTAATTTAAAATCCAATTTAAAATCAATTCAAGTAAATACAGATATCAATTTTAAACAAACACAATATTAAATTTGTAAATAATTATCCTATTTAAAATCAATTTTAAATACACACATATATACACATTTAAACAACACTTGTTAAATTAGAAAATAACAAGTCTATTTAAAATCTATTTATAAAATAATACAATTTAAATTTGTAAATTATTATTCCATTTAAAAATCTATTTTTCACTATATTTAAAAACAACTCATCATATTTATTATTGTTTGAAATTAAATTTTTTTACCAATTTTAAATAATTAATTAAGAGATTATCACATTTTAAATTCCTTGAAATTCTAGGATATCACATTCCTTCCTCCTTAAAAGAATTTCATCTTCGAAATTTAAAACAAAAGATAATCCAAAATTTTATTTTATTTCAAACAATTTAATCATACATATCAACCATACACAAACAACCAATCAAATAATTTCATCTAAACAAACAATTTATTCTATCAGACAACTCTAGCTATCCGGACACAGATCCGGATAAGCTTCCTAAAATTATCCAGAGTTTCCTAGGTACAGACACTGGGATACTCGCTCTACTGAATCCAAACTAGCTAAATTACTATGCTACTGAGCTCTTACACTTTTAGATCTATAATCTACACTAGATCTCTGACCACAGTCAAGACCAACTCAACAAACAAATCGTCCTGAACTGTTGGTTCCAAAACCAGAGATGAATCATAGACGTACTCCCTCAGAGATACGTGAAATACCTTGAATCCCAGTCTTCCAAACTGGCAATTCAACCCTTATAAGCCAAACATTAATTTCTTACAAGAACAAAGAAGAATCCAATATACCTTGGAGTTAACTTCCCAGTCTTACCCAATCTTATTGCTCCTTCGACCGGAGAAAATCTCAACAAAAACAAAGTTTCCAACTTCGGATTCCAAATTCCTCCGTCTTATAACCACAAAACTCTTCTGACAATCCTGGGCTACCCACATCCTTCCTGATCAGCTCAACCTTCGCTGATGCCTCTAGAAACAAACTAGACCAAAAATAATCCAACAAAAAGATCCACTCAAGATCTACCCAAATAAAAAACACAAACTCTATTCCATAATCATCAGAAGATTTCAACTTACTTCTCCTATCTGGAAAGGACAAAACAGGTGCACTCGCCAATCTGACCTTCAGATCTTAAAAACTTCCTGTAGAAATCCTCTAATCCAAAACACTGCAGCTTCCAATTGCTTCTACTCTCGAACAGCTGCCACCTTGCTTCTGTTGCACAACTCTGATCTGGAGCAGATGAGAATGCTGTCGATAAACACGAGCACAGACTAGATAGCACCTCCCAGAAATATGGTTCAACAGATCCCTAAAGAGAAAACTCAGAAGTTCCAAGAAATACTGAGCTGCTTCACCAAATCCTTTCTCTAGGAGACATCCTTCTATCCAGCTGAATTACCGGTAGCTCCATGAACCAAGTTGATACGGAACTCAATCTCCAATGCGGTAAACCTCTGACTTTCCCAGAAGACAACCTAAAAAAATCTCTGACAACTTCTATAACTCAAGAGAACGCTCGAACTATCGCAAGTCACTTCTTCGATCCTGTCCAATCCAATATCCACAGATACTGTTCTCTATTTACAAATTTGAATAGCTTATCCTCGACCAAACCATCGAAGAAATGGGTCCATTCTGCTGCATCTGAACTCCACCTCTAGGACACTTCAAAGCCAAAAGATCTTCCTGTTGGCACACAGAACACTACCCAGCTGCATCGCTGCCTCATATGCCAAAGACTTCTTACCCAAAGCTCTTCGAACCCCAAATCCACATCATCTAATCTCACACAGAGCCTAGAGATGGGCAGACATCTCCTTAAAAACTCAGGCCTCAACCCAAACACCCTGCTAAACCCAGCCTCAACACTGATGCAGTCACACTTCCTTAATCTTGCTTCAAAGAAACATCTTTGGAAACATCCATAGTCACCGTGTCTCATCACGCAGTTGCTTCTTCCAAAAGTTGCCAAGATACCATCACTCGCTTCTGCTTAACCGACAGATCCAAACTCTCAAAAATCCGCTCACATGAGTGCGATCAAACTTATACTTCAAAAGTGGACTCCGAACCTTAACAGGTTTCCTTTAGAGATTAGTGAAATCCTTACGCCATGCTGCAGCTTACTCGAGACTGTATTAGATCTACAGTCTCGACAGATACGCTTCCAACCTCACCACTTGGATTTCTTCCATTGGTAGTCGGGCTACACACACCACTACCCTTCCTGCCTCTAGAACTCATATTGGAAAACCCAAACAGGTAATCCAATAAATAGGTAGATATATATATATATATATATATATATAAATAAATAAATTACAAATACGCTCTCTCAAGAAGGACACCACTCCGGAGCCTAGGTATTCGCTCGACCTATGCTCTAATACCAAATGTAACGGTCTAGGCTTTTTAACCATCGACAACGGCCACTCTCGACTGGTAGTCTTTTCAACCATCCCAGCCCCGCTGTGGCTTACATTGGTACCTCGGGTTTGCTTTTAGGCCAGCCTCTCGACTCGCAACCAACCCCTCAAGACCTTATACTACCTCAGGGGACGTGTAGGGGTAAGAGTCTCCCGTTCGCCATCTAACGCAAAGCGAGAACCCCATATCATGCTATAATGTAGCAAACCCGATCCCGGTCTCATCGAAATCCAAAACGCCATCTTTTAGGTCCAAGTTGTTTTAAAGTTTAAAATAATTCAATTCAAATCATTATCTATATTCACACAGATAGATAATTCACATATACACAGATAGATAATTCATATCATCGTCATTCAACCAAATCATCTCATATCATATATCACACATATCTCATCAGAGATATCAAACAATCAAGGCATTCAATATCAATCGGCCATCCATAAGCAATGATCTATTAATCACACCATTTATAATTAATTTAAAATAAATTAAATTAATTACTTCATCTTTAATTAATTTAAGATAAATTAAATTAATTACTTTCATCACATAAATCTTGCTTACATAACCATTAATTAATTACAAACTAATTAATTAATCATCATCTTACTTAATCATCCTTGATTAATTATTCTTTAATTACATTAAGTAATTAACCCTTAATTAATTACATAAATTAATTATCCTTAACCATTTACAGTAATTAACCTTTAATTACTCTCATTAATTACATTAATTAATGATCCTTAATTATTTACGTCTATTAATTAATTAACTATAATTAATTACATTGATCCTTAATGAATTACATTAATTAATTAAACTTTAATTAATCACTTCCATTAATCAACCTTAATTAATCATAAACAGTAATTTCCATCCTGTAATTACTTACCTTAATTAATTAATTCCTTAATTATATTAATCCTTTGATTAATTACACTAAGTAATTAATCCTTAATTACTTCTACTAAGTAATTATTCTTTTACTTTCCATTAGGTAATTTCCCTTTAATTAATTACATCCCAGTAATTATACATTAATTACTTACCCTAAGTAATTACACTATTTAATCTCATTAAGAATTCATACTTAAATATTCATCAAGATTATCTATAATTAATCAACCAATTAATTAATCACATTCATTTGATTAACTATAATTGGGTAATTCATCCCTTAATTACCCCTTTAAATAAATCAATTAAACTTTAATTACAGACTAATTATTCTTTAATTATTAATTAATAAACCTTAATTATTAATTAATAAAACTTAATAACCAATTTATTAATCCACAAAAAATCAGTTAATCAATCTTTAATAACAATTAATTAACCCTAAATAATAGTTAATTAATCCTTAATTAACTTTAATTATAGATTAATAATTTATTAATTATTAATGAATAAAGCCTAATTATTAATTAGTAAAACTTAATTACAAATTAAGTACTTTTTACTTACAAGTTAATTAATCTCTAATTACTAGTTAACCAACCTTAATTACTTAATTAATTATTCTCTAATCATTAATTAATAATCTCTGATTATCTAATTAATTATATTTAATTATAAATTAATTGACCTCTAATTAATTAACTTATAACCCTTAATTATTAAATAAATTAATTAAATCAGTTAATTACTCTTAATTAATTCCTTAATTAATCCTTTATCATTATTAATTAAATTAATTAGTTATGCTTAATTTCCCTTAATTAACTTAATTAATTGCAAGACATTAAAAACCTTAATTATTTTAAGATAAAACATTATCTTAATTAATGACTTAATTATCATTAAAAACGTTTTATCTTAATAATTAATTTTACTTAATTAAATCAATAATTAAGTTCTAAAATAACTATTAACTTGATAAATTAAAGTTAACAGAACTTCCTTTAAATACTTAAAAAATTATCAAGTAATAGTTTTTAAAACTAGTTTCAAATTTGAATTTAAAACTTGCTTTTACAAATACCTTTGCAATTTCATTTCTAAGTCAACTTTTAAATTAACTTAAAACTTTACTTAACAAAATTTAAGTTAAACAAATTTCAAAACCTTCTAAAAAATTGTTAAAGAAAACATTTATTTTATATAAAGCAAATTTATAGAAGAAGATTTAAACTAAATTAAAGTTTAAATTTCAATACTTATATTTTAAAACCTTTTTTTTTAAAAAACTACTTGACATATGCATCGGGTTAAACCCGAAATCCACTTAGGTCTAACCTGAGTTCTCTTTTCATTTCAAATTTGCTTTAGTTTTAAATTTAAGTTTTAAATTTTAAAACCTGTAACCACTAAAACAGTTAACAGGTTAAAACATCACCAACTACTTCGAGTTTCCACTCGAGTCACGCACTCAAACACACGAGCATCTCTTAAAGTCGCCCACGAACCCATGTTCCCAAACACGAGAAATCATCGCCATGCACATGCACGACCGTTCGCCAGTGCTCCGGTGACCTTTACACATTCTAGCAAGTCGCAAATCATCTCAACAGTCGATTCATGTTATCAATTCGACAACACCAAACCCAAAATGAAATCGAGTAACCCAGCTCGAAACTGGAACTCGACATCACCAGAAAATCTACGTTGCAACGATATTACCGACCATCGAAGCTGCTGCAACTCCGGCTGCACCATGCCAACACACCACGCTTCCATTCCCCAAAGCCACGAGTCACTCGAGCACTCCGAGACGATGCAGAGACCCCAAATCTAACCTTAACCCAAACTAGGGTTTAAAAGATGATCGCCACACCGCCGTTGCCACAGTGGACTAACACCCTTCTTGCCATTTTTTCCAAACACCTTGAACCTTCACCTATCTCCAGCCAAGATCTCGACCATCCCAGACCTTGTGGCCATCAGAATTTGCTTGTAACCCAATTTCAAACAAACCTGAAATGCACACTCATCTTAATACTAAAAATCTTGATTTTTGTTTTAAAAATTCTATCTTTCAATGATGATTCAAGATGTAAACTTGAAACAACAAATTTATTGATTGATTTTATCATGATAAAAGAATTCCTATTGTATTCTTTTGATTCCAGAAGATTTTCACATCTGTTCTACTTAAATAAAATTTTAAACTTAAATTTGTGTTTAAACAAACATATCATGTTTAAAGTTTAAAACCTAACAATGATCAGTTAAGGTGATTTGAATTTTTCCTTTATTTCTACTATCTGTAGTTTTAAAAAAAAAGAACAATCAAAATACACAAGCACAGTCATACACATTCATATACACAGATAATACATCTATATATACACATGCAAGCATCATCATAGAATTTCATAAGCAACCATTATTTTCCTACTTAAACTTTTTAATTTAAAAGTTTACTCATCATTTTAAAAATGCAGAGAGCTGAAAAGAATTGGGAAGCTTTGAAACTGAAAACTTGAAAAGCTTTGCATTTGCAGAGATGATCTCTAAAACTTTGATTATTGATTGCTTGCTTGAACTTAGATTTGCTGCTGGTTTCTTGCTTGTTGATCTGAAATTGTTCAGGCTTTTTGAAAAATGTTTTTTTTTCAGGTTGCATTTTGAAATTGAACCTTGTTTTGATAGGATGTTATAGGCTTCAAGATAATGATTTCAGGCATTTGATCTTGAGAAAATCATAGGATTTTGGTTTGAGTTTGTTCCAAAGGAGATGATTCAGTTTTGATGATTTATCTGGTTTGTATTTGTTTTAGAGGAGATGATTACAGACTTTGAGCATAAAGGTTTTCAAGCTTGAATGACAGGGTTTTGATTTTTGGAAAGATGCTTTTACACTTGAATTTGATTTCAGATTTGAAGATGTTTGCATCGTATAAGTTTGAACTGAGAAATGGTTTCAGATTTGAGAAGGGTTTCAGATTTTTTTTTCTTGAGGAATGAATTGAGAAAAAGAATTGAAGCAAGAAGGTATGTGTTTATATAAGCTAATTTAGATTTTATTAAAATTTAAAGAAAATAAAATAAATGATGACACTTGTCGCTTACCTTAATTAATATGCTAACACATGTTACATCTCTCTTGATTTAATTACACTTGTAATTACTTATTTTATTATTATTTTAAAATGATTTTTAAAAGCTTTTATATATGATTTCCTAATTAATAAATAACTTTCTAAATTAATAAATGCTTTTCTAATTTTAAATAAATAAAACTTTTAAAGAAAATAAAATAAAAACCAATCATATTTTTAATAAAATCATATATAGCATATCTAATCCATTTTAAATGTTAATATAAACCTTTTGTATTTATTTACTATTAAATGAATATTTTCTAAATTTATATATAAATTTCTTTTAAAGAAAATATTATAAAATAAATCTTATTTAAATAAAAACCTTATCCATATTTTTTATCCAAAATATTTTTAAAATAATTATCCTTTAAATTCAAATTTAAATCCAAATTTCAAATTCAATTTAAAATCTAATTTAAAATCAATTTAAATAAATATAGATATCAATTTTAAACAAACACATTATTAAATTTGTAAATAATTATCCTATTTTAAATCAATTTTAAATACACACATATATACACATTTGAACAACACTTGTTAAATTAGAAAATAACAAGTCTATTTAAAATCTATTATAAAATAACACAATTTAAATTTATAAATTATTATTTCATTTAAAAATCGATTTTTAACTATATTTAAAAACAACTCATCATATTTATTATTGTTTGAAATTAAAAAATTTTACCAATTTTAAATAATTAATTAAGAGACTATCACATTTTAAATTCCATGAAATTCCAGGATATCACACGTAAATTACCGTAAAACCACATTAGTTAGTATTGGGTAGAAAAGGATCCATAGAGATTAGACTAATTATACTCAATACCAATTTCTATATTCAACATGTACTATTCATCTAGTAATGGTGAAATCACCTTTTAAATTCACACGGATAACACGAGTTCCCTCCTCGGAATTTAATACAGGGTTTAACTAGGGTATTCTCTATACCACCAACATCATATTTTAAAATCTTTTTTAATTTTTGAGAAACTCCAAATCTCTTTTCTTTTAACTTAGGAAAATGTAGTCCAATCATATCAAATTGACTATCCCCTCCGTCGGGCCAGTCCGAATAGCTAGAACGAGACGTACACTGGTTATTCAAGCTCGGGTCTAGAAACTATCTTATTGTCACGCATAAGATGGTCAAGTTATTTGATCAACACTAAATCCTTCATACGATATTTTTTTGGAGATAATTTTCATTTACTCGACACTATTCCAAATATTGTTTAAAACAATTTTCTTTTAACCATTTATTTTAAACTGCTTTAACATACTCATAAAACTTTCAAATCATCTTTAAAATACTTAATTATTCATTTGAAAGATTACTAAAAATATCGGGGAAGGATAATTAAGTTAAAACCATGATTTGTAAAAGTTACCGAAAATCATCACAAAAAGGGCTCTGAATAGTGTTTTTGGAGCTTCTTAGCTCCAAATATATATTCCACCTCATGTATGTCCAATTTTTCTATTCAAAAATCTTTTAAAATATTTAACCGTATTTATGGAATTTATTTTATAATTCTAAAGATTTAAAAATATTCATTTTGAAGAATTACCCCTTTGATTTCTGAACTGCCAAGACGCGATGTTTTTGAAAACTTGATTTGGACATATTTCAAACTCTACTAAATGAAATCTTTATTCTCTTCTTCTATTTGAAACTATACCCACATGGGTCTGGGAAATTCTTATTTTATAGACATTGATTTAACTTTTCAGGTCGGAAAAGGACGAACTGCCGCTACGCGACGAGCTCAATTTGGCTCTATTTTTCAAACTTCATTAAATTTTGCTAAACTTGTTAAAATGTTTAAATATCATAATAAGTCATTTAAAATTATTTCAATCTAGTTTTACTACATCTAAATTTTTTTCCACTTTATTCCATATTGTAATGTTATATATTCATTTTTTAATCTTTTTATATTCAAAACCATAAAGAACCTTACTAACTCACATACACATTTTAATAGAGATCTATTTTTCTATGATGGTTAATTAATTAACCATTTTTATTTTGGATAATTATGATTTTCTCATTGTTGGTTATATTTATCACAATAGATTATCAACCATATAATCAATTAGTTTTCAAACATCCATATAAATCATCCAAGATATTAAATGGTCATATTATCATAATAGAAATAATAATGGATGTTATTTAATAATAATGAATGTTGAGTACTCACTATAGGTTTCACTCCACCAAACTATTTTTGAAGCTCCTGGATTGGATATGGGTGGCATTGTGATATCCCGGGAATTTTGGCAATATCAATTTAATAATATGTATTTAAAATTAAATTGATTTGATAAATTCTGTTAATAAAATTAACTTGATTTAATGATCCAATTAAATAAATGTTTAGTTGGTGAATTTTATCTTTTAAAAAGCTAATAAATGCTTTCTATTTATAATGTATATATAAATTTATATATTTTTTTTGGCATGGCCGACGGTTTTATAGTGGACCGACCACTTTTATTACGAACGTAATAAAGTTGAAGTACAGGAGTAAGGTAGAGACACCTTAGCTACTATAATAGATAGAAATATAATATACAGCACAGGAGTGTGACAGTCATGTCACAGCTACAAGATATAACTAACTAGACTAGTTCTCCTCCGCGGAGGAAGAATCAGCAACACCCTCATCAACTCGGGTGGAATCCAAAGAACTACAACCCCGAAGACCAAAAAAGGGGCGGAAATGAGTAGCAAGAGCAGGATCATAACTATCAACTGCAGTGGAGTATATAAAAGATCGATCCCAGGCAGTATCAGCAAGGATAACTGAATTAATCTCAGCATACGAACCATCCAAATCAAGAACCAAGGAATCGCCAGAAATTCTGTAATAGAGGCATCGAAGGTCCAATAGATCATCAGATACATATCTAAAGTAGGAGTCATCCACAGGGTTGAATCTCATATCTAAATGACGATCAACCCAACTATGTTCAGTCTCGGCCCAAACAACGCGAGGCGGAGAGATATCCGGCTCAGCAGACAGGACAGAAGGAACATCAGCATGAACAGGGGACGCAGGCCGCACTAAGGAGACAGAAGGACCAGGGGCAGAAACAACCAGCTTGGGAACCCATTTCCTAAGCGGAGGCCGAGGCAGAGGGATCTTAGGCGCAGCTGCAGATACAACAATGTGCAAGCAGGCAGAGGCAACATGGCCAAAAGAGTGACAGGAGGAACAAATGTCAGGGACCCATCCATAACGAACACGTACATCCACCACGTGACCAACAGCTAGCTGGACAGGAATAGAGGTTGGAAGCGGCTTCATGGGAGAAATCTCAATCAGAGCCTTGGCGTAAACAAGCTTATCACGCGCAACAGTATTCGAGTCAAAACAAATTAATTTTCCAACATTGCATGCAAGCCAATTCAAACCTAGCAGAGGTTGTAGAGCAGAAGGGATTTGAGAGAAATAAACCCAAACAGGGATAGATAAAACTTGTTCACGAGCACTAGCAACCGTTGGAGACCAGGGGGTAATAATAAAAGGCTGACCATCAAAGAAAGTAGGCTCAGACTCAAGGACACGACTACGTTCCTCAGGGGAGGAGAACAAAAGGTAGTACAAGGAATCAACCAACTTAACTCTAAGACCACCTTGTAGTTTCCAGGCCCTACGACAAACAGCAGCCGCATCACGAAGTCGATGTTTAGGGTCCAAAAAGAAACCAACAACGTATCCTGACCAAAAGTCCATACCGGCTTGCAAAACACAGGGGGGAGGGATCTTCACTCCGTTTTCCTCATCGATTACGAAATCAACTGGAACATAAACTTCAGCATTACGGGGCTTGGAAATAAAAAGGGAAGACCAAGTTTTGTATTCAGATGTGCATGGAGCAACAGGTCGACACTCCACAACACCTGAAATGGCCACAAGATTGGGGCAATGTGCAACAATAGGAGAAGAGACCGCGTGCGTGATATCACCAGGAGTTAATTCATAGATAAGTTTTGATTTATAGATTAATAAACAAATAAAATCTTGTTTTTAAATTCTGATGTTCATTTTGATAATTTGGAGATTATTATTTTATTTAATAGATAACAATTTGGTTTTAAAATACTTAAAGAAATTGTTTTAAATTGTTTAAATGTATTTTAAAGCATAGTTTAAATTTTAATAGGATAAACAAAAGTTTATTTTATTTCTTTTTGAATATAGCTTAATAAATATAGTTTGGAAATATATATGGAAATTTAAAATACCATTTATATATTAAACATAAATTAATTTAATTAAGATAAATAAGATAAGCAATTTATGATTTCTTTTATAAATTATTTAAATTAATAAATATGTTATTTTCAAACAATATAATAAATGTATAAATATAGATAAGATTTTAAAAGACAATGTTATTATTTTAAAATTTAAAATATGTTGATAAATTAGTTTTAAAATTGGAATTTTTGAATGTATAAATAGCATTTGAAATTGAATTTAATTTTGAAATTCAAATTAATAAACATATATAAACCTTGTAAGTAAGCTTTCATCTTTATATAAATTGTTTTATCTCATTTCCTTTAAAAAAATACATATACATTAATTTATGAAATTACTTTATATGTATTTAATAAATAAAGAGGACTTCAATTACCTTTAAAATAAATAAAAAACAAATAATATTAATTTCAAGACACATGTTATTAAACTAAGGGGTGTAGTTGAATTAAATAATTAGTGTAACAAGTGTTATTTCTTTTTTTACAAGTGTCTTTGATTTTTAATTTTCTTTTAATTTTTAATAAATCAACTTCACTTATATAATCATGTTTTTTTTTCAATCTCCTTCTTTATAATCTTCATTTTTTCACAGTAAGAAGATATGTTTTCAGCTGAAAACAAATCAATAACAAATTCTCAAAACTCAAATCAATATCCTATAATTCTTTTTCAAAATCAAACCTGAAATCTGTAATGCAAAATCAAAGCAAAATGAAAATCTGCATGCATTTTTCAATCTGGTTTTGTCTTCAACAAATTTCATTTGCATACAACTGCAAGTTTAAATCTAAGGCAAGTTCAAATTTAAATCAATCTGCAAATCAAGTTTGAGCTATATAATTCTGGGGATCAAGCATGCAAGGCCTGTAACAAGATTTCAAACCAACCTGCAAAACATCTTTAACATGCAATTTCAGCAACCTGAGATCTAAAACAAGTTTAGGTTTCTTTAACCTGAATGCAACTTTAAAACAACAGCAAACACTCAAGATTAAAATCTGCAACTCAGTTTATCATCAGGAAGTAAAAGCTTTCAAATAGTTTTTCAAAGATATAGGCTCTATCCTCATTTTCCCAGGTGAGTAACACTTTCTATTTTAAAATTTAAGTAAAAATTTGTTGCTTAAATAAGTATGCTTGTTTATGTTTATCTGGTTGTATGTGAATTAGTATGCTTGTGTATATGATTTTGAATGCATTGCTGTATATATGCATATTAATGTTAGAATGTATGTGTTGTGTAACTGTACTTTTCTATGATTAATTTCTGAAGCAAAGATTTTAATAAAAATCCATTTTCTCTTAAACTAGTTATGTTAGGATTTAGATTTTTTTTTAAAAGTTTTGTTTCATCATAGATTAAGGTTTAAAATTTATCTAGATTAAACTAAATTTGAAATTTTGCTCTGGAAATAAGATCAACAGGAAACTTGAGTCTTTGAGCAAAATTCAAACATGTTAATTTTGTAATTCAGGAATCTGAATCAAATGCTAAAACTTAAATTTGATTTATGAAATAAACTTTACAATTTTTAATATTGGGTTTTGAGAGCTTCGCTGTTTTTGCTGGAAATTGGGAACGAAGGAAAATCAGATGATCTCGAGGTTCTGGAAGGTTGGGTTTTCTTCTGGTGATGGATTAGTGGTCAGTGATGGCGAGAAAAATGGTGGTGGTGGTGGAAATTCACTGTGGTGAAGGTGGTGGTCAAAATTGATCCCTAAACCTAGTTTTGGGGTTGATTAGAAATTGATCGGTATGGAGGCTACAGGTGACCGAGTGCCTTAATTTTTGGGGTGATGGCTGCTTGGGTGTCGAAGAGGCATTGGACGGCGGTGCTAAGCCTCCGATGGCCGGAGGAGGAGGAACGAACAATTTTCCAGGTTGGGGTTTTATGATGAACTGGTTCCATTATTTGTTTCAGGTTTTGAATTGGAAACCAAAATTCAATTTATTGATGTTTGTGGAGTTTTGGATGATCGTTGATGATCTTTGGGCAAGCATCGACTTGTTTGTTGCCCTGGTGGTGGCCGGAGGTGGCCAAGACCACCGTGCATATGCACGGTGCAGAGGAATGTGTCAGGGTATTGTTTGGTTTTCGCAGTCTTTTTGTGATCGGGTAACACACGGGAAATTCGAGATTTTGCTCGAAGTCAGTTTAGATGGAACTCGAAGTAATATAGTGGGAGACTCGAGTTTTTCTTTTGGTTTCAGGTTTCTAGAGAAACCTATTATTTTCCAATTCTAATTTGTTTTAAAATCTGAAGCAAGATTTTAAAACCAGAATTTAAAACAGAATTTAAATCTAAATTTAAAGTATGAAATTCGAATGAGATTTGAATCCAGGTTTCAAATTTAATTTAAACTTTTTAAATTAAAATGTTTAAACAACTTTAAAAAGGGGTTAAAATAATCTGAAAGTAAAGATAAAGCATTAAATTTAAATAGAAGATTTAAACATAAGTTTAAATCTGGAAACAAGATTCAAATTTGAATCATGTTTTGAAAAGAAAATAAGTTTTTAAAATTTTGAAATGTTCAAACACCTTTTGATGTTGAATCATATTTTAAATATGATTTGTATCTTAAATAAATTTGGGTTTAAATTCCTGTTATAAAATGAGAAATTTATTTAGCATAAGTTTTAAAAAGGTTTAAAAATGTTTTTAAAACTTTTTTAAAGGTTTAATGTGGTTTTCATTTTAAAATTAAAATTTAAAATGAAATTTGGGAAACAAATTTTAAAGTAAAATTGTTTTGAATATTGCTTTGTTAATAATAATGAAATTTATTAATAAGAAATGTTTTACGTAAAATAAATCAAAGATTTAAATGATTTTAGTTTATCAAATTAATAAGGTAATTAGATGGTTAGTTAATTAATTAATTAAATTAATTAAATAAGTATTTTGAATTAATTAATCAAAGTTGAAGTTAATTTATTAAAATTAATTAATTTGGGAATAGGTTAATTAATTAAATAAGTTAAGATTTTAATTAATCATTTGAAATTAATCAATCAAGAGGTTAAGATTAATTAAGTTAAACTTAATTAATTAAATAATTAGTGTTAATTAAATGATTATTAAAGATTAATAAATTTGTGATTTATAAATGATTAAATTAAATTAATTACTTAATTAAGGTAATTAAGGAAATTTTTGATAATTAATGAAGGTCATTAACTTGGGATTATTTATTAATTAATTTAAGTAATTAATTTTGATAATTAATTAGATTAATTAAATTTTATATTCATTATAGAATTTGGTTAAGTATGATTACTTTGTGAAAGTAATTAAAGATATTAATTACTCATTGTAATTAATAAATTTATTTGATTTGTTTAAATTAATTAATTTAGTTTAATTATTTAGAATAATAATTTGATGGGTTGGTAAGATTAATAATTACTTAGGGAAGTAATTAAGATGAGTAATTACAGAATGTAATTTATTTAAAGTATGAAGAGTTGGGGCTAATTACTTTTGTAATTATTATGGAGGATAATTACTTTGAGAAGTAATTAATAATTAGTTACTTGGTGTAATTAATTTAAGCAATTATTGATTAAGTCATTTGGGAAATAATAAATAATTAATTAAGGGTAATTAATTACTAATAAAAATTATCAAGGATGAATAATAATTAATTATTAAATATAATTAATTTAGGAGTAATCAATTTACTCAATGAAGTAATTAAGAATAATTAATTTCTGAAGTTAATTAATCAAGATGATTAATAATTAATGTTAATTACTTAATGAAGTTAATTAATTTAAATGTGGTTAGGAATCATTAATTAATATAATTAATGATGTGATTAAGATTAATTGATTAATGATAAATGATTAAAGTAATTAATTAAAGTTTAATGTAATTAATTATAATTAATTAATTAATGGAGTAGTTAAAGGTAAATTACTATATTTGGTTAAGGATAATGAATTTGTGAAATTAATTACTTGAATGTAATTAAAGATGATTAATCAAGGGTGAATAATCAAGAATGATTAATTAGTGATTAGTTAATTAGTTGATTGGTTTGTAATCAATTGTTATATAAGCAGGATTTATAGATTGAGGTAGTTGATTTAATTTACTTTAAATTAATTAGAATGATGTAATTAATTTAATTCATTTTAAATTAATTATATATGGTCTGGTTATTAAATCCTTGTTTATATATGGATGATATAGATTTCCTTGAATGGTTTGAATCTCAGATATGAGATTAGTAATGATGTGTGATATGGATGCATTGGTTGCATTGTGATGATGATTTGGATTATCTTCTGATAATGATAATATGGGTAATCTGTGGTGATGTGAATTATCTATCTGTGTATATATAGATAGTTTAAATTGAATTGTTTTAAAACTTAAAACAACTTGGACCTAAAAGACACGTTTTGGATTTCGATGGGACCGAGATCGGGTTTCCATATTTGGATATCCGAAAACCACATCGATCCAAATTAACGATAGGTCGTGAATCCCAAGTGAAGGTGAAGAGTGCAAGGGTTATCGTCATTAACTCTGAGGGTGATTTCAAAATGAGTGTAATGAGATAATGCCTTCGGTTTCGTTCGAACCCGGAACGAACTTGTATGAATTGAATGCTTTCAGAACATCGTCAGGTGGACGATGAGCATTCTGAGAGATGTGTTCTCTAAAGGTAATCATAGCCTCAAGCCTCATCAACCGGGAATGGCTAAAACATGGGAGGTGCAACAAGGCTTCGTGGGTAGCTCCCACTGGAGAGTGAGATTTACCCCTATCTAGAAGTCCCTTTTTATTCGGCTGTGTGGGCGGTTGATTCGCGACAACTACCGGGGTTATCTTGTTCGGGACTGTCCAGTAAGGGATGGTTCCGGCCTTGTGTTGCAAGGGAGCGGGCGTACTCCTCGGTACGGTGATCTAGGCCACGTACTGTGACGGGCGGTACCCCAGTATCCCTGCCATTGTATGGAATCCAAAATCCAATAAGTGTCGTACGTATTAGTTGTGCCCAACTATGTTGGAACGTGAGATGTAAGCATTCCAGCTATTTCTGTATTTTACTTGAAAACCCTAGACACTATTATAATATCACTGGATTTCCTATCAAATGTTTTGGTTAGCATAAGATAAAAACTTTTCCATGTTTATGTATGGGAAGTCTTACGTGATACATTTCTTTTTAAATGTTTTTCAAAAGTTAAGCAACTTTAACCTGTTACTCACACCAGACCCATGTCTGACCCGGAGTTTTTTTTTTCCTTAAACTCTTAGGTACTCAAATTTTTACGAGTAGCCAAGGGATTAAGGTTAGCTTTGATGAATTACGGAGGAGCAAATGGAGCTGGAGGCTTCTGCGTTGTAGTTATCTAGTATTCCGCTGTGTTGGTATCTCTGAGTCGTTTGTTGAGTTGTTGTACTTTGTTGTAATAACTAGACAGGTGTTTATAACTGTCTAGTACGTGTTGTATTATCTGTGTAACTCTGATAGTTGTTGTATATCTATGTAATACCTTTGATTATTAATATAATTTATTCGTTCCGCTGTTGAGATTCTGTTGTTGTTTCTTCTTTCTTCTCTTTCTTTCCCTTTCTTTCCCTTTCTTTCTTAATTCATGATACATCTTTCTGGTTAGTGGAATACGGGTCGTGACAGTTGGTATCGGAGCATTAGGTTGAGTGAATACCTAGGCTCTGAAGTGGTGTCTATCTTGAGAGAGCGTATTTGTAATTATATATATATATATATATATATTTATTCTACCTATTTGTTGGGTTACCTGTTCGGGTTTTTCCAATATAGGTTATAAAGGTAGATAAGGTAGTGGTGTATGTAACACGACTACTACCAATGGTTGGAGTTTAAATGTTGAGGTTGGAAGTGTGTCTGTCGAGACTGTAGACCTAATACCGTCTCGAGTGAGTTGTGCAGTGGTGTAGAGATTTCATCTATCTCTGAAGGTGACCTGTAAAGGTTAAGAGGTTATCTTTAAAGATGGATGAGTTGAGTTTGGATTTGTCGGTTTAGCAGAAGTGTGTGATGGTATTTTGATACCTCAGGAAGTGGTAGCTGCGTGATGAGATGCAGTGAATAGGAAGGTTTCCGAAGAAGTTTTCTTTGGAACAAGTTTTAGGAAGTGTGTCTGCTTCGGTGATGTGGCAGAGTCCAGCTGGTTGTTTGTGTTTGTCTTTGAGGTCCGAGTTTCTCGAAGAACTTTGGATTAGGGAGTCTTTGGCATCAGTGTCAACAGCTCAGCTCGGAATGTTCTGTGTTGGCAAGAAGGTTTTCTGGCTTAGCAGTTTTATGAAGGTGGAGTTCAGAAGCAGTAGAGTAGATCCGTTTCTTCAATAGATTGGCTTGACCAGAGTAAGTTGTTCTGTTTGGTAAAGAGAGAACAATTTTCTTTGGAAATTGATCTGGGTTGATTGCAAAAGTGACTTGCGATTTTTTGAAAGATCTCTTGGGTTATCAGAGTCTTTTCTGGATGTCTTCTGAGAAGTCGGAGGTTTGTCTATATATGGAGATTGAGTTTTTTTATCGACCGGATTTCAGGGGTGCTACCGATGGAGCAGCTAGTAGAAGGATGGTTTCTCGAGATAGAGTTGGTGAAGCAGCTCAGGATTGGTGGAACTTCCGATTTTTCTTTTATGGATCTGTTGAACCATATTCTGGGATATGTTGTCCAGTCTGTGCTCGTATTCTTCATCAGCAGTTTCTTCTTTTCCAGATCAGAGTGCAGCGGAAGCAGTTTTGGAAGTGTTTCTATAGAAGAAGTGAGTTTGTTCTTCTGAGATTTGAAGAGTAGAGTTGTGTACTTGGTTTTGGATTGATCTTGAGGAGATCGTTGTGTTGGATTGTTTTTGGTCCAGCTTTTTTTCTTTTTGGGGCATCAACGAAGGTTAAGCTGATCAGTTTGGATGTAGGCAGCCCAGGATCGTCAGAAGAGTTTTATGGATTAGAGACGAAGGAATTTGGATTCCAGAGTCAGAGATTTGTTTTGGATCTCTTCTGTGTTTTGGTTGGATTGGTTTTCAAGAGTTGAATTGCCAGTTGGATAATTGGATTCAATGAGATTCACGTATCTTTGAGGGAGTACGTGTACGAGTTATCTCTGGAAGTGGAACCAGCTGTTCAGGAAGGTTTGGTTGTTGAGTCAGACTCGTCTGTAGTCTGATATCTTGTCTAGTTTTGAAGATCTAAATGAGAAGGAGCTCTGTAGCTTCGTAGTTTAGATTGTTTGGATTCTGTAGAGCGAGTATCCCGATATATATATATATATATATATATATATATATATATATATATATATATATATATGTATATATATATATATACTTGGGAAACTCGTGGAAATTTTATCCAGAATTTTGTCTGGATAATTAAATTTGTTTGATTTGATAAATTGGTTGCTTTGGTTGTTAGCATGTGATTGATATATGCTTGTGTTTTAAATTAAATCTTTAATGAGATTATTAAATTACCTTTGCTTTTAAATTTCGGGGACGAAATTCTTTTAAGGGGGGAGGAATGTGATATCCCGGGAATTTTGGCAATATTAATTTAATAATCTGTATTTAAAATTAAATTGATTTGATAAATTCTGTTAATAAAATTAACTTGATTTAATGATCCAATTAAATAAATGTTTAATTGGTGAATTTTATCTTTTAAAAAGCTAATAAATGCTTTCTATTTATAATGTATATATAAATTTATATATAGTGTATATAGATAAGTTTTGATTTGTAGATTAATAAACAAATAAAATCTGGTTTCTAAATTCTGATATTCATTTTGATAATTTGGAGAATATTATTTTATTTAATAAATAACAATTTGGTTTAAAAATACTTAAAGAAATTGTTTTAAATTGTTTAAATGTATTTTAAAGCATTGTTTAAATTTTAATAAGATAAACAAAAGTTTATTTTATTTCTTTTTGAATATAGCTTAATAAATATAGTTTGGAATTATATATGGAAATTTAAAATACCATTTATATATTAAACATAAATTAATTTAATTAAGATAAATAAGATAAAAAATTTATGATTTCTTTTATAAATTATTTAAATTAATAAATATGTTATTTTCAAACAATATTAATAAATGTATAAATATAGATAAGATTTTAAAAGACAATGTTATTATTTTAAAATTCAAAATATATTGATAAATTAGTTTTAAAATTGGAATTTTTAAATGTATAAGTAGCATTTGAAACTGAATTTAATTTTGAAATTCAAATTAATAAACATATATAAATCTTGTAAGTAAGCTTTCATCTTTATATAAATTGTTTTATGTCATTTCCTTTAAAAAAAATACATATACATTTATTTATGAAATTAATTTATATGTATTTAATAAATAAAGAGGATTTCAATTACCTTTAAAATAAATAAAAAACAAATAATATTAATTTCAAGACACATGTTATTAAACTAAGGGGTGTAATGACAAGTGTAATTGAATTAAATAACTAGTGTAACAAGTGTTATTTCTTTTTTTACAAATGTCTTTTATTTTTAATTTTCTTTTAATTTTTAATAAATCAACTTCACTTATGTAATCATGTTTTTTTTTCAATCTTCTTCTTTCTAATCTTCATTTTTTTCAAAGTAAGAAGATATTTTTTCAGCTGAAAACAAAACAATAACAAATTCTCAAAACTCAAATCAATATCCTATAATTCTTTTTCAAAATCAAACCTGAAATCTGTAATGCAAAATCAAAGCAAAATGAAAATCTGCATGCATTTTTCAATCTGGTTTTGTCTTCAACAAATTTCATTTGCATACAACTGCAAGTTTAAATTTGAGACAAGTTCAAATTTAAATCAATCTGCAAATCAAGTTTGAGCTATATAAATCTGGGAATCAAGCATGCAAGGCCTGTAACAAGATTTCAAACCAACCTGCAAAACATCTTTAACCTGCAATTTCAGCAACCTGAGATTTAAAACAAGTTCAGGTTTCTTTATCCTGAATGCAAGTTTAACGCAACATCAAACACTCAAGATTAAAATCTGCAACTCAGTTTATCATCAGGAAGTAAAAGCTTTCAAAAAGTTTTTCAAAGATATAGGCTCTGTCCTCATTTTCCCAGGTGAGTAACACTTTCTATTTTAAAATTTAAGTAAAAATTTGTTGCTTAAATAAGTATGCTTGTTTATGTTTATCTGCTTGTATGCGAATTAGTATGCTTGTGTATATGATTTTGAATGCATTGCTGTATATATGCATATTAATGTTAGAATGTATGTGTTATGTAACTGTTCTTTCCTGTGCTTAATTTCAGAAGCAAAGATTTTAATAAAAATCCATTTTCTCTTAAACAAGTTATGTTAGGATTTAGATTTTTTTTAAAAAGTTTTGTTTCATCATAGACTAAGGTTTAAAATTTATTTAGATTAAATTAAATTTGAAATTTTTCTCTGGAAATAAGATCAACAGGAAAGTTGAGTCTTTGAGCAAAATTCAAACATGTTAATTTTGTAATTCAGGAATCTGAGTCGAATGCTAAAACTTAAATTTGATTTATGAAATAAACATTACAATTTTTAATATTGGTTTTGAGAGCTTCACTGTTTTTACTGGAAATTGGGAATGAAGGAAAATCAGATGATCTCGGGGTTCTGGAAGGTTGGGTTTTCTTTTGGTGATGGATTAGTGGTCAATGATCACGAGAAAAATGGTGGTGGTGGTGGAAATTCACTGTGGTGAAGGTGGTGGTCAAAATTGATCCTTAAACCTAGTTTTGGGGTTGAGTAGAAATTTGATCGGTATGGAGGCTACAGGTGACGGAGTGCCTTAATTTTTGGGGTGATGGCTGCTTGGGTGTCGAAGAGGCGTTGGACGGCGGTGCTAAGCCTCCGATGGCCGGAGGAGGAGGAATGAATAGTTTTCCAGGTTGGGGTTTTATGATGAACTGGTTCCATTATTTGTTTCAGGTTTTGAATTGGAAACCAAAATTCAATTTATTGATGTTTGTGGAGTTTTGGATGATCGTTGATGATCTTTGGGCAAGCGTCGACTTGTTTGTTTCCCTGGTGGTGGCCGGAGGTGGACAAGACCACCGTGCATATGCACGGTGCAGAGGAATGTGTTAGGGTATTGTTTGGGTTTTGCAGTCTTTTTGTGCTCGGGTAACACACGGGAAATTCGAGATTTTGCTCGAAGTCAGTTCAGATGGAACTCGTAGTAATATAGTGGGAGACTCGGGTTTTTCTTTTGGTTTCAGGTTTCCAGAGAAACCTGTTATTTTACAATTCTAATTTGTTTTAAAATCTGAAGCAAGATTTTAAAACCAGAATTTAAAACAGAATTTAAATCTAAATTTAAAGTATGAAATTCGAATGAGATTTGAATCCAGGTTTCAAATTTAATTTAAACTTTTTAAATTAAAATAATTAAACAACTTTAAAAGGGGTTAAAATAATCTGCAAGTAAAGATAAAGCATTAAATTTAAATAGAAGATTTAAACATAAGTTTAAATCTAGAAACAAGATTCAAATTTGAATCATGTTTTGAAAAGAGAAGGAGTTTTTAAATTTTTGAAATGATCAAACAGCTTTTGATGTTGAATCATATTTTAAATATGATTTGTATCTTAAATAAATATGGATTTAAATTCCTTTTATAAAATGAGAAATTTATTTAGCATAAGTTTTAAAAACGTTTAAAAATGTTTTTAAAACTTTGTTAAAGGTTAAATGTGGTTTTCATTTTAAATTTTAAATTTAAAATGAAATTTGGGAATCAAATTTTAAAGTAAAATTGTTTTGAATATTGCTTTGTTAACAATAATGAAATTTATTAATAAGAAATTTTTACTTAAAATAAATCAAAGATTTAAATGATTTTGGTTTATTAAGTTAGTAAGGTAATTAGATGGTTAGTTAATTAATTAATTTAATTAATTAAATAAGTATTTTGAATTAATTAATCAAGGTTGAAGTTAATTTATTAAAATTAATTAATTTGGGAATATGATCATTAATTAAATAAGTTAAGATTTTAATTAATGATTGGAAATTAATTAATCAAGAGGTTAAGATTAATTAAGTTAAACTTAATCAATTAAATAATTAGTGATTAATTAAATGATTATTAAAGATTAATAAATTTGTGATTTATAAATGATTAAATTAAATTAATTACTTAAGTAAGATAATTAAGGAAATTTTTGATAAGTTAATGAAGGTCATTAACTTGGGATTATTTATTAATTAATTTAAGTAATTAATTTTGATAATTAATTAGATTAATTAAATTTGATAATCATTATAGAATTTGGTTAAGTATGATTACTTTGTGAAAGTAATTAAAGATATTAATTACTCATTGTAATTAATTAATTTATTTGGTGTTTAAATTAATTAATTAAGTTTAATTAATTAGAATAATCATTTGATGGGTTGATAAGATTAATAATTACTTAGGGAAGTAATTAAGATGAGTAATTACAGAATGTAAGTTATTTAAAGTATGAAGAGTTAGGGTTAATTACTTTTGTAATTATTATGGAGGATAATTACTTTGAGAAGTAATTAATAATTAGTTACTTGGTGTAATTAATTTAAGCAGTGTAATTAATTTAAGCAATTATTGATTAAGTCATTTGGGAAATAATTAAGTAATTAATTAAGGGTAATTAATTACTAATAAAATTTATCAAGGATGAATAATAATTAATTATTAAATATAATTAATTTAGGAGTAATCAATTTACTCAATGAAGTAATTAAGAATAATTAATTACTGAAGTTAATTAATCAAGGTGATTAATAATTAAGGTTAATTACTTAACGAAGTTAATTAATTTAAATGTGGTTAGGAATCATTAATTAATATAATTAATGATGTGATTAAGATTAATTGATTAATGATAAATGATTATAGTAATTAATTAATGTAATTAATTAAGGATTAATGTAATTAATTATAATTAATTAATTAATTAATGGAGTAGTTAAAGGTAAATTACTATATTTGGTTAAGGATAATGAATTTATGAAATTAATTACTTGAATGTAATTAAAGGATGATTAATCAAGGGTGATTAATCAAGAATGATTAATTAGTGATTAGTTAATTAGTTGATTGGTTTATAATCAATTGTTATATAAGCAGGATTTATAGATTGAGGTAGTTAATTTAATTTACTTTAAATTAATTAGAGATGATGTAATTAATTTAATTCATTTTAAATTAATTATATATGGTGTGGTTATTAAATCCTTGTTTATATATGGATTATATAGATTTCCTTGAATGGTTTGAATCTCATATATGAGATTAGTAATGATGTGTGATATGTATGCATTGGTTGCATTGTGATGAAGATTTGGATTATCTTCTGATAATGATAATATGGGTAATCTGTGGTGATGTGAATTATCTATCTGTGTATATATAGATAGTTTAAATTGAATTGTTTTAAAACTTAAAACAACTTGGACCTAAAAGACACGTTTTGGATTTCGATGAGACCGGGATCGGGTTTCCATATTTGGATATCCGAAAACCACATCGATCCAAATTAACGATAGGTCGTGAATCCCAAGTGAAGGTAAAGGTTCAGAGTGCAAGGGTTATCGTCATTAACTCTGAGGGTGATTCCAAAATGAGTGTAACGAGATAATGCCTTCGGTTTCGTTCGAACCCGAAACGAACTTGTATGGATTGAATGTTTTCAGAACATCGTCAGGTGGACGATGAGCATTCTGAGAGATGTGTTCTCTAAAGGTAATCGTAGCCTTAAGCCTCATCAACCGGGAATGGCTAAAACATGGGAGGTGTAGCAAGGCTTCGTGGGTAGCTCCCACTGGAGAGCGAGATTTACCCCTATCTAGAAGTCCCTTTTTATTCGGCTGTGTGGGCGGTTGATTCGCGACAACTACCGGGGTTGTCTTGTTCGGGACTGTCCAGTAAGGGATGGTTCCGGCCTTGTGTTGCAAGGAAGCAGGCGTATTCCTCGGTACGGTGATCTAGGCCACGTACTGTGACGGGTGGTACCCCAGCAGCCCTGTCTTTGTATGGAATCCAAAATCCAATAAGTGACGTACGTATTAGTTGTGCCCAAATATGTTGGAACGTGAGATGTAAGCATTCCAGCTATTTCTGTATTTTACTTGAAAACCCTAGACACTATTATAATATCACTGGATTTCCTATCAAATGTTTTGGTTAGCGTAAGGTAAAAACTTTTCCATGTTTATGTGTGGGAAGCTTACGTGATACCTTTCTTTTTAAAGGTTTTTCAAAAGTTAAGCAACTTTAACCTGTTACTCACACCAGACCCATGTCTGACCCGGAGTTTATTTTTGTTTTTCTTAAACTCTTGGGTACTCAAATTTTTACGAGTAGCCAAGGGATTCAGGTTAGCTTTGACGAATTACGGAGGAGCAAATGGAGCAGGAGGCTTCTGCGTTGTAGTTATCTAGTATTCCGCTGTGTTAGTATCTCTGAGTCGTTTGTTGAGTTGTTGTACTGTGTTGTAATAACTAGACATGTGTTTATAACTGTCTAGTACGTGTGGTATTATCTGTGTAACTCTGATAGTTGTTTTATATCTATGTAATACCTTTGATTATTAATATAATTTATTCGTTCCGCTGTTGAGATTCTGTTGTTGTTTCTTCTTTCTTCTCTTTCTTTCTCTTTTTGTCCCTTTCTTTCTTAATTCATGATACGTCTTTCTGGTTAGTGGAAGACGGGTCGTGACAGGCATCAAGGCTTTGGTCAGGTCAAACTCACATAGATAGGGTTAGGAATACCCTTGAATGAGTGACTCATCAGAGAAATGGTTATTGATACCCTAGAATGAGTTTGAAAGTATTATGTATACGAGTGTGTATTTGTTATTGGATATTAAAATTCTTTGCGTTAATCAATTTATTAAGTGGTTTATGAATTTGGATCGACGCAGGAAGAGCTCATGTAATCGGTAGGGATTCCTAAATACTTAAATAAGACAGATCGATACACCATTTTCAAAAGGATTATATTTTATATACAAAAAGAATATAGAAACTTATGTGATTTGGAAAATTTATAAGATGTACTCCCTTTGGAAAGTTCACTGAATAAGGTCTCGATCTATTTGGTGATGATTGAAATAATATTCTAATTGTCAACCGAATGTTGGCTTGGATGAACGGTATTGTACACTTAGTAAATTATACTCTTTATCATTGAAGGATCAAGGCAAGTTCAAATATGAACAAGTCTAAATCAAGTTATTTGGATAAAAATGTTTTTTAGTCAAGAAATAAATGGTATGAATCTTATGATGATATTTTGGTATATCACTTAACGATAAAATGACTTTTTATATACCGAGTGATAAGTTATGGTTGAATCCAAAATATGCATGAAGAGTATGTATAGAAAGAGAAGGAGAAGAAAAATTAAGAATACGACCTTATGCTGACATCTACTGTTACAGATGTGGTAAGGAAGGGTATTATGCAGTTCAGTGTAAGGATAGGAAAATAAAAGAAAAGAAGAATCAGAATATGAAGGAAAACAAGATAGAAGAATCTTTTAGTGATGATATATTTTGCTTCAAGTGTAAAAGGCAGGGACATTTTATACGTGAGTGCCCTAAAATAAAAAATAAAAACAGAATTTGGTCAGGAAGCGCAAAGAGGTTTAACGTTTGAAAGGACTAGGACATATAGCTAAAGCATTCCTAAACGGACTTGTAGTTAGTGCTATGAAAGAAGGCATTTAATAAAGGATTATCTAAAGAAAAGGTGTGTTGGCTTAGGTACCAAGGATAAAACACCATCTACCTCAGAAGGGGTCCTAGAATAGTGTATATAGTAGTTTAAGTACATATATGTGTGTGTGTTTGTGTGTGTATGTATATATATATGATGGTGGTGTATGATAGATTGTATTCCCTAGGAGTTATCCTTAAAACTTGTAATACAGGTAGGGTTAGGAGTAGGTGTAGAAATTGATGTTATTTAATGAACCTCCTTTTGGATTATTCTCTCTGTGCGTTTCTTCTATCTTATAGCCGATCAATTTAATGAGACATTTAGAAATAAAAAGTTTAGAGGGATGTTATAAAGCAATGGCTTTATAAAAAGTGTTGAAATCAAGAAATTTTTTAAGAACATATTTTATAAAATAAAGGGTACTTTACAAAAATAAAATGATTTTATAAAAATGGGTTTGAAATATATGTTTAAAAAAGGGACTTTTGGAACTTATATCCTAGTGTTTTGAAAAAGTTAAAAAATGATAAAGGGAAAGTTATTTAATATAAAATAATTTTGGAATTAAATTTCTAAGGAAATTTATTAATAAAGAAATTTCAAAAGAATTTTGGAATAAAATTATAATAGTATTATTCCAATTAAAGGATAATTGATTTCCTTTGAAATGGAGATAGAAATATTTTGGGTGAATATTTTGAAACGATTTTCAAAAGGTCAGAATAAAAGTTAAAATTTTATGAAATGTTTTTATAAAAACTTTCAAAATTACAACCTAAAACTCAAAACATGTATTTTAAACTCAATTCCATATGATATATACAGATCATCCTTATGGAATATTTGATTCGGTCTCCTATTTGAGTACACGACTTTACTGCCAAACTAGTATTGATCTCACGATTCTCTTGTGAGGACTGTAAACAGGCTTTTCAATTAGAACTTTCGGTTTCCTTGCATAGATCTTAACTATGATAGAAAATGCAAGTACTTAACCACAAACCCTCATTAATGTTTGTCATCATGAATCGAGTGATAAATCCTTTTCCGGACGGTGTAAACATCTCAAAGTTCCATACTCGATTCTTTTATCAAAATCGAGTGACAAAATGATCTACATATAATATACATACTTATTAACATTCCAAAGTGTGGCTTTGGGAAAAGCAAAGCGTAGCTTTTTGGAAAGAAGAACGTAGCTTCACAAGCCTCGCATCCAAGGGATGATATGGGCTGCTATGTGGTCTACAGGACATATATTTCAGGCTAACGGTTTTATTGATGATGGAGGAGTCCAATAGTGTCTAGACCCCTCAATGGTTTCAGTGGACAGATGTTAGAGGCTCGATTGAGAAAGAGAAAAGTCACAGAAATACACTATTCCATAGTAGTGTAATAATAAAGTAGTGAGGCTTGTTTGAGAAAAGTGAATAATCATTAAAGACTAGGATGTTATGCATGGACTTCTCATCAGAAGAAATGGCCACTAGTTCCCTATCATGTTGGAAATCTAATTCCAATACGAGCTTTAGGTTTGGTTGTATCACCAAAATAGGTGTAATGCTTTTCAAACATTTCAGCTACCCCTTAGGTATCATATACACCGTTTGACATTGTCCAGGTACTGGTACCTTCTTTATATATTTATTTGAAAAGTGAATTCAAACCAATATCATTCATGATAATATCAAATTTGTTTTGGTATAAAGAGTTTTGGTTATCGTAAGGTAAAAACCAATCCATGTTTATGTGTGGTGCGATCTTATTAGATACCCTTCTTTTCAAAGGTTTCAATTAGCATAAATCTGATCTATGGCCCTGTCATATAATTTATGATTCGTGTTTTCTTCCGCTGGTTTATCAAGCACGATCTAGGTATTTTTAATACTAAGGTCAGATCGAGTAGTTTCAGGTTTAGCATAAGACGCTCGGCGTTTCCTGAGTGAAGCAGGAGGTCTTCATCTAGGTATGGACATATTCTATTTTTCCGCTACATTTGTTTTGTTGTTTTTAGCGTTCGTAAGGACAAAGGATTTATAACTATCTAGACCGAATCTAGGTTAGACACTAATATTGTATTCAAAATTTTAAAGCCTAAAATATTTTGCGGTTAATAATATATGATTATTATATTCATGTCAGATTCTTCTTTCAACTCCATTGTATGCTATTTTCTTTTTATCCCCGATCAATTTGCCTTTCTGACACTTGAATTTGCAGCACATGAATATCAAAGATGTATTAGGGTTGATTTTTAAGAGTTGAAAAGGTGAGTCTTCACATTTGGTATCAGAGCTTAGGTTGAGCAAATACCTAGGCTTTGGTGGTGTAAAACTCATTAAGATAGGGTTAATAATACCCTGGAATGAGTGACTCACTAGAGATAGGGTTAGTATCACCCCAAAATGATTTTGAGATTATTATATATACGAGCGTGTATTTTTATTGGATGTAAAAATATTTTATGTTGATAAATATGTTAAGTGGTTTATAAATTCTGGTCGATGCATAAAGAGCTCATGTAACTAATAGGGATTCCTAAATACTTAAAAAGGTGGATAGACATACTGTTTTCAAAAGGATTATATTTTATGTACAAAAGAATATAGATGTTTGTGTGAATTGGTAAATTTATAAGATGTATTACCTCTGGGAAAATTCAATGAATAAGGTTTTGATCTATTTGGTGATGACTGGAATAATGTTCTAAGTATCTATCAGATGTTGGCTTGGGCGAACGGTATCATACACTTTGTAACGACCCAAAATTTCTATTAATTAAAATTCGTATATTTAACTTATTTTAAATATTAATAAGTGAAATTTATAAGTTGAATAAATTTTATTTCGAATAATTGGATTTAATTGAATAATTAAATCGATAATTTAATATGTGAAAATACAGAAATAATTGAAAATTGGGTTAAATATGATTGAAATTGATTTGTAAAATTTTATTTAATCATATTGGAGTTAGAACGATGTTTTAGAACTTTTAAAATCGAATTAGAAGTTTATTTGTGAAAATTGAATATTTTAATATTTAAACCGACTAGTGAAATTAGCCATTTTTCGAACTGTCTTAGAATTGGACAAAACTAGTTCCATTGGATCCGTAATAGTTTGTTATTATCGGATTTCAATTTTCATAGCAATCGGAGTTTTCGTTTGACCGTGGCAGCTCGAAACGCATCGAAATTGTTTTAATATTTATTTGACGAGTTAAAATAGCCATTTTTCAAACAGTCTCGGATTTCGACGAAACCAGTTTCATCGGATCCGTAATGTGATATTATTGTATGGTTCAAATTTCGTGTCAATCGGATTTACCGTTTGTCCGGTGCAAGCCAAAACGCCTAGAAATTAGTTTAAATCAATTTAATTTAAAATCGAACGTTTATTGCCATAACTCGCACAGATGATCGAATTAGCTCCCAAAACACGTTCCATTGTGTTCGGAACGCGGGGTAAACCTTAGGAACGCCAACCGACACGCTTCGTTTGGAGTTTGGAAAATCCGGGATGAATTGTGTCGCGTATTTTTTCTATAAAAGCCCCCAAATAATTCACTTTTGCAAAAAGAAGCAAACCCTAGGGTTTCCATTCAGAGCCGCCGGCCTCCAATAATTCAATGGCCGAAATGCATTCATCTTCTCCCCTCGATTTCTTCCAATCCACGCTATATTAGGCCACGACCCCAACTAGAAAAACGTAGATCTCCTCGATTACTTCATATTCAACGGTTATGATCGAGAATCGTTGAGTGAATCGTTGGCAATTCCAGCACAAACAGCAAACGGTCGTGCACGTCATTCGAAGTCAGGTCAAGGCCGAGCTCGACATGACTCACGCCGAAGGTAGCATAGGGGATGGGCTTCAAGGTGGTACCATCTGATCGTGATGGAAGTCAAAGGATTTATCGCGGCATCAAGCCCTAGGAGGCGGCTAGGTTGGGTTTGGACGCGTTTGTTAATGGAAAGGGGAAGATGCAACAGGGGACGGCCATGATTCATTAACTTCAAAATGCACGGCTATGATGGCTAGGGTATTAAGAAAATAAAAATAAATGCTGTAAATTTATAATTATAAAATCGTGTAACTTTAAAAATTCATATCTTTTTCATACGAGGTCGAAAACGTACGAAACCAGTTGCTTGGGTTCGTATGGACGAGCACTATGCTATGGAATTGGATTGGAGTCGTTTGGAGATAGCGAAAATTTCGGGTAAAATTAAACGCTCGTTTAATTTTATTCGAAATAAAAGCTGAAAACGAAATTGAAATCAAGGTGAGAACTTCTCACTCAATCGAATCAGTTTCGATTTTAATTTTAAATAGTTAGATATAAAATTCTTGAATGTATGTTTGAATGATGATTGTTATCTATTGATTGTTAAAATAGACATTATACGCCGTTAGTAAGCGGAGGTTATTTATTAAAAACATATACCGCGAATATTTCACAGTACAGTGAAATTGGTATTATTTATGCACTTGGAATTGATTTCCCGCATTATATAGCGGACGAGACCCTATTGCGCTGTCTATTAAGCGGATAATATTTTATAAATCCCATATACCGCGATAATTCCGTATTGGAACGGAATTGGTATTGTGATAACATCTTTGGATGCAGGAAAACAGGTTGGAGGGATCCAACTGGATTCCTCAACAATATTTATTTGATTATGGATATTTTGATATTCGTTGATTATCATATACAGATATATGATGTCGTTGTTGTCGTGATTGACTATTTGGTGTGTAGCATCATTTGGGCCAATTTTGGAATTTTAAAAAGATTTTTAAAGTGATTTTTGAAAGTATATGTTTATAAAATATTTTTGGAATTGATTCATTTTAAATAAATAAACGTTATAATTTTAAGGTTATAAAAATTATGATTTTGGAGAAATATAGTTAAAAGTTGATTTTTGAAAATATGGGGTTAATGATTTTATAAAATAGTTTAAATCGGGATTTTTGAATTTATTGTAAAAAGTTTAAATATAGGATTTATGAAATTTGATTATTTATAAATCAAAGAAAATGGTGAAATTATAAAGGAGTTTAAAGACGTTTTTAAATAATAATATTAATTGATTTATATAAAAGATTTATAAATTGATATTTATAAATTAAAAATATTTGAATTATAAAACAAGTTTTTATAAGTGTTAGAATAAATTGTAGATGAATTTCATAAATGAATGAAATTTATAGAATTATAAACGGTGAAGTTATAAATGGAATTTTATAAGCAGTAGGTTTATAAAATTTGTAAAGTTATTAAAAGAATAGATTTGGGTAAATAAATGAATCTTATAAGTTATAAGATTTATAATTTGGGAAGTTTAAAAGAACGATTTTGTAAACAAATAAATTATAAGTATTTAACTTATAATATAAACTTTTGGTTTATAATTGAGTTATAAATTGAAATAGGTTAATAAAGGAGATTTATAAAAGGAAGTTGTTATAAAATAAATAGAAATGGAATTTATAAACATTGTTTTATAAATCCGCAAACGGCTTATTTTGATAAGTAAATTGTTATAAGTTATTAAGGGTGTTATATTCACGTTTTAGACAGTGAATAATCCTTTAAAATAAAATGTATAGAAAATGATGAAATTGGGTAACGAAGTATATTCACGTTTTGAATAGTGAATAATATGTTAAAGAAATGTTTTGGATGTGATGTTTTAAATAGAATTAAAACGATCTAACGATGTTTTTTAAAATGTGTTAAAGTTCGAAACCATAGATTTCCACATTCATTGTTGAAATAGACGTTTTGAGAAATAGAACGAAATGGTGGACTATAACACTGTTGTTATAGTAAATGATTTCCGAAAGGAAATGTTTTGTATAGTATTGGGATTTATATATCTATTTTAATTTCGAATCCCTATACTAGTGATTTTGGGTTGTCGTAACGATGTTTTACGCAACATTCGTTTTGGCCCAAATAAATATGTTTAAGAGAATGATTTCCTTAAAGAATGAAATATATACTTAATTTCGATTTAAGTATATTGAATATTTTCCAAATGTTGAAAATAAATAGATTTGTGAATTACTTATTAATAAGTAAGTATGGAAATGTTTTTCCAATGTGAAATGAAACGTTTTTGAGAATTTATCTTTTTGAAGATAAATTGAAAATGAATAATTGAAATCGTGTATTCATAAATATTTTGGAATGTAAATTCACTATGGAATTTATAAATGAAAATGGGAATTTGTTTAAAAATAAACGTTGATTTATTTTTGAAGTGTGGGAATTAATTTACGGATTTGGAACGTAAATATAAAGTAAATCGTTAAGGATTTATTTAATGGGTTTAAATGAACCATGTTGAAATGAAAGTATTTCCGCATAAGGAAAATGATTGAAATTTGTTTTCAAAAGTGGTAAAGGTGAAAAGTAGTTTGAAAATTGTTTTCAAATGGTTGAAGTGTGAAAATTTTATATCTTGTAAAGATATTTTTGGAAAATAAATAATTTGGAAAATTATTTGGAATCTGGTGATGTTGTGCATATCCATTGATAGTTCAATAACCGACTATTATTTTCAAATAAGCGCTCGCTATTCGGGTTAGCCGGGAAAGGACCTTGGGGTCGTATAACCCATTCCGAATATGTGATACGTCGTTATGAATTGCATTTGAAGACCGGTGTTGAAGACCGGATATTTTCAAAAGCGAAAGGACAACTCGTCGAATATCTTTGCATCGACTGGTCCCCGGTATAGAGACTCCATATGTGAAGAGAAGTCCAGACGTGATTAGTGAATATCCGGATTGCAAGGACTTCTTTGTAAGTGCCTTCGGTTCTGTTTAATCCCAGAACAGACTTGTATGGATAGTATGTCTGACATTACAAATTGAGATATAAAGCTGATTTCTTTCAAATATATTTCTGTTGGTGGCGGAGAATTTATTCTCTTAGCTTAACACCCTTCTCTCAGACGTACGAGCTCAGAGGTTATGTAGTTGATGGTTATCAGTGATGTACTCCCAATTTGGTAATGTGACATGCTGAGTGTTGCTGTGAAATGATCATTGTTTGATCATTTGTGATATGATCATTTGTTTGATCATTTATCTTTGTGATCATTACTTTGATCATTTGTTGACCCAAAGCATGGCTTTGTACCAAAGCATGGCTTTGTGGACGAGACTTCGTCGGACCTCACACACCGGAAAATGGTCAAAACATGAAGGATGCGGCAAGGTTATTAGGGGGTAGCGCCCCTTTAGTGTATGTCATTCCTTCTGGATAGAGGTGGTATCATGGTATGGAGCCCAGATACTTAACCTATGTTGTGCTTCAAACTTATTACTTTGTGGTTGTTGGAAATTGAGGATCCTCGGATGTAGATCGGTTACGATCGGGGATGGCATATTCGTGTCAGTAGTTACCCAGTTAGGTTAACCCGGCCTTGTGTTGGCAGAGATCCGGTTTGGTTCTCGGGACGTCATTCCAGAGGCGTTTCCATGTGGCAATGGGAAGTTCCTTGGCCTGACCATTTGTTGGAAATCCAAAGAAATGATACGATCCTGTACGGTTTTAGTTGTAGAACCTGCCATCTAATATGGTAGCTATAACAGGCATAATATAATGGTACCTATGCTGGTTAAGATTTATATTCTACTTTTGAAATGTTTTCTACACTATGCACTAATAATAATATCAAAATTGATTTGATTTTTGCCTAGTAAGCATCTTTGACTATCATAAGGAGAAATGTCCCCCATGTCTGCGTTTGCATTGTGTGTGTGCCGGGAGGCCTTATGGTAGTTACATTTTTAAAAGCATTCCGAATCTATTTTAAAATTATCCTGTTCTTTGTTTTAAAGATAAACTGTTTTGAGTTCTCACACCAGTCACATGATTGACTCGGAGTTTATTGTTTCCTTCCTAAACTCTGGATGCCCACCAATTTCCGCACGTGCAGTCAAGAGTTAAGGTTTATCAGGATATTCTGGAATTCAAGAGTTGCTGGAGGCAAGCTGGATGGCATGGCGTATTCATTAGTATATAGTATTTCTTTTCCGCTGTTTGTTGTTATTGTTGTACACTCTGATAATGTAATGTAATGTGATGTAATGTAATAACTGATATAGTTCTTTGTTTAAAGATTATTCATTTACCTATTATATGTTGTTCTGCTGCGATTGTGAGATTCTGATATTGTTCTGTTGTTTTCTTTTTGTTCTGTTCTATCTTTTATCTCTTCTTCTACCTCTTTCTTTTTTAAAAAAAACCCTAAGAATTCGTATTTCCGTTCATCTTGAGTTAATCACTGGAAGTTAGTGTCTATTCAAGGAGCACGGATTTGCGGGTCCTCACATCTGGTATCAGAGCATATGGTTAAGCGACAACCATGGCTCTGTTGGGTATTACTCATTAGAGATAGAGTCAGTAGTACTCTAGAATGAGTTTGAGTGTAATAATAGTTATGAGAGCGTATTTGTTAGTGAATAAAAAAAATTATTTTATATTGTGATGATTGGTTTGTTGAGTGGTATATGGATTCTGGTTAATACGAGTAATTAATGTTGTTGATAGGGATCTCTAAACACTTGTACAGAACAATTCGACACGATATTGTTTTAAATTAGGTAAATGAAATAATTTTACCTTGAGTATATTTTATATATAAAGGAATAATTTTTCAGAATTATTAAAGTGTATATAAGTTGATTGTTTGGTTGTTGAAAATGTAAGAATATATATAAGTAAATTAAAAGATGTTTGAATAAGTTAAATAAAACATGTTATAAAAGAATAATTGTATAAGCAAAAGATTTATAAGAATTGAATTATAATTAATGTGATTTACAATTGTGAAATAAACTTATATATATAAGAAGTGAAACTATATGAATATATTTATGAATATGAGTTGTAAATAAAAATGAAATTTAAAGTTAAATGGAAATTTACTTAGAATTGGAATCTGAATTGAATTTATAAGTGGGAATTTAAGTTTAGTAAAACCAAATAATGTTTAAATGGAATATAACTTAAGTGATGTTGAATGAAGTTGATTTTGGTATCGAAGTAAATTAATAAAGTTAAGTGATGGATATGAACTTGAGTTATGTAATGAAATTCAACTTTTGTGGTTTAATGTATTAGCAATTGAATTAATTAATGGATTGAATGTTAATCAATTTAATGTAAATAATTGATATGAAATAACGGATGTAAGTGTTAATTCATTAAAATCTAATGTTATTGGAAGTTGAAAAATTGAATGAAAATCAATTTATTAAACCAATTGAAAGTAAAGGTGTTAAACCAAATTGAATGAATATAAGCAAAGGAATTTGGTTGTAATTAATATACATTGGTTGTTATATGATAATTAGTTGATTGTATAAAAAGCCATATGAAATTGAGTTAATGAAATTGAAAGCTAAAGTAATTGAAATCCAATTGGAGGTTAAGTGAATCTTAAATAGAATTGAATTTGATTTGGAAGTGAACCAACTTGAATATGAATTAGTGAATATAAACTAATTGAAAATGAATGTTAGTAAAAACAACCACTATTAATGAATCAAATGTGATTAAATTGAGAACCCATTTCATTGAATATTAACGAGAAAATGAATGAATATTTATTGGTTATGAATGTTAGTCGAACGCTAGTTGGTTGATGGTCGAATATATTGCTTTTACTGCATTTGCTATGTTGGCATATATAGTTATTATGTTGCTATATGTTGTATATCGATACTATTGTCTATATACATGTTTCTCATCTGTTTTTTGAGTGTTTAGTAGGTGCGGATCGCGTTTGCTTCGCATTTGGAGCTCGCTTTCGCGCTATATTAGCCGTATATGCTCGCTAATAATATATAAGGTACATATCTCGGATTACATATCGTACTTTTACACTTATTTCCCTGCGGGATGCCTCATCACTTGATGAGATGTATATTTGTGATATATATACCGTCATTTTTTTTCGGATAGAGCCGCGCAAAGGAGATTATGGCGAATTTTTCCGAAAATTTAAGGCGTTAGAAAAAATTTGAGAATTTTTGGGAAATTTTGAAAACTATAACTTTGATTTGGAGTTGAAAGTTAAACAATAGTTTTGTTTTTGAAAAGATAACTATGTATGATTTGAAAACTTAGTAAAGATTTTGTAAGAAGTTTAACTATGGATTTTGGGAAAGTTAATAGATTCTGTAACTTTTCTTACTTGGTAATTTCGAGGACGAAATTCTTTTAAGAGGGGAAGTATGTAACGACCCAGAATTTCTATTAATTAAAATTCGTATATTTAATTTATTTAAATATTAATAAGTGAAATTTATAAGTCGAATAAAATTTATTTCGAATAATTGGATTTAATTGAATAATTAAATCGATAATTTAATATGTGAAAATACAGAAATAATTGAAAATTGGGTTAAATATGATTGAAATTGATTTGTAAAATTTTATTCAATCATATTGGAGTTAGAACGATGTTTTAGAACTTTTAAAATCGAATTAGAAGTTTATTTGTGAAAATTGAATATTTTAATATTTAAACCGACTAGTGAAATTAGCCATTTTTCGAACAATCTCAGAATTGGACGAAACTAGTTCCATTGGATCCGTAATAGTTTGTTATTATCGGATTTCAATTTTCGTAGCAATCAGAGTTTTTGATTGACCGTGGCAGCTCGAAACGCATCGAAATTGTTTTAATATTTATTTGACGAGTTAAAATAGCCATTTTTCAAACAGTCTCGGATTTCGACGAAACCGATTTCATCAGATCCATAATGTGATATTATTGTACGGTTTCAAATTTCATGCCAATCAGATTTACCGTTTGTCCGGTGCAAGCCAAAACGCCTAGAAATTAGTTTAAATCGATTTAATTTAAAATCGAACTTTTATTGCCATAACTCGCACAGATGATCGAATTAGCTCCGGAAACATGTTCCATTGTGTTCGAAACGCGGGGTAAACCTTAGGAACGCCAACCGACACGCTTCGTTTGGAGTTCGAAAAATCCGGGATGAATAGTGTCGCGTATTTTTTCTATAAAAGCCCCCAAATAATTCACTTTTGCAAAAAGAAGCAAACCCTAGGGTTTCCATTCAGAGCCGCCGGCCTCCAATAATTCAATGGCCGAAATGCATTCATCTTCTCCCCTCGATTTCTTCAAATCCACGTGATATTAGGCCATGGCCCCAACTAGAAAAACGTTGATCTCCTCGAGTACTTCATATTCAACGGTTATGATCGAGAATCATTGAGTGAATCGTTGGCAATTCCAGCTCAAACAGCAAACAGCCGCGCACGTCGTTCGAAGTCAGGTCAAGGACGAGCTCGACATGGCTCATGCCGAAGGTAGCATAGGGGATGGGCTTCAAGGTGGTACCATCTGATCGTGATGGAAGTCAAAGGATTTGCCGCGGCATCAAGCCCTAGGAGGCGGCTAGGTTGGGTTTGGACGCATTTGTTACTGGAAAGGGGAAGATGCAACAAGGGACGGCCTTGATTCGTTGACTTCGAAATGCACGGCTATGATGGCTAGGGTATTAAGAAAATAAAAATAAATGTTGTAAATTTATAATTATAAAATCGTGTAACTTTAAAAATTCATATCTTTTTCATACGAGATCGAAAACGCACGAAACCAGTTGCGTTGGGTTCGTATGGACGAGCACTACGCTATGGAATTGGATTGGAGTCGTTTGGAGCTAGCACAAATTTCAGGCAAAATTAAACGCTTGTTTAATTTTATTCGAAATAAAAGCTGAAAACGAAATTGAAATCAAGGTGAGAACTTCTCACTCAATCGAACCAGTTTCGATTCTAATTTTATATAGTTAGCTTTAAAATTCTTGAATTTATGTTTGAATGATGATTGTTATCTATTGATTGTTAAAATAGACATTATACGCCGTTAGTAAGCGGAGGTTATTATTAAAAACATATACCGTGAATATTTCACAGTACAGTGAAATTGGTATTATTTATGTACTTGGAATTGATTTCCCGCATTATATAGCGGATGAGACCCTATTGCGCTGTCAATTAAGCGGATAATATTTTATAAATCCCATATACCGCGATAATTCCGTACTGGAACAGAATTGGTATTGTGCTAGCATCTTTGGATGCAGGAAAACAGGTTGGAGGGATCCAATTGAGAGATCCAACTGGATTCCTCAACAATATTTATTTGATTATGGCTATTTTGATATTCGTTGATTATCATATACAGATATATGATGTCGTTGTTGTCGTGATTGACTATTTGGTGTGTAGCATCATTTAGGCCAATTTTGGAATTTTAAAAGGATTTTTAAAGTGATTTTTGAAAGTATACGTTTATAAAATATTTTTGGAATTGATTCATTTTAAATAAATAAACGTTATAATTTTAAGGTTATAAAAATTATGATTTTGGAGAAATATAGTTAAAAGTTGATTTTTGAAAATATGGGGTTAATGATTTTATAAAATAGTTTAAATCGGGATTTTTGAAATTATTGTAAAAGTTTAAATATAGGATTTATGAAATTTGATTATTTATAAATCAAAGAAAATGGTGAAATTATAAAGGAGTTTAAAGACGTTTTTAAATAATAATATTAATTGATTTATATAAAAGATTTATAAATTGATATTTATAAATTAAAAATATTTGAATTATAAAACGAGTTTTTATAAGTGTTAGAATAAATTGTAGATGAATTTCATAAATGAATGAAATTTATAGAATTATAAACGGTGAAGTTATAAATGGAATTTTATAAGCAGTAGGTTTATAAAATTTGTAAAGTTATTAAAAGAATAGATTTGGGTAAATAAATGAATCTTATAAGTTATAAGATTTATAATTTGGGAAGTTTAAAAGAACGATTTTGTAAACAAATAAATTATAAGTATTTAACTTATAATATGAACTTTTGGTTTATAATTGAGTTGTAAATTAAAATAGGTTAATAAAGGAGATTTATAAAAGGAAGTTGTTATAAAATAAATAGAAATGGAATTTATAAACATTGTTTTATAAATCCGCAAACGGCTTATTTTGATAAGTAAATTGTTATAACTTATTAAGGGTGTTATATTCACGTTTTAGACAGTGAATAATCCTTTAAAATAAAATGTATAGAAAATGATGAAATTGGGTAACGAAGTATATTCGTTTTTGAATAGTGAATAATATGTTAAAGAAATGTTTTTGATGTGATGTTTTAAATAGAATTAAAACGATCTAACGATGTTTTTTTAAATGTGTTAAAGTTCGAAACCATAGATTTCAACATTCATTGTTGAAATAGACGTTTTCGAGAAATAGAACGAAATGTTGGACTATAACACTGTTGTTATAGTAAATGATTTTCGAAAGGAAATGTTTTGTATAGTATTGGGATTTATATATCTATTTTAATTTCGAATCCCTATACTAGTGATTTTGGGTTGTCCTAACGATGTTTTACGCAACATTCGTTTTGGCCCAAATAAATATGTTTAAGAGAATGATTTCCTTAAAGAATGAAATATATACTTAATTTCGATTTAAGTATATTGATTATTTTCCAAATGTTGAAAATAAATAGATTTGTGAATTACTTATTAATAAGTAAGTATGGAAATGTTTTTCCAATGTGAAATGAAACTTTTTTGAGAATTTATCTTTTTGAAGATAAATTGAAAATGAATAATTGAAATCGTGTATTCATAAATATTTTGGAATGTAAATTCACTATGGAATTTATAAATGAAAAGGGGAATTTGTTTAAAAATAAACGTTGATTTATTTTTGAAGTGTGGGAATTAATTTACGGATTTGGAACGTAAATATAAAGTAAATCGTTAAGGATTTATTTAATGGGTTTAAATGAACCATGTTGAAATGAAAGTATTTCCGCGTAAGGAAAATGATTGAAATTTGTTTTCAAAAGTGGTAAAGGTGAAAAGTGATTTGAAAATTGTTTTCAAATGGTTGAAGTGTGAAAATTTTATATCTTGTAAAGATATTTTTGGAAAATAAATAATTTGGAAAATTATTTGGAATCTGGTGATGTTGTGCATATCCATTGATAGTTCAATAACCGACTATCAATATTTACCGTTGAATGGGTATTTTTTGTGATTTGCTTGAATTTGAATGCCACACTTATTTTCAAATAAGCGCTCACTATTCGGGTTAGCCGGGAAAGGACCTTGGGGTCGTATAACCCATTCCGAATATGTGATACGTCGTTATGAATTGCATTTGAAGACCGGTGTTGAAGACCGGATATTTTAAAAAGCGAAATAACAACTCGTCGAATGTCTTTGCATCGACTGGTCCCTGGTATAGAGACTCCATATGTGATGAGAAGTCCGGACGTGATTAGTGAATATCCGGATTGCAAGGACTTCTTTGTAAGTGCCTTTGGTTTTGTTCGATCCCGGAACAGACTTGTATGGATAGTATGTCTGACATTACAAATTGAGATATAAAGCTGATTTCTTTCAAATATATTTCTGTTGGTGGAAGAGAATTTATTCTCTTAGCTTAACACCCTTCTCTGAGACGTACGAGCTCAGAGGTTATGTAGTTGATGGTTACAGCGATATATTCCCAATTTGGTAATGTGACATGCTGAGTGTTGCTGTGAAATGATCATTGTTTGATCATTTGTGATATGATCATTTGTTTTATCATTTATCTTTGTGATCATTACTTTGATCATTTGTTGACCCAAAGCATGGCTTTGTACCAAAGCATGGCTTTGTGGACGAGACTTCATCGGACCTCACACACCGGAAAATGGTCAAAACATGAAGGATGCGGCAAGGTTATTAGGGGGTAGCACCCCGTTAGTGTATGTCATTCCTTCTGGATAGAGGTGGTATCATGGTATGGAGCCCAGATACTTAACCTATGTTGTGCTGCAAACTTATTACTTTGTGGTTGTTGGAAATCGAGGATCCTCGGATGTAGATCGGTTACGATCGGGGATGGCATATTCGTGTCAGTAGTTACCCAGTTAGGGTAACCCGGCCTTGTGTTGGCAGAGATCCGGTTTGGTTCTTGGGACGTCATTCCAGAGGCGTTTCCATGTGGTAATGAGAAGTTCCTTGGCCTGACCATTTGTTGAAAATCCAAAGAAACAATACAATCCTGTACGGTTTTAGTTATAGAACCTGCCATCTAATATGGTAGCTATAGCAGGCATAATATAGTGGTACCTATGCTGGCTAAGATTTATATTCTACTTTCGAAATGTTTTCTACACTATGCACTAATAATAATATCAAAATTGATTTGATTTTTGAGTAGTAAGCATCTTTGACTATCATAAGGAGAAATCTCCCCCATGTCTGCGTTTGCATTGTGTGTGTGCCGGGAGTCCTTATGGTAGTTACATTTTTAAAAGCATTGCGAATCTATTTTAAAATTATCCTATTCTTTGTTTTAAAGATAAGCTGTTTTGAGTTCTCACACCAGTCACATGACTGACTCGGAGTTTATTGTTTCCTTCCTAAACTCTGGGTGCCCACCAATTTCCACACGGGCAGTCAAGAGTTAAGGTTTATCAGGATATTCTGGAATTCAAGAGTTACTGGAGGCAAGCTGGATGGCATGGTGTATTCACTAGTATATAGTATTTCTTTTCCGCTGTTTGTTGTTGTTGTTGTACAGTCTGATAATGTAATGTAATGTGATGTAATGTAATAACTGATATAGTTCTTTGTTTAAAGATTATTCATTTACCTATTATATGTTGTTCCGCTGCGATTGTGAGATTCTGATATTGTTCTGTTGTTTTCGTTCTATTCTGTTCTATCTTTTCTCTCTTCTTCTACCTCTTTCTTTTTTAAAAAAAAAAACCCTAAGAATTCGTATTTCCGTTCATCTTGAGTCAATCACTGAAGGTTAGTGTCTATTCAAGGAGTACGGATTTGCGGGTCCTCACACACTTAGTAAATTATTCTCCTTATCATTGAAGGATCAAGGCAAGTTCAAATCCGAACAAGTCCGAGTCATGTTATTTGGAAAAAAGGTTTTTTAGTCAATAAAAAATGGTATGAATCTTATGATGATATTTTGGTATATCATTTAGGGGCAGAATTACTTTTTATATGCCAGGTAATGAGTTACGGATGAATCCAAAACAAGCATGAAGAGTACATTAGAAAGTGAAGCAGAAGAAAATTTAAGACCGTGATCCTTTTATGGCATATACTGTTATAGATGCTATAAGGAAGGGCATTATGCAGTTCAGTGTAAGAATATGAAAATAAAGGAAAAGTAGAATCTTTTAGGGATGATATATTATGTTTCAATTACAAAAGACAAAGACATTTTCTACGTGAGTGCCCTAAAACAAAGAAGAAACCAAAAATTCAATCAGGAAGGGCAAAGAGTTGCTATTACTGTAAAGGACTAGGACATATAGTCAAAGAGTGTCCCAAACAGACTTGCAGTTAGTGCTATGAAGGAAGACATTTAATGAAGGACTATCCAAAGAAAAGGTGGGTTGACTTAGGTACCAAGGTTAAAGCACCATCTACCTCAAAAGGGGTCCAAGAATAGTGTGTATAGCAGTTCACATATCTATACATATGATGGTGGTGTATGATAGATTGCATTCCTTAAAAGTTAACCCTAAAAACTTGCAATACATGCTAGGATTAGGAGTGGGTGTATAGATATGATGTTAATTAATAAACATCCTTTTGGAATATTTTCTCCATGTATTTCCTCTATCTTATTTCAGATCAATTTAATAAGATATTTAGAAATAAAAAGTTTAAAGGGATATAATAAAGAAATGACTTTATAAAAAGTGCTGAAATCAAGAAAATTGTTTCAGAATATATTTTATAAAAGTATACTTTTATAAAATAAAGAGTAATTTAAAAAATAAAATGATTTTGTAAAAGATGGGTTTGAAATATATGTTTAATGAAAAAAGGGATTTTGGGAACTCATACCCTAATGTTTTGAAAAAGTTTAAAAGTGACAACTAGAAATTTATTTAATGTAAAATAAATTTGGAATTAGATTTATAAGGGAATTTATTAACAAAGAAATTTTAAAAGGATTGTGGAGTAAAATTATAATAGTATTATTCCAAGTAAAGGATAATTGATTTCATTTGAAAAGCAGATAGAAATATTTTGGGTGAATATTTTGAAATGTTTTTTAAAGAGTTAGAATAAAATTTAAAATTAAATGATATGTTTTCATAAAATATTGGAAATGTTAATAAGTACATATGTTTTACATAGATCATTTTATGGCACGATTCTGATATAAGATTCAAGTATGAAACATTGAGGTATTTACAATGGTCCGAAAAAGGGTTTTTCATTTGGCTCTTGACGATGAACATCGATGAGAATTTTTGATTACTTGCGTTTTCTATCATAGTTAAGAGCTATGCAAGGAAAACTAAAGTATTAATCGAAAAGGTCGATCTTAGTCTGCACTAGAGAATCAAGAGATCGATCCTAGTTTGGAAGTAAAGTTCTGTATTCGAATAAGAGATCAAAGCAAACATTCCATATAGATGATCTATGTATATCATACAGAATTGAGTTTAAAATACATGTTTTGAGTTTTCGGTTGTAATTTTGGGGACGAAATTCTTTTAAGGGGGAAGTCTATAACGACTCGTAGTTTTATCACTTTAAACTGGAATATTAAATTTATTATAAACATTTAAATATAGGATTATTAATCATAATCTTTTTTATGTGATAAATAATAATGGTGATAATGTTTTGGAAGAATATTTATAAAAAATATATTCTTCGAAAAAATATTGATAACATGACTGAGAATCGTTTTATCTATAAATAGCTTTTCAACCATCAAAAGCCACGAACAAAACTGATACATACACTTCTTTTTCCATTTAAGCAAGAATATGAAATAAAATTATTTATTTTATTTTTGAAAATAAAATATATTTGTGATATCATCAGGGGTATCATCACTTTTATATATTTTTTGGAATTTTAAATTAAGTTTAGATAATCGAGTAATTGTTAAAAATGATAATAATTCATTTTTGTAAGTTATATAGTGATGATAAATCATTTATAATAGTTTCATAAGGATATAAACCTATTTTAAAAATATTAGTAAATTCACAATGTCTTGTCGATACGACTACACTTTTTTGTACACACTTGTTTATTATTGATCTATATGGTTTTATTATTCAAATGTGATCATTTTAATTTATTACTAATAATAACAAATTATTTTTCAAATTTTGTTTGCATTTATATGTAATCTAATTAATATGTAAAAATATGATCGGAAATTAAATTTTGCATTCACAACAGTCTAACAAATGAAAGTTGTTTAATGTCATTGCATCCTTATTTTTATGTCGTGTGCACATCATGTATATACATATCATAAACCTACACATATACATGCGTGCATACATATATGTGTATATTTTCTTTTACTACATAAATTTACATAAGATTAAAACATAAATATCTTAGATATTTACCAACAAAATCTAACCAAATCTTCACTTAGTTAAAGTTCTCATGCCAAAGGACAAGAAGAAGGCGAGGAGGAGGGGGGATGTGGGTGCACATGGGTGAGGTGATAGGAGGCTAAATGATGTTGTTTTGGAAGATATTTTACACATTTCACCTATAAATACACCCATACACTTCACTTATCATACACACACTTCTTTCTCTTCTTCCTTCTTCTTTCTTTGAGCATCTATGGAGAAAATGGCCTATGGCCGAAAGCAATAAGGAGGAGGAGGTGATGGTGTGTGCTAAGGTGGTGAAGGCTGAGAGCAAATGGGAGAAGGCTCTAGGTCGTGAGCATGTATAGTGGTGCTGATGGATGATTATGAGCTAAGTATTGGTGGGAATGACGGCCGTTAACTATAAAAGAGAGTAGAGTTGTTTTATTGATGTTTTGGTTAGGTTAGATGATGAGAAGTATTGGCTGATTAGAATGTTGATAGTGAAGCTATAGTCAAATTTAGTAAATCTAGAAACCAATGTGAGGGAGAAGTTATACTTATTTATATTATAAATTATATGATGATATAATATATTTGCTATGATTGTTTTCTATGGTTTATCATTATGATGTGATAATATGTTTGTTTGGTTGTGGAAATAATTCTCGTTAAATACATGTTGAATTTACATGAAGGAAATCTCTTTCCTATATGAATTAAAAAAGTGTTGTGAAATAGTTAAATCTCTTTAAACACAAATAAAATGTTTTATAAATGTTTTATAAATATTAAAATTCATTTCGGTAAAATTTGAAAATTATTTGGAAATGGAATAAAATAAGCGGATTGCGTAATGGCATCTCGCGATTTCGTACTAAAAAAGTTAATCAATGTGTAAAATGGAATATAACTCAGAATTATTCGAAATAAGAATTATCCAAACTTTTTATAACTATATTTTTCAATTGAAGAATAAAATATTTCATTTTATAAGTTTTGAGATAAGTCCAAATCTAGTTTCCATAAACATTGTGTTTTGGCAGTTCATAAAGTACGGATTTTAACGCTTTAAAACAGATGTTTTTAAATCTTTAAAAATATGAAATAAATTTCATAAATATGTCAAAATGTTTTAAAAAGGATATGGGTTATTAAAATGGACATAAATGAAAAGAAATTAGCGTTTTGAACAAAGAAGCTTTAAAAACACTATTCGTAGAAGTTTTTACAACGGCTTTGGTAACTTTTGCAAATTATGGTTTAACTTAATTATTCTTTCCCTAATCTTTTTAGTAATCTTTTCAAATGAACTATTAAGTATTTTGAAGATGATTTAGAAGTTTTATGAGTATTTTAAAGGAGTTTAAAATAAATGTTGAAAGGAAAACTGTTTTAAAAACATATTTGGAATAATGTTAAGTAAATGAAAATCATCTCTAAAAGAAGATCATACAAAGGATTTAGAGTTGCTCAAATAACTTGACCGCCTTATGGATGATAAAGAGGTGGTCACTAGACCTGAGCTTGGACAACTAGTGTCTGGGTTATGCTCAAGCTACTCAGACAGGCCTGACGGAGGGGATAGTTAATTTGATCTACTCGGACTGCATTTGCTTAAGTTAAAAGAAAGAGATTTGGAGTTTCTCAAAAATTAAACAATAGTTTAAAATATGATTTTAGTGGTATAGAGAATACCTTAGTTAAGCTCTTTATTAAATTCTGAGGAGGGATCGCACAATTCGTATGAATTTAAAATGTGATTTCATCATTATTCGACAAATTGTACAGGTTGAATACGAAAATTGGTAATTAGTATAATTAGTCTAATCTATATGGGTCCTTTTCTACTCAATATTAATTGGTTTGGGTTTGCCATTAATAATGTCTTAATTAACATTTTTAACCCATTTAAAAGTTATGATTTAAAAATAAGGAATCGTTGTTAAGATTTAAATAAATGATTTGGAAATGCTTTACTAAGTAATAGGTGAAATGATTTGGAAATGTTTTCCTAAGTAAAAGGTGAAACGACTTGAACATATTCCAAGAATAAAGAGGTTTAATCAAACAGAGAATTTGATAAATGAGGCTTAATGATTCCACATACTCTTAATAGATAAAGGAATAGTTTAAAATAATATATCTCCGAAAGATATTGATTTAGTAAAAAGATAAATTGATTGGATGTTGTTTGATAATCACCAATGTACTTGACATCTTTTTATCGATGATTGGTTCGAAGAAACCGGGGTCGGATTTGGGTAACTTCTGTCCGAAAACCACTTAGAACCATTATATATGTTTGAAAGTGAAGATATGTTTAAGATAGTGACTTGACGTTGGAGATCTTCAAGATGTAAGGCTATTTACTAGTAACTTTTGGGTTATTCCCCATATCAGTAGTGCTTTTTTCTGAAAATCTTCGATTTGCAAAGACTACTTGCTACCAATCCTAGGGGTGATTCCCAAATAGGAAGTAGTAGGAGGGGTGCCTTTGGTTTGTCCTACATTTGGACAAGTTGTATGGATGAGTATCTAATATTTCATTTCAAAACCCACATACATTGATCTCTACAACCGTACATCTGTTTGGTGGTGCCGGAGGTAACCCCTCCTATTAACACCCTTCTCTGAGATGTACGAGATCAGAGATTGTACTTTTATGGAAATCAATAGTATGTTGAAATGAATATGTGGCATTCTAAGTGGAATTTGCTTTGTGAAAAGCAAAGCGTGGATTCGTAAAGCAACTCGTGGCTTTGTGGAAAGTGAAGTGTGGCTTTATGGAAAGAAAATAGTGGCTTTGTGAGCTTCACATCTCAGGAGTGATACATGATACTATGTGGTATGTAGGCCATATATTTTAAGCTATCGGTTTTATTGATAATAGAGGAGTCCAATAGTGTCTAGACCCTCAATGGTTTAACTGGGTAGGTATTGGAGGCTCGATTGAGAAACAACAAAGCCACTGAAATACGCGGTTCAATAGTAGTGTAACAATGTGGTATGAAAGTTTGCTTGAGAAAAGTGAACGTCACCAGAGTCTAGGATGTTATGCATGGATTTTGCATCGAGGGAACTGGCCGCTAGTTTCCTATCATGTTGGAAGTCCAATTCCAATACGAGCTTTATGGTTCTGGTTGTATTTCCAAAGTAGCTATAATGCTTTGTAAACATTTTAACTACCTATTGTGTATCATATACATTTTTTGACATTGTCTGAGTATTGGTACCTTCTTTATATATTTATTTGAAAAGTGTTTTCAAACCAAGGTCACTAATGATAATATCAAATTTGTTTTGTTATAAATTATTTTAGTTATCATAAGATAAAAACCAATTCGTCTTTACGTGTGGCATGGTCTTATGAGATACCCTTTGTTTCAAAAGTTTTGATTGGCATCAATCCGATTTTTGACACTATTATATACATTTATGAACGAGTTTTCTCATGCTGATTAATCAATCCTGATCCGTGTATTTTTAATACTTGGATCAGATCTGAGTAGTTTCAGGTTTAGCCAAAGACTCTTGGAGTTTCCAAAAGAGAGTTGGAGATCTTCATCAACGTATGGACATATTCTATTTTTCTACCGCATTTGTTTTGTTGTTTTCCAGCATTTGTAAGGACAATGGATTTATAACTGTACAGGCTTAAATCTGGGTTAGACTCTGATATTGTATTCAAAATTTTCTCATATAAAAGAATTATGGTTAATAATATATGATTATTCCATTCATGTGAGATTCTGTTTTCTACAATTCTATGTTATTTTCGTTTTACCCTTAATCAATCTTCCTTTTCTACACTTGAATTTGCAGTAAGTGAATACCAAAGATGCATTAGTGATGGTTTTTAAAGGTCGAAAAGGCGGGTTATAGCATTTGGTAATATTTTTAGAGATTTAAAAATATTCATTTTGAAGAATTTACCCTTTTGATTTTTCGAGCAGCCAAAATGCAATGTTTTTGAAAACTTGATTTGCACATATTTCAAATTCTACTAAATGAAATCTTGATTTTCTTCTTATGTTTTAAAACTATATTCTAATGGGTTCAGAAAATTCTTATTTCGAAAAATTCTGACTTATATTGCATTCTGCATATCAATTTAACTTTAAGGTCAAAAAATTGCAAACTATCACTATGCGACGAGCTCGATTTGGCTCAATTTATCAAATTTCATTAAACTTTGCCAAAACTTCTTAAAATGTTTAAAATACCATAATAAACCATCTTAAATAGTTTCAAACTATTTTTACTACATTAAAGGCTCCTTCTCCACTTTATTCCATATTATTATATTATAATATTCGTTTTTCAACCTTTTTATATTCAGAACCACAAAGAGGCTTACTAACTCACATACACGTATTGACAGGGATTTATTTTTCCATGAATTAACTATGGTTAATTAATTAACCATTTCTATTTTGGATAATTATGATTTTTCCATTATGGGTTATATTTATCACAACCAAGTTATCAACTATATAATCAACCGATTTTTGAACATCCATATAAATCATCCAAAATATTAAATGGTCATATTATCATAATTGAAATAATTACAAATGTTATTTAACAATCACGAATGTCAAGTACTCACAATGAGTTTCCACTCCACTAAACTTTTTCTGAAGCTCCTTGAATTGATTCTGGCGGCACTCTGACAACACTTCCTTCTCTTTTCTTTGCCCTAAAGCTCCTCAAACTTGCTCATTGCCACCTAATGTGTTCAGCCTTGACTTTTATGGGGGTGGAGCTCGGCCAAAGGGTGGTATTTATGGCAGCCGTGAATGGAAGGTAGGATGAGTGGAAGGTTGGTACTAGTTTGAAGATGAATGGATGATATATGTGTATATATATTTATATACTATTTTATAAAAACTTTCTTATATTTTTCATTATGAAGAGAAGCCATAAGAGGCTAGGAAGGAGAAGAAGAGAGCTTTGGGAGGAATGTGCGAATGAATGAGATGTATGCCCCCTATTTATAGCATTTTCTATCATTTGAAACCTTCCTCTCATCTACCTTCCCCTTCATCATGCACGCATCACCCCCTCTATGTCATCCATGTGCCATTGTCCTCTTGCCATGTGACGGAAGGTGAATGGATGGTTGCTTTATTGACTTTAAAGTTTTAAGTACAAGAAATATCATGATATTTTCTCTTATATGTTACGTGTATGTATGTGTATTTGTATGTATATGTGCATGTATGACACGTATATATGTGCATAAGACACAAAAACAATGTTGCAATGACTTTAAACAACTTTCGTTTGTTAAACCGTTGTGAATCCGGAATTCGATTTCCAGTTATATTTTCACTTATTAATTAGATTACGTACAAATGTAAACACAATTTGAAACTCATTTCTTATCCTTAGTAATAAATTAAAACGATCACATTTGAATTAAAAACCATATAAATCAATATTAAACAAGTGTGTGCGCAAAAAGTGCAGTCGTATCGATTAAACGTTATGAATTTTCTTATATTTTTAAAACAATTATATATCTTTATAAAAAAATTATAAATGATTTATCATTTCTATATAACTTATTAAAATGAATTATTATCATTTTAAAAAAATTATTTGATTATTTAAACTTAATTTAAAATTCTAGAAAATATATAAAAGTGTTGATATCCTTGATGATGTCATAAATATATTTTATTTTCAAAAATAAAATAAATAATTTTGTTTCATATTCTTACTTAAATGGATAAATAAGTGTATGTATATGGTTCCATTTGCATTAATATTGAGAAAATCTCAGTTTTCCTAAAAAATGATTTTCCTCTTTTTTCTAATGAAAACCTGCCAAATATCCATATTTGTTAATATACCTTTAAAATAAGTTTACCATCATTATTTAAAATTCAAAACATTATAATTTTTTCTCTAAAATCCTATATTTGAATATTTCAAATATAAATATAATTTATTAAAGTGATAAATTGACGGGTCATTATAAACTTCCCCCTAAAAGAATTTTGCCCCCGAAATTACAACCCAAAACATGTATTTTAAACTCAATTCTGTATGATATACACAGATCATCCTTACAGAATATTTGATTCGATCTTCTATTCGAATACACAACTTACTTCAAAATTAGAATCCGTCCCTCGATTCCCTAGTGAAGACTCTAATCAGGCTTTTCTATTAGAACTTTAGTTTTCCTTCCATGCTCTCAATTATGATAGAAAACGTAAGTACCCAACCAAAAAACCTCATCAATGTTCGTCGTCAATAATTGAGTAACAAATCCTTTTTCAGATCGGTGTAAACATCTCAAAGTTCTGTACTCCAATCTTAGATCAGAATCATGTAACGTAATGATCTACGTATAACATAAATAATTAATAACGTTCCTAAAATGTTTACGAAAACATTCCATGAAATTTAACTTTTATTCTAACTCTTTGAAAATCATTTCAATATTCATCCAAAATATTTCTATGTCCTTTTCAAAAGAAATCAATTAATCTTTACTTGGATTAATAATATTATACTTTTATTCCAAAATCCTTTTAAAATTTCTTTATTAATAAATTCCTATATAGATTTAATTCTAAAATTATTTTATATTAAATAACTTTCCCTTCATCACTTTTAAACTTTTCCAAAACATTAGGATACGAGTTTCCAAAATCCCCTTTTTTATTAAATATAAATTTCAAACCCATCATTTACAAAATTATTTTATTTTTGTAAATTACACTTTATTTTACAAAATATACTTTTATTAAATATATTCTTTTATAATTTCCTTAATTTCAACACTTTTTATAAAGCCATTTCTTAATAACATCCCTTTAAACTTTTTATTTCTAAATATCTAATCAGATTGATCTGATATAAGATAAAAGAAAAGAACAGAGAGAATAATCAAAAAAGAAATTTATTAATTAACACATATTAATACACCTATTCCTATCCCTAGCCTGTATCACTGATTTTAAGGAATAAACATTAGGGAATAGAGTCTATCATACACCACCATCATATATATAGATACTTGAAATGCTATACATGCTATTCTTGGACCCCTTTTGAGGTAGATGATGCTTTATCATTGGCGCCTAAGACAACCCATCTTTTCTATGGACAGTCCTTCATTAAATGTCTTCCTTCATAGCACCAATTGGAAGTCCGTTTGGGACACTCTTTGGCTATATGTCCCAATCGTTTGCAATGGTAGCTACTTTTTACCCTTCTTGACCGAATTCTGGGTTTCTTCTTTGTTTTAGGGCACTCTCATTGAAAATGTCCTTGCCTTTTACACTTGAAATAAAATTTATAATCCCTAAAAGATTCTTCTTTTCTCTTTTCATTTATTTTCATGTTCTTTTCCTTTATTTCCCTATCCTTACACTGAACTACATAATGCCATTTTTGTACTACATTTGTACCAGTAGATGTTAGAATAAGTTCGTAGTCTTAATTTTTCTTCTCCTTCTCTTTCTACATGTACACTTCATGCTAGTTTTGGATTCAGCCATTACTCATCACCTGATTTATATAAAAAGCCATTCTGCCCCTAAGTGATATACCAAAATACCATTAGAAGTTTCATACCATTTGTTTCTTGACATAAAATAACTTTTTATCCAAATAAATCTATTCAGACTTGTTCGGATTTGAACTTGCCTTGTTCCTTCAATGATAAGGAGAATAATTTAGCAAGCGCACGGTACCATTCGCCCAAGCCAACATCTGATCGATACTTAAAGATTATTCCTATTATCGCCAAACAAATCAAGACCTTATTCATTTTCCAAAAAGAACACATCTTATAATTTCCTAAATCACACAAATATTTATATTCTTTTTGTATACAAAATATAATCCTTTTGAAAACAGTGTGTTGATCTGTCTTGTTTAAGTATTTAGGAATCCCTATCGATTACATGGAGCTCTTCATGCACCGACCAGAATTTATAAACCACTCAGCAGATTAACCAGGACAAAACATTTTTTTATCCAATAACAAATACGCGCTCATATATATAATACTCTCAAACTCATTCTAGGGTGTTACTAAACCTATCTCTAATGAATCACTCATTCTAGGGCATTACTAATCCTATGTATAACGAGTTTCCCTACCAAGGCCTAGGTTTTTTCTCAACCGAAGCTCTGATACCACTCTTGAAAATCGACACTAATAACTCCTCGTATTCATAGGTCGCAAATTCAAGTGGCCAAAAGATAGATTGTCAAGGTTAAAAGGAAAATTACAGAGAATAGATAGAAAGCCGAATCTCACATGAATGGAATAATCATGTATTATTAACCACAAAATCTTTTACAACAGAAATTTTTTAATACAATATTAGAGTGTAACCTAGAGTTGTTCTACGTTATTTTCTTTTTACGCTTGATCAATCTGCCTTTTAGCATTTGAATTTGTGGCGCGTGAATACCAAGGATATATTAGTGTCGATTTTCAATAGTCGAAAGGCGGATTGTCATAATTTTCATGCCCATTTAGGTATTATGGATCCGTAGACCCACCTTGGAATAACACGCACGCTCGATGAGTTTTCATGCTCACTAATCTTGGGTACTTTCAGGCGCCTCCCCTTTTGATTTTTGTATTTGTATCATTTATTTTTGGATTCTACAAGATTTGAGTTTCACCATAATATCTTGGGATTTGCTTTCAATAAACTGAAATTGGTTTTGAGGTTACAGTAAATAATATTTGAGGAAAATTGATATTCTTTTAAGGTTTGTCATTATATGACCTTATATTATTATTGAGATCTATTATCTTATTATCATTTCTATCTCACATTGTTTTGAATCAAAACTAGGAAGACATGTTTATTGTTTTATAATACTTGGGTCAGATTGAGATGGTTCAAGTGCTTCTATTTGATGCTTTCTAGAGTTGGACTTTGCAAGGGATAGTTAGATGTACATTATTATCATTTTTTGTAGACTCGTGTAGTGTTTATTCCATATGTTGAGACGTGGACTCCTTTTGTGTATATATTTACTATTTTAGGTTTGTAATGTTTGTTAATGAATGTATAATTATGACCGCCATCTTAAAGACCATCTCGTGTATTTGTATTTATTTGCTTCAGCTTTGTATCCCTTGTATATTATGCTATGCATTTTGTTCTGTTGGGGATGCAGATTAAGGATCTTAAGGTAGAAATAACACTAGAGGGGGGGGGGGTGATTAGTGTTTTAAAGAATATATGAACTATATGACTAAATTAAAACTTTGAACACAAATCTAAACAGAATTCTAACACAGAATGATTACAGAACATATCACAAATGCAAATAGTAAAGTAAAGCAAGTAAAAGAAAAGAACACACCGGATTTTATACTGGTTCGGAATCCTCCTACATCCAGTCCTGCACCAAGGCAATATCCTTGTACAGATTTTTATAAGCCAATATCCAAATTACAACCCTCAATTTCTAAGGCCTTGAGGAACCCTCCTATCTCCGAATCTGGGGTAAACTCTCTTGATTTACGGGACACAAGATCACCCTAATACTTCTTAATAACAATCCTTTTGAATGGATAGAATCTATGGACTTTTTGAATACAAATTAATCCTATAACTCTGAATAGCACTTTGATCTTTAGTATAATGATGGAGAATCAAATAGATAGAGTATCTAAATGATTTCCTATTGAGAATTTGGCAGAATGATGGCACGATCTTGAAAATATGAAGTTTTATGGATATCGAATGGTGGAGAAGAAAGAGTGAAGAAAATAAGAAAGTAGTTGTTAAAAAAATTCGTTTTGGAAGCCTTTATATAGATGCACAACAGTCATAACCATTGGCGAAAGGTTTTTGAACGAACGGACACTTCTTTTGAAATTTGAATTTTGAATCCAACTGTCACCATGTTGACATAGGATATCCCCATATGTCGACATCCCTCAGTTCAAAATTATAGAAATGTTGTTTTGTAAAGACAATTGAATTTAAAACAAGTTGAAACTTCTCTGAAGCAAAGTAAAGTGTTTAAACAATATTTTGAGATAGAGAATGAATATAAAACATTATTTTAAATATATATATATATATATATATATATATATATATATATATATATATATAATTGATATAGACCGTCAATTATATAAGTAATATTTAAAATCAGAATAAGTTTTGATGTTTTAAAAATAGAAGTTATTAAAATCAGAATGGAGGAATATTTCAAGGCTAAAACAACGTTTGAAAACATTTTTGAAAACATGATTTTGAAAGCTAAAACATTTTGAAAACAGATTTAAAAACATTTTGAAAAATCTATTCAAACTGAAATTGCAAGAACCTTCCTACAGAGCTCCCCCATAGGACTCGAGAACTTGTACAAAGTAGTTTAAATGATTTTGATTTTCGTGGGTTTGTAAGCCACTTGTCGTAGGTTTGTAAGCTACTTGTCGTGGGTTTGTAAGCCACTAGTTTCGATAGAAATTGGGTTTCATCCCAAAAGAAAATTAGAAGAAAGATGAGAGTGCTATTATGAAGTTTTAACAAAATACTAGACACTTATCTTGAGATCTTGAAATCTTGATTCTCTAGAGTCTTTAATCTTGAATCTCTAATCTTCATCTTGATGCTTGAGTTTTTATACTGATCAGTCTTCGATAATACCTACATATACTTCCTGTATACATACATGCATACATACATACATACATATATATATCTATATGGAAATGTTAGTATATATTTTATAAAGTAAAGTATAATAACTATATAAGGTTGTTGTCATCAAAACATCATCAACTCAGTTCCTAACAATCTCCCCCTCTTTGATGATGACAACCTTTATTTATAAAATATTCTTACCATACCATAACTCTCCATAACTCCCCCTTACTCCGTGACTTCTTCTTAAAACTACAACTCCCCTTTATTCCATGACTCCCCCTTACACCAAGCACATATATTTTTATAACTTTCTCCCCCTTTGTCATCAGCAAAAAGGAATAAAAGATTTACCTGTTCTAAGATAATCAAGTATATATAGAATAAAAGTGTAAAGTGAACGTGTAAGTGATCAAGTGTGTGAGCATATATATAAGTGTAACTTGATAATCAAATCAATATCATACATAACAAGCCAATCATGTATAGTATATGAAGTTATATACAAACCAAATTCAAATCAAACTTAATCAATCAAATCCTAATCAAATCTAAGTCAAATCAAGTCAAATCAAACAAACAAATATACATAATGATCAGACATTCCTTGGGACTTCCACCCATCCATCTTCTCCAATGATAGGATTAGTTTTGATAACATCCCAATTATCTTTGTCGAGAGTGACCGGTGGATTTGCTTCGGGTTCTTCTTTGCTAAGGCTTGAGATCATCCAACGAAGTGCGTCGAAGTGTTTCTCTTGCTCTTTGATCATCTGCATTTGGCTTAATTCTAAGTGCCTTTGATTTCTAAGTATAAAAGAAAGAATATTCTTGAAAGAAGTAAGAGTTTCTTCAAGATTTTCACTTAAATTCTTAATTAGAGAAGCCATATTTTAAGAAATAAGTTGAAGTATGAGAGGAGATGAATAGAAATGGAGGTTGAGAAGTTTTTTTGGAAAAAATAGGTATTTATAGGAGTTATTGGCCGTTCAAAATGAATTGTCACTTGGTAGTTACAAGAATTTGAAGTTAGAAATTGTAACTACTTTCTGACTGTTATATGTCGACACTGGGGGGATGGGGCATGTCGACATGGTCTAGACAGAATGACCAAGTTGAGTTATTTTTGATTTCTTAGTTTATTTTTATATTAGTGGACCTATATAAACTTAAAATAAATAACTATCAGAGATATATAAAGCTGGAAAACAGAGAATAAGATAGCATTACTTATATTAGTTAACATTACATAATCTTAACTAAAAAAGTAGAAAATACAAAGATAGATAAACGATAGCTAGAGAGATAATGGCTAGGATTAGTTTGATGAAGATGATGATGAAGACAAGCCAAGTTTCCTGCCTATCTTCTCAAAGAACTTGTCGATCTTGGTAGAGATTTTATCCATTTTCTTGCTAATAGATCTCTTAAGAACCTTTTGGTTTTGAGCAAGTATCTTTTGGTTCTTGAGTATGGTTTTGTTGGATGGATTGGCGGGTGTATGTTGATACTCTATACTTTCCAAAGAGGTTTCTTCATTTTCCTCTTCTTCTTCAATTTCCATTCCTTCCCCTTCTTCTTCCTCTTCTTCTTCCTCTTCTTCCATCTGTTCATGAGCAAGTCTCTCTTCCTTTTCGGCAAGTGTTTCATATGGTTGAAACATAAGTGGGATTTTCATAAGAGAAATGTTCCCATGATTGAACACTTTCCTACTTACAAACTCTTCCTTTTTAACATCCACACCAAAATAATTGAAAATCCAAGTAAGGTAAATTCCATGCTAAAGAGTGTTTTCTCCCATATTAAAATTTTTGGGTCTTAACTCATCCAAAATAGTTTGTGCCCAATTAATATCATATTTTCCAAAAATAGCAAAAAGAGCTTTACACACTTTTGAGGTGGGATTATTGTAGTTTCTCGACCTAGGAATAATTGTGTGTTGAATAAGAAGGTGGACAAATCTTGCTTTTGGGCGGAAAAAGCGATTCTTAAAATCCATGTGGTCATCGCTTTCAAAAATGTGATGAAAAGTCTCTCGATCGGTTTCATTGATTTGAAATTCCGAGAGATTCATACCGGTAGATTTGCAACCCAAAATAGTACCCAAAATATCGAAATCCAAAACAATAAGTGTTCCTTTAACACTACTCCAAATTTGGTCTTCATTTCCATTATAAAATCCACGATTTAGGTTTGCATAAAACATTTTGACAAGGTTTGGATAACAAAGGAAACCATTTTGCTTGTTAACAATCAAGCTAAGAATGGAGTTTTCTTCAAAAAGTTGATCGATTTCATAAGAAGAAAAATCATCAAAAATGGAAAATTTTCCCGTATTGACTTTACCATAGTTTACATAGCTTATGTAAGCTTTGATAGCCTCCGGGTTATTGAAAAGATCATTTTTGATGGATTTGGGCAGCCTCATAGTTGATGGGTTACTTGAGGAAGCCATTGATGAGTGTTTGAGAGGTGTAGAAGATAATGAAGAAGGTTTGAATTATGAGAATAAAGTGAAAAGAGATGATAAGAGAAGTATATTAAATAGATTCTCTAAAGTCATTTTCTCTGCTCAAGAGGTATCTTTTCAGAATTTTGAAGTAAGTGAAAAGGTGGAGGGAAATTCAAAAGTTTGAATTCAAATTTTGAAATCAAATTTCTGAGAGGCATGTCGACATGGGGTATCATGGCATGTCGACATGTGCCTGTTGAATTTGAAAGGAGGTGTCTATTTCTAAAATCTAATAAATTCCTAAAATCCTAAGAAAACTAATCTATATTCTATATCTATATTTAATTCCAGTAATAATATTAAATATAATAATATTAAAATATTTTAATATTTAAAATATTATTAAAATAATATTATTTTGAATTTAAAAATTCAAATTTCAAAGGGTGATTTTGAATTTAAAAATTCAAGAAATTGCAAACAAAATCAAAGCAAGCAAGCGTCCAATAAAATTAAAATAAATGTGTACCTATTTTTAGATCCAAACTCTGATCGTCTTCTGATTCGAGAATAGCCGTGAAGCACAGATTTGAATTATCAGTTTTCTTCTCGTCATCACTGGATGAATCTGAATCGTCAAGAGTTGCTGCATATGCCCTTTTTCTTTTCTTTGGTTGCTCGTTGTTTGGTTGAAATGTCTGTTTGTCTGGATATGGACAATCCATCTTGTAGTGCCCTGTTTTGTTGCAGTTATAGCATCTATCACCATTATTGTTGTTGTTGTTGTAGTAGTTGTTGTTGTTGTTCTCCGAAGTATTTCTGGAATTTCTTTGATCATTTCTTTTAAAGTTATTCATCTTTCTATACTTCAGAAATTTCCTGAAATTTCTGGTCATGAAAGCAATTTCTTCATCACTCTCTTGTTCTGAATCTCCAGTTGTTGCTTTGAACGCGATCGATTTCTTTTTCGTTGCCTTAGATTCTTTTCTCCCTTTTAATTGGACTTCATAAGACATTAGATTAAAGATTAACTCTTCGATCTTCATTTGACTAACATCATTTGCCTCTTCAATAGTAAGTGTCTTTTGATCCCATTCTGGAGTGAGTGAATTGAGTATTTTCCTAACTTGATCTTCTTCTGAGAAGCCTTTTCCTAAAGCAATTAATGAGTGAACAATATCTTGAAATCGACAATACATGTCGGAAATGGACTCATTTTCATGCATTTTAAACAATTGAAACTGGTTAGTTAATATGGAAATTTTAGTCTGTTTAACTTTGCTTGTTCCTTCATGATTACTTGCAAAGTTTTTCAGATTTCAAATGCAGACTTACAAACAGAGACTCTATTAAACTCATTCCTATCTAGTGAACAAAATAGTATATTCATAGCCTTAGAATTGTTTTGTGCAACTGTCTTTTGCTCAGTAGTCCACTGGCCAAAATTAGTAGTTGGTTCAACATATTCAATTTGTGTCATATTCCAAGTATCTAAACTTATGGATTGTAAATAAATTTTCATCCTACATGCCCAATATGCATAATTACTGCCATTAAAAAGTGGTGGTCTGACAGTAGACTGACCTTCTATAAATGAACTAGTGTAAGTGCTTGTGTTGACAGAAGTAGTAGTGACAGGAGTGACATTACTAGTGTGTGGTGCCACTAAAACTTTTCAAAATTTCATATTATGAAAACAATGAAAACCAATGCTCTGATACCAATTGTTGGGGATGCGGATTAAGGATCTTAAGATAGAAATAACACTAGAGGTGGGGGGTGAATATTGTTTTAAAGAATATATGAACTATATGACTAAATTAAAATTTTCAACACAAATCTAAACAGAATTCTAACATAGAATGATCACAGAACATATAACAAATGCAAATAGTAAAGTAAAGCAAGTAAAAGGAAAGAACACACCGGATTTTATACTGGTTCGGAATCCTCCTACATCCAGTCCTGCACCAAGGCAATATCCTTGTACAGATTTTATAAGTCAATACCCAAATTACAACCCTCAATTTCTAAGGCCTTGAGGAACCCTCCTATCTCCGAGTCTGGGGTAAACTCTCTTGATTTATGGGACACAAGATCACCCTAATACTTCTTAATAACAATCCTTTTGAATGGATAGACTCTAAGGACTTTTTAAATACAAATTAATCTTATAACTCTGAATAGCACTTTGATCTTTAGTAGAGTGACGGAGAATTAAATAGAGAGAGTATCTAAATGATTTCCTATTGAGAATTTGGCAGAATGATGGCACGATCTTGAAAATATGAAGTTTTATGGATATGGAATGGTGGAGAAGAAAGAGTGAATAAAATAAGAAAGTAGTTGTTAAAAAAATTCGTTTTGGAAGCCTTTATATAGATGCACAACAGTCATAACCATTGGCGAAAGGTTTTTGAACGAATGGACACTTCTTTTGAAATTTGAATTTTGAATCCAACTGTCACCATGTCGACATGGGGTATCCCCATATGTCGACATCCCTCAGTTCAAAATTATAGAAATGTTGTTTTGTAAAGACAATTGAATTTAAAACAAGTTGAAACTTCTCTGAAGCAAAGTAAAGTGTTTAAACAATATTTTGAGATAGAGAATGAATATAAAACATTATTTTAAATATATATATATATATAATTGATATAGACCGTCAATTATATAAGTAATATTTAAAATCAGAATAAGTTTTGATGTTTTAAAAATAGAAGTTTTTAAAATCAGAATGGAGGAATATTTCAAGGCTAAAACAACGTTTGAAAGCATTTTTGAAAACATGATTTTGAAAGCTAAAACATTTTGAAAACAGATTTAAAAACATTTTGAAAAATCTATTCAAACTGAAATTGCAAGAACCTTCCTACAGAGCTCCTCCATAGGACTCGAGAACTTGTACAAAGTAGTTTAAATGATTTTGATTTTGTGGGTTTGTAAGCCACTTGTCGTAGGTTTGTAAGCTACTTGTCGTGGGTTTGTAAGCCACTGGTTTCGATAGAAATTGGGTTCATCCCAAAAGAAAATTAGAAGAAAGATGAGAGTGCTATTATGAAGTTTTAACAAAATACTAGACACTTATCTTGAGATCTTGAAATCTTAATTCTCTAGAGTCTTGAATCTTGAATCTCTAATCTTCATCTTGATGCTTGAGTCGTTATACTGATCAGTCTTCGATAATACCTGCATATACTTCCTATATACATAAATATATATATCTATCTATATGGAAATGTTAGCATATATTTTATAAAGTAAAGTATAACTATATAAGGTTGTTGTCATCAAAACATCATCAACTCAGTTCCTAACATGTTCTTCTATCATTCTTCGTTATGTGATTATCATACATTGTTATGAATATATATAAGCTATCATTACTTTTTTTTGAGCCTAGATTTTACATGTCGAATTCACCTAGCAAAAAACCTAATAAGCAGTTCGATGTGTTGATGCTCGCTCGAAGTATTATTCTCCAATGGCCACCCTAAATCAGTCTTATTCTCTGCACTAGTAGACAACATTACTTAGCAATATCCTTTGTTAGTGTGGGTGTAAAGGTGTGGCGTCATAATATGTATATGTATATATAAACACACACACACATATAGTAAAGTATAATCGTAAGAAATAAACAAATAAATAAATGTCAGTTACAACATAAATACATCTATATGGTAACATGCAATTAATTCTATATTATCATATTAATCAAAAATTGGATTCTAAAATACAAATAATGCAATAAATTAAGTTGTTATGGAAGTTATAGTGTTATTGGACAATAATTACACAGTTAATGGAAAGTTACAGTAATAAGGTCAATATGCGTGTTAACCATTTTAATGAATTCTATTATGGAGACTAACTATGACATTAATGAAAAAATTAAATAGACATGATAAATAAATTATAGAACGTACAAAAAATGTTATTAATACTTGTCTAGTTTGAAGATATAAAAGACCTTTCATAAATTGCATTAATTGGAGGTAAAAGAAACACTAAATGTCATTTAATAACATTAATAGAAAGGAGAGATAAAGGCAATAAACATATAAAATAAGAAGAAATTCATAGCAAGTAAACAAATGAATACTAATAAAAGAACTTGTGAGGCATAATAATTTCCACGGTTGAAATTATATGGCCGCAATAATACGTTTGCAATGGATGTGAATTATTGGGTACATAACAATATTACATTAAGTATAAATGACTTGTCTTAGTATGAATTGGGGCGTGAGGTCAGTTGACTTAGACAACAGAAGTCTAACCTTCGCGAAATGCTGCCAACAGTTGTGTATACATATTATTGATGTGTGACATCTCCAACTATATGACCCGTGGGGATATATGTTTGTGTATAGGTTTGTAGAAAATATACCAAGGGTTTTGCCTCAGATTTGAAGTATTAAACGACTAAGTACCTTATGGGATCAAGGTTTTACTGTGGGTTTAAGGTATTAAATGGTCATTGGGTCTGCATCTTCCCTATTTCAAAAATCTTAAATAACCTACGGTAGTGGAAAAGTAGGATCTGCATCAATTTTAGAGTAAAGGTACTAATTAACCGGGAGTGGGCATTTTCCTTGATTTGCATCAGACAAATCTAAATGGGATTTTAGTTTGGAGGTCGTTGCAATGTCAGCATTGTTGGTAAATTGATATTTGAGTAGGGTTGAACATAGGTTAAGGCCACCATCGGTCTTAAGTGGTCATTAGCAAAGACATGGATTAAGACTAGATTGGCTAACTTCCGACTAGTATAGAGTTCATATATGATATGTGTGACGACCCACCTTTTTGGACTATTCAAATCGACAATAAACCACACATGTCTAACTCAAACCATTCAAAAGGGAGGATTGTCAATAGGGTTTAATAAGAAAATAAGAGAAAAGAAGGAAAACAGAACACAAAATCTCCCAACGGAACAATAAAATATAATAATCAAACAAACAGTTCATGAAGTTGTTTATTATACATTTGGTTGTAATTTGTATAACATTTATCATAGTTATCTATACAACAAAAGTAAAATAAAATGCACCAGAACAACATGATGCAGGGAATATAAATAGAAATAATATACCAAATCTTCTTCTTCGTCCTCTAGAGAATAATCTTTAATGCACTGAAAAATTCAGGGCTGACCCAAGCGTAATGAAAAGACAAAACAGTCGAGTCAGGACTAAAATATTTTCATATAAGTCAAATCAATATCAGGTGAAAAATGAGTGTAATAGCATCAAAGATGTTGTGGGATTTTGTATCTCCTATCAAGTGTACAATGTGCGTGCAATAACTTAAGAGATGTTACGGGATTTTCTATCCCTTAAGGATCCGTTAAAATATCTATGTATAGTAGAATACACTATATATGTAATGTCTAATCAGTAAAATAAATGTCCAAATAGCGTTAAGGCTTTACATTGATCCACCTTAAGACATTTTAATAGCATGTAGTCTATGTTGGTCCTGTAACACAACTAGTAACGTCGGTAGCCAGTGAGTCCCCTATAGGTACAATACTAAACCAAAGTCGTAATAAGCTCGCATAAGGATAAATATGACAAGGAATGTAAGGCAATACCCAAGGTAGGATTCTACCCGTTTACCCTTTTTGGCTGGTCATGACCCATACGTGGCCGACACCGACTATCAATTCAAACAAAAAGGGTGCATCCATCGAGTACAATATCACGATGGTAATATGAGGGATCAACGTCGCTAGAGGTAGCTAACCTCATTGGCCTAACATAGGCTCCTGTTTTAGTCATTTCAATTATGACACAAGTGTCAAGGCTATCCATCGTCCTTCTCTTACTTCATTCCAGTAAACGTTCACCAATTCAACCACTACATTCTGGATATCATCCACCGCATACACGTTTGTTAAAGTGGTTCCAATATTGACAAAGAGTATGCCAATAAGAGGCCCCGGTGTCTTTAATAACCAAACGTCGTTTTACACACCCGTTGGTACTTTTATATTTCGAAAACAATTTGTACTTGACATCAAAATATCACATTCGCTTCAAAATCAAATCCATTTCGAAATCATCATATTTACTCAAAATATACCATATCGTTTTGCATTAATATCCGAATTTTGCTTTAAAATTGTTTCGAATTTCAATTTAGGTTATAACTTCATTTTAACCACATTCGCATTTAAATCCAAGATTTAATGTAAACATTCCACCCTTGACTAATTTGAATTTTAAAAAATAGTTTGAATAGTTTTAAAATAGCTTAACTAGTTAAACTAGTTTAATAGAAAATAATTTGAGTATTGAAAATGGTTTATATAGTAAAATAGTTTGGAAAATCAAAATAATTTGAATATTTAGGAAGATAGATTTTAAACAGTTTGTAATAAAATAATTTACTTGAAAATAGTTTCGAAGTCAAACTGATTCAATTCCAAATTTTCCAATTCAAATCATATTCAATTTCCATTTCGATTTAATCAATTCAGTTCCAATTTCAAGTCAAATTTTACTTCGATTCCAATTTCAATTCAATTAAATTCGATTTCGATTTCGAATTATCGCTTTCAATTCCAATTGATTTCAATTTCAATTCCAACTTGAACAAAATTTCAGTTCAATCCCAATTTAATTTCAATTTTAATTTCAATTTCAATTTTAATTTCAATTTCAATTCCAAATTAATTTCAATTTCAATTCCAAATTAATTTCAATTTCAAATTAATTTCAATTTCAGTTCCAAGTTAATTTCCATTTCAATACTAAATTAACTTCGATTTCAATTTCGAATTAATTCCAATTTCAATTCCAAACTAAGTTCAATTTCAAATTAATTTCAATTTCAACTATTTGATTCAACGATTTAATTTCAACTCAATTCTCAAATCTAAACCATTTCGATTTATATCAATATCTAGTTAGATTTTTCAAAATATCGATTCAAATCACTTAAATCAAATTAACCTTCAATATTCAATTTAAGATCCAAATCTTCAAATATAATTCAATTCCGAGCTCAATTTTGAAATATCGTTTTATATTACTTTTACTTAGCAATATTCAAAGTTCGAATAAAAGTCCAATCTTTTAAAACAAATCAATTTCTGAAATTCAAATCAGTCTCAACTACGATGATTTAAACAATTCCTGTTATCAAATTTAAATTTCAACATTTCAAACACAAGTTCGAAATGTTCGATTTCCATAAATTCGATTTTTATTTCTTTAAATCAAATCATTTAAATAATTTCAAACTCAATTTTTTTAAATTATTTAATTTAACCAATCCGTTGTCCATATATAATTTATATCCTATAGCCAAGTGAATCAATTATTTCAATTTAATTTCAAAGATGGATATATATCATTTCAATCCAAAATAAATGTGATAGGTATATATCATTTCAAACTATTTATTAGTTTATTTGAAATAATTCAATTTACAGTTCTATATATTGTAAATAATATACAAGAAGATAACAGGATATATATAAAAATAAACAACCATCCAAATATCAATCGATTGGCATCCATAACAATCAATCATCCAAATAGTCAAAATATCACAACACTTAACTAGTCATCAATAATAGGGAGTTTATTAGAAATTTAATTTCAATTCAATTTAACTGTCAATTCAAATTTCTATTAGTTAATTCAGATGTCAATTTGAATGTCAATTAAAATTATCAAACAACAATCAATACATTTAAATCAATTCATAATTTAAATTTAACTAACAAAAAAATATATTTTATTACTCCGTGAAGGTCATAAACACTCACCTTTTTCTTGAAACTGAAAATATTCCATCTTCAATTAAATTCCACTTCCACTCATTGCCGATAATGACGTCGATACGATTCCAATGCAATTTGTTTCGCCAGAAACCAACCTCGTACGGGAAATACGAATTAATAAACATGCGAATCGAATAAATTTAAATCTAACAAACTTAATTAGCTAAAATTTTAATTACCCTGATTAATCATGCTTAGGCCGAAGCCCTTCTTCCCGGAATCACCCAGGCCCAACTTTTGCCTTTCACCACGCGCGTGCTCCTCCGTTGACCAGAGCTCCAGCCACCTAGCATCGACGATGCGCCTCCCAAGCCCGACTCCCAAGCTGCGACCCCTTCATTCAGATCATCGATGAGGAGGAGGAAAACGAAAAAAACTGTTGTGCATTCAAGCAAGAAATCTAGCCTCCATGCCACATCTTCTTCAACGCGCGAGAACAGCATGCGCCTCCATCCTCGCATGCGCACCTAGGCACTTCCGCCGTCGATTTTTTTTTTCATTTTAATTTTCAATCGACTATTCTTATTTTCATTCGATCTGAGGGATTTGAAATGAAAAGGGAAAAAGGGGGTATGAGGAAATAGGCAGAATGTATGCGGAGTGGCATGCGTTTGGCTGAATATGATATTTTGTTTGAACGCGTGTTGCATAGCATTTATAATGTTTTACCCCGATTTCAAACACAATGGAACTATTTTCTATCCCTATTGTCAGCAATAACATTTCACAATTGACCTCGATGCCATACCTCTAAAGCTAGACTATCCTAAAAATAATACTAAACCCCACCAAACCATGCACAAATAAATCACAAGAAAACATGCATCCATGGATCGACGTAAAAGCATTACGACAAATCATACACAAACAAGCCAAATATCCTATAGGGTTCATCAAAACCAAAGGTTTGTCTACTAGGTTAGCTCTTCATCCTAGTTTCTCTACCAGTTCAGTAAATATAAATGAATGTGATATCATGGTATGAAACAAACTCGATCAGGTATATCATTAAAAGAAAGCATACCTTGAATTGTAATGCCATTTCCCTTCTTATTTAGTAAGGAGCATTCGACGAAGTAGGAATCACATTAAAGTGTAAGCACTCGCAGCATGCTTATCCTCTAATGGCTCTGGACAATCCTGCTTTATATGCTCCAACCCTACTGCAGTTGAAGCATTTTCTTTCTACACTCTTACAATTATTGTTGAGATGGCCCATCTCTCCATATTGGTAACAAGTAAGCTTCCATTTTCACTTCTTCTGGCCAACATTTCCCTTCTTTTGACCATCCTTGCATTAGAACTTCTGCTCCTTAGCTAGTTATTGATAATCTTTCCAAATATCTCCAAACCTAAGGAACAGTGGAACATCACCTCCATACTTTTGCAATCCCTATCCGATAACCTTTCTTTCTACAGCTACAACAAGTAGGCACCCGATTTCCTTTCTTTTGGTACTGTGTTATGGGACTGCTTTTGGCCTTTTTTGTTTCGATTCCTCCTGCTATTTCTGCCCAATTTAAGTTTAGCTTCTTCTTTTAGGAGAAAAACTTATTGCACCTGCACTTGAGAAACACCTACCACTGCCCCTGAAGCTCATCCTTGGGCATTTTGCATTATATTCATAATCATCTAAATGAATATTTCTTACATGTCAGGGTTAATAGCTACCCTGATGCCTGCTCTAATCTTGACTTTGGATGCGAAGTTACGTACCATGTCCTTTGTATGCTAGGGCATCCTTGCAATCAATGATAAGAACGATTAGTCTCTCATAAAGGTTGTGACAACCTGGAATTTTTGAATATTTGAAATTGGATTATTTAATTGATTTTAAATATTTGAAAGTTAGTTTAACTCGAAATTCAAATATCACTGTTTATTTGGCAATTAAATTATTGAATTTAATAATTGGAAATTGGTTAAAATAGTGAATCTTGGTTTTTAAGCTGGTTAAAATATTTTCAAAGGCTTGTGATATTTATATTGATAATACTGAAGATAGTAAAAATGATAAAACTAAATCTAAAAGTGGTTTGTTAAGTTTTAAAAATATACCGTTTAAACTGATATTTAAAAATACCTTCTGAGGCACAGTCTCGGATTTCGATGAAACAACGCCTTTGGATCCGTAATGGTGGTTTATTATTGGATTTCAAATTTCGTAGTGTTTGGAGTTATCATGTGATCGTACGGTAGGTAAACACGCTAATTTTTTTATTGAAATTCAATACAATAACTGGTCCAAAATGCTATCTCCTCCGTACGAATAAATTAGGATCGAAACCTTTTCCATTGTGTTAGGAATAGAGGTTTAACATTATAAACGCCTAGCGGCACGCCTCGATAGGAGATCGTGATTTTGAGTTGCGAAAATCAAAACTATTTAAATTTAAATTTAAATAATATTATATATATATATTATTTTGTTTGACTGGTCAAAAGGGCATTCACATCAGATTTTTTTTCTTTTGCTTTCACTATGTGGTCACTATAGCTTGCTTATTCAAACAAGTTGCTTTCTAATCCATCACTTTCCCTCTTTAAACCAGACAAAGGCATAAAGGAAAGTAGTTCAAAATAAATAGAAATAAATAAATCGAGCCTATCTTCCTTTAATGGTCGAACCCTCATCCTCTTTCAAAAATTGATTCCGACCTTAAAAAAAGGGCAAACGAAGAGATCCCAAATCGAAATCGAGGAGTTCATCGCCACATTAGGAGGAAATCGTATAGGCTCGAGGCAACCTAGGGTTTCATCATTGCGGCTAGAGGAGCGAACTCGAGAAGTGGAGCTGGGAGAGGCCTCGGCGCAAGCTCACGTGGGCGGCGACAGAAAGAGGAGGCATTCGACTGGGGCTAGTGTTCATACATAAGATGGTGAACGTCGCGACTTTGCATGCATGCGAGTTGCTGTTGGGGTTGTTAGTGAGATATAGCTTCTTTTTGTTTATTTATTTAATAAGGTATATATAGATTAGATATATATATATATGTATGTATGTATAATACATCTATTTACTATTTTAGAATTAAGAATATATACAAGGAACCAATACACACACACACACACATATATATATTATTAGAGTAAATTCATGTTTTATTTTAAAATATACATAGATAAACAGCAGCAATATTTTTTCTAAGCAGCATGTTCTTAATTTAAATGTATATATGGAAATAGGAAATTATTTTATATTGATAAAGTTTGAAAAAAATATAGGAATTTTAAAATGTTGAAAGTTTATATAAAAATTGGATTTTTAAACCTATATAGATTATTTTTGTAAGTGTATAAATTCGAAAGGGAAATAAATGCACATATTTTCACTTAATTAGTTAATTTTAAAAATAATTTATTTAACTGAAAATTTTGTTTAATTAACTTATTTAATTATTTTAGAAATTGTTAAATTAAAATTAGTTTAAAACTAAAGTATTAGTTAGTTAAATTTATCACATGGAATTTACTGTTCGATTATTTCAAAATATTAATAAACTGTAAATGTCTACACAAGGTCCAAAACTATAAAGAAAAACAAGTCAGGTTGGATCAGATTGCAAATCAAAAATCAAAGGCGAGTTAACCTCACTCATTCGGATTACCTTTTAAATTTAAATAGTTAAAGTTAAATTGTTGATTGATTGTTTGAATTTTCTGGATGTGATGTTATATATGATAGTGTGTGTGTGTGTATTAGAGCGATCGATTTCCCGCATTATATAGCGAATCAGACCCTATGCGCCCGGCATAATTGTGACGACGGCCCATGACTCCCGCACCAAAACAAGAGAAAAGAGCGCTGAAGGGCGTGCCAGGTAGCCATGGACAGTAGTCAGGGTAAAATAAGCATCGCAGAATCTCTAGCGTACAACTCATAGCGCATGGATAAAATACAATAGAGACATATAATATAGTGAAGCTCTATAGAACATAACATCATCATATAAGCAACATAGCAGTTTTATACAAACATATGAATCATTCATACATCAAAGCCTCACTACAACACTCAATCAGATACAACAGCGGAACACCCAGTACACATAGTAAGAAAACTAATATGCAAAGCCTCCTGCTCGTCTTCGTCATTATCAGCGGAGAACTCTAAGCACAGCACCTGCCACCTGCTACCTAGTCTGCCCATCCCAACATGGATGAACAGCCCAAGGTAATAAGAGGAGACATAAAACCTTGAGTCAGACAAAGTCTTAGTGAGTAGTAAATCAACTATCAAACATACCAAAAGAGCATAAGGAATAAAAGGAATAGGAACCAAACCATCCCACTCCACCTCTTTCTACAGTGATAGCCCCCAGACACACACTAAGGAGAAGCAAGCATAACATAACAGATAATTAAGGTAAAGCAATAATCACTCGAGTCAAGGGCGATGTTTTCCAAATACAAACCCCCAAGGCCTAAACCAAGATCAGATAAGCACCCAGAAAATACCGCTCTTGAGACTGAATGATAATACAACCAAACATCCATGACTCTGGCTATCACTGTTATCATTGCCATGATTTCACCGTTAATTGAATGACCACCTGTCAAGGGCTAATGGTAACCCCGGTTCTAGACATAACTCCGCACGTCGTCGCAGCCCGTGCCTAGGAATTTTCGCAACTACCCAGAGTACTAGCACGTCGTCGCAGCCCGTGCTTGGAACGTCGTCGCAGCCCGTTCCAACGTACTCTTGCTTTGAGCATGCTAGAACCTTCAACAACGATAATATCTTAGCCTCCTAGTCATCCTCCTCGACGACTATTTCCATACTAGCTCAAGCGCCTCTCAAGCTAACCATTATCACCTACCCGGATCGCATTACCGAGTTATCAACATAACTTTGCACGTCGTCGTAGCCCGTGCTTGGAACGTCATCATAACCCGTCCCAACTCAACATCATGGTTTGCCTCCTCGCATCATGGCAAAGTCCCATCTCAACATCATCCAATCCATACATATGAGCTTCAACATCCGCTTCATATGCCATAAGCAGCTTTCACCATTCAAGAGCCTTTCCACTTAGCTTTCGAATCATCTTCAATCATCTTGTTCCAAATCAACTACTAGCTAACTTGGAAACAATCAAATCAATCATACAATCAAACAATCAATCATTTAAACAAGATCTAATGAGCAATATCAACTATAATGGCAATTTCGTAAATAAATGAGCATAAGTCTAACATGCATGAATCATAGGTTTTTAGCATAGATCTATCAAATATAAAACATGGGTTTTGTCTCTAATACTTGATAAATGAACATGCATAAGTAAACATCTTCACAAACAATGAATCTACACTTGGATCTAAGGAAAATGCACAAAATCACTATCTACAACACTCCAACAAACCACCAATCCAATATACTCCTTTGGGTCCGCGTGAGAGATAACTACCACTCACCAAAACACCCAAACACTTCACCAATAATTAACTACAGATCTGGACAGCGAAGATCAAGGCTTGATCCGGCAAAGTCTCGCTTCAATCGATGAAATCTAGCTCGGACGGATGAAGATCTTCAACTTTGGCTCTTGGATCTTCGATCTCAATCTTCGATCTTGGATGGATGTTAGAACTAGATTGGAATGGAGAAAAGAAGATGAAGAAATGTTGTAGTCAAGTTCCCAAAATGGCAGCACTTCGTCGCTTCAAAAACCGGTGCCAAAAAGTGAGCCAAACCCCTTTATTTATAGGCTGAAATCTCCCTGACTCGGCCGCTCTTAAGTCGTTGCCGACTCATCTCCCTGAGTCGCCCCCCGACCTAAAACTTACGACTCATGCCACTTGCCGACTCAACACAGCATGCTTCAACACGGCTCACGACCTATACGACTCATCAACCTACGACTTAACCCCAAGACACTACACAACACACACACAGGGCCACACGACCTACCGACCTAACCAAACACGGCACAGCATGCTAACGACTCAAGTCCCTGCCGACTTAACAACACACACGACTCAATGGCTTACGACATAAGACACTGTCGTATTTTCCTAAGTCCTAAGTCGTATGGCGACTCAACTAACATGCCGATTCAACTACACTAAGCTATACTGGGTACTTGCCGACCTAACCCCTAGCCGACTCAACACACGTCCTAGGCCTTAACTCCTTAAGCCGCTAGCCGCTAGGTCGGTCCAACCCAAAAACTCGCCAACTCATAAGTCGTTAACCCCTTAACTCGGCAACCATCCTTAAGTCGCTCTATCTATAGGTCGGTCAAGTCTTCTTAAGTCGCTATACCTTAAGTCGGCAACCCTTATCTCGGCTGACTACCCTAACTCGGTCATCCCTTTTAAGTCGGCCAATCACCTTAAGTCGTTGATTCTTAACTCGGCCACAATCTTAGGTCGGCAACACCTATGAGTCGGCCATACTTTTAACTCGGTGCCAACCCTATAAGCCATTAGCTCCTAGGTCTTTCTAACTCCTATAGGTCGCTGCGTATCACTAACTTGCTCACGACCTATCTCTTATCTCGTCTACGACTTAAGCTCTCTCTCACGACTTAAGCACCACACGAGCTAGCTTCCATATGACTTAAGCATATAGTCGACTCAACTCTAAACAACTTAACAATACCAACGACCTAATGCAACTATTTAACGATTTATCGACACGTAAAATATGGGTCGTTACATTCTCTCCCCCTTAGGAATTTCGCCCCCGAAATTCCAAGCAAACATCAGCGATCAAAATTATTCTGCATGCCTACCATCCATATCAGTCAACAAACCATGCATCCAATTCTAGCTTATCATGCAGAATTTTAAAACTTAGAACAAGCTACAAATTCATGAGATGTCACGACACTTTAGGGCCATACCTCAAAGAGTCCGGGATGAGCTGCCTTCATCCTCTCTTCCTCCTCCCATGTACAGTCGTTAACATCATCACTCCATTGTACCTTGAGCAACGTAATCGTCTTCCTCCTAAGCTGTTTCGTATCGGTTTCAACAATACGAAGCGGCTTACGAGGTTTCGTAACCACTGGATCAACCTCCAAATCTTCACAGCTATCAGCAGAAACCACTGTAGTTGGATCATGCACATACTTCCGTAGATAAGATACATGAAAAACATTGTGCACACCCGCCATCTTTTCCGGTAACTTTAATCTATAAGCGAGCTTTCCAATTCGCTCTATAATCGGGAATGGTCCAACAAATCTCGGAGTTAACTTTCCTTTCTTTCCGAATCTAATAGCACTCTTTAATGGAGAAATCTTCACAAAAACCATCTCACCTACGTCGAATTCCAAATCCTTACGACGATTATCGGCATAACTTTTCTGACGATCTTGGGCTGCTTTCATTCGTTGCCGAATGATCTCTATACAATCCGAAGTCTGTCGAATCATCTCTGGCCCAAGTATCAGCTTTTCTCCAGTTTCCAACCAACATGTCGGAGAGTTACACGGTCTTCCATATAATGCCTCATATGGTGCCATACCAATACTCGACTGATAACTGTTATTATATGCAAACTCCACCAAATGAAGATGATCTTCCCATGATCCTCCGAAGTCCAAAACACAAGCTCTGAGAAGATCTTCCAAAACTCGGTTAACTCTCTCAGTCTGACCATCTGTTTGAGGGTGATAAGCTGTACTCAAACACAACTCAGTTCCCAAAACTTCCTGGAAGCTCTTCCAAAATCCACTAGTGAACAATGGGTCTCGATCGCTCACTATACTCTTCGGAATACCATGGAATCGAACTATCCACTTAACATACAATTCAGCCAACTTCGATGCAGTCCTAGTTGATCGAACAGGAATGAACCTTGCACTCTTTGTCAAACGATCTACTATGACCCAAATCCCTTCATTTCCTGCTCTTGTCCTAGGTAGACCATCGATAAAATCCATTGACACTTGCTCCCACTTCCATGTAGGAACTTCTAATGGCTGAAGCAATCCACTGGGCTTCTTCTGCTCAGCTTTCACCAACTGGCAGTTCATACACTTGGAAATAAAATTTCCAACATCCTTCTTCATACCTTCCCAGTAGTAGGCTCTCTTCATGTCCCGATACATCTTATTTCCACCTGGATGAATCGTCAACTTCGAGTGATGACTTTCCCTTAGAACTTCATCTCTCAATCCATCTATATCGGGAACAACCAGTCGTCCTTGCTTTCGAAGCCGACCCTCTCGATCGATCTCGAATCCTTTATCCTTCTCTGGTTCCAATCCAGATTCCAAACCACGGATAATCCTGACAAGCTTATCGTCTTGCTTTTGGCTCTCGCCAATCCTTTCCACAAGAGTAGGTCTTATCGATAAGTTTGCCAACATCTCAGGTTCCAATTCACATCTAGGCCTGAAGTCAAACTCAGCCAAATACTCGAGACTCTTCCACTCCGAAAACATGACTCCCAATCCTGCATGTCTTCGACTTAACGCATCTGCCACTGCGTTTCCTTTTCCCGGAGTATAGGCTATACCAAAATCATATGATGCTAGGAACTCTAGCCATCTTTGCTGTCGAAGATTCAAATCCTTTTGGGAGAACAGATACTTCAACGACTTATGATCCGTAAACAACTCAAATCGAACTCCCAATAGGTAATGTCTCCATATCTTCAAAGCAAACACAATCGCTGCTAACTCTAAATCATGAGTCGGATAATTCCTTTCATGCGGCTTCAGTTGTCGACTAGCATACGCAACAACTTTATCCTTCTGCATTAGCACTGCTCCAAGTCCAGTGCCACATGCATCGGTGTAAACCACCATCTCATCATTCCCACTAGGAATAGTCAAAACAGGAGCACTCGTCAATCGCTCTTTCAGGATTACGAAAGCTTGCTCACACTTATCATCCCATCTGAACACTTGGTTCTTTTTCGTCAATCCTGTCAACGGTGCAGCTATCTTGGAAAAGTCTTTAATAAACCGACGATAATATCCTGCTAATCCAAGAAAACTTCTTACATCAGATGCATTCTTAGGTCTAACCCAATCCTGGATTGCTGCCACCTTAGCGGGGTCAACTGCTATTCCATTTCCAGAGATAACATGACCTAAGAACCTCACTTCACTCTTGCAGAAGTGACACTTCGAAAACTTAGCCTTCAGCTGATGTTTCCGCAAAATTTCCAAAACAATCCTCAAGTGCGTCTTGTGCTCTTCTTCAGTTCTGGAATAAATCAGAATATCATCCACGAACACAAGCACGAACTTATTCAACTGATCTCTGAACACTCTATTCATAAGATTCACAAAATATGCTGGTGCGTTAGTCAACCCAAACGGCATTACCAGCCACTCATAAAACCCGGACGGTGTCCTGAAAGCAGTCTTCGGCACACTATCCTTAGCCACTCTCAACTGGTGAAATCCCGTTGCCAAATCCATCTGAGAAAACACCTTGGCCTCGTGAAGCTGATCAAACAAGTCATCTATTCTCGGCAATGGATACTTGTTCTTCTTAGTCACCTTGTTCAGCTCACGGTAATCAACACACAACCTCAACGATCCATCCGCTTTGGTTGCGAACACAACTGATGCACCCCATTCGGACACACTACGCCGAATAAATCCTTTCTGCAAAAGGTCATCAACCTGCACCTTCAACTCTAACTGCTCTCTAGGCGCCATCCGCCTAAGAGGCATTACAACAGGTCTGGCTCCCTCAACTAGATCGATACGAAACTCGATCTCCCTATGCGGCGGCAACCCTTTGACTTCGTCAAAGACATCCTCGAATCCATTCACAATAGGCATTGATGACAGTCCATCCCGTGGAACAACCAGCGAATACATGAAGCTCATGAAGACGCCTTCCTCATGCTTACATCGTATCACAACCTTTCGCCCTTCCACATTCCCGACTGTCACCTCCAGCCCCTCACAATCAATCCTAGCCGCATACTTCCTAAGCCAGTCCATACCCAAAATAATTCCGAACCCCGCAAAGTTCAGAACAAAGCAATCACAAACAAACGAGCAATCATGACTCGATACAACTAGACCACGGCATATCATACACAAACACGACGAACCCCCAACTGGATTAGTCACAACCAATGGTCTATCAACAATATCTGGTCTCAAACCTAACCGGTCTACCAAATCATTACAAACAAAAGAATGCGACGCTCCAGTATCAAACAACACTCTAACTGGAACACCACAAATAGAAAGAGTACCTTGAACCACCACACTCTTCCCCTTCTCTTCAGCAGTAGGAGCTTTTGAAGATGACGGCACAGCTCCCAAAGCATAAGCTTGCACAATCTGCCTGTCCTTCCTCGGTTCTGGACAGTCCTTCCTGAAATGCCCTGGCTTATCACAGTTGTGGCATTTCGCCGGTGCCCTTGGATTCCTACAATCCTTGGAGAGATGGCCCTTCTGCTGACAATTATAGCAAATCATCTCGCCCTTCGGCTTCTTCTGGCCATCTCTACCCTTCTGTTGCTGCTGCTTCCTCTTCCTATTTTCACTCCGCTGTGGTTTAGATCCGTCACAAACTTCTCGTTCTTCTGATAGGGAGAATCAATATACGATCTGGCATACTTGGACAAAGCTTCGAACTCAGAAATATACTCAAGAACAGGCCTTCCACCTTGCTTGAGCTCCACAAACCTCTTAAACAAGACAGACTTCTGAGCCGTAGAGATGAACTTAGCTTCAAATCTAACTTGGAATTGCTCCCAAGTAATCTCTTCTTCTGGTGTATCTATGGTGATAGAATTCCACCAATCCGCAGCTCTCCCTTGAAGCTGTCTCGATGCAAGCTTCCTCTTAGTTGCATCCTCAATCCCTAAATCACCAAAGATCCTTCGACATGCATCAATCCATCTCTGCACCTCAATAGTCGACTCCGTCCCCAAGAAAGCTTTTCCTCCAAGAGAAGTATAATCCTTACAAAGCTTAGCAAAATCCACCGGTCTTGGAGCTTGGACTTGAACTCCAACATCTACAGATGGCCCTGGAGCTGGTATCCTTCTCATGATCGAGTCATCATCGCTTCGAACATAGTTCCATAATCAACAGCTCCTTCAGTAGCACGGCTTTCCCTTGCAGCTGGTCTCCCTCTTCGACTCATCCTTAATATCTGTAATAAGAATGATTAGAACACCTTGAGAAACAACTGCATAAGGAGTTCAAATCCTTCTAAGTTACTATATTACATATAGTAATCATCCATCAAAATACAATTACGTCTCTCATACGTAGTTACGTCAGCGAGCGTTGGCTAAAATCGATTAACCAAAGCTCTGATACCAAATGTGACGACCGCCCATGACTCCCGCACCAAAACAAGAGAAAAGAGCGCTGAAGGGCGTGCCAGGTAGCCATGGACAGTAGTCAGGGTAAAATAAGCATCGCAGAATCTCTAGCGTACAACTCACAGCGCATGGATAAAATACAATAGAGACATCTAATATAGTGAAGCTCTATAGAACATAACATCATCATATAAGCAACATAGCAGTTTTATACAAACATATGAATCATTCATACATCAAAGCCTCACTACAACACTCAATTAGATACAACAGCGGAACACCCAGTACACATAGTAAGAAAACTAATATGCAAAGCCTCCTGCTCGTCTTCGTCATTATCAGCGGAGAACTCTAAGCACAGCACCTGCCACCTGCTACCTAGTCTGCCCATCCCAACATGGATGAACAGCCCAAGGTAATAAGAGGAGACATAAAACCTTGAGTCAGACAAAGTCTTAGTGAGTAGTAAATCAACTATCAAACATACCAAAAGAGCATAAGGAATAAAAGGAATGGGAACCAAACCATCCCACTCCACCTCTTTCTACAGTGATAGCCCCCAGACACACACTAAGGAGAAGCAAGCATAACATAACAGATAATTAAGGTAAAGCAATAATCACTCGAGTCAAGGGCGATGTTTTCCAAATACAAACCCCCAAGGCCTGAACCAAGATCAGATAAGCACCCAGAAAATACCGCTCTTGAGACGGAATGATAATACAACCAAACATCCATGACTCTGGCTATCACTGTTATCATTGCCATGATTTCACCGTTAATTGAATGACCACCTGTCAAGGGCTAATGGTAACCCCGGTTCTAGGCATAACTCCGCACGTCGTCGCAGCCCGTGCCTAGGAATTTTCGCAACTACCCAGAGTACTAGCACGTCATCGCAGCCCGTGCTTGGAACGTCGTCGCAGCCCGTTCCAACGTACTCTTGCTTTGAGCATGCTAGAACCTTCAACAACGATAAGATCTTAGCCTCCTAGTCATCCTCCTCGACGACTATTTCCATACTAGCTCAAGCGCCTCTCAAGCTAACCATTATCACCTACCCGGATCGCATTACCGAGTTATCAACATAACTTTGCACGTCGTCGTAGCCCGTGCTTGGAACGTCATCATAACCCGTCCCAACTCAACATCATGGTTTGCCTCCTCGCATCATGGCAAAGTCCCATCTCAACATCATCCAATCCATACATATGAGCTTCAACATCCGCTTCATATGCCATAAGCAGCTTTCACCATTCAAGAGCCTTTCCACTTAGCTTTCGAATCATCTTCAATCATCTTGTTCCAGTTCAACTACTAGCTAACTTGGAAACAATCAAATCAATCATACAATCAAACAATCAATCATTTAAACAAGATCTAATGAGCAATATCAACTATAATGGCAATTTCGTAAATAAATGAGCATAAGTCTAACATGCATGAATCATAGGTTTTTAGCATAGATCTATCAAATATAAAACATGGGTTTTGTCTCTAATACTTGATAAATGAACATGCATAAGTAAACATCTTCACAAACAATGAATCTACACTTGGATCTAAGGAAAATGCACAAAATCACTATCTACAACACTCCAACAAACCACCAATCCAATATACTCCTTTGGGTCCGCGTGAGAGATAACTACCACTCACCAAAACACCCAAACACTTCACCAATAATCAACTACAGATCTGGACAGCGAAGATCAAGGCTTGATCCGGCAAAGTCTCGCTTCAATCGATGAAATCTAGCTCGGACGGATGAAGATCTTCAACTTTGGCTCTTGGATCTTCGATCTCAATCTTCGATCTTGGACGGATGTTAGAACTAGATTGGAATGGAGAAAAGAAGATGAAGAAATGTTGTAGTCGAGTTCCCAAAATGGCAGCACTTCGTCGCTTCAAAAACCGGTGCCAAAAAGTGAGCCAAACCCCTTTATTTATAGGCTGAAATCTCCCTGACTCGGCCGCTCTTAAGTCGTTGCCGACTCATCTCCCTGAGTCGCCCCCCGACCTAAAACTTACGACTCATGCCACTTGCCGACTCAACACAGCATGCTTCAACACGGCTCACGACCTATACGACTCATCAACCTACGACTTAACCCCAAGACACTACACAACACACACACAGGGCCACACGACCTACCGACCTAACCAAACACGGCACAGCATGCTAACGACTCAAGTCCCTGCCGACTTAACAACACACACGACTCAATGGCTTACGACATAAGACACTGTCGTATTTTCCTAAGTCCTAAGTCGTATTGCGACTCAACTAACATGCCGATTCAACTACACTAAGCTATACTGGGTACTTGCCGACCTAACCCCTAGCCGACTCAACACACGTCCTAGGCCTTAACTCCTTAAGCCGCTAGCCGCTAGGTCGGTCCAACCCAAAAACTCGCCAACTCATAAGTCGTTAACCCCTTAACTCGGCAACCATCCTTAAGTCGCTCTATCTATAGGTCGGTCAAGTCTTCTTAAGTCGCTATACCTTAAGTCGGCAACCCTTATCTCGGCTGACTACCCTAACTCGGTCATCCCTTTTAAGTCGGCCAATCACCTTAAGTCGTTGATTCTTAACTCGGCCACAATCTTAGGTCGGCAACACCTATGAGTCGGCCATACTTTTAACTCGGTGCCAACCCTATAAGCCATTAGCTCCTAGGTCTTTCTAACTCCTATAGGTCGCTGCGTATCACTAACTTGCTCACGACCTATCTCTTATCTCGTCTACGACTTAAGCTCTCTCTCACGACTTAAGCACCACACGAGCTAGCTTCCATATGACTTAAGCGTATAGTCGACTCAACTCTAAACAACTTAATAATACCAATGACCTAATGCAACTATTTAACGATTTATCGACACGTAAAATACGGGTCGTTACAATAATAGCGGATGAATCTTTATACCGCGATATTCCATCTCGAAGTGGGATTGGTATTTTATATTGTTCTAACATCTGTTGATGCAGGGAAATAGGTTGGAGGGATCCAACTGGATTCCTCAAAACGTTGAATTTATTTATATTTGGCAATGTGTTTTATGTGATAATCTGTGATGGACTTTATTGATTTCATTGGGAATTGAAATTATTGAATCTTATGGCTTGGTGATTATATATTGGTATATGAGAGAACGAAAAATATATATAACTTGGATCTTTAAAGGGAATAAAAAGGGAAATTTTTAAGTAAAATAATTATAGTTAATTTGGGTAAATTAAAGATTGAATTTGGAAAAGTATAAAAGTTCAATTTTTAAATTTTATTAAATAAATTCTGAGTATGGAAATGAAGATAGAGATTTTAAATAAACAATAATAAAAGAGTTTTGGGAGACTTAGGTGATATTGTCTAAAAAATTTAAAGGGTTTGATTTTCAAAATTTAAGATTTAAATGTTTGGAAAGAAATATGGATAGAATTTTGAATGAAGTATGAAATGGATATTTCAGTTAAAATAAGATTTTAAATCATAAATATAGAAGTAAATATGGAACTAATGGATTTTAAAATAAATTTTGGTAAGTAAAGGAATTTATTTTAAATGGAGTTAGCCTTGAAAATTGATTTGAAAACCGATTAATTGTTTAAAACTGAGATTAAAGGAGAATTGGATCATGGAGTTTATAAATGGGGTTTATAAATAAAGTGGAATATTTACCAGTGGATAAATTTGAAAGTATAAATTCACGGTGGGAATTTATAAGGAGATGATAATTTGTTTTAAAAATAAAATGTGGTTTTATTGTTTTAAAGACGTGGAAAAGAAATTTATAGGATGGGAACTTAAATTAAATTGTGATAAATTGAATAGGATTTATAAATGATTAGATGGCTATATTTTAAATGGAAAGTGTGTTTCCCTGAAAAGCCAAGTATATTTTCAAAGAAAGATTTCCAAGTATAAGTTAAAAAACTTAAAATTGTTTAAAACGAATGTTTTTTGAGAAGTTTATCATTTAATTTTTTAAATTTTTTTTAAAGTAAATATTTATTAAGTTAATTAAAGAAATGATTATTTTAAAAGGTTTAACTAGTGTAGATTTAAAAGATAATTATTAAATATTTATATTTTATAAAGTATCTTTATTTTTAAGAGTAGTTTGGCTAAAGTTTTTATTTAAAAATAAGTACAGAATTTCATAACCTTTATTTTAAATAATTCTTTTAAATAGTTTCATTTTAAAATGTTTCAGTACATGTTTTTAGATAAAGGGATTTAGTTGTTTAAAAATCTTAATTCAATAAGATTTGGCATTTCCAGTGGAAATAAAACAATTGGGTGGAAATTTATTTCCGCGAGTGTAAAAGGGATTTGAAAACTATTTTCAAAGGGTTGAAGTGTAGAAAAATATCTTGCGAAGATATTTTGAAATAAATAATTTGGAAAATTATTAAGGCCGATGGTTGTTTTATGGATATTATTTGATAGTTGAATAACCGACTATCAATATTGGCCAATGTGTTGATCGTTTTGAAGAGACCGGGATCAGGATTATTTTTCAAAAACCACTTCGATCCGGTTTGAACGTTTTCGTGAGGCAGACAAGAGCTTGAAGTCGAAGATGGAGCAGTGAAGTGCAAGGGCTAATCGCTACTAATCCTGAGGGTGATTCCAAAATGAATGTAGTAGGAATAGTGCCTTCGGTTCCGTTCGAACCTGGAACGAACTTGAATGGATGAACGCTATCAGAACAATGTCAGGATGACGATGAGCATTATAAGTGAATGTGTGCTAAAAAGGTAACGCATAGCCTTGAGCCTCATCAACCAAGAATTGCTAAAATAGTGGAGGTGCACGCAAGGCTGTGGCTAGCAACCAATTAGGGCAAGATCATCCCTATCTAGATGCCCCTTTTATTCGGTTGTAAGTGCGGTTGCTGATCCCAACCGCGGGGTGGTCTTATTCAGACTATCCAGTAAGCGGTAGCTCTGGTCTCTTATTGCAGTGGATCAGGGTGGATCCTCGGTACGGTGATCTAGACCACGTACTATGACGGGTGGTACCCTAGTAGCCCTACCACTGTTTGGAATCCAATCTCCAATAAGCGCCTGTACGGTTTTGATTATGCCCAACTATTGCTGAATCGTGAGATGCAAGCATTTCAGCTAGATTCTAGTTTATTTTCAATAGACACTATTATAATATCAGACAGATTTGATAAAAATGTTTTGGTTATCGAAAGGTAAAAACCCGACATGTTTATTTGTGGCGTGATTTTACGAGATACCTTTGATTTCAAAGGATTTTGAAAACTTTAATAATCCTATTGGATGTGTTTTCTCACGCTAGTTTTCTAGACTGAATCGGGTATTATTTCACTATAATGCTCGGGTCAGACTGAGTATTATAGATACAGGAAAGGACGCTGTGGAGCTCAGGAAACGAGCTGGATGGAGAGACGTATCACACGTATTTGATGAATAATCCACTGTGTATGATTAACTTCATAGTCAATTTTGTGAGGACAGGTCATGATAACTGTCCAGTTGTGTGCTATGAATTCTGTTGAACTCTGATGATATAATGTATAAACAGATATAGTTCTTTTTGTTTGAAGATTAGACAATTATCTATTATATCTTGTTCCGCTGCGATTGTGAGATTCTGATATTGTTTTCTATTTTCTTCTTCTACCTCCTTCTTCTTTCCCTTACGATCTTGTTTTTCCGGCAATCGATTATTCGGCATTTAATACAGTGGACGTATTGATGTCAATTTTCGAGTGTCGAAAAATCGAGTCGTTGCGGTTGGTATCAGAGCAAGGTTAAACGAGAACCTTGGCTCAGGTGGGGATACTCAGTGGAAATAGAGTCCATAGTACTATAGAATGAGTTTGAGTATAATAATAGATATGAGCGCGTATTTGTTAGTGAATATAAAAATTATTTTTATATTGTGTTGACTTATCGGTTGAGTGTTTATGGATTCTGGTCGATATGTCGGATGCCATGTCATCGGTAGGGGTTTCTAAACTCTTAAACACGATAAACCGACACAGTATCGTTTTGAAATAGGGTAAATGTAATAATTTTACCCAAATTATTTTTTTATATAAAAGAAATAATTTTCCGTAAGTTACTATAGTTATATATGGTTGTTAGGAAGTGATAACATTAAATTACTATCATTGTTGTATGGAAATTGAACTAGAGATTAAAATTATAACCAAAGTTAAGAAATTAACATATATAACAAGACGGAATTTGAAATGTGAATTATAAATGTGATTTAAATAAGATGCCAGAATGATTATTGAATAAGGATTGAAAGGACTTGGAATTCGAAATTTTGGAAGTTAAATTCCTTTGGTTTGAAATGATTTTCAAAGACTTTGGAAGAATAATAGTAATAGTATTTCGAAAAATATTTTTGAATTAGGTTTGAAATCTGGTGGGATTTGGAATTTAATTATTTTAAAGGGTTTTTAAAAGAGTAAAAGCACTAAATTCTTTTCGGTCATTGGAAAATAACTTCGATGACGATTGCAACATCATCGATGTTCATTTTCGAATTTCCAAGGGAGGAATTGCTACCTGAATGTTTTAAATTGGAATTGATTGCAAGAATTGAGCTTAATTTTAGAAATGCAAAGGATTTTGGATAGAGTTGATTTCAAAGGTGATTTTGAAATGTTAAGAAATTTTTTAGAACTCTGGAAGTAAATTTGAAATGTTTATGGAATTATAAGTGGTTTGATAACTTATTAAATTGAAATTTGTTGGAATAGAAAATTTTAAATTAAAGTAGAATTGAATAAAGGTAGGTATGGATGAAATAAGTCATAAAGGCTAACCAATTAAGAGAAGAATATCAAAAGAGATTAGTGAATGAAATGTAGAAGAAAGTTATAGAAGTTTAAAATTCGAATTGAATATTGAGAAGATATTTAATTTAAATTGTAAGTAAATGGAACTTAAACCAAATATTCAAATTCATTCTGAATTGAATTAAGTGAAATGCTAGAATTGATTCGAAGCGGAATAAGAATAATTAAAGTTTGGAAATATAAAGTGTTAGATATATAAAATAAATTAGTAGTGGGACTAATTGAAGAAATGATTAATTAAATATGGTTTGAGATAAAAGTAAATAGAATTCAATATTTAAAATGAAAGGTAAATTAAATTTAGAATGGAATTGAAAATTTAAGTTACATGAAATTAGATGTGAAAGCTCAAGCAGTGAAGTGGAAAATAAATATAAGAAGTCGATAAAATGTTCATATTGAACTTTAGAAATAAATGGCAAAATTCTTAAGTAAATTTGGTATTAGAAATATACAAAGTTAATAATTGAGTGAAGACTAAACTGGAAGTTGTGAAATGATGATTGTGAGTAAGTGGACAGAAATCAAAATAGGTGTGAATAAAAGAAAATTGATATAGCTAATAACCATTTGAGATAAATACGTAGGATGTGCGTATATTATTTTATTCGCATAGCGATTTGATCCAGATTCGAGCATAAAATTTCGAGGTAGTTATACTGATCCGAGTTGGGATTTTTTGCTCGATTTTCGACTGCGAACTATGGATATGGATTTTTGATTGATTCTGGAATTCTCTATTATAGTGTGGCTATGCAAGGAGAATGACGGATTCTAATCAAGAAACCAGATCTAAGTCCGCACTAGGGAGTCAGGTGAACGATACTAGTTCGGAAGTGGAATTGTGTGATCAAGTGAGCGATCGGATTAATATTGCATACGGATGATATATGTACATCGTAAATGAAATAGGTATTGAAACTTTTGTAAAAAGCAATTCATACAATGATTTTGAAAGCTATAATTGGATATTATTGCTATGTAGGATATACAGTGTTTAAAAAGCAAAAGGAAATTGGGATTTTTGATTTCAGAAGATAAATTGAATTACTCAACAAAAAAGTATGAATTATATTTCTCTATGAAATTTCCTAATTTTCTGATCTAGCCACTTGGTATTTTTGTTTTCTTTTGAAATCTGAGGGCCCGTAAAGGCATTTTGTAGTTGTACCGATCTAGCCGTGCAAAGGAGACATTGGCGAAATTTTTCGAAAATTTTGGGAGAGAAAATTTTGAGATAACTTTGATAATTTAAAATTTGGATTTTTAATTATAATTCGAACTGGTTGAGTCAATAAGATTGTTTGGAAGTTAAGGATGAGTTTTGGAAGTTAGTAAGGGTGATAGTGTCTTTAATAAAAAGATTTTTTGGGTATTGTTGAAAACTGTTCGGTTTTTGGGAAAATGATGAACGAGTTGTGGACCATTCCTCTTAACTAGTAATTTCGGGGACGAAATTCTTTTAAGGGAGGAGGAATGCGACGACCAAGATTTTTGAATATTTGAAATTGGAATATTTAATTGATTTTAAATATTTGAAAGTTAGTTTAACTCGAATTTCAAATGTCACTGTTTATTTGGCAATTAAATTATTGAATTTAATAATTGAAAATTGGTTAAAATAGCGAATCTTGGTTTTCAAGCTGTTTAAAAATATTTAGAAGGCTTGTGAAATTTATATTGATAATATTATAGGTAGTAAAAATGATAAAAATGAATCTAAAAGTGGTTGTTAAGTTTTAAAAATATACCGTTCAAATCGATATTTAAAAATAGCCTTTTGAGGCATAGTCTTGGATTTCGATGAAACTAGCGCTATTGGATTCGTAATAGTATTTTATTATCAAATTACAAATTTCGTAGTGTTTGGAGTTGTCATGTGATCGTACGGCAGGTAAACACGTTGAAATTTTTGTCGAAATTCAATACAATAATTGGTCCAAAAAGCTATCTTCTCCATACGACCAAATTAGGACTCGAAACCATTTCCATTGCGTTTGGAATAGGGGTTTAACATTATAAATGCCTAGCGACACGCCTCGATAGGGGATCGAGATTTTGAGTTGCGAAAATCGAAACGATTTAAATTTAAATTTAAATAATATTATATATATATATATATTGTTTTGTTTGACTGGTCAAAAGGGCATTCACATTAGATTTTTCTTCTTCTTTTGCTTTCACCACATGGTCACTATAGCTGGCTTATTCAAACACATTGCTTTCTAATCTATCACTTCCCCCTTTTAAACCAGATAAAGGCATAAAGGAAATCAATTCAAAACAAATAAAAATAAATCTAGCATATCTTCCTTTAATGGCTGAACCCTCATCCTCTTTCAAAACTCGATTCCGACCTAAAAAAAGGGCGAACGAAGAGATCCCAAGTCAAAATCGAGGAATTCATCGCGACATCAGGAGGAAATTGTATAGGCTCGTTCGTAGCGACCTAGGGTTTCGTCGTTTCTGCTAGAGGAGCGCGCTCGAGAAGTGGAGCTGGGAGAGGCATCGGTGCAAGCTCACGTGGGTAGCGACAAGAAGAGGAGGCGTTCGACTGGAGCTAGGGTTCGGACGCAAGATGATGACCGTCGCGACTTTGCATGCATGCGGGTTGCTATTGGGGTTGTGAATGAGGTATAGCTTCTTTTTGTTTATTTATTTAATAAGGTATATATATATATTAGATATATATATGTATGTATGTATGTATATGTATGTATGTATAATACATCTATTTACTATTTAAGAATTAAGAATATATATACAGGGAACCAATATATATATATATATTATTACATTAAAGTCATGTTCTATTTTAAAATATATATAGATAAACAGCAACAATATTTTTTCTAAGCGGCCTATTCTTAATTTAAATGTATGTATGGAAATAGGAATTTATTTTATATTGATAAAGTTTGATAAAAATATAGGAATTTTAAAATGTTGAAAGTTTATATAAAAATTGGATTTTTAAACCTATATAGATTGTTTTTATAAGTGTATAAATTCAAAAGGGAAATAAATACACATATTTTCACTTAACTAGTTTATTTTAAAAATAATTTATTTAAGTGAAAATTTTGTTTAATTAACTTATTTAATTAAATAGTTAAAGGAAAAATTAGTTTAAAACTAAAGTATTGGTTAGTTAAATTTATTACATGGAATCTACTGTTCAATTATTTCAAAATATTAATAAACTGTAAATGTCTACACAAGGTCCAAAACTATAAAGAAAAATAAGTCGGGTTGGATCAGATTACAAATCAAAAATCAAAGGTGAGTTAACCTCACTCATTTGGATTACCTTTTGAATTTAAATAGTTAAATTTAAATAGTTAAATTTAAATTATTAGTTGATTTTTTGAATTGTCTGGATGTGATATTATATATGATAGTGTGTGTATGTGTGTCTTGTAGTGATCGATTTCCCATATTATATAGCGGATGAGACCCTATGCGCCTCGCATAATAGCGGATGACCCTTTATACCACGATATTCCACCTCGAAGTGGGATTGGTATTTTATATTGTGCTAACATCTGTGGATGCAGGGAAACAGGCTGGAGGGATTCAACTGGATTCCTCAAAACGTTGAATTTATTTATATTCGGCAATGTGTTTTATGTGATAATCTGTGATGGACTTTAATGATTTCATTGGGAATTGAAATTATTGAATGTTATGGCTTGGTGAATATATATTGGTATATGAGAGAAAAAAAAATATATAAAACTTAGATTTTTAAAGGGAATAAAAATGGAAATTTGTAAGTAAAATAATTATAGTGAATTTGGGTGAATTAAAGATTGAATTTGGAAAAGTATGAAAGTTTGATTTATAAATTTTATTAAATAAATTCTGAGTATGGAAATGAAGATAGAGATTTTAAATAAATGAAAATAAAAGACTTTTGGGAGAATCAGGTGATATTGTCTAAAAAACTTGAAGGGTTTTATTTTCATAATTTAAGATTTAAATGTTTGGGAAGAAATAATGGGTAGAATTTTGAATGAAGTATGAAATGGATATTTCAATTTAAAATAAGAATTTAAATCATCAATATAGAAGTAAATATGGAATTAATGGGTTTTAAATAAATTTGGGTAAGTAAAGGAATTTATTTTAAATGGAATAAGCTTTGAAAATCGATTTGAAAACTGATTAAGTGTTTGAAACTGGGATTAAAGGAGAACTGGATTATGGAATTTATAAACGGGGTTTATAAATAAAGTGGAATATTTATCAGTGGATAGATTTGAAAGTATAAATTCACGGTGAGAATTTATAAGGAGATGATAATTTGTTTTAAAAATAAAAAGGTGGTTTTATTTTTTTAAAGGTGTGGAAAAGAAATTTACGGAATGGGAACGTAAATTAAATTGTGATAAATATACATATACATATACTATATAGTTTTGTAAAAAAAACATATAACAAAAACGCTCTCTTCTATATTGTTCAATGCATTCTAGGTGTTCCTCTTGCCCTGTCTTTACTGAATTTAGTTTCAACCTAGGTTGATCGCTCAACCATACTCTAATACCATGTGTGACAACCTCCATCCACCTCTGATACCCAAATGTCTTATATCTGATACTATAAGTGTGTTGCATCGGTACCCATCTATAGAGGGAATCAATCTAGGGTAAAGGGTGATAATATAATGCAGAACCTATAGAACATCTCACAGAGCATAGACAAAATGCAATAACAAATATATGTAAACATGTGAGATAGTAACATAATCAAATGAACTAAAATTAAACAACGTATCATAGTGTGGAAGATTCATTGGACTATATAAAACATAAAATAACAGAGTTTATACATCTAAATCTAATAACTCTAAACAACTATCTCTTCATAAGAGATAACGACCTAGGTTTTTATGTTGATTAAATAAAATAGATAATGATTTAAATTGGAGGATTTAAATCATTAATTTGCTGTTGTATTCTTTTTATAAAAGATAATTTGTTTTAAAAAGGTGAATTCTATACAGTTGTGAGATTTTATAAGTATTTGTAAAACATTGAAGAATTTAGCTGAAAAGAAGGAGTTGATTTTAATCGTTTATTTTAATAAAAGGAAATTTAGGATATCAAGACTCCTTTTTGAACATAAGATAATCACATACTTAAATTTATTTGAGAGGCTGTTTTCTAAATTGAGCTAAAATAACGTTTTAAACATTTAACACTTTGTTTTATAAAATCAAGTGTTGGATACATAAAGAGTGAATAGTTGGAATTAGTAACCTTGATCCAAAGCCTTATAAGAGAAACTTACCTCTCCTTTCTGTTACCTGTACGTTTCTTTTATCACTTTAAGTAAATCATAAAGATAGAAGCTGCTTCCCTCTTCCTTCTCAAACCCAGCCTCTAGAAAATCAACAAGTAAAAATAGAAATAAATTACTAGAAATCCTAAGAATTTAAGGTAATGTTTGGAAACTCTATTCTATCTTTTTAATCGAGTAATTTCAGTTTTTAGCTAATAATTCTTTTGTTATTTTTTTTGAACTGAGATGGTTACTAGGGTTTTGATCTTTTGAGAATCAGAGGCTGTTGTTGTTTTGATTGTTGCTAGTTAGAGAAGAAAAGGTGAGTGTATACTCACAACTATCTCTAATTATGAAGTTATTAACTAAATTGTTTGTTTGATTGAATTGTTGATGAATCGATTGCAAATTCTTAAGTGGTATCATGTTTCAGCTAGGCTTTTTTCTGTTTTGATGAAACATTTGCAATTTAATCATTAGTACCATAATTTTATTGATGAATTTAGGCTTTCATGTCATCTATAGGGACGCCCTACGAGTTAGAAGAAATCTCCATTGGAAAACCCCTACAATGATCACCAGAAAGCATGATAAGATTGCTTGGGCTCAACCCAGGTGTATCGATCGGTGGACCGGTTAACATGAATAGGTGCATCGATTACACATCTGGGCTGAGCCCAGGTGATGGTTTTGGTGCCTCTTGGATTATTGTTTTGAACACTCGTTTTCTAGATGTATTCTTGTTGACTTATACCTTGTTTTGAAGATTAGTTTGCAATGAATTGGTTGCATATAATTAAGATTTGAATTTATTGAACTGATGAATTCAACTTGATGATATATTGCAATAGGAAGATAACTATGTATACATGAGGGCACAATTACATTTTATTACAAATTTCTAAGATAGTGTTTTCCAAAAGAAGTAATTTCAATCCACATGCTATATAAACTATTTTAATTATGAATATTTTCTACAAAAGGATATTTGCTTTATTTATATATAAGTGATATTTTATTATATATATATATATATATATATATATATATATATATAACCAGCAGTTTGAAATTGGTTTAAAACAATTAAAGAAGTGAATTTACAAATACCGATGTATAATTTTATAAAGACTTGCTAATAAATAAATAAATATATCTATAGCATAAAAGGATAGTTTTAAGAAGGATTTTGAAGAAAATTGTTTTCATAGAATTGCAATCGTTAATCGAACAAGAAATTGATTTAAAAGGAATAAAACGTGTGGTATGAAATTCTCACGTTTATTTTATCAATTAATTCTTGGAATTTTTGATTGAACTTTTATTTGCATAAGTGAAGTTCACTAGCTTTTAGTAACCATTTGAGCACCATCAAGCGGTTATGAAACATTAGTCTACACTCTTATGATTTCTAATTCGAAGTGGATAACACTTGTACATACATACATGTACATACATACATACATACACACACACACAAACATACATATGTGTGTGTGTGTGTGTGTGTGTGAATTTTTCGGAATCAATCTTGGGTAAATCCATTTAGGAGAATTAAATGGGTTTTCATGCCCATCTTGTGATATTTGTTTTTTAGCAAGTTATAATTTGCAAAGTGAAACCTTTTGTTGTAGCATGCGAAATGCGTCTATATATATATTGTATTTATTTGCAAAGTATAAGTCTATTGCTTGCATTCATGGATGTAATTATTTATGCTCTTACTGTAATGGTTGTTTTGACTTTGATGTTTTTTCTGAGTGAGCATAACCTAACCATAGGACATGAAGTTTTAAATGAAGTATTTATAGATTAATGAAGTATAATCTATGAACTTGTATTAATAACTTTTATTTGAGTTCATTATTACTATTAGTTATCAGTATCTAAGATTTTTGATAATTAGAGATAATCTGACCTGGGTGTTCTTTTAATGCTTGGGTCAGATTAAGACTTGATGGTATAGGATCTTTTGGCTTTGGATGTGAGCCAGCATAAGAAGTCCATTTTGATGCTATTACATTTTAATATACCATTTGAGCTTAATGTATATGCTTGTATTTGTTGTAGTCTTTTTTAGTAGCGTATATTCTAGGCTTGTCGGTATTTATAACTGGATATATATGTATATGTGAGTCTAGTATTTCCTTTTGTGGACTCATAGTTTTGTAGAATTATTGATGTATATTATTTTCCATATGACGTCTGATTCTATATGGTATGTTATATTATATATTATCCTGAAATTGATTAACCATGGTATTATTGTTTTGCATCTGGAACGGATATGTCGAGTTACCACTTGTTAGAAATGAAAAATACAGTAACATTAATTTGATGTATTCGGTACTCATCCAATGTAATTTTACAGATGGTCGCTCCTAACCAGCCCTATTCTCTGCACCAATAGACAGTATTACCCAGTAATACTCTTTATTAGTGTGGGTATTGGGATAGGTCATTACAGTTGGAATCAGAGCAAAGGTTCATAACAATATAGGACATAAGAAACACAAATCATGGCCTAGATCAAATTATATTTCCATTTCTTAGGTGCGTTGAGTGGAATTTAAGATTTATTTCCTAAATAAAATAAAAGTATAAATGATTAATCATTGGGATGTAATTTTGAAAATTTTAAAATTACTTTATAAATTATTTTCTTAAATTGTTTTAGTGTTGTCTTGATCCGTATTAATCAGAATTGGGCAGCGGAAGCTTATAGACTGTTTCTGTTGAAGACAATAGTTAGATGTTTAATTGTGTTCGATTACAGTTGTATGCATAGATGAATGTATGTGTTTTAATTTCCTATTAATAGATTTTCAATTATATGAAGATATGTAGATTGATGAAAGATAATTGGTAATTTTTGTGTGTTAATTATCCATTTAGTGCATTAAGAATTCTGATCGGTGCGCCGAATCAATGTTATCTGTAGGGATTCACAACACTTTGATGAGACAGTCAAACATAGTGTTTTGAGTTTTAATATTTTAGAAATGTTTTGTAGAAGCTATAAATAATATTTGAAAAAGAAGATAAGGTTTTAATTGAGTTAAATATTCTTATGAAAATAAAACATTTTGGAAGAGCAAATCAAGAAGTGAAATTTATTTTAATGAAATATTTGTTTAATAAATTTTTATAGTTTAGAAAGTTTTACTGAAAATTTCAGAAGATGTTTTGTATACATTTGTTTCGACGATGGTTGCAGCCATCGAGCATTAGTGATAACAACAATGGCGAGGTAATGTTGACTTATGATCAAAATGTAGCCATCTGACAAAGCGATTAGCTATAAATGAATGGCAAGGCAACATCATCATATTATTTTGAGATATGTGAAATTGTTTGCTATGATTGTGTTTTGTTGCGCATATCATTTTATGATTTGCATGAATGATAATTTTGAGTTCTAATTTAAATGAAGTTAAAACAGAAGATGTAAGAAATCATGTAAATAAAATTTTGAAATTACAAAGCAAAGAATTAATTGGAAAAGAAAGTTGAATTTTATAATTGATGATTTAGAATTTAAAAAAGATAAACCTTTTTTTTGAATTAGTGTATATGTGACGACCCGGAATTTTTAACATTTGAAATGGAATATTTAATTGATTTTAAACATTTGGAGGTTAGTTTAACTTGAATTTCAAAATATAAATATGAATTTGGCAATTAAATTATGGAATGTAATTTATTTAAGTTGGGTAAAAAATTTGAATCTTCAGTTTTAAGCTTGTTAAAAATATTTCGAAGGCTTAGAAAATGTATATTGATAATACTGAAAATAATGGAAGCTTCAGAATTTAATTTGGAAATGTTTTGTTTAGTTTTTAATTTTTATTGTTTAAATCGATATTTAAAAATAGCATTTCGAGGCACAGTCTCGGAATTGGACGAAACTGGTTACATTGGATCCGTAATAGTGTATTATTATCGGATTTCAATTTTCGTAATGTTTGGAGTTGTCGTTTGGCCGTACGATATATAAACGCGCTGAATTTAAATCGAAAGTTCGATATTTTAACTGGTTCAAAAAGCTATCTTCTCCATACGATCGAATTAGGACTCAGAACCTTTTCCATCGTGTTCGAAATAGGGTTATAACATTATAAGCGCCTGTCGGCATGCCTCAATAGGGATTATAGCTATTTAGTTACCTAAGACGGGATATTTTGATAAAAAATTTCATAGCCGTTATTCTCAGTTGTAACGTATACGTTTCCCTTACCTTCTCGAGCACGCCACTTTCACATACGAGTCCTTTCCTCATTAAATCCCGTCACCCTTTTTCTTATACTTCAGTTGAATTTCATTTCTCAAACGAAAAGAAATATGCCGCCTTGTTCCATTAAATCACGAAATCTTTTTATTCCTTAAGTAAAATCGAAGGCGCTAATCAAAATCATCCTCTCTTCAAATCAGTTAAACGAGAATCAAAATATAAAGGAAGGGAGGCGGCTGCGAAACCCAAAATCCGATTTCAAATCGAAATCGCAAGCATCCTCTGATTTTAGCATTCGAATTTGATTTCGAATCGAAACGCGACCGGAGTTCGTTGATGAAGGGTTTTTTTGGTGTTTGTCTCAGGTGGGGATTTTGTGATTAGGGCTCGTAGTCTGGGGTACTCGCGATTAAAGCTGGATGGAGTAGGGGTGAGTTGCCGCATGTGTAGAAGTTAGGCACGACAGCAAGTTTGAATGGCGGCAGTTTGTAGCATCGAAGGAAGGCATAGAGACGGTGACATTGTGGTGGCAATCGATGAAGTGATGCTCGCGGGTTCAAGGGCCGTTGATGGTCTGGTGCAGGTAGCTCGAGTCAGTTGATGGTAGCTGGGTTCATCGACGTTTGGTTTGGGGTGTGATGTTGTGGAGTCGGAAGCTAGGGCTTCGTTTCGATATGGGTGAGGTATTTCTTTATTTAATTATTTGTAAATGCATGTTTATACAGTGGAGTATGTTATTGCTGATATTTACTGAAACATAAAATTATTATTACAGATAATTTAAAAATAAAAAAAATGTTTCCATTCGAATATATATAAAAGCTTGAAACAGAAATTTATGTATATGTATAAGATCCTGGAAACTAAATAGAAATTTTAAATGTTTAAGTACTTGTATAAAAATCAAAAATCAATATAGTTTATTTTTAAAAGTGTGTATATACGGCTTCAAAAGAAAGTACTTTGTTAAAAAAAATGTTTAATTTTTTTTAATTTTTGAGTTAAATCGAATCATTAGGGATTAATTTATAAAATGACAAATTGAATTGTTCGATTTGTTTCGAATATTTATAAAAATTGTATAAGTGTTTATGCAAGGTCTAGAATGGAGAAATCAAATCGAAATGGAAATGGTTGCAAAATAAAAGGGAAAAGGTGAGATCTTCTCACTCAAGTTCAAATTGAAATTTCGAGTTTGATTTTAAATAGTTAAAATTAAATCGATTGACTGTGTTCTTGGATGATTGAATTATAATAAATATTCATTGGATAATATTATATATGTATATAGTAGTATATAGTATATATTGGAGTTTGTTGAATATGCGCTTATATGATTTTTGTTTGATGATAATAAACATATATACATTCGTTTAAATGTATTTGTTAATGTACTATTTTATTTTTCATAGATTAAATAAATATTTGCTGAATAAAATTAAATAACACAGAATTTGAATTCAAACAGAAATTTTATTCAAACAAATATTTATTACAGTTTGAATAGTACAAATTCAAGCTCTCACTATACATATACAATTTTGATTCTAATTATATCACAATTTAATTTACATAAATTCCTCACTACATATCACTCACACTCATATTTTATCTTCAACTTCATTCCAGTTAGAATCCAGCATCTGAGCAATTTGCAAAAATATTCACTAACGCCGTAAAATTGAAAAAAAATATTTTTGCAATATAAAGTAAAATATGAATTTTTGAAAATAATATTTGCCTCAGTTATTTGGGTTGTTCGTCATGATTTATATTTGAATTCATCACACACGAACAATGTGACATGTACAGTGTATCACGTACATGCCACAAGGCCGTGCACACCGATATACACTTGATAATGTTACAGGGACAGGTGAGCACAAGGTCAAACCCAAAATAAAAAGACGGGTTCAACTCAGGTGCAATATAAATAAAGTATCGACATCAGCACAAGGTCAAACCCGAGTTTTAAAACTGGATTCAACACAGGTGCACTTAAAAATGTGCAAGTATGGAAAAACGGTCTCGACAACTAAAACAAGTCTCGACCAAAAATCAGTGACATAAGTCAAAGCCTGAATCCAAACTATATCAAACAGTGACAATATGTATGGGGCAATGCGCAAGAGGCTAAGGCACAATACCACCAACATAACAGCAAACAAATGCCAGGTCGAACAATTATATACATCAACTACAAACATCAAGTGTCGACCAGGAAGCAATTCAGATCAACACAGCAACAATGGTCAGGCAATATGCATCATGCACAGGTCAGGCCGCAACAAAATGCAACAAAAGCAAGCCGAGGCTCAGTGGTGAACCAATAACAAAACTACAGTGCAGACCAAAGAGCAAAAGTAATTTGGATCAATGAATTGGATGAACAAGACTCAGACCATCAATACAAAAAGATGGTGATCAATATGCAGATGTCAATGAAGCATGCAAACAGCAAAAATGAAAACCAAAACCAACAGCAACTACAAACTACTCACAACAATGCTCAAAGACTCGGCAGTCAAATGAACACAGCGAATGTAGACTTAAATGTACAGTGACTCAACAAACACAGTGACACAGTGCCAAAAACCATCAATGAACGCAATCAAGTACAAGTGCATAAAAGACTCAATGCACAACAAGTATGCAACAGTGAATTTGGATTGAGCAGGTGTAAACACAAGTTGTACAAGAAATGAAATGAAATCAAGTGCACCAGCACAAAGTTTGACCAGAAATGCAACTCCAAGCAATGTTCAAATGGTCGACTAATGAACATCATATATACATGTGTATTGAAGACCATTGATTATGCAACACTTCAATATCAATGCCTGAGCCGAGTAGACGTTTCAAAATAATCAAGCAACAATTTCACAGAAACCAGATTTTGAATCTAGGTAGACCAACACTAAGGTTCAAGTGATATCAAGACTCAGTGCAACAGAGAGTATGCAACATGACAGTAAGCAGTGCTCAGAGATCAAACATGAACACAACATACAGCAATACCAAATGACAACAGTAAATCAGACGAACGTAAGTACAACAGTAAGAGCAAGTTTGAAGACAATGATATACAGGTTAAACCAAAACAGTAATGTTCAGGGACGAACACAGATGAACCATTAACGAAGTCACAGTGAAATCACCGTGGAAAGCAAGTCAAAAATATACGTTTTTGAACAAGTTGCAATCATCTCAAACGAACAAGTCAAGCCGTAATCAACATCAAAGCCATGGGAAGCAAGCAACGAAAATATACGCATATGAAAAGGTCAGAAATCATCTCAAACATCAAAGTGAAATCGAACGGCCGATCAAACATATTTACAAATTCAAATATATTCGTACGAACGCAAATCTAGGGTTACAAATCCTATATAAACAATCATCATCGGCAATTTCAAAACCATGGAGTTCAATCAACCATAACAGAATAGCATAAACGAAAATCACATACCGAATTGAAGTCGAACTCCATCAACTCAAAGCAGCCGAAGTGAGCAACAAGGAGAACAATCGATCAAGGCTAAACGTGAACAATCATTGATTCGATCAATTTAAAGTCGGCACTTCGCAAAACCCTAGTTTGGATCGAAGAGAACGAAGCCCTAATTTTTCAAAGAGGAACGGACGAGAGAAAGCCGCCACTAACCAAAAATAAAGGAGACGTGCCGAATAATAAACAAAAGGGGCCGGCTTATTTCTCTTTTATATTATATAAGGGCGTTTTATTTTTAAATTAGGGATACTTTATTTTTAATTTGTATTTTCTTTTTTAAACCGTTTAATTTTCTAGTCGTGTGACTAGGGGACAAGCTACGTGGCGTAGCTTGAGAATTCGCAACTCAGTGGCTGAGTTGTGGCAGGGTTTTGAGCGTAGAGTTAGGTTTAGTCGATAGCGGGTGTTGCGAGTTTACGTGTGTAAGCGTCTGACTATCTAATTTCTAGTAGAAACATTGGGGGCAGCACGTAGGCAGGGTTTTGCCGAAGCTGGGTAAATTCTGTGTCGTTCTATTTCTGCATTTTATTATTCTGCTATTTTTCTGTGCTGCTATTAATCTGTGATCTGTGTTGAAATAATTTTATAAGCTTCCACAATTAATTTTTATAATTTATACCATCACCCTATTCACCCCCCTCTAGGGTGCAATCGATCCTACAAGTGGTATCAGAGCTAGGAACAAAAGCCGTTTTTGTTTTAAAGATTTGATTTTACAAAAACCAATTTTTGTTTTTAAAAATTTGAATTTTAAAAAAAATGGTTTATTTAATAATACTATTGTTGAGGGTCGTTCCAATATTATTCCTTCTATTTTCGATGGAACAAATTTTTTGAATTGGAAATTGAAAATGGAATTTTGTTTAAAATCTGTTAATATTAAATGTTGGGATATTATTAAAAATGGGTGTGATGTAACAGATGAGAAAATTATCTCGATTAATGCTCTTGCTATGCATATATTATATTCTCATATTAATCAAGATAATTTTAATTTCATTTCTCACTGTGAAAATGCACAGGAAATCTGGAATACTTTTGATGCAATATATGGTGCAAAAGTCAACAGCAATGAGAAATCCTCCACAACCGACTCAGTTAAAGAAATATGCTTAACAGGATTGGTAAAAGGGAGTTGTGATGAGGATGATGATAATGGAGCAGCTGAGCTGACACTACTAATAAAGAGATTCAAAAAGTGGAGCCACAAATACAGAAATTCAGCTCTAAATCAACAATTGAAAAGAAGAATAATTAAAGCACTAAACAACTCGGAAGAACATGGGATCATTTGCAACAAACCCAGTGATATCAAGCCCAATTATCCCCGATTTCAACGCGATTTTGAAAAGAAATCAAAATGGAGAAATGCTACAGCCACGTGGAATACAAGAGATGAAGATAATCAAAGTACTAGCAGTGAGAGTGAGAAAGCAGATATGTGCCTTCATGGAAATATATCGGATAGCGACGATGATGAGCCAAGCGAGGTATCAAAACTCACTCACTCTGAATTACTTATCTATTTCCACGAAGTAAATGGCTGTTTTAAACGACTTAGGGAGAAATATGCTAAACTTGAATCACAAAAATTTACTTTGATAGAATTAAATAAACAACTTGACCAATTAGTTAAAACCTATCAAAGTAGGATCCCTAAGTGTGATAAGTGTCCAACATTCGAAAACGAAATTTAAAAATCAGAAATCAATATAAAATGACCTGAAAATAAAATTCTGATTTTGAAAGAAAGTGAAACTGCTAGGAGAGAAAATTCTATTAAAAAGTGCACTCAATTGTTGAACGAAAATGAATCTCTTAAAACACAAGTCCAACAATTGTCAACGACTTTAGATAAATTTTCAAAAAGTGAAAAATCGTTGAATATGCTGTTAGGGAAACAAACTGTTAATACAGTTAGACAAGAACTTGGATATAATCAATCTAAAAATGTTAGAAATGAGATTAATCAAGAAAATTCAATGTGCATGATTTGTAGAAAATATGGACACAATCACAATAATTGTTGGTATAGACCCAAACACATGAAAACTATACCAAATTGGGTTCCAAAAGGCACAAATATAAAATCTCTCAAAGTTAAACAAATTTGGGTGCCGAAGGGAACAATTATAAATAGTTTTGGGTCTTTACAAAATTGTTTTTCAAAATATTCTGCCACTAACAATCATGGACCTATAAAAACAAATAGGTCACAAAAATCTTTCAACGTGTAGGTATGGTAGCAGGCTAAGGAACAACAACAACGTTCTCTGGATTTTTGGCTGTTCCAGAAACACAACGGGCGACAAAGAAAAGTTCCTTAGCCTAGTATAAAGGTGACAGAATCACAACGGACAACAATGAAAAATATCGTAAAGGTAAAAGCAGGTAAATGAATATTTATTTGAACGATATATTAAATGTGATAATCTGCACCATATTCTAAATTAAAATCAGCCAATAATGTGATGATGAAAAGATGACGATTCTGACTTATTCAAAATAGTTGGCCAATTATATTCTTATGCCAAAAGCAATATAAAATTCTCTAGATTCTTTGAATTATTTCATATATATTAATTTGGATTAAAAATAGTGTTTTATTAGATGATACATTTGGTTATAATATGGCTACTCTATATTCACGGGTTTTTTGATTATTTACACGGCTTCAATTCAATTTCAAAAGAATGTCATTTGAATTGCTGTTGAAATTGAGTTTGAAATTTTTTGGTGCATACTTCATGGTTTGGTCAATCAAATTCAATTAATGATGATTTTGAGTGAAAGAGAAATTCAGATGCAGATTACACTGGTAATCTAGTTGATAGAAAAATTACTAGTTGAACGTGATTTTTGAGACATTTAGTAACTGCATCGTTTTTCAAAGAAAATATCTGCATATTCTTCATTTCAAATAATTTTCAAATAGCAGAAAATTTTCTTATAAAACCCCCTCGAGAAAATCATTTTTGATCATATTTTCAGATTAGTCATTTTGAAAAATTGATTTCATAATTATTTTTGAATTTGATTTTAAATGACTATTTTGACTAATCTGACTCCCTACTAATTTTCTGAAAAGATAAATAGTGATTGAAAAAGTGATGAGTGTTGATATTGATCATATATTATAACTCGAGAAAGTATAATTAGAAAATTTCTTTAGAAATTTAAACAAGAGTTATAAAACTTTTTGTTGGTAAAAATTCCATGACCATCTCTATATCTATCATATTTCTAACGACCATCACTCATCAAAATTCTATATAGTTTGTCGATATGTGGTAGTTTAAACAGGAATCGTTCGTTTTTCATTTTATATTTTAAAATAATAATAATAATAATAATAATAATAATAGAAAATTTTTGATAATAAATAAATACCAAAGTATTCACTCTCATTTAAAAGTCCTCACGGTTATGTATAAGTGAATTACTTGGAATTTGTTATGTGCTTCCATGCTCATTTAAAAGTCCTCACGGTTATGCATATATGGAACGCATATCAAAAGTTGATTTTAAAATAAACAAGTTGATTCTAATCCCATTTAAAAGTCCTCACGGTTATGCATGGTTAGAAGATACTTGAATTTTTTTTAAAAATAAAATTGGAATACTACTAATCTCATTTAAAAGTCCTAACGGTTATGCATGGTTAGTAAATATTCAAATTGCTGATATAAATATACCACAAATAGACACAACTGTATGGTTTTATATGATGACATAATTCCCATCATTCTAAAAATGGAATATGCGCCTAACAAAATATTTATGATTTTTGTTTGATTTTTGATTGAAATTTAATATTTATATTCAATTGAGTTTTAATGTTTAATTAATATCGATCACTTGATCTCTATTTTCTTTAATACTATTATTCTTTTGCTGATAACAAAAGGGGGAGAGAAAAGTTAAGATTTTGTCAAATAAAATCAAGCAAAGGTCAAATAATTTTCTATTTGCATCTAGGCTCATTTGCATATTTTTATTTGCATGCATATATGTAGGGGGAGCTTTGTGTAGAGAAAAAGCATTTAAATAGGGGGAGCAATTAGAGCATATGAATGATCAAATACATTTAACATATTCAAAATCTTAAATATATGTTTGTTATCATCAAAAGGGGGAGATTGTTGAATATGCGCTTATATGATTTTTGTTTGATGATAATAAACATATATACATTCGTTTAAATGTATTTGTTAATGTACTATTTTATTTTTCATAGATTAAATAAATATTTGCTGAATAAAATTAAATAACACAGAATTTGAATTCAAACAGAAATTTTATTCAAACAAATATTTATTACAATTTGAATAGTACAAATTCAAGATCCCACTATACATATACAATTTTGATTCTAATTATATCATAATTTAATTTACATAAATTCCTCACTACATATCACTCACACTCGTATTTTATCTTCAACTTCATTCCAGTTAGAATCCCGCATCTGAGCAATCTGCAAAAATATTCACTAACGCCGTAAAATTGAAAAAGAAATATTTTTGCAATATAAAATAAAATATGAATTTTTGAAAATAACATTTGCCTCAGTTATTTGGGTTGTTCGTCATGATTTATATTTGAAATCATCACACACGAACAATGTGACATGCACAGTGTGTCACTATATATGCCACAAGGCCGTGCACACCGATATACACTTGATAATGTTACAGGGACAGGTGAGCACAAGTTCAAACCCAAAATAAAAAGACGGGTTCAACTCAGGTGCAATATAAATAAAGTCTCGACATCAGCACAAGGTCAAACCCGAGTTTAAAACTGGATTCAACAGAGGTGCACTTAAAAATGTGCAAGTATGGAAAAACGGTCTCGACAACTAAAACAGGTCTCGACCAAAAATCAGTGACATAAGTCAAAGCCCGAATCCAAACTTTATCAAACAGTGACAATATGTATGGGGCAATGCACAAGAGGCTAAGGCACAATACCACGAACATAACAGCAAACAAATGCCAGGTCGAACAATTATATACATCAACTACAAACATCAAGTGTCGACCAGGAAGCAATTCAGATCAACACAGCAACAATGGTCAGGCAACATGCATCATGCACAGGCCAGGCCGCAACAAAATGCAACAAAAGCAAGCCGAGGCTCAGTGGTGAACCAATAACAAAACTATAGTGCAGACCAAAGAGCAAAAGTAATTTGGATCAATGAATTGGATGAACAAGACTCAGACCATCAATACAAAAAGATGGTGATCAATATGCAGATGTCAATGAAGCATGCAAACAGCAAAAATTAAAACCAAAACCAACAGCAACAACAAACTACTCACAACAATGCTCAAAGACTCGGCACTCAAATGAACACAGTGAATGCAGACTTAAATGTACAGTGACTCAACAAACACAGTGACATAGTGCCAAAAACCATCAATGAACGCAATCAAGTACAAGTGCACAAAAGACTCAATGCACAGCAAGTATGCAACAGTGAATTTGGATTGAGCAGGTGCAAACACAAGTTGTACAAGAAATGAAATGAAATCAAGTGCACCAGCACAAAGTTTGACCAGAAATGCAACTCCAAGCAATGTTCAAATGGTCGACTAATGAACATCATATATACATGTGTATTGAAGACCAGTGATTATGCAACACTTCAATATCAATGCCTGAGCCGAGTAGAAGTTTCAAAATAATCAAGCAACAATTTCACAGAAACCAGATTTTGAATCTAGATAGACCAACACTAAGGTTCAAGTGATATCAAGACTCAGTGCAACAGAGAGTATGCAACATGACAGTAAGCAGTGCTCAGAGATCAAACATGAACACAACATACAGCAATACCAAATGACAACAGTAACTCAGACGAACGTAAGTACAACAGTAAGAGCAAGTTTGAAGACAATGATATACAGGTTAAACCAAAACAGTAATGTTCAGGGACGAACACAGATGAACCATTAACGAAGTTACAGTGAAATCACCGTGGAAAGCAAGTCAAAAATATACGTTTTTGAACAAGTCGCAATCATCTCAAACGAACAAGTCAAGCCGTAATCAACATCAAAGCCGTAGGAAGTAAGCAACGAAAATATACGCATATGAAAAGGTCAGAAATCATCTCAAACATCAAAGTGAAATCGAACGCCGATCAAACATAATTACAAATTCAAATATATTCGTACGAACGCAAATCTAGGGTTACAAATCCTATATAAACAATCATCATCGGCAATTTCAAAACCATGGAGTTCAATCAACCATAACAGAATAGCATAAACGAAAATCACATACCGAATTGAAGTCGAACTCCATCAACTCGAAGCAGCCGAAGTGAGCAACAAGGAGAACAATCGATCAAGGCTAAACGTGAACAATCATTGATTCGATCAATATAAAGTCGGCACTTCGCAAAACCCTAGTTTGGATCGAAGAGAACGAAGCCTTAATTTCGCAAAGAGGAACGAACGAGAGAAAGCCGCCACTAACCAAAAATAAAGAAGACGGGCCGAATAATAAACAAAAGGGGCCGGCTTATTTCTCTTTTATATTATATAAGGGCTTTTTATTTTTAAATTAGGGATACTTTATTTTTAATTTTTCTTAATTTGTATTTTCTTTTTTAAACCGTTTAATTTTCTAGTCGTGTGCCTAGGGGACAAGCTACGTGGCGTAGCTTGAGAATTCGCAACTCAGTGGCTGAGTTGTGGCAGGGTTTTGAGCGTAGAGTTAGGTTTAGTCGATAGAGGGTGTCGCGAGTTTACGTGTGTAAGCGTCTGAATATCTAATTTCTAGTAGAAACCTTGGGGGCAGCACGTAGGCAGGGTTTTGCCGAAGCTGGGTAAATTCTGTGTCGTTCTATTTCTGAATTTTATTATTCTGCTATTTTTCTGTGCTGCTATTAATCTGTGATCTGTGTTGAAATAATTTTATAAGCTTCCGCAATTAATTTTTATAATTTATACCATCACCCTATTCACCCCCCCTCTAGAGTGCAATCGATCCTACAAGTGGTATTAGAGCTAGGAACAAAAGCCGTTTTTGTTTTAAAGATTTGATTTTACAAAAACCAATTTTTGTTTTTAAAAATTTGAATTTTAAAAAAAATGGCTTCTTTTAATAATACTTTTGTTGAGGGTCGTTTCAATATTATTCCTTCTATTTTCGATGGAACAGATTTTTTGAATTGGAAATTGAAAATGGAATTTTATTTAAAATCTGTTAATATTAAATGTTGGGATATTATTAAAAATGGGTGTGATATAACAGATGAGAAAATTATCTCGATTAATGCTCTTGCTATACATATATTATATTCTCATATTAATCAAGATAATTTTAATTTCATTTCTCATTGTGAAAATGCACAGGAAATCTGGAATACTTTCGATGCAATATATGGTGCAAAAGTCAACAGCAATGAGAAATCCTCCACAACCAACTCAGTTAAAGAAATATGCTTAATAGGATTGGTAAAAGGCAGTTGTGATGAGGATGATGATAATGGAGCAGCTGAGCTGACACTACTAATAAAGAGATTCAAAAAGTGTAGCCACAAATACAGAAATTCAGCTCTAAATCAACAATTGAAAAGAAGAATAATTAAAGCACTATACAACTCAGAAGAACACGGGATCATTTGCAACAAACCCGGTGATATCAAGCCCAATTATCCCCGATTTCAACACGATTTTGAAAAGAAATCAAAATGGAGAAATGCTACAGCCACGTCGAATACAAGAGATGAAGATAATCAAAGTACTAGCAGTGAGAGTGAGAAAGCAGATATATGCCTTCATGGAAATATAACGGATAGCGACGATGATGAGCCAAGCGAGGTATCAAAACTCACTCACTCTGAATTACTTATTTATTTCCACGAATTAAATGGCTGTTTTAAACGACTTAGGGAGAAATATGCTAAACTTGAATCACAAAAATTTACTTTGATAGAATTAAATAAACAACTTGACCAATTAGTTAAAACCTATCAAAGTAGGATCCCTAAGTGTGATAAGTGTCCAACATTCGAAAACGAAATTTAAATATCAGAAATCAATATAAAATCACTTGAAAATGAAATTCTGATTTTGAAAGAAAGTGAAAATACTAGGAGAGAAAATTCTTTTAAAAAGTGCACTCAATTGTTGAACGAAAATGAATCTCTCAAAACACAAGTCCAACAATTGTCAACGACTTTAGATAAATTTTCAAAAACTGAAAAATCGTTGAATATGCTATTAGGGAAACAAACTGTTAATACAGTTAGACAAGGACTTGGATATAATCAATCTAAAAATGTTAGAAATGAGATCAATCAAGAAAATTCAATGTGCATGATTTGTAGAAAATATGGAAACAATCACAATAATTGTTTGTATAGACCCAAACACGTGAAAACTATACCAATTTGGGTTCCAAAAGGCACAAATATAAAATCTCTCAAAGTTAAACAAATTTGAGTGCCGAAGGGAACAATTATAAATAGTTTTGGGTCTTTACAAAATTGTTTTTCAAAATATTCTGCCACTAACAATCATGGACCTATAAAAACAAATAGGTCACAAAAATCTTTCAACGTGTAGGTATGGTGGTAGGCTAAGGAACAACAACAACGTTCTCTGGATTTTTGGCTGTTCCAGAAACACAACGGGAGACAAAGCAAAGTTCCTTAGCCTGGTATAAAGGTGACAGAATCACAACGGACAACAATGAAAAATATCGTAAGGTAAAAGCAGGTAAATGTACATTTATTTGAACGATATATTAAATGTGATAATCTGCACCATATTCTGAATTAAAATCAGCCAATAATGTGATGATGAAAAGATGATGATTCTGACTTATTAAAAATAGTTGGCCAATTATATTCTTATGCCAAAAACACTATAAAATTCTCTAGAGTCTTTGAATTATTTCATATATATTAATTTGGATTAAAAATAGTGTTTTGTTGGATGATACATTTGGTTATAATACGGCTAACTCTATATTCACGGGTTTTTTGATTATTTACACGGCTTCAATTCAATTTCAAAAGAATGTCATTTGAATTGCTGTTAAAATTGAGTTTGAAATTTTTTGGTGCACACTTCATGGTTTGGTCAATCAAATTCAATTAATGATGATTTTGAGTGAAAGAGAAATTCAGATGCAGATTACACTGGTAATCTAGTTGATAGAAAAATTACTAGTTGAAAGTGATTTTTGAGACATTTAGTAACTGCATCGTTTTTCAAAGAAAATATCTGCATATTCTTCATTTCAAATAATTTTCAAATAGCAGAAAATTTTCTTATAAAACCCCCTCGAGAAAATCATTTTTGACCATATTTTCAGATTAGTCATTTTGAAAAATTGATTTCATAATTATTTTTGAATTTGATTTTAAATGACTATTTTGACTAATCTGACTCCCTACTAATTTTCTGAAAAGATAAATAGTGATTGAAAAAGTGATGAGTGTTGATATTGATCATATATTATAACTCGAGAAAGTATAATTAGAAAATTTCTTTAGAAATTTAAACAAGAGTTATAAAACTTTTTGTTGGTAAAAATTCCATGACCATCTCTATATCTATCATATTTCTAACGACCATCACTCATCAAAATTCTATATAGTTTGTCGATATATGGTAGTTTAAACAGGAATCGTTCCTTTTTCATTTTATATTTTTTTTAAAAATAATAATAATAATAATAGAAATTTTTTGATAATAAATAAATACCAAAGTATTCACTCTCATTTAAAAGTCCTCACGGTTATGTATGAGTGAATTACTTGGAATTTGTTATATGCTTCCATGCTCATTTAAAAGTCCTCATGGTTATGCATGTATGGAACGCATATCAAAAGTTGATTTTTAAAATAAACAAGTTGATTCTAATCCCATTTAAAAGTCCTCACGGTTATGCGTGGTTAGAAGATACTTGAATTTTTTTTAAAATAAAATTGGAATACTACTAATCTCATTTAAAAGTCCTAACGGTTATGCATGGTTAGTAGATATTCAAATTCCTGATATAAATATACCACAAATAGACACAACTGTATGGTTTTATATGATGACATAATTCCCATCATTCTAAAAGTGGAATATGCGCCTAACAAAATATTTATGATTTTTGTTTGATTTTTTATTGAAATTTAATATTTATATTCAATTGAGTTTTAATGTTTAATTAATATCGATCACTTTATCTCTATTTTCTCTTATACTATTATTCTTTTGCTGATAACAAAAGGGGGAGAGAAAAGTTAAGATTTTGTCAAATAAAATCAAGCAAAGGTCAAATAATTTTCTATTTGCATCTAGGCTCATTTGCATATTTTTATTTGCATGCATATATGTAGGGGGAGCTTTGTGTAGAGAGGAAGCATTTAAATAGGGGGAGCAATTAGAGCATATGAATGATCAAATACATTTAATATATTCAAAATCTTAAATATATGTTTGTTATCATCAAAAGGGGGAGATTGTTGAATATGCGCTTATATGATTTTTGTTTGATGATAATAAACATATATACATTCGTTTAAATATATTTGTTAATGTACTATTTTATTTTTCATAGATTAAATAAATATTTGCTGAATAAAATTAAATAACACAGAATTTGAATTCAAACAGAAATTTTATTCAAACAAATATTTATTACAATTTGAATAGTACAAATTCAAGCTCCCACTATACATATACAATTTTGATTCTAATTATATCACAATTTAATTTACATAAATTCCTCGCTACATATCACTCACACTCGTATTTTATCTTCAACTTCATTCCAGTTAGAATCCAGTATCTGAGCAATCTGCAAATATATTCACTTACGCAGTGAAATTGAAAAAGAAATATTTTTGCAATATAAAATAAAATATGAATTTTTGAAAATAATATTTGCCTCAGTTATTTGGGTTGTTCATCATGATTTATATTTGAATTCATCACACACGAACAATGTGACATGCACAGTGTATCACTGTATATGCCACAAGGCCGTGCACACCGATATACACTTGATAATGTTACAGGGACAGGTGAGCACAAGGTCAAACCCAAAATAAAAAGACGGGTTCAACTCAGGTGCAATATAAATAAAGTCTCGACATCATCACAAGGTCAAACCCGAGTTTAAAACTGGATTCAACACAGGTGCACTTAAAAATGTGCAAGTATGGAAAAACGGTCTCGACAACTAAAACAGGTCTCGACCAAAAATCAGTGGCATAAGTCAAAGCCCGAATCCAAACTATATCAAACAGTGACAATATGTATGGGGGCAATGCACAAGAGGCTAAGGTACAATACCACCAACATAACAGCAAACAAATGCCAGGTCGAACAATTATATACATCAACTACAAACATCAAGTGTCGACCAGGAACCAATTCAGATCAACACAGCAACAATGGTCAGGCAATATGCATCGTGCACAGGTCAGGCCGCAACAGAATGCAACAAAAGCAAGCCGAGGCTCAGTGGAGAACCAATAACAAAACTACAGTGCAGACCAAAGAGCAAATGTAATTTGGATCAATGAATTGGATGAACAAGACTCAGACCATCAATACAAAAAGATGGTGATCAATATGCAGATGTCAATGAAGCATGCAAACAGCAAAAATGAAAACCAAAACCAACAGCAACTACAAACTACTCACAACAATGCTCAAAGACTCGGCACTCAAATGAACACAGTGAATGCAGACTTAAATGTACAGTGACTCAACAAACACAGTGACACAGTGCCAAAAACCATCAATGAACGCAATCAAGTACAAGTGCACAAAAGACTCAATGCACAGCAAGTATGCAACAGTGAATTTGGATTGAGCAGGTGCAAACACAAGTTGTACAAGAAATGAAATGAAATCAAGTGCACCAGCAAAAAGTTTGACCAGAAATGCAACTCCAAGCAATGTTCAAATGGTCGACTAATGAACATCATATATACATGTGTATTGAAGACCAGTGATTATGCAACACTTCAATATCAATGCCTGAGCCGAGTAGAAGTTTCAAAATAATCAAGCAACAATTTCACAGAAACCAGATTTTGAATCTAGATAGACTAACACTAAGGTTCAAGTGATATCAAGACTCAGTGCAACAGAGAGTATGCAACATGACAGTAAGCAGTGCTCAGAGATCAAACATGAACACAACATACAGCAATACCAAATGACAACAGTAAATCAGACGAACGTAAGTACAACAGTAAGGGCAAGTTTGAAGACAATGATATACAGGTTAAACCAAAACAGTAATGTTCAGGGACGAACACAGATGAACCATTAACGAAGTCACAGTGAAATAACCATGGAAAGCAAGTCAAAAATATACGTTTTTGAACAAGTCGCAATCATCTCAAACGAACAAGTCAAGCCGTAATCAACATCAAAGCCGTAGGAAGCAAGCAACGAAAATATACGCATATGAAAAGGTCATAAATCATCTCAAACATCAAAGTGAAATCGAACGGCCGATCAAACATAATTACAAATTCAAATATATTTGTACGAACGCAAATCTAGGGTTACAAATCCTATATAAACAATCATCATCGGCAATTTCAAAACCATGGAGTTCAATCAACCATAACAGAATAGCATAAACAAAAATCACATACCGAATTGAAGTCGAACTCCATCAACTCGAAGCAGCCGAAGTGAGCAACAAGGAGAACAATCGATCAAGGCTAAACGTGAACAATCATTGATTCGATCAATATAAAGTCGGCACTTCGCAAAACCCAGGTTTGGATCGAAGAGAATGAAGCCCTAATTTCACAAAGAGGAACGAACGAGAGAAAGCCGCCACTAACCAAAAGTAAAGAAGACGGGCCGAATAATAAACAAAAGGGGCCGGCTTATTTCTCTTTTATATTATATAAGGGCTTTTTATTTTTAAATTAGGGATACTTTATTTTTAATTTTTTTTAAATTTGTATTTTCTTTTTTAAACCGTTTAATTTTCTAGTCGTGTGACTAGGGGACAAGCTACGTGGCGTAGCTTGAGAATTCGCAACTCAGTGGCTGAGTTGTGGCAGGGTTTTGAGCGTAGAGTTAGGTTTAGTCGATAGCGGGTGTCGCGAGTTTACGTGTGTAAGCGTCTGACTATCTAATTTCTAGTAGAAACCTTGGGGGCAGCACGTAGGCAGGGTTTTGCCGAAGCTGGGTAAATTCTGTGTCGTTCTATTTCTGCATTTTATTATTCTGCTATTTTTCTGTGCTGCTATTAATCTGTGATCTGTGTTGAAATAATTTTATAAGCTTCCGCAATTAATTTTTATAATTTATACCATCACCCTATTCACCCCCCCTCTAGGGTGCAATCGATCCTACAAGTGGTATCAGAGCTAGGAACAAAAGCCGTTTTTGTTTTAAAGATTTGATTTTACAAAAACCAATTTTTGTTTTTAAAAATTTGAATTTTAAAAAAAATGGCTTTATTTAATAATACTTTTGTCGAGGGTCGTTCGAATATTATTCCTTCTATTTTCGATGGAACAGATTTTTTGAATTGGAAATTGAAAATGGAATTTTATTTAAAATCTGTTAATATTAAATGTTGGGATATTATTAAAATTGGGTGTGATATAACAGATGAGAAAATTATCTCGATTAATTCTCTTACTATGCATATATTATATTCTCATATTAATCAAGATAATTTTAATTTCATTTCTCATTGTGAAAATGCACATGAAATCTGGAATACTTTCGATGCAATATATGGTGCAAAAGTCAACAGCAATGAGAAATCCTCTACAACCGACTCAGTTAAAGAAATATGCTTAACAGGATTGGTAAAAGGCAGTTGTGATGAGGATGATGATAATGGAGCAGCTGAGCTGACACTACTAATAAAGAGATTCAAAAAGTGGAGCCACAAATACGGAAATTCAGCTCTAAATCAACAATTGAAAAGAAGAATAATTAAAGCACTAGACAACTCGGAAGAACACGGGATCATTTGCAACAAACCCGGTGATATCAAGCCCAATTATCCCCGATTTCAACGCGATTTTGAAAAGAAATCAAAATGGAGAAATGCTGCAGCCACGTGGAATACAAGAGATGAAGATAATCAAAGTACTAGCAGTGAGAGTGAGAAAGCAGATATGTTCCTTCATGGAAATATAACGGATAGCGACGATGATGAGCCAAGCGAGGTATCAAAACTCACTCACTCTGAATTACTTATTTATTTCCACGAAGTAAATGGCTATTTTAAACGACTTAGGGAGAAATATGCTAAACTTGAATCACAAAAATTTACTTTGATAGAATTAAATAAACAACTTGACCAATTAGTTAAAACCTATCAAAGTAGGATCCCCAAGTGTGATAAGTGTCCAACATTCGAAAACAAAATTTAAAAATCAGAAATCAATATAAAATCACTTGAAAATGAAATTCTGATCTTGAAAGAAAGTGAAAATACTAGGAGAGAAAATTCTATTAAAAAGTGCACTCAATTGTTGAACGAAAATGAATCTCTCAAAACACCAGTCCAACAATTGTCAACAACTTTAGATAAATTTTCAAAAAGTGAAAAATCGTTGAATATGCTATTAGGGAAACAAACTGTTAATACAGTTAAACAAGGACTTGGATATAATCAATCTAAAAATGTTAGAAATGAGATTAATCAAGAAAATTCAGTGTGCATGATTTGTAGAAAATATGGACACAATCACAATAATTGTTGGTATAGACCCAAACACATGAAAACTATACCAAATTGGGTTCCAAAAGGCACAAATATAAAATCTCTCAAAGTTAAACAAATTTGAGTGCCGAAGGGAACAATTATAAATAGTTTTGGGTCTTTACAAAATTGTTTTTCAAAATATTCTGCCACTAACAATCATGGACCTATAAAAACAAATAGGTCACAAAAATCTTTCAACGTGTAGGTATGGTGGCAGGCTAAGGAACAACAACAGCGTTCTCTGGATTTTTGGCTGTTCCAGAAACACAATGGGCGACAAAGCAAAGTTCCTTAGCCTAGTATAAAGGTGATAGAATCACAACGGACAACAATGAAAAATATCGTAAGGTAAAAGCAGGTAAATGTATATTTATTTGAACGATATATTAAATGTGATAATCTGCACCATATTCTGAATTAAAATCAGCCAGTAATGTGATGATGAAAAGATGACGATTCTGACTTATTCAAAATAGTTGGCCAATTATATTCTTATGCCAAAAACACTATAAAATACTCTAGATTCTTTGAATTATTTCATATATATTAATTTGGATTAAAAATAGTGTTTTGTTGGATGATACATTAGGTTATAATACGGCTAACTCTATATTCACGGGTTTTTTGATTATTTACACGGCTTCAATTCAATTTCAAAAGAATGTCATTTGAATTGCTGTTGAAAATGAGTTTGAAATTTTTTGGTGCACACTTCATGGTTTGGTCAATCAAATTCAATTAATGATGATTTTGAGTGAAAGAGAAATTCAGATGCCGATTACACTGGTAATCTAGTTGATAGAAAAATTACTAGTTGAACGTGATTTTTGAGACATTTAGTAACTGCATCGTTTTTCAAAGAAAATATCTGCATATTCTTCATTTCAAATAATTTTCAAATAGTAGAAAATTTTCTTATAAAACCCCCTCGAGAAAATCATTTTTGACCATATTTTCAGATTAGTCATCTTGAAAAATTAATTTCATAATTATTTTTGAATTTGATTTTAAATGACTATTTTGACTAATCTGACTCCCTACTAATTTTCTGAAAAGATAAATAGTGATTGAAAAAGTGATGAGTGTTGACATTGATCATATATTATAACTCGAGAATGTATAATTAGAAAATTTCTTTAGAAATTTAAACAAGAGTTATAAAACTTTTTGGTGGTAAAAATTCCATGACCATCTCTATATCTATCATATTTCTAACGACCATCACTCATCAAAATTATATATAGTTTGTCGATATGTGGTAGTTTAAACAGGAATCGTTCGTTTTTCATTTTATATTTTAAAATAATAATAATAGAAAATTTTTGATAATAAATAAATACCAAAGTATTCACTCTCATTTAAAAGTCCTCATGGTTATGTATGAGTGAATTACTTGGAATTTGTTATGTGCTTCCATGCTCATTTAAAAGTCATCACGGTTATGCATGTTTGGAACGCATATCAAAAGTTGATTTTTAAAATAAACAAGTTGATTCTAATCCCATTTAAAAGTCCTCACGGTTATGCGTGGTTAGAATATACTTGAATTTTTTTTTTAAATAAAATTGGGATACTACTAATCTCATTTAAAAGTCCTAACGGTTATGCATGGTTAGTAGATATTCAAATTCCTGATATAAATATACCACAATTAGACACAACTGTATGGTTTTATATGATGACATAATTCCCATCATTCTAAAAGTGGAATATGCGCCTAACAAAATATTTATGATTTTTGTTTAATTTTTATTGAAATTTAATATTTATATTCAATTGAGTTTTAATGTTTAATTAATATCGATCACTTTATCTCTATTTTCTCTAATAATTTATTCTTTTGCTGATAACAAAAGGGGGAGAGAAAAGTTAAGATTTTGTCAAATAAAATCAAGCAAAGGTCAAATAATTTTCTATTTGCATCTAGGCTCATTTGCATATTTTTATTTGCATGCATATATGTAGGGGGAGCTTTGTGTAGAGAGGAAACATTTAAATACGGGGTGCAATTAGAGCATATGAATGATCAAATACATTTAACATATTCAAAATCTTAAATATCTGTTTGTTATCAACAAAAGGGGGAGATTGTTGAACATGCGCTTATATGATTTTTTTTTTGATGATAATAAACATATATACATTCGTTTAAATGTATTTGTTAATGTACTATTTTATTTTTCATAGATTAAATAAATATTTGCTGAATAAAATTAAATAACACAGAATTTGAATTCAAACAGAAATTTTATTCAAACAAATATTTATTACAATTTGAATAGTACAAATTCAAGCTCCCACTATACATATACAATTTTGATTCTATTTATATCACAATTTAATTTACATAAATTCCTCACTACATATCACTCACACTCGTATTTTATCTTCAACTTCATTCCAGTTAGAATCCAACATCTGAGCAATCTGCAAAAATATTCACTAACGCAGTAAAATTGAAAAAGAAATATTTTTCCAATATAAAATAAAATACGAATTTTTGAAAATAATATTTGCCTCAATTATTCGGGTTGTTCGTCATGATTTATATTTGAATTCATCACACACGAACAATGTGACATGCACAGTGTATCACTGTATATGCCACAAGGCCGTGCACACCGATATACACTTGATAATGTTACAGGGACAGGTGAGCACAAGGTCAAACCCAAAATAAAAAGACGGGTTCAAATCAGGTGCAATATAAATAAAGTCTCGACATCAGCACAAGGTCAAACCCGAGTTTAAAACTGGATTCAACAAAGGTGCACTTAAAAATGTGCAAGCATGGAAAAACGGTCTCGACAACTAAAACAAGTCTCGACCAAAAATCAGTGACATAAGTCAAAGCCCGAATCCAAACTATATCAAACAGTGACAATATGTATGTGGCAATGCACAAGAGGCTAAGGCACAATACCACCAACATAACAGCAAACAAATGCCAGGTCGAACAATTATATACATCAACTACAAACATCAAGTGTCGACTAGGAAGCAATTCAGATCAACACAGCAACAATGGTCAGGCAATATGCATCATGCACAGGTCAGGCCGCAACAAAATGCAGCAGAAGCAAGCCGAGGCTCAGTGGTGAACCAATAACAAAACTACAGTGCAGACCAAAAAGCAAAAGTAATTTGGATCAATGAATTGGATGAACAAGACTCAGACCATCAATACACAAAGATGGTGATCAATATGCAGATGTCAATGAAGCATACAAACAGCAAAAATGAAAACCAAAACCAACAGCAAGTACAAACTACTCACAACAATGCTCAAAGACTCGGCACTCAAATGAACACAGTGAATGCAGACTTAAATGTACAGTGACTCAACATACACAGTGACACAGTGCCAAAAACCATCAATCAACGCAATCAAGTACAAGTGCACAAAAGACTCAATGCACAACAAGTATGCAACAGTGAATTTAGATTGAGCAGGTGCAAACACAAGTTGTACAAGAAATGAAATGAAATCAAGTGCACCAGTACAAAGTTTGACCAGAAATGCAACTCCAAGCAATGTTCAAATGGTCGACTAATGAACATCGTATATACATGTGTATTGAAGACCAGTGATTATGCAACACTTCAATATCAATTCCTGAGCCGAGTAGAAGTTTCAAAATAATCAAGCAACAATTTCACAGAAACCAGAATTTGAATCTAGATAGACCAACACTAAGGTTCAAGTGATATCAAGACTCAGTACAACAGAGAGTATGCAACATGACAGTAAGCAGTGCTCAGAGATCAAACATGAACACAACATACAGCAATACCAAATGACAACAGTAAATCAGACGAACGTTAGTACAACAGTAAGAGGAAGTTCGAAGACAATGATATACATGTTAAACCAAAACAATAATGTTCAGGGACGAACACAGATGAACCATTAACGAAGTCACAGTGAAATCACCGTGGAAAGCAAGTCAAAAATATACGTTTTTGAACAAGTCGCAATCATCTCAAACGAACAAGTCAAGCCGTAATCAACTGTAACGACCCGCCGCTCTGATCGCCCCCAGTCGGTAAATAAACCAACTTGAGACGTTCAAAATGACGGATTGTTATTCAGTTTATAGAGTTTAAACAGAAACAGCCACAGAATCACAGAATAATCATAATATTTTACATAAATGAATTTTTATACATATATCAGAGTTTGTACAATGCCTTAAATTTTATACAGCGGAATATTTCTTTTAAGTACAAAAATTCTTCTAAAAGCTAAAGTGAAGCAATTTCCCCAACTCTCTCTAACTTCGCGGCCTGAAAATCTTCAAGCTGTAAAAATACTCGGTCTGACCCGAGCGTTTATTGCAAAACACAAAAACACTCGAGTCAGGATTAATCTTTATTCAAGTAATTAAATTTGTAATGAACTGAATAAAATGGTAACAGAGATGACGAATCACATGAATCAATTTAAATCTATTATGGATTTTTCACATTAACAACTTCAATTTTTAAAAATCTGTCAATCCTGTGTGGCTGCAGTACACACGTATATTTATACACATGTGCACTGCCTCGCCAACTCGTGTGCACCAAACAAAAGCACAGCTATCAGATCAAAACAAGGTCAAACCCAAGTTTCAAAACTAGGTTCAACTCAAGGCCAATGCACAGATAAAAGAGTCAAGAAGGCATCAGACAAAGCAATACAAACAGCAATGTCAAAGCAGGAAATCAAAGGCAGAGACTCAGGAATGCCAAAGACATGAAGACATAAACAACAACAAATGCAAGACCAACTGCAAAAATGACACAACAGAAGTGATCAAGGCAAAGCACAAGTGTGCAGCATCAAGTAGTTTCAAGTACACGGACATATATATATGGAACTGCCACTGCATGCAAACAGCAAAATCAAGTCTAAAGTCTCAAGTATATCACATGAACAACTTAGGCAACCAGTTCAACTTACTTCAAATGAAATACATGGGTTCAAACAAAAAGTGCACAAGTGTGCAGGCAAAATGTAGGACATACGAGCACACAGCAAAGCATGTACAAAGTTCCAAGTAAGAAATCACTAACAAGCATCTTTTTCAACAGGTTTAAGCATTAAAAAAAAAGAGCAGTTTACTCACAGCTTGAATAGAGAAATGGATAAGGATTTTTACATTTAGAAGTTGCTCACTGTGTTTATCACAAAGGATCTTCCACTGTATTTTTTTTATTTTTTTTCAAATTTTCCCCAGTAAAAGAACAGTGGTTTTGCTTTGATTAAATCTGAATCCATGGTAAAGGCTTAAAGTATAAACTTCAACTTGTTTAATTTTTTCCAAATTCAACAAGAAAGAGAGACAGAGGGAAAGAAGAAAAAGGGAGTTTGACAGATTTGGTTTTCTCAAACTAAACAGTGATTATTATTTATGTAAGATCAACATAACAAGCCAAACATTCAATTATACACTCAAATCTCTAGCATGCAACAAAATTTAGGTTTCCTTCATCACCCAAACATACATGGCAACATTGATAAAAAGGAAACAGGGGTTTACTCACATCTTTTTTTCTTTCCAGTAAAAAAAAAAAAATTTCCAGAACTTGTTTTAAATTTGATGCAGGGACCTAGTGCAAGTTCAAAAGAACTAGACTCCAACTTGTTTTTAATTTTTTTTCCCTTTTAAACTTGATTACCAGAGCAATTTCAGTTTCTATTTAAGTTAAATAAATTTTAAAAATTTAGTTCATAGCCTAAACAAACAATATTTATTTAAATCCAAAGTTTTAAATATTAATGGTTAAAGAGGAATCATTTAAATTGAAACCAGGCTTGAAATCTTAGAACAGAAATGTTCTTCAGGCTTTTCAAAATGTTCATATAACTCACATCACAAATGCACAGGAGTTTTCAACAAACATATAAATACAACTTATTTAAAACATAATTCAACAACCAAATTTACCTTAAATACTTTTTTTTTAAAGAAGTATTACTCACTTTATGTTCAGTTTGCACAGTGGATTTTTTTTTTCTCTTTTTAGGTTTAAAATGTTTTCAGGGTTAAAATGTTTCTGGTTGTAATTTTTCATACAGCCACCTATATACATAAACATACAACACACAATTCACAGTCTTAAAGCATATATCACAGCTTAAATAGCAATCATTCACAAGCCAAAATGATTCACATTCATGCATGTACATTATCAATTATACAAAACAATTACAGGTACCAAACCAAACATCACAACATACAGTAGACTTGAGTTATTTATTTACAGGTAAACAGGGAAAAAGTTTTGGTTTGCTAAGTTGATTTCAGTTTGGAAAAAAAATAAAATAAAAACCAGGCCTTTGATTTTCAATCTTTCATTTGAAACTTTTAAAAACTACAACTGCCCCTTTGATATTTTGAACTTTTTAAATAAAACTGAAATGTTTTTAATACTTTGAATTTTAAGATCCTGAGTTGCCTTGAAAATAAAGTTTGTTTGCAAAACCAACTTTCCAGATTTACAGAAGAAAAATGATGCAGTTTTGTTTTATGTTTGAAATGTATAGGCTACTGGTATGTACAGGGGTATTCACAAATTTAAATATCAATTCAAGCCATCTTTATGCTAAAACATCCATGCAAGCATAATACACAGCAACACATCAAACCATAGGGGGGTTTACAGACACATATGTACATCACATATGAACAGAGGTTCGACCAAGCACATATAAACACAATTTTCCACAACCAGATTCAAAGATCCATCACATGCAGCAACACAAAGCAAGTCAAGTTTTAATAGCATCTGTTCTCATCAGATTTTTAAATGATAGCATCTGTCCTCAACAGTTTAAATCAAATTCAAATAACATCTGTTCTCATCAGTTTAAAAACAAATTCAAATAGCTTCTGTTCTTATTAGTTTTAAAAGCAAATTAACCGAGCAAATGGAAGCCAAAAAACACCAAATCATAGCATGCAACCAAGCAACCAATTCAAACAAATTTAAAAACTTGAGTAACGATTAATCGTGAGAAAAAATCACCTTGCTTCGAAGCGGCGACGAATTGGAATCGAAACCGAAGCCCTAATTTGAATGACGAAGAGGAACGGCGAATGAAGATGAAGCCCTAATTTTTGGAGCACGGAATCGAAGAGAAACGACGAGGCCGCCATTGTTTCTTTGTTTATTTTTTTTTCTTTTTTTTTTCTGTATGATTTGAAGTGATGGAAAAAAGGGGTATAGGCATGCTTTGAAAGAGAGGTGCGTGATTAAAGGCGTGTGTAACGGCATGATTAAAGGCACGAATTTGGCTGATGAGAGTAAGGCAGTGTATACTTATATTATATATATATTATTATATTTTTATTTTTATTTACTTTTTTTTCTTTTCAATTTAAATTCAATTTGTTTTGTATAAATTTTCTTTAATAAATATATAAACGTTTTGCAGTTTAAATATCAAAGTTAAATTTATAAATTTACATAAAAATAATTCGTAAATCCAAACTATTTTTTTCTATGTCATTAGTTCGAATTTAAAATACAAATCCAATATTCAATTTCACTTCCAAAGTCAAATTCAAATTTTATTCAACTTTAAATAAATTAAATTCTAAAAATTAATCGCCAATTTATAGTTATATTGGGAATTCAATTTAGATTCTCATTCAAATATTTAAAATTAATTAAATATTTTCATTTTTAAATTGTTCAAAATTCTGGGTTGTTACAATCTTCCCTCCTTAAAGAATTTCGTCCCGAAATTATAAGTTAGGAATAACGATTGCTAAAATCTCACCGATATTTATACCATACTCAATTTTACTAAATTCTAAACTTATAAATAAATATAGGATTCATTCCATTTATTTTATCTCAGCAGTTTTGTTCATCGATTTCAATAATCAAGACACAAAAGTCTTTTACCAAATGTTTGACTTACAAAACTCAGATTAAACTTGAAATCTTTCATGCTAAATATTTGTATATTACATCTTTTCCAAAGCTGTGTGCTTTCAAGATATTTTAAAAAACCTTCTTCCTTAATTCATTAGGTTAGAATTATGTAATTCTAATTTCAGACTATTGATTTTCTATTCAAAGTTTGAAAATACTTGATAACTCGAAGTTTAACAAGTCCATCTTCGTTCTTACAGTCATTAGGCATACGCTGGCCAGGCGCAAGACTAAAAATCTCCAAGTACTAAATATACTTGCTTCAACTCCCAGTGAAAATACTTTTTTAAAAATTCTTTTTAAAAATGGATATGGAAAGCACGTTCCCCCATGGATCACAGTTTACCCGGCGGTTACGCTACTATCCCAGTAGAATCGCTTGTAACTTTAGATTTCACATCTCTCTTGAATTTCGCCATGGTTGTCGCCTTAGATCGCGGTCCACACGGCGGTTACGCTACTATCCCAGTAGAATCGCTCGTGGCCGTAGGCATCTCGCCCCTCGAATTACGCTTCGGTTTCTAGATCGCAGTTTACACGGCGGTTGCGCCACTATCCCAGTGGAATCGCTTGTAACTGTAGGCATCACGCCCCACGAATTACGCCAGCATCAATTCACATAATCCCAAACACGATGATCCATCGTGGGGGATCCCAGTCAGTCCCAATGGACATTCCACTAATGGAAATTCTACGTAGCTACGATTTCCAATGGACACTCCACCGAGTTCCAATCACCTTCACAAATAATAAATGGAAGGTACATTTCCATATCCTCAGTTTTTTTAGAAAACATATGTCATATACATATAGTACTTCATTTCACATTTCGTACATATCATACCTATGTAAACTTGCACAGGATTTTTCATAATAATGACTTTCCAAACTGATGGTTTTCGATTTATTATATTCACATATATAAGTTACGAAAACTCAATTCACATTCATAACAAATAGAGGATTCCAAAATTTTCCATTTCACTTAAAATTTTCCTCTAAATCGATTTGAAAATTTAAGGTTATCTCAAACCTAATTCACATTCATAATCCAATTCATTATCGACTTCACATTCGAGTTGGATTTCACGTTACATCGTCAATTCTCAACACATAATTGATGTCTACCGATATATAACCTCTAAGCTCGTACGTCTCAGAGAAGGGTGTTAAGCTAAAAGAATAAATTCTCCGCCACCAACAGATATATATTTAATAGAGATCAATTGCTATGTCATCAATTCACAATGCTAGACATACAATCCAAATCGACTATCCAAAATTCAAAGCTCAACTTATATTGTTTTTGATGTCAAAGTTAAACCCAATTTAACTCAAGATTCAATCTTTTTGGAAAATTTTCAAGTTGAACTGATCGTTCAAATTTCCCAAAAAATATCTTTACAAGATATATAATTTTCCAACTTAACTATTTGAAACAAATTTCAAATATTCATTTTTTCCAATTTGTCTTTAAAAGATAAAATTTCAAACCTTTCATTTCATATTGGAAAACATTTCCATACTTATTTAATAAGTAATTCACAAGTTCATTTATTTCCATTCTTTAAGGAAATCATTCTTTTAAACACATTAATTTGAGTCAAAACGAATGTTGCGTAAAACACCGTTACAACAACTCAAAAATCACTAGTATAGGGATTCAAATTTTAAGATAGATATATAAATCCCAATACTATAAACAACATTTCCTTTCGGAAACCATTTACTATAACAACAGTGTTATAGTCCACCATTTCCTTATTTTTTTCGAAAACGTCTATTTCAACAATTGAATGTTGAAATCTATGTATTCGATACTTAATGCATTTTAAAACATCTTTAAAACCATTAACTTTTTCAATTTCAACTTCAACTTAATTCATAGTTTGAATTCCTCATACTTTTCACAATATTAATTTTAAACCGATTTCAAACTTTTCAATATTAAGTTTTTCACTTAATTTAATTTTCCGCATGTTTAAATTCAAATTCATCACTGAATTTATTAAACCTATAATGGATTATCATGTTGACAACTTCAAATTTGAAATCTAAATCTCATTTGAACTTTGCATTTGCTTTCTATTTCAAAAATAATCAACTAGTTCTTTAGTAAGCCATTCATCAACTTGGTTCCATTAAATTTATATTTCCACATTAACCTCATTTCATAATATCACTTCCCTAAAACATATCTGTTTTATTCAATAATATATTCACTGTCCAAAATCATGAATAAAATTCCCAACCAACATTTACTATCACAATATCTAATATAAAGGATAATTCGCTGTCCAAAATCACGAATATATCTCCTTTAATAACTTCTATTTTTCATTTATCAAATTCAATTGGTTTCGAATTTATAAATAATCTTTACAAATTCCATTTCTATTTATAAACTTCGATTTATAAATCTTCTTTATTAATTCAATTCAATTCAATTTATATAACTCAGTTATATACCAAAAGTTCATTTATAAGTTAAGTACTTATAATCCATTTATTTACTAAATCGTTCTTCAAAACATTTGAAATTAATTTTTCAAAAGAATTCAGAATCAAATTCCCAAGTCATAGTTTAATTATCCTCTTGGCTATAACTAAATTGAAATATCATTTTATTTCACAATTATTATTTTGTAGATATTCACAATATTTGATTCAAACCAATTCATTAATTCACTTCACTTATATTTTATTTTTCATAAGTCTCAATAATTCGATAATGGATTTTCGAATGAGAAACTATCGCAATCCTAAATTTAGAGAGGGGAATTTTCGAAAAAATTTGAATTTTCAAGATACCTTTTATTTTTCAAAGAAAACAATTTCATACTTCTTTAAATTTGAAAAACGTTTTCTTTAAAGTGATCCTAGTAACTATTCATATTAAACATCATAAACTGAGCTTTGTGTAAACCAAAGCTCTGATACCACTTTTGTAACGACCCGCCGCTCTGATCGCCCCCAGTCGGTAAGTAAACAAACTTGAGACGTTCAAAATGACGGATTGTTATTCAGTTTATAGAGTTTAAACAGAAACAGCCACAGAATCACAGAATAATCATAATATTTTACATAAATGAATTTTTATACATATATCAGAGTTTGTACAATGCATTAAATTTTGTACAGCGGAATATTTCTTTTAAGTACAAAAATTCTTCGAAAAGCTAAAGTGAAGCAATTTCCCCAACTCTCTCTAACTTCGCGGCCTGAAAATCTTCAAGCTGTAAAAATACTCGGTCTGACCCGAGCGTTTATTGCAAAACAAAAAAACACTCGAGTCAAGATTAATCTTTATTCAAGTAATTAAATTTGTAATGAACTGAATAAAATGGTAACAGAGATGACGAATCACATGAATCAATTTAAATCTATTATGGATTTTTCACATTAACAACTTCAATTTTTAAAAATCTGTCAATCCTGTGTGGCTGCAGTACACACGTATATTTATACACAAGTGCACTGCCTCGCCAACTCGTGTGCACCAAACAAAAGCACAGCTATCAGATCAAAACAAGGTCAAACCCAAGTTTCAAAACTAGGTTCAACTTAAGGCCAATGCACAGATAAAAGAGTCAAGAAGGCATCAGACAAAGCAATACAAACAGCAATGTCAAAGCAGGAAATCAAAGGCAGAGACTCAAAAATGCCAAAGACATGAAGACATAAACAACAACAAATGCAAGACCAACTGCAAAAATGACACAGCAGAAGTGATCAAGGCAAAGCACAAGTGTGCAGCATCAAGTAGTTTCAAGTACACGGACATATATATATGGAACTGCCACTGCATGCAAACAGCAAAATCAAGTCTAAAGTCTCAAGTATATCACATGAACAACTCAGGCAACCAGTTCCACTTACTTCAAATGAAATACATGGGTTCAAACAAAAAGTGCACAAGTGTGCAGGCAAAATGTAGGACATACGAGCACACAGCAAAGCATGGACAAAGTTCCAAGTAAGAAATTACTAACATGCATCTTTTTCAACAGGTTTAAGCATTAAAAAAAAAGAGCAGTTTACTCACAGCTTCAATAGAGAAATGGATAAGGATTTTTACATTTAGAAGTTGCTCACTGTGTTTATCACAAAGGATCTTCCACTGTATTTTTTTTATTTTTTTTCAAATTTTCCCCAGTAAAAGAACAGTGGTTTTTCTTTGATTAAATCTGAATCCATGGTAAAGGCTTAAAGTATAAACTTCAGCTTGTTTAATTTTTTCCAATTTCAACAAGAAAGAGAGACAGTGGGAAAGAAGAAAAAAGGAGTTTGACAGATTTGGTTTTCTCAAACCAAACAGTGATTATTATTTATGTAAGATCAACATAACAAGCCAAACATTCAATTATAAACTCAAATCTCTAGCATGCAACAAAATTTAGGTTTCCTTCATCACCCAAACATACATGGCAACATTGATAAAAAGGAAACAGGGGTTTACTCACATCTTTTTTTCTTTCCAGTAAAAAAAAAAATTCCAGAACTTGTTTTAAATTTGATGCAGGGACCTAGTGCAAGTTCAAAAGAACTAGACTCCAACTTGTTTTCAATTTTTTTTCCCTTTTAAACTTGATTACCAGAGCAATTTCAGTTTCTATTTAAGTTAAATAAATTTTAAAAATTTAGTTCATAGCCTAAACAAACAATATTTATTTAAATCCTAAGTTTTAAATATTAATGGTTAAAGAGGAATCATTTAAATTGAAACCAGGCTTGAAATCTTAGAACAGAAATGTTCTTCAGGCTTTTCAAAATGTTCATATAACTCACATCACAAATGCACAGGAGTTTTCAACAAATATACAAATACAACTCATTTAAAACATAATTCAACAGCCAGATTTACCTTAATTTTTTTTTTAAAGAAGTATTACTCACTTTATGTTCAGTTTGCACAGAGGATTTTTTTTCTCTCTTTTTAGGTTTAAAATGTTTTCAGGGTTAAAATGTTTCTGGTTGTAATTTTTCATACAGTCACCTATATACATAAACATACAACACACAATTCACAGTCTTAAAGCATATATCACAGCTTAAATAGCAATCATTCACAAGCCAAAATGATTCACATTCATGCATGTACATTATCAATTATACAAAACAATTACAGGTACCAAACCAAACATCACAACATACAGTAGACTTAAGTTATTTATTTATAGGTAAACAGGGAAAAAGTTTTGGTTTGCTAAGTTGATTTCTGTTTGGAAAAAAAATAAAATAAAAATCAGGCCTTTGATTTTCAATCTTTCATTTGAAACTTTTAAAAACTACAACTGCCCCTTCGATATTTTGAACTTTTTAAATAAAACTGAAATGTTTTTAATACTTTGAATTTTAAGATCCTGAGTTGCCTTGAAAATAAAGTTTGTTTGCAAAACCAACTTTCCAGATTTACAGAAGAAAAATGATGCAGTTTTGTTTTATGTTTGAAATGTATAGGCTACTGATATGTACAGGGGTATTCACAAATTTAAATATCAATTCAAGCCATCTTTATGCTAAAACATCCATGCAAGCATAATACACAGCAACACATCAAACCATAGGGGGGTTTACAGACACATATGTACATCACATATGAACAGAGGTTCAACCAAGCACATATAAACACAATTTTCCACAACCAGATTCAAAGATCCATCACATGCAGCAACACAAAGCAAGTCAAGTTTTAATAGCATTTGTTCTCATCAGATTTTTAAATGATAGCATCTATCCTCAACAGTTTAAATCAAATTCAAATAGCATCTGTTCTCATCAGTTTAAAAACAAATTCAAATAGCATCTGTTCTTATTAGTTTTAAAAGCAAATTAACCGAGCAAATGGAAGCCAAATAACACCAAATCATAGCATGCAACCAAGCAACCAATTCAAAAAAATTTAAAAACTTGAGTAACGATTAATCGTGAGAAAAACTCACCTTGCTTCGAAGCGGCGATGAATTGGAATCGAAACCGAAGCCCTAATTTGAATGACGAAGAGGAACGGCGAACGAAGATGAAGCTGAAGCCCTAATTTTTGGAGCACGGAATCGAAGAGAAACGACGAGGCCGCCATTGTTTCTTTGTTTATTTTTTTTTCTTTTTTTTTTCTGTATGATTTGAAGAGATGGAAAAAAGGGGTATCTGCATGCTTTGAAAGAGAGGTGCGTGATTAAAGGCGTGTGTAACAACATGATTAAAGGCACGAATTTGGCTGATGAGAGTAAGGCAGTGTATACTTATATTATATATATATTATTATATTTTTATTTTTATTTTTATTTTTTTATTTTCAATTTAAATTCAATTTGTTTTGTATAAATTTTCTTTAATAAATATATAAACGTTTTGCAGTTCAAATATCAAACTTAAATTTATAAATTTACATAAAAATAATTCGTAAATCCAAACTATTTTTTTCTATGTCATTAGTTCGAATTTAAAATACAAATCCAATATTCAATTTCAACTCCAAAGTCAAATTCAAATTTTATTCAACTTTAAATAAATTAAATTCTAAAAATTAATCGCCAATTTATAGTTATTTTGGGAATTCAATTTAGATTCTCATTCAAATATTTAAAATTAATTAAATATTTTCATTTTTAAATTGTTCAAAATTCTGGGTTGTTACAATCTTCCCTCCTTAAAGAATTTCGTCCCGAAATTATAAGTTAGGAAAAACGATTGCTAAAATCTCACCGATATTTATACCCTACTCAATTTTACTAAATTCTAAACTTATAAATAAATATAGGATTCATTCCATTTATTTTATCTCAGCAGTTTTGTTCATTGATTTCAATAATCAAGACACAAAAGTCTTTTACCAAATTTTTGACTTACAAAACTCAGATTAAACTTGAAATCTTTCATGCTAAATATTTGCATATTACATCTTTTCCAAAGCTGTGTGCTTTCAAGATATTTTAAAAAATCTTCTTCCTTAATTCAGTAGGTTAGAATTATGTAATTCTAATTTCAGACTATTGATTTTCTATTCAAAGTTTGAAAATACTTGATAACTCGAAGTTTAACAAGTCCATCTTCGTTCTTACAGACATTAGGCATACGCTGGCCAGGCGCAAGACTAAAAATCTCCAAGTACTAAATATACTTGCTTCAACTCCCAGTGAAAATACTTTTTTTAAAATTCTTTTAAAAAATGGATATGGAAAGCACGTTCCCCCATGGATCACAGTTTACCCGGCGGTTATGCTACTATCCCAGTAGAATCGCTTGTAATTGTAGATTTCACATCTCTCTTGAATTTCGCCATGGTTGTCGCCTTAGATCGCGGTCCACACGGCGGTTATGCTACTATCCCAGTAGAATCGCTCGTGGCCGTAGGCATCTCGCCCCTTGAATTACGCTTCGGTTTCTAGATCGCAGTTTACACGGCGGTTGCGCCACTATCCCAGTGGAATTGCTTGTAACTGTAGGCATCACGCCCCACGAATTACGCCAGCATCAATTCACATAATCCCAAACACGATGATCCATCGTGGGGGATCCCAGTCAGTCCCAATGGACATTCCACTAATGGAAATTCTACGTAGCTAGGATTTCCAATGGACACTCCACCGAGTTCCAATCACCTTCACAAATAATAAATGGAAGGTACATTTCCATATCCTCGGTTTTTTTAGAAAACATATGTCATATACATATAGTACTTCATTTCACATTTCGTACATATCATACCTATGTAAACTTGCACAGGACTTTTCATAATAATGACTTTTCAAACTGATGGTTTTCGATTTATTATATTCACATATATAAGTTACGAAAACTCAATTCACATTCATAACAAATAGAGGATTCCAAAATTTTTCATTTCACTTAAATTTTTCCTCTAAATCGATTTGAAAATTTAAGGTTATCTCAAACCTAATTCACATTCATAATCCAATTAATTATCGACTTCACATTCGATTTGGATTTCACGTTACATCGTCAATTCTCAACACATAATTAATGTCTACCGATATATAACCTCTAAGCTCGTACGTCTCAAAGAAGGGTGTTAAGCTAAAAGAATAAATTCTCCGCCACCAACAGATATATATTTAATAGAGATCAATTGCTATGTCATCAATTCACAATGCTAGACATACAATCCAAATCGACTATCCAAAATTCAAAGCTCAACTTATATTGTTTTTGATGTCAAAGTTAAACTCAATTTAACTCAAGATTCAATCTTTTTGGAAAATTTTCAAGTTGAACTGATCGTTCAAATTTCCCAAAAAATATCTTTACAAGATATATAAATTTCCAACATAACTATTTGAAACAAATTTCAAATATTCATTTTTTCCAATTTATCTTTAAAAGATAAAATTTCAAACCTTTCATTTCATATTGGAAAACATTTCCATACTTATTTAATAAGTAATTCACAAGTTCATTTATTTCCATTCTTTAAGGAAATCATTCTTTTAAACACATTAATTTGTGTCAAAACGAATGTTGCGTAAAACACCGTTACAACAACTCAAAAATCACTAGTATAGGGATTCGAATTTTAAGATAGATATATAAATCCCAATACTATAAACAACATTTCCTTTCGGAAACCATTTACTATAACAACAGTGTTATAGTCCACCATTTCCTTATTTTTTTCGAAAACGTCTATTTCAACAATTGAATGTTGAAATCTATGTATTCGATACTTAATGCATTTTAAAACATCTTTAAAACCATTAACTTTTTCAATTTCAACTTCAACTTAATTCATAGTTTGAATTCCTCATACTTTTCACAATATTAATTTTAAACCGATTTCAAACTTTTCAATATTAAGTTTTTCACTTAATTTAATTTTCCGCACGTTTAAATTCAAATTCATCACTGAATTTATTAAACCTATAATGGATTATCATGTTGACAACTTCAAATTTGAAATCTAAATCTCATTTGAACTTTGCATTTGCTTTCTATTTCAAAAATAATCAACTAGTTCTTTAGTAAGCCATTCATCAACTTGGTTCCATTAAATTTATATTTCCACATTAACCTCATTTCATAATATCACTTCCCTAAAACATATCTGTTTTATTCAATAATATATTCACTGTCCAAAATCGTGAATAAAATTCCCAACCAACATTTACTATCACAATATCTAATATAAAGGATAATTCGCTGTCCAAAATCACGAATATATCTCCTTTAATAACTTCTATTTTTCATTTATCAAATTCAATTGGTTTCGAATTTATAAATAATCTTTACAAATTCCATTTCTATTTATAAACTTCGATTTATAAATCTTCTTTATTAATTCAATTCAATTCAATTTATATAACTCAGTTATATACCAAAAGTTCATTTATAAGTTAAGTACTTATAATCCATTTATTTACTAAATCGTTCTTCAAAACATTTGAAATTAATTTTTCAAAAGAATTCAGAATCAAATTCCCAAGTCATAGTTTAATTATCCTCTTGGCTATAACTAAATTGAAATATCATTTTATTTCACAATTATTATTTTGTAGATATTCACAATATTTGATTCAAACCAATTCATTAATTCACTTCACTTATATTTTATTTTTCATAAGTCTCAATAATTCGATAATGGATTTTCGAATGAGAAACTATCGCAATCCTAAATTTAGAGAGGGGAATTTTCGAAAAAATTTGAATTTTCATGATACCTTTTATTTTTCAAAGAAAACAATTTCATACTTCTTTAAATTTGAAAAACGTTTTCTTTAAAGTGATCCTAGTAACTATTCATATTAAACATCATAAACTGAGCTTTGTGTAAACCAAAGCTCTGATACCACTTTTGTAACGACCCGCCGCTCTGATCGCCCCCAGTCGGTAATTAAACCAACTTGAGACGTTCAAAATGACGGATTGTTATTCAGTTTATAGAGTTTAAACAGAAACAGCCACAGAATCACAGAATAATCATAATATTTTACATAAATGAATTTTTATACATATATCAGAGTTTGTACAATGCATTAAATTTTATACAGCGGAATATTTCTTTTAAGTACAAAAATTCTTCGAAAAGCTAAAGTGAAGCAATTTCCCCAACTCTCTCTAACTTCGCGGCCTGAAAATCTTCAAGCTGTAAAAATACTCGGTCTGACCCGAGCGTTTATTGCAAAACAAAAAAACACTCGAGTCAAGATTAATCTTTATTCAAGTAATTAAATTTGTAATGAACTGAATAAAATGGTAACAGAGATGACGAATCACATGAATCAATTTAAATCTATTATGGATTTTTCACATTAACAACTTCAATTTTTAAAAATCTGTCAATCCTGTGTGGCTGCAGTACACACGTATATTTATACACATGTGCACTGCCTCGCCAACTCGTGTGCACCAAACAAAAGCACGGCTATAAGATCAAAACAAGGTCAAACCCAAGTTTCAAAACTAGGTTCAACTCAAGGCCAACGCATAGATAAAAGAGTCAAGAAGGCATCAGACAAAGCAATACAAACAGCAATGTCAAAGCAGGAAATCAAAGGCAGAGACTCAGAAATGCCAAAGACATGAAGACATAAACAACAACAAATGCAAGACCAACTGCAAAAATGACACATCAGAAGTGATCAAGGCAAAGCACAAGTGCGCAGCATCAAGTAGTTTCAAGTACACGGACATATATATATGGAACTGCCACTGCATGCAAACAGCAAAATCAAGTCTAAAGTCTCAAGTATATCACATGAACAACTCAGGCAACCAGTTCGACATACTTAAAATGAAATACATGGGTTCAAACAAAAAGTGCACAAGTGTGCAGGCAAAATGTAGGACATACGAGCACACAGCAAAGCATGGACAAAGTTCCAAGTAAGAAATTACTAACAAGCATCTTTTTCAACAGGTTTAAGCATTAAAAAAAAAGAGCAGTTTACTCACAGCTTCAATAGAGAAATGGATAAGGATTTTTACATTTAGAAGTTGCTCACTGTGTTTATCACAAAGGATCTTCCACTGTATTTATTATTATTATTTTTTTCAAATTTTTCCCAGTAAAAGAACAGTGGTTTTGCTTTGATTAAATCTGAATCCATGGTAAAGGCTTAAAGTATAAACTTCAACTTGTTTAATTTTTTCCAAATTCAACAAGAAAGAGAGACAGAGGGAAAGAAGAAAAAGGGAGTTTGACAGATTTGGTTTTCTCAAACTAAACAGTGATTATTATTTCTATAAGATCAACATAACAAGCCAAACATTCAATTATACACTCAAATCTCTAGCATGCAACAAAATTTAGGTTTCCTTCATCACCCAAACATACATGGCAACATTGATAAAAAGGAAACAGGGGTTTACTCACATCTTTTTTTCTTTCCAGTAAAAAAAAAAAAAAATTTCCAGAACTTGTTTTAAATTTGATGCAGGGACCTAGTGCAAGTTCAAAAGAACTAGACTCCAACTTGTTTTCAATTTTTTTTTCCCTTTTAAACTTGATTACCAGAGCAATTTCAGTTTCTATTTAAATTGAATAAATTTTAAAAATTTAGTTCATAGCCTAAACAAACAATATTTATTTAAATCCTAAGTTTTAAATATTAATGGTTAAAGAGGAATCATTTAAATTGAAACCAGGCTTGAAATCTTAGAACAGAAATGTTCTTCAGGCTTTTCAAAATGTTCATATAACTCACATCACAAATGCACAGGAGTTTTCAACAAATATACAAATACAACTCATTTAAAACATAATTCAACAGCCAGATTTACCTTAATTTTTTTTTTAAAGAAGTATTACTCACTTTATGTTCAATTTGCACAGAAGAATTTTTTTTTCTCTTTTTAGGTTTAAAATGTTTTCAGGGTTAAAATGTTTCTGGTTGTAATTTTTCATACAGTCACCTATATACATAAACATACAACACACAATTCACAGTCTTAAAGCATATATCACAGCTTAAATAGCAATCATTCACAAGCCAAAATGATTCACATTCCTGCATGTACATTATCAATTATACAAAACAATTACAGGTACCAAACCAAACATCACAACATGAAGTAGACTTAAGTTATTTATTTATAGGTAAACAGGGAAAAAGTTTTGGTTTGCTAAGTTGATTTCTGTTTGGAAAAAAAATAAAATAAAAATCAGGCCTTTGATTTTCAATCTTTCATTTGAAACTTTTAAAAACTACAACTGCCCCTTCGATATTTTGAACTTTTTAAATAAAACTGAAATGTTTTTAATACTTTGAATTTTAAGATCCTGAGTTGCCTTGAAAATAAAGTTTGTTTGCAAAACCAACTTTCCAGATTTACAGAAGAAAAATGATGCAGTTTTGTTTTATGTTTGAAATGTATAGTCTACTGATATATACAGGGGTATTCACAAATTTAAATATCAATTCAAGCCATCTTTATGCTAAAACATCCATGCAAGCATAATACACAGCAACACATCAAACCATAGGGGGGTTTACAGACACATATGTACATCACATATGAACAGAGGTTCAACCAAGCACATATAAACACAATTTTCCACAACCAGATTCAAAGATCCATCACATGCAGCAACACAAAGCAAGTCAAGTTTTAATAGCATCTGTTCTCATCAGATTTTTAAATGATAGCATCTGTCCTCAACAGTTTAAATCAAATTCAAATAGCATCTGTTCTCATCAGTTTAAAAACAAATTCAAATAGCATCTGTTCTTATTAGTTTTAAAAGCAAATTAACCGAGAAAATGGAAGCCAAATAACACCAAATCATAGCATGCAACCAAGCAACCAATTCAAACAAATTTAAAAACTTGAGTAACGATTAATCGTGAGAATAACTCACCTTGCTTCGAAGCGGAGACGAATTGGAATCGAAACCGAAGCCCTAATTTGAATGTCGAAGAGGAACGACGAACGAAGATGAAGCCGAAGCCCTAATTTTTGGAGCACGGAATCGAAGAGAAACGACGAGGCCGCCATTGTTTCTTTGTTTATTTTTTTTCTTTTTTTTTTCTGTATGATTTGAAGAGATGGAAAAAAGGGGTATCGGCATGCTTTGAAAGAGAGGTGCGTGATTAAAGGCGTGTGTAACGGCATGATTAAAGGCACGAATTTGGCTGATGAGAGTAAGGCAGTGTATACTTATATTATATATATATTATTATATTTTTATTTTTATTTGTTTTTTTTTTCTTTTCAATTTAAATTCAATTTGTTTTGTATAAATTTTCTTTAATAAATATATAAACGTTTTGCAGTTCAAATATCAAACTTAAATTTATAAACTTACATAAAAATAATTCGTAAATCCAAACTATTTTTTTCTATGTCATTAGTTCGAATTTAAAATACAAATCCAATATTCAATTTCAACTCCAAAGTCAAATTTGTAACGTCCCAAAAATTTTCGACTTTCGAAAATTCGACATCGACACTCACTTTATCGACTGTCGAGAAATCGAAGGCCAATAACCGGAATGTTATGGGTTTTAAAAAGGAAAGAAAAGAAAGAAGAGAGAAAAAGAAGAAAGAAAAAGAAAAATAGAGGGAAAAGAAGATAGACAATTTTTTTTTGAAAACAGAGAATTTTGAAAATAGAAGATAGAAGCATTTTAAAACTAGAACGGACAGAAAGGAAACAACAGAACAACGACAGAATCTCACAATTCGCAGCGGAACAACATATAATAATAAATGAATAATCTTTAAACAAAGAACTATATCAGTTATTACATTTTATACATTACATTACATCATATCATCAGAGTGTACAACAACATACAACATCAAACAGTGCAGCGGAAAAAGAAATACTATATACTAGTAATACGCCATGCCATCCAGCTTGCCTCCAGCAACTTCTGAATATCCAGAATATCCTGATAAACCTAACTCTTAACTGCCCGTGTGGAAATTGGTGGGCACCCAGAGTTTAGGAAGGAAAACAATAAACTCCGAGTCAGTCATGTGACTGGTGTGAGAACTCAAAACAGTTTATTTACTTTAAAATCAAATAGAGGAATATTTTTGAAATCAATTCGCAATGCTTTTGAAAATGTAACTACCATAAGACCTCCCACCACACACACAATGCAAACGCAGACTTGGAGGAGATTTCTTCTTATGTTAGTCAAAGATGCTTCTACGCAAAAATCAAATCAATTTTGATATTATTATTAGTGCATAGTGTAGAAAATTTATTTCGAAAGTAAAGATATAAATCATAGCCAGCATAGGTACCATTATATTATGCCTACTAATAGCTACCATATTAAATGGCAGGTTCTACAACTAAAACCGTACAAGTTCGTATTGTTTCTTTGGATTTCCAACAAATGGTCAGGCCAAGGAACTTCCCATTGCCACTGAGAATGCCTCTGGAAAGACATCCCCGAGAACCAAACCGGATCTCTGCCAACACAAGGCCGGGTTACCCCTAACTGGGTAACTACTGACACGAGCACGCCATTCCCCGGTCCTTTAGGACCTTTTCAACCGAGCGCTCGATATCCAACATCACACCATAATAAATAGAGTGTTTTCAACATGAGTAAGTATCTGGGCTCCATACCATGATACCACCCCTTTCCAGAAGGAAATGCACATACCCTAAGGGGAGCTACAGCAACACCTAATAACCTTGCCGCATCTTTCCTGTTTTGACCATTCCGGGATGTGAGGCTCGACGAAGTCACGTCCACAAAAACATACTTTATATAAAAGCCATGCTTTGGGTCAACAAATGATCAACACAATGATCACTAAGATAGACGATCAAATAAATGATCCTATCACAATAATCAACACAATGATCATTTCAGCATCACTCAGTATGTCACATTACCAAAATGGGATATATCGCTGATAACTTCAACTATATAACCTTTGAGCACATGCGTCTCAAAGAAGGGTGTTAAGCAAAGAATAAATTCTCCGCCACCAACAGAAATATATTTGAAAGAAATCGGCTTAATATCTCAACTTGTAATGTCAGGCATACAATCCATACAAGTCTGTTCCGGGTTCGAACAGAACCGAAGGCACTTACAAAGAAGTCCTTGCAATCCGGATATTCACTAATCACGTTCGAACTTCCCATCACATATGGAGTCTCTATACCGGGGACCAGTCGATGCAAAGACATTCGACAAGAAACCCTTTCGTTTTCGAAAATATCCGGTCTTCAACACCGTCTTCGAATGCAATTCATAACGACGTATCACGTATTCGGAATGGGTTATACGACCCCATGGTCCTTTCCCGGTTAACCCGAATAGTGAGCGCTTATTTTAAAAAAATAAGTGTGGCATTCAATTTCAAACAAATCACAACATGTACCATTTAAAGTAAATATCGATAGTCGGTTATTGAACTATCAATGGATATGCCAACATCACCAGATTCCAAATAATTTTTCAAATTATTTATTTTCCAAAATATCTTTAGAAGATATAAACTTTCCATACTTCAAAAATAAATCGATATTTATTTTTAAACCTATTTTTCCCAATTCCATTTATAAATTCTATATTGAATTTATATTCCAAAATATTCATGAATATACAATTTCTATTATTCATTTCCAATTTATCTTCAGAAAGATAAATTCTCAAAACTTTACATTTCTCATTGGAAAAACAATTTCCATACTTATTTATTTTATAAGTAATCCACAAATTTATTTATTTTCAACCTTGGAAAATATTCCATATATTCTAATCGAAATTAAGTATATATTTCATTCTTTAAGGAAATCATTCACTTAACCATATTTATTTGGGCCAAAACGAATGTTGCGTAGAACATCGTTACGACAACCCAAAATCACTAGTATAGGGATTCGAAATAAAATAGATATATAAATCCCAATACTATACAAACATTTCCTTTCGGAAATTATCTATTATAACAACAGTGTTATAATCTATTATTTCCTTCAATTTCTCGAAAACATCTATTTCAACAATAAATGTTGAAATCTATGATTTCGAATCTCAATATATTTTAAAACATCGTTAGATTGTTTTAATTCTATTTAAAACATCACATTCCAAATAATTCTTTAACATAATATTCACTATATAAAAACGTGAATATATATTGTTAATAAATTTCATCACTTCTATTCATTTTAGTTTAAGGAATTATTCACTGTCTAAAACATGAATATAACTCCATAAATAAATTAGAACAATTTACTTATCAAAATAAGTCATTTTCAATTTATAAAACAATGTTTATAAATTTCATTTCTATTTATTTTACAACAACTTCCTTTTATAAATTTCCTTTATAAATATATTCAATTTTATATCTCAATGATATACTAAAATTTCATATTATAAGTCAAACACTTATAATTTATTTGTTTATAAAATCGTTCCTCTAAACTTCACAAATCTATAAATCTTATAACTTCTAAGATTCATTTATTTATCCACATCTATTTCCTAAATAACTTTATAAATTTTATTTATAAAATTTATTTATAACTTCACCGTTTTAATTCTATAACTTTCATTCATTTGTGAAATTCATTCACAATTCTTTCTAATACTTATAAAAGCTCGTTTTGTAATCCCAATATTTTTAATTTATCAATATCCATTTATAAATCTTTTAATATAAAACAATTTATATTACTATTTTAAAACGTCTTTTAACTCCTTATAATTTCATCTTTTTAATTTATAAAATAATCAAATTTCATAAATTCTATAGATTTCATTCCTTTATGAAATTCATTTACAAATCATTCTATCACTTATAAAAGCTTGTTTTATAATTCAAGATATTCTAAATTCATAAATATCCACTTATAAATCTTTTAATATAAAACAATTTATATTATTACTTTAAACATCTTCAACTCTTTTATAATTTCATCATTCTGATTTATAAAATAAAAATTTTATAAATCCTATTTTTAAACTTCTTATAATAAATTTAGAAAACCCAGTTCAAATTATTTTATAAAACCACTAATCCCATATTTTCAAAAATAAACTTTTAACTATATTTCTCAAAAATATAACTTTTATAACATTAAATTTATAACGTTTATTTATTTATAATGGATCAATCCCAAAAAATATTATATAAACGTATATTTTCAAAAATCCCTTTAGAAATAAAAATCGTTGTTTTTAAATTTCAAAAATTTGATCCGATGATGCAACACATCAAATAGTCAAACACGATTTTCAAACATCATATATCATCCATGATAAACAATCAAATATCACAATATATGAAAATAAACAAACACTTGTGAGGAATCCAGTTGGATCCCTCCAACCTGTTTCCCTGCATCCACAGACATTAGCACAATACCATTCCGTTTCGAGACGGAATATCGCGGTATATGGGATTTTATAAATATATATATATCCGCTTACTAACGGCGCAATAGGGTCTCATCCGCTAAAAGAAAATGCGGGAAATCAATCAACTGCAATATATACATATGCCAATATATATATATATTGCTATATATATAATATAATACCAATTCCACTTCGAGGTGGAATATCGCGGTATATGTGTGTACTAAATAACCTCCGCTTACTAACGGCGCAATAGGGTCTATTCACATCCAATATATATATAACAATCATCATTCAAGCATTCAATCAACACAGTCAATCAATTTTAAATTTAACTATTAAAATTTAAATAAACAATAAAATTCCTTTTGAGTGAGAAGTTCTCACCTTTATTCCTGTTTGCAATCCACTTCCAATTCAACTTGTTTTCTTCATTTATACCTAGTATAAATATTTACACAATTTATTAATATCCGAAATAATCGAATAAATTAAATTTTCATTTGACAAATTTTAATTCATCAGTTTTCTCCTTTCATAGTTTAAATTAACTGATAGTTTTATTTAAACCAGTTTCCTATTTAATAATTTATTTTAACTAATTATTTTACTTTTAAAATAATTTTAACTAGAAATTTTCAATTGAACAAAATTTCCTTTAATAAATCATTTTACTTAATAAATTAAATTTCCTTTTAAACCAAATTCTTGTTAAATAAATTTATTTAACTAAACATTTTACTTTCAAACTAACTTTTCTTTTTAAAACTAAATTTTCTTCTCAAATACTTTGATTTAACAAAAATTAAATTCAAACTATTCTTTATAAATTCAAATCTTCATTTTATATAACATTTGGACAAATTGCATAATTTAATTGAATTTCTATCCAAATTTCTTATTCTTTTAAATAACTTTACAAATTTTCTAAAATAATTAATTTAAACAAGTTTCGCATATGTTTAAATTTAAATTAAAACAACTGTTGAATCTTAAATTTTTTTTTCTGTCTACTTATCTATATATATGTCTACAGTTTTTTTTTTTTTAAATAGATTCAAAAATTTAAAATTCTTTAAACTTGCAGTATATATGTATGTTATAAATGTTTATTAATTTAAATTAAATTGAATACTGCAAATTCAAAATTTTAATTAACAAAAAAAAATTTGATACCTCACTGCAGATTGGCCTCCATCGCGTGCGCACGCGCGACCGCCCCCAATTCCAGTCACATCCAACTTCGCGAGTCGCCTCACGCCGTTGCCTTGACGTTGCGATGCCGCCCCACGCGACCACATGCTTCCAGTCGCGAAGCCCTAATTGCCGCTCGAGCCTCCACCAGTCGCGACACCAGACCCATCGCCGCCGCTGTTGCCGCTTGTCGCGCGCCTCTCCTACGCGCAAGCACGCGCGAGCGCGCTCCATCCTCGAACGTGTCGCCGCCACCCAGATCTTGCCGCGGTCCCCCACGCGCGAGTGCCCTGATTTTTTTGTCGAGCGCGATTCTTTTGGCCTTCGGCCATTAATTTTGTTTCTTCTTTTTTTTTTTTATTAACTGAGTTTGGTTTAAAATTGGAGAAGGAAAGGGAAATTTTATAGATAGAAGGAGGCAGGAACGCGACATGTTTTAGCACGATCTTCTCGTGATTCCTGGCGTGATGTTAGGCGTAGAGCTAGGGAAAATAACGTGTGTTAAGTTGACAAATTTTAAATTTTTAAATTCAAGTTTTAAATCGAATTAAATTTCAACGCGTTTACACGCCGTATGCTCACATATCAACTCCGAAAATTATGAAACTTGAAATCCAGCAATAATTCAATATTACGGACCCAATGGAACTGGTTTCGTCGAATTCCGAGACTGTGCCTCGGACGGCTATTTTTAAATATCGATTCAAACGATTAAATTTCAAAACTGAACGTTTCACTTTCAATTTCAATTCTGAAGCTTCTAAAATCTTCAATATTATCAATATGAATTTTACAAGCCTTTGAAATATTTTTAATCGGCTTAAATTTAAAGATTCAAATTTTTATTCAACTCTCAATAGGTTAAATTCTATAATTTAATCGTTATATTCATTCTGATAATTTGAAATTCAATTCAAACCATCCTTCAAATATTTAAAATTAATTAAATATTCTCAATTTAAATTATTCAAAATTCAGGGTCGTTACAATCTTTCCCCCTTAAAAGAATTTCGTCCCGAAATTACAAGTTAAGAAGAATGCCCTTATCCCGTCTATTATTTTTCACAATCCAACTAGTTTTATCAACTTACTAACCTAAATCTTTTTACTAGAGATTCATTATCATTTCAACTAGCTTTTCAACTTCAATTATAGGTTTCAAACAACATTGTTTTACTAACCATTCAAATTTAAATTCAAATTCAAATTTCAAACTTTCAAATTTTTCTCAAAATTTTTCTAACACCCTAAATTTTCGAAAAATTTCGCCAGCGTTTCCTTTGCGCGACTCGATCGGTACGACTACAAAATGGCACCACGGCCCCTCAGAATCAAAAAGAAAAGAGAAAAGCCAAGTGGCTAGAGAAGAAAGTCATCAAATCTCATACTGAAATTGAAATACGTACCTTTTTGTCGAGCAATTCAATTTTTATCTTTGAAATCAAAATCTCAATTCCTTTATATACCTGTACAACTTGTATAATCTGCTAATAGTAGCATCCTAATTCAACATTTAAACCATTTTGCCAATTCTATTGCAAAATTTTCAACATATGTTTCTTATACGTTTTTATTTCACTATTGAAGTTATATATTCATTCTCATTCAATTTCACGTTTCGATTCAATTCACAATTTCAATTTTATTTGAATTCAATTCACAATTTAAATTCTATTTGAATTAAATTCTAAATTCTAAATATTGAATTCTAACAATTAACTTTTATTTAGTAATTCATTTTACTATCTTAAATTAGTTTCATTCACTAATTCATTTCAATTTCCATATTCAATTCATTTCATTTGAAATTATTTCACAAGTGAATAAATTATCAAGTTAATTTACTTGAATTCAATCCATTTTATTTAATTCCATATACTAATGATAATAATTCAATATTATCACTTCCTAACAATCATGCAACCATATACTATAATAATTCATAGAAAATCATTTCTTCTCTATTCAAAAATAGTTTTGGGCAAAATTATTTTATAATATAAATCAATTTTATATTCACTAACAAATACGCGCTCATATCTATTATTACACTCAAACTCATTCTAGAGTACTGCTGACTCTATCTATAACGAGTAATACCCTACAGAACCATGGTTGTCGCTTAACCAACAGCTCTGATACCAAATGTAACGTCCCAAAAATTTTCGACTTTCGAAAATTCGACATCGACACTCACTTTATCGACTGTCGAGAAATCGAAGGCCAAAAACTGGAATGTTATGGGTTTTAAAAAGGAAAGAAAAGAAAGAAGAGAGAAAAAGAAGAAAGAAAAAGAAAAATAGAGGGAAAAGAAGATAGACAATTTTTTTTTGAAAACAGAGAATTTTGAAAATAGAAGATAGAAGCATTTTAAAACTAGAACGGACAGAAAGGAAACAACAGAACAACGACAGAATCTCACAATTCGCAGCGGAACAACATATAATAATAAATGAATAATCTTTAAACAAAGAACTATATCAGTTATTACATTTTATACATTACATTACATCATATCATCAGAGTGTACAACAACATACAACATCAAACAGTGCAGCGGAAAAAGAAATACTATATACTAGTAATACGCCATGCCATCCAGCTTGCCTCCAGCAACTTCTGAATATCCAGAATATCCTGATAAACCTAACTCTTAACTGCCCGTGTGGAAATTGGTGGGCACCCAGAGTTTAGGAAGGAAAACAATAAACTCCGAGTCAGTCATGTGACTGGTGTGAGAACTCAAAACAGTTTATTTACTTTAAAATCAAATAGAGGAATATTTTTGAAATCAATTCGCAATGCTTTTGAAAATGTAACTACCATAAGACCTCCCACCACACACACAATGCAAACGCAGACTTGGAGGAGATTTCTTCTTATGTTAGTCAAAGATGCTTCTACGCAAAAATCAAATCAATTTTGATATTATTATTAGTGCATAGTGTAGAAAATTTATTTCGAAAGTAAAGATATAAATCATAGCCAGCATAGGTACCATTATATTATGCCTACTAATAGCTACCATATTAAATGGCAGGTTCTACAACTAAAACCGTACAAGTTCGTATTGTTTCTTTGGATTTCCAACAAATGGTCAGGCCAAGGAACTTCCCATTGCCACTGAGAATGCCTCTGGAAAGACATCCCCGAGAACCAAACCGGATCTCTGCCAACACAAGGCCGGGTTACCCCTAACTGGGTAACTACTGACACGAGCACGCCATTCCCCGGTCCTTTAGGACCTTTTCAACCGAGCGCTCGATATCCAACATCACACCATAATAAATAGAGTGTTTTCAACATGAGTAAGTATCTGGGCTCCATACCATGATACCACCCCTTTCCAGAAGGAAATGCACATACCCTAAGGGGAGCTACAGCTATCCCTAATAACCTTGCCGCATCTTTCCTGTTTTGACCATTCCGGGATGTGAGGCTCGACGAAGTCACGTCCATAAAAACATACTTTATATAAAAGCCATGCTTTGGGTCAACAAATGATCAACACAATGATCACTAAGATAGACGATCAAATAAATGATCCTATCACAATAATCAACACAATGATCATTTCAGCATCACTCAGCATGTCACATTACCAAAATGGGATATATCGCTGATAACTTCAACTATATAACCTTTGAGCACATGCGTCTCAAAGAAGGGTGTTAAGCAAAGAATAAATTCTCCGCCACCAACAGAAATATATTTGAAAGAAATCGGCTTAATATCTCAACTTGTAATGTCAGGCATACAATCCATACAAGTCTGTTCCGGGTTCGAACAGAACCGAAGGCACTTACAAAGAAGTCCTTGCAATCCGGATATTCACTAATCACGTTCGAACTTCCCATCACATATGGAGTCTCTATACCGGGGACCAGTCGATGCAAAGACATTCGACAAGAAACCCTTTCGTTTTCGAAAATATCCGGTCTTCAACACCGTCTTCGAATGCAATTCATAACGACGTATCACGTATTCGGAATGGGTTATACGACCCCATGGTCCTTTCCCGGTTAACCCGAATAGTGAGCGCTTATTTTAAAAAAATAAGTGTGGCATTCAATTTCAAACAAATCACAACATGTACCATTTAAAGTAAATATCGATAGTCGGTTATTGAACTATCAATGGATATGCCAACATCACCAGATTCCAAATAATTTTTCAAATTATTTATTTTCCAAAATATCTTTAGAAGATATAAACTTTCCATACTTCAAAAATAAATCGATATTTATTTTTAAACCTATTTTTCCCAATTCCATTTATAAATTCTATATTGAATTTATATTCCAAAATATTCATGAATATACAATTTCTATTATTCATTTCCAATTTATCTTCAGAAAGATAAATTCTCAAAACTTTACATTTCTCATTGGAAAAACAATTTCCATACTTATTTATTTTATAAGTAATCCACAAATTTATTTATTTTCAACCTTGGAAAATATTCCATATATTCTAATCGAAATTAAGTATATATTTCATTCTTTAAGGAAATCATTCACTTAACCATATTTATTTGGGCCAAAACGAATGTTGCGTAGAACATCGTTACGACAACCCAAAATCACTAGTATAGGGATTCGAAATAAAATAGATATATAAATCCCAATACTATACAAACATTTCCTTTCGGAAATTATCTATTATAACAACAGTGTTATAATCTATTATTTCCTTCAATTTCTCGAAAACATCTATTTCAACAATAAATGTTGAAATCTATGATTTCGAATCTCAATATATTTTAAAACATCGTTAGATTGTTTTAATTCTATTTAAAACATCACATTCCAAATAATTCTTTAACATAATATTCACTATATAAAAACGTGAATATATATTGTTAATAAATTTCATCACTTCTATTCATTTTAGTTTAAGGAATTATTCACTGTCTAAAACATGAATATAACTCCATAAATAAATTAGAACAATTTACTTATCAAAATAAGTCATTTTCAATTTATAAAACAATGTTTATAAATTTCATTTCTATTTATTTTACAACAACTTCCTTTTATAAATTTCCTTTATAAATATATTCAATTTTATATCTCAATGATATACTAAAATTTCATATTATAAGTCAAACACTTATAATTTATTTGTTTATAAAATCGTTCCTCTAAACTTCACAAATCTATAAATCTTATAACTTCTAAGATTCATTTATTTATCCACATCTATTTCCTAAATAACTTTATAAATTTTATTTATAAAATTTATTTATAACTTCACCGTTTTAATTCTATAACTTTCATTCATTTGTGAAATTCATTCACAATTCTTTCTAATACTTATAAAAGCTCGTTTTGTAATCCCAATATTTTTAATTTATCAATATCCATTTATAAATCTTTTAATATAAAACAATTTATATTACTATTTTAAAACGTCTTTTAACTCCTTATAATTTCATCTTTTTAATTTATAAAATAATCAAATTTCATAAATTCTATAGATTTCATTCCTTTATGAAATTCATTTACAAATCATTCTATCACTTATAAAAGCTTGTTTTATAATTCAAGATATTCTAAATTCATAAATATCCACTTATAAATCTTTTAATATAAAACAATTTATATTATTACTTTAAACATCTTCAACTCTTTTATAATTTCATCATTCTGATTTATAAAATAAAATTTTTATAAATCCTATTTTTAAACTTCTTATAATAAATTTAGAAAACCCAGTTCAAATTATTTTATAAAACCACTAATCCCATATTTTCAAAAATCAACTTTTAACTATATTTCTCAAAAATATAACTTTTATAACATTAAATTTATAACGTTTATTTATTTATAATGGATCAATCCCAAAAAATATTATATAAACGTATATTTTCAAAAATCCCTTTAGAAATAAAAATCGTTGTTTTTAAATTTCAAAAATTTGATCCGATGATGCAACACATCAAATAGTCAAACACGATTTTCAAACATCATATATCATCCATGATAAACAATCAAATATCACAATATATGAAAATAAACAAACACTTGTGAGGAATCCAGTTGGATCCCTCCAACCTGTTTCCCTGCATCCACAGACATTAGCACAATACCATTCCGTTTCGAGACGGAATATCGCGGTATATGGGATTTTATAAATATATATATATCCGCTTACTAACGGCGCAATAGGGTCTCATCCGCTAAAAGAAAATGCGGGAAATCAATCAACTGCAATATATACATATGCCAATATATATATATTGCTATATATATAATATAATACCAATTCCACTTCGAGGTGGAATATCGCGGTATATGTGTGTACTAAATAACCTCCGCTTACTAACGGCGCAATAGGGTCTATTCACATCCAATATATATATAACAATCATCATTCAAGCATTCAATCAACACAGTCAATCAATTTTAAATTTAACTATTAAAATTTAAATAAACAATAAAATTCCTTTTGAGTGAGAAGTTCTCACCTTTATTCCTGTTTGCAATCCACTTCCAATTCAACTTGTTTTCTTCATTTATACCTAGTATAAATATTTACACAATTTATTAATATCCGAAATAATCGAATAAATTAAATTTTCATTTGACAAATTTTAATTCATCAGTTTTCTCCTTTCATAGTTTAAATTAACTGATAGTTTTATTTAAACCAGTTTCCTATTTAATAATTTATTTTAACTAATTATTTTACTTTTAAAATAATTTTAACTAGAAATTTTCAATTGAACAAAATTTCCTTTAATAAATCATTTTACTTAATAAATTAAATTTCCTTTTAAACCAAATTCTTGTTAAATAAATTTATTTAACTAAACATTTTACTTTCAAACTAACTTTTCTTTTTAAAACTAAATTTTCTTCTCAAATACTTTGATTTAACAAAAATTAAATTCAAACTATTCTTTATAAATTCAAATCTTCATTTTATATAACATTTGGACAAATTGCATAATTTAATTGAATTTCTATCCAAATTTCTTATTCTTTTAAATAACTTTACAAATTTTCTAAAATAATTAATTTAAACAAGTTTCGCATATGTTTAAATTTAAATTAAAACAACTGTTGAATCTTAAATTTTTTTTTCTGTCTACTTATCTATATATATGTCTACAGATTTTTTTTTTTTTTAAATAGATTCAAAAATTTAAAATTCTTTAAACTTGCAGTATATATGTATGTTATAAATGTTTATTAATTTAAATTAAATTGAATACTGCAAATTCAAAATTTTAATTAACAAAAAAAAATTTGATACCTCACTGCAGATTGGCCTCCATCGCGTGCGCACGCGCGACCGCCCCCAATTCCAGTCACATCCAACTTCGCGAGTCGCCTCACGCCGTTGCCTTGACGTTGCGATGCCGCCCCACGCGACCACATGCTTCCAGTCGCGAAGCCCTAATTGCCGCTCGAGCCTCCACCAGTCGCGACACCAGACCCATCGCCGCCGCTGTTGCCGCTTGTCGCGCGCCTCTCCTACGCGCAAGCACGCGCGAGCGCGCTCCATCCTCGAACGTGTCGCCGCCACCCAGATCTTGCCGCGGTCCCCCACGCGCGAGTGCCCTGATTTTTTTGTCGAGCGCGATTCTTTTGGCCTTCGGCCATTAATTTTGTTTCTTCTTTTTTTTTTTATTAACTGAGTTTGGTTTAAAATTGGAGAAGGAAAGGGAAATTTTATAGATAGAAGGAGGCAGGAACGCGACATGTTTTAGCACGATCTTCTCGTGATTCCTGGCGTGATGTTAGGCGTAGAGCTAGGGAAAATAACGTGTGTTAAGTTGACAAATTTTAAATTTTTAAATTCAAGTTTTAAATCGAATTAAATTTCAACGCGTTTACACGCCGTATGCTCACATATCAACTCCGAAAATTATGAAACTTGAAATCCAGCAATAATTCAATATTACGGACCCAATGGAACTGGTTTCGTCGAATTCCGAGACTGTGCCTCGGACGGCTATTTTTAAATATCGATTCAAACGATTAAATTTCAAAACTGAACGTTTCACTTTCAATTTCAATTCTGAAGCTTCTAAAATCTTCAATATTATCAATATGAATTTTACAAGCCTTTGAAATATTTTTAATCGGCTTAAATTTAAAGATTCAAATTTTTATTCAACTCTCAATAGGTTAAATTCTATAATTTAATCGTTATATTCATTCTGATAATTTGAAATTCAATTCAAACCATCCTTCAAATATTTAAAATTAATTAAATATTCTCAATTTAAATTATTCAAAATTCAGGGTCGTTACAAAATTCAAATTTTATTCAACTTTAAATAAATTAAATTCTAAAAATTAATCGCCAATTTATAGTTATACTGGGAATTCAATTTAGATTCTCATTCAAATATTTAAAATTAATTAAATATTTTCATTTTTAAATTGTTCAAAATTCTGGGTTGTTACATCAACATCAAAGCCGTGGGAAGCAAGCAACGAAAATATACACATATGAAAAGGTCAGAAATCATCTCAAACAATAAAGTGAAATCGAACGGCCGATCAAACATAATTGACAAATTCAAATATATTCGTACGAACGCAAATCTAGGGTTACAAACCCTATATAAACAATCATCATCGACAATTTCAAAACCATGAAGTTCAATCAAGCATAACAGAATAGCATAAATGAAAATCACATACCGAATTGAAGTCGAACTCCATCAACTCGAAGCTGTCGAAGTGAGCAACAAGGAGAATAATCGATCAAGGCTAAACGTGAAAAATCATTGATTTGACCAATTTAAAGTCGGCACTTCGTAAAACCCTAGTTTCGATCGAAGAGAACGAAGCCCTAATTTCACAAAGAGGAACGGACGAGAGAAAGCCGCCACTAACCAAAAATAAAGAAGACAGGCCGAATAATAAACAAAAGGGGTCGGCTTATTTCTCTTTTATACTATATAAGGGCTTTTTATTTTTAAATTAGGGATACTTTATTTTTAAATTGTTTTTAATTTGTATTTTCTTTTTTAAACCGTTTAATTTTCTAGTCGTGTGACTAGGGGACAAGCTACGTGGCGTAGCTTGAGAATTCGCAACTCAGTGGCTGAGTTGTGGCAGGGTTTTGAGCGTAGAGTTAGGTTTAGTCGATAGCGGGTGTCGCGAGTTTACGTGTGTAAGCGTCTGACTATCTAATTTCTAGTAGAAACCTTGGGGGCGGCACGTAGGCAGGGTTTTGCCGAAGCTGGGTAAATTCTGTGTCGTTCTATTTCTGCATTTTATTATTCTGCTATTTTTCTGTGCTGCTATTAATCTGTGATCTGTGTTGAAATAATTTTATAAGCTTCCGCAATTAATTTTTATAATTTATACCATCACCCTATTCACCCATCCCTCTAGGGTGAAATAGATCCTACAGAGTTGTTGATTTCCCACATTATATAGCGGATGAGACCCTATTGCGCCGCATAATAGCGGATGATATTTTATAAATCTCATATACTGTGATATTCCACCTCGAAGTGGATTTGGTATTTAATTGTTGTGCTAACGTCTGTGGAAGCAGGGAAACATGTTGGAGGGATCCAACTGGATTCCTCAAATATTGAATTTGTTTCATATTTTGTGTGTTGATTATTTATAATCTGTGTGTGATTATTTATAATTGAAACCCTTGAAGGCTATAATTTAGTCGAATATATTTCTGATATCGTAGTATATCAGGAATAAATGAACTTGGATTTTGGAATTTAGTAGAAAATTTATAGTAAATTAATTTTAGAAAATTGAATAAATTTATAAGAAGGAATTTGTTTCAAAAGATAATTAATTTAGTGTTGAAATAAATTTAGAAATAAATTTTGAACTTAATTCGGTGCTGAAATGAATATTTAGAAATCGATTTGAAAATCATATAACAATGGATATTTAGATGTTTAAATTCACAATGGGAATTTATAAGGGTAAAGGGAAATTTGTTTTAAAAATAATATTTGGTTATTTTTAAAAGCGTGAAAGGAATTTACAGATTGGAATGTAAATTAAAATAAATCGAGAAGATTTATTAATCGACATAAATGAAAAGAAAATTCTTTCCTAGAAAGCTGAGTATATTTTAAGTAGCTTTTGAAGTATAAATCAAAAGTACTAGGAATCGTTTTGGAAGAATATTATCGGAGAAATTATTTTTGGGATTGTCTTAAACCTATAAAATAAAGATTTATTTAATTAATTATAAAAGGGATTATTTTAAAAGCTAAATTGATATATTTTTTAGAAAATTGATATTTAAATAGTTATATCCTATTTACTAATTTTATTTTAAAACTAGTTTGGACTTGAATTTTATATGAGGTTTTAATATAATATCTTCACAACTAATATTTATGTAAGGGTTTTAAAATAGTTTTATTTTAAATATTTTCAAGTATATATTTCTGGATAAGTAATTTAAATTATTTTGAAGTATTTTAACACAACAAATTTTCAGTGGAATCAAATAAATATTTGGAAATTTATTCCAAGTGAGGATGGTGATTTGAAATTTGTTTTCAAAGGATTAAAAGGCGTAAAGTGATTTGAAATTTGTTTTCAAATAGATGAAGTGTTAAAAATTTATATCTTGCAAAGATATTTTGAAATTAAATAATTTGGGAAAATTATTGAAATCCGGTAATTGTTTTGAATATTCATTGATAGTTAAATAACCGACTATCAATATTTGCCTTTTAAATGGCATTTGAATTTCGATGAGATCGGGGGTCGGATTCCAAGTGGATATCCGAAAACCACATCGAACCTTTGTGATTGTGATAGATCTTTTATTTAAAAGATCAAAGTTAAAATTGTTGTGATTTGTTTGAAATCTGAATGAACACTTATTTTTAAAAATAAGCGCACGTTATTCGGATTAGTCGGGAGAGGACCTTGTGTCATAAAACCCATTCCGAATAACGATACGACGAAATGGGATTCCATTTAAAGACGGTGTTGAAGACCGGGTATTTTCGAAAGCGGAAGGATTACCTGTCGAATGTCTCTACACCGGGTTGCTCCGGTATAGAGATCTTATCACCCTTTGTGATGGGGATTCCAGACGTGATTAGTGAATATCCGGATTGCAAGGGCTTCTTTGGAAGTGCCTTCGGTTTCTTTCGGTCCCGGAACGGACTTGTATGGATGTGTGGCTGGCATTACACTTTGAGATGTAAAGATGGTTTCTATCGAATACATTCCTGTTGGTGGCGGAGAATTTATTCTCTTAGCTTAACACCCTTCTCTGAGACGTACGAGCTCAGAGGTTATGTAGTTGATGGTTACTAGTAATATATTCCCAATTTGGTAATGTGGCACACGAAGTGCTGCTGATCATTTGTTGATCAAAGCATGACTTTGTGAAAAGTGTAGCTTTTTGGACGAGACTTCGTCGGACCTCACACCCCGAAAATGGTCAAAACAGGAAAGTTGCGGCAAGGTTATGAGGCTCGCGCCCTTTAGGTATATTATTTCCTTCTAGAAAAGGGTGGTGTTAGGTATGGAGCCTTGATATTTAACCTTTGTGGTTACTGCAAATACTTTTCTTCGTGGTTGTTTGTGTAGAGGATCCTCGGACAAAGGTCCCAAAGGACTGGGGGATGGCATACTCGAGTAGTAGTTACCTAGTGACAGAGGTAACCCGGCCTTGTGTTGGCAGAGATCCAGTTGGGTTCTCGGGACGTCCCTCCAGAGGCGTACCCATGTGGCATTAGGAAGTTCCTTAGCCTGACCATTTGTTGGAAATCCAAAGAAACAATACGAGCCCTTTATGATTGCAACTGTATAACCTGCCTCCTCAGGAGGTAGCTATAGCAGGCATAATATAATGGTACCTATGCTGGCTAAGATTAATATTATACTTTCAAAATGTTTTCCACTATGCACTAATAATAGTATAAAAGAAGAATTTGCATAGTAAGCAATTTGACTATCATAAGGAGAAATCTCCTCCAATTCTGCGTTTGCATTGTGTGTGTGGTGGGAGGCCTTATGGTAGTCTCATTTTCCAAAAGCATAGCGGATTTCTTTTTATTTTCTTTGTGAAAATAATTTTTTTAAAATCTCACACCAGTCCGGGTGCAGCCTGGAGTCAGGTTAGCAGTTATTCGGGAGCAAAGTCAAGAAGTTGCTGTGGAATCAGGAATTAGAGCTGGAAGGCGAGGCGTATCACTTACATATGTAATATTTCTTTCCGCTGTTCGTTGTTGTACACTCAGATAATGTAATGTGATGTGATGTAATAACTGATATAGTGATTCTGTTTAAAGATATTTATTTATCTATTATACTTGTTCCGCTGCGAAACGTGAGATTCTGTTATTGTTGCTGTTCTTCTTCTTCTACCTCTTCTTCTTTAAACCCTAACGGATCAGTTTTCCGTCATTCGACTGTATGACATTTGATACAACGGACGTATTGATGTCGACTTTCGGACGTCGAAGAATCGAGACTGCTACGGTATAAATACTACAAGAAGTTAGTATATTGTTTGAAGGATAGAGAATTAAAAACTATTTTGGAGAAGAGATTTATTTGGAATCAAATCATTTAAATTTTGAAAGGAGTTGGAGTTTTAAATAATAAAATTTTATAAAATAAATGTTTTTAGATCCTTATATAATATAGGGAGTATTAATAATCAACTTAGTATCACTGATTGGTTTAGGTGATCTCGAGTAACTATTATTCGAATATTGTATACTTATTGAATATGATGTTTGAGTGGTACTTACTGGAATTTCATCATGTTGCATAGGATACCTTGTTTAAATTCTTGTGATTGATATTAGGAAGTATTTAACACTTTGGAGTTGTATTCTCTTTCGGTGTTTGGTGAGATTAATGGATCCTTAAGAGAATATAGTTCAGGTTTTCCAGTAAATGGAAAATTCTTTTTGTTGATTATTAGTTGTAACTTCTTGTTAGAATTTTTTTTTCTAATTATGAATCTCAAATGAAGAAATTTGAATTGGATGAAAGTAAAAGAAGAGTCATGGATGAATGCTTGTAACGATGTTTGGTTGCAAAATTTTGAAATAAGTGGAGCTTACTGACTTGTAGTAAATGTTAATGTAAACCCAAGTGGTTATAGGATGCACGGGTGTTACTCGGATGATTACTATTAGAAGGTATCTGACACTTTAGTGGCAGTGGGTGAAGTGCATGTCTTAGACATGCGAAGAGCAGTCAATTGTGAGAGGGCTTAGTACTAGACTTGCAATGTGCAGCCATTTATGTTAGTGGGCAGGCAGACTTACAATGTGTATTCATTGATGTTAAACTTGTGAAGTGTGAGACCTGCTGGTAGACATGCGATGTGCAATCGCATATGATAGACTTGAGACATGTAATCACATATGTTAGACTTGCGATGACTGGTCATTTATATTAGACTTGCAATGTGTAGGTAGATTTGTGATATGCGGTCAATTGTTTTAGACTTCGATATGCATGTGGAATTGCGAGGAGCAATCCTTTGTAACAAACCTTATAACTAGATTACCAAAGCACAAGCATTTGTGTAGACAAGCAAAGTACTTGCTGACATGTGAAGCACTATCTTTTGTATGGGTTTGCAAAGTGCATGTGACTATTGATCTGATGGATTTATAACTTGCTTTCAGGCTAGATTATGGTGATGGTGTGTTGATTATTATCTTGAGTATGATGGAAGATGATCGTAGTAATAGTATGATTTTAAATGTGATAAATCCATTAGAATGTTTTAGTTGAAATATAATTTATGAAGTGCAGTTTGTGAAGTGTGATTTGTGTAGTACAAATTTGTAGAGAAATTCATTTTTGCTTTAAAAATGGAACAATTTATCCACTACAAATATTTTAAAGAACTTAATTTTTAGAGAAATCAATTTTTGAAAAGATTAACCAAAGACCATTGGAGATATTGATTTAAAAAAGGTGAATTTCTATAACAAGAATTGATTAATTGGAGATCGATTGAAGAACTCTAATTTTTGGAAATAACCTAGGTAAATATATATGAATTGGATGTTCAAATCTTTTGAAAAGTAAGTCTAAAGATTTTGATGGAGTATAAATACAAAAATCTTCTTGTATATTTCCTAATTATTGTTTTGCTTGGAAGCTTCATCGTTTCAGTATTAGTATGCGTTTTGAAAAAAATTAGAAATATTATTGTAATAATATGTTTCTATTAATTATAGACATTGCCTCGAATTAGAAACTACGAGTATGCAAAAAAAATTAATGGGGGAAGTCTGTAACGACCAAGATTTTTTTGTTGATTAAATAAAATAAATAATGATTTAAATTGGAGGATTTAAATCATTAATATGGTGTTTATATTCTTTTTATAAAAGATAATTTGTTTTAAAATGGTGAGTTCTAAAAAATAATCAGATTTGATTAGTATTTGTAAAACATTGAAATTGTAGAATTTAAGTTAAAAAGAAGGTAATTAGTTAATTTTCATCTTTTATTTTAATAAAAGAAATTTTGGGATTTTGGGACTCCTTTTTGAATATAAGCTATTCATGTACTTAAATTTATTTGAGAGGTTGTTTTCTAAATTGAGCTAAAATAATGTTTTAAACACTTAAAACTTTGTTTTATAAAATCAAGTGTTAGATAAATAAAGAATGTATAGTTGGAATCAGCAACCTAGATCTAAAGCTTATTTGAGCGAAACTTACTACTTCTTTCTACTACCTGTACATTTTGTTTATAACTTACAGTATATAAAAAAACAGAAGCTCCTTCTGTAACAAACTGGATTCTTGAGTTTATTATTATAAGTTTGAATATAAGATTTATAAAATTTGATTATTTTATAAATCAAGAGAACGGTGAAATTTTAAAGGAATTTAATCATTGTCAGGACACGATTCTTCGTCTTCCGAAAATTCGACATCGACACTCACTTTATCGACTGCCGAGAAATCAAACGACGGAAAACCGAACACTGAGGGTTTTATTTAAGAAAAATTTAGGAAAGAAGAAGAGAAAAAGAAAAATAGAGGGAAAAGAAGATAGACAATTTTTAGAAAACAGAGAATTAGAAAAACAGAAGATAGAAAAAATTTAAAATAGAACGGGAAGAAAGAACAACAGAACAACATCAGAATCTCACAATTCGCAGCGGAACAACATATAATAATAAATGAATAATCTTTAAACAAAGAACTATATCAGTTATTACATTACATTTCATTTCATTACATCATATCATCAGAGTGTACAACAACAACATACAACATCAAACAGTGCAGCGGAAAAAGAAATACTATATACAAGTAATACGCCATGCCATCCAGCTTGCCTCCAGCAACTCCTGAATATCCTGAATATCCTGATAAACCTAACTCTTAACTGCCCGTGTGGAAATTGGTGGGCACCCAGAGTTTAGGAAGGAAAACAATAAACTCCAAGTCAGTCATGTGACTGGTGTGAGAACTCAAAACAGTTTATTTATCTTTAAAATCAAAAAGAGAAATATTTTTAAATTCAATTCGCAATGCTTTTAAAAATGAGACTACCATAAGGCCTCCCGCACACACACACATGCAAACGCAGAATCGGAGGAGATTTCTCCTTATGATAGCCAAAGATGCTTGATACGCATTTAAAATAACATTTGATATTATTACTAGTGCATAGTGTATAACAAATCATTTCGAAAATAAAGATATAAATCTTAGCCAACATACGACCATTATCGTATGCCTACTATAGTTAACTATGTTCAATAGCAGGTTACCGCCACATTCCATAGCAGGTTATACAACTAATACCGTACAAGTCACGTATTGTTTCTTTGGATTTCCAACAAATGGTCAGGCTAAGGAACTTCCCATTGCCACTGAGAATGCCTCTGGATGGACATCCCCGAGAACCAAACCGGATCTCTACCAACACAAGGCCGGGTTACTCCTAACTGAGTAACAACTGACCGAATATGCCATCCCCCGGTCCTTTGGGACCTTTTCAACCGAGCGCTCGATATCCAACATCACACCATAATAAATAGAGTGTTCTCAACATGAGTAAGTATCTGGGCTCCATACCATGATACCACCCCTTTCCAGAAGGAAATGCACATACCCTAAGGGGAGCTACAGCAACCCCTAATAACCTTGCCGCATCTTTCCTGTTTTGACCATTTCCGGGATGTGAGGCTCGACGAAGTCACGTCCACAAAAACACACTTTGTACAAAAAGCCGTGCTTTGGGTCAACAAATGATCAACACAATGATCACTAAGATAGACGATCAAATAAATGATCCTATCACAATAATCAACACAATGATCATTTCAGCAACACTCAGCATGTCACATTACCAAAATGGGATATATCGCTGATAACTTCAACTATATAACCTTTGAGCTCGTGCGTCTCAAAGAAGGGTGTTAAGCAAAGAATAAATTCTCCGCCACCAACAGAAATATATTTGAAAGAAATCGGCTTTATATCTCAACTTGTAATGTCAGGCATACAATCCATACAAGTCTGTTCCGGGCTCGAACAGAACCGAAGGCACTTACAAAGAAGTCCTTGCAATCCGGATATTCACAACCCTGATCAGATTCACCATCACATATGGAGAACTCTATACCGGAGCAACTCGGTGCAGAGTCAATCGATAGTTCATCCTATCACTCTTGCAAATACCGGTCTTCAACACCGATCTTCAATGCAATTCACAACGACGTATCACATATTCGGAGTGGGTTATACGACCCCATGGTCCTTTCCCGGTTAACCCGAATAGTGAGCGCTTATTCAAAAATAAGTGTGCATTCAAATTCAATCATATTCACATCAAATACCCATTCAAAGGGAAATATTGATAGTCGGCTATTGAACTATCAATGGATATGCATACATCACCAGATTCCAAATAATTTTCCAAATTATTTACATTTCCAAAATATCTTTACAAGATATAATATTTCAACACTTCAAAAATAAATCAATATTTATTTTCAAACAAATTTCACTTTCACATATAAATTCCTTAGTGAATTTATATTCCAAAATATTCATGCATATACGATTTCAATAATTCATTTCAATTTATCTTCAGAAAAAGATAAATTCTAATTATTCACTTCATATTGGAAAACATTCCCATACTTATTAAATAAGTAATTCACAATCTTTTATTTTCAACACTTAGAAAATATTCAATATACTTAAACCGAATTAAGTATATATTTCTTTCTTTAAGGAAATCATTCACTTAACATATTTATTTGGGCCAAAACGAATATTGCGTAAAACATCGTTACGACAACCCAAAATCACTAGTATAGGGATTCGAATTTAAAATAGATATATAAATCCCAATACTAATCAAAAACATTTCCTTTCGGAAATTATTTACTATAACAACAGTGTTATAGTCCACCATTTCCTTTCATTTCTCGAAACATCTATTTCAACAATAAATGTTAAAATCTATGGTTTCGAATCTCAACACCTTTTAAAACATCGTTAGATCGTTTTAATTATGTTTAAAATATCACATTCTAAAACATTTTCTTTAACGTATTATTCACTATTCAAAAACGTGAATATACTTCATTAACAAATTTCATCCTTTCTATTCACTTTAACTTAAAGGATTATTCACTGTCTAAAACGTGAATATAACTCCATTTATAAGTTATAACAATTAACTTATCAAAATAAGTCGTTTGCGGATTTATAAAACAACGTTTATAAATTCCGTTTCTATTTATTTATAAAAACTTCTTTTTTTATAAATTCCTTTATTAACATATTTCAGTTTATAACTCAATTATAAACTAAATGTTTATATTATAAGTTAAATACTTATAAAACGATTATTTTATAAAATCGTTCTTTAAACTTCATAATTATAAATCTTATAACTTATAAGATTCATTTATTTAACCAAATCTATTCTTCAATTAACTTCACAAATTTATAAATCTTACTATTTATAAATTTCATTTATAACTTCACAGTTTATAATTCTATAAATTTCATTCATTTATGAAATTCACTTTCACTACATTCAAACACTTATAAAAACTCGTTTTATAATGTCTATATTTCAATTTATAAATATCCATTTATAAATCTCTAAATATAAATCAGTTTATATTATTATTCTAAAACGTCTTTAAATTCCTTTATAATTTCATCATTTCGATTTATAAAATAATCAAATTTTATAAATCCTATATTTAAACTTTTATCATATATTCAAAAATCCAATCTAATTATTTTATAAAATCATTAGTTCATATTTCTCAAAAATCGACTTTTAATCGTATTTCTAAAAATCAGCTTTTTAACTATATTTCACAAAAACCATAATTTTTATAACTTTAAAAATTATAACGTTTATTTATTTATAATGGATCAATTCCAAAGATATAGTATATTTTCAAAATCACTTTTAAAATCATTTTAAAATCCCAAAAATCTGGGTCCAATGATGCTACACACCAAATAGTCAATCACGACTAACAACGATATCATATATCGATATGATAATCTATCAAATATCAAAATATCTGAAATTAAATAAATACTGTTGAGGAATCCAGTTGGATCCCTCCAACCTGTTTCCTGCATCCAAAAACATTAGCACAATACCAATTTCGCTCCAGTACGAAATTATCGCGGTACATGTTCTTAATAAATATTATCCGCTTAATAACGGCGCAATAGGGTCTCATCCGCTAAACAAAAAAATGCGGGAAATCAATAACTGCAATATATACATAAGCCAATATATATATATTGATATTATATATAATACCAATTTCACTGTTTATGAAATATTCGCGGTATATGTTTTTATAAATAACATCCGCTTACTAACGGCGCATAATGTCTATTTTAACAATCAATATATACAGTCATCATTCAAACATGCATTCAAATATTTTAAATCTAACTATTTAAAATAAAATCGAAATCTATTCGATTGAGTGAGAAATTCTCACCTTGGTTTTAATTTCCGTTTAAGCTTTTATTTCGAATAAAATTAAACGCGCGTTTAATTTTACCCGAAATTCTCACTAACTCCAAACGACTCCAAACCAACTCCATCGCGTAGTGCTCGTCCATACGATTCCAACGCAACTGAGTTTGCATTTTTTCGACCTCGTATGAAAAAGTTATGAATTTATGAAGTTCGTACACGATTTATATACACAATTTATAACATAACTTTAAAATTTTAACCTCCAACTAATCCTAGCCCTTGGATCCAAATCCTATGCCTCTCCTTCATCTTCCCCCTTCACGTTATCATCTCCAGTAAAAGCATATTGAGGCCGAACCCAATTAGCTAGCTAGGGTTAAATATTACTCCTCCAATTCTCAACGATACTCGATCACACCAACGCCAACGCGAAGCACACGACGCAAGCTACCTCCACCTGCCACCATGGCCAACTCGGCCTGCATATGACGCGCGCGCACGCAAGTGCACAGCCCACGCACGGCCATGCTTTGCTCCTCCATCGTCGCACCATTTACGATCATCACCGTATGGATTTCAAGCTCTCTTCATGCTCTACCTTTTTCGTGTTGAACACTTCTTCTAATTCTTTGTAGATTGGGAGAGATTGAGGGGCAAAGGAGATTGAATTCTGGCCATTCATGTATAAGTGACGGCTAGGTTAAATTAGATTTAGGGTTTGTATATTTTTTTAATTTATGAAGAGGTAGGGGTTATTTATAAGGAACGAGCGACACTATTCATCCCGGAAATTCCGAACTCCGTTTTAGGCGCCGTAACCAGCGTACCTAGGGTTTATCCCGCGTTCCGGACACAATGGAACAGGTTTCGGAAGCTAATTCGGAATTATGTGCGAGTTATGGCTGAAAACGCTCAATTTGAATTAAACCGATTTAAGCGATTTTCTAGGCGTTTTAATTTGTACCGGACAAACGGTAAATCCAAACGACTTGAAATTTGAAACCTTACAATAATATCACATTACGGATCCGATGAAACTGGTTTCGTCGAATTCCGAGACTTTTTGAAAAATGGCTATTTTGACTCGTCAAATTTAAATTAAAAATAAATCGATGCGTTTCGAGCTGCCACGATCAAACGATAGCTCCGATTGACACGAAATTTGAAATCCGGTAATAACTAACTATTACGGATCCAATGAAACTGGTTTCGTTCAATTCTGAGACTGTCCAAAAATTGACTATTTTACAGTCGATTATTAAATATTAAAATATTCAATTTTCACAAATTAACTTTTAATTCGATTTTAAAAGTTCTAAAATATTTCTATAACTCCAGTATGATTAAATAAAATTTTACAAATCATTTACAATCATTTTTAACTCTATTTTCAATTATTTCCATAATTTAACATTTTAAATTATCGATTTAATTATCCAATTAAATCCAATAATTCAAATAAAAATTTATTTGACTTATAAATTCACTTATAAATATTTAAAATTAATTAAATATTCAAATTTTAATTTATAAAAATTCTGGGTCGTTACAATCTTTCCCCCTTAAAAGAATTTCGTCCTCGAAATTACAAGTAAGAAAGGTTACAAAATCTATTAACTTTCCAAAATTCATAATTAAACTTCTTACAATAACTTTACTAAGTTTTCAAATCATACTTAGTTATCTTTTTCAAAAACAACTATATCATTTAACTTTCAATTTCAAAATCAAAGTTAAAGTTTTCAAAATTTTCCAATTTTCTTAAATTTTTCTAACGCCTTAAATTTTCGGAAAAATTCGCCATGTCTCCTTTGCGCGGCTCGATCCGAAAAAAAAATGACAGTATATATATCACAAATATACATCTCATCAAGTAATGAGGCATCCCGAAGGGAAAAAAGTGTAAAAGTGCGATATTTAATCCGAGATATGTACCTTATATTTTATTAGCGAGCATATACGGCTAATATAGCGCTAAAGCGAACTCCAAATGCGAAGCAAACACGATCCGCACCTACTAAACACTTAACAAACAACATGAGAACATGCACATATGCAAATAATCTCAATATACAACATATAACAACATGATAACTATATATGTCACATAGCAAATGCAACAATAGCAATATATATTCAACCATCATCCAATTACCATTCAACAAATTCATAACCAATATATTCATTCATATTTTCATTCATATACAATGAATTGGTTTTCACTCTAAATCATATTTAATTTATCAACATTGGATTTTATCAACATTCTTTTTCAATTCAATTAGTTTGCATTCACTAATTAAATCCAATTCACATTAAATTCTATTCAAATTTATTTACTTCTAATTTGAATTCAATTTCATAGCTTTAAATTTTACTAATTCAATTTCATTAACTCTTAATGAATTATATACAACCAATCAACAATCAAATAACAACCAAAGTATATTAGTTACAACCAAATTCCTTTGCTTATATTCATTCTCATTCAATTTATTCAACTTCTAATAACATTAGATTTCAATGAATTAATACTTACATTCATTATTTCATATCTACTTAATTCACATTTATCTTTATTACTAATATCAACTTCATTTAACTTTGAATTCATTTTTATTTACAACTCATATTCATAAATATATTCATATAGTTTCACTTCTCATATATATAAGTTTATTTCACAATTGTAATTCACTTTAATTATAACTCAATTCTTATAATTCTTTTGCTTATACAATTATTCTTTTATTTAGATTATCCAAACAACCTAACAATCAACTTATATACACTTTGATAATTCTGAAAAATTATTCCTTTATATATAAAATATAATCAAGGTAAAATTATTTCATTTACCCAATTTTTAAATCAATATTGTGCCGAATTGTTCTATTCAAGTGTTTAGAAACCCCTTCGGCATAGTCTTGCGGACCACGCTGACGAAAGTTCATATGCCACTCAATAAACCAATCATCACAATATAAAACAATTTTTATATTCACTAACAAATACGCTCTCATAGCTATTATTACACTCAAACTCATTCTAGAGTACTGCTGACTCTATCTCTAATGAATTATACCCTACAGAACCATGGTTGTCGCTTAACCATCAGAGCTCTGATACCAAATGTAACAAACTGGATTCTTGAGTTTATTATTAGAAGTTTGAATATAAGATTTATAAAATTTGATTATTTTATAAATCAAGAGAATGGTGAAATTTTAAAGGAATTTAATCATTGTCAGGACACGATTCTTCGTCTTCCGAAAATTCGACATCGACACTCACTTTATCGACTGCCGAGAAATCAAACGACGGAAAACCGAACACTGAGGGTTTTATTTAAGAAAAATTTAGGAAAGAAGAAGAGAAAAAGAAAAATAGAGGGAAAAGAAGATAGACAATTTTTAGAAAACAGAGAATTAGAAAAACAGAAGATAGAAAAAATTTAAAATAGAACGGGAAGAAAGAACAACAGAACAACATCAGAATCTCACAATTCGCAGCGGAACAACATATAATAATAAATGAATAATCTTTAAACAAAGAACTATATCAGTTATTACATTACATTTCATTTCATTACATCATATCATCAGAGTGTACAACAACAACATACGACATCAAACAGTGCAGCGGAAAAAGAAATACTATATACAAGTAATACGCCATGCCATCCAGCTTGCCTCCAGCAACTCCTGAATATCCTGAATATCCTGATAAACCTAACTCTTAACTGCCCGTGTGGAAATTGGTGGGCACCCAGAGTTTAGGAAGGAAAACAATAAACTCCAAGTCAGTCATGTGACTGGTGTGAGAACTCAAAACAGTTTATTTATCTTTAAAATCAAAAAGAGAAATATTTTTAAATTCAATTCGCAATGCTTTTAAAAATGAGACTACCATAAGGCCTCCCGCACACACACACATGCAAACGCAGAATCGGAGGAGATTTCTCCTTATGATAGCCAAAGATGCTTGATACGCATTTAAAATAACATTTGATATTATTACTAGTGCATAGTGTATAACAAATCATTTCGAAAATAAAGATATAAATCTTAGCCAACATACGACCATTATCGTATGCCTACTATAGCTAACTATGTTCAATAGCAGGTTACCGCCACATTCCATAGCAGGTTATACAACTAATACCGTACAAGTCACGTATTGTTTCTTTGGATTTCCAACAAATGGTCAGGCTAAGGAACTTCCCATTGCCACTGAGAATGCCTCTGGATGGACATCCCCGAGAACCAAACCGGATCTCTACCAACACAAGGCCGGGTTACTCCTAACTGAGTAACAACTGACCGAATATGCCATCCCCCGGTCCTTTGGGACCTTTTCAACCGAGCGCTCGATATCCAACATCACACCATAATAAATAGAGTGTTCTCAACATGAGTAAGTATCTGGGCTCCATACCATGATACCACCCCTTTCCAGAAGGAAATGCACATACCCTAAGGGGAGCTACAGCAACCCCTAATAACCTTGCCGCATATTTCCTGTTTTGACCATTTCCGGGATGTGAGGCTCGACGAAGTCACGTCCACAAAAACACACTTTGTACAAAAAGCCGTGCTTTGGGTCAACAAATGATCAACACAATGATCACTAAGATAGACGATCAAATAAATGATCCTATCACAATAATCAACACAATGATCATTTCAGCAACACTCAGCATGTCACATTACCAAAATGGGATATATCGCTGATAACTTCAACTATATAACCTTTGAGCTCGTGCGTCTCAAAGAAGGGTGTTAAGCAAAGAATAAATTCTCCGCCACCAACAGAAATATATTTGAAAGAAATCGGCTTTATATCTCAACTTGTAATGTCAGGCATACAATCCATACAAGTCTGTTCCGGGCTCGAACAGAACCGAAGGCACTTACAAAGAAGTCCTTGCAATCCGGATATTCACAACCCTGATCAGATTCACCATCACATATGGAGAACTCTATACCGGAGCAACTCGGTGCAGAGTCAATCGATAGTTCATCCTATCACTCTTGCAAATACCGGTCTTCAACACCGATCTTCAATGCAATTCACAACGACGTATCACATATTCGGAGTGGGTTATACGACCCCATGGTCCTTTCCCGGTTAACCCGAATAGTGAGCGCTTATTCAAAAATAAGTGTGCATTCAAATTCAATCATATTCACATCAAATACCCATTCAAAGGGAAATATTGATAGTCGGCTATTGAACTATCAATGGATATGCATACATCACCAGATTCCAAATAATTTTCCAAATTATTTACATTTCCAAAATATCTTTACAAGATATAATATTTCAACACTTCAAAAATAAATCAATATTTATTTTCAAACAAATTTCACTTTCACATATAAATTCCTTAGTGAATTTATATTCCAAAATATTCATGCATATACGATTTCAATAATTCATTTCAATTTATCTTCAGAAAAAGATAAATTCTAATTATTCACTTCATATTGGAAAACATTCCCAAACTTATTAAATAAGTAATTCACAATCTTTTATTTTCAACACTTAGAAAATATTCAATATACTTAAACCGAATTAAGTATATATTTCTTTCTTTAAGGAAATCATTCACTTAACATATTTATTTGGGCCAAAACGAATATTGCGTAAAACATCGTTACGACAACCCAAAATCACTAGTATAGGGATTCGAATTTAAAATAGATATATAAATCCCAATACTAATCAAAAACATTTCCTTTCGGAAATTATTTACTATAACAACAGTGTTATAGTCCACCATTTCCTTTCATTTCTCGAAACATCTATTTCAACAATAAATGTTAAAATCTATGGTTTCGAATCTCAACAACTTTTAAAACATCGTTAGATCGTTTTAATTATGTTTAAAATATCACATTCTAAAACATTTTCTTTAACGTATTATTCACTATTCAAAAACGTGAATATACTTCATTAACAAATTTCATCCTTTCTATTCACTTTAACTTAAAGGATTATTCACTGTCTAAAACGTGAATATAACTCCATTTATAAGTTATAACAATTAACTTATCAAAATAAGTCGTTTGCGGATTTATAAAACAACGTTTATAAATTCCGTTTCTATTTATTTATAAAAACTTCTTTTTTTATAAATTCCTTTATTAACATATTTCAGTTTATAACTCAATTATAAACTAAATGTTTATATTATAAGTTAAATACTTATAAAACGATTATTTTATAAAATCGTTCTTTAAACTTCATAATTATAAATCTTATAACTTATAAGATTCATTTATTTAACCAAATCTATTCTTCAATTAACTTCACAAATTTATAAATCTTACTATTTATAAATTTCATTTATAACTTCACAGTTTATAATTCTATAAATTTCATTCATTTATGAAATTCACTTTCACTACATTCAAACACTTATAAAAACTCGTTTTATAATGTCTATATTTCAATTTATAAATATCCATTTATAAATCTCTAAATATAAATCAGTTTATATTATTATTCTAAAACGTCTATAAATTCCTTTATAATTTCATCATTTCGATTTATAAAATAATCAAATTTTATAAATCCTATATTTAAACTTTTATCATATATTCAAAAATCCAATCTAATTATTTTATAAAATCATTAGTTCATATTTCTCAAAAATCGACTTTTAATGGTATTTCTAAAAATCAGCTTTTTAACTATATTTCACAAAAACCATAATTTTTATAACTTTAAAAATTATAACGTTTATTTATTTATAATGGATCAATTCCAAAGATATAGTATATTTTCAAAATCACTTTTAAAATCATTTTAAAATCCCAAAAATCTGGGTCCAATGATGCTACACACCAAATAGTCAATCACGACTAACAACGATATCATATATCGATATGATAATCTATCAAATATCAAAATATCTGAAATTAAATAAATACTGTTGAGGAATCCAGTTGGATCCCTCCAACCTGTTTCCTGCATCCAAAAACATTAGCACAATACCAATTTCGCTCCAGTACGAAATTATCGCGGTACATGTTCTTAATAAATATTATCCGCTTAATAACGGCGCAATAGGGTCTCATCCGCTAAACAAAAAAATGCGGGAAATCAATAACTGCAATATATACATATGCCAATATATATATATTGATATTATATATAATACCAATTTCACTGTTTATGAAATATTCGCGGTATATGTTTTTATAAATAACATCCGCTTACTAACGGCGCATAATGTCTATTTTAACAATCAATATATACAGTCATCATTCAAACATGCATTCAAATATTTTAAATCTAACTATTTAAAATAAAATCGAAATCTATTCGATTGAGTGAGAAATTCTCACCTTGGTTTTAATTTCCGTTTAAGCTTTTATTTCGAATAAAATTAAACGCGCGTTTAATTTTACCCGAAATTCTCACTAACTCCAAACGACTCCAAACCAACTCCATCGCGTAGTGCTCGTCCATACGATTCCAACGCAACTGAGTTTGCATTTTTTCGACCTCGTATGAAAAAGTTATGAATTTATGAAGTTCGTACACGATTTATATACACAATTTATAACATAACTTTAAAATTTTAACCTCCAACTAATCCTAGCCCTTGGATCCAAATCCTATGCCTCTCCTTCATCTTCCCCCTTCACGTTATCATCTCCAGTAAAAGCATATTGAGGCCGAACCCAATTAGCTAGCTAGGGTTAAATATTACTCCTCCAATTCTCAACGATACTCGATCACACCAACGCCAACGCGAAGCACACGACGCAAGCTACCTCCACCTGCCACCATGGCCAACTCGGCCTGCATATGACGCGCGCGCACGCAAGTGCACAGCCCACGCACGGCCATGCTTTGCTCCTCCATCGTCGCACCATTTACGATCATCACCGTATGGATTTCAAGCTCTCTTCATGCTCTACCTTTTTCGTGTTGAACACTTCTTCTAATTCTTTGTAGATTGGGAGAGATTGAGGGGAAAAGGAGATTGAATTCTGGCCATTCATGTATAAGTGACGGCTAGGTTAAATTAGATTTAGGGTTTGTATATTTTTTTAATTTATGAAGAGGTAGGGGTTATTTATAAGGAACGAGCGACACTATTCATCCCGGAAATTCCGAACTCCGATTTAGGCGCCGTAACCAGCGTACCTAGGGTTTATCCCGCGTTCCGGACACAATGGAACAGGTTTCGGAAGCTAATTCGGAAGTATGTGCGAGTTATGGCTGAAAACGCTCAATTTGAATTAAACCGATTTAAGCGATTTTCTAGGCGTTTTAATTTGTACCGGACAAACGGTAAATCCAAACGACTTGAAATTTGAAACCTTACAATAATATCACATTACGGATCCGATGAAACTGGTTTCGTCGAATTCCGAGACTTTTTGAAAAATGGCTATTTTGACTCGTCAAATTTAAATTAAAAATAAATCGATGCGTTTCGAGCTGCCACGATCAAACGATAGCTCCGATTGACACGAAATTTGAAATCCGGTAATAACTAACTATTACGGATCCAATGAAACTGGTTTCGTTCAATTCTGAGACTGTCCAAAAATTGACTATTTTACAGTCGATTATTAAATATTAAAATATTCAATTTTCACAAATTAACTTTTAATTCGATTTTAAAAGTTCTAAAATATTTCTATAACTCCAGTATGATTAAATAAAATTTTACAAATCATTTACAATCATTTTTAACTCTATTTTCAATTATTTCCATAATTTAACATTTTAAATTATCGATTTAATTATCCAATTAAATCCAATAATTCAAATAAAAATTTATTTGACTTATAAATTCACTTATAAATATTTAAAATTAATTAAATATTCAAATTTTAATTTATAAAAATTCTGGGTCGTTACACCTTCCCTCTTCCTTCTCAAACCAAGTCTCTAGCAAATAAATATATGGAAATAGAAATAAATTGTAGAAATCCTAAGAATTTAACGTAATGTTTGGAAACCCTATTCTATCTTTTAATTGAGTAATTTCAGTTTTTCGGTGAATAGTTCTTTTGTTATTTGTTTTGAACTGAGATGGTTACTAGTGTTTTGGTCTTTTGAGAATTAGAGGTTGTTGTTGTTTTGATTGGTTCTAATTGGAGAAGAAAAGGTGAGTGTATACTCACAACTATCTCTAGTTATCAGGTTATTAACTGAATTTGTTGTTTCGTTGAATTGTTGATGCATTGATTGTGAATTCTTCAGTGGTATCATGTTTCAACTAGGCTACATTCTATGTTGATGAAACCCTTTCTATTCGATCATTGGTACCATGGTTATATTGATGAACTAAGGCTTACATGTCACCTATACCGATGCCCTAGGAGTTAGAAGCAACCTCCCCCAAAAACCCCGCGATGATCACAGGAAAGCACGAGAAGACCGCCTCGGTTAAGCCCAGGCGTCTCGATTGATGGAAAGGTTCACCTAAACTGGTGCACCGATTATGCAACTAGGCTGAGTCCAAGTGATGGTTTTGGTGCCTCTTGGATTATGTTTCGACTGCCCATTTGCCAGATGTATTCTTCTTGACTTATACCTTGTCTTGATGCTTAGTTTGCTATGAATTGGTTGCATATAAATTAGATTTAAATTGATTGAGTTGATGAATTCAACTTGATGATATATTCACATAGGAAGATAACTATGAATAAATGAAGACATAATCACAATTTATTACACATTTATAAGACAGTGTTTTCCAAAAGAAGTCATTTTAGTCCAAAAGCTTTACAAGCTATTTTAATTACAAAAATTTTCTACAAAAGGATATTTTCAATATTTATATATATAAAAGTGGTATTTAATTATATATATGAATCAATAGTTTTAAATTGGTATAGAACAATGATTTTAAAGAAATGAACTTATATATGCCGATATATAATTTTATGAAGGCTTTCTAATATATATAAATGTATATGTGTGTGTGTGTGTGTGTGTGTGTGTGTGTGTGTGTATTCTGTAGTATTAAAGGATAGTTTCAAGAAGAATTTTGAAGAAAATTATTTTCATAGAATTACACGTCATTTATTCGACGAGGAATTTATTTAAGCGGTTTAATAAAACAAGTTATATGAAACGCTCGTTTGTTTTACCGATTAATTCTTAGACTTGTTTGTTTGAACTTTTATTTGCACAAGTGGAGTTCACTAGCTTTTAGTAATCATTTGAGCGTCATCAATTGGTTATGGGACATTAGTCTATACTCTTATGATTACTAATTGGAAGTGGATAACACACACACACACACACACATATATATTCGTTGAGTTTTCGGACTCAATCTTGGGTAAATCTATTTAGGTATATTGAAAGGGTTTTCATGCCCATCTTGTGATACTTCTTTTCTAGTAGGTTGTTATTTGCGAAATGCAACCCTTTGTAGTAGCACCGAAATGCATACATACATATATATAATGTATTGAATTGTAAAGTACAAGTTTATTGCTTGCATTCATTGATGTAATTACTTATGATGTTATTGTTATGGTTGTTTTGACTTTGATGTTTTGTCTGAGTGAGCATAACTTAACCATCAGACATGAAGTTTTAAATGAAGTATTTGTAGATTATTGAAGTATAATATATGAACTTGTATCAATAATGTTTTTCGAGTTCATTATTGCTATTGGTTATCAATATCTAATCTCTTTGATAATTAGAGATAGTTCGACCCAGGTGTTATTTTAATGCATGGGTCAGACCGAGACTTGATAGGTTACATGGTCTTTTGGGTTTAGATGTGAGCTAGCTTAAGAAGTCTATTTTAATGCTTTTTAACATTTTGATGTACCATTTGAGCTTAGTGTATATGCTTGTATTTATTGTAGCCATTGGTAGTAGCATATATTCGAGGCTTGTATGTATTTATAGTTGGATTTATATGTATATGTGAGTCTAGTGTTTCCTTTTATAGACTCGTATTTTTGAAGAATTATTGATGTATATTATTTTCACAGTGACGTATGATTCTGTGTGGTATGTTATATTGTATATTGTTCTGAAATAGATTAACCATTATATTGTTTTTTGCACCTGGATCAAATATTTCAAATTACGCCTTGTTAGAAATGAAAAATACAGTCACATTAATTCAACATATTTGATACTTGCCTAAAGTAATTCTACAAATGGTTGCTCCTAACCAACTTTATTCTCTGCACTAACAAACAATATTACCTAGTAATACCCTTTGTTAGTGTGGGTCTCGAGGTGGGCGTCATGTCTATTACACTACACAATGGAATGTAGTGATAGTGGATCCTAATGTAGATGTATAAGAAAGCATCAACCTCCTGCTCATCCTCACACAGCTCCATGTGCTATCTTATGCTTATATCTGAATCTACTCATTTAAGAGTACTTTCAATGATAAGAAGCAATGCAAATAACCTCAGGTCAAACAAAAGTCAGTTATAAGCAATCTATTATCTTAAAATAAATACAAACAGTAAAAACTGTAAAGAAGAACATGTGGTACGAAAAATCATGCCCGACCTATCCCTACATTCTACAAATTAGCACATAACAATATTATACGCTAATATATTATCATTATACAAGTGTACTACTACTCTACATACAATGTAGGGCCTTTAGGGATAAAATTCGATAATACCTATATTGTGTAACATCCATAGCAAACATAGAAACCATCTACCAAATCTCGCATCCCTTAACTCAAATGTCGTTGGATAGACAATAACACATAAGACCACATAGTTCAATCAGAGGCTATTCATCATCTCAGTTTCATAAATTTTTGGATCAGTTCCACATGAAACGACAGTGATATTATCAAATTGTAATATTTATGGAAAAATAATCACATCACACGGTCCAAGGTAAATATATCACATCGCACAATTTAGGCGAGCACCCTTACATACCCTCTGCTTCTTTATGAGCATAAATTGAAAACTTAGAGTTATTAGTGAATCCTACTAGCAGAAACCCTCCTTCGTTCCACTTCATAGGTTCACTTGGTAATGAATTTGGGACTTTTGGACTATCACTTGATGCAATGAACACTTTATCATTAAAGTCCTGGACCTAAATCACTCATATCATTGAGTTGATGATGTTTTGAGCATTCCCCTGGTTACCTTGATGATCTTAAAGTCAACACATGTCAACCCTGGAACCACCTTATGCTAAGCCTAAGTCCTTGTGCGTTCCCTAATTTTTCTTGCATAAACCATCAATGCCATCGATTGGTATATCCTCAAAACACATTCACATTGCCTCCAACCTGCTGTGATCGATAATAGGGTCCCCTCGAAGCACTTCGAACGTTTCTCCAAAGTTTACCTTGATAGATGTTGATTGACATTGCTCTGTTCTAATCAAGATGGCATTTTACTTGGCTGTTTTTCGCTAAGTATGTCTCTTTCACCCTCATGCTATGACCAATCGGCCTCAGAGTCACCCTTATGCTTACCTCAAAGCTAATGCACCCAAACCCCAAAGTAGACATTTATGCTACCGTGCTTTAGTCCACCTTCACAAAATAAAATGCACGACACAATGTGATTGATCATTGCTAATCTTTACTTGATTGGTTTCGATCGAGTTACTTAGCCAAATTTTTGTCTAAATTATTTCTAGCCAAAATTCAATCTATTCCTTCTTTGATATTAATACTTTGATTTTCATGCAGCTCATTTGCCTTGGCTTCACTCCAAACACTTAAGAGTCGATACATCGGAGTTTTTCTAACACTCTTGATCTTCCATTATTTGTGTAATCGAATCAAAAGGCATATGACTAACCCACTCCTTTTATACTAAGGTCTTTGCCAATGGGATGATTCCATCCCTAACTCACTTTGATAAGCATTTCAACCATTCAAACATGGAATCAAAATATACAAACAACCATACCAAACATCATATCATAACATATATCAATATAATATCCATATCTTAGTTTAACATTTATATGAACATTCAAGGGTACTTTTGGCACAGGTCCTTATTAAGTTTCAAAATTCACGAAAAGTCCTTCACTAAATTTTAGTGTAAATTAGGTCCCTGTTTTTTATTCACGATTATTGCAGAGCATGATGCAACATTTCATAAAAGTTGCTGACATTTCCGCAACTTTTCTGTATACTGGGAACACAGTGTATGAAAGTTGCTTAAATATCAGCACTTATTTATAAATGTTGCTGATATTTCAGCATTATTTATGTACACTGTGAACACAGTTTATGAACGTTGCTTAAATATCAGCACTTATTTATAAAAGTTGCTGACATTTCATCAATAATATTTCTTTGTTTTTACAATGAAACTTTGACAGCGAAAGTTGCTGAAATATCAGCATTTATTTATAAAAGTTGCTGACATTTCAGCAATAATTTTTCTTTGTTTTTACAATGAAACTTCGACAGGGAAAGTTGCTGAAATATCAGCACTTATCTATAAAAGTTACTGACATTTCAGCAATAATTTTTCTTTGTTTTTGCAATGAAACTTTGACAGGGAAAGTTGTTGAAATATCAGCACTTATTTATAAAAGTTGCTGATATTTCAGCAATAATTTTTCTTCGTTTCTAGAAAACAGGGACCCGCTTTACAATAAAACTTTGACAGGGACCCGCTTTACAATATGGAAGTACGATAGGGATGCCTCCCTAATTTTCACAACATTCAAAGCATGGATATGCATGTTAAAATCATCTTTAATCATTTAAATCCATTTATAATTTGTTTTTAAATCAAAAACGTAAAAAATCATATTTTTAAATAAAAAGGTAGATCCAAAATATGTTTAAAAGAATACACAAACTATTTAGAGGTTGCACGATAATGGATAACTCACCTATCGATGTAAAATTGATGAAAATCAACCAAACCTATGTCCAAAATGAACTGTAGTAGATTTGAATTCCCAAGCCGTAAAAGGTTAATTTATTAATCTCTATTTGATCTCCTTTCTTTTCTTTCCTTAATTACTTATTTTGCTTAATTTAGGATGGATTTGTAATAGATTAGATAGGAGATGGTTTAAATGAGGAAAAGATATGTTTTAAGAAGAAGAAAAGTGATTTTGGAATGCATCTACTCCTCTGATTAGCACAATTCCTAAAATGGCTCAACCTACCTAATTATGGGCTTAGGCTAATTACACTAAATTCTCTTAAAAAGTGTAACGACCACACTACACCTTCAGGACCCATATACATGTATAGTGTACTATGGCGATACTCGACCAATGTAGGAGGAATGTCGAGTGGTAAAAAACAATTGATTTCCAATAGATAAACTTGTCATATACCTCATAATGCAAGGATAAATAACAATAATCATCACAAATACAAAACATGCGAGATAAAAAATAAACCATATAATCATAGCGCAACAGGTCCACCATAGCTATATACACAGACCAGTGACTACATACATAAAATAGTACACCCATACATATTGTCACTACATAAACTAAAGCACCGATAAAGCTCCATAGTGTTGCACTATGGAATAACAACAAGTTCAAATATAAGTACGTACAAGCATAACCTCCTTCTTGTCCATTGAACAGCTCCATGCTCTAACCTCAAACCTCCTATATATCTATACAATTGAGGGTATCTGAGATGATGAAGCAAATCTCGAGTCAAATAATAGTCTGGTGTGAGCGTTAAGCAATTTCAAGACATTGTAAAGGCCAATATAGTAAAATAGAGCACTGAGTATGAGGAGTCACACCTAACACACCTCCGCATCCAAAAAATTAGCACGTAACACTGTATATATTACTCTACTATCATCATATGGGTACACTACACTAACTACAATATGGGTGTTGGGATTCCTAACGTTAGAATACCTACATCACATAGAAATTCTTCTCAACCACATAGCAATCACACCAACCATAGCAACCATAACAAACACATAGCAAACGCGCACAATAAAGACCATCGCTATGGTTTCACTAGGCCTGTCAACGGGTACTTTCAGATGCGGATAGTGCCATATCTGCATTCACATCCAAAATTATTTTCGGACATCAGATATCTACATCCGCGGATACGACCGGATATCAGATAATTATCCTATCCGCTAACGGCTGATAAATTAAGAAATATAAATGAAATTTTTTAGTTTAACATGAACTTTTTCAATCCCATTAATTAAAAAAGTGTTAAAGATAAATAAATATAATGATACTAAATAGTTTTGAGTGGTTAATATGCATTTAGTACATATATTATAAACTTCTTACTTAATAAAACCATAAATAAATATCTTTCGCTGTGCTAAAATACACATAATTTAAACTACAATGTGAAAAATACCATTTCACTTCGTCCCGACCACCACAGAGGGCATGCATCATCTACAAGATGCCTTCTAAACTTTGATAACTCGTACATCCATCACCAAGGTAATGCACTAAGTGTTCGGTCAAGTACCATCGCCAAGATACTATAGTCACCAAGGTAGGCTAGACCATCACCAAGGTCCAGGGTATGTAGGTGAGCATCCTCACATAACCTTTCCCTACGAAACACCTATTACATTTCGAATATTAACTATTCATTCAGCACATGACTCAATATCGAAAAACACCATGTCCCACTATATTGCTTCATCTCATCGAACGTGCCTTCTCAGACCATCACTAAGTTCACATACACTTCTCACCCAAAGTACTCGATCAAATGTCCCACGTCTTTAATGCATCAAAGTCTCGAGCTTGATGCTAGAGTCTTTAGGACTTTCCTATGTCTGGCAAAAGTAGTCACATCATATTCTCGTGTTTACCTTGAAGCACATCTTAACAACCGCTATGCCAACTCCAAAAGTAGACCATCAATTGGCTAAAGCCTCAATATTTAATTTCCCTTAATTGAATCTCATGTGACCAATAGTACAAGCCCTTTATGGTACCACGACCCCCTCACATCGATCATAAGGTCAATTGGCCTAATTTGGTTACCTTTTGAGTGACCGATTGGTTATGGCTCACTACACTAACCTGCCTTGAAGTCCCATCAATTGGCTCAAAGTGTACATTCAACCAACCCAAAGTAGTCTATCCAAATGCTTGAGGTAAATTTCTACTTCCCCAACCACAAAGTAGGGTCTTTGAAATCCTATTTTGGTACCAACCCAGGTTGGAACAGTGCCGAACCAACCTTGGCCCAATACTTAGCAATTTAGCAAAGTTCCTCTACTCACAATGCAAAGCCACGTCTTTCCAAAGAAGTCCAAGAGTATCTCTACTCAAAACCCCAAGTACTCCACCTAAAGTCCGAAGTCTCCAAGCATTGACTCCACGAAGCACACTTTTGAGACTCAACTCCACTCGTTGACCAAACCATGCTATACCTCCTTCATTTCAACACTAAATTACATATAACATATGCCACAACTTCTACATACCATCTTTAACACTTCATAGTGATTGCATGTCCATTTGAGAAGATTTCTGATCGATTATTTCTTATGGGTCGGGTATAGTCGATTGGGTATGATCGGTCGTCCGAAATTGTTAAACGTCATTTCAGTAATTTCTAAGTTAGTTTCCCCTATACTCCAAATGCCTTGAATCCCCATGCCATCTGTTTGCGTCAGTTTAACTTCGAACAATATAGAATTTGTAGGGTATCCAAAATGCAAATCAATTCTCTAATCTTATCTAAGCAAAAAATATAATGAAACTGCTAAATAAAACGTATATATACATTATAAACATAATACAATCATCATACGTGAAATCTAATAATCATATAACCATAACAACCACAAACACAAAATGGAGTATCTTTAAGAACACGATGGAAAACACTTAGACTACATTCATTTTAGACATATTAATTCATTTCAAAAACGTGGGTAAGTTTAGATTTAACCAAAATCATGTTTTTAAATTTGAAAACACACTTTAATTCCATATTAGCATCTACTATAAAGTGAGAGACAATAATCACTAACCTAAGGGTCCAAATGCACACAAATCAAAATAAATAGTAGTAATCACAAATCCCAATGCACCCACCAATAATAAATGATTTTCTTCACTAATCCTTTTACTAATTAGCTTCTAATTGCTTGATTTAACTAGTTGAAGTAAGCTTTGGATTCTCTTTTTGGTTAAGGAGAGAGGTAATGGAGTTTCTAACTATTTTTGAGAAGTGGAGCAACGATAGGAGGCAGCCTCATTAGCCCTACTTGGCTCTAATCCCAAAATTTGAGCTTAACCAAAACCTCACTTACTACCCCACTAAGCTGTCCATAAATCTTCTAATTTCAAATGGTTATATCTCCTAAACGATAAAACAAAAAATCCATTATGACAATTCTGTGGAAAAGAAACCATCATATCTTTCGAATGAAAGTGGCCTTAGGCACTAATTTGGTTCCTATCAGAAGTTATAGGCCTTATAAGCTTTTAGGATCAAAAGCATCCAATAAAATTATCGAAGGACAAAAGTATCACTATCGAGCATTACTCAATGTTACACCCTCATTCAACCTAATTTGAATTTAAAATAATATTTTATAATCCTTTTGTATGTAATATAAGGGTCATTACAAAAACTCTCTAACTTAATCTACGATATCTCCTAAACCCCATGGCCAAATATTTAGTTTGATCATTTTATGGAAAGAAAGTCCATCATATATTTTATTTGAAACATGAATTAAAAAAAATTGGCTTTTGTCAAAAGTTATAGCCATCAAAAGATTTCATGGTCAAAACTATCCATAATTAATTCTAATGGTCAAAAATGTCAAAACACTAAGTTATAGTCCAATCTAAGGTCAATTGTTCATGAAAATAATATTTTTGCAATCTGATGATAAGTTTCACCTTATTACATTGAATAAATTAGAGATTTGATAGCGTTGAATATTGATAACTTGTAGAGCATTATGGCCTTATCTATTTTATCTCTGATTTGTTCATGTTAGCTTGACTATTACCCCACTTGTAGTATGCTTTTTTAACCCGAGTGGTATGGCCACCATGAAGAAAGGATTTAGTTATAACGCATCACTGCTTCGGATGTAAATAATAGGGGCTTTGTTCTGGTTTAATTGGAGCATCTTTTCACTTCCCTTTTAGGAAATCAATTGAACTTCCTTTTTATAACTAGGTTTAATGCAAAAAAACATTTTTTTCAAAAATATAAATATTATTATTATTAATGAATCACATCCACTATTGGTGGCAATTAACCATCAAAAAAAATTATTTACATACATAGTAGGTTTGAGGTAGAGTAATAAGGTAACCAACTCTTATCATGATGCAACTTCAATTAGAAAAGAAAATTCTTGTCAAAAGCAATATGTATTTAGTGGTGAATAAATATTTGGTGTTTCTTTATCTTTTGAAAATCATTTTTGTAAATCATTAATTTTTAAAAACAGAACTGTTTTTAATACTTGAAAATATCTTGAAACCTTATAGGGTTATGCCATTGAACACTCTTTAAAAATATAGACTCTGGTAGAAAGAGTGAATAATATTATAGGATACAAATTCCCTCAAATATAAACTTGTATCGGGATTGATCCTATAACCAAGTGTTGTAAGCTACCCTAATAGCAGAAGCACATGCAAATAACCTGCAAAAGTTTAAGTAACCAATTTTAGACAATAGGAATCCATAAGAAGTCTGACTATAATAATACCAAAGTCAATTTGGAAATCCTAAAAAGCATAGATAGAATACCCATATATTCAAAAAAACTAGGGGAGCGTTTGGTTTAAAATAAGTTTTGTGTTTTGAGTTTTTGACACTAATTACAAAATATGAGAGAAATGGAGAGATGACGGATAGGATGGACAGAAGATGGAGGGGAGCACAGAGGGATGGAGGAACGATGGAAGGATGGATTGTTTTTCATGCTTATCTTATTTCTCAAAATACGAAAAATACAAAAAGTCATTTTCTATTTTTTATGTTAACTTTGTTTTCTAAATTGATCATTTTCTATAATATACACGCGTCGCATGCATTGTTGTATGGATGAAAATCCAAAATTAACAAGGGTAAACCAAACATTGCCTAGGTTTTTGAGATATAGAATTCAAATGAAACCCTTATAACGATGATATATATTTCGTAGAAGCCAAGTAAATAGAGTATAATGCTGAAGTTTACATAGCAAAGAAAGCCATAATTAGCAGTGGAAACCACCATAATTAAAGAAAACAAGATTGAAACATAATTCTAGAAGTTCATAAATCCATATATGCTGGAGGTCCTTAAGATAGAAGTCCATACAGAAATCCAAGTAATATCAAGAAACTAAGAATATTAATATATCGACTGAATATAAGTTTGGAATACCAAGCATTGTCATAATATCTATATCTCATGTAATTGTTGGATGAGAAACATAATAAAATACCCTCCTATGAAGTCTAATATGACATAAGAAAATCATAATAGGTAACCAAATAATAAAACTAAGATTCATTATAACAACAAAGATTGGCTGACAACCTGTAAATAATGAGTGATACCTAAGTATAACGCTAAAATCAATTTTATTTAAAGCAAGAACTGCAAAGAAAAAGCATAGTATTAAATCTAATATTCAAAAAGCAATTTTTGTGAATTAATATTTCAATAATATTATTAATTTGTTGACAATGATCCTTATCTTGTCCATTATTTTAACAATTTAAGCAAAAATCATAGTCCTCAAAGTTTTGGTGAAGGATTGCTTAGGTACAATATTCCCTTTCGAGTTTTTGGGAAAATGCAGTATATGGGGCCATTTAAAGGAGTGTAAAAATGAAGTTTCTTTTTTTCTATGACTTTTTGGCTCTCTCATCTAAGGATTTTTTTAAGGCCTCAATCCTTAAGCTTTAACCAAAGCTTACAAATTGTTGAACAGATCATAGTTGTGTCTTTGATCCATTGAATGGACCATATTTCTAAGTCATGCATTTTCCAGAAGTGAATCCTTGAGATATCCTGAGAGTCACTTAATGTGGAGTGGATATAGAGCTTGAACTAGGAAGTACGGTTTGTTTCTATTTCCATTTCTCGAAGCAAAAGTGGCCCAATGTAGATTATCATCTTCATTAATTAGTTGGACTGTGATTTTAGCATAAAATCTTGGATATAGGTTTTATCCGAGGGAGATTGGTTGATATTATCCATACTGAGCTCTATTAGAGTAGAGTGCTAGAAAAGTAGATGGAACGGAGCAAAAGATGCAGATTTAGGTCCTTCTTCAAGCACCAAATTATTGATGCAGTTTTTTATTGCAACAACAAGCAACGATTGAAGGCTGACTTTAATATACGATAGCTTTGGTCTTTAGACTTAAACCAAAGCAATAAGAAACTCATAGTTGAAATGCAAAAGATACTAAGAAAATCGAAAAATAAATATAGTAAAGTAAGAGATGCCAAGATTTATAATGGTTAGGGATAGACCTCTATATCCATTGTCGATACTTTTCTAATTTAGAGTTATGTCCAAAAATAGAAAAATAATCATAGAAGCTATTAATGAGTATTAAAATTTTCTTTGATCTACAAAAGTAATCCTTTTCTTAGTACTTAAGTTGTTAATTTCTTACTTATTGTGATTAATTCATATCTTTTATTAGTTTTGAATGTAGTTTTCTTATGAAACTGGCAAACATCCCAAACTGATAGAAATGAACTAAATAAATGAAATACCAAGGAGAGAAAAGAAACAATCCATTTATAATGGTTCGGAAAAATCTCCGACCCACTTCCACTTAGTCATTCTTATTGATTTATTCTATTAAGAATACTCATTTTACAATGGAATCGAGTTAAAATAGTTAGATGTTGGGTTTTCCAAAAGTCATGGGGAAGAAGAAGAAGATCCAAAAATCAAAAGGTTACCTTTTAGTTGAAATTAGCCTTTTATTAGTAGTCAAAATCCAAAATGAAATTCACTATATCTAGTTTAAGCGATAAAATATCTTCAGATCATCAGATCCAATCATAAGAACAAGTCAAATCGAACAAGCCTTAACCATCACATCATTCAATTTGGCCTATGTCTCTTTACACTTTTGATTGGTTTCTTCACTTGTCCATAATCCTTTATAACTTTTAGCGTTTAAATCACAAAATACAGATTGTTCGATTCCATTCGATGTTATATTAAAACTTTGGTCTCTTTTCAACTCCAAGCTTTATGGTAAATTAGTGGGTCTACTTGAAATTCAAAATTTTTTCTGTACCAACCCATATCTGTTCGTCGCAACTAATACAATCTCATCAATACTTACCGAGTATTCTCCATTCTTCAATCTCATCATCTTCATAACTTCTTAGTCCATTCTTTCATAATTTTGTGGTCCAGTTTCTCTAATCTAGTCAATTCAGAGACAATGAAAAATTTGCTAGAAACACTTGCCCCTTAAAGCATGTTTCTATGGATAAAAATTGTGATTTAATCAAGAATATGTATTGATATTGGAAAATGGTCATCAGTATCCTTGGATCATTGACCAACTTAGCTATGGTGAGCCAACTAGTTCCCTCTGAATAACTTGCAAATCGATGGTCTCCCTAGGCCCGTCATGGTTGAGGATTCATGTCCTGCCAAATTGTCAATCATTGGTCGTATCATCCTATGTACTCTTGGGATTAATATATCATACTTAAATCATATATATTATTATCATGCATTGTGAAACATATTGGCATATCACCCTCGATTAGAGCATTCCTTATAAATTATTTAGTATCTCCTAACATTCCATTATAAGTAAGTTCAATCAGATCAAGGCAATAATATTTGTTAATCATTTAGTAATTATAAATAAATCATCCAAAATTAAAGATGTTCACACGTAGATGTTAAATTTTAACCTTTTGGGATTGGAAATCATATTGTGCCTATCCACTCATCCTTTGACGAGGGAACTTGTTGTTTAAAGAGAGCCCATCCACTCGTTTTTTGGTGAGGGGACTTACTATGCAACACAAGCCCGTCCACTCACTCTCCAGTGAGAGGACCTATATTTCATGGTTCATTGCCTTATCTCTCCGATCAGGGGAATCAGAATCTACCAGTTTATGTACCAAATATAAGGAATAATCAAGTTCCATCGGTATCCCAGAACAATGTCAAAGTCGAATATCATGTTCCAATAATTTAATGGATAAATACCAATCAATGTATTATTTATAGAGTCTAAATCAAAGTACATGAACGGTAAGGTAAGAAAATTGTCAAACCGAGGATTACTCTCGGGCTTTAACTCAAAGCATTCCAATGGTTCCTATCGAGGTCTCGCACATATACAAGTATCCCAATAGTAATCCTTTATAATTCATCCAAAGAAAAAGCAAAACCAAAAGGAAAAATAAACCTAATTCCAATTCATCATGATCATGTGATTACTATGCCTGGCATATATCCATAGTTGTGACCACGGTTGTTTGATATAGTCAATGGCTGCTCTTACTACACCACTATGGTTTGGGGTACAATTATCGAGTTTCTACCATATTGTACCTTTGAACCTTTTCCTTTAACAAATCTGTTTCTACCATATTGTACCTTTGAACCTTTTCCTTTAACAAATCTCTCTGATATCGACACCCATTCATCACATGTCCATCCAGCTCATGGAATAGACAGTAGTTCTTAGACTTTCTTTCCCAATCGGCAGGCTCTTTCTTATGGGGTTTCTAAACGAAATATACCCCTAGTATCTTTATAAATCACCTTTAGGGTTTTAATTAAGTTAATATAAGAAGCAAACTTTAGTTCTGTAATACTCCTACTTTGAGACTTGAAAATAAACGCGAACGGTGCCGTAGTCATCGCCAAAATCATTTTTCAATGACAAAGTACGTTCAGTATTATCTTGTACGACAAAAAAAAAAATAAGCAGCCAATTTTTTTTGTTACATCAAATTGTTTTACATGATATATTACATCATTAAACCTAAATCTTTCCCACGAAGGGGTAAATATATAATGAGAAAATCATAGTAATGTGTGTTCGAATTATAAAGATGTCATCACCACACTAACTAGTTATAAACTTTGGTTTTACATAGCAAGATTTCAAAATACTTTATTTTAAATAGCAAGATTCTAGCTTTGTCTTTGTAATCTTCATTCATCTTTTCAAAAGAGGTACATATTTAATCCATGAACTCAATCTACTCGAATAAGCACCTGCTATTTTATAGGAAATAATAAAAACAAGGGTCAGATAATAAGTCTGGTGTGAGTAAAACTTTTACCCAAGTCATCCATATGAGACCACGTCGTAGAATGGTTTTTCCCCTCACTTCATCACAACGTAATATACATCAATAAATATAAAAAATATACATACACACACGCATATGTGTGTGTGTGTGTGATAGAAAGCAACCAGGTGAATATATTCAGTCAATAAGTGTACCCTACACTTGTCATCCAATTTTGACCCATGCTATATATATATATCAATTTATGTCAGGTATACCACACATTTATCATCCAAGTTTGAACCAATTGATATAATCATTCATCATTCGCTCATCCATTATCTAATCTCTTATTATAGGATTTTTTAATTAAGTTATCATTAACTTATTTTAGTGATCGCCTCTATAGATCTTCCTGAAACTAATTTAATCTTTTGATTGAACAACATCACATGGTGAAAATGTCGACTCATTTTGCCATGAGAGCTACCCTGAGTAGAGTCACGCTGACTCTTCCAAGAGTCGAATGTAAGCATTCTGAATACATATTAGTAAGCGTCCTTACTTCTCATCAACAACCGTTCTTAGTCCCTGAACAGTAATCATTCGTGTTACCGATTTATTTATAGCATCCCTAGGATGTTTTGGCACTCTACCTTAACTCCTATGTAGAGTTTACAATATTCTTAGGTTGAACCATATCGTGGCTCGCTGCCATATACAATTGGACTTTAGTTTATCAGTCAAGGCTCCTAGCCATCCAATAACGCCATGAGTTGGCATAAGTTTACGATCATGGTTCAACCCTTTTTCTTTCGTTCATTAATTGGATACTTATACATTCTTCAGATAAATTTTTTTTATCATTTATTTGAAGGATATTCCATCATTTAGTAGGTTCCCTAAGCTTACTTCATTTCAAAAATAAGTTATCACAATTTTAATTGATGAAATTTCTCTTTTAATACATCCTATGAAATAGTTTAATAACACTTGAATTGTTTTCCAAAGTACCTTAAGTATTCGTTATTCTACTTAGAAAAATATCGCAACCCATGCTATCACAAGTTATTCTTTGTCATCGTATACCTGCTATCGCATAGCCTTCAAACATTTTAGCTAAGTTATCGTGGAATGGCTATCCCATAATCATCACGAGTTATTTATTCAAGGTCATCTTATAGTTTAACTAGGTAATTATCTTGGGTTAATAGCTTCCCAAGTTCTATCTTATTATACTAAAAAGAGCGGTTGCGAAGGATCTTCTATATAGCCATTACGTGCTATTTCCAACGAAGCTATCGCAAGCAATCCAGAAATGCCATTGCACGGTTATCAATACTAATGTTGGCGCGTATTATAAAGTCCATTCAAGAACCATTGTGAGTTGCCTAATTTAATGCCATTATGATCAGCACACATACTTGTTTTAATGTCGTCATGGGTTATAAATATTTTCCTGCCTTTGTGACATGTCTTTGTGTATGAGCTTTCGTGATATATAAATTTTGCTACCCTTATGGCACTGCCGCCTTGCAAATTAATGAAAGTTTTCATCCACTTTTACTTTCATAGGCACCCACATGTTATTTTTAGCTTGTACTATTTTCCTTCTAGTCTTCGTGCATAATCACCAAGCAAACCATCCACGTGCATGTCCTTTATTTTCCCATAATTTCTAAGCTTTATAAATCTTAATACAATTAACGTACTTGACTTTTCATTTGGTCCTACTTCTATTTGTTTTTTATCTGTTATTTTTTCTGTAGTCAAGGCTTTTGTGTCTGACTATATGCGCTGACATATATGTACCTTCATTCACCTTTGCATTCTAGCTACATATTTAGTCTTCGTCTATTGTTGGTTTGCAAGGAGTCTTCGTGGGTTATTCTAGATATGCCTTCGTGTGCTATCACGTTTTAACCAACGAGGGCTGTCTACTTCACACACACACACAAATAATATGCATGTATATACATTTATATACAAACGTATGTATATATGTATGTACTATATATACATTTTTTTTCTTTCATTTTTACCTTGGTGTGCTATCGCATATAGGAATTGTTCCATTGGCTCCCATAATTTCATTACAACAACCCGCCTTTTGGATCCTCGGAAGTTGATACTAATACATCCATAGTATTCATGTGTGTGTCGGAATTACAGATCGTTGGGGTAGAATATTAGAAACTCGAATTTTGATATTTTGAATGTGATAATTATATAAGTAAATATTATATAAACTAACCAAGTTTATAGAAGAAAATAATCAAAAATATACGAAGAGTAGATTTTGGTATATTGCTATAACGTATTGTTAGGTATAGAGTCTGAGTCTAGATGTAGATAAATGTTCAAATCTCTCCGAAGTGGTATACACGTACACTCATCATAAAAGTATTGGAAAATCAAAAGAACTGCACAAAAACATTGCATTCAACTGGCTGAATCACCCCTTTCAGCAGACTGAATGTTGTACGTGTACAAAAATATATAAAAACATTCAACCGACTGACATGCAATCTTTAGACGGCTGAATTGTATCGATTTTGCACTAATTTCTTGTTGTTTTAAGTTTTACTCAATTCAGCTGGCTGAAATATTTAATTCAAACAGCTGAAGCTTCATAACGGCTAGTTATTAATGTTTCTTTTCAATGAACAGTAACAACTCTTGATTCGAAAGATTACTTCTGTATCTCTTCGTGGTTTCTCTCCATGATACAACCTTTTAATTTCTATAAGTTGCAAAGAAATCCAACGTTTAACAATAATTAGTTTTCTATTTTCTTAATTCTATCTATTCTTGCTACTAACATTCAGAGGCTTTCTATGCACAATAACTCTATTGATCACTTATATATATTCAAGTTTGTTCTTGTTTAATCAAAGAAACTTCCTTCCTTTACGAAATACATGATATGCCACAAAGGAGAAGATTATAGGAAGGGTGTACTCTAAAGACTTATCTGTGTTATTCAAAGAGAACAATCAGTCGGATATCTCTTTATTATTCAAGTCCTATTCGGTTGCTCGGGCGGGTAAAAGTCTACTCTGTTGCTTAGGCAGTTAAAGTCCTATTCGGTTGCTCGAGCGGAGTAATACATATTCCTATGGGTTAATAGAGGGTTGATAGTTGAATTCTAGAAGAGTTTAAGACTGGACGTAGAATGTGAAAGTTCGAACCAGTATAAAAATTTCTAGTGTCATTTACTTTACCGCTTTAATTTGTACTTACATTCTATACAAGTAGTTAGATGTTTAAAATTTCATATTATACGATCCATGGTTACTTTCATTTTGTAGCAAAGCGAGATCATCATATAACCATAACATAGTTATTTGATATTCAAGTAATATGGAAAATAATATTAGCACAAGTTTTATTAAAGGTCAATCAACTATAGGACCACTGTTTAATGGATTAAACTATAATTATTGGTCATCTAGGATGAGAATTTATATGCAAGCAAATGGATGTGATACTTGGAATATCACTTAGAATGAATACACTGTACCTACTAAACCATATGCACAATGTTCTAACACACAAAAAATTAGATGCTACTACTAATGCTAATGCTAAAGCCATAAATATGTTGTTTTGTTCATTAGACAAAAATGAGTTTAACATAGTTTGTATGTGTAGTTCGGCATATGAAATTTGGCGTACAGTTAAAGTTGCACATGAAGGTACTAACAAAGTTAAATAAAGCAAGATTTCTATGCTTAAGAACCAATTCCAAAACTTTAGAATGATGCAACATGAAACTGTAAATGAAATGTATTCTAGGTTTCAAGGTATATATATCATTCAATTTTGCTTTAGGAGAGAAATACATAGATTCTGATGTTGTTTCAAAAATCCTCAACTCTTTAACGGATGAATGAAAACGAAAAGTCTTAGCAAATGAAGAAGCCAATGACATTTCAACCCTAAAACCAGAAGAGTTGATAGGAAATCTTATGTCATATGAAGTAAATTTACAAGAAAAAAGAGCTCAGGCACAAGACAAAAAGACAATAGCATTATAGGCCGAAAAGGAAGAATCATATTCTGAAGAAGTTGATATGGAATTTATAGCTAAAAATTTCAATTTTTTTCAAAATTTAGAAAGTGCAATTAATTTGGAAATAACAAGAATACCAAAAAACCATAAGCTTCAAATCTGGAATGATATGAATGTCAAAAAAGACTCACATAAAGGTCTGTCCTTATCATAAGAAAGATAGGTACAAGAATAAAAGGGGAAAATATAGGAAGAAGCAAACATTCTCTGTTGCATGGGATGAATCAGAATCGTCTCCCTCATCAGACAGTGGTAGTGATAGTAACAAAGAACAAGCCAATGTATGCTTTATGGCTACAAATGACGATGTAAGTGATCTTTCTTTTGATGATTTAGTAGATATAAACACAGAACTACTGGATACACAATGGAATATCAAAAGAAAATACAAAGATACACTTGTAAAGTTGAATAGAATTGAAATTAAAGTAGATATGTTAAAAGATGAAAATAAAATTTTAGAAAAAGAACTTTTAATCGCTCAAGAATCTTGTTCTAATACAACCTCACAACTTACGATGCTAAGTAAGGAAATAGAAACTCGAAAAAAAAAGAATGATATCCTTTTATCGGAGAATCAAATCTAATATTAAAATATTAGAATTAGATATCTCTAATCTTAAAATAGAACTAGAGAATATTATTGACAACTTTCTGATTTTAACAAAGAAAGAGCAAATCTTTCTAGAATTATAGAATATTAACAGGTTACTTCAAATAAAAGGGGATTACGATACAATAAGATGACAAAAACTATTACTTAAAATAATAGTTCTTTATATACAAACTTTAAAAAGAAAGATAATACTTTTGTAAAACCTATTATAAAAGGTTTTAGTCATCCAAAATCTATTAAGATTTGGGTTCCAAAGACAAACAATTATTTCATTAAAAATTAGTATATAAAAACCTTAATAGATGTAGTTCATAAAAATGAAAATTTTACTTATAAAGAGAATTCTAAACCCACTTGGATTTGGCTTCCTAAGACCTAACTCTTAGGACCCTAACAAAAAGTGGGTATCAACATCATTTCTATATTTTTTTACAGGTACTAATTAAGAAAAGAGGAAAGTGAATACTTGATAGTGGCTGCTCAAAACACATAACAAGAAACAAAGAAAGGCTTACTAACATTATCTGCTTAGACTGAAGATCTGTCACATTTGGAGATAACTCTAAATGATATATCATTGGCAAAGGTGTGTTAGCAATGATAGTACATCTAACATACCTCTTATTACAAATACTTTACTAGTTAAAAATTTAAAACATAAATTTCTTAGTATAAGACAACTATGCAACAAAGGATTTAATATATATTTATTGGAAAAGAAATGTAATATATTTGATCAAAACAAGAATCTTAACTTTTACAACGACCTATATTTTTGGGTCTTCGAATTTGAATATTTAATTTGTTTAAATATTTGAATGTGAATTAAATTATACTAAAATATACGTTTTAAATTTACTTGATTTTTGATGACATCATATTAATTTAATTTATAAAACTTTTCCATAATTTTTAACTGAAAAATAAAAATATTTTCGTTTGACGCATTTTGCGCCAAACGTCGGTTCTTTTGAAATTATATAGAATAAGTTAACCGTTCTATTTTATTGTTGTTTTGTGATGACGAAACGTTGTCGTGCACGATCATATTTTTATTTCAGTCGTTTGCGGTCCATACGCGAATGGCATATCGCATAGCGTCGTACTCCAAAATATTTTAAAACTAAAGTTTCAAAACTAAGTCAGCAAGTCATTTTCATTGTTTTTTTGTACTTATACATGCTTGGATTGTATTGCATTAAATGTTTTGTACTCTTTATTTACCTTAGCCATGAAGTAAAATGATTATGCATACATGTGCGCATGCATAGAAAAAAAGGAGACACATGGGACCACATTCGCTTTTTCATATTTTCTTGCATGCACAGAAAACATATTGTCAAATTCTCCTTTCTATTTAATAATTACAATAGCATCCACTACACTAAGTATTAGCAAAAACTTCCAACATGAAAGTTGTAGAAGGATTAGAGATCTACATTTCTCGTTCAAGTTGCACTCAAGATAGTGGAGCGAGGAGGGAGATAGGAGGAAAGATAGGAGATGCATGCATGGGAAATTCTCATGCATGTGCGTTTAAGCTAAGCACGCCTAATATATTTTGGCATGGCATTGTTCTTGCATGGGTATAAGTTCAAGAGTTTGTGGGTGATTATATTTGCGTGAATGAGTTCTCTTAGGAAGAATGGAGGAATTTGAGTGTTGTGTGTAACAACCCGTATATTTTATATATTTAAATTTTTTATTTAAATACGACATCGTTCGTTGAATTTAAAATTCAAAATGTGATTTTTTTGTAAATAGTAGAATCGAGACTCGAGACCACTTTCATTAAGTTCAAAATGGCATATACAACTTTTTTGTGTATAAACATTGATATATTTGGAGGATATTAGGATTTTGGTATTTTCATTTGGGCATTGGGTTGTGTTCTAGCCCACTAACCCAATAAGAGAACCCAAACATCTCTACCAAATACCCTAACTCCACTTCTCTTCATTCATTTTACTCCTCATTTCTTAACACTCTCAAGATAAAATAAAAATGAGGTAAGAGGTAGGAAATTAAAATTCCTAAGCCTTGATTTACTAGGAAATTCAAGTTCCAAAATCAAGGAGAAGCTTAGTAAGCATCCTCTTCATCTTCGCCATCTCAATCTCTCTTCAACTTTCAGAAACTCCTAAACTCTAACTTAGGAAATTCATTTCATTTGATAATAGATTGAAGACACTTGAGGTCTTGTTGAAGATGAATCGGTCTTGCTTTGTTTTAGAGCTTCTCATTTCTTGTATTTGGGTTTAAAGGCGAGTTCTTGAACTCACATCTATGTTTATAGCTTTCATCGTTGTTAGGTATGAATTCCTAACATCTATTTTATGTTCATTTGCTTTTGATTTGAATTGATTTGGTGAATTTTTCAATTTTTGTGTTTTGAAGTCAAAATCTTTAAAGATCCTATCTTCAACATTTGGACATGTTATTTGAGGTGTATCGAAGAGCCTATAGGGCTGGGTAATCGCTTGGCATAATTCCCTAGACTTTGTCGCACGTCAGATCACTTCCGTACCAATTTGACCATTATTGGCCTAGGCAAAATATTACCCAAAACAGGCAACCAAACGTCTGACTGGAAGGTCCAAATGTCTAGTTAGGGCACCAGAAGAAAAAAATAATATAACACAAAAAGGAAAATGGAAAAGACTACGACCAGATGTTTGGTCCAAACAACCTAGGCGTCTGGGAGCCTTCTGAAATTAAAAGTAAATGGGGAAAAAGGTTAAATTTCCCATACCCCAGGTCGGACGTCTGGCCAAACGAACCCGACGTCTGGTCATGTTGAATTTTGCATATTTTGCCTATTTTCGAATGGATTTCCAATTTTGATCGATTTTTGTTGATCCGGTTGCTGTTGTCATTTATTATCGGCTTTTATGACCTTTTTCTTGATTTTTGAAAATATCCATTTGATTAGATTTGATATCAATTTTTATAGATTTAATTCACGTCGTCGAATGTGGATTTTTGGTGATAGATTGTTTTTACATTCGTTCATGTGATTTGTCACTTTTAAAATACGAAGGTTTCTATATTAGTAGTAAATACTCAAACTCTTTCACAAAAACGGTCAACATTACATTTAATACAAAGCTCGCTTTTAGAACCGTTTTCTAATCTACTAGTATAAAAACATTTGGCTCATTCGTATGAGAAATCTAATTAGACGATTTAGCAAAACATGTGGCACAAAATGCTTGCGTTTACTTCGTCGGTTAATTCTTGGACTTGTTCGATTGAAATCTCAAGACAATTTTCGAGTGGAAATCTACAATTTGTTCGTAAATATTTAAGTTAAGCCCGTGGTTACAGGACATGAAGCTAAAATCATTTATTTACTAGCTTAGTGTAAGTTACACTTCTTATTGATCAATGGTGGTCATTTTGAGACTTAGACTAACGGTATGTGATGTCTCATAGTCCGACAAAAGGGGACTATACCTTGTTAGGAGGAGTTTCGGCTCATTTTATGGGATAACGTCCCGTTTAGGATACACGTGTTGGTGAGTTTTCATGCTCCCGTTTGTGATAGGCCATCCCCCCTTTTTTGATGTTTTTTGGATTTTCTATTATGGATTTCTGGAATATGTGATTCACCAATTTTTTTGATTTGGCATTGATATGTTCTGTCAATATTTGGGGTTTGGTAAATAAGCTAAGAATATGACATTCTTTTTGGTGTTTGAGAAGATTTGAGATATTGTAAGATTTTCATTGTTATCATATATTTCTCTTATATCTCTTATCCTATCTTATTTTATATGATATTTATAGCTAGACTGATCCGTTTATTATTTTTCTTCCTAAATAATACTCGGGTCAGACCGAGGTATTTCAGGTGCTTCCACTTGACTTATTAAAAGGGACTAGGTACTGACTTCTTGCTAACTACTTTAGCTTTGGAGTTTTTCTTTTACACATCCGATATAGAGACTCCTTGATGTATACATATTCTTTTGTCTAGCACTTGTACCTATTCTTCTGTGATGTAGTGGATCTTGTATGACCATTACTTTGATGTACACTTTTATGTGTTATATTCATATCAGTTTCCGCCTTTTTGATATGAATATTTGTGACTGATTTGTGTTATACTTATTTTATATTTGTTTTCGAAGACCACATTGCAACTCTGTAGTAGCTTTGAGTTTGTATTTGATATATCAGATTTCATATGTAATACTATCTGACATATCGGTACCCGCACAAAGCAATTTCACAGATGGTTGCTCCTCAACAGCCGTATTCTTCGTGCTAGTCGATAGTATTACCTCGTAGTGTCCTTGGCTAGTGTGAGTATAGAGGTGGGGCATCATAGCTTGGTATCAGAGCCAAACTTCGAAAGGATATAGAATAATCTAGCAAGGATCATTGTCCTAAGTCTTTCTTCGGAATCATTCTTTACGATTTAATTCGAGTCTTAGGACCCGTTCTATCCTATTTTCTTTTATGAGCCTAGTTTTATCAATCAAGATTGTTTGATATTCATTCTGAGAATAACCTTTTTCCTCTTCTTTCTTTCTTTTTTAAAGAAGAGAAATGGTTAGACCTGGCCGTCCTAGCGTCGGTCAATCAAGTGCTACTCCTCAGGATGGCGTATTCATGTCTGCCCAACAACTTTAAGACTTGTAAAGAATGCTCAAGCTGCCGGACCCATTCCAGAGCCTACTTATCCTAAATCTGGGTTTTAACGCTTGTGCAGTGATTATACCAATTTGGGTGGAAGGCCATATATGGGTTCCGATAGCGTTATAGAAGTCCAAGCTGGACTTAGAACATGCGGTCGCATCTTTTCTCGCATGAATCTTGTTGATCTATATCGAGTCCAGGTGGCTTCTAGCATGCTCCACGAGAAAGCATTAGATTGGTATGAGCTTTAATTTTGGAAACTGTTGAATCGAATCTTACTTGGGAGCAATTCCAGGAAAGGTTCGAGTTAAAGTTTGTGCCGGAAGCTGAAAAGGTAACTTTGGCCTGGCACTTTATTGACCTTGTTCTAGGTGAATCTTCTGCGACAGATTATGTCGCATCTTTTGAATCCCTCTCTAAATATGGGGTCGAGTATATTAATACCCCATTGAAGAAAAATCAGAGGTTTGTCTATGTGTTGAATAAGAATCTCAAAAAAGCCTTTACTTCTGGAACTAGAAGCTTCTTTCGATCAGCTTGTTGATATCGCTCTTCGACTTGAAGAGGCCGATAAAGAAAGTGATGTTGAAGTTGTAGGTGCCAAAAACAACTTCAACATCAACAAGAAGAGGTATCCCTTTAGTTCAAAATTTCTAATCCCAACAAGAAAGTGAAGCAAGCAACTTTGGTAGCAAAGACTCCAATCCCTAATCATAGAGAATGCTACAATTGTGGTTCTAAGGACCACTATATAATAGGTGTCCAAAGCCTATTACTTACCGATATTTTAAAATTTCGGATCATTATATATCTTCACGTCCCAAACTTCAAAGCAAAAAAGAGGGAAATCTAAATGTTGTGCAAGTCCCTAATGAAACTTCTCTTGGTCAAGGTATTTTTCGTTCCATCCTAGATGATATTATTATGTTTCGTAATCATCCTATTAGAGTTATTTTTGACACGGGTGCATCTCACTCTTTTATATCAAATGATCTGGTTGATACTTTATTTTTAAATGTTACGGGCATGACGACTTCACTAAGAATTGTGAATCCGGTTGGTGGATCCGCAACACTCAGTTTATTTTGTAAAGATATCGGGCTTATTTTATATGATTATGATTTCTGAGCCAATTTGCATGTTATTCGTTACTAGGTTTCGAAATAATTTTAGAAATGGATTGGCTTAATCGTTATGAAGCTCACATCCTATGTCCTAAGAGGACTATCCATCTTTGACATTCTCAATATGTTAAGCAGATTTCTATTATTCTTAAAGATTCAGACTCCAATTTTATAGCATCCTTATATTCCTTAAAATCCACATGATGACGAAAATGATGATGAGGAAGATGAAATTTCCCTCGTTCACATTATTCGTGAATTTCATGATATATTTGAGCCCGTGTTAGGATTACCGCCTAGGAGAGCAACTGAATTCAGAATTAATCTAATCCACGGAGCTCTACCTATCACTCTTCCTCCTTATCGTATGTCCAATAAGGAAAATAAGGAGATGTGTAATGTAGCGACCCAAAATTTTTGACCTCAAAAGTCGACACTAATATGTTCACTGTAGAAGTGCCGATAAATCGAATGACGGAAATTCCAGATTGTTAGGGTTAAGAAGAAAAGAGGTAGAAGAAGAAAAAGAAAACAAAAACACAAAATCTCACATTCGCAGCGGATCAAAATATAATACCAAATATTAGCATTTACACAAAGAAAAGCTGTATTTGTCAATTTATATACAGTACTAGGGTACAATCATTCACAAATAAACTGGACAGTTGTAACAACTTGTCCCAGACTACTATCAATACAGACTCTATTACACAGCGGAATATACTCCATATGTTCTTGCCATCCAGCTCACCTCCTGAGCTCCAATATGTCCTAACTGAAAATCTGTAATACTCGATCTGACCCGAGCATTACAATAAAGTAACACCCAGGTCAGGCTGGAAACCATCTTGAGTAGACCCATAAAATTCGAAATACTAAGTTTTAAATCATAACTGAAACCCGGGTAACTCGTACCTTACTATGAGTTCTTAACTCGTTATAGTCAATCACTTATTACCAAACAATATTTTAAACTGTTACTCAGTTTAAATGGCCATGTTATTTGATTTATTCCTTTCCGGCCTATTTGATTCTAAACTCAAATCTATAAAGAATCGAAGTGGTTTCGGGTATTTGCTGATACCCGACCCTGGCCTCTTCGAATCCAATGTCCTCTTAATTCAAGTTGTTTGAGTGAAAATAATTCAATTTAATTTTAAATATAGGATGTCACATTTACACAGTAATTTATCATTGATAGATAACCCACATTATCACAGATCATTCCAAACATATAATATAATAGTACAACACAAATTATCAGACTAGATGTTAATCCAATCATTTAATACAACTCAATCATCCATACGCAAGAGCAATTTCTCACCATTTCCAATTAATTAAATTTAATCACTAAATAAATTTAATTATTTACTATTAGATCCTGCTTGATTAGCATTAATTAATTTTAAACCAATCATTATTATTTTAATAAATTAATGAAATTAATTAATCATACCTTAATTATTCACATTAATTAATTACCCTTTAATTACATAAAGTAATTAATCAACCTTTAATTAATTACATTAATTATCCTTTAATTGATTACGTCCCTAATTTAATTTAAAGACAAACCATTAATTTCTTAATTATCTAAATTAATTTAATTAATACTTAAAAAACCACTTAAGTCCCTTTTTGACTAATTTAAAATTCAATATACTTATCTCAATTACTTATTCAAATTCATCATTTCATTTTTTTGAAATCACTTAGGAATTAATTAAACAGTTAACCTATTATATAATTATATTAAATCAATAGTTAAAATTCCAACATGTGACTTATAATTTATATTTGAAAATTGTTTAATATTTAACTTTAAAACCTTATTAATATTTCTTTTACTTTGAAAACCTTCATTTCTTTATTTTTAAACTTGTCACAATTTTTACTTTTGCTTGGAACTTTGCTAATACTTACTTTGGAAACTTATTCATTAATTTACTTCTATTATTAAACCTTATCAAACTTCCCCTTTTAGTTTAAAACCTTGTACAAAATTTACTTTCAAATTTTAAAAGCCTGCTAACTTAAAACCTGGAAACAACAAACAAACTCGAGCCTAAACAAACTCCCCGAAAAAATACTCGAGCCCATTCCTCCATTCCTCGTGCACGAACCCGAGCTAATCTTCTTCCTCCCCTCTCCTATCTTTCTCTTCCTCAAAACACAGAAACACACAGATAACTGTGCACATGCAAGCCCCACGCTGTCGCTCCGACCGTCACTACTACCTCCAGCAAGTCATCGATGACTCGTTGATCTGCTCCGACTACCCATACTTCCCTCCAAGGCCCCAAATCAAAATCTTGACCTTAAAACCATAACCCAGTGAAGACCTGTCCTTCTTTTGCCCCGACCAACCACCTCCGACCGCTGGGGCTTCCCAAAACCCATCGGTGGACTCACCACGACCCCATCTTCCTTTCTCCCATTACCGGTCCATTTCGATGCCGTCATGGGCTCGCAATCGTCGAACAAACATCCACGTCCAAACAAAATCCTAAAACCTAGTATGGCCTCGCCGTGCCACCACGACGGCTGAGAAATCGAACCACCTTTTTTCCAATCTTCGCCAACCCTTGAAGCTCCTCCAGCATCAATCACGATAGCCAATCTCCCTCAGATTGTCAAGAATTGACGAAATTCCATTTCCCGTTCAACCCTTAAATCCTCCACGAATTCAAGCTTAAAAATTATGATATGATTATAAAAAATCATAAATTTCTAGTACGAATCAGTATATATAATTGAAATTTGAAATTTAAAAACTTGATTTTTCTAACTTTAAAAGATTTTCACTGATATCCTCTTCTACCAGTAATCTATTTGTTGTTTATGCTTGAAAATATTTTTAAAAATTAAATCTGATAGATACAAACAAATTTCTCTTAAAGATCTTAATATAAATCGGTATATATAAAGAGATACAAATTTTCGAACCTGATTTAGTTTGTTAAAATCAAGCAGAGACCAGTTCATCCATGCACATACATATATACACAGTAATTCAGATACATTTCAAGCAATTCGCATCCATGTAAATCATTTTACTTCACAAATTTATCACATGCAACCGTATATCAATAGATTAAGCTAAAAGGAATGGTTGTTTTACTCACCTTTTGTTTAACAGAGAAATAGAGCTTCTTCTATGATTTGGAAATTTGTTGTTGATTGATTTTTTTAATCTGTACTTGATTGTTTGAGTTAAATCCGCTTTCCTCTGATCTTTGAATTTTCTTAGTTGAAACTTAAATCTTTTCTAAGGATAAAAGCTTGAAACAGGTTTTTGATTTATTTACTTCACTGTTTTTTTTTAAAGATGAAAGAAGAAAACCAGGTTTCTCTAAAACACTATATCATATATAACTAAATTTTAAACAAAAAAATATTGCCACTTGTTAAAGCATGGTATATATACGTTACAAATGTCTTAATACATGTATGATAAGTCTACAAATGTTTTTAAACCCCTTTATTAAATATTTTTTCTTAATTACTTATGTTATATAAATTATATGATATGTTTATAAATGTATGTTTCTAAATCTTTATATATTTACAAGTTATACTTAGTTCATGAGTATATTTTAAAAAAAAAAGAATATTAAACCCTTTAGTAAATCTTATTTAAAGCTTCAACTATTATACTTTAGTTAATACAGATTTATTATTAGTATTTTTAAAGAACAAGAAAAAAAACAAAGAATTTAACTTTAACTAGCTTTGAGAATTATTATATTAAATTCAAAACAATGCTTTCTAATCAATATATATATATATATATATATATATATATATATATATATATATTTGTATATGTATACTCTTAAAATTTTCAACATTATAAAGTTTTCCTATATATATGTTAATTTACTATAAGATTTATCATTCCTAGATATTTATAATTCAACATTTGTTAATTTCAAATCTATTTATATACATTCAGATATTTTTAATATTTTTAGAGCTCTATTTTTAATATTTTTAATATTTTTAATATTACCAATTAAAAGATGTCCAAAAATCCAAGCTATCACATTTCTCCCCCCTTTGAACCTTTTCATCCTCGAAAAAGGAACGAAGTCATAATTTAGTAAAAAATTTATTATCAGTTTAATTACTCTTTGAACATTTTTAACTACAAACTCTTTTTATTTTAAATTTTTAAAACACTTTAAAAATCTACATTATATTTCCAAAAAAGCTTTATAAAAATACTTTTTATAACTTGATGTCTTAACAAGTCCATCCTAATTCTCACAGAGTTTCGGTCATACATTGATCAGGCGTAGGACTGAAAATCTATAAGTACTTAGCAGACCCGCTTCCAACATCCAGTGAAAATACTTGGAAAATATAGAAAACATATTTGAAAATACAGAAACATTTTTGGTGAGAATGCTCTGGAAATCATCACCCCCTCCATGGTCGTAGTTAACCGATGATTACTCGCCATCCCGGCAAAACCATAGATAAATGTAGGCACTTCGCCCCCCTCGATTACCCAATGGAACCCACCACAGATCGCAGCTACACCCAGGTTTTACGTCGCCATCACGGCGAAAACCCATGTAACCGTAGGCATCAGCGCCCTCGAATTTCGCTGCCAAATGAAACTACACCACTCCTACATAGATCGCAGACTACATTAGTCGAGTCCCAATATAGCCTGTAGGCACTCAATGCCATACGTCTTTCGCTATGTCTTCATAGATCGTAGTCTACTGATGTTATGTTGCCATCATGGCAAAATCAAACGTATACCGTTGACACTCACTGCCACACGGCTTCCGATATGGTCTGTAGTAGATCGTAGTGACATCGAGTTACACTATCGTCACAGCATAACCCAAATGTCTCTGTAGGCATCAACGCCCTTGACTTTCGCTACCCACAAACAATCCTCAGGAACTTCAGTTTGTCCGGACTTCCATCTAGGATCCAATTTAGAACCCCCCTTAAGGCTGAAGGCAGAACCACCCCGTGGATCTCCTGTGAAGTTCATTTCACGGGAGTGCCTTTCTCCCCAGAGCCAATCTTAAAACATTGTATACTATACACTTATAGTATCTTTCAAATCATACTCTTTATGATTCACATAAAAATCTCCTTATACAAAATCGATATCTCAAATCTATAATTCCAAACTTGGCTTTCCAAATTCCCAAAACCGATTTTTCCCAAAAATCAAAAGCCTTTCCAAAATCCATAGGTTCCAAAACCATTCTCATAAATATATATATATATATATATATATAATCTTGAAAAATGTTGGATCACTTCATACTTGTATAAATTCTCTTTTTATACTTCAAATATTTTCAAAAATCTTTTCTTTTGGTTATCGATTCAACAAGGGAAGTTTATCATATATAACAAATATGTATATAACTTTATTTATGCCAAATCAATATTCAAATTTGGTTTCTTTAAAAAAAATTATTTACCATATTACTTACTTTTCAAAAAGTAAATTTCAATAATAGAGATATTCAATTTCCACTTTTAATCATCCAATATTTCTCAAAATATACCTTTCCTTTCTAAAATCATTTCTCATTTCTTTCCAATATTTAAATCAAGCATGTACGATGTTGTTACATCATTCGTACGCAATATCAAATTCGATTGCTTACTCAATCACACAAATTTCACTTCTGAACTAGTATCGTCTACCCGAATTCTTAGTGCGGACTCAGATCTGGTTTCTTGATCAGAAACCATCGTTCTCCTTTCATAGCCATAACTATGATAGAGAATTTCCTGAATCAATCAAAAATCCATATCCAGGGTTCGCCGTCGAAAATCGAGTGAAAAATCCAAACTTGGATCGATATATTATATCAAAATTCTATGCTCGAATCTTGATCAAATCATTATGCGAATAGAATAATATATGTAAATCATATGTATTTACCTTCATTGATTGTTATATAAATAAATTTCCTTTTGATTCACCTACATTTTGATTCTATTTACTTATTCACTATTGCTTCCATTTTCATTTGGGTTATCACTTCAATTATAAACAGTTTGCACTCTGACTGGCTTAAATTTAGAAAATAGTTTGAAATTTTTTAAAATAAATAAGCAGTTGCAAAAGAGCTGAAGAATTTTAAGTAATTATAAAATAGTTGTAAAATAGTTAGATAGTTGCAAAATTGTTATAAAATAGTAATTAGTTTGTAAAATAGATAAAAAATTGTTGTAAAATAGAAATTAGTTTTCAAAATAGTTGAAAAATAAGTATAAGATAGTTTGGGCTTTAAAAAGAAAGATTGTATAGTAAATAGCTAGGAAAAATAGATTTAAGAAAGTTTATATTAAAACAATTTATTTAAAAAAAGTCCAGAGCCAAACTGTTCAATTTGCCAATCTCCTATTCCAATTAACTTTCAATTTCCAATCTCATTAAATTGATTCAATTCAATTCAATTTAACTTAAATTCAATTCCTTTTCCAAATTCAAATCAATTTTCGTTTGAATTTAAACTTATTCAACTTCAATCACAATTCCCATTCAATTCAAATCAAATTTAATTTGAATAATTTCAATTCAAATCTCAACTTTAAACCATCTCGAATTATATAAATTCGATTTAAATTTCAAATGTTGATTTAATCCCTTAAACCAAATGAACTCTTACTTTTAATTTATTAACCTAATTTTAAATTCTAACTTGAAACAAATTTTTAACAATTTAGTTTGCAAGTTTATTTTTAACACTTAAATCTTAAGTTCAAAGTGATTTCATTTTCATAACTCAATCTTTATCTCTAAAAATCAAAATCTTTTAAATAGTTTCAAATTAAAGTTTTATTTAATTTCGGTAATGGATATATATTATCTCTATCCACTTCTTAATTTATTTAAACAATCCAATTCACAGGTTCATAGATTATTAATAGCAACAGGATGATAGCAGGATATATCAAAGTAATGAACATCCAAATTATTTAACACATCCATCAATAGCATCTATATCAATTTCCAGATCTCAAACTTGTTTTGAGATCACACACAAATCCCATTTAAACCAACCATTTAACTTCCCTAAGTTAAATTCAATTTATTTAATCCAGTCCACCTTACTAAATTTGAATCCTCCATTTTAAAATTTTAAACTTCTTATCAATATCCGTTCTCACTTATAAGTTCAAAACTTATCACATTTCAAGGAAATTCAAAACTCATTACTTAGTGTTTACTTCCAATCAACTTGTTATTATGTATATCCCTTATATATACATATTCGTATTTATTTATTGCATCACAAGTCGTATTTCAAAATTTAAACCATTTTTGGATTTTATTTCAAAACAAATTCCTTTAAGAAAAAATTTAGAACAACCTTTGTTTAAGATAAGATTTCTACATTTAAAAATATTATTTATTATATCTTTTAACACTTTAAAACAATTTAAATTTTTTAGACTTAGATTGTAAAACTTCACAATTTAAATCCTTTTCAATTTACATGTCATACTTATTTTAATTGTTACTTCCTTAAAACATTTCATTCTACTTTATCATTGTTTATTAAGAAAACATCCCTTTATTAAGATGCAATATCCAATCTATAATAGTTATCATATCTAGAAATCAAACACACCATATACTCCATAATCATTTACTGGAAAATCATATCAAGGTAACTTATCTCAATGCTTTGGAAAATTCTTTTCTTTTAATTTTTCTAGGATTCAGTTTGAATCCACTTTTAGCTTAACTTATCTACATAGTTAATCCATACCCAAACTTCTATCTATTACCATTTAATTCTTATTATCTTATTCAATTTCAAAAACCAACAATCGACCCCTTAATATATTAATTAGAAAAATTATTACTTTATATATCAAAATATAAGCTTATAAAAAAATCATTTTTAAAACTATTTTTAAAATCAGTATATAAGAAAATAACAAGTACGCTCTCATATGTATACGCTCAACTCATTCTAGGGTACTATTGACCCTATCCTTAATGAGTAAACCCACCAGAGCCAACGTTCTCGCTTAACCTTCTGCTCTGATACACAATGTAACGACCCAAAATTTTCGACCTCAAAAGTCGACGCTAATACGTTCACTATAGAAGTGCCAAGAAATCGAATGCTGGAAATTCCAAATTGTTAGGGTTAAGAAGAAAAGTGGTAGAAGAAGAAACAGAGAACAAAAACACAAAATCTCACATTCGCAGTGGATCAAAATATAATATCAAATAATAGCATTTACACAAAGAAAAGCTGTATTTGTCAATTTATATACAATACATCAGAGTACAATCATTCACAAATAAATTGGATAGTTGTAACAAATTGTCCCTAACCACTATCAATACAGACACTATTACACAACGGAATATACTCCATATGTTCCTGCCATCCAGGTCGCCTCCTGAGCTCCAGAACGTCCTAACCTAAAAATCTGTAATACTCAGTCCGACCCGAGCATTACAATAAAGTAACACCCGGGTCAGGCTGGAAACCAGTGTGAGTAAACCCATAAAATTTGAAATACTAAGTTTTAAATCATAACTGAAACCCGGGTAACTTGTACCATACTATGAGTTCTTAACTCATTATAGTCAATCACTTATTACCAAACAATATTTTAAACTGTTACTCAGTTTAAATGGCCATGTTATTTGATTTATTCCATTCCAGCCTATTCGATTCTAAACTCAAATCTATAAAGAAACGAAATGGTTTAAGGTATTTGCTAATACCCGACCTCGGCCTCTTCGAATCCAATGTCCTCTTAATTCAAGTTGTTTAAGTGAAAACAATTCAATTTAATTTTAAATACAAGATGTCACATTTACACAGCAATTTATCATTGATAGATAATCCACATTATCACAGTTCAATCCAAACATATCATATCATAGTACATCACAAATTATCAGACTAGATATTAATCCACTCATTCAATACAATTCAATCATCCATACGCAAGAGAAATTTCTTACTATTTCCAATTTATTAAATTTAATCACTAAATAAATTTAATTAATTATTTTAGATCCTGCTTGATTAACATTAATTAATTTTCAACCAACCATTATTATTTTAATAAATTAATGAAATTAATTAATCATCCCTTAATTGTTCACATTAATTAATTACCCTTAATTACATAAAGTAATTAACTAACCTTTAATTAATTCGTTAATTATCCTTTAATTAATTACGTCCCTAATTTAATTTAAAGATAAACCATTAATTTCTTAATTATCTAAATCAATTTAATTATTACTTAAACAAAATCACTTAAGTCCCTTTTTGACTAATTTAAAATTCAATATACTTATCTCAATTACTTATTTAAATTCTTCATTTCATTTTTTTTTGAAATCACTTAGGAATTAATTAAATAGTTAACCTATTATATAATTATATTAAATCAACAATTAAAATTCAAACATGTGACTTATAATTTATACTTGAAAATTGTTTAAAATTTAACTTCGAAACCTTGTTAACATTTCTTTTATGTTGAAACCTTCATTTCTTTATTTTTAAAGTTGTCATAATTTTTAGTTTTTCTTGGAACTTTGCCAATACTTACTTTGGAAACTTATTCACTAATTTACTTCTTCTATTAAACCTGATCAAACTTTCCGTTTTAGTTTAAAACCCGGTGCAAAATTTACTTTCAAATTTTAAAATCATGTTAACTTAAAACCTGGAACTAATAAACAAACTCGAGCCTACACAAACTCCTCGAACAAATACTCGAGCCCATTCCTCCATTCCTCACGCACGAACCCGAGCTAATCTTCTTCCTCCCCTCTCATATCTTTCTCTTCCTCAAAACAAAAAAACCCACCGATACCTATGCATATGCACACCCCCACGCCGCCACTACGACTATCACTGCTACCTCCAACAAGTCATCGATGACTTGCTAATCTGCTTCGACAACCCATAATTCCCTCCAATGCCCCAAATCAAAATCTCGACCTCGAAACCATAACCCAGTGATGACCCGATCTCCTTTTTGCCCTTTCCAACCACCTCCGGCCGCTGTAGCTTCCTAAAACCCATCGGTGGACTCGCCACTACCCCAACTTCCTTTATCCCACGATCGATCCATCCCGATGCCGTCACGAGCTCGCAATCGTCGAACAAACATCCACGTCCAAACCAAGGCCTAAAACCCTAGTATGGCCTCGCCGCGCCACTACAATGACTAAGAAATCGAACCACCATTTTTCCATCTTCGCCAACCCCTGAAACTCCTCCAACATCAATAATGATAACCAATCTCCCTCAGATCATCGAGAATTGACGAAATTCCATTTCCCGTTCAACCCTTAATTCCTCTGCGAATTCAAGCTTAAAAATTATGATATGATTGTCAAAAATCATAAATTTCTAGTACGAATCAGCATATATAATTAAAATTTGGAATTTAGATACTTGACTTTTCTGACTTTAAAAGATTTTCACTGATATCATCTTCTACCAGTAATCTATTTGTTATTTATGCTTTTTAAAAATTAAATCTGATAGATACAAACAAATTTCTCTTAAAGATCTTAACATAAAACTGTATGTATAAAGAGATATGAATTTTCGAACCTGATTTAGTTTGTTAAAATCAAACAAAGACCAGTTTATCCATGCACATACATATATACACAGTAATTCAGATATACTTCATGCAATTTACATCCATGCAAATCATTTTACTTCACAAATTTATCACATGCAATCGTATATCAATAGATTAAGCTAAAAGGAATGGCTGTTTTACTCACCTTTTGTTTAACAGAGAAACAAAGCTTCTTCTATGATCTGGAAATTTGTTGTTGATTGATTTTTTTTATCTGTACTTGATTCTTTGAGTTGAATCTGCTTTGCTCCGATCTTTGAATTTGCTTAGTTGAAAAATTAAATCTTTGCTCAGGTTAAAAGCATGAAACATGTTTTTGATTTTATTTACTTTACTTGTTTTTGTTTTTGAAAGATGAAAGAAGAAACCAGGTTTCTCTAAAAACACTATATTATATATAACTAAATTTTAAAGAAAAAAAATATTGCCACTTGTTAAAGCATGGCATATATAAGTTACAAATGTCTTATTACATGTATGATAAGTTAACAAATGTTTTTAAACCCCTTTATTAAATATTTTTTCTTAATTACTTATGTTATATAATTTATATGATATGTTTATAAATGTATGTATTTAAATATTTAAATATTTACTAGTTATGCGTAGTTCATAAGTATATTTTTTTCTAAAAGAAAGAGTATTAAACTCGTTATTAAATCTTATTCAAAACTTCTACTATATACTTTAATTAATACAGATTTATTTTTAGCATTTTTAAAGAAAAAGAAAAAAAACAAAGAATTTAACTAGCTTTGAGAATTATTATATTAAATTCAAAACAATGCTTTCTAATCACAATATATATATTTGTATATGTGTACTCTTAAAATTTTAACCATTATAAAGTTTCCCTATATATATGTGTGTGTGTGTGTTAATACTGTAAGATTTATCATTCCCAAATATTTTTAATTCAACATCTGTTAGTTTCAAATCTATTTATATACATCCAGATATTTTTAATATTTTCAGAATTCTATTTGTTTAACTAAATAAAACCAGTATCTCAATAGTTACAATCAGTTAATTACCAATTAACAGATGTCCAAAAATCCAGATTATCACATTAAACAATTATCTGAATTGGAGACAAAACAATTTATTCGTTCTAGTTCCTCTTCATGGGGAGCTTTGGCTATTTTTGTGAAGAAATCCGATGGTATACTTAGGCTTTACGTTGACCACGCAAGCTTAATGATCTCACCATCAAGAATAAATATCCCTTACCTTGGATTGATGATCTATTCGATCCACTTAGCGGTGCTAGAGTTTTTTCACAATTAAACTTAGCAACTGGTTTTCATCAGCTTCGTATTGCAAAGGATAACATTCCTTTGGCATCGTTCCATACTCGTTATGCATCTTATGAATGGTTTGTTATGCTATTTGGTTTAGCGAACGCTCCAACTTATGTCTTTGACCTTATGAATCGAGTTTTCAAAAACTTCCTCGATCGATTTGTTCTCATCTTTATTAAAGATATTCTTGTTTATTCTAAAATCAAGGAAGAGCATGGAAAACATCTTCGGGCTGTGTTGGAAACTCTTAGAAGCAATCAATTGAAAGCAAAATTTTCTAAGTGCCACTTTGGCAATCTTGTATGAAATTTTTAGGACATATTATCTCTGAATCCGGAATTTCCATGGATCCTTTAAAGATCGAAGCGATTCAAAATTGGAAGAGACCTGAGCGTGTGATGGAAATTCGTTGCTTTCTTAGATTGGGGGGTTATTATCGTTTGTTCATAAAAGACTTCTCTAAAATTTCCGTACCTCTTACTGGTTTGACAAAGAAGGGAGTTAAGTACATTTGGTCGGACAAATGTGAACTTTCTTTTCACAAATTAAAAGAACTTTTTTCTGATTCTCCTATTCTTGTGATTCCCGAAGGGAACCAAGACTTGATTGTTTATGCTGATGCTAGTCATGTTGGTTTGGGAGATGTTCTCATGCAAAGGGAACGTGTTATCATTTATGCTTCTAGAATTAAAGCCCTTCAAGATTAGATATGCCACTTATGATTAGAGCTCACCGCCATTGTTTTTGTCCTTAGAATTTGGTGTCATTATCTTTTGGGTGAGAAATTTTTTCTCTACACCGATCAAAAGTCTTCGAAGCATTTATTCTCTCAAAAGGAACTTAATTTGCATCAACAATGTTGGCTTGAATTCCTTGCAACTTATGATCTTGATATTCTTTATACTCCCGGAAAGGGAAATCGTGTTGCCGATACCCTTAGTCATAAGCAACGAGCAGTTATTTCTACGACGATATTAGAATGGAATGATCTCGAGACTTTGTCCACTTGTGAGATTCGAGATTGTGAATCTGATTCATATTCATCTCTTGTTTTATGTAGCCTTGAGGCTCATCCTTCTCTTTTAGACCGCTTTCTTGAAGCTCAAAAGCAAGATCCTAAATTGGCTCTTCTTAGCCAAAGTTGTAGGGATAAAAATAATATTGATGGTTTCAAAGACTTTGAAATCGATGCTCGTGGGGCATTCGAATGTTTGGTAGAATTATTGTGCCAAATATTAGCGATCTTCATAAAGATATTTTAGAAGATTCTCATCGTTTTAAATTTACCATTTATCCCGGTAGTAGTAAAAAATATGCGGACCTGAAATGACTTTATTATTGGGATGGAATGAAATCTGATATTGCTAACTTCATTCAGCATTGCATGATTTGCCAACTCGTAAAGGCCGATCATCAAAGGCCCGATGGGTTATTCCAACCTTTAGACATTCCGGTTTGGAAGTGGGATCAAGTATCTATGGACTTTATAGACGGTCTTCCTCGTTCTCGTTCAGGTCATGATAGTTTATGGGTGATTGTAGATAGACTTACAAAATCCGTCTATTTTATTCCCATTCGGTCCAACCGGACCGTACCTCTTTTGGCTAAACTCTATGTTAAAGAAATAGTTAAATTGCATGGAGTTCCTACTTCTATTGTTAGCGATCGTGATCCATTATTTATTAGTGGGGTTTGGAAAGGTCTTCAAAAAGCTTTTGGAATGAAGCTTAATTTTAGCACCTCTTATCATCCTTAGTCCGATGGACAAACCGAGCGTATGAATCAAAGTCTTGAAGATCTTCTTCGTGCATGTGTTCTTGATTTTGGTGGAAGTTGGGAAGATAATATTTCTCTTGTTCAGTTTTTTTTATAATAATACTTCCAACCTAGTATTGGTATAGCACCTTTTGAGGCGCTCTACGGAAGGCCATGCCATTCTCCTTTGTGTTAGCTTGAAGCCGATGAGAAGCTAGTTTTAGGTCCATATTTAATTCGTGATTCCACAGAAATGATTGACCTTATTCGTCGTAGTATGAAAGAAGCTCAAAGTAGACAAAAATCCTATGCTCATAACCTTAGAAGGAATTTGGAATTTTCTATGGGAGATTTGGTGTTCATCCGTGTTTCACCTATGAAGGGTGTTGTGCGTTTCAGTCGATCGAAAAATTAGCATTTCGATATTGGCCTATTTTCCATCACCAAATGCATTGGTTCCGTGGCTTATCGGCTTTTATTACCGCTCAATTTTCTACTATTCATGACGTATTCCACGTTTCTCAACTACAAAAATGCCTTAGAGATTCCAACTCTATTCTTGAGTACGGCGTTATTGAAGAGATTGTGCACCTAATTTGACTTATGAGCAACATCATATTCGTATCATTGCTAGGAGGTTAAACGCCTTTGTAATAAAGATGTTCCGCTTGTGAAAGTTCGATGGTCCTCAAACCTAAGGATTGTTCTTGGAAATCTAGAGAATTCATCGAGCGAACACATCCGGATTTACTTTCTTGTGCTCCTTAAGGTAAACTTCTCACTTCAAATTTTTCTTTGTGATTGTTATTATGCCTTTGTGTGGTAGTTATTCTTTACTTTCTTCTTAAGCGTTGCGATGACGCAATTTCTTTAAGGAGGGGAGTCTGCAACAACCCGCATATTTTATGATTGTATAATTTAAAATTTTATTTAAATATGGCATCGCTCGTTGAATTTAAAGTATGAAATGTGATTTTTTTGTAAACAGTCGAATCGGGACTCAAGACCACTTTCATTAAGCTCAAAATGGCATTTATAACCATTTTGAGTATAAACATCGATATTTTTTAAGTTGATTAGGATTTTGGTATTTTCATTTGGGCTTTAGGCTGTGTTCTAGCCCACTAACCTAAAAAAAGAACCCAAACTCCTCTACCAAATATCCTAACTCCACTTCTCTTCATTCATTTTACTCCTTATTTTCTAACATTCTTAGGCTAAAAGAAAAATTAGGGAAGAGATAAGAAATTAAAATTCCTAATCCATATTTTACTAGGAAATTAAAATTCAAGTTCCAAAATCAAGAAGAAGCTTAGCTAAGCATCCTCTTCATCTTCTCAATCTCAATCTCTCTTCAATTTTAAGAAATTCCTAAACCATAACTTAGGAAATTCATTTCATTTAATAATAGATTGAAGACTCTTGAGGTCTTGTTGAAGAGGAATCGGTCTTGCTTTGTTTTAGAGCTTCTCATTTCTTGTATTTGGGTTTAAAGGTGAGTTCTTGAACTCACATCTATGTCTAAGCTTTCATCGTTGTTATCCAAACATCTATTTCATGTTCACTAGCTTTTGATTTGAATTGATTTGGTGAATTTTCTAATTTTTGTGTTTTGATGTCAAAATCCTTAAAGATCCTTTCTTGAACATTTGGAAATACTATTTGGGGTGTATCAAAGAGCCTATATGGCTGGGTTGTCGCTTGGCATAATTCCCTAGCCTCCCTCGCTCGTCCGATCGCTTCTGAACCGATTTGGCCGTCATTGGCCTAGGCAAACTGTTGCCCAAAACAGGCAACCAGACGTCCGATTGGAAGGTCAGACGTCTGGTTAGAGCACCAAAAGAAAAGAAATAATACAGTAGAAAAAGGAAAATGGCAGAGACTAGTACCATACGTCTGGTCCGAACCAACCACACGTCTGGGAGCCTTCTGAATTAAAAGAAAATGGAAAAAAATAAAAAATTTCCCGAACCCTAGTTCAGACATCTGGCCAAACCAACCAAACGTCTGATCTTGTTGAATTTTGCTTATTTTGCCTATTTTTGAGTGGATTTCCAATTTTTATCGATTTTTGTTGATTCGATTGTTGTTGCCATTTATTATCGACTTTTTTGACTTCTTTCTGGATTTTAGGAAATATCTGTTTGATTAGATTTGATATCGATTTTTATGGATTTAATTCACGTCGTCGAATGTGCATTTTTGATGAAAGATTGTTTTTATAGTCGTCCCTGTGATTTGTCACTTTTAAAATACAAAGGTTTCTATACAAGTAGTAAATTCTCAAACTCTTTCACAAAAAATGATCAATGTTACTTTTAATACAAAGCTCATTTTTAAAACCCTTTTCTAATCTACTAGTATATTCAAACTTTTACCTCATTCGTATGAGAAATCTAATTAAATGACTTAGCAAAACAGGAGGTAAGAAACGCTTGCGTTTTACTTTATCGGTTAATTCTTGGACTTATTCGATTGAAATCTCGTGACAATTTTCGAGTGGAAATCTTCAATTTGTTCGTAAATATCTAAGTTAAGCCAGTGGTTATGGACATGAAGCTAAACTCATTTATTTACTAACTTAGCGTAAGTTACACTTCTTATTGATTGATGGTAATCATTTTGAGATTTAGAACAGTGACGTGCGATGTCCCATAGTCTGACAAAGGGAGACTATACTCTGTGAGGAGGAGTGTCGGCTCATTTTATGGGATAACATCCCGTTTGTGATACACATGTTGGTGAGTTTTCATGCTCCCGTTTGTGATAGTCCATCCCCCCTTTTTTGAATGTTTTTTGGATTTTCAATTATGGATTTCTGGAATATGCGATTCACCAATTTTTGCGATTTAGCATTGATGTGTTTTTTTTTAATATTTGGGGTTTGGTGAATAATCTAAGAATATGACATTCTTTTTGGTGCTTGAGAAGATTTGAGATATTGTATGATTTTCATTGTTATCATATATTTCTGTTATATCTCTTATCCTATCTCATTTTATATGATATTTATAGCTAGACAGATCCGTTTATTATTTTTCTTCTAAAATAATACTCGGGTCAGAACGAGGTGTTTCAAGTGCTTATTCTTCACTTATTAGCAGGGACTAGCTGCTGACTTTTGGCTAACTACTTTAGCTTAGGAGTTTTTGCTTTTATACATCCGAGGTAGAGACTCCTTGATGTATACATATTCTTTTGTCTAAAACCGGTACCTATTATTTTGTGACATAGTGCATCTTGTATGACCACTACTTTGATGTACACTTCTATGTCTTATGTTCATATCTGTTTCCGCCTTAGTGATATGAGAATCTATGACTGATTTGTGTTATGTTTATTTTATAATTGTTTCCAAAGAACACATAGCCACTGCATAGTAGCTTTGAGTTTGTATTTGATATGTCATATTTTGCATGTAATAGTATCTGACATAGGTACTCGCACAAAGCAATTACACAGATGTTCGCTCCTCAACAGCCTTATTCTTCGTGCTAGTCGATGGAATTACCCCATAGTGTCCTTGGCTAGTATGAGTATAGAGGTGGGGCGTCACATTGTGTGTGTGTGTGTGTGTTTTTTCGTGAATGTAAGTGCATTAATGTTGGCTATAGCGAAGGTGGAAGCATGAAGAATGGAGGAGGAGTCAAAAGATCAACATGTTATCATGTGTGTATGGCCACGAGTTTCTATCATGTCTCAGGTGTGATTTGTACAGCCGCATGCATGACATTACAAAAAAAATGCGTGTAAAGGCCTTCGCGGCTTGAGTGAGAAAGGGTAGATGCATGAGATGCATGGGATGTAGTAGACATTTCAAAGTGGAAAAAATGAAGAGTACTGTTCAATGCCAAAGAATTTACAAATGATTCCATATTAATAAGTTCCTTTGCATGCGTGAGCGGTTAGGTGAGCATGCATTTGGATGCATGCGTGGCCGAGGAAAGTGTCTGTAGGCGTCAATATGTGAAGGATTGATTTGGTGGTAATGTTAGGCAAGTGGTTGGGTTCTTTGGTTTGGGTTTTGGCCATCCATTTTGGGGTAAGAAACATTTATTTATTTTGATTATTTAAATATTGATAAATGTTATGACAAAAAAAGGTGAGAACTTTGTCACTGAAATCTGATTAATCTACGGATTTTTGCCATGGACTCATATTGACGAGTATAACGTTGTATTGTAACTTGTTGGTAGCATTAGCCATGTAACAATTTATGTCATATTTAAATGGACATGATTTAAATTAAGTTATTTTTATTAATAACGTCGTTTAAATTTATATACGCTAATTATGGATGTTTATTTAGCCAAACAAATTATTATTGAGTTAAATTAGATTGAATATGGTTATTAGACACCGGTTTAACGGAATAAAACACCGTTCCACTAATTAAAAATTTGACTTTTAACTAGCAGAATAATCTGCTATTTTATAGCTTTGGACATCTGATTATATGTCGATTAATTGATATGCCAATTTTAATTAGTGATATATTAACCAATGATGGTTAAGTGTTGGATTTCTTTACATAGTCGTGGATTATGTAAATATCTGTTATTAATTTGAAAAGTTAAATTGAATAACATAGTAGCTTATTTAAGTACCATGGTGATCGTTAAGCCTCCTTCAAATTTGAAAAGACAATTATTGAGTTGAAAGTTATTTAAGAATAATTATCATATTTATAAGTTTTGAGGATAATTATTATTTTTTAATAAGAAGTAAAAAGGTAATAACTTATTAGTTGTTGACCCAAAAAATGGACGAACACCCTAGTTTGGATTTGAAAGCATTAGCCCTATTTTGACAAAGCAATATCATAGATAACAAATATAAAAAAATAAAAGAAAGAAGGATGAGAATTTTTCTAATGGTTCGCTTGTTAATGAAGCCTACATCCACTTTATAATTTTACTATAAACTGATTGCTGTTACAAAATATGTTTGATTACAAGGCTTTGATTATCTTTAGCTAGATTGAATCCCTAGAATTGGAATCCACTAGAGAATCATAGTGTTTTCCTTTAGAGATTGTTATGAGGAAGGTAAAGAGTGAAGAATAATTCTTGTAGAGCTTCAGCAACCGGTTCGGAGAAGAAGATCAGGTTTATGTTGCAGGCGGGATGGTATTTATGTAGATCGAAGAGCTTCTAAGCCAGGTCGTGTTTTCATCAGCTTGCAGGTAGGTAGTAAATGACCTAGTGGGAGTTTGGCTCGCAAAAAAAGCTAAATCCATGGGTCACAAGCGACCCATAGACTTGGCTCATTTTGCGAGCCAATGTCTTGGCCTCTTTGTAGTATTCCTTAGTCATCTTGTTTGAAGGCTTGAGGTGAGGCATGGGTCGTTGATGATCCAACTACTTAGGATTTTTCAGGAATCTAAAACTGGAGATGTTTCCATATCCTTTTATCGTAGTTATTACGTTTTGATGGAAATTCGCTAGCTATTTACGTTCAGCTGCTGATTGGACCGAAAGGGTGCTTATCTCTCGGCTTTTTTGATCCCATTCGTTGGCTTAGCCATATAGCTTGGCACTTGCTGATCCATTGTCTTAGCTTTTTTGTTTAAGTCCTAAACCATCCGGTCTACACAAGGTTGTCCTGTTTTTCTATTACTTTTCACTGGGTTAAAAATCCGGATAACATTTGCCCCCCAAAGTACGTCTTCGTTGTAAATAAGGCATGCTCTGGAAGTTATCACTTTCAATATCCATCCGTCGATCTCCAAGTGATTGCATTGGAGCTTTACGAATACGTTAACCTCATGTTGTTTGTCGTCTTTCTTTAGTTCTGATCATTACTACTTTTCATAGCATATCGCATTTTTGCCTGCAATTTCCCGGCATGCCTTGGAATGATGAACTGTTGTAAGAGATCGAGTTCGAGAAGAATTAGGTGAAGTTTTCTTTTCCTCTTTTTTTTCTTTTCTTTTTTTTCTTTTTTTATTGGGTCGCTAGCAATCCATGGGGGTTGGGTTGCTAGCGACCTAAATTCTCAGTTCATCTAAATTTGCAGGTTAGGTCGATAAGAGGGTGCATGATGTTGGTTTGGAATTGCCCCATATAGTTTTAATTCGATCGGTGGTGAAGCTAAGTCTGTCTCAAATGATTGTACGCCGTTTTGGAGTAAAGTCTTACTCTTTGTCTTTAGCTTTTTCTTCACGATAATTTGGTTATGTTCCATTCGATGTTTTTGTTTTCAATGTGACAATTTAATCTGAAATTGGATATAGTGGATGATTTAATCGTATCGCTCTTTCTACTTTTGTATTCTAGTGATCCTGAAAAGAAAAGCTTCTCATGTTGCTTCGGATAGCGGCTCCTTTTTCGATCATTGATTGATAATGGGTAAGCGTGGAAGAGTTAATTTTAAAGGAAGATATGGCTTGTTTTTCAAATGCAAGCAAGTTAGCTATGTTGGATTGTTTGTTCGTATAATTCAGGATACTGGACTCTTTTTGTAGCATTCCCGAATTTTAGCCAAGTTTAATTTGACAATTAATTTAATTTTGGAATTAAATTGTGAAATTATTTGTGAATTAACTAGAAATTTCTAGAATAAATAAAAAATTTAGATTATAAATAGAATTTTGATTTGAAATTTAAGGGTAAGTATTTTATAAATAAAAATTGGATTTAAAAATAAATATATTGAAAATAAATTGGATTTGAAATTTTACTTTAAAAAAAATAAGAAATTGTTTCTAATTTTATTAAATATGCATTATGATTTAAAAAATGAAGTTTTGAATTTGATATCATAGATTTTTCAAAGGCTAATTAAGAATAAAATTATTTATTCATGTGTAATTAAATTGTAAAACGAACTTTTTCTTTAAAAGATTTTATAAATGATTAATAAAGAAATGTATTTATTTAAATAAGAAAATATGATATAAAGTTATCTTTAAAATATTATTTATAGTGTTTAAAATATAGTAAAAGTTTGAATGTTGTTTAAAACAAAATTTTATAATACACATATGTGTCTTATTTATTAAAGTATAATTTGTTTAGAAATTCAATTTTTCTTAAGATTTTATACAGGAGAATGTATTTATTGAATAATAGAAATTATAAATATGAAAACATTTGTTATAACAAGTGTAAACAAAATAAAATACATATGTTAAGATATGAAAATATAAATGCATAAAGGGGTTAAAACATAAATTATAAATTAATTTAAACAAAGGGGTAAACATAATTTTTATAATTTTTAAAAAGTGTAAAACATGAAAACAGGTAATTGTACAAGTGTTGGTTTATGAGACAAGTGGCATTTATTTTGTTTAAAATGAATTAAATTTTATATTGAAAAATGAAAACTAAACTACATTCTTCTTTTCTCAAATCTGAAATAAGAAAAGAAAACAAAAGTCAAAATCAATACCAAAACAAAATCATCTAAACCCGATACAAATCAGGTTATAAAATTCAATATCAAAAACCTGACCATGAAAGAAGAAAAAATCAGAAATCATCTCAAAATCTTCAAAACAGTGAAAAAAATCAAACACAGATCAAAACTTCAACTAACAAAGGCATGGAAAATTAAGTTTTCAAACCTGAAAACAAAAACCTTCAGTTCCTTTTTGATCAAAGATCAAAGCCAGGCTTCAAAATAAAAACAGCAACTAAGGAAAAAGATCAGAGCATTAAGCACTTCAGCCTGCAAGCAAGCATCAAGTATAAGTTTAAACCATCCAGACCTAAAAACATAAAATTAAGACCTAAAAGATAAAAAGAAGACCAAGCAAACAGATTTAAAGGGAGGGTAAAAAAATTCAAGTTACGGGCTTAAAAACATCATTCCAGATTTTGCTTTACACAAGTGAGCAAACCCTTAAACCCTTATATATATATTTGAAGTTGTTTGAATGAATGTGCGTGCAAATTTTTTTTGTGTATATTAGTTATGTTTACTTGTGCATGTCTAGAAACTAGAGGGATTAGCCTCTGTTCTTGCTATAAGCATTCAAACCTGTTAGAAAATTTAAAATCTTCCTATCTAAGTAATTTCAGATTTTGATTTCTAAATGAAAAGTAGTTATAACTATGAAATGCAAATTTTAAAAATATATTTCTATTAAAATATGAAGGATTGTTGTCTGGAAAGAGAAAAATAGTGCAAGTTCAAAGTTTATCCAATTTTTAACTTGCATGGATCCAAGTTTCATTAACATCATCCAAATCCATTTCGAAAATAATGATTTTTAAAGAAAAAATCAGAGCTTTTAGTTTCGAATTTTGGTCGTTTAAGCTAGATAAATGGAATATGGTTTTTATGAAATTCTGGTGATCGATGCATGTTTGGGTGTCGAGATTGTTTTCAGAGATGCTAGAATGATTGTTGAATTCGAGAAAAATATGAGATGATTTTATATTTCATCGTGGTTCGTGATTGAAGTTGATTTAGGGTTTAACAACCCAGTATGGTCGATAAAGTTTTAAAAGGAAGTTCGTCATCATTGAGGCGATTCAGGTGATCGCATGTGGGGGAACGTGGCGAGGAGGCCGTGATGCATCTCTGGTATGGATGGTGAGTTCTCCGATGGCTTAGTTCGTCGTCGGCGAAGTGATTGTGATTTAGTGTTTGTTTCAGACTTTCGATCAAGTATCGATATTTCAAATTGCTCTCGAATTTTGATTTCTGGGTTGCGATGTTAGCTGTAGAGGTAGAAGTCGATTTGTTGATGACCGTAGAGATGGTCGGAAGGGCAGGTCGGCGCCGTACACGTGCACGGTGCACATTTGGGTGCTGGAATAGTGGAAGTTTAGGAAGATGATGGAGACTCGGGTTCGTTTCGAAGAAAATGGCGAAACAACTCGAAGCAGATGAAGTTGCGTTGGCCCGAAGTCAAGCTCGAATGAAACAAGGTTTTACTCGGATTATTTGATTTGGGGCAAAGTAGTTTCAAATTTTAAAAGAAAATCAAGTTTACTTTGAAACAATTTTGTTAAAACGGTTTTTTTTGCAAATAATAAATGTTAACCCAGTTTAAAATTGGTGAAGAAAGTTTTTAAATAAAAATTGTTTTAAATTAACCAAGTTTTAAAATGTTTTAAAATACACATGACCTTTATTTTTAAAGTTTATTTTAAATAAACTTAATAATATTAAAGAAGTGAATTAACATTACAAATGTTTTAATTATTAAATAAAATTTTAAAATCTAAGTTAATTTATTTGTTAAAGAAAATTTATTACTTAAAGTTAATCTCTTAATGAAAATAATTAAGGTAAATTAATGATTTAAAGATTGGTTGATTAAGTGTTTAAAGGTTAATTAATTAAGGATAATTAATTAATGTAATTAGGGTAATTAATTTAAGAAGTAATTAATTAATTAAAGGTTAAGTTAATTAATAAAAAAATTAATTAATGGTAAAAGTTAACTAAGTAATTAGGGATAATTACTTATTTTAAATTAATTAGAATTAATTAAATGATAATTAATTAAGGGTTAATTAATTGATTAATTAATTAAGGATAATTAATTAAGGGTAATTAATTAATTAAGATTAATTCTTTAATAATTAATGGTGGATTAATTCATTAATTAAGAATAATTAATAAATAATTAAATGATAATTAATTAACACAAACTGTAATTAATTAATGTTAATCAACCAGAATTTGTGATAAATCTGGTTTTAATTAATCAGATGATCAAGTAACCTTACTTATGGATGTTTGAATTGTATGAACTGTTGTGAATTGTTTGTTACCTCTACTGTGTGATGTTTTTTGATTTGAATTGTTTTAATTCAAGTTTTGATGAATGTAATTTATTTATCTATAATGCATTTAAATTATCTATCTGTGATTCTGTGTATATAGATAAGCGTTATAGGATTATACTGCTTATCGATATTGCTGTGATTGTATCTGTGATAATTGATGATGTTACACTATTGGGTAAAACCCCTGGACTACACTATATACACGCAAATATGGATGGCATGAGGAAATTGGTTAATTCATAGATTTTTGAAATGGTTTTTAAATTTGAATTTTGAATCCAAATGGTATTGGAAATGGATTTGGGTAAAATTTAAAGAAAAGCTTTTGAAAAGGAAATTTTGAAAATAAAAGTTATTTTGGATAACTTGCTTAAGTTTTAAAATTTAATAATTTGATTTAAATTTGAATTCAAAATTTAAAATTGAATTCTATGTTGAGAATTTTGGTTTAAAAAAAGGTATACAAGTTATATATGTGTTACTTGGTTTTAAACCATTTTAAAAGTATTGTTTTGGAAATTAAATTTAAATTAAGGACTTTAACTTGTATAAATATCATTTTTTTTTTCGAAACAAAAACTACTTGTTTTCAATTAATAAAAGATTTCATATAAGGAAAGAATTTCCAATTTGTGTTAAAGGCATTTCAAGTTTGAAATGAAAATGGTTTTTCGAGTTATGAATGAATCTTTGGAAATGGTTTTGAAAGTTATGAATTAAATCTTTGATTTAAAGATGGGATGAGTTAATCTAAATTGAAATGGAAATTGTTTTGAAATCTGTGAATGAATCTTTGTGAAAAATGGGTGAACTTTGTGAAATGAATCTTTTTGTTTAAAGATTTGAAAAAGGTAATTTGTTTAAACCATTTGAAAGAAAGGTTTTGAGTTTTAAAGTTGTGACTTAACTGAAATCCCATATCTATATGTTTTTATATATTGCGCTCATTATTCGGTTTAGCCGAGGGAGGACCTTGTGTCATATAACTCATTTCGATTAATGATACGACGTTATGGATAGCATTCGAAGACCGGTGGTGAAGACTGGGTATTTTTGAAAACGAAAGGATAACCCGTCGAATGACTCTGCACTGAGTAGCTACGGTACAGAGATCTCCATATGTGATGGGGAGTCCGATCAGGATTGTGAATACCCGGATTGTAAGGGCTTCTTTGGAAGTGCCTTCGATTCTGTTCGAACCCGGAACAGACTTGTATGGATGTGTGTCTGACATTACACTTTGAGATGTAAAGCTGGTTTCAATCAAATACATTTCTGTTTGGTGGCGGAGATTTATTCTCTTAGCTTAACACCCTTCTTTGAGACGTACGAGCTCAGAGATTACGTAGTTGATAGTTATACTAGTGATACATTTCCATTTTGGTAGTGTCGCATACGAAGTGTTGCTGATCATTTGTTGATCAAAGCATGGCTTTGTAAAAAGCGTAGCTTTGTGGACAAGTTTTCATCAGGACCTCACACACCGGAAATGGTCGAAACAGAAAAGATGCGGCAAGGTTGCAGGGGTCGCGCCCCTAGGGTATGTCTATTCCTTCTAGAAAAGGGTGGTATCATGGTATGGAGCCCGGATACTTAACTCATGTGGACACTGTAAATTTATTACTGTGTGATGTTGCTTTGTGGTTGAGGATCCTCGGATAAAGGTCGCAAACAACCATGGGTGGCATATCTTAGCTTTTACTCCCGGGAGTAAATCGGCCTTGTGTTGGCAGAGAGCTGGGTAAGTTCTCGGCGCATCCTTCCAGAGGCGTACCCATGTGGCAATGGGAAGTTCCTTGGCCTGACCATTTGTTGGAAAATCTAATCTCCAATACGTACCACGTACGATTTTAGTTGTATAACCTGCCATTTACTTATGGCGGTCACCAATGTTTAGATGGCAGCTATAGTAGGCATAGTTCGAAATGTCTATGCTGGCTAAGATTAATATTATACTTTTAAAAGGTTTTCTACACTATGCACTAATAATAATATTAAATGGTTTTCACGTATCAAGCATTTTGACTATCATAAGGAGAAATCTCCTCCAATTCTAAGTTTGCATGGTGTGTGTGGCGGGAGGCCTTATGGTAGTTTCATTTTCCAAAAAGCATTACGGATTTCAATTTTCAATTCTTTTGTTGATTGTTCGTTTTAAAGATAAAACTGTTTTTGTTTGCTCACACCAGTCCCATGACTGACCCGGGGCAGTCTAGAGTTGGGCTTTTCAGATAACCAAATAGTAGGTGTAGATTCGGTAGCTTTCAGTCTTTGGGAATCTTCTTCAATCTTTGGATGATTGATCTTGCTTAAGTCAACGATGATGGTGGTTCGAGCTTATTGGATTGGAGTCCTCATAGCTTTTGGGATTAGCCTTTGGTTTGGAGTTGCAGATTGTGGATTCACTCTTCATCCAAGATCATATTTGAGTTATCTCTTCCGTCGTTATCATTTTCCGCTGTTGTATATTTGTCTCTGATATTGTTATATCACATTGTATCAGATATTGTATTCATTGTTATATCAACGATATTATTCATTTTCTACCGCTGTGTTGTTGTACTTAATGTGTTATAAGCTCCGGTGAGCCAGATTTGGCATTTGAATCTGCGGCATTTGAGTACAAGTGAAGTACGGGTGCCGATTTTCGAAGGTCGAGTCAGGATAGTTATACTTTTTATGTATATAACTCACTGCATCTACCCCGGTCAATGCTCGAGACCCGACTGGTCAACATATGTTAACTTCCCTTGGATTCAGATCGTTGGTTATAAGAAGATATTATTTAAAGTAAAACATACATGACAGGATTAAATGCCAAGTTTTGTCACTGAAAATGATTTTTTGGTCATCCAATCTTTAGTCTGCTGGAGGTTGTTCCACTCCTCAAGAAGCTAGGTCATTCACAACTTAGGCTTCACTTATTATTCCTATCATATTGGGAGGATTGATTGCAGTTAAATTATAAGGAAGATTTGCTCTTGTAAAGTTGTAGTTGAAGTTCATTCAGGCACAGTTTTAGCTTTTAAAAACTAGCACATGAGTTGTTCGATTGCGACTATCCTTCTCTTGTGTTTTTTGGAATTCAACGCACCCCAGCCTCTGTTTTCGGGGACTATTGGCTTAATTGCTCGGTTTCGAATATTGCTTTTTCTTATTGTTGCACTTCTTGTGCTCACGTGCAACATACTCATTACTTTAATTCTATACATGTAAGTAATACTTCTATGGTCATTTCAGCATGTTCTATTTCATGGCTTTGTCTAGAACTATGAATTAGCTTGGTCTAGCCAGTTTTATAGCTAATCCCTACTTATGCTCAATTGATTTAGTTTCAATAAAGTGTTGGTGTAAATGCCTTAGTCCGTATGGTAGATTACTTTGACTACCGTGCCAACATGTTTTGGGAGACTAGGTTTCCTAAGTAATAAGTTCGATTGCCCCAGTTTGATTAACATGATAACTCCTTTCTTCGGGAATTAGGGACTTTGTTGCTTGATCCCAAGATCTAAGCTTTGTAATGATGCCCGAATGTATTAGAAAGATGCGATTCGGGCATCTTTTGCTAAAGTAAATTCTTTCGAGTCCTACGTTGAGATCCTAATCATGTGTTTATTTCTATCTTTGGAAACTCATCCGCGGATGACTCAGCTCTGTGGATTTTTCCTTGATGTTCTGAATCTTCAAATAGCGTGACCGAACTTCAAGTAATGGCATTATCCTACAGGTTGGTACCAAATGATCTAGTTAGACTGTAAGTAGGTCATTGATTCTTCTTGTCATCGCCAGACTATGAGCGATGGTTGATTTCTAAATGTTAAATCCTTCATTTCCATTGTTGGTGATTTTGTTGCTAGAATGCTCTGTTTTGTAATACAGAACCGTTATCTAACCAACCTCATGGTTTTTCGTGTTCGGAATTTTGAAACATTTCTTTTGATCAAGTATCTGTGCTTCCATCCCTTTTTACATACGAGCTATTTCGTATGCCCGTACTTAGGTGATTGTGAGAGACGAAAATCTATGGGGCGAATTGCTCAATTGCCTCCCGTTTGATTCTCAATCCCATTATGGATTTGAGGACGTTCGGGAATTTTATTTTCAACCTTCCGTGATTGCTCTCGCTTGTTCTTGGCTATGCATGCTCTTCTTGTTTGCTGACATTGTCATGGATGTTTGTTCATATATCAACTCCTGTCTTTAAGAATTGATAACCTAGCCGTTTGGTTTCAAGCAATATTCCCTCGAGGCTACCTGTCTTTTGGCTGTATCTAAATTCTTTCTAAGTTGAATTTTGAAATTCGGTTGTGCACCAGCTTTCATCCATAGAAACAGTACATGGGTAATTCAATCCTAGGATTTCCTCTCAATGCTGCTTTATTCTTATGCAATAGCTGATTCTTGTGATGAAAGTTTGACCCATCCCTTTGAAAGGATATGTCTTCCGGTCATTGCCTGTCATTGGACAACAGTTGTTTTCTGAAGAGAAGGTTGAAACTCGGTTGAGGACCAACTTCTATCTCTGGAAGCTAGTGCATTGATGACTGCGATAAGTGTTTCTCATCAGCCCTATAGTTTAAATTTTTCCTAGCATTACTGAGGCAATACCGGTACTTAGTCAATAGAATGTTTCTCGGAGGTGCCGGGGAAACACCGGTGCTTATGAAATAGAAAGTTTCCTAGCATTGCTGGGGCAACACTAGTACTTAGGAAATAGAAAATTTTCCCGACGTTACCAGGCAACACCAGTAATTAAAAGATACAAGAAGGCACTGGCGTTGACGAGGCAACATCAACACTCAGGAGGATGGGATTGATTTTCGTCGTCGATTAGGCCGTGCTGTTAATCCAGTTGGGTACTAGTTTCGGCCTTTGAAAACTAGCACTTCGATTGTTAGATTCGAGAAGTATTTTCTTAATGCTGCATATCTTTTGGGCAGTGCTAAAGTCATATTGGAGATGGTCTTTAATGGTTTGCACTTCCCTTGTCGATTTTAGGTTAGTATTACTGGAATAGAGAGCGGTTGAAACCTACTCATTGAAACATGGTGTTTGCATTCTAGTCTGCACTCTGGGAACCTAGAGTCATTCTGTGAGCAGTCAACTCATGCTCAATTTTTTTTCGTACTTCGGTCCGTGATCTGGGGACTTAGATTTCTTTCACGGCAGTCTCACTTTCACCAAATTGTTTGTAGTCTAGTTCGTAGTCGATGACTGGGAGATTTCTGTGAATCGTTTATACTCTAGTCCATGCTCCGGGGACTTAGAATACTCTAGTCCCTGCTTCGGGGACTTAGAGATTTTTATGAATCGTTTATACTCTAGTTCACGCTCCAGGGACTTAGAGTACTCTAGTCTGCACTCTGGGGACTAAGAGATTTTTGTGAATCATTTATACTCTAGTCCACGCTCCGGGAACTTAGATATTTTTTCCCAATCATTTATACTCTAGTCCGCGCTCCGGGAACTCAAAGTACTCTAGTCCATGCTCTAGGAACTTATAGATTTTTGTAAATCATTTATACTCAAGTTCATGCTCTAGGGACTTAGAGTACTCTAGTCTACGCTTCGAGGACTTAGAGATTTTTGTAAATCGTTTATACTTCAGTCCGCGCTCCGGGGACTTAAAGTACTCTAGTTCGTGCTTCGGGGACGTAAAGATTTTTGTAAATTGTTTATACTCTAGTCCGCACTCCGGGGACTTGGGGTACTCTAGTCCGTGCTCTAGGGACTCGGAGCCAGTTTGGTGATGGTTGAATCATTCATCTGATCCTATAGAGTTGAGTAGATTCCCTTTAACCCAATGTGGTGGTTTTCTCAATGTTGTTTAACTTTGGAATGCACCATGTTCTCTAACGATAAGAGTTTCAAGCGTTTCCATTGCCTAGCTTTGTTTATAGTCGTCAAGTGTTGCCCATGGAGATGCAAGGCTGTTTCTTAACCAATTCTATAGTTATTCTTATTCATGAAAAATAAATTTTCTTCCAACTGGTTTTTGTTATGTTCTGATGGCTAACTATGGAACCCTTCATTCCCAGGTGCCAAATTTCAAGTTCTTATAGAAAATCTAAAATTGCAGAGCAAGTTATCGCATTGCCCCTAGTATGACCGCATTCATTCCTATACTGATCATGGATCGGTAGAGTTCGATAGTGATTGTCTTAAATCCATGGCACTTAATCTTGCTTGTTTTATGCCATATGCATTATGCTAGGCTGATAGCATTATTGCGAATATCAACCTTATTCAGGTTTAGCAACTCGATTTCGAGCGTTCTCTCCTTGTCGTGGTCTGTCTTCGGATAATAGCTGGCTTTCTACAAGTTAAGGATTAAGACCTCAGTCGAGCACCTGCTTCTGTTCTTTAGACACTGGTGCGTTGATGATTTGATTCTAGAACAACTTTCCATCGTTGCCTATCTTTGGACGACAGTAAGTTCCTCCTTTTATTGCAAGCTGGAGTGATTTTTTTATCCTGACCAAATGTTAATGTGTTCTGTGCCTCTTAGTCCACAAGGCTGATTATTCTGAACAATTGATGTGAGACTTGATGTTCTGGGATACTCCCTAGATGCCACCAGTCAAAGGTTCATTGCAGCTCTTATCTCTGGGAACTCGTGACTTGGATGTCTTGAATTTTGACATTTTGTACATTAACTTTGGTCAAAAATCAAAATTCTTTGTTGACTTCTTGGTTTGTGAGCTTTGCGGTATTACCAAAGCAATGTCCATTCTTTTAGGTAGCGGGGACTTGATCCCTGTTAATCGAAGTGCCTGGCTTTTTAGAGTGTGTGACTTATGAAATTCCTCCGTGTTGCCTATATTTGGGCTGTATGAGGGGTTTGTGTTTTGAAAGTTAGTGCACGACTTATTGGATGCTTGGATTTTAGTTTTCTTTGGTGTTGCCTATCTTCGGGCAAAGTAAGGAGTTTAAGCTCTTTAAGAGTTAGCGTGTGGCTTAAGAAATGAGTGTCGTTCCGTGCTCCTCGGTGTTGTCTACCTTTGAGCAATTTGAGGAACGCACATTTTAGGAGTTAGTGCATGGCTTATGAAATGTGCGGCTTTTGATGCTCCTCGACCTACCTATCTTCAAGCAATGCAATGGGTGTAAGTTTTGATGCTCCTCGGCATTGCCTATCTCTGAGTAATGCAAGGAGTTAGTTTTCTAGTGCTCTCGGCATTGCTTATCTCCAGGAAAAGCGAGGAGTTAGATTTTGATGTGTGGCTTACAAGGTGCATGACTTTTGGTGCTCCTTGGTGTTTCCTATCTCCGAGCAACATAAGGAATGTTAATTTTGATGCTTCTCAGCATTGCCTTTCCCCGGGCAATGCGAGGAGTTAGTTTTTTTTAGTTCTCCTCGGTGTTGCCTTTCTCCGAGCAAAGCGAGGAGTTAGTTTTCGATGCGCGGCTTACAAGGTGCAAAGCTTTTAGTGCTTCTTGGTGTTGCCTATCTCTGGGCAACGCAAGGAGTGTAAGTTTTGATGCTTTTCGGTGTTCCCTAACTCTGGGCAATGTGAGGAGTTAGTATTTTAGTGCTCCTCGGCGTTGCCTATATCCAGGCAATGCGAGGAGTTAGTTTTTGATGCACGGCTTATGAGATGCACATCTTTTGGTGCTCCTTTGTGTTACTTATATCTAGGCAATGCATGGAGTGTAAGTTTTGATGCTCCTCGGCGTTTCCTATCTCCAGGCAATGCGAGGAGTTAGTTTTTTAGTGCTTCTCCGCGTTGCTACCTTTGGGCAATGCAAAGAGTTAGTTTTTGATGAGCAGCTTACAAGATGCGCACAGTGGTTTGGGCCTTCCTAATTCTAGAGGAGTGATACCAATTCATAGAAGGTAAGGTCGAGTTTTACCATCAATCCAGCGGTTTGCTTCACTTGAACGCGGCTTCATCAGTTCTAAGACACAATTAGTTTTTAGATTGGGAGTCGTGGCTTAGACGATCGTCCTGTATTACGGGAAGATGTGCTCGGCCAAACAAATAAGATTGCCATAGCGGAGAGATCTACAACTAATCAGATGGAGATGGTTATGAAGAAAGAGCTTATGGGAGTTTGGGGCAATGACTCTCAGTTTTTGTCCAAACCGCCTCTAGAAAATTAGTCTTTAACTAGCATACGGACTAAGAGGACGAGGAATTGGTCATCAAGGGCGGTAAAATAGTAGTTTGAACGAAGTGGGCAAGTATTATGCTAGTATTTCATTTGTTACACGAGCTAGGTCATTAAGTCCACGGTTGTCAAAATGACAGAATTTTTGATCGGGCATAATAGAACTATGGTATAATTAGTCTCGACCTTTTTCATAGCTATTCAAGTGTGTGCGGTGCCCCCTATGCCATAGGGATATTGGTGCACTTGAACTGTATCCATGGCCTCTCCACAATGCGTTTGGTTGCCTCTAGTCCGGTAGGAGCGGTTCTTTCAAGTTCTATGTCTTGGCTTGATTCGAGTCACCCTTTGATTAATCACAAGACCAGTTCGGTTTTGGCTTAGTTCCTTTAAGCGACTTTAAAGCTCCAGGGTTTAGCACTATTTGTTCCATTGGTCATTTAATTATGCTAAGTATTTTTATAATTGTCGATTTGTGGCCTTGGAGCATGGCTTTGTTTACTTCAGAGGGCTTTGGATTAGACGACTACTGATCTTCTAATTCACCTTTATGGATATTAGCCGTATATAAATTTTGCTAATCTACCGGTTCGCCCTCATGATGCTTTAGTTCACGAAAGACCTTCACGTTCGCAAAGCGTTTTTAAGATCAGATAATCACTGATCTACCGGTTTACCTTCATGATGATTTAGTCCGTGAAAGACCTTCATGTTTGCGAAGGGTTTTTGGATCATATGACTGCTGATCTACTGGTTTACCTTCATGATGCTTTAGTTCATGAAAGACCTTCACGTTCTCAAAGGGTTTTTTGTATCAGATGACCGCTGATCTACCGGTTTACCTCCATGATTCTTTATTTCGTGGAAGACGTTCACGTTCGCGAAGGGTTTTCTATATTCGGATGTCCGATAACCAGACGGCCTTGGAATGATAATTTATCGATCCCGAGAGGTGTTTTGGGACATGTGTTCGGTGGCCCGGTGGTCTCAAAGCAAAAATTCATCGACTTTAGGAAGAATTTTTCGGATTCAGCTCAAGGGTACACAGTTTTATTGGTTCCTGTAGGTTAAGGTATTAGATCTTTTTGTACGACGATCCTTTGGATAAGACTTCTCGACGCCACCAGTAACACCGGTTCTCAAAAAGGGGACTGACATGACTCATCGAGGGCATAGAAGAATTTCTTTCGCCATGCAGTCTGCAATGCCCCAAGTGTCCTAGTACAGCTCATTTGGAAAAGGAGAGTAGACTAGGATGGATGAAAAGGCATCGCTATAGGTTGTTGCCCCATTCCATAGTTACTAGTTAGCTAGAGTGTTATTTAATAATCATCCTTTCGTCTGATTTCATCAGTTAATCGAGATGCTTATTATTAGTCCTTGAGAAGGATGGTTTTGATGACAACAACTTTAGGACTTATTATAAAATATAAATACTAACATTATAGTTTAGATATATATATATCTATGTATGTATGTATATTGTAACGATCCCGGATTTTGATTTATTTTAATAAATAATTAATTTAATTGAATAAAATTACATAAAATATAAGTAAATACATTAACTAAAATCTAACATCATAGGAATTTATGCTTATTTCAAAGTATAAAACAAAAGAAAAAAAACAATAAAATATATTTGTACATAAGTTCAAGTCTATAACCAATAACTAAAGAAAAATGTAAATAAATTCAATAGCTTGCAAAAGAAAGGATAAGCATATATTCAAGTATAAGTATGGAAGTTGCGAGGCAAATAAAAAGAAGTATGATATGTGTAATAGTAAGGCAAGAAATAAATATGAACAAAGTAAAGTGAATATCTATTGTACAAGCTAATAAATGCAATATCATCTCAGCCGAAACAAGAATCATCTCAGCCTATAAACAAAGCATAAGACAATAGCAAATATATATATCCCTTTACAACTCAATTTCATATATCAGCTTGCAAATAAAGTACAAAGCAATAAATGCTATATCCTTTAGCACACAATATAATATCATCAGCCGAGTTATAGTAATGCAAAGCAAAAGAAAAATGTAAATATCACAAGTATGGGGACATTAAGTACAAGAAAATAATATAAACCAAGCCAAGGTAATTAATGCCAGCACCTTCAGCATGTTTTTGTACACAAGGAAGTAATGTCACCCTGTACACTTTCTCTTATATATCAACTTCATACATATCAACCAACTTCATTCCAGTTCGTCCCTGAGCTAAGAAAAAAAATCTGAAATGATATCATCTAAAACTTGAAACAAAGCTTCAATAAAAACAACAAGACAACTCAGATCAAACCATAGAATCAAGTGAAAGATTTCAACTTTCCAGTTTCAAAGTCTGTTTCAAGTAGCCACTTTGTTCTTTTTCCTTAAACTGTGAGTAACTTTATTTTTATAATTTAAAGGATGAAATTGTTGTGAATACACTTGTGAATAGTTACGGTTGTATCTACCTATGTATGGATGCTCTGTAAAATGATGATAGTATCTGTGAGTAAATAAGCTATGTTTTATACTCAAGAATAATTTATATATGACCAAGTTATTTTGAATTGTTGAGATGATTAAATCATTCTGTTAAACATTTTGAAGCTCTGTAAAAAAGGTTTCCCCCCTGTTCTTTGAGTTCAGTATGCAAAGGATTGAACAAAATTCAATTCCTCATGTTTTGATCATTTTCAAGTTTGGGTTTCAATACAAAAGATGTGTATTTGGATAATAAATATATTTTAAAAATAGTTCAAGAAGGAAAACAATAACATACAGTATAAAAATTCAAAATGTTACAGGAACACTTACCAAAATGGAAATTTTGAAAATGGTGAATTGTTATTTCAAATATATCACGTGAATCCTTATATGAAAATAGGATTTTTAAAACTATATTGATGATTTTTTGAGTTGGGGTTAGGGTACGGTTGTTAGTTGGACAAAAATTTGATTTTTTTCAGTTCCCAGTAATTAAATGAATTTCGATCGCTGAAACTTTGCACGAAGTAGGCCTGGTAATCGATTGTAATGGGAAAAATGTTAAATAATTTTTCTATTGAAAGGATTGAAGGAACGAGTGAAGTTTAGGGTTTAATTCGTGAGTTAGTAGGGGTCTGGAACCAAGGTGATTTCGTCACCACGAGACGATCGAGTGCGTCGTGCTTTGGGGTGATGGGAGCTGGGGTATGGACGAGGTGATGACCGGAGTTGCACGAATTCCGGTGGTCGAGGTTGGGTGAACGGCGCGTTGACAGGTTGGGGTGTTGTTTCCTTCTCGTGTTCCAAGTTTTGAGTTTTTACTCGAATTTGAATTTGAGAGGAAAATGGGGATTCTGATGGTCTGAGATGGACACGAGGGTGAACGTCGACTTGCTCGACGACGAGGCGGTGGCTGGAAGCAAGCGACGGTGATGTACACGTGCACGAGCACGTTGCGTTTGGATCTGGGCGTTTTATTTTAAGTTGGAGCTGGTGTTTTCGTGTGTGTTTCTCGGGAAGAAGCTCGAAGTGATTAAGTGTGTGACTCGAAGCGAGATTTTAATGCGAAGTAAAAATAATTGGAAAATTTTTGGATTGAAATTTTGGGGTACTCGGGTAAAGATTTGGGAAAACTCGAAGCAGAGATCGAGTTTGTAAGGGTTTAGCTCGGGGAAATCATGAAGGGGCTCAGGTATAAGATGTTGTACAGGTTTCAAAACCTATTTATGTTTAAACTTTAAAAATGTTCAAGTATATTCTATAAAATGATTTAAATCTAAATGATTGAGTTTAAACTCTTTTGAATTTCTTTAAGATGATTAATATTACTTTAACATGAAATTTTAAAAAGTAAATTTGAAATAAATGTTTTCAAATATAAGAAAGTAATAAATAAAATCATTAATAGGAATAAGTTATCTTTAAAGTTAATGAAACTTATTGATTTGTAAATCATAAATTATTAAGTTAATTAGAATGATTAATTATGATTGGATTGTTTATGAGTATTAATGGTTAATCAATTTTAATGAATAATGATTAATGCAAGTAATTTCTTTAGGAAAGTAATTAACGAGTGATTTATTTAATTTATAACTAAATAGTTTAGATTTAATTTATAATTAGAAATGATTGATAATGAATTAATCTAAGAGAAATTTCTTAATAAAGTAATTAAGAAATGTAATTAGTTAATAAAGATAATTAACTAAGGATTATTAAGTATTGATTAAGGTGATTAATTTTAATAATTAATTGGATAAATTAATTTAGATAATCAATTATAAATTGCTTAAATGTAATTACTTAATAAAAGTAATTAAGGATTAGTCACCTATTGTAATAAATTTTGGATATTTTAATAAAGTTAATTAATTATGAAATTGGTTTAAAGGTTGACTTAATTAATATAATTAATTAAGAATAATTTAATTTTTTTAAGTGTTTTATAAATTAATTTATATCAAACGATTTGTGATTAATTAATCAGAATTGGATAAATAATTCATAAGTAATTAATTTACTTGGAAATAAATTGAATTGATTAGGATTAAACGATTAATTAATCATGCTTATGAATGATTATTAAATGCTTGACCTTACTTATGAATTATTGTATAGCATGAGATGCCTTGAATTGATTGTCCTAACTGGTCTATGATATTGTGTTCTATGCATTTAACTAAGTATTTTATTCATTTATTGATGATACATCTGCATATTATCTGTGAATTTGTGAATGGACGATAAGCGTTATAGTTTATATTGCTTATCAACTATATTTTTGTGTTTTAATCTATGATGATTGAATGATGTTGCACTATTGTGTTGAACCCTTGGACCACACCATACACACACAAATATGGATTTCACGAGGAAATCGATTAAGTCACAGATTTTTGAAAATGGTTTTGAATTTGAATTTTTAAATTCAAATGATTTGAAATGGAATCGGATTAAAGTGAAAAGCTTTTGAAATGAATTTCAAAGTTGAAATTTATTTGGAACAACTTGATTTAGTTTTGAAATTTGAATAATTTGAATTAAATTGGAATTCAATATCTGAAATTGAATTCTATATTCAGTATTTATGATATTAAACGGTATACAAGTTTATTTGGGTTTTAAACCATTTTTAAGTGTTGTCATGGGAATTTGAATTAAACCCAAGATTGTGACTTGTATAAATAAAATCGGGTTTTTCCAAAATAAAACTGTTGTTTTCAAATAATAAAAGCTTTCATTTAAGAAGTAAACTTCCAAATTGTGTTAAAAAGGGATTTCAAGTTAAAAATGAAAATGATTTTCCAAGTTATGGAAACTGTTTGAAAGCTATAAGATAAATCTTTGATTTAAAGATTTAAATGAATTAATCCAATTGAGATGGAATTGTTTTGAAATCTATGAATGAATCTTTGTGAAATTGCGTGAAATCTATGAAATGAATCCTTTTGTTTTAAAAGATTGGAAATGGTAATTTGTTTAAACCATTTGAGATAAAAGCTTTGGATTTTTAAGTTGTGACTTGATTGGAATTCCATATCCATATGTTTTAAATGTTGCGCTCACTATTCGGTTTAGCCGGGAAAGGACCTTTGTGTCGGATAACCCATTCCGAATATGTGATTCGACATTATGGATAGCATTTGAAGACCGGTGGTAAAGACTAGGTATTTGCGAGAACGATAGGATGACCTATCGATTGTCTCTGCACCGAGTAGCTACGGTATAGAGATTCCCAAAGTAATGGGAAGTTCGATCGGGATTGTGAATAGCCGGATTGCAAGGACTTCTTTGGAAGTGCCTTCGGTTCTGTTCGAACCCAGAATAGACTTGAATGGTTTGTATGTCTGACATTATAAATTGAGATATAAAGCAGATTTCTTTCAAATACATTTCTGTTGGTGGCGGAGAATTTATTCTCTTAGCTTAACACCCTTCTCAAAGACGTACGAGCTCAGAGGTTATGTAATTGAAGGTTATCAGTGATATTTTCCCAATTTGGTACTGTGGCATGCTGAGTGCTGCTGATCATTTGTTGATCAAAGCGTGGCTTTTGTGAAAAACGTAGCTTTGTGGACGAGACTCTGTCGAACCTCACACCCCGAAATGGTCAAAACAGGAAAGATGCGGCAAGGTTATTGGGGGTAGCTCCCTTTAGGGTATATGCATTTCCTTCTGGATAGAGGTGGTATCATGGTATGGAGCCTAGATATTTAACCTATATGGTTACTACGAATTTATTACTTTGTGGTTGTTGGTTATCGGGATCCCGGGAAAGGTTGGTTACGACCGGGCGATGGCATACTCGTGTCAGTAGTTACCCAGTTAGGGGTAACCCGGCCTTGTGTTGGCAGAGACCCGGTTAGGTTCTCGGGGCATCCTTCCAGAGGCGTTTCCATGTGGCAATGGGAAGTTCCTTGGCATGACCATTTGTTGGAAATCCAAAGAAACAATACGAGCCTTGTACAGTTTTAGTTGTAGGACCTGCCATTTACTTATGGTGGTGCCCCACCGTTTAGATTGTAGCTATAGAAGGCATAGTTCGGAATGTCTATGTTGGCTAAGATTTATATTATACTTTCGAAATTGTTTTTCCTACACTTTACGCTTACCGTAATAATATCAAAGAAAATTTCTCGTATCAAGCATGTTTGACTATCATAAGGAGAAATCTCCTCCGATTCTGCGTTTGCATTGTGTGTGAGTGTGCGGGAGGCCTTATGGTAGTTCCATTTTCTTAAAGCATTGTGAATCTATTTTAAAATATTTCTATGTTTGTTTTTAAAGATAAATTGTTTTTGATACTCATACTAGTCTCATGACTGATTCAGAGTTTATTGTTTCTTTCCTAAACTCTAGGTGCTCATTATTTTCCACACGGGCAGTTTGGAGTTGGGTTTTTCAGATAGTCAGGTTTAATAGGTTATCTAGAGCTAGTTCAGTCTTTGGAGGCGGACGAGACTTGCTTGCCTTAGTGTATCGTGATGTTGGTTTGAGCTGCAGCTGGAGTTCTCTTTTGAAGACTATCTGGAGTTATTTGTTCCGTTGCTAATGTTATCTATTTTCTTTTCCGCTGCTATTTTATTGTATCTCTGATGTATATTGATATCTATTGTATCATCTATTGTATCAGATATTGTCTCAATGTTGTATATCGATGTATTATTGTTTTTCTTCTGCTGTGTTGTTTACTTAATTGTGTTATAAGCTCCGGCGAACCAGATTCGACGTTTGGATCTTCGGCAATGGAATGTGAGTATAGTATTCGGTGCCAATTTTCGATGGTCGAGTCAGGATCGTTATATATATACAGGATATAAACATGCAGGTACCAACAATGAAGACTGTACAGTATAGAGATACAAGACCGATGAATTTAAAGATCGAAGATATCAAGATTGAAGACTCATGAGTACCAAGATATCAAGAGTTCAAGACTTCAAAGATACAAGATAAGTATTAAGTCTAGAATTATGTTAAAACTTCTTGAAAGCACTTATATCTTTGTTCGAAATTTATTCGTGGAATGGAATCCACTTCGAGCCTGTTAAAGGGATGGAACCCATGAAAATATCTAGTGGAACATATAGTGGTCCTATTTTGATATCCACTAATTTTATAAAAATAAGTTTCAAAAATATATCTCTTGTTTTTAAAAATATTTTTATAACTTTCTTTTCAAAAATACATCTCTCTTGGTTTTAAAATATTTTAGCCTCAAAATTATCTTTATCATTTTTAATATTTTTGATTTCAAAATTGTCCTTGATTTTAAACTATCTCTTGTTTTAATATTTAGCTTTTAAATATTTATATACTCAGATTTTAAATCACTTTATAGAATAAGTTTATATGTTAAAAAATTACTTTCTAACTCTTTTATATGTTTAAACTATATTCAAGTATGCTTATAAAAGTTTAGAAATTGTTTGGAAAAATTATAGAAACCAATTTTAACGAAAAAATAAAAATCACCATTTTTTTCTAGAGCATGTCGACATACTCCTACCCCCCATATCGACATGGTGCCCGTTAATTTTCGAAAGAAGTTTCTATTCGTCGTATCCTTTCATGAATAGATATGGCTGTAGGTCTCTATAAATATCAGTAAGTTCTAAACGAATTTTTACAAGATTTTCATTCATTTTCTCCCCTCTTCATCTTCCACATTTATTCTAAAGAATCCCAAGTCATACTCTGCCGAAATACCAAGTGAATCGAACTTGATTATCTCTTGTTTGATTCTCTGCCACTCTCTCCATAAGATCTCAGTGCTATTCAGAGTTATAGGATTATTTGTAAATCAAACCATTAAGTAAAAGGTGCGGTTGAGACTTGAAATCAATTGGGTGTGATTGTTGCCCCAGAAATCAATTAGGCGATCTTATGGCCTGGTAAATCAAGAGGTTTTCACCGGACTCGAATACAGGAGGGTGTACCTCGTGGCCTTGAAATCGAGGGTGTAATCTGAGAGATTATTTTGAAAAGAAATCCATACAATTGTGCGGGACTTGATGTAGGGTAACTCCGAACCAGTATATAATCTTGGCGTGTTGTTTCCTTTACTGCTTTTATTTATTATTTGCGTCTATGTCTATTCTATGATTATATCTGTGTCTGTATGTTGCATTTGTTGACGATTAAATTACTTAAGTTTCAAAAAGATTGAGTAAATCGATCAAACACTATTCATCCCCCTCTAATGTTATTCTAGCCTTAAGATCCGTAATCCGCATTTCTAACACTTTTCTGCTGGGTCTTAGTATAGTTGCTTGGGCAGAAAGTTCCCTGAGGTCCTATAGCTCCTTCACCGTTTTGTATGTGCTTTGGCACATTGTCAGGTTTGCTTTCTTCAGACTGCACTACTTCTAGCCTTTAGAACCGGTTTAGCTTCCCATAGAATTCTTCTGAGGTAGCACGTTGTTTCAAACTTTAATGATTCTTAAGGGCCTTGTGGTAGACTGCATTCGTCGCCCTCGCTTCATCCATGTGCTAGTCATACCTATAAATAAGCAACTTTGAATCAGTTGTGTAGTTGTATAAAAGGTATAGTTGGCATGATAAACTCCTTTGGATATTATGTATGTTTAACGACTTCGGTGAATGGGTTTTTATTGGGGAATATGCTTTAATCATTGTCAGACCAGTCCGTTTTCAAGTTACGGTTGTTTATAATGTTTGAGAATTATACATGCATGATTATCTATGCTTGAATGATTCGATATGCCGATGAATTACAAATCAATTATGGTGGGGTCATGGATCAGTGACTATCTTAAAAATTGTGAAACTAGGTGAGATCGGTCTAGGGTTACAAAGAAGGCGCCATAAGGTTGCATCCCAAATTTCAAGGTATTTGGAATTTGCATGCTCGAGTTATCGACAAAAGAAGATGGATCGACATTGATGGATCAGTGGTATTTTACTTGGAGTCCGGCTGAGAAAATTTTCCATTTTCTTGGAGTCATAGAATTTGAAGTGCTGGTCTGGTGACAAATGTTGCATGGAGCCATTTGCCTGTTTGCTTGGAGAAAATCTTGGTTTTACCCGAGTCTGATTTTGGACCAAAATTTCCTAGGTTTACTTCAGGTCAAATGGGTGATTGCATGAGTTTGACTTTGAGCCAGGGCTTCCAGAATTTGCTTTGAGTCAAACAGTCGATTACCCAAGTTTGACTTCGAGTCAATCCTAAAATGAGCTTTTCAACGACCATTTTGACGATTTTTGATGATTTTCGACGACGACCACTCGTGATTCGATGATGGGAGCTCCATAATGGGATTGAAAGCTGTTTTGTTGGGGGTGATCACAACATACCACGGGAGCTTGGCATCATAATTGATCTCAGTTTATATCATATCTTCTTGGTCCTCCTGCCTCTAGGAGTATCGTTTGAGTAGCAGTTCCTCGTCCTTTGCTTAGCACTATGCTACGACATGGGTTTTAGAGCTTCTTCTAGCGTTTGGCATGTTGGCATGTTTATTTAGCCAAATTAATTACCATGGAGTTGAATTAGATTGAATATGGTTATTAAACGTCGTTTTAGCGGAATAAAACACCGTTTCGCTAATTAAATTAATTTTACATTTACCTAGCAGAATAAATTCACGTTCTGCTATTTTATAGCTTTGGACATGTGATTATATGTCGATAAATTGATATACCAAATTTAATAAGTGATATATTAACCAATGATGGTTAAGTGTTGGATTTATTTACGTAGTCGTGGAGTATGTAAATATCTGTCATTAACTTGAAAAGTTAAATTGAATAATATGGTAATTTGTTTAAGTACCATGGTGATCGTTAAGCCTCCTTCAAATTTGAAAAGCCAATTATTAAGTTTAAAGTTATTTGAAGAATAACTATTTTATTTATAAGGTTTAAGGATAATTTTTATTTAGCAACAAGATTTAAAAAGGTAATAATTTATTAGTTATTGACCCAAAAAATGGACCAATACCCTGGTTTGGATTTGAAAGCACCATGTAACAACACGGCATTTCGAATGATTCAAATCGACAATCATCCACTCATGTCAGACTTCAATTGCTCAAAACAATAGATTGTTAATTTATACTTGGAAAAACTTAGCATATACAGTAAATAAATCAATCATAGAATCACAGACACAGAGTTTTACAACAATAAGCAGCAAAATAGATAAATAGTAGTTCATGAAGCTACTATATAAATAACATAGTCTGAAATAATATACAACAGAAATCTCTGATACAAAGAAATCTCTAATACATAAACAAAATGACAAGTTTGAATAATCAAATGGAAATAACTATAATAACCGAAAGCTTAATAGATAAGAGACAGATCTTCAAGAAAGGGTCCAAACTCCAAAGGTAAGTCAAATGCTGTGACACTCGGTCTGAGCCGAGCATAAAGCAAAACATAAAAAACACTCAAGTCAGGATTAACATTCTTATACCAGCAAATTCAACTCAAATGTGTCAATTGAAATACAAAGTAAGTTAAAGGATGTTTGGGATTTCCATCCTCTAAGGATCCATGGAGCTATCTACTATGTAATAATAATATATGCTATTATAATATGTCTATCAATAAAGTAAAGTATTAAAATAGCACTAAGGCGTTACCCATATCCCCCTTAACACATTTTATATATTTCTGTAGTCTATACAGGACCATAAGCTCCACCAACTCGGTGGTTTACCCAGAGGGCACTCAATAGGTACGGTACAAAATAAACTTGTAAAAGGCGTGATAAGGCATGTAACAATGCATGCAAAGCAATGCCAATTAGGATTCTACCATTTGCACTCCCGGACTGGTGGTAATGCATAGCATCTACTACCGCCCACCTCAATACACACTCTTAAATCAAAGGTACACCCAATCAAATCACAGTAATAAAATGGTATCGAAGAAGCATGCTCGATTGGAGGTGCAACCTCACTTGGCCAGTTATAGCTCTTGTTTTAGCCAATCAAGCTGACCTACAAGAGTTAGGGTTGCGTTTGTACTTCATACAAAATTGTCGCCAAACCATCCTACTTCGTTATGGATCTCAACCACATATGTAACAACCCTGGTTTTGGAGATTACCTGTTAATATTAAATTATAACGGTGGTTATAATTTAATATTATAAATTAAATAAAATTGAAAGTTTTATATTGTTTATTTGGAATAAACAATGAGTTTTGGAAACAAAATGTGGAAATAAAGTTTTGGTAACTTTATTGTGTTTATTTGTGAGAATAATAAATGAAGTATGATTTTATTTTGAGGAAATGTGATAATTATTGCAATTATTGCCAATTACTTCTTTTAATAATTTTTAATAGAAGTATTTGTTTTTTAAGAAGGTGTTTATTAAAATAAAAAGAAGGAGTTTGGTATAAAAATGTATTTTGGTTAAAATGTAACGATTCCGAATTTTAATTTATTTTAAATTGATAATTTATTTTAATTTTGAATAAAATTGTGAAATTAATTGATAAATTGGTTTGAGTTTCCCCCAAATTCCAATTAAATATGTATTAAATCATTTGAAGTTGAGTTTAAGTAAATAGTTTGAAAATAATTTGATTTTATAATATAAATAGGAAAATAAATAAATATCTTAAAATTTTAGTTATGCAAACTATAAAATAAATTCAAATGATATGCTAATTTTAGAACTTCCTTTATACTATAAAGTAACAAGACAAAAGAAAAGGAAGAAAGAAATTAGACAAATTCAAACAGCATATAAATAAATGGTATAGCTCATAAGATATAAAGTCAATGCAATATACTGACTTTAACACTTCACTACAAAGCAATAGAACAAACATGTATAGTTCAGTATGAATTAACTTGCAAAGTAAAACAAAAATATCCATGAAGCTTGCAAAAGAAGTTATACAAATAAATATATCAAAGTGTGAATCAAGACAAAGTTAATTAATACAAAGAAAATCTTAGTACACAAAATATAATCTAGCTCATGACTAAAATTTGCTTTCAGCCGAAATTATGTTTAATCAAATGAAAGAAAAAAATAATATCTCTGACCAGTATACAGTACACTCAAACAAAAAATTCAATTTAAACTTCAACAACTATATGAATTAATCAAAACCAGAGGGTCAAGCAAGATGATAGAAAGGAAAATCAAGTTCAAGAGTAAAGTCTGTAGCCTGGAAATAAAGCACAATTTGAAACTTTAAAACAAATTCAAACTTTAAAATTCAAAGCTACAGGCAGCTAGACTCTCTGACCAACTTCCAGTTCTAAAAAAATATCAAGTTCTTTGTCTCTGCTGCAAATCAAAGGTGAGTAACATCACTTTAAAACAACTTAAAATATAAATCTGTGATAGATATATCTCTATAATTATTTGAGTGTTTATGTCTATATGATCCTCCTATGTATGTTTGAATAATAAAGATCAGGGGTGCAGGCTGTTTACAAATGTCCCCTGCTAAATTCAAACATGGGTTTGCTTTCAAAGAAAAAAAAATCAACTCTTCTCAATATGCTTACTGTTTAGTCTTAGGATCAAAATAGCAATTGTGTTATGGAATATATTAAAGACTAAAATTTCATTGGAGTTAAAATAATTTGTAAGTAGCTCTGGAAAACAAGTAATTTGAGGAACACTTTAAATAAGTTCCAATTTAAACTTTTTAATTTTTAAATTCAGGTATATAAATTGAATCCTCATACTAAAACAAGATTTTTAAAACAAAAATGAGAATTTTTAGCTGAGAAAAGAAGGAGCAGTTTACAAATGAACAAGAATCATATTTTTACAAACTTCTGTTGTTTTGATGAATTTTAAATGTTGAAATTAATGGTGGAGCTAGCTTAATGATCCACGAGCACGGGAAAAATAATAGAAAAATTTTCGAATGCATGAATTTTTGGGTTGGGTCGAATATAGGGTTTTTGGTTAAAATTTTACTGTGCTCTGTAAATTTTTGTTTTCGTCGCCGTCAGGCGATCGAGTGCCGTAGGGTTTCGAGAGGAGGTAGCTCGATCGTACTTGAGTTCATGGCCGGAGCTATCAACCCTCAGGTGATCGAGGTCTCGAGTTTAACGCATTTTTAGGTTTGCGGTGGTGCTCCTATTCGTTTCCAGGTTAGTTCGAACATCTCAATTTCGATACTGGTTTAGTTTAGGGGTTAAGATGGTTGGAACTAGATGGGTAGGTGAACGTCGACGTGCTCGACGTCAAAGTATCGCCTGTACTTGGTCGGAGCTACTGTAGACGTGCACCGTGCACTAGTATTGGTGATCTGGAAACATTGTGTAGTTTGGGGGATGGAGCTAGGTTTGTTTGCAAATTGACTCGAGCGTTTACTCGAGGGTTATTGATGTCAGACTCGAAGCAAGATTTGTCAAGGCTCGGGTCAGTACTTCGTCCAGATTTTATAACAGACCTGTTCTGTTTTCTGAATTTTTAAAATTTAATTTTAAAACAAATCTTAAACAGGATTTAAAAACAAAAGTTTAATTATAAACTTAAGTTAGTTTACAACTTAGTGCAGGGGCATAAATAAGTTTTTGAGTTTAAATTGTTTTAATAACTATTAAGTGTTCTTTTAAAAAGGCGAATTAAATTTAAAATTAGAATCTGATTCGTAAAGGAAAAGGTTTAAACAAACTTAAAGGAAAATTTGAAACCTGAACTAAAAATCTAAATTTGAAATCCAGATTTGGAAATGAAATAAGTTTATAAGTTTAAATGTTTACCTAAGTTAATAAATAGGTGAATTTAAAAAGGAAATTGATTTTAACTCATTTAAATTTCTTTTAAATAACAAGGATATCACTTTAACATGTAACTGGTATTTCATTTTAAATCTTGAATTTAAAAATGAAATTTAAAAGTAAATTTGGATGAAAAGTTAATAAATTAGTTTAACTCAATTTGTAAGTTAAATAAATCAATTTATCGTTAAAGCTGGAATGTAAATAATTTGATTTAAACTTAAATTCAAAACGGAACTAAATTGTAAGTTCAAAAGTAAAATGTTTAAAATATATATATATGTTAATGTTAATTAAGTCATTAATAAAGAAATGGGTTATCTTGGAGATAATTAAGGTAATTAAAATGATTTAATTAATAAGGTACTTAAAGAATGATTTATTTTATTTATAAATTAATAAATTCAATTAATTAGAAATGATCAATAATGATTTAAGTCTAAGAAATTTTCTTAAGGAAGTAATTAAAGAAATAATATTAGTTAACAAAGATCATTAACTAAGGATTATTAAGTAATTGATTAAAGTGATTAATGTTAATAATTAACTGGATTAATTAATTTAGATAATAAATTATAAATTATTTAAATATAGTCACTTAATGAAAGTAATAAAGGATTAATCACTTATTGTAATAAATTTTAATATTCTGATTTATTAAGGTTAATTAATTATGAAATTGGTTTAAAGGCTAATTCAATTTAATATGATTAATTAATAATTAATTGATTAATTAAGGTGATTGATTTATTAAATTATATCAAATGGTTTGAAATTAATCAACCAGAATTTGGAAATTAATTCATAAGTAATTTATTTACTTGGAAACAAATTCAATTGATTAAGATTAAATGATAAATTAATCCTGCTTATAAATGATCATTGAATGATTGACCTTACTTATGAGTGATTGTATTGTATGAGATACCTTGAATTGATTGTCCTGACTAATCTGTGATATTTTGTACTGTGGATTGAGCTGTGTATGATTCATTCATTTATTTACAATTTTATATTCTCTGTGAATCTGTGAATGGACGATAAGCGTTATAGTTTATATCGCTTATCAATTATAGTTCTGTGTTAATCTGTGATGATTGAATGGTGTTGCACTATTGTGTTAAACCCCTGGACCACACTTATACACACACAAATATGGATTTCATGAGGAAATCGATTAAGTCACAGATTTTGAAATGATTTATAAAAATTGAATGTTTTGGAAATGGATTGGGTTTAAAGTGAAAAAACTTTTGAAATGGAATTTCAAAGATGAAATTTATTTGAATATCTTGACTAAGTTTTGAAATTCAAATATTTTGATTTAAATTTGAATTTAATATTCGAAATTGAATTGGAAACTAGGGTTTAAAAAGGCTATTCAACTTATAAATGAGTTTATATGGGTTAAACTATTTTAAAGGTATTGATTTGGAAATTTGAATTTAAATTCGAAGGCTTTATCTCGTGTAAATATAATTGGATCTTGCTGACATAGAAACTATTGGTTTCAAATAATAAAAGCTTCCATATAAGTAATGAACGTCCATTTTGTGTTAAAAGGATTTCAAGTTAAAAATGAAAATGATTTCCCAAGTTATGGAAACAGTTTGAAAGCTATAAGTTAAATCTTTAATTTAAAGATTTAATGAGCTAATCCAATTAAAATGGGAATTGTTTTGAAATCCATAAATGGATCTTTGTGAATGGGGTGAACTTTGTGAATTAAATCTTTTGTTTAAAAGATTAAAGTGTGGAAATTGTTTAAACCATTGAAGGTTTTTGAAATAAATCTTTTTGTTTAAAAGATTTGAAATGGTAATTTGTTTAAACCATTTGAAGGAAAGTTTTGAATTATTAAGTTGTGACTTAAATTGAAATCCCATATCCATATGTTTTAAAGGTTGCGCTCACTATTCGGTTTGGCCGGGAGAGGACCTTTGTGTCGTATAACCCATTCCGAATATGTGATTCGTCGTTATGGATAGCATTTGAAGACCGGTGGTGAAGACCGGGTATTTGTGAGAATGATAGGATGACCTATCGATTGTCTCTGCACCGAGTAGCCACGGTATAGAGATTCCCTAAGTGATGGGAAGTCCGATCGGGATTGTGAATACCCGGATTGCAAGGACTTCTTTGGAAGTGCCTTCGGTTCTGTTTGAACCCGGAACAGACTTGTATGGTTACATGTCTGACACTACACTTTGAGATATAAAGCAGATTTCTTTCAAATACATTTCTGTTGGTGGCGGAGAATTTATTCTCTTAGCTTAACACCCTTCTCTGAGACGTACGAGCTCAGAGGTTATGTAGTTGAAGTTTATCAGCGATATACTCCCAATTTGGTAGTGTGGCATGCTGAGTGCTGCTGTGTGTTGATGATCATTTGTTGATCATTTGTGATCAGAGCATGGCTTTTGTATAAAGCGTAGCTTTGTGGACGAGACTGCATCAGGACCTCACACCCCGGAAATGGTCGAAACAGGAAAGATGCGGCAAGGTTATGACGGTCGCGCCCTTTAGGGTGTGTCATTCCCTTCTGGTAAAGGGTGATATTAGGTATGGAGCCCTGATATTTAACCTATGTGGTTGATCCAATCTCATTTTCTGTGTGGTTGTTGCTTAGAGGTACCTCGGATAAAGGTCCCAAAGGACCGGGGAATGGCTTGCTCGAGTAGTAGTTACCTAGTTACAGAGGTAACCCGGCCTTGTGTTGGCAGAGATCCGGATAGGTTCTCGAGACGTCCCGCCAGAGGCGATCCCATGTGGCAGTAGGAAGTTCCTTAGCCTGACCATTTGTTGGAAATCCAATCAAAACAATACGAGCCTTTTACGATTGCAATTGTATAACCTGCCTCCTCAGGAGGTAGCTATAGCGGGCATAATATAATGGTACCTATGCTGGCTAAGATTTATATTCTACTTTCGAAATGTTTTCTACACTACGCACTAATAATAATATAAATCAAATGATTTTGCATAGTAAGCATGTTTGACTATCATAAGAAGAAATCTCCTCCAAGTCTGCGTTTGCATTGTGTGTGTGGCGGGAGGTCTTATGGTAGTTTCATTTTCTGAAAAGCATTGCGAATTTACTTTAAAATTCTCTTGTTGTTTTATTTTAAAGATAAACTGTTTTTGTTACTCACACCAGCCCCATGACTGACCTGGAGTTTATTGTTCCTTTCCTAAACTCTGGGTGCTCACTAATTTCCACACGAGCAGTCTAGAGTTGGGTTTTTCAGATAGTTAGGTTTGGTAGATTATCTGAAGCTAGTTCAGTCTTTGGATGCACACCAGTCTTGCTTCTCTTAGTTTATCGTGATGATGGTTCGAGCTGCTGTTGAAGTTCTCTCTTGAAGATTATATTGGAGTTATATGTTCCGCTGCTATTATATTGTATCATGTCTCTGATGTATATCGATATCTATTGTATCATCTGTTGTATCAGGATGTTGTATCAGATGTTGTATATTGATATTCATTATTTCTTCCGCTGTGTTGTTTACTTAATAGTATTATAAGCTCCGGCGACTCAGATTTGAACGGTCGAATCTACGACATTCGAGTACGATGTAAAGTATGGATGTCGATTTTCGAATGGGCAAAATCTGCTTCATTACATTTGGTATCAGAGCTAAGGTTGAACTTTAGCTCAGGGGTATTAACACGTTAAGTAACTCATTAGAGATAGGGTGAAGTAAACCCTAGAATGAGTAATCCCTAAGATATCCGTTTGAATGCCTCGGTAAATTCTCTTACTATCCACTGATAGTGAGTATGAGTGAAAGAAGAGAACGAGATAGGGGACAGGGAAATACGACTATAATTGGTCAATGCCCTACAACAGTGGAAACAATCTTTCTCTATCGATCTTCTTTGATTCGTCTTTCCAAATTCTTATGATTTCTTCGTGGCAGTTGCAAGAAGAAATTTCGGTATGATGATGGCTCTACGAATCGTTGTAGAAAATTTTTACTTCGTATTTTCATCGATTTATCATCAGTTTTTGTTTTAAACTTTAATAAATTTGAAAAATTAAAATTGGAAATTCTGAATAAATTGGAAATTTTAAGTTGAGTTAACTTGATTAATAGAATATGAAGGATAATTTGAATTATATCAATAAAACGATTTCGTTTAAAACCAAATTTAAAATTCTGTTGTAATTTCTTGTGTATATCGAAGTCCGAAGAGGGACAAATTGGTATATATTTTGAGATATTCCGACTTGAGTTGGAATCCATTCCTAGTATTCGAAAAATTATACAAGATTAAATCTATCTCTTTTGTTCAGCATCTCTTGTCAATTCTTCGATGGTTCCTGGTAGATACAGGAAGAAGATTTGATATATTTGTATGGTACATAAACTCCAAATAGGCCAAAAAAATTGTTGTTTGGATGTATTGGATGTTTTGTTTCCTTTGGTTTCTATGGTTGATAGAAATACTTTGGTTTTTAAACTAAAATTTTTGAAATTATACCCAAGGGTAGACAGATATGTGAACACAATTTGGGTCTCGATATGTTTTACGGATGGTTAGTTATCCCTTCGAATTAACCAGTGCTTGCATATTTCGTAGAATTTTTGACCCGTGTGTCCTGCGTAGTATTGTGTGAGTTTGTTCTCATATTGGTGATATTCTGATTTGGTAAGCCAAATTCAGAATAAATATATCCAGTTTGATCTGAAAAGATATTTCTCTATCTTTTATCTATCTCTGTGTTATTTTCGTGCCTGCGAATTTCGAGGACGAAATTCCTTTTAAGGGGGGAAGTCTGCAACGATTCCGAATTTTAATTTATTTTAAATTGATAATTTATTTTAATTTTGAATAAAATTGTGAAATTAATTGATAAATTGGTTTGAGTTTCCCCCAAATTCCCATTAAATATGTATTAAATCATTTGAAGTTGAGTTTAAGTAAATAGTTTGAAAATAATTTGATTTTATAATATAAATAGGAAAATAAATAAATATCTTAAAATTTTAGTTATGCAAACTATAAAATAAATTCAAATGATATGCTAATTTTAGAACTTTCTTTATACTATAAAGTAACAAGACAAAAGAAAAGGAAGAAAGGACAAATTCAAACAGCATATAAATAAATGGTATAGCTCATAAGATATAAAGTCAATACAATATACTGACTTTAACACTTCACTACAAAGCAATAGAACAAACATGTATACTTTAGTATGAATTAACTTGCAAAGTAAAACAAAAATATCCATGAAGCTTGCAAAAGAAGTTATACAAATAAATATATCAAAGTGTGAATCAAGACAAAGTTAATTAATACAAAGAAAATCTTAGTACACAAAATATAATCTAGCTCATGACTAAAATTTGCTTTCAGCCAAAATTATGTTTAATCAAATGAAAGAAAAAAAAATATCTCTGACTAGTATACAGTAAACTCAAACAAAAAATTCAATTTAAACTTCAACAACTATATGAATTAATCAAAACCAGAGGGTCAAGCAAGATGATAGAAAGGAAAATCAAGTTCAAGAATAAAGTCTGTAGCCTGGAAATAAAGCAAAATTTGAAACTTCAAAAACAAATTCAAACTGTAAAATTCAAAGCTACAGGCAGCTAGACTCTCTGACCAGCTTCCAGTTCTCAAAAAATATCAAGTTCTTTGTCTCTGCTGCAAATCAAAGGTGACTAACATCACTTTAAAACAACTTAAAATATAAATCTGTGATAGATATATCTCTATAATTATGAGTTTTTATGTCTATATGATCCTCCTATGTATGTTTGAATAATATAGATCAAGGGTGCAGGCTGTTTACAAATGTCCCCTGCTAAATTCAAACATGGGTTTGCTTTCAAAGAAAAAAAAACAACTCTTCTCAACATGCTTACTGTTTAGTCTTAGGATCAAAATAACAATTGTGTTATGGAATATATTAAAGACTAAAATTTCATTTGAGTTAAAATAATTTGTAAGTAGCTCTGGAAAACAAGTAATTTGAGGAACACTTTAAATAAGTTCCAATTTAAACTTTTTAATTTTTAAATTCAGGTATATAAATTGAATCCTCATACTAAAACAAGATTTTTAAAACAAAAATGAGAATTTTTAGCTGAGAAAAGAAGGAGCAGTTTACATATGAACAAGAATCATATTTTTACAAACTTTTGTTGTTTTGATGAATTTTAAATGTTGAAATTAATGGTGGAGCTAGCTTAATGATCCACGAGCACGGGAAAAATAATAGAAAAATTTTCGAATGCATGAATTTTTGGGTTGGGTCGAATATAGGGTTTTTGGTTAAAATTTACTGTGCTCTGTAAATTTTTGTTTTCGTCGCCGTCAGGCGATCGAGTGCCGTAGGGTTTCGTGAGGAGGTAGCTCGATCGTACTTGAGTTCATGGCCGGAGCTATCAACCCTCAGGTGATCGAGGTCTCGAGTTTAATGCATTTTCAGGTTTGCGGTGGTGTTCCTGTTCGTTTCCAGGTTAGTTAGAACATCTCAATTTCGATACTGGTTTAGTTTAGGGGTTAGGATGGTTGGAACTAGATGGGTAGGCGAACGTCGACGTGCTCGACGTCAAAGTATCGCCTGTACTTGGTCGGAGCTACTGTAGACGTGCACCGTGCACTAGTATTGGTGATCTGGAAACATTGTGTAGTTTGGGGGATGGAGCTAGCTTTGTTTGCAAATTGACTCGAGCGTTTACTCGAGGGTTATTGATGTCGGACTCGAAGCAAGATTTGTCAAGGCTTGGGTCAGTACTTCGTCCAGATTTTATAACAGACCTGTTCTATTTTTTGAATTTTTAAAATTTAATTTTAAAACAAATTTTAAACAGGATTTAAAAACAAAAGTTTAATTATAAACTTAAGTTAGTTTACAACTTAGTGCAGGGGCATAAATAAGTTTTTGAGTTTAAATTGTTTTAATAACAATTAAGTGTTCTTTTAAAAAGGCGAATTAAATTTAAAATTAGAATCTGATTCGTAAAGGAAATGGTTTAAACAAACTTAAAGGAAAATTTGAAACCTGAACTAAAAATCTAAATTTGAAATCCAGATTTGGAAATGAAATAAGTTTATAAGTTTAAATGTTTACCTAAGTTAATAAATAGGTGAATTTAAAAAGGAAATTGATTTTAACTCATTTAAATTTCTTTTAAATAACAAGGATATCACTTTAACATGTAACTGGTATTTCATTTTAAATCTTGAATTTAAAAATGAAATTTAAAAGTAAATTTGGATGAAAAGTTAATAAATTAGTTTAACTCAATTTGTAAGTTAAATAAATCAATTTATCGTTAAAGCTGGAATGTAAATAATTTGATTTAAACTTAAATTCAAAATGGAACTAAATTGTAAGTTCAAAAGTAAAATGTTTAAAATATATATATATGTTAATGTTAATTAAGTCATTAATAAAGAAATGGGTTATCTTGGAGATAATTAAGGTAATTAAAATGATTTAATTAATAAGGTACTTAAAGAATGATTTATTTTATTTATAAATTAATAAATTCAATTAATTAGAAATGATCAATAATGATTTAAGTCTAAGAAATTTTCTTAAGGAAGTAATTCAAGAAATAATATTAGTTAACAAAGATCATTAACTAAGGATTATTAAGTAATTGATTAAAGTGATTAATGTTAATAATTAACTGGATTAATTAATTTAGATAATAAATTATAAATTATTTAAATATAGTCACTTAATGAAAGTAATAAAGGATTAATCACTTATTGTAATAAATTTTAATATTTTGATTTATTAAGGTTAATTAATTATGAAATTGGTTTAAAGGCTAATTCAATTTAATATGATTAATTAATAATTAATTGATTAATTAAGGTGATTGATTTATTAATTTATATCAAATGGTTTGAAATTAATTAACCAGAATTTGGAAATTAATTCATAAGTAATTTATTTAGTTGGAAACAAATTCAATTGATTAAGATTAAATGATAAATTAATCCTGCTTATAAATGATCATTGAATGATTGACCTTACTTATGAGTGATTGTATTGTATGAGATACCTTGAATTGATTGTCCTGACTAATCTGTGATATTTTGTACTGTGGATTGAGCTGTGTATGATTCATTCATTTATTTACAATTGTATATTATCTGTGAATCTGTGATTCGTCGTATAACCCATTCCGAATATGTGATTCGTCGTTATGGATAGCATTTGAAGACCGGTGGTGAAGACCGGGTATTTGTGAGAACGATAGGATGACCTATCGATTGTCTCTGCACCGAGTAGCTACGGTATAGAGAGTCCCTAAGTGATAGGAAGTCCGATCGGGATTGTGAATACCCGGATTGCAAGGACTTCTTTGGAAGTGCCTTTGGTTCTGTTCGAACCCGGAACAGACTTGTATGGTTACATGTCTGACACTACACTTTGAGATATAAAGCAGATTTCTTTCAAATACATTTCTGTTGGTGGCGGAGAATTTATTCTCTTAGCTTAACACCCTTCTCTGAGACGTACGAGCTCAGAGGTTATGTAGTTGAAGTTTATCAGCGATATACTCCCAATTTGGTAGTGTGGCATGCTGAGTGCTGCTGTGTGTTGATGATCATTTGTTGATCATTTGTGATCAGAGCATGGCTTTTGTATAAAGCGTAGCTTTGTGGACGAGACTGCATCAGGACCTCACACCCCGGAAATGGTCGAAACAGGAAAGATGCGGCAAGGTTATGAGGGTCGCGCCCTTTAGGGTGTGTCATTCCCTTCTGGTAAAGGGTGATATTAGGTATGGAGCCCTGATATTTAACCTATGTGGTTGATCCAATCTCATTTTCTGTGTGGTTGTTGCTTAGAGGTACCTCGGATAAAGGTCCCAAAGGACCGGGGAATGGCTTGCTCGAGTAGTAGTTACCTAGTTACAGAGGTAACCCGGCCTTGTGTTGGCAGAGATCCGGATAGGTTAACGGGACGTCCCGCCAGAGGCGATCCCATGTGGCAGTAGGAAGTTCCTTAGCCTGACCATTTGTTGGAAATCCAATCAAAACAATACGAGCCTTTTACGATTGCAATTGTATAACCTGCCTCCTCAGGAGGTAGCTATAGCGGGCATAATATAATGGTACCTATGCTGGCTAAGATTTATATTCTACTTTCGAAATGTTTTCTACACTATGCACTAATAATAATATAAATCAAATGATTTTGCGTAGTAAGCATGTTTGACTATCATAAGAAGAAATCTCCTCCAAGTCTGCGTTTGCATTGTGTGTGTGGCGGGAGGTCTTATGGTAGTTTCATTTTCTGAAAAGCATTGCGAATTTACTTTAAAATTCTCTTGTTGTTTTATTTTAAAGATAAACTGTTTTTGTTACTCACACCAGTCCCATGACTGACCTGGAGTTTATTGTTCCTTTCCTAAACTCTGGGTGCTCACTAATTTCCACACGAGCAGTCTAGAGTTGGGTTTTTCAGATAGTTAGGTTTGGTAGATTATCTGAAGCTAGTTCAGTCTTTGGATGCACACCAGTCTTGCTTCTCTTAGTGTATCGTGATGATGGTTCGAGCTGCTGTTGAAGTTCTCTCTTGAAGATTATATTGGAGTTATATGTTCCGCTGCTATTATATTGTATCATGTCTCTGATGTATATCGATATCTATTGTATCATCTGTTGTATCAGGATGTTGTATCAGATGTTGTATATTGATATTCATTATTTCTTCCGCTGTGTGGTTTACTTAATAGTATTATAAGCTCCGGCGACTCGGATTTGAACGGTCGAATCTACGACATTCGAGTACGATGTAAAGTATGGATGTTGATTTTCGAACGGGCAAAATCCGCTTCGTTACAAAAAATTTGAGTTTGAAATGGTTGATTAGATTTTTCTATCCAAGAAATAATTTTTGTAGAATTTTTAAAGTTAAAAATGAGGATCTATGCATTTAATTGTGTAAATTGTGTATTTATGTAAAATAAGGTTTTTTAATAATAAAAATGTTTTAAAAACTAAAATTATCTTTTTATATGATGTGAAATATTTTATTTCATATGTAAGTATATTTGCATAAATTGGTTGCATTAAAACTTGAAGAAAATTATGTTGTTTTCATTAGAACGTTATGTTTATGTGCACATATTTGTTTAAGTGATGAATTAATTAATTTAGGCCATCATACTTTCTTTTGTTTAATGGGTCCATTAAGCCCATTAGCACTTAATCTGGTTTGAGAAGGTGAGAAAAAGATACAGTACGTTCATTTTTACCCTTTCTTCTTTCTCTTTCTGCAAAAATAGAATGACAGTAAAACACAACTCCATTTTCTCCAACCCTAGGCTTTAAACTCAATAGCCTCAATGCAAACTGATATCTTTCGCAAATTAGGAAAAATTAGAAAGGTAATCAATCTCCAAACCCTATAATTTCATCAAATTCCTAATTTTAGAAATAGGTTTTCTAATTTACTATGTTTTTCCTTTTTGCATGTACTATTTTAGAGTTCTACAGGTTATTGGAAGCTTTCTTCTCCTAAAAATTTGCTTCTTTTAGCAAATAAATATGTGGTTTGATCATCTCTAATTCAATGTGAGCTGAAAACTCACATTTTCTAGCATAAAATGAGATTTCAAGGTTAGAAATCTCAATTTTATTTTTGTTGCATGTTCAATTGTGAATCGTTGTCAGTAAATTAGGCATATCTTTTTTGTTTAAATCGGAATTTTATTTTATATAATTTTCTTGAAAGCTTGAAGAGAGTGTGATAATTTTCATGTTAAACACTTTCGAAAATTTTGATCATAGGGGGTCGAAAAATCAATACAAACTTACTGCCCTGTCATTGTAAAACCGTGCATAATATCATTGGTAATTCGAGTATATCTTCCTTGTTTCTTGTCGGAATTGAATGATTTTTGAAGTTGCGGAAATCTTATTTTATGTGCGACAACTTTCCTATTGAATACATTTGAATATTTTATGCATAGTTTGATCAAAATCCTGTTGCAAACTCTCATCTCTGTCACTTTACTAATTACGTTATCCAAACTGAACACTGTAAGTACATTGAGCATATCTTCCTTGTTTCTTGTCGGATTTGGATGATATTTGAAGTTCTGGAAAGCTAAGTTTATGTGCGACAACTTTACTATTGAATACATTTGCATATTTTGAGCATAGTTTGATCAAAATGTTGTTGCAAACTCTCAGCTCTGTCACTTTAGTAATTACGTTATCCAAACTGAACATAGTTAGTAAATTGATCATATCTTCCTTGTTTCTTGCTGGATTTGGATGAATTTAAAGTTCCGGAAAGCATGTTTTATGTGTGACAACTTTCCTGTTGAATACATTTGCATATTTTGTGTATAGGTTGATCGAAATCCGGTTGCAAATTCTCATCTCTGTCACTTTGATTATTACATTATCTAAACTAAATATAGTTAGTAACTTAGACGTATATTTCTCATTTCTTGTCGGATTTAGATAATTCTTGATGTTTTAGAAAACTTGGATTATTTTATAACCTTTCTTGTTTTGAGTTTTCTGAAATTTTGAAGTTAGCTTGGTGAAAACTAGAGTTGTTTATTGTTGTCCCGAGAGTAAAACTACAGCAATAAACCATTGACTTGAGAATTGTACTAGCTTATTTTTGCTCTCATTCTTGTTCGATTTTGATGTTGTTTTGAAATGTTTTGAGAGCTATGATTCCTATCAATAAGCTAGCTATATTTGGAGAATTTGAAATTCAAATTTATATAGAATTTGAATTGATTTTGGGTTAAATTTAAATTGAATTCGTATTGAATTCAAGTTATCGGTCCTGAGTTATCTTTCTTGTTTTTCATTGTTTTCAAGCGTGGTTGCTATCCCAACTTTTGGCAAAGTTGAGACACCCAAAATTTACTAAAAATCAATGATTACTATTCTTGAATATCAATTGAGCATTGAAGGATAACCATGGATATCGATGAATTTTGTCCGAGTCTGGAACGGGCCACAATCGATAGGACATGACGAGAAAGATCATAGAAGTCCGCATTTCAAATTTCAAGTCAATCCGAGTTCGTATGCTCAAGTTATGATGGATTCAATTTGAGGGAAGTAAACCTTACTCGGTTCGAATCGATAGGGTACCCCCTAAGTTCGAATCGATGGACTTCGCATCCATCGGCTTCGACTCCATTTGCCTCGAATCCATCACCCTTTCGTTAGTTCGAACCCAAGAGGTGAGGCCGTGCCTCGAATCCATCAAGGAAGCAGTAGCTCGAATCCATACTCATATGCCTTAGTTCGAATCCATCAGACATCCACTACTTCGAATTCGTGAGAAACTCCCTTGCTTCGACTCCATCAAAGTGGCCATACTTCGACTCTATCAACTGTGCATTGATTCGAATCCGTCCATAAGGCCATAAGACCGAATCCATAGAAGTGTTCTATGTCTTCGAATCCCCGTGGAGAGAAAGCATCGAACCGCTCCTGATCGATTCGAAGGAAGTGCTAGTTTCTATCGGTTCGAAGGAAGCGACTCTTCGAATCGATAACCTCGAAACCATCAAGTAAACACGGCTACGAACTCGGAATCGACCCATTCAACTCGGAGGAATAAGAGGATCGACACGAAGAACGCGCACCACGTCATCAGGAGCATGGATTCGACCCTATGGATTCGAACCATATCGATTCGAATGAACCCATAGGATCGAGTCGAAGCAACCAGCATGCCGAAGAACACCATCTTGAATCGATCGTATCTCTCAATCCCTTGATCCAAATGCCATGAAATTTTTATAGGAGTTTTCCTACATGACGAAGAATGTTCACGCCAAGTTTCATCACGATTGGACACTTTTTTGATCGATTCGAACCAAGGGTCGAATCGATCCTAATGTGGGCCCGGATCTCCAGGTTTCGGCCATGTGGGCCCCTTCACGTGCCAGAAGCGGTCTCCCCGGATTTTAGGCGAAATATCAGCCTCCTACACCTATAAATAGAGCCCCGGGTCATTCAGAAAAGGGGGCGATCTCTCTCTTGCTGGATTTGAATTCTGAGGCATCAAGACTCTACCAGGCTCTACTTTGCACTCCTCTAATTCCGTTGTACACGAATTTCAGAGCTATAATCCATTGTAATCCGCTGTAATCAACTGTAATCAGCGAAGAACATCAATAAAAGTGAAAACCTTTGAAGTGGACGTAGGCCGGAGATAGCCGAACCACTATAAATCGTGTGTTCTTGTTCATAGTTTCTGTTCTGTTGCATATTGCTTGCTTAGATCTGTGATTGGTGTTTGGATATTGCTGATTTATATTCATACACTGGTTCTTTCACAACATTTGGGGTTTGTGACCAATTTTGGCGCAAACAGTGGTTTTCACTATACTATTTTGAAGTGATTTTTGAAACAAATGGACATTTCAAATTATTATTATATAGTTCTAAAATTATTTTTCTAATATAAAATATATTTATTTCCTTTAATAAAGGAATTTCAAATATTAGTTTTATTAATCTTTTTGAGAAATAGTTTTAAAAGCTTGTTTTCTCTGGTAAACTATTTTAAATATAAAACACACACTTTTGCACTATTCGAACGTATGAGAAAGAGAGTTAAACGATTTACTAAAACACGTGGTATGCGACATGTGCGTTGACTATTTTGGTTAATTACGGACTTGTATGATCGAAGCTATTTGAGATTAATGATTCTGAGATGTTTTGCCATTTTATGGCATATTTTGATTTTTATAATTCCTATTTATTGGAATTATTTAAGATGGCCAATATTTGGCAAAAACTATAGTTTGAGATCTCCTATATAGGAGTGTGGTCGATGAGATCCATCACGATGTTTTATTTACTTGCCAATGATATAAGGCAAGTATTGAGTATATGATTTCATATTTTGAGATTTATGGTTTATGAGAAACCATCATGATGTTTTCACTTGTCGATGAGACGAGACAAGTTACGATGCCATTTAATGCTTGTCGATGAGAAGAGACAAGTATGGTGACTCTTTGTCACTCGTCAATGAGACTAGGCGAGAATAAATTTTTGATTTTTATGATGTTTCTAGTGTGGCATCGGCTAACGGCTAGTAAACCGCTAAGTGCAAATGTGTGGTATGTGACACATGTTAACACTTTTCGAGTTCCTATCCATGAGTTTGTGACACATTCACTATGTTTACCTAACAGAACTGCTTGGAGATGTGTTAGCGACCTTGTCATGAGGACAAACTGCTTTGGGAGGTGTTAGCGGCCTTTTTAGGGCTGACAAAACGGCTTGAAGAGGTGTCAGCGACCTTGTCATGAGGACGAACTGCTTTGGGAGGTGTTAGCGACCTTGTTAGGGCTGACAAAACAGCTTGAAGAGGTGTCAGCGAGCTTATTATGAGGACGAACTGCTTTGGGAGGTGTTAGTGACCTTGTCTAAGGCTTCGGCCATCTGAGTATAGCACATGCAACATTGCTTCGGCATTATAATCGAGGATTTGGCCAATCCGGATTTTCTGAGTTTTCTATTTTATTGTGATTTCACCTTTTTAAGATGTTTAATTACATCGATAGCCTAGTGCTATATGAGATGTTATATATATGGTGATTTCAATTATGATGTTTTGAACTCTTATCGAGTTCCTTGAGTTATGACTTTTGATAATTTCATTATTTTATAGGATATTCCGTGTGTTACCATTGTGGCGAGAGTTTGTATTGATGTTTCTCCTTTTAAGGAAATATGGTTCATGGAAACCATGTAGACATTTTGGGATTTCGCTGATGATATGAGGCACTTATGTTTGATTTGAGTATTGAGTTTGAGTTGCCTCCTTCGAGGTATTTGTTCACTTAAGTAGTGTTTGTTACTTAAGTGTTGAGCTTATGAGTTTACCGATTCATTCTTCTCTTTCGAGAAGAAGTATCTTCATGTCTATTCAGCTTCATATTACCGATATTGACTGATTTTTGTAGCTAGACTGACCCGTGTATTTATACTCGTGTCAAACCGAGTTGTTTCAAGTATCATCTATTGGTCTTAGCTTGAAGTTGATGTTGGATATCAGCTCTCCTTTCTCTTGAGCAATTTCTGTTCTTCCATATACTCTGATGTATTTATATTTGATTCAATATGTATGATTTGGTCGAGTGCCACCTTTATTTGTATTCATATTGTATTGTACTAAACATGTATCAGTGTATATATACATATGATGTTGATTATTGTTTTTGTGATGTGCTTTACAATTAGTTATTGTATTTTGTTCTGATAGATCCGTTAACCACCTATAGTTTTGGATTAAGCATTTACTATGTACGTCCATTCATTGAGATAGAAAAGAAAAAAATGTATATTGCGTTTATCGACGTATTCAATAGATGTTTAAGACAAAGTTATAGATGGTCGCTCTTAACCAGCTCTATTCTCCGCTTTAGTAGACGGAATTACTCGTTAATTCTCTTTACTAAGGTGGGTCTCGGGATGGGGTGTTACAGCGTGGTATCAGAGCTGTGGTCAGAACAAAGTAGAATAAACATAGAATAGTACGTATATCATGATACATCGAAGTACAATACGAGTGAATCATTATCCTTTATTCGAGCTTGTTTTCGAATCGAGCCTTGATTCTTTTTCTAGTTTTGGGATTGTTGAGGTGGAACATGTCTAGGAATATATATATATATATATATATATATATATATATATTATTCCGTAGTATTCCATAATAGAGTTTGAAGTCGTCTTATCTTATAAGTAATCTTATTTGGGATTATTCTATTCTTATTTTTGTCGATACGAGTGAGTTCATAGCGATGGTGCTGATTGATTTCTTTGAGCATTCTTGTTGCATTCCTTTGAGAGGTGTGAATCCTATTGAGGGGATCCACAATGAGTGGATTGTTGTGAGAATTCTGAGTTTTCTATTTGTTGCTGCTTTAGTGAGTATTTTTTTGTTACTCACTATCTTGAGATGTATCTGATTTGAGATGGATTGACTTATTTGATGTTAAGTATGACCCTTTCATTGTTATAGGATCCTATATTTATTTAGGCATCCTAATTTGATTGGTTTATTATTTCTATCACTTTGGAATGTTGATGATGATTCCGAAGTTTCTGTGTTCGCTCTTGAGTATTGAGATGTTGATGATATATCTCGAGTTCCAGTCAAGGTGACTTTGTTGATTTTTGTGAGTCGTTTGGGTTTGATATCCAATCGGGCAATTGAGTGTTGAATTAACCTTATTCCTAGATTTTAGCCTTTGGCTATCCTCCCATGAGGAAATCCACAAAAGAATGAGGTGAGTTTCTAGGTTGTTCAAGTTTGATTGAGTTTATCATATAATTTCTTTGAGCTATCCTTTTCGGATACTCAATCGGTGTCATCCTTTGTAGCATTACTTTGTTTGAAGTAATGATTTGTTGTTTGTGTGCTTCTTCTCCTTCGAGAAGAATATCTTGCTTATCCAGTATCTTGAGGATTTTCGAGAGTGGCTCATCATCTTGTAGGAGTTGACGAACACTTCATCTCCTGTTGTTGATTTTGTGAATCGCATATTCTAGGAATATCTCGATGCACTCTCTTAATGTTCTTTGGTTTGAGTTTTTAATGCTATATATATGAGTTTTAAAAAGGGAAATTGGAGATTTGAGATATAAAAAAAATCAAAGAATATTTTGAAAATATATTTACATGAGTTGTATTTCTTTTGTGGAAATAATTTGAGAGTGTTGGGTTGTCCATCGAGTAGTTAAGAGTTCTGGTCGATACGCCTGATCAACGATGTCGATAGGAATCTCCTAAATGCTATGATGAGGCAATCAGACACAATGGGTTGTGTTTAAAAAATTGAGATTTTGAAAATAATATTTTGAAATTATATATTAAATTTATTTTTGAAAGTGAGGATTTTTAATCCCGTGCTTGTCTATCCTTCTTTGATTGGTGAAATAATTGTGTTGAATATAAACTCTTCTCTAGAAATTGCGAGGACACAATTTTGATAAGGGGGGAGTCTGTAACAATCCTGGTTTTGGAGATTACCTGTTAATATTAAATTATAACGGTGGTTATAATTTAATATTATAAATTAAATAAAATTGAAAGTTTTATATTGTTTATTTGGAATGAACAATTAATTTTGGAAACAAAATGTTTTGGTAACTTTATTGTGCTTATTTGTGAGAATAATAAATGAAGTATGATTTTATTTTGAGCAAATGCGATAATTATTGCAATTATTGCCAATTATTTCTTTTAATAATTTTTAATAGAAGTATTTTTTTTTTAAAAAAAGGTGTTTATTAAACTAAAAAGATGGTGTTTGGTATAAAAATGAATTTTGGTTATAAATTTGAGTTTGAATTGGTTGATTAGATTTTTCTATCCAAGAAATAATTTTTGTAAAATTTTTAAAGTTAAAAATGAGGATCTATGCATTTAATTGTGTAAATTGTGTATTTATGTAAAACAAATGTTTTTAATAATAAAAATGTTTTAAAAACTAAAATTGTCTTTTTATATGATGTGAAATATTTTATTTCATATGTAAGTATGTTTGCATAAATTGGTTGTATTAAAACTTGAAGAAAATTATGTTGTTTTCATTAGAACATTATGTTTATGTGCACATATTTGTTTAAGTGATGAATTAATTAATTTAGGCCATCATACTTTCTTTTGTTTAATGGGTCCATTAAGCCCATTAGCACTTAATCTGGTTTGAGAAGATGAGAAAAAGATACAGTACATTCATTTTTACTCTTTCTTCTTTCTCTTTCTGCAAAAATAGAATGACAGTAAAACACAACTCCATTTTATCCAACCCTAGGCTTTAAACTCAATAGCCTCAATGCAAACTGATATCTTTTGCAAATTAGGAAGAAACTAAAAAGGTAATAAATCTCCAAACCCTACAATTTCATCAAATTCCTATTTTTAGAAATAGATTTTCTAATTTACTATGTTCATCCTTTTTGCATGTACTGTTTTTGAGTTCTACAGGTTATTGGAAGCTTTCTTCTTCTCAAAATTTGCTTCTTTCAGTAAATAAATTTGTGGTTTGATCATCTCTAATTCAATGTGAGTTGAAAACTCACATTTTCTAGCATAGAATGAGATTTCAAGGTTAGAAATCTCAATTTTATTTTTGTTGCATGTTCAATTGTGAATCGTTGTAAGTAAATTAGGCATATCTTTTTCGTTTTAAATCAAAATTTGATTTTATTTAATGTTATGGAAAGCATGAAGAGAGTATGATAACTTTCAGTTTAAACACTTTTGAAAATTTTAATCATAAAGGGTCAAATAGTCCAATACAAACTTACTGCCCTGTCATTGTAAAGCTGTGCTTAATATCATTGGTAATTTGAGTATATCTTCCTTGTTTCTTGTCGGATATAAATAATTTTTGAAGTTCCGGAAAGCTTACTTTATTTGTGACAACTTCTATGTTGAATACATTTGCATATTTTGTGCATAGTTTGATCAAAATCCTGTTGCAAACTCTCATCTCTGTCACTTTACTAATTACGTTATCCAAACTGAACACTGTAAGTACATTGAGCATATCTTCCTTGTTTCTTGTCGGATTTGGATGATATTTCAAGTTCTAGAAAGCTAAGTTTATGTGCGACAACTTTACTATTGAATACGTTTGCATATTTTGAGCATAGTTTGATCAAAATGCTGTTGCAAACTCTCAGCTCTGTCACTTTAGTAATTACGTTATCCAAACTGAACATAGTTAGTAAATTGATCATATCTTCCTTGTTTCTTGTTGGATTTGGATGATTTTTGAAGTTCCAGAAAGCATGTTTTATGCGTGACAACTTTCTTTTTGAACACATTTGCATATTTTGAGTATAGGTTGATCGAAATCCTGTTGCAAATTATCAGCTCTGTCACTTTGATTATTACATTATCTAAACTAAATATAGTTAGTAACTTAGACGTATCTCTCATTTCTTGTCGGATTTAGATAGTTCTTGAAGTTTTAGAAAACTTGAATTATTTTATAAACCTTTCTTTTTTGAGTTTTATGAAATTTTAAAGTTAGCTTGGTCAAAACTAGAGTTGTTTATTGTTGTCCCGAGAGTAAAATGACAGCAATAAACCATTGACTTGAGAATTGTACTAGCTTATTTTTGCTCTCATTCTTGTTCGACTTTGATGTTGTTCTGAAATGTTTTGAGAGCTATCCTATGCTCTCATCTTCTTTTTAGTTTAATAAACACCTTTTTAAAAAAAAAATACTTCTATTAAAAATTATTAAAAGAAGTAATTGGCAATAACTGCAATAATTATCACATTTCCTCAAAATAAAATCATACTTCATTTATTATTCTCACAAATAAACACAATAAAATTACCAAAACTTTATTTCCACATTTTGTTTCCAAAATTCATTGTTTATTCCAAATAAACAATATAAAACTTTCAATTTTATTTAATTTATAATATTAAATTATAACCACCGTTATAATTTAATATTAACAGGTAATCTTCAAAACCAGGGTTGTTACATATGTGGTTGAGATCCATAACGAAGTAGGATGGTTTGGCGACAATTTTATATGAAGTACAAATGCAACCCTGACTCTTGTAGGTCAGCTCGATTGGCTAAAACAAGAGCTATAAATGGCCAAGTGAGGTTGCACTTCCAATCGAGCATGCTTCTTCGATACCATTTTATTACTGGGATTTGATTGGGTGGTAATGCATAGCATCTATTGAGGTGTACCTTCGACTTTGATGTTGTTTTGAAATGTATTGAGGTGGGCGGTAGTAGATGCTAGCTTATCATCTCTCTCACTTTAGTAATTACGTTATCCAAACTGAACACTGTCAGTACATTGAGAATATCTTCCTTGTTTATTGTCGGATTTTGGATAATTTTTGAAGTTCTGGAAAGCTTATTTTATGTGCGACAACTTTACTGTTGAATACTTTTGCATATTTTGAGCATAGTTTGATAAAAATGCTGTTGCAACCTCTCAGCTCTGTCACTTTAGTAATTACGTTATCCAAACTGAACATAGTTAGTAAATTGATCATATCTTCCTTGTTTCTTGCTGGATTTGGATGATTTTAAAGTTCCGGAAAGCATGTTTTATGAGTGATAACTTTCCTGTTGAATACATATATTTTGAGTATAGGTTGATCGAAATCCGGTTGCAAATTCTCATCTCTGTCACTTTGATTATTACATTATCTAAACTAAATATAGTTAGTAACTTAGACGTATCTTTCTCATTTCTTGTCGGGTTTAGATAATTCTTGATGTTTTAGAAAACTTGGATTATTTTATAAACCTTTCTTGTTTTGAGTTTTCTGAAATTTTGAAGTTAGCTTGGTGAAAACTAGAGTTGTTTATTGTTGTCCCGAGAGTAAAACTACAGCAATAAACCATTGACTTGAGAATTGTACTAGCTTATTTTTCCTCTCATTCTTGTTCGACTTTGATGTTGTTTTGAAATGTTTTGAGAGCTATGATTCCTATCAATAAGCTAGCTATATTTGGAGAATTTGAAATTCAAATTTAAATAGAATTTGAATTGATTTTGGGTTAAATTTGAATTGAATTCGTATTGAATTCAAGTTATCGGTCCTGAGTTATCTATTTGTTTTTCATTGTTTTCGAGCGTGGTTTTCACTATACTATTTTGAAGTGATTTTTGAAATAAATGGACATTTCAAATTGTTATTATATAGTTCTAAAATTATTTTTCTAATATAAAATCTATTTATTTCCTTTAATAAAGGAATTTCAAATATTGGTTTTATTAATCTTTTTGACAAATAGTTTTAAAAGCTTGTTTTCTCTGGTAAACTATTTTAAATATAAAACATACACTTTTGCACTATTCGAATGTATGAGAAAGAGAGTTAAACGATTTAGTAAAACGCGTGGTATGGGACATGTGCGTTCACTATAATTCCGGACTTGTACGATCGAATCTATTTGAGATGAATGATTTCGAGATGTTTTGCCATTTTATGGCATATTTTGATTTTTATAATTCCTATTTTTTAGAATTATTTAAGATGGCCAGTATTTGGCAAACACTATGATTTGAGATCTCTTATATAGGAGTATGGTCGGTGAGATCCGTCACGATGTTTTATTTACTTGCCAATGATATAAGGCAAGTCTTGAGTTTATGATTTCATATTTTAAGATTTATGGTTTATGAGAAACCATCATGATGTTTTCACTTTTCGATGAGATGAGACAAGTTACGATGCCATTTGATGCTTGTCGATGAGATGAGACAAGTATGGTGGCCCTTTGTCGCTCGTCAATGAGACTAGGCGAGATATAAATTTCTAAGTTTTATGATGTTTCTAGTGTGGCATCAGCTAACGGCTAGTAAACCGCTAAGTGCGAATGTGTGGTATGGGACACATGTTAACACTTTTCGGGTTCCTATCTGTGAGTTTGTGACACATTCACGATGTTTACCTAACAGAACTGCTTGGAGAGGTGTCAGCGACCTTGTCATGAGGACGAACTGCTTTGGGAGGTGTTAGCGGCCTTGTTAAGGCTGACAAAACGGCTTGAAGAGGTGTCAGCGACCTTGTCATGAGGATGAACTGTTTTGGGAGGTGTCAGCCACCTTGTTAGGGCTGACAAAACGGCTTGAAGAGGTGTCAGCGACCTTGTTATGAGGACGAACTGCTTTGGGAGGTGTTAGCGACCTTGTCTAAGGCTTCGGCCATCTGAGTTTAGCATGTGCAGCATTACTTCGGCATTATAATCGGGGATTTGGAATCCGGATTTTCTGAGTTTTCTGTTTTATTGTGATTTCACCTTTTTAAGATGTTTATTACATCGATAGCCTAGTGCTATATGAGATGTTATATATATGGTGATTTCAATTATGATGTTTTGAACTCTTATCGAGTTCCTTGAGTTATGAGTTTCGATAATTTCATTATTTTATAGGATATTCTATGTGTTGCCATTTTGGAGAGAGTTTGTATTGATGTTTCTCCTTTTGAGGAAATATGGTTCATGGAAACCACGTAGACATTTGGGATGTCGTTGATGATATGAGGCACTTGTGTTTGATTTGAGTATTGAGTTTGAGTTGCCTCCTTCGAGGTATTTGTTCACTTAAGTAGTGTTTGTTACTTAAGTGTTGAGCTTATGAGTTTATCGATTCATTCTTCTCTTTCGAGAAAAAGTATCTTCATGTCTATTCTGCTTCATATTACTGATATTGACTGATTTGTGTAGCTAGACTGACCCGTGTATTTATACTCGGGTCAGACCGAGTTGTTTCTGGTATCATCTATTGGTCTTAGCTTGAAGTTGATATTGGATATCAGCTCTCCTTTCTCTTGAGCAATTTCTTTTCCTCCGCATACTATGATGTATTTATATTCGATTCAATGTGTATGATATGGTCGAGTACCACCTTTATTTGTATTCATATTGTATTGTGCTAAACATGTATCAGTGTATTTATATATATGATGTTGATTATTGTTCTGTGATGTGCTTTACATTTAGTCATTGTATTTTGTTCTGATAGATCTGTTAGCCACCTATAGTTTTGGATTAAGCATTTATTGTGTATGTCGATTCATTGAGATAGAAAAGAAAAAAAATTATATTGCATTTATCGACGTATTCAATAGATGTTTTGAAAAAAAGTTATAGATGGTCGCCCTTAGCCAGCTCTATTCTCCGCATTAGTAGACGGAATTACTCGTTAATTCTCTTTACTAAGGTGGGTCTCGGGGTGGGGTGTTACAACATACATAGTTGTTAAAGTGGTTTTCGGTATTGGCGGAGAGTATGACAGTATCTGATTTCGGTCTCTTCAATAACCAAACGCTTATTCCACACTGTGGTCATTTTCATTTCAAATAGTTCATATTTCATATCAAAATATCATATTCATTTCAAAACCATATCACTTTCAAAATCTTATTCACTTCCAAAATCATAGCAACAAAATAGTTTAATCCATCATATAAAAATATTCACATTTAAATCCATTAAATCTAATTTATAACAGTTCCAACTTAAACAGTTTAAATATTGAAAATAGTTCATATATATTTAAATAGTTATAATTTAAAAAAACTTTATATTTAAAATAGTTTATATTTTAAATAGTTTATATATTAAAAATAGTTTATATTAAAAATAGTTTCAAAGTAGAATTGTTTCTTCCACCTTCACACATTAATTCAAATCAACTTTAATTCCAAAATTCAATTTAAATCAATTTCAATCTATCAAATTCAATTGAAAAGGTTAAAGGTTCAATTCAAATTCTCATTAAACCATTTTAGTTTATACTAATTTCAAATCCAGGTTTGAATTACAATTTGATAAATCTCATTTATGTTTCAAAATTCAACTTAAATTTTTATTTAAATATGAAAATATTCACTTAATCATTTTAATAATATTTAAATGAAATCTCAAATTACAAATTTAAATAAAATCAATAACCAAATATCTAACTTCAGTTATATTAAATTCTGAAAATATTCATTAAGTAACTATCATAAACATTTAAATAAAATCTCAAAATCAAATTTAAATCAAAACTAAATATTCAATTTCAATCTTATTTAAATCTGAAAATATTCATTTATTCACCTTTACCAAAATCTAATTATCGGGTTATGAATTTCATATCTTTAAAATCTCATAAAAATCAGTCCAAATCAATTCTTATTTAAATTCAATTCTTACCAAATTAAATTTCGATTTAATTTTAATTTATCATTCCAACCTTAATTATTAAAGTTATAAAAAAATCTATTTTTTAAAATATTAATATATATTTAAATAAATACTTAAACATATTATATACTAATTAAATAAAATTTTATTGTTAAATTTTTTTCATATAAAATACTTATTTTATATAAAATACTTATTTATACATTTTTAATATAGTAAAATTATAAGTAAAATCTAAAAAATTATACTTTCAAAACTAACTTTTAATTTTAAAATTTCCACAACATATACTTTAAAAATCTTAATTTTACATATATATAAAAATAACATTTATATACTATATTTTAAAAATCAATATTTATTAAAAACCATATGTTCTCTTTCAAAACTTTGAAAATCATTTTCAAAATATAGAACAACGGTGTCCATATAAAATTTTCTATCGTATGGTCAACTAATACGAATATTTATCATTTCAGTCCGCAATTTAAATATTTAGGGAGATATCATTTCAAAATCCCAAAATTCTAAAATCAAAGAAAATCGCTTAGGTAAACATTTCAACCCATGATGATTCCTTAATCTATAAAATCGTTCTGGTATGTATCATTTCTACCCATAGGGAATTTCTAAACTAACAGGGAACTTGCGTGTGAGAACAATAGAATAAAACAACATAACATATCAATAACATGCATATATCATCAGTAACAAATTTAAAAATATCATATACAACAGGTTATGGTGTCATATGTCATAGGTAAACAATTGCAAATAATGGAGTATCATATTTAACAATTAAATAACTTAACAATTCAAATTCAATAGCATATTTCAATTGTCATTTCATTTGAATTAAATTTTCTAAATATAAGAATGTTAATCGTGCGTGATTGCTCACCTTTCGAGGCTAGGGAAATTAGATAACATGACACGCTACGAATTGAATCACAAACCTGACAATCGACCAATCCAAACGACAAATTTCAAAGCAAAGCAAGGTGAACACAGATTCGATGGACAAGCCGATAATTAGGAATCAATGAAACAAATTAAAATCAGCTCGATATGAAACGAAACGAAATGTATATTATTATTATTGTTATTGTTATTGTTATTGTTATTGTTATTATTATTGAAACCAAACTTTTGTATACTTGTATATATAAACTGATATATAAACTTATATATGAACTCAGATACATACTATATATTTTTTTAAATCAATATTTATTACAAAAGATAATATAAACTTACTTTATTATAATATATATATATATATATGCATACACGCACACTCAAAAAAATCATATATAACTTATATAAAATTATATGTACAAACAAACAGATTTTATACAACTTTCATAAACTTGCATGTATAATTGACAGGCTATGTACAATTTTCATAAATCTACGTATATATAAATAATAGTTTATATATAACACATATATATATATACATAACAGATTATATAAATAAACTACTATAAACTTATACATTAAAACCCAACAGATCATATATATATATATATATATATATATATATATAAACTAGTATATATACAAACATTATATATTATAACACTTTTGAACATATTATAAATATACTTTTCATATATATATACATATATATATATATAACAAAATTGAGTATGCTTGAATATATACAGAACCTCAAATAAAAGAATATATATATATATATATATATATATATATATATATATATAACAAAAGAAATCATAAACTTACATTTTAAATAATAGGAAAGGTGAAGCAAAACAGGTAGTAGGAAGTGCTGCTTGGTGGTGATTGTTGTCAAGGGAGTTAGCATGCCAAAGGTTGAGCAAGGAGATGAGCAAGGTGCTCGCAATAGAGGCAAGTGAATGGCGGTGGTACGTTATAGTGAGAGGTGTTGCGCCTTTACCGAGGAGGGCGGAGGACCGGAGTTGGAGCAGGTTGAGGAGGTGAGCTTAGTAATATTGGGCAGATCCGATGGAAGAAGCAGTGGCGGGTCGAGGCCAAAGAGAAGAGGGGAAGAAGCAGCGGAGGAAGGTGATAGCCGAGGTGGAAAAATGATGAGCATGGGAATTGAGAGGAAACAACGGTATAGGGTGGAGTTTATCATGGTGGTTGATGCGTTGGGTTGATGAGAATAAGGCGGAGCAACGAATCTGGGTTTGCGTAGGTAGAGGGTGAAATGGGAAAGGTGGACGTGGGCAGCCGATGTGGTCACGTGGATAGGGATTTAGATGAAGGCGGTCACGAATGTGGAATATGTACGAGCAGGAACAAAGAAAATGTGAGCAAGCTTTATTTTATAATATTTTTTGTTTATTTATAACGTAGTTAACAGAAATGAGCAAAGAGATGAGGGAAGAGAACAAACCAGTGAAATATACCAAAGCATTTGGAAAAGAAAAAGTCAAGCATGAATTCAGGAAGTTATTAGAAGAAAATAGCTGTTGGTATAATACGGTCGGAAAATGAATGGACATAAGAAACAAAAAGGCACAAAACGGGCACCGATACGGTTAACCGTTTCGCAGATTCCGCCATGCACCGTACACCAAAACACATAAATGAATATACCGTGGAGATCAGCATGACGAGACGAACATAAACATACACAAATAACAGTGATACAGTCATCCTATGAAAAGTCTATATTCGCTGCCAAAATGTTGCTAAAACGCCGAAAATAAGACAAACGGGACTATAGCACTCCAAATTTGATGAAATAAAATATGACGTCTTACTCAGAAAATGATTAACATTTTTATTATATAAAGATATTAAGGTTTCGAAAACATTTTATTTTCGTTAAATTAACTGATTTAAATTGAAATTGAAAATTACACAACAGAACTAACTTTCATATTTACCAACGAAAATCTGAAACTTGCTATATTTAAATAGACGTATTATAAATATCAAATTTTCATTGTTAAATTTTAATTATTTATTTTCATGAAAAATTGAGTTAATTACGTTATAAAACTGTTAAAATTTCTAGGTCGTTACACTTTTCCCCACTCAAAACTTTTCGTCCTCGAAAAGGAATGATATAGGAGAATAGAAACAACAGAAGAATAAGACAAATTCAAAATAATAAAACCAGATACAACAATTAATTCAAAACCATATAAATTTCATTTTTGAACATCTTATTACCAACATTTTATATATTATACTATACAATTACATGTTCACATTAACATTCAAACTTTCCAGGTAAGTTTGATTAATGTTTATGTGTGTAATTGAGCACTATGCAAATTTACCTTTTATTTACAAAATTTCTATGAAGCGAAATTCAGTTTGAACATTCTATTACTTAAGTTTTCTCTTGTATAGCATTCAATTACAAATTCACATTAACATTTTAACCTTTTGAAAAATTCAGGTAAGTTATATATGTTTCGAAATATACAATTCAGTATTATATAACTTAATTTTATCCTAGTTCAGCTGTTTCAAGTTGTTTCATTCCATTTCTCTTTTTTAGTACTCCAATTATTAAAAAAAATTACTTTATTTCAGTAATTAAAAACCGTCACTTAACATAGAAGTTAAGAGTTTAAATTTCTGGTTTCACTTCAAACCATTTTGAAATAATATATATATATATATATATATATATATATATATATATATATATATATATTGTACATCAAATCATACTCAAGGAATTCAAACCAAATCCATTTTCCCAACAAAAAGTGTAGAAAAGCTACTAAGTGGTCTCTTCACTTTAAGACTCAAAAATTAGTGTCGATGATGCTGCAGTCATCACCGAAATTATTTTCTAGCGACAAAAGAGGAGAGTGCCGACTTATTTCCTTTAAAATTCTTTGAAAACTATTTCCATTCGAAAATACCTTTAAATGATATATTTATATATCTTTCCAAAACTTCAAAAACCAAATTTTGAGAAGCATTGGAGATTTAATTCTCAAATCCTTAATTTAAATCCATTTTATTTGCGAATTAGATTTATAAACCATGCTTTAAAATTCCATCTCCATGTAACATACAATATTTATTAACCATGTAGGAATGTTGACAAATAATAAATGATAATCTAGTACTATCATTTCTAACACCCAATTCATTTATCTATTTAATCCTAGAAAATTATACCTTTATATATGTATATATAATATAATAATACACAAAATTATTTCATTTACCAATTTCGAAAGCAATACTATGGTAGTTTGCTTTGTTCAAGTGTTTAGGAATTCCTATCGATAGCGTTTGCCAAACGAATTGATCGAAACCCAAAATTAGACTTAACAACTCAAACAACATAGAATAAACATTTTATATCAATTACAAATACACTTCCTCACGGGATAATTCAAGAATGGATTTTAAACAAGGACAGAGATCCAAATTTAGAGGGACCCATATCAAAGAGAGTTCGAACCAAGAAGGTAGGCTCGAAAGAAAGATAAGATAATTAAATTACAAAATAGGAAAGATGGATAGACTTTTATAAGTCAAGGTGATCTTAACTGGGCCAACCAAGACTCGGAAAAGACAAAAATACCATTGATAAAAATGCAGACAAACTTGTTGAGAACATCGTGGAAACATGATTCATGTGATCGATGAAGAAAGCCGGAGCATTGGTTAATCAAAGGACATGACTAACCATTCATAGAACACATTCGTCCGGTAGGAAGGACAATAGGTCGAGCGCCAGGAGTAAGATCGATGCGGAATTCTAAATTATAACCACAAAATAGTTTAAACCATCATATAAAAATATTCGCATTTAAATCCACTAAATCTAAATTATAACAGTCTCAACTTAAACAGTTTAAATATTAAAAATAGTTTATGTATATTGAAATAGTTATATTTTAAAAATTGTTTATATTTAAAATAGTTTATATTAAATAGTTTATATTTTAAATAGTTTATATATTAAAAATAGTTTCAAAGTAACTTCAAACATTAATTCAAATCAACTTTAATTCCAAAATTAAATTTAAATCAAATTTAGTTTAACAATTTCAATCGAAAAGGTTAAAGGTTCAATTCAAATTCTCATTAAACCATTTTAATTTATATCAATTTCAAATCCAGGTTTGAATTACAAATTTACAATAACTCAGTTTGATAAATCTCATTTATATTTCAACAATCAACTTTAATTTTTATTTAAATTTGAAAATATTCACGTAATCATTTTCATAACAATTAAATGAAATCTCAAATTACAAATTTAAATAAAATCAATAACTAAATATCTAACTTCAATTATATTAGATTCGAAAAATATTCATTTAATCACTTTTATAAACATTTAAATAAAATCTCATATTCAAATTTAAATCAAAATTAAATATTCAATTTCAGTCTTATTTAAAGATGAAAATATTCATTTACTCACCTTTACCAGAATCAAGTTCTTAGGTTATAAATTTCATATCTTTAAAAAATCAGATCAATAAGTCCAAATTAATTCTTATTTAAATTCAATTCATAATAAATTAAATTGCGAATCAATTTTAATTTATCCTTCCAACCTTAATTTATTAAAGTTATAAAAGATATTTTTTTAAAATATTAATATAAATTTAAATAAATAATTAAACATATTATATACTAATTAAATTAAATTAAATTAACTTAAATCTTATTATTAAATTTATTTTATATTAAACTTATTTTGGACATTTTTAGAATTGTAAAATTATATGTGAAATCTTAAAAATTATATTTTCAAAACTAACTTATAAATTTAAAATTTTCAAAACAAATAATTTTAAAAATCTAAATTTTACACATATATAAAAATAACATATATGTATTATATTTTAAAATTCAATATTTATTAAAAACCATGTATTTCCTTTTAAAACTTTGGAAATCATTTTCAAAATATAGACCAACGATATCCGTATAAAATTTTCTATCTTATGGTCGAGTGATACGGATATTTATAATTTCAATCTGTAATTTAAATATTTACGGTATATCATTTCAACCTAAAATCCCAAAACTAAAAAATCAATGATAATCGCTTGGGTTTATCATTTCAACCCATACCGATTTTCCCTAATCTATAAAATCATTTGAGTATGTATCATTTCGATCCATAGGAAATTTCTAAACTAACAGGGAACTTGCAGTGTGGGAACAATTGAATAAAACAACATAACATATTAATAACTAGCATATATCATTAGTAGCAAAATTAAATATAATGTATACAATAGGTTATGGTGTCATATGTCATAGGTAAATAATTGCAAATAATGGAATATCATATTTAACATTTAAATAACTTAATAATTCAAATTTAACAACATACTTCAATCGTAATTTCATGTGAATTAAATTTACTAAATATAAGAATGTTAATTGTGTGTGATTGCTCACTTTTCGAGGCAAGAGAAACTAGATAATACGACAAGCTATGAATTGAATCACGAACCTAACAATCGACCAATCCAAACATCAAATTTCAAAGCAAAGCAAGGTGAACACGGATTCGACGAACAAAGCTGATAATTAGGAATCGATGAAACAAATTAATATCATCTTAACATGAACTGAAACAAAATATAATTATATTATTATTCTTTTTGAAAACCAAACTTATGTATACTTGTACATATAAACTAATATATAAACTTACATATAAGCTAGCGTACATATTTTATATTTTTTAAATCAATATTTATTACGAAAATCAATGTAAATTACTTTATTATAATATATATACTCAAAAAAATTATACATAACTTATATAAACTTATATATACAAACAAATAAATTTTATAAAACTTTCATAAACTTACATATATAAATGACAGGTTATATACAACTTACATAAACTTACATATAAAAATAATAGGTTATATACAACTTACATATATACACAGCAGATTATATATATATATATATATATAATATTATAAACTTGCACATTAAAACCCAACAGATCATATATGTGTGTGTGTGTGTGTGTGTGTGTAAACAAATATACATACAAACATTGTATATTATAACACTTTTAAACATGTTATAAATATACTTTTGTCATATATGTATATGTATAACAAAATTGAGTACGCTTGAATATATACAGAACTGCAAATAAAAGAATATATATATATATATATAAAAAGAAATCATAAACTTACATTTTAAACAACAAGAAAGGTGAAGTAAAGCAGGTAGTGGGAAGTGCTTCTTAGTGGTGATTGCTGTCGGGGGAGTTAGCATACGAAAGTTGGAGCAACGAGATGAGCAAAGTACTCACGACAGAGGCAAGTGAAAGGCGGTGGTTCTTTATGTTGAGGGGTGTTGCGCCTTTATCGAGGAGGGCAGAGGACCGGAGTTGGAGCGGGTTGAGGAGGTGAGCTTGGTAATAGGGTGGCAGATCAGATGGAAGAAGCAGTGGTGAGTCGAAGTTAGAGAGAAGAGGGGTAGAAGTAACGAAGGAAGATGACGACCGAGGTGGAAAAATGATGAGCATGGGAATTGGGATGAAACAACGATATAGGGTGGAGTTTATCACGGCGGTTGATGTGCTAGGTTGATGAGAATAAGGTAGAGCAGCGGATCCGGGTTTGGGTTAGTAGAGGGTAAAGTGGGAAAGGCGGACGTGGGCGACCGGGGTGGTCACGTGGATAGGGGTTTGGATAGAGGCGGTCACGAACGTGGAACATTAATGAGTAGGAAAAAAGAAAATGGGAGCAAGCTTTGTTTTATAATATTTTTTTTACAAAGTAGTGAATAGAAATGAGCATAGAGATGAAGGAAGAGAACAAACCAGTGAAATATACCAAAGCAATGGGAAAAGCAAAAGTCAAGCATGAATTCAGGAAGTTATTAAAAGCAAATAGTTGTTGGTATATTACGGTGGGAAATTGAATGGACATAAGAAACAAAAAGGCACAAAATGGGTGCCGACACAGTTAACCGTTTAGCAGATTCCGCTGTGCACTGGACTCCGAAACACACAAAATGAATATACTACGGAGATCCGCATGAGGAGACGAATAGAATGGTACATAGATAAGAGCAATACATCCATCCTATCAAAAGTCGATATTCGCTGCCAAAATGCTGCTAAAATGCTGAAACTAAGATAAACGGGACTAGAGCAGTCCAAATTTAGCAAAACGAAATATGACATCTCACATTGTAGATGATTAACATTTTTATTATATAAAAATATTAAGGTTTCAAAAACATTTTATTTTCATCAAATTAACTGATTTAAACTGTAATCGAAAATTACAAACTGAACTAACTTTCATATTTTCCAACGAAAATCTGACACTTGCTACGTTTAAATAGACGTATTAAAAATATCAAATTTTCATTGTTAAATTTTAATTATTTATTTTCATGGAAAATTTAGTTAATTACGTTATAAAAACCATTAAAATTTTGTAATGGGATTTAAAAAGGTAATAACTTATCGGTTGTTACCCAAATAATAGACCAAAAACCTGGTTTAGATTTGAAAGCACCATCCCTGTTCTGATAGAGTAATATCATAGATATCAAATATAGAAAAAGAACAGCAAAAGAAAGAAGACAAAGAATTTTATTGTTTTTTGGCTGTTAATGAAGCCCACATCCACTTTATAGTTTTACTATAGGCTAATTACTGTTACAAGAGATGTTTAATTATAAGGCTTTGATTATCTTTAGCTAGATTAAATCCTCAGAGTTGGAATCCACTGGAGAATCGCTGCAAATTCCTTTGGAGACTATTGTGAGGAAGCCAGAGGGTAAAGAATATTTCCAACAGAGCTTCAACAACCAGTCAAGAGAAGAAGATCCAGTTTAGATTACAGGAAAGATGGTATTTATATGGATCAGAGAGCTTTTAGGTCATGCCGTGTCTTCATCAGCTTGCAGGTAGGTAATAAACAACCGTTGGGGATTTTGGCTTGCAAAACGAGCTAAAGCCATCGATCACTAGCGACCCATGGTCTTGGCTCGTTTTCCGTGCCAATGTTTTGGCCTCTTTGTAGTATTCCTTAGTCGTCTTGTTCGAAGGCTTGAGGTGAGGCATAGGTCGCTGATGATCCAACTACTTAGGATTTTTTGGAATCTAAAACTGGAGATGTTTCCATAGCCTTTTATCATAGTTGTTACGTTTTATGGCAATTCGCTAGCTATTTACATTTGGTTACTGCTTGGACTAAAAGGATGTTGATCTCTCGGCTTCTTTGATCCCAGTCGTTGTCTTAGCCGTATAGCTTGGCCCTTACTGATCCCTTGTCTTAGCTTTGCCGGTAAAGTCCTAAACTATCATGTCTACACAAGGTTGTTCTATTATCTATTGGTTTCCACTCGGTTAGAAACCTGGATAACATTAGTAATAATATTTTATGAATAATTTATATTTTTTTATATAATGAGTTAAAGATAAATATTTATTTATATGATTCTTAAAATTTATTTCTTAATATTTTTTAAGAATGTTTAATTACTATTTAAAAGTTATTTAGTTATGGTTTAGATATGTTTTAATTATATTTTAATTAGTTATTTAAATGATTATCCGTACTTTAATTTTTATTTAAAGTTAATTAATTGTATCAATTTAAGTATTTAATTATATTTAAAGGATAATTAGTTGGGGATTTTAGCCTCAAGGAAAAAGTTAGAAAAAAATTTAGTTTCAGGGACAAGAAGTTTTTTTTAGGCTGAAAGACACTTTGATGCAGCTCAGACCAGGGTCGAAGAATTGCAAGCTGTCATTTTCCAAGGTATAAGTCATTCACGACCTAAGCAAGGGGAAGACTTAGGTCGCCCCGGACCTAAGGAGGAAGATTTGAGTCGCCTCTGACCTAACTGGAACCCAGAAGGAGAAAGCCTAGGTCGTCCACGACCTAAGGAGGAAAGTTTAGGTCGTTCCCGACCTAACTGGAGACCAGAAGGGGAAGTTGCGCTGAGTACATGACCTAAAAAGCTCACGAGTCACGACCTAAAAGACCCACGACCTAACCAAGAACAAGAGATGGGAGTTGCACTGAGTACACGACTTAACAAAGTTGTGAGTTACGACCTAAAAGAGCCACGACCTAACGAAGTCATAAGTCGCTCGGTATCTTTAGGTCGTCTACGACCTAACACATAGGTCACCCGAAGAATTCCTAATGTCGCTTCTTTAGGTCGTTCACACGACCTACCGACCCAGGATAAGTCGCTGAAGAGTTAAGTTGTTTCATTTTAAGTCGTTGTGTCTTGAGTCGCTATATTGTACAGTGTGTGTTGTAATCAGTCGAGTCGTTGGCAATTGCTAGGTCGCTACATGTTGTAACTGGTATTAGTTGAGTCGTTGGTGTTGTTAGGTCGCGAACTACTGTAAGTCGCGGGCTAGTGCTGGGTTGTGTTGTGTCTTGTATTTTAAGTCGTTAACGACCTATGTTGAGTCGTAAGTCGTGTACGACTTAAGGAGCTGGTTGTAAAATGCTATAAATAGGGAGTGTGTTGTATATTTGAAGGTTGTTGATTTTTTGAATAAAATTCTTGTTTGATTGTTGTGTGCTTTCATCCTAAATTGATAGTTGAGTGTAATCTCCTATCTCCACTTTCGGTTATTCGAGTGCGCTCGAATCAACGATTGTTGAAGCCGATTCGCGGAATCAAGTGCGCTTGATCAACGCTTGAAAAATTGAAGATCTTCTTTCAAGGTATCGTGCGCGATCAACGTGTCGAAGATAGCTAGAATTCGGTATCTTTGTGATCAACGAATTTGGGCCTTTCACTATCTTCAATCCACCATTTGCTACTTTCATCGATCTATATCGTTTTGTTAATTATTCGCTGCGTCAGTTTGGTATCAGAGCTAGACTTAGCCAATCATAGCTAAGCCGAGTCTTGGAGCCAAGGAATTTGAAGTTGAAGTTCATCGTGTTCATCTTGAAGTTGCAACAAGTTAGAAGCTTTCGATCCATTTCATTTTGGATCAAAGTTGGAAAGGTGTTTGAGTTAGAGCCGAGAGTTGAAGCATCACTTTGATATCATTTGTTGAAGTATTATGAAGTTCAATCATGCCACCAAGGAGAGCTAATCGTCATCAGAATGTTGAAGCGTTGTATAGAAGAGAAGAGGCCGAGCAAATGGAACAACGTATTAATGAGAAGTTTGATGAAGGCATTGGAAAGTTAGAGAAGTTGATGAATGATTTAAATCAAAATCAAAGGAGGAGATCACCAATCTCGAACCATGGAGGAAACCGAGTTTCGCCATCGGTTACGGAAGCGAGAAGGGTATCACCGCAATCTTTTAGAGAGAGAAGAGAAACATCAATTTCATCAAAGAGAGATCACCATGACTATGGACATGAAGAGAGGAGAACTCCACGTGAGTTTGAAGAGGAACCATATAGAGATGAAGAGAGACATAGTAGAAGGGACATGCGTGATCAAAGGGATGATAATGGTCCAGATCGATATAGACTAACATTTGAATATGATGAAGAGGGTGATAGAGCTAGCATTCATTATCGAGATCGAGACCAAGTCCGAAATTCATATCGAGATGTAGATGATGATCGTCGATGGGAATCGGGTATGAAGATGGAAATTCCTGAATTTAAAGTTGGAATGGTTGCAGAAGAATTCTTGGATTGGTTGTCTAATGTTGAAGAAATCTTTGATTTCAAAGAGATTCCGGAAAATCGTCGAGTGAAGTTGGTTGCTACTAGGTTGAGGGGGAGAGCTTTGGCATGGTGGCAGCAAACTAAACTTACGAGAGAGAGAATGGGGAAGTCAAAGGTTGAGTCTTGGGATAAGATGAAGAGGTTGATGAGAGCTACATTTTTACCTTACAACTATCAATCACTTATGTACCAGAGGTTGCAGAATCTAAGGCGGGGGACGAAGTCAGTCAATGATTATGCTGATGAATTCTACCAACTCATTGCCAGGAATGATATTATGGGGACAGAAGAACAGTTGACTGCAAGATTTGTTGGAGGTTTACGAATGCAGATCCAGGATATGGTTAATATGTTTGATCCAAGATCTGTGGCGGAGGCGCATCAGAAAGCGTTGGCTTGGGAGAAGCAGGGAAGGCGTGGAAGCGGTGTGTTTACTAATTCCAACAATCAAGTGAAGGGTGTTAGTGGTAGTTCTAATGTTCCTAAAACTGTCGCAAAACCAGTTGTGAATGAAGTTGTGAAGGCAAGGGTCAACAACAGTTTCAAATGTTACAATTGTCAGGAAGTGGGTCACAACAGTAATGAATGTCCGAAGCCGAGGAAACGAACTATGATTGCTAAAGTTGAAGGTGAGGATGATGATGAAGGTTATCCTAGTCCAGTTGAGGAGGAAGAACAGGATGTCGCGTCAGGGGATGAAGGATGTAACCTAATGATGAGGAGGTCTTGTTTAATACCGAAGCAGGAAGAAGAGGCTAGTTGGTTGAGGAGTAACATCTTTCAGTCCACGTGCACTATTCTGGGTAAGGTTTGTAAGTTTGTGATTGATGCAGGAAGTTGTGACAATATTCTTTCTACTGAAGCCGTGAGGAAGTTGAAGCTGAAAACGGAGAAGCATCCAAATCCTTACAAATTAGCGTGGTTGAGAAAAGGAGGAGAAGTGAAGGCGGACAGGCGAGTTCGAGTTCCATTTTCTATTGGGAAGAAATATAAAGACGAGATTTGGTGTGATGTGGTTGAGATGGATGTTTGTCATTTGCTTTTGGGAAGACCATGGCAGTATGATCGAGCAGTACAGCATGATGGTTGAACCAATAGCTACAGTTTTATGTTTGAAGGTGTTAAGATTATTTTGGTTCCAAAGAAGAGACAACAAGAAGAAAGCAAGTCAGAAGAGATTGAGGAGCTGAAGACTTTATTGACTTTGAAGGAATTTATTGAAGAAGTAGAGGAGAGTCCAGAGGTGTTTTTGTTGATTGGACATGAAGCGACTAAATCTGTTGAAATTCCAGAGGAAGTGAAGCCAGTATTGGAAGAATTCAGTGATGTGTTTCCTGAAGAGTTGCCAACGGAGTTGCCACCGTTGAGGGATATTCAGCATCAGATTGATCTTGTGCCAGGGTCAGTGTTACCTCACAGGCCACATTACCGAATGAGTCCCAAGGAGCATGAAGAACTGAGAAGGCAGGTGGAGGAGTTGTTAGAACAGGGGCGTGTTCAGGAGAGCTTGAGTCCTTGTGCAGTGCCAGCTTTATTGGTACCCAAGAAAGATGGTTCGTGGAGGATGTGTACGGATAGTCGGGCTCTAAACAAGATCACCGTGAGATATAGATTTCCTATGCCGCGATTTGATGATTTGATTGACCAGTTGAGTGGAGCTGTTGTGTTTTCAAAGATTGACTTGAAGAGTGGATACCATCAAATTCGTATTAGACCGGGTGATGAGTGGAAGACTGCTTTCAAAACCAGGGAAGGTTTATACGAAGGGTTGGTTATGCCATTTGGTTTATCGAATGCACCGAGTACTTTTATGAGAGTGATGAACCAAATTTTCAGACCATTCATTGGGAAGTTCGTGGTTGTTTACTTTGATGATATTTTAATCTATAGTGGGAGTATTGGAGAACACATCCAGCATTTGCGTGAAATACTGTTGATTTTACGGCAGGAGAAATTTATGCTGCAACAAAGAAGTGTGTGTTCTTGACGCACAGTGTTTTGTTTTTGGGATATGTTTTGTCGAAGGAAGGAATTCAAGTGGATGAAAGTAAAGTGGAAGCTGTCAGGAGTTGGCCACAACCAAAGACAATTACTGAAGTGAGGAGTTTTCATGGATTGGTATCCTTCTATCGAAGATTCATTCCACATTTTAGTAGTGTGATGGCACCTATAACCGATTGCATGAAGGGAAAGAAGTTTGAGTGGTCAGAGGAAGCAGGGTTTGCTTTTGAGAAAATTAAAACACTATTGACGACAGCACCAATTCTAGTTTTACCAGATTTTCAGTTGTTGTTTGAGTTACATAATGATGCATCGAAGGTTGGGGTTGGTGGAGTTTTGAGTCAGAAAGGAAGACCAGTTGCTTATTTCAGTGAGAAGTTGTCTGGAGCTAAGTTGAGATATAGCACTTATGATGTTGAGTTTTACGTAATTGTTCAAGCAGTGAAGCATTGGAGACATTATCTGTTTCAGAAGGAGTTTGTTCTCTATACAGATCATGAAGCTTCGAAGCATTTGCAAGGGCAGGATAAGATTTCAGCTAGGCACGCTTCATGGGTCACGTATTTACAACAGTTTACTTTTGCTGTTAAACACAAATCAGGGGTGACAAATCGTGTAGCTGATGCATTGAGTAGGAGGAATCATTTGTTGACGACAATGAAAGTTGAAGTGACAGGGTTTGAACTATTGCCAGAGTTGCTTGAAGAAGATCCTTACTTTATGAAATGTGTTGAGAAAGTCAAGGACGGGAGTACTGATGAATTCGTGTTGATAGATGGATTCTTATTCAAAAGGAATCAATTATGTATACCAGATTGCAGCTTGAGAATGAAAATTGTGAAAGAGTTGCACGAAGAAGGACATGTGGGTAGAGATCGAACATTGCAGTTGATTTCTCAGTCTTATTATTGGCCGTCGATGAGAAGGGAAGTTGAAAGGTTTGTGCGTAGATGTCATGTTTGTCAGGTTTCGAAAGGGACAGCTACAAATGCGGGATTATATATGCCATTACCTGTTCCTACAAAACCATGGGTAGACATTAGCATGGATTTCGTGTTGGGTTTGCCGAGAACTCAAAGGAGGAATGACTCTATATATGTTGTGGTGGATCGTTTCTCGAAGATGGTACATTTTATTGCTTGTAAGAAGACGGCGGATGCTGTTCATGTTGCACGGTTATTTTTCAAAGAGAGCTATCGACTTCATGGATTGCCAGAATCTATTGTGTCGGATAGGGATACTCATTTTCTGAGTCATTTTTGGTTGAGTTTGTGGAAGATGGTCGGAACAAAGCTGAATTTTAGTAGCGCTTACCATCCGCAAACAGATGGACAAACAGAGGCTGTGAACAGATCATTGGGGAATTTATTGAGATGCTTGGTGAAAGATAATCTGAAAAGCTGGGATGTGAAGTTATGTCAGGCAGAGTTTGCTCATAATCGTGCGGTGAATCGTAGTACAGGTTTCAGTCCATTTCAGATTGTTTATTCAAACTTACCAAAGGGGCCGTTGGATTTAACGGTAGTGCCACAACAAAAGGGGACCGTTAAACGAGCTACTGATTTTGTTGATGCTTTGAAGGAGTGTCATAGAATCGTTCAGGAACGATTGGAGAAGACAAATGAGAAGTATAAGCGAACTGCATATTTAAAGCGACGAAGTGTTGAATTTAACGAAGGTGATTTGGTTTACGCAGTGTTGACAAAAGATCGTTTTCCGGTAGGAACGTACAATAAATTGAAGGCGCGGAAAATTGGTCCAGTTGAAATTCTAAAGAAAATCAATGAGAATGCGTATCAATTGAAGTTACCAGAAGATGTTCATACTTCTGATGTATTCAACGTCAAATATTTAGTTCCGTACCATGGAGCTGAACTTGTTGTAGAAGACGATGGTGAAAATTCGAGGTCGAATTTCTGTCAACCAGGGGAGGATGATGCAGCTCAGACCAGGGTCGAAGAATTGCAAGCTGTCATTTTCCAAGGCATAAGTCATTCACGACCTAAGCAAGGTGAAGACTTAGGTCGCCCACGACCTAAGGAGGAAGATTTGAGTCGCCTCCGACCTAACTGGAACCCAGAAGGAGAAAGCCTAGGTCGTCCACGACCTAAGGAGGAAAGTTTAGGTCGTTCCCGAACTAACTGGAGACCAGAAGGGGAAGTTGCGCTGAGTACACGACCTAAAAAGCTCACGAATCACGACCTAAAAGACCCACGACCTAACCAAGAACAAGAGATGGGAGTTGCACTGAGTACACGACTTAACAAAGTTGTGAGTTACGACCTAAAAGAGCCACGACCTAACGAAGTCATAAGTCGCTCGGTATCTTTAGGTCGTCTACGACCTAACACATAGGTCACCCGAAGAATTCCTAATGCCGCTTCTTTAGGTCGTTCACACGACCTACCCACCCAGGATAAGTCGCTGAAGAGTTAAGTCGTTTCATTTTGAGTCGTTGTGTCTTGAGTCGCTATATTGTACAGTGTGTGTTGTAATCAGTTGAGTCGTAGGTAATTGCTAGATCGCTACATGTTGTAACTGGTATTAGATGAGTCGTTGGTGTTGTTAGGTCGCGAACTACTGTAAGTCGCGGGCTAGTGCTGGGTTGTGTTGTGTCTTGTATTTTAAGTCGTTAACGACCTATGTTGAGTCGTAAGTCGTGTACGACTTAAGGAGCCGGTTGTAAAATGCTATAAATAGGGAGTGTGTTGTACATTTGAAGGTTGTTGATTTTTTGAATAAAATTCTTGTTTGATTGCTGTGTGCTTTCATCCTAAATTGGTAGTTGAGTGTAATCTCCTATCTCCACTTTCGGTTATTCGAGTGTGCTCGAATCAACGATTGTTGAAGCCGATTCGCGGAATCAAGTGCGCTTGATCAACGCTTGAAGAATTGAAGATCTTCTTTCACGGTATCGTGCGCGATCAACGTGTCGAAGATAGCTAGAATTTGGTATCTTTGTGATCAACGAATTTGGGCCTTTCAGTATCTTCAATCCACCGTTTGCTACTTTCATCGATCTATATCGTTTTGTTAATTATCCGCTGCGTCACACTTTTTAGTGTAAATCACAGAATGATAGTTGTAAACTATCATTTTCACTTTACACTAAAAAGTGTCCTTCAAACTAAAAAGCAAACTTGTTGTCCTTAAGACTAATTTTTTTTTCAACTTCTTCCTTGTGCCTATTTACCTGTAATTAGTTATCATATTAATATTAATTTAAAAATTAACTAATTATTGTTTAAATAATGTTTAAAGTTAAAAATTATTAACTTAATATTGTTTTTGAAGTTAACTCATTAATTAATACAGTAATAATGTTTAAAAATTTATTTAATATGTTTTAATGAAATTTTAAGTTATTATTTAAATGAGATTTAATTTAAATGAAATAGAAGGATGTTTAAATGATAACTTTTTATTTAAAAACTATTTGAAATAATTTATGGTTTACCAAGGGAATCTTATCGATTTGAAAGTTAGTAAATAGGTTTGTTAAAATATGGGAAGAATATTGTAAATGGTTTTGGATATTTATAAAAGAATTTTATAAATGAGTTTTGAAGATTTGAAAAGAAGAAGTTTTATAAATGGAGTTTTGAGATATATAAAGGATGTTTACAATATATTGAAGATTTATAAAGAAGCTTTCCAAATAGATTTGGAAATATTTATAAGATAAAGAAATTTGGAAAGAGATGGTCAATCCTCATGGCGAAATTCGAGCGGCAGGGATTGTCTACAGTTTACTATGGATTTTCTAGGATAGCGATGTAACCATTGTGTAAGCTGCGACCTATAGTCAATATTGAACGACACTTTCCATATCTATATTTTTAAGAGTTTTCAAACTTCTAAGGTTTTGAAAATGAAATGGTTTGGGAATATACTTATACCGTTGAGATAAGTATTTGGTCATATTTTCTAAGTGTAAAAAATATAGTAGTTTATGAATATACTTATCCCATTGAGATAAGTATGTGGTAGTGATTTCCAATTATCTGAAATATGAAAGTAAATTAACAAAGTATTTATTTAAAGAGGCTTATTGATTTTTATGGGAAATATGATCTTTGTTTGAATGCCTGTTTATTTGATAATTAAATAATTGACTATCAAATCTTGGCTTAAATATGTAATACTTCTTAGTAGAGAAATATTCCCTACTTAACACCAAAGGATTTTAACTCTGGAAATATCTAGGAGAAACACCGGGATTATAAGGTACACTTACCATCGGTGGTGCTATACTGTACGTATAAAATCGTTTCGTTCTTCTAGGACAAATGATAAGGAGATCCACCCACTTAAATGGTTAGGAAGTGATCCCCGCTCTTATGTATTGTTTGATTATTTCCTAAAGGAATGGTATAGAGCATTTCGAAAATCAGTGTTTGGTTCATAGAGCACTTAGAAAATGGAAGAGTGTGCTTGTAAGAGATGAATCGAACCCGTAACCACTCCAAAAACCATATACAGTTCTATGGTGAAGATTCTTGATATTTTGAGATGTTGGGTCTATGTATGGTTTTGAAACCCGATGGGTATGGGAAACCGTGTGTGATTCCAAGATATAATCGAGATATGGAAATCTATGTGTGATTCCGAGACCTGTTGGTGTATTGGAATCCATGTGGGATTTAATGTTCTATTTGATGGCGGTTCATAAGCTGGAATGCTAGACGTAGCCTCAACAATGGAAATAACTAAAACTAGAGGTAGGGGCATGACCAGTAGGGTTGACAAAACCATGAGGTGTAGTCGGCTCCACCTAGATGTTACCTACAGTTGTTATGCATGCATGGGGCGATGCATTCGGTCTTTGCGAGACCAGCTATGTTTTTCCTATGGAACATCACTAGGGATGTATGCCATTTTGGAAGGATATTTCTGATCCTTGTGTAGGAAGAACATACCTTAGAGTAGTGAGGGTACCTCCATGGAAATCATACATAATTAGTGAATGTGCCTTATCGGTTTTTGATTATATATCTAGTATTGTAGTGATGTACACTCACTAGCATCATAGCTACTTGATTATTATTATTTTCATCCTTAGACATTATTATAATATCACTGAATTTTCTATAAAAAGGTTTTGGTTATTATAAGGTAAAAACCCATTCGTGTTTATTTACGGTGTAGTCTTACAAAATACCTTTGTTTCCAAAAGGTTATTTAAACTTTAAGAATCCATTTGATTATGTTTCTTACGCTGATTTTACCAGACAAACCCAGGCATTATTTTTTCTAAATTGCTCGGGTCAGACCGAGCATATTTTTAGGTTTACTTAGATGTTTCAAGCTTCAGGAGACGAGCTGGAGGCTCAGAGATGTATTTACATACATGGTTATTTACTTTCCACTGCATTCATGGTTGTATTTATTACCAATTGTAAAGAAATGTTGTTATAATTGTCTGAGCTGAAATAGGTTTGTATACTCTTATTGACATATGTATATAGATATATTATAGTTTTATTTTTGTGTAAAGATTAGTTATTATTGATTATTCGTTCCGCCGTGAGATTCTATGTTGTTTAGTTTCATCTTGTCTTCTTTCTTCTTTCTTTTTCCTAACTATGCACCTTTCCATTCAATTTAGGTTAGACATATTTGGTTTATTGTCAGCTTAAACTATACGGAAAAGTGGGTCGTTACATCTTTGAAGGAACTAGATAACTAATATATACATCCTAAATATGAAAGTTAGTCATAACACAAATATATGTCTAATAGTCAAAGAAAATGATCCTTGGTTATGGCACAAAAGATTTTATCATATAAACTTCAAAGCAATAAACAAATTATCTAAAAATAATTTAGAAAAAGGTTTACCAAAAATGAATTTTAAAGTAAATAGTATTTGTGATGCTTTTCCGTTAGGAAAATTAACTAAATCATCTTTAAAATCAAAAAAGAGTTATTTCTACATTACAACCACTTGAGTTATTACATTTAGATCTTTTTGGACCAACTCAAGTTTATTCTATAAATCATTATAAACATGTCTTTGTGATTGTAGATGATTTTTCGAGATACACTTGGATAATATTTATGAAAAATAAAAGTGATATTGTTGAAAAATTTTAAAATTTGCTAAGAGAATTCGAAATATTAAAAATATAAAAATTAAAACGTTAGAAGTGATCATGGTGGTGAATTCGATAATGATATTTTTGAAAAATATTGTACATAGAAAGAATTTTTTTGCAATTTTTCATTTTCTAAATCTCCACAACAAAACGGAGTTGTAGAAAGGAAAAATAGAACACTTCATAAATGCGCTAGAACCTTATTAAATGGAAGCACTCTACCTAAATATTTTTGGGCAGAAGCTATAGCAACTGCTTATTATGTTTTAAATCTAGTCTCCATTATAACATTATCAAAACATACTCCATATGAACATTTTAATGAAAGAAAACCCAACATATAATATTTTAATTTTTTTTATTCAAAACGTGTTCTATTAAATACAATAGACCAACTTGATAAATTCAATTCGAAATCAGATGAAGGAACATTCATAGGATATTTGGAATAAAGCAAGGTATATAGAATTTATAATAAAAGAACTAAAATAATCGAAGAAACACTTCATGTGACATTTGACGAAAATTTTAAACTTAATAATAAAAATGAAGATGAAGGTATAATTTCAAAATCAAATATCACAGAAGAAGATATTGAAAATATTGAAATAATACTGAAATTGAAAACAACTTACCTAATTAAAATAAAATTCGATCTCTGTCGGGATTACTAAGAAATCAGCCAGTTGAATATATTGTTGGAGAAATAAATTCTAACGTGAGAATAAGAAACCAATTAATTCAAATGGGTTATGTAGCTTTTCTTTCGAATAATGAACCTAAAAATGCTAAAGAAGTTTTAATGATGATTACTGGATTATAACCATGCAAGAAGAGTTAAATTAATTTGAGCGAAACAAAGTTTGGGACTTAGTTCCGATACCTAGTAAACAAACAGTCATCGGTACTAAGTGGGTTTACAAAAATACAGTCGATGAGCAAGGGAACATTATTTGAACAAAGCTAGATTAGTCGCTCAAAGCTACAATTACGAAGAAGGAATAGACTACGAAGAAACATTTGCTCCTACAGCCCAACTAAAAGCAATATATATTTTTATAGCATTTGCATGTTTTCATAACTTTAACCTAAATCAAATGGATGTAAAATGTGCCTTCTTAAATGGATTCTTAAAAGAAAAAGTGTATATACAACAACCACCTCCATTTACACATGAAAAATTTCCATACCATGTCTATAAATTAGAGAAAGCTTCATACAGTTTAAAACAAGCACCTCGCACTTGGTATGATTATGTTAAAAGCTATCTTATAAATTCTGGTTTTAAAATTGGAAAAGTATGTCAGACTCTTTTTTATAAAACTAGATAAAATGGATATTTTAATAATACAAGTTTATGCAGATTACTCCATTTTTCGTTCCACACATGAAAAATTATGTCAAGAATTTTCAAATATTATGACAAGAAAATTTGGAATGTCTCATATGGGAGAACTTTCATATTTACTTGGGTTATAAATCAAAAAATTAAAAAATTGTATATTTGTTAATCAAGAAAAATATTGTAATAATCTCATAAACCGTTTTGGTATGGAAAATACTTCTACGAAACCGACACCTATGGGTACTATGGTACATATCATAGAGATGAAAAATGGAAAAAGTATTAACTAAAAATTATATCAAAGTATGATTGGATCTTTACTTAACTACAAGTCGACTTGATATAATGATGAGTGTATGCTTATCTGCATGATTTTAAGAAAATCCCAAAGAATCACGTTTGCGAGTAGTGAAACGAATTTCGCGCTACATAAGAAAAACTAAAGGCTATGACCTATTTTACCCAAAAGAATGTCCTTTTATGTTAGTACCATATAGTGATGTTGACATTGGAGGATGTCAAACGGATCGAAAGAGTATAAGTGGTACATGTCATTTCATTGGACAATCTTTAGTATCATGATTTAGTAAGAAACAAATTATGTTTCACTTTCGACATGTGAAGCAGAATACATTTCTGCTGCTTTGGCATGTGATAAAGTAATATATATGCAACAAAAAAATTCAAGATTTTGGTATAAATTTATATAAATCAACAATTTATTGTGATAATACAGTACTATAAATTTATCGAAAAATCCAATAAACAACACAAGAACTAAACGTACTGACATCCAACATCATTTTCTTCGTGATAGTACAGAAAAAGGTACTATCTCTCTCGAATTTGTATCATCAGAAAATCAAGTTGCAGACATATTTACTAAACCTTCAAATGAAAATAATTTTCTAAAACTTAACGTAAACTCGGAATTATGTCATTACATGATTTATAAATTGATAATAAAGTATAAATGAATAAATGGTTATAAAATGAAAAAAAATATAATAATAAATTTGAAAAAAAATTAGAGCTAATGACACTCGAACTCTACACTCATGGGAGATCGACATGTGATTTTCCAATGTTCTATTTTATGATTTGCATTAAGATCTCTCCTACATTCTATTTTATATACGGTAATAATCATTTTATATTTTTCACCTTAGAAACTTATAACTATTTATAGCATAGAGATAAATTAAAAAGATTGGCTCAAGTTTAAAGAATAATGTTTACCAGATAATTTCAACTTGAAATATAGCAAACAAATTTAATATTTATACACACACACACACACGCATGAAGAAATTGTTTTAAATTCATATAAAACAAATAAACATCCACTTCAAATCATATAAAATGTCATCTCAATAAAATTCCAACCTCTCTTCAATTGTATTTAGCACTCCAACTTTGTATTCATCTAATAAATCAACTCCAGTGTATGTTTTGGTAAAGATTACTCCATCTCCTAATCACCGAATATACACCAAATGGCAAAAAAGCTAAAATAAACTCCATGGAAGACATTTAAATTTTCTTGAGCAATTTGCTCTAAAATTCTATGGAACTACCCCTAAACAAGGTGTGCATAATCCATCTCCTCATCAACCTCACGTATCTCCAAATTCTTAGGGTCAATGTAACGACCCAGAATTTTTATAAATTAAAATTTGAATATTTAATTAATTTTAAAAATAAGAAAGTAAATTTATAAGTCAAATAAATTTTTATTTGAATTATTGGATTTAATTGGATAATTAAATCGATAATTTAATACGTTAAATAATGAAAATAATTAAAAATTGAGTTAAAAATGATTGAAAATAATTTGGAAAATTTTATTTTATCATACTGGAGTTATAGAAATATTTTAGAACTTTTAAAATCGAATTAAAAGTTAAATTGTGAAAATCGAATATTTTAATATTAAAATAATCGACTGTAAAATAGCCAATTTTTGAACAGTCTCAGAATCGAACGAAACCAGTTTCATTGGATCCGTAATAGTTAGTTATTACCGGATTTCAAATTTCGTGTCAATCGGAGTTATCGTTTGATCGTGGCAGCTCGAAACGCATCGATTTATTTTTAATTTAAATTTGGCGAGTCAAAATAGCCATTTTTCAAAAAGTCTCGGAATTCGACGAAACCAGTTTCATCGGATCCGTAATGTGATATTATTGTAAGGTTTCAAATTTCATGTCAATTGGATTTACCGTTTGTCCGGTACAAATTAAAACGCCTAGAAAATCGCTTAAATCGGTTTAATTCAAATTGAGCGTTTTCAGCCATAACTCGCACATACTTCCGAATTAGCTTCCGAAACCTATTCCATTGTGTCCGGAACGCGGGGTAAACCCTAGGTACGCTGGTTACGGCGTCTAAATCGGAGTTCGGAATTTCCGGGATGAATAGTGTTTACGCTTGCTTTTCCTATAAATACAACCTCACTCAAAAAAAAATAAAAAAATAAACCTAAACCCTAATTTCATGTTGCCAGCCGCCATCTCTTATTTCAAGGGCTGAAACCTAATCTTCTTCATCCTCTAATTTCTCAAAATCCAAGCAATATTTTCAAAAACTTTCTGAAGCAAAGATGAAGAGCACGAGATGAGCTTTCAATCCATACGGATATGATGGATTTTGGTGCAACGTGGAGGAGGTTAGAGGGGGCCGTTCCCTACAGGCCGTGCACGAGATTCTAGGCAGCAGGGCAGGCCGAGCTCAGTGGCCTTGTGGCCGAACATGGGGGAGGCAGAGAGCTTCAAAACGCAGGTCCCCGATCGTGTTTTCATCGAGTATTGGTGTTGAAATTTGTAACCCTAATCTACGTTCATGGGTTCAAGTGTGCGTTCGTTGTTACCTGGAGCTGCTATGCGTGCGTATGAAGAAGGTAGGGGATGAGGGGGGACGGTCCAGATGTTGTGATGAAGGATCTTGTGGCTTGGATTTGTTGTGGGTTTAAAATAGTTAGTTTATATGTTGATTTGTGTATATAAATCGTGTACGATCTTTAAAAATTCGTAAATTTTTCATACGAGGTCAAAAAAATGCAAACTCAGTTGCGTTGGAATCGTATGGACGAGCACTACGCGATGGAGTTGGTTTGGAGTCGTTTGGAGTTAGTGAGAATTTCGGGTAAAATTAAACGCGCGTTTAATTTTATTCGAAATAAAAGCTAAAACGGGATTTAAAATCAAGGTGAGAACTTCTCACTCGATCGAATTAGTTTCGATTTTATTTTAAATAGTTAGATTTAAAATATTTGAATGCATGTTTGAATGTTGAATGATATCTATTGATTGTTAAAATAGACATTATACGCCGTTAGTAAGCGGATGTTATTTATTAAAAACATATACCGCGAATATTTCATAAACAGTGAAATTGGTATTATATATAATATCAATATATATATATTGGCATATGTATATATTGCAGTTGTTGATTTCCCGCATTTATTTGTTTAGCGGATGAGACCCTATTACGCCGTTATTAAGCGGATAATATTTATTAAGAACATATACCGCGATAATTTCGTACTGGAGCGAAATTGGTATTGTGCTAATGTTTTTGGATGCAGGGAAACAGGTTGGAGGGATCCAACTGGATTCCTCAACAGTTTTTATTTGATTATGGATATTTTGATATTCGTTGATTATCATATACGATATATGATGGATCGTTGCAGTCGTGATTGACTATTTGGTGTGTAGCATCATTGGACCCAGATTTTGGGATTTTAAAATGTTTTTAAAGTGATTTTTGAAAAGATAAAATATTTTTTTGGAATTGATCCATTATAAATAAATGAACGTTATAATTTTTAAAGTTATAAAAATTATAATTTTTGTGAAATATAGTTAAAAGCTGATTTTGAGAAATATGGGTTAATGATGTTATAAAATAGGTTAAATTGGATTTTTGAATTTATTATAAAAGTTTGAATATAGGATTTATAAAATTTGATTATTTTATAAATCGAAAGGATGAAATTATAAAGGAATTTAAAGACGTTTTAAAAGAATAATATAAATTGATTTATATTAAGAGATTTATAAATAGATATTTATAAATCGAAATATTGACATTATAAAACGAGTCTTTATAAATGTTTAAATGAAGTGAAAATGAATTTCATAAATGAATGAAATTTGTAGAATTATAAACTGGGAGGTTATAAATGAAATTTATAAATAGTAGATTTATAAATTTGGTGAAATTATGTGAATAATGGTTTTGGATAAATGAATGAATCTTATAAGTTATAAGATTTATAATTTGGGAAGATAAAAGGAACGATTTTGTAAAATAATCGTTTTATAAGTATTTAACTTATAATATGAACTTTTAGTTCATAATGGAGATATGAAATTTAACAGGTTAATAAAAGAATTTATAAAAAAAAAAGTTTTTATAAATAAATAGAAATGGAATTTATAAACGTTGTTTTATAAATTCGCAAACGACTTATTTTGATAAGTTAATTGTTATAACTTAGAAATAGAGTTATATTCACGTTTTTAGACAGTGAATAATCCTTTGAATTAAAATGAATAAAAGGATGGAATTTGTTAAAGAAGTTTATTCACGTTTTTGAACAGTGAATAACACGTTAAAGAAATTGTTTAGAATGTGAATGTTTTAAACAGAATTAAAACGATCTAACGATGTTTTAAAAGATGTTGAGATTCGAAACCATAGATTTCAACATTTATTGTTGAAATAGACGTTTTCGAGAAATAGAAGGAGATGATGGAATATAACACTGTTGTTATAGTAAATGATTTTCGAAAGGAAATGTTCGTATAGTATTGGGATTTATATATCTATTTTAATTTCGAATCCCTATACTAATGATTTTGGGTTGTCGTAACGATGTTTTACGCAACATTCGTTTTGGCCCAAATAAAAATGTTTAAGTGAATGATTTCCTTAAAGAATGAAATATATACTTAATTCGATTTAAGTATATTGAATATTTTCTAAGTGTTGAAAATAAAAGAGATTAGTGAATTACTTATGAATAAATAAGTATGGAAATATTTTCCAATATGAAGTGAATATTTAGAATTTATCTTTTTGAAGATAAATTGAAAATGAATAATTGAAATCGTATATGCATGAATATTTTGAAATATAAATTCATTATGGAATTTACATGTGAAAGTGAAATTTGTTTGAAAATAAATATTGATTTATTTTTGAAGTGTTGGAATTTTATATCTTGTAAAGATATTTTGGAAAATAAATAATTTGGAAAATTATTTGGAATCTGATGATGTATGCATATCAATTGATAGTTCGATAGCCGACTATCAATATTTCCCTTTGAATGGGTATTTGATGTGAATATGATTGAATTTGAATGCACACTTATTTTTGAATAAGCGCTCACTATTCGGGTTAACCGGGAAAGGACCATGGGGTCGTATAACCCATTCCGAATATGTGATACGTCGTTATGAATTGCATTTGAAGATCGGTGTTGAAGACCGAGTATTTGTGAAAGCGATAGGATGACCTATCGATTGTCTCTGCACTGGGTAGCTCCTGGTATTGAGATCTCTTAAGTGATGGGAAATTCGATCGGGATTGTGAATACCCGTATTGCAAGGGCTTCGTAAGAAGTGCCTTCGGTTTTGTTCGAGCCCGGAACAAACTTGTATGGATTGTATGCCTGACATTACAATTTGAGATATAAAGCCGATTTCTTTCAAATATATTTCTGTTGGTGGCGGAGAATTTATTCTTTGCTTAACACCCTTCTTTGAGACGTACGAGCTCAAAGGTTATATAGTTGAAGTTATCAGCGATATATCCCACTTTGGTAATGTGACATGCTGAGTGATGCTGAAATGATCATTGTGTTGATTATTTGTGATAGGATCATTTATTTGATCGTCTATCTTTGTGATCATTGTGTTGATCATTTGTTGACCCAAAGCATGGCTTTTGTATAAAGTATGTTTTTGTGGACGTGAATTCGTCGAGCCTCACATCCCGGAAATGGTCAAAACAGGAAAGATGCGGCAAGGTTATTAGGGGTTGCTGTAGCTCCCCTTAGGGTATGTGCATTTCCTTCTGGAAAGGGGTGGTATCATGGTATGGAGCCCAGATACTTACTCATGTGAAAACACTCTATTTATTATGGTGTGATGTTGGATATCGAGCGCTCGGTTGAAAAGGTCCCAAAGGACCGGGGGATGGCATATTCGGTCAGTTGTTACTCAGTTAGGAGTAACCCGGCCTTGTGTTGGCAGAGATCCGGTTTGGTTCTCGGGGATGTCTTTCCAGAGGCATTCTCATGTGGCAATAGGAAGTTCCTTGGCCTGACCATTGTTGGAAATCCAAAGAAACAATACGAAACTTGTACGGTTTTAGTTGTATAACCTGCTATGGAATGTGGCGGTAACCTGCTATTGAACATAGTTAGCTATAGTAGGCATACGATAATGGTCGTATGTTGGCTAAGATTTATATTCTACTTTCGAAAGGATTTGTTATACATTATGCACTAGTAATAATATCAAATGTTATTTTAAATGCGTATCAAGCATCTTTGACTATCATAAGGAGAAATCTCCTCCGATTCTGCGTTTGCATTGTGTGTGTGTGCGGGAGGCCTTATGGTAGTCTCATTTTTAAAAGCATTGCGAATTGAATTTAAAAATATTCCTCTATTTGATTTTTAAAGATAAATAAACTGTTTTGAGTTCTCACACCAGTCACATGACTGACTTGGAGTTTATTGTTTTCCTTCCTAAACTCTGGGTGCCCACCAATTTTCACACGGGCAGTCAAGAGTAAGGTTTATCAGGATATTCTGGATATTCTGGAGTTGCTGGAGGCAAGCTGGATGGCATGGCGTATTACTAGTTTATATAGTATTTCTTTTCCGCTGCACTGTTTGTTGTTGTATGATGTTGTACACTCTGATATGTTGTGATGTAATGAAATGTAATGTAATAACTGATATGGTTCTTTGTTTAAAGATTATTCATTTATTATTATATGTTGTTCCGCTGCGAATTGTGAGATTCTGTTGTTGTTCTGTTGTTCCCTTTCTGTCCCGTTCTATTTTTAAAATTTTCTATCTTCTATTTTTCAAATTCTCTGTTTTCTAAAAATTCTCTATCTTCTTCTCTCTCTATTTCCTATCTCTTCTCTCTTCTTTCTTTTTCTTTTTTTTTAAAACCCATAACATTCCGTGTTTTCGGCCTTCGATTTCTCGGCAGTCGATAAAGTGAGTGTCGATGTCGGATTTCCGAAGAACGAAAATCCGGACTGTTACATTTGGTATCAGAGCTCTGATGGTTAAGCGACAACCATGGTTCTGTTGGGTATTACTCATTAGAGATAGAGTCAGCAGTACTCTAGAATGAGTTGAGTGTAATAATAGCTATGAGAGCGTATTTGTTAGTGAATATAAAATTATTTTATATTGTGATGATTGGTTTGTTGAGTGGTATATAGATTCTGGTTAATACGAGTAATTAACGTTGTTGATAGGGATCTCTAAACACTTGTACAGAACAATTCGACACAGTATTGTTTTAAATTGGGTAAATGAAATAATTTTACCTTGAGTATATTTTATATATGAAGAAATAATTTTTCAGAATTATGAAAGTATATAAGTTGATTGTTAGGTTGTTTGAATAATCTAAATAAAAGAAGAATTGTATAAGCAAATGAATTATAAGAATTGAAATTATAATTAAAGTGATTTACAATTGTGAAATAAACTTATATATATAAGAAGTGAAACTATATGAATATATTTATGAATATGAATTGTAAATAAAAATGAATTTAAGGTTAATGATAGATATGAACTTAAGTTATGTGAATAGAAATTCAACTTTTGTAATTGAATGAATAAATTGAATGTTAGTCAATTGAATGTGAATAAATTGGAATGGAATAATTAATGAAAGTGTTAATTCATTAAAATCAAATTTTATTGGAAGTTGAATAAAATTGAATGAAAATCAATTTAATAAAACCAATTGGAAAGTAAAGATGTTAAACCAAAATGAATGTAAGTGAAGCGAAGAAATTTGGTTGTAATCAATATACTTTGGTTGTTATATGGATGTTGATTGATTGTATATAAGTTCATTAAGTGTTAATGAAATTGAAAGCTATGTAATTGAATTCAAATGGAAAGTAAATAAATTTGAATAGAATTGAATGTGAATTGGATTTAATTAGTGAATGTAAACTAATTGAATTGAGAATGAATGTTAGTAAATCCAATGTAAATAAATCAAATGTAATTTGATATGAAAACCAATTCATTATATATGAATGAGAATATGAATGAATATTATTGGTTATGAATGTAGTTGGTTGATGGTTGAATATATATTGCTATTGTTGCATTTGCTATGTGACATATATAGTTATTATGAGATATATGTTGTATATTGAGACTATTTGCATATATGCATGTTCTCATGTTGTTTGTTGAGTTTAGTAGGTGCGGATCGCGTTTGCTTCGCATTTGGAGTTCGCTTTAGCGCTATATTAGCCGTATATGCTTGCTAATAAAATATAAGGTACATATCTCGGATTAAATATCGCACTTTTATACTTTTTTCCCTTCGGGATGCCTCATTACTTGATGAGATGTATATTTGTGATATATATACTGTCATTTTTTTTTCGGATCGAGCCGCGCAAAGGAGACTATGGCGAATTTTTCCGAAAATTTAAGGCGTTAGAAAAAATTTGAGTAAATTGGGAAAATTGTGAAAACTTTAACTTTGATTTGGAATTGAAAGTTAAATGATATAATTTGTTTTTGAAAAGATAACTAAGTATGATTTGAAAACTTAGTAAAAGTTATCATAAGAAGTTTAATTATGAATTTTGGAAGGTTAATAGATTCTGTAACTTTCCTTACTTGTAATTTCGAGGACGAAATTCTTTTAAGGGGGAAAGATTGTAACGACCCAGAATTTTTATAAATTAAAATTTGAATATTTAATTAATTTTAAAAATAAAAAAGTAAATTTATAAGTCAAATAAATTTTTATTTGAATTATTGGATTTAATTGGATAATTAAATCGATAATTTAATACGTTAAATAATGAAAATAATTAAAAATTGAGTCAAAAATGATTGAAAATAATTTGGAAAATTTTATTTTATCATACTGGAGTTATAGAAATATTTTAGAACTTTTAAAATCGAATTAAAGTTAAATTGTGAAAATCGAATATTTTAATATTAAAATAATCGACTGTAAAATAGCCAATTTTTGAACAGTCTCAGAATCGAACGAAACCAGTTTCATTGGATCCGTAATAGTTAGTTATTACCGGATTTCAAATTTCGTGTCAATCGGAGTTATCGTTTGATCGTGGCAGCTCGAAACGCATCGATTTATTTTTAATTTAAATTTGGCGAGTCAAAATAGCCATTTTTCAAAAAGTCTCGGAATTCGACGAAACCAGTTTCATCGGATCCGTAATGTGATATTATTGTAAGGTTTCAAATTTCAAGTCAATTGGATTTACCGTTTGTCCGGTACAAATTAAAACGCCTAGAAAATCGCTTAAATCGGTTTAATTCAAATTGAGCGTTTTCAGCCATAACTCGCACATACTTCCGAATTAGCTTCCGAAACCTGTTCCATTGTGTCCGGAACGCGGGGTAAACCCTAGGTACGCTGGTTACGGCGTCTAAATCGGAGTTCGGAATTTCCGGGATGAATAGTGTTTACGCTTGCTTTTCCTATAAATACAACCTCACTCAAAAAAAAATAAAAAAATAAACCTAAACCCTAATTTCATGTTGCCAGCCGCCATCTCTTATTTCAAGGGCTGAAACCTAATCTTCTTCATCCTCTAATTTCTCAAAATCCAAGCAATATTTTCAAAAACTTTCTGAAGCAAAGATGAAGAGCACGAGATGAGCTTTCAATCCATACGGATATGATGGATTTTGGTGCAACGTGGAGGAGGTTAGAGGGGGCCGTTCCCTACAGGCCGTGCACGAGATTCTAGGCAGCAGGGCAGGCCGAGCTCAGTGGCCTTGTGGCCGAACATGGGGGAGGCAGAGAGCTTCAAAACGCAGGTCCCCGATCGTGTTTTCATCGAGTATTGGTGTTGAAATTTGTAACCCTAATCTACGTTCATGGGTTCAAGTGTGCGTTCGTTGTTACCTGGAGCTGCTATGCGTGCGTATGAAGAAGGTAGGGGATGAGGGGGGACGGTCCAGATGTTGTGATGAAGGATCTTGTGGCTTGGATTTGCTGTGGGTTTAAAATAGTTAGTTTATATGTTGATTTGTGTATATAAATCGTGTACGATCTTTAAAAATTCGTAACTTTTTCATACGAGGTCAAAAAAATGCAAACTCAGTTGCGTTGGAATCGTATGGACGAGCACTACGCGATGGAGTTGGTTTGGAGTCGTTTGGAGTTAGTGAGAATTTCGGGTAAAATTAAACGCGCGTTTAATTTTATTCGAAATAAAAGCTAAAACGGGATTTAAAATCAAGGTGAGAACTTCTCACTCAATCGAATTAGTTTCGATTTTATTTTAAATAGTTAGATTTAAAATATTTGAATGCATGTTTGAATGTTGAATGATATCTATTGATTGTTAAAATAGACATTATACGCCGTTAGTAAGCGGATGTTATTTATTAAAAACATATACCGCGAATATTTCATAAACAGTGAAATTGGTATTATATATAATATCAATATATATATATATTGGCATATGTATATATTGCAGTTGTTGATTTCCCGCATTTATTTGTTTAGCGGATGAGACCCTATTACGCCGTTATTAAGCGGATAATATTTATTAAGAACATATACCGCGATAATTTCGTACTAGAGCGAAATTGGTATTGTGCTAATGTTTTTGGATGCAGGGAAACAGGTTGGAGGGATCCAACTGGATTCCTCAACAGTTTTTATTTGATTATGGATATTTTGATATTCGTTGATTATCATATACGATATATGATGGATCGTTGCAGTCGTGATTGACTATTTGGTGTGTAGCATCATTGGACCCAGATTTTGGGATTTTAAAATGTTTTTAAAGTGATTTTTGAAAAGATAAAATATTTTTTTGGAATTGATCCATTATAAATAAATGAACGTTATAATTTTTAAAGTTATAAAAATTATAATTTTTGTGAAATATAGTTAAAAGCTGATTTTGAGAAATATGGGTTAATGATGTTATAAAATAGGTTAAATTGGATTTTTGAATTTATTATAAAAGTTTGAATATAGGATTTATAAAATTTGATTATTTTATAAATCGAAAGGATGAAATTATAAAGGAATTTAAAGACGTTTTAAAAGAATAATATAAATTGATTTATATTAAGAGATTTATAAATAGATATTTATAAATCGAAATATTGACATTATAAAACGAGTCTTTATAAATGTTTAAATGAAGTGAAAATGAATTTCATAAATGAATGAAATTTGTAGAATTATAAACTGGGAGGTTATAAATGAAATTTATAAATAGTAGATTTATAAATTTGGTGAAATTATGTGAATAATGGTTTTGGATAAATGAATGAATCTTATAAGTTATAAGATTTATAATTTGGGAAGATAAAAGGAACGATTTTGTAAAATAATCGTTTTATAAGTATTTAACTTATAATATGAACTTTTAGTTCATAATGGAGATATGAAATTTAACAGGTTAATAAAAGAATTTATAAAAAAAAAAGTTTTTATAAATAAATAGAAATGGAATTTATAAACGTTGTTTTATAAATTCGCAAACGACTTATTTTGATAAGTTAATTGTTATAACTTAGAAATAGAGTTATATTCACGTTTTTAGACAGTGAATAATCCTTTGAATTAAAATGAATAAAAGGATGGAATTTGTTAAAGAAGTTTATTCACGTTTTTGAACAGTGAATAACACGTTAAAGAAATTGTTTAGAATGTGAATGTTTTAAACAGAATTAAAACGATCTAACGATGTTTTAAAAGATGTTGAGATTCGAAACCATAGATTTCAACATTTATTGTTGAAATAGACGTTTTCGAGAAATAGAAGGAGATGATGGAATATAACACTGTTGTTATAGTAAATGATTTTCGAAAGGAAATGTTCGTATAGTATTGGGATTTATATATCTATTTTAATTTCGAATCCCTATACTAATGATTTTGGGTTGTCGTAACGATGTTTTACGCAACATTCGTTTTGGCCCAAATAAAAATGTTTAAGTGAATGATTTCCTTAAAGAATGAAATATATACTTAATTCGATTTAAGTATATTGAATATTTTCTAAGTGTTGAAAATAAAAGAGATTAGTGAATTACTTATGAATAAATAAGTATGGAAATATTTTCCAATATGAAGTGAATATTTAGAATTTATCTTTTTGAAGATAAATTGAAAATGAATAATTGAAATCGTATATGCATGAATATTTTGAAATATAAATTCATTATGGAATTTACATGTGAAAGTGAAATTTGTTTGAAAATAAATATTGATTTATTTTTGAAGTGTTGGAATTTTATATCTTGTAAAGATATTTTGGAAAATAAATAATTTGGAAAATTATTTGGAATCTGATGATGTATGCATATCAATTGATAGTTCGATAGCCGACTATCAATATTTCCCTTTGAATGGGTATTTGATGTGAATATGATTGAATTTGAATGCACACTTATTTTTGAATAAGCGCTCACTATTCGGGTTAACCGGGAAAGGACCATGGGGTCGTATAACCCATTCCGAATATGTGATACGTCGTTATGAATTGCATTTGAAGATCGGTGTTGAAGACCGAGTATTTGTGAAAGCGATAGGATGACCTATCGATTGTCTCTGCACTGGGTAGCTCCTGGTATTGAGATCTCTTAAGTGATGGGAAATTCGATCGGGATTGTGAATACCCGTATTGCAAGGGCTTCGTAAGAAGTGCCTTCGGTTTTGTTCGAGCCCGGAACAAACTTGTATGGATTGTATGCCTGACATTACAATTTGAGATATAAAGCCGATTTCTTTCAAATATATTTCTGTTGGTGGCGGAGAATTTATTCTTTGCTTAACACCCTTCTTTGAGACGTACGAGCTCAAAGGTTATATAGTTGAAGTTATCAGCGATATATCCCACTTTGGTAATGTGACATGCTGAGTGATGCTGAAATGATCATTGTGTTGATTATTTGTGATAGGATCATTTATTTGATCGTCTATCTTAGTGATCATTGTGTTGATCATTTGTTGACCCAAAGCATGGCTTTTGTATAAAGTATGTTTTTGTGGACGTGAATTCGTCGAGCCTCACATCCCGGAAATGGTCAAAACAGGAAAGATGCGGCAAGGTTATTAGGGGTTGCTGTAGCTCCCCTTAGGGTATGTGCATTTCCTTCTGGAAAGGGGTGGTATCATGGTATGGAGCCCAGATACTTACTCATGTGAAAACACTTTATTTATTATGGTGTGATGTTGGATATCGAGCGCTCGGTTGAAAAGGTCCCAAAGGACCGGGGGATGGCATATTCGGTCAGTTGTTACTCAGTTAGGAGTAACCCGGCCTTGTGTTGGCAGAGATCCGGTTTGGTTCTCGGGGATGTCTTTCCAGAGGCATTCTCATGTGGCAATAGGAAGTTCCTTGGCCTGACCATTGTTGGAAATCCAAAGAAACAATACGAAACTTGTACGGTTTTAGTTGTATAACCTACTATGGAATGTGGCGGTAACCTGCTATTGAACATAGTTAGCTATAGTAGGCATACGATAATGGTCGTATGTTGGCTAAGATTTATATTCTACTTTCGAAAGGATTTGTTATACATTATGCACTAGTAATAATATCAAATGTTATTTTAAATGCGTATCAAGCATCTTTGACTATCATAAGGAGAAATCTCCTCCGATTCTGCGTTTGCATTGTGTGTGTGTGCGGGAGGCCTTATGGTAGTCTCATTTTTAAAAGCATTGCGAATTGAATTTAAAAATATTCCTCTATTTGATTTTTAAAGATAAATAAACTGTTTTGAGTTCTCACACCAGTCACATGACTGACTTGGAGTTTATTGTTTTCCTTCCTAAACTCTGGGTGCCCACCAATTTTCACACGGGCAGTCAAGAGTAAGGTTTATCAGGATATTCTGGATATTCTGGAGTTGCTGGAGGCAAGCTGGATGGCATGGCGTATTACTAGTTTATATAGTATTTCTTTTCCGCTGCACTGTTTGTTGTTGTATGATGTTGTACACTCTGATATGTTGTGATGTAATGAAATGTAATGTAATAACTGATATGGTTCTTTGTTTAAAGATTATTCATTTATTATTATATGTTGTTCCGCTGCGAATTGTGAGATTCTGTTGTTGTTCTGTTGTTCCCTTTCTGTCCCGTTCTATTTTTAAAATTTTCTATCTTCTATTTTTCAAATTCTCTGTTTTCTAAAAATTCTCTATCTTCTTCTCTCTCTATTTCCTATCTCTTCTCTCTTCTTTCTTTTTCTTTTTTTTTTAAAACCCATAACATTCCGTGTTTTCGGCCTTCGATTTCTCGGCAGTCGATAAAGTGAGTGTCGATGTCGGATTTCCGAAGAACGAAAATCCGGACTGTTACAGTCAAGGTGCTTCTGTTCAATGTAATACTTGGTCTTCTATTAATCCATTATGAGATGACACTAAAGTTGGACCAAGCTAGTTCGAAATTTCTTCTTCAGACGAATCCAAGACCTCTGAAAAATAAATTTTATGTTTTTATAAAATTATATTCATAAAATTGTTATTGTAATTTGCATATAAAATACGTTTGTTGAAATAAAATTATATTTATAACAAAAAAATAAAGCTCCCAAACAAATACAAATATATGGCATATATTGCTAACAAAAATGGAAATTATTGAAAAAACAAAATCAGCAGGCTGAATCTAAGAATTCAGACGGTTGAATATTCAAATTACCTAGAATTTAGACGGTTGAATCCTTACCTTCATGCGACTGAATCATACCAATTTTTAACTGTTTTCTAGTGGGTTTGTATTCAGTCGACTGCCTAGTGCAATTCACCTGGCTGCCTCAATAATTTTCTATTTTCTTAAATAGAAACATACGTTTTTCAAAGCAAGAATCTAATCTAAACTCCTACTTATTATCATCTACCCATTAGTTCGCCTTCTACCCATCTACTCACCATTTAAAACTAGAAATAAAAAACCCTAAATCCACCAAATCAAAAATCCAATTTCTCTTCTCTTTCAAAAAATGCCACGTAGATTGAAACAGTCAAGAGAATCATCTACTGGTCCATCTTAGAGCCGAATTAGATCATGGCTCCACAATGATACGACTGTCACTAGATCAATTGCATGAAGAATTCCAAGATTTTTGAAGAGCTTTTATGAAATTTTTGATTTAAAATAGGTATGCTATTAGAGAATTAGCAGTATCAATTCTCTCACTGAGTATGACACTAATAATGTTAAGATTTATCCTCTATTGATCAAGCTATTTTATGCTAATTTGAATCTAGACCATCATAATCCTTAAAATAAAGACGATTGTATTTGGACTTTGGTATGTGGCATTAAAATTTACTTACCTTTACAAAGATAAGGGCATATTTTAAGATGTACATCCGATGGTTTAGACATTGAAATGGTTGATGCTAATATGTATGAACGTGGCAAAGTGTCACATAGATTTTTTTCTCGATGATTTAACCGAAGTAAAATCAAGTGCATTACATCCTAAGGTAATAATTATTCATTATGCGCTCATACGTATAGGATCGTTTTCACCCTAGAGGAGAGTGAAAAAGGTGATACTAAAAATTAATGTAGAAATAAAATAATAACAGAAAGCAATGCAGTAGAGATCACACACAGATTTACCTAGCTTCGGCAATAACCTGCCTATGTGTTGCCTCCAAGTTTCTACTAGAAATTATGCAATTAGAAGCTTACAAAAACATATAAACTCGTGACACCTGATAACTTGATTAATCTAACTCTACGCTCAAAACCCTGCCACAACTCAGCCGTTGAGTTGCGAATTCTCAAACTACACTCCGTGGTTTGTACCTAGTAACACAACTAGAAGATTACATAATTTTAAAAAGAGAAATTACAAAATAAAACGAGAAACTAAAGGAAACCCTATTAAATAATTGAAGCCCAATACCCAAAAATGAAATGGCCCAAAGAGATTAAAGATTGTCTCCCTTTTTATTTTTTGTTCGAGCACTTTCTTTGGCCGTTCCTTTATATTGATCTTCACAAACGAGGGTTTTGATAATTGAAGCCGCCGCTTGAATTGGACGTTCGAATTGATTGCAAGCACGCTCTTGTTCCTCAGTTAGCTTCGATGCTCCTTCGAATTGCTTTGCGGCCACTTCAAGATCGATTTCGAATGAAATACAATCGGTATGTGATTTTATACTTTATTCCTCTTTTGATTTGCTTGAACCCCAACTCGATGCCTCTACCAATGTTGAATTGGGTATATTTATAGGGATTAAAACCCTATAATTTCATTCGTAGAATTTGGTTTGAATTTTTCATGATTTTATCACTTGCGTTGATTTACTGTGCTCGGCCCTTCGATCCTTGTTTGAATGGTTTTGATGATTTTTGATTTTTTTTCATCTCTGATACTTTAATTTGTTTGAATTGTTAGTTCTGTTCTTTGCTACCTTGACTTGTTCATCATTTTCTTCCAGCTTGTATTTGAATTTCAGATATGTTTTCACTTTTGCTTTTTTATTTTAGAGAATCTTGACTTGATAAAATTTGATTTGTTCACAAGTTCCATTTTTTGTGATATTATTAAAACTACTTTCTTTTTAAATATGTTGTATGCGTGTGTACCATGCTTTGACATTCATGCTGGGTTGATAAAATGGTCTGGTGCTATTTATTTCCTTGTGTCATTTGAAATTGGTTTCTGTTTATACATATGAGTATTTTTGAAGCTTTGCATTCATGTTAACTCTTTGTGAGCAGTCTTGCCTGAGTTGCTGTCACGTTGAGTTCATTTGCATTCAGCGTTTTCAATTATGTTGTTGCAGTCTGAAGTCTTATTTTCTTTGAGTCATACTTGATGTGTATTGTACAATTACGTGTGTCATTTTCTTTTTGCCTTTGTGTGCCTGCACATATATCGGTGCATGTAGTCATTGTGCACTTGTTACCGTAGCCTAATGTAGTTGCATGTAGCTTTGAGTCTAAATTACTGTTTCCCCTTGGGCACTTTTATTCTGGAGTCTGAAACTAAATTTGATTTAGCATGTTTAAAACTTGTTTCTTTTTTTATTTCTTTGCACTTGACCATGCCTGAAATGATTCATGTGTATTCACCCTATGTTGCCTTGTTAGACTTGAAGTATTGTTCCATTGCTCTAATTCCAATTTAGTCTGGTCCCATTTTGTATGCATATCCATGTTCATGTTGAAAGTGAATACTTGCATATGAACTTGTGTTTTTTTTTTCAAGTCATTTGTGAAGACTGTACTTGCCTCGAGTTAAAAAGCTTTACTCTTCATTGTGCATAAGCATACTTGTTGTTTGGCTCTAAGTTTTTTGTCTTTTTTGTTGCATTGTTTGTTGATTCTCTGGCATCGTACTTGTATTCAGTGGTGTGTGTTCATGTGGCCTTGTTCCACTTGAGTCTGTCTAGTGTGGTTCCTTTGTGTACTCTTGCATTTGCTTCGATCCCCTGTGCTTGTGCCTAAATTCTTATTTTGATGCATTGCTCCGTGGTTTCATTGATGTCACCTCTGTTACATCACTGTGCTTGTGTGGTTTTGCTTGAGTCCATTGGTCTTATGTCTAGTGGTCTTGTTGCACTTGAAGTTTGGTTTGATCTCCATTTCATTGCTCTAATGCCTACATGTTTGGGTTGACTTTGTGTTCACCACTGCTTGTCTTTTGCATGTTTTGAATAGTAGTGAACTTGTTCTACTGGCTTGTTGTGTCTGGTCTATGGTTCCACTAGAGTGATGTAATCTAGTTGTATTCATGTTCACTTACTTTATGTTGACTTGTAGTTTATGTGAGCACTCCTGAAACTTGTTGTTATTTTGCATTCCTGAAGCTTGTTTCCTAATTTTTGAAGTCTTTATACCTGAGTCGAATCCAGTTTTTGACTTGGATTTGACCTTGTGCTCACCTGTCCCTGCAACTTTAATAAGCAAGTGTATATCGGTGTACATGACCTTATGACATGTACAGTGATGCGCTGTTCATGTCACAATTTGTTCGTGTAAGATGAACTAACAAAAATGACTACGAACAACCTTAAGAACTGAGGAAAATATTTTTTTCAAAACACACACTTTATTATGCACAGCAAAATAATTTCTTTTTAAATTTTACTGCATCAGTATTTTTTTACAGATAGCTCTGATACTGGATTCAGGCTGGACTAGAGTTGATTAAATACGAGTGAGAGTGAATATGTAGTGAGGTGAAAATTGTAAATTGAAAATTACGTTGTAAATGAAATTTTATTGTATTTGAAAAAGTGTAAACGTAGGGAGAACTCAAATTTGTACTATTTGAATTTGTCATAAAATATTGGTTTGAATAAAATATTTGTTTAAATATGAATTCTAAATTAAATTTTATTCAAGAAATATTTATTTAATTATGTGAAAAATAAAATAGTACAACAACTAAAACACCCCACGCCCTTTAGTTTACCAGAAAAGGATACACTAAAAGGTATGGTGCATTATAGGTATAACTAAAACTAGAAGAGATTAAGATACAAGACAAAAACTAAATAATAATAATAATTGTTATCCCGCTTTTTGGCAAGGCCATCACACCAAGAACTTAACTGGAAACCAAGGGCAGTCCATCCCAAAGATCGGTTATGCACAGGTTCACTATGGATACTGGTAAATTTTGTCCGAGTCCGAATTGAGCTACAATCGATATGATATGACTAAAAATCCTGTGAAAGCCAACATTTCAAATTTCAAGTTAATCGGAGTTCATGTGCTGAAGATATGATCGTTGCAAGTCAACGAAAACAACTACAATTCATATCCATTAGTATGAATAGTGATTCGTATCCATCACTAGCCTCACTTTGTATCCAACCTACTTCGTATGCATCCGTTCAAAAAGTCCCATTCATGTCCATCCAAGCAAGCAGTGGTTTGTAACCATGGGAAGACAACAACCTCATTCATCTCCATCCACTTTGTAGCCATAGCTAAGCAACATCCCATTCGTATCCGTGAAAAACCGCTCCATCGAATCCCAAAGGAAAATCCATGTTTGTATCCAACTCATTCGTACCCATCGAGTTCGTATCCATCAACATCCATTTCCTTCATGTCCATTTTGTTCGTATCCATCAAATGAGAGTAACCAGACTCGTATCGATATTCACTCGATAGATATGATGGAAGAAGCGATGTAACGATACGAATCCATCGACACGTCACTTCTGAAGCCGATACGAAGGGGATAAAGAACCATCAATGAGAAATAGCTATAAGACTCGATAGAAGTGGAGCACAGTCAATCCATATGAAAGAAAGACTTTATATCGATACAAAAGAATCCTAGAAGAGAGGAAGACTCGGTCATTCGGTGTGAAAAGTGGATCTCCCCTGAATTTTCGAGCCATGTCATCAACACACGATTGACTGATACGAAAGAGGTATCGATACGAATCAAAGCTATATGAACGGCATCAATACAAGCTCGACAGTACTTTGGAAATCTAAACTTGCATTGATCATAACTCGAGATCTGCAAGTCCAAATGCCACCAAATTTTCATAGGAGCTTGCCTACAACCTCAAGAATGTACCCGACCAATTTCGGCCCGAAAGGACCATTTATGGATCGATACGAACTCAATTTATATCGCTTCGAGATAGAGTCAAAACCACCTAAACTCGATCGCGTGGGCCCACTCATGTGAGAGAAGAAGTCTTCCAAGATCTAGGCGAGATATTTGCTGCCTACACTTATAAATAGCGACCCTGGACCTATAGAAAATGGACTTTTGGCTTTTCCACACTGACATTCTGACGAAATCAACGTCTATACTACAGTTGTACTATTTTAACCTCTTGAATCAGTGAGTGAAATTTCAAAAAACATCAATCATTTCATTGTGGACGTTGGCAATACGCCGAACCACTCTAAATCTGTGTGTTTGTCAGATCTACCTTATTTTACATTTATTTTCTACATCTTATCTCTTCAAACACATCCAAAGAGTGTTGTACCCAATTTTGGTACAAACATTATAGTGCTCTCAATGAGAGAACCCAGCTTTTCTCCTACTCATTGGATCTACTGCCGATATCGGATTGCAAGAATCTAAGAAGAAGATTCAGATCTCAAGTATAGAAGTTTTTCATCCTATTCAGATTTGCATCAGGTCTAGGAGAGAACTTCACTATTCACCATGGTCGCTACTAGGATTACCTCAACAGCTGCAGATACAAAAGGACGGGATAGGAAAAATCCCACACAACCTCCCTCTACAGACCAAAATGTTGCCGAAACTTTAGATCCACAAGGCCCTGTCACCAAGGAAGAGTTCCAGCTATTGATGCAAGAGATGACTCAAAGCCGCCAACAGCTTACCCAACATCTCCGAGCCAATGTGGAGTTAACTAATCGGCTGAACCATGAAAGATAAAGGAGATCCAGAAGGGATAAGGCTTCCTATTCATCCACTGAAAGTTTTGCCTCTTCTGACTAAAATCATAGATCCATGCGCCCGTAGCTGGATGGAAGCTATACACAGGCTACTGGACATCAACGCACATTAAATCTTATGCAACCGAGAGTTGGCCCATCAACCAGCCATTAGACCGGAGCCTCCTCCCTATGAGGTACCATTCCTTATCACACTACTAACAACCGCGCTACTACCTCTGCTATTGAGTTAGGAGTTGACACTCGAAACCGAGAGGATCCGACTCCTGAGCCTTACATTTCTAAAACCTAGAGCAAAGGAGGCAAGATATGGACCGTCGACCGCGACCGGTCTGTCCCCACACTGTGAAACCCGGCCACACCTTGGCTCAGCGTGCCAAGAATGTCCATATGCCAGACACCCAGGCAATGATCCGTTAGATGATCCGTGAAAGCCAAGTCCTCACCAATGACGACTGGGGAATCTCCCAAAGTCATACACCTTTTACCGATGATATCCTCTATGTTGAATTGCCTCGGCGATTCAGAATGCCAACTCTACCTATTTATAAAGGGAGCTCTGATCCTAACCAGCATATTTTAAAGTATGAATAGTTAATGCATGCCGCATGGGCTGATGATGCGGTCAAATGCCAAAGTTTTTCAATCTCCTTCGGGGGCATAACGACTATGTGGTTTACTTATCTATTACCCTCATGTTTCAACTAGTTGGAAATGAATTTTGTGGAACAGTTTCGCATGCATGTCACAAGGCCCAAAGATGTTAATACATTATCCAACATCACTCAAGCTTTCAGAGAGACACTTAGACATTAACTAGAAAGGTTTCATGCTGCATGTGCCGAGATTAGTAACCCTAATGACAATTCCATTTTGATGGCACTACTAAGGAAATCGATCGCAATTTTGAATTGGAAACTGGTTGGCCGAAAACCCCCCTGCACCATTCGACCGTTTCTATTCCAAGGCAACTCGGTTCTTGAGAAGAGAGGATGCGAAACAGTCTAGGAAAAAGGATGGTGTAGGACCTAATATGGAAGGAATCAAAAGTAATGTCGCTGTAAAAAAATCGGACAGAGTTCCAGAAAGGTGCAGTTAAACAGATAGAATAAACAGAATCAGCATAAAGGCGATGGAAATCAAGGGAGGAAACGAGATAAGAATCACGAACAGTGACATAGAGCTCCCATATTTGACACTTATACTCCTTTAAATACGTCTTCGGAAAACGTATACTTGCAAACTTGTTATACTATCCAATAAAAGAAACATGCTCCGAAGAAATAGTCAGAGAAGAAGATTTAGACCGGGAAGTTTTGTAAATTTCACGATAATTATGGTCACAATACGAACGAATGTCGTCATTTACAGGATATTATCGAGAAGTTGATACGAGAAATAAAGTTGGAGCAGTTTGTTCGGGCACCGCAGTCTGGAGGGGCGAATCAAAACCAAGTACTAAATCAGGTTAGACCGGAGGAACCTGAAAAGACACGACTATTTATGAAGAGTTACGAATCTCTACGAAAAGATTTGGACGTAAATCTTCGATCGAAACTGTTCATCAACAGTGGCTGCTTTTTAACCTTTATAAATACATACTCTAACTTGATTCCAAATTACTGAATTATCAGTGAATTTTCTTATCTCCCTAATCTAACTCTCTTGTATCCATTTGCTAAATACTTTCAATTATTCTGCATTAAAGCAATATTATACCTTTCTATTCTTCATAAAGTTCAAATATATATATATATATATATATATATATACACACACACACATACTCGAGGAGAAGATTAAAGGAAGGGTGTTCTACAAGTGACAAATCCATGTAATTAGAACACACAAAGTCAAAACAATCTTTTGTATTTGTTGAAGTCCTGTTCTGCTGCTCAGGCTTGTGAAATCCTCTTCGGCTGTTGAGGCAAAATCCTGTTCGGCTGCTCAGGTCCCTGTTCGGCTGCTCAGGGGTTGTATAGACCTATTCCTCCAGGCTAAGTGAGGGTTGTTTTTTAGTGAAATTCTTGAAGGAGTTTGGGACTGGATGTAGGACGGTGCTCCGAACCAGTATAAAAATTCCCAGTGTCATTTTACTTTACTGATTTTATATTCCACATTGTTTACTGTATAACTATCATCACTATACTATGTGTTATCATACATCCATATTACACGATCCATAGCACACTTTCATTTGGCATCAGAGAAAGGTCATCATATAACCATAACAAATTTATCTGATAATCTAATAATATGGACACTCACAAGCACTAGCACTAGCACTAACACTAGCTTCATTAAAGGACAATCCACTCCACGTCCACCACTATTTAATGGCATGAATTATAACTGTTGCGCCACACGAATGAGAATATATATGCAAGCAAATAGTTTTGATTCATGGAATATAACTCAGACAGAATATATTATTCTTACTGAAGAGTATTCTACTTAGTCAAATACACAGAAACTAGATGCCGCAGCTAATGCAAAAGCCATGAATATGTTGTTTTGTGCCTTAGATAAAAATGAGTTTAACCGTGTTAGCATGTGCAATACTACATATAAAATATGGCGCATACTCAAAGTTACACACGAAGGAACCAACAAGGTCAAATAAAGCAAAATATACATGCTCAAAAGTCAGTTTCAAAACTTTAGAATGAAAGAAAATGAATCTATAAATGATATGTACTCAAGATTTCAGGATATCTATCATTCTTTAGTAGGACTAGGAGAAAAATATTCAGACTTTGATATTGTAACCAAAGTCCTTAATTCTTTAACGGAAGAATGGGAAAGAAAAGTTCTCTCTATTGAAGAAGCGAACGATATTTTCAAAATAACTTCGGAAGAGTTAATAGAAAATCTAATGTCCTATGAAGTGAATTTGCAGGCTAAACGAGTTCAAGCCTAAGATAGAAAGAATATACCATTCCATGCAGAACAAGAAGAATCAGATTCAAACAAAGATGACCTAGCCTTTATCGCTAAAAACTTCAAGAAATTCTTGAAATATAGAAAAGTAAACAGAAATAATGGCAAGAGAAGCTCAAATATCAATAAACCACCGTCTTCATTAGTTATGGAGTGCTTTAACTGTCACAAAAAGGGGAATATATGGAAGGACTGTCTAGGTCAAAAGAAAGAATATCGAAATAAAAAGAAGGACAAATTCAGAAGAAAAGCCTTTCAATTACATGGGATGATTCGAATTCCTCCTCTTCTTCTGAAAGCAAGAGTGACATCGATAATGAACAAGCCAATATATGCTTTATGGCCAAAGATAATGAGGTTAGTGATTTAACTTTTGATGATATGATAGAGATAAATTCTGAATATTAATACTTTAAAAAGTCTCAAAAGAAAATATAAAGAGGCTGTAGAAAATCAGAAAAAGGTAGAATTCAAAAGAGATATGCTTAAAGACGAGAAAAAAATATTGAAAGAAAAACTTGAGAAAACTCAAGAATCTCTTTCAAATGTTAATTCTTAACTTATATTATATAGTCAAGAAATTGAAACTCAAAAAGAAAAGAATGATGCTCTTGTTTCTGAAAATCAAGTTTTAAAAACTAATATTAAAACGGTAGAACTAGAAAATTCAAGTCTAAAGACCAAACTAGAAGGAATCACTAAAAACGTTTCAAATTTTAAAAAAGAAAGAGAAAATTTATCAAGAATTATTGAGAATTCACAACCTGTTAACAATAAAAATGGTTTAGGTTATAAGAAGAAAGTGAAGAATTCACGATCTAGTAATTCAAAAGTTAAGTCTAATAAAACATCCACATCTTCAAGAATAGTTTCTAAAACTATAAATATATGGGTACTTAAAACTAATAACAAGTTAATAAGGAAAAAGTATATTAGTTCATTCATAGAGTATGTTCATAATAATAAAAATTATATTTATAAAAGGGAGACTAAACCCACTTGGGTTTGGTTTCCTAAGACCTAACTCTTAGGACCCTACTGAAAAAGTGGGTACCAACGTTATCTCATATTTTTTTAGGTCCCACTCAATAAAAGAGGAAAATAGATACTTGACAGTGGTTGCGCGAACACATGATAGGAGACAAAGATACGCTGATAAATATTAAATACTCAGAAGGAGGTTCTGTCACTTTTGGAGATAATTCCAAAGGCTACATCATCGGCAAAGGCGATGTGTGCAATTACGATACATCTAATTTACCTCTTATTACAAATGTTTTATTAGTTAAGAATTTAAAACATAATTTATTAAGTATAAGTCAATTGTACGATAAAGGTTTTAAAATATCCTTCTCTGAAAGTAAATGTTGCATCTTTGATCGAAATCAAAATTTATTTTTGAAGGAAATAGAGATAAAAACATCTACGTTTTGAATATGAAAGTTAATCATAACTCGGACATGTGTTTAATAGCCAAAGAATATGATCCTTGGATATGGCACAAACGATTCTGTTATACCAATTTCAAAAATATAAATAAAAGAATCTCGTAAAAGGATTACCAAAGATGAATTTTAATGCTAATAATTTATGTGACTCGTGTCAATTAACTAAATTAACTAAATCCTCGTTTAAATCTAAGAAAGTTATTTCGGCATTACAACCACTTGAATTACTTCATACAGATTTATTTGTACCTACACAAATTCAATCCATAAATCACAATAAATACGTATTTGTAATAGTTGATGATTTTTCTAGATATACATGGACTATCTTTATGAAAAATAAAAGTGATACATTTGAAAATTTCAGAATATTTGTTAAAAAATTCAAAATTTAAAAGGTACTAGAATTAAAAATAAAAGAAGTGATCACGGAGGTGAAATTGAAAATATACAATCTGATAACTATTATAAAAAGAAAGGAATATTTCATAATTTTTCATTTCCTAGAACTCCACAACAAAATGGAGTTGTAGAAGAAAGAATCAAACTCTACAAGAATGTGCAAGAACTTTACTAAATGAAAGCACGTTACCAAAACATTTTTGGGCAGAAGCTGTTGCAACTGCCTGTTATGTTTTAAATCATGTCTCTATCAGACCCCTCATTAAGAATACACCTTATGAACTTTTTAATGGTAGAAAACCAAACATATCTTCTTTCAAAATATTTGGTTCAAAATGTTTTGTATTAAATACCAAAGATCAGCTTGGCAAATTTGATTCAAAATGTGATGAAGGTATATTTCTTGGATATTCCAATCGAAGCAAAGCTTATCGAATTTTCAATAAACGAACTAATACTATTGAAGAGGCACTCCATGTATCTTTTGATGGGAACTCTAAACTTATTCCAAAAACAAATAATAACGATGATTTAATTAATAATAAAGAAAATATAATAATAAACAATTCAAGAGATGATGAAGATATTGTTTATAATTCTAGAGAAGATGAAAACATTGTTAATAATTTAGAAAATAGAAACATTACTAATACAATAAGATCTCCTCGAAGAATCTTACGAAATCATCCTACAGAAAATATAATTGGAGAAATAGATTCAAATGTTTGAATTAGAAATCAACTAAATATAATGGGTAATGTAGCTTTTCTCTCTACTATAGAACCTAAAAATACTAAGAAAGGATCATCCGATGAAAATTGGATTATTGCTATGGAAGAAGAACTAAATCAGTTTGAATGAAATGAATTTGAGAACTAGTACCCAGACCGACCGATCAAACTGTTATAGGAACTAAATGGGTTTATAAAAATAAAGCAGATGAATTAGGAAATATAACTAGAAACAAAGCGAGACTAGTAGCACAAGGATATAACCACGAAGAAGGAATAGACTATGAAGAACGTTTTCTCCAGTCGTTAGACTAGAAGTAATATCAATCTTATTGGCGTATGCATGTTTTAATAACTTTAACCTCTATTAAATGAATGTTAAAAGTGCATTTTTAAATGGTTATATTAAAGAAAATGTTTATGTTAAACAACCTCCTTTATTTATTCATGAAAAATACCCAAAGTATGTCTATAAACTTAAGAAAACTTTATATGGCTTAAAACAAGCACCACGTGCTTGGTATGAACGTCCTAAAAGTATTTAGTTGACTCGGGATTCGAAATAGGAAAAGTCGATCAAACTTTATTTATAAAACATTCTAAAAATGATATTTTGATAGTTCAAATATATATAGACGACATTATATTTGGCTCAACTAATAATGAATTATGTAATGAATTTTTTGAAATGATGACTAGAGAATTTGAAATGTCCCATATGGAAGAATTATCGTATTTTTTATGTCTTCAAATAAAACAAGTTTCAAATGGAATATTTATTAATTAAAAAAAATGTTGTAATAATCTTATCAAGTGTTCTGAAATGGAAAACACTTCTGCCAAACCAACACCTATGAGCACATCATCACATCTTGATAAAGATGAAACTTGCAAGAGAGTAGACTAAAAACTATAAAGTAGTATGATAGGATCACTACTTTATCTAACAGCAAGTAGACCAAATATTATGATGAGTGTGTGTCTATGTGCACGATTTCAAGCTGACTCGAAAGAATATTATTTATGAGCCGTAAAACGAATACTACGTTATCTTAGTAAAACTACAAATTTCAGACTTTTCTATCCAAAAGAGTGCTCGTTCGAGGTAGTATTATACAACGATGCTGATTTCGAAGGATCAGGAACAGATAGAAAAAGTACAAGCGGTACGTGTCACTTCATTGGTAAATCATTAATATCATGGTTTAGCAAGAAACAAAACTGTGTCTCACTATCAACTTGTGAAGCAGAATATATTTCTACGGCACTAGCTTCCACATATGTAATTTATATGCAAAAGACAATTAAAGATTTCAGAATAAATCTATCAAAATCAACAATTTACTGTGATAATTCTAGTGCAATAAATCTTCGTAAAAATCCAGTAAACCACTCAAGAACTAAACACATAGATACTAGACATAACTTTCTATGCGATAATATAGAAAAATAAGTGATAAATTAGACTATGTTCCATCAGAAAATCAATTAGCTGGTACTTTTACTAAACCATTATTAGAAAATACTTTTATAAAATTACGTCGTGGACTCGGTATAATGTCAGTTAAAGATATATAAATAATAAAACACGAAATTTTGACTAAAAACTCAAAAATAACATTTTTTACAAAAATTCATAATTCTGACCATGTTCAGACTCGAACCTATGACCTGCTTTGAATAGCCCAAGTGTCTTAACCACTTGAGCTATTGATTATTTCTGTAACATTCTAGGACGGGGACTCTATTATATGGTAATAACAATATACTAAACTATGTATAACACTTATCTTTATAAATATGCTTTACTCCTTTTTATGCATATTACATTACATAAGGTAAATCAAATAACAGAAAAACAAACGAAATAACACAATTTTCTAACTAACAACCCTTCTATTTGGCTAAATTCAAGATAAGCGATTCAATTCAACCTTCCTTTACTCAACCTTAGGCTATAAATAGATATACATATTCTATGTTTTTCATACAATCGAACTGAAATACAAACTAAACAAAACACCGACTATCTTTTAATATGTCAACTTCTTCATCCACTGACTCCATTGAAATTCTAGCTCCTAACGATTCACCAAAGACTCCCGTTCATTGTACTTCACCATCTTCTACATATCATACCGTATATACTCTGGATAAAAAGAAAGGAAAAAGGATGATCGACATATCTCCAAACACTAAGTAAAAAGTAGATGACTTGCATCACTATCAACAAGAATCACTGATGCTTCAATGTGAAACGTAGCACGAGCAAAAGATTAACACTAGACGATTGGGAATTATCGGGCATATTGCTATGAAGTTTTGCGGGGCCTCTTCATATCCAATAGACGAACATGCCATTTTGCCTATTAGACGACCTTCGACGTCATCCCCACCAGGATCACCGGTCTCACCAAATTCATGGGATCGGAATGAAGCATCGAATGCTCGTTGCAAACAACTAAAGGGCTACAAAACGCCTAGTCCTTCAAAATAAACATAGTTGTTATTATTTTTTGTTTTATTTTCCAATAATTGTACTAAAATTTGTACATTTTTTTTGGAATAATTAATTTCTTTTTCATATCATTAACTTGTTTACTAGTTATAATACTCAAAAATAAACTTACAACATTAATATGTATGAAAATATATAAAATTTACTCAACAAAAAAGGGCTATATAAATTCATCCAGGTCAGTCGACTTAACCAGGGGGTCAGTCGACTGACATAGAAGCAAACAGGTTTTAAAAACCATGGTCAGTCGACTATCTTAGTGTCTCAGTCGACTGGACTAGAAGCATGAAAATTTTCGATTTTCAGACTCAGTCGATTGAACCACTAATTCGGTCAACTGATTCGTAAATTTGAGCACAATTACTGCTCCTACCCACCCACTTTCCACCTTTTAACTTTCACTTTATTCTTCTCTCACCACTTTCATCTCAGATTTTAAAGTTTTCCATAACCTTAGATTTCAAAAACCTAATTTTTATTCCTTCAAACATTCAGATTAATGGCTCCTAAGAGAAAAGGGCAAGCTTCTTCTTCTTCTCAACCTCCTTCAAACGAGCAAATCCACCAATGGCTATTTGATGATACCGCAATTAGGAGATGGAGAAGAATGTAAAATTCTCGCATCTTTGAAGATTCGTTTTAAAGTTTTTCGATTTCTCTCCATACCATATACAAGAATTGGCTCGTGGGAGCAATTTGGAATCTTTATTCAATATTGACGATAATAAGCACAAAATTAATCAAATAATGGTCAAATTATTCTACGCAAATCTTAACTTGGGTCACCAAACCGTTCAAAACCAATAAGATTGTGTGTGGAGCCTAGTTTGTGGAAAACCCCTCTTTTTCTCCTTAGATCGAATGGCACACATTTTGAGATTCAAAAATGATGGTATAGAATTGAATAATGTTGTTTGTGATATTGTCGTTCGTGACCATATAAGTCATTTGTTTTTAGAAGATGACATGCACCAACTCAAATCCATGTCTTTAATATCATGGGAAAGAATTATCCATCGTGCTTTAATGAAAACCATAACTTCGCGAACCGGGAGTTATGAACTTGTTTATGAACAAATTTTAAAGCCTTGTACGCTATTTTTGGAAACATTAAAGTCAATTGGCTACGATTAATTCTTCATGAATTACTTAGCTTTAGCAATGGTCGGATGAATGTCATCTATTATGGTGAATATATTGTGCGACTGCTAAAGGCTTATGAGATTCCAGAACCTGACTCGCTGGTTTCCACCGTTGGATATTTAAATTCTCGCACTTTAGCGTTAATGAAGCTACCGGTTGCTCAACCACCTCCTATCATTTCTTTCGACGAATGGACCCAATAACAATTATCTCAAGCTTAACCACAACAACATGGCGAAGCATCTCACAGTCCATCCCGTCAAAATCAGCTAATCGTCGACAAGACGAAATTTTGATTCCTAATCAGAGACTACCTCCACATGAGTCGATTTCTATGATATGCCGTAACCAACAAATTCTTCAATCCCATATCACTAAAGTAGACAAAAAGCTTGATAAGGTTAAAGGATTTTTAAAAAGTTATGGCAAGCTATCTCATGTTCATCCGGCACTTCCATGGCTACAATTGGCGATCTGAGTAAGCAACCCGTCTTTACTTGGTCATCCTCTTCCGATGATCAAGCAAATAGTAGCGACGATAATGGAGATAAAGGCATTAGTGGTGGTCAAACATCGCATGACGATAGGGGTAAGCAAAGGATGGCATGAGTTGTTACTTTATACTATGCAAACATTAGTCTTTATTTTATGGCCTGTATTAAAAAAATCACTCTTTTTCATATTTCAAGACTCTTATTTATGGAATTTTAGTACATGAATGGTCGTTTTCTTCATAATATCTATGACATTATGGCTTCATACTTTTTATTCCTTATTTCTTTTTGTCGATGACAAAGGGGGAGAAATATTTATTACTAACGTTGAGAATGCATGATGTAGAGTATCAAAGATTCAAGGGGAGCAAGTATTTATGTTATATATACAGTCGAAATCTATATCTATTTACAGGTTGTCATCAATCAAAAAAGGGGAGAATATTGAGACTTGGTTTGATTCATGACACAAAGCTATCATTACGACATACAGATTTGACGACTGCTACGATAAAAAGAGAATATATACTACAAGGAGACAAGCCTTCAAAACTGGTGCATCAATTATATTATTTTAGTTTTGAGTCTTAGGTCAATTTTGTTAAAATCTCTCCTCGTTTACAAATATATTAGCTTATATATTCAAACATCTTATTGCCAAATATTTTATACATATATAAGCATATAAAATATACAAAAGTGTTTAAAGTTGTATATATTACTATACCTGTAAAACCTGTGCAAATTGCACATATTTTACTAGGTTAGTCGACTTACCCAGAGGTTCAGTCTACTAACACTAGAAATTCTATGCAACATGCACATGTGCACAGATATACAAATATATATTTTTAAATTCGTTTGAATATTCATTCGACTGACCCAGAAGCTCAACTGACTGAATTTCTACAACGGCTAATTTTTGAAAAGATACGACTATTTGTAAAGAGTTACGAATCTCTACGAAATGATTTGGACGCAACACTTCGATCGAAACTCTTCATCAATAGTCGCTGCTCTTTAACCACTATAAATACATACTCTAACTTGATTCCAAATTACCGAATTATCACTAAATTTTCTTATCTTTCTAATCTAACTCTCTTGAATGCATTTGCTATAATACTTTAAATTATTCTGCATTAAAGCAAAAATATCTTTCTATTCTTCATAAACTTCAAATATATATATTTATACTCGAGGAGAAGATTATAGGAAGGGTGTAATTCAAGTGACAAATCCGTGTTATTAGAACACACAAAGTCAAAACAATCTTTTGTATTTGTTGAAGTCCTGTTCTGCTGCTCAGGCATGTGAAGTCCTCTTCGGCTGCTAAGGTGAAATCCTGTTCTGCTGCTCAGGTCCTTATTCGGCTTCTCGGGGGTTGTATAGACCTGTTCCTCCGAGTTAGGTGAGGATTGTTGTTTAAGTGAAATTGCAGAGGGAGTCCGTGTGACGCCCCACCTCTATACCCACGCTAGCCAAGAACACTCCGGAGTAGTGCTGTCAACTAGCACGGAGAATAAGGCTGTTGAGGAGCGAACATCCATGTAATTGCTTATCACACGGTGGCTATAAATAATCTTCGAAAACAAACATAGAAATAATCATATCACAAATTAGTCACAGATATCCATATCACAAAGGCGGAAGAAGATATGAATATATAACTAACACATGAAAGTGTACATCAGAGTAGTGGTCAGTAAGATCCACGATAATACAAAAGAATAGCAACACGTGCTATACAAAAGAATACAACTATGAGTCTATATCTCAAGTGTATACAACAAAAACTGCTAATCTAAACAGTTAGCCAAAAGTCAGAGTGATGAATCCCTGGGAAGAAGTCAAGTAGAAGCACCTGTAACATCTCGGTCTGACCCGAGTATTATTTAAGAAAATAATAAACGGGTCAGTCTAGCTATAAATATCAGATGACATGATATAACATAAAAGATATGGCATAAACATAAACATCCATAATGACATACCACTATAAGTATGTAAATAATGATCAACAGAAGATCAATCAATAAGAGATAATCAATATCACAAGAATCTTCTCAAAGATTCGGAAAGGGCATCATACCCCAAACTTGTACTCATAACAAGTCAATGACATAAATTCTAGAAATCAATGCAAGAAGTCCATAAATCATAGAAAAGAGAAAGAGGCCTATCACATGACGGTCCGAAGACCAAGGGGAGCTACCCCACATGTGTGAATGGAATCACACAGATTAAGGTCCAGACTAACCAAAAAGCAAAAAGGTATGTGTGAGTGGAATCACACAAGTGGTGTCTAGTCTAACCTCGCAACAAGAGACATCGCACAGTTGCTAGTCTAAATCATCAGAATGATCGTCATGATCAACGAGAAGTGTCAATTTCACTAAGCTAGTAAATATAGAAGTTTAGCTTCATGTCCCATAACCACTTGCTTAACTTAAATATTTACGAACGAACTGTAAATCTTCACTAATAAAATGTGTCACAAGTGGTTCAATCGAACAAGTCCAAGAATTAACCGACGAAGTGAACGCAAGCGTTTCATACCACTTGTTTTACTAAGTCGTTTAATTAGATTTCTCATCCGAGTAAGGTAAAGGTTTGTATATACTAATAGATTGGAAAACGGTTTAAGAAAAGAGCTTTGTTACGGAAAATAGAGTTGAAATCATTTTGTTGAAAGAGTTTTGATATTTACTACTAGTATTGAAATCTTTATATTTTTAAAATGACAAATCACAGAAGAGATTGTAGAAACAATCATCACAAAGATCACATTCGGAGATGTGAATAAAATCCAAGGAAATCAGCTCAAAAGCATCAAAGTGGAAGTTCCCCAACGACCAAACGTGGCCGAGATAACCAGAGATGGTTTGTCTCGAAGAATGGTCAACTCAGCATCTCAACAAAGCAAGTTCTGTTGAATGTTTTTCAGATAAGATCCCCTACGGAGGGGGGGTCCAGGGGGGTGGCAACCCCCCAAGGTGGGGGTGCGGGGGCAACGCCACCGCTTACGGGGTTCGACCTAGTGAAGACAAAATGAGGTCTAACGACCTAACGACTCAAGGGTCTAACGACCTAACGACTCAAGGGTCATACGACCTAACGACTCAAGGGTCATACGACCTAACGAGCTATGGCCAAACGACCTAACGACTCAAGGGTCTAACGACCAAACGACTCAAGGGTCATACGACCTAACGACTCAAGGGTCATACGACCTAACGACTCAAGGGTCATACGACCTAACGACTCAAGGGTCATACGACCTAACGAGCTATGGCCAAACGACCTAACGACTCAAGGGTCATACGATCTAACGACTCAAGGGTCATACGACCTAACGACTCAAGGGTCATACGACCTAATGAGCTATGGCCAAACGACCTAACGACTCAAGGGTCTAACGACCTAACGACTCAAGGGTCATACGACCTAACGACTCAAGGGTCATACGACCTAACGACTCAAGGGTCATACGACCTAACGAGCTATGGCCAAACGACCTAACGACTCAAGGGTTTAACGACCTAACGACTCAAGGGTCATACGACCTAACGACTCAAGGGTCATACGACCTAACGAGCTATGGCCAAACGACCTAACGACTCAAGGGTCATACGACCTAACGACTCAAGGGTCATACGACCTAACGACTCAAGGGTCATACGACCTAGTGTTGACTCGCGAGCGACCCAACTGAAGCGACCTAACTCCGAACGTGCCAAAAACGGCCAGAACGACCTAACAGCAGTTTCTCCCCAAAAACACTAAAATTTGGAGTTTTTCGCCAATCCAATCCAAACCAAATGCAAATGTGCATGCTAAAGTGATAGGGAATCATTCCCAACAGTCCAATATAGTTATAGACTAGAATTGTGAGATAAAAATCTCACTTTTGTGCCAAATATCAATGAAAATGAAGTTTTAAGCAAGCAAGAATCAATCCTTCTTCTATCTAAGCACAAGAAGCTTGAATCCAATGTCTTCTTCTTGAATTTGAAGTAGGAAGATGGATTGCAATTGAATTTGAGTTTTGGAATTTTAATTTCCCATTCCCTCCACCATTAATGCCAAAGCTTGATTAGTTAGGAAATTTATGAAGAGTGAGGAGAAGAGGGTTGGAACTTGGGCTTAATAGGCTAAACTAACCCAAAGTCCAAAGCGGGAAAAGTTAGTGAAATTTCACTAACTCCAAACCTATCGATGTTTATACTTAAAAAAGTTGTAAACGGCATTTCGAACTCAATGGAAGTGGTCTCGAGTCCTAATTTGACCATTTGCAAAAAGTAGCTTTTCGGACCAAAATCCAATTAACGAGTTAATATTTAAATAAAATATTTAAATACAAACTCGATAAATATGCGGGTTGTTACAGTCCGGGACAGGACGCAGAACGGTGCTCCGAACCAGTATAAAAATTCCTGTGTCATTTTACTTTACGACTTTTACATTCTGCATTATTTACCATATAACTATCATCATTATACTATGCATTGTCATATATCCATATTACACGATCCATAGCACACTTTCACCCACCATTGGTCCATTAGTCATTTCAGCTTAGATAGGTCCTGCTTGGATAAAGAGGAACTTAGTGGACAGTGGAAGTTGATTGAACATACTGTTTAAGTGAGCCTATGATCAAATGAAGATGGAAGCGAAAGATATGAAGCCTTGTCAGTTTCGTATTCATAGCTTTAATGGAAGTGCGACTATACCCACTTGGAAGGTGGAGCTACCAGTGGAGTTGGGAGTTGGATAACGCCGAAGAGTCCAGATATTACATTTTATTGTATTGGATATAGACTCACCGTACAATGCTTTCTTGGGCTGACCGGCCCTAGCTAAGTTCAGGGCTGCCATCGCCCCTTTGTGTCTAACTTTAAAATTTCCTACTGACAATGGAGTCAAAGTCGTTCGGGGAGACCAAGCTGTTGGATGAGCCTGTTATCTTGCTCAGCTACGAGAAGCACAACGAAAAGAGAAAGGAAAGGATGTAGAGGAATCTCTCTACGTTCACTTTGTGGATAATTGACATTTAACGCCCGCGCCCAGGCCCAGGCACCACAACCAATTCCCAAGGGATCTTGACCCGAGAGACACTGAAAGTGAGGACGAAGTCAAAGACAATCAGGCTTCTTCAGCAGAGTCGACGATTGATGTTCCGATCGAAAGTGATGACAATTCTAAAATCGTAAAGATTGAATCTCAGCTAAGCCAACAGATGAAGGAGGAATTGGTTGAACTTCTCCGGCAAAACCTCGACGTGTTTGCTTGGATACACTCCGACATGTATGGGATGTCGTCGGACATTGCGCGCCAAACATTGAATATTAACCCACGGCATGTCCCGATCAAGCAAAAAAGATGTGGCATGGGTCCAGAGAGATCTGCCGAACTTAAAGAAGATGTGGATAGACTCAGGTCGAATGGGTCCATCCAGATGTGTTGTATCCAGAATGGGTGTCGAACCCTATATTTGTCACGAAACCTAATGGGAAATGAAGGATGTGCGTTGACTACTCAGACTTGAATAAAGCTTTCCCTAAAGATAGTTTTCCGCTTCCATAAATTGATCAACTCATAAACTCAACGGCCGGACATGAACTCTTATCCTTCGTGGATGCATATTCTGGCTACAATCAGATACCCATTAATTTGCCCAATCAAGAGCATGTCAGCTTCGTCACCGATCTAGGACTTTACTACTACATAGTCATGCCATTTGGACTCAAGAATGTTGGAGCAACTTATCAATGGTTAGTTAATCGAATGTTCGCTAACTAGATCGGGAAAACCATGGAGGTATATGTGGACGACATGCGCAATCAGAAATCTTGAAACTCCAAAAGTATAAAGCAAGCTCAGAGCCTCAACGGGAAAGTAGCAGCATTGAGCAGGTTCATTTCAAAATCCACCGACAAATGCATTCCTTTATTCGATCTGATCAGAAAAGGGAAACAGGACTTTAAATGGACTACAGAATGTGAGGGTGCATTTCGAGCACTGGTTCAACACCTACCCACACCACTCATTCTGTCAAAGCCTATGGATCATGAGAGATTGTACATTGACTTGGCGGTGTTAGAAAACGCAAATAGTGCTGCCTTAATTCAGGAGGAGGACAGGATACAATGGCCAGTCGATCGGAGTAGACAGAAATTATCTGAAGCTGGAAAAGTTGGCTTATTGTCTTGTCATTGCCTCAAGGAAGCTCCATCTGTATTTTCAGGCTCATCCTATCACTGTATACACCGACCAGCCGTTACGACAAATCCTTACGCACTTTGAGATGTTTGGTAGGTTATTCAAATGGAATATCGAGCTGAGTCAGTTCGACATCACTTACACACCAAGATGAGCTATTCTAGGACAAGTCCTAGCAGACTTCATCGCTGAATTCACTATCTCGGAGGACTTGTCCAAAACCAGTGAATCTCCTAAATATGTCTGGATGTTACATACTAGTGGTGCATCAAACGACCGCTGCTCAGGCGACGGGGTTGTACTAGAAATTTCCGAAGGCCGATCTATATGCTATGCTTTAAATTTTGATTTCCATGCGACCAACAAAGAGGCTGAATATGAAGCCCTGCTCGCTAGACTGAGGCGTGCTAAAGATTTAAGGATTATTACTGTGGAGATTTACTACGATTTACAATGGGTCGTATGCCAAGTTCGGAGGGAGAACCGGGCCAAAGACCAGAGACTGGCTACTTATCTTGCTTAGGTCCAGAAAATATTGAATCTGTTCGATTATTATGCCATCTATTGCATACCTTGAGAACACAACCAGAAGGTCGATTCCTTGGCAAAATTACCCTGTACCGACGAGGCATAACAAATGGGATTCGTTCCCATAGAGACATTATCTTCCCCGAGTGTTGATCAAATGGAGGCCAACTGGGTATTTGAAGTCATTCCCGATAAGGGGTCATGGATGACTCCATTTAGAGACTATCTCGAGCATGGGACCTTGCCAAAGCACAGGAGTGAAAAAGACAAATTCTTCGAAAAGCTTCACGATTCACCATTCAGAGTGGATTCATGTATAGAAGAGGATACTCTGTTCCTCTGCTCTGGTGTATCGCCCACGATGAAATCAATCGAGTATTGCATGATGTACATGAATGAGATTATGGCGATCACACTAGGGGCAAGCTCTTGCTAAGAAAGTGCTCTGATATGGTAATTATTGGCCTACCGTAAACGCGATGCATAAGATTATGCCAGAAAGTGTGAAAGATGTCAGAAACATGCCTGGATTCCGAGAGCCCCACCTACCGAAATAACTCAGATGGCCAATTCCTGGCCGTTCGTAGTATGGGGCATTGACATTATTAGGTCTCTACCTCTAGCTAAAGGTGGCGCGAAGTACGCCATCTTTGTAGTTGATTACTTTACCAAATGGGCAGAAGCTGAGCCCCTTGCTATTATCACCATGAAGAAATGATTAACTTTGTTGTAAGTAACACTATCTGTCGATTTGTTGTAAGTTGCACATCCTCAAGCAAATGGGATGGTTGAAGCTGTTAATAAAGTTATTAAGTCCATTCTTAATAAACGACTGGAAAACCGGGGGAAAATGGGTCGATGAACTTCCTATGGCCCTATGGGCTTATCGAACAACCCATAAATCTGCAATTGACCACACAACATTTTCACTTTCCTACGGTTCAAAAGCCGTTATCGCAGTCGAGATCCGTAGACAAATGCTATATTACTTGCCGAATCTTTGAACTTATTGGATGAGAAGCAAGAAGAGGCCGATTTGAGGGCAACTGCGTACCGAAGTTGAGTTTCCCGATTGTACAATGTGAAGGTCCGACCCAGAACATTTGAACTCGGCGATCTCATCCTTAAGAGAATTTACCCAGTCCCTTCACATATGAAACCAACATGGAAGGGCCATATGTTATTGAATGAAGACTCAGAGATGGTCATTTAAATTATTGATTGTTGATGGTCTCACTTTGCCGAGAGCCTGGAGCAGCGAGATCTTTCTCGCTACTACACATAACAGGCTATACTTATTCATTCAGTCTGCTTTTCATTTGCAACTTGTTTATGCATTTCAAAATTTGAATTTGTAATAAGGCAACTGACTTTGCCATATTTTCTTATTTCAGCAATAAAATGCAATCTTTTGAGCCAGAGCAGTGATTCTTAAAATGCGTCATATGACCATCAAAATGCACAGAGAGCTAAGTTCCATCCAACGGTGGGACTTTTTCAAATAGGAAGTGACTGTGATACGACCAGTCACTCGCTAAGTGAAACCCAAGCTCAGGGGCAAGTCGTCACACTAAAGCCAAAAAAGGATTGATACACGACAATCCTCTGACTAACTTCGGGTCCTAGAGTGCAATAAAGAGCATAAACTTACAAATGCATGTTCAAAGTGGGTGGATCTGTCCACCTAACGACTTTGCCCATGGTTAAACCAAGTTCGAGGAGGTGGGATCCATCCATCTAACGACCTCACTTGTTAACTCAGGATGGATGTGAATTGACTGTCCACGATCTTGATAAATCTTCCATTCTCGGAGTGCGAACGAAATCCTAAATTCAAAACAGATGCGATCAACCATCTGTCAACCAACTCTAGATTCCCAGAGCGCGAACTGGAGTATAAACATCGAAATGGGTGTAACCGACCACCCATCGTCTAACTCTAATTCCCAAAGCATGGATTGGAGTATAAATATCAAACGGGTGTGACTAACCACCCTTAGAATAACTTAAGTCTCCAGAGCATGTACATGTCTTTAAACATCAAACAGGTGTGACTAACCGCCGACGTACAAGTGCAATCCCTAGAGTGTGGATGCGATTATCTATAGATGAGTGAATGCAACTCGAGTACTCAAACTTGAATAGTCTCAAGCTACGCTTTAACTAAGTTGAGCTCAATTTGTCGAAGGCGGTAAGTGACGGCCGACCGACCATTTCAGCTTATCCTAAAATTGGGAGCAAAACTCAAGTATCGGTCACTGATCAAAACAGTACAATAATGAGACTCGACTTAACTTTCAGCTATAGCCCAAAGTCGTAACTTCGAGACTTAACAAATAAACTCAGGTCCAAGTTAGAGACTAAAACTTCACAAGTACATTGAATGGAAGTTCGAGTGCTGAAGTAGTTAAGCAAATAAATACAAAACTATGCTGAGAACAAAATGAAATTTTATTTCAACTAGTTTTTGGAAAAGAAGAATAAGTAAAAAAATTATTTCAAAAAATCCTACTAGCAAGGGCCGAACCCGCTCTATACATGGCCTGGAGGAAACAAAAGGAAATTCCTGTCTGTCTACCAAAAATGAAGCAAGAAGACATGTCTATTCTCTCGATTTCTTCTTTTTCTTTGGCGTTGAACCGTTGGAGCTACCTCTCGGGTGCCTCTTCGAACTTTTGCCTTTTGATGGTCAATCTCTAGCCATGGGAAGTATGGTGACCTCTTCCTCCGAACTCATAGGAATTGGAACACTTTCTGTGTGTAGAGTCAAAGCGATAGGAACACTTTCAATGTTGGAAGATGAGGGAGACATGCCAATGTCGACAATTGTGCCACCAAAAGAAATCATTCGCAAAGGAGATGGACTGGGACCCGCTATCCCACCTTTAATACCACTGGCATGCGCAGTTGCTTCCATTTCGGTGTAAATCTCCGTTGTGATCACTTCTTCATGAATTGGTTGTGCATCCACGGGGATGCTGCCAGTTGGGCCCTAAGAGCTGACTATAAATGCGCCTCCGCCCATGACGAATGGCAGGTCGGTAAGTGGGTCGCTTTGATGACCACTAAGTTCCTCCATCATCTGCTTATTAAAGGTGAAAGTGCTCCCCTGCACTCCGTCAGTTGGTGCAGCAGTCATTGCTATGGTTTCCTCTGTTATAAGTGCCTCTTACTTGTGATGCGACTCTTGAGTTGCGGGGGGCACGGTCGATGCAGCTCCTATCGCTGAATAAAGATAAGAGAAAAGGTGTTAGTGACTACTTCAAAAAACGCTCCCAACTTTGAATAAATGAGAAAAATGTTTGGAATACCTTCCTCAGAATGGCTTGCATGTGGAGCCAAAGAAGCTTTAGTAACATGCTAACGAGCTGGAGACAACTGCGGTTGATCAGGATTGTATGCTGGCATAGATTGAGGATCAACCGCAAGAGTAGATTTGGGCAGGGTTGGCATAGGAATTTCGGAGCCTACATCACGATGCTCGATTCCATAACCCTCTCCATCTTTCGGATGCTGAGTACTAAGTTTTTCTTTCTCAAACGTGATAGTGACATCGTGGAGAACTCTTCTTTCATCCTCACTTAGCACCCGATTCACTAATTCATACTCATCGATGGACTCAGTGTGGTGCTATGCCTTTTCATCCTCAACTAAGAGACACCAAGCATTGTATAAATATGATGGATTGTTTTCAAGCTAGCTTAGATCTCGACGCTTTAGATTGTTGGAATTATAAGCAATACGAAGATCTTCAATGTTAACCTCCAACCTGGTCTCTACTGCTCCCACTTCATTCTCAACCCTTGCTTCGGCTTCCTGAACCTTTAGCGTTGCTGCATCCCTCTCACCCCTAAGCACCACATCCTGCTCGGATGCTTCCTGAGTGGCTCTATTTGCATCGTCTTTCTCTTTGACAACTTCAACAAGTTTGGCTTTAAGCTCCTTAAGCTCTTTAAACACCCCATCTCTTTCGGCCATAACCGTGGTGGTCCAGTGCCCCATTTCCTCAACCAAGGCCAAGTGTGTTCTCCTCATCTCCTCCATCCTTCTAGTTGCCTCCTCGGCTATTTCGTTGGCCTTAGTTTCATAATTTCTCGTGGACTTGTTCTCATCATTAAGCACCTAAATTATGCAGTCCTTTTGAGCGAGATCAGTTCCTAATTTCTCAATTATCTTTGCCCGCTCAATGGACACCGCTAATACTTTATCGATGGTCTTCATCCATTCCCTATATTGACCATAAACATCATGAATGTAGTCATGCATTGTCTATTCTGCCTCGATGGGAATTCGCTTTAAGTGTTGGGGAAAGATGAAGCCGTCCAAGTAGATATTGGAAAAATCTTTTTTCAACTTAGCGATTTTAATCGCTCCATTTCTAGTGGGCTTTGTGATTGCTTTCTCGGTGATGATGAGAGCTTTAGTTTCGGTCCTACATTATTGTTGATCACGCCTTGGTGATTGGGAAGGTGGTATTTGCTGCGAAGGTTCCAGGGGTTGTTTACCAGAACCCGAAGGTTGTGTTTGACCTCTGGGTGGCAGAGAGCGTGATGGGGAACGACGCCTATACTCTCTCTCTGTGTCCCTTACCCTCTCGTAACGCTCCCTCTCCTGACTGGAACAACTGCGATTGAGGTTTCCATCAGCCACGCGCCTGCGAGACTCAGAATATGAGCTGGATGAACGGCGTGCAGAGCGAAGGCTACCAAGCATAGATTCTCGCCTCGTCATCATATCTGTAAAATAAAAAGAGAAGCAGAGTTGGTAATCTCAAGAGATGTATGGATTTTGATTGGAAATTGTGTAGTGTCGTTATGTATGCATGTGCAAATCCCCTAACCAACCGATTATATCGGCCATACTCGAAGGAATCAACTCGCCTAGATCTAAAGCACTCTGAAGCCCTTCCAATCTGGTATCCTGCTGAAGTGACAAATAATCCGGAATTGGAATGTCTGCAAGTCCTTCAAAGGGATCCTCCATGTGTGAGGGAGGAGCATCCGAAGTTATGACACCGGCGACTGATAGAGACATGACCACAGATTTCCATCTCATAGATTTACGAAACTTATGAGCTACCGCATTGCCTTTTCTTTTCTCCTCTGAATGTCGAGGACTATCTAAGGGCCCGACTATGGGTTCGTCTTCAGAGGGCATATCCTCTTCACCACCCTGCTCAGCGATTACAATCCCGGGCGCTCTACGCCTAGCCCGTCTTGCCGACACTGCCCTAATAGATCCTTCAAGCCCTATGCTCAGGTCTTTGTTATCGGCCCAACAGCCTTTAGATTTTCATCCGTGAGCACCGCTTCGGTCTCTCTAATCTCGCCCATCACCTATTGGAGAATCCTGATGATTTCCCTAAATTGATCGCCTTCATGTCAAGGGATCGAAGCTCTACAGAGAAAGCAACATTAAACTCAGTATCAATGGAGATTAACCAATTAGTCGTCAGATAAATTGCAACACTTACGTCAAACTAGCTACCGTCTAGCGAATCATGGCGGGCACCGAACATAGAACCATTCGGTTTTGAAGTAAATAAGTTTGGTCTAAGTCCCAATTGTAAGTGACTGTGCTATAGGATCGTGTAATATGGATAAACTACTTGTGCGAAATAAGTAAGCAAATAGCAAAAGCAGTAAAGTAAATGACACCAGTGATTTTTATACTGGTTCGAACTCCCGTTCTACGTCCAGTCCCAGACTCCTACTGGAATTAAACTAGCAGCCCTCACTTAACCTGGAGGAATAGGTTTACACCGCCTAAGCAACCGAATAGGACTTCTACCGCTTGAGCAACTGCAACATCCAAATATTTTCAACCATTCGTATCCGCATATGTCAGACTTGAATTGCCAAAATATCATATTGTTAATTTATATATGGCAAAATTCAGCATATACAGTAAATAAAATAATCATTGAATCACATACACAAAGTAATATAACAATAGGCAGCGGAAACAAATGAATAGTAGTTCATGAAGCTACTATATATATAACAGAGTTAAACAAGATACAACAGAAGTCTCGAGTACATAGAAGTCTCAATAAAATAGTCAACTACAAGATTAGAATATATCACAGGAGTCAATTAAATAACTGCAAGCTAAATAGATAGATGGATCTCCAAGCGATGTTCCAACTCCGAAGGTGAGTCTCTAACGCTGTGACACTCAGTCTGACCTGAGCGTAAAGCAAAACACAAAACACTTGAGTCAGGATCACATTCTTATATCAATAAATCCAACTCAAGTGAAATATCAACAGAAATACAAGTAACTTAAAGGATGTATGGGATAATTATCCTCTAAAGATCCGTGAAACTATCTACTATGTAGTAATATACGCTATTATAATAATGTCTAATATAAAGTAAATTATTAAAATAGCATTAAGGCGTTATCCATTTCCCCCTTAACACATTTTTATATATTCCCATAGTCTATACAGTGTTGAGTCACAAGCTTTGTGAAAGTTTTGATTTCTGACAAATAAGGCGATTGATTTCTGACAAACAAGGCGATCGACAAAAACAAGGTCAATAGAGCTATATATGGTACTCTAGATTATAGGTTGATTATTTGTTGTTGTAATAGTAATAAATTTGTTAAAATCTATCCTCAAATAATCATGCATATCAAGGGAATCAATATATATACGAATAATTTATAAGTTGCATGCAGTTGCACAATTCAATGTGCAATTTAACAGGCACCGGTCGACCGGTCAATATAGGTGCGGTCGACCGTTCCTGTGTAAATTGCACAGTGAACGTGCACACATGCACATAACGTATATATATATTTAAATTCCTGTCTACCGGTCCACTTTTGACCTGTCGACCGTTTTTAAACAGAAAGCAACTTTTCCAAAAGACACTTCTCTTCTCCAAAGGTTGCATCTCCTATCTTTCATCAATGATCATAACTCTTAATGGCAACTGTTCACAAAGAGTTACAACTATTTTTCTCTATATATACTCATCTAAATCATTGATTCAAACACAAGTTTTAACAACGATTTCATATATTCTTTTAATCTCTGATCTCAATACTGTATTATAAAAGCTCTAAATTATTTATTGAATCTTTGAAACTATTTCATATCCTTTGATTCAATAATATACTTTCCTTAATCTTTTCAAAACATCATATCGCATACTTTGAGGATAAGATTATAGGAAGGGTGTACTGCTAGTGACAAATCCGTGTTTTCAAGAACACAAGTTGTCAACAACAATTGTATTTGTTCTTTTGTTGAAGTCCTCTGTGTTGTAAGAGGCAAGTGTTGAAGTCCTCAGTGTATTAGAGGCGTGAAATCCCGTTCGGTTGTTCGGGTATTGTAAACCTGTTCCTCCGGGTGAAGCGAGGTAGTTAATAGTGAAAATCCAGATAGAAGTCTGGGACTGGACGTAGGACGGTGCTCCGAACCAGTATAAAAATCTCTGGTGTGATTTTTCTATTTTCTATTTACAATGCTATTATCATCTATTTCCGCATTTGTATTGTAATCCATATTATACGATCCGTGTATACTATATTAGCACATATAATTGTATACACACCGCACTTTCAGTTGGTATCAGAGCACGGTCATCATATAACCGTAACACAGTTATTTGATATATTCTTGTAATATGGCAAATAACGCAAGTACTAGCACTCAAAACACCACTTACACAGAAGGGCAATCGACACAAAGAACTCCATTTTTCAATGGTCTTAACTATAGTTATTGGGCAACACGTATGTCATTCTTTATGCAATCAAGTAGCTATGATGCTTGGAATGCTACTCAAAGAGAAATAGTGAATCCAACAACTGATTATTCAGAATGGACTGTGGCTGAGAAAACGGCAGCAGCCGTAAATGCAAGAGCAATAAATATGTTGTTCTGTGCATTAGACCAAAATGAATATAACCGTGTTAGTATCTGCACTACTGCATATCAAATTTGGCAAACGCTAAAAATCACTCATGAAGGTACTAACAAGGTTAAACAAGCCAAAATAGCCATGCTGAAAAGTCAATTTCAAAATTTCAAAATGAAACCAAATGAAACAATCAATGACATGTATTCACGGTTTCAAACTATTCACCATGCACTTATTGGGTTAGGACAAAAGTATTCTGATTTTGATGTTGTTTCAACAGCCCTACATTCTCTGACTAATGAATGGGAAGGAAAAGTATTAGCAATTGAAGAAGCTAATGACCTTTCCGTCATGAAGCCAGATGAATTGATAGGAAATTTAATGTCCTATGAAGCAAATTTGCAGGCTAGAAAAGAACAGAAAGAAGAAAAGAAAATTGTAGCATTTCATGTTGAGAAAGATGAAAATGAATCAGATTCTGAAGATGAAGATTTGGCGTTCATTGCTAAAGGTTTCAAAAAATTCCTAAAATATCGAAAAGCCAGTCGCTACAATAAAAGGAAACCTGGATCAAATAAACCATCTTCATCTGCTATAGAATGTTTCAACTGCCATAAAAAGGGACACATGCAGAAGGATTGTCCAGAACAAAAGAAAAAGTCAGAAAATGACAAATTCAAATATAAGAAGGACAAATCAAAGAAACGAGCCTTCTCAGTAACATGGGATGATTCAGAGTCATCTTCATCAGAAAGTGAAAGTGATTCGGAGAATGAACAAGCTAATGTTTGCTTTATGGCAACAGAAGATGAGGTACAAATTCCTACATTTGATGAATTACGTGATATTAATGCTGAATTGATAGTCAAATATAAAGACTTAAAACGTCAATTAAAAGTAGTCAAAGCAGATTTAAGTAGAGCAGAGTTTGAACGAGATATGTTAAAAGATGAGAAGAAAATATTAGAAGAAGAACTTGAAAATATTCAAGAATCATCATCTAATGTTGACTCTCAAATATCTCTTTTGAGTCAAGAAATAGAAGCTCAAAAAGAGAAAAATAATCACTACTGAAAATCATGAACTTAAAGCAAAAGTCAAAATTCTAGACCTAGAAAAAGCTAGTTTACAAACAAAGTTTGATGACTTTACTCAAAATGTTTCTAACTTTAACAAAGGTCGAGAAAATTTGACTAAAATCATTGAAAGTTCACAATCTATTTCAGATAAACAAGGTTTGGGATATAACAAACATGAAACTAAGAAACATCTTAGAAATAAAAGGAAGAAGAAAGTACAAAAAACTGAAGCTAAGAAAAATCTTAGTTTATTATATTTCAAACCAAAACCAGTTGTGAAATTTCAAAAGAGAAATGTCAAGACTATCAAAATATGGGTTCCTAAAACAAATAATAATTTGATTAGGAACAAATACATTCAGCAATTCATGAATAATGTACGTTTTAATAACAATTATATATATAAAGGGGATACCGGACCCAAATGGGTTTGGACTCCTAAGACCTAACTCTTAGGACCCTATAAAAAGTGGGTACCATGAACTTAATTCTATTTTTTGTAGGTCCCACTGAAGAAAAGAGGAAAGTGGATATTGGACAGTGGTTGCTCAAAGCATATGACGGGAGACAAGAGCTTATTAACAAATATTAAATACTCAGATGGTGGCTCAGTCACTTTTGGAGACAATTCAAAAGGTTATATCATCGGCAAAGGCGATGTGAGCAATTGCGGTACATCTAACTTACCTCTTATTACTAATGTCATGCTAGTTAGAAATTTAAAACACAATTTACTTAGTATTAGTCAGTTATGTGACAAGGGTTTTATAATTTCCTTTTCAAATAATAAGTGTAGTATTTTAGATAAAGACCATAATTTGGTTTTTGAAGGTTATAGAGACAGAAATATATATATTCTAAATATGAATATTAATCATAATTCAGATATGTGTCTTGTGGCTAATGACAATGATCCATGGCTATGGCACAAACGTTTCTGTCATATAAACTTCAGAACTATTGACAAGCTAGCCAAAAACAATCTAGTTAGAGGACTACCCAAAATGAGTTTTAAAGTTAACAACATTTGTGATGCATGTCAATTAGGAAAATTAACCAAATCATCGTTTAAATCCAAGAAAGTCATATCAACATTACAACCACTTGAGTTACTGCACATGGATTTATTTGGACCTACTAGAGTTCAATCAATAAATCACAGTCAATATGTGCTTGTAATTGTTGATGATTTCTCTCGTTATACATGGACAATTTTCTTAAAAAATAAAAGTGATACTTTCGATCATTTCAAATCTTTCGTCAAAAGAATTCAAAAATCAAAAGGGATTAAAGTTAAAAATATAAGAAGTGATCATGGCGGAGAGTTTGAAAATAATGAATTTGAACATTTTTGTACAAAGAAAGTTATATATATATAGGTTGATATATAATAAAAAACTTGAAAAAGAATCCTATATGCACAACAGACCAGGACCGGTCGACTGCCCATATTATTGCCGGTCGACCGTTTGCTCTCTGGTTGAAAACGGTCGACCGGCCAAAATTTGTAGGTCGACCGGTTACGCATTTTTCAGTTTTTTTATATATAACCCTATACGTTACTTTACCCTCTACCCTCATTCACTCTCTACTCAAACTATTCTCTATCCCCAAATCACAAACCCTAGTTCCCATTCTTCAATTCCCAAATCACAAATCCTCCAACAATGGCTCCTCCTCAAAAGAAATCAAAGAAAGGAGCAATCTCTGAAACTTCATCTCATACCATCTCCGTCAAAAAATGGCTTCAAACTCCAATTGCTATAACACGATGGAATCAAATGACAAATTACAAGTTTCATCCGGGATCTTTCACCAAATTTGATGATTTCACGGCTTACGGAGTTCGAAGGTTAGCCGATAATGCCAACATTACTCCATTGATAGATTTTTCGGCAAATAGTGTGGAGATAAATCATTTAATGATTAAATTATTTTACGCCAACATGAATCTTGATGAATATCAACCTGATAATCCAAATGGTGTCATCTGGTCTATGGTCTGTGGAAAACAAATTTTTCTTACTCATGCTAGAATTGCCTCTATACTTGGCATACCAAATCGAGGCGAAGAATTTTCATCTACCTCCTGCGAAGTTTTCACTCGAAATAGTACAAGTCATCAGTTTATAGAAGACAATAGTGATGGCACTAAGTCTATTGGACTTCGACCGACAGCAAGGTTACTTCATCGGGTCTTGATGCATTCTCTTTTTCCTAGACTTGGAAATTATGATGCAGTGTACAAAGAAAACTTCAAGGCACTCTATGCTATCTATGGTGAAATCCAAATCAATTGGGTTCACATGCTTTTTGATGAAATTCTCAAAGTAAATAATTCAACCCGGCCTCATTACTTCTATAATGAATATATCATGAGACTTTTGTTAGCTTGTGGGGTCAATCCTCCTGATTCTGCAACTTCAACACCAAAATGCATTGATTCCATAACCATCAAAAGAATGAAGCTTCCTCCACCTTATCTTGAGATTATGCCTTTTGAAGAATGGCAACAACGAGGACCGAGAAAACAAAGAGCAACTTCCTCTCGACCTCGTCCCGATGAGGTGAAACTTTTAAGATCAAAGTCATCAACAAAAGAATCTCTTGAAACCATTGCGCGTAATCAATTTCTGCTTGAATCTCGTCTCAAGCGTATGGACTCTAAAATTGATAAGCGCTTCAATAAGGTCAAGTCGTTCTTCGGTATGCTATGGGACGCTATATCATGTTCCTCATCCACCTCTGTTCAAGCACAAGATCCAGGAAAACGTCCTGCTGCTCCAGTTTTCACATGGACATCATCTGACGAGGGCGAATCGTCTAGAGGGAACAATGATGAGGAGGAAGAGGAAGAAGATGAAGATGATGATGATGACGACGATGACGATGATGAAGAGGAGATTCGATCTGCTTCATCCTAGATTCTATTATGTTTTAGCTCTTTAAAAACTTTTTTCGACACTTGTACTAAATAGTGTCGTTATTTATGCTTTTCAATTAACATTATGTTCTGTAGTAAACTCTGTTATGTCTTTGATGTGTTAATGATTTATTTTTCTATGCTTATCATATTCATTCTACGCATATCATATTCTAGTGATCTGTTACTCCTTTTTGTCGATGACAAAGGGGGAGAAAGGGCTAACAATTGCTTGCAGGAAAGAAATCACATACTCAGGGGGAGATTCAGATTTGCAGATATATATATTGTCATCAATCAAAAAGGGGGACAATGTTGAGTCACAAGCTTTATGAAAGTTTTGATTTCTGACAAATAAGGCGATTGATTTCTGACAAACAAGGCGATCGACAAAAACAAGGTCAATAGAGCTATATATGGTACTCTAGATTATAGGTTGATTATTTGTTGTTGTAATAGTAATAAATTTGTTAAAATCTATCCTCAAATAATCATGCATATCAAGGGAATCAATATATATACGAATAATTTATAAGTTGCATGCAGTTGCACAATTCAATGTGCAATTTAATAGGCACCGGTCGACCGGTCAATATAGGTGCGGTCGACCGTTCCTGTGTAAATTGCACAGTGAACGTGCACACATGCACATAACGTATATATATATTTAAATTCCTGTCTACCGGTCCATTTTTGACCTGTCGACCGTTTTTAAACAGAAAGCAACTTTTCCAAAAGACACTTCTCTTCTCCAAAGGTTGCATCTCCTATCTTTCATCAATGATCATAACTCTTAATGGCAACTGTTCACAAAGAGTTACAACTATTTTTCTCTATATATACTCATCTAAATCATTGATTCAAACACAAGTTTTAACAACGATTTCATATATTCTTTTAATCTCTGATCTCAATACTGTATTATAAAAGCTCTAAATTATTTATTGAATCTTTGAAACTATTTCATATCCTTTGATTCAATAATATACTTTCCTTAATCTTTTCAAAACATCATATCGCATACTTTAAGGATAAGATTATAGGAAGGGTGTACTGCTAGTGACAAATCCGTGTTTTCAAGAACACAAGTTGTCAACAACAATTGTATTTGTTCTTTTGTTGAAGTCCTTTGTGTTGTAAGAGGCAAGTGTTGAAGTCCTCAGTGTATTAGAGGCGTGAAATCCCGTTCGGTTGTTCGGGTATTGTAAACCTGTTCCTCCGGGTGAAGCGAGGTAGTTAATAGTGAAAATCCAGATAGAAGTCTGGGACTGGACGTAGGACGGTGCTCCGAACCAGTATAAAAATCTCTGGTGTGATTTTTCTATTTTCTATTTACAATGCTATTATCATCTATTTCCGCATTTGTATTGTAATCCATATTATACGATCCGTGTATACTATATTAGCACATATAATTGTATACACACCGCACTTTCATACAGTACCGCAACTTCCCATAATCTGGGCTTATCTGAGGGCACTCCATAGATCTGGCACAAAACAAACTCGTAGTGGTCTCGCTAAGGTAGGTGACACGGCACAACTTGACAATGCCAAACTAGATATACCAATTACACTTCCGGGCTGGTGGTAACGCATAGCAGCAACTACCGCCCACCTGGAGCCACACTCCCAAATCAAAGGTGCGCACCAAATCAATCATAAAGTAAAAGAATAGCAATCGAAGAAGTGTGTCTGATCAGAGGAGCTACCTCACTTGGCCCGTTAATTGCTCCTGTTTTAGCCACCTTATGCCAACTCACGGGAGTCGAGTCCACATATATACCTCATATAGGATCGTCGCCACCATCCTACTTCATTTTGGAATCTCCACTGCGTACATAGTTATTAAAGTGGTTTCGGTGTTGGCAGAGTTTATGACTTTATCCGATCCCGTTCTCTTTAACAACCAATCGTTATTATAATACCGCAGTCATTTCAAAATAGTTTATACTACAAAACAAAAATATCATTGCAATTTCAAAACCATATCAATATGACATCATTTCTATTTCAAAACCAAATATGATACTTCGAAAATCATAACACTTCAAAGTTATAACACTTTCAAAATTATAAAGCTTCTAAAACCATAACATTTAAGAAGTCATAATATAGAAATCATAATACTTCGAAAATCATAACACTTTGGAAATCATAATTTAGAAATCATAATACTTTAAAAGTCATAATACTTTGGAAATCATAATTTAGAAATCTGAACACTTTGGAAGTCATAATACTTTGGAAAACCATAACACTTCGCACTTAACCGGTTTAGATATTAAAATAGTGTATAAAATAAAATAGTTTATAAAAATAAAATAGTTAGTATAAAGTAGTTATACGTTAAAATAGCTTAAAATAAAATAGTTAGTATATTAAAATAGAATATATTAAAAATAATTTATATTGAAAATGATTTATATTAAAATAGTTTATGTTAAAAATGATTTATAAAGTAAAATATAAAATAGTTCTAAATATAATTTAAAAATACTTTATATAATAAAATAGCTTCCTCAAATTTCACAAATCTATTCCAAATCAACTCGAATTCCAAAATTCAAATTTAATCCAATCTCAAATCATCAACTTCAATTTATTTCATTTTCTCAATAAATCATTTCAAATTATATCAATTTATAAAAACAAATTTGAACTACAAAATAAACCATTTCAATTTCAATATATTTCAAAGCTTTAAATATTGAAATATTTCAAAACTAGATTTGATAATTTCATATATAAATCAAATTCACTTCACTATTATTTATTTTGAAATATTTACCTAATCATTTGAATAACATTTAAATAAAACTTCAAATTTCAAATTTAAATAAATCTAAATATACCATTTAAATTTATGTAAATTTGAAATATTCATTTAAATCACTTTTAATAAAAATCAAGTTACAAAATCATATCTTTAAAATCCCAAATCTAATAAATTTCAAATCAAGCTTATCTGAGTATAATTCTTAAATAAATTCAATTTCAAACCAATTTCTAATTCTCTTTCTAAGCAGAATTTTATTAAAATCACTATAAACTCTATATTTGAAAATATAAATTTTAAATAAATACATAAACATATTATATATTAATTTAATCAACTTTATTAAATCAACTTTAATAAATCAAATCTTATTATTAAACTTATTTTTTATATATTTTAAAATAGTAAAATTGTAAGTAAAATCTTAAAATTTATAATTCCAAAACTAAATTATAATTTTAAAATTTTCAAAACATATAATTTTAAAAATCAAAATTTAAAACCTATATAAAAATAACATATATATATATATATCTTAAAATCAATATTTTTTAAAACCAAAATATTCATTCCAAAACCATAGAAATCATTTCAAAAAATATATATTGACCAATGGTGTCTGTATATACTTTTCTATCCTATGGTTAAGTGATATGTATATTTATAGTTTCAATCCGCAATTTAAGTATATATCGATATATATCATTTCAACCCACAATTTAAAATCAATTCAGTGAAAATTGCTTGGGTTTGTCATTTCAACCCATAACGATTATCTCATATTCAACAGATCGTTCGGGTATGTATCATTTCGACGCATAGGGAATTCTATACTAACAGGGAATTTATAGAGTGATAATAGATATGATAATAATATAATAGGAATATATCATCAATGTAAATAACAGATAATCGTGTCAGATATCACACAGGTGAACATATATATAGAACGTTAATCGTGAGTGATTTCACGACTTTCGAGGCTAGAGAAATTTGAAAATGAAATGGGATACGAATCCAAGAACGAATTGCAAAGCAAAGCACGATTTCGACGAACAAGGCTGATAAAAAGAATCGATGGTAATAAATTAAATTAGCTCGATGCAAATGAATATATATAAACTGCTATTGTTATAATTAATATTTTTCTTAAAACCAATATTCAATTTATATTACATATTTAGAATGATATATATATATATATATATATATATATATATATATATATATATATATATCACATGTAGCTTGCTATAACATAACATACAAATGTCTCTCTAAAGTTATTGCTGCTAGGCTTAGGCATGTGCTTCCCACTGTTATATCTGATAATCAGGCTGCCTTCTTGAATAACAGAAGTATATTGGACAATGTGCTAGTTACTCATGAGCTTCTTAATGGTTATGGTAGAACTCATGTTTCCCCTAGAGCTATGATGAAGCTTGATATTAGACGTGCTTTTGATACTATTAGTTGGGAAGCATTGAGTGGTATTATGGGTTTAATGGGGTTCCCTGGTCACTTTGTCAGCTGGATCTATACTTGCATATCTACCGTTAACTACTCTCTATGCTACAATGGGGGTACAGTTGGTTATTTCAAAAGTCAGAGGGGCATAAGGCAAGGTGACCCCATGTCTTCATATCTGTTCATTGTTGTGATGGAATTTTTTACTCAGCTTGTTAATCAGCAGGTAGTGAACAATAACTATGAACTTCATCCCAAATGCAAGAATCCCCTCATTACCACCCTCCTTTTTGCTGATGATGTTTTACTCTTCATCAAGCCTACTGTGTCTTCTATGGAATGTGTCAATAGTATCCTTCTCACCTTTGAGAAATGCACTGGTCTGCAGGTTAATAGAAGCAAGTCTTCCCTTTTGGTGGCTGGTCTCACTAAGAGTGATAATCATAACATACACAATTATAGTCAACTGCCAAACCTTCCTATGGGTACTTTGCATCTTGGTATCCCTTTGTGCACTAGAAGAATTGGTGTTACTGCTTGTTTACCTCTGTTTGAAATAATTACTGAAGCAATGAATAGATGGGCCAGCAATAAATTATCCCAAGCAGGCATAACCACCATCATCAATTCTATAATCCATGCTATGACTGTTTATTGGTGCAGATGTTTCATCTTACCTGCTTCTCTGTTATCTAGTATTAGAAAATCAATGAATCATTTTTTATGGACAGGGAGTATGTATTCTAAAAAGCTAATTCCTATTGCCTTTAATAAATTAGAGAAACCACAAATATTTGGTGGTTTGGGAATAAAATGTATGAGAACCTGGAATCAAGCTGCATTCTCTAAGCATTTTGACAATTTGATTAATGATAAGCCAAATATGTGGGTAAAGTGGGCTAGGCATCATCATCTTGGCAACAAAAACTTTTGGTCTATGGAACCATCTCCTCTGTGTGGTTGGGTGTGGAGATCTATTCTCAAGATCAGAGACATATTACTCCCTCTTGTCCAACTTGTGCTTGGTCCTCACTGCAATGCCAAATTCTGGTATGATCCTTGGGTTGGAAGAGGAATTATACTGTCCAATCTGCTCACATATGAACAGAGGTATCAAACTGGCATACCTTTGGATGCCAGTGCCTTTGATTATTGACATAATGGTGAAGTTACTTTGCCATACACATCCAATCCTATCATCCAGCAGTTGTGGGCTGATGTGTAGTGTATGAGCATCCCATCTGGTGATCCTGGCTATGTTTGGTTTACTAGTCAGGGTCAGCACTCCATTGCTGGGGTCTATAAGGCTTTGAAACATGATGACAGTAGCCCCATTTTTAGAGGCATGCTAGGGTTTGGAACTCTCTTACCTCACAAAAACTAAATTTCCTTCTTTGGAAAGTTCTTCGTGATGCTATCATGACCAAGGCTAAACTGTATAGAAGAGGTTATACTGTTGACTTGATGTGCGCATACTGTAATAATGTTGTTGAGGATGGTGCTCACCTCTTTTTTGAATGTTTGATTACTAATAGAATCTGGGAGACTGTTCTTATCAGTAATGGTTATACTGAGATGGTATTACATGGTGATGCTGAATGGAATAGGCTGTTTACTAGAACTAGATGGAAGAATGCTGCTACTTACAAGCTGCTACTCATTCTGAAGGTGTTTGTGCATGTTATATTGGAAGAAAGAAATGCCCGTGTCTTTGAAAACAAGATGAAGCTTGAAAGTTCCTTAATTAACATAATCATTTCTAGGGTCAAAGAAAAGTCTGATCATCACAATGCGTATAGTTCTGCAGTTTAGGGCCTTGTTTTTCCTTTTCCTATCTTCTGTTTTTGTATGTTCTGTTTCAGTCTTTCTTTCTTCTTTCATTGTTTTCCCTGTGTTCTCTTTTGTGAGCTCTAGTATGTTAGTGCTCACTTGTAACTTGTTTTTGCATTCTGGTTAATAAATATGGTAAGGGTCCATTCAACCCTGCTTGCTTTTCAAAAAAAACATATATGTTCAAGTAACCAAAACAACTACTAATGTATATACAGCAGCTTATATATATAAAATAAACATCTATAAATTTTCATATTACTAACTCAACATGCAGAAACTAATAAAACTAAGAATGTGATATACCACAATACCATATATAAACATATCATTTATAACTGTATGAATTCTATACTTTAAAAACTTTATAATATTATACACTTTGTTTATATATATATATATATATATATATTTGTGTGTGTGTATGCGTGTGTGTGTGATAATGACTTTATATAAAATCTTATACCACATATACACTGAAACCATTAATATGTACGAAAGCTTATAACTGTATAAACATATATTTTTATATAGCTATTAAAACTTGTACAGTTTGATATGGTATATATATAACCAGACTTCATAACATAACCATATACTAAAACTATAAACAGACTATTATATACTATGTATACTAATATATATATATATATATATATATATATATATACACACATACATAAATTATAAAATATACATGCTAATATATAAGTTTAGCACCAAAACTATAGACAGACGCCTATATATATCCAAAAGATTATATATAACTATATAACATATATTAGCCTTTATATACTGTAACTATTATATATAAATGAACTAACAGACAAACTAATAGATAAAATTTTAAGTATACGTACATAAACTAACAGATAAGCTAACAGACATATTAGCTATATATATATAACTTAAATATAACTCATATTATATAAATTGTACACATAAAATGTATAAACTTCTTTGAACAACATATGATAGAATATGATACCGTAAGCACATAAGTTTTCATATATGAGTAAATAGGTTATATATATATATATTACATATATAAATACTAGCAAAATAAATATATAAAACTTTATATAAACTAAACTTACCAAAATATATATCCAAATATGTAAACAGAGGGGGAAAAAGGGAAGGTCAAGCAACAACGGTGGTTTCATGCGAAGGGAGGAGGGGAACCAAGGCTGGGTGAGAGGAAGGAGGAGGTGCAGGTTTGGTTGTTTGGTGGCAAATGGCGAAAGGCATGGAGGTGAGGAATCAAGCAGGCTGTTGTGGCGGTTCCATGTAGAGGCCGGCTGAACTTCGATAGGAGAAATGGTGATGGTTGTGGCCGAAGGAAGGAGAGCAACATTGATTGAGTGAAGTGATGGAGATGACAGTTGGCTTGTGGTCTATGTTTCGGCGAGGCATGGGCTGCTTCGGCAGTCAGGGAGAGGGCGGCACGGAAGGGGGAATAGGCAGAGCTCGTGTGCTCAAAATAATGGCGGAAAGTGGCCACAGAGGTAAGAGAAAGAAAAGGAGAGGGAGGATGAGTAAGGAGCTTTGGCTTCTAGGTGGTGATTTGAATGAATAGAAAGTGTAGAGGAAGTGAACATGATTTATTAAATATACGTTTTTATAAAATGTTACTGTCAATTGAAACTATTGGAATTGCAAAAGTCAAAGGCTATAATTTTGGGAATTATAAAAGGCTGCAGACTATTGGTTTTCAACCGATGGATAGGTGAAAGGTGACAAGAAAACAAATAGACTTAAACGGATACCGATACGGTTACCGTTTTCGCAGATTTCGCTGCGTACCGGACTTTAAAACATAGAGTTGACTATACCATAGAGATCAGCACGACGAGGCGATCAAAAGGTACACATATATCAATGATAGGATCATTCGATCAAAAGTCAATATTCGAATGAAAATTTAATATATAAAACTATTTCGGTTTGGAAAATATATTATTATCATCTAATATTAACTCATTTGAATTGAAATAAATTACGAAATAAAATAACTTTCATATTATCAGATGAAAATTTACCATTTGTTATGTTTCAATAAACGAATTCCAAATATCAAATTTTTATTTTAGAATTCAATTATTTATAATTTCAAAAAAAATCAGTTAAATATATTATTAAAACTATCAAAATTTACGGGTCATTATACTCTCCCCCACTCAAAACTTTTCGTCCCCAAAAAGGAAGGAAGTAGGAGAATAAAAACAACTAAAATAAAATAGATTGAAAAACAAAATAAAACAATTAATTCAAACCATATAAATTTCGATTTAAATTAACTAATATTCAAGAATTATTTTTAAATTCAAGGTATTTCAATAAGTTGATTTAATTTCAATCTATAAATTCTTTTAACATTATTTTATATTGTATACTATACTATTCAATTCATATTAAAATTTTGAATAATTTAGGTAAGTTATATACGTTGGAATGAAATTAAATATTATACAAGTAAAATTAATCAATTCAATCATTTCAAGTTTAAACATTTATTCAAAATTTAGCTTTATTTTATAATTGAAATCACCGGTTAACATGAAATTTAAGAATTAAATTTTCGATTCTCTTCAAACCATATATATATATGTATGTATGTATGTATATACATTCAATATATCAAATCTATAATCATGTACCAATATATATATATATATATATATATATATATATATATAATATATTATAAATCAAGTCATGCTTCAGAAATTCAAAACAATTTATTTTCCAAAACAAAAGTGTAGGAAAGCTACAGAATGGTCTCACCACTTCGAAACTCGAAAATAAATGCCGATGATGTGCCGCCATCATCGACATTATTTTCCAGCGACAAAAATAGTAGAGCACTGATTTAAACATTTAATAATTCTTTGAAAACCATTTCTATTCGAAAATACTTTAAATAATATATATTTAAAGTTTTAAAACCAGAGTTTAAAATAACCGGAAACTAAATTCTCAAATTCTTAATTTACATTCATTTAAATTCCAAATCATTTTCCACACCATGCTTTACCATTTTTGTTTATTTATAGCATGTTGAAATAGTCAATGGTTTACAAAATGATAAATGAAAATCATATATTCTCTTTTCCGACAACCAATTCATTTACAATCATCTTTAAGAAAATTTTCTTACATATAATATAATCGTACAAAATTATTCCATTTACCAAATTTTGAAAACAATATTGTGTCAGTTCGCTCTGTTCAAGTGTTTTGGAGTTTCTATCGATAACGTTGATCAGATGAATTGATCAAAATCCCAAATCAACATCAACAACTCAAACAACACAATATATAAAACAATTTAATATCAATACATATACCCTCCCTCACTCGATTGATTCAAGAATGGAGTATAGAACAATGATAAAGATTCAAATTTGAGGAACTCTAATCAAGAGAATTCTGACTAGAAAACTAGTTTGAAAGGGAGATAAGATAATTAAAATTTCAAACTAGGAAGATGGATATACTAATATTAATCGCGGGTGACCTTAACCGGGTCAACCGTGACTTCAAGGATAAGGTCGACGTAGAATTCTATGGTAAATCGACATTCGATCACAAAAGATAGAATTCGGGCATAGCGAGAGATAGTAGCATCTAGACCGTTGATACAGAAATCTTCGGTGAATCAATGACTATTGTAAAGAAGTTTCACACCCTTACCAATCATATAGTGGAGCTATGAGGTGCTCTAGAATCAAGAAAATATGAATAAGGAGAGGAAAGAATGGATTTTGGAACCGAGGGAACGTTCCAAAATTCAAAGGAATTCTGAGTCAAAGAGGGAGAGATTCAAGCACGAACGAAGGTGATTCTATAATTATATTTACTCTATATACTGAGTTTTGCCTAAACCCAAAGCTCTGATACCACATGTAACATCCCGCATGGAAGTGATGTAACGCTCACCGTAGCACACATTGGTACTTGTGCTTTGCCTTTACGACCAGCCTCTCGACTGCACCAACCCCCACAGGGACATGTAGAGTAAGAGTCATCCGCTCGCTACCAAACCAAATGCCAAAAGCCCCTATCATGTGGCACCCTGCAAGTGCATAGGCAGACACACATGTCAGACTTGAATTGTCCAAAATATCATATTGTTAATTTATATTTGGCAAAACTTAGCATATACAGTAAATAAAATAATCAGAAAATCACATACATAGAGTAATATAATAATAGGCAACGGAAACAAATGAATAGTAGTTCATGAAGCTATTATATATGTATATATAAAAGAGTTAAACAAGATATAACAAAAGTCTCGAGTATATAGAAGTCTCAATAGAATAGTCAAACACAAGATCAAAATATATCACAGGAGTCAACTGAATAACTGCAAGCTAAATAGATAGATGGATCTCCAAGCGAAGCTCCAACTCCGAAGGTGAGTCTCTAATGATGTGACACCTAGTCTGACCCAAACGTAAAGAAAAACACAAAACACTCGAGTCAGGATTAACATTCTTATATCAAAAAACTGCTGCCAACCCATCAAATACTCAACTATCTTCAACACAACCCAAACTGTCAATATCTCTGTGCACTTCTATTCAGCAGCCATCAACCATACACACTTCTGTCATCTATTCACAAACATTTACAGACACTCATATGTTCGCAACTGCATATACATCCATACTCCATATACACAAACACTGCATCTACAACTCTGTCAAAATATACCACTTCTAACTTCCTCATCACCATACCATATACAACCCTGTCATTTCAAACTTACTCCTCTTTCAAGCTCGACTCCTCACCGCAATTCACTTCAAACTGTCAAATACGTCTAAAAACTATCAAATACTCCTCTGTCACCTACTTCTCATCAATGCTTGCTTTCTACTTTCTCTGTCAAAATATGAAAATGCTGAAAATAAAAGAACTCTCCATAATCTATAGTACCAATTTTATCAACATCAGCCTGCACATACAACATATACATAACTACATAAGCATGTGTTCTAAACCAATGTTTTCCTAAGTTTATTTATGTTGGGAAAATCAGTATTTATCGAATAAACAATTATAAGGTGTTGACATGGATCATGGTGTTTGTATTATATTGGTAATAAAAATAAGAAATGCAATGACTTACAGCTTTTTTTAAATGTAATAAAATCAAAATGGATGACATAAATAACGAAATGGTACAACTACATAATAAATTGCAAGATAGGAGAATCAAGATAATAAATGTAATGATTTACGCTGTCTTTATCACCTTCTCTTTGCTAAACCCCATCCGCACCTCTGCTTGCAACATTCTACTGTCTTCTTCTTCACCTCCATATATCAGTTCAACCAAATCTGACCACTTCATAACACAACAATAAATTTAATATCTTATATCTTGAACAATAAACGAGATGAGAAATTTTAAAAAACAAAAGATGAGTTTCTTTTAGTATTATGGTCATGGATACTGTAATATAATTTACTCACTGAGATCCAAGTCAAACAAAAAAGTACATCCATCTCATCATTGCTCCTGAATATCAAATATTTCTTCATTGGCGTAAGAATTCAAAAACTTTTAACGCAAATAAAAAGTTAAAGCTTATCAACTATACATAGTTTCATTAAAACTTATCAACTCCAACAAGAAAAAAAAGGAAAGGATGGCTGTTTAGTTTCTTATTTTCTCATATCCTTGTCTTCGATATAAATGGCTACTAGATTCATAGCTGGTGGCATTTCAGACCATCGGATTTCATAACTAAAACCATGATTCAAGGGATTTGTGGACTTAATAAGCTTGTGATTTCTGTTTTGAGTGCAAAGGAATTGAATACATACGAGTATATAATTGTTCACAAATACTTCAGCTATTGATTGTAAAAGTTTACTGGTGTTTATCTAATCCTATCATGATTCCTTATAAAGAATCCATAATTATAGTATGTAAACGATGGAAAGTCATTTACTGATCTGTCATGAATACTTTTGTATGTTATATTATCTTTGACCTTATTTTATATCATTGTAATATAATCAGACAACTCCAGAATGGAATGATGCTACACTATAATCTAGCATGCGATTTGCATTATTTTTACTACTTCGATGCAAATATATTGATCACATCATAGCTCATACTAACAACATAAGCCCATGTAAGAATGAAGAACAATAAGATTACAAGTAACTTTTTAGTTATGTGTGGTATTAATTTTGATAATAATATAGTAAGAAAGGATACTTACAGGTAAATGCAAGCTTATAGAACTAAACAATGTAAACTGAATCTATAGAATTCAACAACCGTTATCATCATTTGATCTTCAAAGCATCTTATAAGCACTCATTTCATTATGAAGAAGAAAAATGAAAAAAGATATGAATAAACACCGATACATGAAAAATTACAATAATTAACAAGTGATTTAACTAAAACAACCGCATATTACATGCTTCACAGTATATGTTTTCAATTTCTAATCGAGCTTTTGATTTAAAATTCAAGCATGCATTATGAAAAGAGCATTAATGAGGAAATACATGTTATCCAACATATGCATAAAGCATTATAATCCAAGCATGACATTATGTTATAGCTTTCGTTGATGTTAAATTTAAGCAAAAAATGTGTATAATTTCAAGGAAACACCATTTAAGTGAAGAATGAAAGCTTTAGTGACTTTTAATTTAATAAGGAAATAATATAAGCATTTGTTACACGACCATTTACCATTAACATAGTAGCTTTAGTGACTTTTATTATGGACAACACATAAGAGAGGGGAATGAAATTCAATAGGTGATATAGCCAATTGACAACCTAGCAATGCTTATAAGCGAAATTTTTATGTAATTAACTTCCTTATTCTTGCAAATGTAAATTGGAATCTATGTTGCGAGCCCAAATTGGATTAATATGAAAGAAGCATTGATGTACTTGCACACAAGTTTTTTTTTAAGCTCCATTTTCCACATACAAAATAAAATACACATGAAGGTCACATGGATAGTAAAGCTCTTATGTAAGTATATAAATCACCTGGAAAAGTATATAAATCATCACTGCATCCATTGCACACCAACCATCCACTGCCCTAAACCAGTGTTTCTACCTTGCTACTAGGTTCCTTCGCTCGAAAGTTTCACCAACACTTCATCCAAACCAGCAATCTTCTACCACCTACAACCTCCACCCAGATCCTGCATCACCATCACCTGACTGAAACACTTCACATCACCATCATCCCCACCTCATCAAAGCTACCACCAACTTATTACAGAATCCAAAATACTCCCACTACGATAATCATCAACTTGCTACTTCAACCTTCAAGTTTCTTACCTGCAACCACCTACCTGTACCTCACTGAAATTAATCACCTCTTTATTGTGCACGCACACAAAAATCTCACTTCAAATAGTACCGCAACCATCTCCAACAACCTCATCTCTAGCATAACCACACCCAAAGCAACCTACAGAACCACCTTTCCCGATAACCAGTCAACCTCATCATCACTACTCGTCCAAACTTGCCACGCCATCACCACTTCAATCAACGATCCGCCTCTGAACATCAAACACTAATCACGGACCAAATCGTGATTTCCTTAATTGTATTTTCCTCACCAATCTCCTACAATCGAACCACCACCGCAATTTTTCAAACTTGCACACCAAAATCGGCAATCTCCTACCATCCGTGTAAATATGCAGATCTAATCTATGGTTAGAGCAACTGCGTTGCTGAAGCGCTGATGGATTTGGGATTTGATTAGATCTGATGGGTATAGATTAGTAGTTTTGGTTTACGAGGAGATGCGGTTAGAGATGCGGTTAGGGTTCTGTGGTGAGGATATATTATTTAATTTGATTTTAGATTCCAAAAACGGTGCGATAGGTAAAAAGTTAGTTCAAATTTTGATAGGAGCGCCAAAATTTGGATTTGGAGCCAAAATTTTGGTTATAGAGCCAAAATAAAGTTTGTAATTGTCGAAAATAAGAGTTATAAAATAAAAAACTCTATAAGATTATTACTAATTATAAATTATTAATATTATAAATTATTGAATATTAATTAATATTAAATATTAATACCATTAATAATTAACAATTAAATATTAATATTATTAATTATTCAATATAATTAATATTTAACTATTTTTAAATATTGATATTATTAATTATAAGTTATCATATTATTAGTTATTAATTATAAAATATTAATTACTAACACTAATCATTACTTCTTATTATTAATATTGATTATTAATTACTAAACATTAATACTTATTATTGATTATTGACTTCATATTTATTAATTAAAATTTAATGTTAATTATTAACTGTTAATAATTAATATGTATATAATATTAATTTTTAACTTTTAATAGTGACTATTAATCATAAATTATTAATATTTATTATTAATTATAAATTATTATATATTTAATATTAATTACTCGATATTACTTACTAATAATTGGAAAGTAAAATTAAGCCTGTTGGAATATTGATTATGTATAACAATTAGTAATTAGTGATTATTTAATAATAATCATTAATTATTATAAGTTATAAAAGATTAATATAATATTATTAATGATTAATTATTAAATATTAATAAATAATATAATATTATTAATGGTTAGTAATTAGTAATTATTAATATAATATTATAATTAGTAATTAGTAACATATGATTAATATAATATTATTAATGAATAATTATTAAATATTAATAAATAATAAATATTAATTTTAAGAAAGCATTGTAATTATTAATTATTGGTTGTCAAAAATCGGCAACAAACATTTATTACAACGGGCATTTTTAGCCCGTTGTAAAATTGGCACCTATTACAACGGGCATTTTTAGCCCGTTGTAAAATTGGCACCTATTACAACGGGCATTTTGTGAACGTTGTAAAATTGACATCTATTACAACAGGCATGAAAGGACCGTTGTAATAGCGTTCTATTACAACGGGCAGTCATTGCCCGTTGTAAAAAGGCGTTGTATATGGCATCTATTACAACGGGCCTGAGTGGACCGTTGTAATAGCCTATTTTTACAACGGGCAGCCAATGCCCGTTGTAAAAAGGGCGTTGTAATAGAGTATTTTTGTTGTAGTGATAGACAAAGCGGAAAACAGACGATAACAACGGAAAGATAATGTCCTCAATGCCAAACTCTAAAACTCCAAGCCACAAGCTCGAACCACCATTACGTTGGACTTAAGCAAGGTTAGTCATCGATGTGATCGCCAAGATCCAAAGACTCCAAAGGATTCGAAATATAAAGCTAGAGGCTACCGAAATCTACACCTACTATTTGATTATCTGAAAATCCCAACTCTAGACTGCCCATGTGGAAAATTATGGGCACCCAGAGTTTAGAAAGGGAACAATAAACTCTAGGTCAGTCACGGGACTGGTATGAGAAAACAAAAATAGTTTATCTTCAACAATAGCAAAAAAAAAGATTTTAAAAGAAATCCGCAATGCTTTTTGGAAAATGAAACTACCATAAGGCCTCCCGCCACAAACACAATGCAAGCGCACACTTGGAGGAGATTTCTCCTTATGATAGTCAAACATGCTTGATGCGCAAAAACCTTTTGATATTATTATTAGTCCATAGTGCGGAAAACCTTTCGAAAGTATAATATTAATCTTAGCCAGCATACCACATTTCGTCGTATGCCTACTATAGCTACCATGTTCAATAGCAGGTTACCGCCACATTCCATGGCAGGTTATACCACTAAAACCATACATGGCTCGTATTGTTTTGTTTGGATTTCCAACAAATGGTCAGGCAATGGAACTTCCTACACTGAATGGAACATCTCTGGAGGGACGTCCCCAAGAACCTAACCGGATCTCTGCCAACACAAGGCCGGGTTACCTCTATAACTAGGTAACTACTGACACGAGTATGCCACCCCCCGGTCGTTACCAACCTTAATCTGAGGTGCCTATCAACCAACAAACACAAAGCAATAAGTTTGCAGCAACCACATCGGTTAAATATCTGGCCTCCATACCATGATACCACCTTTTATCCTGAAAGAAATGACATACCCTCAGGGGGTGCTACCCCCAAATAACCTTGCTGTAACGATTCATGTTTCGACCATTACCGAGTTGTGAGGCTCAACGAAGTCTTTTCTATAAAGCTATGCTTTACACAAAAGTCATGCTTCGATCAACAAATGATCAGCAGTACTTCGTATGCCACATTTCCAAATTGGGAATGTATCACTAGTAACCATCAACTACATAACCTCTGAGCTCATACGTCTCAGAGAAGGGTGTTAAGCTAAGAGAATAAATTCTCCGCCACCAAATAGAAATGTATTTGATAGAAACCAGTTTTACATCTCAAAGTGTAATGTGGAACACACATCCATACAAGTCTATTCCAGGTTCGAACAGAACCGAAGGCACTTCACAAAGAAGCCCTTGCAAATCCGAATAATCTCTAATCACGTCCGGACTCCCCATCACAAAGGGTGATCAAATACCTATACCGGGGATCAGTCGGTGTAGAGACATTCGATGGATTATCCTTTCGCTTTTGAAAATATCTGGTCTTCACCATCGGTCTTCAAATGCTATCAATATCGTCGTATCACTATTCGGAATGGGTTATATGACACAAAGGTCCTCTCCTGGCTAAACCGAATAATGAGCTCTCAATTTTAAAAACATATGGATAATGGGATCTTAGTTAAGTCACAACTTATTACCCAAAACCTTTATTTCAAATGGTTTAAACCAATTGCATCTTCAAATCTTTTAAACAAAAAGGTTCACTTTACTTTGAAAAACAAAGTTCACCAATCTTTCATAAAGATTCATTCATAGTTTTCAAAACTATTTCATTTCCAAATCTTTTATACAAAAGATACATCTTTAAAACCCTTTAAAACAAGGTTCATTAGTCTTTAACAAAGATTCATTCATAGCCTTTCTAAACAATTTCCCTTCCAAATTGGATCAACTCATCCGATCTTTAAATCAAAGATTCAATTCATATCTTTCAATACAATTCTATTTCAAATCTTTTATACAAAGGATATACCTTTTAGATCCTCTTTAACTTCAAAACAAAGTTCAACAATCTTTCACAATGATTTATTCATAGCTTCCAAAACAATTCTATTTAAAACTTGAAATCTTTTCAATATGAATTGGAAATATTTTCTTAATATGGAAGCTATTATTATTTGAAAAACAATCCTTTTCATTTCGGAAAAATCCGATTACATGTGCACAAGTTAAAGCCCTTCAAGTATAAAACTTGGGTTAAATTCAAATTCCTAAAAAAATACTTTTAAAATGGTTTAAAACCCATATAAACACATTTATAATTTGTATAACCTTTTTAAACCATAATTTCCAAACACAGAATTCAATTTCAAATCTTGAATTCAAACTCAAATCAAACTATTTAAATTTCGAAACTTTATCGAGTTATTCAAAATAACTTTTATCTTCAGAACCCCTTTTCAAAATATTTTCATGTTTAACCCAATTCCATTTCCAAAACCATTTGGATTCAAATATTCAACTTTCGAAAATAATATTTAGATTTCAAAATATCTGTGACTTAACCAATTTCCTCGTGGAATCCATATCTGTGTGTGTATGGTGTAGTCTAGGGGTTTTACATAGTAGTGTAAAATCATCAATCATCACAATCCAAACATAGCAATATCGATAAGCGGTATAATCCTATAATGCTTATCTTCATTCATACATTCATAGATAAATAATATAAAATTTAAAACAGATAAAAATTACATTTATCATAGCTCAAATCAAAAACAGAGCATCACACATCAGGGATATCAAACAATTCACAGCATTCCATGAAATCCAAACATCCATAAGTAAGATCAATTAATTATCTGATTAATTTAAATCAGATTAATTACTTATAAATAAACTACTATTCCTGGTTAATTAATATTAATTAATTACAAACCATCCTAATTAATTAACCTTTAATCATTTATTAATTTACCTTTAGTTAATTACCATTAGATTAATTATCCTTGACTAATTACAATCAATGATTATCCTAATCACTTATATTAATAATTCCCAAATTGATTACGTGGAGTAATTACTCCTTTAATCACTAGATTAATCAACATTAATCATTAATTAATTACTTTTAATTAAGCAATTATCTGTACTTTAATTACTTATCATTAGTTAGTCGCTAATAATAAATTGATTAATCTACTTTTAATTACATCAAAGTAATTAACCTTTAAGTAATCACATTAAGTAATTAACCTTTAATTACTTACATAAATAAATTAACACTTAACAAATTAATTAGTCTTTTTAAAATATTCTTTGAAATAAATTCATCATTAACTCAAACCCTTTAAATTAAATTAATGTTTTATATGACAAAGCATTCCATCTTTAATTTATTACAATATTAAGTTTATTAAAAATAAACTTTTAAAATAAGGTTCTATAGATTAAACACTCGAAGCTTAATTAAATTGAAATATTTTTTATTTAAATACCTTTAACAAATCTAAAACTTAGTTATTTTAAAAATAATTTTATTAAAACCTTTTAACCAATTTATACTTGGATAATCATTTATTATTTACAAAAGAACTAGTATTAACAAAATTATTTCAAATAAACTTGATTTGTTTTAATGTTAAAAACTGAATTCATATTAAATCCATACACCCAAGGCCAACCCGAGGTAAACCCGAGCCTTACTTCGAGTCTCACCCCACAACATTGACTTCGAGTCAAACCATCAGATTCCCTGAACACATCCCCAAGCAGACCTTCCTTCCTCAAACCCATTGATTAATGCCTGATACAAACGTGGTCGAGCACGTGCACAACCATTCGCCAGCGCTCTGACCATCATCGCCACTTTCGACAAGTCGACGACGATGCCTTCAAGCCACACGACTACCCAGATCGATGTGATCTCTAGTAGAACAAAACCGAACGACTTGATCAAAATCTGAACTGATCCCAATCGATGAAAACCACCACTTGCCATCACCTCCATCCATTAGAACAGCCGCCGACTCACCTAAACCCTCGTCACCATTCCATGAATCAATCCCCCCACCTATGATTGCCTCCCGATCATCCAAATCGACGCAAAGGCCTCGAAAACACAACGACCCAAAACTGCATGCCTAACCCTAAAACATCGTCGAACCGCCGCTACGACGAACTTTAACTTCTACGACCATTTTTCCTGTGTCCAGCTATGCTCAAGCCATCTCCAGAACAAAACAGGACGAACCATTCGTCGTTGATCACCGCTGATCGACAAAAAAGAATAAATTGATCAATTCGCAATTTCAAATCATTCCCATGTAATCTTCGCATAAAAAATTATCATTCTTCATTACGAGTCAGTTTATATAATTTAAACTCAAAATCTTACCCACTTGATTTTTTGATTTTAAATAAATCTACTGTAATTTTTCCCTTTCAGAAATAATTATTCAACAAATATACCTGATATTATTTTTAAAATTTATATTACATTCATACAATCCTTTCCTCTTTTATGATCACAACTTAAATTTGATTATGCAGGAAGATATGAATTTTTTTTCTAAAGGAATTGAATTTGAAGTTGTTTTTAAACGCTGTAAGTTTTAAATAGAGGTTTATATACACCTGTATACAAATATGCATGCACCAAAATTTCTATGCAATCACATTTTTTTATATAAACTATTTTTCAAGTCATCATCATCACAGACATATAAAATCAAGCAAGACATAGAAATATATTAAGGGTTGATGGTTTGCTCACCTTTTTGAAGAAAACAGAGAACTGGATTCTGATGTACTTTTTATATGAAACTTGATATTGAATTCGAATCTGATCTGATTGTTTTGAGGTGATCCACAACTTCAAGTTTGAGTTGAATTTAAATCTTGATTCTTGCATTTTTTTTTTGATTTCCAGGCTGAAGCTTTTGCTTTGCTTCCAGGTTTTGTTTTTCTAGTTTCCAGGCTTAATTCCAAGGCTTGAACACTTTGAACACATGAAGTTGTTTACAGGTTTTTATGTTGAGATGATTTTGTTTTCTGGTTTGTCTTAATTTGATTTTCTTCTTTGATCGGGTTTGAGTTGGTTTTGATTCAGCTTACTTTTGATCTGCTTGAAATTGAAACAGATTTTTATTAATTTTATAATATATTTTATTCCCAAATTTCCAATCCAAATTTACTTTCATTTATTCTAAGTATTCAAATTAATTTTCAATTAATTAACAAATAATTCCAAATCCAATATATTATTCAAAATATTTGTTTCTGAATTTCCAATTAGAAATTTTATTTAAAAATCATATTTATATATATTTATATTAATAAAAAAAATATCTATTTAATGTGGAAAATATCCAAATTAATTCATAATTTAATTTCAAAAATTAAATTAATTACTAATTTAAATTTTATTTTAAAACAGAAATGTTATAATACGGTACCGTAACTTCCGTAAATTGGGCTTATTAGAGGGCACTCCATAGGTATGGTACAAAACAAACTCGTAGTGGTCTCGCTAAGGTAGGTGACACGGCACAACTAAGCAATGATATAGTAGATATACCAATTACACTTTCAGGCCGGTGTTAACCCATAGCAGCAACTACCTCCCACCTCAAGCCACACTCCCAAATCGAAGGTACGCACCAAATCAATCACAAAGTAATAGAATGGCAATCGAAGAAGTGCGTCTGATCGGAGGAGCTACCTTACTTGGCCCATCAATTGCTCCTGTTTTAGCCACCTTATGCCAACTCGCGGGAGACGGGTCTACTTATATACCTCATATAGCATCGTCGCCACCATTTTACTTCATTCTTGAATCTCCACCGTGTACACAGTTGTTAAAGTGGTTTTTGATATTGGCAGAGAGTATGAAAATATTCGATTGCGGTCTCTTTAATGACCAATCATTATTACAACACTGTGGTCATTTCAAAATAGTTTATACTTCAAAACCAAAATATCATTGCCATTTCAAAACCATAGCAATATGATATCATTTCTAATATGTCATCATTAAATTCGTTTCTTCTTTAATGGGGACCATTCCCCTTTCAATTTTTCCTCCCGTCGTCCCTTCTTTTCCCTCCACTTCTTATCAAACTCGTCCTTCTTCCCCTGTCCTTGTTCCACCCACAACTGTTCCAGCTTCGTCAACCATACCACCTTCTAACCCATCGTCCTTTCAACCTACAACCACTTGCTCGTGTCCAACTATACCTTTTCCACCTACTGCTGTGTCAGACTTGTCCAAAAAACCTTCTCATATCCTTTGTCCCCTGTCCAACCTTTAGAAGCTTCATCTCTTCTCTCGTCTCCTATCCTTCCGCCAACACCTTGCCCTCCAGTTGCCTGGTCCTCCCTGTTTAAGTCCAGGCCAAACAATACTAGAAAATATGTACCGCGTGATATCAAGTTAGTGTACGATGGTGATGCTATCGTTCCCCCTTCTGAAGTTGTTCAAGCTAGCAATTTGATGTGGAAAGAATATCTGGTGGGATTCTTTCTTGATAATCCACTTCCTTACACCTCTGTCCTATATTTTCTTAAAAGAGCATGGAAACTTCAGGGAACAATAAGTGTAAAATCTGATCGTTTTCTTTTTTTTTTAAGTTTTCAAATGAGGAAGACAAGATAAGAATTGCTGAATCTGATCCAATTGTTATGAAGAATAAATTATTTATTGTAAAACCCTGGGATGAAAATGTTGGTAACTCCTGTAGCAGCATCAAAGAAGTTCCAGTGTGGATCAAGCTATCCAACATTCCCTTGTTTGCTTGGTCTTCAGTGGGTATTAATTGGCTTGCTTCGAGGGTGGGGAAACTCTTATGTTTGGATGCCTCAACTGAAAAATTTGAAAGAATCTCGTATGCAAAATGTATGGTTGAAGTTACTCCTCAATTTGAACTACCTGATACCTTTGCTGTCAAGCTTCTTGATGGCACTGAACAAATACTTGAAGTGGACTATTTATGGAGACCTGAAATCTGTACTACTTGTAAGCAGTTTGGACATATGAAATCAACATGCGATAAAATGGAAAGTACTGGTGAAGGGAATGACAGGAAGTGGGGCAGTGATGTTGAGCTAAATCAGAGTGAGCATGTTCAGAGTAAGGAGACGAAAGGTAAGAAGCTGGATAAGGAAAGTAAAGTGAAGCAAATTTGGCAAAAAGTGAACAATCACAAAGGAAAAAAAAGAAATATAACTGTGGAAGACAAAACAACTACAATGAAGAAGACCAATGGAAAAGTAATATCAATACCAATTATTGATAAGGAAGATAACATTTCTACTGTAGTTGTAGACTCGCCCCACGGTGATGATTCCATAGAATTAAAACAATTTACTGACAACAATAAGTTTAGTCTGCTACGAGAAATTGAAAGTGAGCAAGGAATTATAGAGCAAGTGGAAGTGGAGGAAGGAGAGGTAACAGATGATGTAAACACTTGTGTTACAAATGATACACTCTCTTTGTGTATTGGAAATTTTCTTGAAAGCAACTCTGAATCAAATAATGAACCAAGTCAGACATTAGTTGGAAGGAAGCTACTTATCCCAATTGGTACAAATACTACTGCCAATAAAAGTGGAGTGGCAACCGAGTCCCCTGAACAAACTGTGCATGTTCACACTGATATACCTGACATTGATGCAAAGTGGTGCCAGTCCTTTGAACAACAAATAAAGCAAGTTATTTACAACATGCACCAATCAACCGAGGAAAAGCTCCCTGTTGTTCCCTCTGTTTATAATCTTACCATTGATATACCAGGTTGGCCTGATAGTGTTCCCATTTCAGTTCCACCTGCTTCATCAAATACCCCTTCCTCTATCCCCAAATCCACCACCTCATCAATACTCAATTCTTGTATTGAAACAAGTTCTCTTTCAGCTAAGAGAGGAAAAAAAATTCACCAATCTCTTTAATCAATCCATGAAAAAAAAATTAGCTTCCTGGAATATAAGGGGTGCCCATTCGAACTTGAAACTTGATCAAGTCAAAAGTTCAATCAACTTGTATGATATTTACCTTTTTGGCATTCTTGAAACCAAGCTCAACCATACATTATCAATCAAAGCTGCTACTTATATTAATCCACTGTGGGAATATTATCACAATCTTGATGCTGCTTCCTATTGTAGAATCCTAGTTATATATGCCCCTGCAGTTATGACCTTATCCCCAATTTTATCAGCAAGACAATTTATGCATTTCCAAGTCCATCTCTCTCAAATACAAACTTCTTTCTACTTAACCCTTGTATATGCTGATAATACATCTCTTTCCAGAAACACACTTTTCAATTCCCTCTCCCTACTTCGTCAGAACACTGATCCCTGGGTTGTCCTCGGTGACTTTAATTCATGTTTTAGCGTTGACGATAAAATGGGAGGATCTCCCCTCCTTCCAAGAGATATTGCACCTATCAATCTTGCTATTACTGACTCTGACCTGCTTTTGATCAATAAGTCTGGTGCAAAATTTTCTTGGAACAATCGCAGCCGTAGTGGTGTGCGTACTTTCACTACTATTGATCACGCTTTTTGTAATATTACCTCCCTCAATCAATGGCCTTCCTTGTCTGTTTTCCTCCCTCTCCCAGTTCTGTCAGATCACTCACCCCTTATCCTCTCCCTTGATCCCCATTTAAGTTGAGACAAAAGAAATTTTAAATTTTTTAATGCATGGGCAAAACATGATGACTTTCTTGAATTAGTTTCTAGTGTTCACAATTCCTTTTACTGTTATGGTAACCCAATGTATAAGTTTTGCAGGAAATTGGAAAGCATAAAAGCAATCTCTTAAAACATGGGCTTCCTCTACCTTTGGGCATGGCAGTTTACTGTCTTCTTCCCTCATTGATCAACTCAAGGCAAAACAGGAATACATGATGGAAAATCCTGAGGATGTCAATGCTGCCAATGATGAAGGTCGTATTTTCTTGGATGTGAACATAGCTCTGCAGCTGGAAGCTAGTATGAAAAGCCAACAACTACGCAATAAATGGTATGATGAAGGTGATAAGAACACTAAATTTTTCCATGACTCTCTTCGAGTCAAGCATGCCAGAGAAAATATATACAATATTATGGATGATTATGGTTCTGTATTTTCTACTCCTGAATCTGTGGACAAAGCTTTTGTTGATTATTTCACAAATATTTTTAGCAATTTATCTGGCTTCTCTCCTGACCTTAACCTTATGTCTTCCCTCCCTCTTCCATGCATATCCGTACTTGAATCAGAAGCTTTAATTAAACCTGTTACCAATGAAGAAATCAAGACTGCCCTCTTCTCCATGAACCAACATTCTTCTGGAGGTCCTGATGGCCTAAATGTAACCTTCTACATTGCTACGTGGACTGTGCTTGGACATGAGTTTTGTCTAGCCATCCATAATTTTTTTAACAAGTGTAAAATACTGAGAGAGATCAATGCAACGAATATTGCTTTAATACCTAAGGTTTCTCCCCCGCCAAAGTTTCTTCCTTCAGGCCCATCTCCTGTTGTAATGTACTGTATAAATGTATTTCAAAAATTCTTGCAACTAGGCTAGTTTGTGTACTGCCATCAATTGTGTCTCTCAACCAAGCTGCATTCATCCCATCTAGAAATATACTTGATAATGTTCTTCTTGCCCAAGAATTGATGAAAGGTTATGGTAAATGTAATGCCACTCCCGCTGCTGCGCTAAAAATAGATATATCTAAAGCATATGAATCCATACATTGGGTTTCTATTGTGAGGATCACGGCAATGATGGGCTTTCCTAAAACTTTTGTTTCTTGGGTGTATACTTGTATTTCTACTCCGACTTTCTCTGTCATTGTTAATGGAAGGCCTGTTGGCTACTTTGGTTGCCAAAAAGGAATTAGGCAGGAGGACCCTATTTCTTCATATATTTTTCTTTTGGTTATGGAAGTGCTCAATGTAATTCTCCAGAACAAATACTCTCAAAGGCTCATTAAGTACCATCCGAAGTGCTCTCTGCAACATATCACTTTCATCACGTTTGCTGATGATGTGATGATTTTTACAAAACCTGTAGCTTCCTCTTTAAGTGAAATATTAAGTGCTCTGCATACCTTTTACCATATGGAAGGTCTTTCCATCAACAAATCCAAATCCTACTTGCTTATTGCAGGAGTCTCTGATGTTCAAGCTGCTTTCTTGTATCAACATAGTGGGTTCTCTAGTATGCACGCTGACATGAGGTATCTTGGTCTTCCCATCATCACTAAAAGAATTTCAATAGCTGACTGTCTTCCCCTATTTAATAAGATTACTTCTGTTATGAATACTTGGGAAAATAGAAGTATGTCCTAATGTGGAAGGCTTGTTCTCATAAAATCAGTTGTTTCCCCTTCCTTGGTTTATTGGGCGCACTCTGTTATTCTCCCTAGCAAGCTACTGCTCCTAGTTCGCTCTGCCATGAACAGATTTTTCTGGACTGGCAGTATGTTCAACAAGAAACTTATGCCATGTTCATTTGTTAAATTTGAAACTACATTACAGTTGGGAGGCCTGGGTATTATAAATGTTAAAAAATGGAACACTGCTGCCTTCAGTAAACATTTCCATGATGTCATAATCAAGAAAGACAGTCTTTGGGTCAACTGGACTTGGACTTATAATATCAAGCATGGGAGGTTTTGGTTGATGCACATAGCACAAGACAGTAGTTGGACATGGAGGAACATTCCTAAGCTCAGGCATGTGTACCTTCCTATGATCCAGTACCGTGTTCACCATAATTCTGACACTAGTTTTTGGGACGAACCTTGGGTTAGTTCTGGTATGATACTATCTACATTTTTTGATCATGCAATTATTGTTCAGTTTGGTGTTAATCGTCAAGCAAAAGTTAGTGAGTATTTGAACAATGGTAGAATCCAGCTTCCTTACAATAGTAGTCAAGTTGTTAGGCAACTTTGGAATACTATTCAGAGTACAAGCTACAATACTGACCAATCTTTATATGTGACTTGGAATAATAAGCCTCATTGTATTAAGATGGTTTATAAACACTTGATTGGTGAAACTGTCTTACCTGCTGCTAAGTGGTTCACTGTTCTTTGGACCAATGACTCATCACCGAGAGAGAACTTTATGTTTTGGAAGGTTGTTAGCATTGCTCTCCTCACCAGACATGTGTTAATTAATTATGGAATTAGTTGCAGCCCTGAATGTGTATTTTGTGAGCAGTTTGTGGAAACAGTTGAGCATCTTTTCTTCGATTGCCCGACTGTATGCATTGGTCGATAAGATCGTGAGTAGAATTCAAAGCACTATTGATGTTCCCTTTTCTGTTATTAACTGGAACTTAATTTTAAAGGCAACAAGATGGAAGGCTAGCAGTTACAGAGTGTTGATGATATGCATAAAAATATATATGGATGTGATATGGAAAGAGAGAAATACAATAGTTTTTGAAAATAAAAGAAATAGCTTTAGCACTCTATGGTCTGAAGTTAAGAATAGAACTTACATGCAACTGAGAAGGAGGGAGTGCCATATCCCTGGCATTATGATCAGTAGTTGGAGTTGATGTTTGTTTGTTCTTATTTTTTTCTGTGTTGTCTGCTTTGTTGTCCCTGTTTTTCTTTTTTTTTTCTTTTTTTTATTCAAAGCGTGTTTTGAATCATTTTTATTGTGTTGCAATAAACTGGTAGGGGACCAGTTAACCCCGCTGGCTTTGCCAAATATGATATCATTTCTATTTCAAAACCAAATATGATATCATTTCCATTTCAAATATACCCATGTCCAAAAATCATAGCACTTTAAAGTTACAACACTTTTGAAATTATAAAGCTTCTAAAACCATAACACTATAGAAATCATAACTTAGAAATCATAACATTTTGGAAATCATAACACTTTGGAAATCATAATTAGAAATCATAATACTTTGGAAGTCATAATACATTGGAAATCATAATTTAGAAATCATAATACTTTGGAGTCATAATACTTTGGAAATCATAATACTTTGGAGGTCATAATACTTTGGAAAACCACAACACATCCCACTTAACTTGTTTAGATATTAAAATAGTGTATAAAATAAAATAGTTCGTATAAAGTAGTTATAGGTTAAAATAGTTTTAAATTACATAGTTAGTATATTAAAATAGTTTATATTAAAAACAATTTATATTAAAAATGAGTAATATTAAAATAGTTTATGTTAAAAATGTTTATAAAGTAAATATAAAATAGTTTTAAATATAATTTAAAAGTACTTTATATAATAAAATAGCTTCCTAAAATTTTTAAAATCGATTCCAAATCACCTCAAATTCCAAAATTCAAATTTAATCCAATCTCAAATCATCAACTTTAATTTATTTTTGTTTCTCAATAAACTATTTCAAATTATATCGATTTCAAAAAAAAATAGATTTGAAACACAAAATAAACCATTTTGATTTCAATATATTTCAAAGCTTTAAATATTCAAACATTTCAAAACTTGATTTGATGATTTCATATATAAATCAAATTCAATTTACTATTATTTATTTTGAAATATTTACTTAATCATGCAAAAAACATTTAAATAAAACTTCAAATTTCGAATTTAAATGAAACAAAATATACCATTTCAATTTGTGTAAATTTGAAATATTCATTTTAATCAATTTTAATCAAAATCAAGTTATAAAATCATATCTTTAAAATCCCAAATCTAATAAATTTCAAGTCAAACTTATTTGAGTATAATTCTTAAATAAATTCAATTTCAAACCAATTTCTATTTCTCTTTCCAACCTGAATTTTATTAAAATCATTATAAACTCTATATTTGAAAATATAAATTTTAAATAAACATTTAAACATTTTATATGTTAATTAAATCAATTTTATTAAATCAACTTTAATAAATCAAATCTTATTATTAAACTTATTTTATATATATCTTAAAATAGTAAAACTGTAAGTAATATCTTAACATTTATAATTCCAAAGCTAATTTATAATTTTAAAAATTTCAAAACATATAATTTTAAAAATCAAAATTTAAAACCTTTATAAAAATAACACACACGCATATATATATATATATATATATATATATCTTTAAATCAATATTTATTAAAACCAAAATATTTATTTCAAAACCATGGAAATCATTTCAAACTATATATATTGACCAACGGTGTCTGTATATAATTTTTCTATCCTATGTCCAAGTAATATAGATATTTATCATTTTAATCCGCAGTTTAAATATATATATGGGTATATATCATTTCAATCCGCAATTCCAAATTCAATTCAATGAAAATTGCTTGGTTTATCATTTCAACCCATAAAGATTTTCTCCTATTCTACAGATCGTTCGGGTATGTATCATTTCAAACCATAGGCAATTCTATACTAACAAGGAACTTGTAGAGTGATAACAGATATGGTAATAATATAACTGGCATATATCATCAATATAAATAGTAGATAATGGTGTCAGATATCATAGGTGAACAAGTACAGATAATAACATATATATAGCAGTGTAAATAACTAACGGTCGTATATTTCAGTTGTCGTTTCAATCGAAATCAAATTTAATAAATATAAGAACGTTAATCGTAAGTGATTGCTCGCCTTTCAAGGCTAGATAAATTTGAAAATGAAATGGGTTACAAATCCAAGCACGAATTGTGAAGCAATGCACGATGGACACGATTTCGACGAACAAGGCTGATAAAAAGAATCAACTGGAATAAATTAAATTAGCTCGACTCAAATGGAATATATATAGACTATTATTGTTTAATTAATATTTTTCTTAAAACCAATATTCAATTTATATTACATATTTAGAATGATATATATATATATATATATATATATATATCACATGTAACGTATATGTTCAAGTAACAAAAACAATTACTAAAGTATATAAAGCAACTTATATATATAAATAAACTTTTATAAATTTTCATATTAAGAACTCAATATGCAAAAACTAATAGAACTAAAAACCTGATATACCATAATATGATATACTATAATACCATATATAAACATACCATTTATAACTGTATGAACTCTATACTTTAAAAACTTTATAACATTATACACTTTGTGTATATACGTATATGATAATGACTTTATAAGATTTTATACAACTTATGCACTAAAACTGTTAATATATATAAAAGCTTATAATTGTATAAAGATATATTTTTATATAGCTATTAAAATTTGTACAGTTTGATATGGTATATATATATATAACAAGACTTCATAACATAACCAATATACTAAAACTATAAACAGACTATTATATACTATGCATACTAATATATATATATATATATATATATATATATATATAAACTATAAAATATACGTACTAATATATAAGTTTAGTACTAAAAATAAAGATGCAGCCAGACCCCTATATATATATCCAACAGATTATATATAAGTATATAATGTATATTAGCCTTTATATACTGTAACTGTTATATATAAAAAAACTAACAGATAAAATTTTAACTATACATGCATAAACTAACAGATTAAGTAACAGACATATTAGCTATATATATAACTTAATATAACTCAGATTATATAAATTGTATATATAAAATGTATAAACTTCTTTGCACAACATAAGATAGAATATGATACCGTAAACTCATAAGTTTGAATATATGAGTAAATAGGTTATATATATTACATATATAAACAGTAGAAAAATAAATATATAAAACTTTATATAAACTAAACTTACATATATATATATATATATATATATATATATATATATATATATATATCTAAATATGTAAACATAGGGGGGAAAAGGGAAGGCCGAGCAACAGCGGTAGTTTCATTGAAGGGAGGAGGGGAACTTAGGATGGGTGAGAGGAAGGAGGAGGAGCAGGCTCAGTTGTTTGGTGGGGAATGGCGGAGGGCGTAGAGGTGGGGAATCGAGTAGGCTGTTGTGGCGGTTCCATGTAGAGCCAGCTGAACTTCGATGAGAGGAACGGTGATGGTTGTGGCCGAAGGAAGGGGAGCGACATTGACTGAGTGGAATTGTGGAGATGAGGGTTGGCTTGGGGTCCGGGTTTCGGCGAGGCGTGGGATGCTTCGGTGGTCAGGGAGAGGGCGACACGGAGGGGGGAATAGGTGGAGCTTGGGTGCTTGTAATAATGGCGGAAAGTGGCTATGGAGGCGAGAGAAAGAAAAAGAGAAGGAGGAGGAGGAAAGAGCTTCGGCTTCTAGGTAGTGATTTGAACGAACAGAAAGTGTAGAGGAATTGAACAGGATTTATTAAATATATGTTTTTATAAAATGTTACTGTCAATTGAAACTATCGGAATTGGAAAAAGTCGAAGGCTGCAATTTTGGGAGTTATAAAAGGTTGTAGACTATTGTTATTCAACTGATGGATAGGTGAAAGGTGACAAGAAAACAAATAGACTCAAATGGATACCGATACGGTTAGCGTTTTCGCAAATTCCGCTGCGTACCGGACTTCAAAACACAGAGTTGAATATACCATAGAGATAAGCACGACGAGACGACCAAAACGGTACATAGATATCAGTGATAGGATCATTCGATCAAAAGTTGATATTTGGTATCGAAAATGCTGTTAAACGCCAGAATTAGGGTAGACGAAGCAATAGCAGTCCAAATTTGGAGAAACGAAAGATGACTCTCGCTCAAAAGATGATTTACAAATTTAATATATAAAAATATTCAGGTTTGAAAAATATTTTATTATCATCTAACATTAACTGATTTGAATTGAAATAAAATTACACAATAAAGTAAACTTTCATATTGTCAGATGAAAATTTACCATTTGCTATGTTTAAATAAACGTATTCCAAATAACAAATTTTTTTTTCAGAATTCAATTATTTAAAATTTCATGAAATTTCAGTTAAATATATTATTGAAACCATCAAAATTTACGGGTCATTATAGCAACCGAACATGACTACTTTGCAAATAACAAAAGTATCTGACTGTAGTATGCTCTTTAAATAGCACTGATAAGCCAATTAAGTACAATCTTCCTATAATCTTCTCCTTTGTGACGTATAGTGTAATGTGCTTTAAGAATTATGGAAGATAGAGTGATCAACGATTAGAGAATGTAAAAATAGAGAGTAGATAATAATTCAAGAATATTAAAATCAGTTTTCAGTAAAAAAATTGTTAAATTCTGAAATCTATTTATAGAGATTAAAAAGTTGCAACCATTGTTGAAAGGTAACAATGAAAAGAAACAGGTGCAACTGTTTGTTTAAAGATTTTCTCTTCGATGAAGAGAAGTGTCTTTTGAGTATTCAGCAGGTTGAATTTATTTATTCAGCTATCTAAATTAAACAAAATCGTAAGTAGCAAGGAAATAGGCTATTTTGGCCTAATTCAGCTGGCTGAATAAACTCATTCAGTTGGCTGAATGTTGTGAAACAATAAAATTATTTCAGCATTCAGCCGACTTAATTTGGGTATTCAGCCATCTGTTTTCAGCCTGTTTGCATGGTAGAATATGTGTGTATATGATTTTATATATATATATATATATATATATATATATAGACTCTAGACAATGAACTTAACAGCTTCAAAAACACTCTAAATATGAATCTGCAACAAAACTCCTGCATAAATGATTAGTACACACAAAATATTTTATATTGCTTGTCATTAATCAAAACAATGTTAAACTGAGATTCCAATATTCACCCCCTTTTTGATGATGATAACTATATAAATAAGAAAATAAATTCTTACAATAATATTGTTACTCTCCCTGTCAATATGCATAAATATTTAATTACCTTTAGATACCATTCTTCCCCTTTGTCATCAACAAAAAGAAAGATAAGAATGCATGCAGAGAAACATTGTTAAGCAAAATATAGCCTTTACTCGAGATGTCATTACAAAAGAAGAATAGAAATATTCATACAACATTACATAAATAACAAGAAATATAAAAGAAGTTTGAAACAAAAGACAACATAAATTGAACTAAAACAAAGACAATTAAAACTGGGTAGAGAGAGAAGGCTCATCATCATTGAAATCCGAACTCGAAGATGACCATTGAAATGGAGATGGGTTGTGAACTTCGGTGGATATAGATCAAAAACAAGAAATTTTATCCTATATTTTATTAGGAAAACCTTTTATGGAGTTGAATTTCTTTTCCGTTTTCTTTTCAAAAGCCTTAATATCCCAATGAAGTTTGGGTTGATTTCGAGAGAGAGTGATGATAACTTGTTTGGAAGATATTTCCGGGCCAACAACTTGAATGGAATCATCGTCCTCTTCTTCTTCTTCTTCATGTTGGATATGTGAAGAGGAGGCAACGTTAGTGTCACTAGGTTGTGGAATACCTTATTGAATATTGTGAGACCATTGTTAAAAAGAGATGATTTGTTGTAGAGGAGGCTAGTGAGGAAGACCCATCAATCCTAATGTTGTTGCGCCTAACTCACTAATGCTTGAAAACTCGGAGTCGGGCACTGGAATGCCATAATTGAGAAGGATACACATAATATAAGCCCCGTAATGAATGGTCTTATATTTTCTTCAGATTGTGATGTCTTGTAATTCATCTAAAATGATTTTACCCCAATTTACTTGTTGGTTGGAGTAGATGGAATAGAGGGCTTGAAAAAATCTTTTATAGACTCTTTCATAACTTCCCATTCGAGCTTGTGGAGAGCGAATGAACGTACGGTGAAGAAGGCGTGCTTGTGGCCTTAAGGTGCTAGATTTTAATCCACTTATGTTTGTAAGGTGATCGGACAAGAAACGATGAGAAACCTCGTCTCTATGATCCATATCAACTTCAATATCATCAATGTCAACACCTCGATAAGGACAACTTAAAACATTTCCTGATCTTTATAAAGGCAAGAAAATTTTAATGCCACAAACTATTGACCAAACACGATCTTGTCGATTTTGAGGATTATGGTGGTATAAATTTAGATTAGCAAGAAAGAATTTGATCAAAAGATGTTTAATTTTGACATTATTTGGAGCATACACTATTAGACTGTCAAAGTGGAATTGCTCCGCCAATTCTCTAATTCTATAGGCTGCAAAATCCAAAAATTTCATGAAATCCCCTTCAAAGATATTTGAATTTTTCATAGAATTAAATAGGGAGATTGCAACATCATTCCAAAGCCATTGACAAATCTGATCTTCGGAAGGACCGGAGGTGGATTCCCTTGAGCGTTTGGATTAAGGTGCCATTAGAGAGTGCAAATGAAGTTTAAAAAAATTGAGAAAGATGAGCTAGGGTTCCGAAGTGAATGGTTAAATGGTGAAAAGATGAATATATGGTAGGTGAAAATTAAGGGTAAGATGGGAAGAAAAAATTGTAGGTCCTAGTTAAAAAAATGCCTCAGAGGAAACTCAGCCGAATGAATGAACGGAATCAGCCGTTTGAACAGCTGTGAATCTCAACCTGTAAGAAAACAGTTCATTTTAAACAAATTCAGACGGTGTTCGAATAGATTCAGCCATCTGAATCTGGGGAAAAATTATTCCCTGAACCAGGTGGAGTGTAACCAGTGTGTGTTGAATGAGGAACAATTGGAACTGGTTCATAACTCAGTGTTGGAGTAGGTGAATTCACAAATCTGAAAGAAATGCGGATTACGGATCTTAAGGCTAGGATTAACACTAGAGGGAGGGTGAATAGTGTTTATAAAGAATTACTAAATCTTTTTGAGTTTATGTTAATTTAGACACAGATTTATGCAATCTACAGATACAGGGATAATCACAGAAACAAACACAGATGCAGAAATAAAATAAAAGCAGTAAAGGAAAGAACACAGCGGATTTTATACTGGTTCGGAGTTACCCTACATCCAGTCCCACAACACAAGTACGGATTTCCTTTCAAAAGCAATTATACAATTACACCCTCGATTTCAAGGCTACGAGGTACACCCTCCAGAATTTTAATCCTCTGGGTAGAGATACTTGATTTCCCAGCCACAAGTTTACCCAATCGATTTACAAAGGCTACAATCACACCTTTTCTCGCTTGATTGATTTTCAAGGCTACAATCACACCTTTTCTCGCTTGATTGATTACAAAGAAGTCTATAACTCTGAATAGCACTGAGAACCTTATTGAGATAGTGATAGAGAATCAAACTAGAAGTAATCGAGTATGATTCAATATTGATTTCGGCAGAGTAATGGTAAGAGTATGTATTAAGAAATGTGGAAGAAGAAGAGGAGTGAAAAACTAGAAAATCTGATATAAAATTCGTTGAAACTAACCCCTATTTATAGAAGAACAACAGCCATGTCCATTCATGAAGAGTTGTGGCGAATAAACACTTCTTTTGAAATTTAAATTTTGAACTCAACTGAAACCATGTCGACATGGTCACCATAGGCATGTCGACATCCCAAAGCAATTTTGATGATTTGATTTTCTTATAATCTTTATCTTATATTAAAACTATTTTAAACTTTTCCAATATACTTGACTATAGTTAAAATAAATAAGTAAATATAGAGAATAATATATATAAAATTTAACTATAATTTTATATTTAAATCTTAAGTACAAAAATTTAAAAGTTAAATATATTATATTAAAAGATAGTTTAAAATCAGGTGTAATTTGACTTTGAAATTAAAGATAATTTTGAGGCTAAAATTATATAAAATCAGGATAAAGGGTTTTGAATCTTTTAAAAAGAAAGTTTTGAAATCATTTTGAAAATAAGATAATTTTGCAAAATCATTTGAATTAAAATTAGTGGATACAAAACAATGTTCCACTAGATTTTCGTAGGTTCCATCCTACTTAGGATTCCATCACTTTGACAGGCTCGAAGTGGATTCCATTCCACGAATAAATTGAATTTTAAGATGCCAGTGCTTTTCTATGAGTTTTAACAAAATTTCTAATTAAAGAATAAATTACTTCAATTCTTAAACTCTTGATAATTTTGATATTCATGAGTCTTCAATCTTAATATCTTGAATCTCTATACTGTACAGTCTTCATTCTTGGTACCTGCATAGTTAAATCCTGCGTATACACATTTATCTAAACTTATAATGTTATTATTTATATTTTATAATCTATTCTAAGGTTGTTGTCATCAAAACCATCATCTCACGGACTAACAGTCTCCCCCTTTTTGATGATGACAACCTTTGTTTATAAAATATTACTTATATCCTAATAACTTCCCCTTAATCTATAACTCCCCCTTAATTTATGCCTAACTAACCTATTTTATATTTCTCCCCCTTTGTCATCAACAAAAACTAACTCCCCGTCATTCTTGGACTAGAGTACCTGTATTAATAAACTATACAATGAAATATATAATAGATAGATTAAGAAATAATTATCCTTATGAACATGATAATTAATCAAGGATTATATACATTTCAATGTATGTGTATATATATACTTGTTTTATGTAGCAACCATCAAACCAATTTAAGAAATCAATTCACACCGAGGATCAATCCAAACCAAATCAAATTAATTCAAACAAACAATTCAATCAAAGTGAACAAAATAAAATACAAACGTTACGTGGAACTTCCACCCATCCTTCTTCTTCAAAGATTGGATCTGCCTTAATAGCATCTCAATTATCATTGTCGTTAGTGAGAGAGACTGGAGGATGTGCTTCGTTAACATCCTTGTGTAGGGAGGAAATCATCCATCGTATTGCATCGAAATGCCTTTCTTGCTCCTTGATCATCTGCATTTGACTCAATTCTAAGTGTCACTGGTTACGAAGAATGAACGAGAGAATACTCTTGAACGAATTAAGAGTTTCTTCAAGATTTTCGAATAAATTGTGAATTGGATTAGACATAGTTGAACTTGTGAAAGAAATGAAGAATTAGAATATAGGAAATAATTTTCAGTGACAAATTCTGGAAGAAATAGGTATATGTAGGCGTAGAAATTCGTTTGTAATGAATAGATATATGGTTGTTATTCAAATTTCAAATTCAAAATCAATTGTCATTTCTGACCAGTACATGTCGACATGGTCATAGAGGGGATGTCGACATGGGTTAGTGAAAAATTATGACTAATTTGATTTTGTGAATAATTGTGTGTGTGTGTGTCTCTCTCTCTATATATATATATATATATATATATATATATATATATATATATATATATAACATTTATTCTGGAGATAAGATAAGGTAGATAACAGAAAAGAAATTTCATCTCATTGCATACTAAGATGTTACAACGATTAAACACACACCAAACTACATAAACTCTCGAATTAAACAAACTAAAACACATACAAGATACGAAAAGATAAAACTAGTTAGAGGATGATGATGATGAAGAAAGTCCAAGTTTCTTACCGACTTTGGAAATGAACTTGTTCATCTTAGATGAAATTTTGTCCAACTTCTTACTAACGGATCATTTAAGAATCCGTTGATTCTCAACAATTGTCTTTTGATTTTTGAGAAGGGTTTTGGTGGATGGATTAGGAGGATAGTCAATGCTTTCCGAAGAGGTTTCACCTTCTTCTTCTTCAATTTCAATTTCAAGCCCTTCTTCTTCTTCTTCCTCTTCCTCTTCTTCCATTTCCTCATGAGCCAAACGCTCTTCCTTTTCGGCAAGGGTCTCATAAGGTTGAAAAACAAATGGAATTTTCATAAGCGAAATGTTGGAATGATTGAAAACTATTCTAGAAACAAATTCTTTGCCTTTGAAATCCACTCCAAAATAGTTAAAAATCTGAGTGAGGTAAATTCCATGATATAAAGTATTCTCACCTATTTCAAGATTTTTAGGACGAAGTTCATCCAAAATAACTTGCGCCCAATTTATGTCATAATTTCCAAAAATAGCGAAAAGAGCTTTGCAAAATTTTGAAGCAGGATTGTTAAAATTCCCCGATTTTTGGGTCAAAGTATGTTGCAAAAGAAGATTGACAATCCTTGCCTTTGGTCGAAAATTTCGATTTTTGAATTCCAAATTATCATTCCCTTCGAAAATGTGATGAAATGTCTCGCGATCATTTTCATCGATTTTAAAATTAGAAAGATCCATTCCCGTACACTTGCAATTGAGAATGGTACCTAAAAGATCACAATTCAAAACAATTCTAGTGCCTTTGACACTACTCCAAATTTCACCCTCATTTCCATGATAAAATCCTCGGTGTAAATTAGCATAGAAAATTTTGACAAGATTTGGATAGCAAACAAAATCGTTTTGAGAAGCATCAATAATACTAAGAACTCCATTGTTTGTAAAAAGAGAATCAAGTTCATAAGAAGAGAAATCTTGAAAAATAGCAAACTTTCCGGGATGGACTTTGGCATAATTAGCATAATTGATGTATGCTTTTATTTCCTCCGGATCATTGAATAATTGCTCTTTTATTTTTCTGGAAATTCTCACGGTGGAGGGGTTGCTTGAAGAAGCCATTAAAGTAGAGAGCATAGAGCTTGAAGTTTTGAAGAGGGAGTTTGAATTTGAAAATGAGAGTGAAAAGATATGATAAAAGATAGTGAATAAATAGATTCTCAAAGGACATATTCTCTGGTCAAAAGGTAGCTTTTCAGAGAATTGAATGAGGTGAAAAGGTGGAGGGAAATTCAAACATTTGAATTCAAATTTTGAAATTCAAATTCTGGTACCCATGTCGACATCATGGTAGGGACCATGTCGACATGTGCCAGTGAATTTTGATAATTTATTTTTCCTAAGTTATCCAAAATATATATATATATATATATATATACTTATTATTTTTAATGCCTATATATATATCTAAATATTTATAGTATATTTCAGAAAATTATACTATTAAAAAATAATAAAATAATAAGATAATAATAAAAAAAAATTAAAATTCATATAATACACCAATTCAAAATCAATCAATCAAGCAACTAATTCTAAGCAAGCAATTTCAACCAATTGTATTGTTAACATGTACCTTTTTCTGAGTCCATTTCTTTGAATTCGTCGGAGTCGTAAACAGCTATGAAACCCAAATTCGAATTATCCGTCTTCTGATCATCATCACTTGAGGACGAGTCTGAGTCATCTAGAGTAGCAGTAAATGTGTGCTTCCGTTTCTTTGCTAGATCATTGTTCATAGGAGGATTTTGCCTATCTGGATACGGACGATCTTTTTTGAAATGGCCTGGTTCATCACAGTTGTAACATTTGACATTATTTGGCACTACATTCTAATTTTCAGAGTTCTTATAGTTGTTTCTCTTGAGATTATTCATCTTTTCGTATTTCGGGAATTTTCTAAAATTTCTGGTCATAAAGGCTATCTCTTCATCATTATCGTTGTTTGAGTCTGATCCATCGGTCAATGCATTGAATGCCATTGATTTCTTTTCAGATGCTTTTTTTCTCTTCTCCTGATCATTTGAACTTCATACGACATTAGATTTCCAATTAATTTTTCTATCTTTAAAGTACTGATGTCATTTGCCTCTTCGATAGCAAGTGTCTTTTGATCCCATTCTGGAGTAAGAGAAATTAAAATCTTTCTGACTTGATCTTCTTTAGAAAATTCCTTTTCCAAAGATATTAGAGAATGCACAATATCCTGAAATCTACTATACATATCTGAAATAGACTCATTAGGATTCATTTTAAATAATTGAAACTGATTTGTTAGCATAGAAATTTTGGTCTGTTTAACTTTGCTTGTTCCTTCGTGAGTAACTTGCAAAGTTTTCCAGATTTCATACGCAGACTTACAAACTGACACTCTATTGAATTCATTTCTATCTAGTGAACAAAAAAATATATTCATTGTCTTAGAATTATTTGTGCAACAGTCTTTTTCTCAGCATTCCACTGTGCAAAATCAGTTGTGGGTTCAGAATATTTAGTTTATGTAATATTCCAAGTGTCTAATCCTATAGATTGTAAGTATATTTTCATCCTACATAGCCAATATGCATAGTTACTGCCATTAAAATGTGGCGGCCTGACAGTAGACTGACCTTCTACAAATGGACTAGTTACAGGAATACTAGTGTTAGTAACAGTACTAGTGTTGGTAGCCATTTTGAAAACTTTTCAAAAATCAGATTATGAAACTTCGAAAACCTTGCTTTGATACCGATTGAAAGAAATGCGGATTACGGATCTTAAGGCTAGGATTAACATTAGAGGGGGGTGAATAGTGTTTATAAAGAGTTACTAAATCTTTTTGAGTTTATGTTAATTTAGACACAGATGTACGCAATCTAAAGATACAGGGATAATCACAGAAACAAACATAGATGCAGAAATAAAATAAAAGCAGTAAAGGAAAGAACACACCGGATTTTGTACTGGTTCAGAGTTACCCTACATCCAGTCTCGCAACACAAGTACGGATTTCCTTTCAAAAACAATTGTACAATTACACCCTCGATTTCAAGGCTACGAGGTACACCCTCCAGAATTTCAATCCTCTGGGTAGAGATACTTGATTTCCGGGCCACAAGTTTACCCAATCTATTTACCAAGGCTAAAATCACACATTTTCTCACTTGATTGATTTTCAAGGCCACAATCACACCTTTTCTCGTTTAATAGATTACAAAGAAGTCTATAACTCTGAATAGCACTGATAACCTTGTTGAGATAGTGATAGAGAATCAAACTAGAAGTAAGCGAGTATGATTCAATATTGATTTCGGCAGAGTAATGGTAAGAGTATGTATTAAGGAATGTGGAAGAAGAAGAAGAGTGAAAAACTAAAAAATCTGATATAAAATTCGTTGAAACTAACCCTATTTATAGAAGAACAACAGCCATGTCCATTCATGAAGAGTTGCGGCGAATAAACACTTCTTTTGAAATTTAATTTTTGAACTCAACTGACACCATGTCGACATGGTCACCATAGGCATGTCGACATCCTAAAGCAATTTTTGATGATTTGATTTTCTTTGAAAATAACCTTTATCTTATATTAAAACTATTTTAAACTTTTCTAATATACTTGACTATAGTTAAAATACATAAGTAAATATAGAGAATAATATATAAAATTTTACTATAATTTTATATTTAAATCTTAAGTATAAATATTTAAATGTTAAATATATTATATTAGAAGATAGTTTAAAATCAGGAATAATTTGACTTTGAAATTAAAGATAATTTTGAGGCTAAAATTATTTAAAATCAAGATAGAGGGTTTTGAATCTTTTAAAAGGAAAGTTTTGAAATCATTTTGAAAACAAGATAATTTTGTAAAATCATTTCAATTAAAATTAGTGGATACAAAACAATGTTCTACTATATTTTTCGTAGGTTCCATCCTACTTAGGGTTCCATCCCTTTAACAGGCTCGAAGTGGATTCCATTCCACGAATAAATTGGATTTTAAGATGCCATTGCTTTTCTATGAGTTTTAACAAAATTTCTAATTAAAGAATAAATTACTTTAATTCCTGAACTCTTGATAATCTTGATACTCACGAGTCTTCAATCTTGATATCTTGAATCTCTATACTGTACAGTCTTCATTCTTGGTACCTGCATGGTTAAATCCTGCATATACACATTTATCTAAACTTATAATGTTAGTATTTATATTTTATAATCTATTCTAAGGTTGTTGTCATCAAAACCATCATCTCACGGACTAACAAAATCGTAAACTAGGAGAAGAATATGATAGATCTGAAGATTCAGAATTATGTTAGGAAGACATATTTTTGTAAATTAAGCGAGTTTGAAACTGTTTTTGTTTTTAATTGAATGCAAAAGAAAAATAAGGAGTATAGTCATTTTATATGAAAACTTTCATATAAATAGAAAGAACATTAGTGGTTAAGATGATAGGAACTAGAGAAAAAAATGTTTGGTAAAAAAAATTATGAGGTAGAAAATAAACAAAAAAATGAATAAAATCCAAAAATTGATGAAAAGAAAAGAGTAATGAGGTGGTAGAGCACCAGATTTCTAAGAGGAGATCCCGAGTTCGAGTCATTGAAAAAAAAATTATAAAAAAAAATTATAAATCTTTTAGGGATATAATTCCTAATTCTCTTCTTAATTTATGAAGATATTTTCATTTACAGGTTTGGTAAATATATCGGCTAATCAATTTTCAGAGGAAACAAATTCTAGTCTGACTAAATCCTTTTCATTATTATCATGAAGAAAATGATGACGTATGTCAATATGTTTAGTTCATTAGTGATTGACAAGATTTTTTGATAAGTTTATAGCACTAGTATTATCACAAAAAGTTGTTGATTTAGGTAAATTTACACCAAAATTTAAAGTATTTTTTGCATACAGATGACTTGAGCACAACCTAAGGCAGTAGAAATATATTCTGCCTCACAAGTTGAGAGTGAAACACAGTTTTGCTTCTTGCTAAACCAAGAGACTAAGGATTTTCCAATGAAGTGACAATCCCAACTAGTACTTTTTCGATCCGTCTGACATCCTCCAAAGTCAGCATCACTATATGAAACTAACTCGAAAGGACATTCTTTTGGATAAAAAAGTCCAAAATCTTTGGTTTTGCTTAGATAACACAATATGCGTTTACTGCTTGCATATGTGATTCTTTAGGATTTGCTTCAAATCGTGCACATAAAAAAACACTCGTCATTATGTCAGGTCTACTAGCTGTTAGATAGAGTAATGAACCAATTTTACTTCGATATAATTTTTGGTCAACACTTTTGCCATCTTCATCTCTATCGAGATAAACTGTTGTACTCATTAGAGTTGATTTAGCAGAAGTATTTTCCATATTAAAGCATTTAATTAGATTATTACAATATTATTCTTAATTACTAAAAATTCCATTTTTTACTTGTTTAATTTGTAATTCAAGAAAATAAGATAATTCTCCCATATGTGACATTTCAAATTCTTTGGTCATAATTTTTGAAAATTCCTGACATAATTTTTCATTTATAGAGCCAAAAATAATATCATCTACCTAAATTTGAATAATTAAAACATTTTATTAGTTCTTTAAAAAGAGTTTGATCAACCTTCCCAATTTCAAAACCAGAATCTATTAGATAGCTCTTAAGACGTTCGTACCAAGCACGAGGTGCTTGTTTTAGTCTGTATAAGGCTTTTTTAAGTTTATCGACATGGTTTGGAAATTTTTCATGGGTGAATAACGGAGGTTGTTCAACATAAGCATTTTCTTTTATATAACCATTTAAGAAAGCACTTTTAACATCCATTTGATAAAGTTTGAAATTATGAAAACATGCAAAGGCCAGTAAAATACATATTGCTTCAAGTCGTGCAACTGGAGCAAATGTTTCTTCATAGTCAATTCCTTCTTCTTGATAATATCCTTGTCCAACTAATCTAGTTTATTTCTAGTTATATTACCTTGTTCATCTGCTTTATTTTTAAAGACCCATTTAGTACCGATGACCATTTGATCACTTGGTCTAGGAACTAGTTCCCAAACTTCATTTCTTTCAAATTGGTTTAGCTCTTCTTCCATAGCTATAATCCAATAGTCATCAGTAGATGCTTCTTTTTTATTTTTAGGTTTGATTTTAGAAAGAAAAGCTACATGGCCCATTTGATTAAGTTGATTTCTAGTTCTAACATGTGAATCAAGTTCTTATATAACATTTTATATTGGGTGATCTCGTAAAATCCTAGGAGTAAATCTTAATTCATTTTCATTTTGAACAATGTTTTCATTTCCTTCAAAGTTATAAACAATGTTATCATCTTATTTAAAATTATTCTGAGTAACCATATTTGTGACCGTCTTAGGTATATCCTCATCATACTTATAATTATTATTAAATTTGAAGTTTTCGTCGAATGAAACATGAAGAGTTTCTTCGATTTTTTTGATCTTTTATTGAAAATTCGATAAGCTTTGCTTCATTCTGAATATCCTGCGAAGATTCCTTCGTCGGATTTTGGATCGAGTTTTCCAAGATGATCTTTTGTGTTTAATATAAAACATTTTGAACCAAAAGTTTTAAAAAATGAAATGTTTGGTTTTCTGTGATGAAAAAGTTCATATGGAGTGTGTTTTGTTAAAGGTCGGACGGAAACACGATTAGAACATAGCAAGTAGTTGCTATAGCTTCTGCCTAGAAATGTTCTGTAATGTGTTTCCATTTAACAAAGTTCTTGCACATTCTTGTAACGTTCTATTTTTCCTTTCTACAACACCATTTTGTTGTGCTGTTCTAAGAAAAGAAAAATTATGGTAAATTCCCTTTTTATTACAAAAATGTTTAAATGCTTCATTTTCAAATTCACATCCATGATCACTTCTAATATTTTTAATTTTTAATTTTTTGAAATTTTGAATTTTTTCGCAAAATTCTTGAAATTTTCATAAGTGTCACTTTTATTTTTTAAGAAAATAGTCCATGTATATCTTGAGAAATCGTCTACTATAACAAACACATATTTGCTATGGTTTATAGATTGAATTTGGGTTGGACCAAAGAGATCTAATTGTAATAGTTCTAGTGGTTGCATAGTAGAAATATTTTTCTTTGATTTAAAGGATGATTTTAATAATTTCCCTAATTGACAGCATCACAAATATTATTTTCTTTAAAGTTCATTTTTGGTAAACCTTTTACTAAATTATTTTTAGATAAATTATTTATAATTTTGAAATTAATATGATAAAATCTTTTGTGCCATAACCAAGGATCATTCTTTTTGGCTATTAAACACATATTTGTATTATGATTTATATTCATATTTAAAACATAAATATTTTTATCTTAAAAACCTTCAAAAATGATTTTTCATTTTAATCAAAAATGCTACACTTATTTTCATAGAAAAAAATATTGAATCCTTTTTCACACATTTGGCTCATACTAAGTAAATTATGCTTCAAATTTTTAACTAATAAGACATCAGTAATAAAAGGTGAATTAGATATACTGTTATTGCTCACATTGCCTTTGCCAATGACATATCCTTTGGAATTATCTCTAAATGTGAAAGAATCTCCATCTGAGTAAATAATGTTTGTTAGCATCCCTTTATTTCCTGTCATGTGTTTTGAGCAACCACTGTCTAGTATCCACTTTACTCTCTTTTTGGATGGTACCTGCAAAATGTAGAATCAATATTGGTAACCACCATTTTATTTTGGGTCCTAAGAGTTAGATTTTAGGAAGCCAAACCCAAAAAGGTTCAGAATTCCTTTTGAAAACAATTTTTTTGTTTTTAGAACAGTTTTTAAAAAAGATTTTATATACTTATTTCTAGTTGAAGAGTTATTTGTTTTAGGAACCCAAATTTTAATAGATGTGGTAAAATTTGAATTTTTAGAACTAGGTTTTTCAACTTTATTTTTATATGAAGAACTCTTTTTCTTTGGAATAATTTTAGAGGATTTTTTATATTCTAGTCCTCTTTTATTTGAAAAGTTTGAGAATTTTCTATAATTTTGGAAAGATTTTCTCTACCTTTATTCAAATTAGAAACATTTTTAGTAATTTCTTCTAACTTTGTTTTAAAGCTGGAGTTATCTAACTCTAAAATCTTGATATTTGATTTAAGGTCATGATTTTCAATTAATAAAGCATCATTCTTTTTTTTGAGTTTCTACTCTTGACTTGGCAGAGAAAGTTGAGATGTCATATTGGAACAAGATTCTTGAGTAACTTGGAGTTCTTCTTCTAAAATTATCTTTCCGTCTCTTAGCATTTCTACTTCGATTTCAGTTCTATTCAATTTTTCAAAAGCTTGTTTGTACTTTCTATTTTTGCCTTTTAATTTATCAAGTAATTCTAAATTGATTTCCAAAAGGTCATTAAAAGTTAGATCACTTACCTCGTCTTTTGTAGCTATAAAACAAATGTTGGCTTGTTCTGAATCACTATTCGAGTCACATTCTGATGATGAAGATGATTCTGTATCGTCCCATATGACAGAGAAAGCTTTCTTCTTGAATTTTTCTTTCTTGTGCTTATACTTGTCTTTCTTTTTCTCAGGACAGTGTTTCTTGATGTGACCTTTCTATGGCATTCATAATATTCTAGAGCAGGAATTGATGGTTTGTTGGTGTTGTTATTGTTGCTGGAGTTGTTCTTGTTATTTCTAGATTTGTTGCTGCTTCTAAATTTCAAACTCTTTTGAAATTTTTAGAAATGAATGCCATATCTTCTTCATCTAAATCTGATTCATCTTTTTCTGCCTGAAATGCTGTATTTTTCTTATCTTGCGCCTGTACTCATTTTTCCTAGAGATTAACTTCATAAGACAATAGATTTCCAATCAAATCTTTTGGTATTATGGTCGAAATTTCGTTAGCTTCTTCAATTGCTAAAACTTTCATTCCCACTCATCCGTTAGTGAGTTTAGGATTTTTGAAACGATATCAAAGTCTGTGTAAGTTTCTCCTAGTGCTATTAAAGAATGATATATATCTTGAAATCTAGAGTACATGTCTTTTATAGTCTCATCTTGTTTCATTTTAAAGTTCTAGAACTGATTTTTTAGCATAGAAATTTTACTTTGTTTGACTTTGTTAGTTCCTTCATGTGTAACTTTAATGTACGCCATATTTCATGAGCAGTTTTACACATGCTTAGTCTATTAAACTCATTTTTGTCTAATGTACAATACAACATATTCATAGCTTTAGCATTTGCAGTAACATCTAATTTTTATGTATTAGACCATGTTGAATATTCAGTGGTAGGAATAATATATTCCGTTTGCATAATATTCCAGGTTTCATAACTACTTGCTTGTATATAGATTCTCATCCTAGTAGCCCAATAGTTATAGTTCATTCCATTAAAAAGAGGTGGTCGTGCAGTAGATTGACCTTCTAAAAAGGTAGTGTTAGAAACAGTACTGGTGTTGTTTTCCATATTAAAACAATATCAGATAACTATGTTACGGTTAAATGATGGCCTTGCTCTGATACCAATTGTAAGTGATTGTGCTATAGGATCGTGTAATATGGATAAACTACTTGTGCGGAATAAGTAAGTAAATAATAAAAGCAGTAAAGTAAATGACACCTGAGATTTTTATACTAGTTCGAACTCCCATTCTAGGTCCAGTCCCGGACTCCTTTCGAAATTAAATTAGCAACCCTCACTTAACCCGGAGGAATAGGTTTACACCGCCTGTGCAACCGAATAGGACTTCTACTGCCTAAGTAACCGAATAGGATTTCTACCGTTTGAGCAACCGAACATGACATGACTTCTTTACAAATAACAAAAGTATCTGACTATAGTATGCTCTTTAAATAGCACTGATAAGTTAATTAAGTACAATCTTCCTATAATCTTCTCGTTTATGATATATAATGTAATATGCTTTGAGAATTGTGGAAGACAGAGTGGCCAACGATCAGAAAATGTAAAAATAGAGAGTACATAAGAATTCAAGAATATTAAAATCAGTTTTAAGTAAATTGTTTTTTGAATTCTAAAATCTATTTATAGAGATTAAAAAGTTGCAACCATTGTTGAAAGGTAACGATGAAAAGAAACATGAGAAACTGTTTGTTTGAAGATGTTCTCTTCGATGAAGAGAAGTGTCTTTTGAGAAAATAGCCATTGAAAAATATTTAGCTGGCTAAATTTATTAATTCAGTCGTCTGAATTAAACAAAATCATAAAGAACAAGAAAATAGGCTATTTTTGGTCTGATTCAGCCGGTTGAATTAACTCATTCCGCCGGCTGAATATCGTGAAATAATAAAATTGTTTCAGCACTCAATGGCTGAATTAGTGTATTCAGCTGTCTATTTTCAGCCTGTGTGCATGGTAGAGTATGTGTATATATGATTATTTATATGTGTCAATCCAGGAGAGATTTTAACATAACTCTAAATGATATAAAGACTCTAGACAAGGAACTTAAGAACTTCAAAAACATTTTAAATATGAATCTACAATAAAACTACAACATAAATGATTGGCACACACAAAATGTTTAATATAGCTTGTCATTAATCAAAATATCTCCCTAGCTCTTTACGTTGAATAAGAATCTGACTTCCTATGGTGTTGGGGGCCAAAAAAGGTGCTCCATGAAGATGATGAATAAGCTGTTCGAAAGAGCATATCCGTTCGGATGTAACTGTGATGGGAAAATCCCTAAATAAGACAACACTTTCTGAATATATTGATTGAGTGGTGGGAGTGTCCTGACTGTGCAGGAAAATCGATTAAAAGCAGTGTACCCTTCCGGAGGTGTATGTGGCCTGTCATTCGGCCTTGGTAGCAGGACGTCGTTCAACGATAGCCCATCCCGCAGGCAAATTCTCCCCAAAATTTCTTCGAAAACATTAGATGGTACAGAATCTTGTGGATTCCTAATAAAGGTTGCTCCTGGTAGCTCGTTCGGAGCTAAACTTATGACTTCGGTCGTGATGGCCGGCATCTCTATAATCATAGTAGGTAGGCTTTGTGCCTCTTGTTGTTGTGAACTCCCGGATTCCATAGCTAACCAACACATCAAAAACCATCACTAGGTTACAATAATCCCATGTGTTTCCAAGAGTGAAATGCATGAATGTGTTGTGGAGTGCATCACGGTGAGTTACTTAAGAAATTCTACAAGGATTAGCAAAGCATTTGAATGATGAAACTACAAATTCAGCTGGAGTGGCCGTCATCAATGACCGTCACAACCGCGCCACCCAGACTTTGAGATCGATTCGGATTGAGGTTCGTTAAGTGTTGTCATATTACAGTACCATCGATGAGCTTCAAAGGGCAGTCAAATGTGCAGTACTTTTAAGTCAGATTATGCAAGGCAGAAGCTCGTCGGAGTCAAGTGTTCAAGAATGCAATTTGTATCGATAAAAGTTTAAACTATAATCAACCACTAAAGTCCCTTTTGTCACGATCAAGGAAATGAAATTTTGTATCGATCGAGGAATTATAGTTCGTATCGACTGAAAAATCGTGGTTCGTGTCGATGCTGAGTTGTCTACTTGGTATCTATTCAGACGAAACTCTCTCGTATCGATCAGCATGCCACTAAGTCGTATCGATCAGATTGTTTGTTTCGATTTCCAAAGTTCGTATTAATCGAGGGACATCGATACGTATGCCATTTATTAATGATCGATACAGGAGATGTTATTGGCTAATCGATACAAAAGACCCATCACCAACCGTTATAAAGCACTCCACTCTCTCGATACAAATCACTGCCAGTCCAAGTCGATACGAATCTCCTCCCTCCTTCACTGATACGAAGCCCAGGCTGAACCACTATCATTCCAACTCCTTCATATCCCTCCTCAATTCTTCTTCCCCAATTGACATGAAGGCTATCGACACTCCTCATCAAACTTCGGTCATCCACGGCCACCACATCACCAAGATCAGTCAAGAATGCATATCGAATGGCATGATAATTCTAGTCACATCATTTTAAGTTATTTAGTGCAGACTAATTACCTAACTCAAGCAAGTAATTCGAGAGAATTAGCTGGTTAACTGATTTAAAGAAAAAAGCAGTGTAGTTTTTCCTTCAATTGGGAACGATACGAAGACAGGAGACAAAGAAATGAGAAAGTGAAATTTTTTCTAGGTACCAAGCCTTTATATACCTAGGAAACGACCATTCGTCTCCTAGTTACCCATACCGATTGAGACGGTCAACAGTGCGATCGGCATGAGTCCACCCATTCGTATCCAATGGCTCAACTGAGATGAATGCCACGCTGCCGATATGGAATTTTCTCTGTAACCAAGTTTTGCCAGAGCAACTTCTCACTTGTATCCACCGATACGTACTACATTGAAACATAAGCCAAATTCGTATCGGTCGACATCGATACTTAAACTTTTCATATTGATCCAGGAGAGGATCAATACGAAGAGATACCCTAAACAACCATCAAGCTTTGTTACAACTTGAATTTCATATCAATTAAGGAGAGGATTGATACGAAATTCAATGCAAGAAGACTGACAACGACTCGTAAACGTATGAACGTTAACGGGAGTCAGGTTAACATGCATTTTATGTGTGATGAATAAACATTTAATTTTCAAAATTCATAGAAAATCGAATGCTCGCCTGGTGACAATTGCAACAATAAACAACGATTTGCTAACACTCGACACTCGGTTACAACAGTGCACAGTACAGCAATTGGCAGTCAACAATTCAGTATTTATATTACTGGAGACCAATCAATGGTTACATCTTTTGAAGAAAAGACAAAAACTATTCATTCAATCGAAAAGGCCTTTTTTAGGATGGAGATTGTAGATTTTCAAAGCACGTCATGTTCTCACAAGACGTACTTTTGGGAGCAAATGTTATTTTGCTTTTTGGCAAAGCCGTGACACCAAGAACTTAACTGGAAACTAAGGACAGTCCATTCCAAAGATCGGTTGTGCATAGATTCACTAAGGATACTGGTAAATTTTGTCCAAGTCCGAATCGAGCTCGATATGATATGACTAACAATGCTGCGAAAGCCAACAGTCCAAATTTTAAGCAATTGGAGTTCGTACGCTCAAGATATGATCGTTGCAAGTCAAGGAAAACAACTATAGTTCGTATCCATCAGTATGAATAGTGATTCGTATCCATTACTAGCCTCACTTCATATCTAACCTACTTCGTATCCATCCCTTCAGAAAGTCCCATTTGTGTCCATCCAAGTGAGCATTGGTTCGTAACCATAGGAAGACAACAACCTCATTCATCTCCATCCACTTTGTAGCCATAGCCAAGCAACATCGCGTTCGTATCCATGCAAAACCGCTCCATCGAATCCTAAAGGAAAAACCCATGTTCGTATCCATGTCATTTGTACCCATCGAGTTCGTATCCATCAACAGCCATCTCCTCTGTGTCCACTCCGTTCGTATCCATCAAAGGAGAGTGACCAGACTCGTATCGATTATTCACTCGATTGATACGATGGAAAAGCCGTGTAAGGATACAAATCCATCGACACGAAGTCACTCCTGAAGCGGATACGAAGGGGATAAAGAACCATCGATATGAAACAGCTATAAGACTCGATACGAAGTGGAGCACAGTCGATTGATATAAAAGGAAGACTTTAGATCGATACGAAAGAATCCTAGAAGAGAGGAAGACTAGGGCATTCGGCATGAAAAGTGGATCTCCCCTGAATTTTCGAGCCATGTCATCAACACACGATTGACCGATACAAAAGAGGTATCGATGCGAATCAAAGTAATATGAATGGCATCGATATGAGCTCGGCAGCACTCTAAAAATCTAAACTTACATCGACCATAATTCGAGATCTACAAGTCCAAATGCCACCAAATTTTCACAGGCATTTGCATACAACCTAAAGATGTACCTGATCAATTCAGGCTGAAAGAACTTTCTATGGATCCATACGAACTCAATTCTTATCGCTCCCAGATCAAGTTGAAACTACCTGAACTCAATCCCATGGGCCTACACACATGAGAAAAGAAGTCTTCCGAGATCTGGGCGAGATATTTGATGCCTACACCTATAAATAGCGACCCTGGACCTACAGAAAATGGACTTTTGGCTTCTTTATGCTGACATTCTGTCGAAATCACTTCTATACTAGTATTGTACTATTGTAACCTCTTGTAATCAATGAATGAAATTTGAATAAACATTAATCATTTCATAGTGGACGTAGGCAATACGCCAAACCTCTCTAAATTTGTGTGTTTCTGCATTTATTCTTATCTGCTGATTGGTGTGTTTCTTAGATCTACCTCATTTTACATTTATTTTCTTCATTTTATCTCTTCAAACACATCTGAAGAGTGTTGTGCCCAATTTTAGTATAAAAAAATAATAATAACACAGCGGAAACAATTATCGTTTTTTGCTAAAAATCAAACTTCATAATATAAGATGTTAAGAATAAGTCACCAATTACCAAATATATCATATGTCAAAATACCCATACAAGTCTCGTGAAATCAAAAACCATAGTCTCAAATAAATTAGAGTACAACATCCCCAAAAAGTGCCAGTTACAACAGAGTAAACTAAAAACTGGAAATAAAGAAAAGGAATATATGATAACTAGACCAATTATCTTTCATCTTATACTCTTTTTACTTATAATTATAAGTTATAACTAGGCCAGTTATCATCATTTCCAAGCTATGATGCCCTACCCTAAGACCCACGTTAACAAAGAGTATTACTAGGTAATACCGTCTGCTAATGGGGAGAATAGGGCTAGTTAGGAGCGACTGTTTATAGCCATGTCATAAATATTTATTGAATACGTCGATAAATGCTATGTATTTTTTTATCTAACTCTAGTGGATAGACATATCCAATAAATACTTAATACAAAGCCATAGGTGGCTATAGGATCTATTAGAACAAAATATGACAACTCAAATGTAAAACACATCACAGAACAGCAGATAATCATGTACATATACACAAAACAAAAATGCATTTTTCTTCATATTTTAACATAAGAAAAGTATGTAAAATTGTATACTTAAAATAAAACATTTTCTACATATAAAAAGACAAATTTATATTTTTAAATTAGTCAAATTCTAACATTAGTATCATAATTAGGCTAAATTTCAGTCGTAATTCCATTTTTATTACAGTCTTTAAATTTTACGTCTTATCTTATGTTATTTCAGTATTCTTATAATTTTAGTCCATATTCGCATTTAATTTATTTTAATCCATATGCAAAGAAAAAGGAGAAATAAAAGAAAACTTAACATAGAAGAAAATCTACAGCGTAGAAAAAGGTTGTAAATAACAGTAAACAAATTAAAATACTGTAAATAAACTGTAATTAAATGGAAAAGCTATACTAACTGAAATAAACTAAAATAAACTGAAAAGAATAGCCAAAAGAAATAAACTGAAAATAATTCTAAAAACTGTAAATAAACTAATAAAAAGGTTATTCCAAAAATCGTAGTAAAACTGCAACTATTGAAAACCCTATTATTTTAAATTACTTAAAAATCTAAATAATTAAAATCACTGACCTGTTGTCCTAAGTTCATCCCTTTAGGTGTTCCCGAATCCACTTGGGGTTGTTAAATATTTTAATTTAAAACGATTTTTTCCTTGAAAAATTATTCCGTTTAGCGTCCTTCCTGGAAAGGTGAACCCAATTGGAGAAAATCTTAGAGTGAGAAAAAGTGTTAGGCCTAGGATTTTATTTATATAGGTAGAAGTGGATCTCAGACTGTTAGATTTAGGGATGGAATAGGATGCAACCACATTATAGGCTGAATAGGAGCCATTGGACGGAAGCATGAAGGGACCAGATTGAAGAAAAGAATGAAATTGACGTGTTAAAATTGCATAACACGAAGGAAAACTTCTTTTGCCTCACAAATGTAGGCGGGTCGACCTACATGTTGACCGCCCATAGTGCCAGGCCGACCGACCGGTCGACCTAGGCCTTAGGATGGTCGACCGACAGGTCGGCCTCCCTATGTATATATATACATACATACATACATACATACATACATACATATATATATATATAAAATTTCGTATCTTGCTCATATAAACTCGCATTTTGAAGTTCTACATATGGAAATTGAATAGAAAATTACCGCGTACACAATGGTGCAACTCTGTGGCTCAATTATGACAATTTTACAAAGTTATTTTATCATTTCATTTATTCATTAATTAATTATTAAAGCTTAAATTTTGGGTTGTTATATTCTCCCCTCCTTATAGGATTTCATCCTCGGAATCTCTAAGGATAAAAGAATGAACTAAATGTTTTCATCCAATATCTACACCCAACTACTCAATCATCAACCATTCATCCATTGTCCTTAAGTTTTCTAATGTGATTTATGATACTTATGCAATTCGTGTAGTGTTAATGTCCCCAACCAATGGAAAAGATTAGGTGGTCCACTGATTCAGTTGACCTCCTTTTATGCAATCATGTCCTGCTATGTATTCAAATGAATGTAAAAATTCCTAATGATAACTGATAGTTCTATATGAGTGCTTCAAACATCATCCAAATGTAACAATCATGTGATAATCATCCATTTATAGCAACCATGGAATAAAACAAAATGCAAATGCGCACACATCCATATGCATATGCTCTAGTGTTCTAGTTAGGTGGATCCCTAAAAGAAATAGTGCCTAGTGTAAGTATATGTGCCCATTAGCATCCACTAGCAAACTCTTGCAACCACTAGCATCCATCATACATAACATGTTCTAATAACATGTTTACATCAAATCCTATCATCCATAGGTTAAATCCTAAGTTCTACCATCCTAAGGGGTGATAAAGGAATGAACCTATCCAAAATTAAAGATAGAAATAGGAAATTCGAAATTTACCATCAAAGGGAGATGTGGATAAGAAGTACACATTTTCTCCTAATCAATTTAATATTCTCCGAAGTCTTTTTAACCTCTGTAGACTCTTCCAACATGAAAGCGACATGCATGGTCTTCCATAAAGAGCTACGGAAGGTGTCATTCCAACGCTATCTTGAAAACTACTATCTTATGCGAATTCCACTGAAGAAAGATGCTTTTCCCAAGTTCTTCCAAAATTAGGAAGATCCATTCTCAACCATGTGTGTCTTACAATTTTACTAACTCCATTTTACTGTTCTTCTTTAGTCTGCTCTCATGAATCAATATTCCTAGGTTCTCATTAGGGTCCTATACACTCTACGAAAACTCTATTATTACTACCAAAACAATTATTGTTGCCTCCTTTATAGCCTTACAGCTTGTTCGTTACACCTAGGAAATGATTACTATCTACTCCACATTTAGGAGTTTGGTTCGGTGTTTATAGTTCCATTTTAAAAATTAAGGTTTCTAAATTTTTAAAACATCAAATCCCAAAACCTTTGTCTTTAAAAATGTTATCTTTAAGTTCCTATTAAATTCAAAAATACTAGGTTACTTAAAATCTTATCTTTCTAGACTTGCATCTTCACAACCTTTTGAATTTACATTATTTTCCAAACCTAAAGGGAAAAACTTTTAAGTCCAAAACTTATTCCTCGTTTTCTTTTAAAGACCTTTTTAGTTTTCTATAAAAATTTGAATTTTCAAATTTTACTTTTATTTAGTTTTCCAAACACTTATTTACTTTTTCACTAAACTATTTTCTTCTAGAATATCTTTGAAATATCCTTATGTATTTTCAAAACATCTTCTCATTATACCTAACAGTCTCATACCTTAATGTATTGGAACTACTTTCTCTATGATAAATTATCAATACTAAAATATTCTATGAACCTTTTTAAAAGAGGACTTCATGTTTAGGTGAAACTATAAGGAACTTATTTTATGCATTCCGAAATAGGCTATACAAAATATGTTACTTTTCATACCTTGTACATCTCTTTCACGTATTCCTTGTAACTTGCAATAAACATTTTTATTGGTTTCATAGAAAATTAAACCATTACTTTTTTTCATTCTAATAGATTAAAGCATGTTTATTTTATATTCTCTTATGATAGACATCTTCCCATATCTAACTTACTCTTTTCTTTTCAGAAAAACTCACCACCAAAAATGCTTTAAGATATCCATAACCAAAACATTTCCTTATAATAAGTATGTTTTACAGATCACTTTTATTTTCACTCTTAGAAAATTATCTTTTTAAAATTCATTTTTATTTGGCTTTAGAACAGATGTTGCGTAAAATAGCGTTACTAGAACCCGAAAGTTCTAGTGAATGAATTTAATTAAAAGTAAATACTAATAAACCTCATATACTATGTAAAACCATTTCCTTTCGGAGTCACCTGCTATAACAATAGTGTTATAGCCTATGCTCTCTTTATTTTTCATGAAAGATCTATTACAATAATAAATGTTGTAACTAATGCTTTCGATATTTATACACTCTAGGCTTTTATATTTAAAATCTTCGTTTACTTATAAAGAAACCAACGAGCTATATATGCTCGTTAATTCTCCAAATTTCACTTTTAACCAAATTTATATCATATAAAAACCAATTTAAATTTCATACCACTTTTTTTTTAAATCCAATATTTACTTCTTCAAAAATATTAACAATTATATTTTTCAATTTTTCAATTCTAAATATTTTATTTCATTGGGCTAGGCATAAAGTGGATTTTCTTCTTACTACCCTAGGAGTACCCTTCCTAAATCTTGGAAATCTCATTTCCTTACTAAAGTCTTTTACTCCTATTCCTCTTTTATGCTCATATTTATTCCAATGCACTACCATTAAATCGATTTAACTGAACCTAAATGTACAAAACCATTTCTCAAACTCTTTCCATGAGTTGACCTTCTTTAAGCCCTAAAAAATGCACTTCCTTACTCCAAAAGTGACACTTGAAGAATTTTGCCTTCAATCGATGAATGTGAAGTGGACAAAGAACCTCCTCAAAATGTCTGGGAAATCTTTAATGCTTGGAACATAATCTTACTCTCATAGTGATGAATCACGGGAACAAAGGAAGATCAACGTGACTGGCCCCTATGGGTCGCAAGAAACTTCGAGAGTACATCCGCTAGATGTCCCTAATCTAATGACTCCCTTCTTGCAGTCTAATATCGCACCATAAGTGGATAACCAATCCATCCCCAAAACCATCCCATACCGCGAAGATCCCAGTACATAGGTGTCACAATCAAACTCTGTGCCTAGTATATAAATTTTCATAACCCAAGAAATCATATACAAGTGTGCCGATCCTCCTATGAGGTTTGAAAAAAACAATGGGGTCTACTACTAAAGAGATGTCTAAGTGCAAACAACCTATCAAAGAACTAGAGATGGAAGAGTGTGATATTCCGAAATCAAAAGGAGTTGAACTGGACTTTAAGGGGACTTTTTGAGAAAAACTCTTTATTATTTGAAAACTGATTCTAAATTAACGAGCTTCTTTTGTGAAAAATACTATTAAAACCAATTATTTTGAAAAATACTTCATTTTTTTGAAAAAATTTTTTTGGAAATCCTGTAACCTTAGGCTCTGGTACCAAGTGAAACACCCCCACACCCCTTAGTATACCCAAAAGGATACACTAACAAATGTGGTGCATTGTAGGTATAACTTAAACTAGTAGAGACTAAGATTCACAAGACAAAAACTAAATAATAATAATAATAATAATAATAATAATAACACAGCAGAAACAATTATAGTATTTTTCTAAAATTCAAACTCTATAATATAAGATGATAAGAATAAGTCACCAAATACCAAATACATCATAAGTCAAAATACCCATACAAGTCTCGTGAAATCAAAAACTGTAACCTCAAATAAATCAGAGTACAACTTTCCCAAAAAAGTGCCAGTTACAACAAATGAAACTAAAAATTGGAAATAACGAAAAGGAATACATGATAGAATCTCTGCTAAAGAAGTCTCCATGAATCTGCAGTGTACCATCCTTGTCCCTGATTGCCTAGGGGGAAATGGGAAAATAGAGGAGTGGGTCGGACTAAAAGTCTAGTGAATGATAGTAATCACTAGTATTTTTAAGCAATGTAAAGCTAATAGGCTTTACAACAGTTCTAGGATTAAAAAGGAAACAAAGGAAATAGAAGTAGAGATAAAGCTAGAAATAAGTATGAACTAACTACTGCTAAATTAATATGATAGGTTAAATTTGATTGTTTACACTTTCTTTGATAGATGATTTGATTAGGTTGAATTCCTAATCCTATAATTAGGTTGAAATCCTAATTCTACCCTTTGATCGGCCTACTACTCCATAGACCTATTATGGACTAGACGCTATATAGCTCCCTACACAGAAGGCAATGGTGTCTACGAATGACACACAAAGTATCTACTATGGACAAGACGTTATATAGCTCCCTACACATAAGGCAATGGTGTCTATGAAAGACATACATACTAAGCGCTTGGAACTCATAATGATTTATGACCCAACATTGGAAGTCGCACGCATGACCACACTAAGCTCGCATTACTTGTTGTTCCACCTATTGGGTCTTCTTATTACCTCAAGCTCCAACATAATCATACCGCTCATCTCACTTTAGGATTATATGAAACACCGTGTCCATATAAATAATATGGGAAATTCTAATGCTGCTGGCCCATCATCTAAACAATATCTAGTTGCGCCCCTTGTCCAAATCCCAATGATTTTGACTTCTACGTATTGACCAATTACTACCATTATTAGCATAAGCATGCCCCTCATCTCACTTCAGGTTTGTGTGAAACACCATGTCCATAAAAATAATAGGGGAATGCTATTTGGTATAGATTCTAATTTCATCTTTGCTTATTAACTTAGATAAATTATTTAAATAAGCCTTTACAATTTATCTCTACTATCTTTGCTTATCAATTTATCCTAAGTCTTAAAATAAGCCTCATTCTGTTCTATTTCTTATTATAACCTACGTTATAATCATGCTTATTACTTAACCCAAGGTCGAAGTGTAAAAATAAGCTTCTTTCATCTTATACAATTTTTTACTTATAATTCTAAGTTATAACTAGGCCAATTATCTTTTAACAAGATAAACAAATATATATATAGGGAGGTCGACTTATAGGTCGACCATCCCAAGGTCTAGGTGTTCCCGGATCCACTTGGGGTAGTTAAATATTTTAATTTGAATGATTTTCTCCTTGAAAATTATTCCATTTAGGGTCCTTCCTGAACAGGTGAATCCAATTGGAGAAAATATTAGAGTGAGAAAAAGTGTTAGGCCTAGGGTCTTATTTATAAGGGTAGAAGTGGATCTCAGACCGTTAGATTTGGAGATTGAATGGGATGTAACCACATTATAGGCTGAATAGGAGCCATTGGATGGAAGCACGAAGGGACCAGATTGAACCAAGAATGAAATTGATGCGTTAAAATCGCACGGCACGAAGGAAAATTTCCTTCGCCTCCCAAACGTAGGTGGGTCGACCGCCCATAGTGCCAGGTCGACTTAGGCCTTGGGATGGTCGACCTCTTGATCGACCTCCCTACACACACACACACACACACACACACACACATTCGTTTATCTTGTTAATTCTGTATCTTGCTCATATAAGCTTAGATTCTGATGTTCTATATATGGAAATTGACAAGAAAATTACCGCGGACATAATGGTGCAACTCCAATGGATCAATTATGATAATTTCACAAAGTTATTTTATCATTTCATTTATTCGTTTATTAATTATTGTAGCTTAAATTTTGGGTTGTTACAACTACAAGTACATTTGAATGAATATATATATATATATATGTTTATTATCATCAAACAAAAATCATAGGTTATTGTATTCTACAATCTCCCCCTTTTGATGATAACAAACATAATTAAGATTTTGACTCAACTAAATGTATGCGGTCTTGATGAATTCCATTAGCTCCCTCTATTTGAATGCTTCTCCTATAAAATAGCTCCCCCTTTGTATATGCATGAAAATAAATAAAAAAATATGCAAATAAAAAGCAATAAAAAATGCAATGAGCCTAGTTGGGAATATGCAATTAAATTTTAACTTATTTGCCAAAATCTTAACTTCTCGCCCCCTTTTGTTATCAGCAAAAGAGTAACAATGTTCGAAAAGAGTGGTAAAGTAATAAACATTAATACAATATTAATATTTATTCGAGTATAAATATTGAATTTCAATAAAAAATTATAAATACTCTGTTAGGTGCATATTCCACTTTAGAGTGATAGAGGTGATGTCGGCGAAGAAAATCATATAGTCGTGTTCATTTGTGATATATTTATGATAGGAATTTGAATACTTACTAACCGTGCATAACCGTTAGGACTTTTAAATGAGATTAGTAGTATTCCCTTTTTTATTAAAAAAAGAATTCCAAGCATCTTCTAACCACGCATAACCGTGAGGACTTTCAAATGGGGTTAGAATCAATTCGCCTATTTTAACCAATTTTGTTATATGTTCCATACATGCATAACCATGAGTAATTTTAAATGAGCATGAAAGCACATAATCAAAGATTTCAGGTAGTTCACCCATGCATAACCGTAAGGACTATTAAACGAGAGTGTGTAACGACCCAATTTTTCGATGCCCGACAATCGACAGCAATACATCCACTGAATCGAATGCCGATAAACCGAATCATTAGGGTTAAAGAAGAAGGAGGTAGAAGAAGAAATAGAAACAACATCTGTATCTCACAAAGGTAGCGGAACAATATATAATTGATAAATAACATACAGAAAGGACCATAACTGTTTTATACACTACATCATCAGAGTACAACACCATCGATAGCAAAATACTGGACAGTTATATTAACTTGTCCCTACAAAAGAAGACTATACAGCTTATACTGCACAGCAGATTTATACATCAAGTACGTATGGTTCGTCTCACCATCCAGCATACCTCTCGAGCTCCATAGCAGTCCATCCAGAATCTGTACTCTATCATACTCGGTGTGACCCGAGCATTATAGTGAAATAACACCCGAGTCGGTCTGGAAAACCAGCGTGAGAAAAACACACTCAATTGGATTACTAAAGTTTCAAAAATATTTTGAAATCAAAGGTATCTCGTAAAACCACGCCATAAATAAATATGTCAGGTTTTTACCGTAAGATAACCAAAACTTTTCTTATCAAATCCTCTAATATTATAGTAGTGTCTATATACAAATACTTATTCAAATAGCCGAAATTGTTACATTCATTAAATTCCAGCACAATAGGTATACAAATAAGTCCAAAGGCACTTATTGGAGATTGGATTTCCATCAATGGCAGGGCTATTGGAGTACCGCCCGTCACATTACATGGTCTACATCACCGTACAGAGGATCCACCCCGATCCCCTGCTACACAAGATCGGAACTACCCCTTACTGGATAGTCCGAATACGATCACCCTGCGGTTGGGATCAGCAACCGCCCACAAAGCCGAATAAAAAGGGACATCTAGACAGGGATGATTTTACCCTAATTGGTTGCTAGCCACTTAGCCTTGCTGCACCATCCCAAGTTTTAGCCATTCTCGATTGATGAAGCTCGAGGCTATGCGTTACCTTTTTAGCACACATTCACTCAGAATGCTCATCATCTCCCTGACAATGTTCTGATAGCATTCGTCCATACAAGTCCATTCTGGGTCCGAACGGAACCAAAGGCACTACTCCTACTACATCCATTTTGAAATCACCCTCAGGATTCGTAGCGATTACTCCTTGCACTTCATTGCTCCATCTTCGACTCCAAGCTCTTGTCTTCCTCACGGAAACGTTCAAACCGGATCAAAGGGGGTTTCCAGAAATTAATCATGATCTCGGTCTCTTCGAAACGATCAGCGCATTGGCCAATATTGATAGTCGGTTATTTAACTATTAAATAACATCCACAAACAACCATCAGCCTTCATAATTTTCCAAATTATTTATTTCAAAATCTCTTAGCAAGATTTTTTTCTACACTTTAACCCTTTTGAAAACAGTTTTCAAATCACTTTTTCTCTTGTGGAATAAATTTCCACCCAATTGTTTTATTTCATTGAAAATCACCAAGTTTTAATACTTTAGATTTTTAATTAATTTAAATCACTTTATCCAAAAATATATACTTTAAAACATTTAAAATAAAGACTACTTACACGCTTTATTTAAAATACTAGTTATGAAATTTTACAATAATTTCTCATGTAAAACTTAAGCCAAAACTAAATTTAAAATAAAAGTTATTCTATAAGTTATAAATATTAAATAATTATCTTTTAAATCATAATACTAGTTAAACCTTTAAAATACTTTACTTATGAAATTAACTTAATAAATATTTACATTATAAAAAATTAAAACAACTAAATAATCATTTCTTTCTAAATATTCTTTTAAAACCACTTAAAACCCTCTAACTTATACTTGAAAATCTTACCTGGAAAACATACCTGGCTTTTCAGGAAAATACACTTTCCTTTCCACACCTTTAAAAATAAACCACTATTAATTTCTAAACAAATCACCCTTTCCTTATAAATTACCATCCTGAATTTAAACTTCCAAATTATCCTCTGATAAATATTTCACTTTATCTATAAACCCTGCTTATAAATTTCACAATCTCACTCTCCTTTATTCACAGTTTCATTACTTAATCAGTTTTCAAATCGATTTCCAAAACCAACTCCATTTTAAAATAATTTCATATACTCATCCAAATTTATTTCAAAACCCATTTATCCCATATTCACACATGTATTTATGATTTAAATTCTTATTGAATCGGAAATACCAATTTCATACTTTTCAAATTCTCCTTTTATTTTCCCAAACTCATTTCAAATCTTAAATTTTAAAAAATATATTTCTTCGTACTTTACAAAATAATATTGCTTAAGTCCTTATTTTAAATAAAATCCTTTTCCCATTTATTCAAAATCCCTATTTTCCCATCCTTGAATTTACTATATAGGATTTAAAATCAAACCTTTCTTCCTTTAATTTATTTGAATTCGCTATAATTATTTTACTTAAAATTTTCCTTTTTTATTTCCATTAAAAAATCCAAACTTTTTATATGTTTTATTTTTCTCAAACATCAATATATATTCAACCAACCCATAGCATTCAATAATTTCAATTCCCAAAATAATCAATATAATCCATCACAGATTATCACAAAAATCACATTACTGAATATAAAATAATTTCAACATTTGAGGAATCCAGTTGGATCCCTCCCACATGTTTCCCTACATCCATAGATGTTAGTACAATAATTTAAAATATCAATCCTGCTTCAAGGTGAGATATCGCGGTATATAGGGTCTCCGCCATTATGCGGGGAACGTGGGGTCTCATCTGCTATATAATGCGGGAAATCAGTCACTCCAATATATATATAAATAAATAAATATATATATATATAATATCACATCTAGACAATTCAAACAATCAACCAATAATTTAAATTGAATTATTTAAATTTAAATGGTAGTCCATATGAGTAAGATTAACCCACCTTTGATTTTTGTTTTGCAAATCCGATCCAAACCGGCTATTTCCATCACAAATTTTGGACCTTGAATAACATTAGAGGATTTTATAATATTTGAACTAATCGATCAATTAATTTTCGTTTAAGAAATTTAATTTAAGCTAATAAATTTTAATTTTAACTAATGATTTTATCTTAAATAAAAAATTAAACTTTAAACTAATTTCCCTTCTAAAAATCTTTTAAAAATAATTAAATAAGTTAATTAAACAAGTTAATCACCTAAATAAATTATTTTCAAAATAAAATAGTAAATAAAAATGTGTATATGTATATTTATTTTATATTTTTCACTTTGAAAATAAGTTATGAATTTCCAAAAATCTATTTTTATATTAACTTCCAATTATCTCTAAATTCCCAAAATCTTTTATATATATATATATATATAATTCCTGCTTTTACATATATATATATATATATATATATATTAAATATGACTGTGTACAAATATATATACGTATCTATTCATACTTTAATTTATTTCTGTATTTATACATACATATATCATATATACATATATTTTTAAATTTGTACGTACATATGATTTCCAGTAAAAACAAAAATTTACTTTACTGCAAATCCCCCCCCCCCCCAATTTTTTTGTATACACACACACACATATATATAATTTAACTGGAACGAAACCTCGGCCTTACCTTACCCCCTGACGCGCCGCCGAACGGCCTTGAAGTTCAAGCTTGAGCTCGCTACCTCACCCTGCATCGCCTCTATAGTCCAATGCCGTGCCATCATGCAAAACCCTAGTCTTCGAGATGCTAGATTGCTCCGCCTAGCCTTCGGATGCTCGATTGCTTCGCCTTCACACGCTTCCCATCTATTGCGGCCATGCTCGATTTGAAGAAGAATTTATAAAGGAGGGAGGGAGGTCGTTCGAATTGAAAAGGAAAAGACTGTAGGCTCGCGATTTCATCGAATAGCGTCCATTTATTTATTTTCTGAGAATTCGATTTCCTCTTCTTTTTTATATTTTTAAAGTATCGGTCTACATCTAATTACTGAGGAAAGAAGAGAACGTGTGTTGCCAGGAAGGACACGTGCTTTTTCTATACGTGTCTGCAAAGGCCTGCCATAGTATTCAATACAATAATATTATATTTAAATTTAAATTCGAATTTAAATTGTCTTGAAATCGTAGCTTAAAATTTTTATATCCTATCGAGGCATGCCGCTAGATGTTTATAATGTTAAACCCTTATTCCGAACACAATGGAAAAGGTTTCGTGGCCTTACTCGATCGTATGGAGAAGATAGCTTTTTGGACCCAGTTATTGTATTGAATTTTCATTATAGATTTCAGTGCGTTTATCTATCATACGATCACACAACGACTCTAAATAGTATGAAATTTGAAATCCAATAATAAAACGCTATTACGGATGCAATGGAACTGGTTTTGTCGAAATCCGAGATTGTGCCTCGGAATGTTATTTTAAATATCAATTTAAACGATATATTTTTAAAACTGAACAAAACACTTTCAAATTCAAATTTAAAACTTCTATTATCTCCAGTATTACAAATATAAAATTTTCAAGTCGTTGAAATATTTTTAACCAGCTTAAAAACCAAGATTCACTATTTTAACTAATTTTCAATTAGTAAATTCAATAATTTAATTGCCACATAAATAGTGATATTTAAAATTCAAGTTAAACTAACTTTCAAATATTTAAAATCAATTAAATATTCCAATTTCAAATATCCAAGAATCCCGGGTCGTCACATTCCTCATTCCTTAAAAGAATTTCATCCTTGAAATTACTAGTTAAGAAAAATACTCCAACCCGTTTACTATTTTCGTAAAACCATACATTTTTAACAACTTACCACCACAATCTTTTTATTAAAGACACACTATTACTCTTACTAACTTTTCAAACTCATCCACAACTTCAAACAATATTATTTACTCAACAATTAAAATAATAATTTAAAACCAAATTTTAAATTATCAAAATTTTCTCAAAAATTTTCTAACTCTCTAAATGTTCGAAAAACTTCGCCAGCATCTCCTTTGCGCGGCTAGCTCGATACAACTACAAAATGCCTCTACGGGCCCTTGATTCAAAAAGAAAACAAAAATCCAAGTGGCTAGACTCGAAAATCATCAAATTTCATACAGAATTTTAAATACATACTTTTTTGTCGAGCAATTTAATTTACCTTCTGAATTCAAAATACCAATTTCCTTTCCCTTAAAACACCTGCATATCCTACTTAGCAATAAATTCCAATCACGGAATTCAAATATCATTTTATTAATTTCTTTACAAAATTTTCAATATTTGTTGTACTTAACCCGTACGACGTACACATATCATTCGTATGCAATACCAAATCCGATCGCTCACTTCATCACACAATTCCACTTCCGAGCTAGTATCGTCCACCCGACTCTCTAGTGTAGACTCAGACCTGGTTTCTTGATCAGAAACCATCATTCTCCTTGCATAGTCCTAAACTATGATAGAGAATTTTCAGAATCAAATAAAAATCCACATACAGGGTTCGCCGTCGAAAATTGAGTGAAAAATCCCAACTCGGATCGATATAACTATCTCGAAATTTTGTGCTTGAATTCTGGAACGAATCGTTATGCAAATAAAATCATATACGTACATCCTACGTATTTACCTCAATTGATTTTTAGCTATATCAATTTTCTTGTTATTCACCTTTATTTTAATTTCCATACGCCCATTTTACCCAACTTTTATTAATTCTTCATTTACACATTGCCTTGGTACATTTCTAATACACTTTACTTAAGAATTTACCATTTACCTTTTTAAGCTCAATATAAATATTTTACACACTTGAAGATTTATTTCTACTTCACTACTTAAGCTTTCACATCTATTTCCATTTAACTTAAATTTCCAGTTCCATTATGAATTCTGTTTATTTTCAATTCTTAATTTATTTCCCAATCAAATTAAATATTGAATTCTATTCATCTTATCTTAATCCATATTTAATAAATAATTTACCTAGTTCCACTTACTAATTTATGTTAAATCACAATAAAAAGTTTATTTCCAAACCTTTACTTCTTTTAGTTCCCTCGAACAAATTCTACAATTTCAATTTATTTAACACAATTTGAATTGATTCCATTCTTCAATTTCAATTCTAGTTCTATCTACTTACAAATTTATATTAATTTGTTTATTCACAAATTTATTTCCAACTTAATAAAAAATATTTTAATGGCTAATTCATTTAATCAACTTAGATTCATTTCCTCAAATTTCTTTTATTTACTAGATTCAATTACATTCCACTTATTTAAATTCCGTAAATGTTTTAAATAAGATTCCAGAGTCTTTTTGAACAATAACTCAACATTTCAAAATCATTTTTTGAAATCAATTATATACATAATTCATTTGCATATCAAATTATTCTTTGAATTTCAAAACCAAACCCAGTTTTGCAAATAACTCCAATTTAAAACAATTTAGCAGCACTTCCTCTCTTGGAAACTCGAAAATGAACACTGATGATGTCACGATCATCATCAAAATTATTTCCCAGCGACCAAAAAGAGTTTAGTGCTTTTATCCCATCAAATACATTTCAAATATTTTTAAATTCCAAATCTCACCAGATTTCATATCCAATCCAAAAATATTTTCGAACTAATATCACTATTATTTCTCCTAAATCCTTTGAAAATCATTTTCAAACTCAAAGGAATTAAATTTTCAAAATTTCGAATTCCAAATCCTTTCAATTCATATTCAAATATTACTCTGGAATTTCTATTTCATTTTCAATTATAAATCACATTTATAATTCACAATTAGAAATACCATTTTGTTCTTGCTTAACCTTCAGCTTTGATACCAAATGTAACGACCTGATTTTTCGATGCCGGAAAATCGACATCAATACGTCCACTATATCAAATGCCGAACAATCATATGACGGAAAACCAAACCATTAGGGTTAAAGAAGAAGGAGGTAGAAGAAGAAATAGAAACAACATCAGAATCTCACAAACGCAGCGGAACAATATATAATAGATTAATAACTGATCTTTATACAGCAAGGACCATGTCTGTTTTATACATTACATCATCAGAGTACAACACTATTAATAGCAAAATACTGCATAGTAACATTAACTTGTCCCTGTAAAAGCTGACTATACAGCTTATACTGCACAGCAGATTTATACATCAAGTACGTGTGATATGTCTCACCATCCATCACACCTCCTGAGCTCCATAGCAGTCCATCCAGAATCTGTACTCTATAATACTCTGTCTGACCCGAGCATTATAGTGAAATAACACCCGAGTCAGTTTGGAAAGCCAACATGAGAAAAACATACTCAATTGGATTATTAAAGTTTCCAAAATCCTTTGAAATCAAAGATATCTCGTAAGACCACGCCACAAATAAACGTGCCGGGTTTTTACCTTACGATAACCATAACATTTCTTATCAAATCTTCTGATATTATAGTAGTGTCTATATACAAATACTTATTCAAATAGCCAAAATTGTTACATTCATTAAATTCTAGCATAATAGGTACACAAACAAGTCTGAAGGCACTTATTGGAAATTGGATTTCCATCAATAGCAGGGCTACTGGGGTACCGCCCATCACAGTACCAGGTCTAGATCATCGTATCGAGGATCCACCCTGATCCCTTGCTACACAAGACTGGAGCAACCCCTTACTGGATAGTCCGTGTAAGATCACCTCACGGTTGGGATCAACAACCGCCCACACAGCCGAATAAAAAGGGACTTCTAGATAGGGATGACCTTACCCTAATCGGTTGCTAGTCACTTAGCCTTGCTGCACCTCCCCTGTTTTAGCCATTCTCGGTTGATGAGGCCCGAAGCTATGCGTTACCTTTTTAACACACATTCACTTAGACTGCTCATCGTCCCCCCGATAATGTTCTGATAGCATTCTCCATACAAGTCCGTTCTGGGTCCGAACAGAACCGAAGGCACTACTCCTACAATATGGAATCACCCTCAGGTTTAGTAGCGATTAGTCCTTGCAGTTCACTGCTCCATCTTCGACTCTAAGCTCTTGTCTTCCTTTCGGAAACGATCAAACCGGATCGAAGTGGTTTATGGGAAATTAATCCCTATCCTTGTCTCTTCGAAACGATCAGCGCATTGGCCAATATTGATAGTCAGTTATTTAACTATCAAATAACATCTACAAACAACCAACACCCTTCATAATTTTCCAAATTATTTATTTCAAAATCTCTTAGCAAGATATTTTTCATACACTTCAACCCTTTTGAAAGTAGTTTTCAAATCACTTTTTCTCTCGTGGAATAAATTTCCACCCAATTGTTTTATTTCACTGAAAATCATCGAGTCTTAATACTTTAGATTTCTAATTAATTTAAATCACTTTATCCAAAAATATATACTTTAAAACATTAAAATAAAAACTACTTACACGCTTTATTTAAAATACTAGTTATGAAATTTTATAATAATTTCTCATGTAAAACTTAAGCCGAAACTAAATTTAAAATAAAAGTTACTCTATAAGGTATAAATATTAAATAATTATCTTTTAAATCATAATACTAGTTAAACCTTTAAAATACTTTACTTATAAAATTAACTTAATAAATACTTACTTTAAAAAAATTTAAAACAAATAAATAATAATTTCTTTCCAAATATTCTTTTAAAACCTCTAACTTATACTTGAAAATCTTACCTTGATAATATACTTGGCTTTTCAGGGAAATACGCTTTCCTTTCCACATCTTTAGAAATAAACCACTATTTATTTTAAAACAAATCACCCTTTCCTTATAAATTCTCATCCGGAATTTATACTTTCAAATTATCCTCTAATAAATATTTCACTTTATTTATAAACCCTGTTTATAAATTTCACAATCTCATTCTCCTTTATTCCAAGTTTCAACACTTAGTCGGTTTTCAAATCGATTTCCAAAACCAACTCCATTTTAAAATAATTTCCTTTACTTATCCAAATTTATTTCAATACCCATTTATCCCATATTCACACCTTTATTTATGATTTAAATTCTTTTTTAAATCGGAAATTCCAACTTCATACTTTATTTCAAATTCTCCTTTTATTTTCCCAAACTCATTTCAAAACTTAAATTTTAAAAATATATTTCTTCGTACTTTACACTTTTCCCATTTATTTAAAATCCCTATTTTTCCCATCCTTGAATTTATTATGTTGGATTTAAAATCAAACCTTTATTCCTTTCCCAAATTCATTCCTTTAATTTATATAAATTCACTATAATTATTTTACTTAAAATTTTCCTTTTTATTTCCTTTATAAAAAATCCAAACTTTATATATATTTTATTTTTCTTAAACACCAATATATGTTCAACTAAGCCACAGCATTCAATAATTACAATTCCCAATATAATCCATCACAGATTATCACAAAAATCACATTACTGAATATAAAATAAATTCAACATTTAAGGAATCCAGTTGGAACCCTCCCACATGTTTCCCTTCATCCATAGATGTTAGCACAATAATTTAAAATACCAATCTTGCTTCAAGGCGGGATATCGCGGTATAAAGGGTCATCCGCTATTATGCGGGGCACATAAGATCTCATCCGCTGTATAATGTGGGAAATCAATTACTCCAATATATATACACACGCTATATAATGAGACATCCACACAATTAAAACAATGAACCAATAATTTAAATTTAACTATATAAATTTAATGGTAATCCAAATGAGTGAGATTAACTCACCTTTGATTTTTGTTTTGCAAATCAGATCCAAAACGGCTATTTCCTTCACAAATTTTGGACCTCGAATAACATTAGAGGATTTTATTAACATTTGTACTAATCGATCAATTAATTTCCGTTTAAGAAATTTAATTTAAGCTAATAAATTTTAATTTTAACTAATGATTTTATCTTCAAAAAATAATTAAATTTTAAACTAATTTTCCTTTGATAGATCTTTTAAAAATAATTAAACAAGTTAATCACCTTAATAAATAGTTTTCAAAATAAACAAGTAAATCAAAATGTGTATATGTATACTTATTTTATATTTTTTAATTTGAAAATAAGTTATGGATTTCCAAAAATCTATTTTTATATAAATTTCAAAAAATTTCAAAATTCCCATAATCTTATATATATGTATGTATGTATGTATAAAATTCCTGCTTTTACCTATATATATATTAAAATATGACTGTGTATAAATATATATACGTATCTATACATACTTGAATTTATTTCTGTATTTATACATATATATATATCATATATACATATATTTTTAAATTTGTATGCACATATGATTTCCAGTAAAAACAAAAATTTACTTTACTGCAAATCCCCCCTTCTATTTTTTTTGTTTTTGTGTGTGTGTGTCTATATATATATATATATATATATATATATATATATATATATATATATATATATATAATTTAACATGAATGAAACCTCGGCCTTACCTTATCCCCTGACGGGCCGCCGAATCAGCTTGAAGTTCGAGCTCGAGCTCGCTACCTCACCCTGCAATTGCCTTCATAGTCCAATGCCCCGCCATCACGTGAAACCCTAGCCTTCGAGATGCTTGATTGCTCCGCCTAGCCTTTGAGATGTTCGATTGCTCCGCCTAGCTTTCAAGATGCTCGATTGCTTCGCCTAGCCTTCGAGATGCTCGGTTGCTCCGCCTTCGCACGCTTCCCATCAGTCGCGGCCATGCTCTATTTGAGGAAGAATTTATAAAGGAGGAAGAGAGGTCGTTCGAGCTGAAAAGGAAAAGACTATAGGCTCGCGATTTCATCGAACAGCGGTCACTTATTTTTTTCTGAGAATTTGATTTCTTTTTCTTTTTTATATTTCTAAAGTATCGGTCTACATCTAATTACGGAGGCAAGAAGAGAACGCGTGTTGCCAGGAAGGACACGCGCTCTGAATTTCTATACGTGTCTGCAAAGGCCTGCCATAGTATTCAATGCAATAATATTATATTCAAATTCATATTTAAATTGTCTTGAAACCATAGCTTAAAATTTTTACATCCTATCAAGGCATGCCGCTAGGCGTTTATAATGTTAAACCCCTATTCCAAACATAATGGAAAAGGTTTCGAGGCCTAACTCGATCGTATGGAGAAGATAGCATTTTGGACCCATGAAAGGACCCACTCCCTTACCCTAAAGTTTTATTTCTTTCTTTTTTATAAACATGTCGTGGTCCTCTAATCAAGAGAATATCATTCTCTAATTTTTTTCCTTTCCTTTCCAGGATCTTTAATCCAATATAGAAATATTACTGTGCTCAAATTATCATAACTTACATATTGAAAAATATATATATAATACTTTCTATTTTAAATCAGACTACAAAAGTTTGGAAGCAAAAAAAATCTGTATGGAGATCATTAAGTGATTCCCCATATAGCAAAAGTATTTCTGAAAATAGATTTTCCCAGTCATACTTGTTTCTGCATAACTATGGATTTCATACCTTCTAGACTCAACATTTTGTATGTATTTCCTCTAATTTTATTATTTTATGAACTGTGCTCTTTTTTTTTTATTGTGCATATGTGAGCAGGTTCCTGTGTATGTATATTCACAGGAAGATTTTAGTGCCTAATTTTTAAGAAAATTTGTTAGTCTAAAAATAATTGAGTTTACCCTCTGTTTGGGTTATGAAACTTCCCTGAAAATTGAGTTTAGAGCCTTTTGGTGCTGGTAGAATCTAGGCTCAGTAAAATGGTCATACTATCCTTATTCAACTTACTTCTATTCTTGGCCAAAATACATGTTATTCTGTTTTCTTTCTAAAATGATTCAAAGCCTTTTTGCCAGATTCTCTATCATCTGTAAACATGAATTTCTCATGCCTATTACCTAGTTGTTCATCTAGTTTATAAATCCTTACAATCTCAGGTTTCCTATCTTTATAATTTATTTAATCAGAAAGCTTAAAAAACTTCATTGCTTAGTGAAACATTTTCAAAAACAAAACCCATAGGTTTCAGCTGAAACACCCATTTAAGTTCAATAAATACAGAACAGTAAATAACAATTCATTGGTTTTTCTAAGCAACTTAAACAACATAGCTTCACATAAATTTGGCATAAACATCTATTTTAACTTCAGCAAATCAGTAAATATTGCATCCAATTCCTTATGCAGCTAACTCATCCAAAGCTTGAACAATGAAATTCCTACTTTCCTGCATAATCACCATGGACTGCCTCATATAAATATGAGACACCCAATGGTGCATAAACACACAAGGGTCAGACTAATGTCTGGTATGAGTAATCTACCTGAAAACATGACTTTATATGACTTTTATTTATATTCAAATACTTTGAATGAATTAAGAAACTCAGATCATCTTTGTGCATGTTTTTGTGAGGCATGTGCCTTCATATTAGTGCAAAACAAATTATGTATGATCCAAGTGTTTTAGTTCAGGGAAAACAATCATAAGATTCACCAATAAAACATCATAAACCAACCAATGCAATCATCAATTCAGTCATCAAGCCCCCTTTACAAATTTATTGGCCACCAGGGACATCACCCAAGCCTCACCTGAACCTATTTCTATTGTTCACTATCAAGTGTCATATGGTCTTTAGCTACTTTCTTTTGTTAAACCACACACTGCCTGGGACATCTCTCTGTTAACCCAACACACTCAGGCCCCTGGGTATAAACATATCATGCGTGAGCTTGCAATGTTCACCTTGCCAAGCTATATTTTGTAGCCCTAAGATCCAAAGTCCTTAGTTAAATTACTAACTATTATTTCTTTTTTTTTTCTTTTTGCATAATTGTACTAATCCCCTCTGCATCTCACTTTTCAATCTGGGAAAAATAAACAATTCAACCAACATGTATTCATCCAGAGATTGGTAAGCCATATTCTCAGAAGCAAACATTTAATCATGAAAACAGATGTGATTTCTTATCATATTATTTTTTCCTATGGGTTTCAATGGATCAAGTTATAAACATATGGTCATAAATAATTTACTGGTTATCTCCTCTTACCTCTGGTTTAATCGGATCCTTATTAATCTTGAAGATCTGGCTAAACCATAAGTATATACTTTGATTTGGGTAGTTCATACAACATAGAAGCTCAGCACATGTATAACATTGCACTTCTATATTTTCCTTTTGTTTCAGTTAACATGAGACATAAGCAACAACACAATGTTGCAGCCCCATATTTCCTTCTATTTTCAGACCATATATCGATAACATGAACCCTGGGATTTAATAAATAACTTTATAAAGAAAACCCATAAAATGAAATCACTCCATCTCAAAGTTAATTCACAGCTCAGATAAACATTTTAAACATAAAGTCCATGGCTCTTATTTTTGGGGTAAATCACTATGAAGGGTTTTACACTTGAACATATCATTAACAAACCAAAGTCATCAAATCATAAAATAAACATAACTTGCAAAAGTGAATTATTAATTCAAATAGGCTGCCTTAATATTCAGGACTTAATGCCAAAGTTTTCAGTGAGGTTACTCACCTTAATTCCTTTTTCCTAAGCCTTTCTTTTCTTTTGATCCTCTGCCTTCCTCTAACTCTAATGGCCAGTGCTCCTTAAAAAAAATTTCTGGCTTATGTTTTTATTTTTCCTTTAGGTTATGTGTATGATCTCACTACACTAAGCCTCCTTATATAAATCCTGGCTGTTACTAGGGTTTTATGGAATTACCCAATGTCAGTTTTACCCCATAATATGATCTGCCTTACACTTGATTCAAAAAGAAAAGGGTATGTGGTCCTTGTTATATTTTCCAGAAAAAATAAACCTTATTCTTTTTAATCTTACCTCGGGTCATGTTATATGCATGACTTTAATTTTTCCTAAGCAAAAAGAATTGCTGGAAATGGATAAAGTGTTTATTTTAAAAGTTCATACCATTTCCATGCAAGCTTTGTTTTTTCTCTCTTCTTTTTTTTTTCACCTGCAATGCTTGCCTGTGTACATGTAGAACATATGTATGCCTATTTTTGCCTTAGTCTTTTTATTTTTCTTTCTTTAAATAATTTTAAGTATCTCATACTTTCTACATGTATTTACTATTTCTACCTATATATATATTTGTTTTCTTTATGCCAAACTTTTTAAAACCCTGATCATATCTGCCTACATATGTATTTGTAATTTATTTATCCTAACATATATATTAACTGTTGCCTATTTTATCACACAGAAAATGTGTGCACCATCTTGTATACACATTTGTATTTAAACTATACACTTGCAAAACAGTTTCTATTCCTATCTATTTTCAATGTAATTTTAAAGCAAACTTAAACAAATTTAAATCATTACTTCACAAAATCGGGGTTATCACATATACCCCTCATTTTTAGGAATTGTGTCCCACAATTCTCTCATACTTAACTTAAATATCATTTATCCAGAAAATCAACTTTTCTGATCTCAAACCATTTTCAAGCCAATCATTTGATTTAAACTCTGGGCCTATCAAAACAAAAATCACAATGCAATTCAATCAAAACATTCGTCAGTATACATATTATACCTTTTATTTAATCAAATAGTTGTGGGTAATCATTTCTGATTTTATCTTCCACTTCCCATGTGCAATTATTTGGGTCAAGACTCCATTGCATTTTCACTAGTTTAATTGCTTTGATTCTCAATTTCTTGATTTCTCTAGCAACTATGCCCACTGGCTCCTTTTCATAGATCATCCTGGGATCAACCTGCACATCCTTAGAGGATTTTAGGATTGCCTCTTTATCATGAACCCATCTTCTAAGTTGAGACACATGAAAAACATCATGCATTGCTCTCATTTCTTCTGGCAACTCTAACTTATACGCCACAGTTCCTATTCTTTCTAAAATTTTATATGGCCCTATATATCTAGGAATCAACTTTCCTTGTTTCCCAAACCTTAAAACCTTTTTCATGGGTGATATTTTGATAAATACATAATCTCCAACATCATATTGTACTGCCTTCCTTCTTTGATTTGCATATTTCTTTTGCCTATCTTGGGCAGAAGAAATCCTTTTTCTGATCAGAGCTATCTTCTCAGAAGTTTCTTTCACATTTTCTGGTCCTAAGACCACTTTTTCCCTAGATTCAAGCCAACTTGAGGGTCATAAACATGGTCTCCCATATAGAGCTTCAAAGGGTGCCATGCCTATGCTACTACGATGGCTATTGTTGTATGCAAATTCAGCTAAAAAGATATGATCCTCCCAACTTCCTCCCCAATCCAATACACAAGCTCTTAACATGTCTTCAAGCAATTTGTTCACAATTTCTGTTTGGCCATCAGATTGAGGACGGTATGCTGTGCTTAAGCATAAATCAGTCCCCATTGCCTTATGAAAACTCTGCCAAAATTTTGAAGTGAAGATGGTATCTCTATCACTTACTATAGTCTTTGGTATACCATGCAGTCTGACTACTTCCTTAATAAACAACTGGGCTAGTGTACTTGCATTTTTTCTGATTTTACAGGTATAAAGTGGGCTGACTTGGTTAATCTATCAACTACTACCCAAATACTATCATTTTCCCTCCTAGTTCTAGGCAAACCATCAATGAAATCCATTGATATGTCTTCCCATTTCCACTGTGGTATTTGCAAAGGTTGAAGCATCCCTGAGGATTTTTGATACTCAGCCTTCACCTATTGGCAAACCATACATTTAGATACATAGGTTGCCACTACACTCTTCATACCACTCCACCAATAATCCCTTTTGAGGTTGTGATACATCCTTGTGCTTCCTGGGTGTATAGTGTATTTGCTTTTGTGGTAAGCATCCAAGATTTCTTGCTTCAACTCATCAATTGCTGGAACACATATTCTTTCTCCTTTCTTCAAATGGCCTTGATCATTCAACTGAAAACCTTCCACTGCCTCACCATTTAATATCTGAGTTTTCTTTTCAAATAAAAATGGATCTTGGTCTTGTAGCTTTACAACTTTATTCTTCAATTCTGACCCCAGAGTAATAAAACTTAATTTTCCCATTTCTACATTCTCACTGCATAGGCTCATGTTTTCTATATTATCACTTCCTATCTCTGAATCAATTAACAATGATAAAGTGTTATACTCTTTTATCATCAATCTATCCATGCTAGCATATTGTCTACTTAGGGCATCTGCTACTTTATTAGCCTTACCAGGGGTGTATAATATTTCAAAATCATATGAGGCTAGGAGTTCAATCCACCTTTGTTGCCTCATATTTAATTCTTTTTGTGAAAACAAATATTTAAGTGACTTATGGTCTGTATAAACTTCAAATTTTTCCCCTAACAGGTAGTGTCTCCACAGCTTAAGAGCATACACTATAGCAGCCAATTCAAGGTCATGAGTAGCATATCTTACCTCACTTGGTTTCAACTGCCTAGAAGCATAAGCTATCACCTGATGTTGTTGCATCAATACTGCCCCAAGCCCTTGTCCACTTGCATCAGTATACACCACCAAGTTTTCATTTCCTTCAGGCACTTTAAGGATTGGAGCTTGTACTAGTGCCTCCTTTAATTTCCCAAAGGCTTTCTCACATTCTTCAGTTCAAGTGAACACTTGATTTTTCCTAGTCAATCTGGTTAATGGGATTGAAATTTTTGCAAAATCTTTTATAAACCTCCTATAGTAACCAGCCATTCCCATGAATGATCTGACCTCAGTGACATTAGTAGGCCTTTTCCAAGCTTGCACTACAATGACTTTATTGGGATCCACAGAAATTCCTTTTTCTGATATAATGTGACCTAGAAAATTCACTTCATTTTGCCAAAAAGTGCATTTTGAAAATTTGGCTTTTAAGTCTTCCTGCCTCAGTTTCTTAAATACCATATGCAAATGATTTTCATGCTTTCTAACTGACTTAGAATAAATTAGTATGTCATCAATAAATATCAATACAAACTTATCCAAGTATTCTCTAAAAATCCTATTCATCAAATCAACAAAATAGGAAGGAGCATTTGTCAAGCCAAATGGCATTACTAAAAATTCATAAAGTCCATATCTTGTATTAAAGACTGTATACTTAATGCTTTCCTCTTCTACTTTCATCTGATGAAAGCCCGAAGCTAAATCAAGCCTAGAAAATATTTTTGCACCACTCAATTGATCAAAGAGATCATCAATTCTTGGTAAGGGGTATTTATTTTTAACTGTGACTTTATTTAATTCCCTATAGTCAATACATAACCTAAGGGATCCATCTTGTTTCTTAACAAAGACTACTGGTGCTCCCCATGATGAGCTACTGGGTCTAATAAAACCTTTTTCTTCTAGTTCAACCAATTCCTTTTTCAGTTCCATCAACTCCTTAGGCCCAATTCTGGTTGGTCTTTTAACCACTGGGCTAGCTCCTGGAATTATTTTGATTGAAAACTCAACTGGCCTGTGGTTTGGAACTCCCCTAACCTCACCAAACACATCTATATATTGATTCACTATGGGGATTTCTTCTAATGCAGGCATGGGTTTTTCATTAGACAATGTAAAAAGGTTGGCTATACTTCTATTCTTGTTTGCCTCACAAAGAACAACTATTCTTTGTCCATCAGAAACTTTCAATGATATGGTGGATGTTTCCATATTTATGACAGCCTTATATCCACTCAACCAATCAACTCCTAGAATAATCCCTATGCCCGGATATTGCAACACATATAGGTCTGACTCAAACACATGTCCTCCTATATTTAACCCTAGTTGCATACATATCATACCCAGAACACATGAACTACCTATAGGGCTTCTAATTAACAGTGGCTCATCAACAATCATACAATTCAATTTTAATTGTTGTGCAATATCATGGGAGATCAATGAGTGTGTAGCCCCAGTATCATACGCTATTGCAAAAGGTATTGAGTGAATAAGCAAAGTACCTTCAACTTGACCATGCTTTTCAACACTTGATCCCTCAGCTGCCTTGCCTTTTCCTTACAAAGCCCCTAATTTTCCTTGCTTAAAATCTGGAAAATTCCTCTTTATGTGACCTTCCTTCCCACAATGGTGACATTTGAAGGATGCAGGCCTAACATTTGTGCATCTATTCTTCATATGCCCCTCTTGGCCACAGTTATAACAAGTAATCTTCTTCTTAATTTCAGCAGCCCTGACTTCTTCTGGTTTCTCGGTGGAAGCTATGTCTGTTTTCTTCTTATCATAAGGGTGAAATTTACCCTTCCCCTTCTTGTTTTGGTTATTCTTGAATGCCCTGAAATTCTCTCTAGCTTTATCATGTTGTTCAATGCTCAAAGTCAAATCCAAAACTTGATCAAAAGTCCTGTCCTTGTATGGTAGCATGGCTCTACTAAGGCTAGGGTTCAGCCCTTGAATATATCTGCCATTCTTAGCCTCCTCGGTAGTGATGAGTACTGCACCATACTTTGCCAATGATTCAAACTTATAAGTATACTCAGTGACATTCATAGTCCCTTGCCTTAATTTTATAAATTCCTCTAGCAAAGATTCCTTGGCTGATGTAGGGACAAATCTACCTTCCATCATTGCTTTAAATTGATCCCATGTCACTTCTCCTTTAGGTCTTCCAGCTATGATAACCTCCCACCAATCCAAAGCTGCTCCTCTCAATTGCCTGGATGCAATTTGCTCTTCCTTTGGTCTTCTACTTGCATGTCTGCAAAGATTCTATCCAAAATCCTGAGCCAATTTTGAACTCCCATAATTGCTTCTGTGCCATCAAAAGTTTTGCCACCAAGGGTGGTAAAAGTCTTGAGTAGTTTGGAAAGCTCCTCATGTGGATTTTCCTGCCTGTTGCCTACTCCATCCCTTATGGATCTCATGAATTCTTGCACATTCTCCATGGGTGGTTCACTTGTTCCTATATTTTGATGTATGGGTATTACCATAGCTCTATGGATATAACACTTAGGTTAGTCTGTTTTGCTTAATAATCTATAGATTAATTCATTTTAATCTATCACTATTCTGTCATAATAGATATTAATAGTGTAAGTACTAATAAAACAAAGCATCCAAAGCAGTCAACACCTCCATACATCCAATGCAAACAAGTTCATACAAAATTTTTCTATGTTATTTAACAACATAGCTCTGATACCAAATGAGAGGACCCACTCCCTTACCCTAAAGTTTTTTTTTTCTTTTTTTATAAACATGTTGTGGTCCTCTAATCAAGAGAATATCATTCTCTAATTTTTTTTTCTTTCCTTTCCAGGATCTTTAATCCTATATAGAAATATTGCTGTACTCAAATTATCATAACTTACATATACGACAAATATATATATAATACTTTCTATTTTAAATCAGAGTACAAAAGTTTGGAACCAAAAAAAATCTGTATGGAGATCATTAAATGATTCCCCACATAGCAAAAGTATTTCTGAAAACAGATTTTCCCAGTCATACTTGTTTCTCAATAACTATGGATTTCATACCTTCTAGACTCAACATTTTGTATGTATTTCCCCTAATTTTATTACTGTATGAACTGTGCTCTTTTTTTTTAATTGTGCATATGTGAGCAGGTTCCTGTGTATGTATATTCATAGGAAGATTTTAGTGCCTATTTTTTAAGAAAATTTGTTAGTCTAAAAATATTTGAGTTTACCCTCTGTTTGGGTTATGAAACTTCCCTGAAAATTGAGTTTAGAGCTTTTTGGTGCTGGTTGAACCTAGGCTCAGTAAAATGGTCATACTAGCCTTATTCAACTTACTTTTATTCTTGGCCAAAATACATGTTATTCTGTTTTCTTTCTAAAATGATTCAAAGCCTTTTTGCCAGATTCTCTATCATTTGTAAACATGAATTTCTCATGCCTATTACCTAGTTTTTTATCTAGTTTATAAATCCTTACAATCTCAGGTTTCCTATATTTATAATTTATTTAATCAGAAAGCTTAAAAAACTTCATTACTTAGTGAAACATTTTCAAAAATAAAACCCATAAGTTTCAGCTGAAACACCCATTTAAGTTCAATATATACATAACAATAAATAATAATTCATTGGTTTTCTAAGCAACTTAAACAACATAGCTTCACATAAATTTGGCATAAACATCTATTTTAACTTTAGCAAATCTGTAAATATAGCATCCAAATCCCTATGCAGCTAACTCATCCAAAGCTTGATCAATGAAATTCCTACTTTCCTGCATAATCACCATGGACTGCCTCATACAAATATGAGACACCCAATGGTGCATAAACACACAAGGGTCAGGCTAATGTCTGGTATGAGTAATCTACCTGAAAACATGACTTTATATGACTTTTATTTATATTCAAATACTTTGAATGAATTAAGAAACTCAGAACATCTTTGTGCGTGTTTTTGTGAGGCATGTGCCTTCATATTAGTGCAAAACAAATTATGTATGATCCAAGTGGTTTAGTTCAGGGAAAACAATCATAAGATTCACCAATAAAACATCATAAACCAACCAATGCAATCATCAATTCAGTCATCAAGCCCCCTTTACAAATTTACTGGCCATCAGGGACTTCACCCAAGCCTCACCTGAACCTATTTCTATTGTTCACTATCAAGTGTCATATGGTCTTTAGCTACTTTCTTTTGTTAAACCACACACTGCCTGGGACATCACTCTGTTAACCCAGCACACTCAGGCCCCTGGGTATAAACATACCATGTGTGAGCATGCAATGTTCACCTTGCCAAGCTATATTTTGTAGCCCTAAGATCCAAAGTCCTTAGTTAAATTACTAACTGTTATTTCTTTTTTTTTCTTTTTTCATAATTGTGCTAATCCCCTCTGCATCTCACTTTTCAATCAGGGAAAAATAAACAATTCAACCAACATGTATTCATCCAGAGATTGGTAAGCCATATTCTCAGAAGCAAACATTTAATCATGAAAACAGATGTGATTTCTTAGCATATTATTTTTTCCTATGGGTTTCAATGGATCAAGTTATAAAAATATGGTCATAAATAATTTGCTGGTTATCGCCTCTTACCTCTGGTTTAATCAGATCCTTATTAATCTTGAAGATCTGGCTAAACCATAAGTATAAACTTTGATTTGGGTAGTTCATACAACATAGTAGCTCAGCACATGTATAACATTGCACTTCTATATTTTCCTTTTGTTTCAGTTAACATGAGACATAAGCAATAACACAATGTTGCAGCCCCATATTTCCTTCTATTTTCAGACCATATATCGACAGCATGAACCCTGGGATTTAATAAATAACTATATAAAGAAAACCCTCCATCTCAAAGTTAATTCATAGCTCAGATAAATATTTTAAACATGAAGTCCATGGCTCTTATTTTTGGGGTAAATCGCTATGAATGGTTTTACACTTGAACAGATCATTGACAAACCAAAGTCATCAAATCATAAAATAAACATAACTTGCAAAAGTGAATTATTAATTCAAATAGGCTGCCTCAATATTCAGGACTTAATGCCAAAGTTTTCAGTGAGGTTACTCACCTTAATTCCTTTTTCCTAAGTTTTTCTTTTTTATTGATCCTCTGCCTTCCTCTAACTCTAATGGCCAGTGCTCCTTAAATTTTTTTTTTCTGGCTTATGTTTTTATTTTTCCTTTAGGTTATGTGTATGATCTCACTACACTAGGCCTCCTTATATAAATCCTGGCTGTTACTAGGGTTTTATGGAATTACCCATTGTCAGTTTTACCCCATAATATGATCTGGCTTACACTTGATTCAAAAAAAGGGTATGTGGTCCTTGTTATATTTTCTAGAAAAAAATAAACCTTATTCTTTTTAATCTTACCTTGGGTCATGTTATATGCATGACTTTAATTTTTCCTAAGCAAAAAGAATTGCTGGAAACAGATAAAGTGTTTATTTTAAAAGTTCATACCATTTCCATGCAAGCTTTGTTTTTTCTCTCTTATTTTTTTTTTTACCTGAAATGCTTGCCTGTGTACATGTAGAACATATGTATGCCTATTTTTCCCTTAGTCGTTTTATTTTTCTTTCTTTAAATAATTTAAGTATCTCATACTTTCTGCATGTATTTACTATTTCTGCCTATATATATTTGTTTTCTTTATGCCAAACTTTTTAAAACCCTGATCATATCTGCCTACATATGTATTTGTAATTTATTTATCCTAACATTTATATTAACTGTTGCCTATTTTATAACACAGAAAAATGTGTGCACCGTCTTGTATACACATTTATATTTAAACTATACACTTGCAAAACAGTTTCTATTCGTATCTATTTTCAATGTAATTTAAAAACAAACTTAAACTAATTTAAATCATTACTTCACAAAATCATGGTTATCACAACCCAGTTATTGTATTGAATTTTCGATATAGATTTCAGTGCGTTTATCTATCGTACGATTAAATGACAACTGTAAACACTAAGAAATTTGAAATCCGATAATAAAACACTTTTACGGATCTAATGGAACTGGTTTCGTCGAAATCCGAGAATGTGCCTCGGAAGGCTATATCAATTTAAATGATATTTTTTAAAACTGAACAAAACACTTTCAAATTCAAATTTAAAACTTCTATTATCTCCAGTATTATAAATACAAATTTTCCAAGTCGTTGAAATATGTTTAACCAGCTTAAAAACCAAGATTCGCTATTTAACCAATTTTCAATTATTAAATCAACAATTTAATTACCAAATAAACAGTGATATTTGAAATTTAAGTTAAAATAACTTTCAAATATTCAAAATAAATTAAATATTCCAATTTCAAATATCCAAAAATCCCGGATCGTCACAGAGTAAGTACTTTGGATGTTTTTAATGGTAGTTAAATTAAAAAATGAATAGTTTTCCATTTAAATACCTCATTTTGGCATACTATATTGTATTTTGATGAGTGATTACCTTAGAAATGTGATAGGAATAGTGATAATCGTGGAATGTTTACTAGTCAAAGTTATTATAATTTTTTTTTAAATTTTAAAGAAATTTACAACATATACGTCTTAAATCAAAATGTATGATGAAGATCAACACTTATCACCCTTTTTTTAGTCACTATTTATCTTTTCGATAACCAATAGGGGGTTAGATTAGTTAACATAAGCATCAAATAATATAAAACCAAATTTCTAACATGCTTAAACTGAGATGAAGTCGACAAAAACTGTTTTCTAGAAGGGGTTTTGTAAAATGTTTTCCAATTGAAAATCAGATGAAATGAAATTTGTGCAGATATTTCCTTTGGAAATATGATGCAACTAACGAATGTCCCAAAATAAAACACGTTTCATTAGTAATTTTTCTATAAACTAGACTACCGGCATAATCTACATCTGAATAACCTTTTAACTTAAAGTTATCACTAGTTGGATAGCATAACCAAACCATGGTGTGTGCAACTGAAACCTTATAATCCTTTTACAGCTTTTAAAAAGAGATTCTTTTGGATTTGATTGAAACCGTTCACACAAGCAAACAGAGAACATAATGCCTTGAAGCAATAAGATAAAGAAGTGATCAATCATACCTTGATATTTCTTTTAATCAACTACCTTACCTTTTTCATCCTTGTCAAGTTTAATTATTGTGCTCAAATTTTCTCAGTTGATCACTGGTTGATTGAAATCAGACTATGGTGCAGATTTTCATATAATACATCATTTGATGCCCATTGTGACTCTACCACCATTGTAATTCTCTAAGCTAAGGAACTTTGATTTGCCACACGTATTTTTGTCCTAGAACATCCAGAATCCAAGTACCACTCTTCTTGTTCATTAGCCTGCCAACACACTTACATGAGGAAAGATTTTTGTAACCTGTCTTTTTTTTATAGGTCTATGATGAATAATAAGTTTGTGCAGAACCAAAACAGTTTATGTTTGTTCCTTTTAGCACTCTGATTTGTTTGACTTTAAGGAATTTTACATTCGTGCCTTTGGGAACCCAAATTGGTATGGTTTTTGTGTGTTTTGGTCTATACCAGCAATTGTTTTGATTGTGTCCAATTTTTCCACAAATCATGCACTTAGAGTTGACATGATTAATTTTTCTTCTACCTTTTTCAGATTGAGTATACCCAAATCCTTGTCTAATATTATTAATAGCTTGTTTCCCTAATAGCATATTTAGTAATTTTTCTCCTTTAGAGAATTTTCCTAAAATTATAGACAATTGTTGGACTTGTGATTTAAGAGATTCATTTTAATTCAATAACAAAGTGCAACTTTTAATAGAATTTTCTCTTCTAGTATTTTCACTTTCTTTCAAAATCAGAATCTCATTTTCAAGCAATTTAATTATTGTTTCTGATTTTTTTATTTCCTCTTCTAATGATGAACACTTATTACACTTAGGGCTCTTATTCCTATAGTTTTGAACCATTTGATCAAGATTTTTATTCAATTCTATCAAACTATCTCTTTGTGATTCAATTGTAGCGTACTTCTTCCTAAGTGGTTCAAAATAGCCATTTACTTCATGAAAATATATAAGCAATTATGAGTGTGTAAGTTCTGATACCTCGCTTGGCTCGTCACCATCGTTGTCTCTTGATTCTCCTAAAAGACACTGATTTGCACTTTTACTCTCACTGCTAGTGCTTTTATCAGCTTCATCATTTTTATCACAAGTTGCTGTAGAACTTCTCCTTTTCGGATTCTTTCGTTTATCGAATTGATTTTGAGGGAAATTTGGCCTGATATGACCAGGTTTATTGCATTTGTGACAAATGATCTCCTACTCTTCTGAGTTGTCTAGAATTTTGACGATTTGTTCTTCAGTCATTTATTTTGGGGAGGATTCCCATATTTATGGTTCCACCTTTTGAATCTCTTTATTATCCGTGCCAGTTCAACTACTCCATCATCATCATCATCATCACTTTCTGTTGTTTTTTTGCGAGCTATTGATTTTTTCAAGTACTCCTCCTTCATGTTCTTCCTTGAATTTGATTTCTAGCTCATAAGTGGTGAGATTTCCAATGAGTTCTTCGACTTTTACTTGTTTAAGATCCTTTGATTATTGAATGCAGTCACTTTTGCCTCGAAATTTCATGGAAGAATTTTGAGGATTTTTCGAACTATTTCCAGCTCTATATATGATTCTCCTAGGGATTTTGATTTGTATACAAGATTAGAAAGTCGTCCGTACATTTCTTTGACACTTTCATCCTTTGCCATTGGAAGTTCTCGTACTCGGTACTAAGCATGGCAAGGCGAGATTCTTTAACTTGGGAGGTTGCTTCAAGAGTCACTTCAAGCGCGAGCTAGATTTTCTACATAGTTAGACAATGTTAAACACGATTAAATTCAATTTGATATAATGGGTAGATAATAGAATTCATAGCTTTAGCATTACCATTTTTCAGTTTATTTTCAAGATCTATCCATCGATCCGTAGGTTTTTCTACTTCTTGATTATCTACCATTACTGTTGGTGTCCTATATCCTTTTACAACAATATTACATGCTTCTATGGTTTTTAGAAAAATTTCATTCTATTTTTCCAACATGCATATTCACCATTGAACATGGTGGTTTAACTATGGAGTGACCCCTAACAAAAGCATTATTAAAAGAAGCCATTTTAAAAAAAATCAAATTATGAAATAAAAAATTGGTTTTTGCTCCTAGCTCTGATACCACTTGTAGGATCATTTTTACCCTAAAGGGGGAGGTGAATAGGGTGATAATAAAAATTATTGCGGAAATAAAATAATAACAAAGAGCAATGCAGTAGAGATCACACACAGATTCACCCAGCTTCGGCAATAACCTGCCTACGTGTTGCCGCCAAGGTTTCTACTAGAAATTAGGCAATCGGACGTTTATAGAAACACGTAAACTCGTGACACCTGTTAACTCGATTAACCTAACTTCACGCTCAAAATCCTACCACAACTCAGCCACTGAGTTGCGAATTCTCAAATTACACACCATAGTTTGTACCTAGTTACACAACTAGAAGACTACACAATTTTAAAAAGAAAAATTACAAAATAAAAATATAAACTAAACAAAACCCTATTTAATAATTGAAGCTCAATACTCAAAAGTTAAACTGGCCCAAAGAGATTAAAGATTGTCTCCGTTTTTATTTTTCTTTCGAGCACTTTCTTCAGTTGTTCCTTTATGTTGCTCTACATAAACTAGGGTTTTGATAATTGAAGTCGTCGCTTGAATTAGACGTTCGAACTTATTGCTAGCATGCTCTTGTTCTTCAATTAGCTTCGATGCTCCTTCGAATTGCTTTGCGACCGCTTCAAGATCGATTTCGAATGAAATACAATCAGTAAGTGATTTTATACTTTATTTTTGTGTTGATTTGCTTGAACTCCAACTCGATGCCTCTGTTGATGATGAAATGGGTGTATTTATAGGGATGAAAACCCTGTAATTTCATTCATATAATTTGGTATGAATTTTTCATGATTTCATCACTTGTGTTGATTTGCTGTGCTCGACCCTTCGATCCTTGTTTGAACGGTTTTGATGATTTTTGATTTTTTTTCATCTCTGATGCTTTAATTTGTTTGATTTTTTAGCTCCATTCTTTACTGCCTTGACTTGTGCATCGTTCTCTTCCAGCTTGTGTTTGAATTTCAGATATATTTTGACTTCGGCATTTTTATTTTTAATAAACTTGATTTGATAAATCTGACTTGTTCACATGTTCTATTTTTTGTGACATTATTCAAACTGCTTCCTTTCTAAATATGTTGTATGCATGTGTATCGTGCTTTGACATTCATGTTGGGTTGCTAAAATGGTCTAATGCCATTTGTTTTACTTATGTCATTTGAAATTGGTTTCTGGTTGTACATATGAGTATTTTTGAAGCTTTGCATTCATGTTAACTCATTTGTGAGCAGTCTTGCTTGAGTTGCTGCCATGTTGAGTTCATTTGCATTCAAGTGTTTTAACTATGTTGTTGCAGTCCGTAGTCTTGTTTGCTTCGAGTCATACTTGTTGTTTGTTGTACATATATATGTGTCATTTTCTTTTTGCCTTTATATGCTTGCACATGAATCAGTGCATGTACTCATTGTGCACTTGTTACTGTGGTCTGATGTAGTTGCATGTAGATTTGAGTCTAAATTGCTTTTGCTCCTTGTGCACTTTTATTCTAGAATTTGAAACTAAAGTTTATTGAACATGTCTAAAATTTGTTGCTTTTGTTATTTCTTTGCACCTCACCATGCCTGAAATGATTCATGTGTGTTCACCCTATGTTGCCTTGTTATACTTGAAGTATTGTTCATTGCTCCAGTTCTAATTAAGTCTGGTTCCATTTTGTATGCATATCTATGTTCATGTTAAAAGTGAATTCTTGCTTGCATATGAACTTATGTTTTATTTTGTTCTTGTCATTTGTGAAGAATGTAGTTGCCTCGAGTTAAACAGCTTTACCCTTCTTTGTGCACAAGCATACTTGCTGTTTGGCTATGAGTTTTTCGTTTTTTCTGTTGCATTGTGTGGCGATTCTCTGGCATCATACTTGTATTCTCTGGTGTGTGTTCATGTGGTCTTGTTCCACTTGAGTCTGTCTGGTGTGTTTCTTTTGTGTAGCCTTACATTTGCTTCGAACCTATGTGCTTGTGCCTAAATTTTGATTTTGATGCATTGCTCCATGGTTTCATTGATGTCCCCTCTGTTGCATCACTGTGCTTGTGTTGTTTTGCTTGATTTTATTAGTCTTCATGTCTGGTAGTCTTGTCGCACTTGAAGTTTGGTTTGATCTCCATTTCATTTCTCCAATGCCTACATGTCAGGGTTGACTTTGTATTCACCGCTGCTTGTCTTTTGCATGTTTTGAAATGGTAGTGAACTTGTTCCATTGGCTGGTTGTGTCTGGTTTGTGGTTTCACTTGAGTGATGTGGTCTAGTTGTAGATTTTGTGAGCACTCCCGAAACTTGTTGTTGTTTTGCATTCTTGAAGTTTGTTGCCTTGTTTTTGAAGTCTTTGTACCTGAGTTGAATTCAGTCTTTGACTTAGGTTTGACCATGTGCTTACTTATTCCTGAAACTTTAACAAGCAAGTGTATATCATTGTGCACAACATTGTGTCATGTACAGTGATACACTGTGCATGTTACAAGTTCTTCGTGTAAGATGAACTAACAAAAATGACGACAAACAACCCAAATAACTAAAGCAAATAATATTTTCAAAATACACACTTTATTATGCACTGCAAAATATTTTTTTTCAATTTTACTACATCAGTATTTATTTTGTTGATAGCTTAGATACCGGATTCAGGCTGGACCAGAGTTGAAGATCAAACACAAGTGAAAGTGAATATGTAGTGAGGTGAAAATTATGAATTGAAAATTATGCTGTAATTGAAATTGTATTGTAATTGAAAAAGTGTAAATGTAGTGAGAGCTCAAATTTATACTATTTAAATTTGTAATAAAATATTTGTTTGAATAAAATATTTGTTTAAATATGAATTCTGAGTTATTTATTTTATTTAACAAATATTTATTTAATTAAGTGAAAAATAAAATAGTACAACAACAAATACATTGAAACGAATATATTTATATTTATTACCATCAAACAAAAATCATAGGCTATTGTATTCTACAGTATGCTCTCTTTAACCACGAACCAGAAGCTATGAAAATATAAACATGACTTCCAAGCCCAATATGCTATTTGTTCCTCTCAGCGAGTTAAGTGGGGCAAAATTATATTCGATCAATTTCTTAGCGTCAATCATAGAAGAAGCTCGATTCCGACTTCACGACAATAAGTGAGCTTAACTCCAAAACACTTAGTATAATGGGTCTTCCTAAGCCCCCCAAGAGTCAACAATTATTAGTTTTCAAGAATGGTTCGCCAATCGCAATCAAGGCACTTTGCAAATTTGAGACACGAATATTGCCTCTTCTTTTGAACAACCTCAACAAGAAGAAGAAGATGATGAAATTCATGAACTAAATATTGACATGCCTCCTAAGCAAGCTCTTGTCGCATTATCCCAAAATCAAAGCAAACTCAATCGTCGTTTAGCTAATGTTGAGAAAAATGTTTCCAAGGCAAACAAAAAGCTAAACTCCATAAAAGATTTTTGAATAAAATTTAGGGAAAATGCCTTGCTATGGATCCACTTCAATGGGCATTCTTGAAAATCCAACACCATTCACTTGGACATCCTCGAAGGAAGAAGAAGATAAAGAAGAAGAAGTTAGCGATTGGTATGTTTTTTTAATTATAGAAACATAATCTTTTTAATAGCTACTGTGCTTTAAGCAGAAATTTATGTTCTATTTATTATACTCATATGATGTTTTAATTTGTGACAATTTTTTTACTGGTTATTCTTTTTGGTTAAGGAATGTTTCTATTTTGTTTTCTAACATGACCTCTTGGACCGTTGCGATGTTTATGTGTTTGTGATATTCTCTTAAGTCAATAATATCATTTTTTATGTGAAATTTCTACATGCAATACTTGTTTGTGCCTATATGAAATGTATAACTATTTTATTTTCCATATCAACAAGTTGTTTCACTTTTGTCGATGATAAAGAGGGAGAATAAGATTGATAAGGGGAGTATCTAGTCAGGGTAGAAAAATTAATCTATATATTTAAAACTTACATAGTTGTCATCACCAAAATGGAGAGAATGTTAGAACCTCGAATTTTGATGTTTTGATTGTGACAACTATATAAGTAAATATTACGTGAACTAACCAAGTTTGCAGGAGAAGACAATCAAAAACATATGAAGACCGGATTCTAGAATGTTGCTTCATAACAGCTAGTTTTAAAAAGGGTGCTTCTTTTCAATGAACAGTAACAACTCTTGATTTGAAAGATTTCTTCTATGTCTCTTAATTCAATGTCCAATGTCTAAAGATAATCAATTTTCTAAAGTAAATAGCAAAGAAATCCAATGTCTAAAGTAAATAGCAAAGATGTCCAATGTCTAAAATAAATAGCAAAGAAATCCAACGTCTAAAGATAATCAATTTTCTTTTTTCTTAATTCTATCTATTCTTGCTATTTACTGAGGCGACCAGACTTTTTCTCCACAAAAAGTCGTATCATCCTTAAGAAAGAAAGGGATAGAAAAGAGAAAAGAAAGAAGAGAAAGAAGAAACAACACCAGAATCTCAACAGCGGAATGAATAAATTATATTAATAACATAAATATTACATAGTATACAACACAAATCAGAGTTACACAGACAAAACAACACATACTAGACAGTTATAAACACCTGTCTAGTTATTACAACTCAATACATAATACAGAAACACTCAGAGATACCAACACGGCGGAAAACTATATGTCTATACGCGGAAGCCTCCTGCTCCATTGCTTCTCCACAATTCGTCAAAGCTAACCTGAATCGCTTGGATACTCGTAAAAATTTGAGTACCCAAGAGTTAAAGAAAAACAGAAATAACTCCAGGTCAGACATAGGTCTGGTGTGAGTAACAGGTTAAAGTTTCTTCACTTTGAAAAACCTTTGAAAGGAAAAGGTATCACGTAAGACTTCCCACACATAAACATGGAAAGTTTTTACCTTACGCTAACCAAAACATTTGATAGGAAATCCGATGATATTATAATAGGTCTAGGGTTTTCAGGTAAATATGAAATAACCGAAATTGTTACATGATTAAATTCCAGCTACTAGCCACAAAAGTGGATAATACAATCAAAACCGTTGGCACTTATTGGATTTTGGATTCCATCAATGACTGGGCTACTGGGGTACCGCCCGTCACAGTACGTGTCCTAGATCAACATGCCGAGGAGTACGCCCGCTCCCCTGCAACACAAAGGCGAAACCATTCCTTACTGAACAGTCCCGAACAAGACCACCCCGCAGTTGTGATCAGCAACCGCACCACTAAGCCGAAATAAAGGGACATCTAGACAGGGGTAAATATCGCTCTCAAGTGAGGGCTACCCACGAAGCCTTGCTGCACCTTCCCTGTTTTAGCCATTCCCGGTTGATGAGGCTTGAGGCTACGATTTCCTTTATAGGACATATCACTTAGAATGCTCATCGTCCGCCTGACGATGTTCTGAAAGCATTCAATCCATACAAGTTCGTTCCGGGTTCGAACGAAATCGAAGGAATTATCTCGTTATACTCATATTGGAATCACCCTCAGAGTTAACGACGATAACCCTTGCACTCCGAATCATCATCTTCACTTCAGATTCACGACCTAACATTAATTTGGATCGATGTGGTTTTCGGATATCCAAATAAGGAAACCCGATCCTGGTCTCATCGAAATCCAAAACGTGTCTTTTAAGGCCAAGTTGTTTTAAAGTTTAAAAGAATTCAATTCATTATCTATATACACACAGATAGATAATTCACAACATAACAATGGATAATTAACATTATCATTCACAGGTAATCCATATCATTATAAACAGATATCCATATCACAATGCAACCAATGCATCCATATCGTACAACATTACTCATCTCATTGCTAAGATTACAAACCATACATGGCAACCAATACCAATCATCAACATAAGCAATGATCTAATGATCATACCATCTATAATTAATTTAAAATGAATTAAATTAATTACTTCATCATTAAAATTCTGCTTATCTTAATCATCAATTGATTACAAATCAATTAATAAATCATCATTTCATTTCCATTAATCATTACTGATTAACCATCTCTAATGACAATAATTAATTAGCCTTTAAATAGTTAATTATATTTAACCCTTTACAATAATTAACTTTAATCATTTAATAAATTAATTAACTAAAGTTAATTACATAAATCCTTTATTAATTAATTACTTCATTTATTAATTATTCCTTAATTAATAAATTTTAAATTACATCATTAATGATTTCTAATTACCATTTAATTAATTTCTCTATTTAAAATTACATTAGGTAATTAATCTGAAATTAAACCACATATATATATATATATATATTAATCACCCTTGATTAATAACCATCCAGTAATTAACTACCCTTAATTACTCATTCCATAAATTAATTACTCTTAATTAATTATCTCAATTAATCCTTTGATTAATTTCAAAGTAATTTAAATCCAAATTACTTCTATAATAAATATCTTTAATTACATCCAGTAATTATTAATTAATTTCTTTCTTAAGTAATTACAAACCCATTAATTACATAAAGTAATTATCAAATCATTAAATGTTTAAATTAATTAAAATTAATTAATTAATATAAACTAATCACATTAAACTAATTAAGTAATTAACTCATTAATTACTACCATAAAGTAATTAAACTTAAACAATTTATTATTATTAAGTAATTAATCTAATTAATTATTAAAAATTAATCACATTAACTAATTGTTTAAATAATTTTAAGTTAATGACCTTCATTAACATTTCCTAATTACTTAATTAAGAAATTAATTCAGATTAACCATTTTCAATTACAAATTAATTAATATTTAATTACAATTTAATTAATCTCTAATTATAAATTAATTAAGTGTTAATTACAATCTTAATTAACCATTAATCACTTGATTAAATAATCTTAATCATTAATTAAAATTTAATTAACAATCCTTAATTATAGATTAATTAACTTTAATTAATTAATCTTAAGTCTTTAATTAATTATCTTAAAAATTACTAATTACTTAATTAATCATCCACATTATTAATTAGTTAATTAATTAATATTCCATTTAAATTAACTTAATAATTTAAATGAATCCAATTTCTTAAGTTCTAACTTAATTTAAGAAACATTTCTCCTTATATAAAGTATTTTAAAACAAATTGTTTCCAAATTTATTTTAAACTTCACTTTAAATTTCATTTAAAATTTTAAGACTTTAAAATGAATACAATTTATTTAAACAAGGTTTTAAACAAATTTAAAACCTTTTATCTCACATATTCAAGAACATCCCTTTTATAAAATAAAGGTTTAAAAGATTATAAAACAACTTCATTTTAACATTCCAAATTTTTTTTTAAAAAAAAATTCAATTTAAAAATTCCCTTTTAAATTTCAAACTAAAATACAGTTTAAATCTTCATTCCAGATTTAAACTTAAAACTTTAAAGCTTTACATACATTTCCATCTTCATTTTTAAATTCAAATTATTTAACCATTTCTAAAATAGTTAAAACAAATTTAAATTTAAAAAAAAATTATTTTAAAATCTGAAATTTTAAACCAAATTCCAGATTTCACAAACTCAAATTTAAACTCATTTTAAATTTCTAATTTGAACTCATTCTAAATTTCTAATTTAAAATTTAAACTTTCAATTCAAATTCAAAACCACATATGCTTTTCATTTATAAGTTTTAAAACCAAATTTAAATTTTAAAACTCAAATTATTTCAAAGTCCAGATTCAAACTAAATTGAATTCATATTCAAATACAGATTTTAAACTTAGTTTAAGTTTTTAGTTTACACTTAAACTCTACTTCAAATTTAAAAAAATACTTATATAGGTTTCTTGTTTAATATGAAAACATGGAAACAAAGTTTACTCGAGCCTACCCTGTATTTACTTCGAGTAAAAATCCCATCTGCTTCGAGTTAAATTCTAACCTGCTTCGATTAAACTTTCCACTTACTCGAGAATTACCCGAGACAAAAATACAATTCCTTCCAACAACTACCATCACCAAAGTACTCTATGCACGTGTACAGTGCCTTCGGCACCCTCTGATCATCATCGAGACCTCCCCTCGGTCGATGAACATCAACTCAGATCACCAGAACACCAAAACCACTGACTCACGCTCGAAAACAAAATCAAGAAAAGAAATTCCCAAAACGTGGAACAGGTAGTGCCTACTTCAACCCAAACCTGTCAGTGGTTCCCATATGAAACTCCGACCACCATCGCCTTCGAAACTCCGGCGAAGTCTTCGACAACTCACCATCTACCAATATCCAAATTATGGTTGAACTCGATCAACTGTTCTTGCCGAAAAGATCACTTCTTTACTAGCCCGAAAACTAGGGTTCAAAACTTTAAATCAAAATCTCAACCTCCAAATCAAAATGCAACCCAATCCAAAAAATTTCTCAACATCCCTGATAACTCCATCACCTCCAGAACCAAACTCGGCACCTCCAAACATTTGTGGCAACAGAGATGCCTTAAAATACCCAATACAGTCAAAAGAAACTGCTCTTTGACTCGAGCCTTGAAAATTGTAATTTTAGGTTTAAAATTCATGATTTTATATGATGTTTCAGATTAAAACCCTGAATCACAGAATCAATGTATTTGAATTTTTCACTAATTTAATGTTTGATCAACTGTTTATAAAATCCAGAGATGATACTCGCTTAATTTAACCTAAGTAAAATTCTAAACTAAAGTTTATAATTGAACTAACAAGTTTCATTTGAATCTCAAATTTAAATGGTGATTAGATCAAGAGGTTTGAATTTGAACAGATCAAGAACTGGGAAGTATAACAGAGTAGATTCTGTTGAAAACAAACAGACATGCATCATACATCCAGAGTTACAACCATGTATATACATAAACATACATATTTCAGACATATAGCATGCAACTAAGTTTACCTGCTTAAATTTAAAAAATGGAGTTACTCGCTATTTTAAAAATTCAGAGCAGAGCTTCAGGTACGAAAAACCCTTTTGAACATTTCCCAAATCCTTTAAAACTTGTTTGAATGCTTTAAGACTTGAGTTGTTTGATGCTTTTAAAACTTGCTTTAAAATGCTTCCATCTTTGAAAAATTCATGCATGCAGGTTTTGCTTGATTTTCCAGCTTTTGAAGAATGAATGCAGGTTGCTAGCTTGATTCCCAGATTTTAGAAGAAGGGAATGCAGAACAAATTGAAATTGCAGTGGCCAATTTCCAGATTGTTGCATAAGCTTCCAGGTTAAAGAACATAAAATGTATAGATTTGAACAAGGCATTAGAAGATGATTACAGGGTAAATGATTTGCAGGTTTGAAAAGGAGGAATTACAGGCTTTTGAAAATGAAATGCAGGATTTACATTTTGTTTGAAAATGAACTATGGGTTTAGAAAATGGTTACTGATTTTAGATAGTTTGTTTTTAGATTTGCATTATGATATGGGGAGTTTGATTTACAGGTTGATGAGAAAACTGGTTTCAGATTTGAGGAATGAAGAGTTTTGATTATAGGTTTTCAGCTGGCAATTTTTTTCTTTGTTTTAGAATTGGAAATGAGAAAGAGGAAAGGAAAGAAAGAATGCAAGTTTTATATAACTAAATTTATGATTTATTTTAAAATCAAAGAAAAATAAAATAAAAATACACTTGTATGCAATGTTTACACTTGTAAATTACCTTGCTTAAACACTTAACACATGTTATTTGAGGCCCTAAGAAAGCAACACATGTCTCTAAGGTAATAAGCATTTTTAACTATGTGTTAAAGAAAGTTTAACTTAGTTAATTAATTTTAATACCTAATTATGTATATAGATAAATAATTTTAAAGAATACAACAAAGTATTATTATAAGTAAAAACAAAATACAAATAAATCATTTGATAAAGATACGTTTTAAACATTTAAAATAAACTTATAAAAGAGGTTGTAACTTAAATGAATACATGTTTCATATTTTAAATTGTATTTTAAATTCTCATATTTAATTTACAAATCATAATTATTAATCAATATTTTTTAAAAAGAATAAACCAAACAAGTTTTATAACTTGTTTTAATATACAGACTTAAGTCAAAATAAAATTTTAACAAATAAAACATTTGTCTTATATATTTAAAATCATTTAGTTATTTTATTAAATAGTTTTGAAAAGCTTAATTCAAAAATAAATCATAATTTTCCAAATTCAAAATATTAAAATTTGAAAATATGATACACTAATTAAATTTAAACCCAAACTTATCTATTTAAAATATATATAAATATACATATACATATTATAAATAGAAAATAGATTATTAGTTTATTAAAAATAAATTCTCTAATTAATTATTTAAATAAAGAAGATTATAGAATCATTTCAATTTATTAACAAAAAAAATATCAAATTAATTTAAATTTATAGACTGATTATTAAATTAATATTGCTGAGACGACCCGACTTTCTACCACCAGAAAATCGCATCATCTTTTAAGAAAGAAAGGGATAGAAAAGAGAATAAAAAGAAGAGAAGAAAGAAACAACACATCAGAATCTAACAGCGGAACGAATAAACTATATTAATAACATAAATATTACATAGTTTACAACCATTATCAGAGTACACAGATATACAACACATACTAGACAGTTATAAACACCTGTCTAGTTATACAACTCAATACAACAACTCAGAGAACATACAGCGGAATACTAGATATATATCTACACGCGGAAACCTCCTGCTCCATTGCTCCTCCACAATTCGTCAAAGCTAACCTGAGTCCTAACCTGAATTCCCTTGGCTACTCATAAAAATTTGAGTACCCAAGAGTTTATGAAAAAAAAAAAATAAACTCCAGGTCAGACATGGGTCTGGTGTGAGTAACAGGTTAAAGTTGCTTAACTTTCAAAAACCTTTTGAAAAGAAAGGTATCACGTAAGACTTCCCACACATAAACATGGAAAAGTTTTTACCTTACGCTAACCAAAACATTTGATAGGAAATCCGATGATATTATAATAGTGTTTAGGGTTTTCAAATAAATAAGAAATAGCCGAAATTGTTACATGATTAAATTCCAGCTACTAGCCACAAAAGTGGGTAATACAATCAAAACCGTTGGCACTTATTGGATTTTGGATTCCATACAATGGCAGGGCTACTGGGGTACCGCCCGTCATAGTACGTGGCCTAGATCAACGTACCGAGGATCACTCCCGACCCCCTGCAACACAAAGCCGGACCCATTCCTTACTGAACAGTTCCGAACAAGACAACCCCGTGGTTGTAGCTAGCAACCACCCACACAGCCGAATATAAAGGGACTTCTAGACAGGGATCAATCTTGCTCTCCAGTGGGTGCGACCCACGAAGCCTTGCTGCACCTCCCCTGTTTTAGCCAATCCCGGTTAATGAGGCTTGAGGCTACGATTACCTTTATATGACATATCACTTAGAATGCTCATCGTCCAGCTGACGATGTTCTGAAAGCATTCAATCCATACAAGTTCGTTCCGGGTTCGAACGAAACCGAAGGCATTATCTCGTTACACTCATTTTGGAATCACCCTCAGAGTTAACGACAATAACCCTTGCACTCTGAACCACCATCTCGAATCTATAAGAACTAATTCCGTCAACTCATTACGGAATCACCCACAGAGTTATACTGACTCATAATCCTTACATCTCGAGTCTTCACAAAGCTCCACTTTGATACACGACCTAACGTTATTTGGAATCGATGTGGTTTTCGGATATCCAAATATGGAAACCCGATCCCGGTCTCATCGAAATCCAAAGCGTGTCTTTTAAGTCCAAGTTGTTTTAAAGGTTTAAAACAATTCAATTACAGTATCTATATACAGATAGATAATTCATAAACCATAACTGATAATCAACATTATCACATAACAGGTAATCCACATTATCAATATCAAATAGATATTCCATATATCACCATCACAATAGATAATCTAAGTTATCATCACAATACAATCAAACATCCATACCACACAATATCATTTTTCTCATTACTGAGATTACAAGCATCCAAGACAATCAATGACACCCATTCATACATAAGCAAATGATTTACTCATCATAATATAATTAATTTAAAATGAATTAAATTAACTATCTCCATCTCTAATTAATTTTAAATGAATTAAATTAGTTACCCATCTTTAATTAATTTAAAATAAATTAAATTAATTACTTCACCAATATAAATCTTGCTTACTCTATCATTTAATTGATTACAATCAATTAATCATTTATTATTAATTACCTGAATTAATCACTCTTGATTAGTTATCCATAATTACACTTATGTAATTATTCTAAATTAATTTCACAAATTAATTATCCTCAACTAAACAGTAATTAACCTTTAATTACTCAACTAATTAATTAATCATAATTAATTACATTAATCCTTAATTAATTAATTAATTAACTTTAATTACCTATTATTGATTAATTAATCATAATTAATCAACTTTAATTACATCATTATTGAAATAATTAATGATCTTTAATTATTAATTACTTTAAGTAATTAACTTATTAATCATCATCACAGATTAATTACATTTAGTAATTATCTAGCTTAATTACTATATTAAATAATTTAATTATCCTTTAAATTAATTTCTTAATTAATTTCTTGATTAATTACTAAATAATTAATCCAAATTACCCATTCTTAAACATCTCCTCTTAATTACAATCTGTAATTATTAAATAATTACTTAACTAAGTAATTTGCAAATCATTAATTACATAAAGTAATTATTTATAAAACACAATTTTTTAAAATTAATTAAACTTAATTAATTAAAAATAAACGATCACATTAAATTAAATTAATTACATTAAGTAATTAATTTCCTAATTACTTTACTAAATAATTATACTCAAACCATTCATAATTGATTATTATTAAATTAATTAATTTAATTAATTATAAAAATTAATTACATTAATTAATTGTTAAATAATCATGGTTAATGTCCTTCATTAACCATCCTCAAATTATTTTATAAGGTAATTAATTTAAATTATTTACAATTTAAATTATCTTTAATCATTCATTAATTAAAATTAATTATTAAATTAATTAACCTTAATTAAAAACTTAATTACATAATTAATGTTCATTTATCATTAATTAATAACTTAATTAATGATCTTAATTACAAATTGACTAATCATTCATCAATTATTAATTCCAATTTCAATTAATTAATTAAATTAATTAATTAATCTTAATTACCTTGTTAAATAAATCTTAATTTAAATTTTCAAAATAAAACTAACTTAACTATGTTGAAAATAATTTAATTGAAACAATGTCTTTTTAACCTACTTTTAAATTTTCATTTTAAAATACAAGTTTAAAAGTAATTTAAACTTATCAATGTTTGAAATTTTTTAAAACTTATTTAAATTTCAAAACAAATAATAGTTTGTCCTAAAAATAAAATCATAAAAATTTGAAGTTGAATTCATTTCAAAATTTTGGAAATTTCAACTCATTCTTAGTTTAACTTCAATTTAAATCTTCTTTTAAATTTAAACTAAAGTTCATTTTAAAAACTTAAATTTCCAGATTTAAAATCAATTCTTAAATCTTAATCACATTTTAAAAACTTCATTATTAAAAGTTTCAACTATTTTATCCAAAATAAAATAGTTAATTAAGTTAAATTTTTGAAACTTTTATTCTATTTAAAAACTGGAATTTAAATTTGAATCTAAAATTCAAACTTGCATTTGAACTTACACTTAATCCTTACTTTAAATAAATCTACAGAATTTCAATATTTTAAAACCCAGATTTTAAAAATACAGTTTCTAAAACCTGGAATTTGCAGTTTAACCCGAGAAAGAAGATTTTTACTTCGGGTTTCATGCAGCCTTACTTCGAGTTCTACATCTACTTGCTTCGAGCCAACTCCCACTTTCCCCACAACTCCCCTGTAACATTCCCAAACTAATAGTTCATCAGAGAACTCATCGCCGCCGCCTCTGCCGATCATCTCAGGTGATCAGGCCACAATCAGCAACCCACCACAACTTCAAACATCAACCCAGATCAAGCAATTAAACAAGAATTCAAAAATTAAGTTCAGAAACCCCAAATTCCAAAACCTGGAATTTTTTTTTTACAGGTTTCTATTCAAAACCTGTCAACGGCCATTGTACTCCACTCCGATCACCTGACACTCGACCCCTCCGGCAATGAATGCTTCTACACACCCTCTACCCCTTTCCTAAACACCAAAACACTCGGTCAATCCACCACTTCAAACTGACTCAAAGCACAAACCTATTCAAAACTAGGGCTTTATTCTAAAAATCAAAACTGCAATTCAATTCTAATAAACTAAACCCTTATTTCTGATTTTTATATGGATCTATGATTCTTACTCTATAGCCCAGAAAAATTTCCAAGTTTCTCAAGTCACAGATTACATGAATTTTGCTCAAACTCATTTTTGGATCAAGAATAAACTGCCACTTAATCAAACCCCTAAAAATCCTACTACTTGATTTAAAAATCAAGTTCCAGTTTATAATTTTGATTTGTATTACTAAATTATCATATTGTTTAGATTGGGTTTGAATAAAATTAAACATGCATGATGTTTCTAAAATTTACAGAGTCAAAAGAAAAAAAACAAGTTTATTATCCCAAATAAAATCTAACACTTTATTTAGGATATACTACAAGTTCATTTGAAAATTTGCATCTAAACAAGGATTAGATCTTGAGTTCATAAATTTTGAATTATATCTAAAGTCTGGAATCAAGATCAGGAAAGAATTCATCACTAGCAAGCAGGCATTTAGTCTCATACATATACACAGGCATATTCATCATACTCGTCAGTAAACAATTCAAGCAACTATATAAATTTAAATTAGTTTTTAAAATAAATTGTTACTCACCTTTTATTGAATGCAGACCACTGTTGATCATTTGAAATTGCAAAAATAAGATATGCAGAGCTCTATTTCCCTTTATGCAGAACAAGAATATGCAAGCTTGCTCTATTTGATTTAAAATCTGAGTTGCCTTTTTGAAAGCTCATGATCCCTTCCTAGTTACTTGCATGTAGATGTAGATGATGCAGTTGTTAATTTCCAAATGCATGCTAATGCTTTCACTACTCCCAGGTTTACACAGAATGTAGAGAACAGAAAATAGTGCAGGCTTCATTTTGATTTTGAGATGAAGTGTAGATTTTATTTTTAGGAAGTGAATATGCAGATTTGCTTGAATTTTGTACAGGTTTCTGAATTTTGGAAATGCAGATTTGTGGATTCTTTTAGGAAATGCAGATTTACTTGATTTGAGGGGTTGCAGATTTGAATATGGTTTTGGGATATTCAGACTTGATCTTTGTTTTGATTAGGGAAGAATGAAAATGTAATATGAAATGAAGATGCATACTAAACTCAATGTATTTTTAGATTTAATAAAAGAAAAGAAAATTTTAAAAATAAATTTAACACTTGTCAAACTATCAATGTGAAATTTGAACACTTGTTTAAACCAATGCTTATGAATGCAACACATGTTTTTTTTTAAAGATAATTTGTTTTTAAATTTACAAAGTAATGCATGTGTTAATCTAATTTAGTTTGTTAGTTTATATTAGATATGTGTATGAATTTAGAAATGAAAACAAACCATGTTTACAAATTAACTTACACAAATAAATAAATATTAAAACAAATGAAGATTTTATACTTTGGAATTTTAAATTCAAACTAAATTCAAAACCAAACAATTTCAAATTAAGTTATAAATAAAAATTCAATTTGAAATAAAAATTACAAATCTTATTCAAAATTTATTTATAAAGACAATTCAATGTTAATATTGCTTTTATAAATCTCATTTTATTAAATTAAAATCATTTTACAAGAAATTATACTTTTATTAAATAAATAATCCATTTTATTAAGTCATAAAACCTTTTTGTTAAATTTATTCTAAATTTAAAACTAAATCAAATTTATTTTAAACATTTAAATATTTTTCTTATCACATTTAAAATCATATATTTATTTATGAAAAAGTTTCAAAAACTCAATACTAATTTAAAACAAAATTTCCAATTTATAATGTAAATATTAGAATTTTAAAACATGGTTCAATTATTAAGTTTAAACCAAAATCATTTATTTAACTTTGAAAAGTTTAAATATTTATTAAAACAAATTTTCCAAATTACTATAAATAATAAAACTAGAAAATATGCTTTATTTATTAAAATTAAAACAAAGCTAATTCTATTTAAAATATAAACCAAATATTTATTTATAAATATAAATAAATTTATTATTTAAAAGATAAAATAACCAATTTAAATATTTATTAAAGAATATTATTAAATCTATTTGAATAATCATTAACAGAATATCAATATCAATTTAATTTTAACTACAGATTATTAAATTGATATTGTTAAAAATTCCGGGATATTACAATCCTTCCCCCTTAAAACAATTTCGTCCTCGAAATTTATAACAAAGGTAATTTAATAATCTTATTAAATTTTAATTTAAATTTTAAACACAAGCATATATCAAACATACGCTAACAACCAAAAACAACCAATCAAACAAATCTAATTATCCAGACAAATTCTGGATAGAATTTTATCGAGTTTCCCCAGGTGTGTGTATATATATATACCGGGATGCTCGCTCCAGAGAATCCAAACTATCAATACTATGAGATACAAAGCTCCTATACAACTATATCTATAACACTAGACAAAATATCAGACTATAAACGAGTTTGACTCAACAACCAAAACTCCAGAACTGCTGGTTCCATAACTAGAGATAGATCATACACGTACTCCCTCAGAGATACGTGAAACTCATCAAATCCCAGTTATCCAAACTGGCAATCCAATCCTGTAGATCAATCACTTAATCTCCTAGATACAGAAAAGATCCAAAACACTTCAGAGCTAACTTCTCAAACTTACCCAAACTTATAGCTCACTTATGATCGGAGAAAACTTATCCAAAATTAAATCTCCGACTTCAGAGTCCAAATTCCTCCGACTCTTATCCACAAAACCCTTCAGATGATCCTGGGCTGCCCACAACCTTACTGATCAGCTCAACCTTCGCTGATACTTCTAGAAACAAACTAGACCAATCAACACAACAAAATGATCTCCTCAAGATCAACCAAACCAAGAACTCAAACTCTACTCCTCAACATCAGAAGACAACAACTTCTTCTGTCCAGAAAAGAAAAGCAGATACACTTCCAAACTGCTTCCGCTGCTCAACTCTGATCCGAAGTAGAAGAGAATGCTGAAGAAGAACGCAAGCACAACTCAACAACATACCCTAGAGATATGGTTCAACAAATCCATAAGAAACTTTCAGAATTTCCTCCAAAACTCCGAGCTGCTACACCAACTCAATCTCCTGGAACCATTCTACTATAATGTTGAACCACCGGTACCACTCCTGGAATTCCAGTCGATAAGAAAACTCAATCTCCAGATGCGGACAAAACTCAGATAACCTAAGAGAACACTCAAACAATCGCAAGTCACTTTTTCGGACCACCCAAACCAAATCCAAGGAATACTGTTCTTCCTTAACCAAATTGATCAGCTTACACTTAACTAGCCAACCCATCGAAGAAACGGGTTCACTTAACTGCTTCTGAAATGCACTCCAGAAAAACTGCTAAGCCAGAAGATCTCTTGCCAACACCGAGAACACTCCGAACTACACTGCTGCCACAGATGCCAAAGAATTCCAAAACAAAGCTCTCCGAGAAACTCAGTCCTCAAAGCAAACAAAAACTCCGGCTGACCACAGCCACAATACTGAAGCAGACTCACTTCCTTAACTTGTTCCAAATAAAACATCTTCGGGAACATTCATAGTCATTGCATCTCATCACGCAGCTACTATTTCCTGAGGTAACAAAATACCATCACTCATATCTGCCAATCAACAGATCCAAACACTACTCATCAACTTCAGAAATAAACTCCGAACCTTCACAGGTTTCCTTCAGAGATCAATGAAGTTCTTCATCACTACAGAACTCACTCGAGACGGTATTAGGTCTACAATCTCGACAAATACTTCCAACCTCAAACATTCAAACTCCAACCAATGGTAGTCGTGTTACACACACTACTACCCCATCTACCTTTATAACTTATATTGGAAAACCTGAATAGGTAACCCAACAGATAGGTAGAAATAAATATATATATATATATATATAAATTACAAATACGCTCTCTCAAGAAAGACACTACTACAGAGCCTAGGTATTCACTCAACCTAATGCTCCCTAAAGAAAGATACACTTCAGAGCCTAGGTATTCACTCAGCCTAATGCTCTGATACCAGCTGAGACGACCCAACTTTCTACCACCAGAAAATCGCATCATCTTTTAAGAAAGAAAGGGATAGAAAAGAGAATAGAAAGAAGAGAAGAAAGAAACAACACATCAGAATCTAACAACGGAACGAATAAACTATATTAATAACATAAATATTATATAGTTTACAACCATTATCAGAGTACACAGATATACAACACATACTAGACAGTTATAAACACCTGTCTAGTTATACAACTCAATACAACAACTCAGAGAACACACAGCGGAATACTAGATATATATCTACACACGGAAGCCTCCTGCTCCATTGCACCTCCACAATTCTTCAAAGCTAACCAGAGTCCTAACCTAAATTCCCTTGGCTACTCATAAAAATTTGAGTACCCAAGAGTTTATGAAAAACAAAAATAAACTCCGGGTCAGACATGGGTCTGGTGTGAGTAACAGGTTAAAGTTGCTTAACTTTCAAAAACCTTTTGAAAAGAATGGTATCACGTAAGAGTTCCCACACATAAACATGGAAAAGTTTTTACCTTACGCTAACCAAAACATTTGATAGGAAATCTAATGATATTATAATAGTGTCTAGGGTTTTCAAATAAATAAGAAATAGCCGAAATTGTTACATGATTAAATTCCAGCTACTAGCCACAAAAGTGGGTAATACAATCAAAACCGTTGGCACTTATTGGATTTTGGATTCCATACAATGGCAGGGCTACTGGGGTACCGCCCGTCACAGTACGTGGCCTAGATCAATGTACCGAGGATCACTCCCGACCCCCTGCAACATAAAGCCGGACCCATTCCTTACTGAATAGTTCCGAACAAGACAACCCCGTGGTTGTAGCTAGCAACCACCCACACAGCCGAATATAAAGGGACTTCTAGACAGGGATCAATCTTGCTCCCCAGTGGGTGCGACCCACGAAGCCTTGCTACACCTCCCCTGTCTTAGGCATTCCCCGTTGATGAGGCTTGAGGCTACGATTACCTTTATATGAAATATCACTTAGAATGCTCATCGTCCAGCTGACGATGTTCTGAAAGCATTCAATCCATACAAGTTCATTTCGGGTTCGAAAGAAACCGAAGGCATTATCTCGTTACACTCATTTTGGAATCACCCTCAGAGTTAACGACAATAACCCTTGCACTCTGAACCACCATCTCGAATCTATAAGAACTAATTCCGTCAACTCATTACGGAATCACCCACAGAGTTATACTGACTCATAGTGCTTACACCTCGAGTCTTCACAAAGCTCCACTTTGATACACGACCTAATGTTATTTGGAATCGATGTGGTTTTCGGATATCCAAATATGGAAACCCGATCCCGGTCTCATCGAAATCCAAAGCGTGTCTTCTAAGTCCAAGTTGTTTTAAAGGTTTAAAACAATTCAATTACAGTATCTATATACAGATAGATAATTCATAAACCATAACTGATAATCAACATTATCACATAACAGGTAATCCACATTATCAATATCAAATAGATATTCCATATATCACCATCACAATAGATAATCTAAGTTATCATCACAATACAATCAAACATCCATACCACACAATATCATTTATCTCATTACTGAGATTACAAGCATCCAAGACAATCAATGACACTCATTCATACATAAGCAAATGATTTACTCATCATAATATAATTAATTTAAAATTAATTAAATTAACTATCTCTATCTCTAATTAATTTAAAATGAATTAAATTAGTTATCCATCTTTAATTAATTTAAAATAAATTAAATTAATTACTTCACCAATATAAATCTTGCTTACTATATCATTTAATTGATTACAATCAATTAATCATTTATTATTAATTACTTGAATTAATCACTCTTGATTAATTATCCTTAATTACACTTATGTAATTATTCTAAATTAATTTCACAAATTAATTATCCTTAACTAAACAGTAATTAACCTTTAATTACTCAACTAATTAATTAATCATAATTAATTACATTAATCCTTAATTAATTAATTAACTTTAATTACCTATTATTGATTAATTAATCATAATTAATCAACTTTAATTACATCATTAATTAAATAATTAATGATCTTTAATTATTAATTACCTTAAGTAATTAACTTATTAATCATCATCACAGATTAATTACATTTAGTAATTATCTAGCTTAATTACTATATTAAATAAATTAATTATCCTTTAAATTAATTTCTTATTTAATTTCTTGATTAATTACTAAATAATTAATCCAAATTACCCATTCTTAAACATCTCCTCTTAATTACAATCTGTAATTATTAAATAATTACTTAACTAAGTAATTTCCAAATCATTAATTACATAAAGTAATTATTTATAAAACACAAGTGTTTAAAATTAATTAAACTTAATTAATTAAAAATAAACAATCACATTAAATTAAATTAATTACATTAAGTAATTAATTTCCTAATTACTTTACTAAGTAATTATACTCAAATCATTCATAATTGATTATTATTAAATTAATTAATCTAATTAATTATAAAAATTAACTACATTAATTAATTATTAAATAATCATGGTTAATGACCTTCATTAACCATCCTCAAATTATTTTATAAGGTAATTAACTTAAATTAATTACAATTTAAATTAACTTTAATCATTCATTAATTAAAATTAATTTTTAAATTAATTAACCTTAATTAAAAAATTAATTACATAATTAATATTCATTTATCATTAATTAATAACTTAATTAATGATCTTAATTACAAATTGATTAATCATTCATCAATTATTAATTACAATTTCAATTAATTAATTAAATTAATTAATTAATCTTAATTACCATGTTAAATAAATCTTAATTTAAATTTTCAAAATAAAACATAACTTAACTATGTTTAAAACAATCTAATTGAAACAAAGTCTTTTTAAACTACTTTTAAATTTTCATTTTAAAATACAAGTTTAAAAGTAATTTAAACTTATCAAAGTTTGAAATTTTTTAAAACTTATTTAAATTTCAAAACAAACAATAGTTTGTCTTAAAAATAAAATCATAAAAGTTTGAAGTTGAATTCATTTCTAAATTTTGGAAATTTCAACTCATTCTTAGTTTAACTTCAATTTAAATCTTCTTTTAAATTTAAACTAAAGTTCATTTTAAAAACTTAAATTTCCAGATTTAAAATCAATTCTTAAATCTTAATCACATTTTAAAAACTTCAATATTAAAAGTTTCAACTATTTTACCCAAAATAAAATAGTTAATTAAGTTAAAATTTTGAAACTTTTATTCTATTTAAAAACTGGAATTTAAATTAGAATCTAAAATTCAAACTTGCATTTGAACTTACACTTAATCCTTACTTTAAATAAATCTACAGAATTTCAATATTTTAAAACCCAGATTTTAAAAATACAGTTTCTAAAACCTGGAATTTGCAGTTTAACCCGAGAAAGAAGATTTTTACTTCGGGTTTCATGCAGCCTTACTTCGAGTTCTACATCTACTTGCTTCGAGCCAACTCCCACTTTCCCCACAACTCCCCTGTAACATTCCCAAACCAATAGTTCATCAGAGAACTCATCGCCGCCACCTCTGCCGATCATCTCAGGTAATCAAGCCACAATCAATAACCCACCACAACTTCAAACATCAACCCAGATCAAGCAATTAAACAAGAATTCAAAAATTAAGTTCAGAAACCCCAAATTCCAAAACCTAGAAATTTTTTTATAGGTTTCTATTCAAAACCTGTCAACGGCCATTGTACTCCACTCCGATCACCTGACACTCGACCCCTCCGGCAATGAATGCTTCTACACACCCTCTACCCCTTTCCTAAACACCAAAACACTCGGTCAATCCACCACTTCAAACTGAGTCAAAGCACAAACCTATTCAAAACTAGGGCTTTATTCTAAAAATCAAAACTGCAATTCAATTCTAATAAACTAAACCCTTATTTCTGATTTTTATATGGATCTATGATTCTTACTCTATAGCCCAGAAAAATTTCCAAGTTTCTCAAGTCACAGATTACATGAATTTTGCTCAAACTCATTTTTGGTTCAAGAATAAACTGCCACTTAATCAAACCCCTAAAAATCCTACTACTTGATTTAAAAATCAAGTTCCAGTTTATATTTTTGATTTGTATTACTGAATTATCATATTGTTTAGATTGGATTTGAATAAAATTAAACATGCATGATGTTTCTAAAATTTACAGAGTCAAAAGGAAAAAAACAAGTTTATTATCCCAAATAAAATCTAACACTTTATTTAGGATATACTACAAGTTCTTTTGAAAATTTGCATCTAAACAAGGATTAGATCTTGAGTTCATAAATTTTGAATTATATCTAAAGTCTGGAATCAAGATCAGGAAAGAATTCATCACTAGCAAGCAGGCATTCAGTCTCATACATATACACAGGCATATTCATCATACTCGTCAGTAAACAATTCAAGCAACTATATAAATTTAAATTAGTTTTTAAAATAAATTGTTACTCACCTTTTATTGAATGCAGACCACTGTTGATCATTTGAAATTGCAAAAATAAGATATGCAGAGCTCTATTTCCCTTTATGCAGAACAAGAATATGCAAGCTTGCTCTATTTGATTTAAAATCTGAGTTGCCTTTTTGAAAGCTCATGATCCCTTCCTAGTTACTTGCATGTAGATGTAGATGATGCAGTTGTTAATTTCCAAATGCATGTTAATGCTTTCACTACTCCCAGGTTTACACAGAATGCAGAGAACAGAAAATAGTGCAGGCTTCATTTTGATTTTGAGATGAAGTGTAGATTTTATTTTTAGGAAGTGAATATGCAGATTTGCTTGAATTTTGTACAGGTTTCTGAATTTTGGAAATGCAGATTTGTGGATTCTTTTAGGAAATGCAGATTTACTTGATTTGAGGGGTTGCAGATTTGAATATGATTTTGGGATATTCAGACTTGATCTTTGTTTTGATTAGGGAAGAATGAAAATGTAATATGAAACGAAGATGCATACTAAACTCAATGTATTTTTAGATTTAATAAAAGAAAAGAAAAATTTAAAACTAAATTTAACACTTGTCAAACTATCAATGTGAAATTTGAACACTTGTTTAAACCAATGCTTATAAATGCAACACATGTTTTTTTTTAAAGATAATTTGTTTTTAAATTTACAAAGTAATGCATGTGTTAATCTAATTTAGTTTGTTAGTTTATATTAGATATGTGTATGAATTTAGAAATGAAAACAAACCATGTTTACAAATTAACTTACACAAATAAATAAATATTAAAACAAATGAAGATTTTATACTTTGGAATTTTAAATTCAAACTAAATTCAAAACCAAACAATTTCAAATTAAGTTATAAATAAAAATTCAATTTGAAATAAAAATTACAAATCTTATTCAAAATTTATTTATAAAGACAATTCAATGTTAATATTGCTTTTATAAATCTCATTTTATTAAATTAAAATCATTTTACAAGAAATTATACTTTTATTAAATAAATAATCCATTTTATTAAGTCCTAAAACCTTTTTGTTAAATTTATTCTAAATTTAAAACTAAATCAAATTTATTTTAAACATTTAAATATTTTTCTTATCACATTTAAAATCATATATTTATTTATGAAAAAGTTTCAAAAACTCAATACTAATTTAAAACAAAATTTCCAATTTATAATGTAAATATTAGAATTTTAAAACATGGTTCAATTATTAAGTTTAAACCAAAATCATTTATTTAACTTTGAAAAGTTTAAATATTTATTAAAACAAATTTTCCAAATTACTATAAATAATAAAACTAGAAAATATGCTTTATTTATTAAAATTAAAACAAAGCTAATTCTATTTAAAATATAAACCAAATATTTATTTATAAATATAAATAAATTTATTATTTAAAAGATAAAATAACCAATTTAAATGTTTATTAAAGAATATTATTAAATCTATTTGAATAATCATTAACAGAATATCAATATCAATTTAATTTTAACTACAGATTATTAAATTGATATTGTTAAAAATTCCGGGATATTACAATCCTTCCCCCTTAAAAGAATTTCGTCCTCGAAATTTATAACAAAGGTAATTTAATAATCTTATTAAATTTTAATTTAAATTTTAAACACAAGCATATATCAAACATACGCTAACAACCAAAAACAACCAATCAAACAAATCTAATTATCCAGACAAATTCTGGATAGAATTTTATCGAGTTTCCCCAGGTGTGTGTGTGTGTGTGTATATATATATATATATATATATATATATATATATATATATATACCGGGATGCTCGCTCCAGAGAATCCAAACTATCAATACTATGAGCTACAAAGCTCCTATACAACTATATCTATAACACTAGACAAAATATCAGACTATAAACGAGTTTGACTCAACAACAAAAACTCCAGAACTGCTGGTTCCATAACTAGAGATAGATCATACACGTACTCCCTCAGAGATACGTGAAACTCATCAAATCCCAGTTATCCAAACTGGCAATCCAATCCTGTAGATCAATCACTTAATCTCCTAGATACAGAAAAGATCCAAAACACTTCAGAGCTAACTTCTCAAACTTACCCAAACTTATAGCTCACTTATGATCGGAGAAAACTTATCCAAAATTAAATCTCCGACTTCAGAGTCCAAATTCCTCCGACTCTTATCCACAAAACCCTTCAGACGATCCTGGGCTGCCCACAACCTTACTGATCAGCTCAACCTTCGCTGATACTTCTAGAAACAAACTAGACCAATCAACACAACAAAATGATCTCCTCAAGATCAACCAAACCAAGAACTCAAACTCTACTCCTCAACATCAGAAGACAACAACTTCTTCTGTCCAGAAAAGAAAAGAAGATACACTTCCAAACTGCTTCCGCTGCTCAACTCTGATCCGAAGTAGAAGAGAATGCTGAAGAAGAACGCAAGCACAACTCAACAACATACCCTAGAGATATGGTTCAACAAATCCATAAGAAACTTTCAGAATTTCCTCCAAAACTCCGAGCTGCTACACCAACTCAATCTCCTGGAACCATTCTACTATAATGTTGAACCACCGGCACCACTCCTGGAATTCCAGTCGATAAGAAAACTCAATCTCCAGATGCGGACAAAACTCAGATAACCTAAGAGAACACTCAAACAATCGCAAGTCACTTTTTCGGACCACCCAAACCAAATCCAAGGAATACTGTTCTTCCTTAACCAAATTGATCAGCTTACACTTAACTAGCCAACCCATCGAAGAAACGGGTTCACTTAACTGCTTCTGAAATGCACTCCAGAAAAACTGCTAAGCCAGAAGATCTCTTGCCAACACCGAGAACACTCCGAACTACACTGCTGCCACAGATGCCAAAGAATTCCAAAACAAAGCTCTCCGAGAAACTCAGTCCTCAAAGCAAACAAAAACTCCGGCTGACCACAGCCACAATACTGAAGCAGACTCACTTCCTTAACTTGTTCCAAATAAAACATCTTCGGGAACATTCATAGTCACTGCATCTCATCACGCAGCTACTATTTCCTGAGGTAACAAAATACCATCACTCATATCTGCCAATCAACAGATCCAAACACTACTCATCAACTTCAAAAATAAACTCCGAACCTTCACAGGTTTCCTTCAGAGATCAATGAAGTTCTTCATCACTACAGAACTCACTCGAGACGGTATTAGGTCTACAATCTCGACAAATACTTCCAACCTCAAACATTCAAACTCCAACCAATGGTAGTCGTGTTACACACACTACTACCCCATCTACCTTTATAACTTATATTGGAAAACCTGAACAGGTAACCCAACAGATAGGTAGAAATAAATAAATAAATATATATATATATATATATATATATATATATAAATTACAAATACGCTCTCTCAAGAAAGACACTACTACAGAGCCTAGGTATTCACTCAACCTAATGCTCCCTAAAGAATGATACACTTCAGAGCCTAGGTATTCACTCAGCCTAATGCTCTGATACCAGCTGAGACGACCCGACTTTCTACCACCAGAAAATCGCATCATCTTTTAAGAAAGAAAGGGATAGAAAAGAGAATAGAAAGAAGAGAAGAAAGAAACAACACATCAGAATCTAACAACGGAACGAATAAACTATATTAATAACATAAATATTATATAGTTAACAACCATTATCAGAGTACACAGATATACAACACATACTAGACAGTTATAAACACCTGTCTAGTTATACAACTCAATACAACAACTCAGAGAACACACAGCGGAATACTAGATATATATCTACACGCGGAAGCCTCCTGCTCCATTGCTCCTCCACAATTCTTCAAAGCTAACCTAAGTCCTAACCTACTTGGCTACTCATAAAAATTTGAGTACCCAAGAGTTTATGAAAAACAAAAATAAACTCCGGGTCAGACATGGGTCTGGTGTGAGTAACAGGTTAAAGTTGCTTAACTTTCAAAAACCTTTTGAAAAGAATGGTATCACGTAAGAGTTCCCACACATAAACATGGAAAAGTTTTTACCTTACGCTAACCAAAACATTTGATAGGAAATCCAATGATATTATAATAGTGTCTAGGGTTTTCAAATAAATAAGAAATAGCCGAAATTGTTACATGATTAAATTCCAGCTACTAGCCACAAAAGTGGGTAATACAATCAAAACCGTTGGCACTTATTGGATTTTGGATTCCATACAATGGCAGGGCTACTGGGGTACCGCCCGTCACAGTACGTGGCCTAGATCAACGTACCGAGGATCACTCCCGACCCCCTGCAACATAAAGCCGGACCCATTCCTTACTGAATAGTTCCGAACAAGACAACCCCGTGGTTGTAGCTAGCAACCACCCACACAGCCGAATATAAAGGGACTTCTAGACAGGGATCAATCTTGCTCTCCAGTGGGTGCGACCCACGAAGCCTTGCTACACCTCCCCTGTCTTAGGCATTCCCCGTTGATGAGGCTTGAGGCTACGATTACCTTTATATGAAATATCACTTAGAATGCTCATCGTCCAGCTGACGATGTTCTGAAAGCATTCAATCCATACAAGTTCATTTCGGGTTCAAAAGAAACCGAAGGCATTATCTCGTTACACTCATTTTGGAATCACCCTCAGAGTTAACGACAATAACCCTTGCACTCTGAACCACCATCTCGAATCTATAAGAACTAATTCCGTCAACTCATTACGGAATCACCCACAGAGTTATACTGACTCATAGTGCTTACACCTCGAGTCTTCACAAAGCTCCACTTTGATACACGACCTAACGTTATTTGGAATCGATGTGGTTTTCGGATATCCAAATATGGAAACCCGATCCCGGTCTCATCGAAATCCAAAGCGTGTCTTCTAAGTCCAAGTTGTTTTAAAGGTTTAAAACAATTCAATTACAGTATCTATATACAGATAGATAATTCATAAACCATAACTGATAATCAACATTATCACATAACAGGTAATCCACATTATCAATATCAAATAGATATTCCATATATCACCATCACAATAGATAATCTAAGTTATCATCACAATACAATCAAACATCCATACCACACAATATCATTTATCTCATTACTGAGATTACAAGCATCCAAGACAATCAATGACACCCATTCATACATAAGCAAATGATTTACTCATAATAATATAATTAATTTAAAATTAATTAAATTAACTATCTCTATCTCTAATTAATTTAAAATGAATTAAATTAGTTATCCATCTTTAATTAATTTAAAATAAATTAAATTAATTACTTCACCAATATAAATCTTGCTTACTCTATCATTTAATTGATTACAATCAATTAATCATTTATTATTAATTACTTGAATTAATCACTCTTGATTAATTATCCTTAATTACACTTATGTAATTATTCTAAATTAATTTCACAAATTAATTATCCTTAACTAAACAGTAATTAACCTTTAATTACTCAACTAATTAATTAATCATAATTAATTACATTAATCCTTAATTAATTAATTAACTTTAATTACCTATTATTGATTAATTAATCATAATTAATCAACTTTAATTACATCATTAATTAAGTTTCAACTATTTTACCCAAAATAAAATAGTTAATTAAGTTAAAATTTTGAAACTTTTATTCTATTTAAAAACTGGAATTTAAATTAGAATCTAAAATTCAAACTTGCATTTGAACTTACACTTAATCCTTACTTTAAATAAATCTACAGAATTTCAATATTTTAAAACCCAGATTTTAAAAATACAGTTTCTAAAACCTGGAATTTGCAGTTTAACCCGAGAAAGAAGATTTTTACTTCGGGTTTCATGCAGCCTTACTTCGAGTTCTACATCTACTTGCTTCGAGCCAACTCCCACTTTCCCCACAACTCCCCTGTAACATTCCCAAACCAATAGTTCATCAGAGAACTCATCGCCGCCACCTCTGCCGATCATCTCAGGTGATCAAGCCACAATCAACAACCCACCACAACTTCAAACATCAACCCAGATCAAGCAATTAAACAAGAATTCAAAAATTAAGTTCAGAAACCCCAAATTCCAAAACCTGGAAATTTTTTTATAGGTTTCTATTCAAAACCTGTCAACGGCCATTGTACGCCACTCCGATCACCTTACACTCGACCCCTACTGCCATGTATGCTTCTACACACCCTCTACCCCTATCCCAAACACCAAAACACTCGGTCAATCCACCACTTCAAACTGACTCAAAGCACAAACCTATTCAAAACTAGGGCTTTATTCTAAAACTCAAAACTGCAATTCAATTCTAATAAACTAAACCCTTATTTATGATTTTTTTATGGATCTATGATTCTTACTCTATAGCCCAGAAAAATTTCCAAGTTTCTCAAGTCACAGATTACATGAATTTTGCTCAAACTCATTTTTGGTTCAAGAATAAACTGCCACTTAATCAAACCCCTAAAAATCCTACTACTTGATTTAAAAATCAAGTTCCAGTTTATATTTTTGATTTGTATTACTGAATTATCATATTGTTTAGATTGGGTTTGAATAAAATTAAACATGCATGATGTTTCTAAAATTTACAGAGTCAAAAGAAAAAAAACAAGTTTATTATCCCAAATAAAATCTAACACTTTATTCAGGATATACTACAAGTTCTTTTGAAAATTTGCATCTAAACAAGGATTAGATCTTGAGTTCATAAATTTTGAATTATATCTAAAGTCTGGAATCAAGATCAGGAAAGAATTCATCACTAGCAAGCAGGCATTCAATCTCATACATATACACAGGCATATTCATCATACTCATCAGTAAACAATTCAAGCAACTATATAAATTTAAATTAGTTTTTAAAAGAAATTGTTACTCACCTTTTATTGAATGCAGACCACTGTTGATCATTTGAAATTGCAGAAATAAGATATGCAGAGCTCTATTTCCCTTTATGCAGAAATAAGAATATGCAAGCTTGCTCTATTTGATTTAAAATCTGAGTTGCCTTTTTGAAAGCTCATGATCCCTTCCTAGTTACTTGCATGTAGATGTAGATGATGCAGTTGTTAATTTCCAAATGCATGCTAATGCTTTCACTACTCCCAGGTTTACACAGAATGTAGAGAACAGAAAATAGTGCAGGCTTCATTTTGATTTTGAGATGAAGTGTAGAATTTATTTTTAGGAAGTGAATATGTAGATTTTCTTGAATTTTGTACAGGTTTCTGAATTTTGGAAATGCAGATTTGTGGATTCTTTTAGGAAATGCAGATTTACTTGATTTGAGGGGTTGCAGATTTGAATATGGTTTTGGGATATGCAGACTTGATCTTTGTTTTGATTAGGGAAGAATGAAAATGTAATATGAAATGAAGATGCATACTAAACTCAATATATTTTCAGATTTAATAAAAGAAAAGAAAATTTTAAAACTAAATTTAACACTTATCAAACTATCAATGTGAAATTGAACACTTGTTTAAACCAATGCTTATGAATGCAACACATGTTTTTCTTTTAAAGATAATTTGTTTTTAAATATTCAAAGTAAAGCATGTGTTAATCTAATTTAGTTTGTTAGTTTATATTAGATATGTGTATGAATTTATAAATAAAAACAAACCATGTTTACAAATTAACTTACACAAATAAATAAAAATTAAAACAAATGAAGATTTTATACTTTGGAATTTTAAATTCAAACTAAATTCAAAATCAAACAATTTCAAATTAAGTTATAAATAAAAATTCAATTTGAAATAAAAATTACAAATCTTAGTCAAAATTTATTTATAAAGACAATTCAATGTTAATATTGCTTTTATAAATCTCATTTTATTAAATTAAATCATTTTACAAGAAATTATACTTTTATTAAATAAATAATCCATTTTATTAAGTCATAAAACCTTTTTGTTAAATTTATTCTAAATTTAAAACTAAATCAAATTTATTTTAAACATTTAAATATTTTTCTTATCACATTTAAAATCATATATTTATTTATGAAAAAGTTTCAAAAACTCAATACTAATTTAAAACAAAATTTCCAATTTATAATGTAAATATTAGAATTTTAAAACATGGTTCAGTTATTAAGTTTAAACCAAAATCATTTATTTAACTTTGAAAAGTTTAAATATTTATTAAAACAAATTTTCCAAATTACTATAAATAATAAAACTAGAAAATATGCTTTATTTATTAAAATTAAAACAAAGCTAATTCTATTTAAAATATAAACCAAATATTTATTTATAAATATAAATCAATTTATTATTTAAAAGATAAAATAACCAATTTAAATATTTATTAAAGAAGATTATTAAATCTATTTGAATAATCATTAATAGAATATCAATTTAATTTTAACTACAGATTATTAAATTGATATTGTTAAAAATTCCGGGATATTACAATTGCCATAAATTCTGGGATATTACATTTACATTCAAAGTCTTTCTATGCACAAGAACTCTGTTGATCACTTATATATTAAAATTTATTCTTGTTTAATCAAATAAACTTACTTTCTTCACGAAGTACATGATACACCACAAAGGAGAAGATTATAGGAAGGGTGTACTCTAGAGACTTATCCATGTTATTCAAAGAGCACAATCAATTAGTTATCTCTTTAGTATTTAAGTCATGTTCGGTTGCTTAGGCGGGTAAAAGTCCTAATCTGTTCCTTAGGCGGTTAAAGCCCCGTTCAGCTGCTCAAGCAATGTAATACCTATTCCTTCGAGTTAAGAGAGGGTTGATAGTTGAATTCCATAAAGAGTCTAGGACTGGACGTAGAATGTGAAAGTTCGAACTAGTATAAAAATTCCTAGTGTCATTTACTTTACCACTTTAATTTTATACTTACATTCTATACAAGTAGTTAGATTGTTTAAAATTCTATATTATACGATTCATAGATACTTTCATTTGAAGAGAAGAAAATGATAGAAAAGAATCTCACAACGTGATGAGTAATCTATAATATACTAATGAACTTTACAAAAAGAAAACTTTCATATACATACATTAGTCAAAGTACAATTACCCTATCACTAGACCCTGGATAGTTATGACAACCATGCCTTACAATTTCTGATAAATACAATAAGAACAAACAGTGGAGGATAAAAGAAAATATGGAAGTACATCCTGGTGACATCCAGCTCGTCTCCTGAAAAGCTTCAAAGTCCGGCTATATCTAGAAAATATGCCTGGGTTAACCCAAGCATTAAAAGAAAAATAATGCCCGGATCAGTCTGGTAAAACCAGCATGATAAACACACACCATATGTGTTCTCAATATTTTGAAAACCCTTCAAAATAAATGTGAAGACCCACCCTTCACAACCCTCGAAAATCGACATAAATATGTCCATTGTATAACATGCCAATCGGTCGAGTGTCAAAAAGACAGATTGTTGAGGAAAAAGAAAGTAGGTAGAAGAAGAAGAAAAGCTAAACAAGCAGAATGTCACAGCGGACTGAATAAAATATAATGTAAATAGTTCTTTACACAAACCCAAAACTATACTATACATATCTCACATCAAAGTACACAAATCAATAATTACCATCCTGAATAGTTATAACAACCTGCCCTCACAATTTCTGGTAATTTCAAACAAAACACTATAGCAGAAATAAACAAGTATGAGTAATACGTCTTCGCCTTCTAGCTCATCTCCTAAGCTCCATAGCATCCTAACCTGAACTTGTAATACTCGGTCTGACCCAAGCATATAATAAAATGACATCCGAGTTAGTCTAGAAAACCAATGTGACAAATCACACTTAATTTGAATTACTAAAGGTTCAAAATCCTTTGAAAATCAAAGGTTTCCCGTAAGACCACGCCACAAATAAACATGACAAGTTTTTACCTTACGATAACCAAAACAATTCATATAATATCCTCTGATATTATAATAGTGTCTAAGTACAAATACTTATTTAAATAGCTGAAATGCTTGCATCTCACATTTCATCATAGTTGGGCACAATCAAAACAGTACGGTGCTTATTGGAGAATGAATTCCATCTGAATGACTAGGCACCGGGGTACCACCTGTCACAGTACACGTCTAGAACAGCATACCGAGGACCATGCTGGGATCCCCTGCAACAGAAGACCGAACTATCCCTGACCTGGATTGACCGAATTTGCTATCACCCCGGGTGTTCCCACCCTTCTTTGAGCTCGTTCTATAAATCGTAATAATAATATCCAAGGGTATCTAGAAAGGTGATAGACATACCCTACTTGGGTGCTGCCCACTTAGCATTGTTGCATCTCCATGGCTTTTTAGTTATTTCTGGTTGATGAGGCTAGAGGCTACGATTACCTTTTTAAGGAATTCATTTAGAATGCTCATTGTCCTCCAATTACAATGTACTAATAGCATTCATCCATATAAGTCTGTTCCCGGTTCGAATGAAATCGAAGGCACTATTCCTACTACATCCATTTTGAAATCACCGTCAAGATTAATAGCGATTAGCCCTTGCACTTCACTGCTCCATCTTTGACTCTAAGCTCTTTTCTTCATCACGAAAACGTACTCGTTGGATCGAAGTGGTTTTCGGATCACAAATCCAATCTCGGCCTCTTCGAAACAGCGTTCGATATTTCTCGGTAAACTCAACCCCAGTTCTTTAGGAAATAAACAGATGAAAATAAGATCGAAGATCACCTCCTAATCATTAATGGACAGATTTTGTTAAAAATGTCCTAGAAGAACGAAATGAGTTTATACGTACAGTATAGCACCTCGAACGGTAACTGCGCTATATAATCGCCGTACTTCTTCTAGATGTTGCCAAAGTTATATTTGGATCCAGATTTGACAATCAGTTGTTTAACTATCAAATAAACAATCAATTCAACCAAACACTTCATTTTCACTGAAAAACACCAAGCCTTATTAAATTTAAATTTAAATAAAATAAATCTCTTCAGCAAAGGTCATGTATTTATCTTATCGAACTCGGTATATTCACAGTTTTCAAAAATATTTGAAAACCCCTTTTTAAAATAATATGGAAAGTACACTGCGGTATCAAACCATGGATCACGGTTCAATGGTTACGTATCTATCCTAGAGAAATCCAAAACTTAACTGTAGGCACTCACTGCCTTTGATTTACACCATGCGAGTATATCAATACTTTTCGAAAACTTTGTTTTTAAAATTATCTAGTGCATAAAAGTTCTAAAATCAATTTCCAAGTTTAAACTAGATATATATATATATATATATATATATACTTAAATAAAAAGTAATTATTCAAAGTCTTATTAATATTTAATAATTATCTTTTAACACAAAATGCCAATTAGTTCCTAAATAATAATAAATCTTAAAGAAACATTATAAAGTTACTAACAAATAAGTAAATATGTTTTAAACAATTTAAAATAATTTAATAAAAAATTTCCAGAATATTTTCACTTTTAAAATTACCAGTTTAATAATTAAAAATCCTCTCTTATCAAAACAAGCCCAATTTTCTCAATTCCAATTTCACTTCGTAAATTTGGAAATCTTACTTGAGTCCAATATAACCGATTTTATACTTATTTACAAATTCACTTCAATCTTTCAAAAAATATTAAAAATCTTGATTTTTAACCCTTTTTATTTATACAAATACACTTAATCGTTTATATTTAAAAATCCTTGTTATACACCTTTATTCCAAAATCCCTGTTTACAATATCTGAATTTGTTAAGTACAAATCCCAAACCTTTTATTTCATCAAATCAATTAACCCAAATTTCTAGATAAATATTTTACTTCAAAAACACTTTTCAAATTCCTCTTTAAAATTCAAATTATAAATTATTGGTATTAAAAAATACCCAAAATTTAGGTGAAAATCTGCCTCAGCATCCAATCAATCCAAATTACACAATAACTAATTGTTGATTCTTCCAACAAAACATATATCGCCATATATGAAATTAAATTCAACAATTTTGACGAACCTAGATGGATCCCTCCAACCTGTTTTTCTATATCTACAGATGTTAGCACAACATAAAAAGAATATATATATATGTATGTATGTATGTATGTATGTATGTATGTATGTATGTATGTATGTATGGGAATAGCAATCACTCTAATATATACACACTACTATATATAATATCCATCCAACTAATAAAATGCATCAATTCAACCAATCAATCATTTATTAACTTTAACTATTTAAAATTAAAGCCAGCAGTCCAAAATTGAGTGAGATTAACTCATATTGAGTTTTAAATCGCTAAACTCTCAAATTTTAAATTAAATCGAACACATTCAATTTATCCTAAAAAATTTATTGGCTCCGATCGACTCTAGATCTGACCATAGTGTAGTGTTCGTCGCTGCGATTTCGATGCCGCTTGTTTCGTCCGATTTGGACCTCGTATGGAGAAGATATGCATTATTAAAGACTGAATATAAATGTATAAATAAATTTCTTTTTTTATTTTAAAAAAACAACCTCAGAACACACTCCCAAATCGGTGGCCACCAAATCATCACAAACGTCATAGTATGGTATCAAAGAAGCATGTCCGATCGGAGGAATGACCTCACTTAGCCCAGGTATAGCTTCTGTTTAGTCACATCTAAGCTGACTCCCTGAAGTCAGGGTCACGTCATACCTTATGCAGAAATCGTTCGCCAAACCATCCTACTTCATTTCTGAAATCTCCACCACGTACACCGTTGTTAAAGTGGTTTTCGGTATTGGCAAAGACTATGACAATATCCGATCCCGGTCTCTTTAACAACCAATCGCTTATTACACACCATATAGTTCTTTTAAATTTCCAAAACCATTTCATAATTGATATCAAAATATCATATTCAATTCAAACCATATCACTTTTGAAATTATATTCACTTTTGAAATCATATCATTTCTTTAAATCATATTTCCTTTTCAAAATTATATTTTCTTACAAAGTCATATTTCCAAAATAGAATGAATCCTTACTTCAAAATCATCATATTCAATTATATATAAAATTTAATCCCAACTTAGGTTATGATATTATTTAACCATATACACTTTGAAATCGAGGATTTAAAATATAAACACGTCTACATTATTTAGTTTGAAATTTAGAAAGATAGTTTAGATAGTTAAAAATAGTTTTAAATAATTACAAATAGTTAAAATACTCTAAATAGTTTAATTAAAGATTACAGATATTGTTAAATTGATTTAAGATAGTTAATAGATTTAAAATAGATTAAATATAATTAAAATAGATTAAATAGCTTTAAAATAGATTAATTAGATATAAAATAAATTAAAATGGCTTAATTAGTTTTAAATAAATTAAATGGTTAAAAATAGGTTAAAATGATTTAATATAGTTAATATACGTTAAAATAGTTTAATAGTTTGAAAATCTTAATAATTAGAAATTTTAAAATAATATATTTTAAACAGTTTATATTAAAATATGAATTTGGAATCAAAATAGACTTCAACTACTTATTTTATTTCAACACATTTGAACCATTTCAAAAACCAAATCAACAAACCAAATTTCAAACCTTTTAATTTTAAATTCTCAACAAACTATTGAATTTCATATCGTTTTCAATCCATGTTCAGATATCAATTCAAATTACTCCAATTTCAAAATATTTCAAACTTATATTTAAAACAAATTCCAATAACCAAAATTTCAATAAACTTTACTTATGCTTCAAAATCAACTTTAAATTTTCAATTTAATTTCTTTAACAATTCCTTTAAAACAATTCCAATTCTTTTACATAAACTTGAATTTCGAAAATAATTCAATTTAAATAAATCAAATTTTATTTCAAAGTATCATTTAATTGGATTCCAAAACTTAGAAAAGAAAAAAAAAGGAAAAAAGATCATTTAATTTAACCAATCCAGTGTATGTATAGAATTCTCTACCCTAGGATCAAGTGATACGGATATTTATCATTTCAATCGGCAATTATTTATATTCATCGATATATATCATTTTAACCCGCAATCCCGATTTAATATTAAAATCCATAAAATCGCTCGAGTCTATCATTTCAACACATAACGATTTTTCCCTAACTATAGATTGTTCGGGTATGTATCATTTCAAACAATAGTGAGTATTACCACAGTATAAAATACAGCATCTAGTCATCCAATATCAACGATCAAACATGCATCACAGTCATCATCCAATTCAATCAATAAACATCAATAGATAACTAGTAATCAATACAGATATTAAATTTGACAATTAAAATTCAATATTAAATTAAAAAATAATTAAATGCGGTAAAAGTCAAATTTAATTGGAAATGACAATTTAACACCAAACTACAATCCATAAATATCTAATCACATCATAAATTTAATTTAACTAACATAAGAAATTTTCGAAGTTGTGAGTGGGTTAAAACACTCACCTTTGAATTTAAATCGAATTTAAAACCAATTTAGGGTCCAAAGTTCAAACGATCTCATAATTTGTCCAAACCAGCGTCAAAATATATGGGATTTCAATACGATCCTAGCGGATCAAACCGCGTGTGAATCCGAGTTCATATGCAAAAGTTATAAAATTTAGAAGATATAATTTTCAATTCAAATAAAATAAAATAACATTACACGTTACCTTGAACACGTGAACCACTCAGCATCTACAGTAACCCTCACATCACTTGATCGTGAACCCTAGCCTGGCCGCCGATTCAACGGCATCACCTCAGGCCGCTGCGCCCATTGCCAGAGGCCTCGCTGCCCCCACGTCTCCTTTCAAGCCTCGTGACTTCCCCTGGTCCACGCAGATCGCCGATCGACGATGAAACCGCCCCCCACCTCACCCGCCACCTCCGCCGTTAGTTAAAATCTAGTTGAATTTTTACGCCCAATCCGACCGTCAAACCACCAAGTGAACTGTACCGATGAACTACGCTCGCCGCTCTCTACAACCCAGCACAATCGATTCGACGATTAAGACAAGTTGATCGTGACACGATGAAAGGCCATGGTTAATTCGCCCAGTTCCAGCTACACAGCAACCCAAATCGAAAAACAAACCACAAATTTGACTTGCACTCGTCGAGAGCTTCAAATCAATATAGAATTCGATATATTTTGAGTAGTTTAAATTTTGAAATTGATTTTGAATTTGGATTGAGGGTTTTGAAGTTTGAATCTGTTTCTGCCATTGAGGAGGAGAGGTAGACAGCTAAATTGTACGTACAGGCAAATGAAAATAAGAAGGATCTAGGGTTTATAATGGGCTATTTATAGGTGTAGCTGAAATAGAAAAGGAAGGACACGATTTGGTTTGGAAGTTGAACGATAAATGACCCGAAAACCCAGTTCTGTCTCCGAAACGAAAATAGGTTATCCCATATACCAGAATACATGTTTTCGATAGTTTTAAACTCAATGTAACAGGTTTCAAGTCCTAATTCCATCGTATGAAGAAGTTATGTTAAAATCAGATTATTTCAAACTGATTTCAATTAAATTGATTTCTAACGCGTTTCGAGCCTGTACGATCAAATGACAAGTCAGATCGCTACGAAACTTGAAATCCTACAAAAGTTCACCATTACAGATTCGATGAAACAAGTTTCATCGAAATCCGAGTCAGTGGCCAAAATGGCTATATTTCAAGTTAATTAAATAAATAAGTATTAAATAAATTAAATCACTTTTCAATTCAAATTTAATAATTTACAATTCACATCATTTTAGATTACTTAGACATTAACCATAATTTAAGACAAATCTAGATGTCAATTTAAAGTTAATTATTTTACCAATTACAGTATTTAATTTCAATTGTAATAACATCCAATTATTTAAAATTAATTCCAATAAATTGATTTTTATTTTATTTCATTCTTTATACTCAACCAATTATTATTCTATAGACATGGTCAACATTTGTTCATCTTTCATTACATTAATATTCTCCAGTTTCTATCTTTTATTTGTATTAACTACCATATTTCCATTAAATTGAATGTTTGTCAATTTTACACATTAATTAAAAATTAAAATCCCAATTTAATTTATTTATCATGATTTCACTCTTTTAATACATCAGTTATTTCCTTATGAATATAACTACATTTCTATATATATTACATTCCCAATTTACAGTTATTGTCTTAACTCACATTAATGTAACATTTAATTTCATTTAATTATAATTTGATTTCCCATTTGATTTAACAGACTAAATATATAGGTAACATATAATAGTTTCCCCCCCATTTACTTTTAGTCGCATTAATAAGTTATTATTTACAACCAAATGTCGTAATTACTTATCTAATACTGATTTTATTCAATTTCCATTAATTATATATTATTTCATTAATTGATTCAATATTTACATTTTTTCTCTTACATTTAATTTATAACCAAGTATAACCTTTTAAATCATTTCAATCGGTTGGACTTTCATTAACATTGTTAATAATTATCGTAAATTAATATTGTTACAATTAATTCTAGTTATTATTATCATAAATTAATCATAAAATTTTATTTCTTTCAGCATTAAATTACAAAATCTTATTAAATCATCTATTTTTAATTATCGAAAATTACGGGTCGTTACACTCTCCCTGATGCAGCACGATCTACAAATGCACCAGACTTAGGTCGCTCACGACCTAAAGGGGAAGTTTTAGGTCGCTCACGACCTAGTGGGGTGAGCTCGCAAGTGCAATCTGCAGAAGGGTTTGATGGGAAACGACTTAATATGAAGATAGCTTGTCCAAACGACCTAATTAATAAAAGAAAACGACCTACCGAAGTTCGCTCGGAGTTAAGTCGCTCGGAGTTAGGTCGTTTGGGATATGCCGCATCTGCTGGGTTTGGTGAATCATTAGGTTGCCGACCTAACGGGTTACGACCTAACGGAGTAGGTCGCTCAGAAGCTTAAGTCGCATCTATTTTTAGGTCGCTGGATCTTTTGCCGCTGGAAGAAGGAGCGCTGCAGTTGGGTGGTGCTGCATATAAGTTGAGTCGCTTGTGTCATAAGTCGTAAGTCGTTGTTATGTGTATATGTATAGGTCGCGTGCGTTGTATCTGTTAGGTCGTGAAGGCGTTCGGTGTCTGTATTGTTTTTGTTTTTAAGTCGTATGTCGCTTATGTGATAAGTCATGCACGATGTTATAATGATAGGTCGTTGCCGACCTTGTATAGGTCGTAGGTCGCGTCTCTTGTATGTTGTTAGGTCGCGTGCAACCTGGGTTGTGTTGTGTCTTGTATTTTAAGTCGTTAACGACCTATGGTAGGTCGATGGTGTTGTAATGTGTTGTGTGGAGTGATATAGCCTATAAATAGACGAGTTAGGGTCATTGTGAAGGGTTGTTGATTTTGAATAAAATTTCTTGTTGATTGCTGTGTGCTTTCATCCTAAATTGGTAGTTGAGTGTAATCTCCTATCTCCACTTTCGGTTATTCGAGTGCGCTCGAATCAACGATTGTTGAAGCCGATTCGCGGAATCAAGTGCGCTTGATCAACGCTTGAAGAATTGAAGATCTTCTATCACGGTATCGTGCGCGATCAACGTGACGAGGATAGCTAGAATTCGGTATCTTTGTGATCAACGAATTTGGGCATTTCAGTATCTTCAATCCACCGTTTGCTACATTTCATCGATTTCATTTGTTTTCGTAATATCCGCTGCGTCGGTTTGGTATCAGAGCTAGACTTAGCCAATCATAGCTAAGCCGAGTCTTGTAGCCAAGGAATTCGAAGTTGAAGTTCATCGTGTTCATCTTGAAGTTGCAACAAGTTAGAAGCTTTCGATCCATTTCATTTTGGATCAAAGTTGGAAAGGTGTTTGAGTTAGAGCCGAGAGTTGAAGCATCACTTTGATATCATTGGTTGAAGTATTGTGAAGTTCAATCATGCCACCAAGAAGAGCTAATCGTCATCAAAATGTTGAAGCATTGTATAGAAGAGAAGAGGCCGAGAAAATGGAACAACGTATTAATGAGAAATTTGATGAAGGCATTGGAAAGCTAGAGAAGTTGATGAATGATTTGAATCAAAATCAAAGGAGGAGATCACCAATCTCGAATCATGGAGGAAACAGAGTTTCGCCATCGGTTACGGAAGCGAAAAGGGTATCACCGCAATCTTGTAGAAAAAGAAGAGAAACGTCAATTTCATCAAGGAGAGATCACCATGACTATGGACATGAAAAGAGGAGAACTCCACGAGAGTTTGAGAATGAACCATATCGAGAAGAAGAGAGATATAGTAGAAGAGACATGCGTGATCAAAGGGATGTTGATGGTCGAGATCGATATAGACGTACATTTGATTTTGATGAAGATGGTGATAGAGCTAGCATTCATTATCGAGATCGAGACCAAGTTCGAAATTCATATCGAGATGTAGAAGAAGATCGTCGATGGGAGTCGGGTATGTAGATGGAAATTCCGAAATTCAAGGGTGGAATGGTAGGTGAAGAATTTCTTGATTGGTTGTCTAATGTTGAAGAGATTTTTGACTTTAAAGAAGTTCCTGAGCATAGAAGAGTGAAGTTAGTTGCTACTAGGTTGAGGGGGAGAGCTATGGCATGGTGGCAGCAAACTAAACTTACGAGAGAGAGAATGGGAAAGTCAAAGATTGAGTCTTGGGATAAGATGAAGAAGTTGATGAGAGCTACATTTTTACCTTACAACTATCTATCACTTATGTACCAGAGATTGCAGAATCTAAGGCAGGGGACGAAGACAGTCAATGATTATGCCGATGAATTTTACCAACTCATTTCCAGGAATGATATTATGGAGACAGAAGAACAGTTGACCGCCAGATTTGTTGGAGGGTTACGAATGCAGATCCAGGATATGGTTAATATGTTCGATCCAAGATCTGTGGCAGAAGCACATCAGAAAGCGTTGGCTTGGGAGAAGCAGGGAAGGCGTGGGGGTGGTGTGTTTACTAATTTCAACAATCAAGTGAAGGGTACCAGTGGAAATTTTAATGTTTCTAAACCTATCAGTAAATCAGTTGTGAAGGAGGTTGAGAAGGCAAAGGTTAATAGCAGTTTCAAATGTTACAATTGTCAGGAGTTGGGTCACAAAAGCAATGAATGTCCGAAGCTAAAGAGGAGAGCAATGTTTGCAGAGGTTGAAGAAGAGGATGTGGAAGCTGAAGGGTCTAATTCACCTTATGTTGAGAAGGAAGAAGAGTTGTCCAGAGATGAAGGGTGTAATTTGATGATGAGGAGAAGTTATTTGGCACCAAAACAAGAAGAGGAAAACAGTTGGTTGAGGAATAACATATTTCAGTCCACATGCACTATTCTGGGAAAGGTTTGCAAGTTCGTCATTGATGTTGGGAGTTGTGACAATATTATCTCTACTGAAGCAGTAAGGAAGTTGAACTTGAAAACTGAGAAGCATCCTAAACCGTACAAGTTAGCATGGTTAAGGAAAGCTGGTGAGGTGAAAGTTGGATGAAGAGCTTGTGTGAATTTTTCAATTGGGAAGAAATACAAAGACGAAATTTGGTGTGATGTTGTAGACATGGATGTGTGTCATCTGTTGTTGGGCAGATCATGGCAGTTTGATAGAACAGTGCAACGTGACGGTCGGACTAATAACTACAGTTTCATGTTTGAAGGTACTAAGATTATTTTAGTTCCTAAGAAGCCACAACAGAAGGAAAGCAAGCTGGAGGAGATTGAAGAGCTGAAAACCTTATTATCTTTGAAGGAGTTTGTCAGGGAAGTTGAAGAGGAAACTGAAGTCTTTTTATTGATTGGACGAGAGTGTAATGAAGGAGTTGAAATTCCTGAAGAAGTGAAGCCAGTATTGGGAGAATTTGACGATGTTTTTCCTGAGGAGTTGCCTATGGAGTTACCACCGTTGAGGGATATTCAACATCAAATAGATCTTGTTCCAGGAGCTGTGTTGCCACATCGACCACGTTATCAAATGAGTCCAAAGGAACATGAGGAGTTGCGAAGGCAAGTGGAAGAACTGTTAGAACAAGGGCGTGTGCAGGAAAGTCTAAGTCCATGTGCGGTTCCAGCCTTATTGGTACCAAAGAAGGATGGAACATGGAGGATGTGCACTGACAGTCGAGCATTGAATAAGATCACTGTGAGGTACAGATTCCCAATGCCGAGGTTAGATGACTTGCTAGATCAATTAAGTGGGGCAACTATCTTTTCGAAGATTGATTTAAAGAGCGGATATCATCGAATTCGTATTAGACCAGGTGATGAGTGGAAGACTGCTTTTAAAACCAGGAAGGGTCTATACGAATGGCTGGTTATGCCGTTTGGTCTATCGAATGCACCAAGTACCTTCATGAGGGTGATGAATCAAATTTTCAGACCATACATTGGGAAGTACGTGGTAGTTTATTTTGATGATATTCTGATCTATAGTGGAAGCACAGAGGAGCATGTAGAGCATTTACGGAAGGTGTTAATTATTCTTCGAGAAGAACAGTTCTATGCCGCAACAAAGAAATGTGTGTTTATGACGAGGAGTGTTTTATTTCTGGGGTATGTTGTGTCAGGAGAAGGTATCCAGGTGGACCAGAATAAAGTTGAAGCAGTCAGAAGTTGGCCTCGACCGAGGACAATTACAGAAGTGAGAAGTTTTCATGGGCTAGCGTCATTCTACCGAAGATTCATTCCACACTTCAGTAGCGCGATGGCTCCAATTACTGATTGTATGAAAGGGAAACAATTTTCTTGGTCGGAGGAGGCAGGGTTTGCTTTTGAACGAATCAAAGGACTTTTGACGACAGCACCAATTCTTGTACTACCAGACTTTCAGTTGTTATTTGAGTTACACACTGATGCTTCTAAGGTTGGGATTGGAGGGGTGTTGAGTCATAAGGGACGTCCTATTGCATACTTTAGTGAGAAGTTATCAGGGGCAAAGATGAGATATAGTACATATGATGTGGAGTTTTACGCTATGGTGCAAGCAGTGAAACATTGGAGACACTATCTGTTCCATAAGGAGTTTGTTCTTTACACAGACCATGAAGCTTTGAAGCATTTGCAGGGGCAGGACAAGATTTCAGCAAGGCATGCATCATGGGTTGCCTATTTGCAGCAGTTTACTTTTGTCGTGAAGCACAAATCAGGGGTAACGAATCGCGTGGCTGATGCTTTGAGTAGGAGGAGTCATTTATTAACGGCAATGAAAATTGAGGTGACAGGATTTCAATTATTGCCAGAACTGTTTGACGAGGATCCTTACTTTGCAAAGTTCGTTGAGAAAGTTAAGGATGGAAATACTGATGAATTTGCATTGGTTGATGGTTTCTTATTCAAAGGGAATCGATTATGTATACCAGAGAGCAGTTTGAGAATGAAGATTATCAAGGAGCTTCATGAGGAAGGACATGTGGGTAGAGACCGAACATTGCAGTTAATCTCTCAATCCTACTATTGGCCATCGATGAGGAAGGAAGTTGAAAGGTTTGTTCAGAGATGTCATGTTTGTCAAGTTTCGAAAGGAACAGCTACAAATGCGGGTTTGTATATGCCTTTACCCGTTCCTACAAAACCATGGGTGGACATTAGCATGGATTTCGTGTTGGGTATGCCGAGAACGCAAAGGAGAAATGACTCGATATATGTTGTGGTGGATCGTTTCTCGAAGATGGTACATTTTATTGCTTGCAAGAAGACGGAGGATGCTGTTCATGTTGCTCAGTTATATTTTAAGGAGATCTATCGACTACATAGGTTACCAGAGTCTATCGTGTCAGATAGAGATACCCGTTTTCTGAGTCATTTTTGGCTAAGTTTGTGGAAGATGGTCGGAACGAAGCTGAATTTTAGTAGCGCTTATCATCCACAAACTGATGGACAAACGGAGGTGGTAAACAGATCGTTGGGAAACTTATTAAGATGTCTTGTGAAGGACAATTTGAAGAGCTGGGATTCAAAATTGTGTCAAGCGGAGTTTGCTCACAACCATGCGGTTAATCGAAGCACAGGATTCAGTCCATTTCAGGTTGTTTATTCAACAATTCCAAAGGGACCGTTGGATTTAACAACAGTGCCATATCAGAAGGGAGTTGTTAAACGGGCTAGTGACTTCATAAATGAGTTACAGGAGTGCCACAGAACTGTTCATGACAGGTTGCTTGCATCTAATGAAAAGTATAAACAGTCGGCGGACAAGAAGCGGAGAAGTGTGAGTTTCGAGGAAGGTGACTTGGTTTATGCAGTGTTGACAAAAGATCGTTTTCCGGTGGGTACATACAATAAATTGAAGGCGCGAAAAGTTGGTCCAGTTAAAATTTTGAAGAAAATCAATGAGAATGCGTATCAATTGAAGTTACCAGATGATGTTCATACTTCTGATGTTTTCAACGTCAAATACCTAATTCCGTTTCATGGAAACGAACTTATTGTGGAAGAAGATGGTGAAAATTCGTGGTCAAATTTCTGCCAACCAGGAAAGGATGATGCAGTACGATCTACAAATGCACCAGACTTAGGTCGCTCATGACCTAAGGGGGAAGTTTTAGGTCGCTCACGACCTAGTGGGGTGAGGTCGCAAGTGCAATCTGCAGAAGGGTTTGATGGGAAACGACTTAATATGAAGATAGCTCGTCCGAACGACCTAATTAATAAAGGCAAACGACCTATCGAAGTTCGCTCGGAGTTAAGTCGCTCGGAGTTAAGTCGCTCGGAGTTAAGTCGCTCGGAGTTAAGTCGCTCGGAGTTAGGTCGTTTGGGATATGCCGCATCTGCTGGGTTTGGTGAATCATTAGCTTGCCGACCTAACGGGTTACAACCTAACGGAGTAGGTCGCTCAGAAGCTTAAGTCGCATCTATTTTTAGGTCGCTGGATCTTATGCCGCTGGAAGAAGGAGCGCTGCAGTTGGGTGGTGCTGCATATAAGTTGAGTCGCTTGTGTCATAAGTCGTAAGTCGTTGTTATGTGTATATGTATAGGTCGCGTGCGTTGTATCTGTTAGGTCGTGAAGGCGTTCGGTGTCTGTATTGTTTTTGTTTTTAAGTCGTATGTCGCTTATGTGATAAGTCGTGCACGATGTTATAATGATAGGTCATTGCCGACCTTGTATAGGTCGTAGGTCGCGTCTCTTGTATGTTGTTAGGTCGCGTGCGACCTGGGTTGTGTTGTGTCTTGTATTTTAAGTCATTAACGACCTATGGTAGGTCGGTGGTGTTGTAATGTGTTGTGTGGAGTGATGTAGCCTATAAATAGACGAGTTAGGGTCATTGTGAAGGGTTGTTTATTTTGAATAAAATTTCTTGTTGATTGATGTGTGCTTTCATCCTAAATTGGTAGTTGAGTGTAATCTCCTATCTCCACTTTCGTTTATTCGAGTGCGCTCGAATCAACGATTGTTGAAGCCGATTCGCGGAATCAAGTGCGCTTGATCAACGCTTGAAGAATTGAAGATCTTCTATCACGGTATCGTGCGCGATCAACATGACGAGGATAGCTAGAATTCGGTATCTTTGTGATCAACGAATTTTGGCATTTCAGTATCTTCAATCCACCGTTTGCTACATTTCATCGATTTCATTTGTTTTTGTAATATCCGCTGCGTCACTCCCCCATTCAAAACTTTTCGTCCCGAAAAGGAAAAGAAAGGAAAAGAAGAAATTAAGTAATCAATATATCTTATCCAAGACATTTAAATTTATAACAATTAATTTACGTAATTAAATAATTTAAATAAAGTATATCAATTGATAGCAATTAAATCCTTTTATATTCAAATTAATAAAAGTTTGAAACACATTTCATAAAATTTTCTAAGTCCAAAATTCACAGCTTAATTCAGTGGAGTCTCCTTTGTACAGAGAGGCTCGAGAGAAATAATAATATCAAAATATAACAATATATATCATGTCTTTCAAAATAATATATCCCAAACCACGGGAAAAATAATATAATGTTGCTATAAAACTGTAATCCAAGAACGTACCTATTTGTCGGGTAAACAACGCTTAATTTATGAAACCAAGGCAGTAGTAATTGCTTCTATAACCTGTATTATACTTATATAATTCAAAGGAATTAATAATTATATAAAAGTGAAATTTTTAAGTTGTTTCAATAAATAACAAACAAAACATCACAACATAACAACAATCACTTGCAATCAAAAGCATGCAATCATCACAAGAAGTCAAGTAAACCAACCATCCATCCATAACAATCAAAACAGATGGTTTGTTTGGGTTTAGATACCTTTAATCGTATAAAATGACAAATAATTACTAAGTATACCATACACTCAATAGATTATTCATACATCCTAAACAGTTACAAGTATCCTTTCCCAACAACCATAAACCAAAACAAACAATAATTTACAATGTTATTTAGGTCGTTCTTATTAAATTTTCTTTCGCAGATTTACAGTTTATTTTTCTCTTTTTCATCCATACAAAGATTATTTCTCTAATTTACATTTATTTCTTACAAAATTTTATTTACATTCATTCATTTAGTGTTTAATTTTATTTATTTTCATTTGTTACTTACAAGATTCATTTTTTTCTCTACATTACCAATTTTTATTAATCTATATTCATTTGCTTACATATGTTCTTCCTATTCAGTTATTTAAGATGATTATGAGTTTATTATTTAAGTATAACATATTTTCATTGTAGTTTTATCATATTAATTATTTTATATACTTGACTACCATTAGATGTTAATATTCATTAGAGCATTCATACTTAAATTCCTTACCTTTAACTTACATTCATTTCATTATATGGTGTCATTGAATATTAAATCTGTTTTCTAAATCATTTCAACTTTTCTGAAATTATAATCATTTAATTTTGTATAGTATTCATTTTAATTGTAAATGGCTTCCATCATTAGCTTGAGTTTGTAATAATCCACTCATAGTATTCATCTTTTCCACTTATTTTAACTATAAATAACTTCAAACATTTACTTAAGTTTATAATCAATTATTTATAATACCCACTTTTCTCTTACATTTAATTAGCAGCATTTAAACTATAACCTAAGTTTATAACAACTATAGTATCAAAATTCTTATTTATAAAAGAATTTCATTGAACACTTCTATTATTTTAAGTTTTACTTGTATAATATTCCATTACATTTTCTTACTAAACATTTTAACTTTTAATCTTTTGGTAAGTTATGTATTTGTTTTAAGAATGCAATTGAAAGTTACACAAGTTACCTTATTTATTTTTAATTAATAAAATTGTTCAATAATCACATCTTTCAGATTTTCATATCCTTTGATTTACAGTTTACAAATTTCAAATTTCTTGTATATTTCATTTATATCTTAGCATTAACTTTCTTATTTTCATTTTAGAAGTTCCAATTATTAAATAGTTATATTCGGTTTCATTACAATAATTGAAACCTCTAGTTTATAGAAATTTAAGAACTAAACGCTGGATTCCTTTCAAATCATACTTAAATTTTAAATCAAGATTTATTTATTAAACAAAGTTGTAGTTGGATACTACAATGGTCTTCCCACCTTGAAACTCGAAAATGAATGTCCATGATGTGTGCACCCATCACCGAAATTATTTTCCAGTGACGAAGAGGGGAGTACAGAACTTATTTCTTTCCAGAATTTCTTTTAAACATTTCTTTCAAATTATATTGAAATATTTATGTCAGAAAAACTTCCAAATACTACTAATATTATATTCCAAAATCCTTTAAAAGAAATTTTCAAAAATCCCGGAACTTAAGTTCTAAAATTTCCAATTTATATTTACTTCATTTGTAAACCCAACTTCCAATCAATGTTTATATGATTTCTCTACCTAACAAACAAATATATAACATCCAACTATATGAATTATAAAATTTATTACTTTATATACAAGATATATAATAGGCAAAACTATTTCATTTACCTATATTTCAAAACAAATATTATGTCGGTGAGTCCTATAAAGTGTTTAAAAATCCCCGTCAATGCATAAGCGTCTCATGTATCGACAAGAATTTATAAATACTAAACAGAACAAATTAACATAATTTGAAAACCTTTTATAACACTAACAAATACGTTCTCTCGTATATATACTCTCAAAGACTCATTCTAGGGTATTACTAGCCTAGTTTATATGAGTCATACCCCCACAAAGCTTAGATTATCGTTAAACCAAAGCTCTGATACCAACTGTAATGACTTGCCTTTTGGACAGTTTAAATCGACAATAAACCATGCATGTCATATTCAAACCATACAAAAGAACAGATAGTTATTAGGGTAAATAAGAAAAGCAGAGAAAGAAAAAAAATACAGAATCTCAAAGTGGAATGACAAAATATAATAATCAAATAACGGTTCATGAAGCTATTTACAAAACTTTTGATTATACTTATACAACACAGAATCAGAGTTACATACAACAGAGATAAATAACAATAAGTGGAATAATATAATTAATAGTAATAGTACAAATTTTTTTTTCATCCTCCAGAAATAAGGTCTCTTCAATCTTGAAATACTCTGGCTGACCTGAGAAAAGACAAAACACTCGAGTCAGAATTAAAAGATCTTATGTAAGTTAAATCAGCGGTAAATATGCGTGTGACAGGATCAGAGATGTTTACAGGGTTTGACATCTCCTATACAGTGTCTAACATGGATGCAGTAACTCAAGAGATGTTTGGGATTCACATCTCCTAAGGATCTGTTAAACTATCTACTATGTAGTACAAAATGCTATTATAATATGTCTACGGTAAAGTAAAAGTACTAAAATAGTGTTAAGGCATTGTTCATGTCCCCCTTAACACATTTTTATATATTCTCATAGTCTATACAGTACTGTAATTCCTCTGTAAACTTAAGGGCTATCAGAGGGCACTCCATAGGTATGGTACAATACTAACTCGTAGAAGGCGCTCTAGGGCATGTGAACACGGCACTCGAGGCAATGCCATGGTAGATTTACCAATTGCAGAACCGAGCTGGTGGTAATGCATAGCAGCTACTACCGCCCACCTCGGAACACTCCCAAATCAAAATCAAGAAGTGGCCATCAAATCATCACAAATGTCATAATATGGTATTGAAGAAGCATGTCTGATCCGAGGAATGACCTCATTTGGCCTAGGTATAGCTCATATTTTAGTCACATCTAATCTGATTCACGGAAGTCAGGGTCACGTCATACCTTATATAGAAATCATTCACCAAACTATCCTACTTCATTTTTGGAATCTCCACCAAATATACAGTTGTTAAAGTGGTTTTAGTTATTGGCGGAGAGTACGACAATATCCGATCACAGTCTCTTTAACAACCAATCGTTTATTATACACTAGATAGTTCTTTTAAATTTCCAAAACCATTTCATAATTGATATCAAAATATCAAATTCAATTCAAACCATATCACTTTCAAAATTATATTCACTTTTGAAATCATATCATTTCTCGAAGTCATGTTTCCTTTTCGAAATTATAATTTCTTCTAAAAATCATATCTCCAAAATAGAATGAATCCATACTTCAAAGTCATTATATTCAATTATATATAACATTTAATCCCAACTTAGGTTATAATATCATTTAGCCATATACACTTTGAAATCGAGGATTTAAAAAATAAACACATCTGCTTTATTTAGTTTGAAATTTAGAAAGATAGTTATAAATAATTTTAAACAGTTATAAATAGTTAAAATACTCTAAATAGTTTAATTAAAGATTACACATCATGTTAAGTTGATTTAAGATAGTTAAATAGCTTTAAAATAGATTATATATAATTAAAATAGATTAAATAGCTTTAAAATAGATTAATTAGATTTAAAATAAATTAAAATGGTTAAATTAGTTTTAGATAAATTAAATGGTTTAAAATTGGTTAAAATGATTTAATATAGTCAATATAGAATAAGGTAGTTTAATAGTTTGAAAATCTTAATAACTAGAAATTTTAAAATAATATATTTTAAACAGTTTATGTTAAACTATGAATTTGGAATTAAAATAAATTTCTAGTATTTATTTTATTTCAACACATCTGAACCATTTCAATTTCAAATCAATAAACCAAATTTCAAACCTTTCAATTTTTAATTCTCAACAAACTATTGAATTTCGTATCATTTTCAATCCATGTTCAAATATCAATTCGAATTACTCCAATTTCAAAATATTTCAAAGTTATATTTCAAAAAAATTCCAATAACCAAAATTTCGATAAACTTTACTCATACTTCAAATTCAACTTTAAAATTTCAATTTAATTTCTTTAACAATTCCTTTACACCAATTCCAATTCTTATACATAAACTTGAATTTCAAAAATAATTCAATTTATATAAATCAAGTTTTATTTCAAAGTATCATTTGACTGGATTCAAAAACTTAGAAAAGAAAAAAATCATTTAATTTAACCAATCTAGTGTCAGTATATAATTCTCTACCTTATGGTCAAGTGATACGGATATTTAACATTTCAATCCGTAATTATTTATATTTACGGATATAAATCATTTCAATCCGCAATCCCGATTTAGTATTAAAATCCATAAAATCACTCAAGTTAATCATTTCAGCCCATGACGATTTTTCTCTGATCTATAGATCGTTCGGGTATGTATCATTTCAACCCATAATGAACTTACAGTATTATCACAGTATAAAATTCAGCATCCAGTCATCCAATATCAACGATCAAACATGCATCAGAGTCATCATCCAATTCAATCAATAAATATCAATAGATAACTGGTAATCAATACGGATATTAAATATGACAATTAAAGTTCAATATTAAATTAAACGATAATTAAATGCGATAAAAGTCAAATTTAACCAAAAATGACAATTTAACAACCAAACTACAATTAATAAATTTCTAGTCACATCATAAATTTAATTTAACTAACATAAGAAATTTTTACAGTTGTGAGTGGGTTAAAATACTCACTTTTGAATTTAAATGGAATTCAAATCCAATTTAGGGTCCAAAATTCAAACGACCTCATAATTCGTCCAAACAAGCGTCAAAATGTCTATAATTTCAATACGATCCCAGAGGATCAAACAGCGTGTGAATCCGAGTTCGTATGCAAAAGTTATAAAATGTAGAAGATATAAATTTCAATTCAAATAAAATAAAATAACATTACACGTTACCTCGACCACATGAACCACTCAGCATATACAGTAACCCTCACGCAACTCGCTCGTGAACCCTAGTGTGGTCGTCGATTCAACGGCATCACCTCAGGCCGCCGCGCCCATAGCCAGAGGACTCGCGTCCCCCACGTCTCCTTTCAAGCCTTGCGACTTCCCCTGATCAATGCAGATCGTCGTTCGAAAAGGAAACCTCCCCCATTCCCCGCCACCGCCGTTAGTTAAGACCTAGTTGAATTTTTGCACCCAATCCGACCGTCAAACCGCCAAGCAAACTTTACCGATGAACTACACTTGCCACTCTCTACAACCCAACACCATCGATTCGACGATCACGCCAAGTTGATCGTGACATGATGAATGGCCGAGGTTAATTTTTCCAGTTCTGGCTACACTGCATCCCAGATCGAAAAAAAAACTACAAATTTGACTTGCGCTCGTCGAGAGCTTTAAATCAATAATTCGATATATTTTGAGGAGTTTAAATTTTGAAATTGATTTTCAATTTGGATTAAGGGTTTTGAAGTTTGAATCTGTTTCTGCCATTGAGGAGGAGAGGTAGACAGCTGAATTGTACGTATAGGCAAATGAAATAAGAAGGATCTAGGGTTTATAACAGGCAATTTATAGGTGTAGCTGAAATAGAAAAGAAAGGACATGATTTGGTTTGGAAGTTGAACGATAAATGAACCGAAAAGCCCGCTCTTTCTCTGGAACAAAAATTGATCATCCCAAATTGATCCATCGTATGAAAAAGTTATGTTAAAATTAGATTACTTCAAATTAATTTCAGTAAAATTGATTTCTACACGTTTCGAGGCCGTACGATCAAACGACAAGTCTGATTGCTTCGAAACTTGAAATCCTATAATAATTCACCGTTACGGAATGATGAAACTGGTATCGTCGAAATCCGAGTCAGTGGCTAAAATGGCTATATTTCAAGTTAATTAAATAAATTAGTATTAAATAAATTAAATCGCTTTTCAATTCAAATTTAATAATTATAATTCCCATCATTTTAGATCATTTAGACATTTACCATAATTTAAAACAAATCTAGATGTCAATTCAAAGTCAATTATTTTACCAATTATAGGATTTAATTTCAATTGTAATTACATCCAATTATTTTAAGATTAATTCCAATAAATTGATTTTGATTTGAATCTTTGTACTCAATCATTATTATTCTATAGACATAATCAACATTTGTTCATCTTTGATTGCATTAATAATCTCTATTTTCCATCTTTTGTTTGTACTAACTACCATATTTCCATTATATTGAATTTTTGTCAATTTTACACATTAATTAAAATTTAAAATCCCAATTTAATTTATTCATCTTGATTTTACTCTTTTAATACATCATTGATTTCCTTATGAATATAATTATGTTTCTATACATTTTATTACATTCCCAATTTACGATTATTGTCTTAACTCACATCAATGTAACATTTAATTTCATTCAATTATTATTTGATTTCCCATTTGATTTAACAGACTAAATAAATAGGTAACATATAATAGTTTGCCCCTATTTACTTTTTGTAACGTTTCGCCTTTTTATACGCTTTAAATCGACGATAAACCACACATGTCGGACTTAAACCATGTAGAAAGGTGGATTGTCATGGGGTAAATAAGAAAAAGTAGAAAAAGAAAAAGAACAAAATAGAATCTTGCAGTGAAACAATAAAATATAATAATCAAATATACAGTTCATGAAGCTGTTTTATAAAATATTCGATTATACTTATACAATACATATCAGAGTTACACATACCAGAGAACAATAAATAATGCAGCGGAACAGTAAGAATGTAGTGGAATACTATAATAAATAATAATAAATCTTCGTCTTCGTCTTCCAGAATACGGTCTTCCAAATCCTGAAATGCTCAGGCTCACCCGAGCGAATTGAAAAGACAAAACACTCGAGTCAGAACTAAAAGATCTTATGTGAGTTAAATCAATGGTAAACAATATGAGTGGGACGGCGTCGGAGATGTTTACGGGATTTGACATCTCCTATCCAGTGTCAAACGTGAGTGCAGCAACTTAAGAGATGCTCGAGATTCACATCTACTAAGGATCTGTTAAACTAATTACTATGTAGTAATATTTCGCTATTATAATAATGTCTATTAGTAAAATAAAATTACTTAAAAAATAGCGTTAAGGGGTTACCCGTATAGCCCTTAACACATAATAGTGCCAATAGTCTATACAGTACCTGCATATCTCCTGATCGGGAGACTACGAGAAGATACTCCGTAGGTACGACACAAATCAAACTCGTACAAGGAGCGCTAGGGTAGGTGACACGGCACAATTAGGCAATGCCAGGGTAGATATACCAATTGCTATCCGGTCTGGTGGTGACGAATAGCGTGCAGCTACCGCTTACCTCAAGCCATACCCCCAAAATCAAAAATAAAAGTGGCCACCAAATGAATCTCCAAGTTAGAATATAATATCGAAGAAGTGTGTCCGATAAGAGGGGCTACCTCACTGGCCCGGAATCGCTCCTGTTTTAGCCACCTTATGCCAACTCACGGGAGTCGGGTCAACATATTTACCTCAAAAGAAACGCCGTGACCATCCTACTTCATTCTAGAGTCTCTGTAACGACCCGCAAATCCGTACCCCTTGAGTCAACACTATTCTACATCAATCAACTCAAGTTGAACAGAAATACAAACCATTAGGATTAAAGAAGAAGAGGTAGAAGAAGAGAAAAAAGAAAACAATAACAGAATCTTACCATCGCAGCGGAATAAAATATAATATATAATAACAGATCTTTACACAAAAGAAAACTATATCTGCTTTATACATACATCATCATCATACATCATCATAGTTCGACAACATCAATAACATACAACTGGATACACAGCGGAATAATAATCAAGTACGGAAGTACGTATCGCCATCCAGCTCGTCTCCTGAGCTCCACAACATCATATCATGTATTCTATAATACTCGGTCTGACCCGCGCATTATAGTTAAATAACACCGAGTCAGTCTGGAATACCAGCGTGAGAAATCACACTCAAATTGATTATTAAAGTTTCAAAAATCCTTTTGAAAACAAAAGCATCTCGTAAGACCACGCCACAAATAAACATGTCGGATTTTTACCTTACGGTAGCTAAAACACTTTTTATTAAAATTCTCTGATATTATAATAGGTTCTATATACAAATACTTATTAAAATAGCCGAAATTGTTACATCTATTAAATTCCAGCTACTAGCCACAGAGTGGGTAATACAAACAAAACTCGTAAAAGGCGCGTAGTGAGAATGGATTTCCAACTAATGACTAGGCACTGGGGTACCACCTGTTACGGTACCTGGTCTAGATCAGCATACCAAGGATCACTCCCGACCCCCCTGCAACACAAGACCGGGACTATCCCTTACTGGATAATCCCGAGTAAGATCACCCCATGGTTGTGATCGGCAACCGCACCACTGAGCCGAAATAAAAGGGACATCTAGACCGGGATCACCTCACCCTGAAGTGGGCGCTACCCACCTAGCCTTGCTGCATAACCCTGATTTTCAGTCATTCCCGGTTGATGAGGCTTGAGACTAAGCGTTACTTTTTAGATCGTTTCACTTGGAATGCCCATCATCCAACTGATGATGTTTTGGAAGCATTCATCCATACAAGTCCGTCCCGGGTTCGAACGGAACCGAAGGCACTATTCCTACTGCATCCATTTTGAAAATATCCTCAAGATTAGTAGCGACTAGCCCTTGCACTTCACTGCTCCATCTACAAATCCAAACTCGCCTTCCTTTCGAAAACGTACAAACCGGATCGAAGTGGTTTTCGAGAAGTTAATCCCGATCCCGGTCTCTTCGAAACAATCAACGCATTTGGCCAACATTGATAGTCGGTTATTTAACTATCAATTAACATTCACAAACAACATCAAATATAAATAATTTCTCCAAATTATTTATTAACCTTGAAATATCTTCGCAAGATATACTTTCATTTTCAATTCCTTTGAAAATAGTTTTAACACACCTTTCTCATGAATTAAAATGTCCAAATATTTATTTCCACTGAAAATAACCAAGCACAAACTTTAGATTTTTAAATTAATTTAAAACACTTTATTTATAAATTATCGTTTAAAACATTTAAATTAAAATTACTTTCATACTTTATTAAAATATATACTACAGGAATATTTAAAATGAGGCTACTTTATAAAATATAAACTATATTTTCTCTTTAAAACAATTACCAAGTTACCTTTAAATAATTACTACTGTAATAGATTAAAAGAAAATACTTACCTTAGAATTTAAATATTTTAGAAATAATAAATTTTCCAAAACTTGCTTTTTAAAACAACTTTCAAACTTTTAAATTATATTTAAAAATTTACTTTGAAAACGTACTTAGTTATCCAAGGAAAATTTCTAATTTCAATCACTTAAATCAATTTTCCAAATTGATCTCCAAGTTACTTCAATTGAAATAAATTTCTTTACTTACTCAATTCATTTCAACATCCATTAATTTGTAGACTTTATTCATTTATTATTTTCCCGTTTTGATTTTAAATCTTTTAACTGAAACATACCAATTTCATATGTTCCAAATTTCTTATTTATTCTTTTTCAATAATTTAAATCTTAAATTTAAAATAAATGCTTTATTCTTTTAAATAATAACACTGAAGTTTAAAATTCAATATCTTCCTGTTTATTCAAATTTCCCTTTCATACACGGAATTATTTATTAGAATTTTAAAACTACTATCATTCTTATCCATTTCATTCTTGATTTATTTAAATTCTCTATAATTATTTCACTTACAAATTTTCTTTCTTTTATTCTCTTTCCAAAAATCTCATTCCTATATATTTTGATAACCCAGTGTACCGAAATTTATTCAAGTAAATATTCCAATTATCGATAATATTCATCACAGAACATCAAATATTCATAACACAGAATATTAAAATAAATCTAGATAATTTTTTTGAGGGGTCCAGTTGGATCCCTCCAACCTGTTTCCCTGCATCCACAGACGTTAGCACAATATAAAATACCAATTCCACTTCGAGGTGGAATATCGTGGTATATGGGTTTTAAATATAATATCATCCGCTATTATGCGGCGCATAGGGTCTCATCCGCTATATAATATGGGAAATCAATCATTCCAAGATATATTATATACTATAGTATAGCACATCCAAACAATTCGATCATTCAATCAATTATTTAAATTTAACTGTTAAAATTTAAATATCAAGCAGATGAGTGAGATTAACTCACCTTTGATTTTATTTTGCAATCCACTTCAATATTGCCTTGGATTTCCAAATGTTTGACCTTGAATAAACAATTTACGATTTATTACTATTTGCATTTATCGAACACCTTAATTTCTCTTTATTAATTTAATTTAAACTAATAGCTTGGTTTTAAACTAATAAATTGAGTTTAAACCAATTCTCCCTTAATAAATTATTTTTAATGTCTGAAATAATTAAATAAGCTAATTAAACACGTTAACCACTTTATTATTATTTTTAAAACTAAACAGCAAGTGAATATATATATATATATATATATATACATATATATTCTTCTTTTCTATAAAAAAATCCTTTAGTAACTAAAAATAATTAAATTGGTTAATTGAACAAATAAATCATCAAAACCATTTTTTAAATATCTAAGTTCATCATAAACCCCTCAACATTTTTTTAAAAGTTCATGTTTCTTCCTAACTTTGTCAATCCAACAAATTTTGTTTCCCGTATAAAATAAAATGGTATATATATATATATCTACTGTATTTTCACTCCCTTATAAATCTATGCATACATTTATTAATTGAAAAATAAATAATGATAAAAAATACAAAAACCCTACTATTATAAAAAAAATTCCTTTTTGATTTTTGATCATTCGGTTTTAAACTAAAATGCAAATTGAAATTAAACAAGTTGTAAATTTATACCTTGTTGGAAAAACACACTCAGGAAGTCCACCTCGTTCGTCACCACGAGACTCCATCAAGCTCGAACACCACGAAACCCTACATTTGCAGCTCGAGCTTGAGCTTGAAATTCCAAATTCGGTTCAAACGGCTATGTTTCACTGTGTGACTTGAGATTGAAATCTTGTCGTACCACGCTGCGCAACTTCGTGAAAGATGCCGACTCCTTTGCGTGCTCGTCCCCAACGTCGAAGCGAAATCGACTTCGATCTGAGCTACACGAAGGCTCGATCGAACAAAAGGAAACAACGCGGCTGATTCGAACATGGAAGTTCGATACTTCGTGAATTAACATGGAGGAAGGGAATCGATTTGAACGGAGACATGGCTTCCCTGGCTTGCGACCACTGTAGTAGCTTGCGATCGACATAGTATTCGGCTAAGAATCGAAGTCGATTTCAACGAACTAGAAGACTTTGATTTTCGAATTGGAATCTACAGGGATGAGCAGTCATTATCCCCTTTTTTCTCAAAGAAGATAAGGATGGATCGAAGTTAAGTTGAGGGGAGTGGCGTATAAGAGAAGGTTTGACCATTTAAATTAAATTAAATTGGATTCTTCTATGCATTTACAGATTGTGCGACCAAACGGTAACCCCAAACACTATGAAAATTGAAATCCGATAATAATATAATATTACGGATCCAATGGAACAAGTTTCGTCAAAATTCGAGACTGTGCCATGGAAGGCAATTTTTAAATATCAATTTAAACGATGAAATTTAAAAACCTAACAAAACACTTCCGAATCAAATTTAAACACCTTTACTATTTTCAGTATTATCAATACAAATTGTGACGCCCCACCTCTATACCCACACTAGCCAAGGACACTACGGGGTAATGTCGTCAACTAGCGCAGAGAATAAGGCTGTTGAGGAGCGACCATCCATGCAATGGCTTTGTGCAAGCACCGCTATGTCGGGTAGTATAACATGCATTTGATTTCAAGAGGAAATCCGACACACCGACACAAACTCAAAGCTACTACACAGTGGCTATAATAATCTTCGGAAACAAATATAGAAATAAACATATCACAAATCAGTCACAGACATCCATATCACAAAGGCGGAAATAGATATGAATATATAACACATGGAAGTGTATATCAAAGAGGTCTAACAAGATCCAAAGTATCACAAAAGAATAGATACAAGTGTAAGACAAAAGAATATGTATACATTAAGGAGTCTATTTCCCAAATGCATACAACAAAAACTACTAGACTAGAGTAGTTAGCCAGAAGATCAAATGATGGTCTGATAAGGAAGTCAGGAGGAAGCACCTGCAATATCTCAGTCTGACCTGAGTATTATTTATAAGAAAATAATAAACGGATCAGTCTAGCTATAACTAAAAGATAAAATGAGATATAAGAAGAGATGTAGTAAAAACGTATGATAACCAAAAATGTCATACTGCGACAAGTATACATAGGAAAATCAACAAAGGAAAATCATACAAATATCTCAAGAATCTCATAGCACCAAAAAGTATATCATATTCTTTATTTCATTCACCAAGCTATAGTAAATGACATACATATCAATGCCAATCGTAAAAGTTGGTGAAACATAAATTCCAGAAATCAATAATTAGAAATCCAGAAATCACAAGAAAAGGATGGCCAATCCCAGACAAATGAGCCGGAGCTCCTCCAGACAGGGTATAGTCCCCCATTGCGGACTTTGAGCCGAAGCTCCTCCTGGTGAGCTGAAGCTCCTCATGATAGGGTATAGTCCCCCATTGCGGACTTTGAGCCGAAGCTCCTCCTGGTGATTCAAAACTCCTCCTGACAGGGTTTAGTCCCCCATTGCGGACTTTGAGCCGAAGCTCCTCCTGGTGAGCCGAAGCTCCTCATGACAGGGTATAGTCCCCCATTGCGGACTTTGAGCCGAAGCTCCTCCTGGTGAGCCGAAGCTCAATAAAAATGAGGTACAGTCCTCCACGTGGACAAAGAGACATGTGTGAGTCGAAATCACACGGATGGTGTCTAGTCTAGCCTCACGGACAAAGAGACATCGCACAATTGCTAGTCTAAATCATAAAAATGACCGTCATGATCATCAAGAAGTGTCAATTACAGTAAGCTAGTAAATATATGAGCTTAGCCTCATGTCCCATAACCACTAGCTTAACTTAATTATTTACGAACAAATTGTAGATCTTCACTAGAAAATTGTCACAAAAGATTCAATCGAACAAGTCCAAGAATTAACCGACGAAGTAAACGCAAGCGTTTCATACCACTTGTTTTACTAAGTCGTTTAATTAGATTTCTCATACGAGTGGCGTAAAGGTTTGTATATACTAATAGATTGGAAATCGGTTTGAGAAAACGAGCTTTGTAATAAAATAGTGTTGAAATCATTTGAAGAAAGAGTTTTGATATTTACTACTAGTATAGAAAACCTTTGTAATTTAAAGTGGCAAATCATAGAAAGGATTGTATAAACAATCAATCATCAAAATTCACATTCGAAGACGTGAATAAAATCCAAAGATATCGATTACGGAATCTATCGAAATGGATATTCCCAAAAATCACGAAGAAAATGTCATCAAAGTCGATAACAAGTGATAATAACAAAAGGGAATCAATACGAATCGATTAAAGTTGGAATTCTCAAGCAAATAGGCAAATAGGCAAAAGACTGCAGATTCAGACGTCTGAAATCAAGGATCAGACGTCTGAATCTGGAAAATAGAATATTTTCCAAAACAGAATTCAGACGTCTGAATCGTTGATTTCAGACGTCTGAAATAGGCACCTTTTAGCCTATTTCCTTTCTGGTTCCAAATGAACCAATTCAGACGTCTGAAATATAGATTCAGACGTCTGAATACTGGGGAATAAAAATTCCCATCATAATATTCAGACGTCTGAATACTACGTTTCAGTCGTCTGAATCAAGGGTTCAGGGCATTCCCTGAACCTAGGCCAAAAATGGCCAAACGGATACCGGAAGCGATCGATCGAGCGACAACGACCAAGGATTTACGCCAAGCAACAACCCAACCTTAACGGCTCTTCGATACGCCTCAAATATCAATGTCCAAATATCCATAAAAGGATTTTCATAGATTTTGATTTCAAAACACCAAAAATTGGAATATACACCAAATCAATCCAAGCCAAAATCAATTGCACAAGAATAGGTGTTAGGAATTCATACCTAACAATCGAAGATAATTATAGACAAAGATGTGAGATAAAAATCTCACCTTTGAACCCAAACAAATGAAGAAGCTCGAAAGCAAAGGAGAATCAACCACTCTTCAAATCCAACTCAAGAAGCTTGATTCTAAGCTTTAAAAGAAGAACATTCCCAAAGTTAGGTTTAGGAATTTCTGAAATTGATAAGAGAATGAGTTGGAGAAGAAGAAGAGAAGGCTTACCAATGGGTTCTTCTATTAGTTTGGAGCTAGAGTTTGATTTGCAAAAGAAAACTAGGGTTTGGAGTTTTAATTTTCCATTCCACTCACCATTGTTATAAAAGCTTGAGTATTAGGAAAATAGAAAGGAAGTAAATGAAGAGGAGAGGGTTGGGACTGAATACATAAGTGGAGTTATTGGGCGTAGCCCAAACCAAAGCCCTAAGTAAAAAGTGGCAAAATTCCTCTATCTCCAAACATATCAAAGTTTATACTCAAAAAGATCGCAAACGGCGTTTTGAACTCAATGGAAAAGGTCTCGAGTCCCAATTCGACTGTTTGCAAAAAGTAGCTTCTCGGACCAAAATCCGATGAACAATAAAATATTTAAATAAAATATTTAAATATAAAATCGATAAATATGCGGGTTGCTACATAAATTTTACAAGCCTTTACATTATTTTTAACAGGCTTAAAACTGAAGATTCAACATTTTACCCAACCTCAAATTATTTATCAAATAAATAGTGATATTTGAATTCAAGTTAAAAATTAACTTTTAAATATTTAAAATCAATTAAATATTTCGATTTCAAACATCCAAAAATTACGGGTCGTCACATTCCTCCCCCCTTAAAAGAATTTCGTCCCCGAAATTACTAATTAGGAAGAATGGTCCAATACCCGTTACCTTCCCAAATCCAACAATTCAACATCCTACCAACTATCTTATTGTAAAAGACCCATTACCATTCTTACTAACTTCTCAAATCTCCCATAGTTTCAAACAATACTATTTGCTCAATCATTCAAATTTCAATTTAAAACCAAATTTTGAATTACCAAAATTTTCTAACTTCCTAAATATCCAAAAAAAAATTGCCAGCGTCTCCTTTGCGCAGCTAGCTCGGACAACTACAAAATACCTCTACGGGCCCCCAAATTTTAAAAGAAAACAAAAGCCCAGTGACTAGATAAAAACCCAATCAAATTTCATAAAGAATTTTAAACACATACCTTTTTGTCGAGCAATTCAAATTTATCTTCTGAAATCAAAACCAATTTTCCTTTCCCTTTATAATACCTATATATCCTACATAGTTATAATATCCAATCACAACATTCAAAAACATTTTATCGACTTCCTTACAAAATGTCAATATTTACTCATTCAAATATTAACTTAGAATATATTTGTAGTATCAATTTCCAATTAAGAATTCACCATTCCTTTCTTAAGTTTAGTATAAATATTTAATATGCTTCTTTATTTATTTTCACTTCACCACATTAGTTTATATATACTTCTATTCAAATTGGTTCTCCCATTTCCATATGAATTCAATTTATCTTCAACTATGAATATTTAGTTCTATCTTCCATTTATACTGATTCATATCGTTATTTTAAATTAGTTTCATTCCCTAATTTATTTCAATTTCCAATTTGAAATCGTTTGTCGTTAAGAAAAAAATTTCCCAAAAATTTTCAAAAATTTTTCTAACTCCCAAAATTTTCGAAAGTTTTTGGCAGAGTCTTCTTTGTACGAAGGAGCTTTTGCAATTTGACAAAAGATATAAATATATATACATCGACACACCCGGTCGGAAAACCAAAAATAGTTAATATTTCCTATTTTTATTGCGTAGGCATACCTTATTTAGCATTTTTAAGCAAACGGCTTATTATTTAGCAATTTGCGCAATCAAATTCAGCCCAACGACTTCCCTGAACCTGTACTTACTCAATTCAAACATATAAGTACTACATATATGCAATTTATCAACATTTCATTTACTTTCAATGGCTAACACATAAATTTCACGTATAATGCACGTTATATAATTTCCATAAACACATATAAGGTTCTGACACTTATTACAATTGCTTACAACCAATTTCCAAACTATTTCATTCGACTTAAGTGATTTACAATTTACTTGCTTATATTTAATTCATTCTAAGCAAAACAAACTCATATTCCTTCCAATTGATTTCAAAATCATCCTATTTCACTTCTAATAACTCATATAATTTTATCTAATCTCGTTTACATCAAACGATCCATTTTCTAATGCAATTCGACAATATTAATGTGAATACATAATTACGTAAGCTTTATAACCATTTAAATTGATTCCAATTCAATTTACACTTGATTCCATCCCATTTTTAATTTATTCACAATCTTTCATTGCATCTTCTTTTATTTCCAAAAAGTTTGATTCCAAACCATTTTATTTAGCTCGACACATTCCATTTCAATTTTATTCACGATCCATTGATTGCGTTTCATTTCTTATCCCCATTCATTTAAAACGATTCTATCAAACTTGAAAACATTCTATTTTACTTATTGTCTCTAAGTTATTTCAATTCCTTAACAATTTAAATGGTTTACAATTATTTATTTAAGAATTTCATTCCATTAAATACTATCTATAACTCACCGAATTTTATTTCGATTAAAACTTATTTTCACTTGATTTATATCCAACCCAATATCATTAAACTTAGTTTAAGTTGACTTCAATTCAACTCTCCTACATCTATTTAGCTTAAGTTAATTTACTTCAATTTATTCAAATTTTATGCTTAAGCTCATTTTCATTTTACAAGTAAATTTTTCTTTTCTATTCAGCTTAATTCTCTCAATCAAATCTCATTTTAAATCTATAATTTTATTTGATTAGTTATTATAAAATTTAAATTTTCAGATTCAATTCATTCAGTTGATTACAAGGCCATTTTCAATTTTATTCCCACTCATCTGGGTTTTATTTGCAACCAAAACAATCCCTACTTTAATCTATTTCCAATCATATTTACTTCACTAACAATTCAAGTCGAATATAATTTATAACTTGAGTTTTATTTCCAAACTATATTATTAACTCACAAATCCAACTTCTATTTGACTACCTTAGGTTCCATTTACACATTTTATTAACTAATTTATTATCTAATTAGTTCTCCCCCGGGTTAAAATTCAATACTTGATTTTTAATTCCAAATATCACTTCATTTAATTTTTCTTAAGTTTAATTTATTTTATGATTTAAGTTTGGATTTTTGTTTTATTTTCCAAATCATCAAACAATGTTTATTTGAGTTTTCTATTCCACTTTTAAATTTATAAGTCACAATTTATTATTTTACACATTTCCATTTATTCTAGGCTTGAATATATTCATCTTTTACCTTTAACTCAAGATTTACGTTTATTTCTAACCCAAGCATATTTTTATTCCATGGATTTTTAATTCTTTTATAAGTTATTCTTATTCATTCATTCCAATCCAATTCTTATCCAACTTATTTCCATTTATTAAAGTAAGGATTTAATTTCATTGAATATCACCTATAACTCACTGAATTTTTATTCCAATTCAATTTTATTTTAACACAGATTTATTTAATTCAATTCAATTCAATTTTCTTCAACAATCCAAGTTAATCTTATTTTTAACTTTTCACTTTAAATTTAAATTCCAACATTCAAATCTCGTATTTCCTTCCTGATTTGAAAATCATCTCAATTTATAAGCTTACAACCTATCTCATCTGGATTTTTAAACACCCGGCTTTTGGTTTCAAATCATTTGAAATCACCGTTATCTCAAAATCACACTTCTCAAAAATATAAACCAATCCTGTTTTTTACTCCCAACAAATTTCCTTTGAAATTTCAAAAACAACTGGTTCTTCTGAACAAATCAATTTGGCAGCAATTCGTCACATAGAAACTCGAAAATGAACATCGATGATGCTGCAGTCATCATCGAAGTTATTTTCCAGCGACTGAAGTGAACTCGATGCTATTTCCCTTTCCAAAAGTTATTTGAAACAATTTCCTTTCATAAATACCCGCAAAATAACAATGCTATTATTTATCTTCAAAATACTTCGAAAACACTCCAAAATCTCCGGGATTTTAAATTTTCAAATTCTGGCTTAAATCAAATTTTAACTATAAATTCATTTGTATGCTTTATGCTCATACAGATTCCCATTTGATTTTATTTCAATTTATAAATCACGCTTATAATACACATTTATAAATTTCATTTTATAATTGAATTTATTCCCTTAACCTTTGGTTATATTTTCAATTTTTAGTTAAATTGTTACACAACATTGATAATAATTTAATATTATCATTCCTAACATCCAAGAAACCATATATTAGCTAAAATAGTTTATAAAACTTTTCTTTTATATCAAAATATATTTTGGGTAAAATTACTCCATTCACCCACATTTAAAACAATACCGTGTCAATTTATCGTGTCAGGTGTTTATAAACTCTTCTCGAATAGCGACCAACTTACTCGATCAGAATTCATATTCCACCCAACCATTAAGCCAACACAATATCAAAACAATTTATATTCACTAACAAATACGCGCTCATATCTATTAATACGCTCAAACTCATTCTAGAGTACTATGGACTCTAATCTTAATGAGTGATTCCCACCAGAGCCAAGGTTATCACCAACCTGGCTCTGATACCAACTGTAACGACCCGCAAATCCTTACCCCTTGAGTCAACACTATTCCACATCAATCAACTCAAGTTGAACAGAAATACGAACCATTAGGGTTAAAGAAGAAGAGGTAGAAGAACTGAAAACAGAAAACAACAATAGAATCTTACCATCGCAGCGGAATAAAATATAATATATAATAATAGATCTTTACACAAAAGAAAACTATATATATTTTATATATACATCATCAGCATACATCATCAGAGTTCGACAACAACAATAACATACAACTGGATACACAGCGGAACAATAATCAAGTACGCAAGTACGTATCGCCATCCAGCTCGTCTCCTGAGCTCCACAGCATCATATCCCGTATTCTATAATACTCGGTCTGACCCGGGCATTATAGTTAAATAACACCCGAGTTAGTCTGGAATACCAGCGTGAGAAATTACGCTCAAATTGATTATTAAAGTTTCAAAAATCCTTTTGAAAACAAAACATCTCGTAAGACCACGCCACAAATAAACATGTCTGGTTTTTACCTTACGATCGCTAAAACACCTTTTATTAAAATTATATGATAGTATAATAGGGTCTATATACAAATACTTATTAAAATAGCCGAAATTGTTACATCTATTAAATTCCAGCTACTAGCCACAGAGTGGGTAATACAAACAAAACTCGTAAAAGGCGCGTAGGGAGAATGGATTTCCAACTAATGACTAGGCACTGGGGTACCACCTGTCACGGTACCTGGTCTAGATCAGCATACCAAGGATCATTCCCAACCCCCTGCAACACAAGACCGGGACTATCCCTTACTGGATAATCCCGAGTAAGATCACCCTACGGTTATGATCAGCAACCGCACCACTAAGCCGAAATAAAAGGGACATCTAGACAGGGATGACCTCACCCTGAAGTGGGTGCTACCCACCTAGCCTTGCTGCATAACCCCTGGTTTTCAGTCATATGAGGCTTGAAGCTAAGCGTTACCTTTTAGATCGTTTCACTTAGAATGCCCATCGTCCACCTGACAATGTTATGGAAGCATTCATGCATACAAGTCCGTCCCGGGTTCAAACGGAACCGAAGGCACTATTCCTACTACATCCATTTTAGAAATATCCTTAGGATTAGTAGCGACTAGCCCTTGCACTTCACTACTCCATCTTCGAATCCAACTCGCCTTCCTCTCGAAAACGTACAAACCGGATCGAAGTGGTTTTCGAGAAATTAATCATGATCCCGGTCTCATCGAAACGATCAACGCATTTGGCCAACATTAATGTGGGTTATTTAACTATCAATTAACACTCACAAACAACATAAAATATAAATAATTTCTCCAAATTATTTATTAACCTCGAAATATCTTCGCAAGATATACTTCCATTTTCAATTCATTTGAAAATATTTCAACACACCTTTCTCATGAATTAAAATGTCCAAATATTTATTTCCACTAAAAATAACCAAGCACAAAACTTTAGATTTTTAAATTAATTTAAAACACTTTATTTATAAATTATCCTTTAAAACATTTAAATTAAAATTACTACTTTATTAAAATATATACTACAGGAATATTTAAAATGAGGCTACTTTATAAAATATAAACTAAATTTTCTCTTTAAAACAATTACCAAGTCACCTTTAAATAATTACTACTATAATAGATTAAAAGAAAATACTTACCTTAGAATTTAAATATTTTAGAAATAATGAATTTTCCAAAACTTGCTTTTTAAAACAACTTTAAAACTTTTAAATTATATTTAAAAATTTACTTTTAAAACTTACTTGGTTATCCAAGGAGAATTTCCAATTTCAATCACTTAAATCAATTTTCCAAATTGACCTCCAATTTACTCCATTTGAAATAAATTTCTTTACTTACTCAATTCATTTCAAAATCCATTAATTTGTAGACTTTATTCATTTATTTTTTTCCCGTTTTGATTTTAAATCTTTTAACTGAAACATACCAATTTCATATGTTCCAAATTTCTTCTTTATTCTTTTTTCAATAATTTGAATCTTAAATTTAAAATAAATGCTTTATTCTTTTAAATAATAACACTAAAGTTTAAAATTCAGTATCTTTCTGTTTATTCAAATTTCCCTTTCATACACGGAATTATTTATTAGAATTTTAAAACTACTATTATTCTTATCCAGTTCATTCTTAATTTATTTAAATTCTCTTTCTTTTATTCTCTTTCCAAAAATCTCATTCCTATATATTTTGATAACACAGTGTACCGAAATTTATTCAAGTAAACCATAGCATTAAATATTCCAATTATCAATAATATTCATTACAAAACATCAAATATTCATAATACGGAATATTAAAATAAAATTAGATAAATTTTTTGAGGGGTCCAGTTGGATCCCTCCAACCTGTTTCCCTGCATCCACAGACGTTAGCACAATATCAAATACCAATTCCACTTCGAGGTGGAATATCGCGGTATGTGGGTTTTAAATATAATATCATCCGCTATTATGCGGCGCATAGGGTCTCATCCGCTATGTAATGCGGGAAATCAATCATTCCAAGATATATTATATACTATAGTATAGCACATCCAAACAATTCAATCATTTAATCAGTTATTTAAATTTAACTACTAAAATTTAAATATCAACCAGATGAATGAGATTAACTCACCTTTAATTTTATTTTGCAACCCACTTCAATATTGCCTTAGATTTCCAGATGTTTGACCTTGAATAAACAATTTACGATTTATTACTATTTGCATTTATCGAACGCCTTAATTTCTCTTTACTAATTTAATTTAAACTAATAACTTGGTTTTAAACTAATAAATTGATTTTAAACCAATTCTCCCTTAATAAATTATTTTCAATGTCTGAAATAATTAAATAAGCCAATTAAATACGTTAACCACTTTATTAGTTTTTTAAAACTAAACAGCAAGTGAATATATATATATATACTTCTTTTCTATAAAAAAAATCCTTTAGTAACTAAAAATAATTAAATTGGTTAATTGAACAAATAAATCATCAAATCCATTTTTTTAAATATCTAAGCCCATCATAAACCCCTCAACATTTTTTTAAAAATTCTTCTTTCTTCCAAACTTTGTCAATCCAATAAATTTTATTTCCTGTATAAAATAAAACAGTATATATATATATATATATATATATATATCTCTACTTTATTTTCACTCCCTTATAAATCTATGCATACATTTATTAATTGAAAAATAAATAATAATAAAAAAATGCAAAAACCCTACTATTATAAAAAAAATTCCTTTCTGACTTCTGATCATTCAATTTTAAACTGAATGCAAATTGAAATTAAACAAGATGTAAATTTATACCTTGTTGGAAAAACACACTTAGGAAGTCCACCTCGTTTGTCACTACGAGACTCTATCAAGCTCGAACACCACGAAACCCTATGGTTGAAGCTCGAGCTCGATCTTGAAATTCCAAATTCGATTCAAACGGCTATGCTTCTCTGTGCGACTCGAGATTGAAATCTTGCCATACCACGTTGCGCTACTTCGCGAAAGATGCTAACTCCTTTGCGTGCTCGTCCCCAACATCGAAGCGAAATCGACTTCAATCTGAGCTAAACGAAGGCTCGATCGAACAAAAGGAAACAACGTGGCCGATTCGAACATCGAAGTTCGATACTTCGCGAATTAACATGGAGGAAGGGAATCGATTCAAATGGGGACATGGCCTCCCTGGCTTGCGACCACCGTAGTAGCTTGCGATCGACGTCTAAGAATCGAAGTCGATTTCAACGAACTAGAAGACTTTGATTTTCGAATTCGAATCTACAGGGATGAGCAGTCATTATCCCTTTTTTCTCAAAGAAGATAAGGATGGAACGAAGTTAAGTTAAGCGGAGTGGCGTATAAGAGAAGGTTTGACCATTTAAATTAAATTTAATTAGTTTCTTCTATGCATTTACGGATTGTACGACCAAATGGTAACCCCAAACACTGCGAAAATTGAAATCCGATAATAATATAATATTACGGATCCAATGGAACTGGTTTCGTCAAAATCCAAGACAGTGCCTTTGAAGGCTATTTTTAAATATCAATTTAAACGATGAAATTTCAAAACCTAACAAAACACTTCCGAATCAAATTTAAACACCTTTACTATTTTCAGTATTATCAATACAAATTTTACAAGCCCTTAAATTATTTTTAACGGGCTTAAAACTAAAGATTCAACATTTTACCCAACTTTAAATTATTTAATTTTAAAATTTAATTATCAAATAAATAGTGATATTTGAATTCAAGTTAAAAATTAACTTTTAAATATTTAAAATCAATTAAATATTCCAATTTCAAACATCCAAAAATTACGGGTCGTCATAATCTCCAATGCGTACACGGTTGTTAAAGTTGTTTTCGGAGTTAGCAGAGAGTATGACAACTTCTGATCCCGGTCTCTTTAACAACCAAACGTTATTATAACACCACGATTGTGATGACCCGGAATTTTGGGCAATGTCAACTTAATAATCTGTATTTAAAATTAAATTGATTTGATAAATTTTGTTAATAAAATTTGACTTGATTTAATAATCCAATTAAATAGATATTTAATTGGTGAACTTTATCTTTTAAAAGCTAATAAAATGCTTTCTATTTATAATGCATATATATGTGTATATATATATTTATATATATTGTAAATAGATAAGCTTTGATTTGAAGTTTAATAAACAAATAAAATCTTGTTTTTAAATTCTAGTATACATTTTGATAATTTGAAAATTATTATTTTATTTAATATATAAATTTTCAAAGCTATTTAATAAATAACTATATGGTTTTAAATACTTAAGGTAAATATTAATTTGTTTAAATTATATCTTAGTTTAAGTATAAATTAATAAAAGGTTTATTTTCTTTTCTTTTAAATATAGCTTGATAGATATGATTTGAAAATAAATATGAAAGTTTAAAATAACATTTACATAAAAATTTATTCACTTAAATAAGATAAAGTGATAAGTAATTTATAATCTCTTTTATAATTTTTGTTTAATTGATAAATATGTTATTTTCAAATAATATTAATAAATGTATAAATATAGATAGGTTTTAGAAGACAATATTATTGTTATTTTTAAATTAAATATGTTGATATAAATTAGCTTTAAATTATTTTTAATTTTTGATTGGATTTGAATTTGAATTAATTTTGAAATCAAAAGAATAAACATTTTTAAATTATTTGGATAAGCTTTCATTTTTTACATAATTTTTTTTATTTCATTTTCTTTAAAAAGAAATGCACATATACATTTACATATGAAAATAATTTATATATATATATATAAGTATTTAACAAATAAAGAAAAAGGGTTTTGTTTACTTTTAAATTAAATAAAAATAAGTAAAAATGTGTATATAACAAGTGTTAATTTCTTAAGTAACTAATGAGACAAATGTGATCTAATAATCTACTCTATTTGACAAATGTAGTAATATAGGACAAGTGTCATTTGTATTTTTTCTTTTATTTTTGGAAAATCAATTACACTATATAAACATGTTTACTTCTTTTCATTTCCTTTCTTCATTTTCAAAAGTAAAGATAAAACTTCAGCTGAGAATTAAATCAGTTTCTAAAACTCCTCAAATCTAAAATCCAATAAAAATCAAAATCTGAAACTCTTCCTCAAAACTAAAAATCAACTAGCCTGCATTTTGATTTTCATAAAACTGAACATCTACATTTTTCCAAACCTGTAAAATCCATTTTCAAAAGAATGCAAATCTATGAAGCATCCTCAAAATCAAATCTGGTCATGCCTGCATTTTTAAATCTGTTCAAACTTGCATTTTCTTCCATCTGTCTAAAGGCTGCAAGCATTTTCAAATGCAAATCTATGAAGCATTTTCAAAAATAAAAAGCAGTCTCAACAAGTTTTCAAATCAAAGAAGCATTTTCAGATCTTAACATGCAGTTTTAAAAGCAAAGGCACTCTGGCTTCAAAATCAAAACAAAAGCTTTTCAAAAATCTAGTGCTCTGATCATCACTGTTTCTAGGTGAGTAACATCACAATTAAAATGTTTTGAGTATATGATTATAGTTGCATGCTTATCTCTGCACTTAAGTATGTTTGTGAATATATTTTTAAATATATTTCTGTGTGTATATATGAGTGGTTGTTGTGTGCATTGCAGTGTGTCTGGATTGTCTATGACTTTAGTTCCAGGTTCAAAGCTAATCAAAATTTACTTGCTCCTGATCAAAGCTTTGATTAAGACCTAAGTTTTGAATGAATATATTTGTTATATCATAGGCTTTAGTTTTAAATTCTTTAAGTTAAAACAATTTGCATTTAGCTTTGGAAATACTGAACAACATAGTAAACTAAAAATAAGTCAAAAATAAACTGTCAAGAATCTTTGATTCAGGTATATGAATCAAATGCTTAAAATAAAAATTGATTTTTGAAACTAAAATGGAAGTTTTTAGTAGAGGTAATTGATAGCAATTTTGGTTTAACCAGAAAATGGAAATTTGAGTGTCTCTGTTGATCTCGATTGTCTGGAAGGTCGAGTTTCCTTCTGGTGAAGGTAGAGTGGTTAGTAACTAAGGGAAAAATGGTGGAGGTGGTGGAAGATCATCGTGGTGATGGTGGTTGTTCGATTTGATCTGTAAACCTAGTATTGACATAGGTTTGAGTTTTGACTCTCGTTCTTTCCAGTGGATCGAGTGCATCGGGATTCAAGGGGTGGTTAGCTGGAGCATTGATGATGTCGTGAGCGGAGGTTCTGACAACACGGTGGTCGGAGACGTAAGGGCGAGATGTTTTCAGGTTTTGGGATGGGGTATGCCTGTTGTTTCCAAGTTTTGATTTGGGCGCTCGATTTTGATTTCAGGTTGTTGGACACGATCTGATGATCATGATGAGTTTCAGGGTTGATCGTCGTCGTGCTCGAAGTCTTGGTGGTGACCGGAGAGGGTCGGAGCCACCGTGCATATGCACGGTGCAGTGATTTTATCTGGTGAAGTTCTGGTGTTGCAGAGATTTTGGGCTCGAGTTTCTCTCGAGTGATTCGAGCGTTGGACTCGAAGTAGCATAGGGTTTTGCTCGAAGCATTTTAGAGGGGACTCGGGTATAATATTTGTTACAGGTTTCTCTGGAAACCTGTCAGTTTTCAAATTTAAATTTAAATCTGATTTTAAATTTGGAAGTAAGTTTTAAGACAGAGTTTAAAACCAAATTTAAAATATGGATTCAAAAACTGAATTTGTATCCTAGTTTTAAAATTTAATTAAGTTTTATAAATTAAAGTGTTTTAAACAACTTTAAAAGGGTTTAAATAGTTTGATTTAAAAGTAAAGCTTTAAAATAAAAGTAGAGATTTAATCTAAGATTAATCTGGATTCAAATCCAAATCTGTATTTTAGTTTTGAAATGAAGGAAGTTTTTAAATTTAAATTGTTTTATATAACTTTGAATGTTCAAAGTGTATTAAGAGGTAAGAAATTAAAAGTAAATTTGGTTTAAATTCTTTTAAGTTCTTTATAAAATAAGTAATTCTTTACCATGAGATTTTTAAAAGATTTTTAAAATGTTTTTAAACTTTGTTAAAAGTTAAGTTTGTTTTCATTTTAAATCTTAAATTCAAAATGAAATTTGGAAACAAATTTAAAAGTAAATTGTTTTAAATTGCTTTGTTAATGATAATTTAATCATTTATAAGAAATGTTCTTACTTTAAAGTCAATAAAGATTTTATGATTTTTGACCAATTAAATTAAGTAAGGTAATTAAAATGGATCATTAATTAATTTAGGTAATTAAGAAATTAAGGGTTTAAATTAATTAATTAAGGTAAGATAATTAATTTGAAATTAATAATGATTAATTTGAGTTAATTACTTAAGAAAAGTGATTAATGAATTGTTAATGAAGGTCATTAACTTAAGATTATTTAATAATTAATTAATTGATTAATTTTAATGATTAATTAATTAAAGATAATCATTTATAGAAATTGGTTAAATATAATTACTTAATGAAAGTAATTAAAAGGAATTAATTACTCAAGGTAATTAATTTAGATAAATTTGATTAGTTTAAATTAATTAATTAAGTTTAATTAATTTAAATCACTTGATGATTTGATAATTATTACTTAATGAATTAATGGATGGTAATTACTTAGTGAAGTAATTAATTGATAATTACTGTATGTAATTAATTGAATATGATTTAAAAATGGAAGTAATTTGGATTAAATTACTTAGTGATTAATCAAGGGATTAGTTGAGATAATTAATTAATGGGTAACTAATTTATTTTATTTTATGAAGTAGTTAAGGGTAGTTAATTACTGAATATAATTAATCAAGAGTGATTAATAGTTATGGTTTAATTAAGTTAATTACTTAATGCAATTAATTAATTAAAATGTAATTAGGGATCAGTAATTTATATAATTAATGATGTAATTAAGGTTGATTAATTAAGATTAATTAATCAATGGTAAGTTATTAATGTAATTAATTAATGTAATTAATTAAGGATTAATGTAATTAATTATAATTAATTAATGAAGTAATTAAAGGTTGATTACTGTTTTTGGTTATGGATAATTAATTTATTAAATTAATTAAAGATAATAATTTGAATGTAATTAAAGGATAATTAATCAAGGATGATTAATTATGGTGATTAATTAGAGGATGATTAATTAATTAATTTGTAATTAATTAATGGTTATGTAAGCAAGATTTATAATGATGAAGTAATTAATTTAATTTATTTTATATTAATTAAAGATGAAGTAATTAATTTAATTCACTTTAAATTAATTAGAGATGCAAGTAATTAATTTAATTCATTTTAAATTAATTATAGTGTAATAAAGTAAATCCTTACTTATGTATGAATGGACGATATTGATTGCCTTGAATGGTTTGAGATCTCAGAGATGAGATAAGTGATGCTATGTGATATGTATGCTTTGGTTGCATTGTGATGATAATGTGAATTATCTGTTTGTAATGATAATGTTGCTTATCTATTGTGATATTGTGAATTATCTATCTGTGTGTATATAGATAATAGAATTGAAATTGTTTTAAATTTTAAAACAACTTGGCCTTAAAAGATACGTTTTGGATTTCGATGAGACTGGGATAGGGTTTCCAGATTTGGATATCCGAAAACCACATCGATCCAAATTAATGATTGGTCGTGAATGCCAAGTGAAGATGAAGATTCAGAGTGCAAGGTTTATCGTCGTTAACTCTGAGGGTGATTCCAAAATGAGTGTAACGAGATTACGCCTTCGGTTTCGTTTGAACCCGGAACGAACTTGTATGGATTGAATGCTTTCAGCACATCATCAGGTGGACGATGAGCATTCTAAGAGATGTGTTCTCTAAAGGTAATCGTAGCCTCAAGCCTCATCAACAGGGAATGGCTACAACAGGGGAGGTGCAGTAAGGCTAAGTGGGTCATGCCCAAGTAGGACGAGATTTTCCCCTGTCTAGAAGTCCCTTTATATTCGACTGTGTGGGGCAGTTGATTCGCGACAACTGCCGGGGTTGTCTTGTTCGGGACTGTCCAGTAAGGGATGGTTTTGGCCTTGTGTTACAGGGGATTTAGGGTGGATCTTCGGTACATTGATCTAGGCCACGTATTGTGACGGATGGTACCCCAGCAGCCCTGCCATTGATGGAAACCCATTCTTCCTACGTGCCCTTACGGTTTTGATTGTATTACCCACTTTTATGGCTAGTAACTGGAATTTAATGAATGTAACAATTTCGGCTATTTTCTATTTTACTTGAAAACCCTAGACCCTATTATAATATCACTGGATTTCCTATCAAATGTTTTGGTTAGCGTAAGTTAAAAACTTACCCATGTTTATTTGTGGGGAGTCTTACGTGATACCTTTCTTTTAAAGGTTTTCCAAAAGTTAAGCAACTTTAACCTGTTACTCACACCAGACCCATGTCTGACCCGGAGTTTATTTCTGTTTTTCTTAAACTCTTGGGTACTCAATTTTTATGAGTATTCAAGGGATTCAGGTTAGCTTTGACGAATTATGGAGGAGCAATGGAGTAGGAGGCTTCAGCGTTGTAGATATTTATAATGTTCCGCTGTGTGTTCTCTGAGTCATTTGTTTGTGTTGTATTAAATTGTAATAACTAGGCAGGTGTTTATAACTGTCTAGTATGTGATGTATAATCTATGTAACTCTGATAATGGTTGTATACTATGTAATATTTATGTTATTAATATAATTTATTCGTTTCGCTGTTGAGATTCTGGTGTTGTTTCTTTCTTCTTCTCTATCTTTTCTCTTTTCTATCCCTTTCTTTCTTATTCATGATGTGTATTTCTGGATTGTGGAAGACGGGTCGTGACAGTTTGGTATCAGAGCATAGGTTGAGATAATACCTAGGCTCTGGAGCGGTGTCTATCTTGAGGAAGCGTATTTGTAATTTTGAATATATATATATATATATATACATAGATACATACATACATACATACATACATACATACATACATACATACATACATACATACATACATATATATATATATATCTACCTATCTGTTGGGTTACCTGTTCGGGTTTTCCAATATAAGTTATGAAGGTAGATGAAGTAGTGGTGTGTGTAACACAACTACCAATGGTTGGAGTTTGAGTGTTGAGGTTGGAAGTGTATCTGTCCCGACTGTAGACCCAATACCGTCTCGAGTGAGATTTGCTGTGGTGAAAGGATTTCACCAGTCTTTGAAGGAAACCTGTTAAGGTTCGGAGTCTATCTTTGAAGATGGATGAGTAGAGTTTGGATCTGTTAGTTGGCAGAAGTGAGTAATGGTATCTTGATACCTCAGGAAGTAGTAGCTGAGTGATGAGATGCAGTGACTATGGATGTTTCCGAAGATGTTTCTTTGGAACAAGTTGAAGGAAGCATGTCTGCTTCGGTATTGTGGCCGGGTTCAGCAAGATGTTTCTGTTTGTTTTGAGGTCCGAGTTTCTTGAAGAATTTTGGATTAGGAAGTCTTTGGCATCTGTGTCAGCAGTGCAGCTTGGAGTGTTTTGTGTATCAGCAGGAATTTTCTGGCTTAGCAATTTTTTTTTCTTCTAGAGGTGGAGTTCAGAAGCAGCAGAGTGGATCCATTTCTTCGATGGATGGGTTAGATAAGCTTAAGCTATTCTGATTGGTAAAGAGAGAATAGTTTTTTCTTTGGAATTAGGTTGGGTTGATCGCAAAAGTGACTTGCGATGGCTGAGTGTTCTCTTGGATCGTCTGAGTTTTTCCGAGTGTCTTCAGGAAAGTCAGATGTTTGTCTGCATCTGAAGATTTGAGTTTCTTATCGACTAGGATTCCAGGATTGGTACCAGTGGTTCAGCTAGTAGAAGGATGGTTCCTTGAGATAGAGTTTGTGAAGCAGCTCAGGTTTTGGTGGAACTACTGATTTTTCTTTATGGATCTGTTGAATCATATTTCTGGAATGTGTTGTCCAGTCTGTGCTCATGTTCTTCATCAGCATTCATATCTACTTCAGATCAGAGTAGTGCAGCGGAAGCAGTTTGGGAGTGCATCTGTTTTGTCTTTTCCGGATAGGAAAAGTAAGTTCAGTCTACTGTTGTTTATGGAGTAGAGTTGTGTTCTTAGTTGCTGGTTGATCTAGAGAGTATCATTTTGATGGGTTCTTTCTGGTCTAGTTTATTTCTAAAGGCATCAGCAAGGGTTGAGCTGATCCGGGAGGATGTAGGTAGCCCAGGATCGTCCAAAGAGTTTTGAGGATAAGAGACGAAGGAATTTTGATTACGGAATCGGAGATTTGGTTTTGGATAAGATTTCTCTGATCCAAGGAGCTATAAGTTTTGGTAAGTCTGGGAAGCTAGCTCCGAGGTGTTTTGGATCTCTTCTGTGTTTTGGTAGGATAAGTGCTTTGGGTTTCAAGAGTTGAATGTCCAGTTTGGATAACTGGGATTCTGTGTGTCTCACGTATCTCCGAGGGAGTACGTGTTTGATCTATTTCTGGTTGTGGAACCAGCTGTTCAGGAAGGTTTGGTTGTTGAGTCAGACTCGTCTGTAGTCTGATATCCTGTTTAGTTTTGTAGATCTAGATGAGTAGGAGCTCTGTAGCTTCGTAGTTTTGATTGTTTGGATTATGTAGAGTATTCCGGTATTTATACCTGGGAAACTCTAGAAAATTTTATCCAGAATTTTGTCTGGATAATAAAATTTGTTTGATTGGATGAATTGGTTGCTATGGTTGTTAGCATATGATTGATATATGCTTGTGTTTTAAAATTAAATCTTTAATGAGATTATTAAATTACCTTTGCTTTTAAATTTCGGGGACAAAATTCTTTTAAGGGGGTAGGAAAGTGATGACCTAGAATTTTGGGCAATGGCAATTTAATAATTTGTAATTAAAATTAAATTGATTTGATAAATTTTGTTAATAAAATTTGACTTGATTTAATAATCCAATTAAATAGATATTTAATTGGTGAATTTTATCTTTTAAAAGCTAATAAAATGCTTTCTATTATTAATATATATATATATATATATATATATATATATTGTAAATAGATAAGCTTTGATTTGAAGTTTAATAAACAAATAAAATCTTGTTTTTAAATTCTAATATACATTTTGATAATTTGGAAATTATTATTTTATTTAATATATAACTTTTCAAAGCTATTTAATAAGTAACTATATGGTTTTAAATACTTAAGGTAAATATTAATTTGTTTAAATTATATCTTAGTTTAAGTATAAATTAATAAAAGGTTTATTTTATTTTCTTTTAAATATAGGTTGATAAATATGATTTGAAAATAAATATGAAAGTTTAAAATACCATTTACATAAAATATTTATTCACTTAAATAAGATAAAGTGATAAGTAATTTATAATCTCTTTTATAAATAAAATTTAATTGATTAATATGTTATTTTCAAATAATATTAATAAATGTATAAATATAGATAGGTTTTAAAAGACAATATTATTGCTATTTTTAAATTAAATATGTTGATATAAATTAGCTTTAAATTGGATTTTTAGATTTATGATTGGATTTAAATTTGAATTAATTTTGAATTCAAAAGAATAAACATTTTTAAATTATTTGGATAAGCTTTCATTTTTATATAATTTGTTTTATTTCATTTTCTTTAAAAAGAAATGCACATATACATTTACGTATGAAAATAATTTATATATATATATATATATATATATAAGAATTTAACAAATAAAAAAAGGGTTTTATTTACTTTTAAATTAAATAAAAATAAGTAAAATATGTATATAACAAGTGTTAATGTCTTAAGTAACTAATGAGACAAATGTGAACTAATAATCTACTCTATTTGACAAATGTAGTAATATAGGACAAGTGTCATTTGTATTTTTTCTTTTATTTTTGGAAAATCAATTACACTTATATAAACATGTTTTCTTCTTTTCATTTCCTTTCTTCATTTTCAAAAGTAAAGATAAAACTTCAGCTGAGAATTAAATCAGTTTCTAAAACTCCTCAAACCAAAAATCCAATACAAATCAAAATCTGAAACTCTTCCTCAAAACTAAAAATCAACTAGCCTGCATTTTGATTTTCATAAAACTGAACATCTGCATTTATTCAAACCTGTAAAATCCATTTTCAAAAGAATGCAAATCTGTGAAGCATCCTCAAAATCAAATCTGGTCAAGCCTACATTTTTAAATCTGTTTAAACGTGAATTTTCTTCCATCTGTCTAAAAGCCTATAAGCATTTTCAAATGCAAATATGTGAAGCATTTTCAAAAATAAAAAGCAGTCTCAATAAGTTTTCAAATCAAAGAAGCATTTTCAGATCTTAACATGCAGTTTTAAAAGTAAAGGCACTCTAGTTTTAAAATCAAAACAAAAGCTTTTCAAAAATCTGGTGCACTCATCATCACTGTTTCCAGGTAAGTAACATCACAATTAAAATGTTTTAAGTATATGATTATATTTTCATGCTTATCTCTGAACTTAAGTACGTTTGTGAAAATATTTTTAAATATATTTCTGTGTGTATATATAAATGGTTGGTGTGTGCATTGTTGTGTATCTGGATTGTCTCTGAATTTAGTTCCAGGTTCAAAGCTAATCAAAATTTACTTGCTCCTGATCAAAGCTTTGATTAAGACCTAAGTTTTGAATAAATATATTTGTTATATCATAGGCTTTAGTTTTAAATTGTTTAAGTCAAAACAATTTGCATTTAGCTCTGGAAATACTGAACAACATAGTAAACTAAAAATAAGTCAAAAATAAACTGTCAAAAATCTTTGATTCAGGTATATGAATAAATGCTTAAAATAAAATTGATTTTTGAAACTAAAATGGAAGTTTTTAGTAGAGGGAATTGATAGCAATTCTGGTTTAACTAGAAAATGGAAATTTGAGTGTCTCTGTTGATCTCGATTGTCTAGAAGGTCGAGTTTCCTTCTGGTGAAGGTAGAGTGGTCAGTGACTAAGGGAAAAATGGTGGAGGTGGTGGAAGATCACCGTGGTGATGGTGGTTGTTCTATTTGATCTATAAACCTAGTTTTGACATAGGTTTGAGTTTTGACCATCTCGTTCTTCCCAGTGGATCGAGTGCATCGGGATTCAAGGGGTGGTTAGCTGGAGCATTGAAGATGTCGTGAGCGAAGGTTCTGACAACACGGTGGTCGGAGACGTAAGGGCGAGATGTTTTTCAGGTTTTGGGATGGGGTGTGCCTATTGTTTCCAGGTTTTGATTTGGGTGCTCGATTTTGATTTCAGGTTGGTGGACACGATATGATGATCGTAATGAATTTGAGGGATGATCGTCGTCGTGCTCGAAGTCTTGGTTGTGACCGGAGAGGGTCGGAGCCACCGTGCATATGCACGGTGCAATGATTTTGTCTGGTGAAGTTTTGGTGTTGCAGAGATTTTGGGCTCGAGTTTCTCTCGAGTGATTCGAGCGTTGGACTCGAAGTAGCATAGAGTTTTGCTCGAAGCATTTTAGAGGGGACTCGGGTATAATATTTGTTACAGGTTTCTCTGGAAACCTGTCAGTTTTCAAATTTAAATTTAAATCTAATTTTAAATTTGGAAGTAAGTTTTAAGACAGAGTTTAAAACCAAATTTAAAATATGAATTCAAAAACTGAATTTGTATCCTAGTTTTAAAATTTAATTAAGTTTTATAAATTAAAGTGTTTTAAACAACTTTAAAAGGGTTTAAATAGTTTGAATTTAAAAGTAAAGCTTTAAAATAAAAGTAGAGATTTAATCTAAGATTAATCTGGATTCAAATCCAAATCTGTATTTTAGTTTTGAAATGAAGGAAGTTTTTAAATTTAAATTGTTTTATATAACTTTGAATGTTCAAAGTGTATTAAAAGGTAAGAAATTAAAAGTAAATTTGGTTTAAATTCTTTTAAGTTCTTTATAAAATAAGTAATTCTTTACCATGAGATTTTTAAAAGATTTTTAAAATGTTTTAAACTTTGCTAAAAGTTAAGTTTGTTTTCATTTTAAATCTTAAATTTAAAATGAAATTTGGAAACAAATTTGAAAGTAAATTGTTTTAAATTGCTTTGTTAATGATAATTTAATCATTTATAAGAAATGTTCTTACTTTAAAGTTAACAAAGATTTAATGATTTTTGATTCATTAAATTAAGTAAGGTGATTAAAATGGATCATTAATTAATTTAGGTAATTAAGAAATTAAGGGTTTAAATTAATTAATTAAGGTTAAGATAATAATGATTAATTTGAGTTAATTACTTAAGAAAAGTAATTAATGAATTGTTCATGAAGGTCATTAACTTATGATTATTTAATAATTAATTAATTTGATTAATTTTAATGTTTAATTAGATTAATTAATTAAAGATAATTATTTATAAAAATTGGTTAAATATAATTACTTAATGAAAGTAATTAAAAGGAATTAATTACTCAAGATAATTAATTTAGATAAATTTGATTAGGTTAAATAAATTAATTAAGTTTAATTAATTTAAATCACTTGATGATTTGATAATAATTACTTAATGTAATTAATGGATGGTAATTACCTAGTGAAGTAATTATTTGATAATTACTGGATGTAATTAATTGAATATGATTTAAAAATGGAAGTAATTTGGATTAAATTACTTAGTGATTAATCAAGGGAATAATTGAGATAATTAATTAAAGGGTAATTAATTTATTTTATTTAATGAAGTAATTAAGGGTTGTTAGTTACTGAATATGATTAATCAAAAGTGATTAATAATTATGGTTTAATTAAGTTAATTGCTTAATGTAATTAGTTAACTAAAATGTAATTAGGGATCACTAATTTATATAATTAATGATGTAATTAAGGTTGATTAATTGAGATTAATTAATCAATGATAAGTGATTAAAGTAATTAATTAATTTAATTAAGGATTAATGTAATTAATTATAATTAATTAAGTAATTAAAGGTTGATTACTGTTTTTGGTTAAGGATAATTAATTTGTGAAATTAATTAAAGATAATTACTTGAATGCAATTAAAGGAAAATTAATCAAGGGTGATTAATTAAGGTGATTAATTAGAGGATGATTAATTAATTAATTTGTAATTAATTAATGGTTATGTAAGCAAGATTTATAATGATGAAGTAATTAATTTAATTTATTTTAAATTAATTAAAGATGAAGTAATTAATTTAATTCACTTTAAATTAATTAGAGATGCAAGTAATGAATTTAATTCATTTTAAATTAATTATAGTGTGATTGAGTAAATCCCTGCTTATGTATGAATGGATGATATTGATTGCCTTGAATGGTTTGAGATCTCAGAGATGAGATAAGCGATGCTGTGTGATATGAATGCTTTGGTTGCGTTGTGATGATAATGTAATTATCTGTTTGTGATGATAATGTTGATTATCTATAGTGATTTTGTGAATTATCTATCTGTGTGTATATAGATAATAGAATTGAAATTGTTTTAAATTATAAAACAACTTGGCCTTACAAGATACGTTTTGGATTTTGATGAGACCGGGATCGGGTTTTCAGATTTGGATATCCGAAAACCACATCGATCCAAATTAACGATAGGTCGTGAATCTCAAGTGAAGATGAAGATTCAGAGTGCAAGGGTTATCTTCGTTAACTCTGAGGGTGATTCCAAAATGAATGTAACGAGATAATGCCTTCGGTTTCGTTCGAACCCGGAACGAACTTGTATGGGTTGAATGCTTTCAGCACATCATCAGGTGGACGATGAGCATTCTAAGAGATGTGTTCTCTAAAGGTAATCGTAGCCTCAAGCCTCATCAACGAGAATGGCTAAAAAAGGGGAGGTGCAGCAAGACTAAGTGGGTCATGCCCAAGTAGGACAAGATTTTCCCCTGTCTAGAAGTCCCTTTATATTCGGCTGTGTGGGGCAGTTGATTCGCGACAACTGTCGGGGTTGTCTTGTTCGGGAGTGTCCAGTAAGGGATGGTTTCGGCCTTGTGTTGCAGAGGATTTAGGGTGGATCCTCGGTACATTGATCTAAGCCACGTACTGTGACGGGCGGTACCCCGGTAGCCTTCTATTGATGGAAACCCATTCTTCCTACGTGCCCTTACGGTTTTGATTGTATTACCCACTTTTGTGGCTAGTAGCTGGAATTTAATGAATGTAACAATTTCGGCTATTTTCTTTTTTACTTGAAAACCCTAGACCCTATTATAATATCACTGGATTTCCTATCAAATGTTTTGTTTAGCGTAAGGTAAAAACTTACCCATGTTTATTTGTGGGGAGTCTTATGTGATACCTTTCTTTCAAAGGTTTTCCAAAAGTTAAGCAACTTTAACCTGTTACTCACACCAGACCCCATGTCTAACCCGGAGTTTATTTCTATTTTTCTTAAACTCTTGGGTACTCAATTTTTACGAGTAGTCAAGGGATTCAGGTTAGCTTTGACGAATTGTGGAGGAGCAATGGAGCAGGAGGCTTCAGCATTGTAGATATTTACAGTGTTCCGCTGTGCGTTCTCTAAGTCATTTGTTTGTGTTGTATTAAATTGTAATAACTAGGCAGGTGTTTGTAACTGTCTAGTATGTGATGTATAATCTGTGTAACTCTGATAATAGTTGTATACTATGTAATACTTATGTTATTAATATAATTTATTCGTTCCGCTGTTGAGATTCTGGGGTTGTTTCTTTCTTCTTCTCTATCTTTTCTCTTTTCTATCCCTTTCTTTCTTATTCATGATGCGTCTTTCTGGATTGTGGAAGACAGGTCGTGATAGCGGTCCTTTCAAAATAGTTTATACTTTTAAAAAACCAGAATATAATGTCTATTACAACCATATGATTATGATATCATTTCCGCTTTTAAAACCCAAATCAATATGATATAATTTTAAATAAAACCCAAATCAATATAATATCATTTTATTTCAAATATATCCCTTTTCCAAAATCATAGCACTTTCAAATTTATACACTTCGAAACCAAACAATTGAAATTATAACACTTTAAAAATAATAATTTGAAATTTATAACTTCGAAACACTTCAATTTTAATAAAACGTTTCAACTTCGATATATTCACGACTTTATATATTCCAAATTCCAAACTAAATTTGATAATTTAGATTCAACAATTCAATGTTCTATTTTTAGTTTTGAAATAATTGCATAACAAATCCATTTTCATTTAAATAAAACTAAAATTACAAATAACAAAATTTTTCCTTCAATTTATTTATAATTGAAATATTCATTTAATTCATCTTAAACAAAAATCCAGTTATAAAAATCATACCTTTAAAATCTCAATTTTATAAGATTTCAAAACAATTTCATATTTATCTTCCTACCTTATTCTCATTTAAGTCATTATAACTCTAGAAATATAATTTAACTAAATACTTAACCATATTATATCTTAATATAATCAAACTTTACTATCTATTATACTTTAAACCAATTTTATACATAGCTTAAAACCAAGAATTTAACTATATATAAAATACCATTTATAAAATATCCAAATCAATATCTTATAAAACCACATATTTTTTCACAAAACCATAAAAAATCATCTCAAATTATTTTTATATATAGACCACGGTGTGTGTATATAATTTTCTACCCTATGGTCAAGTGATACGGATATTTACCATTTCAATCCGTAATTTAAAAATAAAAATTACGGTTATATCATTTCAAACCGCAATCCTGAATGAAATAAAATGCATATCAACTTGCAGTTTATAACAGTATAAAATACAACATTCATTCGTCCAATAACAACCATCAACCATTTATCACAATCATCGTCCAATTCAAACAATAATATCAATATATATAATAAACAACAGGCATTTACTGGCAGTTTATATTCAATAATAATTTAATTAACAATTTAACTGGCAGTTTATATGCAATAATAAATTAAATAATAATTTAACTGGCATTTATATGCAATAATAAATTAAATAACAATTTAATCCAATTTAAATGAGATGATGATTAAAATATGCCAAACAGACACAAATAAATTTCTAATCACATCAAAAGTTAATTTAACAAACATAAGAAATTTTAGAAGTTGTGAGTGGGTTAAAACACTTACCTTTTGAATTTAAATTGAATTTAAATCCAATTTAAACCCAAAATTTCAACAGTCTCAGAATTCGTCCAAACAAGCTCCAAAATGTCTGAAATTCCAATACGAACCTAGCGGAGAAAACCACGCGTAAAACGGACCTCGTATATGAGAATTATTGATGTTAGAACGTTGGTAAAATAGAATTAAATAAAAAACAAAAACAAAAACAAACCCTCACCACAGCCATGTCAGCATCTTCATCATACAGCAACCATGCATGCGAAAAGCACAGACCCAAAGACTTACGTCGGCATCTTCGTCATACAGCAACGATCACGCACGCAACCCCATACGCGCGCCACCTCGGCCTCGAGCCCAACGCCGCCTTGGCCAGTGGCAACCTCTCCTCCTTCCCTCCGCCACAAATCGCGCACATAACAGGCCAGCAGCCACCTAAACTTAAACCCTAATCGAATTAATTCCCCCAATCTAGCCGTTAATTCGACGAGTTAACAACTCCGATGAGCAGCACTCGGTCACCTCTTCACAACCCTACCCTCGATCGAACGATCAGCCGAAGTTCATCAACGCGTGATGGACGGCCGAAAATGGTTCTTCGATTTTAGGCTAAATAGTGCATCGAATTGAAAAAAGGATCACAGAATTGAGATGCGCTCTTCGAGAGCTTTCCTGCGATATATAATTTGATATTGTTTGTGGAGTTTGAATTTTGGCTTTGGATTTGATTTGGAATTGTATTTGGGAATTGGAGTTTGCAGCCATTGGAAAGAGGAGCTAATAGAACATACACAAATGAGGAATAAGAAATGAATTAGGGTATATAACATGGTGTATATATAGGCAAGCTGAAATCAGAATGGACCGGATTGATTGGATATACGCATTGAACGAAAAAATGGCCCGAAAAGCCCGTTCTGACTCTGGAACGAAATTGGGTCAACCCATATATCAAAATAGATGTTCTAAAATATTTTAAAAGCAATGGAACTGGTTTCAAGTCCAAATTCCATCGTATGAAGAAGTTATGCTAAAATCAAGTTATTTCAAATTGATTTCAATTGATTTCAATTTCATTGATTTCATGACGTTTCGAGTCCGTACGATCAAACAACAAGTCTGATCGCTACGAAACTTGAAATAATACAACAATTCACTGTTACGAATCCGATGAAACTAGTTTCGTCAAAATCCGAGTCAGTGGCCAAAATGGCTATTTTTACATTAATTAAATAAATTAATAATTGATTAATTAAATCAAATTTCCAATTTCAATTCTAAATTGACAATTCTTATCATTTTTATATTTCCAAATCATTCACACTAATTTAACAAATCTAGATGTTAATTTAAAGTTAATTAATTTATCAATTTCAGTGTTAACCTCAATTTATTAAATTTAGAATTTATAAATAAAATTCTCAATAATTGCATTTAATTAAATCAATCAATATTTATTCCGTTCATTATTGTCAAATAGATGGATTTAACATTGGATTCAAAACTATTACATTAATTTTATCATATTCCATCTTCATTTCAATTAACATAAAATTGAATATTTAATTCTACTTATTTTCAATAAATCCAATTATTTAACTTTAAATTCCAATAAATAAACAAATAAATCCTGACTCCCATTCTTTTAATTCAACTAATTGTCATATTATCATCTTAGGTTCCATTATATTAGTACATATCCTGATACATTAACATTTTCCCACTTTATAATTGCATAACATTAAATTTCAATTGCTACAATAATGACACTTATTATTTATTGGATTTCAATGGATTGATTTGTTTCAATTCAAATCTTTTTTATTAAATTCATTACTGCTCTATAAACTTAGTTACTTTGTTTTTCCATTCATTACCTTAATATACCTAATTTAACAACTCATAAACATTGTATGACATTTCACATAAATGTAACATTTATTAAAATTTGTTTCCAAATTTACTAAATACAACCAATTAGGACCTTACAGTTATTTTAATTAATTGGGATTGTGCTAAATTAGTTATTTATCAACTTGCTTCAACATTATTGCCTAAATTTATGTTTAGTAACTATTAATCAATATATTATTCATTGGTTAAATCCAACACTTACTTTTATTTACTTATTTTCCATTTTAACCAAGTGCAATAATTTACACTACTACACTATTGGGATTTCACTCCAATTGTTAATAATTAGTTTTAATAACCATTATCACAATTCATTCTTAACATTTACTTCAATATAAATTATAAAAATTTATTTCTTTCTAAATTTAATTACAAAGATCTAATTAAATTCACCAATTTATTTATCAGAATTTACATGTCGTTACACTCTCCGCCACTCAAAACTTTTCGTCCCCGAAAAGGAAGAAGAAGGGAAAAGAAGAATTAAATAAACAATACATCTTATCAAAATATTAACTTTATAAACAATTAAATTTACAAAATTAATTACTTTTAAAAAAATATACCAATTTATAACCATTAAATCTTTTTATACTCAAATTAATAAAGTTTGAAAAACATTTTTCAAAAAAATTTCTAAGTCCAAAATTTACGAATTTTTTTGGCAAAGTGTCCTTTGTACGGAGAGGCTCGGGAGAAAATATAATATCAAATATAACAATATATAACATATATCTTCGAAAATAATATATCCCAACACGGGAAAAATAATATAATAGCGCTATAAACGGTAATCCGAAAAACATACCTATTTGTCAGGCAAATAACGCTTATTTATGAAACCAAAAACAATAGCAATTGCTTCCATAACCTGTATTTCACTTATATAATCTAAAAAGAGTTAATAATTATATAAAATGAAATATTAATTTAGTTTCATCCACTAGCAAACAAATCAATGTCAAACAACATCAATAACTTCCAACCACAGCATACAATCAACATATAGAATCAACACAATTCAACTACCCATCCATATCAAACAAAACAAATAGTTGTTCGGGTTTTAAAAATTTTAAATTGTACATAATGAAAATAAACTACTAAGTGCATCATTTACTCAATAGTCGTAGATGAAGCTAAATAGATTATTTATTCATCCAAACAATTTTAGAGTATCCTTGCCCAAACAACCATAACTAAACAAACAACAATTTCAAACAATAAATTAAGTTCATTCTTATTAATTTCATTTCATACATTTTTCGTTTGATTTCCCTTTTATTCATATACTGATTTATCTTTTACTTCACATTTATCTCTTGCAAAATTTCATTTTTATCTATTCATATCAAATAGTTTTCTTTTTATTGCATTACATTCATTCATTTTCTCAATTTCATTTATTTACACTACTTACCTTTCTATTATATTAAATTCGAAGCACTTTCAATTATAATTAATTTCATAACATTAGAACATCCAATTCTCATTTATTAAAGAATTTCATTGAATTCCTTCATTACCTCAAATTTTTACTTGTACAATATCCATTACATTTTCCTATAAGAATTAGAACTTTTAATATTGGGTAAGTTATATATATGCTTTAAGAATGTAATTGAAAGTTATACAAGTTTTTCTCATTTCTTTTAATTAATTTAACGATCAATCATCATATCTTTTTTTTCTAGGTTACATATTTCAACTTTCTTTTAAATTTTACTTGTAACTTAGCATTTAATCTCTTATTTTAATTAGAGGTTCCAATTATTAATTAGTTACAATCCATTTCACTACAATAATTGAAACTATTAATTAACGGAAACTTAAGAATTAAATACCGAGTTTTTTTCCAAATTATTTAAAAAAATAGATAAATGCATATACTTACAACTTATATATCCAATTATATTTAAACAATTTGAAATCTTATATTTGTTTATCAAAATAAGTCTGCAGTAAAACTACTATAGTGGCTTTCCCACTTCGAAACTCGAAAATAAATGTCGATAATGCATGCACTCATCGTCGAAATTGTTTTCCAACGACAGAGAGGGGAGTACATAAATTATTTCTTTTCAAAGTTTCTTTAAAACAATTCTTTCTAATTATTTTGAAATATTTATATTAGAAAATACTTCTAAAATATTATTATTATATTCCAAAATCATTTGAAATAAATTTTCAAAACCCTGGAACTTAGGTTCTAAATTTCCAATTTTCATTTATCTTAATTTCAATCTTTCGTTTATTTTATTTCAAATCTTATTTTCAACTAATACCTAAAATTTTCGCTACCTAATAAAAAATATATTACAACCAAATATACCATTTATAAAAAAATTATTTATATATAGAAAATATAATAGGCAAAATTATTTCATTCACCTATATTCAAAACAATATTGTGTCGGTCTGTCCTATTAAGTGTTTAGAAATCCCTATTGGTGTCATGGCGTCCTATGCACCAACCAGAATTTTTAAATACAAAACGGAACAAATTAACACAATATTAAAACCTTTTTATAACACTAACAAATACGCTCTTATATATATATATATATACACTCAGCGACTCATCACAGTGTATTACCGCCCTATTGATAAAGAGTCAGACCCTACAAAGCTAAGGTTTATTGCTAAACTAAAGTTTTGATACCAGATGTAACGTCCCGCCTTTTTATACGCTTTAAATCGACGATAAACCACACACGTCAGACTTAAACCATACAAAAAGGTGGATTGTCATGGGGTAAATAAGAAAAAGTAGAGAAGGAAAAAGAACAAAACAGAATCTTGTAGCGGAATGATAAAATATAATAATCAAATACACAGTTCATGAAGCTGTTTTACAAAATATTTGATTATACTTATACAATACATATCAGATTTATACACACCAGAGAACAATAAATAATGCAGCGGAACAGTAAGAATGTAGTGGAATACTATTGTAACAACCCGCATATTTGTCGATTGTATATTTAAATATTTTGTTTAGATATTTCATCGTTCGTCGGATCTTAGTCCGAAAAACTACTTTTTGCAAACAGTCGAGTTAGGACTCAAGACCACTTCCATTGAGTTCAAAACGCCGTTTGCGATCTTTTTAAGTATACACTTTGATATGTTTGGAGATAGTAGAATTTTGCTACTTTTTCACTTAGGGCTTTGGTTTGGGTTTCAGCCCATTAGCCTAACATATGAACCCAACTCCACTCCAATTCTTCATTACTTCATTTCTAATTCCTAATACTCAAGCTTTAGCAACAATGGTGGGAGGAATGGGAAATTAAAACTCCAAGCCCTAATCTTTATTGCAAATTCAAGCTTCTACCTCCAAATTCAAGAAGAAGCTTTGGTAAGCCTTCTCTTCATCTTCTCCAACTCTTTCTCCATTCAATTTCAGAAATTTCCTAAACCTAATTTAGGAAATGTTTCTCCTTTAAGCTTAGATTCAAGCTTGTTGGGTTGGAATTGAAGAGTGATTGTTCTTTCCATTTCTCTATAGCTTCTTCTTCATTGATTTTGTGAAAAGGTGAGATTTTTATCTCACATCTTTATCTATAATTATCTTCGATTGCTAGGTATGAATTCCTAACACTTATCCTTGTGCAATTGATTTTGGTTTGGATTGATTTGGTGTATATTCCAATTTTTGATGTTTTGAAATCAAAATCTATGAAAATCCTTTTATGGATATTTGGACATTGATATTTGATGCGTATCGAAGAGCCGTTAAGGCTGGGTTGTCGCTAGACGTAAATCCTTAGTCGTCGTTGCTCGTCCGATCGCTACCGGTATTTATTTTGGCCATTTTTGGTCTAGGTTCAGGGAATGCCCTGAACCCCAGTTTCAGACGTCTGAAACGTTAGGTTCAGAAGTCTGAATATTATACTGCGAAGATTTGTACTCCCAGATTCAGACGTCTGAATCTATATCTCAGACGTCTGAATTAGTTTGTTTTGGACCAGAAAGGAATTAGGCTAAAAATTGCCTATTTCAGACGTCTGAAATATAGGGTTCAGACGTCTGAAATATACTCTGAAAAACTTTTGGTTTTCCAGATTCAGACGTTTGAATCCTTGATTTCAGACGTCTGAATCTGCACTTTTTGCCTATATTGCCTATTTTGATTGAATTTCCAATTTAAAATGATTCATGATGATCCTATTTGTTGTTATCATTTATTACCGAGGTCGCTCGATCCTATCCTCCCTTAGGTCTTCACTAGGTCGTACCGTTTTGGACAGGGCGTTGCTCCGCACCCCGCCGGGGGCGCTGCCCCCTAGACCCCCGCGACCTGACCGGGCAGGTCAAACCCCGTAGCGGGGATGTTGCCCCTGCACCCCCACCTTGGGGGTTGCCACCCCTTGGACCCCCCCTCCGTAGGGGATCTTATCTGAAAAATATTCAACAGAACTTGCTTTGTTGAGATGCTGAGTTGTCCATTCTTCGGGACAAACTATCTTGGGCTTCTCGGTTGATTTTATGGATTTTTGAATATCCATTTCGATGGATTCTTTATCGGTTTCTTTGGACTTTATTCACGTCTTCGAATGTGAATTTTTATGTTTGATTGTTTCTACAATCACTTCTATGATTTGTCACTTTAAAATATAAAGGTTTTCTATACTAGTAGTAAATATCAAAACTCTTTCTTCAAATGATTTCAACACTATTTTATAACAAAGCTCCTTTTCTCAAACCGATTTCCAATCTATTAGTATATACAAACCTTTACCTCACTCGTATGAGAAATCTAACTAAACGACTTGATAAAACAAATGGTATGAAACGCTTGCATTTACTTCGTCGGTTAATTCTTGGACTTGTTCGATTGAATCTCTTGTGACAATTTTCTAGTGGAGATCTGCAATTTGTTCGTAAATATTTAAGTTAAGCTACTGGTTATGGGATATGAGGCTAAGCTCATATATTTACTAGCTTATTGTAATTGACACTTCTTGATGATCGATGACGATCATTTTATGGTTTAGACTAGCAATGTGCGATGTCTCGTTGTCCATGTGGAGGACTGTACTTCATTTTATTGAGCTTCGTCTCATTTCTCGCATGGGTCGTACCTATTTAATTGCGTCGATGTTTATTTACACATGGGTCGTACCTATTTAGGTGCGTCGATGTTTGTTTACTTCGTGGAGCAATCGGCTCAATAAGTCGGTGTAGGATCTAGATTAACCCTAGAGGGGGGGTGAATAGGGTTATAGCAAATTTTCTCGAATTAAACACAGAAATAAACTGCAGAAATAAATATGCTGTAAAGTAAATCACACACAAAATTTACCCAGCTTCGGCAACCCCTGCCTACTGCTGTATTCCCAGATTTCTATTAGAATTAAACAGTATCACGCTTACAAACACTCTACTAGACTCGTAAACATTTTCTCCCGCTCACAAACACTCTACTAGAATCGCAAACATTTGCTCCCGCTCACAAACATTCTACTAGACTCGCAAACATTTGCTCCCGCTCATAAACACTCTACTAGACTCGCACACCCTGCTCCCGCCTATAGAGTTTCGTTTACTCACAAACTCTGCTCCCGCCTATAGAACTTTAATTACTCGCAAACTCTGCTCCCGCCTATAGAGCTTTGATTACTCGCAAACTCTGCTCCCGCCTATAGAGCTCTGCAAACTCGCACACCTTGGTCACTGAACTAATTCTAACTAGACAATCTGACACTACCTAAACCCTAGGTGGTGATTTACAAAGTTTTGATTTGAAAAGTAAAAAAAATAATTAAAAGAGAATAGAAAATAACCCTAAACCCTAATTAAAAATATACTAAAGCCTTTAGAAAACAAGGTCGGCCCACTCTTTATTCTTTAACCCGTTCCTTATTTTCTTCTTTGTATTTGCTCCGTTCGTTGTTTTGAGATAGCGGCGGCTTTGTCCTTCAATCCAAATTAGGGCTTTCGTTCGTGATTCAAATTAGGGTTTTCGAAGTGCCGACTTTATGTTGATCGATTCGATGATTATTCGCGTGTAGCCTTGATCGATTGTTTTCCTTGTTGCTCACTTCGGCTGCTTCGTTGATCGAATTCTTTCCTTGCTTCGGTATGTAATTATATGCTTTTGCTTTACTGATTTTATGCTTTCTGGAAGTCGATGATTTGATTGCTGATGATGATTGAGCTTTTATATGCGTTCGAATTCCTTGAATTACGTTCGTCTAAATATATTTGAATTCGTCAATTTACTTGCTCTGGCCGCTCGATCTTGTATTGATGCTTGGGATTTCACTGACTTGTTCGTTTCTTTACCACCACGTCTCTGACTTGTTCAATAACGTATATTTGTTACTTGATGGTCACGGCGTTGATTTGAGATTGTGATGACCACGGCTTGATTTTTATGTATGAACACGGCTTTGATTCAATTTCGTGATGACCACGACTTCGACTCTGTTCCTTTTTCTGTGGACTTATTTGAACACAGTTTTGAACACTTGATTAGCTTGCAATGTTGATTTTGTTTATGCTATAATCTTGTTCATCCCTCTTGTATACCTGGTGTATCACGGTCCACATGACACTGGTCTCGATACTGTTGAACACAGCACTCCTCTGCTGTTGGCCACTGACCTCTGGTCAGTTTCTGTATTCGTCCCCGAGCATTTCTGATCTGCAGCTTTGTTCGTATGTTCATACATTACTGTATGTAGCTCATTGTGTAGTGTGCTTCGAGTTGTGTACTCGAGTGTGATCTGTGCATTTCTTTTTCATGCTGTAGCTTGATTCATGTATACATTCATGAATTCTCTAGTTGACTTCCTGCAGTTGCATACACTTTGTCATTCTGGCCTTGAACCTGTACTTGTAGTTGTTCAACCTGGTTTTGATACTTGCAGTTGTATCGCTTGATATTCATTCCTGTAGTTTGCATTCATGTACTTGCTGTTGTAGATGTTGCACTGCTTCATTCTGATTGCATACACGTTGATGCTTGTGGTAGATGTACGGTTCACTTTATATATATATATATATCTGTGTGTGTTGCCTTCAGTTGCATTGAGCTCTGTTGTTTCATTGGTTCATTTGATATGTTGTCCACCTGAGTTTGAGCATTTGCACATTTGTTCACCTGCACTTGTTACTTCTGTTCACCTGTATCATACTTGGCTTTGCGGTTCATCCTGTTGCACTTTGGTCTGCTGTCATGTTTGCTGTCCACTCCAGTTTGTGTTGCTCACCATGTTGCTCATACATGTTTTCATCCACATGAGTCTTGTGATTTGCATATATGTGCATATATACAGTTGCTCGGTCCATGATTGTTTCAGTATTCATGTTGTTGTGCAAAAGCCGTGGTCTTTGTTTTTGTAGCATGCACTCTTCGTTGTTTCCAGTTGCACTTGAATCTCTTGGCACTGTTATTAGCTTTGGTGTATGTCTTGAATTTGTGCAGTCCATGTTGTTGTGTTTATCACTTGATTGTGTAACTTGTGGTTTCATTGCTGCACTCGGGTTTTGTTACTTGAGATGCTTTGTTGAGTTCCATTTGACTTGACTGTACTTGTACAACTTCATTGTTCCTGTGTTGAATCCAGTTTTTCAAAAACCTTGGGTTTGGCCTTGTGCTCGAGTCGTGATTTTGAACATATTGCACGTGTGTTGAACCCGGCTTTTCATTTGGGTTTGACCTGTGCTCACCTGTCCCTGTAGCATTATCAAGTGTATATAGATGTGCACGGCCTTGTGGCATATACAGTGATACACTGTGTATGTCACAAGTTGTTCGTGTATGATGAATTCAAATTTAAATGATGACGAACAACCCAAATAACTGAGGCAAATATTATTTTCAAAATTCATCTTTTATTTTATATTGCAAAAATATTTTATTTTCAATTTTACTGCGTTAGTAAATATTTTTGCAGATTGCTCAGATGCTGGATTCAAACTGGAATGCAGTTGAAGATAAATACGAGTGTGAGTGATATGTAGTGAGGTGAACTGTAAATATGAAATGTGATGTAATTGTAATCAAAGTTGTATAGTTATAGTGGGAGCTTGAAATTGTACTATTCAAAGTTGTAATAAATATTTGTTTGAATAAAATATTCGTTTGAATTCAAATTCTGTGATATTTAATTTATTCAACAAATATTTATTTAATCTGTGAAAATAAAATAGTATATTAACAAATACATTTAAATGAATGTATATATGTTTATTATCATCAAACAAAAATCATATAAGCGCATATTCAACAATCTCCCCATTTTGATGATAACAAACATATATTTAAGATTTTGAATGTATTAAATGTATTTGATCGTTCAAATTGCTCCCCCTATTTAAATGCTCCCTCTCTACACAATACCCCCCCTACATATATGCATACAAATAGAAATATATAAATGAGCCTAGATGCAAATGGAAAATTATTTGACCTTCGTTTGATTCTATTTGACAAAATCTTAACTTTTCTCTCCCCCTTTTGTTATCAGCAAAAGAATACGGTGTTATAAAAATAGGGATGAAGTGACAGACATGAATCAAACATTTAACTCAATTGAATATAAATATCAAATTTCAATAAAACTCAAACAAAAATCATAATTACCCTTGTCAGACGCATATTCCACTTTCAGAAGTGATGGGGATAAAATCATCAAAAAAATCATATAGTTCTGTCTATTTGTGGTATATTTATTTCAGGAAATTTGAATATCTACTAACCATGCATAACCGTTAGGACTTTTAAATGAGATTAGTAGTATTCATAATTTTTATTTAAAAATGAAATCAAGTATCTTCTAACCACGCATGACCGTGAGGTCTTTTAAATGGGATTAGAATCAACTTGTCTATTTAATCAATTAATTTTGATATGCGTTCCATACATGCATAACCGTAAGGACTTTTAAATGAGCATGGAAGCACATAATCAAAAATCCAAGTAATTCACCCATGCATAACCGTGAGGACTTTTAAATGAGAGTGAATACTTTGGATATTTATTTTTATTGAAGAATATAATAAATTGAAGCACAGATAATTTGCTTTATAATAATAAATTGAAGAACGAATAATTTCCTTTGTAAACTACCACAAATTTACATGCTATATATGATTTTGATGAGTGATGGTCGATAGAAAGATGATAGAAATAGAAATGATCATGGAATTTTTACCCAACAAAAAGTTTTTGTAACTCTTGTTATGAAATTCTAAAGAAATTTTTCTAAATATATTGTCTTGAGTAATGTATAACAAATATCGACCCTCGTCACTTTTTCAATCACTGTTGATCTTTTCGATAATCATTAGAGAGTTAGATTAGTCAAAATTTGTCATTTAAAATCAAATAAAAATGACTAATCTGAAAATATGGTCAAAAATGATTTTATCGAAGGGGTTATATGAAGAAAAAATTCTGCTATTTGAAAGATTATTTCAGGTGAAATATATGCAGATATTTCTTTGAAAAACGATGCAGCAAATGAATGTTTCAAAAATTAATCACGTTCCACTAGTAATTTTTTTTCTATCAACTATATTACCAGTGTAATCTGCATCTGAGTTTAAATTTCACTCAATATTCACTCGTTGGATGTCAAAGACCAGATTGTGAAATTTCAACAAATTACTCAAGATTGTTTTCAACAATTTTTAAATGATATTTTCTTGGATTTGAATTGAGACCGTGTTAACAATCAAACAAATATCATATTGTCAGTTTCAGAAATAGTTATATTCATGTGTAATCAATAGTCAATCAACATCATAATTATTTCTAAAACAATTTCTTGAAGTTTCAACAATTTTTTAAAATCCTTTTTTAACAGCTTTCACATGAAATTTGAAATCGTGCAAATTTACAAGCAGTGACCAAAATGTCAAAACAAATATATCTATGTGTAGCATGAGTAATCAAAGATCAATAAAATACCATCATTTGACCGAACAAATTTATATGGATTAGTTCAAAGTTGAAAATCTGATTGGTCATCATTTAAGCACTAATCAAAGTAAGAACAAGTCAAAAAAAATATCAATTAAGAATAAGTCAGAATTAAAGGCATCATTCATTTCATCATCACATTACTGGCTGATTTAATTCAGATTACGGTGCAGATTATCACATTTAATATATCGTTCAAAACAATTTTACCTGTTTTACCATTACGATAATTTTTCGTTGTTGTCCATTGTGATTCTGTCACCTTTATATTAGGCTAAGGAACTTTGCTTTGTCGCCCGTTGTGTTTCTGGAACAGCCAAAGTCCAGAGAACACTGTTGTTGTTCCTTAGCCTGCCACCACACCTACACGGGAAAAGATTTATGTGACCTATTTGCTTTTATAGGTCCATGGTTGTTAGTGGTAGAATATTTATAAAAATAATTTTGTGGAGACCCAAAACTATTTATAATTGTTCCCTTCGGCACCCAAATTTGTTTAACTTTGAGAGATTCTATATTTGTGCCTTTTGGAACCCAAATTGGTATAGTTTTCACGTGTTTGGGTCTATACCAACAATTATTTTGATTGTGTCCAAATTTTCTACAAATTGTGCACATTAAATTGACTTGATTAAATTTTGTGTTCTTTTTCCTATGACTATAATTTTCAACATGATGTCCAATTATTTCAGATCGAGCAAAGACACTTTTACCTTTTGCATTATCATCATCTTGTTATTTCCCAAAACCTAGTCCTTTTCTATTGTTAGCAAAAATTTGATTTTCCAATAGCATGTTGAAAGATTTTTCGCCTCTTGAAAAGTTATTCAAAGATTTCTCAAGATTTTGGACTTTGCTTTTTAATGTTGTGTTTTCAGTTACAAGTGAGGTGTATCTATTTATAAAATCCTTTTTCCTAGTGTCAATGTTTTCCTTAAGACTCAAGTTTTCTTTTTCGAGATTCTCATAGTTATTCTTAAGTCTTGTCAATTCTGAATCTAAAATTTTACATTGGTTACATTCTAGGTTTTGAATATTTTCAAGTTCAGTTTCTAACCTAGAATTTTCATGGGCGAGTTTCCTCCTTTCAGATTTCAATTTTTCAATTTTTGATTCAAGACTATCAATTGTTTTAGTAAGATCTAAGCACATAAAAACAAGATCTCTATAGGAATACTCACCTGTCTCACTAGATTCCTCGGAGCTTGCTTCTGAATCTGATTTTTCCATAGGACACAAGTTAGCCTCCTCTGAGCTGCTATCCGAAACTTCCTCTCCTTATTCATCATCCCAAGTCGCTGCAAAGGCCTTCTTCTTCTTTTTCTTTCCTTTGTTGTTTTTGAGAAGTGGGCATTTTGGTTTGATGTGGCCAGGCTTGTTGCAGTTATAACATGTCAGTTCATTATCGGAATTTTCAGAATCTTTTGGCCTATTACGACTTGTTTTCTTCTTGCATGGCTTGAATCTAGACCATCTTCTTAGATTATTGACAGCCATTGCAAGCTCTTCAATTGGATCTTCTTCATCTTCATCGCTCTCTTCTTTGCTCTTTAAGGCAATCGTCTTCTTCTTTGGTTCGGAGTTGTTGCGTTCTTCCTTTGCTTTTAGCTCAATCTCATATGTCATCAAGTTACCAATCAACTCTTCCATGCTTAGTTTACTCAGATCTTTCGATTCTTGTATTGCCGTGACTTTTGCCTCAAAGTTCATTGGTAAGACTCGTAATATCTTCCGCACAAGCTCTACCTCTGTGAAGACTTTCCCAAGCGCTCTAGCGTTGTATACCAAGGTTGAAAAGCGTCCAAACATGTCTTTTATGCTCTCGCCTTTGTCCATCACAAAGTTTTCGTATTCATTGCTGAATAGGGCTAGACGAGACTCCTTGACTTGAGAAGTTCCTTCGTGTGTCACCTCCAAAGTGTGCCGAATTTCCTGTGCTGTTGTACAATGAGAAATTCTATTAAATTCATTTTTACCAAGAGCACATATCAAAGCATTCATGGCTTTAGCATTTGTCGTTTTCAATCTCTTATCGTTAGCATCCCACCTATCCTAAGGTTTAGGAATCTCAGTATCACCAACGATTATAGTGGGAGCTTTATAGCCAGTTTCAATAATATCCCAAACATCATAATCAACAGAACTAAGATAGATACCCATCCTAACTTTCCAATAAGCATAATCGTTCCCGTTAAACATGGGTGGCCTAGCAATAGATGGCCCCTCAGAAAAAGCATTATTCGGTGAATTCATGACTCTAGAGTTAAAAACAAAATACCGGGCTCTGATACCACTTGTAGGATCTAGATTAACCCTAGAGGGGGGGTGAATAGGGTTATAGCAAATTTTCTCGAATTAAACACAGAAATAAACTGCAGAAATAAATATGCTGTAAAGTAAATCATACACAAAATTTACCCAGCTTCGGTAACCCCTGCCTACTGCTGCATTCCCAGATTTCTATTAGAATTAAACAGTATCACGCTTACAAACACTCTACTAGACTCGCAAACATTTGCTCCCGCTCATAAACACTCTACTAGACTCGCAAACATTTGCTCCCGCTCACAAACATTCTACTAGACTCGCAAACATTTGCTCCCGCTCACAAACACTCTACTAGACTCGCACACCCTGCTCCCGCCTATAGAGTTTCGTTTACTCGCAAACTCTGCTCCCGCCTATAGAACTTTGATTACTCGCAAACTCTGCTCTCGCCTATAGAGCTTTGATTACTCGCAAACTCTGCTCCCGCCTATAGAGCTCTGCAAACTCGCACACCCTGCTCACTGAACTAATTCTAACTAGGCAATCTGACACTACCTAAACCCTAGGTGGTGATTTACAAAGTTTTGATTTGAAAAGTAAAAACAACAATTAAAAGACAATAGAAAATAACCCTAAACCCTAATTAAAAATATACTAAAGCCTTTATAAAACAAGGCCGGCCCACTCTTTATTCTTTAACCCGTTCCTTATTTTCTTCTTTGTATTTGCTCCGTTCGTTGTTTTGAGATAGCGGCGGCTTTGTCCTTCAACCCAAATTAGGGCTTTCGTTCGTGATTCAAATTAGGGTTTTCGAAGTGCCGACTTTATGTTGATCGATTCGATGATTATTCGCGTGTAGCCTTGATCAATTGTTTTCCTTGTTGCTCACTTCGGCTGCTTCGTTGATCGAATTCTTTCCTTGCTTCGGTATGTAATTATATGCTTTTGCTTTACTGATTTTATGCTTTCTGGAATTCGATGATTTGATTGCCGATGATGATTGGGCTTTTATATGCGTTCGAATTCCTTGAATTACGTTCGTCTAAATATATTTGAATTCGTCAATTTACTTGCTCTGGCCGCTCGATCTTGTATTGATGCTTGGGATTTCACTGACTTGTTCATTTCTTTACCACCACGTCTCTGACTTGTTCAATAACGTATATTTGTTACTTGATGGTCACGGCGTTGATTTGAGATTGTGATGACCACGGCTTGATTTTTATGTATGAACACGGCTTTGATTCAATTCTTTGATGACCACGGCTTCGACTCTGTTCCTTTTTCTGTTGACTTATTTGAACACAGTTTTGAACACTTGATTAGCTTGCGATGTTGATTTTGTTTATGCTATAATCTTGTTCATCCCTCTTGTATACCTGGTGTATCACGGTCCACATGACACTGGTCTTGATACTGTTGAACACAGCACTCCTCTACTGTTGGCCACTGACCTCTGGTCAGTTTCTGTATTCGTCCCCGAGCATTTCTGATCTGCAGCTTTGTTCGTATGTTCATACATTACTGTATGTAGCTCATTGTGTAGTGTGCTTCGAGTTGTGTACTCGAGTGTGATCTGTGCATTTCTTTTTCATGTTGTAGCTTGATTCATGTATATTGATTCATGTATACATTCATGAATTCTCTAGTTGACTTCCTGCAGTTGCATACACTTTGTCATTCTGGCCTTGAACCTATACTTGTAGTTGTTCAACCTGGTTTTGATACTTGCAGTTGTATCGCTTGATATTCATTCCTGTAGTTTGCATTCATGTACTTGCTGTTGTAGATGTTGCACTGCTTCATTCTGATTGCATACACGTTGATGCTTGTGGTAGATGTACGGTTCACTTTATATATATATATATATATATATATATATATATATATATATATATATGTTGCCTTCAGTTGCATTGAGCTCTGTTGTTTCATTGGTTCATTTGATATGTTGTCCACCTGAGTTTGAGCATTTGCACATTTGTTCACCTGCACTTGTTACTTCTGTTCACCTGTATCATACTTGGCTTTGCGGTTCATCCTGTTTCACTTTGGTCTGCTGTCATGTTTGTTGTCCACTGCAATTTGTGTTGCTCACCATGTTGCTCATACATGTTTTAATTCACTTGAATCTTGTGATTTACATATATGTGCATATATACAGTTGCTCGGTCCTTGATTGTTTCAGTATTCATGTTGTTGTGCAGTAGCCGTGGTCTTTGTTGTTGTAGCATGCACTTGTTGTTGTTTCCAGTTGCACTTGAATCTCTTGGCACTGCTATTAGCTTTAGTGTATGTCTTGAATTTGTGCAGTCCATGTTGCTGTGTTTATCACTTGATTGTGTAACTTGTGGTTTCATTGCTGCACTCGAGTTTTGTTACTTGAGCTGCTTTGTTGAGTTCCATTTGACTTGACTGTACTTGTACAACTTCATTGTTCCTGTGTTGAATCCAGTTTTTCAAAAAACTCGGGTTTGCCCTTGTGCTCGAGTCGTGATTTTGAACATATTGCACGTGTGTTGAACCCGGCTTTTCATTTGGGTTTGACCTGTGCTCACCTGTCCTTGTAGCATTATCAAGTGTATATAGATGTGCATGGCCTTGTGGCATATACAGCGATACACTGTGTATGTCACAAGTTGTTCGTGTACGATGAATTCAAATTTAAATGATGACGAACAACCCAAATAACTGAGGTAAATATTATTTTCAAAATTCATCTTTTATTTTATATTGCAAAAATATTTTATTTTCAATTTTACTGCGTTAGTAAATATTTTTGCAGATTGCTCAGATGCTGGATTCAAACTGGAATGCAGTTGAAGATAAATACGGGTGTGAGTGATATGTAGTGAGGTGAACTGTAAATATGAAATGTGATGTAATTGTAATCAAAGTTGTATAGTTATAGTGGGAGCTTGAAATTGTACTATTCAAAGTTGTAATTAATATTTGTTTGAATAAAATACTCGTTTGAATTCAAATTCTGTGTTATTTAACTTATTCAACAAATATTTATTTAATCTATGAAAATAAAATAGTATATTAACAAATACATTTAAATGAATGTATATATGTTTATTATCATCAAACAAAAATCATATAAGCGCATATTCAACAGTCGGGGCATGGGGCGTATCTTTCTAGGTACGTCGATGTTCGACTTTGCATGGGGTGTATCTTTCTAGGTGCATCGATGTTAGGCATTACATGGGGCGTATCTTTCTAGATACGTCGATGTTGATTTATGCATGGGGCGTATCTTTCTAGGTACGTTGATGCTTATTTATGCATGGGGTGTATCTTTCTAGTTGCATCGATGCTAGACATTACATGGGGTGTATCTATTTAGGTGGGTCGATGTTTGTCTTTGCATGGGTCGTACCTTTCTAGGTGCGTCGATGTTTGACTATGCATGGGGCATCTCTATTTAGGTGTGTCGATGTTCGGTCTATGGAATAGCGTTCCGTTTGGGATTGGCCATCCTTTTCTTGTGATTTCTGGATTTCTAATTGATGGTTTCTAGAATTTATGTTTCACCAACTTTTACAATTGGCATTGATATGTATGTCATTTTATTGTGGCTTGGTGAATGAAATAAAGAATATGACATTCTTTTGATGCTATGAGATTCTTGAGATATTGTATGACTTTTGTGGATTTTCTAATGTACACTTGTCGTAGTATGACATTTTTGGTTATCATACGTCTTTTTATTATATCTCTTCTTATATCTCATTTTATCTGATAATTATAACTAGACTGATCCGTTTATTATTTTCTTATTAAATAATACTCGGGTCAGACCGAGATGTTACAGGTGCTTCTGCTTGACTTCACTTCTAGGATTATCTCCTTGACTTTTGGCTAACTGCTTAGATTAGTAGTTTTTGGACATATACATTTGAGATATAGACTCTATGATGTATACTTATTCTTTTGTTTAGCACATGTTGCTATTCTTTTGGGTTATTGTGGATCTTTTTGACCACTACTCTGATGTACACTTTCATATGTTAGTTATATATTCATATCTTTTTCCGCCTTTGTGATATGGATGTCTGTGACTGGTTGTGTTATGTTTATTTCTATATTTGTTTCCGAATATTTATTTATAGCCACCGTGTGATAGCTTTGAGTCTGTATCGGTATGTCGGACTTCCTCCTTAAACGAAATGCATGCTATACTATCTGACATATCGGTGCTCCCACAAAGAAGTTACATGGATGGTCGCTCCTCAACAGCCTCATTCTCCGCGCTAGTTGACAGCATTACCCGTAGTGTTCTTAGCTAGAGTGGGTCTAGAGGTGGGGCGTCACAGCTTGGTATCAGGGCCAAACTTCGGAACAATACGAAATATTGTAACAAGGATCATCGTCCTAAGTCTATCTTAGGTGTCGTGCTTTAGGATTTAATTCGAGTCTTCGTACCGATTCATTCTATTTTCTTTATGATTCCTTGTTTTATCTATCAAGATTGTTTGATACTCATTTGGTGAATAACCTTTTTCTTCTTTCTTTCTTTCAAAAGGAAGAGAAATGGTTAGACCAGGCCGTCCCAGCGCCGGTCAATCTAGTGCTACTCCCCAAGATGAAGTATTCATGTCTGCTCAGCAGCTTTTAGATCTCGTGAAGAATGCTCAAGCTGCAGGACCCATTCCAGAGTCTATTCATCCTAGATCCGGTTTTGCACGCTTGTGCAGAGACTACACCGATTTGGATGGAAGGCCATTCAAGGGATCCGAGAGTGTTATATAAATTCAGGCTTGGCTCAAATCATGCGACCGCATCTTTTCTCGCATGAACCTTATTGATCTACATCGAGTCCAAGTGGATTCTAGCATGCTCCAAGAAAGAGCATTAGATTGGTATGAGCTTTTAATTTCTGAAATCGTTGAAGCGGATCTCACTTGGGAGCAATTCCGGGAACGATTCGAACTAAAGTTTGTGCCGAAGGCTGAAAAAGTAACTTTAGCACGGCGTTTTATTGACCTTGTTCAAGGTAAATCTTCTGTGACAGATTATGTCGCATCTTTTGAATTTCTTTTCAAATACGGGGTTGAATACATTAATTCCCCATTGAAGAAAAATCAGAGATTTGTCTATGGCTTGAATAAGAATCTTAAGAAGCGATTACTCCTGAAACTTGAAGTTTCATTTGATCAGCTTATTGATATCGCTCTTCGTCTTGAAGAGGCCGATAGAGAGAGTAATGTTGAAGTTGTGGTTTCCAAACGGAACTTCAACGACAACATGAAGAGGCCAATTAAATTCAAAGGCCCCTTTCCCAACAAGAAAGGGAGGCAAGAAACCCCGGTAGCAAAAGCCCCTACCCCTAGTCGTGGACAATGCTACAATTGTGGTTCCACGGACCACTATGCAAGGGAGTGTCTGAAACCTCTTTATTGTCGCTATTGCAAAAATTTGGGTCACCATATAACTGCATGTCCCATACTTCAAAGTAGGAAGGAGGGAAAGCTCAATGTAGTGCAAGCTCCTAGCAACTCTTCTCTTGGTAAAGGTATTTTTCACTCAATCCTTGATGGCATTGTTTTATTTTGTGATCTTCTTATTTGAGTTATTTTTGATATGGGTTCCATCTCACTAATTTGTATCAAAAGAACTTGTTGATTCTTTTAAAAAAAATTGGGCTTGAAGGCTACTTTGAGGATTGTGAATCCGGATGGGTCCGCAACACTCAGTTTGCTTTCTATTGATGTCGAAATTATTTTATGTGATTTTTCTTTCCGAGCCGATATTTTTACTTAGGCTTCGGAATTGACTTTTTTGAAAGGATTGTCTTAATCATTGTGAAGCCCATATCCTATTTTTCGAGTGGACTATTCATCTTCGACATTTTCTATCTGTTAAGCAGCTTTCTATTTTTCTTTGCGATTCCGATTTCAAATTTTTGGTGGAATCATTTTATTCTTTAAGCTCACATGATGAGGAAAGTGTTATTTCTCTTATCTAAATAATTTGTGTAACTTTTCCGGTATTTTTGAGTTTGTCTTAGGATTATCACCTAAGAAATCTTTTGTGTGGTGTTAAGGTCTTTCTAGTTCGACCTTGCCACCGATTTTCATTTAGTTACGAGTTGCGGGAGTTAGCATTCCACTTACCGCATTCCGCACTCGTTACGATTCTTATGAATGACTTATTATATCATTCAGTTTGTCCAGCTTATTTCATCCATTTTATAAGCCGAGTATTCTATGAGTATTTCGATGTGACCATTCTTGTGTTTATTGATTTTGGATGAAATTAGCAATTTAAAATCTTTGCAAATCTTTTTCGTAAGATATATTTATAAGTATAGTTGGATTTTGTTCTTAAACGAGCAAAGAATATTCTTAAAACTTTTTAAGAGATATTTTTATCATTTGGAAGATGATTTTGTGATTGTATTTCCCTTTGAGTGCTTTAAGAATTCTGGTCGATGCGCCTGATCAACGTTATCGATAGGAATTTCCTAAACACTTTGATGAGACGGTCAGACACGATACATTGACTTGTAAGAATGTAAAATTTTCTAGAAAGATTTTCACATCGAGATAATTGTGATTTTGAAAGTTTTAGCTTTTCGGGAAAGAAAATTATTTAAAAGAAATTCTTTCTTTTCGATACTCTTATTCTTGTGATTCCCGATGGGAACCAAGACTTTATCTTTTGTACCAATGCTAATCGTATTGGTTTTGGTGTCGTCCTCTTGCGAAAGAGAACGTTCTACCACTTGTGCTTCTAAATCATTAAAGCCGATCAAGACTAGGTGTGCCACTCATGATCTAGTGCTCGCGGCTGTTATTTTCGCTTTTAGAGTTTGGCGTCATCATTTTTGGGGGAGAAATTTGTTCTCCACCTCGATCATAAATATTTGGAATATTTATTTTCTCATAAGGAACTTCATGTCGACTCGAGTTCCTGGCATCTTATGATCTTGATATTCTGCAAATCGTGTTGCCAATGCGCTTTGTCGTAGGCAACAAGTTGTTGATTCTTTGATGTTGTCTGAATGGAATTATCTTTTTATCAAGTTCATCGGACATTTTGATATACTTCGTTTTATTGAGCTTTATCTCATTTCTTTTATGGACCAGCGTCCGATGTTCTTTTATGGTGTTCGGTTCATCGGATGCGCTATTATTATACTACATCGATGTTTCGTCTTATTTGGATCATTGGATGTACCATTATTATACTACATCGTTGTTCCGGTTTATCGGTTCATTGGACGTACCATTTTTGTACTACATCGGTGTTCCGAATTATTCGAGTTTCTAGTTTCTCGGGCGTACCATTTTTGTACTATGTCGATGTTCTGAATTATTCGAGTTTCTAGTCTCTCGGGCGTACCGTTTTTGTACTACGTCGTTGCACCGCCTCAATTTTCTGTTATTCATGACGTTTTCTCACGTCTTTCTACTACGGAAATGCCTTAGGGATTCCGATTTTTGTTCTTGAGCCCGCTGTTATTGAGAAAATTGAAGTTTCACCAGATGTGACTTATGAGCAACATTCCATTCGCATCATTGCTTCGAAGGTTGAGCGCCTTCGGAATAAAGATGTTCTTCTTGTGAAAGTTCAATGGTTCTCAGATCCTTAGGATTGCTCTTGGGAATCCTGGGAATCCATCGAGCGATCCCGTCCGGGTTTACTCTTTCGTGCTCTTTATGGTGAACTTCTTATTTTTAATTTTCTTTTGTGATTGATATGCTTCTATGGTTGTTACTCTTTATTTTCTTCTTAAGTATTGCAAGGACGCAATTTCTTTAAGGAGGGGAGTCTGTAACAACCCGCATATTTGTCGATTGTATATTTAAATATTTTATTTAAATATTTCATCGTTCGTCGGATCTTAGTCCGAAAAACTACTTTTTGCAAACAGTCGAATTAGGACTCGAGACCACTTCCATTGAGTTTAAAACGCCGTTTGCGATCATTTTAAGTATAAACTTTGATATGTTTGGAGATAGTAGAATTTTGCTACTTTTTCACTTAGGGCTTTGGTTTGGGTTTCAGCCCATTAACCTAACATATGAACCCAACTCCACTCCAACTCTTCATTACTTCATTTCTAATTCCTAATACTCAAGCTTTAGCAACAATGGTGGGAGGAATGGGAAATTAAAACTCCAAGCCCTAATCTTTATTGCAAATTCAAGCTTCTACCTCCAAATTCAAGAAGAAGCTTTGGTAAGCCTTCTCTTCATCTTCTTCAACTCTTTCTCCATTCAATTTCAGAAATTTTTTAAACCTGATTTAGGAAATGTTTCTCCTTTAAGCTTAGATTCAAGCTTGTTGGGTTGGAATTGAAGAGTGATTGTTCTTGCCATTGCTCTATAGCTTCTTCTTCATTGATTTTGTGAAAAGGTGAGATTTTTATCTCACATCTTTGTCTATAATTATCTTCGATTGTTAGGTATGAATTCCTAACACTTATTCTTGTGCAATTGATTTTGGTTTGGATTGATTTGGTGTATATTCCAATTTTTGATGTTTTGAAATCAAAATCTATGAAAATCCTTTTATGGATATTTGGACATTGATATTTGAGGTGTATCGAAGAGCCGTTAAGGCTGGGTTGTCGCTAGACGTAAATCCTTAGTCGTCGCTGCTCGTCCGATCGCTTCCAGTATTTATTTTGGCCATTTTTGGTCTAGGTTCAGGGAATGCCCTGAACCCCAGTTTCAGACGTCTGAAACGTTAGGTTCAGACGTCTGAATATTATACTGGAAAGATTTGTACTCCCAGATTCAGACGTCTGAATCTATATCTCAGACTTCTGAATTAGTTTGTTTTGGACCAGAAAGGAATTAGGCTAAAAATTGCCTATTTCAGACGTCTGAAATATAGGGTTCAGACGTCTGAAATATACTCTGGAAAACTTTTGGTTTTCCAGATTCAGACGTCTGAATCCTTGATTTCAGACGTCTGAATCTGCACTTTTTGCCTATATTGCCTATTTTGATTGAATTTCCAATTTAAAACGATTCGTGATGATCCTATTTGTCGTTATCATTTATTACCGAGGTCGCTCGATCCTATCCTCCCTTAGGTCTTCACTAGGTCGTACCGTTTTGACGGGACGCTGCCCCCTGGACCCCCGCGACCTGACCGAGCAGGTCAAACCCCGTAGCGGGGGCGTTGCACCTGCACCCCCACCTTGGGGGGTTGCCACCCCCTGGACCCCCCCTCCGTAGGGGATCTTATCTGAAAAACATTCAACAGAACTTGCTTTGTTGAGATGCTGAGTTGTCCATTCTTCGAGACAAACTATCTTGGGCTTCTCGGTCGATTTTATGGATTTTTGAATATCTATTTCGATGGATTCTTTATCAGTTTCTTTGGATTTTATTCACGTCTTCGAATGTGAATTTTTATGATTGTTTGTTTCTACAATCACTTCTATGATTTGTCACTTTAAAATATAAAGGTTTTCTATACTAGTAGTAAATATCAAAACTCTTTCTTCAAATGATTTCAACACTATTTTATAACAAAGCTCCTTTTCTCAAACCGATTTCCAATCTATTAGTATATACAAACCTTTACCTCACTCGTATGAGAAATCTAACTAAACGACTTAGTAAAACAAGTGGTATGAAACGCTTGCGTTTACTTCGTCGGTTAATTCTTGGACTTGTTCGATTGAATCTCTTGTGACAATTTTCTAGTGGAGATCTATAATTTGTTCGTAAATACTTAAGTTAAGCTAGTGTTTATGGGACATGAGGCTAAGCTCATATATTTACTAGCTTATTGTAATTGACATTTCTTGATGATCGATGACGATCATTTTATGGTTTAGACTAGCAATGTGCGATGTCTCGTTGTCCATGTGGAGTACTGTACTTCATTTTATTGAGCTTCATCTCATTTCTCGCATAGGTCGTACCTATTTAGTTGCGTCGATGTTTATTTACACATGGGTCGTACCTATTTAGGTGCGTCGATGTTTGTTTACTTCGTGGAGCAATCGGCTCAATAAGTCGGGGCATGGGGCGTATCTTTCTAGGTACGTCGATGTTCGAATTTGCATGGGGTGTATCTTTCTAGGTGCATCGATGTTAGGCATTACATGGGGCGTATCTTTCTAGATACGTCGATGTTGATTTATGCATGGGGCGTATCTTTCTAGGTACGTCGATGCTTATTTATGCATGGGGTGTATCTTTCTAGGTGCATCGATGCTAGACATTACATGGGGCGTATCTATTTAGGTGCGTCGGTGTTTGTCTTTGCATGGGTCGTACCTTTCTAGGTGCCTTGATGTTTGACTGTGCATGGGGCGTCTCTATTTAGGTGCGTCGATGTTCGGTCTATGGAATAGCGTTCCGTTTGGGATTGGCCATCCTTTTCTTGTGATTTCTGGATTTCTAATTGATGATTTTTGGAATTTATGTTTCACCAACTTTTACAATTGGCATTGATATGTATGTCATTTTATTGTGGCTTGGTGAATGAAATAAAGAATATGACATTCTTTTGATGCTATGAGATTCTTGAGATATTGTATGACTTTTGTGGATTTTCTAATGTATACTTGTCGTAGTATGACATTTTTGGTTATCATACGTCTTTTTATTATATCTCTTCTTATATCTCATTTTATCTAATAATTATAACTAGACTGATCCGTTTATTATTTTCTTATTAAATAATACTCGGGTCAGACCGAGATGTTACAGGTGCTTCTGCTTGACTTCACTTCTAGGATTATCTCCTTGACTTTTGGCTAACTGCTTAGATTAGTAGTTTTTGGACATATACATTTGAGATATAGACTTTATGATGTATACTTATTCTTTTGTTTAGCACACGTTGCTATTCTTTTGGGTTATTGTGGATCTTTCTGACCACTACTCTGATGTATACTTTCATATGTTAGTTATATATTCATATCTTTTTCCGCCTTTGTGATATGGATGTCTGTGACTGGTTGTGTTATGTTTATTTCTATATTTGTTTCCGAAGATTTATTTATAGCCACCACGTGATAGCTTTGAGTCTGTATCGGTATGTCGGACTTCCTCCTTAAATGAAATGCATGCAATACTATCTGACATATCGGTGCTCGCACAAAGAAGTTACATGGATGGTCGCTCCTCAACAGCCTTATTCTCCGCGCTAGTTGACAGCATTACTCCGTACTGTTCTTGGCTAGCGTGGGTCTAGAGGTAGGGCGTCACAACTATAATAAATAATAATAAATCGTCGCCTTCGTCTTCCAGAATACGGTCTTCCAAATCCTGAAAGGCTCAGGCTGACCCGAGCAAATTGAAAAGATAAAACACTCGAGTCAGAACTAAAAGATCTTATGTAAGTTAAATCAATGGTAAACAATATGAGTAGGACGGCGTCGGAGATGTTTACGGGATTTGACATTTCCTACCCAGTGTCAAATGTGAATGCAGTAACTTAAGAGATGCTCGGGATTCGCATCTCCTAAGGATCCGTTAAACTATTTAATATGTAGTAATATTTGGCTATTATAATAATGTCTATTAGTAAAATAAACTTACTTTAAAATAGCATTAAAGGGTTACCCATATAGCCCTTAACAGTAATAGTGCCAATAGTCTATACAGTACCTACATATCTCCTGATCGGGATACTACGAGAAGATACTCCGTAGGTACGACACAAATCAAATTCGTACAAGGCGTGCTAGGGTAGGTGACACAGCACAACTAGGCAATGCCAGAGTAGATATAACAATTGCTATCCGGACAGGTGGTGACGCATAGCGCGCAGCTACCGCCCACCTCAATCCATACCCCCAAAATCAAAAATAAAAGTGGCCACCTAATGAATCTCCAAGTCAGAATATAATATCAAAGGAGTGTGTCCGATAAGAGGGGCTACCTCACTGGCCCGGAATCGCTCATGTTTTAGCCACCTTATGCCAACTCACGGGAGTTGGGTCCACGTATTTACCTCAAAGAAAATGCCGCCATCATCCTACTTCATTACGGAATCTTCACCGCGTACATGGTTGTTAAAGTGGTTTTCGGAGTTGGCAGAGAGTATGACAACTTCCGATCCCGGTCTCTTTAACAACCAAACATTATTATAACACCGTTGTCCTTTCAAAATAGTTTATACTTTTAAAAAAAATCAGAATATAATATCTATTACAACCATATAATTACGATATCATTTCTGTTTTAAAAACCCAAATCAATATGATATCATTTTAAATAAAACCCAAATCAATATAATATAATTTTATTTCAAATATATCCCTTTTTGAAATTCATAGCACTTTCAAATTTATACACTTCGAAACTAAACAATTGAAATTATAACACTTTAAAACATAATAATTTGAAATTCATAACTTCAAAACACTTCAATTTCAATCAAACATTTCAACTTCAATATATTCACGGCTTTAAATATTCCAAAATTGCAAACTAAATTTGATAATTTAGATTCAACAATTCAATGTTCTATTTTTAGTTTTGAAATAATTGCATAATAAATCCATTTTCAATTAAATAAAACTAAAATTACAAATAACCAAATTTTTCCTTCAATTTATTTATAATCGAAATATTCATTTAATTCATCTTAGACAAAAATCCAGTTATAAAAATCATACCTTTAAAATCTCAATTTTATAAGATTTCAAAACAATTTCATATTTATCTTCCCACCTTATTCTCATTTAAGTCATTATGACTCCAGAAATATAATTTAATTAAATACTTAACCATATTATATCTTAATAAAATCAAACTGTACTATTAAACTTCTATATACTTTAAACCAATTTTATACATAGCTTAAAACCAAGAATTTAACTATATATAAAATACCATTATAAAATATTCAAATCAATATCTTATAAAACCATATATTTCTTTACAAAACCATAGAAAATCATTTCAAAATATTTTTATATATAGACCATGGTGTCTGTATATAATTTTCTACCCTATGGTCAAGTGATACGGATATTTATCATTTCAATCCGTAATTTAAAAATAAAAATTACGGTTATACCATTTCAAACCGCAATCTCGAATGAAATAAAATGCATATCAACTTGCAGTTTATAACAATATAAAATACAACATCCATTCATCTAATATCAACCATCAACCATTTATCACAATCATCATCCAATTCAAACAATAATATTAGTATATAGTAGATAATAAACAACAGGTATTTACTGGCAGTTTATATTCAATAATAATTCAATTAACAATTTAACTGGCAGTTTATATGCAATAGTAAATTAAATAATAATTTAACTGGCAGTTATATGCAATAATAAATTAAATAATAATTTAATCCAATAAATCCAATTTAATTGAGATGAAGATTAAAATATGCCAAACAGTCACAAATAAATTTCTAGTCACATCAAAAATTAATTTAACAAACATAAGAAATTTTAGAAGTTGTGAGTGGGTTAAAAAACTCACCTTTTGAATTTAAATTGAATTTAAATCCAATTTAAACTCAAAATTTAAACAGTATCAGAATTCGCCCAAACTTGCGTCAAAATGTCTGGAATTCCAGTACGAACCTAGCGGAGAAAACGCACGTAAAATGGACCTCGTATGTGAGAGTTATTGATGTTAGAACGTTGGTAAAATTAGAATTAGATTAAAAAACAAGAAAAAAAACAAAACCCTCACCACAACCACGTCAGCATCTTCATCATACAGCAACCACGCATGCGAAAAGCACAGACCCAAACACGCATGTCGGCATCTTCATCATACAGCAACGATCACGCACGCAACCCCGTACGCACGCCACCTCGGCCAATGGCGGCCTCTCCTCCTTCCCTCCGCCACAAATAGCGCACACAACAGGTCGGCTGCCACCTAAACTTAAACCCTAATCGAATTAAATCCCCCAATCAAGCCGTTAATTCGACGAATTAACAACTCCGATGAGCAGCACTCGGTCGCCTCTTCACAACCCTACCCTCGATCGAACGATCAGCCGAAGTTCATCAACGCGTGATGAACGGCCGAAAATGGTTCTTCGATTTCTGGCCAAACAGCGCATCGAATTGAAAAATGGATCACAAAATTGAGATGCGCTCTTCGAGAGCTTTCCGACGATATATAATTTGATATTGTTTGTGGAGTTTGAGTTTTGGATTTGATTTGGAATTGTATTTGGGAATCAATGTTTGCAGCCATTGGAAAGAGGAGCTAATAGAACGTACAGAAATGAGGAATAAGAAATGAATTAGGGTTTATAATAGGGTATATATAGGCAAACTGAAATTAGAATGGACCGGATCGATTGGATATACGCGTTGAACGACAAAATAGCCTGAAAAACCCGTTCTGACTCAGGAACGAAATTGGGTCAACCCATATATTAAAATAGATGTTTTAAAATATTTTAAAAGCAATGGAACCAGTTTCAAGTCCAAATTCCATCGTATGAAGAAGTTATGCTAAAATCAAGTTATTTCAAATTGATTTCAATTTCATTGATTTCAAGGCGTTTCGAGTCCGTACGATCAAACGACAAGTCTGATCGCTACGAAACTTGAAATCCTACAATAATTCAGTGTTACGGATCCGATGAAACTAGTTTCGTCGAAATCTGAGTCAGTGGCCAAAATGGCTATTTTTACATTAATTAAATCAAATTTCCAATTTCAATTCTAAAATTGACAATTCGTATCATATTTATATTTCCAAATCATTCACACTAATTTAACAAATTTAGATGTCAATTTAAAGTTAATTAATTTATCAATTTCAGTGTTAACCTCAATTTATTGAATTCATAATTTATAAATAAAATTCACAATAATTCCATTTAATTAAATTAATTAATAATTATTCTATTCATTATTGTCAAATAGATGGATTTAACATTGGATTCAAAACTATTACATTAATTTTCTCATATTCTATCTTCATTTCAATTAACGTAAAATTTAATATTTAATTCTACTTATTTGCAATAAATCCAATTATTTAACTTTAAATTCCAATGAATAAATAAGTCAATCTTGGAACCCATTCTTTTAATTCAACTAATTATCATATTATCATCTTAGGTTCCATTTATATTGGTATATATCCTGATACATTAACATTTTCCCATTTTATCTTTATTTCAATTACATAACATTAAATTTCAATTGCTACAATAATTACACTTATTATAAATTGGATTTCAATGGATTGATTTGTTTCAATTCAAATCTTTTTTATTAAGTTCATTACTGCTCTATAAACTTAGTTACCATGTTTTTCCATTCATTACCTTAATATACCTAATTTAAAAACTCCTAAACATTGTATTACATTTCACATAAATGTAACATTTATTTACATTTATTAAAATTTATTTCCAAATTTACTGAATACAACCAATTATGACCTTACAGTTATTTCAATTAATTGGGATTGCACTAAATTAGTTATTTATCAACTTGCTTTAACATTATTACCTAAATTTACGTTCAGTTACTATTAATCAATATATTATTCATTGGTTAAACCAACACTTACTTTTATTTACTTATTTTCCATTTTAACCAAGTGCAATAATTTACACTATTACACTATTGGGATTGCACTCCAATTGTCAATAATTAGTTTTAATAACCATTGCTACAATTCATTCTTAACGTTTACTTCAATATAAATTATAAAATTTTATCTCTTTCTAAATTTAATTACAAAGATCTAATTAAATTAACCAATTTATTTATCCAAATTTAAGGGTCATTACACTTTTAGTCGCATTAGTAAGTTTTCATTTATAATCAAATGTTACAATCACTTGCCTAACACTGATTTTATTCAATTTCCATTAATTATATACTATTTCATTAATTGATTCAATATTTACATTTTTTTCTCTTACACTTAATTGATAACCAAGTATAACCTTTTAAATCATTTCAGTTGGTTGGACTTTCATTCACATTGTTAATAATTAACTTAAATTAATATTGTTACTATTCATTCTAGTTATTATTATCATAAATTAGTCACAAATTTTCATTTCTTTCAACATTAAATTACAAAATCTAATTAAATCGTCTATTTTTAATTATCGAAAATTACGGGTCGTTACATTCAATCGGGTTTTTATTTCATTTGGAAAATCAACATTGGCTTAGTATATAAACAATCACTAGCCCCTCCCCTTTCAATAAGTCTTCTTACATACAATTACTTCATAAAATTATTTGTACACAAACACCTTTTAAAAATTATACTCGTAAATCCTTATATTTCCATATTTATGAATCGCCATATACTTATTCCAACAGTATAAGTATATTTACAAAACTTAGAAATGTTTCCATTTTATTCGATTCTCAAATCGTTTATAATTCCCCTTGCAATTATCCAAGATCGTTAGAAACCATTTTATAAATCTCCAAAAAAACATTAGTAATTCCTTTACCAAGAATTCATTCACTTATAAATTTCTTGTACATTTCAAAATCATTTATAACTCTTAATGAACCTATATACCATTTATATAAAAAAATTACAAATCTATAACCCTGCTTCTAAAATTTGTTTATAAATATCCAAACATTTATAAACTCTTTTGCCTTGCAAATAACCTTTCCTTAATTCTTGGAACCATTTTATAACTTCTTTATGAAATCTACGTCTTTCGATTCCATTTCTGGGGCTCGAAAACATTTATAAATAGTTTTAATCATTTACCTCAAACATAATTATATGATAACAATTTTTAACAATGAACATTATAGATAAATGGAAATCATCAACTTTAAATATCCTAAAATAGTTATTAGTCATTCCAAAATTTTGGTTTAATAAATAATAACTAAAATTAATCTTGCCATTTTATAAATAATAATAATTTATTTTAAAACCTTATTAATAATCCTTATTGCAAGTTTCAAACCATAATTATTCTTAAATAATTAATCATTCAATTTATTAACTTTTTTACACTTTCTTACAACATATTAACTATAAACAAATAACTTTAAACAATGTTAAAATAATTAAATAACTTTAAAATAATAATACAATTATATAACTTTAAAATAATATAAATATAATTATATAGCTTTAAAAACAAAATTATTATAATTAAATAATTTTAAATAATATAAAATAAATTAACTTAAAATAATATTTGTATATGTTTAATTAGATATCCTTAAATAATATATTTCTGAAACCTAATTTCGGATTTAAAAATCGTTTCTTGTCTCAAAAACCAATTCCGACTTAATTGACAATTTATAGTATGTATAAAATACTAATTCGAGGCCAATAACCACCTAACACTTATCCAATATCGATATTGATATCACTTTTGGGTTTTAATGTCAAACATACGACGATGTTACAATCACAGCATCCAAAATCATATTTATTATTCAATAATCCATATAAAGGAAATATTATTGGAACAGTATAATTCAATAATAACGAGGAACCCATTGGATCCCCACAACATGTTTCCCAGCATCACAAATGTTTGATAATCAATAAATATAAATCAATCGCTACGAGGTGGGATTCGTATACAAAGGGTCATCCGCTCTTACACGGGAATGTAATAAGTCGCATCCGTCCAATAAGCAGGAATATATCCAAACCAACTAATAAATATAATAATTCATCCAAACAACCATCCAATAATTTTTATCAACTATAAATCATACTAGTGATCCAAAAAGGTGATATTAGCTAACCGAAATTTCTATTATCACCGATGCGTTCCAGTTTGGAACTAAACCCGGACGACGTCCGATTTTAACCCAAAATTCAACAGTCTCTAAATTTGTCCAAAATGGTTCTATTGCGAGGCCCTTATCGATACGAGCACAACGCAAAAAGTTTCGTTCCAATCGGATATAGTATACAGGAGTTATAAATTTTATAAGTTATCGATATTTTTAAATAAAATAATATAAACTAATCACAAGTTTTAAAATTTACCACTCTATGCTTAGCAGCCTTCTCCCCCAAATTGATCGATGTTTGTACAAGAACGGGACATGGTCGTGCACATATATCAACTGGCATGGAGCTCCGCTTAGCGGATTGACGAACGGACAGCGCCATCGACTCCCCATCTTCGATCTTGACCAACCTGAAACCTCAAATTAATGTCCACTCCTCCCATACAAAACGCGACATCATCCTCCTCCATGTATCATTATAGCGATGCATTCTTCTACGAGGCACCGAGCTTCACCAATTCTTGGCCAGAGATGTCATTTCCTTCGCTGAACTCGAATATGATCTCGAAATCCCCAAACGATCATCACGACGACCAATTTGTCAAGCTCTAGCTCTCACCATTCACGCCATTGTCGACTTCCTCCATCTCCTACCTTACCCTTCCATGCTAAGGCAATTGAAGATTTAGGTGATACAAATCAATAAAACAAGTTTTTAGAATTTTGTATGCTTCATTTAAATTGATTAAAAAAAATTTAAAATTTTACTTTATTTTTTTTCGCTGGAGATGATTTAAATAGATGAAGATGGATGGGAGGTAATGCAGTGGTATGGTGGCTTGTTCAGGGTAGGGTGGCTGATGGTGATGAATTGGTGGCTGCATGGTCAAATCTGAATAGAATATATTATTTAAAAGTCAAAATATCTAGCTATAAATTTCAGATCCCAATCAGGGTGCGCCACTTGGCGTCCATATTGTTATACTTCTATTCTGAGCACAATGGAACTTTTTTCGAGACCTAATTCGATCGTATGTAGAAGATAAGTTTTTAGACCTAGTACTATATTAAATTTTAGATATTAATTTCAACGCGTTTCGATCTCCTACGGCCAAACGATTAATCTGATCGTCACGAAATTTAACAGCGTATTATGATTCATTATTACGGATCCAATGACGCCGGTTTCATCGAAATCTAAGACAGTGCCCCGGAAGGCTATTTTTATATGTTAATTAAAACGAGACATTTTCAAAATTGGATAAATCACTTTTAAATCCAATTTAAAAGTTTGCTTATCTTTATTTGTATTAAATAGAATTTATATAAGCTCAGATATTATTTTTATCAAACTTAAAACTCAAGATTCTATTATTTAAATGATTTTCAATTATTAAATTAAACAATTAAATTATCCCATAAATCACTATTTTTGAAATTCAAGTTGCTCAATCTATAAAGTTAATTTTTCAATATTTGAAATCAATTAAATATTCTAATTTCGAATGAGCAAAATTTTGGGCCATTGCAATCCTACTTCGTTCTGGATTCTCCACCACGTGCACAGTTGTTAAAGTGGCTTCGGAATTGGCAGAGAGTATGACAATATCCGACCTCGGTCTTTTTAACAACCAAATGCTTATTTCACACCATGGTCATTTTACAAAATATTTTTAATAATAAATCCAGAAAATAGTTTATACCTTCATATCAAAGTTTCCATAGACTTATTCTAAAAGTATAAATATATTTGTAAATGCCGAGGAAGATTTCTTTCAATCAATTTCGAAAGTAATTTATAAATCTCTCTTAAACCATTTATATGCTTTAGAACCATTTATAAGCTATTTATTAACTCCAAAATGGTTTACAACTCCTCCATTTTTCATAAACTTCTACGCAAATTCCTTTAAAAAGCTTTCAAATCCCTTGATACAAGTTCTTTATAGGGCTTTTAGGCTCAAGGAAAAAGTTGAAGAAAAATTTAGTTTTGGAGACAAGAAGTTTGCTTGTTAGGATAAAGGACACTTTCTAGTGTAAATCACATAATGATAGTTGTAACTATTATTTTCTGTTCACACTAAAAAAAGGTCCTTCAGACTAAAAGACAAAATATGAGTGGAACGGCATCCGAGATGTTTACGGGATTTGACATCCCCTATCCAGTGTCTAACGTGAGTGCAGTAACTTAAGAGATGCTCGGGGTTCTCACCTCCAAAGGATCCGTTAAACTATTTACTATGTAGTAATATTTCTCTATTATAATAATGTCTATAGTGAAACAAACATACTTTTAAAAAAGCGTTAAGGAGTTACCCAATCTCCTCTTAAACACAATAATAGTCCCAGTAGTCCATCCAATATCATAGTCCCTCCTGATCGGGAAGCCACCAGAGGATACCACACGGGATACGGGAGAAAACCAAACTCGTACAAGGCGTGCTATGGTAGGTGACACGGCACAACTAGGAAATGCCAAGGTAGATATACCAATTACGCTTCTAGGCCGGTGGTAACGCGTAGCACGTAGCTACCGCCCACCTTGAGCCACACTCCCAAATCAAAAATCAAAGTGGCCACCGAATCAATCCAAAAGTCAGAGTATAAGATCGAAAAGATGTGTCCGATAAATGGTGCTACCTTCTTAGCCCGTCAATCGCTCCTGTTTTAGCCACCTTATGCCAACTCACGGGAGTCGGGTCCACGTATATACCTCAAAGGAAACGCCGCCACCATCCTACTTCATTCTGGAATCTCCACCGCGTACATGGTTGTTAAAGTGGTTTTCAGAGTTGACAGAGAGTATGACAACTTCCGATCCCGGTCTCTTTAACAACCAAACGTTATTACAACACCGCGGTCTTTTCAAAATAGTTTATACTTTTAAAACCAGAATATAATATCCATTTCAAAACCATATAAATACGATATTATTCCCATTTTTAAAACCAAATCAATATGATATCATTTTTATTTCAAATCAATATAATATCATTTTATTTCAATTATATCCCTTTTTCAAAATCAAAGCACTTCCAAATTATACACTTGGAAACCAAAGATTGAAATTTTAATACTTGAAATTCATAACTTCGAAGCACTTCAATTTCGATAAAACATTTCAAATTCAATATTATTCAAATTTTAAGTATTAAAAAATTTCAAAACGAAGGTTGATAATTACGATTCAACAAATTCAATGTTCTATTATTTAATTTTGAAATATTTTACATAATAACGCCCTTATCATTTAAATAAATCAATTTACGAATAACTAAATCTTGCCTTTAATTCATTTATACTTGAAATAATCATTTAATTTACCTAGACCCTAAATCAAGTTATATTAATTCTACCTTTTGAAAAATCCCAATTTAATAAATTTCACATCAGCCCTTTTTGAGTTTAATTCTCAAATAAATTCAATTTCAAATAAGCTCAAAATTTATCTCAATTCCAAATCAAATTTATTTGAGTAAAATTCTTAAATAATTTGATTCAAATCAATTTCATATTTATCTTCCGATCCGAATTATATCTTAATATAATTTAAATAAATACTTTAAATATTATATCTTAATAAAAAAAATCAAACTTTATTATTAAACTTCTTTTATACTTAAAACCAATTTTATACATAGCTTAAAACAAAGAATTTAACTATATATAAAATAACATTTATACAATATCCGAATCAATATCTAATAAAACCATATATTTCTTTGCAAAACCATAGAAATCCTTTCAAAATATTTTATATATAGACCACGGTGTCTGTATTTAATTTTCTACCCTATGGTCAAGTGATACAGATATTTATCATTTCAATCCGTAATTTAAAATAAAAATACGGTTATATATCATTTCAACTGTAATCTCGAAAAATAATGACAAATCAATAAAGAACATGCAGATTATGATGATATAAATAAACATCCATTCATTCATCATAAAATCATACATCCATCACAATCATCTTCCAAAACAATCAATCAATATTAATATATAACTGATAATATATAACAAGTAATTAACAGGCAGTTATATTCAATAATAAATTAAATAATGATTTAATTTAAATAAATGCAATTAACTGAGAGGATGATTAAAAATATACGAAACAGTCATAATTTAATTCAAAATCATAACATAAATTAAATTTAACAAACATAAGAAATTTTAAAAGTTGTGAGTGGGTTAAAACACTTACCTTTTGAATTTAAATTGAATTTAAATCCAATTTAAACCCAAAATTTGAACTGTCTTAGAATTTTTCCAATGTAGTAATATTTCTCTATTATAATAATGTCTATAGTAAAATAAACTTACTTTTAAAAAAGCGTTAAGGAGTTACCCAATCTCCCCCTTAAACACAATAATGGTCCCAGTAGTCCATCCAATATCATAGTCCCTCCTGATGGGAAGCCACCAGAGGATACCACATGGGATACGGAAGAAAACCAAACTCGTACAAGACGCGCTATGTTAGGTGACACGGCACAACTAGGCAATGCCAGGGTAGATATACCAATTACGCTTCCGGGTCGGGGGTAACGCGTAGCGCGCAGCTACCGCCCACCTCGAGCCACACCCCCAAATCAAAAATTAAAGTGGCCACCGAATCAATCCAAAAGTCAGAGTATAAGATCGAAGGGATGTGTCCGATAAAAGGTGCTACCTTCTTAGCCCGTCAATCGCTCCTGTTTTAGCCATCTTATGCCAACTCACGGGAGTCGGGTCCACGTATATACCTCAAAGGAAATACCGCCACCATCCTACTTCATTCTGGAATCTCCACCGCGTACACGGTTGTTAAAGTGGTTTTCGGAATTGGCAGAGATATGACAACTTCCGATCCTGGTCTCTTTAACAACCAAACGTTATTATAACACCGCGGTCTTTTCAAAATAGTTGATACTTTTAAAACCAGAATATAATATCCATTTCAAAACCATATAAATACGATATTATTCCCATTTTTAAAACCAAGTCAATATGATATCATTTTTATTTTAAATCAATATAATGTCATTTTATTTCAATCCCTTTTTCAAAATTAAAGCACTTCCAAATTATACACTTAGAAACAAACATTGAAATTTTAATACTTGAAATTCATAACTTCGAAGCACTTCAATTTCGATAAAACTTTTCAAATTCAATATTATTCAAACTTTAAGTACTAAAAAATTTCAAAACTAAGATTGATAATTACGATTCAACAAATTCAATGTTCTATTATTTAGTTTTGAAATATTTTACATAATAACGCCATTATCATTAAAATAAACTCAATTTACGAATAACTAAATCTTGCCTTCAATTCATTTATACTTGAAATAATCATTTAATTCACCTAGACCCAAAATCAAGTTATATTAATTATACCTTTTTAAAATTCCTATTTAATAAATTTCACATCAGCGCTTTTTGAGTTTAATTCTTAAATAAATTCAATTTCAAATAATCTCAAAATTTATCTCAATTCCAAGTCAAATTTATTTGAGTAAAATTGTTAAATAATTTGATTCAAATCAATTTTATTTTTATCTTCCAACTTTAATTGTATTTAAGTCAATATAACTCTATATACAATATAATTTAAATAAATACTTTAACTATATTATATCTTAATAAAAAAATCAAACTTTATTATTAAACTTCTTTTATACTTAAAACCAATTTTATACATAGCTCAAAACAAAGAATTTAACTATATATAAAATAACATTTATACAATATCTAAATCAATATCTCATAAAACCATATATTTCTTTGCAAAACCATGGAAATCCTTTTAAAATATTTCATATATAGACTGCGGTGTCTGTATATAATTTTCCACCCTATGGTCAAGTGATACAGATATTTATCATTTCAATCCGTAATTTAAAATAAAAATACGGTTATATATGATTTCAAACCGCAATCTCGAAAAATAATGACAAATCAATAAAGAACTTGCAGATTATGATGATATAAATAAACATCCATTCATCCATCATAAAATCATACATCCATCATAATCATCATCCAAAACAATCAATCAATATCAATATATAACTGATAATATATAATAGGTAATTAACAGGCAGTTATATTCAATAATAAATTAAATAACGATTTAATTTAAATAAATGCAATTAACTAAGAGGATGATTAAAAATACATGAAACAGTCATAATTTAATTCAAAATCACAACATAAATTAGATTTAACAAACATAAGAAATTTTATAAGTTGTGAGTGGGTTAAAACACTCACCTTTTGAATTTAAATTGAATTTAAATCCAATTTAAACCCAAAACTTGAATAGTCTTAGAATTTGTCCAAACCAGCGTCAAAATGTCCAGAATTTCAATACAATCCTAGCAAAAGAAATCGCGCGTAATTCGGTCATTGTAAGCGAAAGTTATTCAAGTTATAAGATGACTATTGCCATAATAAAGTGTGTATATATATAGTGATATTAAAATAAACAAAATAAATATTAAATTTCACATTTTGGGATGAGGAGATTGGGGTACCTACGGACAAGGTGGTGGCAAGGCTTGGGTGAGGTGGAGAGGCTTTCACGCAATTCAAAGCTTCAAGAAGGATTAGGAAAAAGTGTTGCAAGCAGGTGAAGGAGAAAATGAAACAGGGTCATGTTTGCAAATTGAAGTTCAGTGAGATTGGAAAATTGAAATGAGGCTATAGGAGGATGGAACCAATGAAATTAATGCTTCAGGTAGCTAAAAGAACAAATGAAAGAAAATGATGTAGCCTTGAAATGAGGTGCTTGCATTGAATGCTTCAGGCTGAAAAATGAAAATTTAGACATTGCAAACAAAGAGGTGGTAACGAATAATAAATATAAAGTAACAAAGGGACCAGTTGTATCAAAAACTTTGAGATCCAATTTCAAAACATCTACTCCGCTAAATTAATTTCTATGAACCCTAAATATACACCTTATTAACACCCAATTAAATTTTATTAACATACATTTAATAAAATGTAACACTCCAATTAATGCAACTGGGGACCGCCGCTGCACACAATAAAAGATGAACCGAGACTGGAAATTCAAATTTAAAAACGACGTTTTTCTCAACGTGCGATCATGATTCAAAATATTTAATTTACTTTAAAATATAAGGTTAGCAATGAAATCACTTCGATACTGCTTCTGACTGTTATAAAATGACTGTAAAATGTTGTTTCAAAATTCAATTTTTTTTTCTTTTTTATAAATTTTACTTCTTTAAAATGAAAAAGTTTATTTTATTTTTCTCAAACAGGTAATGCCCCGCCTTTTTGCACGATTTAAATCGATGATAAACCACGCATGTCAGACTTAAACCATACAGAAGGGCGGATTGTTATGGGATAAATAAGAAAAAGGAGAGAAAGAAAGAAAAATAAAATAGAATCTTGCAGCGGAACGACAAAATATAATAATCAAATATACAGTTCATGAAGCTGTTTTACAAAATATTTGATTATATTTATACAATACATATCAGAGTTGCACATACCAACGAATAATAATTGATGCAGCGGAATAAGGTGTGTAGTGGAATATAATAATAAATAATAATAAATCTTCGTCTTCGTCCTCCAAAATATGGTCTTCCAAATCCTGAAATGCTCAGACTGACCCGAGCGAATTGAAAAGACAAAACACTCGAGTTAGAACTTAAAGATCTTATGTAAGTTAAATTAACAATAAAAAATATGAGTGGAATGGCGTCAGAGATGTTTACGGGATTTGACATCTCCTATCCAGTGTCTAACATGAGTGCAGTAACTCAAGAGATGCTCGAGATTCACATCTCCTAAGGATCCGTTAAACTGTCTACTATGTAGTAATATACACTATTATAATAGTGTCTAAAGTAAAGTATAATATACTGAAAATAGCGTGAAGGCTTTACATTTTCCACCTTAACACATTTTTATATTCCCATAGTCTATACAGTACCGTAATCTCCCCCGTACTGGGCGTCGTCAGAGGGCACTCCATAGGTATGGTACAAAACAAACTCCTACAAGGCGCGCTAGGGTAGGTGACACGACACAACTAGGCAATGCCAAGGTAGATATACCAATTACGCTTTCGAGTCGGTTGTAACGCATAGCTGTAGCTACCGCCCACCTCGAGCCACACCCCCAAATCAAAGAAATCAAAAGTGGCCACCGAATAAATCCAAAGTCAGAGTAGAATATTGAAGGGATGTGTTCGATAAAAGGGGCTACCTTCTTAACCCGTCAATCGCTCCTGTTTTAGCCACCTTATGCCAACTCACGGGACTCGGGTCCATGCATTTACCTCAAAGGAAACGCCGCCGCCATCCTACTTCATTCTGGAATCTCCACCGCATACACGGTTGTCAAAGTGGTTTTCGGAGTTGGTAGAAAGTATAACAACTTCCGATCCCGGTCTCTTTAACAACCAAACATTATTATGACACCGCGGTCTTTTCAATAGTTTATACTTTAAAAACCAGAATAATCAAAACCATATAAATACGATGTCATTTCTATTTTAAAAACCTAAATCAATATGATATCATTTTTATTTCAAATATATTCTTTTTCCAAAATCATGGTACTTTCAAATCTATATACCTTGAACCCCGTAGCTTTGAAACATAACTTCTAATACTTAATGGTTTAAATATTAAATTACTTTCTATAATAAAATAGCTTCTTAAATTTCACAAATAAATTTCCAAATACCGATTTGAATTCCCAAATAAACCATTTCAGTTCCATATATTTCAAAGCTTTAATTTTTCAATATTTCAAAACTAAATTTTATAATACATATATATATATATACACCAAATTCACTTTACTATTATTTAGATTGAAATTTGCTTAATAAATCCAATATCGTTTAAGTAAAGCTTCAAATTCAATAACTGAATCTTCCTCAATTTATTTAGATTTCATGCATTCACTTAAATCACCTTAAACCCGAATTAAGTTATAAAACCATATTCCTTTAAAATCTCAATTCCAATAAATTCCAAATGGAGTCCTATTACATATAACTCTTAATTAAATAAAATCTCAAAAAAAAATTAAAACTATCTTCTCAACCTTGATTTATAAAATCAATATAAACTCTATATTAAAATATAATTTAAGTAAATACTTATCCATATTATATTCTAAAAAAATCAAAATTATTTATTAAACTTCTTTTATACTTTAAACTAATTTTATACATAGCTTAAAACCAAGAATTTAACTATATATAAAATAACATTTATAAAATATCCAAATCACTATCTCATAAAACCATATATTTCTTTACAAAGCCATAGAAAATCATTTCAAAATATTTTTATATATATACCACAGTGTCTGTATATAATTTTCTACCCTATGGTCAAGTGATAAGGATATTTATCATTTCAATCCGTAATTTAAAATAAAAATACTATTATATATCATTTCAAACAATTTGCAGTTTATAATGATATAAAATACAACATCCATTCATCCAATAACAATCATCAACCATTATTCACAATCATCGTCCAATTCAATCAATAGCATCAATATATAACAGATAATAAACAAGAGGTATCAACTAGCAGTTTATATTCAAAAATAAATTAAATGAAAATTTAACTGGCAGTTTATATGCAACAAATAAATTTGATACCAAAATTAATTCTAATAAATGCAATTTAACTGAGATGATGATTAAATATATGCCAAACAGCTATAAATAAATTTCAAATCACATCATAAATAAATTTAACAAACATAAGAAATTTTAGAAGTTGTGAGTTGGTTAAAACACTCACCTTTTGAATTTAAATCCAATTTAAACCCAAAATTTGAATAGTCTCCAAATTCATCCAAACCAGCGCCAAAAAGTCTGGAATTTCAATACGAACCTAGCGGAGAAAATTGGCGCGAAACGGACCTCGTATGCGAGAGTTATGACGATTAGTGTGTTTGAATTTCAAAAAAAATAAAAAATAAAAAAAGCGAACACAATCACCTGCCACGTCACCAAACAGTACCACCATCACCAGCATAAACGCGAATGACTTCCAGAAACCCAAACGTGCGCACGTGAACAGTAAACCGTCACTTACTCCGATGCTAGTTGCGACCACGCTCGAGACTCTCTGAAGCCGCGACCAAGCTAGATCAACTTGCCGACCTCGCCTACGCGCCTCCCACGTCAGCCACGACCCACGTCGATATCGACCACGCCTGAATCGTACAGCCGCCGCTTAATTTTATTAAACCTTAGCCAAAATTACAGCACGATCTAGCCTTCGATTTGCAAGATGAACCATACCGATGTGCTCTACTCCGTCCTCTCTACACGACTGCACCATCGATTCGTCGATCAGGTGTAGTTGATTTCAACGCAATAGGTGGCCGAAAATAGTCCTTCAATTTCTGGATGAACAGAGATCCAGATTGAAAATTGACTTGCATATCTGAGTTACACTCTTCGAGAGCTTCAAATTGATATAAAATTTGGTATATATTGTGGAGTTTGAAATTTCAGCTTTGGATTTGATTTGGGATTTGCAATCGGAATTAGGGTTTGTCTTCCATTAAAGTGAGGAGGTGAATAGAACGCATAGAAATGAGGAACAGACGCTGCTAGGGTTTATAGAAGGATATATAGGCAGGGTTGAAAAAGAATAGATAAACCCGATTTATAAACGCGTTGAACGATGAATGGCCCGAAAAGCCCGTTCTGACTCCAGAACGAAATTGGGTCAGCCCATATATCAAAATAGGTGTTTTAAAATATTTTAAACGCAATGGAAAAGGTTTCAGGTCCAAATTCCATCGTATGAAGAAGTTATGACAAAATCAAATTATTTCAAATCGATTTCAATCGATTTCAATTTATTTGATTTCAAGTCGTTTCGAGTCTGTACGATCAAATGACAGGTCCGATCGCTACGAAACTTGAAATTCTACAATAATTCACCGTTACGGATCCAATGAAACTGGTTTCGTCGAAATCCGAGTCAGCGGCCAAAATGGCTATTTTCCATTAATTAAATAAATTAATAATTAATTATTTAAGTCCAATATTAAAATTTAAATTCTAAAATTGACAAATTCTATCACTTTATAATTCCTAATCATCTATAAAAAATTTAAACAAATTTAGATGTCAATTTAGAGACGATTAATTTATAAATTTCGATATTAATCCTCAATTTCATTAAATTCAAAATTCAAAATTCAATTTCCAATTCATTGCAATAAACCCAATTACCATAATTTTACATTCAAATAAATAAATCTTGATTCCCATTCTTATTATTCAAACAATCATTATCCTATAAACATATTTAACATTTGGTTACGTTTCATTACACTGATACTTTCCGTTTCACCTTTATTCGTATTAACTATTTTATTTCCACTTATTGTGTAATAACTACTATAATTTAATCATATTGAAATTTGTCAATTTCACCTATTAATATAGATTTTAAATCCAATATTTTAATTTACCCTGGGTTCCATTCTTTATTACATCAATTGTTACTTTAAATTTACATTAACAAAACGTTAAATTAAAGATTTATTGTAATTGGTCATCATAGTTTATTTGACGCGTTAAATAAATAACAACTTATATTAATTGTTACCTATTTGCTTCTATTTTCACTTAAAAGTTTGTTACCTATCAACCCGGGTTATTATTCTACATATATAACACTAATTTTATTCCATCACCATTTATTCATCATTAATTCAACCTTTACCTTTATTTTTTTATATTTATTACCAGTTCTATCCTCTTACATTATCTCATTTATTGCAATTTCATTCAATTTACACAATTCAGCTTTAAGTAACTTCGTTGTTATATTACATCCCAGTTATTATTTCATTATTTATTATAATTACATATATCATATGAATTCATTCTATTACCCTAAATCAGACATAAATTCATATATGCATACAATACTTACATTTATTTACTTAATTTTGTATTTATTGAAATTTATTTCCAATCTATCAAATACAATCAATTATAACCTTACATTGTTTTTAATTATTTGGGCTAGCACTAAATTAATTATTTATTAACTTACATTAACATAATCGCCTTAATTTACATTCGGTTACAATTAAACCATATATTATTTCACACCTTAATACACTGATTGCATTTGTTTTTATTATATTCCATCTAAACTAAGCCATAACATTTGAATTATTTTATTAAGTTGGAATGTTCATTCTTCCCAACCAATCACCATTTATTACATTATAACTTTACAATTTTAAATAAATTCATTAATTGTCATTTCATTCATCTTATTAATTATTATTAACCATAATTAGCATTGTTACGTTATTCACTTATTATTTAATTAAAAAGTTACACAAAATTTATTTCTCCAAATATTAAATCACAGCCTTATGTGATTTACCATTACTACATTACCTTTTTAACGTTTGCTTCATTATAAATTATAAAAAATTTGTTTCTTCTAAATTCAATTACACAATTTTAAACAAAATAACCAAACTTAATTATTGAAAATTTACGGGTCGTTACACTCTCCCCCACTCAAAACTTTTCGTCCCCGAAAAGGAAAAAAAGGAGGTAAAGAAGGAATTAAATAAACAATACATCTTATTCAAAAATATTAACTTTATAAACAGATAAATTTACAAAATAAATTAATTTAAATAAAAGATACCAATTTATAACCATTAAATCTTTTTACTCAAATTAATAAAGTTTGGCAAACATCTTCAAAATATTTTCTAAGTCCAAAATTTTCGAAAAATTTCGGCAGCGTCTCCTTTGTACGGAGAGGCTCGGGAGAAATTATAATATCAAATATAACAATATATAACATATTTTTACAAAATAGTATATTCCAACATGGGAAAATAATATAATAGCGCTATAAAATCGAAATCCAAGAACGTACTTATTTGTCGGGCAAATTTACGCTTATATTATGAAACCAAATGCGGTAGCAATTGCTTCCATAAGCTGTATTTCACTTATATAATCCAAAAAAAAGTTAACAATTATATAAAATGAAATATTTAAAGTGGTTTCAGCCATAAACAAACAAATCAGTACAACAACCATCACTTGCAACAAGCAAACAACCATCACATAAAATCAACACACATCAATTAGCCATTCATATCGACAAAACAAATAGTTGTTCGGGTTCAAACTTCAAATTGTACAGGATGAAAAATAACTACTAAACGCACCATTTACTCAACGGTCTCATGAAGCTAAAAAGGTTATTCATACATCCAAACAAATTTAAGTATCCTTACCCAAACAACCATAAACCAAAACAAACAACAAATCAACCAATAGATCAAGTTCACTCTTATTAATTTCATTCATATAATAATTTATCTTTTTAATTTACATTTTATTTCTTACAGTTTCATTTACTTTTTTTTTCTACAAAAATCTCAATTTCACTTATTCATATCATGAAATTTTCCTTTTATTACATTACATTCATGTATTCACTGCTTACTTCATTTATTTACTGCTTAACTTCATTTATTTACAGTATTCATCTTTCTACTTATTTTTCAAAATAAATGCCTTCAACGCTTACTTAAGTTTATTATCATTTCTTTATAACCTTTCATTATATTTAATTAGTGGCTTTTCAGTCATACTTAAGTATATAATAATTATATCTTTAAATCCTTATTTATAAAAGCATTTCATTAATTACTTTCATTACCTCGAATTTACTACTTGTATAATATCTATTACATCTTCTTATTAACATTTCAACTTTTTATATCTTTTGTTAAGTTATATATATGCTTTAAGGATGTAACAGAAAGTTACCCAAGTTTATTTCTATTTCTTTAAATTAACTAAATTTTCAACAATATTATTCATTGTTTCATAGGTTACAGTTTCAAATTACCTTTAATTTCATTCATAACCTAGCATTAAATTACTTATTTTAATTAAAGGCTCCAATTATTAATTAACTTTCATTTTACTACACTAATTGAAACTGTAAAATAACGGAAACTTAAGAATTTAATTATCGGGTAAAATTTCAAATCAATTTAAAGATAATAGATAAAGGTTTATACTTAAAACTTATATATCCAATTATAATTTAAATAATAAAAAAAATTATTTGGTTTATCAAAACAAATCTGCAGTAAACTACTACAGTGGCCTACCCACTTCGAAACTCGAAAATGAATGTCGATGATGCGGTCGCCATCACCGAAATTATTTTCCAACGACAGAGAGGGGAGTACATAACTTATTTCTTTTTTAAAATTCCTTTAAAACCATTGTTTTCAAATTATATTGAAATATTTATATCAGAAAATACTTCTAAATAATATTATTATTATATTCCAAAATTATTCAAAAGAAATTTTCAAAACCGCGGAACTTAAGTTCTAAATTCCCAATTTTCATTTATTTTATTTTCAATCTTATTTCAACTAATATTTAAAAATTTCATTACCTAATAACCAATATAATACAACCAAATATAACCTTTATAAAAATTTCCTTTATATATATAGAAAATATAATAGGCAAAATTATTTCATTCACCTAAATTAAAACCAAATACTATGTTGGTCTGTCCTATTAAGTGTTTAGAAATACCTATTGATATCATAGCATCCCATGCACCAATCAGAATTTATAAATACAAAACGGAACAAATTAACACAATATTAAAACCATTTTATAACACTAACAAATACGCTCTCTCATATATACACTCAATGTGACGACCCAGAATTTTCGAGCATTTAAAATCAAAATATTTAATTGATTTTAAATATTCAATAGAGCAATCTTAACTTAAATTACAAATATCGCTATTTATTTGATAATTAAATAATAAACTTAATAATTAGAAATTGGGTAAATTGTTGAATCTTATGTTTTAAGCCTATAAAAAATAATTTGAAGGCTTGTAAAATTTATATTGATAACATTGAAGGTAATAGAAGTGATAAAATTGAATTTAACAGTGATTTGTTCAGTTTTGAAATTTTATCGTTTAAATTGAATTTAAAAATAGCCTTTCGAGGCACGGTCTTGGAATTCGACGAAACCAGTTCCATTGGATCCGTAATATTGAATTATTATCGGATTTCAAATTTCGTATTGATTGGAGTTAGTGTGTGAGTGTATGATATATAAACGCGCTGAAAATTTAATTGATAATAATCGATTCGAATTTGAATTTAAAATAAGTGAACACTGTACTTGATTAGTCAAACTTAATTTACATCAGAACCTTTCTAGTTCTTTCCTTGGCACGCTATATTGTCTTCCTTTGGAAGCAATTCGACCCTTAAAGATTCATCTCTAACAAACAAATCAGCTCGATCCCTAAACTAATTGAAAAAAAATGGCCGAAGCCTTTATTCTTCAAAATCATGTCTTCTTGTTTCCCCCTCAACCAGATCTGTTCGAAGGAAATGGATGCTTCCTTTTCCATCCCCAATTCACGTAAGTCAAAATCATTCGTGGGAGAAAAAAAAGAGGGAAACTCGAAATCGAAGTCGCGATGCTTGGGCTGTGTTCGAATCGATTGCGGTTCAAAAGCACATGGGTCGAGTCATCGCGTGAGCACGAGAAGCTAGGCCGAGGTCGCGAAGAGGAAGGGTCTCACAAAAGGGGGCGGCGCATTGGGTTTAGAGGGGTCACGGCGACGCTCGTTTTGGTGGATCGCGATTTCGCAGTAAGTGATGGCGGCTGTGGTGAGAGGCCGAGAGGCCGATCACGAGACTTGTGTCGCGATGGATTTTGAAGCGCGTGTGGGCACGCGATTGAGGGAGGAGGAACGAGTGGCCAGAAGTTCGTTCGAACCTGGGACTGGTTTCGTGTTTGGCCACGTTTTCGTCAGATAGGTATTTCTTTAAATTTATTTATTTAATTTATATGTTTATGAATTTGAAATAAAAATAAAAATGATATGAAATTTTATTTATATAGTAGAGTGTTGTAGAGTTTATATATATAAATCTGACTTTTCATGAAATATGTTTAAGTCACATATATATTTTATAAAAAAGGAAATTTAGTTTAAATAAAATAATTTGTTAATTTAAATATATTAAATGGTAGTTGATTTTTCATTTGGTTCGAATGTAAGTAATATCACATAAATTGTAATACAAGGTCTGAAAATATTAAGGAGACTAAGTAGTGTAATTAACTTATATTAATTAGTTTTAAACAAAGGGATTTTTATAGGAAAATTATTAGTTAAATTAAAATTAATAAATAGTAATGGATTATCTGATTATCTCAGATATTAATAAATTATATAATGTTGTTCAAGGTCTAAAATTATGGTGGAATTGGCGAGATGGAAATGGATTGCCAAACACAAATCAAAGGTGAGTTAATCTCACTCAGTTAAATTTAAATTTAAATGATTAAATTTAAATAATTGTTTGAAATGGTTGAATTGATTTATGTGTTGTAGTGTGGTATATATTTGGAATTGGCATTTTATATTGTGCTAACATCTGTGGATGTAGGAAAAACAGGTTGGAGGGATCCAACTGGACCCCTCAACTTTATTTAATTATTTAATATTCTATGTTCTGAATATTTGATATTCTGTAATGAATTATGTGGGAATATTGAATGCTTGGCTTGATTGTTATAATCGGGCAATAATGAATTACCAAATATATAATTTGAGTTGGGAATGAAAATAAAAGAAGTGAAATTGTAAGTAAAATAATTATAGAAAAGTTGAATAAATTTATAAATGAACTGGAAAGGAAATAAAGTGACTTTAAATGTTTAATAATTAAATCTTGAGTATGGGAAGGAAAATTTAAATAAACAGAAAGTTAATGAAACTTAAACTTCAATGTTATTGTTTAAAAGAACAAAACATTTATATTAAATGTAGGATTTAAATTATTTAAGAAGAATAAAGAAGAAATTGGGAATAACCTGAAATTTGTATATTTCAGCTAAAGGATTTAAAATCAAACTGATTTAAGTGATTGAGATTGGTAATTTCTCTCTTAATAACCAAGTACGTTTTCAAAGTAAATTTTTAAATATAAATTAAAAGTTTAAAGTTGTTTTAAGAAGTATGTTTTGAAAAATTTACTATTTCTAAATATTTAAATTCTAAAGTAAGTATTTCCTTTTAAATCTATTATAGTAATAACTATTTTAATCTATTATAGCAATAATTATTTTAATCTATTATAGCAATAATTATTTAAAGAGTGACTTAGTATTATATTTTTTTAAAAGTGAAATCTACTTTTATTTTATTTAGTAACATTATTTTCAAATATTCATATAGTATGTATTTTTAACAAATCGTTGAAGTAGTTTTAACTTAAATGTTATAAAGTATATTTCTAAATAAAGTGTTTTAAATTATTTTACAAATCTAGTTTTGTGCTTGGTGATTTCAGAGTAGATAGTAAATATTTGGGAAAGTTTATTCTGAAAAGAAAGATGGTTTTGGAACTATTTTCAAGGGATTGAAAATAGAAATATATCTTGTGAAGATATTTTTGGGATTAATAAATAATGTGGAAAATTATTGGTTGATGGTTGTTTGTGAATATTAATTGATAGTAAAATAACCGACTATCAATATTGGCCAAATGCGTTGATCGTTTCGAAGAGACCGGGATCGAGATTCATTCTCGGAAACCACTTCGATCCGGTTTGTACGTTTCGTGAAACGTGTTCGGAGTCGAAGATGGAGCAGTGAAGTGCAAGGGCTAGTCGCTACTAATCCTAAGGATATTTCCAAAATGGATGTAGTAGGAATAGTGCCTTCGGTTCCGTTCGAACCCGGGACGGACTTGTATGGATGAATGCTTGCGAAACATCGTCAGGTGGACGATGGGCATTCTAAGGGATATATTCTATAAAGGTAACGCTTAGCCTCAAGCCTCATCAAATGGGAATGGCTGAAAATCAGGGGATATGCAGCAAGGCTTCGTGGGTAGCCCCCACTGGAGGGTGAGGTCATCCCTGTCTAGATGTCCCTTTTATTTCGGCTTAGTGGGTGGTTGCTGATCCCAACCGCGGGGTGATCTTGCTCGGGACTGTCCAGTAAGGGATGGTTCCGGTCTTGTGTTGCAGGGGAGTTAGGGTGGCTCCTCGGTACCCTGATCTAGACCAGGTACTGTGACAGGTGGTACCCCAGTGCCTAGCCATTAGTTGGAATCCATTTTCCATACGTGCCCGTACGGTTTTGATTGTGCCCAACTATTGCTGAAACGTGAGATGCAAGCATTTCAGCTAGATTCTATTTAACTTTCTATAGACACTATTATAATATCAGAGGACTTTAATAAAAATGTTTTAGCTATCGTAAGGTAAAAACCCGACATGTTTATTTATGGCGTGGTCTTACGAGATGCTTTTGTTTTCAAAGGATTTTTGAAACTTTAATAATCAATTGGGTGTGATTTTCTCATGCTGGTATTCCAGACTGACTCGGGTGTTATTTAACTGCAATGCTCGGGTCAGACCGAGTATTATAGGATACAGGATTTGATGTTGTGGAGTTCAGGAGACGAGCTGGATGGCGATATGTACTTACGTACTTGTTTATATATATTCCGCTGTTGGGTTGTTGTGTATCCATTTGTATGATATTGATGTTGAGCTGTGATTGATGTACTCTGATGATGTAATATATAAACAGAGATATTTGATTTTGAGTAAAGATCATTTATTATCTATTATATTTTATTCCGCTGCGATGGTTATATTCTGTTGTTGTTTCCTATTTTCTTCTTCTACATCTTCTTCTTTAACCCAAATGGTTCGTATTTCTGTGCAACTTGAGTTGATTGTTGTGGAATAGTGTTGACTCAAGGGGTACAGATTTACGGGTCGTTACACTTGGTATCAGAGCTTAGGTTGGTGATAACCTTGGCTCTGGTGGGAATTACTCATTTAAATTAGAGTCTGTAGTACTCCAAAATGAGTTTGAGCGTATTATTAGACATGAGCGCGTATTTGTTAGTGAATATAAATTTTTTTAATATTGTGTTGATTGGTTTATTGAGTGGCATATGAACCTTCGTCGACACAGTCTGCGCAACTATATCGAAGAGGTTTCTAAACACTTGAATAGAACAATCGACACAGTACTGTTTTAAATATGGGTAAATGAAATAATTTTACCCAAAAACATATTTTGATATAAAGAATAGTTTTTGAAAACTATTTAGCTAATACATGGTTGCTTGGATGTTAGAAATGATAATACTAAAGTACTATCATTGTTAAGTGAAAATTTAACTAGAAATTGAAAATACAACCAAAGTTAAAGGAATAAATTCATTATAAAATGAAATTTATAAATATAAATTATGAATGTAATTTATAAATTGAAATACAATCAAATGAGAATTTGTATATGCACAAACTATACAAATGAATTATAGTTAAAATTGATTTAAGCAGGATTTGGAAATTTAAATTCCGAAGATTTGGAAGTATTTGAAGATAAATGATAATATTATTGTTCGGAGATGTTTCTGAATGGAAATCTGTTTAAATGGATTTTGAAAGTGAAATAGCATTGAAATCACTTGGATTATTGGAAAATAATTCTGATGATGACGGTCGCATCATCAGTATTCATTTTCGAATTTCTAAGTGACGGATTGCTACCAAATTGATTTGTTCAGAATGCTAGTTGTTTTTGAAAATTTCAAAGGAAATTTGTTGGGAATTTAATTTTAAGTGAAAAGTTAAAAATGAAATGAGCTTGTGATTGGAGAATAAAATTTAACTGGATTGAAATAAATCGAATAAGTTGAAGATAATATCCAGTTGAAATCGAATTGAGTTAAATAAATTTGAGTTAAAGTAAAATTAAATTGGGATGAGAATTCAATTGAATTAATGAATGGAATTAAATTCTTACCTGAACAAATGGTAAATAAATTGAATAAGGATTGGAATTGAAATAAATAAATAATAAATACGTGTAAAAGAATTATAATGCATGAAATAAAATATGCTTGGGATATAAATAAGCATAAGCCTTGAGTTAAAAATAAAAGAAGAATATATTCAAGCCTAGAATGAATGGGATTGTGCAAATAATAAGTTGTGACTTATAAATTTATAAGTGGAAACGAAAACCCAAAATAAATATTGTTTGATGACTTGAAAAACAAAATGAAAATTCAAACTTGAATTATAAAATAAATTTGAACTAAAGAAAATTAAATGCAGAGATATTTGGAAAAAAAAAATTTGAAATTAAGTATTGAACTATAAATAAAGGGAACCAATTTGTTAATAAATTAGTTAATGAAATGTGTAAATGAAACCAATTGTTGTTAAATAGAAGTTGAATTGGTGAGTTAATATTGAAGTTTGGAAATAGAACTCAAGTTATAAATCAAATTCGACTTGAATCATTAGTGAAGAAAATATAATTGGAAGTGGCCTTGCAATTAATTAAATGAATTGAGAATGAAGTTGAATTGTGAATTAATAAAATTGGATGGTAATTTAAAAGTGAATGATGGAATCAGAACTTGAGTTATTAATTAAAATTTAACTTGAAGTGTTAACAAATTAGATATAATTGAAATGTATCGAATAAAAAATGGAAATGGATTAAAATAGTAATGGTTTGAATTGAAAATAAAATCCAACAAAGTGGAAATAAATTGGAAATGGCCATGTAATCAATTGAAGGAATTGAATCTGGAAAAATTTAAATTTTATAATAACTAACCAAATGAAATTGTAGATTTAAATGAGAATAGATTGAGATGGAATTAAGTTGAAAAAAAAATATAGAAGAAAAAATTTACTTGTAAAATGAAAATGAGCTTAAGTATAAAATTGAAGTAAATCAACTTAAGCTAAAAAGATGGAAAGGATTTGAATTTAATTCAACTTAAACTAAGTTTAATGATATGGGGTTGGATTAAATCAAGAGTAATAAATTTGAATCGAAATAGAATTAGGGAAGTTATGAATAATATTTAAGGAAATGAAAATTTAGAATGGATTTAAATGAAACGCAATGAATGGATCGTGAATAAAAAATGGTGGTGAATTAAAGTAAATTAACTTTAAGTTTAAAATTTATAGAAGCATGGGATGATGTCGAGTATAATAAAATAGTTTGGAATCAAACTTTTTGGATAGGGAAGAAATACAATGAGAATTTGTGAATAGATTAAAATGAGATAGAATCAAGTATAAATTGAGTTGAGATCCATTTAAATTGGTTATAAAACATGAGTACTTATTTATTCACATAGATCTCGTTAAATTGCATAGAATAAGTTATCATTTGATGTAAATGAAAGTAATTAAAATTCTGTGTATTGATAGGAGTAAAATAAATTGATTTTGAGAGCAATTGAATTAAATATGAGCTCGGTTTGCTTAAAAATGAATTGAATGTAAACAATTGAGTTTTAAACCATTCAAAATTGATGAAGTTGTATACGAATGGATTGAAAACCATTCCAAATTGAATGAAAATGGTTATAAATTAATTGAAACAGTGGAATTAGTATGAAAATTGTATAGTTTGCTTACGGAAAAATGTTTGGTGTGAATTTCTTTTAGAATTCATATGTTTAACTATTGCAAGTAAGTGAAATGTTGTTAAACTTCATATATTTGTTACTTACATGTTTAAACTGAGTAAGTACAGGTTCAGGGAAGCCGTTTGGCTGGATTTGGACACGCAAAATGCAAATTAAATAATCCGCTTGCTTTTAAATGCTAAATAAAGGTACGCTTACGCAAAAGAATTCAAAATAGGAGATATGAACTGCATATATTGATATATATTGTGATTTCCGGCCTGAGGCCGATGTGTGTGTGTGTGTGTGTGTGTGTGTGTGTGTGTATACATATATATCTGTGCATCCTGCAATATCGCAGAAGTCCCTCCGTACAAAGGGGACTCTGCCAAAATTTTCCGAAAACTTTGGGAGTTAGAAAATTTTTTGGAAACTTTTGTTAACGACAAAACGGTTTCAAACTGGAAATTGAAATAAATTAGTAAATGAAGCTAATTAAAATAATGACATAAATTAGTTATAAATGGAAGATAAATTAAATGTTCAAAGTTGAAAATAAATAAATTTCATATGGAATGTGAAAACTAAATTGAATAGAAATAGATATAACTTGAGTGGTAAGATGAAAAGGAATATAAGAAGCATATAAATTGCTTATACTAAATTTAAGAAAGGAATGGTGAATTCTTGGTTGGAAACTGATATTACAAATATATATATTCGTAAGTTAATATTTGGATGAATAGATATTGACATTTGGTAAGGAAGTCAATAAAATGTTTGGAAGTTAGGATTGGAAATTATTGCTAAATAAGATATGCAGGTATTATAAAGGAAAGGAAAATTGGTTTTGATTCAAAAAGATAAATTTGAATTGCCCGACTTAAAAGGTATGTGTTTAAATTTCTATATGAAATTGGATTGAGTTTTTGGATCTAGCCACTTGGCTTTTTGATTTCTTTTTGGATTTGGGAGGCCGTAGAGCCATTTTGTAGTAGTACCGAGCTAGCCGCGCAAAGGAGACGCTGGCGAAATTTTTCGAAAATTTAGAGAGTTAGAAAATTTTTGAGAAATTTTTGAAAATTTAAATTGGGTTTAAAATTTAAATTTGAATGGATTGGGTCAATGATATGGGTAAGATCCTAATGGAAGAGTTTGGAAAGTTAGTAAGATGGATAGTGTGTCTTTAATAAAGATTGTTGGGTTGTTGTTAAAAACTGTTTGGTTTTGAAAAAATAAACGGGTATTGGACCATTCTTTCTAACTAGTAATTTCGGGGACGAAATTCTTTTAAAGGGGAAGGAATGTGACGACCCAGAATTTTCAAGCATTTAAAATCAAAATATTTAATTGATTTTAAATATTCAATAGAGCAATCTTAACTTAAATTACAAATATCGCTATTTATTTGATAATTAAATAATAGAACTTAATAATTAGAAATTGGGTAAATTGTTGAATCTTATGTTTTAAGCCTATTAAAAATAATTTGAAGGCTTGTAAAATTTATATTGATAACATTGAAGAGAATAGAAGTGATAAAATTGAATTTAACAGTGATTTGTTCGGTTTTGAAATTTTATCGTTTAAATTGAATTTAAAAATAGCCTTCCGAGGCACAGTCTCGGAATTCGACGAAACCAGTTCCATTGGATCCGTAATATTGAATTATTATCGGATTTTAAATTTCGTATTGATTGGAGTTAGTGTGTGAGTGTACGATATATAAACGCACTGAAAATTTAATTGATAATAATCGATTCGAATTTGAATTTGAAATAAGTGAACACTGTAGCTGATTAGTCAAACTTAATTTACATCAGAACCTTTCCAGTTCTTTCCTTGGCACGCTATCTTGTCTTCCTCTGGAAGCAATTCGACCCTTAAAGATTCATCTCTAACAAACAAATCAGCTCGATCCCTAAACTAATTTTTAAAAAAATGGCCGAAGCCTTTATTCTTCGAAATCATGTCTTCTTGTTTCCCCCCAACCAGATCTGTTCGAAGGAAATGGATGCTTCCTTTTCCATCCCCAATTCACGTAAGTCAAAATCGTTCGTGGGAGAAAAAAAAAGAGGGAAACTCGAAATCGAAGTCGCGATGCTTGGGCTGCGTTCGAATCGATTGCGGTTCAAAAGCACATAGGTCGAGTCATCGCGTGAGAACGAGAAGCTAGGCCGAGGTCGCGAAGAGGAAGGGTCTCGCGAAAGGGGGTGGCGCATTGGGTTTAGCGGGGTCACGGTGACGCTCGTTTTGGTGGATCGCGATTTCGCAGTAAGTGATGGCGGCTGTGGTGAAAGGCCGAGAGGCCGATCGCGAGACTTGTGTTGGGATGGATTTTGAAGCGCGTGTGGGCACGCGATTGAGGGAGGAGGAACGAGTGGCCAGAAGTTCGTTCGAACCTGGGACTGGTTTCGTGTTTGGCCATGTTTTCGTCAGATAGGTATTTCTTTAAATTTATTTATTTAATTCATATGTTTATGAATTTGAAATAAAAATAAAAATGAAATGAAATTTTATTTATATAGTAGAGTGTTGTAGAGTTTATATATATAAATCTGACTTTCCATGAAATATGTTTAAGTCGCATATATATTTTATAAAAAAGAAAATTTAGTTTAAATCAAATAATTTGTTAATTTAAATATATTTAATGGTAGTTGATTTTTCATTTGGTTCGAATGTAAGTAAAATCGTATAAATTGTTATACAAGGTCTGAAAATAGTAAGGTGACTAAGTAGTGTAATTAACTTATATTAATTATTTTTAAACAAAGGGATTTTTATAGGAAAATTATTAGTTAAATTAAAATTAATAAATAGTAATGGATTATCTGATTATCTCGGATATTAATAAATTATATAATGTTGTTCAAGGTCTAAAATTATGGTGGAATTGGCGAGATGGAAATGGATTGCCAAACACAAATCAAAGGTGAGTTAATCTCACTCGGTTAAATTTAAATTCAAATTATTAAATTTAAATAATTGTTTGAAATGGTTGAATTGATTTATGTGCTGTAGTGTGGTATATATTTGGAATTGGCATTTTATATTGTGCTAACATCTGTGGATGCAGGAAAAACAGGTTGGAGGGATCCAACTGGACCCCTCAACTTTATTTAATTATTTAATATTCTCTGTTCTGAATATTTGATATTTTGTAATGAATTATGTGGGAATATTGAATGTTATGGCTTGATTGTTATAATCGGGCAATAATGAATTACCAAATATATAATTTGAGTTGGGAATGAAAATAAAAGAAGTGAAATTGTAAGTAAAATAATTATAGAAAAGTTGAATAAATTTATGAATGAACTGGAAAGGAAATAAAATGACTTTAAATTTTTAATAAATAAATCTTGAGTATGGGAAGGAAAATTTAAATAAACAGAAAGTTAATGAAACTTAAACTTCAATGTTATTGTTTAAAAGAACAAAACATTTATATTAAATTTAGGATTTAAATTATTTAAGAAGAATAAAGAAGAAATTGGGAATAACCTGAAATTTGTATATTTCAGCTAAAGGATTTAAAATCAAACTGAAAATAATAATAAAGTCCATAATTAATGAATTTTGAAATGAACTGATAAGTAAAGAAATTTATTTCAAATGGAATCAATTGGGAATCAATTGGGAAAATTGATTTAAGTGATTGAGATTGGTAATTTCTCTCTGAATAACCAAGTACGTTTTCAAAGTAATTTTTTAAATATAAATTAAAAGTTTAAAGTTGTTTTAAGAAGTATGTTTTGAAAAATTTACTATTTCTAAATATTTAAATTCTAAATTAAGTATTTCCTTTTAAATCAATTATAGCAATAATTATTTTAATATATTATAGCAATAATTATTTAAAGAGTGACTTAGTATTATATTTTTTTAAAGTGAAATCTAGTTTTATTTTATTTAGTAACATTATTTTCAAATATTCATATAGTATGTATTTTTAACAAATCATTGAAGTAGTTTTAACTTAAATGTTATAAAGTATATTTCTAAGTAAAGTGTTTTAAATTATTTTACAAATCTAGTTTTGTGCTTGGTGATTTCAGAGGAGATAGTAAATATTTGGGAAAGTTTATTCTGAAAAGAAAGATGGTTTTGGAACTGTTTTCAAGGGATTGAAAATAGAAATATATCTTGTGAAGATATTTTTGGGATTAATAAATAATCTGGAAAATTATTGGTCGATGGTTGTTTGTGAATATTAATTGATAGTAAAATAACCGACTATCAATATTGGCCAAATGCGTTGATCGTTTCGAAGAGACCGGGATCGAGATTTATTCTCGAAAACCACTTCGATCCAGTTTGTACGTTTCGTGAAACGTGTTCGGAGTCGAAGATGGAGCAGTGAAGTGCAAGGGCTAGTCGCTACTAATCCTGAGGATATTTCCAAAATGGATGTAGTAGGAATAGTGCCTTCGGTTCCGTTCGAACCCGGGACGGACTTGTATGGATGAATGCTTGCGAAACATCGTCAGGTGGACGATGGGCATTCTAAGGGATATATTCTATAAAGGTAACGCTTAGCCTCAAGCCTCATCAAATGGGAATGGCTGAAAATCAGGGGATATGCAGCAAGGCTTCGTGGGTAGCCCCCACTGGAGGGTGAGGTCATCCCTGTCTAGATGTCCCTTTTATTTCGGCTTAGTGGGCGGTTGCTGATCCCAACCGCGGGGTGATCTTGCTCGGGACTGTCCAGTAAGGGATGGTTTCGGTCTTGTGTTGCAGGGGAGTTAGGGTGGCTCCTCGGTACGCTGATCTAGACCAGGTACTTTGGCAGGTGGTACCCCAGTGCCTAGCCATTAGTTGGAATCCATTTTCCATAAGCGCCCGTACGGTTTTGATTGTGCCCAACTATTGCTGAAACGTGAGATGCAAGCATTTCAGCTAGATTCTATTTTACTTTCTATAGACACTATTATAATATCAGAGGACTTTAATAAAAATGTTTTAGCTATCGTAAGGTAAAAACCCGACATGTTTATTTGTGGCGTGGTCTTACGAGATGCTTTTTTTTTCAAATGATTTTTGAAACTTTAATAATCAATTGGGTGTGATTTTCTCACGTTGGTATTCCAGACTGACTCGGGTGTTATTTAACTGTAATGCTCGGGTCAGACCAAGTATTATAGGATACAGGATTTGATGCTGTGGAGTTCAGGAGACGAGCTGGATGACGATACGTACTTACGTATTTGTTTATATATATTCCGCTGTGGGGTTGTTGTGTATCCATTTGTATGATATTGATGTTGAGCTGTGATTGATGTACTCTAATGATGTAATATATAAACAGAGATATTTGATTTTGAGTAAAGATCATTTATTATCTATTATATTTTATTCCGCTGTGATGGTTAGATTCTGTTGTTGTTTCCTATTTTCTTCTTCTACCTCTTCTGCTTTAACCCAAATGGTTCGTATTTCTGTGAAACTTGAGTTGATTGTTGTGGAATAGTGTTGACTCAAGGGGTACAGATTTGCAGGTCGTTACACTCAGCGACTCATCATAGGGTATTACTACCCTATTAATAAAGAGCCAAACTCCAAAAAGCTAAGGTTTATCGTAAAACCAAAGCTCTGATACCAGATGTAACGCCCTGCCTTTTTGCACGATTTAAATCGACGATAAACCACGCACGTCAGACTTAAACCATACAGAAGGGCGGATTGTTATGGGGTAAACAAGAAAAAGCAGATAAAGAAAGAAAAAAAATAGAATCTTGCAGTGGAACGATAAAATATATTAATCAAATATACAGCTCATGAAGCTTTTTTACAAAATATTTGATTATATTTATACAATACATATCAGAGTTGCACATACCAGCGAATAATAATTGATGCAGCGGAATAAAGTGTGTAGTGGAATATAATAATAAATAATAATAAATCTTCGTCTTCGTCCTCCAGAATACGGTCTTCCAAATCCTGAAATGCTCAGACTGACCCGAGCGAATTGAAAAGACAAAACACTCGAGTCAGAACTAAAAGATCTTATGTAAGTTAAATTAACAATAAATAATATGAGTGGAATGGCGTCAGAGATGTTTACGGGATTTGACATCTCCTATCCAGTGTCTAACATGAGTGCAGTAACTCAAGAGATGCTCGGGATTCACATCTTCTAAGGATCCGTTAAACTATCTACTATGTAGTAATATACGCTATTATAATAGTGTCTAAAGTAAAGTACAATATACTGAAAATAGCGTTAAGGCTTTACATTTTCCACCTTAACACATTTTCATATTCCCATAGACTATACAGTAGCGTAATCTCCCCCGTACTAGGCGTCGTCAGAGGGCACTCCATAGGTATGGTACAAAACAAACTCATACAAGGCGTGCAAGGGTAGGTGACACGGCACAACTAGGCAATGCCAGGGTAGATATACCAATTACGCTTCCGGGTCGGTGGTAACGCATAGCCGCAGCTACCGCCCACCTCGAGCCACATGTCCAAATCAAAGAAATCAAAGTGGCCACCGAATAAATCCAAAGTCAGAGTAGAATATCGAAGGGATGTGTCCGATAAAAGGGGCTTCCTTCTTAGCCCTTCAATCGCTCCTGTTTTAGCCACCTTATGTCAACTCACGGGAGTCGGGTCCACGTATTTACCTCAAAGGAAACGCCGCCGTCATCCTACTTCATTATGGAATCTCCACCGCGTACACGGTTGTCAAAGTGGTTTTCGGAGTTGGCAGAGAGTATGACAACTTCTGATCCCGTTCTCTTTAATAACCAAACGTCATTATAACACCGCGGTCTTTTCAATAGTTTATACTTTAAAAACCATAATAAAATATCCATTTCAAAACCATATAAATACGATGTCATTTCTATTTTAAAAACCCAAATCTATATGATATCATTTTTATTTCAAATATATTCGTTTTCCAAAATCATGGTAATTTCAAATCTATATACCTTGAACCCCATAGCTTTGAAAGATAAGTTCTAAAACTTAATGGTTTAAATATTAAATTACTTTCTATAATAAAATAGCTTCTTAAATTTCACAAATAAATTTCCAAATACCGATATGATTTCCCAAATATACCATTTCAGTTTTCCATATATTTCAAAGCTTTAATTTTTCAATATTTCAAAACTAAATTTTATAATTCATATACATATATACCAAATTCACTTTACTATTATTTAGTTTGAAATATTTGCTTAATAAATCTAATATCCTTTAAGTAAAGCTTCAAATTCAATAACTGAATCTTCCACAATTTATTTAGATTTCATACATTCACTTAAATCACCTTAAACCCGAATTAAGTTATAAAACCATATTCCTTTAAAATCTCAATTCCAATAAATTCCAAATGGATTCTTCTTACATATAACACTTAATTAAATGAAATCTCGAATAAATTTTAAAACTATCTTCTCAACCTTGATTTATAAAATCAATATAAACTCTATATTAAAATATAATTTAAGTAAATACTTATCCATATTATATTTTAATAAAATCAAACTTATTTATTAAACTTATTTTATACTTTAAACAAATTTTATACATAGCTTAAAATCAAGAATTCAACCATATATATAATAACATTTATAAAATATCCAAATCACTGTCTCACAAAACCATATATTTCTTTACAAAGCCATAGAAAATCATTTCAAAATATTTTTATATATGGACCACGGTGTCTGTATATAATTTTCTACCCTTTGGTCAAGTGATACGGATATTTATCATTTCAATTCGTAATTTAAAATAAAATTACGGTTATATATCATTTCAAACCGCAATCCCGAATGAAATAAAGTGCATAATAATTTGCAGTTTATAACGATATAAAATACAACATCCATTCATCCAATAACAATCATCAACCATTAATCACAATCATCATCCAATTCAATCAATAACATCAATATATAATGGATAATAAACAACAGGTATCAACTAGCAGTTTATATTAAAAAATAAATTAAATGAATATTTAACTGGCAGTTTATATGCAATAAATAAATTTGATACCAAAATTAATTCTAATAAATGCAATTTAACTGAGTTGATGATTAAATATATGCCAAACAGCTATAAATAAATTTCAAATCACATCATAAATAAATTTAACAAACATAAGAAATTTTAGAAGTTGTGAGTGGGTTAAAACACTCACCTTTTGAATTTAAATTAAATTTAAATCCACTTTAAACCCAAAATTTGAACAGTCTCTAAATCCGTCCAAACCAGTGCCAAAAAGTCCAAAATTTCAATACGAACCTAGTGGAGAATACCACGCGTGAAACGGACCTCATATGCGAGAGTTGTGACGATTAGTGTGTTTGAATTTCAAAAAAAAAAAGAGAACACAATCACCTGCCACGTCACCAAACAATACCATCATCACCCAGCATAAACGTGAATGATTTCCAGAAACCCAAACGTGCGCACGTGAACAGTAAACCGCCACTCCCTCCGATGCTGGCTGCGACCACGCTCGAGACTCTCTAAAGCCGCGACCAAGCTAGATCAACTCGCCGACCTCGCCTGCACGCCTCCCACGTCTGCCACGACCCACGTCAATATCGACCACGCCTGAATCATACAGCCGCCGCTTAATTTTATTAAACCCTAGCTGAAATTACAGCATGATCTAGCCGTCGATTTGCAAGATGAACCATACTGATGTGCTCTACTTCGTCCTCTCTACACGACTGGGCCATCGATTCGTCGATCAGCTGTAGTTGATTTCAACGCAATGGATGGCCAAAAATAGTCCTTCAATTTCTGGACGAACAGAGATCCAGATCGAAAATTGAATTGCAGATCTGAGTTACGCTCTTCGAGAGCTTCGAATTGATATAAAATTTGGCACATATTGTGGAGTTTGAAATTTCAGCTTTGGATTTGATTTGGGATTTGCAATCGGAATTAGGGTTTGTCTACCATTGAAGTGAGGAGGTGAATAAAACACATAGAAATGAGGAACAGAGGCTGCTAGGGTTTATAGAAGGATATATATAGGCAGGGTTGAAAACGAATAGATAGACCCGATTTATAAACGCGCTGAACGATGAATGGCCCGAAAAGCCCGTTCTAACTCCCGAACGAAATTGGGTCAACCCATATATCAAAATAGGTGTTTTAAAATATTTTAAACGCAATGGAAAAGGTTTAAGGTCCAAATTCCATCGTATGAAGAAGCTATGACAAAATTAAATTATTTCAAATCGATTTCAATTGATTTCAATTTAATTGATTTTAAGGCGTTTCGAGTCCGTACGATCAAACGACAGGTCTGATCGCTACGAAACTTGAAATCCTACAATAATTCACCGTTACGAATCTGATGAAACTAGTTTGGTCAAAATCCGAGTCAGGGGCCAAAATGGCTATTTTCCAATATTAAAATTTAAATTCTGAAATTGACAAATTCTATCACTTTTTAATTCATAATCATTTATAAAAAAATTAAACAAATTTAGATGTCAGTTTAGAAATGATTAATTTATAAATTTCAATATTAATCCTCAATTTCATTAAATTCAAAATTATAAATTTAATTTCCAATTCATTGCAATAAACCCAATTACCATAATTTTACATTCAAATAAATAAATCTTGATTTCCATTCTTATTATTCAAACAATCATTATCCTATAAACATATTTAACATTTGGTTACGTTTCATTACATTGATACTTTCTATTTCACCTTTATTCGTATTAACTATTTTATTTCCACTTATTGTGTAATAACTACTATAATTTAATCATATTGAAATTTGTCAATTTCACCTATGAATATAGATTTTAAATCTAATATTTTAATTTACCCTGGGTTCCATTCTTTATTACATCAATTGTTACTTTAAATTTACATTAACAAAACGTTAAATTTAAGATTTATTGTAATTTGTTACCAAAGTTTATTTGACACGTTAAATAAATAACAACTTATATTAATTGTCACCTATTTGCTTCTATTTGCACTTAAAAGTTTGTTACCTATCAACCCAGGTTATTATTCTACATATATAACACTAATTTTATTACATCACCATTTATTCATCATTAATTCAACCTTTACATTTATTTTCTTATATTTATTACCAGTTATATCCTCTTACATTATCTTATTTATTGCAATTTCATTCAATTTATACAATTCAGCTTTAAGTAATTCGTTGTTATATTCCATCCCGGTTATTATTTCATTATTTATTATAATTACTTATAGCATATGAATTCATTCTATTACCCTAAATCAGACATAAATTCATACATTCATACAATACTTACATTTGTTTACTTAATTTTGTATTTACTGAAAGTTATTTCCAATCTATCAAATACAATCAATTATAACCTTACATTGTTTTTAATTATTTGGGCTAGCACTAAATTAATTATTAATTAACTTACATTAACATAATCGCCTTAATTTACATTCAGCTACAATTAATCCATATATTATTTCACACATTAATACACTGATTGCATTTGTTTTTATTATATTCCATCTAAACTAAGCCATAGCATTTGAATTATTTTATTAAGTTGGAATGTTCATTCTTCCCAACCAATCACCATTTATTACATTAAACTTTACAATTTTAAATAAATTCATTAATTTTCATTTCATTCATCCTATTACACAAAGTTTATTTCTCCAAATATTAAATCACAAAGTCTTATGTGATTTACCATTGCTACATTACCTTTTTAACGTTTTTTTCATTATAAATTATAAAAAATTTGTTTCTTCTAAATTCAATTACTCAATTTTAAACAAAATAACCAAATTTAATTATTGATAATTTACGGTCGTTACAAAACCGTTCTTTTATTTTCATTAAAAATGCTCTTTCTATTTAACCCAATGTGACGACCTGGAATTTTTAGACGTTTGAAATTGGAATATTTAATTAATTTTAAATATTTGCAAATATCAGTTCGAATTTGGCGATTGAATTTATTGAATTTAATAATTGGAAATTGGGTAAAATATGAAATCTGGGATTTTAAGCCTGTTAAAAATAATTTAAAGGCTTGTAAAATTTATGTTGATAGTATTTAAAGTAGTAAAAGCATTAAAATAGAATTTGAAAGCGTTTTGTTAAGTTTTGAAATTTTATCGTTTAAATTGATTTTTAAAAAAATAGCCTTCCGAGGCACAGTCTTGTAATTTGACGAAACTAGTTCAATTAGATCCGAAATATTGCATTATTATCGGATTCCAAGTTTCATAGTGTTTGGATTTGTTAGGTGAGCATACGATAGGTAAACGTGCTGAATCTATATCGAAATTCAATATAATAGTCCGCAAGTAGTGGCGTAGTGGTAAGATACTTGCCTCCTGTTAAAGAGGTCCCGAGTTCGATCCCCGTCTGCCCTACTCCCATTCAAGGCGCGGAGATGGGTCCCTGTTAAATCCACAAATAATGGTGGGGGACATAAGTCTCTGTGCTGGGCTGGTCTAAATCCCAAGTGTCAGTGGTCGGACCTGGCGCGAAGGGGCTCCTCCTATCCCTTAGATTTCATCAGGGCTCTAGGTTGAGTTTTTTTTTAAAAAAAATTCAATATAATAGTAGGGTCCAAAAAGCTATATTCTCCTTACGATCGAATTAGGACTCGAAACCTTTTCCATTGAGTTCGGAATAGACGTATAACATTATAAACGCCTAGCGGCACGCCTCGATAGGGGGTCGAGATTTTGGGTTACGATTTCGAGACAATTCAAATTTAAATTCAAATTAATATATATTCACTTTTGTTGACAGTTAAAAATGATATCACATCAAAAAAATTTCCATTCACATCAGCATCACTGTAGCCTGATATTGTTGGCACGCTGTCTCCCTTTTTCAAAACATCGTTGTCTTCCTCGAAAAGATTTATGGCCAGTTTAAATCAAGAATGGTTCTCCCCTCTTCCTATTGTAATTTGAAGCCATCTAATCTCATATTTTTTTCATTTTGACTTGGAGCCGAGTTCTTTTTTTTCCAAAATCGAAATCATCTCGTGTATAACAAACCCTCTTTCTTCAATTAATCGAAAACCTTCCAGAGCAAAAATCAATTTAATTTGAAATGGAGGGTGCGGCATGCGATCGATTTGCGCGTGGGTTGCTTGCGCTCTCGCGAGCCATTCTCGAGCTCGGCGATGTGGAGGCTTCGGTGAAGAAGCGTGAATGAGCTCGCGCGCGCATGGGAGGGTTCAACTGCTCGTGTGGACGACGAGCGATGGATGGAGTGCGTCCTGACTTTGGCGACGTCGAGGCAGTAGATGGCAAGGAGGCGTGGGTCGGGGATGGCTCGCGAGAGAAGCGGCGATGTCGTGGTGGCATAACGGTGAGGTGATGCTCGCGATTTCGAAGGCAGTGGGTCCAGGTCGCGATTTAGTCATGGGGGTCGGTCGTGTATCGAGCTCGATGGCAGTAGATGGTGATTATGTATAGCTTCCTATTTTATTTATATAAATGTATATATGTATGTTTTAGATATATCAGAGAACTTAAAGAAAATTACAGTGAGGTATTGCAGTTTCTTTTAAGTAAATATATATCTATTAAAAAATTTAATATACATACAGAGAAAGAAATTTTAAAACCTAAATTTTTATTTTACAAATACATATGTTATAGAGAAGTTTTCACAATAAAGCAAAGTACTGTTCTTGTTAATTAATAGCAATATATATGTTAATATATGAATAAATACAGTAAAGCAGGAAATTTTATATAGATAAGATTTTGGAAAAGTAGGAATTTTTAAAATGTTTAAAGTTTATATAAAAATTAGATTTTTAAACCTACATAGATTATTTTTATAAGTGTGTGTATAAACGTCGTTTCAAAAGAGAAAAAATAAATATACATTTTGAATTTACTAGTTTGGCTTAAACTAACCTACTCAATTATTTAAGATACTAAAGGATTTTTTTTAAGGAATTATTAGTTTAAATTAAATTAAATGAATGAATGATAATTGATTTTGGATTACTTCGAATATTAATAAAACGTATAATGTTTGTACAAGATCAAAATTGGGAGATAATGATCGAGATGGAATTGGATTGCCAAATAAAAAGCAAAGGTGAGTTAATCTCACTCATCTGGTTAATTTAAATTTAAATGGTTAGATTTAAATAATTGGTTGAATGGTTGAATTGATTTGATGTGCTATATTATAGTATATAATACATCTTGGAATGATTGATTTCCCGCATTATATAGCGGATGAGACCCTATGTGCTGTATAATAGCGGATGATATTATATTTAAATCTCATATACCGTGATATTCCACCTCGAAGTGGAATTGGTATTTTATATTGTGCTAACATCTGTGGATGCAGGGAAACAGATTGGAGGGATCCAACTGGATTCCTCAAAATTTATTTAAATTATTTAATATTCTCTGTTGTGATTATTTGATATTCTATGATGAATTATATTGGAATATTGAATGCTATGGTTCGCTTGAATATATTTTGGTACACTGAATTATCAAAATATAGAAATTGGATTTTTTAGAAAGACAATAAAAGAGTGGACTTTTAAGTAAAATAATTATAGCGAAATTGAATAAATTAAGAATGAATTGAAAAGAAATGGAAGTGATATTAAAGTACTAATAAATAACTTCGAGTATGAAAAAAAAAGATTTTGAATGAACAGAAATTAATGAATTGTAAAATTAAGTGATATTATTTTAAAGGAATAAAGAATTATTTTAAATTTTAAAGTTTAAATTTATTTAAAAGGATAAAAAGTAATTTGGGAAATCTAAATTGGTATTTTCAGTTAAAAGTATTTTAAATCATAATTAAGGAATAAAATCTGAAGTTAATGGATTTTGGAATAAATGGTGTAAATTGGAAACCAATTTGAGAATTGATTTAAGTGTGTAAAACCGGGATTTTTAAAGGAGAATGTGGCTATGGGATTTATAAACTGGGTTTATAAAAGCAAAGTAGTATATCTGTGGATATTTGGAAGAAAAAAAATTCACGACGGGAATTTATTAAAGGAATGGGAACATTTGCTTTAAAATAAATAGTGATTCATTTTTAAAGAATGTGTAGAGAAGTATATTTCCCTGGATTGCCAAGTACGTTTTCAAAGTAAATTTTTAAATATAAGATAAAAGTTTTAACTTGTTTTAAAAAGCATATTTTAGAAAATTTATTATTGCTAAATGTTTAAATTCTAAAATAAGTATTTTTCAAATCTATTATCGTAGTAATTATTTAAAGGTGACTTAGAATTTTGTTTTAAAGGGGAAAAATCTAGTTTTATATTTTATAAAGTAACCTTATTTTAAATATTCCTAAAGTATATACATATAAATAAAATATTATAGTAGTTTTCTCTAAATTTAAACATTAAAGCATATTTTTACAATAAAGAGTTTTTAAATTATTTTAAAAATCTTGAGTTTTGTGCTTGGTTATTTTAGTGGAAATAAAAATATTTGGGAAATTTATTCTAGAAAAGGAAGGTAGTTCGAAACTGTTTTCAAAAGGTTTGAAATGGAAATATATCTTGCAAAGATATTTTGAGATAAATAAATAATTTGGAAAATTATTTATTGTTTGATGGTTGTTGTGAATGTTAATTGATAGTTAAATAACCGACTATCAATATTGGCCAAATGCGCTGATCGTTTTGAAGAGACCGGGATCGGGATTTATTTCTCGAAAACCACTTCGATCCGGTTTGTACGTTTTCGTGGAAAAACGAGTTTGGATTCGAAGATGTAGCAGTGAAGTGCAAGGGCTAGTCGCTACTAATCCTGAGGATTACTCCAAAATGGATGTAGTAGTAGTGCCTTCGGTTCCGTTAGAACCCGGGACGGACTTGTATGGATGAATGCTTTCTGAACATCGTCAGGTGGACGATGATCATTCTAAGAGAAACGGTCTAAAAAGGTAACGCTTAGCCTTAAGCCTCATCAACCGGGAATGACTGAAAATCAGGGGTTATGCAGCAAGGCTAGGTGGGTAGCACCCACTTCAGGGTGAGGTCATCCCTCTCTAGATGTCCCTTTTTATTTCGGCTTAGTGGTGCGGTTGCTGATCACAACCATGGGGTGATCTTACTCAAGATTATCGAGTAAGGGATAGTCCCGGTCTTGTGTTGCAGGGGGTCGGGAGTGATCCTCGGTACAGTGATCTAGGCCACGTACCATGGCAGGTGGTACCCCAGTGCCTAGACATTAGTTGGAAATCCATTCTCCCTACGCGCCTTTTATGAGTTTTGTTTGTATTACCCACGATTGTGGCTAGTAGCTGGAATTTAATAATGTAACAATTTCGGCTATTTTAATAAGTATTTGTATATAGACCCTATTATAATATCAGAAGATTTAAATAAAAAAATGTTTTAGCTATCGTAAAGTAAAAACCCGACTTGTTTATTTGTGGCGTGGTCTTACGAGATGCTTTTGTTTTCAAAGGATTTTTGACACTTTAATAATCAATTTGAGTGTGATTTCTCATGCTGGTATTCCAGACTAACTCGGGTGTTATTTCACTGTAATGCTCGGGTCAGACCGAGTATTATAGGATACAGGATATGATGCTGTAGAGCCCAGGAGACGAGCTGGATGGTGATACGTACTTCCGTATTTGATTATTGTTCCGTTGTGTGTCCAGTGTATGTTATTGATGATGTACTCTAATGATGTATGTATAAATAGATATAGTATTCGTTTCTGGTGTAAAGATCTGTTATTATATATTATATTATATTCCGCTGCGATGGTAAGATTATGTTGTAGTTTTCTGTTTTCTCTTCTTCTACCTCTTCTTCTTTAACCCTAATGGTTCGTATTTATGTTCAACTTGAGTTGATAGATGTAGATTGTGTTGACTCAAGGGGTACGGATTTGCGGATCATTATAGTTGGTATCAGAGCTTAGATTGGTGATAACCTTGGCTCTGGTGGGAATTACTCATAGAATAGAGTCCGTAGTACTCTAGAATGAGTTTAAGCGTATTAATAGATATGAGCACGTATTTGTTAGTGGATATAAATTTTTTTTTATATTGTGTTGATTTATCGGTTGAGTGTTTATGGATTCTGGTCGATGTATGGGACGCCATGTCATCGATAGGGATTTCTAACTCTTAAACAAGGTAAACCGACACATTATTGTTTTAAATAGAGTAAATGAAATAATTTACCCTAAATTATTTTTGTATATAAAAGAAATGATTTTTTGTAAATTATTATAGTTATATAAGGATGCTTGGTTGCTAGGAATGATAATATTAAATTAGTATTACTGTTGTATGAGAATTGAATAAGAAATTGAAATAGTAACCAAAGATTAAGGAATAAATTAATAAAATAAATGGAATTTTAAATGTGATTTATAATTGAATAAGGAATTGAAATCATAATTAAAAACTAAGAAACAAATTCATATACAAATGGGATTTGTAAATGTGAATTATAGTGTGATTAATAATTAAAATAAGATAAAATTCCAAAGTAATGTTTGAATATAAATTTAAAGGATTTGGAATTTGGAAATTTAGATTCCTTTGAATTTGAAAATGATTCTCAAAAAGTTGGGAAAATTAATATATATCTGACAAACATTTGTGAATCGGATTTGAAATCTAGAGAGATTTGGAATTTAAAAATATTTGAAGGGATTTAAAAGTGATAAAAGCATTGAACTCTTTTCGGTCGCTGGAAAATAATTCCGATGATGATCGCGACATCATCGGTGTTCATTTTCGAGTTTCCAAGTGGGGGATTGCTACCTGGATGTTTGGATTAATGTTTGTTTGTGAAATTTGGTTTATTTTGAAAATGCAAAGGAATAGTTTGGTTTAGATATATATATATATATATATATATATATATATATATGTTTTCAATATTGAATGTTGAACTTAAGTTTGAATGGAAATATTAGTTAAGTTGGACTAAATAAAACAAAGTTTTGAGATTAAAATTAGTCAGTAATTGATTGATTTATATGGTATGCAAATGAAGTGAAATTGAATGTTCGATGATGTTTGATTTAAATTTGTGTAAAATAAAGTGCAGAATTAGTTCAAAGGGACTGAAAATAATTAATGTTTGGAAATAAAATTTATTGGTTGAAAATAAATTTGTGAATGAACTGAAATTTGATATTGGACGGAGTAAGCCAAAATAAAAATGTATTTGGTATTTTAGAAAGCGAAATAGAAATTTAAACTCAAATTATAAATTAGATTGAACTCAAGTAAAGTAATAAAATGGTTTTGAAGAAAAAAAAGTATAGGATTATAAATTGAAAGTGTGGTCGAATGAAACTGAATTGGATTAAAATAGATTTGGTGTGAGTTGTAAACAAATCCAATTCAAGCATAAATTGAATGACCTTAATACTAATATATTCAATAATGAATTGTGAATGTGAATTAAAATTTAAAAATGGATAAAAGAGTAAACTAATCGAATAAATTAGTAAAATGGTTGGGATTTGATCAAAGGAAAATCAAATGAAAGATTTAAATGGGAGTTGGTTGAATAAAATACACTTAAGTTATTGAGTGGAATAGTTTGAAGAAAATAAATAATTTAAGTAAAGTGTGAGATGGTTATTTAATATATTGGTTGTCGAGTGTAATAAAATGGTTTGGAATCAAACTTTTTAGATACGAAAGAAAATGCAATAAAAGGTTTGTGAATAAATTAAAATGGGATGGAATCAAGTGTAAATTGAGTTGGAATCAATTTAAAATGGTAATAAAGCTTAAGTAATTATTTCTTCACATTAATATTGTCAAATCGCATAAGAAAGTGGATCGCTTGATGTAAACGGGATTAGATAAAATCCTATGAGTTATTTAAAGTGAAATAGGATGATTTTGAAATCAATTGGAATGAATATGAGTTTGTTTTGCTTAGAATGAATTAAATATAAGCGTGTAAGTTGTAAGTCACTTAAACGGAATGAAATGGTTTGAGAATTGGTTGTAAGCAATGGTAATAAGTGTCGGAACCTTATATGTGCTTATGGAAATTATATAACATGCATTATATGTGAAATTTATGTGTTAGCTATTGAAAGTAAGTGAAATGTTAATAAATTGCATATATTTAGTACTTATATGTCATAATTGAGTAAGTACAGGTACCGGAAAGCCGTTTGGATGGACTTGATCGCGCAAATGCTAAATAATAAGCCGCTTGCTTAAATAAAGGTACGCCTACGCAATAAAAATAGGAAATATGAACTGTTTTTATTTTTCCGACCGTGTGGGTCGATGTATATATATTTATATCTTTTGTCAAATTGCAAAAGCTCCTTCGTACAAAGGAGAATCTGCCAAAATTTTCCGGAAATTTTTGGAGTTAGAAAAAATTTTGAAAATTTTTAGGAAAACTTTTGTTAACGACAAAACGATTTCAGATTGAAAATTGAAATAAATTAGTGAATGAAACTAATTTTAAACAACGATATGAATCAGTTATAAATGGAAGATAAAATTCAATATCAGAGTTGAAGATAAATTAAATTCATATGGAAATGAGAAAACTAAATTGAATAGAAGTAGATATAAACTAAAGTGGTAAAGTGAAAATAAATATAAGAAGCGTATAAAATACTTATACTGAACTTACGAAGAAATGATAATATTTTTTTAGTAATATGGCTGTCGGGAAAATATATTGAAAAAGCATTGAAGTGAAGATTTAATAAAATGTTTTTGAAAACTATGGTTGGATATTATTGCTATGTAGGATATGTAGGTATTATAAAGGAAAAGGAAAATTTGTTTTGATTTCAGAAGATAAATTTGAATTGCTCGACAAAAAGGTATGTGTTTAAATTTCTGTATGAAATTTGATTGGGTTTGATCTAGACACTTGGCTTTTTGGCTTTCTTTTGGAATTTGGGGGACCCGTGGAGGCATTTTGTAGCTGTACCAAGCTAGCTGCACAAGGGAAACGCTGGCGAAATTTTTCAAAAATTTAGGGAGTTAGAAAATTTTGATAATCAAAATTTGGTTTTAAATTGAAACTGAATGATTGAGAAAATAGTATTGTTTGAAAACTATGGGAGAGTTTGGGGAGGTTAGTAAGAATGGCAATGGGTCTTTTATAAAAGATAGTTGGTAGGATGTTGAATTGTTGGATTTCGAAAAAATAAACGGGTATTGGACCATTCTCCCTAACTAGTAATTTCGGGGACGAAATTCTTTTAAAGGGGAGGAATGTGACGACCTGGAATTTTTAGGCGTTTGAAATTGGAATATTTAATTATTTTTAAATATTTGCAAGATAGTTTAACTTGGATTTCAAATATCAGTTTGAATTTGGCGATTGAATTTATTGAATTTAATAATTGGAAATTGGGTAAAATATGAAATCTAGGATTTTAAGCCTGTTAAAAATAATTTAAAGGCTTCTAAAATTTATATTGATAGTACTTAAAATAGTAAAAGCGTTAAATTGAATTTGGAAGTGTTTTGTTAAGTTTTGGAATTTTATCGTTTAAATTGATATTTTAAAAAAATAGCCTTCTGAGGCACAGTCTCGTACTTCGACAATACCAGTTCCATTGGATCCGAAATATTGTATTATTATCGGATTCCAAGTTTCGTAGTGTTTGGAGTTGTTGTGTGAGCGTACGATAGGTAAACGCGCTGAATCTATATCGAAATTCAATATAATAGTAGGGTCCAAAAAGCTATATTCACCTTATGATTGAATTAGGACTCGAAACCTTTTCCGTTGAGTTCGTAATAGGCGTATAACATTATAAACACCTAGCGGCATGCCTCGATAGGGGGTCGAGATTTTGGGTTACGATTTCGAGACAATTCAAATTAATATATATTCACTTTTGGTTACAGTTAAAAATGATATCACATCAAAACTTTTTCCATTCACATCAGCATCACTGTAGCCTGATATTGTTGGCACGCTGTCTCCCCTTTTCAAAACATCGTTGTCTTCCTCGAAAAGATTTATGGCCAGTTTAAATCACGAATGGTTCTCCCCTCTTCCTATTGTAATTTGAAGCCATCTAATCTCTTTTTTTTCATTTTGACTCGGAGCCGAGTTCTTTTTTTTCCAAAATCGAAATCATCTCGTGTATAACAAACCCTCTTTCTTCAATTGATCGAAAACCTTCCAGATCAAAAATCAGTTTAATTCGAAATGGAGGGTGCGGCACGCGATCGATTTGTGCGTGGGTTGCTTGCGCTCTTGCGAGCCATTCTCGAGCTCGGCGATGCGGAGGCTTCGGTGAGGAAGCGCGAATGAGATCGAGCGCGCGTGGGAGGATTCAGCTGCTCGTGTGGACGATGAGCGAGGGATGGAGTGCGTCCTGACTTTGGCGACGCCGAGGCAGTAGATGGCAAGGAGGCGAGGGTCAGGGATGGCTCGCGAGAGAAGCAGCGATGTCGTAGTGGCATAACGGTGAGGTGATGCTCGCGATTTCGAGGGCAGTGGGTCCAGGTCGCGATTTTGGGCATGGGGGTCGGTCGTGTTTCGAGCTCGATGGCAGTAGATGGTGATTAGGTATAGCTTCCTAGTTAATTTAAATAAATGTATATATGTATGTTTTAGATATATCTGAGAACTTAAAGAAAATTACAGTGAGGTATTGCAGTTTCTTTTAAGTAAATATATATCTATTAGAAAATTTTAATATACATACAGAGAAAGAAATTTTAAAACCTAGATTTTTATTTTATAAATACATATGTTATAGAGAAGTTTTTACAGTAAAGCAAAGTACTGTTCTTGTTAATTAACAGCAATATATATGTTAATATATGAATAAATACAGTAAAGCAGGAAATTTTATATATATAAGATTTTGGAAAAGTAGGAATTTTTAAAATGTTCAAAGTTTATATAAAAATTAGATCTTTAAACCTATATATATTATTTTTATAAGTGTGTATATATATGTCGTTTCAAAAGAGAAAAAAATAAATATACATTTTGAATTTACAAGTTTGGCTTAAACTAACCTACTCAATTATTTAAGATACTAAAGGATTTTTGTAAAGGAATTAATAGTTTAAATTAAATTAAATTAAATGAATGATAATTGATTTTGGATTACTTCGAATATAAATAAAACGTATAATGTTTATACAAGGTCAAAATTGGGAGATAATGATGGAGATGGAATTGGACTGCCAAATAAAAAGCAAAGGTGAGTTAATCTCACTCATCTGGTTAATTTAAATTTAAATGGTTAGATTTAAATAATTGGTTGAATGGTTGAATTGATTTGATGTGCTATATTATAGTATATAATACATCTTGGAATGATTGATTTCCCGCATTATATAGCGGATGAGACCCTATGCACCGCATAATAGCGGATGATATTATATGTAAATCCCATATACCGCGATATTCCACCTCGAAGTGGAATTGGTATTTTATATTGTGCTAACTTCTGTGGATGTAGGGAAACAGGTTGGAGGGATCCAACTGGATTCCTCAACATGTATTTAAATTATTTAATATTCTCTGTTGTGATCATTTGATATTCTATGATGAATTATATTGGAATATTGAATGCTATGGTTCGCTTGAATATATTTCGGTACACTGAATTATCAAAATATATAAATTGGATTTTTTGCAAAGAAAATAAAAGAGTGGAGTTTTAAGTAAAATAATTATAGAGAATTTGAATAAATTAAGAATGAATTAAAAAGAAATGGAAGTGATATTAAAATACTAATAAATAACTTCGAGTATGAAAAAAAAAGATTTTGAATAAACAGAAATTAATGAATTGTAAAATTAAGTGATATTATTTTAAAGGAATAAAGACTTATTTTAAATTTTAAAGTTTAAATTTATTTAAAAGGATAAAGAAGTAATTTGGGAAATCTAAATTGGTATTTTCAGTTAAAAGTATTTTAAATCATAATTAAGGAATAAAATCTGAAGTTAATGAATTTTGGAATAAATGGAGTAAATTGGAAATAAATTGGGGAATTGATTTAAGTGTGTAAAACCGGGATTTTTAAAGGAGAATGTGGCTATAGGATTTATAAACTGGGTATATAAAAGCAATGTAGTATATCTGTGGATATTTGGAGAGAGAAAAAATTCACGATGGGAATTTATTAAAGGAATGGGAACATTTACTTTAAAATAAATAGTGATTCATTTTTAAAGAATGTGTAGAGAAGTATATTTCCCTGGATAGCCAAGTACGTTATCAAAGTAAATTATTAAATATAAGATAAAAGTTTTAATTTGTTTTAAAAAGCATATTGTAGAAAATTTATTATTGCTAAATGTTTAAATTCTAAAGTAAGTATTTTTCAAATCTATTATCGTAGTAGTCATTTAAAGGTGACTTAGTATTTTGTTTTAAAGGGGAAAAAATCTAGTTTTATATTTTATAAAGTAACCTTATTTTAAATATTCCTAAAGTATATATATATATATATATATATATATATAAAGTATTAAAGTAGTTTAAAGCATATTTTTACAATAAAGAGTTTTTAAATTATTTTAAAAATCTTAAGTTTTGTGCTTGGTGATTTTAGTGGAAATAGAAATATTTGGGAAATTTATTCTAAAAAAGGAAGATAGTTTGAAACTGTTTTCAAAAGGGTTGAAATGGAAATATATCTTGTGAAGATATTTTGAGATAAATAAATAATTTGGGAAATTATTTATTGTTTGAAGGTTGTTGTGAATGTTAATTGATAGTTAAATAACCGACTATCAATATTGGCCAAATGCGCTAATCGTTTCGAAGAGACCGGGATCGGGATTTATTTCTCGAAAACCACTTCGATCCGGTTTGTACGTTTTCGTGGAAAAACGAGTTCGGATTCGAAGATGGAGCAGTGAAGTGCAAGGGCTAGTCGCTGCTAATCCTGAGGATTATTCCAAAATGGATGTAGTAGGAGTAGTGCCTTCGGTTCAGTTCGAACCCGGGATGGACTTGTATGGATGAATGCTTTCTGAACATCGTCAGGTGGATGATGAGCATTCTAAGTGAAACGATCTAAAAAGGTAACGCTTAGCCTCAAGCCTCATCAACCGGGAATGACTGAAAATCAGGGGTTATGCAGCAAGGTTAGGTGGGTAGCACCCACTTCAGGGTGAGGTCATCCCTGTCTAGATGTCCCTTTTTATTTCGGCTTAGTTGTGCGGTTGCTGATCACAACCGTGGGGTGATCTTACTTGGGATTATCCAGTAAGGGATAGTCCCGGTCTTGCGTTGCAGGGGGTCAGGAGTGATCCTCGGTAGAGTGATCTAGGCCACGTACCATGACAGGTGGTACCCTAGTGCCTAGTCATTAGTTGAAAATCCATTCTTCCTACGTGCCTTTTACGAGTTTTGTTTGTATTACCCACGATTGTGGCTAGTAGCTAGAATTTAATAATGTAACAATTTCGGCTATTTTAATTAGTATTTGTATATAGACCCTATTACAATATCAGAGGATTTTAATAAAAAAATGTTTTAGCTATCGTAAGGTAAAAACCCGACGTGTTTATATGTGGCGTGGTCTTACGAGATGCTTTCTTTTAAAAGGATTTTTGAAACTTTAATAATCAATTTGAGTGTGATTTCTCACGCTGGTATTCCAGACTGACTAGGGTGTTATTTAACTGTAATGCTCGGCTCAGACCGAGTATTATAGGATGCAGGATATGATGTTGTGGAGCCCAGGAGACGATCTGGATGGCGATACGTACTTCCGTATTTGATTATTGTTCCGTTGTGTATCCAGTGTATGTTATTGATGATGTACTCTGATGATGTATGTATAAACAGATATAGTATTTTTTTTTGGCGTAAAGATCTGTTATTATATATTATATTTTATTCCGCTGCGATGGTAAGATTCTGTTGTTGTTTTCTGTTTTCTCTTCTTCTACCTCTTCTTCTTTAACCCTAATGGTTCGTATTTCTGTTCAACTTGAGTTGATTGATGTATAATTGTGTTGACTCAAGGAGTACGGATTTGCGGGTCGTTACACCCAAAATGTAAGTTTCTTATATTAAATGCCATAAATTTCAATTAACTTTTCTTTCCTTTTAATTTAAAGATACATCATATGGATTAGATGTTGCAAATTCCACACTTTCAAAGCTTTAACTTCTATTTCAATTGTTTATAGATTATAAATTAAATTTCCACAAATTCAATGAAATTAGCTTTCCATTTATTTTCAATACATTCTTCTTATGGTATAATTATTTTGTTTCATATCTATTGCCTTAATGTTTCACAATTTCCTCTTAGTTCTAATCATCGTAGTATTAAATTCCATTTGCTTAGAAAATTCCATTTATTATAAATTAAATTGCAATAAATTGGTTTGTTTCCATTCCAATCCTTTTATTACTTTACTATACTCAAATTTGACAATTCCTAAACCTCTTATTACATTTCCCATTAATGTAACATTTATTTATTTTATTAACATTTATTTCCAGTTCTAATTCCATCAACTAATTAAACAGGTAGCTTATAATATTTGTTTACAAGCCAAATGTTACACGTAAGTTTCTCATACTTCAACCAATTGTCATATTATGAATGGAATTAACATTAATTTCAAATATTATCTTAATTTACATTAAGATAGTATTTAATTACCTTTAATGAAATTTATTCCCCAATTTATTTAATGCAATCAATTATGACCTTACAATTTGTTTCCAATTAATAGGTATTGCACAACTTTAGTTACTTATCAACTTGCATCAACCTTATTATATTAATTTACATTCAATTACTATTCAATATATATTAATTCATTAATTAATTCAATATTTACGTTTGTTTTCTTACATTTGATTTATAGCCTAGTATAACATTTACATTAATCCCATTTCATTCAATCCATTAATTATTAACCTTAAATTAGCATTGGTTATATCTTGATGCATTAATATTTTCCAATTTCATCTCAATTCTTATTTACGTAATATTCAAACATCAAATTTCATTTAATTCCAATTAATCCACTTTATTACATTTATATTAATAATCTTGGTTCCCATTCTTATTTTATTATCAAACAACAACTATCATAATTACTCTCTAGCATTAATCCTATCAACTACAAATTATTACGTATTATTTTATCAATTTGCTTTAACCTTATTACCTAAATTTACGTTCAGTTACTATTAAGCAATATTATTTCATTGGTAAATTCAACACTCACTTTTATTTACTTATTTTCTATTTTATAACCAAGGCAACAATTTATACTATTACATTATTGGGATTTCACTTCAATTGTCAACAATAGTTTTAATAACCATTGCTAAATTCATTCTTAACATTTACTTCAATATAAATTTATAAATTTTTTATTTCTTTCTAAATTTAATTACAAAAGTCTTATTAATTTAACAAATTTAATTATTGAAAATCTACGGGTCGTTACACTCTCCCCCCTCAAAACTTTTCATCCCCGAAAAGGTAATGAAGGGAAAAGAAAGAATTAAGAAATCAATATATCTTATTTAAAATATTAAATTTATAAACAAATAAATTTACAAAATTAATTAATTAAATTAAAATATATACCAATTTATAACCATTAAATATTTTATACTTAAATTAATAAAGTTTGGAAAACATTTTCAAAATATTTTCTAAGTCCAAAATTTATGGAAAATTTCGGCAGAGTCTCCTTTATACGGGGAGGCTCGGGAGAAAATATAATATCAAATATAACAATATATAACATATATTCCAAAATAATATATCCCAACATAGGGAAAAACAATATAATAACGCTATAAACCGTAATCCGAGAACGTACCTATTTGTCAGTTAATTAACGCTTAATTATGAAACCAAAAGCAGTAGCAATTGCTTCCATAACCTGTATTTCACTTATATAATCCAAAAAGGTTAACAATTATATAAAATGAAATATTTAAAGTGGTTTCAAACTTAAATAAACAAATCAATACAAACATCAATCACTTGCAACAAAACATACAACCATCACACACAATTGACATAAATCAGTTATCTATTCATGTCAAACCAAACCAATAATTGTTCGGGTTCAAAACTTTAAATTGTACGTAATGAAAAATAAACTACTAAGTGCACCCTTCACTCAATAGTCTTAGGTGAAACAAAATAGATTATTCATACATCCAAACAAATTTAAAGTATCCTTGTCCAAACAACCATAACCAAACAAACAGCACTTCCAAACAATAAATTAAGTTCACTCATTTAAATTTCATTTCATATATTATTGTTGATTTCCTTTTTATTCGATTAATACTTATCTTCATTTTATTATTATTATTATTATTATTATTATTATTATTATTTTACTATTTACTAACTTCCTTTCATTTATTAATAGGATTCATGTTCCCTTCAATGGCTTAGCATTTATGTTCATTTACTTAAGTTTCTAATTGCTTACTTGCACAACTTACTTTCTACCATATTTTATTATAGTACATTTCAATTATAACTTAAGTTCATAACCCTTGTAACATCAAATTATTATTTACTAAAGAAATTCATTGAACACTTTTATTCATAAGTTTACTTGTACAATTTCCATTATATTTTCTTATTAACATTTCAATTTTTTACATCTTTGCTACGTTATATATATGTTAAATGTAACGCCACGCCTTTTTTGTACGATTTATATCGACGATAACCTCCGCAAGTCAGACTTAAACCATACAAAGGGCGGATTGTTATGGGGTAAATAAGAAAAATAGGGAAAGAAAAAAAACAAAATAGAATTTTGCAGCGGAACGATAAAATATAATAATCAAATATGCAGTTCATGAAGCTGTTTTATAAACATTTGATTATATATATACAATACATATCAGAGTTGCACATACCAGTGAATAATAATCAATGCAGCGGAATATAGTGGTTAATGGAACAATGTAATATATAATAATAATAATAATAATAATAATAATAATGAAATCTTCGTCTTCGTCTTCGTCCACCAGAAATAAAGTCTTCGATTCCTGAATTGCTCGGACTGACCCGAGCGAATTGAAAAGACAAAACGCTCGAGTCGGAACTAAAATATTTTATATGAGTTAAATCAACAGAAATAAATATGAGTGCGGTAACATAAGAGATGCTCGGGATTCACATCTCCTAAGGATCCGTTAAACTACTTACTATGTAGTAATATTTCGCTATTATAATAATGTCTATTAGTAAAATAAACTTACTTTTAAATAGCGTTAAGGCTTTACATTTTCCACCTTAACACGTAATAATGCCAATAGTCTATACAGTACCGTAATACCTCTTGATCGGGAGGCTACCAGAGATACTCCATAGGTACGACACAAATAGAAACTCGTACAAGGCGCGATAGGGTAGGTGACACGGCACAACTAGGCAATGCCAAGGTAGATATACCAATTACGCTGCGGGGCCGGTGGTAACGCGTAGCGCGCAGCTACCGCCCACCTCGAGCCACACCCCCAAAAAAGAAAATCAAAAGTGGCCACCGAATCAATCCAAAAGTCAGAGTATAATATCGAAGGGATGTGTCCGATCAAAGGAGCTACCTCATTAGCCCGTCAATCGCTCTTGTTTTAGCCACCTTATGCCAACTCACGGGAGTTGGGTCCACGTATTTACCACAAGGGAAACGCCGCCACCATCCTACTTCATTCTGGAATCTCCACCGCGTACACGGTTGTTAAAGTGATTTTCGGAGTTCGCAGAGAGTATGACAACTTCTGATCCCTGTCTCTACAACAACCATACGTTATTATAACACCGCGGTCTTATCAAAATAGTTTATACTTTTAAAACCAAAATATAATATCCATTTCAAATCCATATAAATACGATATTATTTCCTCTTTTAAAACCAAATCAAATTTGATATCATTTTCAAATATATCCTTTGTAAAACTATAACATTTCAAAGTTATAATATTTCGAAACCAAAACTTGAAATATAGCCTTTCAAAACATAAAACTTTGAATTTCATAACTTTGAAACATACTACACCCCTTAATTGGTTTAAATATTAAATTACTTTATAAAATAAAATAGCTTCTTCACCTTCACAAATCAATTCCAAATACAGATTTAAATCCCAAATAAACCATTTCAATTTCAATATATTTCAAAGCTTAAATATTCAATATTTCAAAATTAAATTTTATAAATCATATATATACCAAATTCACTTTCACTATTATTTAGGTTTGAAATATTTGCTTATTAAATCTAATATTCTTTAAATAAAACTTCAAATTTAATAACTGAATATTCCTCAATTTATTCACTTAAATCACCTTAAACCCGAATTAAGTTATAAATCATATTCTTTTAAAATCTCAATTTCAATAAAATCTTAATTAAATAAAATCTCAAATCAATTTCAAAACTATCTTCTCAACTTTGATTTATAAAAATCAATATAAACTCTATATTAAAATATAATTTAAGTAAATACTTATCCATAATATATTTTAATAAAATCAAACTTTATTATTAAGCTTATTTCATACTTTAAACAATTTTATACATAGCTTAAACTAAGAATTTAACTATATATGAAATAACCTTTATCAAATATCCGTAATCAATATCTCATAAAACCATATATATATATATATATATATATACACACACACACACACACAAAACCATAGAATATCATTTCAAAATATTTTTATATATATATACCGCGGTGTCTGTATAAAATTTTCTATCCTATGGTCAAGTGATACGGATATTTATCATTTCAATCCGTAATTTAAAATAAAATTTTACGGCTATATATCATTTCAAACCGCAATCCCGAATGAAATGCAAATGCATAATAACTTGCAGCTTACAACAATATAAAATGCAGCATCCATTCATCCAATATCAACCATCAACCATTTATCACAATCATCATCCAAGTCAAACAATAGTATCGATATAGAACGGGTAATAAACAAAGGTATTAACTAGCAGTTTATATTCAATAATAAATTAAATAACTGTTTAAGTAGCAGTTTATAAGCAATAATAAATAAATAAAAATTTAATTAAATAAATGCAATTTAACTAAGATGATGATTAAAAACATGTCAAACAGTCATAAATAAATTTCTAATTACTCCATAAATTAATTTAAAGAACATAAGAAATTTTAGAAGTTGTCAGTTGGTTAAAACACTCGCCTTTTGAATTTAAATTGAACTTAAATTCAATTTAAACCCTAAAATTGAACTATCTCAGAATCCATCCAAACCAGTGCTAAAATATCCGGAATTTTACTAGGATCGCAGCGGAGAAAACCGCACATTATTTCGACCTCGTATGTGAAAGTTATTGCGATTAGAACGATCAACTATAAAATTTTAGAAATAAATAAGATAATAAATAAAGTAACGTACACGTCATCATCTCGGATTTTCACGCGCACAGGCAAACGCATTTGAGCATACGAACCCTAACTGTAACGACCCGGAATTTTCGAATCCGAAATTTCCAGATAGTTATGAAAAAGAAGAAAGAGATAGAAGAAGAAGAGAAACACCAAACATCTCACATTCGCAGCGGGTAAAATATAATAATAAATAATAACAGTTTACAAAAGAATATTATAACTATCGATTACATTTAATATACATCAGAGTTTCACATAATATACAGCTCTGAATATTTACAATTATCATGACTCAGATAAACAATAATATAAATACAGCGGATATACTCTATACGATACTGCCACCAGCTCGCCTCCTGAGCTCCTGAGCGTCCTAACCTGAAAATCTGTAATACTCGGTCTGACCCGAGCATTACACCAAAGTAACACCCGGGTCAGGCTGGAAACAAGCGTGAGTAAACTCAACTAACATAGAATACCAAAACAAACACCTTATATAAAACCCGGGTAACATATATCAATTTAACAAATTCACAATATGCTATAGACAACACCTATTCCACACATCAATTTCTAAGTACTCAACTTAGATAAAATAATCCAATTCACTTAAATCTTTTCATTCCAAACTATTTATTTCACAAATCCATTTATAAAATTCGAAGTGGTTTCGGGTATTTCCTAATACCCGATCCCGGCCTCTTCGAAACTCATGTTATCCCGTCCCAAATTATTCAAATGAAATACACAACATTTCATATCAGGGATATCATCACACATTCAAAACATCTAATACCATACACGTATCCATAACAAAGCTTACTTACATACAACTCAATTCAATTGATTCTAATTGAATTTCAAACCTCAATCACTTGGACTCCTTCATCAATTACTTCCGAATCAAGTAATCAATCAACCATCCAATATCCATTCATCTTAATTAATCAGCCTGGATTAATTATCTTTCAATTACATTCAAGTAATTATTCTTGATTAGTTTCACTATATTAATTACTCTTAACCAAAATCAATAAGAAATCTTAATTTCTTCATCAATTAACTAACTATATTAATTACATTAATTCTTAATTACTTATCTTACTAATTTTCTGATAAGTCACTTATTAGGGATTAATTAATCTTAATTAATCCAATCTTTAATTACATCATTTATTATATGAATTATTGATTTCCAATTAAATTCAATCTATCCAAATCTGAATTAATTATATCAATTAAACCACCGTATTAACCATACTTGATTTATCTCCACCCGAAATTATCTTCCTTTTTATTTACTTCATTAAATAGATTCATTCTCCTTAATTAATTATCTTAATTTATCTCTTGCTTAATTTCACAAAGTAATTATATTTTATTAATTGCATTAAATAATTACTTATTAAACCACCAAATGATCATCCTAATTAATTTAAACTTAATTAATTAATCCAAATCAATAATTAATTATCCATTTAATTTATCAATCATTAACCCTTATTGATTTTAAAATGAACCATAAAACCCAAATGCTTCGAGTTAAGCAACAATTAACTCGAGAACCCACCAAAATCAAGATCACCAGAACATCAACACTCATACAATCCACCCAAATCAATCAACCATCCGTTTAAATTTAATCATTTAAAATAAAATAGAAATCCAACAGAGTGAGGTTTACTCACCTTTGCTCTTATTTGCAATCCACCTCAAAATTGTCTTGGTTTCCTCGATTTTTGACCTTGTATAAATAATTATACAATTTATTAACATTTGAACAGATTGAACAATCAAATTCCCATTTGATATTTTAAATTAACCAATGATCTATTTTAAAATAATAGTTTGATTTTAAACAAATTCCTTAAAATAAATTTAGCAAGTTAATTAACAAATAAACCCCTATTATTTTAAAATCAAATTAGTAACTAAAGTTAAGTATGTGTATATATACATTTCATTTTATTTATTATCTTAAATCTCGCTGAAAATAATTCTCTGCATGCATAATTTTTTTTAAAAAAAAATTGAAAGCTTCAGATATATATATATATATATATATATATATATATATCTTCAATCCAGATTAAATCAAATTTTAAAGTGCAGATTATTATACCTTTAGAAAAACAACTCCAGGCCGTACACCTCGTCGCCACCATGAGCAGTGCACTCTTCCCAATGCCAGAGCTCGAGCATGAGCTCCCACTCACGATACTCCGCCTTCAACCATTGCCACGGATAGATTCGATCAAACCCTTCACCCCAGATGCGACTTTCAATCCAGCACCCATCTCAATTTGAGCACCACCGTAACCCAACATCGAAGCTCCCCAGCCTTGTCGTCTGCCTCGAACACACCACCATGCGACACTACAACATACACGCCCTAGGTTCACAAACTCGTCGATCTCGAGCGACGCAGAATTCTGAAGCTTTGACGAGTTCGCCGAACTTGCTCTGATCGTATGAGATTCAAACGAGAATTATTGCTTGTCTTCAACTGATTCGAACGAAAATTTGTTCGTTCGTTAATTAAATTTCGATTTGCATTAAAGAAGAGAGCGGTCAGGGTTATTTCGTTGCGAAAATGAGAGAGAGAGAGGTTCTTCGAACTGGAAGAAGTAATAGGGATATCACCGAAAGAATAAGGGTTATCGGCACCCCCCTTTTTTTAATAAGTTCGATTTCTGCCTGAAGCTTAAAGAGGAGGACGGAATAAAATAGAGATTTGGAGAAGCTTCCTGAGAACGATTGTGAATAAAATATCTTTGACTTTAATTATATTATAAAATATTCAAACATCTCGTCTATTGCCATTTAAAATTTCGAACTCCTCTTAAGGAATGCCGCTAGACGATTATAGGGTTTTACCCACATCCCGAACACAACGAAACGTGTTTCAGAAGCTAATTCGATCATATGCACGAGTTACGGAAGTAAACGATCAATTTTAAATCAAATTGAATAAAATATCTTTTAAGCGTTTTGAGCTGCCAAGGTCGCATGACAACTCCAATTGCTATGAAAATTGAAATCCGACAATAACTAACTATTACGGATCCAATGGAACTGGTTTCGTCAAATTCCGAGACTGTGCCTCGGAAGGCTATTTTTAAATTCCAATTTGAACGATAAATTATTAGAATTGAACAAATTACCTTTATATTAAATTTCAACCATTCTATTATCTTCAGTATCATCCTTATTGATTTTATAAGCCTTCAAAATATTTTAAACAGGCTTAGAATCTCAGATTCAACAATTTACCCAATTTAAATTATTAAATTCAATATTTAAACTATACAATTCAATGATTTAATTATCCAGTAAATATTGATATCCTAAAATTCAAGTTAAAATTAACATTTAAATATTTTAAAATCCACTAACTATTCAAATTAAATTTGTTAGAAATTCTGTGTCATCACATTCCTCCCCCCTTAAAAGAATTTCGTCCCCGAAATTGTCGTCTAGGAAGAATGGTACTATACTAGTTTACCTTTCCCAAAAACCTACAATTCAACATCCGACCAACCATCTTTTATTAAAGCCCTTATCATTCTTACCAACTTCCCAAACTCTCCCACAGTTTTCAACAGTACCCCCTTTGTTCAATCATTCAGATTTCAATTAAAAATCAAATTTTGAATTATCGAGAATTTTCTCAAATTTTTTCTAACTCTTTAAATTTCCGAAAAATTTTGCCAGCATCTCCTTTGCGCGGCTAGCTCGGTACTACTACAAAAGGCCTCTAGGGGCTCCCAAATTCCAAAAAGAAAAACAAAAGCCAAGTGGCTACATCAAAAACCCAATCCAATATCATACAGAATCGCAATACGTACCTTTCAGTCGGGCAATTCAAATTTATCTTCTAGAACCAAATCCAATTTCCTTTTTCCTATATAACACCTGCATATTCTATTTAACAACAATATCCAATCGTAATCTTTCAAATCATTGTATACTTTTTTCTTTTTCTTTTTTTTACAGAAGCCTTCACATTACTTCTATTCAACTTAGTTTCCACCGTTTTCATATGAATTCAATTTATTTTCGATTTCTAATATGGAGTTATATCTTTCATTTAAACTGATTCATATTAGTTTCATTTACTAGTTTATTTTAAGTTTCCCATTTGAAATTGTTTTGTCGTTAACCAAAATTTTCCAAAAATTTTCTAACTCCCAAAATTTTCGAAATTTTTTGGCAAAGTCTCCTTTGTACGGAGGAGCTTTTGCAATTTGACAATAGATATAAATATGTATACATCGACCCACACGGTCGGAAAAAGCAAAAACAGTTCATATTTCCTATTTTTATTGCGTAGGCGTACCTTATTTAGCAATTTAAGCAAGCAACTTATAAATTTTAGCAATTAGCATATCCCAAATCTAGCCAAACGGCTTCCCTGTACCTGTACTTACTCAATTTAAATATGTAAGTGTCATACATAGAAAATCTATTAACATTTCACTTACTTTTAATAGCTAAACACAAGCATTACATAAATAACAAGCACCAAACACTTCCAATAAGCAATTTATATGTCTTAAAGCACTTCTAATTGTTTCCAACCAAATTTATATGCCTTTTCATTCAATTTTAATGGTTTACACACAATTACTTGCATTCAACTCATTTTAAGCGAAACAATCTCATATTCACTTCAATTGATTCAAAAATCAATTTTATTTAATCTCTATGAACTCATAGTATTTTAATTACTTTTATTTACGCCAAACGACAATAATTGTTAGATTAAAACTATTTTAAATTAATTTCAACTCATTTTGCATTTAACTCCATTTCTTTTCTAAATTATTTACGAACCATTCATTGCATTTCATTTCATTTCCGTAATTGTTTCCTTCAAAACAATTTATTAAACTTAGCACATCCAATACTTATAAATTCATAACCATTTCCCAAATTAATTCAATCCAAGTTTTATTGGATGGGCTTTCACTCTTATTCGAAGCCAAGCTTCCATAAATTTTAAACTCAAGTGAATTTACTTAATTTAATCCAACATCAAACTTAAGTCTACTTCTATTTGATTCTCATTTAACCAACTTCCATTAAATTAAGTAGGCCCATCAATTTAAATTTTTAATTTTAATTCATCTTCTCAATTTATCAAAATAATATCCAACCACATACTGAACTCATTTATACTTCAAATTAATATATCACCAAATTTAAGTTCAGTCTGATCAATCAGACTTCATCCATTTATCATTCAACTCAATTAACCCGTTTTAAATTTTTAATTTGCTTACTTAATTCATTTTCGAATTTATTTTATTAATACATGGCCATTCTCAATTTTTCTATTCTCTTGGATTTTATTGCAATTAAACCATGTCTATTATAAATAAATTCCATATGACGACACTTCTCTTATATCTAATTTACTTGCAAATTTCATTAAATATTTTTCAAATCACCTTTGCATTTAATTTGTAATTCAAACCATTACATTTTCAATCCAACTCTATTTTTATTTTACAACATCTCTTCTTATTTAATTCATTATCAAATCCAAGTCGAATTCTATTTATAATTCGAATTCATTTCTAAACTCCATTATTAACTTACCATTTATTCATTTATCCAAGTTAAATGTTATCATTTAATATAATTATTTAGCCAATTAGCTTATTCCAATTCTATAACAAGATTCAATTTTATTACAGAATCACTTTATTAAATTTCCCGAGTTGAAATTTTATTTTATAATTCCAGTTTGGGTTTTCCCTTTTAATCTCCCAAAATTTCAACATCTTAATATTAAAAAATTTAGGAATGCTTTTAAATTCATATATTACTATTAAAATAGTTTTTAATAAAAATACTTTTATAACTCGATGTCTCAACCAATCCATCCTTGTTCTCACAGAAATTCAGTCATACGTTGATCAGGTGTAGGACTGAAAATCTATAAGTACTTGGTAAACCCGTTTTCAACACCCAGTGAAAATACTTGGAAAATAATTTTATTGAAAATACAGAAAATAGTTTTTTGAAAATAGAGGAAATATCTTTGGTGATAATGCTCTGAAAATCATCACCCCCATCCATGGTCGCAGTTAACCTGATGATTACGTTGCCATCCCGACAAAATCCACAGATAACTGTAGGCCTCCGCGCCCTACGATTACACCATGGAACCCACGACAGATCGCAGCTACAACTGGGGTTACGTAGCTATCACAGCAAAAACCCATATAACTGTAGGCATCAGCGCCATCGAATTTCGCTGCCAAAAATGAAACTTCTCCACTCCACTTGACCATAGATCGCAGTCTACCGATGTTGCGTTGCCTTCCCGGCAAAATCAAGTGTAGACCGTTGACACTCATCCTCCACACGATTTCGCTATGGTCCCCACAGTAGATCGCAGCGACATCGAGTTACACTGTCGTCACAGCATAACCCAAATGCCTCTGTAGGCATCAACTCCATTGACTTACGCTACCCAATAATCCTCAGGAACTAGTTTTTTCCGGACTCCTCGCAGGATCAACTTTAGAACCCCCCGGGCTCAAGGCAGCACCACCCGGTAGCACTCCTGAGAAGTTCATTTCAAGGGAGCGCCTTTTTCCCCAGAGCAATCATCAAAACACTTTATACTATACATATAGTATCCTCAAATCATACACCTAGTATGATATCATACAAAGCTCCTTTACACAAAATCGATTATCCCAAAATCGATAATTCTTAAAATAGGCTTTCAAAAACTCAATATTGATTTTTCCCAAAAATCAAAAGCCTTTCCCAAAATCCTCATAAGATCCTTTATATATATTCAGATATATATAAATTTTTAAAACTTTGGATCCTTACTTTCTTGTATAAAACACCTTTTATACTCCCAACACTTTCAAAAACCATAGAAATATCCAATTTCCATCTTTATTCATTTCATATTTCTCAAAATATTCTTTCAATTCAAAAGAACCATTTCACATTCTGTAACGACCCAGGATTTTTAGTAATTAAATTTTGAATATTTAATTTATTTTAAATATTAATAAGTGAAATTTATAAGTCGAATAGATTTTAATTCGAATAATTGGATTTAATTGGATAATTAAATCGATAATTTAATATGTTAAATTATGGAAATAATTGAAAATAGAGTTAAATATGATTGAAAATGATTTGTAAAATTTTATTTTATCATATTGAAGTTAGAATGATATTTTAGAACTTTTAAAATCGAATTAAAAGTTTATTTGTGAAAATTGAATATTTTAATAATTAAATCGACTAGTGAAAATAGTCAATTTTTGAACAGTCTCAGAATTGAACGAGACCAGTTCCATTAGATCCGTAATAGTTAGTTGTTACTGGATTTCAATTTTCATGTCAATCGGAGCTATCGTTTGATCGTGGCAGCTCGAAACGCATCGAATTATTTTTTATTTTAATTTGGCGAGTTAAAATAGCCATTTTTCAAAAAGTCTCGGATTTCGACGAAACCAGTTTCATCGGATCCGTAATGTGATATTATTGTAAGGTTTCAAATTTCGTGTCAATTGGATTTACCGTTTGTCCTGTACAAATTAAAACGCCTAGAAAATCATTTAAATCGGTTTAATTTAAATTGAACGTTTATAACCATAACTCGCACAGATGTCCGAATTAGCTTTCGAAACCTATTCCATTGTGTCCGGAACGCGGGATAAACCCTAGGAACGTCAGTTACGGCGCATAAATCGGAGTTCGGAATTCCCGGATGAATAGTGTTCGAAAATTCCTTATAAATAGCCCCTACCCTTCATAAATTAGAAAAAAAAAAACCTAATTCTAAAACCCTAGCCGCCGTTCATAGCAACCAAAGGCCGAAAATTGTCCATCTTCATCCCTCCAAATCTCCAAATCCATCAGCAATTAGACGAAACTTCCAACTACAAAGAGGTAGAGCATGAAGAGAACTACAAGATCAACGGTCATGATCAAATATGGAGCGACGTGGTGGCGTCTAGGGGGGTGCGACTGTCGTGCGTTCGAGCTCATCATTCTCGAGCTACAGGCAGCCGAGTTCCTTGGTTTTTGGGCCGAGTGTTGTGGTGGTGATGGGCTTCGACGTGGTGCTTGTTGATCGACTTGGAAGTTGGCGTGGAGGGTTGCAAATTTAAACCCTAATTTGTATAATTGGGTTCGGCCGTACGTTTTGTAACCTGTAGAAATCATGCGTAAGATGGAAGAAGGTGTAGTGGACGGGCCTGATGTGTTTGGGTTTGGGATGGAGGGCCATGATTTAGCTAGGTTATAAATTGAATGAAATTATGTTGTAAATATTGAATATAAAAATCGTGTAATTTTTGAAAATTCATAACTTTTTCATACGAGGTCGAAAACGCACGAAACCAGTTGCGTTGGAATCGTATGGACGAGCACTACGCGATGGAATTGGATTGGAGTCGATTGGAGTCAGTGAAAATTTTGGGTAAAATTAAACGCGCGTTTAATTTTATTCGAAATAAATCGCTGAAATCGGAAATAAAACCAAGGTGAGAACTTCTCACTCAATCGAATCAGTTTCGATTTTATTTTAAATAGTTAGATTTAAAATATTTGAATGCATGTTTGAATGATGATTGTTATCTACTGATTATTAAAATAGACATTATGCGCCGTTAGTAAGCGGATGTTATTTATTAAAAATATATACCGCGAATATTTCATAAACAGTGAAATTGGTATTATATATAATAGCAATATATATATATTGGCATATGTATATATTGGAGTTATTGATTTCCCGCAATTGTATAGCGGATGAGACCCTATTGCGCCGTCAATTAAGGGGATAATATTTTAAATCCCATATACCGCGATAATTTCGTACTGGAGCGAAATTGGTATTGTGCTAATGTTTGTGGATGCAGGAAAACAGGTTGGAGGGATCCAACTGGATTCCTCAACAGTTTTTATTTGATTTCAGATATTTTGATATTTGATGGATTATCATATCGATATATGATATCGTTGTTGTCGTGATTGACTATTTGGTGTGTAGCATCATTGGACCAAATTTGGAATTTTAAAAGGATTTAAAAGTGATTCTTGAAAGTATACGTTTATAAAATATTTTTAGAATTGATCCATTTTAAATAAATAAACGTTATAATTTTTAATGTTATAAAATTATATTTTTGAGAAATATAGTTAAAAACTGATTTTTTGAAAATATGGGATTAATGATTTTATAAAATAGTTTAAACTGGGATTTTTGAATTTATTATAAAAGTTTAAATATGGGATTTATAAAATTTAATTATTTTATAAATCAAAAGGATGAAATTATAAAGGAGATTAAAGACGTTTTAAAAGAATAATATAAATTGATTTATATAAAAGAATTTATAAATTGATAGTTTATAAATTAAAGATATTCGAATTATAAAACGAGTTTTTACAAGTGTTAGAATGAATTGTGAATGAATTTCATAAATGAATGAAATTCATAGAATTATAAACGGTGAAGTTACAGATGGAATTTTATAAGCAGTAGGTTTATAAAACTTATAAAGTTATTAAAAGAATGGTTTTGGACAAATAATTGAATCTTATAAGTTATAAGATTTATAATTATGAAGTTCAAAGGAACGATTGTGCAAACAAATAAATTATAGGTGTTCAACTTATAATATGAATTTTGTTTTATAATTGAGTTATAAATTGAATAGGTTAAAGGAATTTATAAACGTTGTTTTATAGATTCGCAATGACTTATTTTGATAAGTAAATTGTTGTGACTTGTTAATGGAGTTATATTCACGTTTTTGACTGTGAATGATCCTTTGAAATAAAATGTATAGAAAGGATGAAATTGATTAACGTAGTATATTCACGTTTTTTTTGATAGTGAATAATATGTTAAAGAAAATGTTTAGAATGTGATATTTTAAATTGAAGTAAAACGATCTAACGATGTTTTAAATTGTGTTAAGATTCGAAACCATAGATTTCAACATTTATTGTTGAAATAGACGTTTTCGAGAAATAGAAGGAAATGGTGGACTATAACACTGTTGTTATAGTAAATGGTTTCCGAAAGGAAATGTTTTGTATAGAATTGGGATTTATATATCTATTTTAATTTCGAATCCCTATACTAGTGATTTTGGGTTGTCGTAACGATGTTTTACGCAACATTCGTTTTGGCCCAAATAAATATGTTTAAGAGAATGATTTCCTTAAAGAATGAAATATATACTTAATTTCGATTTAAGTATATTGAATATTTTCCAAGTGTAGAAAATAAAAAGATTTGTGAATTACTTATTTGTAGTAAGTATGGAATTGTTTTCCGATATAAAGTGAATATTTTGAGAATTTATCTTTTTGAAGATAAATTGAAAATGAATATTAGAAATCGAATGGAAGTCGTATATTCACAGATATTTTGGGAATTATAAATTCATTAAGGAATTTATAAAAGAAAGTGGGATTTATATGAAAATAAATATGGATTTATTTTTGAAATGTTGAAGTTATATATCTTGTAAAGATATTTTGGAAAATAAATAATTTGGAAAATTATTTGGAATCTGGTGATGTGTGCATATCCATCGATAGTTTAATAACTGACTATCAATATTTCCCTTTGAATGGGTATTGGTTGTGATTTGTTTGATTTAGAATGCCACACTTATTTTTGAATAAGCGCTCACTATTCGAGTTAACCGGGAAAGGACCATGGGGTCGTATAACCCATTCCGAATATGTGATACGTCGTTATGAATTGCATTTGAAGATCGGTGTTGAAGATCGGATATTTGCGAGAGCGATAGGATGACCTGTTGATTGACTCTGCACCGAGTTGCTCCGGTATAGAGTTCTCCATATGTGATGGGGAATCCGATCAGGATTGTGATATCCGGATTGCGAGGACTTCTTTGTAAGTGCCTTTGGTTTTGTTCGAGCCCGGAACAGACTTGTATGGATTGTATGTCTGACATTACAATTTGAGATATAAAGCCGATTTCTTTCAAATATATTTCTGTTGGTGGCGGAGAATTTATTCTTTTAGCTTAACACCCTTCTCTGAGACGTACGAGCTCAGAGGTTATATAGTTGAAGTTATCAGCAATATATTCCCAATTTGGTAATGTGACATGCTGAGTGTTGCTGAAATGGTCGTTGTGTTGATTATTTGTGATAGGATCATTTGTTTGATCGTCTATCTTGGTGATCATTTCTATGATCATTTGTTGACCCAAAGCACGGCTTTTGTATAAAGTGTGTTTTTGTGGACGTGACTTCGTCGAGCCTCACAAACCGGTAATGGTCGAAACAGGAATTGTGCGGCAAGGTTTTCAGGGATAACTTCCCTAGGGTATGACCATTCCTTCTGGAAAAGGGTAGTATCATGGTATGGAGCCCAGATACTTACTCATGTTGAAACACTTATTATTATGGTGTGATGTTGGTTAGAGAGCGCTCTCGTTTAAAGGTCCCAAAGGACCGGGGGTGGCATATCTGAGGGTTTGTAATATTCCTTGGGAAAAGGGATTCCCGGCTTTGTTTAGCAGAGAACGGTTTGGTTCTCGGGGCGTCCTTCCAGAGGCGTTTCCATGTGGCAATGGGAAGTTCCTTGGCCTGACCATTTGTTGGAAAATCCATTCATCCAATACGAGCCTTGTACGGTATTAGTTGTAGAACCTATCATTCACTTATGGTGGCGCCCCACTGTTTGGATGGTAGCTATAGTAGGCATAGTTCGAAATGTCTATGTTGGCTAAGATTTATATTCTACCTTTGAAATAAATTTTTCCTACACTATGCACTAGTAATAATATCAAATGTTCTTTTAAATGCGTATCAAGCATCTTTGACTATCATAAGGAGAAAACTCCTCCGATTCTGCGTTTGCATTGTGTGTGTGTGCGGGAGGCCTTATGGTAGTCTCATTTTTAAAAGCATTGCGAATTGACTTTAAAAATATTCCTCTATTTTGATTTTAAAGATAAATAAACTGTTTTGAGTTCTCACACCAGTCACATGACTGACTCGGAGTTTATTGTTTTCCTTCCTAAACTCTGGGTGCCCACCAATTTCCACACGGGCAGTTAAGAGTTAGGTTTAGCAGGATATTCTGGATATTTTGGAGTTGCTGGAGGCAAGATGGATGGCATGGCGTATTACTACTATATAGTATTTCTTTTTCCGCTGCACTGTTTGTTGTTGTTGTTGTACACTTTGATGATATGATGAAATGTAATGTAATGTAATAACTGATATAGTTCTTTGTTTAAAGATTATTCATTTATTATTATATGTTGTTCCGCTGCGAATTGTGAGATTCTGATGTTGTTCTGTTGTGTTCAGTTCTGTTCTATTTTCTATGTTCTTTTCTCTTTATTTTCTATCTTCTTATCTCTTCTTCTCTTTCTTCTTTCTTAAACCATAACATTTCGGGTTTCCGGCCTTCGATTTCTCGGCAGTCGATAAAGTGAGTATCGATGTTGAATTTTCGAAAGTCGAAAATTTCCGGGGCGTTACATTTGGTATCAGAGCATATGGTTAAGCGACAACCATGGTTCTGTTGGGTATTATTCATTAGAGATAGAGTCAGTAGTACTCTAGAATGAATTTGAGTGTAATAATAGCTATGAGAGCGTATTTGTTAGTGAATATAAAATTGTTTTATATTGTGATGATTGGTTTATTGAGTGGCGTATGAACTTTCGTCAGCGTGGTCCGCAAGACTATGCCGAAGGGGTTTCTAAACACTTGAATAGAACAATTCGACACGATATTGTTTTAAATTGGGTAAATGAAATAATTTTACCTTGATTATATTTTATATATAAAGGAGTAATTTTTCAGAATTATTAAAGGGTATATAAGTAGATTATTAGTTGTTTGAATATTCTAAATAAAAGAAAATTTGTATAAATAAAAAAAAATTATAAGAATTGAATTATAATTAATGTGATTTACAATTGTGAAATAAACTTATATATATAAGAAGTGAGACTATATGAATATATTTATGAATATGAGTTGTAAATAAAAAAGTGAATTTAAAGTTAAATGGAATATAACTTAAGAGATGTTGAATGAAGTTGATATGAGTATCAAAGTAAAATAATAAAGTTAAGTGATAAATATGAACTTGAGTTATGTAAATGAAATTCAACTTTAGAAATTGAATTGAATTGAATTAATGGATTGAATGTTAATCAATTGAATGTGAATTTAGTTGATATGAAATAATGAATGTAAGTGTAATTCATTAAAATCTAATGTTATTGGAAAGTTGAATAGTTGAATAACTGAATGAAAATCAATTTAATAAAACCAATTGAAAGTAAAGGTGTTAAACCAAATTGAATGAATATATGCAAAGGAATTTGGTTGTAAAGAATAAACATTGGTTGTTATATAATTGTTAGTTGATTTTATATAATTCATTAAGTATTAATGAAATTGAGTTAATGAAATTGAAAGCTAAAGTAATTGGAATTCAATTGGAAGTTAAGTGAATCTTAAATAGAATTGAATTTGATTTGGAAGTGAACCAACATATGAATTAGTGAATATAAACTAATTGAGAATGAATGTTAGCAAAAACATCCACTTTTAATGAATCAAATGTGATTAAATTGAAAACCTATTTCATTGAATATTAATGAGAATATGAATGAATATTTATTGGTTATGAATTTGTTGAATGATAGTTGGTTGATGGTTGAATATATTGCTTTTGTTTCAATTGCTATGTTGACATATATAGTTATTATGTTGCTATATGTTGTATATTGAGATTATTTTCATATATGCATGTTCTCATGTTGTTTGTTGAGTGATTAGTAGGTGCGGATCGCGTTTGCTTCGCATTTGGAGCTCGCTTTCGCGCTATATTAACCGTATATGCTCGCTAATAAAATATAAGGTACATATCTCGGATTAAATATCGTACTTTTATACTTTTTTCCCTTCGGGATGCCTCATTACTTGATGAGATGTATATTTGTGATATATATACTGTCATTTTTTTTCGGATCGAACCGCGCAAAGGAGACTATGGCGAATTTTTCCGGAAATTTAAGGCGTTAGAAAACAAAAATTGAGAAAATTGGAAAGTTTTGAAAACTATAACTTTGATTTGGAATTGAAGTTAAACAATAGTAGTTGTTTTTGAAAAGATAACTAAGTATGATTTGGAAAACTTAGTAAAGTATTGTAAGAAGTTTAACTATGGATTTTGGAAAATTAATAAATTCTGTAACTTTTCTTACTTGATAATTTCGAGGACGAAATTCTTTTAAGGGGGGAAGATTGTAACGACCCAGGATTTTTAGTAATTAAAATTTGAATATTTAATTTATTTTAAATATTAATAAGTGAAATTTATAAGTCGAATAGATTTTAATTCGAATAATTGGATTTAATTGGATAATTAAATCGATAATTTAATATGTTAAATTATGGAAATAATTGAAATAGAGTTAAATATGATTGAAAATGATTTGTAAAATTTTATTTTATCATATTGAAGTTAGAATGATATTTTAGAACTTTTAAAATCGAATTAAAAGTTTATTTGTGAAAATTGAATATTTTAATAATTAAATCGACTAGTGAAAATAGTCAATTTTTGAACAGTCTCAGAATTGAACGAGACCAGTTCCATTGGATCCGTAATAGTTAGTTATTAACGGATTACAATTTTCGTGTCAATCGGAGCTATCGTTTGATCGTGGCAGCTCGAAACGCATCGAATTATTTTTTATTTTAATTTGGCGAGTTAAAATAGCCATTTTTCAAAAAGTCTCGGATTTCGACGAAACCAGTTTCATCGGATCCGTAATGTGATATTATTGTAAGGTTTCAAATTTCGTGTCAATTGGATTTACTGTTTGTCCTGTACAAATTAAAACGCCTAGAAAATCGTTTAAATCGGTTTAATTTAAATTGAACGTTTATAGCCATAACTCGCACAGATGTCCGAATTAGCTTTCGAAACCTATTTCATTGTGTCCGGAACGCGGGATAAACCCTAGGAACGTCAGTTACGGCGCATAAATCGGAGTTCGGAATTCCCGGATGAATAGTGTTCGAAAATTCCTTATAAATAGCCCCTACCCTTCATAAATTAGAAAAAAAAAAAAACCTAATTCTAAAACCCTAGCCGCCGTTCATAGCAACCAAAGGCCGAAAATTGTCCATCTTCATCCCTCCAAATCTCCAAATCCATCAGCAATTAGATGAAACTTCCAACTACAAAGAGGTAGAGCATGAAGAGAACTACAAGATCAACGGTCATGATCAAATATGGAGCGACGTGGTGGCGTCTAGGGGGGTGCGACTGTCGTGCGTTCGAGCTCGTCATTCTCGAGCTACAGGCAGCCGAGTTCCTTGGTTTTCGGGCCGAGTGTTGTGGTGGTGATGGGCTTCGACGTGGTGTTTGTTGATCGACTTGGAAGTTGGCGTGGAGGGTTGCAAATTTAAACCCTAATTTGTATAATTGGGTTCGGCCGTGCGTTTTGTAACCTGTAGAAATCATGCATAAGATGGAAGAAGGTGGAGTGGACGGGCCTGATGTGTTTGGGTTTGGGATGGAGGGCTATGATTTAGCTAGGTTATAAATTGAATGAAATTATGTTGTAAATATTGAATATAAAAATCGTGTAATTTTTGAAAATTCATAACTTTTTCATACGAGGTCGAAAACGCGCGAAACTAGTTGCGTTGGAATCGTATGGACAAGCACTACGCGATGGACTTGGATTGGAGTCGATTGGAGTCAGTGAAAATTTTGGGTAAAATTAAACGCGCGTTTAATTTTATTCGAAATAAATCGCTGAAATCGGAAATAAAACCAAGGTGAGAACTTCTCACTCAATCGAATCAGTTTCGATTTTATTTTAAATAGTTAGATTTAAAATATTTGAATGCATGTTTGAATGATGATTGTTATCTATTGATTGTTAAAATAGACATTATGCGCCGTTAGTAAGCGGATGTTATTTATTAAAAACATATACCGCGAATATTTCATAAACAGTGAAATTGGTATTATATATAATAGCAATATATATATATATATATATATATATATATATTGGCATATGTATATATTGGAGTTATTGATTTCCCGCAATTGTATAGCGGATGAGACCCTATTGCGCCGTCTATTAAGCGGATAATATTTTAAATCCCATATACCGCGATAATTTCGTACTGGAGCGAAATTGGTATTGTGCTAATGTTTGTGGATGCAGGAAAACAAGTTGGAGGGATCCAACTGGATTCCTCAGCAGTTTTTATTTGATTTCAGATATTTTGATATTTGATGGATTATCATATCGATATATGATATCGTTGTTGTCGTGATTGACTATTTGGTGTGTAGCATCATTGGACCAAATTTGGAATTTTAAAAGGATTTAAAAGTGATTCTTGAAAGTATACGTTTATAAAATATTTTTGGAATTGATCCATTTTAAATAAATAAACGTTATAATTTTTAATGTTATAAAAATTATATTTTTGAGAAATATAGTTAAAAACTAATTTTTTGAAAATATGGGATTAATGATTTTATAAAATAGTTTAAACTGGGATTTTTGAATTTATTATAAAAGTTTAAATATGGGATTTATAAAATTTAATTATTTTATAAATCAAAAGGATGAAATTATAAAGGAGATTAAAGACGTTTTAAAAGAATAATATAAATTGATTTATATAAAAGAATTTATAAATTCATAGTTTATAAATTAAAGATATTTGAATTATAAAACGAGTTTTTATAAGTGTTAGAATGAATTGTGAATGAATTTCATAAATGAATGAAATTCATAGAATTATAAACGGTGAAGTTAGAGATGGAATTTTATAAGCAGTAGGTTTATAAAACTTATAAAGTTATTAAAAGAATGGTTTTGGACAAATAGTTGAATCTTATAAGTTATAAGATTTATAATTATGAAGTTCAAAGGAACGATTGTGCAAACAAATAAATTATAGGTGTTTAACTTATAATATGAATTTTGTTTTATAATTGAGTTATAAATTGAATAGGTTAATAAAGGAATTTATAAACGTTGTTTTATAAATTCGCAATGACTTATTTTGATAAGTAAATTGTTGTGACTTGTTAATGGAGTTATATTCACGTTTTTGACTGTGAATGATCCTTTGAAATAAAATGTATAGAAAGGATGAAATTGATTAACGTAGTATATTCACGTTTTTTTTTGATAGTGAATAATATGTTAAAGAAAATGTTTAGAATGTGATATTTTAAATTGAAGTAGAACGATCTAACGATGTTTTAAATTGTGTTAAGATTCGAAACCATAGATTTCAACATTTATTGTTGAAATAGACGTTTTCGAGAAATAGAAGGAAATGGTGGACTATAACACTGTTGTTATAGTAAATGGTTTCCGAAAGGAAATGTTTTGTATAGAATTGGGATTTATATATCTATTTTAATTTCGAATCCCTATACTAGTGATTTTGGGTTGTCGTAACGATGTTTTACGCAACATTCGTTTTGGCCCAAATAAATATGTTTAAGAGAATGATTTCCTTAAAGAATGAAATATATACTTAATTTCGATTTAAGTATATTGAATATTTTCCAAGTGTAGAAAATAAATAGATTTGTGAATTACTTATTTTTAGTAAGTATGGAATTGTTTTCCGATATAATATTTTGAGAATTTATCTTTTTGAAGATAAATTGAAAATGAATATTAGAAATCGAATGGAAGTCGTATATTCACAGATATTTTGGGAATTATAAATTCATTAAGGAATTTATAAAAGAAAGTGGGATTTATATGAAAATAAATATGGATTTATTTTTGAAATGTTGAAGTTATATATCTTGTAAAGATATTTTGGAAAATAAATATTTTGGAAAATTATTTGGAATCTGGTGATGTGTGCATATCCATCGATAGTTTAATAACCGACTATCAATATTTCCCTTTGAATGGGTATTGGTTGTGATTTGTTTGATTTAGAATGCCACACTTATTTTTGAATAAGCGCTCACTATTCGAGTTAACCGGGAAAGGACCATGGGGTCGTATAACCCATTCCGAATATGTGATACGTCGTTATGAATTGCATTTGAAGATCGGTGTTGAAGATCGGATATTTGCGAGAGCGATAGGATGACCTGTCGATTGACTCTGCACCGAGTTGCTCCGGTATAGAGTTCTCCATATGTGATGGGGAATCCGATCAGGATTGTGATATCCGGATTGCAAGGACTTCTTTGTAAGTGCCTTCGGTTTTGTTCGAGCCCGAAACAGACTTGTATGGATTGTATGTCTGACATTACAATTTGAGATATAAAGCCGATTTCTTTCAAATATATTTCTGTTGGTGGCGGAGAATTTATTCTTTTAGCTTAACACCCTTTTCTGAGACGTACGAGCTCAGAGGTTATATAGTTGAAGTTATCAGCAATATATTCCCAATTTGGTAATGTGACATGCTGAGTGTTGCTGAAATGATCATTGTGTTGATTATTTGTGATAGGATCATTTGTTTGATCGTCTATCTTGGTGATCATTTCTATGATCATTTGTTGACCCAAAGCACGGCTTTTGTATAAAGTGTGTTTTTGTGGACGTGACTTCGTCGAGCCTCACAAACCGGTAATGGTCGAAACTGGAATTGTGCGGCAAGGTTTTCAGGGATAACTTCCCTAGGGTATGACCATTCCTTCTGGAAAAGGGTAGTATCATGGTATGGAGCCCAGATACTTACTCATGTTGAAACACTTATTATTATGGTGTGATGTTGGTTAGAGAGCGCTCTCATTTAAAGGTCCCAAAGGACCGGGGGTGGCATATCTGAGGGTTTGTAATATTCCTTGGGAAAAGGGATTCCCGGCTTTGTTTAGCAGAGAACGGTTTGGTTCTCAGGGCGTCCTTCCAGAGGCGTTTCCATGTGGCAATGGAAAGTTCCTTGGCCTGACCATTTGTTGAAAAATCCATTCATCCAATACGAGCCTTGTACGGTATTAGTTGTAGAACCTATCATTCACTTATGGTGGCGCCCCACTGTTTGGATGGTAGCTATAGTAGGCATAGTTCGAAATGTCTATGTTGGCTAAGATTTATATTCTACTTTTGAAATAAATTTTTCCTACACTATGCACTAGTAATAATATCAAATGTTCTTTTAAATGCGTATCAAGCATCTTTGACTATCATAAGGAGAAATCTCCTCCGATTCTGCGTTTGCATTGTGTGTGTGTGCGGGAGGCCTTATGGTAGTCTCATTTTTAAAAGCATTGCGAATTGACTTTAAAAATATTCCTCTATTTTGATTTTAAAGATAAATAAACTGTTTTGAGTTCTCACACCAGTCACATGACTGACTCGGAGTTTATTGTTTTCCTTCCTAAACTCTGGGTGCCCACCAATTTCCACACGGGCAGTTAAGAGTTAGGTTTAGCAGGATATTCTGGATATTTTGGAGTTGCTGGAGGCAAGATGGATGGCATGGCGTATTACTACTATATAGTATTTCTTTTTCCGCTGCACTGTTTGTTGTTGTTGTTGTACACTTTGATGATATGATGAAATGTAATGTAATGTAATAACTGATATAGTTCTTTGTTTAAAGATTATTCATTTATTATTATATGTTGTTCCGCTGCGAATTGTGAGATTCTGATGTTGTTCTGTTGTGTTCAGTTCTGTTCTATTTTCTATGTTCTTTTCTCTTTATTTTCTATCTTCTTTCTTAAACCATAACATTTCGGGTTTCCGGCCTTCGATTTCTCGGCAGTCGATAAAGTGAGTATCGATGCTGAATTTTCGAAAGTCGAAAATTTCCGGGGCGTTACACATTCCTTATTCACCTTTACATTAATCCCCATTTGGATTATTACTTCTATCCTTATCTCTGTTGGGTACTTTAATCAATAACAGTTTGAACTCCGACCAGTTTAGAAAAATAGCTTGAAAATTTTAAACATAGGTAAGTAGTTGAAAAATAATTATTAGTTTGCAAAATAATTGTAAGATAGTTAACTAATTATAAAATAGTTGGAAAATAGTTAAATAGTTATAGAAATTTTAGATAATTGCAAAATAGTTGTAAAATAGAAATTAACTCGTAACTTAGTTGAAAATTAGTAATTAGTTTATAATACAGTTGTAAAATAGTTAAATAGTTCCAAAAGTAGTGGCAAAAACAAATATAAAATAGTTTGGGTTTTTTAAAAAAGAAAGTTGTATAGTAAATAGATAAGAAAATGGTTTTAAAACTATTTATATTAAAACAATTTATTTTGAAAATGGCCTAGAGTCAAAACTGTTCACTTCCCCAACATATCAATTTAGATTTCCACTCCATTTAAATTAATCCAAATCCAATTTAATTAACTCCAATTTCCATTGGACTTAATTCATTCCCAGTTCAAATTGAATTGATTCTCAGTTTCCTTCCAACCTCAAATTAAATTCCATTTTACCTTTAAACTTGTACAATTTTAAGTATAATTTCAATTTTACATCTTTTATTTATAATCAATTACATTCCCATTTTGCTTTTAACTCGGAAGTATACATTTTCTTTATCCAATATATTTTTATTATTCCATAAACATTAAATCAAGATTCCGGAGTTTAAACAAATTTCCAAATTTCAATATCACCTTAGAATTCAACTATATCCAAAATTCTTTGGCGAATTCAAATATCCCTTTGAATTTCAAAACCAAACCCAGTTCACAAACAATTCCAATTTAAAACAATTTGGTAGCAATTTCCCTTTTAGAAACTCGAAAATAAATACCGATGATGCTGCAGTCATCACCGACGTTATTTTCCAGTGACTGAAAGAGTTCAATGCTTTTATTTCTTTAAAAACATTTCCAAATATTCATAATTTCAAATCTCCCAGATTTCAAATTCAACACAAAAATATTTTTGAATTAATACTATTATTTTCCCAAAGTCTTTGGAAACCACTTTCAAATCTAAAGGAATTTTAAATTTTCCAAACATTCCAAATTCCTAATTCTTCCAATTCATATTTAAACACTACTCTGGAGTTTCATCTCACTTTATTTTCAAATATTCTCTGGAATTCTATTTCAACTTACAATCTCATTTATTTATGAAGTTTATTTCAATTTATTAATTACATTTACAATCTATATTTCAAATTCCTTTTTGATTTTAAACCAATTCCACTTTAATTACAATTCCAAAGTTATTCCAATTACTTTGGACTAATATTCATTCAATTGAACTCACTTCAATTTCAATCATTTCAATCCAATTCAAAGCTTCCATTTAAATTTTTGAACTTATACATCTTCAATCCCAAATCCAAATTAATTCAAATCGGATTCAATTTGAATGGGTTCAATTCCAACTTCAAATTTAAACCATCTCGAATTATATAATTCGAGCTAAATTCTCAAAGATTGGTTTAACCTTTTTAAACCAAATTTAACTTTGTTCATTTAAAGTTTCAAACAATTCTAATTGCTGAGTTCTAATTCTAGAATTTCATTTTTAATTGATTTAATTTTAATTTGGTTGTATTTAATTCCTTCTTAACTTAATTCCAATTCAAAATTTCAATTTGATTGTATTATATTACTCCTTAATTTAATTCCAATAATTTAACAACCAATCTCCTTAATATTTATTAGAAGAAGATATTGCTTTATATATCAAATTATATTCTTATATAAAATCATATAAAACCTTTATATAAGAAAATAACAAGTACGCACTCATATATATATATACACTCAACTCATTCTAGAGTTCTACGAACTCTATTCAATGAGTAATCCCCACCAGGGCCAAGGTTCTCACTTAACCTTCAGCTCTGATACCAAATGTAACGACCCGGAATTTTCGAATCCGAAATTTCCAGATAGTTATGAAAAAGAAGAAAGAGATAGAAGAAGAAGAGAAACACCAAACATCTCACATTCGCAGCGGGTAAAATATAATAATAAATAATAACAGTTTACAAAAGAATATTATAACTGTCGATTACATTTAATATACATCAGAGTTTCACATAATATACAGCTCTGAATATTTACAATTATCATGACTCAGATAAACAATAATATAAATACAGCGGATATACTCTATACGATACTGCCACCGGCTCGCCTCCTGAGCTCCTGAACGTCCTAACCTGAAAATCTGTAATACTCAGTCTGACCCGAGCATTACACCAAAGTAACACCCGGGTCAGGCTGGAAACCAGCGTGAGTAAACTCAACTAACATAGAATACCAAAACAAACACCTTATATAAAACCCGGGTAACATATATCGATTTAACAAATTCACAATATGCTATAGACAACACCTATTCCACACATCAATTTCTAAGTACTCAACTTAGATAAAATAATCCAATTCACTTAAATCTTTTCATTCCAAACTATTTATTTCACAAATCCATTTATAAAATTCGAAGTGGTTTCGGGTATTTCCTAATGCCCGATCCCGGCCTCTTCGAAACTCATGTTATCCCGTCCCAAATTATTCAAATGAAATACACAACATTTCATATCAGGGATATCATCACACATTCAAAACATCTAATACCATACACATATCCATAACAAAGCTTACTTACATACAACTCAATTCAATTGATTCTAATTGAATTTCAAACCTCAATCACTTGGACTCCTTCATCAATTACTTCCGAATCAAGTAATCAATCAACCATCCAATATCCATTCATCTTAATTAATCAGCCTGGATTAATTATCTTTCAATTACATTCAAGTAATTATTCTTGATTAGTTTCACTATATTAATTACTCTTAACCAAAATCAATAAGAAATCTTAATTTCTTCATCAATTAACTAACTATATTAATTACATTAATTCTTAATTACTTATCTTACTAATTTTCTGATAAGTCACTTATTAGGGATTAATTAATCTTAATTAATCCAACCTTTAATTACATCATTTATTATATGAATTATTAATTTCCAATTAAATTCAATCTATCCAAATCTGAATTAATTTTATCAATTAAACCACCGTATTAACCATACTTGATTTATCTCCACCCGAAATTATCTTCCTTTTTATTTACTTCATTAAATAGATTCATTCTCCTTAATTAATTATCTTAATTTATCTCTTGCTTAATTTCACAAAGTAATTATATTTTATTAATTGCATTAAATAATTACTTATTAAACCACCAAATGATCATCCTAATTAATTTAAACTTAATTAATTAATCCAAATCAATAATTAATTATCCATTTAATTTATCAATCATTAACCCTTATTGATTTTAAAATGAACCATCCTCTTATTTACGATTCAAGTTTAAAACCCAAATGCTTCGAGTTAAGCAACAATTAACTCGAGAACCCACCAAAACCAAGATCACAAGAACATCAACACTCATACAATCCACCCAAATCAATCAACCATCAGTTTAAATTTAATCATTTAAAATAAAATAGAAATCCAACAAAGTGAGGTTTACTCACCTTTGCTCTTATTTGCAATCCACCTCAAAATTGTCTTGGTTTCCTCGATTTTTGACCTTGTATAAATAATTATACAATTTATTAACATTTGAACAGATTGAACAATCAAATTCCCATTTGATATTTTAAATTAACCAATGATCTATTTTAAAATAATAGTTTGATTTTAAACAAATTCCTTAAAATAAATTTAACAAGTTAATTAACAAATAAACCCCTATTATTTTAAAATCAAATTAGTAACTAAAGTTAAGTATGTGTATATATACATTTCATTTTATTTATTATCTTAAATCTCGCTGAAAATAATTCTCTGCATGCATAATTTTTTTTTTAAAAAAAATGAAAGCTTCAGATATATATATATCTTCAATCCAGATTAAATCAAATTTTAAAGTTCAGATTATTATACCTTTAGAAAAACGACTCCAGGCCGTACACCTCGTCGCCACCACGAGCAGTGCACTCTTCCCAATGCCAGAGCTCGAGCACGAGCTCCTACTCATGATCCTCCGCCTTTAACCATTGCCACAGATAGATTCGATCAAACCCTTCACCCCAGATGCGACTTTCAATCCAGCACCCATCTCGATTTGAGCACTACCGCAACCCAACATCGAAGCTCCCCAGCCTCGTCGTCTGCCTCGAATACACCACCACGCGACACTACAGCATACACGCCCTAGGTTCACAAACTCGTCGATCTCGAGCGACGCAGAATTCCGAAGCTTTGACGAGTTCGCCGAACTTGCTCTGATCGTATGAGATTCAAACGAGAATTATTGCTTGTCTTCAACTGATTCGAACGAAAATTCGTTCGTTCGTTAATTAAATTTCGATTAGCATTAAAGAAGAGAGCGGTCAGGGTTATTTCGTTGCGAAAATGAGAGAGAGAGAGGTTCTTCGAACTGGAAGAAGTAATAGGGATATCACCGAAAGAATAAGGGTTATCGGCACCCCCCCTTTTTTTAATAAGTTCGATTTCTGCCTGAAGCTTAAAGAGGAAGACGGAATAAAATAGAGATTCGGAGAAGCTTCCTGAGAACGATTGTGAATAAAATATCTTTGACTTTAATTATATTATAAAATATTCAAACATCTCGTCTATTGCCATTTAAAATTTCGAACTCCTCTTAAGGAATGCCGCTAGACGATTATAGGGTTTTACCCACATCCCGAACACAACGAAACGTGTTTCAGAAGCTAATTCGATCCTGTGCACGAGTTACGGAAGTAAACGATCAATTTTAAATCAAATTGAATAAAATAGCTTTTAAGCGTTTTGAGCTGCCAAGGTCGCATGATAACTCCAATTGCTATGAAAATTGAAATCCGACAATAACTAACTATTACGGATCCAATGGAACTGGTTTCGTCAAATTCCGAGACTGTGCCTCGGAAGGCTATTTTTAAATTCCAATTTAAACGATAAATTATTAGAATTGAACAAATTACCTTTATATTAAATTTCAACCATTCTATTATCTTCAGTATCATCATTATAGATTTTATAAGCCTTCAAAATATTTTAAACAGGCTTAGAATCTCAGATTCAACAATTTACCCAATTTAAATTATTAAATTCAATATTTAAACTATACAATTCAATGATTTAATTATCCAGTAAATATTGATATCCTAAAATTCAAGTTAAAATTAACATTTAAATATTTTAAAATCCACTAACTATTCAAATTAAATTTGTTAGAAATTCCGGGTCATCACACTAACAGAACTCGGCCGCTACCCTACAATCAATTGCCGTCGACACTACACCAACGTTCACCTAGATCAGGCTCTGCCCCCAACTCCACCTCGCCACGCCGCACCACTGGACCCACCGCGAATGACTCCGGTCGAGCTATGACGCGCAGCTGCCGCTACCTTCCTCGCCCAAACACCGCGAATCTGAGCACCTTTGGACCAAAGCAACCATGTCGATCCAAATGTATTGACGCCCTCTACCTATTGCTACCACACGATCGACGTAAGGACGAAGATCCTCCATTAAATGGAACGGTGATAAATGGACGGCCGACACTTCTCCATCAATTTTCGATCAAACGATAACTCAAATCGAAAAACAAACAGTAGCATTGAGATGCGTACATCGAGAGCTTCGATATATAATTTTTCTGCATTTTTCTGAGAAGTTTGAATTTCAGCTTTGGATTTGATTTGGGATTGCAATTGGAATTAGGGTTTGTCTGCCATTGAAGTGAGGAGGTGAATAGAACGTATAGAAATAAGGAACAGAGGATGCTAGGATTTATAGTAGGATATATATATATAGGCAAGGTTGACATTTAAATGGATGGATAAGATAGATTTACACGCTAGTGCCAAAGTGGCCCAAAAAGCCCGTTTCGACTCCGGAATGAAATTGGGTCAACCCATATATCAAAATAGATGTTTTAAAATATTTTAAACGTGATGGAACAAGTTTCAGGTCCAAATTTCATCGTATGAAGAAGTTATGCTAAAATCAATTTATTTCAAATTGATTTCGATTGATTTCAATTTCATTGATTCAAGGCCTTTCGAGTCTGTAGATCAAACGACATGTCCGATCGCTACGAAACTTGAAATCCTACGATAATTTACCGTTACAGATCCGATGAAACTGGTTTCGTCGAAATCCGAGTCAATGGCCAAAATGGCTATTTTTACATTAATTAAATAAATTAATAATTGATTAATTAAATCAAATTTCTCATTTAATTTCTAAAATTGACAAATTTTATCACTCTAAATTTCTTAATAATCTACAATAATTTGATCAAGTTCAAACTTCAATTTAAAGTTGATTAATTTATAAATTTCAGTGTTAACTTCCAATTTCATTAAATTCAAAATTATAAATAAAATTCCCCAAACTTTCCATTTAATTGAAATTAACCAATAATTATTTCATTCATTATTGTCAAATAGATGGGTTTACCATTGGATTCAAAACTATTACATAAATTTCCTCATATTCCATCTTCATTTCAAATAACGTATTGTTTAGCTATTTCAATTTCATTTGATTGCAATTAATCCAATTATTGAATTTTACATTTCAATTAAATAAAATAAAGTTTTGATTTCCATTATTCTTATCCAACTAATTGCTTTAATTAATTGGTATTGCACTAATTAAGTCAATTACTACAATTGCTTTCAAATTAAATTCTATGAATTAAACAAATAGGTAATTTATAACAATTGTAACCATTAAACTTTAATTACCTTTAAGTTTATTTCCTTCAACCCAATATTATAGTTACTTACTATACATTGATTTTATTCAATGACCATTTATTATAATTTAAATTCCTTAATTTAATTCAATGCTTACATTTTTTTTTCATATATTCAATTTGTAGCTAAATATACGTCTACATTATTTCCATTTATTTGAATTTCATTCAGTTTGCTTATAGTCAACTTATATTAACCTCACTACCTTTATTTTAAATTATCAATTCATTCTTAAACCACTAACCTTACCTTATTACCAAATATTACCTTAAATCTTCACAAATGTAATATTTAATTCCATTTATTGCAATGATTTCCAATTCAGTTGAATGAACTAAATATATATATAACTCATAATAATTGTTGTCAAAACTCTTAATCACACATTTGTAAGTTTACTATTTCCACTCCAATATTACAGTTATTTACAGAGTATTGGTCTTTTTATTCAATCATCATTTATTATAGATTAATTAATTAATTCAATATCTAAGTTCGTTTTCCTATATTAAATTTATTAACAAGTATTCCTTTTTCCTTATTCCAACAAATTGGAATTTCATTCAATTACTATAAACAATCATTTTCCTATTCACCCTTTATTATCAACCCACAATTATAATTTTACAATCTTAACAAATTCATAAATTGTCAATTTCCAAATGTATAAATTAATTACTATTAAATGTTCTCAATAAATTATTTACTTGGTTTCAACCTTCTATTCATCAATTACTACCTTATAAATAAACTCCCGTTTCAATTCAATTTACATTCACCTTTCCGTTATAATATTAATTATCATTAAAGCACATTTAGTTAACTTTATTCTTCCCAACCAATTACCATCTATTATTATAACTTTACAATTTTAATAAATTCATTAATTGACATTTCATTCGACCTATTAATTATTAACCTAAATTAGCACTGTTACGTTTTACATTACTTATTAGCTTACAAAAAGTGCTACCATTAGTTCATACACTAATTCATTCCATTCCATTCTCATTCATTATACACTAGTTTAGTAGTAAGTCAACATTTTAAATTAGTAATCTACCATTTACATTGTTTCACTACTTGGAATTACATCCAAGTTATTAACAATTAACTTACATTTATACTGTTACATTCAAGTTATTTAAAATTAACTTATCAATCTTATCCAAGTTATTATTTCCATTAATAATTTACTAAATTTTTATTTCCTTCAATATCAAATTTCAAAAGACTTATTAAATTAACTAAGTTTAATCATTGAAAATTACGGGTCGTTACATTAAAGAATGCAAATGAAACTTATACAAGTTTTACCTCATCTTTTAATTTAATTTAATGTTCAATAATTACATCTTTTGTTTTATAAGTTACAAGTTTCAACTTTCTTTTTAATTCCATTTATATTTAGCACTAAATCTCTTATTTTTAATTAAAGGTTCTAATCATAAATTAGTTACATTCCATTTCACTACAATAACTGAAACTATTAAGTAACAGAAACTTAAGAATTAGATACCGGGTTAAATTTCATATCATTTTAAAATAATAAGTTAAATGTATATACTTACAACTTATATATCTATTTATATTTAAAACAATTTAAAATTTATATTTGTTTATCAAAATAAACCTACAGTAAAACTATTACAGTGGCCTTCCCACTTCGAAACTCGAAAGTGAATGTCGATGATGCGTGCACTCATCACCGAAATTATTTTCCAACGACAGAGAGGGTAGTACAGAATTTATTTATTTTCCAAAATTTCTTTAAAACAATTCTTTCAAATTATATTGAAATATTTATATCCGAAAATACTTCTAATAATATTATTATTATATTTCAAAATCAATCCAAAGAAATTTCAAAACCCCAGAACTTAAGTTCTAAATTTCCAAATTCATTTATTTTATTTTCAAATCCTACTTTACTAATATTTCGAGATTTACACTACCTAACAACCAATATATTGCAACTAAATATAGCCTATATAAAAAAAATTATTTTATATATAGAAAATATAATAGCCAAATTATTTCATTCACCTATATTCAAAACAAATATTGTGTCAGTCTGTCCTATTAAGTGTTTAGAAATCCCTATTGATGTCATAGCGTCTCATGCATCAATCAGAATTTGTAAATAAAAAACGGAACAAACTAACACAATATTAAAACCTTTTTATAACACTAACAAATACGCTCTCTCATATATAGGCTCAGCGACTCATCATAGGGTATTACTACCCTATTAATAAAGAGTCAGACCCCACAAAGCTAAGGTTTATCGCTAAACCAAAGCTCTGATACCAGATGTAACATCCCACCTTTTTGTACGCTTTAAATCAACGATAAACCACACACGTCAGACTTAAACCATACAAAAGGGTGGATTTTATGGGGTAAATAAGAAAAAGCAAGGAAAAAAACAAAATAGAATCTTGCAGTGGAAGGATAAATATAATAATCAAATAAACTGTTTATGAAGCTGTTTTACAAAACATTTGATTGTATTTATACAATACATATCATAGTACACATACCAAAGAATAATAATTAATGCAGTGGAACAATGTGATGCAGTGGAATAATATAATAAATAATTATAATAAAATCTTCATCTTCGTCCTCTAGAAATAGACTCTTCAAATCCTGAAATGCTCAGGCTGACCCGAGCGAATTGAAAAGACAAAACACTCGAGTCAGAACTAAAAGATCTTATGTAAGTTAAATCAAGAAGAATAAATATGAGTGAAATGATGTCCGAGATGTTTACGAGATTTGACATCTCCTATCCAGTGTCTAACGTGAGTGCAGTAACTTAAGAGATGCTCGGTGTTCACATCTCCTAAGGATCCGTTAAACTATTTACTATGCTGTAATATTTCTCTATTATAATAATGTCTATAGTAAAATAAACTTACTTTTAAAAAATCGTTAAGGAGTTACCCAATCTCCCTCTTAAATACAATAATAGTCCCAGTAGTCCATCCAATATCATAGTCCCACCTGATCGGGAAGCCACCAGAGGATACCACATGGGATACGGGAGAAAACCAAACTCGTTGTTACGACCCAAAATTTTCGAGCATTTAAAGTCGGAATATTTAATTGATTGTAAATATTCAATAGGGTAATTTTAACTTTAATTACGAATATCACAATTTATTTGATAATTAAATTATTGAATTAAATAATTTGAAGTCGGTAAATTGTTGAATCTAGAATTTTAAGCCTGTTAAAATAATTGAAGGCTTGAAAATTTTATATTGATAGTACTGAGGATAATAGAAGTTGTAAAATTGAATTTAACACTGATTTTTTCGGTTTTAAAAATATATCGTTTAAATTGACTTGAAAAATAGCCTTCCGAGGCATAGTCTCGGAATTCGACGAAACCAGTTCCATTGGATCCGTAATATTATATTATTGTCGGATTTCAATTTTCGCAGGGTTCGAAGTTGCCGTTTGATCGTACAACCCGTAAATGCATAAAGGAATCTAATTAAATCTAATTTACTTAGTCAAATCTTTTTATAGAAGTCTCACCCCCTAGCTTCTAACGCAAGATCCTTTTTCTTTTACCCCTCACTTTAGATTCATTTCCACTTTCATATTTGGCCGAAGCCTCATTTTTTCAAATCGAAACCCTCAGCTTAAATAAAAAAATGAGCGACCGAAATCGCCTTGAATCATGCGAGTATTGGGGAGGAGGCGCGGCCGGAATCGCGTGAGCACGAGCGCGGCAGCTCGAAGGGGATGTGTGACGCCCCACCTCTATAACCACGCTAGCCAAGAACACTACAGTGTAATGCTGTCAACTAGCGCGGAGAATAAGGCTGTTGAGGAGCGACCATCTGTGTAATTGCCTTGTGCGAGCACCGATATGTCAGATAGTAAAACATGGATTTTATTTCAGGAGGAAATCCGACGTACTGATGCAAACTCAAAGCTACTACACAGTGGCTATAATAGTTTAGAACAAAATATATAATAATAACACAGATAATATAAATGCGGAACACAGATAAAACAGAAAGTATCATATATACAATAACTGAGGTCAGTTACAATACATTTGACACGGTACATATGATACAACTACAACGGTCGACTCAGGAAGTTACATATACAAATACATTAACGTATATAGTATACATGAATACATATCTTCCTATACAATTATACTGACTACTATAAATGATTACGAATACTCCAAAAGATATGAAAGGACTTCATAGCTCTAGCAGCAACCCAAAGCAGAATATCTACATCCTGTAATAACTCGGCCTGACCCGAGTATTAAATTCAAAAGAAAATAATACATGGGTCAGTCTAATTCAAACTCATTTATTAATGGACAGAAGCAATAATAGTTAAATAACGAATAGATGACAGTCACAATAAATTTTCCTATCCGATTCTTAAATAAAGAAAACGGATAACGGTAAATATAACACATAATAGTGTTAAACAACAAAATGATAAAATTAAACCAAATCAAAATACGCTTCAAAATATGACGAATTGGCAACACGAAACAATTCAAACAATTGAAATATCAATCAAAATCGATACCGTATGGCTGCAGTTCACGCTTGCGTGCACTGCCTTGCCACTACAGTGATGACGTACCAATGAATACCGGGTGGCTGCAGTTCACGCTTGCGTGCACTGCCTTGCCACTACAGTGATGATGTACCCAATGAAAATTCACGAAAAAACACAAGATCAAACCCGAGTTACCGGATTCAACTCAAGTGCAATAAAATAATGTCACTACAGTGTGGCTGCAGTACACGCACGTGTGTACTGCCTCGCCACCATAACATGAATTATATGAAATCATTGAAATGCGAAGTGGAAGGCCACTAAGTCAAGCAGTGGACAGGAAAGACACCTACATGAATGCGACAGTGAAACTAGACAATGCAAGATTCAAAAATATCTGACTCCTGTACATATACAGGCATGCACAGAGCAACTACCACTCCAAGTATTACATCAAGACGAGACTGCAAAGTGTACAGAAGTGCAACACAGGTACAACATAAGGCAACAGTGGACAGATTCGAGACTTTAACCCAAAACCGTAGGCAAATTGAAACAGGCAGTGGCCACAACAACCAAGAAAGATATAAGTGCAGACAAGCTACATGAGGGCCAAACTTCGAGTCAAGCCGCAGATAGGGAAGTGCAGCCTCAACATAAAGTTTAACAGTGCCAACAAACCAAGAATGTGTACCAGACACAGTATGCAACTCAATTCAAAATAACAAACAAAACCAAGTAACATTACGTATGCAAATTCGAGGCAATAAGACCAACAGTGCAAACTCAAGTGGTTATGCAACATGAACACAAGTGAATGCAACTGCGACATATGACTTAAATATGTACGAAGGGTAATGCACCGTGAGGACTAACACGATAAAGCCAGCGACATGCTTGCATGATGACTCGAGAACAGAAGCATGAAGTACGCATCATACATATATTGATACATGTATGCAGTGAACAGTGGGCGAGAACTCAACAAAGCAACTCAAGCTCAAAATGGACCCAGACCCAAGCAAATATACTGTAATAATATGGTTGTAGTGAATCAAGCAACTCGACCAAATCCAGCTACTATATGAATGCATGCATATAGTCAAGCGGTCAAGTCAAACCAATGCTAACATGTAGTGCGTCGAAACTAAACGGTGAAACCCAAATGCTAAATAAAACAAGTATGCAAACTGTCTCATGTAATAATAACAGAGACTACAAAGAAACCAAGTACATGAAGGCTGCATCAAGAATACAATTCAGATGCAATCATACATATGTGCAGCAGACTCGAGTGTTATAAGCTCGAACAAATACTCAATGCAACTGAACACAGCGGGGACAGAGGATGCAAATATGATATGCAATAGACCTCAAGGAGGACGCAAAACAGAGAGTGAGCAATGCATATGTACTAGTGAAACAGGGTAATACCAAAGAATACAAGAACAAACAACAATGTTTGCACTAAATAATGTGGATTCCAAGCATGAGAGTCTTGTAACCAAAGAATCAGCAAATTCAAAATTTACAGTTCCATAAAAGTCGAACATTATCACAAGCCGAAGTCAGGTGATAACACATTAATGTAGAAAACAAAATTCAAGTTAAAGCAACTCAAAGGCAAGTTCGAATAATATCAAAAATCATGGAACGGCAAGTTGAAATCGAACCAGTCAGGTATGCTACAGAGGTACTCAAAGCAGCAGTTTTCAAGTGTCTAAAGTCAACAACGTGCCAGTAAAAATAAAGTGTCGATGACAAAGAAAAGAAATTCATGGATCAAATACCAAAAATCAAAACCGAAGTCATAGAATAACGTATACAAATTAGCGCAGAAAACAAGATTCAAAGTAATACCGAAGTCAAGGAGGAATCAACAATGAAACAACAATAATCGAACGGCCGAGCACAGAAGAAATTCACAAAACAACATTGAATCAACATCGACTTGCCGAAACACTATATTAAGAATGAATTAGATGTGAGTAAATTTGATTACTCACCTTGTCGACGAATTGAAGCATTCGAAACGAGGCCGAAGAAATCGAGGAAACGAACGAAGTTAGCATCCATTATCCTTGATCCCAACGATGCCCTAATTTTGGACAAACTAGAGAGAGGCCGCCATTAATTTTCTTTCGGTTTGTTTTAGGTCACGAACGAGAATGAATAAAAGGAAAGGGGGCCGGTTATTATGCTTTGGTAACCATCGGCACACAATTAAAAGTATGGGCCACTATTTAATTTCAAAGCCCATCAATCTTTTTAACAATTTATAAAAGAATTTAAATTTAAATTTAAAAAAAACTTCAATTGGCAATTAGCTAGGAAAAGTAATCGTCCAAAGACGATAATTAATCGGTACGAAATACCGGGTTGTTACAGACTCCCCTCCTTAAAGAAATTGCGTCCTCGCAATCATAAGGAATAAAGGGACAAAAGGTAACAACCATAAAAGCATATCATCACAAGACGAAGAAATTTGAAATAGGAAGTTCACCATATAGAGCATGAAAGAGAAAGCCTGAACGTGTTTGCTCGATGAATTCTCTGGATTCCTAAGAGAAATCCCTAGAATTTGAGAACCACTGAACTCTCACGAGAAAAACATCTTTATTTCGAAGGTGCTGAACCCCCGAAGCATTGATGTGAATAGAATGTTGCTCAAAGTCAAATCTGGTGAAACTTCACTCTCTTCAATAATACCGGGCTCAAGAGTAAAAATCGGAATCCCTAAGGCATTTCCGTAATTGGAAGACGTGGAAAACGTCATGAATAGCAGAAAAAGGAGCCGGTACAACGGCGTAGTACAGTATAAACACCAAAGAAATCTTTTAATTTCATAAAAGAAATTCAAAAATTCCCTACAAAATTTAATTATCAAATAGATAATCAGAATACAGAAATCACAAAACAGCAATATCTAATTGTCGATACGATAATTAGAAAACAGCAAAATCAGCAAATCTAATTATCAACAAAGATAATTAGAAAACACAAATCACAAATACCTAACTATCAAAACGATAATCAAATCTTAAATCACAAATATTTAATTATCACAAACGATAATTAAACCTCAAATATCTAATTATCACAAGCGTTAATCAGAAACAACAAATATCCGATTATCAAAAACGATAATCAAATCTTAAATCACAAATATTTAATTATCACAAACGATAATTAAATCTCAAATATCTAATTATCACAAGCGATAATCAGAAACAAGAAATATCTAATTATCAAAAACGATAATTAGGAATTACCACAACGGTAATCAAATTTCAAATCAACAAATATTCAATTAACGAGTCCGGAATTAACCGAAATAGCAAACGCACATGTCCCATAATCACTAGTTTTACTAAATCGTTTAATTCACTTCATCGTTTCCTTGAAAGTGCAAAATTGTGTATTTTTAAAAATAACTTTTCACATTCTCAAACGGACAAGTCCGGAATTAAGCGAATCAGTAAAAGAAAGGGGTCATAGTCCTCGATTTTGCTGAAACGTTTAAATCGCTTCCTCATTCTTTTGAAAGCGTAAACTGTAAAAATTTTGAAAACAATTTTAATTTATATTTTGAAACAATTTTAAAGATAGCAAATTTTTAAAACACGTGATTAAAACAGCAACATCAGTAGGAACTATGACAAGGAAATTGCACTTCTCAAAATACCGTAGAAACGGACAACAAAATCAGCATTGCGGGATAACCGCTTGAAAAATCCATTTTAAAATTGATGGTTACTGAAGTTAATACGTCAAAATCTCATCGAAATAATTGGCATCAAAATATAATACCAATGAATTTTCATTCATCAAAAATGTCACAAGAATCTTCTCAAAGATAGAAAGGGATATCATACCCTAAACTTGTATTCATAACAAGTCAATGACACACGAATTCACCAATGCACACAAAAATTGATAAAACTTATCAATAGAAATCACGAAAATTGATGAATCATAAATTCCAGAAATCAACACACGAAATCTAGAAATCATAAAAAGGGAAATAGGCCTATCACATGACGGTCCGAAGACCATGGGGAGCTACCCCATATGGGTAAGTCGGAATCTCACAGATGAGGTCTAGACTAACCAAAAATCAAAGAGGTATGTGTGAGTGGAATCACACAAGTGGTGTCTAGTCTAACCTTGCAAACAAAAGGAAAGTATGTGTGAGTGGAATCACACAAACGGTGTCTAGGCTAACCAAAAAGGTATGTGTGAGTGGAATCACACAAGTGGTGTCTAGCCTAACCTCGCAACAAAAAGGTATGTGTGAGTGGAATCACACAAGTGGTCTAGCCTAACTAAAAAGCAAAAAGGTATGTGTGAACGGAATCACACAAATGGTGTCTAGGCTAACCAAAAAGGTATGTGTGAGTGGAATCACACAAGTGGTGTCTAGCCTAACCAAAAAGCAAAAAGGTATGTGTGAACGGAATCACACAAATGGTGTCTAGACTAACCTCGCGGACAAAGAGATATGTGTGAGTCGAAATCACACCAATGAGGTCTAGTCTAACCATACAAACAAAGAGACATCGCACAATTTCTAGTCTAAATCATAAAAATGATCGTCATGATCAACGAGAAGTGTCAATTACACTAAGTTATTGAATACAAAAGTTTAGCTTCGTGTCCCATAACCACTAACTTAACTTAAATATTTACGAACAAATTGTAAATCTTCACTAATAAAATTGTCACAAGAGGTTCAATCGAACAAGTCCAAAAATTAACCGACGAAGTAAACGCAAGCGTTTCATACCACTTGTTTTGCTAAGCCGTTTAATTAGATTTCTCATACGAGTGAAATAAAGGTTTGTATATACTAATAGATTGGAATTTACTACTAGTATTGAAACCTTTATATTTTTAAAGTGACAAATCACAAAAATGATTGTAGAAACAATCAATCACAAGAATTCACATATAAAGACGTGAATAGAATCCAAAGAAATCGATACAGAATCCTTCAAAAAGTATGTTCACAAAAATCCCGAAGAAAAGGTCATCAAAGTTGCTAATAAATGTTAGCAACAAATCGGGAAATAATCAAAAATCGATTAAATTTGGAAACCAAATTAATTCACTAAAATTCACATTCGAAGACGTGAATAAAACCCAAAGAATTCAATTCTAAATCCATCAAAGTAGAAATACATAAAAATTCCAGAAATATAAGTTATCAAAGTCGACAAAGGTGATAGCAACTAATCGAAAAAGAAGAATCGATTAACAATTGGAAAAACAAAGCAAAACGAGCATAAATGCATAAATGACTTCAACAAAAGTAAAAATCAAGTCAATGTCGAAGTTAACAAGTAATGGCCACAGCCGAGTACAAAACGAATCAACATCAAAAACACAACTTGAGTTTGGAAAGCAAACAGAGACCGAAGCCAAAATACTTTCACGAAATCAAAAATAAAATGCACATGAACAAACGTTAGGAATTCATACCTAACGATCAAAGATAATCATATGCAAAGATGAGAGATAAAACATCAACAAATAGTTGTAACACATGTTCCATCTAAGTTATGTTTTATATTTGTCCTAAACCTTAGGCTCTGATACCAAGCTGTGACGCCCCACCTCTATAACCACGCTAGCCAAGAACACTACAGTGTAATGCTGTCAACTAGCGCGGAGAATAAGGCTGTTGAGGAGCGACCATCCGTGTAATTTCCTTGTGCGAGCACCGATATGTCAGATAGTAAAACATGGATTTTATTTCAGCAGGAAATCCGACGTACCGATGCAAACTCAAGCTACTACACAGTGGCTATAATAGTTTAGAACAAAATATATAATAATAACACAGATAATATAAATGCGGAACACAGATAAAACAGAAAGTCTCATATATACAATAACTGAGGTCAGTTACAATACATTTGACACGGTACATATGATACAACTACAACGGTCGACTCAGGAAGTTACATATACAAATACATTAACGTATATAGTATACATGAATACATATCTTCCTATACAATTATACTGACTACTATAAATGATTACGAATACTCCAAAAGATATGAAAGGACTTCATAGCTCTAGCAGCAACCCAAAGCAGAATATCTACATCCTGTAATAACTCGGCCTGACCCGAGTATTAAATTCAAAAGAAAATAATACATGGGTCAGTCTAATTCAAACTCAGTTATTAATGGACAGAAGCAATAATAGTTAAATAACGAATAGATGACAGTCACAATAAATTTTCCTATCCGATTCTTAAATAAAGAAAACGGATAACGCTAAATATAACACATAATAGTGTTAAACAACAAAATGATAAAATTAAACCAAATCAAAATACGCTTCAAAATATGACGAATTGGCAACACGAAACAATTCAAACAATTGAAATATCAATCAAAATCGATACCGTATGGCTGCAGTTCACGCTTGCGTGCACTGCCTTGCCACTACAGTGATGACGTACCAATGAATACCGGGTGGCTGCAGTTCACGCTTGCGTGCACTGCCTTGCCACTACAGTGATGATGTACCCAATGAAAATTCACGAAAAAACACAAGATCAAACCCGAGTTACCGGATTCAACTCAAGTGCAATAAAATAATGTCACTACAGTGTGGCTGCAGTACACGCACGTGTGTACTGCCTCGCCACCATAACATGAATTATATGAAATCATTGAAATGCGAAGTGGAAGGCCACTAAGTCAAGCAGTGGACAGGAAAGACAACTACATGAATGCGACAGTGAAACTAGACAATGCAAGATTCAAAAATATCTGACTCCTGTACATATACAGGCATGCACAGAGCAACTACCACTCCAAGTATTACATCAAGACGAGACTGCAAAGTGTACAGAAGTGCAACACAGGTACAACATAAGGCAACAGTGGACAGATTCGAGACTTTAACCCAAAACCGTAGGCAAATTGAAACAGGCAGTGGCCACAACAACCAAGAAAGATATAAGTGCAGACAAGCTACATGAGGGCCAAACTTCGAGTCAAGCCGCAGATAGGGAAGTGCAGCCTCAACATAAAGTTTAACAGTGCCAACAAACCAAGAATGTGTACCAGACACAGTATGCAACTCAATTCAAAATAACAAACAAAACCAAGTAACATTACGTATGCAAATTCGAGGCAATAAGACCAACAGTGCAAACTCAAGTGGTTATGCAACATGAACACAAGTGAATGCAACTGCGACATATGACTTAAATATGTACGAAGGGTAATGCACCGTGAGGACTAACACGATAAAGCCAGCGACATGCTTGCATGATGACTCGAGAACAGAAGCATGAAGTACGCATCATACATATATTGATACATGTATGCAGTGAACAGTGGGCGAGAACTCAACAAAGCAACTCAAGCTCAAAATGGACCCAGACCCAAGCAAATATACTGTAATAATATGGTTGTAGTGAATCAAGCAACTCGACCAAATCCAGCTACTATATGAATGCATGCATATAGTCAAGCGGTCAAGTCAAACCAATGCTAACATGTAGTGCGTCGAAACTAAACGGTGAAACCCAAATGCTAAATAAAACAAGTATGCAAACTGTCTCATGTAATAATAACAGAGACTACAAAGAAACCAAGTACATGAAGGCTGCATCAAGAATACAATTCAGATGCAATCATACATATGTGCAACAGACTCTAGTGTTACAAGCTCGAACAAATACTCAATGCAACTGAACACAGCAGGGACAGAGGATGCAAATATGATATGCAACAGACCTCAAGGAGGACGCAAAACAGAGAGTGAGCAATGCATATGTACTAGTGAAACAGGGTAATACCAAAGAATACAAGAAAAAACAACAATGTTTGTACTAAATAGAGTGGATTCCAAGCAAGAGACTCTTGTAACCAAAGAATCAGCAAATTCAAAATTTCCAGTTCCATAAAAGTCGAACATTATCACAAGCCGAAGTCAGGTGATAACACATTAATGTAGAAAACAAAATTCAAGTTAAAGCAACTCAAAGGCAAGTTCGAACAATATCAAAAATCATGGAACGGCAAGTTGAAATCGAACCAGTCAGGTATGCTACAGAGGTACTCAAAGCAGCAGTTTTCAAGTGTCTAATGTCAACAACGTGCCAGTAAAAATCAAAGTGGTGATGACAAAGAAAAGAAATTCATGGATCAAATACCAAAAATCAAAACCGAAGTCATAGAATAACGTATACAAATTAGGGAAGAAAACAAGATTCAAAGTAATACCGAAGTCAAGAAGGAATCAACAATGAAACAACAATAATCGAACGGCCGAGCACAGAAGAAATTCACAAAACAACATCGAATCAACATCGAATTGCCGAAACACTATATTAAGAATGAATTAGTGTGAGTAAATTTGATTACTCACCTTGTCGACGAATTGAAGCATTCGAAACGAGGCCGAAGAAATCGAGGAAACGACCAAAGTTAGCAGCCATTATCCTTGATCCCAACGATGCCCTAATTTTGGACAAACTAGAGAGAGAGAGGCCGCCATTAATTTTCTTTCGGTTTGTTTTAGTTCACGAACGAGAATGAATAAAAGGAAAGGGGGCCGGTTTTTATGCTTTGATAACCATCGGCACACAATTAAAAGTATGGGCCACTATTTAATTTCAAAGCCCATCAATCTTTTTAACAATTTATAAAAGAATTTAAATTTAAATTTAAAAAAAACTTCAATTGGCAATTAGCTAGGAAAAGTAATCGTCCAAAGACGATAATTAATCGGTACGAAGTACCGGGTTGTTACAGGATGGGTGGCGTCGCGAGTACGTCTGGATAGGGCCGAAGCGTTTGGAGTTTTAGAATGTCGAACTCGAAGTTCGAACGCGTGGAAGGAGGCGAAAGTCCAACGAGGAAAGGGCGGCGATGCGTGGCTGTTGATTTTCGATCGACAATAGGGATGCGCTCGAAGTCAGTTAGGGTTTCGTCTGGGTAGGATTTCGAGGCAATGATCGATGAGGGTGGCGCGTGTGCTCAAAGTCGTGGATAGGGTTCGACAGAGGTATGTTCTGTTGTTAGTTTAATTTTAGCATAGATCTGTTAGTATAATCACAGTAAATAGGAAGTATATTAACAGATATATATGTATAAGGCTCTAAAAAAAATAGGAAAATAAAATAAATAAACTTATATACATTTTGATCTGCTTGTTGATTTTAAAAATAAAATATATTATGGAGGTAGATTTGTTTAGTTGCTAAAAAAATATTTTTATTAAAAAGGAAAATTTGTTTAAAATCAAATTATTAGCTTAAAACCCAAATTCTTAGTTAATTAAATAAGTAGATGGAAATTTAATTGTTTAATTGATTCGAATATTAATAAAAATTATAATTGTTTATACAAAGTCCAAAATTGGGAGATAACGGTCGAGATGGAATTGGATTGCCAAACGAAAAGCAAAAGGTGAGTTAATCCCACTCAGTTAAATTTAAATTTAAATGATTAAATTTAAATAATTGTTTGAATGGTTGAATTGATTGATGTGCTATAGTATGGTATATTTTAGGATTGATATTTATGTTGTGTTGACATCTGTGGATGCAGGGAAAACAGGTTGGAGGGATTCAACTGGATCCCTCAACATTTATTTAAATTATTTAGCATTCTCTGTTGTGATTATTTGATATTTTATGATGAGTTATATTGGAATATTGAATGTTACGGTTTGATGGATATATTTGGGTATAATGGATTATCAAAAATATATAAATTGGATTTTGGGAAGAAAATAAAAGAAGTGAATTTGTAAGCAAAATCATTATAGGAAATTTTAATAAATTAAGAATGAATTGAAAAGAAATAGAAGTGATATTAAAATACTAATAAACAACTTCGGGTATGGAAAGAAAAAGATTTTTGAATAAACAGAAATTAATGAATTGTAAAAAACAAGTGATATTATTTTTAAAGGAATAAAGAATTATTTAAAATTTAAAGTTTAAATTTATGTAAAAGGATTAAGAAGTAATTCGAGAAATTTAAATTTTGTATTATCGGTTAAAAATATTTTAAATCATAATTAAGGATTTAAATCTGAAACTAATGGATTTTGGAAAAATAAGGAGTAAATTGTAAGTCAATTTGGTAATTGATTCAAGTGTTTGAATTGGAAAGTTAAAGAAGAATGTGAAGAGAAGTATATTTCTCTGGATAGCCAAGTACGTTTTCAAAGTAAGTTTTTAAATATAAGATAAAAGTTTAATGTTGTTTTAAAAAGCATGTTTTAGGAAATTTATTTTATCTAAATATCTAAAATATATATTTTCAAATCTATTATCGTAGTAATTATTTATAAAAAGTGACTTAGTATTTTTTTTTTAAAAAGTGAAAACCAAGTTTATATTTTATAAAGTAACCTTATTTTCAAATATTCATATAGTAAGTATTTTTTACAAATTATTGAAGTAGTTTTAACTTGAATATTTTAAAATATATTTCAAAGTAAAGTGTTTTAAATTATTTTAAAAATCTAGTTTTGTGCTTGGTAATTCCAGTGGAAATAGAAAATACTTCGAATTTATTCTGAGAAGGAAGATAGTTCGAAAACTGTTTTGAAAGGGGTTTGAAAAGTGAAAATATATCTTGTGAAGAGATTTTTGAGATTAATAAATAATTTGGGAAATTGTTTATTGTGTGATGGATGTTGTGAATATTAATTGATAGTTAAATCACCGACTATCAATATTGGCCAAATCGCTGATCGTTCCGAAGAGACCGGGATTGAGATTTATTTCTCGAAAACCACTTCGATCCGGTTTATATGTTTCGTGGAAAACGATTTTGGATTAGAAGGTGGAGCAGTGAAGTGCAAGGGCTTGTCGCTACTAATCCTGAGGATATTTCCAAAATGGATGTAGTAGAAATAGTGCCTTCGGTTCCGTTCGAACCCAGGACGGACTTGTATGGATGAATGCTTTCGGAACATCGTCAGGTGGGCGATGGGCATTCTAAGGGATATGTTCTAAAAAGGTAACGCTTAGCCTCAAGCCTCATCAAATGGGAATGACTGAAAATCAGGGGTTATGCAGCAAGGCTAGATGGGTAGCACCCAAGTAGGGTGAGGTCATCCCTACCTAGATGTCCCTTTTATTTCGGCTTAGTGGGCAGTTGTTGATCCCAACCGCGGGGTGATCTCACTCGGGATTATCCAGTAAGGGGTAGTCCCGGTCTTGTGTTGCAGGGGAGCGGGCGTACTCCTCGGTACTATGATCTAGGACACGTACTGTGATAGGTGGTACCCCAGTGCCTAGTCATTAGTTGGAAATCCATTCTCCCTACGAGCCTTGTACGAGTTTTGTTTGTATTACCCACTCTGTGGCTAGTAGCTGGAATTTAATAGATGTAACAATTTTGGCTATTTTATAAGTATTTGTATATAGACCCTATTATAATATCAGAGGATTTCTATAAAAAGTGTTTTAGCTATCGTAAGGTAAAAACCCGACATGTTTATTTGTGGCGTGGTCTTACGAGATGCTTTTGTTTCCAAAGGATTTTTGAAACTTTAATAATCAATTGGGTGTGATTTTCTCACGCTGGTATTCCAGACTGACTCAGGTGTTATTTAACTGTAATGCTCGGATCAGACCGAGTATTATAGGATACAGGATGTGATGCTGTGGAGCTCAGGAGACGACATGGATGACGATACGTATATCCGTACTTGTTGTACATATACATTCCGCTATGTTGAGTAGTTGTGTATCCAGTTGTATGTTATTGATGTTGAGTTGTGATTGATGTACTCTGATGATGTAATATATAAATAGATATATTTGATTTTGTGTAAAGATATGTTAATATCTATTACATTTTATTCCGCTGCGATGGTAAGATTCTGTTGGTTTTTCTATTATCTTCTTCTACCTCTTCTTCTTTAACCCAAATCGTTCATATTTCTGCACAACTTGAGTTGATTTTGGGAGAATAGAGTTGACTCAAGGGGTACGGATTTGCGGGCTGTTACACTCGTACAAGGCGCGTTGTGGTAGGTGACACGGCACAACTAGGCAATGCCAGGGTAGATATACCAATTACGCTTCCGGGCCGGTGGTAACGCGTAGCGCGCAGCTACCGCCCACCTCGAGCCACACCCCCAAATCAAAAATAAAAGTGGCCACCGAATCAATCCAAAAGTCAGAGTATAAGATCGAAGGGATGTGTCCGATGAAAGGTGCAACCTTCTTAGCCCGTCAATCGCTCCTGTTTTAGCCACCTTATGCCAATTCACGGGAGTCGGGTCTACGTATATACCTCAAAGGAAACGCCACCACCATCCTACTTCATTCTGGAATCTACACCGCGTACACGGTTGTTAAAGTGGTTTTCGGAGTTGGCAGAGGTATGACAATTTCCGATCCCGGTCTCTTTAACAACCAAACGTTATTATAACACCGTGGTCTTTTCAAAATAGTTTATACTTTTAAAACTAGAATATAATATCCATTTCAAAACCATATAAATACGATATTATTCCCATTTTTAAAACCAAGTCAATATGATATCATTTTTATTTTAAATCAATATAATGTCATTTTATTTCAATCCCTTTTTCAAAATCAAAGCACTTTCAAATTATACACTTAGAAACCAAACATTGAAATTTTAATACTTGAAATTCATAACTTCGAAGCACTTCAATTTCGATAAAGCTTTTCAAATTCAATATTATTCAAACTTTGAGTATTAAAAAATTTCAAAACTAAGATTGATAATTACGATTCAACAAATTCAATGTTCTATTATTTAGTTTTGAAATATTTTACATAATAACGCCATTATCATTAAAATAAACTCAATTTACGAATAACTAAATCTTGCCTTCAATTCATTTATACTTGAAATAATCATTTAATTCACCTAGACCCAAAATCAAGTTATATTAATTATACCTTTTTAAAATTCCCATTTAATAAATTTCACGTCAGCGCTTTTTGAGTTTAATTCTCAAATAAATTCAATTTCAAATAATCTCAAAATTTATCTCAATTGCAAATCAAATTTAATTGAGTAAAATTCTTAAATAATTTGATTCAAATCAATTTCGTATTTATCTTCCAACTTTAATTGTATTTAAGTCAGTATAAACTCTATATACAATATAGTTTAAATAAATACTTTAACTATATTATATCATAACAAAAAAATCAAACTTTATTATTAAACATCTTTTATACTTAAAACCAATTTTATACATAGCTTAAAACAAAGAATTTAACTATATATAAAATAACATTTATACAATATCTAAATCAATATCTCATAAAACCATATATTTCTTTGCAAAACCATGGAAATCCTTTTAAAATATTTTATATATAGACCACGGTGTCTGTATATAATTTTCTACCCTATGGTCAAGTGATACGGATATTTATCATTTCAATCCGTAATTTAAAATAAAAATACGGTTATATATCATTTCAAATCGCAATCCCGAAAAATAATGACAAATCAATAAAGAACTTGCAGATTATGATGATATAAATAAACATCCATTCATCCATCATAAAATCATACATCCATCACAATCATCATCCAAAACAATCAATCAATATCAATATATAACTGATAATATGTAACAGGTAATTAACAGGAATTTATATTCAATAATAAATTAAATAACGATTTAATTTAAATAAATGCAATTAACTGAGAGGATGATTAAAAATATACGAAACAGTCATAATTAAATTCAAAATCACAACATAAATTAGATTTAACAAACATAAGAAATTTTATAAGTTGTGAGTGGGTTAAAACACTCACCTTTTGAATTTAAATTGAATTTAAATCCAATTTAAACCCAAAACTTGAATAGTCTCAGTTTGTCTAAACCAGCGTCAAAATGTCCAGAATTTCAATACGATCCTAGCAAAAGAAACCGCGCGTAAATTCGACATTGTAAGCGAAAGTTATTCAAGTTATTAGATGACTATTGCCATAATAAAGTGTGTATGTATAGAGATATTAAAATAAACAAAATAAATATTAAATTTCACGTTTTGGGATGAGGAGATTGGGGTACCTGCTGACAAGGTGGTGGCAAGGCTTGGGTGAGGTGAAGAGGCTTTCACGCAACTCAAAGCTTCAAGAAGGATTAGGAAAAAGTGTTGCAAGCAGGTGAGGGAGAAAATGAAATAGGGTCATGTTTACAAATTGAAGTTCAGTGAGATTGGAAAATTGAAACGAGGCTAAAGGAGGATGGAACCAATGAAATGAATGCTTCAGGTAGCAAAAAGAACAAACGAAAGAAAATGATGTGGCCTTGAAATGAGGTGCTTGCATTGAATGCTTCAGGTTGAAAAATGAAAATTTAGACATTGCAAACAAAGAGGTAGTAACGAATAATAAATATAAAGTAACAAAGGGACCAGTTGTACCAAAAACTTTGAGATCCAATTTCATAACATCTACTCCACTAAATTAATTTCTATTAATCCTAAATATACACCTTATTAACACCCAATTAAATTTTATTAACACACACATTTAGTAAAATGTAACACTCCAATTAATGCAACTGTGGACCGCCGCTGCACACAATGAAAGATGAACCGAGACTGGAAATTCAAATTTAAAAAGACATTTTTCTCAGTGCGCAATCACGATTCAAAATAATTAATTTACTTTAAAATATAAGATTAGCATTAAAATCACTTCTATACTGCCTCAGACTGTTATAAAATGACTGTAAAATGTTGTTTCAAAATTCAAATTTTTCCTCTTTTATAAAATTTTACTTATCTTTAAAATGAAAACGTTCATTTTATTTTTCTCAAACCTTTCTATTATTTTCATTAAAAATGCTCTTTCTATTTAACCCAAAATGTAATTTGCTTATATTAAATGCCATAAATTTCAATTAACTTCTCTTTCCTTTTAATTTAAAGATTCCTCATATGGATTAGATGTTGCAAATTCCACACTTTCAAAGCTTTAACTTCATTTCAATTGTTTATAGATTATACATTAAATTTCCAAAAATTCAATGAAATTAGCTTTCCATTTATTTTCAATACATTCTTCTTATGGTATAATTATTTTGTTTCATATGTATTACCTTAATGTTTTGCAATTTCCTCTTAGTTCTAATCATCATAGTATTAAATTCCATTTGCTATGAAAATTCCATTTATTATAAATTAAATTGCAATAAATTGGTTTGTTTCCATTCCAATCCTTTTATTACTTTACTATACTCAAATTTGACTACTCCTAAACCTCTTATTACATTTCCCATTAATGTAACATTTATTTATTTTATTAACATTTATTTCCAATTCTAATTCCATCAACTAATTAAACAGGTAACTTATAATATTTGTTTACAAGCCAAATGTTACACGTAAGTTTCTCATACTTCAACCAATTGTCATATTATGAATGGAATTAACATTAATTTCAAATATTATCTTAATTTATATTAAGATAGTATTTAATTACCTTTAATGGAATTTATTCCCCAATTTATTTAATGCAATCAATTATGACCTTACAATTTGTTTCCAATTAATAGGTATTGCACAAATTTAGTTACTTATTAACTTGCATCAACCTTATTACATTAATTTACATTTAATTACTATTCAATATATATTAGTTCATTAATTAATTCAATATTTACGTTTGTTTTCTTACATTTGATTTATAGCCTAGTATAACATTTACATTAATCCCATTTCATTCAATCCATTAATTATTAACCTTAAATTAGCATTGGTTATATCTTGATGCATTAATATTTCTCAATTTCATCTCAATTCTTATTTACGTAATATTCAAATATCAAATTTCATTTAATTCCAATTAATCCACTTTATCACATTAATATTAATAATCTTGGTTCCCATTCTTATTTTATTACCAAACAACAACTATCATAATTACTCTCTAGCATTAATCCTATCAACTACAAATTAATACGTATTATTTTATCAATTTGCTTTAACCTTATTACCTAAATTTATGTTCAGTTATTATTAAGCAATATTATTTCATTTGTTAATTCAACACTTACTTTTATTTACTCATTTTCTATTTTATAACCAAGGCAACAATTTATACTATTACATTATTGGGATTTCACTTCAATTGTCAACAATTAGTTTTAATAACCATTGCTACAATTCATTCTTAACATTTACTTCAATATAAATTTATAAAAAATTTATTTCATTCTAAATTTAATTACAAAAATCTTATTAATTTAACAAATTTAATTATTGAAAATCTACGGGTCGTTACACTAAATCATTAAATAAAATTTAAAAATCAAATTTATAAATCAAACATACTTTACTATTTGGAAAATTACTAAAACCGATCAACGATGTCCATATATAATTTTCTACCATGTGGTCAAGTGATTGGGTATGTATCATTTCAACCTAAAATAATTAAATTTTAGGATATATACCACTTCAGCCTGTATCCCGAATCAATAATTTCTAAATCTATAAAATCGCTCGGGTATGTGTCATTTCAAACTTAACGATTTTCCCTAGTCTATAAAGTCATTCGGGCATGTGTTATTTCATCCCACACTGACAATAGGGATATAAACATCCAAATCATCCAAAATGTCAATAAATATACATCCATCACAATCAACCTCCAAATCAGCCAATAAATCACAACAATTAACTGGTTGTTATTATCAGGAATTTAATTAACAATTTATATTAGATTAAATGGCAATTTAGTTCAATATAAGTCCAAATTAAATTTAAATGACAAATTTAAATTACCAAACAGTAATCAATAAATTTCTTTTCACATCATAAACTTAATTCAACTAACATAAGAAGGTTTAGTATTGCATGAGTGGGTTAAATCACTCATCTTTGATTTATAGTTGAATTAAAATCAAAAATAATGCCCAAATTCCAACGGTCTTGGAATTTAACCAAACTAGTTCAATATTGTCTGGGATTTCGGTACGATCCCAAAGGAAGAAACCGCATCTAATACCGAGTTCGTATGCAAAAGTTATGATAGTTAGAACATTTAAAATTTAAATTCAAATAAAATATAATGTAGGGGCAAACAAGTAAATTACCACGCCAACAAAACCCTAACTGAACAAAGTCAAACCCGAATACTCATGCAGCCGACATCTCTCATCGCGCCGCCGCCGTGTCTATGACTGCCTCTACCAAGATCTGACATCGCTTCGACCCCTAGCATGCCACGCCGCACTTCTAGGCCACGCGCGACCCACCACGACTCGCTAGAACAACCTACTCCGTTGTTATTCTTCTTCACCATTCCTGGCTAACTCGAGGCACCTCTGATAAGAACGAACCCATGGATAGAAAGCCCTTGACGCCCTCTACGATGTAGCACGTCCTAATTACTCCGAAGTCGATGGTCCACTGTTGAAAACAAAACCTTAGTTTCAACGACCGAGACTAAACTGCTGATTTCTGGCCAAACCAAACCTCTGATCGACAAATGAATTGCAAATGTGGATTAAGTTCGTCTAGAGCTTTCCAACAATATATAATACGATAGGTTTCGAGGAGTTTGAATTTTGAAGTTTAATTTAAATTTGGGAAATTAGAGTTTTCTACCATTGAGAAGGATTATGAACAGGTAGATTGAAATTGTATGTAGAACAGACTACTAGGGTTTTAGTAAATATCTATTTATATAGACAGGAATGGATAAGGATGAATGGATAGATCGAATTGGGTCGTAACGATAACAACGACCCAAAAAGCCCATTTCGTCCCCGAAAGGAAAATAGATCATCCAATATATCGAAATATAGCTTTTCGGTATTTTTAAACTCAATGGAACTAGTGTCAAACCCTAATTCCATTGTATATAGAAGTTTGCCTTTAATATCAAATTAGTCTTATTTTAAATTCTTTTAATTGATTTCTACGCGTTTCGAGCCCGCACGATCAAACGATAAGTCTGATCGCTACGAAACTTGAAATCTTAGAATAGTTCGCTATTACGGATCCAATGAAATTGTTTTCGTTGAAATCCGAGACAGTGCCCAAAAACCCCATTTTTCACGTTAATTAAAGAAATTATTATTAATTGATTTAATCACTTTTAGATTCAAATTTAAAAGTTAACAATTTTATCATTCATGATTAAATAGGAATTTATAATCTTTTAAAATACTATTTTCCATATTAAATCCAAGATTTAAATATAGCACTAATTTCAGCATTTAATTACAACAATAATAAAACCCCAGTTATTTATATTTTAATTTCAATCGCATTATTTTAATTCGATTTACACTCTTATTATTGAATCAACTATTACCTTGTAAATATAATTAACATTAGTTTACATTTTATAATGTTCATATTCTACAGTTATTATCTTAACTCATATTAACTGCAATATTTAATTACATTAATTTCATTGATTGCCAATTCAATATTCAAATGGATTAATTAATGAGATGATAAATAAAACAATAGTTTTACAATAATAATTCATACCTATTAACTTACTGTTTACAACCAAGGGTTATAAATTGCTTACCAAAACTGATTTCATATTCTATATTAACCTATTTCAATTTATAACAATAAAATTTCAAAATTGATTTCAACATTTAATTTATTCCTTATTTACAAATATAACTAAATCAACTTTTCAATAATTTCAAATTTATTGAAATAGCATTAAAATAGTTATCGATAACATTCAAACAATAATATTAAATCATGATTTTTAATTTCTCGTAATATTAAATTCCAAAATCTTATTAAATTTAATAGTTTTAATTATCAAAAATACGGGTTGTTGCAATAAATTTCCAAGTTTTATTTATAAAAGTACTCATTTATTTATCTGAAACCCCTTATTCAAATTTCCCTTTTCAAATTGCCAAACCATTTATAACCTTCTTTTTCAAAGTCATTCAAAACCCAACTTCTTCTCAAATTCCAAACCTCTTTCAATTTTATAAACACTCTTTTACATATCCTTATATAAAAAGAAATTCTTTTATAAACCATTTTGTTATACAATTATAATAAATAAAACTTAAAAATCATAAAAATATCTTAACAATTTTTCATAATAAAAAATACAATTATAAACAATATTAATAGCATAATAATAAAACTTTTAAACTTTTCAATAATATAATAATAATAATTAACCTTTGAACAATATAAACGAAGTAATTTATTAACCTTTAAAGAATGTTAATGTGATAATTAGTGAACCTTTAAATACAACAAAATAACTTATATCGATATAATTAAAAAACTTTAGAATAATAATTAAATATTCTTTAATAACACTTAAGAATCATATTAACAAAACGATTACCTTTAAATCATTATTTAAACATTTATTAATTATTTGTAGAACATAATTAATAAATAAAGATTACCTTTTAAATATTATTAATATATAATAAATAACTTTGAAAATATTGATCTAATCATTAGCTTATAAATTTAAAAAGAGGCTTAGCGACCACTATGGTACTTAAACAAATTAGCATTTTGTTAACCCCGTTCCAGCATACGAGTTAAAAGGCCTACGAGTTAGAAGCGTCAGCGGGTTAAGGTTTGAAGCGACCTACGACTTAAGGTGTCTTACGACTTAAGGAAAGGACCGATTCAAAGAATCCCCGACTCAACTGGTGGCGACTCAATGATACAGACCGACTCATTGAGCTGCCGACTCAAGAAACCTCACGACTCATAGAAGTTACCGACTCAACAGGGAGCGACTCATATGAGTGAATGACTCAGAGCTATCCACGACTCATCAGCATGAAGTACCTAACGACTCAGTGGGTTTATGACTGAAGGATTGGATCAACTCATATGCTCAAGGCACGTAGCGACTCAATGGATCGGTAGGCCGCGCGAGTTAAAGGACTGAGCGACTCACGACTCAAGATGATTACCGACTCAGTAGCCTTAGCTTGTTGCCGACCTAAATTTAATGACGACTCAATGACTCATGAGGGACACCGACTCATTTGATAGCCGACTCAGTAAGTTGCCGACTCATTACCGACCCAGCGACTCAACTGGCCCACAACTCATCCTATAAGGTCACTCAAAGGAGCGACTCACAACTGATCATGGCTTGTCTACGACCTAAAACCATTGAGCCATAGCCCATTGCCGAACAACCTATGCTAGTGGGAGATGACTCGGAAGCGACTCAGAGGCTTGGTCCAATGAGTCGGCCATGACTTAATATGACTCGGCCACGGGTCAAGCATAAGCCGACACACAACACAAGACTCAGAGGCAAGTTCAAGATCATGCTGCAAAGGGGTGACTCGCAGACGACTCACGACTCATCATGAGTCGGTCACGACTCATCATGAGTCGGTCACGACTCATGACTCTGCGATTTCAGCCTAGAAAGTTTGCCTATAAATACAACCCTAATTCGAACTAAGAGAGGACCTTTTGGGGGGGCTCATTCTCTTCAAGCGCCATTACTCTGCCGAATTCCAGACGACTTCAAAGCCTTTTAGATCCAACAAACTTCTAAAGGAACTCCATGAAGGAATCATCCACATTCACCATGGATTTGAAGATGATTGTCAACATCAAAGCTTGAGCTACTTGTTTCACATATCCTATCACTTGAAGTGTGTTGTAATTGAAAGATCTTGTAAAGAATTGTAATCAAACTAGTGATAAAAAGATTAAAGTGGACGTAGGCTGGATTATAAGCCGAACCACTATAAATACTGTGTCTCTTACCGTTTTTCTACATACTTTCTGCTTATTTCTGTTTCCCGTACAAACGGGTGGTGCTTTCACAATCACATCTTATACACCAGGGTGTTAGCGTTTAAATTTTTTCGTTAACATTTTGGTGCTTTCACTGAGAATTGAACTCAGGAATACCTTCACCGTTGCTTCGTGAAAGTTTGTTGGAAGAATCTCTCTAAGGACTAGAAGTTTATCCGAGATAATGGCTACTGGAAGACAGCTTAGATCTGATAGATCCGGTGATGCTCATGAAAATACTACCACTTCTCTTGCTCCAAATGAAGCAGCTCCGAGTGTTGGAATTACACGAGCAGAATTGGACGCCATAGTTTTGGGATTGAATCAGCAATTGAATGCTCAAAATGCGCAGTTGGAAGCCCAGAATGCCCAGAATGCCTTGATTATGGATAGGTTAAACGCCCTACTTGAGGCAAATCACCAACGACAGGATAATGAAACAATCTATGCTGAAGATGCCCGTGACCCCCAAGAGAAAGGTATTCCTCAAAAAGCGGACAACACCACCGCAAGGGGACCTTCCCAAGCTGAAGGTTCAAGGCCGCAACCAATTTTTCGCGAATATTTGCCCAGGCAAACTTCCGAAAGAACAGCGGACGCAGACGTCTGCCCGGCAAGACCTTTGAACGATGAGGAGTACCTATCAGGGATGGTTCGCTCAATTATGAAAGAAAGCATGCAAAGGCAAGAGGATGAAAATGATTGGGGATTTGCCCCGAGTAAGACACCTTTCACCGAAAAAATCTTGAAGGCAGAGTTTCCCAAGAAGTTTGTACCTCCTACCATCCCGGCTTATCGAGGGGCAAGCGACCCTAACCATTTCCTGTACAAGTATGATTGGCATATGACTGGGGCAAGTGCAACTGATGAGATCAAGTGCCGTTACTTTCCGGTATACTTGGAGGGAGTGGCCTTACTTTGGTTCACAAAGCTGCCAGTTAGATCCGTGGATCAATTCTCTGACTTAACACGGAAGTTCAAGGATCAGTTCAGGCTATATGCTACAAAAGCCAAGGATATAATGTCCCTCTGGAGTCTAGAACAAAACCCCGGAGAATCTACCAGATCATTCTTAAATCGTTTCAATATAGCCCTAGCTGAAGTCGAGAACGCAGAGCCAAGGATGGTTTTGACTTATCTAATGCGGGCTATCGATAAATCGAGTGAATTCGGTAAATGGCTAAAAATGAAGGAGCCAAACTCACTTGAGAAATTCTATAAGAAGGCTGATGAATTTATGCGTTTGGAAAGCTTCCCTGCGACATCAAGAGCAATCGAGGCCAAAATCTTGAATGTCAGTGTTACTTCTGATAAAAGAGAATCTAGAGGTCAGAAAAGGAAGAATGATGGTGGAAAAGAGCAGAGAGACTTGAAGAAAGCTCGCCGCTTTAAACCTTCAGACTTTACCCCCTTAGCTGATACTCTGGAAAACATCTTTCTCGCAACTAAGGATACTTTTGATTATCCTAAGCCACCTGAGTTGAAGGTTGGGAAAAATGCTATGCGTAATGGGAGGTTCTGTCAGTTTCACAACCAACCTGGCCATAACACCAACGAATGTCGTCATTTAAGGAATTTGATTGAAGAACTATTGAGACAGAATAAACTCCAGCAATATGTCAAAAGAGACAGGAATGACCCATCCTCATCCAATCAGGGGAGACTCTCACCCGACGGGCAGGAATCATGATGGGATGGAAGGATACGCTCGTGCTCTAAGAAAAACCCCGAAGGGAGAGAATGCTCTTGTTCTTACACCGGAGATTCGATCCCAGGAAGCTTGGGACAGCAATGATTTGCATCCATGTTTTACTTTAAGGCTTTGTTACAAATTGTAAAAGAATGATGGATTTATCATTCTCATATTAAAAGTCATTGTAAAAGCATTGCAAATGAAACATAGGAACTATAAATCTTGTGTTTTCTATTACTATAAAAGACCTGTTTCATTTCGATATGCCAAATATCTTGAATATATTGCTAAAATATCGATTTAATATTGCAGGCAATCAAAGCAAAGCTTACCTAGTCAGCACTTCGCAAAGCAAAGCGATTCCTATAAGTCAATGAGCAAATAAATGTCAAGCCAGAAAAGGTTCCAAATTGAATTCCTGCATAAGAAATGTTCCTCACGAACAGTTGATACAACCAAAAGGGCACCTTCCCAACGCGAAGAGTTCAGGCCCTCACCAACCGACAAAGTTCGTTTGTGCAAACAGACATCTAGTCAGGTAGTTTGGGTCTACCCTATGGATTCACTTAACAATGAGAAGCATTCCTCTGGAAAAAAGACAAATAACTGGCAAAGAAAAGAACATGGCTGTGGAAAAGATAACGAGGAATCGCTAAGGAGCAGATGGTGAAGAGGCATGGGCAAGCAGACAGAAAACACACAAGCCCTCTTCGGAGGCACAAGTCCTCCAATGAGGCACACTTCCCAAGTTTGAAGTGCAAACTCAAGTCCCCCAATGGGGCACACTTCCCAAGTTTGAAGTGCAAATTAAAGTCCCCCAATGGGGCACGCTTCCCATGTTTGAAGCGCAAACTAAAGTCCTCCAATGAGGCACACTTCCCAAGTTTGAAGTGTAAACTAAAGTCCTCCAATGAGGCACACTTCCCAAGTTTGAAGTGCAAATTAAAGTCCCCCAATGGGGCACGCTTCCCATGTTTGAAGCGCAAACTAAAGTCCCCCAATGGGGCACGCTTCCCATGTTTGAAGCGCAAACTAAAGTCCCCCAATGGGGCACGCTTCCCATGTTTGAAGCGCAAACTAAAGTCCTCCAATGAGGCACACTTCCCAAGTTTGAAGTGTAAACTAAAGTCCTCCAATGAGGCACACTTCCCAAGTTTGAAGTGCGAACTAAAGACCTCCAATGAGGCACACTTCCCAAGTCTGAAGTGTAAACTAAAGCCCTCCAATGAGGCACGCTTCCCATGTTTGAAGCTTAAACTAAAGCCCTACTCAACGGCACAACCCTTCAGAGGATAAAGACCTCTTCGGGGGCACATTTCACCAAGAGTCGGAGTAGTTACTCTTCGGAGTTTCACTTCACCAAAGTTGAAATGCAAACAAAATGAAAAACCTCTACGGAGGCACGATCAAGAAGAAAGACCTCTTCGGAAGCCCGCGTTTCACCGAGATTGAAATAAAACTTCCAAGTGTTGAAACGTGGAAAGGCTTTCTAAGGCAAAACTCTTTGGAGGTACACGTTTCGCCGAGATTGAAATAAAACTTCCAAGTGTTGAAACGTAAAAATCCCTCCTCAGAGGTACAACTTTCTATATATAAAAAATCCTCGTCAAGGGCATACTTTAACTTCCAAAGGAAGAGTATTTTACCTATTATAGAGAATGATCTTCCTCAAAAAAAAAAAAAAAAGGGGAAAAGAGGGAGTTAAAGTACCCTTCAGAGGTCCGCTTTGCCGCATAAAAGAATTCACTTGGTAAAAAATGTACTTAAGCAAAAGAAAGGAGTGATTTCTTCAAAGGGCAGAATGCAGAAACTTAAGCGAAGGGGGGTCGTACTCTACAAAAATTTTCTTTAAAGAGTAAAATAATTATTCTTTAGCAAATAAGAGTGCAAGTCCCCTCGAAGTATAGAATATTGCAGCAAACTTATGGAATGGGGGCAATATGGTATAATTACACATAAAAATGGTATAGCCAAACCAGCAAAAGGTAACGCTCAAGTGACATGCCATAAGCTCGCTGCAATATCATATAAATAAACTCATGCCAAAATGAATAATAAATGTATTCTCAAACTCAAACAAAAGTTTGTACAAACGAAGAATCATTTTATTCAACTATAGTGCAGGTACAGGTTTCAAAATAAAGAAAGGCGGGGGCCGGTACCCGCACAATTCTCGGCCATTACATACAAAAGATGAAAAGCTAAAATCTTCACTTCTGACTGCCTTTAGACCCTTTACCCGGCCGAATGATCAGCTTTTCAGGGCGGTCAGTGGGCATAAGGGAAGTAGGAGAGGTAGGCGCAACCGGTCCAGCTTCCGGCTCCTCTTCAGTGACGGTGATTTTCTTCCCCCTCCTCTTTGATGTCCCACGCTTCTTTCTCCTTTGTGAGGAAGACTCACTCCCCGGAGTGACAAGTTTAGATAGAGCAATGTCGTCAGAAGGAGTTCGCTCCGGGGATATGTCACCTCCCTCAAGTCTCTCATCTTTCTGCTCTTGGGAAGCGATGGGATCATCCAAGCCGTGAAGAACCTCTATTTGTTCCTCCTGCGATCCAGGTTGCGAGGCAGAAGTAGGCGCCACCTGAAGAGAGGGAGGCAGGATAACCGGAGGAGTAAAAGTTTGAGCAGTGCTTGGTACTTTCTCTACAGAAGAAAAGAGGTTAAAAGTCAGTAAAGAGAGGAGATGAAGGCTCACCAATGATACTAGTAAAGAGGGGAGATGAAGGCTCATCCAGGTTAAGAAGATAGCCAAGGAGCTCGTGAAACTCATGCGAAACAAATGAGTAACCCGCTTGAGCAGAATTAACAGTAGCGGGATTAGCATTGAAGTTACCTGGTGAAGCTGATTTCCTGATATCAACTTCATAAGCTTGCGCGTCCGTGCTCTCATCACCCTCGTCTCCACCATGTACGCTTGTAATATCAGTGGTAACTTTGGTAGGAGATGCAAAATGGGAACTGGAACCGATAATGTTGACTTCAGATGAAGAAGGTGGCTGGATTAGAGAAGTTGAAGTAGTTTTTCCCAGCTGGTCCCCTTCCATCACTTCAGTTCTTAATTTGGCAAGTTGTTCCTTCCCCTTGGCAAGGGCAGCGCGAGCGTCTTCATCAAAGTAATGCCTTTCCAGGGCTGATTCGTCATAACCAGCTCCTTCAGCACCAAGCATATCGAGGGCGGCCTCCCATACTTCAGCTAGAGTGATTTCATACTTGGGACCAAGAAGAGCGAGGCTTCCACGCCCCAAGACGCTATGCAAGTAGAAGTCGAATAAGGTTGAGCCGAAGCTGTTTTTGGTCGCTTCATGAGATTCTTCAGCCGCAATTCTGCCGGCAACAGCTTCATCGCGCTCCCTCTCGGTTTTGGAAAGCTGAAGTTTAAGCATTTGTATCTCCGCTTCCTGGGAGTTGTTTTTCTTTTGAAGATCGGCAATATCAGAAGCGTAGCCCTCGCTGATTCTTGTCTGCACCTCAAGCCTGCCCTCAGCGTCCCTTTGGCTGGCATGAGCATCCCTTACTTGTCTGAGAAGCACTTCTTCTTTTTGAGAATATGAAGTAGAGGAAGCTGCGAGCTCATCTTTCAACTTCTCAACCTTTGCTTCGAGCTCCTCGTTGTAGGAAGTAATGCTTCTCATTTCGGTATCATGCTGCTCAAGGACCTTTTGCCATTCAGCCTTGTCATTTTCCATGGTGAGCATGGCCTCTAAGTTGGCGCGGTTAACTCTTTGGAGCTCATCAACAAGCTTCTGCCAGTTTGACATCCTCTCGATATCAAGTTTGACGGCGTCAAGATTGCGCAACATGGCAGATTTGTCGATGGGGACCAAGTCTAGGTCAAACCTCACTCCCTTAAGGCACCATTGAGGAAACCGGCTCTGCAGATTGGCTGGACCCGGTCCAACTTGAAATTTGGGCCTACTAATTATCGTTTGAATGTCTGCTTTATCAAGAGCGGGAGAGTCAGAAGGAATGTCGAGCGAGGAAGGAACAGTGACTTTTTCAGGAATAGTAGAGGCCTGCTTTTCACTTTGACGGACTCGTTTGCTTGAGTCTTCACCCATGTGACTTTTTCCTCGATCATCATGGGATTTTCTCTTGAGGGAGTCATCATCTTTTTGAAAAGATTCATGACGCTCGTCCCTCTCTCTTCTTTCACGACGATCTTCTGCATCCCTCCTTTCACGAGTTTTTCGAGCAGCCCTCTCCTCATCAGACTCTCTATAGGAGGTGAAGTAGCGCCCATAATTATATTGGCCACGCCCCCCGTAGCGTTGGAAATCCTGATAATATGATCCGCCGCGTGTCATTGAAGAATCTGAAATAAGAGAAGATAAGCTTTAGAAATCTTTAAAGTATAAGAAGATAAGTGCATAAATGTGCTAGAAAATCCTAAGTGTTGTGTGATGTGCAAGCTACACGCATTGAGCTACAAACCACTCTTTGGTGTAGAGGTGATGATAGCTTGGGTATGAGGAGTTGATGTTTGTGCTGGTGTTTGTCGGAGAAGAGACGTCGCCTCAATTACAGGAGAGATAGTTTTAGATACGTCATCTTTAAAAAGCTCCTGCGAAGTCACTATTATGTCGCTCAGCCCCTCATAAACATCGTCACCATCATGCTTGGTGGGACTTGTTTTCTCAATTCCTACATCAGCTAATCCCCCGAGAGGCTGTGGAGTTTCTTCTTCTTCCTCGATCGGGGCAAGCACCGTCTTACTAGATGACCCCATAATGTCGGTAGGAGTGGAACACTTCACCAATGAAGCTTCAATATTAGACTCTTTTGATGTGAGTTGTTCGACAATAACAGGGGCATCCGATGCTTCAGCCGGAGAATCGGGAACTTCAGTCGGGGCTTCACAAGGCTGAGTATGGCGAGAAGGGTGAAGAAGCCCGTATTGATGTAAAAAGTCGTCTCTAAGCAAAAACTTGATACTTCTCTCTTCTGCGGCTACAGCATTCAATCTCTCAAAAATTTGCTTATAGCCTGGATCTCTAGAGGGAGGTGGAAGTGCTGAAACAGGAAAAGAGCGAAGTTAATTTTTTAGCAGCTCAGATCTTGGAAAACTCAAGAATGGAAAAATAAAGACGGGAAGTCTTACTTCCCACCCTCCAGATGGCATAAAACCCCGGGGGGCAACGAACGAAGAAGAATTGGGTTAGAAACCCATGAGCAGTTTCAGGAAGATCAACGATTAATTTACGGTTTCGGGCGCTTCTCACAACAGTAATAGAAGGATGATCTTTGATCCGGGTAAAGGAGCATAAATAACAAATTTCACCAAAGCTCGGAAGTCGATCAAGTGTTCTCCTAAAAAGCACACACAACCCCATTAGAATGGCGTAGCCGTTGGGGTGTAGCTGGGATGGAGCAATGGCCAATTGATGGAGAAGTTGTTGGAAAAAGTTGTTGAAAGGAGGAATGCCTCCATTTAGGCACATTTGTCGGTTAACTGTCACAAAGCCAGAAGGTGCTATGTCAGCGGTGTTACTTCTTTCAGGAAGAATGGCATCTGATTCAGCAATACCAAACTGAGCACACAACTGGTGAAAAACTTTGTATGATAGTGTAGTAGGGGCTCTTTCGGGAGGATTAACTAGCGGAGCTGGAATTACGGTTGCTTCTTCAGTCTGAACCATTGTATCTTCCTGTTGAGAAGTCATTCTACACAAGTAACTGGATATTCAAATGTGAAGGTGCACGTTTCCTTAAAGTGTGGAGTGTTGTGCAAAACTAATAAAAATAATAAGCAAGTACAACTGGAATTAAACTAGTCGACAGTTGATCAACTAAAAGATTTCAGAACTTGTTAATCTAAATTTCAAGCATAATATTAGTGCAAGCTGGTCGATTTTAATTGACTATTTCAGTGTTGCTTTAATATGTTACTTGAAAATGATGAGTTGGATGCACCTCAGTCACACAAATGTATTTAAGTTAATTATCTATAAGCTAATCTGTCATTTGATGTGGGCAGTCAATGGCAGTATATTCGTCCCAATTTTCTGTAAACATTGTGTTAGACAGGTTATTAGCTTGCAAGAGTGACCTGTAAAAGAAAGCAGCAAAGTTCAACAGTTCAAAGTTCAAACAAAATTTACAAGTGTTAAGTCGTCAACGGCACAATGATTCTTTGTATGGGTTAAGCTAAGTCATTGGTTATTTGGATGACTCGGCTACGACCTAAGGAAAGTGAGGCAAGTTAAGTTAGGTTGCTTCAATTCTAAACCGCTGATGTTATAAGTCGGCAGTTCTATGAGTCGTAAGTCAAGGAACAGAAGGGGGGCTCCAGTCCAAAGCAACAAGAAATCCTCTAAGTTCTAACTCGGTTACGACTCATGGTTTAAGTCGTAAAACTTGCTAGGTCGGATTAAAGTCAATGGTAAAGGCTACTGAGTCGCATGGAAGTTGCTGAGTCGTTCACGGCTTATGGTTTGAGTCGTGCACGGTTTAAAAGGATAAGTCGTCAAAAGGACCTAAAGGGTTAAGTCGTTCATACGACCTAAGACCTGAGTCATATGAATTAACACGGTTAAGGCATTAAGTCGTGCATGAGTAACTCTGCAAAGGCCCCTAAGGTCGGTTCTCCACTCACACACTGCCACACCATCTCTTAAGTTAACCCGTGAAGCCAAGGATCCATTAACCCGGTTAACCCGTTAAAGCCTCCCTCATCTCTCCCAAACTCCTGAACCAGTTAACTCCTCTCCAACCCGATACCCGCCATCGCCTAAATAACACCGATCCGTCATCCCCTCAACTAAGCCTATTACTCACTTATCCCACCAGTTCATCAAACACCGATCCAAAACTGTCATGAAGCTGCCACGAATCAAGTGCGATGCTATAATCTAGAGGATCACAACAACAACACAGCCAACAATGATCAGAGTCGTTCACAACTCAACTCAAAGCCCAAGTGAGACATGCGGCGGTGATTTGGGAATAGGAAACGGAAATTTGTGCCTTAGCAATGGTCGTTGTTGGATTGAAGTTCGAAATCACTTACGCAATGTAGTGGAAAGGATGGACTGATGATCGGCTAACTTGGATTCGCCTTCGGAAGATTGAAAGGTCTCTAATGGCAGATGCGGCTCTGAGATAAGTAATGAGAAGTGAGAAAGAGGAGAAACGACTCAAGCACTTTTATACCTGGAAATATTGGAACTCGAATCGGCACGGGTTATGATGAGTCGAAGCACACGACTTACGATTTAAGCGTATGCTTCGAGGGGCAAATGTTAACCCCGTTCCAGCATACGAGTTAAAAGGCCTACGAGTTAGAAGCGTCAGCGGGTTAAGGTTTGAAGCGACCTACGACTTAAGGTGTCTTACGACTTAAGGAAAGGACCGATTCAAAGAATCCCCGACTCAACTGGTGGCGACTCAATGATACAGACCGACTCATTGAGCTGCCGACTCAAGAAACCTCACGACTCATAGAAGTTACCGACTCAACAGGGAGCGACTCATATGAGTGAATGACTCAGAGCTATCCACGACTCATCAGCATGAAGTACCTAACGACTCAGTGGGTTTATGACTGAAGGATTGGATCAACTCATATGCTCAAGGCACGTAGCGACTCAATGGATCGGTAGGCCGCGCGAGTTAAAGGACTGAGCGACTCACGACTCAAGATGATTACCGACTCAGTAGCCTTAGCTTGTTGCCGACCTAAATTTAATGACGACTCAATGACTCATGAGGGACACCGACTCATTTGATAGCCGACTCAGTAAGTTGCCGACTCATTACCGACCCAGCGACTCAACTGGCCCACAACTCATCCTATAAGGTCACTCAAAGGAGCGACTCACAACTGATCATGGCTTGTCTACGACCTAAAACCATTGAGCCATAGCCCATTGCCGAACAACCTATGCTAGTGGGAGATGACTCGGAAGCGACTCAGAGGCTTGGTCCAATGAGTCGGCCATGACTTAATATGACTCGGCCACGGGTCAAGCATAAGCCGACACACAACACAAGACTCAGAGGCAAGTTCAAGATCATGCTGCAAAGGGGTGACTCGCAGACGACTCACGACTCATCATGAGTCGGTCACGACTCATCATGAGTCGGTCACGACTCATGACTCTGCGATTTCAGCCTAGAAAGTTTGCCTATAAATACAACCCTAATTCGAACTAAGAGAGGACCTTTTGGGGGGGCTCATTCTCTTCAAGCGCCATTACTCTGCCGAATTCCAGACGACTTCAAAGCCTTTTAGATCCAACAAACTTCTAAAGGAACTCCATGAAGGAATCATCCACATTCACCATGGATTTGAAGATGATTGTCAACATCAAAGCTTGAGCTACTTGTTTCACATATCCTATCACTTGAAGTGTGTTGTAATTGAAAGATCTTGTAAAGAATTGTAATCAAACTAGTGATAAAAAGATTAAAGTGGACGTAGGCTGGATTATAAGCCGAACCACTATAAATACTGTGTCTCTTACCGTTTTTCTACATACTTTCTGCTTATTTCTGTTTCCCGTACAAACGGGTGGTGCTTTCACAATCACATCTTATACACCAGGGTGTTAGCGTTTAAATTTTTTCGTTAACACATTTCATTTAATTTAACTTTCCAAGTTAAAATGCTTGGTATTTACACAAGCAGACATATGTGTAAATTAAATCCATATTTAACAATTAATTGTTAACACTTATCCATTGTTAATTAGCTGCTATATAAATAAGAGTCTACACTAGTGAAATAGCAGAACTGTGATTTAATCTGCAAATAGATGACCAAATATAACCTATCTGGTTAATTATAGTAGACCGATGAATTATCCAGCTAAAAAGATGTCCAATAAATTTAATTAGTAGAATGGTGTTTTATTCTGCTAAACATGTGTACAATTATTCTATTTAATTTAATTTAACAGAATGGTGATTTTTTTGTCCAGATAGATAACACACAATAATTAAAATTAATTAAACTACCTTATTACCCAAACTAATGTAAATATTATTAGGCAGTTTTAATTTATTATTAAATTATACTACACCAAAAGCAACAACTATTTTTGTCAAGGCGTTGTGCTCGTCTATACAAACCGAATGCAAAAGTCCACGGGCTAAGGTTAAAATTGGCAATGGGTTAAAATTGGCACGATAAGACATTTCAAAGTTAACATGTTTAATATATACAATTAAAACAAACATTTATATAAATTCTCACTGATTGGGCCAAGCCCAAAATGCTTCAAACCTATATCCAAAAGGAACAGACTCCTTTTTCCCCATCTTGTTCAAACATCTATAGCTCACCAAGAAAAACGTGCATGCTTGTGCATATGCATGAGCAACAACAACCCCTGAAGTCAAATCCAAAGACACCTACATGATTGCCTCGCCTTGCTCGACTCATCGGCACCTCCACCCACGCCTCTGTCCCTCTTGATCAGAATCTGGCCAAATAACCCAAAACCCAACTAACCATGTTCGGGTAATGGATTCGAGCATGTCACGACCTTCATCCAAGCAGTGGAGACCAACAAAATTAGTCGTCCAGTAGAGCTCTCCAAGCTAGAGCCAGCTCTACTCTCTGATTCGCCTAATGCTACCTCCTCCGCTTTAAAAATGAGGCCCTGGTTTCTGATGATCGTCGCCCAACTCCGCCAAAAATTTCCCAAAAATCATACGACACTATAAGAACCTAATGACGCCTACGGCGTCGATTAATTCCAAGCACATCGAAAGATATGATTTTTCAAAGTCCATGAACAAACTTTCCCTTTTTCTACTAAAACCAAATATCTAATTTGATTCTCGATGAAATCTCGGGCAGTAAATTTCTAAAAATATTATGGACCGATACGAGCAACTATTCTATTGGTCGCTAAGGCTAATTTTTGATGGTTTGGATATTGTACATGGAGACGAAGAAAGTTGTCACAATGGCAGTCGCGCTTCCCAAACCATGCAAAACAAGATCGAACACTACCAGACCATGCCAGATCGAACATCTAGTTCATCTGGGATCAAAGAAACAAACTTTGTGAATTCTAGTGGAGTATGCACTTTGTTTTGGATTTTTGAATCTCACAACCCTCTTTTTTTATGATTTACTGAGAATGAAAATGAATTCAAGCAAAGCGAAGGAAATGAGCTATTTTTTCTTAAGTGTTGACTGTGTAGGCAAGGTATGAATGACCTTGGGCTAAGAAAACAATTTCAAGTGTAGGGGACATGGAAGACAAGGGGAACAATGGGAGACATGAAATGTAGATCAGGGAAAAATATTAAGACAAGTTGGCAGCGGCTGTGCCTGCAAGTACAAAGGATTGTTTAAAAAAAATTAAAAGTAGTTAGTTTAGGGTACCCAGACACATAATATTGTGTCTGCATACAAGCCATGAACAATAGAAAATAAAATAAGGTTGCATATAGAAATGGGATGCGATTACAAAACAACAATAAAATAGACAAGTTAACCTATCTTGTTAAACTTCAAAAATGCCAACGTTTGCCGTAAAATACGTCAAACGAAAGTCAAAGGGAAGTTCAATTATTTTTCAAATTAAACATTATGGAAAAAATTCCATAAATTAAATTAAAAGCACGTCATCAAAAATAGATCTAAATTTGAAATAGATAGCTTATTATAACTCGACTAGAAATTCGAATATTTAAATAAATAAAATATTTAAATTCGAAGACTCTAAAAAGTATGGATCGTTACAGATTTACTTTCTCATTTCGAATGAAACATTTTCATAGCAATTTTGTGTTTCACCAATGCAATTGTTCATCATACAACTTTTGTATATGATTGAATATGTATTAAGTATACATACTTTCGTATTGCTTTAGAGTTTAAAACTCATAAAAACAGTACAAAATCTTAGGCAAATTAACATTTCAGTGACCAAGGTACTAATTTTTTATATGCTTGTATAGATTGGCTCTTCCATAAGTCTTGAAGCTACAACATGCCAAAAGAATTATTGGTAAGTATATTTTACATATATTTTTCAATCTTTAATTCATTTTCATTTAGTTTATTTTAATCGATAAACAATTTTATCAATTACATTAACTTTACAAATTTATTTTAAGTAGGTTTAATATAACACGTGTTCTTAAAGTTATAATATTAGTTTTTATATTTATCTAACAAGGCTCCCACTAAATTTAGCATCCCTCAAAAACCCTAAAAGAGTTGCGAAAATTTCACAAATTCATGTAATGGGTGTTAGGACTCATTTATCATGTTACCACAACCTTGAGGGTGCTTAAAATTTATAGTCCCCATAAACAGTAATTAATACTTTATAGTTATATCCCGTATATAACTCCTAACATACTTTAGACTACGCTACTAATAATCTTCGTAACCTTGAGGATGCTCAACAACCCATGAGATACGTTAAACACTCTAAACTCATCATTTCGCGATATCTTAAAAGGAGTAATATAACACATGAGGGTGCTTAACGAAGTTACATATACATTCTTACTTATATATATACAGTATAAACATCTCCTTAGATAGTTTATGGTATGAGGTGCTCAACAGCCCTATATATATAAGGTACTCATTTATATTATAAGTGATGGAGAGAATTACTAATTTTATTTCATAATTTAAATTAATTTTGTAGAGTACTATTAATTAGTTAAGGGATATGCGTATAACGATTATAACTCATGATATCGCATATCTCATATACACATTAAATGTATACTTCTAGTTCTCATGGGTTTCATTTATTTTAGCCTCTCGATTTTTTTCATACATATAATATATATACACATTTAATTACTATAATATGTATAATTCATATATATATATATATATATATATATTCATTGGCATTCTTTTATTAATAGATAATTCGATTAATCTATAAACATGACATTTATATTTATTTATTTAAATTTAAAACAATTTTAAACTTGCATGATGCAGATATTTAATTTAAAATAATTGAAAATTAATTTTATAATATCCAAATACGATATTTGGATTAACCTAAGAGTCAAAAACACTTCTGAATCTTCTAGACGAGCCAGGTATAGACAAGGAGATCAGGAGGTTTTCCACTCAAGAGTGGTACTTAATTAACTTTCTCCTTAGTTTAAGCACATTTTCCTTAGTCACCCATCTACTTTGACTTTTGTAAAAGTAATGCCTTACATATTAGTTAATTATTCACAGAAACATAATGCAAGCTTTAATGTCATTGTTATATTAACTCTTGGATCATTGTTAGTCTGGCCGAAACTCCTTTAGGTGACCTAACAAGATCCAAACGCAAGTTTTGCATGTAACCACTCGACTCAAACGCAACCTGTCAATAACTTAACCTAAGACATGTAGGGCTAAAAGTCAATTTTTCATCACAGATCACACCATGAGAACCTCCTATCATCTACTTGCTTTGATACCATTGTTGGATCAGGTGTACTGACAATGGGGTAAAAATGATGAATTTTTTTTTAAATTAACTTTTATTATGCTGCACAAGGTCTTTATTCTGTGATGTGTAAATGATATTTTTCTACACTAAATAAAATATAGTATTCACTTAATAAAAAAGAATTTTTTTAATATTATAATTTATTTATGTTTAAAATAATATTTTTGATAACTTAATAAAATTAATTTGTTTTAGTTTTATATTTTAAATGACGATATTCATGTTCCCAATATGAGTATCACAACAATATAAACATTTAATATATCCTACGTATCCATGAGGATAATTGAACATGGTGTACTACGGTGATGTCACAGTTATGATAATATAATGTTAACTTAGAGTCATAGTTTAAATCATGTAATAATACAATTATCAATATACAAATACGAATAAAAAATTGTTCGGCCATTAATATTTATAAATAACACTTATATTTAAAACATATATATAATATGTGTGTATGCATAAGTATATATAATTTGAAATATAAATATATACGTATATATATAACAATTATGAAAAAGTTTATTTGTTGTATGAAATGTATTAAATTTATATACAAACATATATATAAACATTTTATTTTCGGCTATAAATAGTTTTAGTTTTATAAATTCAAGTTTAATTATTTTAAATTATCCAAATAATTTTTTTATACATTTATTACAGCCGGTATTAATCTTTTTAAATAAAGTTAATTAAATTAGTTCAAACTATAATATGTTTTGAATGATTCAAAATTTAAAATTTAATCTTTTGACATAGTAAAAACAATTATAAAAATATCTTGTTAATTTTAGCTCTGATATGAAATTTTCAAAAATTATTTTAGTAGTTTAAAACCATTTTCTTTAAACATAAATATAATTTTAATTTATATATATTATTAAGGTCTTTATTTTGGCAAAAAAATATTTTAAGCATCATAATTTTATATAAATTTTAAAACAAAACTATATTTTTAAACTTGTTTCCAAATTTTAAAATTAATAAAAATAATTTTTATTTTCTTACTTTACTTTTTTGAATAAAAAATTCATATATATATATATATATATAATTAAATATCCATTTGGTTATTTAATAAAAAATAGTAAAAAATAACAAATAAAAAATATTATTTATTATTTTACAATATGGCCAAACAAATTATATATGTGATTCTATTATAACAATATAGATGAATAGATATACCAACATATGAATATGAGAATTTATACATTTTACCAAAAAGTCTTGTCAAGAGTCTTGCACATTGTTTGTTGATCACTTCATCGTGGAGGTTCACGATCTCCTCCTTCTCTTTAATGTGCAAAGTTGAAAAGAAGGCTTTACCAAAGGTAGGGGATAAGGAAAATATGGCAAAAAGGGAGCACGAGAAAAAAATTTATACTGAATTATGGTAGAAGATATCATATTTATAGCCAAGGGTTTGCACCCTTTTCTCCACAATCTCTCTTGCATTGAAGACTTTGTAAAGCCCTAAAAAATCCCATAATATGGCTGACCTTGGGGATGAAAAAGCAAGGTCAAACACCAATTTGACTCCTATTTGAATCACAATTTGATTAATTTATGGCTCCTAAATTAATCAAACCATCATACTATTTATACACATAATTCTATCTGATTTTAAGCATGAAATAAATAATTAAAATTAGCTACAAATACTAATACAACATTTGTTATTTTATAACATTGAAAAATTAATTTTAGTATTAATTAAACTTGGAAAGATTAGCAATGCGATTATATTGAGTCTCTAGTATGAACTCGATCCATGTCGATATTTGTGAAATTTAAATACTGAAGCATGTACAGACTTTGTTGAAGCACAACAAAGGGCCAGGTTCTATACCTACAGACCAATTAGGTAAAATAGTATTTCTAATCTCAAATAAGCACATCTAGTAATGACAGTTTGCATATGTATTCTTTTCATTATTACTATATCACTTAGATATCTAGAGTTTGGTTTTAAGACTAAAAACTCTATTAGTATTTGCATTAATTACATAGGTCATCTAAAACTTCTAGTTCAATATGATTACACTTATCGGTTAACCACTATAATATGGTTAGAGATTTTGACTTTGTGTTGACTTACCAATTATGATGATATGACCTTCTACAAAAAAAGACTAGTCCTCTCTTAAATAGTAGTTTACTTCTAGTAGTTCAAACTATACCTAAATTTGGCTATAACATGGTCGCTATATCATGTGGTTGGTTATAGTCAAAGTACAACCTACGTACTCAAGATCGATAATACTCTTAATTCAGAACATTCCCTAGGATAAAGTAATTTAACTTAGTTATATTAAGCTATCGAAGATTCTTGGCCAGCCATTTTGTGATTGTTTCAAACAATTACTAGTGCTAACCCTTGGTAGCTGCAATAGTCATGAGTAAATAACCATCCATTGTATATAGAGCATTACGTACACTAGTCTTAATTGATGTATTGATGTTCTTTTCTCGATACATCTTGACTAAGAACATTTAAGGAGTAAGTGTTTATTTATATATCTATACATATATGTCAATTTAATACTCATGGTTATGAACATATTCGTAACTACAATTGATAAAATACTTGTCCTGAGTATTTTTTACTTATATATTCTTTATATAATTAATTGATTATTTATATCTCCATACAACAACATATATAAAGAAAATAAAACCAAATGTATACATCATTTCAAATAAGATTCTCTTACAAGAGTTAAGTTACGTAATACAAAAGTACCCATAGGGCACATGCCAAACTCTATCATTTCACACACTCTTTAGAAGACGATACCAAGCCTTTCAACTAATTCACGTGATAAAGAAGATATATAAATATGTAGAAGGATATTAGGAGAGTTATGGATGTTTAAAGCAATGTTTTAAACTATATGAATATATTTGGAACTTGACATAATGTAGTTTTTGGAAAATAATAAAAGTCTAGTGGATTTATACAATCTAATTTATGTATAATATGCAAGTATATATATTTATACAATAATAGATAATAAATAGTAAAATATAAAAAGCTGTAGAATCGATTTCACCCTAGAGGGGGGTGAATAGGGTGATAATATTAATTATAAAAATTATTGCAGAAGTTTATATAAAATAATTTCAGCACATATCACAGCAGAATACTAGCAGCACAGATAATAGCAGAATATAAAAGTAGAAAAACAGAACATACAGATTTACCCAACTTCGACAAAACCCTACCTACATGCTTGAACTCGATCTTGATTCGTGTTGAATGATTATTCCTTTTTTCTTGGACTTGAATGATTTTTGTAGCCGATGATGTATGGTTTATATATGATTTGAATCCCTAAAATTTCGTTCGTCTAATAATCTGCTCGGTCGTTTGATTTTGATCGAATGCTGTGATTTATTTTTGACTTGTTCAAATTCGTATAACTGATTGCTTGGTTCTCACGGCTTCGATTTTGAACTGTTCAACACGGTATTGATTTTTCTGGCATTTTGGTTCCGTGAAGTTCTGATGACTTCGGCATAGTTGACTTTGACTTGATCGAACTTGTGTTCCATTCTTTTTGTGCTTGTTGACTTCGGCATGATTGTTCTTGCCTGTAGCATACTCGACTTGTACCTGCTGTTTCATGATGATTTTATTCCTACTGTTCCACCGTTTTGATCTTGTCCTTTGTGACTTTTGATGACTTCTCTGACTTTGGTTTGAAACTGTTACAGTTGACTTTGATCCTGATTTGTTCGAACTTGCTGTGTCACTTGCTTATGCCGCTACTATTTCATCGCTATAGATATGTGTGTGTATATGCATATATGTATACATGTACTTGTATTGCTCTGACAAATGTCTTAGACTTGTGCATTCATGTTATCATCTTGCTATTCACTGGTTCGTTTGTCTAGTGGCATTTGATCTTGCACTACTTGCATATCCATATAAACTTGTTGTATCACCATATGTACACATGCATATACATGTGTGTGTATGTTGTTGATGTACTTATCTATGTGAGTCTGTTGGGTCCACGAAGCTTGTTTAGACCTGTTCATTGATCTGTTTGACTTGAGTACATATGTATATGTGTTATTTTGCTATGTGGTTCATTCCATTTGATCTGAGCATTTCAACTTGTATTCTTTTGATCTGAGCATTTCTGGTTTGTAGCTTGTTGGAATTTGACTTTGATTATTCGTCACTGTCTTGCTTGGAATTCACATGCATTTAGTCCAGACATTGTTGTTTGTTGTTGCTTTAGTGTGGGTGTATGTGACTTGCTCCATTATTGCTGTGCATATTTGTGATGATTTGAACTATGGTTTCTCTAACCAGTCTTGTTTACTTTGTTTGCTTACTTCATGTGTACATCACCGAACTTTTTAAACTTGCACCTGTGTTGAATCCAGCTTAAAGCTCGGGGTTTGACCTTGTGCTCGTATCGTAATTTCACTTGACGTGAACCCGGCTTTTAATTGGGTTTGACCTTGAGCTCACCTGTCCATGTAATTTTATTAAGTGTATATCGGTGTGCACGGCCTTGTGGTTTGTACAGTGATACACTGTGCATGTCACAAACTGTTCGTGTTTGATGAATTCAGAATTAAATGATGACGAACAACCCAAATAACTGAGGCAGATAATATTTTCAAAAATTATTTTATTTTACACTGCAAAAGTATTTTATTTTCAATTTACTGCATCAATGTATATTTTTGCAGATTACTCGGATGCTGGTTTCAATCTAGAATAAAGCTGAAGATAAAACACGAGCGAATAAGCGATATGTAGTGAGGACAGTTATGTAAATTGAAATGTATTGTAATTGAAATTTGTGTATATATAGTGAGAGCAGAAATTTGTATTATTGAAAATTGTAATAAATATTTTTTTTGAATAAAATATCCATTTGAGTTTAAATTTTGTGTTATTTATATTATTCAGCAAATATTTATTTAATTATGTGAGAAATAAAATAGTACATTAATAAATACATTTAAATGGACATATATATATTTGTTATCATCAAACAAAAATCATATACTTGCATATTCATGTTTATTATCATCAAATAAAAATCATATACATGCATATTCAACAATCTCCTCATTTTGATGATAACAAACATATATTTAAGATTTTGAATTTTATTAACTGTGTTTGATCGTTCAATTTGCTCCCCTTATTGGACCTTTATTTTCCAAAATCTTAACCTTTCTCTCCCCCTTTTGTTATCAGCAAAAGAGTAATGGTGTTAAAAAAATAGAGACAAAGGGATAGACATTAATTCAACATTATTACTCAGTCGAGTATAAATATTAAATTTCAATAAAAATCAAACAAAAATAAGAAATACTCTGTTTGACACATATTCCTCTTTAGAATGATAGGGATAATGTCAATAAATAAAACCATATAGATGTGTCTATTTGTGGTATATTTATATCAGAAATTTGAATATCTACTAACCATGCATAACCATTAGGACTTTTAAATAAGATTAGTAGTATTCCAAATTTAAAAAAAAATGAATTCAAGTATCTTCTAACAATGCATAACCGTGAGGACTTTTGAATGGGATTAGAATCAACTTGTCTAATTAATCAATTTTGATATGTGTTCCATACATGCATAACCATGAGGACTTTTAAATGAGCATGGAAGCAAATAAAAAATTCCAAGTAATTCACCCATGCATAATCGTGAGGACTTTTAAATAAGAGTGAATACTTTGGATGTTTTTATTTGTTAAAAAAATAATCAAATGAAAAACGAATGATTTCCTGTTTAAAATACCACATATTGACAAACCACAATGGATTTTGATGAGTGATGCTCGATAGAAATGGAAATGGTCATGGAATATTTACCAACAAAAAGTTTTTATAACTCTTGTTTAAATTTCTAAAGAAATTTGCTAATTATACCGCCTCAAGTTACAATATATGATTAATATCAACACTCATCACTTTTTCAATCACTATTTATCTTTTCGATACAGGGAGTCAGAGTAGTCAATATAGTCATTTAAAATCAAATCCAAAAATAATTATAAAATCATATTTTCCAACATGACTAATTTGAAAAAAGGTCAAAAAAATGATTTTCTGGAAGGGGTTTTATAAAAGAAAAATGTCTGCTAATTTGAAAATTATTAGAAATGAAAAATAAGCGGATTTTTCTTTGAAAATTCGATGCAACTAATAAATGTCGCAACATAAGTCACGTTCCACTGGCAATTTTTCTACCAACTAGATTACCAGTGTAGTCCGTACCTGAATTTTTCTTTCACTCAAGATTATAATTAGTTGGATGTTATATCAGACCGTAATGTTGCAACAAATATCTCAAAATAATTTTAATAGATTTTAAATGAAATTAAATTAAATCCGTGCAAACATTGATCATAGTGTCAGTAGTAAAGTAACCAAATATATCCGAGAGTAATCATCAATAAAACGCCATCATTAAAATCTATATGAAATAGTTCAAAGATAATTGCTCGACATTTTGAATAAGTTAGAATCAAAATAATCATTCATCTCTTTTAACATAATTGGCTGATTCAAATCAGACATGGTGCAGATTATCACATTAATACATCGTCCAAGATGAATATACCATTACCTCTTTTACCTTTACGATAGTTTTTTATTGTTGCCCATTGTGATTCTGCCACCTTTATACTAGGCTAAGGAACTTTTCTATATCGCCCGTTGTGTATCTGGAACAGCCAGAATCCAGATAACACTGTTGATGTTCCTTAGCCTGCCACCACACCTACACGAAAAAATATTTTTGTGACCTATTTGTTTTCATAGGTCCATGGTTGTTAGTGGCAAATAAGTTTGAAAAATATGTTTGTGGAGACCTAAAACTATTTATATATGTTCCTTTTGGCATCCGGATTTGTTTTACTTCGAGGAATTTTTTATTCGTTCCTCTTGGAACCCAAATTGGAATTGTTTTCACATTTTTGGGCCTATACCAACAATTATTTTGATTGTGTCCAAATTTTCTGCAAATTGTGCACATGGAATTGACTTGTTTAATTACATTTCTAGCACATTCAGATTGATTATACCCAAGTCCTTGTCTAACAATATTAGTTTGTTTCCCTAATAACATATTTAACGATTTTTCTCCTTTGGAAAATTTTTATAAAGTTGTAGACAATTGTTGGACTTGTGTTTTTAGTTATTCATTTTCATTTAATAATTGAGAGCACTTTTTAATCGAATTTTCCCTTCTAGTATTTTCACTCTTTTTCAAAATCAGAATTTCATTTTCCAGCTATTTAATTTTAATTTCTAATTTTTTAATCTCTTCTTGGAGTGATGGACACTTATCACACTTAGGGATCTTACTTTGATAATTTTTAACTAATTGATCAAGCTGATTATTTAAATCTATCAAAGTATCTCTTTGTGATTCAAGTTTAGAGTATTTCTCCCTAAGTCTTTCGAAACAGCCATTTACTTCATGGAAATATATAAGTAATTCCGAGTGAGTGAGTTTTGGTACCTCGCTTGGCTCATCATCATCATCCCTATTAGTTATATCACCTTGTACGTATAGATTTACTCTTTCACTCTCATTGCTAGTGCTTTTACAATCATCACTTCTATTCCATGTGGCTGCAAAACAATTCCTTTTTGATTTATTTTCTTCATCGTGTCGATTTCAAGGACAATTGGGCTTGATGTGTCTGGGTTTGTTGCACTTGTGACAGAGGATCTCCTGTTCTTTTGGGTTGTCTAGTGCTTTGACTATTCTGCTTTTCAATTTTTGATTTAGAGCTGGATTTCTATATTTGCGGTTTCACTTTTTGAATCTCTTCATTAGTAACTCCAGCTCAGCTGCTCCATCATCATTACCATCACTACTTCCTTTTACAAATCCAACTAAGCACGTTTCTTTTGATTTGATTATGTGGGATCTCTCACGGTTGTTGACCTTTGCACCATATATTGCATCAAAAGTATTCCACATTTCCTGTGCACATTCACAATGAGAGATAAAGTTAAAATTATCTTGATTAATATGAGAATATATTATATGCATAGCAAGAGCATTAATCGAAATAATTTTCTCGTCTGTTATATTGCACCCATTTCCAATAATTTCCCAACATTTAATATAAATAGATTTTAAATAAAATTTCTTTTTTAATTTCCAATTCAAAAAATCTGTTCCGTTTAAAATAGAAGGGATAATACTGGACCGACCCTCAGCAAAAGCATTATTAAAAGAAGCCATTTTAAAAATTCACATTTGTAAAAAAAATTGGTCTTTGAAAAATCAAACTTTTTAAAACAAAATTGGCTTTTGTACCTAGATCTGATACCACTTGTAGGATCAATTTCACCATAGAGGGGGGTGAATAGGGTGATACCATTAATTATAAAAATTATTGAGGAATTTTATATAAAATAATTTCAGCATAGATCACAGTAGAATAATAGCAGCACAGATAATAGCAAAATATAAAAGTAGAAAGACAGAACACACAGATTTATCCAGCTTCGGCAAAACCCTGCCTTCGTGCTGCCCCCAAGGTTTCTACTAGAAATTAAGTAGTCAGACGCTTACACATGTAAACTCATGACACCCGCTATCGACTAACCTAACTCTACGCTCAAAACCCTACCACAACTCAGCACTAAGTTGCGAATTCTCGAACTACACCACCATTGTTCATCACCTGGTCACACGACTAGAATTTACACTAGTTTAAAAGAGAAAATACAATTAAAAAACAATTAAAAAACAATTAAACCCTAATTTAATTTTTAATGCCCAAATGGAAATTGAAAGAAGCCCGCCCAAAAAATTCTGGCTTAAGAAAATAGTTTGTTTCTCTTTCCTTTATTTCCTCTATATATTTCTTCGGCCCGATGACTTTGCGATTATGGCTACTTCCTTTTGATACTCGTTCATTCCTCTCTGATAAAACTAAGGCTTTGTATAATCGAAGTGGCCGACTTTAGTAACTTGATCGAATGATGATTTACGTCCCTTGCTTTGTCGATCGATGCTTTCTTCTCTTTGCACAAGGCTCCTTCAATTTTGATCGAGCTCAGACTTACTTCGGTATATAATTTGTTACTTTTTCTTTTTTTGATTTGCTTGCTTGAACTCAATCTTGATTCGAATTGAATGGTTATTCCTTTTTGCTTGGACTCGAATGATTTTTGTGGGCGATGATGTTATGGTTTATATATGATTTGAATCCCTAAAATTTCGTTCGTCTAATAGTTTGCTCGGCCGTTTGATTTTGATCGGATGTTGTGATTTATTTTTGACTTGTTCAAATTCGTATAACTGATTGCTTGGTTCTCACGGCTTCGATTTTGAACTGTTCGATTTCCTGTGCTATCACGGTATTGATTTTGTTGGCATTTTGGTTCCGTGAAGCTCTGATGACTTCGGCATAGTTGCCTTTGACTTGGTTGAACTTGTGTTCCATTATTTTTATGCTTGTTGACTTCGACATGATTGTTCTTGCCTGTAGCATACTCGACATGTACCTGCTGTTTCATGGTGATTTTATTCTTACTGTCCCCCTTTTTGATTTTATCCTCTATGACTTTTGATGACTTCTCTGACTTTAATTTGAAACTGTTACATTTAACTGTGATCCTGATTTGTTCAAACTTGCTGTGTCACTTGCTTATGCCGTTACTACTTCATCGATATAGATATGCATGTGTATACATGTATATGCATATATGTATACATGTACTTGCATTGCTCTGACAAATGTCTTAGACTTGTGCATTCATGTTATCATCTTGTTGTTCACTGGTTTATTTGTCTAGTGGCATTTGATCTTACACTACTTGTATATCCATATAAACCTATTGTATCACCATATGTACTCATGCATACACGTGCGTGTGCGTATGTTGTTGATGTACTTGTCTATGTGAGTCTATTGGGTCCATGAATCTTGTTCAAACCAGTTCATTGATCTGTTTGACTTGAGTACATATGTATATGTGTTATTTTGCTGTGTGATTCATTCCATTTGATCTGAGCATTTCGATTTGTATTCTTTTGACCTGACCCGGTGTTTTCAACCATTCGCATCCGCACATGTCGGACTTGAATTGTTCAAAATACCGTGTTGTAAAAATAAATTTGGCAAAACTCAGAATATGCAGTAAATAAATCACAGAATCACAGACACAGGTATCAGAGAAACTCGCAGCGGAATTTAAAATACTTAGTGGTTTATGAAGCCACTATAAAAAAACTCAACCAAATAAAAATTACATAGTTTTAAATCTCCAATACAGTTTAAAACTTCAATAGAAATCCAAATATTCCAAAGTCTTGATTTCAAAATAAGATATAGACTGGAAGATTGGCCGGCAGCTCGAAAGGTCTACAGAATGTCCTAGCTCCGGGGAGAAAGCTGAAACTGCAACTCAGGCTGACCCGAGCGTAAAATAAAACATAAACACTCGAGTCAGGACATACATACTTATATAGTGTAAGCTAATTCAAGTGTACTGTAATATAGAGCAAGTAACTTAAAGGATGCTTGGGACCGTCCATCCTCTAAGGATCCGTTAAACTATTTACTATGTAGTATATTGCGCTATTAAATAGTGTCTATTTATAAAATAAACTTACTTTTAAATAGCGTTAAGGCTTTACATTTTCCACCTTAACACATTTATATATTCCCATAGTCTATACAGTACCGTAATCTCCCCCGTACTGGGCGTCGTCAGAGGGCACTCCATAGGTATGGTACAAACCAAAATCGTATAAGGCTCGGTATGGTAGGTGACACGGCACAACTAGGCAATGCCAGGGTAGATATACCAATTGCTACTCGGACCGATGGAAACGCGTAGCCGCAGTTACCGCCCACCTCGAACAACACTCCCAAATCAAAGGTGCGCACCAAAACAATCACAAGAGTAATAGAATGGCATACGAAGAAGTGCGTTCGATCAGAGGTGCTACCTCATTAATCCGAGAATCGCTCCTGTTTTAGCCACCTTATGCCAACTCACGGGAGTCGGGTCCACGTATTTACCTTAAAGGAACCGTCACCACCATCCTACTTTATTCTGGAATCTCCACCGCGTACACGGTTGGTAAAGTGGTTTTCGGTATCGACAGAGAGCATGCAAGATATCCGATCCCGGTCTCTTTAACAACCAAACGTTATTATAACTCGTGGTTACAACTTTAAAAATGGTATTTACTTTATAAATCAAAATATATTTCCAATACTACAATATCAAAATATTGTTTTTAAACATTGGTCATTTTAATATACCATTTAAATCTATTCAATTTATTTAGGAATTAAATTTTCTTTTTTCACCTTTTAAAATTAAATTCTTCCATAAAACCCATTCAAAAAAAATCAATTCCTTATTTTATTAATTACATATTAAATTCCAAATTTTAATCCCCTTTTCCCAAAGATTATTTCCACAAATTGATTAAAAATATCAAATTTCAGTTTCTATAGCACTTATGAAATGCTACCTAAAGTTTACAGGTTAAAACAGTCCAATTTTAAAAGACAGCGTTTAAATGCTGTAATAGATTAATAACTTAACAATTTAGTTTTTAATTCCAAATATAACTTATTATCAATTATTTTCTTAACTGAATTCTTACTTATACCGAAACCCAGAATTTCCAAAATAAGTTATATTCCAAAATTTTATTCAAACATTTATTTATTTAACATTTTTAACTCATTCAAAACCATTATAAATAAAATCCTTTACATACATTTAAATCGGAATATTATAAAATTCCAAAATAAATTTAAAACATTTCTGAAAAATACTATAGAAACCACGGGTCTGTATATAGTTTTCTAGCCTAGGTCAAGTGATACGGATTTATATCATTTCAATCCGCAATTTACAAAAACCCCGGGTTCTATCATTTCAAACCCGCAATCCCAAGTTAAATATTTAAAATTAAACAATTAAATAAATAAATGAATGAATAATTATCGTACAGGCCTATCATTTCAGCCTATAACGATCTCAATTTACAGGGAACTTGCAGTGATGATTTAACAGTAAATAAGCATTAAATAATATAACTGCAACTATATTACAACAGATAAACAACTGATGAGGTGTCAATTTAAAATGGTGTTTAACATCATACGTTATATTACAGACAGATGACATTTAATAAAAAATTTACAAATACACTTGCGATAATTCACATAAATATAGGTATGTTTGTCTGGTGAGAAATACTCACCTTAAACTGCAGATAATCAGTTTCAAACGATTTTACCACTTGATAAAGGATCGTACAAATGGCACGATTAGGTTTCCGCGGATGCCACGCCTTGATTCAAATCTAAAATAAGATCCAAATACCAAATACGCGACTTTTAAAATTACGGTCAAAGCAAAATTTTTGAAACAACTGGAACGAATAGAATAAAAGAAATTTTGGTTCAGCTTTTGCTCGACTGCCTCACCCCACATCCCGACCCTAACTTCATAGGCTTGGCAATACTATTTATTATTATTATACATTTTATTATTATTATTATTATTATTATTATTATTATTTCCACCGGCATACCCTAACTTATCTAGTTTTGAAAAATATGTATTTACACAAACTTGCGTCTCTGCCTAAACTATTCTTCAATGCAAACTCTCTCTGTTTCTTAATTACAACACGTCTCTGCCACTTCAATTTCAAAACATTGTCGAATTCAAAAACATTAAAATTTAAATTTTTAACCATTCTTAACTTTAAAAATCATATTCCTACTTCAGAAAAATGTTCTTTTGGATACCATTTATCTTGTGATTAAATAAAATAAATTTTATAAATAAAATATCCAAATTTACTATGAATCATTTGTAAGTCAGAATTTCCCAATTTTACTTAACTTGTATATATATTTTTCCAAATAACTTTACACTTAATTTAAAAATACCCACTTCCTAAAATAAAACTAAATTCTCATTTATTTACTTAACTTAACAATTTTATTTAAAACTCAATTTCAAATTTTCAAGTTAAGTCATAAATTGAAATTTCACCTTTCCATTTGAAAACAACATTTTCAATTATTTACTTACAAAATACATTCATTCCATAAAAAAAAAATTCCTTTTATAGTTAATATACACTAAATTTTCTTCACAACTTTATTCATTTAGACATCAATTCAACTATGATTCAAGTTAAATAAAAGTTATTCCAAAATGTTCCATTTCAATCGTCTTTCATTTTATCAATTTTAAAGTACATTATTTATTATACCAAACATATCCATTTTCGGAAATAACTTTTATTAAAATTTCTAGGTTAGATTTCAACTCCATATTAAATCAAATTTAATTATTATGTCATTTATCGTAAATAAAATCTTTAAATTCACTTTAAAACCAATTATTAACTTACAAAAATTTAACTTAAAAAAACAAAACACCTTTAAAATTTTAAAGCCTTAAGTCAAATTTTTAGTTGAATTACATAAATTTTATTTCAAAAATACTTAAAAAAATTTAGAAAAATATTATAATATATTAACCATGGGCTTGTTCGGGATATAAGCTTGGTTATGAAAACTTAGAGGGACGTGACGTGGTGGAGAAGTAGCCGAGCAAGGCAAAAGGGAAACAGAGAACAACAAGAAGAAGAAAGGGAAAAACTGAAAGAAGAAAAGAAAAGTAAAACCATTACCTGATAGAGGCTTCGGCACAAAAGAAGAAGAAGGCAAATTTTAGATGCAATATAAAGTTTTTGTGTGAAGCTTTATATATATATATACAAGAAAACAAGTTGAGAGTTATGAAGGCATGTGAGATCTTCTGAGATGCGAGTTGCACAATAATGTATATGGGAGGCTTGCGTGATTATAGGAAAACAGTAATCAAATATAATTTGCTTTGAACTGAATAGACTATACAAAATTTTGATTTAATGAATTCCTAGAATGATGCGTGAATTTAGGCAAGAGATTGATTCTTAATTTATAAAATTCTTTCTTATGTATTCATGGATAAGGCTTGCGAAATATAGGGGACCAAACAAATAGGCAAGAATGGCAAGTGATAATAAACATTTAGGCAGACCAGAAAGTTGCGTGATTTATTATTGCCAGTTATACGAAAATGTTGATTAAATGCATGCGTTGATTACTTTCCAGTTTCTTTAGTTTGCACGTTATTTTATATGCGTGATTTATGCTGCCAATTTATGAAAATTTGATTTCAACATTTTATACCATTTAATAGTTGCATGATCAGCTATATGAAATTTTGATCTTTATTAAATGAAAGGCAAGAATTGGCAAAGATTTTGGAATTTAAAGTCATATACAAAAATTAAAACCCAATTGAAAGCTATGAAAAAGAGTTAACGTTTGCTATAGAAACTACTGACTGATGTTTTAATCCATATAGATATAAATATGATTTTTACAATACGCCAAACTGACGCAATACAAAACACCCAAAATTTATACAAAAGTAACGTTTTTAATTTATACGTTTTTACGTTACTTATATCATTACAATGCATGCCCTTTTTAAATGCGAAATTTAACAGTCTGTAAAACACTGAATTTTACAAAGTTATTACTTAAATTAAATTCGCTTACAATTTTTGTATTTTAAATATACAAAATTCATTTTTTTTATTAACATTGCGAATTTGAGTTGTCTTTTAACAAAATTTAAAAACTTCAAAACTTTCAGTTTATGTTTAAACTTTTAGGAAATGATTTAATCAAATTAATATGTATATAAATTGGGAAGTAAATTTTACTGGAAAGAGAAAAATAACGTAAGAGATATGAGTAAAGAGAAAAACGCATATGAAATAGGCAAGCAGATAGGAGAATGGATACTGCGCATGACTGAGATTTAGGAGAAAATTGTGTTTTGAAAAATGCAAGAAATAAATTTTGTTGAACGGAAAAAAAATCTATGGAAATCAAATTTTTAAAGTAATGCGTTGAATTTAGAGACAACATATTTGATTTGAATGCTAGAATATTCCTTCCCTTTAAAACACATGCCACTGATAAATTTACTCATTTACACTAAGGTCATATTTTTAAGAATGTGTACCATAGCCATAATATTTTATGCCCAAAATATACCGAAATAACGGATTAAAATTCTATACGTTTTCTTATATATAATCTTATATATATACGGTATTTATTCCCTAAATTTACGCGCCCTTTTTAACGCGTAATTACCCAGTTCATTTATACACTAAAAAAATTCGAAATTCTGACCATGCTAAGACTCGAACTCATGACCTGTCGTGAATAGCCCAGATGTTTTAACCACCTAAGCTATTAATGTTTTCTTAATTAAAACTTGATTTTGCTAGAAATTAAGTTATTTACCATCTTCGACAAAACCCCAAATTTCCAAATTAAAGTTAATTCTTAACCATGTCAAAATTTCAGAGATCTTATTATTTAATAAAAAATTTGGTCAATTGTTTTTTATTTTATTTTTAATCAATTTAAATAAACCCCAAAGTTTTTAAAATACAAGTGAAAAATACTTGTTAAAAAAAATTAGGTTGTTACACTCTCCCCCACTCAGAACTTTTCGTCCTCGAAAAGGAAGAAGGTAGGGGAATAGAAACAACCTGAAAGAAAACTAAATTGAAACTTAAATTAGAATCATTAATCTAAACAATAAAAATTCAATTTTAAATTAATCATTGATTTCATCTATTTATACTTAAAATTTTAACATTTATTTATTTACATATTTACTTGTATAATATCCCTACACTTAAAAAAAATCATTCATTTTTTTTTATCCAAATTTTACACAAGGTATTATAACATTCTAATTTAAAATGTTTAATTTTAGTCCAAATTTGAAATGGTAATTTAACTTAATTTTTAAAGTAAATTTACCATTTCCCAAAATAAACTAAATTCCCCATTTAGTTTCTTCTTTATTCCAAACTATAATTAAATTTATTTCTCTCAATATTTTTCTCATCTATGTCAAATATTTTTCTCAATATCTAAACCATATAAATTCAATTTAAATTAATTAATATTCAATAATTGATTTAATTCATTTGATTTTTACAGAAGTTAAATCAATCTTAACTATTTCCAAATTAATTATCTTATTATCCAATTATTTTCTAAAATCAGAAATTTGTATAGTCATTTATAATAATCATCTTTTATTCAACAAATTTAATTTTTCTTTATTCCAGAATATTATTAAATATATTCTACTTAATATATCTTATCGCACATATTAAGTAGATTATATTTAATATAACTATTCCAATATATTTCTAAATTTCCTTTAACACCATTTGATATTGTATATTATTCAATTATTATTTTATCTCTATTTACTTCTATTTGTCTTGTTGTAACTGAAACTTTAAATGTATAACATTTATTATAACCACTCAAATTTTTATTTATAAAATCCTTTTATATTATACATTATCCAATTACATAGTTAATTTCTGAATGATTTAGGTAAGTTATATTGGCATGCAATTATACAAGTAAAATTTTCCAACTATATTATTCAAGTTTAAATATTCATTCCAAATTTGACTTTATTTTATCATTAGAATCACCTTTTAACATAAATTTATGAATTAAATTTCCAATTAACTTCAAACCCTTTAGAGATAAATAAATACATACATATAGCATATGTCAAATCAAATTTAAATCATATATCTAAATATATTATAAATTAAGTCATATTTAGAAATTCAAATCAATTAAATTTTTGAAGCAAAACTACAACGTGGTCTCTTTACTTCGATACTCGAAAATGAATGTCGATGATGCTGTAGTCATCACCGAAATTATTTTCCAACGACAAAGAGAAGAGCACTAATTTTTAAAACTTTAAAATTCTTTGGAAACAAATTTATATTCGAAAATAATTTAAATAATAATATATCCTTTTAAGACTTTAAACACAAGGTTTGAAACTATCAGCAATTAAATTCTTAAATTCTTGTTTTAAATCCATTTCTGTTTCTAAATAAATTTATAACCATGTTTTATAGTTCAATTATTTATATAAGACAAAACAATGGTTTACAAAACCATAAATAAAATCAAACACTATTACCTCTAAACAACTAGTTAAATTCTGAAAATTATACTTATATATATAATATTAGATTTTTCCCAAATATAGGAATAAATTTTTTTCAAAACAAGGATAGAGATTCAAATTTTGAAGGACTCAAATTAAAGAGAATTTTGATTTAAAGATAAGTTGGAATCAGAAGATCCGATGGTTAAATAACAGAATAAGGAACCAGATAAGTTTATATAAATCGCGGGCAACCTTAACCTGGTCAACCGTGACTTAAAGAGTCAGATCGAATGTAGATTTACCATTCGATCCGAAGAGATAGAGTTCGGAATAACCAAAGATACCAGCATCTAAACCGAGGTTAAATATAAATCTCTGGTGAATCCATGCTAATTGTAAAGGAGTTTCACCCCTTTATTAGAATATTGGCGAGACCGCCAATTCACTATAAAGATCATCCGAAATGGAGTTATGGGATACTCCAGAATCGAAAGAAAATGAATAGTGAGGGACACGAATGAACTTCGGAACCGCAGGGAACGTTCCAAAATTCAAAGGAAATCGAATCAAAAGGAAGAGATTCAAGCTCAAATGAAAGTGATTCTGTAAATCAAATTTACCATACATTCTAAGTTTTGCCTAGAGCCAAAGCTCTGATACCAAATGTAACGACCCGGTGTTTTCAACCATTCGCATCCGCACATGACGGACTTGAATTGTTCAAAATACCGCGTTATAAAAATAAATTTGGCAAAACTCAGAATATGCAGTAAATAAATCACAGAATCACAGACACAGATATCAGAGAAACTCGCAGCGGAATTTAAAATACTTAGTGGTTCATGAAGCCACTATAAAAAAACTCAACCAAATAAAAATTACATAGTTTTAAATCTCCAATACAGTTTAAAACTTCAATAGAAATCCAAATATTCCAAAGTCTTGATTTCAAAATAAGATATAGACTGGAAGATTGGCCGGCAGCTCGAAAGGTCTACAGAATGTCCTAGCTCCGGGGAGAAAGCTGAAACTGCAACTCAGGCTGACCCGAGCGTAAAATAAAACATAAACACTCGAGTCAGGACATACATACTTATATAGTGTAAGCTAATTCAAGTGTACTGTAATATAGAGCAAGTAACTTAAAGGATGCTTGGGACCGCCCATCCTCTAAGGATCCGTTAAACTATTTACTATGTAGTATATTGCGCTATTAAATAGTGTCTATTTATAAAATAAACTTACTTTTAAATAGCGTTAAGGCTTTACATTTTCTACCTTAACACATTTATATATTCCCATAGTCTATACAGTACCGTAATCTCCCCCGTACTGGGCGTCGTCAGAGGGCACTCCATAGGTATGGTACAAACCAAAATCGTATAAGGCTCGGTATGGTAGGTGACACGGCACAACTAGGCAATGCCAGGGTAGATATACCAATTGCTACTCGGACCGATGGAAACGCGTAGCCGCAGTTACCGCCCACCTCGAACAACACTCCCAAATCAAAGGTGCGCACCAAAACAATCACAAGAGTAATAGAATGGCATACGAAGAAGTGCGTTCGATCAGAGGTGCTACCTCATTAATCCGAGAATCGCTCCTGTATTAGCCACCTTATGCCAACTCACGGGAGTCGGGTCCACGTATTTACCTTAAAGGAACCGTCACCACCATCCTACTTCATTCTGGAATCTCCACCGCGTACACGGTTGGTAAAGTGGTTTTCGGTATCGACAGAGAGTATGCCAAATATCCGATCCCGGTCTCTTTAACAACCAAACGTTATTATAACCCGTGGTTACAACTTTAAAAATGGTATTTACTTTATAAATCAAAATATATTTCCAATACTACAATATCAAAATATTGTTTTTAAACATTGGTCGTTTTAATATACCATTTAAATCTATTCAATTTATTTAGGAACTAAATTTTCTTTTCTCACCTTTTAAAATTAAATTCTTCCATAAAACCCATTCAAAAAAAAATCAATTCCTTATTTTATTAATTACATATTAAATTCCAAATTTTAATCCCCTTTTCCCAAAGATTATTTCCACAAATTGATTAAAAATATCAAATTTCAGTTTCTATAGCACTTATGAAATGCTACCTAAAGTTTACAGGTTAAAACAGTCCAATTTTAAAAGACAGCATTTAAATGCTGTAATAGATTAATAACTTAACAATTTAGTTTTTAATTCCAAATATAACTTATTATCAATTATTTTCTTAACTGAATTCTTACTTTTACCAAAACCCAGAATTTCCAAAATAAGTTATATTCCAAAATTTTATTCAAACATTTATTTATTTATTTAACATTTTTAACTCATTCAAAATCATTATAAATAAAATCCTTTACATACATTTAAATCGGAATATTATAAACTTCCAAAATAAATTTAAAACATTTCTGAAAAATACTATAGAAACCACGGGTCTGTATATAGTTTTCTAGCCTAGGTCAAGTGATACGGATTTATATCATTTCAATCCGCAATTTACAAAAACCCCGGGTTCTATCATTTCAAACCCGCAATCCCAAGTTAAATATTTAAAATTAAACAATTAAATGAATAAACGAATAAATAATTATCGTACAGGCCTATCATTTCAGCCTATAACGATCTCAATTTACAGGGAACTTGCAGTGATGATTTAACAGTAAATAAGCATTAAATAATATAACTGCAACTATATTACAACAGATAAACAACTGATGAGGTGTCAATTTAAAATGGGGTTTAACAGCATACGTTATATTACAGACAGATGACATTTAATAAAAAATTTACAAATACACTTGCGATAATTCACATAAATATAGGTATGTTTGTCTGGTGAGAAATACTCACCTTAAACTGCAGATAATCAGATTCAAACGATTTTACCACTTGATAAAGGATCGTACAAATGGCACGATTAGGTTTCCGCGGATGCCACGCCTTGATTCAAATCTAAAATAAGATCCAAATACCAAATACGCGACTTTTAAAATTACGGTCAAAGCAAAATTTTCGAAACAACTGGAACGAATAGAATAAAAGAAATTTTGGTTCAGCTTTTGCTCGACTACCTCACCCCACATCCCGACCCCAACTTCATAGGCTTGGCAATACTATTTATTATTATTATACATTTTATTATTATTATTATTATTATTATTATTATTATTATTATTATTTCCACCGGCGTACCCTAACTTATCTAGTTTTGAAAAATATGTATTTACACAAACTTGCGTCTCTGCCTAAACTATTCTTCATTGCAAACTCTCTCTGTTTCTTAATTACAACACGTCTCTGCCACTTCAATTTCAAAACATTGTCGAATTCAGAAACATTAAAATTTAAATTTTTAACCATTCTTAACTTTAAAAATCATATTCCTACTTCAGAAAAATGTTCTTTTGGATACCATTTATCTTATGATTAAATAAAATAAATTTTATAAATAAAATATCCAAATTTACTATGAATCGTTTGTAAGTCAGAATTTCCCAATTTTACTTAACTTGTATATATATTTTTCCAAATAACTTTACACTTAATTTAAAAATACCCACTTCCTAAAATAAAACTAAATTCTCATTTATTTACTTAACTTAACAATTTTATTTAAAACCCAATTTCAAATTTTCAAGTTAAGTCATAAATTGAAATTTCACCTTTCCATTTGAAAACAACATTTTCAATTATTTACTTACAAAACACATCCGTTCCATAATTTTTTTTTCCTTTTATAGTTAATATACACTAAATTTTCTTCACAACTTTATTCATTTAGACATCAATTCAACTATGATTCAAGTTAAATAAAAGTTATTCCAAAATGTTCCATTTCAATCGTCTTTCATTTTATCAATTTTAAAGTACATTATTTATTATACCAAACATATCCATTTTCGGAAATAACTTTTATTAAAATTTCTAGGTTAGATTTCAACTCCATATTAAATCAAATTTAATTATTATGTCATTTATCGTAAATAAAATCTTTAAATTCACTTTAAACCCAATTATTAACTTATAAAAATTTAACTTAAAAAAACAAAACACCTTTAAAATTTTAAAGCCTTAAGTCAAATTTTTAGTTGAATTACATAAACTTTATTTCAAAAATACTTAAAAAAATTTAGAAAAATATTATAATATATTAACCATGGGCTTGTTCGAGATATAAGCTTGATTATGAAAACTTAGAGGGACGTGACGTGGTGGAGAAGTAGCCGAGCAAGGCAAAAGGGAAACAGAGAACAACAAGAAGAAGAAAGGGAAAAACTGAAAGAAGAAAAGAAAAAGTAAAACCATTACCTGATAGAGGCTTCAGCACAAAAGAAGAAGAAGGCAAATTTTAGATGCAATATAAAGTTTTTGTGTGAGGCTTTATATATATATATATAAGAAAACAAGTTGAGAGTTATGAAGGCACGTGAGATCTTCTGAGATGCGAGTTGCACAATAATGTATATGGGAGGCTTGCGTGATTATAGGAAAACAGTAATCAAATATAATTTGCTTTGAACTGAATAGACTATACAAAATTTTGATTTAATGAATTCCTAGAATGATGCGTGAATTTAGGCAAGAGATTGATTCTTAATTTATAAAATTCTTTCTTATGTATTCATGGATAAGGCTTGCGAAATATAGGGGACCAAACAAACAGGCAAGAACGGCAAGTGATAATAAACATTTAGGCAGACCAGAAAGTTGCGTGATTTATTATTGCCAGTTATACGAAAATGTTGATTAAATGCATGCGTTGATTACTTTCCAGTTTCTTTAGTTTGCACGTTATTTTATATGCGTGATTTATGCTGCCAATTTATGAAAATTTGATTTCAACATTTTATACCATTTAATAGTTGCGTGATCAGCTATATGAAATTTTGATCTTTATTAAATGAAAGGCAAGAATTGGCAAAGATTTTGGAATTTAAAGTCATATACAAAAATTAAAACCCAATTGAAAGCTATGAAAAAGAGTTAACGTTTGCTATAGAAACTGCTGACTGATATTTTAATCCATATAGATATAAATATGATTTTTACAATACGCCAAACTGACGCAATACAAAACACCCAAAATTTATACAAAAGTAACGTTTTTAATTTATACGTTTTTACGTTACTTATATCATTACAATGCATGCCCTTTTTAAATGCGAAATTTAACAGTCTGTAAAACACTGAATTTTACAAATTATTACTTAAATTAAATTCGCTTACAATTTTTGTATTTTAAATATACAAAATTCATTTTTTTATTAACATTGCGAATTTGAGTTGTCTTTTAACAAAATTTAAAAACTTCAAAACTTTCAGTTTATGTTTAAACTTTTAGGAAATGATTTAACCAAATTAATATGTATATAAATTGGGAAGTAAATTTTACTGGAAAGAGAATAATAACGTAAGAGATATGAGTAAAGAGAAAAACGCATATGAAATAGGCAAGCAGATAGGAGAATGGATACTGCGCATGACTGAGATTTAGGAGAAAATTGTGTTTTGAAAAATGCAAGAAATAAATTTTGTTGAATGGAAAAAAAATCTATGGAAATCAAATTTTTAAAGTAATGCGTTGAATTTAGAGGCAACATATTTGATTTGAATGCTAGAATATTCCTTCCCTTTAAAGCACATGCCACTGATAAATTTACACATTTACACTTAGGTCATATTTTTAAGAATGTGTACCATAGCCATAATATTTTATGCCCAAAATATACCGAAATAACGGATTAAAATTCTATACGCTTTCTTATATATAGTCTTATATATATATATATACGGTATTTATTCCCTAAATTTACGCGCCCTCTTTAACGCGTAATTACCCAGTTCATTTATACACTAAAAAAATTCGAAATTCTGACCATGCTAAGACTCGAACTCATGACCTGTCGTGAATAGCCCAGATGTCTTAACCACCTAAGCTATTAATGTTTTCTTAATTAAAACTTGATTTTGCTAGAAATTAAGTTATTTACCATCTTCGACAAAACCCCAAATTTCCAAATTAAAGTTAATTCTTAACCATGTCAAAATTTCAGAGATCTTATTATTTAATTAAAAATTTGGTCAATTGTTTTTTATTTTATTTTTAATCACTTTGAATAAACCCCAAAGTTTTTAAAATACAAGTGAAAAATACTTGTTAAAAAAAATTGGGCTGTTACACTGAGCATTTCTAGTTTGTAGCTTGTTGGAATTCGACTTTGATTGTTCGATCACTGTCTTGCTTGGAATTCACAAGCATTTAGTCTAGACATTGTTGTTTGCTGTTGTTGTAGTGTGGGTGTATGTGACTTGCTCCATTGTTGCTTTGCATATTTGTGATGAGTTGAACTATGGTTTCTCTAACCAGTCTTGTTGACTTTGTTTGCTTACTTTATGTATACATCACCGAACTTTTTGAACTTTCACCTGTGTTGAAACCAGCTTAAAGCTCGGGTTTGACCCTGTGCTTGTATCGTGATTTCACTTGAGTTGAACCCGTCTTTTAATGGGTTTGACCTTGTGCTCACTTGTTCCTGTAGTTTTATCAAGTGTATATCTGTGTGCACGACCATGTGGCATGTACAGTGATGCACTGTGCATGTCAAAAACTGTTTGTATTTGATGACTTCAGAATTAAATGATGACGAACAACCCAAATAACCGAAGCAAATGATATTTTCAAAAATTATTTTATTTTACACTGCAAAAATATTTTATTTTCAATTTTACTGCGTCACTGTATAATTTTGCAGATTACTCAGATGTTGGATTCAATCTGGAATAGATTTGAAGATAAAACACGAGTGAATGAGCGATATGTAGTGAGGACAGTTATGTAAATTGAAATTGTAGTAATTGAAATTTGTGTATGTATAGTGAGAGCACAAATTTGTACTATTTAAAATTGTAATAAATATAATAAATATTTGTTTGAATAAAATATTCGTTTGAATTTAAATTCTGTGTTCTTTATATTATTCAGCAAATATTTATTTAATTATGTGAGAAATAAAATAATACATTAACAAATACATTTAAATGAATATATATATGTATGTATGTATGTATATGTTTATTATCATCGAACAAAAATCATATACTTGCATATTCATGTTTATTACCATCAAACAAAAATCATATACTTGCATATTCAACAAAAGCATGCAAATCAGAGTTTTTATACTTGTTTGGACCTCTCGTCCTACATCCAGTCCTAAAGCTCCCCTTCGATAATTTCTTTAAACAAACTACCCTCACTTTGCCCAAAGGAATAGGCTTAATACAAAAGTGTCTTTGACAATCTTCTGTTCGAATAACACGGTTTTTGACTTATAGTACAAATCTTCCTATGATCTCCTTTGAGTATATGAATATGATTGCTTTGAGTTATAGAAAGTGATTTAACCAAAAGGTTATAATGGATTGAGAGTATGTAAACAGTGTATATGTAAGAGAATGCTTAGAAATCAAGAGAGCATAGAATAGATCAAAGAAAGTTAAGTTAGTTATTAGTACTTATCAATCAAGATGCTATTTATAGAGTTAGAGAGGTGCAGATGAAGATTTCTTGCTCTTTGAAGAAATATTTTCGTTTTAATATCAGCAACTCTTCACGAAAGATGATTTCCTTTGGTTTCAAAAAGAAGTGTCTTTTCAAATATGATAATTTTTGCCTTGATAGACGTCCGTGGTATAATGAAAAACGTCTGTGACTATTTTATTTTTTAACCCGAAACTTGTCGTAGATGTCTGTGAGTAAACCTCAGACGTTTATAAGGTGAAATTGCATTTTTCTACTTGTTTTTTATATATACAAAATTGTGTATGCATATATACTCAAGGAGACCTTAACAGTACTTTATCTAGGACTCTTCTACAATAGAATAACTTTAGTATGGTCAATGAATCTTCGACTCTCTTTAAGTCTTAATATCTTTGATAATATCTTTAATCATGGTGTCTGGTTGTAGAGTATACCTACAATTTTGATAAAGTCTATATATGTATATGATTGTATAGTTGTGATCATTGAAACATAAATTGGAGTTCTAATGATCTCCCCATTTTTGATGATGACAACTATATAATCACAAATCAACTATTCATTCATATAATCAGATATCAATAATAGATGTATTATTATGTTTGTCTATGTTTTATCTCCCCCTATGTATATGCATAGATTTCTCCCCTTTGTCATTATCAAAATGGAGGGAAATGAAAAACGATATATAATGTTACCATCAAATATTAAATAACCAAAGTGTGCAATCATCAAATAGTAATGTACAACACAAAATGAAAGATAAAAGTTATAAAAACAAACAAGCATGGGAGCTACAAAATAATAGAAAATAAAGTCTAATTATATTGATTGTGCGAATAACACAATCCTCCATAATTCTCATAATATTCCCAGTAGGAAGATGGATCCTTCTCATATGTGCCTAGCGACTGTGTATGGTCATTGTACTCCTCATCTTCTTGAATAGAAAGACCTTGAAATGCCATGTATGGTTGTTGAAAATGTGGAGTGTCAGGCACATACATCTCATCACTGTCTTCTTCCTCTTCCTCAGGTTGTAAGTCAATAGGGGTCTTCCCTCGAGCACTTTGGTCGTTTGATGTACCTACAGGAAAGGATTGCGCGTGATAGATTGGCGTTTGTTCCCAAGGTAGAGGTGTTGGGGAAGGTGAGGTTGATGATTGTAAGGAAGAGAAGCCACGGACATTGCGCATTACTTTCCCTAAAATGGAGACCACTTTATCCAGTGTCTTCTCCATCTTTGTCACCCTAGAGGAGAAAGAACGTTCTAATCTTACCATCTTTCTATTTAAGGCTCGCTGATCTGCTATGATTATTCTTTGATTTTTGATGGCCAAAATAGAAAGAGATTCATCCGGCATAGGTTCAAGACGAGCTTCTTGTACCTCGGAGTCGGAATTATATTTAGCATGATGACTGGATGAAGGTGGTTATTGGGAAGTATGAGAGTAGCTGTGTCGAGGAGCGCTAGGTGGATGAGGCTCATGGTGTTCTTCTTATTTCCGTTGAGTCCATAGATCACAGACGTATGTGGCTTTAGTAATATTTAGGCTGAAAGGTTGGACAGACGTCTATGTTAGATCAACAGACGTCTGCGGCTGAAAGAGTTTTAAACAGAGAGTTTTCACATATGTCTATGGTGTATCCACGGACATCTATGGCTATAGGGAAACTTTTCCTGAAAATATAATGTCATCAATATAAATTTAAACAATTAATATTTCCTTTTTTCTCTTTTAATAAACAATATTGTGTCTATTTTACCAATTTGAAAACCGGAATTAATTAAATGTGATTTTAATCGATCATACCAATCTTGAGGTGCTTATTTTAAACCATATAATGCCTTTTTAAGTTTAAAAACATGATCCGGGTATTTTTCATGAACAAAAACTGGTGGTTGTTCTACGTTAACATTTTCTTTTATAAAATCGTTTAAAAAAGCACTTTTAACATCCATTTGAAAAATCTTAAAGTTATGATGACACGCAAAAGCAAGTAATATTATTATGGCTTTAAGACGTTTGACAGGTGCAAAAGTCTCTTCATAATCAATGCCCTCTCCTTGATTATATCCTTGCGCCACTAATTTAGCTTTATTACATATAATATTTCCATTTTCATTAGTTTTGCTTTTAAAAACCCATTTTGTTCCAATTACTGATTGATCGGTTAGCCTTGGTACTACTTCCTAGACATTATTACGTTCATATTGATTATTTTCTTCTTGCATAGCTAAAATCTAGAAATCATCATTTGATGCTTCTTAATAATTTTTCAATTCGAAATTAGATATAAATGCTACATTACTCATTTGATTTATTTGTCTTCTAGTCAAAACTCTGTTATCTAGATTTCCAATTATGTCATCAATTGGATGACCTTTAAAAGGCGGGGAGGTGATTTCAACTCATTGTTATTTTGATCATTATTATTCTCAATCATATTATTTTGATTATTTTTATTTTTTTCAATCATATTGCTTAATTATTATTATTTTCAATGATTCTATTTAATTAGAGTCAAAAATTTCTTCGTCGTCTTTATTTATATTTTTGAAGTTTTCATCAAACGAGACATGAAGACTTTCTTCTATAATATATTCTCGTTTGTTAAAACTTCTGTAAGCTTTACTTTCATCAAAATTACCAACAAAAATTCCTTCATCGGCTTCTAAATTGAATTTACCAAGATTATCTTCTGTATTTGGGAATAAAGCATTTTGATCCAAATATTTGAAAATATGATACTTTTGATTTCTTTTTGTAGAACATTTCATAACATGTATTTTTAGTCATAGGTCTAAGGGTTACTCGATTTAATACATAACAAGTAGTAGCAACTACTTTGGCCTAAAAATTCTTTGGTAAGTCACTTCCATTTACGAGACTTTGAGCACATTCTTGCAAGGTGTGATTTTTTATTTCGACTATTCCGTTTTATTGTGGTATTCATGGTAATGAATAATTATGAGTCCCTTCTTATTACAATAATTAGTAAATAATTCATTTTCAAATTCTCTACTGTGATCAGTTCTTATACTTTTTATTTTCAAATCCATTAAAGTCTTAATTCGTTTAGAAAAAAATTTAAACATTTCAAATGTATCACTTTTATATTTTAAAAATGGTGTCCGGGTATATCTTGAAAAATCGTCTACAATTAAAAAACCATATTTATTATCATTTATACAATGTAATTGAGTTGGACCAAATAAGTACAAATGAAGTAATTTAAGAGGTTGTTCAGTAGAGATTTCCCTTTTTGATTTAGACAAGCTTTTCTTTAATTTTCCAAGTTGACATGCATCGCATAGATTTTCAACTTTGAAATTTATTTTTGGTAATCCTCTTACCAAATTGTTTTTAGCTAATTTGTTTATATATTTTCCATATCCATGGATCATCATGGTTTGCGGTTAAACATAAATCATTATTGTGATTAATATTCATGTTTAGAATGTAAATATTTTGATTTCTTATTCCTTCAAAATTTAAGTTTCTATTTTGATCATAGTTATTGCATTTATCCTTTTCAAAATCGATTCTAAATCCCTTATCGCATAATTAGCTTATAATAAGTAAATAATGTTTTAAATTTTTAACTAACAAAACATTTGAAATAATAGGAGAACTAGATGTACCGACATTGATGATGTTTCCAATTTCGATAACACATCCTTTGGAATTATCCCTAAAAGTGACCATGCCACCGTCCATGTAAGTGATGTTTGATGGCATGTGTGCATTTCCTGTATATGTTTGGAACATCCACTATCGAATATCCATTTCCTTTTATTTTTGTATTCGGGTACCTACAATATAATAAAAAAGTTTTAATTGGTACCCACATCTTTTGTTAGGGTCCTATGGGTTAGTAGGAGTAGGTAGCCATAGCCATGAGGATTTAGAACCTTTAGAAATGTAATTTTCATTATGAACTATTTCTTTTAGATACATGTCCATGTATTTTTGTCTAATCAAGTTGTTATTTGTTTTAGGAATCCATATCTTAGTCATTTTTGTTTCCTTATTCTCATATTTAGGTTTTGTTTTTCTAAAATTTTGTATATAATGTACTATACTTATTTAATCTTTGATCATTATTAGAGATTAGATTATATCTAGAATGTTTATGATTGTTTTTTTTTAATCCCATATCATTCCTATTTCCTGATGCTTTTGAAAACTTTATCAAATTATCTAGATTTTGATTTCTTTTATTAAATTTTGAAACATTGTTAGTAATTTTATCTAATTTATTTTTGAGATCAGAAATTTCTATATTAGCTAATTCTAAATTTTGTTTTAATTCATTTTTGCTTTTTCAAGTTTATAATATCTATTTTGTTATTCTCTATATCATGTTTTAGAGTAGCACTATGAGATGATAATTCTTTGCATTCTTTTTCTGCTAATTCTAATTCTAAAATACTTTTCTCATCTTTAACATTCCAATTTCTAATTCAGCTCTGTTTAATTTTCCTATATTTTCTTTATTAAATTTCTTTAATTTTTTATATTTGTCATCTAATTCCATACTAATTTCAAGAAGTCTGTCATATTAATTCAAGATGCACCACATCTGTGTTAGCTATGAAGCTAACATTTGCTTATTCTGAGTCACTGTCACTATCGGATGAAGAGGAAGAGTCGGAGTCATCATAAGTTATTTGAAATGCTCTTCTCTTTTTCTTAAAATTTTCGAATTTGTTTTCCTTTTTATCATCTTTGAGTAGTGGACAATCATTCTTCATATGGCCAAATTTGTCACACCCGAAACATTTCATTGATATTTGATTTGAGGAATTAGGGCTGCTTTTTTTGAAATTTTGTCTCTTTTTGAACTTCTTGAATTTTTTGTAATTTCTGGCAATGAAAACAATCTCATCTTTTTTCAAGTTGGAGTTGTCATTCTTTACTTGAAATGCGATGTTTTTCCTTTCTTGATTATGTTCTTTTCTTACCTGTAAATTAGCTTCATACGACATCAGAGCCTATTGACTCTCCGACCTTGAGTTGGGAAAGATCGTTAGCTTCTTCGATGGCTATAGCTTTTCTTTCCCATTCCTTTATCAGAGAGTTCAAAATTCGTGTGACCAAATCAAAATTATTGAATTTAACTCCTGGTGCCATAAGATAGTGTTGTATAGTTTGAAATCTAGCATACACGTCAATAATTGGCTCATTTGATTTCGTTTTAAAAGATGAAAGTTGATTTTGTAGAATAGAACTTTTTGTCTGCTTGACTTTATTTGTGTAATTATTAATGTATGCCATATATCATAAGTAGTTGTGCACATATGACTCATGAAAATTCATTTTATCGAGTGAACAAAATAAAACATTCATAGATTTGGCATTGTTAGATGCCTCTTCTTTTTGTGCATCAATCCATGTGCATATATCAGTATTAGGTGCTTCATATTTACTTTGAGTTGCTAACCAAATTTCTAGACCATTAGCTTTCGTAAAAACGTGTAGACCAGTAAGTATAATTAGATCCACTGAATAGTGGCGGACGTGCAGTGGATTGACCTTCTTGAAATGTACTTGTCACATTAAATATGTTTCAATTACGTGTTATCGTAACTTGAAATAACAGTGCTCTGATACTAATTGAAAGTTTAATGGATCATATATTATCTAACTTGTGTATAATATGCAATTATATATATATTAATGAAACAGTAGATAATAAATAGTAAAATATAAAAAGCATGCAAACTAGAGTTTTATATTGTTTCGGACCTCCCGTCCTATGTCCAGTCCTGAAGCTACCTTTGGGTATCTCCTTTAAACAAACTACGCTCACTTAGTCTGGAGGAATAGGCTTAATACAAAAGTGTTTTAACAATCTTGTGTTCCAACAATATAGTTTTTGACTTACAGTACAAATCTTTCTATGATCTCCTTTGAGTATATGAATATCATTACTTTGAGTTATAGGAAGTGATTTAACCGAAAGGTTATAATGGATTGAGAGTACGTAAATAGTGTGTATGCAAGAGAAAGCTTAAAATCAAGAGACTGTAGACCAGATCAAAGCAAGTTAAGCTAGTTATTCGTACTTCTCAATCAAGATGTTATTTATAGAGTTACAGAGGTGCAGATGAAGAGTTGTTGCTCTTTGAAGAAATCATTTCGTTTTAATGGCTGCAACTCTTCATGAAAGATGATTTCCTTTGGTTCCAAAAAGAAGTGTATTTTCGAATATTACAGTTTTTGCCTTGACAGACGTCTATGGTATAATGATAGACGTCTATGATTATTTTATTTTTTAACCCGAAACTTTTCACAAACGTCTGTGAGTATAGCTTAGACGTCTATAAGGTGAAAATGCAGTTTTCTACTTGTTTTTTATATATACAAAATTGTATATGCATATATACTCAAGGAGACCTTAACAATATTTAATATGGAATCTTTTACAATAGAATAACCTTAGTATGGTCAATGAATCTTTGGCTCTCTTCGAGTCTTAATATCTTGGATAATATCTTCAATCATGGTGTCCTCTTGTAGTATATACCTGCAATTTTTATAAAGTCTACATATGTATATGATTGTATAGTTGTTATCATTGAAATATAAGTTGGAGGTTCTAACACATGATGCAGTGTGATTGTAACGACCCGTAATTTTCGATAATTAAATTTGTTAATTTAATAAGATTTTTGTGATTAATAGTGAAGAAATAAAAATCTATAATTTAATAATGAAATGAACACTAAAAAAAGTGTAACAGTATAAATGTAAGTTAATTGTCAATAACTTGAATGAAATATTGTAAATGTTATACTTAGATATAAAAGAAGACAAATGTAAACATTGAATTAATAAATGAAATAGTATGAAATAAATGACCATTGAACAAAATCAGATTATACAAGAATTGTAACATTTGTTGTGAATAATGAATTCATAAATGTAACTAAAAGTTATGATAACGATCGTTATAAGTTACCTGTTTATTTGGTCTATTTAATTGAATAGGGAATAAATTAAAATTAAATGAACTTTAATATTATATTAATGAGAATTAATGCAATAACTGAAGGTGTGAATGTAATAAAATAGATAGAAACATAAATTTATTCATGAAGTAATAACTGATGTAATAAAAGAATGGAACTAAGATCAAATAATTAACTGGATATAAATTCTTAATTAATGGGTGTAATTGACAAATTCATACATTTTGAAATATAATCATTAATACAAAGGGAAGATGGAAATTTGAATATATTAATGTAATGAAAGAAAAACAAATTTTAACTAGGTTTTTAGAGTAATAGTGGACTTAATAAAAAGATTGGAATCGAATCAAATCAATTTATAGGAATTAATTATAATTAATTGGAATTCAATCTATAACAAATGGATTTATTGTAGGTAAATGAAACTTAATACTATGTTAATTGAAATTTGATGAAATTGGAAATTATTAATGCGCTAAGATATAAACCATGATAATTTTACCATAAGATGAAATTGATTGAATGAAAAATGGAAAGCAAATTAAATTGAACTATTGGAAATTTAATTTGTAATCTCTAAATATATTGAAATTGAAATTTAACACTGTAATTGGTAAAATAATTTACGTTGAATTGATATAGAAATTTTTTTTAAAGGATTTTAAATCACTAAGGAAATCCAAAGTGATAGAAATGGTAAGTTATTAAACTTGAACGAAAAAGTGATTTCATTAATTATTAATTTATTTAATTAACTGAAATATAGCCATTTTGGCAACTGTCTTGGATTTCGACGAAACTGGTTTCATCGGATCCGTAAAAGTGAATTACTATAGGATTTCAAGTTTTGCAGCGATCGGACTTGTCGTTTGATCGTACAGGCTCGAAACGCCTAGAAATCAATTTAATTGAAATCAATTTGAAATAAGCTTACTTTAGCATAATTTCTTTGTACGATGGAATTTGGACTTGAAATTTGTTCCATTGAGTTTAAAATATTTGAAAACATCTATTTTGATATATGGCTGACCCACTTTCGTTCCGGAGTCAAAAACGGGCTTTTTGGGTCGTTTATTGTTCAATCAATCTGGTCCATTCTTTCTCCTATAAATAGTTTGTTATAAACCCTAACCACTTCTCATATTCATTTTTCTGTACATACATCTCCTTTTCAACTTCTCGTTCCAATGGCAGACAAACCCTAATTCCCAATTGCAATTTCAAATCAAATCTCAAATCAAAAATTCAAAATTCTCAAATAATATCGAATTATATATCAATCTGAAGCTCTCAACAAGCGCGTCTCGGGTCTGCAATTCGTTTTCCAATTTGAAACACTGTTTGTCCAAAAATTAAAGAACAAATTTTGTCCATTTATCTCGTCGTGATGAACTGTGACCGATCGTCAAATCGTCTGAGGGGTTTTGTAGAGGGGACCGAGGGGACTTCATTTGTACGGTTCATTTGGTCGTTTGTTGGGTGGATCAGGCTACGTAATATGATTAGGGTTAAGCTATGGTGGCTGCTGGCATCACTAGGCGAGCGTTGGTGATCCGAGGGGGGCCGTGGGACTCAGCAGGCATCGGCGTGTCGCCTAGCGACGTGGGGGTGGCCGCGATGGCCGTTGGCGACGCGATAAAGGTTCTTAGTGGTAGCTGGAAGCGTGCATGCATGCGTGTTCCTGTAGGATTTATCGTGTTCTCCTGTAGCTTGGGCTTCGGTGAGGTGGTAATTGCTGAGTGGCCGGTGAAGTTTGTTTTGTTTTCTTATTATTTAGTAATTCTAATTTTCCAATGTTCTAATATACATAACTTCTACATACGAGGTCCTATTTATGCGCGATTTCTTGCATTGGGATCGCATCGGAATTTCGGACATTTTGACGCTGGTTTGGACGAATTCTAAGATCATTTTAATTTTTAGGTTTAAATTGGATTTAAATTCAATTTAAATTCGAAGGTGAGTGTTTTAACCCACTCACAACTACTAAAAAAAATTATGTTTGTTAAATTAGTTTATGATGTGATTAGGAAATTATTTATGACTGTTTGATATATTTAAATTGCCATCCCTGTTAATTTATATCCTTTTGAATTAAATTGTTATTTAATTTATTTTTGAAATTGAATTGCCACTTGAATACTTGTATTGTAAATTAGTAAATTGTTGATATTTATTTGGCTGATTTGAATGATAATTATGATGGATGTTATGTTAATTTATATATATACATATACTATGTTATAACTCTGCAAGTTCCTTTAATTATTTTTATTTGGAAACCGTTATAGGTTGAAATGATAGACTCGAGCGATTTTATAAATTTTTATATTTATTCGAGATTGAGGTTTGAAATGATATATAACCATAAAATTTAAAATTGCAAATTGAAATGATAAATATCTATATCACTTGGCCCTAGGGTAGAGAATTATATACGGACATCGGATTGGTTAAATTAAATGATTTTAAAATCCTTAATCTTTGAATGGAATTAAATGATACTTTGAAGTAAAATTTGATTTATATAAATTGAAGTATTTTTAGAAAATCAAGTTTATGTTGAAAGGGGAAATTTGGTTTGTTGATTTGGAAATTGAAATTGGTCTAAATGTGTTGAAATGAAATGAATAGTTTATTGATATAAATTCCAAACTTATATTTCAATATAAACTATTTTAAAAGAATATATTATTCTAAAATTTATAATTATTTATATTTTTCAAATTTATTAAACTATTTAACTAATATTAACAATATACAATTATTTGATCTGTTTTAAAACCATTTTAATTTATTTAATATAATTAATCTATTTTAAAGCTATTTAATCTATTTTAATTATACTTAAGCTAATTTAAATCCATTTAACTATCTTAAATCGGTTTAAAAGTATTTTTAACCTAAAATCAAAATATTTATAACTATTTGAACTATTTATAATTATTTAAACTATTTCAAAATTTCCAGACTAAGTAAAGTGAAAGTGTTTAAATTCAACGATTTGTTTTAAAAGAGAATAAATTGAAAACGATGATTTTGAAGTAAGGTTTTACCCTATTTTTGAAATATGACCATGGAAGAAAACATGACTTTTTGAAAGGAAACATAATTCCAAACTATGATTTCATAGTGAATATGATTTCAATGTGAATATGATTTGAAATTAAATTCGATTTTGAAAGTATTACGGTTTTGAGAATATGATATTTTTGATATTAATTGTGAATTGACTTTTGAAATGTAAAAGAACCATCTGGTGTGTAATAAGTGATTAGTTGTTAAAGAGATCGAGATTGGATATTGTCATAAAAACCACTTTAACAACTGTGTACGTGGTGGAGACTCTAGAAATAAGTAGGATGTTTTGGTGAAAGATTTTTGTATGACTTATGACGTGACCCTGACTCCCATGAGTCATCTTAGATGTGACTAAAATCAGGATCCACGCCAGGCCAAGTGAGGTCATTTCTCCGATCGGGCTCACTTCTTCGATATTATATTCTAATTTGTGATTTTTTTTGGTGGCTACCCTTCGATTTTGATTTGGAAGTGTGTTCCGAGATGGGCGGTAGTAGCTGTTATGCATTACCACTAGTCCGGATACGCGAATGGTATATCTACCCTGGCATTTCCTAGTGTTTCATGTTCACATGCCCTAGCGTGCCTTCTACGAGTTTGTTTTTTTACCGTACCTATGTAATTTCCTCTGGGTAAACCTCTAGTTTACGGAGGAGCGTATGGCATTGTATAGACTATGGGAATATATAAAATGTGTTAAGGGGGATATGGGTAACGCCTTAACGCTATTTTAATACTTGTACTTTATTGTAGACATTATTATAATAGCATATATTACAACATAGTAGATAGTTTAACGGATCCTTAAGAGATGTGAATCCTGAACATCTTTTAAGTTACTGCACTCACGTTAGACACTGGATAGGAGATGTCAGACCCCGTAAACATTTCTGACGCCATTCCACTCGTATTATTTCCCGTTGATTTAACTTACATAAGATCTTTTAGTTCTGACTCGAGTATTTTTTCTTTTCAATTTGCTCCGGTCAGCCTGAGCATTTTAGGATTTGAAGACCTTATTTATGGAGGACGAAGATGAAGATTGTATTATTACTATTTTTTGTATTTCACTACATCGTGTATTCCGCTGCATTATTTATTATTCTCTGGTATGTGTAACTCTGATCTGTGCTGTATAAGTATAATCAAATGTTTAATAAAATAGTTTCATGAACTGTTTATTTGATTATTATATTTTTTCATTCTACTGCAGGATTCTGCTTTTTTCATTCTCTATTTTTTCTTATTTACCCCTATAACAATCCATCGTTCTGTATGGTTTGAGTCGGCACGTGTGTATGCTTAAACGTGCAAAAAGGCGGGATGTTACGGAGAGCTTTGGTTAGTGATAACCTTAGCTTTGTGGGGTCTGACTCTTTACTAATAGGGTAGTAATGCCCGATGATGAGTCGCTGAGTGTATATATATGAGATAGCATATTTGTTAGTGTTATAAAAGGTTTTTATATTGTATTAGTTTGTTCCGTTTTGTATTTATAAATTCTGGTTGGTGCATAGGACGTTATGACATCGATAGGGGTTTCTAAACACTTAATAGGATAGACCGACACAATATTTGTTTTGAAATATTGGTAAATGAAATAATTTTGCCTATTGTATATTTTATATATAAAATAATGATTTATAAATGATATATATTTAGTCGTAATATGTTGGTTGTTAAGTAGTGTAATTTACAAATATTGGTTGGAAACAAAATTTGAAAATAAAATAAATGAAATTGGAAATTTAGAACTTAACTCCAGGGGGTTTTGAAAGTTTCTTTCGAATGATTTTGGAATATAATAATAATATTATTTAGAAGTATTTTCTGATATAAATACTTTAATATAAATTGGAAGAATTGTTTTAAAAAAATTGGAATGAAATAAGTTCTGTACTCCCCTCTCTATCGCTGGAAAATAATTTCAGTGACGAATGCACGCATCATCGACATTCATTTTCGAGTTTCGAAGTGGGAAGACCGTCGTAGTTGTTTACTACATATTTGTTTTGATAAATAAATATATGTTTTATTTCCAAATATGATTTGATACATATAAAAGATATGATATATATGTTATTTTAAATGATTTGAAATGGAACATGGCATTTAGTTCTTAAATTTCTATAAATTAGAATTTTTAATTATTGAAAATTAAACGGAATTTAATTATTTAATAACTGGAACTTCTAAATGAAAGTAAGAAATAAAAAGCTAAGGTTGTAAATGAAGCATATAAGAAATTTGAAATTGGTAAAGTGTAAATAAAAAGGGATATGGAATAAAAGAAATGGTTACTATTGAATATTTATTTACTAAAATGAAATAAGATAAACTTGTATAATTTTCAATTACATTCTTAAAGACATATATATAACTTACCAATTTTAAATGTTGGAATGTTAAAAGATTATGTTTTGAAAATTTTACAAGTAAAACTTATATAATGAAAATGTACAGTGAATCGCTTTTATAAATAAGAATTTGATGTCACAATTGTTATCATTTAAGTTATAATTGAAATATACTACATAAAATGAAATAGAAAGTAAGTATGGTAAGTAAATAATTATAAATTTAAGTTAGTAAATTGATATGTTAAATAGTTGAATTGAGCCTGAATACTATAAACAAATGCTTATTACTTAAGTAAATGTTTGAGGTTATTTATAATAAAAATAAGGAGAATATTGAATATTGTAAGTAAAGGACCTTAAATTTAAGTTAATGTAAATCAAAAGTAAGAAACTTAAGTATGAACTTATACAGCAATGAATTTTAATATCCAATTGAAATCAAGTATATAAATTTATAAATGTAAACTAAATTGCAATAAAAATGTATGTAATACTTAAATGATGAACTCATAGATTCTATAATCGATTAGATGGAAAAGCTTATGTAAGAATTAAATACAAATTGATGAAAAGATATTTACATGATATGAATAAACGAAAATTAAATTCTGTAAGAAATAAATGAAAATAAATGCAATAAACACTGAATGAATGAATGGAATAAATTTTTGTAAGAGATAAAGGTAAGTTAAAGAAATGATCCTTGCATGAATGAAAAGAAAAAAAACTATATATGTTGTGAAAAAAATTAATAACAATAACTCAAGTACATTGTAAATTATTGTGTGTTTTGGCATACGGGTTGTTTGGAAAATGGTATTTCTAATTGTTTGGATGTATGAATAATTTATTGAGTTTAATCTAAGACTATTGAGCAGAGGGTATACTTAGTAGCTTATTTGTCATCTTATGCAATCTAGAGTGTCTAAAACCCAAACAAACCTTATGTTTTGTTTGTTATGTATGGATAATTGATTTGTATTGATTTCATATGATGATTGAATGTTGTGGTTGCAAGTGATTGTTTTTGTTTTGCATTGATTTGTTTGTGAAACAACTATAAATATTTCATCTTATATAATTATTAACTTCTTTGGATTATATAAGCGAAATACAGGTTATGGACGCAATTGCTACTGCTTTTGGTTTCATAAAATAAACATTAATTGCCCGAAAAATAGGTACGTTCTCGGAGTACGGTTTTCTAACGGATTATATATATTTTTCCCGTTGTTGGGATATATTATTTTGAGATATTGTGATATATATTGTTATATTTGATGTTATATTTTCTCCCGAGCCTCTCCGTACAAAGGAGGCTCTGCCGAAATTTTCCATGAATTATGGACTTAGAAAATTTTCTGAAATGTTCTCCAAATTTTTGTTAACTTGAAAATAAAATATTTAATTGTTTATAAATTTATATATTTTGTCTAAATTATTTTATTTCATAAATTTATTATTTATAAATTTAATATTTTGAATAAGATATATTGATTACTTAATTCTTTCTTCCCCCTTCTTTTTCCTTTTCGGGGACGAAAAGTTTTGAGTGGGGGAGAGTGTAACGACCCGTAATTTTGGATAATAAAATTTGTTAATTTAATTAGATTTTGGTAATTTAATAGTGAAGAAATAAAAATTTGTAATTTAATAATGAAATGAACACTAAAATAAAGTGTAACAATATAAATGTAAGCTAATTGTTAATAACTTCAATGAAATTCCAATGAATGAAATAATATAAATGTTATACTTGGATATAAATTGATATAAGAAGACAAATGTAAACATTGAATTGATAAATGACATAGTATGAAATAAATGACCATTGAATAAAATCGAAATTATATAAGAATTGTAACCTTTGTTGTGAATAATGAATTCATAAATGTAATTAAAAGTTATGGTAACGATTGTTATAAGTTACCTATTTATTTGGTTTATTTAATTGAAATGGGAAATAAATTAAAATTAAATGAACTTTAGTGTTATATTATTGAGAATTAATTCAATAACTAAAGGTATGAATGTAATAAATTAGAAAGAAACGTAAATTTATTCATCAAGTAATAATTGATGTAATAAAACAATGGAACTAAGATAGAATAATTAATTGGATATAAAATCTTAATTAATATGTGTAATTGACAAATTTACAAATTTTGAAATATAGTCATTAAGACAAAGGAAAGATGAAAATTTGAATATTAATGCAAAGACAAACAAATATTAACTAGGTTTATAAAGTAATAATGGACTTAATAAAAAGATTGGAATTGAATTAAATCAATTTATTGGAATTAATTATAATTAATTGGAATTCAATCTATAATAAATGGATTTATTGTAGGTAAATGAAATTTAATACCATGTTAACTGAAATTTGTTGCAACTGAAAATTATTAATGCACTAAGATATAAACCATGATAATTTTACCATAAGATGAAATTGATTGAACAATAAAATGGAAAGAAAATTAAATTGAATTATTGGAAATTTAATTTGTAATCTCTAAATATATTTGAAATTTAACGCTGTAATTGGAAAATAATTTACATTGAATTAATATAGAAATTTGTTTTAAAGGATTTTAAACTACTAAGTAAATCCAAAGTGATAGAAATGGTAAGTTATTAAACTTGAATGAAAAAGTGATTAAATTAAGTAATTATTAATTTATTTAATTAACTGAAATATAGCCATTTTGGCAACTGTCTCGAATTTCGATGAAACTAGTTTTCATCGGATCAACAATGAATTATTATAGGATTTCAAGTGTTAGCACCAAAATTGGTCACTAACACCCTTAGAAAGATTGTGTAGAGAGATTAATGAAGAAAGTAATTAAAATAGAGAACAATATATAAATTTGAACGCAGAGGACAAGAACATCAAATTTGTAGTGGTTCGGCATAACTGCCTATACCCACTTTGAAGTTAATCTTTATTGCCTTCTCTATTACTCGGGTACAGATACAATTTGTAAATCAATCACTAGAATACAAGTTTGAATGAAAAAGAAGAGAGTATAAAAAAGGGCAGAGTCTCCCCAGTGTTCTCGAAAAAAGGATCCTTTCACTGTGCCCCTGCCTCTTTATTTATAGACGAAGGTGGATTGGACTTCCCTGGTGGGCCTGGTAGCTGGATCACGGCCCAAATGGAGTAAACTCTGTGTGCCAACCCGAGCATGCGGAACGGCCAAATGCCGATCAATCGTTTTCATGCCGAATGATGTGATGTTACGTGGGAAGAGTAGGCCGAGCAATCAATAGAAGCCGAACGAGATTGAAAGAGTGCCGAATAATCTTATGCCGAGCGTCCTTGTTATGCCGAACAATCTCCTCATGCCAAGCATAGCGAAGCCGAACGCTCTAAGTGCCACGGGAAGCATTTGCACCAAACGATACTGGAAGTCGAACCAGTGACTTGGCCGAACGATGTTTGTATGCCGAGCAGAACCTAGGCCGGACGATATTTTGGCCGAGCGTTACCCAGGCCGAACTATGTCGGCCGAACGATCCTTAGGCCGAGCAATGGTTAAGCCGAACGGTAGTTGATGCCGGACAATCCTGTCATGCCGAACGTAATGGTGTCGAACACCTAGGATGCCAAGCAATATGGAAGAATGCCGAGTGAAGTGGAGCCGAACGTTCTGAATGCCAAGCACCCTGTCTGCTGAACACTTCCCAATGCCGAGCGCTACTAAGTGCCGAGCACTCCTTTCTGCCGAGTGTCCCCTTATGTCGAGCGCTCCTAAATGCCGAGTAATTGCTGGATGCCGACCGTGATGATATGTCGAACAATCCAGAAGGACCGAGTACCAAGTTGCCTGGTCAAATCTCCAGGAAACACTTGCCCCCCAAAGCGTATCGCGTGGCCGAACGTGATGTGCTTTGTACTACCTGTCCTTTGTGCTTTGCTTCGAACCTTGGCCCATCATACTTGGGGGTTGTTTTTCTTGTGAATACCAGTTGTGGATGTGTGCGCCGAACGCAGTGTGAAGGCCGAGCGATACAACCGAAGTTGAATGATCCACGTGTGCCGAACAAACTGATGTCGAACGATAGTTTCGACCGGTTCTACCGGTCATCATCGTTTCGCCTTCTCCTTCTTCCCTATAAAGGCCGGCGCCTTCCCCCTTTTTCCCTTTTCACTTTTTACCTCCACTACCTTATACTTGCAAACTTCGCATGTTAATCAGGTACTAAAGACCTAATCAATCCTTCCTAAGTCTCGATCTACCAACTAGGTATTGCCTCCTCTATCTAAATCCTTTCCATGATTAAACAGTTTCAATAAGAGGCTTAAGTTTGTAAATTGGGACCGTAGCCGAAAGGGTTACGTGGATGGAGGAATCAAACTTCGATTAGGATATCTGATCTTGTTGGAGTTGTTGGGTGATGTGTTGTAGTTCGGCTCGGTCTCTTCATGCCGAACGAGACTGGAAGAAAAGAAAGAATAGAGGAGGAGTAGGAGGTGGTTAGAATGCTGAACGGCATGACATGGAATGACTCGCCAAGCGATCTGCTCTTGTTGTTCGGCGTGGATGGAGGAGGAGAGGAAAAAATGGAACTGTAGCCAAGGGCGGAGTGCCAAGTGTTAAGGCTCGGCATAACCCTGGTTCGGCGTGACACACCATTTTCCGAACAGTGAAATGGAAGGTTAGGGAGGAGGCATGAATTAGTGGGGATGCCGAACATTACTTTGGCCAAGCAGGACTAAGGCCGGGCGTTATTTAGGCCGAATGATAGTTTTGCCGAACGATAGCTCGGCCGAACGATAGCTTGCACGGTCGACAGTTAAGCCGAACAACCTTTAGGCCGAACGATCATGAATGCCGACCCGTATTTCAGCCGAACAAACATAAATGTCGAACCACATTTTATAGGCCGAATAGTCACAGATCCCGAACCATATCAAGGCCGAACCGGACTTAGGCCGAACGATCAATTGCCTTGCCTAATTACATAACAAAACAAGGACAGAAACTTCAGCATACTAGTGTATCGAACTGACTTGGACTGGTAACCTCCTAGTTTCAACAGACATAAACCTGAACTTAAATTGACATAATCGGATAACTTCTTTTAACATTCTCTGAATCCGAAACTGTAAACACCATAAGGCAGGCTTTTGGAGACGGTCAGCGATGACGGTCTTCGAAGGCGATGATTCGAAGCTCAATTTCATATTATTAACTCTGTGACTTTCAATTTTTCAGTGCTTACACACAATTGATCGCACTAGTTCACACACCACATGGGGGAATATTTGTGTTGTTAATTCTAACATCGAACATTTTTCAAGTATAGTTCACATAGGTGCTTAGCCGAATTCACTGTTTATTGAAGATGTCTAAAAAATCCAGCCCCGCCACGATTTCTGACAAACCGGGGCCATGCTTTCGACAGGAAGTCGCAGATGTCTCAAATCCATCCACCTCCCCTACATATAACTTAGCCCCGGATGCCCTGGAGGCATCGATTCTCTTGGACAACCCTGTCGATTCACAGGCTTCAAAAATCAATGAAGTAGCGCTCCGGCGAATATGTTCCATTCATGGGATACCTTTTGACGACGTATTGGTTCCATCGGGGCACGATCGGCCACACCTGCCCTCAGTCGGATACACGGCGTGTAATAAATTCATGTGCTGGGTTGGCAACGTGTCACCGTTCAATTTATTTCTTCGGGACGTGCTACAATACATCGACGTCGCCCTGTCGCAGCTGCACCCAAACGGTCATGCCTTCATCTATGGCACTTACATACTCTTCATGACCGTCTTCTCTAGGCCTCCAACTCCTGGCGACATTAGATATATTTATATGATCAAGAAGCAGAGAGATAGCCCCTCCTTTGTGTTCCTCGAGCCACACCACAAATGCTAAATTATAACCGAGGCGTGGAGCAAGTTTTCCCTGTACAAACAGGAATGGTTCTATGTGTGTTGCCCCCTGGTTTCGCGAGGAGATGGGTTGAAGGAAGCAAGTCTTCTTCTTGGAACGATACTCATGTTTGGGTCGAGGCTATGCCTTTTCTAACTCTTGTTTCATCTTCTCAGGTATCAATCCACGTCCTGACAGCCGTGGATATTCTGAGGTCGTTGAAGCTATTAGAGCTCTTTCCGCCGAGGAACGAGACATCCGAACTCTCATTTTTCATGAGTCACTATCGCGGTTCGGACTGTTAGCACAAGGTCGTTGGGTAAGCCTTCCCGAGGGCGTCTCCATACCCAAGGCCGCATCCGGTAAGGGGAAAAAATTAGCTGAGTCGTCATCACGCCACACCCCTCATGTACAGGAAGAGGGGGAAATCAAAGAGAATGAACCACCCGAAGCACAACGTGAGAATTTGGATCCCACTCAAGATCCTTTAGTCGAAGTGCACAATATCGAAACGTCATCTTCTCCTTCAAAGAGGAAAACAGGATTGACATACAAGGTTAGGAAGGAAAAGGTTGACGGAACTTCGAAGGTTACGCTTATTCCAACGAAGAAAAAGGCCTCTTCACAGCACGTAGAAAGTTCTTTAAAGGGCCTATCGAACATCTCCATTCCGGATGATCTGCTCAATTACGGCTTTGATGATCCGGAAGCATTTCAACTTCACTCGCCCATCAGAGGCGATGCGGGAGCTCTAGCCCAGAGTCAGGGAGAGAAAACTCCCGTTAGTAAAGCAACTGGTCCGTCGGGGGGAAACACTAGGACACACACAAACACTTGCACTTCAATTTTCGCTTAGATTTTGTCGTCACACTACTTTTTGCTAATTCGCTGTTATTCGAATTCTGTGCAGGTGGTATGGGGGTTCACATGGATTCGATCACCTTCGTGGTTCGTCTATTCTTCATCACTCTGGACGGACTCGGGTTCCGGGAGACGTCGAGATAGGGATGGTAACGGCGATAAAGACTATCATTCCCGGGACTCGGAGGAAGACTTATTATCAGCCAAAATACCACCAGGATACCTCTTCTCACGCGGAGCAAAGTAAAGACAAGCGTGGCCACAAGAGGTTGCAACCTGATGCTCCCCGGGACCAACACTCTGATTCCTCCTCCACTCGACAGTTCCAAGATTCTCATAAGAGAGCCGAACTTTCAAAGTCGTCTCCTCCCGCTCCTGCAATGGACCCATCAATACCAGAGAGACTGGCCGAGCTTAAAGATAAATTTCCAAAAATCTGCTTCGACGGCCTGAAATTCCTCCCGGCGATTCATCATATCCCCGGACACGTCAAGCAGAGCGCTATCGCCTGTACAAACGACATCTATGTTCAACACGACACGTTTGTTCACTTGGCTGAAAAACTTTCCGAAGTCTCCGTGGAGCGCCAACATGAAATCGATCACCTGAAGCTTGAGGCTATCCACGACAAAGACATCATTAAGGCTCTGGACGAAGAAATCGCAACTTACAAGTCCGAACTTGAGGTCGCCCATCAGAGCGCCAAGGACACTGCTGAGGCCATCACTCGCCTGGAATCGACTCATAAGAAAGAACTCGACAAGGCGGTTCAACGATGTAGGGCTTTGGCTCTGGAGAAGGACTCCGTTCAAAAGGAGAGGGACGCACTCAGCCTCCGAGTCAAGGAACTTAAGGAGCAGCTTCGCAGGGAGAAGGAAGAGAAAACAGTTGCCTTAGAAGAGTCACAATGATACTGTGACGAGATCGTGGCCACCCGACTCTTAAAAGAAAAATTGAGGGCGAGCTTTCCAGGGTTGAGGCGTTAAAGAGTGAGGCCCGTGAAGAGGGCAAGAGGATACCGTCCATCGATATCGACTCGCGTCTTGTGGCGGCTAGCGAAGAGGGCAGGGAGGAGGTCAAAAATATGTTTGACCCGCTAATCGCTGAGTTCAACGCCCGTGTTCTCATGCATCGAGACTTGACTTTCTTGGGCGAGGGTTATCTTGAATCTCTGGCCGAGGCGTGGGATACTTTAATCGAAATCAAAAAGGCCGAGCACGGTACCGAAGAGATTGACGAGGGGGCCTTGATAAAAGAATTCCTTAAGGGAAACGAGCCTTCGGACTTGTCTGCAGCTAAAATTACATATGGAAAAGGTTCCCCCTCAAAGAAAGGGAAAGAAGTTATTACTGGTCCATCCGGGGGCGTGCCTCCAGCTCATGCGCCTATTCGATCGGCCGATACTCGATCCATTCGAGCAGCATATTGGTTGCAATCCGGAGGACCCCGGCCTTGGCGTCCTTATTCTGTCTCCCATTCTGGAGGGTGAGACCCCCATGACGGTTGAGAGCCTGCCGGAAGCTGGTAGATAACTCTTCATTTTGAGATTCCAAATGTCTTTACTCTAGGACTATTGTATTCTAATGCTTGTTTTCCATGCTTTCGCGCAGGTCGTTCTGATCCTGGGCCCACTCCGAGTAGCAATGTCACCAAGGAAGTGGGGTAAAGATAGGTGAGGCTAGTCAGGCAGGAGAAGCTCCCGGACTAGATGCTCAGGTGATTGGGGCGCTAGATGAAGACAAATCTGAGACTTCTTCTCCCATCGATGGGAGTTATGAAGTAGAGATCACAGGCGACTCCGAACACACATCTGAGCTGAGTATGAAGGAGCGGCTGGAGAAAGAGAAGAGAGAAACGACCAAGATAAAGGTCGAACCTCAAGCCATGGACCCAGACGATCCTTTGAATAAGCTGCTGAAGATCATTCTCCCTACAGGTCTAAACCCATGGATGTCCCTCATACTTCTTCGGCTGTCACTCCTCCATCAAAGAAGGGTACCAAGGGTAAATGCGGAGGAGAGGAGTCGTCTGAGAAGACAACGGAGATGAAGAAGGCGAAGAAGCACAAGAAGTAATCATTACTCTCGTTCAACGAGAGTCATTTTAGATTAGGCAAGTACTTTTGTTTTCTTAGTTTGTGTAAATAAACTTTTGATTCCGAGCTTCAAAGGAGTTGTAATGGAAACTTATCTTTGATGAATAAAACTTAGTTTTTCTATCTTTCCATGGCTCTTGTCGTTAAATTTTCTTTGTGATTGTGATTCAAATCCAAGCTGTTGTGAATATAATAGACCTCTCGGTTCATCTTCATATAGCTCGGAAAGTCTTTGAGAGCTATCTATTTTTTCTTCCGCACTCCAAGCACTTAGAATATGTTCTAATACGCACGTCGAAGGCTCTATGACTTAAAGTCATTTATATCCACTCCGTCTTTAGCGGACCTGGTCATTTAAATCGTTTATACTTGCGTCCGCGCTCCGGGGACTTAGAGTACTCCAGTCCGCACTTCGGCGACTTGGAGATTTTTAAGTCGTTTATACTCGAGTCCGCACTCCGGGGACTTAGAGTACTCCAGTCCGCACTCAGGGGACTTGGAGATTTTAAGTCGTTTATACTCGAGTCCATGCTCTAGGGACTTAGAGTACTCCAGTCCGCACTCTGGGGACTTGGAGATTTTAAGTCGTTTATACTCGAGTCCGCGCTTCAGAGACTTAGAGTACTCCAGTCCGCGCTACGGGGACTTGAAGATTTTAAATCGTTTATACTCAAGTCCGCACTCCAGGGACTTAGATTACTCCAGTCCGCACTCTGGGGGCTTGAAGATTTTAAGTCGTTTATACTCGAGTCCGCACTCCGAGGACTTAGAGTACTCCAGTCCGTACTCCGGGGGCTTGGAGATTTTAAGTCGTTTATACTCAAGTCCATGCTCCGGGGACTTAGAGTACTCCAGTCCGCACTCCGAGGACTTAGAGATTTTAAGTCATTTATACTCGAGTCCGCGCGCATTCGTACGTTAGCCAGAATAACATAATTTTATTATCCTGTCAAAGGATCATCATTTGTAGAGACATTAGTCATTCATGGAAAAAATGGCTTCAAGCCTTTATTAATGAGAGCAAGCTAAATTGTCTTATTACACGCCAAGAATTAGAAATAAAATCATACTGGAAATAAATGAGCTAATAAATGAAAGAAATAGACTAAGTATAATAGTGCTGCAAGTGCTCGTTGTTCCATGCTCGGGGGAGCGTCGCACCATCGACGGTCGATAGCTTGAAAGTTCCTTCTCCAAGCTTCCGTTCGATGACGTTTGGACCCTCCCATGCGGGATTCATATGAGATGGGACCGGAAAAACTCGTTTCAAAACGAGGCCTCCCACATCAAAAATTCTTGGTTGGACCTTTTCGTTATAATATTTGGCGACTCTATGTCTGTATGCGGCAGCTTTCAAATTGGCCTCTTTGCGTTTTTCGTCAATGAAGTCCAATAAAAGATTCTGGTTCGACTCGGGGTCGTAATAAGTTACCCGATGTGATGGAACTTCAAGTTCCAAGGGTATGACAGCTTCCGTTCCATATGCCAATGCGAAGGGAGTGTGGCCGGTTGCGGTCTTGTGGGTGGTCCTATAGGCCCAAAGCGCCATTGGAAGTTCATCCACCTACGTGCATCTCGCCTTTTCCAGACGCTTTTTCAATATGGACTTGATTATCTTGTTTATGGCTTCCACTTGTTCGTTGGCTTTCGGGTGAGCAACCGCTGCAAACTTCTTCTCAATGCCATATTTCTGACAAAATTCTTTAAACTCTTTGCTCTCGAATTGAGTTCCATTGTCTGTGACGATGGTCCGTGGAAGGCCAAAACGGCATATGATATTTCGTACGACGAAATTAATAACCTTTTTGGTGGTTATTGTGGCCAGAGGCTCTGCTTCTGCCTATTTGGTAAAGTAGTCGACCGCCACTATTGCATATTTCGCTCCATCTTTGGCTAAGGGTAAAGAGCCAACTAGGTCAATCCCCCACATTACAAATGGCCAGGGACAAACCATCTGCGTGAGTTCCGTCGGCGGAGCTCTCGAGATTTTTGCATATATCTGGCATTTGTCACATCTTCTCACATAGTCTGCAGCATCCCGATTCACCGTTGGCCAATAGTATCCATAACGGAGGATTTTCTTTGCTAAGGTCTGCCCCCTAGTATGGCCACTGCACTCTCCCTCATGGACTTCCTTTAGCACCCGTTTTATCTCATCATGGGCCTCGCCCCGGAGTAAGGGGGTCGAGAATCCCCTCCGATACATTATTCCATCATGTACTACATAACGCGAAGCCTTACGAAGGATTTGGCATCTTTCGTTCCTCTTTTCAGGAAAATCCCCTTGTAGCAAGTACTGTCTAATCGAGGTCAACCATGATTCCTTCTCAGGTTCGGTTTCTAACACGAGATCTATCTCCATCATCTCTATACTCGGAGCATGGAGGGTATCAACAAGGAACAATCTCATCTGCTGTGCATCACCAGTGCTTGCAAATTTCGCCAACGAATCGGCTTCTCTATTTTGTTCATGTGGGACATGCGAAATGTCGTAATATTCCAGATTTGTCAGCAGCTCTTGAACCCGAGCAAGGTAAGGAGCAAGTCTTTGTCCCATCGCCTGATAGTCTCCCCGCACCTGATATACTACCAATTGTGAGTCACAAAAGATTTCTATTGATTTCACTCCCAGTTCATTAACAAATCTCAAGCCAGCAATCAATGCTTCATATTCAGCTTCATTATTTGTTGCTGCAAACTCAAGCTTCAAAGCGTAGAAAATTGATCGGTCTTCAGGAGTCACGATGACTATACCGGCCCCCAAGCAACAGTCGTTAGATGCCCCATCGGTGTGCATCTTCCATCGAACGGGAGGTATGACATTGTGGCGGTTTGATTCACCTGACACAGTGAATTCAGCAATGAAGACAGCTAGTGCTTGTCCTCGTATGGCTCTTCGCGGCAGATAGGTAATGTCGAACTGACTTAACTCAATATTCCATTTTAATATTCTTCCAGAAGTTTCCGGTCGTTGGAGTACTTGCCGTAACGGTTGGTCAGTGTAAACACTGATCGAGTGTGCCTGGAAGTATGGACGAAGCTTGCGTGATGCAATCACCAAACAATAGGCTAGCTTCTCAATCTTCGGGTAATTTCTTTCTGCCCTCGTCAAGCGTTTGCTAACATAGTAAACTAGCTTTTGAACCTGGTCTTCCTCACGAACCAAAGCTGTACTGATAGCGTGTTGGGATACGGCCAAGAATACGTACAACGTTTCATGGTCCATTGGTTTTGATAATACCGGGGGGCTTTCAAGTGCCTCACAAGAGCTCGGAATGCTTCATCACAGTCGGATGTCCATTCGAAATTCTTTTTTCCTTTCTTTATAACATCAAAGAAAGGAATACACTTGTCTGTGGCCCTGGATATGAATCGGCTCAGCGCGGCTACCTTTCCATTCAAGCTTTGCACCTGTTTTATGGTTCTGGGCACTTGTATATCTCGGATAGCCTGAATCTTCTCTGGGTTAATCTCGATTCCTCGGGCATTCACAATGAATCCCAGAAACTTTCCTGATACTATGCCAAATGAATACTTTAACGGATTGATCTTCATTCCATAATGCCTGAGTATGTCAAACATCTCCGCCAAGTCTCAGATGTGGTCGTTTGACTGCCGTGACTTCACGAGCATGTCATCCACATAGACTTCCATTGTTTTATCAATCTGATCTTTGAACATTCGATTCACCAGGCGTTGATAAGTCTCTCTTGCGTTCTTCAATCCAAATGGCATTACTACATAGCAGTACAATCCCATGTTCATGATGAAACTGGTGTGTTCTTGGTCTGGAAGGTGCATTGGGATTTGATTATATCCAGAGTACGCATCCATAAATGATAATAACTCATGTCCGGCAGTTGAGTCGACCAGCTGGTCAATCCTAAGCAACGAGAAACTATCCTTAGGGCATGCTTTGTTTAAATCAGAATAATCAACACTGGTCCTCCATTTTCCATTTGCGTTCTTTACTAGCGCCGGGTTAGATACCCATTCAGGGTAGAGGGCGTCACGGACGAACCCGTTGGCTTTGAGTTTGTCCACCTCCTCTTTGAGAGCCGCAGACCTCTCCGGGTCCATGCCTCTCCTTTTTTGCTTCACAGGTACATGTTTCGGGTCTATGTTCAACATACAACTCGCAATCGCAAAAGAAATCTCACACATATCAGAATGTGTCCAGGCGAAAACATCAAGATTCGCTCGGAGGAAATCAGTAAGGTTCTCAGCGGCTAAAGGGTCGAGTTGCGCCCCAATTTTAAGAACTCGTGATGAGTCGCTCCGACTAACTGGGATGTCAATTATGACTTCAGCCGGTGCTGCATTGGTTTTCCTGGTTTCCCCATCATTGTCCCTCGGATCTATGTCTCTACAGATCCGAGAATGTTGCCCGAGCCAGGGCTCGGGCGCTACTTGTCAATCATCAGCATTTCGGATGCGAACGAAGCGGTCCGCAACCTTTCCTTTCTCTCTACGCTGAGCCTCTCTCAGCTCAGCCACATAACAGGCACGTATGGTCACCTAATCATCGTGTACCACTCCAACACCACTGTCTGTGGGAAATTTTGATGTCAGACACCAAGGGGCCAATGCTGCCCTAAATTCTGCCAAGGCTGGACATCCTAGAAATACGTTATATGGCGAGTCAACGTCCAACACTATGAATGGTAGGATTCGCACCCTCCTACGCTCGCCTTTCCCCAGTTCAACTGGTAACTCCACATATCCCACTGCATCCGTTGCTGCGCCGTTAAAGCCATGGATTCTGGCATTGGATGGCTTCAAATCCTTAGCTTCCATCTTCATTTGGTCATATGCCTTCTTGAAGATGATGTTAATGGAGCTTCCACAATCGATTAGAATTCTCTTCACAAACGTCGATCCGATTGTCGCAGATATGACCATCGGGTCGATGGTAGGGGCCTCCACCTTATCCGCATCTCGGCTCCTGAATACAATATCATCATCCATCGTTCGTTGCTGCTTTGCAGGAGTCCCATCCTCCACATTCGAACAACACTCATACTCCGCATATCTTAAAGAGTTAGCATATCGCTCCATCTCCTTCCAATTCTTATCGGCAGGATGAGGTCCGCTCGCAATCGTGTTGATAACCAATCTACCCACAGTTCGAGCAGGTCGTTTTGGTTTGCATGGATCTGGCCCACGTCTGGGGTCCGACGTCTCTTGTCTTCCGTCTTGTGGGTCTTTGACGAACTCCTGCAGCTTCTTCTGTCTAATCAACTTTTCAATAGCGTCATGGAGGTGCCTGCACTCCTCTGTGTTGTGCCCATAAGACTCGTCAAAGTGGCAGTACTTCCCAGTCCGCTTCTGTTCCTCCGTCGATTCCTTTGGGCGTGGTTTTCTATACTGGAAAGTGTTGCAAGTTGAAAAATAGATGTTCTCTAGTGATGCGTTGAGCGGGGTGTATTCATTGTAGGTTGGGATCCTTGATTTCCATTTCCCCGTCCCTCTTTTCTTCCCGGGATTTCCACCTTCGGATCCTTTAGACTGTCCAGGCTTGTTTTTGACGTTGGCTTGAGCTTTTCTCGAATTATCGCTAGCTTGCTTCATGGCGATGGTACTTTTCATAGTCTCCTGAGCAGGCCCTGGTGCCTTGTCTCCTCTCGTCCATCGAGCTTCTTCCCTTCTTATGAATTGATGAGCTTTCGAATAAAAACGCTCCAGCGTGGCTGGGGGCTTTGCCGCCAACCAATCTCCAAATTCAGAGTCTGCATCCACTCCACGCATTACCGCCATCAAAATTGCGTGATCGTTTGGATTGCTCATTTCAGTAGCAGCAACATGAAATCTCTGTAAGTATGCTTTCAATGACTCTCCTGGAGCTTGGATTACGCTTGATAAGGACATCACATCCTTTGGACGAGTGGTGTGTATCCTGAACTGCTCTGTGAATTTCATTGCCAATTCGTCAAAGCTGGATATAGATCGCGGGGGAAGTCGAGTAAACCACATGGTGGCGATTCCGGACAGAGTAATTGGGAAGCACCTACACTTGGTTGCATCATTAGCTCTTGCAGAATCCATAATCCATCCGTACCTCATCACATGCTGCCTGGGATCAGTCTTCCCTTCGTAGGCTGGGATAGTCGGCATATTGAACTTCTTAGGGTACTCAGCCTGCAGGATACCATGCGTAAAGGGGATATGGCTTCTGGACACTCCCCAATCTTCATTGGTCAAGCCTTGGTTTTCTCTCATCAACTGCCTGACCATAGCTGTTAAGTCCGGAGTTTGTATGGAGGATGGAAGGTTGGGTTCCGTTCCACGGGACCGTGTGGGTTGATGTCCCACCTGATTTGGGTCTTGGAGGTTCAGGTGCCCGGTCTCTTCGCGGGCTTGATTCCCAACGCCTGCTTGTGCACCTTCATCCTTACGGCATCTACGCCTAGGAGGTTCGTCGGCTGAGGTTGAGCTATCAGATTCAGAATAAGGGGCAGGGTTACCACCAGCATTCTGGCGCTGCTGCTGACCGAGCTGAGTCATGAGGTTAGTGTTGGCTTGAATCTGCTCAGCAAGCTGCCTTCTACTTTCCTTGAGTTCTCTTATCAAGTCATTGAACTCCGTTCGAGAAACGACTTCCGCTTGGATCTGGGTGGAGGGCCCTGCACCTCTGGTTGTCTGCTGATTTCAAGGTCCAACTTGTTGTACGCTAGCAGTTTCATGGACATCTGCGTTGTGGGAGGCTGATCTGGTTCATGGTCTTCTCATAGTAGATTGTTGGTTGTAACATTGAACAGAATCAACAGATGCCTTGTGAATGTTCTCGGATCTCCTCTGGGGGATTTATGCATTCCAGTAGCTACAAAGCAGATCCTAACAGCCTGAGATTCAATTCTTAGTGAAAGAACCAAAATGTTAGCACCAAAATTAGTCACTAACACCCTTAGGAAGATTGTGTAGAAAGATTAATAAAGAAAGTAAACTAAAATAGAGAACAATATACAAATTTGAACGTGGAGGACAAGAACATCAAATTTATAGTGGTTCGGCGTAACTGCCTACGTCCACTTTGAAGTTAATCTTTATTGCCTTCTCCATTACTCGGGTACAGACACAATCCATAAATCAATCCACTTGAATACAAGTTTGAATGAAGAAGAAGAGAGTATAAAAAATGGAAAAGTCTCCCCAGTGTTCTTGAAAAAGGTTCCTTTTCACTGTGCCCCTGCCTCTTTATTTATAGACGAAGGTGGGTTAGACTTCCCTGGTGGGCCTGGTAGCTGGATATCATGACCCAAATGGAGTAAACTCTGTGTGCCGACCCGAGCATGCCGAACGGCCAAATGCCGAACAATCGTTTTCATGCCAAATGATGTAGTGTTACGTGGGAAGAGTAGGCCGAGCAATCAATAGAAGCCGGACGAGATTGAAAGAGTGCCGAATAATCTTATGCCGAGCGTCCTTCTTATGCCGAACAATCTCCTCATGCCGAGCATAGCGAAGCCAAACGCTCTAAGTGCCACGGGAAGCATTTCCACCGAACGATACTGGAAGCCGAACCAGTGACTTGGCCGAATGATGTTTGTATGCCGAGCAGAACCTAGGCTCGACGATATTTTGGCCGAACGTTACCCCGGCCGAACTATGTCTCGGCCGAACGATCCTTGGGCCGAGCAATGTTAGGCCGAACGGTAGTTGATGTCGGACAATCCTGCCATGCCGAACGTGGTGGTGCCGAACACCTAGGATGTCGAGCAATATGGAAGCATGCCAAGTGAAGTGGGGCCGAACGTTTTGAATGCCGGGTACCATGTCTGTCGAATACTTCCCAATGCCGAACGCTACTAAGTGTCGAGCGCTCCTTTCTGCCGAGTGTCCCCTTATGCCGAGCACTCCTGAATGCCGAGTACTTGCTGGATGCCGACCGTGATGATATGTCAAACAATCCAGAAGGGCCAAGTACCGAGTTATCTGGTCAAATCTCCAGGAAACATCAAGTTTTGTAGCGATCGGACCTGTCATTTGATCGTACGGGCTCGAAACGCGTAGAAATCAATTCAATTGAAATCAATTGAAATCAATTTGAAATAAGATGATTTTAGCATAACTTTTGTGTATGATGGAATTTGGACTTGAAACCTATTCCATTGAGTTTAAAATATTTGAAAACATCTATTTTGACATATGGGTTGACTCATTTTCGTTTCGGAGTCAAAAGGGCTTTTTGGGTCGTTTATCGTTCAATCAATCTGGTCCATTCTTTCTGTTTTAGCTTTGCCTATAGATAATTCGTTATAAAACCTAGCCACTGCTCATATTCATTTGTCTATACGCACATCTCATTTTCATCTCCTTATTCTAATGGTAGACAAACCCTAATTCCCAATTGCAATTTCAAATCAAATCAGACATCAAAAATTCAAACTCCTCAAATAATATAGAATTATATATCAATCTGAAGCTCTCGACGAGCGTATCTCAGATCTGTAATTCATTTTCCAATTTGAACCATTGTTTGTCCACAAATTAAAGAACAAATTTCGATCGTTCATCGCGTTGTGATGAACTGTGACCGATCGTCAAATCGTCTGCGGGTTTTTGTAGAGGGGACCGAGGGACTTGTAACATCCAGCCTTTTTGTATGCTTTAAATCAACGATAAACCACACACGTCAGAATCAAGCCATACAAAAGGGCGGGTTGTTATGGGGTAAATAAGAAAAGCTGAGAAAGAAAAAAACAAATAGAATCTTGCAGGGGAACGATAAAATATAATAATCAAATAAACAGTTCATGAAGTTGTTTACAAAACATTTGATTATACTTATACAATACATATCAAAGTTACACATACCAGAGAATAATAAAATAATGCAGCGGAACAATGTAGTAATTAATAGTAATAATACAGTCTTCGTCCTCCAGAAATAAGGTATTCGAATCCAGTAATGCTCAGACTGACCCGAGCGAATTGAAAAGACAAAATATTCGAGTTAGAACTAAAAGATCTTACGTGAGTTAAATCAACAGAAATGAATATGAGTGTAGCGGCGTCACAGATGCTTGTGGGATTTGACATCTCCTATCCGGTGTCAAACGTGAGTGCAGTAACTTAAGGGATGCTCACGATTCACATCTCCTAAGGATCCGTTAAACTATTTACAATGTAATAGTATTTCGCTATTATAATAATGTCTATAGTAAAATAAACTTACTTTTAAATAGAGTTAAGAAGTTACCCAATCTCCCCCTTAACACAATACTAGTCCCAGTAGTCCATCCAGTATCAGCGTATCTCCAGATCGGGAAACTACCCTAAAAACTCCACGGGCAACGGGAGAAAACTAAACTCGTACAAGGCACTCTAGGGTAGGTGACACGGTGCAACTAGGGAAATCCAGGTTAGATATACCAATTACTCTTTCGGACCAATGGTAACGCGTAGCAGCTACTACCTCCCACCTCGAGCCACACCCTCAAAATCAAAAAAGTCCCCAATCAATCACAAAGTAATAGAATGGTATCGAAGGAGTGTGTCCGATAAAAGGTACTACCTTCTTAGCCCGTCGATTGCTCATGTTTTAGCCACCTTATGCCAACTCATGGGAGTCGGGTCCACGTATATACCTCAAAGGAAACACCGCCACCATCCTACTTCATTCTGGAATCTCTACCGCATACACGGTTGTTAAAGTGGTTTCGGAGTCGGCAGAGAGTATGACAACTTCCGATCCCGGTCTCTTTAACAAACATTCGTTATTATAACACCGCGGCCATTGCAAAATAATTTATATTTCAAAACCAGAATATATATCCATTCCAAAACCATATAAATACAATGTCACTTCCCCTTTTAAAACAAAATCAATACGATATCATTTTTATTTCAAATATATCCTTTTCTAAAACCATAACACTTTCAAAGTTATAATATTTTGAAACCAACGCTTGAAATATAACCTTCCAAAACGTAAAACTTTGAATTTCATAACTTTGAAACATAACTACACCACTTAAATGGCTGAAATGTTAAATTACTTTATATAGTAAAACAGCTTCTTCAATTTCACAAATCAATTCCAAATACAGATTTGAACCCCAAATTAACCATTTCAATTTCCGTATGTTTTAAAGCTTTAAATATTCCACTATTTCAAAACTAATTCTTTGATAATTCCATAAATATCAAATCCAATTACTATCATTTAGATTTGAAATGTTTACATAATAAATCCAGTATCATTTGAGTAAATCTTTTCAACTTCAAGTAACTGGATATTCCTTTAATTTATTTAACTTGATATATTCATTTAAATCAACTTGATATTCATTTAAATCACTCTAAACCAAAATCAAGTTACAAAAATCATACCCTTTGAAATCACAATTTTATTTAAATTTCAAATCAATTTATTCGAGTATAATTCTTAAATAATTTAACTCAAATCAATTTCATATTTATCTTCCAATTTAATTTTTTTAAGTGATTATAGACTCTATATGCCATATAATTTAAACACATATTTAACCATATTATATAAAACAATCAAACTTTATTATTCAACTTATTTTATATTTCAAAACAAATTTTTACATAGCTAAAAATCAATAATAAAATAACATGTATATAGTATCTAAATCAATATTGATATAAAACCATATGTTTCTTTACAAAACTATAGAAATCAATTTCAGAATATTTTTATATATTTAGACCACGGTGTCTGTATATAATTTTCTATCATATGGTGAAGTGATACGGATATTTATCATTTCAATCCGTATTTTAAAATATAAATATGGTTATATATCATTTCAAACCGCAATCCCAAACAAAATAATCCATACAACTTGTAGTTTATAACAATATAAAATACAACATCCATTCATCCAATATCAATCATCAACCATTTATCACAATCATCATCAAATTAAATCAATAACATCAATATAAACAGATAATAAACAGCAGGTATTTACTGGAAGTTTATATTCAATAATAAATTAAATAATGTTTAACTAGCAGTTTATATGCATTAATAAATTAAATAATAATTTAACTGGCAGTTATATTAAATAATAAAGCAAATAACAATTTAATTCAATAAAGTCAAATAAATTGAGATAATGATTTAAAATATACCAAACAGTCATAAATAAATTTCTAATCACATCATAAATCAATTTAACAAGCATAAGAAATTTTAGAAGTTGTGAGTGGGTTAAAACACTCACCTTTTGAATTTAAATTGAATTTAAATCCAATTTAAACTCAAAACTTCAATAGTCTCGGAATTTGTCCAAACCGGTGCCAAAATGTTTGGAATTTAATAAGATCTCAGCGGAATGAACCGCGCGTGAAATGGACCTCGTATGTGAAAGTTATGTACGTTAGAACATCAACAATTTAAAATCTTATAAAATAAACAAAAAAACACGTCACTACCATTGATCTCACGCACAGACCCAGTTGCTACAGTACCAGTTAGAATTTGAACGAGCCGCCACCCAAACCCTTATACGCCGCCGTCACTAGGGCCACTAGGCCAGTCGCGCCCTACCAATCGACCGCCTCAGCCAACCCCAGTCACCACGACCACGCGTCAGCGATCGCGACCCCCTCCATCGACCATAGAGGAGAAAACCACCGCTACCCTTACTAAACCCTACTCGAATTTACTGGCGACCAAGCCATTGAAACTCCAAACAATCACCTCAGATCGACTCCCCTTAGTCCCCTTTACACAACGGCATCATTGATTTGATGATCTGTCGTAGTTGATCACGATGCAACGGATGGCCGATAGTAAACGAGCCCATTCTGGCTACATAAAAGCCCAGATATAGAAATGAACAGTGGATTTTACTTGCGCTCGTCAAGAGCTTTAAATCCATATATAATTTGATATGAATTGAGGAGTTTGAATTTTTGGCTTTGAATTTGATTTGGAATTGCATTTTGGAATTTAGGGTTCTGTCTGCCATTGAAAGAGGAGAAGCAAATAGAATTGTACGTATAGAAATAAGGAATAAGAAATAGGCTAGGTTTTATAATAAGGTATATATAGGTAGGTAGGAAATAGAGATGAATGGACACGATTGGTTTGGAACGATAAATGGCCTGAAAAGCCCGTTCTGACTCCTGGACGAAATTGGGTCAACCCATATATCAAAATAGATGTTTTTGAATATTTTAAATGCAATGAAACATGTTTCAAGTCCAAATTCCATCGTAAGAAGAAGTTATGCTGAAATCAAGTTATTTCAAATTGATTTCTAGGCATTTCGAGTCTGTACGTTCAAACGACAAGTTCGATCGCTATAAAACTTGAAATCCTATAATAATTCACAGTTACGGATCCGATGAAACTGGTTTCGTCGAAATCCGAGTCAGTGGACAAAATGGCTATTTTCCAGTTAATTAAACAAATTAATAATTAATTAATTAAATCACTTTTTCAATTCCAATTCCATAATTAACAAATCTTATCATTTTTGATTTCTTAAACAGTTACAGTAATTTAAACAAATTTAGATGTCAAATTAAAGTTGATTAATCAACCAAGTGCAGTGTTTAATTTCAATTTCATCAAATTCAGAAATTATAAATTAAAATTCCCCAAATTCATTTATTAAATTTTTAAACCTTTTTATTCACGTCCTTTATTACAAATAGATATAACTATCATTGGTTCATGATTTATTACAATAAGGTCTCCAAATTTCATCTCAATTTCCCATTAACGTAATATCTAAATATTTAATTCCATTTATTTGCAATAAACCCAATTACTATAATTCAAATTCAAATAATTTAATAAATCTTGATTTTCATTCTTTAAATCAACCAATTGTCATATTATAAATGGAATTGACATTATTTTCAAATATTATCTTAATTTACATTAACATAATATTAATTACACTTATTGAAATATATTTCCCAATTTATTAAATACAATCAATTATGACCTTACAATTGTTTCAATTAATTGGGATTGCACTAAATTAGTTATTTATTAACTTGCATTAACATTATTACCTTTATTTTAGTGATTTCATTGTTAAATTACAAATTTTATTTTCTCTTTGAATTAAATTACCAAAACTTATTAAATTAACAAAGTTTAATTATCAAAAATTACGGGTCGTTACACTCTCCCCCACTCAAAACTTTTCGTCCCCGAAAAGGAAAAAGAAGAGGAAAAGAAGGAATTAAGTAGTCAATATATTTATCCAAAATATTAACTTTATAAACAAAAAAATTTACAAAATTAATTAAATTAAATAAAATATACCAATTTATAACCATTAAATCTTTTTATACACAAATTAAAAGTTTGAAAAATATTTTTCAAAAAAAATTCTAAGTCCAAAATTTACGGAAAATTTCGGCAGAGTCTCCTTTGTATGGAGAGGCTTGGGAGAAAATATAATATAAAATATAACTATATACAACATATATTTTCCAAAATAATATATATCCCAACACGGGAAAACAATATAATAACGCTATAAACCGTAATCCGAAAACGTACCTATTTGTCGGGCAAACAAACGCTCAATTATGAAACCAAAAGCAGTACAATTGCTTCCATAAACCTATATTTCACTTACATAATCTAAAAAGAGTTAATAATTATATAGAATGACATATTTAAAGTTGTTTCAATCAATAACAAATAAATCAATATAACAACCATCACTTGCAACAAGCATACTACCATCACATAAAATTAACACACATCAATTATCCATTCATATCAAACAAAACGAATTGTTGTTCGGGTTCAAAAACTTTAAATTGTACAGAATGAAAAATAAACTACTAAGTGCACCATTTACTCAACAGTCTTAGATGAAACTAAATAGATTATTCATTAACCCAAACAAATTTAAAGTATCTTTGCCCAAGCAGCTATAAGTCAAGCAAATAACAATTTCAAACAATAGATCAAGTTCATTCTTATTAATTTCATTTCATAACATTCGTTGTTTGATTTCCCTTTTATTTCATATAATGATTTATCTTTTTACTTTACATTTAACTTCTTACGATTTTCATTTATTTTCATTTTTACATATCATGTAAATTTCTTTCTATTGTATTACCTTTATTTATTCACTACTTAATTTTATTTACACATTTATTTATAATACTTACCTTTCAATTGTACTTAAGTTTATACCAACTACAACATCCAATTTTTATTTATTAAAGAATTTCATTGAATACTTTCATTATTTCAAATAGAATACTATAAAAAGTTAAAATGTTAAAAGAAAATGTAATGGGAAATTTTACAAGTTTATCTTATTTCTTTTAAATTAATTTAATGTTTAATAATTATACTTTTGTTTTATAAGATACAATTTCAACTTTCATTTAATCCCATATATAACTTAGCATTAAATCTCTTATTTCCCTAAGAGGTTTCAATTATTAGTTGAATTTCATTTCACTACACTAATTGAAACTATTAATTAACGGAAACTTAAGAAATAAGTACCCGGTTTAATTTCAAATCATTTTAAAATAATAGATAAATGTATATACTTACAGTTTATATATCCAATTATATTTAAAACAATTTAAAAATTATATTTGTTTATCAAAATAAATATGCAGTAAAACTACTACCGTGGCCTTCCATCTATGAAGTATTATCCTATATCAACTAAATAATACCTACCGGGTGAAAGATGAGGATATTTTATGGTCCTATCATCTATAACTTCTTCAAAAACTCTAGTATCATGTGCAGTTCCTTCCAAACCTGCCATGACATACATTAATTTTGTAAACTAGATAAGTGTACAACCATAATATTTCACCTAACAGGTCCTTTTCAACCAATAAAGATTATTGCACAATAGGTGGGCAAGATGCAACTATGTGTACCATATATAGGTACAGTATAGTTTTCAAAATACAAATAATATTTTGGTATTGATTTCAATCCATGTACATTTGCACAAAATTAGAAAGCAATGTCGTTACATTTTAAAAAAAAATTGACGTCATTACTGATAACTATAAAGTACCTTCAGCCTAGTTAACACCACCGTAAGTCAAAGAATGAATTCATCGTATAGTTTCTAATATCACTATCTTATTAAATCTTCAATGTCAAAATCTGTTTCGTAGTGTGTCAAGAAGAGAAAAGAGAAGGAGCAGATATGTAACGACCCATTAAATTCGATGATATTAAATGAGTTAATTTAATATGATTTCTAATCTAATTTAGAATGAAATAAAAGTCTTAAGATTTTATTTGAGTAAATGTAGGAATTAGATATAGCAACTGTAATTAAAGGTTAACAATTTAAATGTTTATATGGCAATAGATTGAAATAACGTAAATCGGCGTTTGTGGTTATAAGTTATAATTTGTTGATTTATACTGGAAGATATAAAGCGGAAATAGTATTAATGAAATAATAACTGAATTGAATTGCAATTATATAAATGAAAGTAAATTTTATTTAGTGGATGTCAACATTGAATAAATTTATTTAAAATAAAAAGATTTAAATGCATGTTGGATAGAATATATAAATTGTTGGATTAAGTGGTAAGTAATTAGAATTTAATTCTATAAAATTTGGAACTGAATGTATGTAAATAATTTTGTAGGAATAAGTTAATTAACAATCTATTGGTGCATACCCGATTTAATTGAACTAACAGAAAGGACAAGAACTTGATTTGCCTAGGTATGTATATATTGATAAACTATAACTAAGTAGGAAGTTTGGTAGTAAATAGGAAATAAGATGACAAAGGCAACTAGTAAATTTATAAATGAATTCATAATAATAAGTAGTAATTAATGCATAAATATATTTGGCATTTGGGATAATTACAAAGTTTTACCCATTCATCTAATTTATTTAATTGAATCTAAATCTATGGCAACATTTTGTTATTAATGGTTGTAAGTGATTTTGAATGTAAAAAGGTAACAATTATTTAGGTTAACCATTTATTGAGTATATTAAGTTAAAAATGTAAATCGATTTAAATAAATCTAAATTAATTATTTTGTTGTGTTAATGTGTTCTAGTTAATAAAAAGGGAATTTATAAGAAATGAAGCATGCACTAATGAAGTGTATTATAATTCAAAAGGTTATGTATACACATAAAAATGTCTATTTACTGTATAGAAAGAGTCTAAATCAATGAACAAATTTATTGAGGTTCTAATTTATAATGTATAACATTTAATGTAGACTTAATTTCAATTAATTGACTTAAATCGTGCAGTTAGCGTAGATTTGTTGTGTAATTGGAGTAATTAATGCTAAGATGAAGTTAATGCTAATTTTATTTATAATTGGACCTTTTGTTGATATAGATTTTAGAAAGCAGGATTTATAAATTTATTTGAGTATCAAATTCAACAATTGCATTTATTGCATAATAAAATGGAATTTAACGGTTAAATATTTCGTTATTGAAATTAAAATGGAATGTGTGGATAATAAGGTGAAATCATGAACCAATGTTAGTGGCATCCTTATTTTTGATAAAAGGTGAGGATATAAATGTTGAAATCAAATAAATGTGTTTTTTTGAGAATTTAATTTACAGTTTCCAAATATGAGTAAGTGGAGAAATTAACACTGCAATGGATAGACTTATAAATTTTATTTCACATCCAAACTTGTTAAATCATTTAAATTGATTATGAAATATATAAGCGATAAAATTTGGCCAATTTTAGAATTTAAAAATAAAAATTGGATTTTATGATTTATTTTAATTTATTTAATTAATATAAAAATAGCCATTTTGGCCACGGACTCGGATTTCGACGAAACCAATTTCATCGGAACCGTATCGGTGAATTATTGTAGGGTTTCAAGTTTCGTATCGATCGGACTTGTCGTTTGATCGTACGGACGTGAAACGCCTTGAAATCGATTTAATTAAAATCAATTTGAAATCAATTTGAAAATTTTGTTTTCAGCATAACTTCTTCATACGATCAAATTTGGACGTGAAACTTTTTCCATCGCGTTCAGAATATTTTAAAATACCTATTTGGATATATGGGTTTAATAAATTTCGTTCCAGGGTTAGAACGGGCTTTTTGGGCCATAGTTTGTTCCGTACGTTCATCTATCTGGTCTATCTACTCTAATCCAACCCTACTTATAAATAGACGATTATAAACCTTATCCTCCGTCTTCTATCATTTGTCTGTACGTTCTTTTCTTCAACTCCTTCTCCTCCTCAAATGGATGCAAACCTAGATCTATTTCAAATTCAAAATTCCAATGAAAATTCAAACTCTCCAAAAAAAAATTCCGAAAAAAATATAAGTGGAAGTTCACGATGTGCGTAATCCTCTGGTGTGGTTCGTTTTTCAGTTTGGATCATGGTTTTGCCAGTATTGGCCGAAACAGTCCTGGCCGTCGAAACTAGGGTTTTGATTTCGACGGTGGATCTTCATCCGGGAAGCGATCGAAGGTGTGCAGTGCGTAGAGGGGAACAAGGGCTTCGCATCGGTGGTTTCATTGGGTGTCGTAGTCGACTGGAGTTGGCTTAAAAATTGGTTGAACGACCGGCGGCGGCCACGCTACTACGTAAGCCAGAGAGGACCGAGTGGAGTCGCGGCTCAGGTAGGGGGTCGGCACGGTGAGGGCAAGCTGGTGTTGGTGTCTGATCAGGCTCGAGATGCGTGAGGTGGTGTAAAAAGGCAGCTTCGTTTTGGCGGCTATCACTGTAAGTCGTGATGTCTGTAGCTTCTAGGGTTTGTGTTATCGCGTGCGATGCCTGTATGGGCTTCGTTCCTGTAGCAGCATGTAGAAGATAGTGGGGACGTGGCATTTTTATTTGGTTAGGAAGGTTTGTATGTTTTATAATTTAAATTAAATTTCCAAATCGATTTACGTTGATAATTATTGCATACGAACTCCGTTTCACACGAATTTTTTTCGTTAGGATCGTAATAAAATTCCAGACGCGTTGACGCTGGTTTGGACAGATTTGGAGACCGTCGAATTTTTGGGTTTAAATCGGATTTAAATTCGATTTAAATTCAAAAGGTGAGTGTTTTAACCCACTCACAACTTCTAAAAGTTTTTATGTTTGTTAAATTTATTTTAGATATGAGTAGATATTTATTTATAACTGTTTGGCATGTTTTGTTCATCATATTTGCTAAATCGCGTTATTTAATTTAACTGTTAATTTATTGCATATTAATTGACAGTTAGAATTTATTTATTTGCATAGGAACTGCTAGTAAACAGTTATAAAATTTATTACTAATTATAAACTGTTAGTTTAATAGTTGATTAAATTTATTTTTGAATATAACCGCCAGTTATTACCTGATATATATTATCATATATATATATTGATATTGAATTATTATTGGATGATGATTGTGATTTGGATGATGGATGATGTTGATGAATGGATGTTTTATTTTATATCATTAAACTGCAAGTTATCATGCATTTTTCGTTTCATTCGGGATTGTGGTTTGAAATGATATACAACCGCAAAATTTTATTTTTAAATTGCGGATTGAAATGATAAATATCCGTATCACTTGACCATAGGATAGAAAATTTTATACAGGCACCATGGTCTATATATAAAATATTTCAAAGTGATTTCTATGGTTTGGATATAATACGGTTTATAATAATTTTGATTTTGATATTTTTCTTCTATATATATACATATGAAGTTAGAAATTTTGAATTTAAACTGTGTATAAACCTATTAAATAAAAATGGAAAATTTTTGAGAAAAGGGATTTGATAATTTATCTTATATGTTTAAGTTTGGAAATTTTAAGGTATGATATTTATAACTGGATTTTCCAAGATGAATTAAAAATGAAAATTCTAGTATAAAGTATATTTGAGAAATTATTTAATTACTAGAAATTGGAGTTTATTTATGGAATTTATATGAATATTCAAGACTAAATAATATATTAATTGTTGAAAGAAGAAAATCCAACTTTAGTTTTGAAATATTAATACTCCAAATGGATATATATATATATAGAAATTGAAGGGTTTTTGGAACTTGAAGTGATATTTAAATTATGGTTTAAACTTTAAATAAAGAAATATATTTGAAAAGCCATGGAAATGATTTTTCTTTACAAAGTAACTTTAAGGTTAAACCATTTATTTTACATTCGTTGGATATACAAACCATTCAAGTTTTAGAAGTTATGGTTTTAAAATTTTGAATTTCGAAATATTATGCTTTGAAAGTATATTTCAAATATTTGGTTTCCAGATATTTTAAATTTTAAACCAGCATGATTTTGGAAAAGAATTATATTTGAGATAAAATGATGTCATATTGTTTTGGGTTTAAATTGATATCGTATTCATAGTTTTGAAATGGAAAATTTTATTCTGGTTTTAAAGTATAAACTATTTTTAAACGACCGCGATGTTATAATAACGATGGGTTGGCAAAGAGACCGGGATCGAATATGGACATACTCTCTGTCGATACCGAAAACCACTTTGACTAACCATCTACGCGGTGGAGATTCCAGAATGAAGTAGGTGGTGGCGACGTTTCCTGTAAGGTAAATACGTGGACCCGACTCCCGTGAGTTGGCATAAGGTGGCTAAAACAGGAGTGATTCTTGGGCCAATGAGGTCATACCTCTGATCGGACGCTCCTCTTCGATATTATACTTGACTTAGGATTGATTCAGTGGCCACTTCTATTTTTGATTTTGGGGGAGTTTGTTCGAGGTGGGCGGTAACTGCGGCTACGCGTTTCCACCAGCCCGGATAGCAATTGGTATATCTACCCTGGCATTGCCTAGTTGTGCCGTGTCACCTACCATACCGAGCCTTTACTACGAGTTTTGTTTTGTACCATACCTATGGAGTGCCCTCTGACGACGCCCAGTACGGGGGAGATTACGGTACTGTATAGACTATGGGAATATATTCTGTGTTAAGGGCTATATGGGTAACCCCTTAACGCTATTAAAAAGTAAGTTTATTTTACAATTAGACACTATTATAATAGCGCAATATACTACATAGTAAATAGTTTAACGGATCCTTAGGAGATGTAAATCCCGAGCATCTCTTGAGTTGCTGCACTCATATTTATCTCAGTTAATTTAACTTACATAAGATCTTTTAGTTCTGACTCGAGTGTTTTGTCTTTTCAATTCGCTCGGGCCAGTCCGAGCGTTTCAGGATTTGAGGATTTAGCTCTGGGGGACGAAGACGAAGATTTGTATTACTAGTATCTACTATATTATTCCACTACACTGTATTCCGCTGCATTGATATTATTGGTATGTGAACTCTGATATTTAATTTTATAAAGAAGAATCAAATGTTTTGAAACAGTTTTATAAACTGTATATTTTATTATTATATTTTATCCTTCCGCTGTGAGATTCTATTTTTTTTCCTTCTCTGTTTTCTTATTTACCCCATAACAATCCGCCCTTCCGTATGGTTTGAATGGACATGCGTGTCGGTTTAAAGTGTGCGAAAAGGCGGGCTGTTACAGTTGGTATCAGAGCCAGGTTTAGCGATAAACCTTGGCTTTGTGGGGTTTGTGTGACGCCCCACCTCTATACCCACGCTAGCCAAGAACATTACGGTGATTGCTGTCGACTAGCACGGAGAATAAGGCTGTTGAGGAGCGACCATCCGTGTAATTTCTTTGCGCGAGCACCGAGATGTCAGATAATATAACATGCATTCTATTTCAAGAGGAAATCCGACATACCGACACAAACTCAAAGCTACTACACGGTGGCTATATAAATCCTTCGGAAAACAATATAGAAATAAGCATAACACAAATCAGTCACAGACAATTCATATCACAATGGCAGAAAATAGATATGAATATTACACTTGGAAGTGTACATCAGAGTAGTGGTCTAAAAAGATCCACAATATCACAAAAGAATAGTTACGTGAGCTACACAAAAGAATAAGTATACATTATGGAGTCTATATCTCAAATGTATACAACAAAAACTACTAATCTAAGTAGTTAACCAAAAGCAAGAGAAATCAATCCCAAGAGAGAAGTCAAGCAGAAGCACCTGTAACATCTCGGTCTGACCCGAGTATTATTTAAAAAGAAAATAATAAACGGATCAGTCTAACTATAAATATCAGATAACATGATATAGAATAGGAGATATGACTAAACACATTATAATCACAATGCCAAGCTGTGATATATACATAAGTAATTGAAAATCGTCAAGGGATATATCAATATCATGATAATCTACTCAAGATAAAAGGGGATGTTATACTCCTGATTTCATTCACCAAGCCACAATAAATGACATATAAGATATGGCAAAGACGTATAATATTCATAATGGCATACTACTATAAGTATGTAAATGATAATCAACAAACGATTAATCAATATCAAAGAATCTTCTCAAAGATCCAAAAAGGGTATCATACCCAAAACTTGTATTCACAACAAGTTAATGACACACGAAATCACCTATGCACAAGAATTGATAAACCATATCAATAGAAATCACAAAGTTGGTGAAACATAAATTCCAGAAATCAACACAAGAAATCCAATCAATGACACACGAATTCACCTATGCACAAGAATTGATAAATCATATCAATAGAAATCACAAAATAGGTGAAGAAGAAAATTCCAGAATTCGACACACGAAATCCAGAAATCACACAAAATAAGGGGGGAGGCCTATCACATGAACGGGAGCATGAAAACTCACCAACAGCTGTAACACATGAACGAGAAGCTATCTCATGGTAGCTAGCCATTAATTTGACACACGAATGGTCCGAAGACCTGACACACGAATGGTCCGAAGACCGTGGGTAGCTACCCCACAAATTTGACACACGAACGGGGTTTAGTCTCCCACGCAGACAAAGGGACATCGCACATTGCTAGTCTAAATCACAAAAATGATCGTCGAGAAGTGTCAATTACACTAAGCTAGTAAATATAAAAGTTTAGCTTCATGTCCCATAACCACTTGCTTAACTTAAACATTTATGAACAAACTGTAAATCTCCACTAGAAGAATATCACAAGAGATTCAATCGAACAAGTCCAAGAATTAACCGACGAAGTAAACGCAAGCGTTTCATACCACTCGTTTTACTAAGTCGTTTAATTAGATTTCTCATACGAGTGAGGTAAAGGTTTATATATATACTAATAGATTGGAAAACGGTTTTATAAACGAATTTGGTATTAAAATAGTATTGAAATCGTTTGAGAAAAGAGTTTTAATATTTACTGCTAGTATAGAAAACATTTATATTTTTAAAGTGACAAAGCACAGGGGGGATTGTAGAAACAATCAATCATAAAGATCACATTCGAAGATGTGAATAAAAATCCAACGAAATCGATAAAGGATCCATTGAAATGGATATTCAAAAATCCCTAAAAAGAGTCATCAAAGTCATAATAGATGATAACAACAAATAGGATTATCACGAATCGATTTAAATTGGAATTTCAATCCAAAAAGGCAAATTGGACTCAAACAGCAGGTTCAGTCGACTGAACAAAGTTTTCAGTCGACTGACCCTGTACCTGGAAATTTTCCAGGTTCAGGAAACTTTCTGTTTCCAGTTTCAGTCGACTGAATCATGCCTGGAAACTCTCGGGTTTCAGGTTCAGTCGACTGAACAGAGTTTTCAGTCGACTGAATCATGCCTGGGCTGTTTTTCAGCCTTATTCAAATGAAGAGCAAACTCTTCCAAAATGCAACCGGACGAACATTGGCTCTAAGGGTTTATGCCAATCGGCAACCCGGTCCTATATGCTCCTCGATGCATCACCAAAAGCATGATCAAACATCCATAAAAGGATTTCACACAAATTTGACTTAAAAACCCAAAATTTGGAATATTCACAAAACCAATCCAAATCGAGAGCAAATGCACATGAAGAAGTGTTAGGAATTCATACCCAACAACCAAAGATAATTATAGTCATAGATGTGAGATAAAAATCTCACCTTATCTCAAAATCAAACAAGAAGAAGCTTGAAAGCAAGTGGAGAATCAACCTCTCTTCAACACAACCCAAATGAGCTTGAATCTATGCTAAAAAACAAGAACATTCCCAAAATTAGGTTTAGGAATTTCTGAAATTGGTAAGAGAACAAGTTGGAGAAGAAGAAGAGAAGCTTACCAATGGGTTCTTCTTGAGTTTGGAGCTAGGAATTTGATTTGCAAGAGAAACTAGGGTTTTGGAGTTTTAATTTCCAATCTCTCCCACCATTAATGCTAAGAAAACTGAAAAGAGAAAGAAGTGAGGGAGAATGGGGAGAGTGGTTCAGTTTTGGAGTATAAGTTAACATAGGGCTGAGCCCAAAAACCAAACCCAAAGTAAAAAGTAGCAGAAATCAGCTTTCTCCAAACATATCGAAGCTTATACTCACAAAGGTCGCAAACGGCATTTTAAACTCAATGGGAGTGGTCCCGAGTCCTAATTCGACCGTATGCAAAAAGTAGCTTTTCGGACTAAAATCCGACTAACGATAAAATATTTAAATAAAATATTTAAATAAAAAATAGATAAATATGCGGGTTGTTATAGTTTGACTCCTTGTTAATAGGGTAGTAATACCCTTTGGGAGTCACTGAGTGTGTTTATATGAGAGAGCGTATTTGTTAGTGTTATAAAAGAATTTTTATATTGTGTTAATCTGTTCCGTTTTGTATTTATAAATTCTGGTTGATACATGGGACGCTATGTCATCAATAGGGATTTCTAAACACTTAATAGGACAGACCGACATAAAATTTGTTTTAATATAGGTGAAATAATTTTGCCTATTATATTTTCTATATATAAAATAAATTTTTAAATGATATTATATATATATATTTTTGGTTGAAATAGATTGGTTGTTAGGATTAAGTTTATAGATAATAGGTAAAATAAGATTGAAATTAAAATCAATGGAATTTGGAAATTTTAGGATTTAAGTCCGGGATTTTGAAAATTTGCTTCCAAAGGATTTTGAAGTATAATAATATTGTTATAAATATTTTCTGATATGAATATTTAGTATAATTCGGAAGAATTGTTTTAAAGAAGATTTTGGAGAAAATAAATTTTGTACTTTCCTCTCTATCGCTGGGAAATAATTTCTGTGATGGCGGCCGCATCATCGACTTTCATTTTCGAGTTTCGAAGGGGAAAGGCCACCGTAGTAAATTCTACTGCATATTTATTTTGAAATTATTTAAAACTTTAATTGTTTAAATATAATTAGAGATATAAAAGTGTAAGAAATTATTTACCTATTATTTTTAAAATAATTTGAAATTTGACCCGGTATTTAATTCTTAAATTTCCATTAACTAGTTGTTTAAATTATTTTAGTGAAATAAAAGGTAAGTAATTAATAATTGAAAACCTCTAATTTAGGCAAGAAATTTAATACTAAGATATAAAAGAAATAAAGGAAAGTTGAAAATTTTACTTATAAGAAAAAGGTAAAGATTTATTGAACAATGAATGAATTAAAAAGAATTGAGATAAACTTGTATAAGTTCAATTTCATTTTCTTTAACATAAATAACTTACCAAATATGAAAAGTTGAAATGTTAAATAAGAGATTTGAATAGAATATTATACAAGTAGAAAATTTTGGGAAAATGAAGTATTCAATGAATTGCTATTATAAATAAGAATTTAATGGTTATAAACTTAAGCATGATATAAATGCTACTAGTTTAATATAATGGAAAGTAGGAAATATAAATAAATGACTGCAAACCATAGTTAATGAATAAATAAAATCCTTTACTTATAAGAATGAATGTTATAAGGTTAAGAATTTAGTGTAATTAAAAAGGGTTACTATAATTAAATATAATAGAATGTAAGCATTTAATAAATGATTGAAATTGGGAAGGGCATTAAATGTAATACAAATAACAAAAACTTACATAACCTGAATAGATATAAATGGATAATTGTAAGTAATAAATAGAAATAAGGAAACAACCATTGAATGAGAAATAAAATTGGAAGTTTGTTAGAAATAAATGTAAATTATAAAAAAAAAGGAAAATTTATGTGGTTTGAATAAAAGAAAGGAAATCAAACAACTAAAGTATGTAATGAATTTATATAAGTTAAATTGATTTGTTGGTTTAAATCGATATTGTTTGCTTTATGGTTGGCTGGGTAAGGAAATTTGAAGTTGTAGGATGAATAAATAAGCTATTTTTGTATCATCTAAGACTGTTGAGTAAATAATGCACTGGATAGCTATTTTTCATTCCATACCATTTCAAGTTTTGAACCCGAACAACTATTTTTTTTTGTTTGATTGAATGATTGTTTGTTTTGTTGTGTGTGCTGTTTGTTAAAATTGATGATTGTGTATTGATTGTTGTTAGTAGTTGAAACCATGAAAATATTTCACTTTAATATAAATAGTTAACCTTTTTAGATTATATAAGAAAATGCAGGCTATGGAAGCATTTGCTACTGCAATTGGTTTCATAAATTTAGCATTGATTGCCCGACAAATGGGTACGTTTCGGATTACGATTTATAATGCTATTTATATATTTTTCCCGTATTGGGATATATTATTTTGAATATTATATATGATATTTTGTCATAGGTAATATTATATTTTCTTCCGAACCTCTCCGTACAAAGGAGACTCTGCCAAAATTTTCCGTAAATTTTGGACTTAGAATTATGTTGAAAATGTTTTCCAAACTCTAATTATTTAAGTATAAAAGGATATAATGATTATATAACGGGTATATTTTATTTAAGGGAATAAATTTAGTAAATTATTGTTTATAAGTTAATATTTGAAATAAGATGTACTGTTTATTGAATTCTTTCTTCTCCCTTCTTTTTCCTTTTCGGGGACGAAAAGTTTTGAGTGGGGGAGAGTGTAACGACCCGTTAAATTCGATGATATTAAATGAGTTAATTTAATATGATTTCTAATCTAATTTAGAATGAAATAAAAGTCTTAAGATTTTATTTGAGTAAATGTAGGAATTAGATATAGCAACTGTAATTAAAGGTTAACAATTTAAATGTTTATATGGCAATAGATTGAAATAACGTAAATTGGCGTTTGTGGTTATAAGTTATAATTTGTTGATTTATACTGGAAGATATAAAGCGGAAATAGTATTAATGAAATAATAACTGAATTGAATTGCAACTATATAAATGAAAGTAAATTTTATTTAGTGGATGTCAACATTGAATAAATTTATTTAAAATAAAAAGATTTAAATGCATGTTGGATAGAATATATAAATTGTTGGATTAAGTGGTAAGTAATTAGAATTTAATTCTATAAAATTTGGAACTGAATGTATGTAAATAATTTTGTAGGAATAAGTTAATTAACAATCTATTGGTGCATACCCGATTTAATTGAACTAACAGAAAGGACAAGAACTTGATTTGCCTAGGTATGTATATATTGATAAACTATAACTAAGTAGGAAGTTTGGTAGTAAATAGGAAATAAGATGACAAAGGCAACAAGTAAATTTATAAATGAATTCATAATAATAAGTAGTAATTAATGCATAAATATATTTGGCATTTGGGATAATTACAAAGTTTTACCCATTCATCTAATTTATTTAATTGAATCTAAATCTATGGCAATATTTTGTTATTAATGGTTGTAAGTGATTTTGAATGTAAAAAGGTAACAATTATTTAGGTCAACCATTTATTGAGTATATTAAGTTAAGAATGTAAATCGATTTAAATAAATCTAAATTAATTATTTTGTTGTGTTAATGTGTTCTAGTTAATAAAAGGGGAATTTATAAGAAATGAAGCCTGCACTAATGAAGTGTATTATAATTCAAAAGGTTATGTATACACATAAAAATGTCTATTTACTATATAGAAAGAGTCTAAATCAATGAACAAATTTATTGAGGTTCCAATTTATAATGTATAACATTTAATGTAGACTTAATTTCAATTAATTGACTTAAATCGTGCAGTTAGCGTAGATTTGTTGTGTAATTGGAGTAGTTAATGCTAAGATGAAGTTAATGCTAATTTTATTTATAATTGGACCTTTTGTTGATATAGATTTTAGAAAGCAGGATTTATAAATTTATTTGAGTATCAAATTCAACAATTGCATTTATTGCATAATAAAATGGAATTTAACGGTTAAATATTTCGTTATTGAAATTAAAATGGAATGTGTGGATAATAAGGTGAAATCACGAACCAATGTTAGTGGCATCCTTATTTTTGATAAAAGGTGAGGATATAAATGTTGAAATCAAATAAATTTGTTTTTTGAGAATTTAATTTACAATTTCCAAATATGAGTAAGTGGAGAAATTAACACTGCAATGGATAGACTTATAAATTTTATTTCACATCCAAACTTGTTAAATCATTTAAATTGATTATGAAATATATAAGCGATAAAATTTGGCCAATTTTAGAATTTAAATATAAAAATTGGATTTTATGATTTATTTTAATTTATTTAATTAATATAAAAATAGCCATTTTGGCCACGGACTCGGATTTCGACGAAACCAGTTTCATCGGATCCGTAACGGTGAATTATTGTAGGGTTTCAAGTTTCGTATCGATCGGACTTGCCGTTTGATCGTACGGACGCGAAATGCCTTGAAATCGATTTAATTAAAATCAATTTGAAATCAATTTGGAAATTTTGTTTTCATCATAACTTCTTCATACGATAAAATTTGGACGTGAAACTTTTTCCATCGCGTTCAGAATATTTTAAAATACCTATTTGGATATATGGGTTTAATAAATTTCGTTCCAAGGTTAGAACGGGCTTTTTGGGCCATAGTTTGTTCCGTACGTTCATCTATCTGGTCTATCTACTCTAATCCAACCCTACTTATAAATAGACGATTATAAACCCTAGCCTCCATCTTCTATCATTTGTCTGTACGTTCTTTTCTTCAACTCCTTCTCCTTCTCAAATGGATGCAAACCTAGATCTATTTCAAATTCAAAATTCCAATGAAAATTCAAACTCTCCAAAAAAATTCCGAAAAAAATATAAGTGGAATTTCTCGATGTGCGTAATCCTCTGGTGTGGTTCGTTTTTCAGTTTGGATCATGGTTTTGCCAGTATTGGCCGAAACAGTCCTGGCTGTCGAAACTAGGGTTTTGATTTCGACGGTGGATCTTCATCCGGGAAGCGAACGAAGGTGTGCAGTGCGTAGAAGGGAACAAGGGCTTCGCATCGGTGGTTTCATTGGGTGTCGTAGTCGACTGGAGTTGGCTTAAAAATTGGTTGAACGACCGGCGGCGGCCACGCTACTACGTAAGCCAGAGAGGACCGAGTGGTGTCGCGGCTCAGGTAGGGGGTCGGCACGGTGAGGGCAAGCTGGCGTTGGTGTCTGATCAGGCTCGAGATGCGTGAGATGGTGTAAAAAGGCAGCTTCGTTTTGGCGGCTATCACTGTAAGTCGCGATGTCTGTAGCTTCTAGGGTTTGTGTTATCGCGTGCGATGCCTGTATGGGCTTTGTTCCTGTAGCAGCATGTAGAAGATAGTGGGGACGTGGCATTTTTATTTGGTTAGGAAGGTTTGTATGTTTTATAATTTAAATTAAATTTCCAAATCGATTTACGTTGATAATTATTGCATACGAACTCCGTTTCACACGAATTTTTTTTCGTTCGGATCGTAATAAAATTCCAGACGCGTTGACGCTGGTTTGGACAGATTTGGAGACCGTCGAATTTTTGGGTTTAAATCGGATTTAAATTCGATTTAAATTCAAAAGGTGAGTGTTTTAACCCACTCACAACTTCTAAAATTTTTTATGTTTGTTAAATTTATTTTAGATATGAGTAGAAGTTTATTTATAACTGTTTGGCATGTTTTGTTCATCATATTTGCTAAATCGCGTTATTTAATTTAACTGTTAATTTATTGCATATTAATTGACAGATAGAATTTATTTATTTGCATAGGAACTGCTAGTAAACAGTTATAAAATTTATTACTAATTATAAACTGTCAGTTTAATAGTTGATTAAATTTATTTTTGAATATAACCGCCAGTTATTACCTGATATATATTATCAGATATATATTGATATTGAATTATTATTGGATGATGATTGTGATTTGGATGATGGATGATGTTGATGAATGGATGTTTTATTTTATATCATTAAACTGCAAGTTATCATGCATTTTTCGTTTCATTCGGGATTGTGGTTTGAAATGATATACAACCGCAAAATTTTATTTTAAAATTGCGGATTGAAATGATAAATATCCGTATCACTTGACCATAGGATAGAAAATTTTATACAGGCACTGTGGTCTATATATAAAATATTTCAAAGTGATTTCTATGGTTTGGATATAATACGGTTTATAATAATTTTGATTTCGATATTTTTCTTCTATATATATACATATGAAGTTAGAAATTTTGAATTTAAACTGTGTATAAACCTATTAAATAAAAATGGAAAATTTTTGAGAAAAGGGATTTGATAATTTATCTTATATGTTTAAGTTTGGAAATTTTAAGGTATGATATTTATAACTGGATTTTCCAAGATGAATTAAAAATGAAAATTCTAGTATAAAGTATATTTGAGAAATTATTTAATTGCTAGAAATTGGAGTTTATTTATGGAATTTATATGAATATTCAAGACTAAATAATAGAATATTAATTGTTGAAAGAAGAAAATCCAACTTTAGTTTTGAAATATTAATACTCCAAATGGATATATATATATATATATAGAAATTGAAGGGTTTTTGGAACTTGAAGTGATATTTAAATTATGGTTTAAACTTTAAATAAAGAAATATATTTGAAAAGCCATGGAAATTATTTTTCTTTACAAAGTAACTTTAAGGTTAAACCATTTATTTTACATTCGTTGGATATACAAACCATTCAAGTTTTAGAAGTTATGGTTTTAAAATTTTGAATTTCGAAATATTATGCTTTGAAAGTATATTTCAAATATTTGGTTTCCAGATATTTTAAATTTTAAACCAGCATGATTTTGGAAAAGAATTATATTTGAGATAAAATGATGTCATATTGTTTTGGGTTTAAATTGATATCGTATTCATAGTTTTGAAATGGAAAATTTTATTTTGGTTTTAAAGTATAAACTATTTTTAAACGACCGCGGTGTTATAATAACGATGGGTTAGCAAAGAGACCGGGATCGAATATGGACATACTCTCTCTGTCGATACCGAAAACCACTTTGACTAACCATGTACACGGTGGAGATTCCAGAATGAAGTAGGTGGTGGCGACGTTTCCTGTAAGGTAAATACGTGGACCCGACTCCCGTGAGTTGGCATAAGGTGGCTAAAACAGGAGTGATTCTCAGGCCAATGAGGTCATACCTCTGATCGGACGCTCCTCTTCGATATTATACTTGACTTTGGATTGATTCAGTGGTACTTCTATTTTTGATTTTGGGGGAGTTTGTTCGAGGTGGGCGGTAACTGCGGCTACGCGTTTCCACCAGCCCGGATAGCAATTGGTATATCTACCCTGGCATTGCCTAGTTGTGCCGTGTCACCTACCATACCGAGCCTTTACTACGAGTTTTGTTTTGTACCATACCTATGGAGTGCCCTCTGACGACGCCCAGTACGGGGGAGATTACGGTACTGTATAGACTATGGGAATATATTCTGTGTTAAGGGCTATATGGGTAACCCCTTAACGCTATTAAAAAGTAAGTTTATTTTACAATTAGACACTATTATAATAGCGCAATATACTACATAGTAAATAGTTTAACGGATCCTTAGGAGATGTAAATCCCGAGCATCTCTTGAGTTGCTGCACTCATATTTATCTCAGTTAATTTAACTTACATAAGGTCTTTTAGTTCTGACTCGAGTGTTTTGTCTTTTCAATTCGCTCGGGTCAATCCGAGCGTTTCAGGATTTGAGGATTTAGCTCTGGAGGACGAAGACGAAGATTTGTATTACTAGTATCTACTATATTATTCCACTACACTGTATTCCGCTGCATTGATATTATTGGTATGTGAACTATGATATTTAATTTTATAAAGAAGAATAAAATGTTTTGAAACAGTTTTATAAACTGTATATTTTATTATTATATTTTATCCTTTCGCTGTGAGATTCTATTTTGTTTTTTTCCTTCTCTGTTTTCTTATTTACCCCATAACAATCCGCCCTTCCGTATGGTTTGAATCGACATGCGTGTCGGTTTAAAGTGTGCGAAAAGGCGGGCTGTTACAAGATAGATGTGAGGTGAAAGAAGAAGAAGTAGTATTTACGATCAAGGATAGTAAAGGGAGATGGTTATATAGGGATTTCGAAAAACTAGTTAGCCTCGGACGCATCGGACATGAGATGGTCAAATTCATCACTTTGTGTGAAATAAGAATTTCTTTGGTTACCCATTTATGATACTAAAGCATTGCGAGCATCAAAATAGTCAAAAGCATTAGAGCCCGAACAGAGTAAATTCTTTCTAAGAACGCACCCTTAAACTCATATCCCCAAAATTACCATAATAGATATGGCCACCTCTCAAGTAAACCTATCCTTGCATGAATTCAAATACAGAAAAGACATCTCTCATTCGAAACTTTTAATTGGATTTTCATTTTCACCATTATTTCATAAATTTTATATTCTTTCCAAAAATCCATATATTATAAGTTTCAATAAAGTTATTCATTTTGTAGATGTTTGGAGAAATGGGTACTGTACAATTTACAAATATTCTCTTTTACATACAAATACTTTTGCATCTTACAAGAAAGAGTAAATATTTGCGCTTTTCTCAAATTTGAAAATATTTTGCAATTATCTAGATTTTATTTGAAAGTCGATTGAACTTTGAACCAAGCCACAATTAGACTATAGATAAGTGAAAGTGTTTGCATAACTTGTTATAGCCAAAAAAATGTAAATATCAAGTGAATGTTGTTAAGTGCTAACTTATTATTACCCAAAAATGTAACACATATTGAACTCACAACCTCATATAACTCACTCTGATAACTTAAACATCTTTCACTCTAACAAGTTACAAAATGTGGATTTTTTTTCAAACGAACATGACTTTTATGATTTATAATGAATAAAAATTTCATTTCAACTTTGCGACGATAAGATACTTATAGCTTTATAAGTTAAGTGTGATAGTGATGTTTATAACGTGATATGTTAAATACAGATAACTAATACCTATACTTGAAAGTTTTTAGAGACTTGAGACAAAAAAGAACACTTGACAAATACCTTACAATCATGGTAATAAACCGATTGAGCTTTTCACTATTTAGCTTATTATATTAGAAGCGTAAAAGAACATAATTTTCGAACATAAACAAGGAAGTTGATTTTTTTTCATATAAGATGTTTTGGTTAAAAAATAATATTTTTTGATATAAATAATAAAATTATTATTATCCTTTCCAATTTCGCAAAAATTGAAAATTTCGTAAAGTTTTCGTTTTCAAATATTTATGAACTTTGATGAATAAACTTGAATTTTATTCAATTTTTATATCTTTTCGAACATTTTCCCCATGTTTTAAGAAACGTTATTTTTTGACAGCTTGTTTTTTCTATAAATGAACGTTCAGCGAAATTGAATCTCTTTATATAAAAAGTTACATTTTTTGAAGAAAAGTTTGGACGGTAGTTGAAAAAATCAAACATTTTTAAAAAAATTGAATTGGTTATACAAACAAAGTTATGTGAATTTTTGAATCAAGGACATCGCCTCAACATTTTAATTTGAAGGAAATACATATTCTTTACATTGCTTGCTTCTACTTTATCGTGCGATGTCGCCTGCCTTGACTTCAAAGCGCATCGCCACCTGCCTTTACTTCATCGCACGCTGCCTACATGTAACGACCCGAAATTTTTGATCCCGGAAATTCCAGATAGTTAGGAAAAGAAGAAAAGAGGTAGAAGAAGAAACAGAAAACAAGACACAGAATCTCAATTCGCAACGGATCAAATATAATATCAAATAATAATAGTTATACAAAGGAAAAACTGTAACGATCTCGATTTTGAGTCAGATTTAAATTGATGATTAAAGTAAATTTTTAATGTGATAATTCCCAGAACAAATATATATATATATATATATATATATAAGTTTTTAAATAAAGGATTTGATTTGGAAATCAAAAAATTTATAATTTAGAAAATAGATAGATTATGAATGGAATAAAATATATATTTATTAAAAGATATTGTTTGTTTATATATAAATACAAATTGATTGTATTTTAATTTTTGAATTTGAAATTTAAATAAATGTTTTAAATAATATATTGGATTCGAAAACTCTAAAATTTAATACTAATAGAAAATTTTGTTTTGAATTTATAATATGACGATTTGAAAATTTTATTTTGAAATTGATATAAATAAATTATAAAAGCTATTAAAGAGTTAAAGTTCAAATATATATTATATATTTATTTATTTATATTTGATTAATTTTAAATCACATTCTCTCAAATTATAAATATATATATATATAAAGGTAAAGAATTAGTTTAAGAGTAGAAATATATTTTTTGAAATCAATATACTATTTAAAATAAGAAAGGTATAAAACGTATATTTAAACAAAATTGAAATTATGAAGTAAAACATGTTTCATAAATAAAAGTGAAACAAGGGTTTAAAAACATATTTATAAAATAAAATAAGGGTTTGGACATAAAAATACATGTTAGTGACAATTGTAAATTTATAAACTCTTGTAAGAAAAAATAATAGATAAACATGTTTTATAAATTAAAATAAAGTAAGGTTTAAAAACAAAGTTATGAATTAATTAAACTAAAGGGGTTAAACATAATTTGAATTATTTTAACAAGTGTAAACAAACTATATTATGTATTAACAAGTGTAAAAGAATTAATTCATGCATATAGATAAGTGTAAATATAATTAACAAGTGGCTTCATTTCTTTTTAAATTAAATCATATAAAATATATCTAAAGAAAGAAATCAGGTTTCTCAATGTTCATTCTCAGTTTAAAACATCTCAAGTTTGAAAACTTAAAAACAAGTATAATAAAGATCAAAGCAAAAATTTAAAACCTAGAAGCTTAAAACCAGATACGAAGATCAGAGAGAATCAATTCAAAACAACAACCTCTATTCAAAACTTCAACCTGAACAAAGAAACCTGAGAATCAGTGTAAATCAAAAACAAAAATCAAAACTGAAAACCAGATCTCAATCTTGAATCTGAATCTGATTCATAAATAACTTCAACAAATTCAAGCTGAAAGCTTTCTAAAATCAAATAGCAATACATTTAAGTCCAGACTGGAGCAAAACAAAAACAAGCAAGATATCAGAAGGATCCAAATCAATTCCCAGTTTATAGAAAAAAAACATTTCCAAGCTTTGGCCTCTGTTCTTCATTTAGGTGAGTAAACTCTTAACCCTATATATATATCTGGATGTTCCTATGATAAATGCTTGAAGTATGATTATGAAATGTTTGTATAGATGTGAATGTTTCTGTATGCGTATATATTTTAACATAGAATAATTAATTTATGCATGTACATAGGTTTATAACCACTGTTCTTAGCTACAAGAGTAGAAATCAAGTTTAAAATTCAAATTCACCTTATATAATCACTAATAGGCTAAAGTCTTTGAAAATGAAATGTGTATAAGTATGTAACATTATTTTTAAAAATAATTCTAAGTTAAAAATATTTAGTATTTGACTTAAAAATATAAAATGTATAGAGATAATTACTATAAGTCCAAAATGATATATTGAACTTCAAGTTTGGATCATATGGATGAATTCGTAGCAGGAAATGATGAATTTAGGTGGAGGAATCATAATTTTTAAATAAGATTATGGTGAAAATTTACAAGATGAACTATAAAAGGAAATTCATCAAATTTCGATGATCGGTGGCGAAGCATTCAATGAATTTGAGGCTGGAGGAGGCCAACGTGATGTAGATCCATGGAAAAATACTCAAAGAAATTCTAGAGTATCGTGGTGGCCAGGTGATGAAGGATTAGGGTTTAAGCGCCTGCTTTGATTAACATTAAAACTGAGATAATTGCATGGCCATTGGCAAACTGGAAGTGATCGCGAGTGGGTCGCAGGGGTCGATGACGAAGCTTTGGACGTAGCGGCGATGTCTCAGGCGGTCGACGATGATGGCTAGGGGAAGTTTATTGTTCGATGTTTAGGGTTCTGATGGTACGAGCAAGCTCGATTTTGATTCCCAGGTTGATTCGAAAATATGTATGGTCGGAAGGCATGAGGGGATCGTCGGTGATATGTTGGCAATGGCAGGATTGGTCGGCGACGATCTGGTCGATCGTGCACGTGCACGGTGTACATTCGTACATGTTGACATTTGATAGCCTGAAGAAGAAGCAGGTGTCTCGGGGCATTCTCGTGAATACCAGTGTGTGACTCGAAGTAGAGAGGAGGCTCGTGTGTCTTATGTCTTTGCTTGGGAGTTTTGAATGTTGTCTTGGGTTATATTTTGTTTAAGCAACAGTTTTCAGAATTGAAAGAAGAAAAAAAAAAGTGTTTCAGGTTTTGAATCAAAGAACTTGTGTTTTTAAAATGTTTCTAAGTTTAAAGCAAAGTAATACAAAGTTTTAGAGTTATGGAAATAGTTAGTTTGCAAAGATTAATATTGAATAAGTTTTAAAATATATTTAAAGTTATTGTATTTTAAATGATAATGATAATTAAGTTTTTAGGGAATAAGTATTTATTTAATCTATTAAACAAGATTTAATAAGGTTTTTGAAGATTATGTCAAGATTTAAATGTTTGAAATTGCTTTATTTTTAAAGGATAATTTAACTTAACGGTTTTAAGTTAAATTGGTAATTGATAATTAACTCAAAAGGTAATTAAATAAGGATTAATAAATAATTAAAATAATAAATAATAAAATGTTCTATCTTTTAATTAATTAAGATCTTGAGTAATTAATGGTTATTGATGAAAGTAATTAAAGATTAATTATTTAATAAAAGATTAATCGGTAAATTAAAGGACAATTAATTAAAGTGATTAATCAAGGGATAATTAACCAAAGTGATTTATTAATTAATGTGATTAATTGAAGGTTGATTAATTAATAAATGTAATTAATTAAAGATAATTAATTTATAATTAAAGTAGATTAATCAAGTGATTAAAGTAGATTAATCAAGTGATTAAAGAATAATTAAATAAGGATTGTTAATTTGAGTGGTTAATTAATTAAGGTAATTAATTTAAGGATAATTAATTAAAGATTAATTAATGAGAGTGATTAGGATAATCACTTATTGTAATTAACTAAGGATAATTAGTTAAATGGTAATTAATTAAGGATTAATTAATTAATTAACTAATTAAGGATAATTAATTAAAGAATAATTAAATAATTAAAGGCTAATTATTTAATGATTAAAGGTGGATTTATTTATTAATTAAGGTTGATTAATTAATAATTAAGGGTTAATTAATTTATTATTAAAGGTTGATTAATAAATGACTAAAGGTTAATTAATTAAAATGGTTTGTAACTAACTAATGTTAATTAACCAGAATTAGTAGTTTCATAAGATATTAATCTGATTTAAATTTATCAGATAATTAATGGTCTTACTTATGGATGTTTGAATTGTATGGAATGCTTTAAATTGGTTGATATCCCTGATATGTTATGCTTTGTCCTATGAATTGTTTTGGTGTGATCTGTGATGAATGCAATTTATTTATCTGTGATGAATTTACATTATTTAGTTTTGAATCTGTGAATGAAGATAAGCGTTATAAGATTATACCGCTTATCGATATTGCTATGTTTGAATCTGTGATGATTGATGATGTTGCACTATTGTGTAAAACCCCTAGACTACACCATACACACACAAATATGGATTGCACGAGGAAACTGGTTAAGTCACAGATTTTTGAAATGGTTTTAAAGTCGAATTTTGAATCCAAAATAGTTTTGGAAATGGAATTGGATTAAATATGAAAAGCTTTTGAAAAGGAGTTTTGAAGATAAAAGTTATTTTGAATAACTTGATAAAATTTTGAAATTTAAATAATTTGATTTTAATTTGAATTCAAGGTTTGAAATTGAATTTTGTGTTTGGAAATTATGGTTTAAAAAGGTTATACAAGTTATAAATGTGTTTATATGGGTTTTAAGCCATTTTAAAAGTATTGTTTAGGGAATTTGAATTTAACCCAAGTTTTATACTTTAAAGGATATAAATTGTGCAAATTTGACTGGATTTTTCCGAAACGAAAACTATTTATTTTCAAATAATAATAGCTTTCATACAAAGAAAAGATTTTCAATTTGTGTTGAAAGATTTCAAGTTTGAAATGGAATTGAAATAGTTTTGAAAGCTATGAATGAATCTTTATGAAAGATGGTTGAACCTTGTTTTGAAATTGAAGAGGATCTTAAAGGTGTATCTTTTGTATAAAAGATTTGAAAATGGAATTATTTCGGAAGCTATGAAGGAATCTTTGTGAAATATTTGGTGAACTTTTTTTCAAACAAAAGAGGATCTCAAAGATAGATCTTTTGTTTAAATATTATGAATGAATCTTTATGAAAGATTGGTGAACTTTGTGAAGTGAATCTTTTTTTAAAAGATTTGAAAATGGTAATTTGTTTAAACCATTTGAAGAAAGGTTTTGGGTTTAAGCTGTGACTTAACTGAGATCCCAATATCCATATGTTTTTAAATATTGCGCTCATTATTCGGTTTAGCCAGAAGAGGACTTTGTGTCATAAAACCCATTCCGAATAATGATATGATGTTATGGATAGCATTCGAAGACCGATGGTGAAGACTGGATACTTTCGAAAGCGAACGGATATCCCGTCGAATGTCTCTGCACCGAATGGCCCCGGTATAGAGATTTGATCACCATTTGTGATGGGGAGTCTGGATGTGATTATGGATTATCCGGATTGCAAGGGCTTCTTTGGAAGTGCCTTCGGTTCTGTTTGAGCACGGAACATACTTGTATGGATGTGTGTCTGACATTACACTTTGAGATGTATAGCTGGTTTCTATCAAATACATTTCTGTTTGGTGGCGGGGAATTTATTCTCTTAGCTTAACACCCTTCTCTGAGACGTACGAACTCAGAGGTTATGTAGTTGATGGTTACTGGTGATACATTCCTAATTTGGTAATGTAGCATATGAAGTGCTGCTGATCATTTGTTGATCGAATCATGGCTTTTGTGTAAAGCGTAACTTTTTGGACGAGACTGCATTTGGACCTCACAACTTGGAAATGGTCGTATCAGGAAAGACGTGGCAAGGTTATTAGGGGTCGTGCCCCTATGGTATGTCCATTTCTTCTGGAAAAAGGTGGTATTATGGTATGAAGCCCAGATATTTAACTTATGTGGTTGCTGCAAATTTATTACTTTGCGGTTGTTGCTTTATGGTTGAGGATCCTCAGATAAAGGTCGGTAACGACCGGGGATGGAAAACTTGTAGGTGTTACTTCCGAGCAGGGGTAACCCAGCCTTGTGTTGGCAGAGAGCTGGTTAAGTTCTTGGGGCGTCCCTCCAGAGGCGTACCCATGTGGCAATAGGAAGTTCCTTAGCCTGACCATTTGTTGGAAATCCAATCACCAATACGCGTCCAGTGCGGTTTTAGTTGTACAACCTATCATTTAACATTGTAGCTATAGTAGGCATACTATAATGGTACGTATGCTGTCTAAGATTAATGTTATACTTTCGAAAGGTTTTCTGCACTATGCACTAATAATAATATCAAAAAGGATTTTGCATATCAAACATGTTTGACTGTCATAAGGAGAAATCTCCTCCAATTGTGTGCTTGCATTGTGTGTATGTGGGGAGGCCTTATGGTAGTTTCATTTTCCAAAAAGCATTGTGGATTTCCTTTTAAATTCTTTTGTTTGTTTTGTTTCAAATTAAACAGTTTTTATTTGCTCATACCAGTCCCATGACTGACCTGGAGTTTATTGTTCCTTCCTAAACTCTGGGTGCCCACAATTTTCCACACAGGCAGTCTAGAGTTGGGATTTTCAGATAATCAAATAGTAGGTGTAGATTCGGTATCCTTCAGTCTTTGGAAATCTTCTTCAGTCTTCGGATGACTGACCTTGCTTAAGTCCAACTTGATGGTGGTTTGAGCATTTGGTTTGGAGCCTTTGATTTTTGGCTATGAAGTTTCAGATATTGGATTCTATCTCTCTTCCTCTCTTGAAGATCGTATGGGAGATATCTATCCGCCGCTGTTGTTATTGTTCTTCCGCTGTTGTTATCATGTATCTCTGATATTGTTATCAATTGTATCAATATGTTGTACCAAATAATGTATATAATGATATTATTCATTTTCTTCTGCTGTGTTGTTGTACTTAACGTGTTATAAGCTCTGGCAAATCGAATTTTAACGGTTGAATCTGCGGCATTCGAATACGAGTGAAGTATGGATGTCGATTTTCGAACGCGAATATCTGGGTCATCACAAAAACTATATCATTTAATTTACATCAATACATCAGAGTTACAACATATACATAAAACACTGGATAGATATAATCAACATGTCCCATACAAACTACCATATATCATTGCAGAATACACTCCATGCGTTTCTGCCATCCAGCTCGCCTCCGGAGCTCTATAACGTCCTTACCTGAAAATCTGTAATACTCGGTCTGACCCGAGCATTACATTAAAGTAACACCTGGGTTAGGCTGGAAACTAGCGTGAGTAAACCCGTCTAAAAGAAATACCAATGCATATAACAATTTAAGTCCCGAGGTAACTCGTACCTTATTACGAGTTCTTAACTTTCCATAGTCAAAATCACATCTTACAATCATATCTAAACATTACTACTAAGATTAAATGACCAAGTTTACATCATTTATTTCATTCCAGCCTATTTATTCCAAAATCAAATCCATAAGAATTATTGCAGATTACAAATCGAAGTGGTTTTGAGTATTTATTGATACCCGACCCCGGTCTTTTCGAATCCAAAGTCACCATAAACCAAGTTGTTCAAGTGGATACAATTCAAATTTTAAATACAGGATGTCACTTTTACACAGTAATTCATCATTGATAGATAACCACATTATCATTGTCCACCCAAACATATCATATCACAAAACATTTCATATCGGAGATATCAACCAATTCAAGCCATTTAACATCATTCAATCATTCATAAGCAAGATTGATCACTTCCAAAATTAATTTAATTTATCTCTAATTAAATTAATTACTAATCTTTAATCACTTAGATTGCCTTTACTTAACATTAATTAATTACAAATCAATTTAATAATCATCTTTTAATTATCCATTTTAATTAATCACCCTTGAATAATTATCCTTTAATTACAATAAGTAATTAACTCTTAATTAATGATATTAAGTGATTCTCTTTCAACCTTAAATCGTTAATTAATTTACCCTTAATTATTAATTAATTAATTAACCTTAATTACACACATTAAGTAAATCTTAATCTTAATCTTTCATTAATTTATTCATAAATCTTAAGTACTTACCTAATTATATTACGAAACATTTAGGAATTTATTTAATTAATCAACTTAATAAATAAATCAATACCAAGCAAATTAAATTCAAAAACAATTTACTCTAAATAATTCAATTGTGGAACTTGCTTATAACTTGATCAATACCTCATTTGAAAATTAGTTAAATTTTGAAAAATGTTTTCTTGGGAAAAAATTTGCTTTAGAATTTTCTTGCCCTGCCTTTAAACTTGTTAAACCTCTATTCTCCTTATTAAAACTGGGTTATAAAATTTATTAAGGAAACCTACGTATCTAACCTATCAACCCAAGCCTAAGCTCCAAATACTTGAGCAAAACCCGAGTCATTCTCGATCTAACCAAAACCCCAACTCAACACTTCGAAACAACACGAGCCATTCCCTCATTTACTCGTGCAACCCTTCGAGCACAACCTTTCTTCCTCCCGAAGCTCAAATTCTCAGCAACAACAGATGCAGACAGACACTTGTGCATGCATACACGTGATCGCTGTCGCTCCAGCCATGCTTGCCGCCACCAACAAATCACCGTCAACCCCCTCTAATGCTTCGATGACCCAGAAATACGAGCCTCTTCGAAGAATCGAAAATGAAAAAATTCCACGACCCAAAATGAAGGACACGATCACCAAATACCTCAAATCCACCCATCTCCGATCATCTAGAAACTTGCCATCATGTCCAGAACCTTGCCTTGCTCCCTGTTTGCGCCAAACTTGGTCACAAACACCCAATACCATGAAAGCACCAGTGTATGAATATAAATTAATGATATTCAAACACAAACAACAAATCTCAACATATAATAGACAGTAATCCAAAAGTAAAGAACAGAGACACAATTTTTATAGTGGTTCGGCTATCTCCGGCCTACGTCCACTCCAATTTTTTTCTTTTTTATTGATTATCCTTGAAGATTACAAGTGATTACAACAATTGTAGTGACCAAATCTGAAGAAAATAGAAGTAATGATGCTATGGAATGATTTTAGCAGCGTCTGGGCTTGCTTTTCCTCTCCAAATTTTCCGACCCCTTTTCTGAATGACCAGGGGCTCTATTTATAGGCGCGGAAGGTTGAAACCCCGCCTAAAACCTGGGGAGGTTGCTTGGCACGTGAGGGGGGGCCCACAGGCCCGTGTTCTCGGAATCCGTGCCCAGTTTGGGATCGATTCGAAATGACTTTCGAATCGATCAAGAATCCATCCAATTGAGCTGAAATTTGGCGTGAACATTCTTCAACATGTATGTGAGCTCCTGTAAAAATTTCATTACATTTGGATCAACGGTTTGGAAGATATGATCGATTCAAGTTCTAGAATCCGTGCGTCCTGATTGGTTCGAACCCATGCATTGTCTATTTCGAACCCATGTATTCCGAACCCATTCCTTCGAAACCACTCTATTCGAATCCATCTCCCTCGGCTCCATCACCAACTTCGAATCCAATGCCAACTTCGAATCCAATAGCAACTTCGAATCCATAGCAACTTCGAATCCATCGCCTTCTACGAATCCACAGCAACTTCGAATCCATCATTTCCTACGAATCCATCACAAACTTCGAATCCATTTTCTTCCTACGAATCCATCATGAACTTCGTATCCATCATTTCCCACGAATCCATCATAATCTTCGCATCCATCATTTCCTACGAATCCATCATAAGCTTCGTATCCATTTCCTTCCTACGAATCCATCATGAACTTCGTATCCATCATTTCCCACGAATCCATCATAAACTTCGTATCCATCATTTCCTACGAATCCAACTTCATCATTCGAATCCACTACCTTCGAGTCCATGTCCATCATTCGAATCCATGTCCATTGCACTGAAGTTATTCCTTTCGAATCCATCTAGTTCCCATGGGTTCGAACTTGATGGGTTCGAACCTGATGGGTTCGAACCTGATGGGTTCGAACCTGATGGGTCCGAACCTGATGGGTTCGAACAACATTCCTCTCGAATATTGAATCCATCATATTTCCTCCATACGAACTCCGATTAACCTGATATTTGAAACATAGCCTTTCATAGTCCTTATCATCATTTCCAATCAATTTCGTCCCGATCGGAGTTCAACAGAATTTTGACGATATCCATCGTAGCCTTATCCCCAGTCCTGCTACCCGTAATTCCTTGCCAATTTGTTGTTATTCCCATTTTGACCATAAAATGGGGTAACAGTTTGCCCCCCAAAACATGCCTTGTGATAACAAGACGTGTTTTGAATAGTTCTGAATCCAATATTCGAAATCCAAAGCCATATTGCCAGAGTATATCATTCTTGACTGCCTCGAGTCGATGTCCAATTTCATATCCAATAATCAAAGCCTTAGCCAATTCCGTATCCATTCGAAGTCGACAACCGAGCTCCAATCCATCCTTATCCAATAGCCAATAACCGAAGCCAGGACCTCTCCGGGTCGATAGCCAAATCCATAGCCTCCCCGGATTCCTGCCAAGCGTGATCCACATACGACGACCGTGGTCCAGTGTCCCTGGACGTTGAGTTAACCTCTCCGGGTTCTTTCCAAGCGCAATCCACATTTGATGTCCTTGGTCCAGTGTCCCTGGGCGCTGTAAAATGCCATGGCTTAAGTCCTAAGCCGAATCCTGATCTCTCCGGACCCTTGCCGAGCATAGTCCATACTCGACGACCTTGGCCCAGTGTCCCTGGGCGCTGTAAAATGCCATGGCTTAAGTCCTAAGCCGAATCCTGATCTCTCCGGACCCTTGCCGAGCATAGTCCATATTCGACGACCTGAATGAGTCAATTCACCTTGTTTGGGTAAAGTGACTCACCCCTTGCCAGGCATAATCCATACCCGACGACCATTTATCAAAAACCAACCAAAATCTATTCCAAAATCCAAAATCCAAATCCGAAATTCAAATCCGAAATCCAAATCCAAATCCAAAATTCAAATCCAAAACCAGAAAACCAGAAATCCAAACCAGAATCCAAAACCAAAAACAGTCATCCAAAGGAAAATCCAAATAAAAAAGCAAGAAAAACCAGGAGCTCAATCCAAGCTCCAAAACCAAATCCAAAAAGAAAAGCAATGTCCAATCTAAAAGCAAGAAATAAATTTCACAAACCATAGCGTCCCGGGTTATCATCATTCAGAGCATGCCTAGGGGCTATCTCCGTCCCCGTACATGTGTAAATGACTTTACCGTTCGTTAATAGCTTGCTACTTATTCCATATTACCTTGGTCAATGGATGATTAATCGACGATCATCCCTGGGCCTCCCATCATCACGACGTGAGGTGGTCGGTGGTTGCTCCTGCTCCACCGTTGCATCCCGAGTTCCAACGTATTGCTGTAACTGTCCATTCCTTACATGCTCCTCGATTATATCCTTTAGGTGCCTGCAGCTGTTGGTATCGTGTCCATCCAGATCATGGAAGAGACAGTGCCTTCCTGATGTCCTTTCCCGCTCTGTTGGTTCCCTCCTAGCCGGCCTTCGGTAGGGAAGGCGATTCCGAGTCTCCAAGTATATTCGTTCCAGCGTCTCGTTCAATCCAGTGTATGTGGAAAACTTTGGATCCTTCCATCGTTTTCTAGCGTTTCCAGAGTCGTCATCTAACTTCCTTTTTCCATTATCCCTATCCGAACCGTTTTTGGATACCGCTCCAACCTCGATTGTACTAACCTTTTTTGACTTTAAATCCGTACTTGCATCTTCTTGTCGAAGGAACCTTTCTGCCTCATGAAAGAATTCGTCGAGATTTCGCGGGGGATCTCGTATCAGAGATACCTTGAAATCTGAATTCTCCTTGACTCCTGATACTGCTGCCATTAAAACCATTGATGGATCAGGCCGATCCACCGAAGCGACTGCCGCACTGAATCGAGTTAGAAAAGTTCTAAGTGATTCATCCATCCTTTGCTTCACCGATGTTAAAGTCATCACGTTCTTTGGCCTCTTAACGTGAACCCGAAACTGTCCCAGAAACTTTTCCACTAATTCCTTCCAAGTCCTGATAGATCCTTCTCCCAGCTGCCTAAACCACATTGCAGCTAAATCCTTCAAATACAAAGGGAAACATCGGGCCATCACTTCCTCCGATGCCCCCCAGCACCTCCATGTGTCTGGTGTACCTCATTAAGTGATCTGTTGGATCCGTCTTACCATCATATACCTCCACGCTAGGTAGCTTGAACTTAGGTGGATTCCGAGCCATCCTTATTTCCCGAACGAATGGACTTCTATTCACTCCTTCCAAATCTCCGTTTGTCAACCCACTTCGCACAGTCTTCCTAATCATCTCTACTAACCCTGTATTGTCTGGTAGGGGTTGCCCCCCATGCCCCCGAGGGAATTCTGGTACATATTCCTCGTGTGGCTCACTAGCAGCAACGTTAGTTCTAGCTTGCTGAATTCCTTCCAAAGGTACTTATGCATTGAATCCTGTGGGCCTGCCCCCAAGCCCTTGTTGATTGCCTTCTGGCTCCGTATCCTGTCCTTCATTGGGTTCCACAATCCTAGCTCCTTGTCCTGCATCCGCAGCTGCTGTAGCTGTTCCTAAGCTCTGCATTCCTGTAGCTCTCATTTGTTCCAAGAAAGTTTGCATCATTTCCTGTTGACTTTTCAACAATCTCTCCTGCAAAGAATTGGCCATAGCTTCCATTTCATCCCGAGTTATGTAGACTGAAGCCTGTCCTTCTTCACCTCCGGAGGATGCTTGCTGACTTCCTCCTTGTTGGCTTCTCTCAGCCCTTAGCCTTCTGCTATCCTGTCTAGCCATTGTCTTCCAAATCCAAATTCCTCAAACTCTTCAAATCCGATGTAGCGGGTGCTAGTTGTTCTCAGTGAAAGCACCAAAATGTTTGCGCCAAACTTGGTCACAAACACCCAATACCATGAAAGCACCAGTGTATGAATATAAATTAATGATATTCAAACACAAACAACAAATCTCAACATATAATAGACAGCAATCCAAAAGTAAAGAACAGAGACACAATTTTTATAGTGGTTCGGCTATCTCCGGCCTACGTCCACTCCAATTTTTTTCTTTTTTATTGATTATCCTTGAAGATTACAAGTGATTACAACAATTGTAGTGACCAAATCTGAAGAAAATAGAAGTAATGATGCTATGGAATGATTTTAGCAGCGTCTGGGCTTGCTTTTCCTCTCCAAATTTTCCGACCCCTTTTCTGAATGACCAGGGGCTCTATTTATAGGCGCGGAAGGTTGAAACCCCGCCTAAAACCTGGGGAGGTTGCTTGGCACGTGAGGGGGGGCCCACAGGCCCGTGTTCTCGGAATCCGTGCCCAGTTTGGGATCGATTCGAAATGACTTTCGAATCGATCAAGAATCCATCCAATTGAGCTGAAATTTGGCGTGAACATTCTTCAACATGTATGTGAGCTCCTGTAAAAATTTCATTACATTTGGATCAACGGTTTGGAAGATATGATCGATTCAAGTTCTAGAATCCGTGCGTCCTGATTGGTTCGAACCCATGCATTGTCTATTTCGAACCCATGTATTCCGAACCCATTCCTTCGAAACCACTCTATTCGAATCCATCTCCCTCGGCTCCATCACCAACTTCGAATCCAATGCCAACTTCGAATCCAATAGCAACTTCGAATCCATAGCAACTTCGAATCCATCGCCTTCTACGAATCCACAGCAACTTCGAATCCATCATTTCCTACGAATCCATCACAAACTTCGAATCCATTTTCTTCCTACGAATCCATCATGAACTTCGTATCCATCATTTCCCACGAATCCATCATAATCTTCGCATCCATCATTTCCTACGAATCCATCATAAGCTTCGTATCCATTTCCTTCCTACGAATCCATCATGAACTTCGTATCCATCATTTCCCACGAATCCATCATAAACTTCGTATCCATCATTTCCTACGAATCCAACTTCATCATTCGAATCCACTACCTTCGAGTCCATGTCCATCATTCGAATCCATGTCCATTGCACTGAAGTTATTCCTTTCGAACCCATCTAGTTCCCATGGGTTCGAACTTGATGGGTTCGAACCTGATGGGTTCGAACCTGATGGGTTCGAACCTGATGGGTCCGAACCTGATGGGTTCGAACAACATTCCTCTCGAATATTGAATCCATCATATTTCCTCCATACGAACTCTGATTAACCTGATATTTGAAACATAGCCTTTCATAGTCCTTATCATCATTTCCAATCAATTTCGTCCCGATCGGAGTTCAACAGAATTTTGACGATATCCATCGTAGCCTTATCCCCAGTCCTGCTACCCGTAATTCCTTGCCAATTTGTTGTTATTCCCATTTTGACCATAAAATGGGGTAACACTCCCCTCTTCCATTTCCCCCAGCACCGATCGAGTTCGACACGCTGACGAGGCCACATTGGCCTTGAAATCAACCTCAACCCAAAACTTAGCTTAAACCCTAATTCGCCTTAATCCAATCACCCTAGTGATCTAGAATCCCTCCAAGTAATTTTTCCAAGATCAATGACCAACCATCAATCTACGGCCTAAATCCCAACAGACCCAAGACTCGCGATTATCAAAATTTGACGGTAATGCCAAAATTATTCAACACCAAAATTCTCCATAGATAAAAATTTAAAATTTATAAAATGATTATCAAAAATCATTATTTCCCAATTCAAATCTGATTATAAAATCCAAATACGAAATTATGAACTTTGATTTTTTTGACTTATATTTGATTTTTCACTGTAATTTCCTATTTTCACAATATCAAAATACTTTTACTTTTAACTATTTTTAGAAATAAATTTACATTGTTTCAAGCCTTTCCTTTTTAAGGATCAAAGTCAGATATTGTTTCTTTGTGATGGTATGATTTTTTTCTTGTTGATTTGAGTCTGAAATTCAACAGAGAAGATAACAGACATGCACAGCTCTTTCATATTCATGAGCATGTAGTCCCATCCATTTAAACCATATCTACAAAAATACTACATAGATTTACCACTTGCATCCATGATAAGAACAGGTTTTAAGCTTTTATTAAAACTTGTCTACTCGCCTTAATTTATAATAGAGAATAGAACTTAAGAAATTCTGGGAAATGCTTCTGATTTGAACTGGAAGTTATTTTTCTTTGTTTCGAATTTGTCTTGAATTCATTTGCTTTGATCAAGTTGAAAATATTGAAACAGGCCTTGACTTAGATGATGATCAACTAGCTTTTAGTTTTGATTTTGTTTGCTTTCTTTTCTTGGTTTGAAAATGCTAACAGGTTTTGGTTTTTGATTTTTTTTTCTTAGTCTTAATATGAGGATAGAAGAAAAATTGAGTAGAGAATGAATAGATATAATTATACCCTTTTTATGGTTTTCAAAGAATAAAAGAAAAATAATAAGAATTTGTGACACTTTTAAACATATATACACTTGTAAATTGCATGTTAAATTTTTCTTACAAATGTTAAGTTTTATGATAAAATTAACTTACACATGTTAAAGTACATTACATGATTTACACTTGTCTTTAATTTATACATTAATATTTAAATATGTTAATAAAACTTTTATATTACATTTACCAAATGTTTATAATATTACACATGTTTTAAAGAGGGAATTAGGCACAATGACAAACTTTGAAAAAAAATTAGACTGAAGGACACGAAGTTTCATTTTTGGGCTGAAGGACAAATTTTGAAAGAAAATTAGGCTGAAGGACAATGCTAAATACAACTAGCATTTTGTACAGTATAAACACTATACAAAATGCTAACTATAACTAGCATTACATCCAGTTTTACATTATACAAAATGCTAGTTGTATTTAGCATTGTCCTTCAGCCTAATTTTCTTTCAAAATTTGTCCTTCAGTCTAAAAATGAAACTTGTTGTCCTTCAGCCTAAATTTTTATGAAAATTTGTCCTTGTGCCTATTTTCCACTGTTTTAAATGTATGCTAAAATCCTTTACATTTGTAAATATGCAAGAATTAATGATTTTAATATGTTTTTGATATAAATTTTATATTATATTCATTATTTAGTTTTGTACATAAATTATATGTTTATGTTTTATATTTGTATCAACACCTTTTCTAGTATTTATACATATATCTAACTCTTAACAGAGAAGATTTTAAAATCTTAATTATACACTCAAAATAATCATACATATCTCTTCTTTGAATTTCAAACACAAATTCAAATAAAATTTAAACTCTACTCATATATATATTTTAAACTAACACATATTTAATTTATTTGGAAATAATAAGTTTTGCCATCTTAAATAATTATATTAGGAGATTATCAAATAAATATTTTCTTCGATATAAATATTATTATCAAATTTGTTTGTCCAACTTAAAATCAGTGTTAATAACAGTTAAAATCAGATAATTATCCAAATACCTGATGTCCAAAAATCCGGGTTATCACATTCCTCCCCCTTAGAATCTTTTCGTCCTCGAAAAGGAACGGAACCAGAATTTATTAAAATACTTAATATCAGTTATATTTTCTCTTTGAACATTTTTAAAACACTTTAAAATCTATATAATATTGCCAAAATAGTTTTATTAAAATATCATTTTATAACTCGATGTTTTAACAAGTCCATCATCGTTCTTACAAAAATTCGGTCATACGTTGATCAGGCATAGGACTGAAAATCTATAAGTACTTGGTAAACCCATTTCAACACCCAGTGAAAATACTTGGAAAATAATTTCATTGAAAATATAGAAAACATTTTTGAAAATAAAGGAAACATCTTTGGTGAGAATGCTCTAGAAATCATCACCCCATCCATGGTCGCAGTTAACCCGATTGTTACATTATCATCCCGGAAAAATCCATAGATAGCTGTAGGCACTCCACGCCCCTCGATTACGCCATGGAACCCGCTACAGATCGCAGCTACATCTGGGGTTACGTTGCTATCACAGCAAAAACCCATATAACTGTAGGCATCAGTGCCCTCGAATTCCACTACCAAAAAAATGGAACTTCTCCACTCGACCATAGATTGCAGTCTACCGATGTTACGTTGCCTTCCCGGCAAAATCCAACGTAGACCGTTGACACTCACCTCCACACGATTTCCACTATGGTCCATAGTAGATCGCAGTGACATCGAACTACACTGTCATCACAGCATAATCCAAATGCCTCTATAGGCATCAGCGCCCTCGACTTTCGCTACCCAATAATCCTCGGGAACTTCAGTTTGTCTGAACTTCCTCACAGGATCCACTTTAGAACCCTCCCCCCTTAGGGCTCAAGGCAGTACCAACCTATGGTGCTCCTAAGAAGTTCATTTCAAGGGAGCGCCTTTTTCTGCAGAGCCATTTTCAAAACATTTTATACTATACACATATAGTATCTTCCAAATCATATACCTAGTATGAATCCCATATAAATTTCCTTTTCTCAAAACCGATTATTCCAAAATCGATAATTATCAAACTAGGCATTCCAAATTTCCAAAATTCATTTTTCCCACAAATCAAAAGCCTTTCCAAAATCCATAGGTTTCCAAAACCATTTTCCAAAATCATTCTCATAAAATCCTTTATATATATATAGATATATATATAAAACCTTGAAAAATCTTTGAATCACTTCATACTTGTATAAATTCCCTTCTTATACTTTAAATGCTTTAAAAAATCCTTTTCTTCTGGCTATAGATTCAACAAAGTGGAGATTTATCTTATATAACAAAGACATATAACTTTGTTTATTCCAAATCAAATATTCAAATCTGATTACTCTTTTATAAAATTATTAACCATATTACTTTTCTACGAAATGAGTTCTAATCATAGAAATATCCAACTCCCATTTAATTCCATATACATATTCTCAAAACATACTTCTTTTTTTCAAAAATCATCTTTCATTATTTTCCTTCATAAAGTGAACCTTTAATAGAAATATCCAATTTCTACTTTATTTCATCATATATTTCAAAAAATATACTTTTCATTTCAAAAATCATTTACAGCTTATCCTCAAATTTTCAATATCAATTTCATTCAAACCCGTACGATGTACACATATCATCCGTACGCAATATCAAATCTGATCGCTCATTCGATCACACAATTTCTCTTCCGAACTAGTATCGTCCACCTGACTTCCTAATGCGAACTCAAATCTGGTTTCTTGATCAGAAACCGTCCTTCTCCTTGCATAGTCATAACTATGATAGAGAATCTCCAGAACCAATCAAAAATCCATATCCAGGTTCGCCTTCAAAAATCGAGTGAAAAATCCCAACTCGAATCGATATACTATCTCGAAATTTTATGCTCGAATCTGGATCAAATCACTATGTGTATAGAATAATATATGTATATCCTATGTATCTATCTTCATTGATTATTAGCTAAATCAATTTCTCTTTTCTATTCACATTCCCTTAGATTCTTATTCATTTATTCACGATTGCCTCAATCCCCATTTGGATTATCACCTCAATTCTTATCTCAAATAGATATTTAATCATAAACAGTTTGCACTCTGACCAGCTTAAATTTAGAAAATAGCTTGAAAAGTTAAAAATCGACAAGTAGTTAAAAAATAATTATTAGTTTGTAAAATAGCTGTAAAATAGTTAAATAGTTATAAAATAGTCCAATAGTTATAAAATAGTTAGATAATTGCAAAATAGTTGTAAAATAGTAATTAGTTATAAAGTAGTTTAAAAAAATAGTAATTAGTTTATAAAATAGTTGTAAAATTGTTGTAAAATAGTTAAATAGTTCCAACAGTAATTGTAAAACAAGTATAAGATAGTTTTGGGTTTAAAAAGAAAATTTGTATAGTAAATAGCTAGAAAAAATATATTTAAAAATAGTTTATATTAAAATAATTTATTTGAAAATAGTTCAGAGCCAAACTGTTCAATTCCCAATCTCCATTTCCAATCAATTGCCAATTTTTAATTAGCTTACAATTTCAATTCAAATTAAGTTAACTTCCATTCCCATCCCAAATTCAAATCAACTTCCCATTTGAATTTGAACCCATTCAACTTCAATTTTATTTCAAATTAATCCAATTCAAATTTCCCATTTGAATTTTAAACTTATACATCTTCAATCACAATTCTAATTAATTCAAATCAAAATTAAATTGAACTAATTCAATTTAAATCTCAAGTTTAAACCATCTCGAATTATATAAATTCGAGTTAAATTTTAAATTATCTTTATTTCTTTATAAACTTATTTCTAGGTTCAAATCATAGTTCAAATCCCTTTTAAACAATTTAATCTTTGAAATCCAATTTATTACCCACTTTCAACTTTGAAACTAATTCTTAACAATTTAAATTTGTAAGTTAGCCTTTAAACATTTAAATCCTAAGTTCAAAGTGATTTCATTTTCTATTTATATCTGCAATGGATATAAAATATCACAATCCACTTCTTAATTCATTTAAAACAACTCAATTCACAGTTTCATAAATTATTGATAACAACAGGATGATAATCGGATAAATCAAAGTAAATAAACATCCAATTTATTTAAAACATCCACCAATAGCATCTATTACCCATTCCCAAAACTTAAACACATTTGAGATCATATATAACTCCTCCCAAATCAACCCATTTAACTTCTCTAAGTTAAATTTCAATTTCATCTTGAAATTTTCAATTCAGTTTGTTCATTCCAAACTTATTTAACTTCCTCTAAGTTAAATTCAATTTAATCTCGTTATCCTTACTCAAATTTGAATTCTCCATTTCAAATTTTAAATTTCTATCAATATTCTTTCTTACTTAAAAGTTCAAAGACATATATCACTTTTGGTTTTCATATCACATTTCAAAAAATTTGAAACTCAACACTTAGAGTTTATTTTCAAATCATCTTTGATATCATGTATATCCCTTATATATACAAAGTTATTTCCTTTGCACACCAAGTTATACCTTAAAATTTAAACCACCTTTGGTTTTAATTCAGAACAAATTTTCTTTAAAATTTTCAAACATCTCTTATTTTAAAATAAGATCACATTCAAAATAGTCTAAATAATAACATTTCTTTTAATATTTGAAAACAATTTCAGATATTTCTAGACTTAGGATTCAAAACTTCACAATTTAAAACCCACTTTAATTTATAAGTTATACTCATCTTAAAAGTTTACTTCATTTTGCTTACTCATTAACAAATATTATTAAACACAATAACCATTTATGATAATACCCAAGATTGTCATATCTGGATAGCAATTCATTTTTATCTTATTCTTACTTCTACATATTCAGGATTTAGTTCCAGTTTGGATTTATTTCAAACTTATCTTCATTTAATTTCAATTTGGTTGTATTACTATTATCACTTAATTCTCATTATTTTATTTTATTTCAATAATCAACAACCAATTTCTTTAATATATTTAATAATTAGAAAAATTATTTCTTTATATATCAAAAGATAAACTTATATGAAAATCATTTTAAATCATTTTATAAGAAAATAACAAGTATGCTCTCATATATTTATATACACTCAACTCATTTTAGAGTATCACTTACCCTATCCTTAATGAGTAAACCCAACAGAGCCAAGATTCTCGCTTAACCTTCTGCTTTGATACCAAATGTCACGACCCGGAATTTTCGATCCCGAAAATTCCAGATAGTTAGGAAAAGAAGAAAAGAGGTAGAAGAAAAAACAAAAAAAAGACACAGAATCTCACATTCGCAGCGGATCAAATATAATATCAAATAATAACAGGTATACAAAGGAAAAACTATATCATTTAATTTACATCAATACATCATAGTTACAATATATACATAAAACACTGGACAGATACAATCAACATGTCCCATACAAACTACCATATCTCACAGCGGAATACACTCCATATGTTCCTGCCATCCAGCTCGCCTCCTGAGCTCCAGAACATCCTTACTTGAAAATCTGTAATACTCGGTCTGACCCGAGCATTACATCAAAGTAACACCCGGGTCAGGCTGGAAACCAGCGTGAGTAAACCCATCTAACAAGAAATACCAATGCATATAACAATTTAAATCCTAGGGTAACTCGTACCTTATTATGAGTTCTTAACTTGCCATAGTCAAAATCACATCTTACAATCATATCTAAACATTACTGCTAAGATTAAATGACCAAGTTTACATCATTTATTTCATTCCAGCCTATTTATTCCAAAATCAAATCCATAAAGAATTATTGCAGATTACAAATCGAAGTGGTTTCGGGTATTTACTGATAACTGACCCCGGTCTCTCCGAATCCAAAGCCACCATAACCCAAGTTATTCAAGTGGATACAATTCAAATTTTAAATACAGGATATCACTTTTACACAATAATTCATCATTGATGGATAACCATATTATAACTGTCCATCCAAACATATATCACAAAACATTTCATATCAGAGATATCAACCAATTCAAGGCATTTAACATCATTCAATCATTCATAAGCAAGATTGATCACTTCCAAAATTAATTTAATTTATCTCTAATTAAATTAATTACTAATCTTTAATCACTTAGATTTCCTTTACTTAACATTAATTAATTACAAACCAATTAATTAATCATCTTTTAATTATTCATTTTAATTAATCACCCTTGGCTAATTATCCTTTAATTACAATAAGTAATTAACTCTTAGTTAATGATATTAAGTAATTATCTTTCAACCTTAAATCATTAATTAATTTACCCTTAATTATTAATTAAACAACCTTTAATAAATAAATTAACCTTAATTACACACATTAACTAAATCTTAATCTTAATCTTTCATTAATTTATTCATAAATCTTAAACACTTACATAATTACATTAGGAAACATTTAGGAATTTATTTAATTAATTAACTTAATAAATAAATCAATACCAGGCAAATTAAATTCAAAAACAATTTACTCTAAATAATTCAATTTTGGAACTTGCTTATAACTTAATCAATACCTCATTTGAAAATTAGTTAAATTTTGAAAAATGTTTGCTTGGGAAAAATTTGCTTTAGAATTTGCTTGCCCTGCCTTTAAACTTGTTAAACCTTTGTTCTGCTTATTAAAACTGGGTTATAAAATTTATTAAGGAAACCTACGCATCTAACCTATCAACCCGAGCCTAAGCTCCAAATACTCGAGCAAAACCCGAGTCATTCCCGATCTAACTGAAACCCCAACTCAACACTTCGAAACAACACGAGTCATTCCCTCATTTACTCGTGCGCCCCTTCGAGCACAACCTTTCTTCCTCCCGAAGCTCAAATACTCAGCAACAACAGATACAGACAGACACTTGTGCACGTATACACGTGATCGTCGTCGCTCCGGCCATGCTTGTCGCCACCAAAAAATCACCGTCGACCCCCTCTAATGCTCCGATTACCTAGAAATACGAGCCTCTTCGAAGAATCGAAAATGAACAAATTCCGCAACCCAAAATGAAGAACACGATCACCAAATACCTCAAATCCACCCGTCTCCGATCATTTGGAAGCTTGCCATCATGTCCAGAACCTTGCCTTGCTCCCCTCTTCCATTTCCCCCAGCACTGATCGAGTTCGACACGCCGACGAGACCACATTGGCCTTGAAATCAACCTCAACCCAAAATAGCTTAAACCATAATTCGCCTTAGTCCGATCACCCCAGTGATCTAGAATTCCTCCGAGTAATTTTTCCAAGATCATTGACCAACCAACAATCTATGGCTTAAATTCCGACACACCCAAGACTCGCGATCGTCAGAATTTGACAGTAATGCCAAAATTATTCAACACCGAAATTCTCCACAGATGAAACTTAAAATTTATAAAATGGTTATCAAAAATCATTATTTCCTAATTCAAATCTGATTATAAATCCAAAAATGAAATTATGAACTTCGGTTTTTTGACTTATATTTGATTTTTCACTGTAATTTCCTATTTTCACAATATTATATATTTTTACTTTTAACTATTTTTAGAAATAAATTTACATTGTTTCAAGCCTTTCCTTTTTAATGATCAAAGTCAGATATTTTTTCTTTGTGATGGTATGATTTTCTTTTGTTGATCTGAGTCTGAAATTCAACAGAGAAGATAACAGACATGCACATCCCTTTCATATTCATAAGCGTGTAATCTCATCCATTCAAACCATATCTACAAAAATACTACACGGATTTACCACTTGCATCCATGATAAGAATAGATTTTAAGCTTTTATTAAAAATTGTCTACTCACCTTAGTTTAGAACAGAGAACAGAACTTAAGAAATTCTGGGAAATGCTTCTGATTTGAACTGGAAGTTATTTTGCTTTGTTTTGAATTTGATCTTGAATCCATTTTCTTTAATCAAGTTGAAAATATTGAAACAGGCCTTGACTTAGATGATGATCAACTAGCTTTTAGTTTTGATTTTGTTTGCTTTATGTTCCTGGTTTGAAAATGCTAACAGGTTTTGATTTTTGATTTTTTTTCTTAGTCTTAATATGAGGATAGAAGAAAAATTGAGTAGAGAGTGAATAGATATAATTATACCCCTTTTTATGATTTTAAAAGAATAAAAGAAAAATAAAAAGAATTTGTGACACTTGTTAAAAATATATACACTTGTAAATTGCATGTTAAATTTTTCTTACAAATGTTAAGTTTTATGATAAAATTAACTTACACATGTTAAAGTACATTACATGATTTACATTGTCTTTAATTTATACATTAGTATTTAAATATGTTAATAAAACTTTTATATTACATTTACCAAATGTTTATAATATTACACATGTTTTAAATGTATGCTAAAATCATTTACATTTGTAAATATGCAAGTATTAATGATTTTAATATGTTTTTGATATAAATTTTATATTATATTCATTATTTAGTTTTGTATATAAATTATATGTTTATGTTTTATATTTATATCAATACCTTTTCTAGTATTTATACATATATCTAACTCTTAAAAGAGAAGATTTTAAAATCTTAATTATACACTCAAAATAATCATACATATTTCTTCTTTGAATTTCAAACCACAAATTCAAATTCAATTTAAAATCTACTCATATATATATATACATGTATATATATATATATATGTATATATATATATATATATGTATATATATATATATATGTATATATATATATGTGTATATATATATATATATATATATATATTAAACAAACGCATATTTATTTTGTTTGAAAATAATAAGTTTTGCCATCTTAAATAATTATATTAGGAGATTATCAAATAAATATTTTCCCAGATATATATATTTATTATCAGATTTATTTGTCCAACTTAAAATCAGTGTTAACAACAGTTAAAATCAGATAATTATCCAAATACCTGATGTCTAAAAATCCAGGTTATCACACTACACTTCCTCACCAATGTTGTCATAGCTTCACCTTAGATCCTTCAAGCCCCCTACAAGCCATCATCGCTTAAAGCTCCATCTCATCGTCATCAATCCATCTCAAATCAAGACCCTACATCCCTAAAAACTCTGAACATCAACAACTGCATCTTGAACCCTAGCCATAAGCATGGCTGCAACCCTAATTGATATATGTCACTGGCGTGGCAAAAGAAAATGCAAATAAATAGAAGTATAATTTGGTTCCACCCCTTATATTTAGATTACATGAAAAAACCCTTCTTCAAAACATGTTTTAATTTACACATGTATTTTTAATCTCAGTAAGAAAAAAATTCCATTCTTTTTGGGAAATAAATCTAAACATTAGTCGTAAATTTCAATGATTAAAATAATTTTTTTGAATTTTTTGAAAAAAATACAAGTACTTGTAGAGAACTCCACAAATAGCTGCAAATAACTCTGCAAAGTTCTCTACAAATATTTGCAGTCTAGAAATTTTAAAATTATACATATTTCTATATATTACTCTGCAAATATTTGTTGAGTTCTACGCAAGTTTTATGAAATTTAAAAATAAAGGGTTTTTTTATAACATGTATTTGAGGTAGTGCACCTGTGTATTATGGAACTTGAGGAGGGTGTTTTTATGAAAGTTCCATAAACAAAATGTCATATTAATATACATTATTTATCATATTCTTTTATATAGTGTATAAATGATAAATTAAATTAGCACTATTCCTATTTAATCTATACTCATATACAGAATAAAAATGATAATTACAAATAACATTCACATAAAAAAATGCTATATTAAACTAGCATTACCTTTGCTATTCATTTATATAGTCTATAAATGATAAAGTAAAATAGCACAATGCAAGTGTAATGCTATATTCATATATAAAGAATAAAAATGATTATTACAACTAGCATTTACACATTTAATGATATATTCACAAACAACGATAATCTCATATAGCATCAATAGGTTCATATGTAAAAAAAACAATTATGAAAAATGTTATACTAAATAGTATTATTTGAATAAAATGTTGTTCAATCCTATAGTCTATGAAATGCTAAACAAAAATAGCATTATACCAATATAATGTTATATACATGCAAATAGAACAAAATAACTATATTTATAGCAACTCCTATATAAATATAGCATTAGTGGTTTATATTTCAACTAAAAAATGGTCGACAATGGCGTCGCTTCCTCCACCATCACCGTCATCCAATCGCCATCACCTCCTCTATCATCACCAACATTTAATTTCCATCAAAAATCCAATCTCGTGTCCAATCTCGAGCTCGGATTCTCGCAGCCCACAAACGTCGTCACCCATCACATGCTATAGTCGCCGACCATTCCACCGTCGTCGCCTACCACGCAACTGTTGTCGTCGTTGTTGAAGAAAAATAAGCCGTGTTTGAATTTTAAAGTTTGTCCTAAAAAAATTTGTCACTCTTCCTTCGTTCAAGAATAACGCTAAATTATTTCCTCCAACCAATTTCCTGTTTGAAAAAAAATGTTTTCCTATTTAAAAATATTTAATTTATTTTGTCTAAATTTTCAAGAAAAAAAAATTGTTTTGAACTTTAAGTCTATTCTTTCATTAGTTAAATATCAAAAGAATTTGATATTTGCGGAGAACTCTAAGTTGATAACGCTATCTACATATTATATGAATACCTTCAAAGCTTTTTCAATTACTAAAATGTCATGCGATAAGAAAATTAACCAGGATAACAAATAAGGACACTTGTGTAACTGATTTTGTTGATGTCTTGCCTCTTGTTCCTGTGTATCCCCACCTCTCAAATTTAAATTGCCAAGAATCAATTGTGATTCATGTGTTTTACTTCACAAAGAAAGAGTGGTGGAAAAAAAATTCAATTCTTCTTTTTATCTGTTGCCCCTCCCGTTGATTGCTCTTCCTTTTCCTTCTCTTTGTATCCCTATTTGATGCTAGAGCCATATGAATATATCATCTCTTTGTGCAATTTTAGGCTTTAAACTACAAAGAAATTAAAATAAGGTACGTTTATTTTTATTATGATTGAAACGGCCAAATTGGTACATTCTAATTTTAAATTGATGTGCATGTATAAAGATTGTTTTAATTTATTTATTAATATGCGTTGTTTTGATTTTAAATCCAGGGAAATATTAGTTGTTTTGTCGCTATCAATCTTCTCTCATGTATCTATGCCACCGAGGTCCTAAACTAAGTACTATTCGCAAATTTTACAATCATATCAACAGGTTGCAACAATTTTTTCCAAAAAATATGTGCGTGCTGAGGGGTGGGGGGATTAATATGAAGTCCAGTTTTGAAGGAATAAACAAATTTCAGTAAACTTCCATTGCAATGATACGGCATCCTAATACATACATTACAGTTAAAATGAATGATTATGTAGAAACTAATGATTGCAATGAAATGAACGATCAATAATCAGGACACAACATACTACATAATGGGTGGGGTAGCTGTCGACGATCTGATTCACCCTTTAGCCAAATCAATAGAATTCAATACTCTAAACTCGTGACACTTCTCCCACACCCAACTATTCCTAGTTATAAACTCCCGCTACATCCATGAACTTAAATGCATGAACTTAAATGCACCAATATTTCCATCTGGAATATAAATTCCCATGGAATACAAGGTACACGGTATGAGGTATCAAAGATGTAAAATTAAACGATTAAACAATCCAATTAAATAATAGCACCATTCATCCTATTAAAAAACTTAAGAAATACAGTAGCTATTGGCAAATTGGTTTTAAACGCATGACCCGTGCCTTGTAAACAAAATAGGGACGCTTATCTATTTTAAATATTAAAGAAAGGTTTGTACCTGCGAACATATAATAACCAGTAAATAACTCAAAACCATAATAACAAAAATGATCAGCAAAACAAACAAACAATAATGAAAGCATGAGAAGTGCATTGAAAACACCAAGCAAACCCTGAAACGATCTTGAAACGAGTTATAAGCAACAGTTGAACCAACATCTTAGTTTACAGGAAAAACTAAATAAAATAAAATAAATAATAAATAAAAATCTGTGCAACTAATAGCTTAAAAGGTGAAGCCAGATAACTTGTTTCTATCGTTGGCAGTTTCGAAGCAATAAAATAGAAATTTACACGCTCATATAAGGTAAAGGACCGAAATAATAATCACAATTGACCAAACAATTAAGCAATGATCCAAACCCAGGAGTTCCAAATGATGATTAAGTTTCAACGAAGATCTTCAACCATAGCTGCTGCCAGTACTGCATGTTCTGTGAATGTAGTTCATAAAGGTAAAAGGTAATCCACATCAAAACCGTTGGGATCTGTCATGCTTGCGCCAGGCCTGTTAACAAAAATAATAATAATAATTGAACATCTGAAACTTGTTTTTCATATTAAGCATGTAACATGTCGGGCGTATAGAGCACTGCAAGTATACTCATTTAACATTATAGTTTATTAAAGTGATCAATGGGTTTCTTCTAAAATTCATTTTTTTAATGTGATCTTTAATATACATTAATTGCTAGATTTTAGTAGAAAATTGCACAGAGGACTTAGGTTTATGTAATTCCTAATTTTAAGAGACTTCTCTCATGAACTGCTAAATTTAGGGTATATATTTTAATTTAAAGACCTACTTGCAAATTTTTAAAAATTTGGTATAATGCAAATGGTCCTTCAATCTGAATCAGAAATCCTATTTTAAACCCAAAAAAAGGTAGTTCGGCCTCAAAGCTAAATTTTATATAGCAAGCCCTAATGTCTAAAATCCCTTGTGTTTATGTACTTTGCAGGCCGCTTATTATGATTCTTTGAATCAAGAATAGATAATTTAAACTATGGATCCACATGAAAATATATAATGTACATGAAACTGAATCCCCCAATTTAAGAAAAAGCTGAGCCCTTAAAACCCACTTTCTTACTTGTGTAAAATCTCCTAGGTTCTATCTTATTTCTTACAAGTGGATTTAGTTTAAAAGTGATTTTCTTTGACGGTTTATTTTTTATGTATTTTTAATTTAACTTCAACTCATATATATTAAATAGTTGTTTAAAAGCAATTTTAAAAGTGACTGAATTAAACTATGACATTATTAACTAAGCAGGTCTTGGCTACCAAACTTGGGAAAAAAATTAATTGACGGGATCAATCGATTAAATGAATTAATCAATCAAAAAAAAAAAATCTGTATCTGCTGAAATGCCAAAAGGATTATATTACAAGGTCATGATAAAATTTGTGTGAAGTATGTTTTTGTTGACTTGTTATCATCACTCAAGACACTCATCATAGATATCTCTATGTTTTAGCTGAAACTCATGCCAATTACGTTTTAAAGTGAGTGAATCTGAGTGCAATATGATGACTTTATATAGCATTTCTGACATTATATTAGTAGGTTGAATGACAATTCAAAAATGATACTATGAGTGTGTCCTTTGCAAAGCAAAAGGAACACACGAAATGGGCATTTTGGAAGGGGCAGGAAAGGGAAGAAAGTTCCGAAGGATGCATTTTTGTCCTGCAAAAGTGACAGCAAAGGGGGAATGATTGTTTGTGTTTATTTGTACTTCCATTTGTTTTAAATTGTTTTCATTATTTTTTAATAAATGTCAGTAATTGATATTAAAGCATAAACTAACGTGAAAATTGCAAAATTAAAAAACACATACATCAACAAAATTGGCACATTGAGATTAAAATAATGATACAACAGACATAATACAAATCTGTGACAGAAAGTACCGGAATTGAAAATGAGTAATATGTTTTTTATGAAATGTTTACCACTGCAGAGTGGGGGTCTGGAGTGACAACCCCCCTAGATTGGGATGTGGGAAAATGCTACTGCGAACGTCTATTGACCTAAACAGTCGGGTCAAGGAGGTCCAAGGACCAGCGCCACCTAGCGGGCGTTGGGCAGTGCCCACTCTAAAAAATGGTACATGTTATCAGTGTTGTTATTAAAAATATCATATTACTATTAATATTGTTTTATTTTTTACGAAAATACGTTTATTAGTTTTATTGTTATTATTACAAACAGTAAATTTTTACAAATTACAAATATTTAGTATTTTTAAAGTTTATTATTTATTATTTATTTTTAAAATTTTATTATTTATTTTTTAAAGTTGAAATGAAACTTTGGCGTCTTACGCCTCATTCCCAGACCTTTCATTTATTTCGCGTGGAAGGAACGAGGCAAAATGACCAAGTGTCCCGTTCCCAATTTCCGAAGTCGTTCGACATATCGAAGATGGAAACAGGGCAAAAATTGCCTGCGAACGCACCTTATTGTTACAATACAGAAGAAAACACTAGGGCTGCCTATATAAAACAATTAAAAGCAGTATTACGAAACAAGTTTATTATTTGCAAGCAGCTGAACCACAATTTGCGGGAAAAAGTATATACTAATAGTTCGATATGCTGGTTGTATACCTTTTGTTTATTGTACAGTAATGAAACTTCATATCTCCAGCTTTGACATCTTCAACATACTGCACCCAATCCAAATAAAAATATTAAAAATAAATAAATAAATAAATAAATAATCAATAATAGTATACAGCATAGTAGCAGAACCACACCTATCGACATATCAAATTTAAATGAGTAGCCTCCTATTTGTCAACATTTTATCAGCCCCCAAATTTAAGATGTAATTTTAACAACCCATTTCAATGTTCCACCTGTTTGACTCTATATATTAATTGGGTTACGGTGTTAATTTCAGACTGGACTTCGGTATCTCATAGGACCATGTCAAAGTAGGTTAGGGTTTTATATAAAAAAATCTTGTCGCAAACAACTAATCATCTGATGTTGACTAGTTATGTTCCACACACTATAAATGTTGCACATGGCTAATGCTATTTTTCCCCTAATTGTTCAAAACCAAATTTCATAAAGTTGAAAGCTCTTTCTTGGTGATGTTAGTCAAGCTAAAAGAAAGGCTATATGAAACAGCTTTTCCTGATACATGTTGAAAGTACACAAAATAATACCAGGAGTCTATTTTTTTCACATACGGGGAAAATAAAATATATCATCCAGTTTCTGACAAGCAAATATTATTGTTTGACGTCTGACATACCAATTTCAAGGTTACTATAATTGATGAAAATGCAAGAGAATCGAACGGTATATCATGTAAGCTAAACAGTTGGCATTCTAAAGATTCAGGTCCAGGAGCGAAATGAGCATCCTTCAGTTTTGCTCGGAAAATGAGGTAAACCTGAACAGTATATCTTTAGTTAGGGGAACAGTAACGAGGACATATAATAAGACTGACCAGATGAGTGATAGTCTTCTTACTTGGCCAATTCGTGGAATATCAATTTGAGCAAACGGTGAAAGCCCTTCTACCTCTGCACATGCTTCCTCCAATGTCTCTCTTACTGCTCCTTCCAAAGCAGATTCTCCAATCTCCATAAAACCAGCAGGAAGTGTCCTGTAAGCATATAGTCAATAAGACAATAAAGTAATGTTTACATGCTTGCTTTCAAACAATTTTGTATACCTAAACGTTTTTTATCTTAGGAAAACCATGTACTTCAATGTAGAAACTATATACGGATTATATAACTCTATAGCAAATAAAAAAACTCAAAACATTGTAGCTTAACCCACTAAATTGTCTATGCTACAATATCCTGAACATAGAAACCAAAAACTTGTAGCTGAACTACAATTCAACATCTCTTGATGGAATACGATGCTCTATGTAGATGGGAGCATGTTTCCTTTTCTTCTTCCTTTTTTTAGAGCGTGTTTCCTTCTCTTCTTCCTTTTTTTAGAGCGTGTTTCCTTCTCTTTTCTTCTTCCTTTTTCTCACTTCTTTTTTCTCTTTTTTTCCTTCTACGACGACTTTTCGGCAACATAATGGTATAATAAAAAAATTAAGAGAACAATTTTTTTTTGAAAATGAATTAGATATTTGTTATACATGTTTGCTAAACTGGATAAATGAAACCATTTTTGTTTTTAGCATTTGTAGAATGTCATAACGATAATTACAAATTGTAAGGAAAGGCCATACATTCAAAAAGTTTCATAAAAATATTTATATATGCTTTAGGATTATTTTCCTGGGATGTTTTTTCAAACACCATTCATAAGTTTCAAAATTCACTTTCAACCCTTATCAAAAACAGGTTTCACGAAAAATCCCTGATATTATTTTCAACGAAAATATGCATTCTACGCTACACATATTTGCAGTCTACACTGCAAATATTTGCATTCTACACTGCACATATTTGCATTCTACACTGCACATTTTTGTGATATAAAACTTTGCAGTATACACTGCAAATAATGTCTTTTACGCTACAAATATTTGCATTCTAATCTGCAAATATTTGCATTCTACACTACAAATATTTACTGTACAAAAAAATACAGTTAGAACCACAAATATTTACGGTCTACACTAAAAATATTTGCAGTCTACACTGCACACTTTCGTTGAAAATATTGATAGGATTATTTCGTAAAATTTATTTTTGAGAAGGTTTTTCGGTTGTGAAGTTTGAAAATAAGAGACGGATCATAATTTTCACTTTTTTTTTCAAATATGCATGTTTCAGCAAATAATACCAGTAACAAGGAAACTTATTAGATATAGATCTATTTTTACCACATTGTGCTCTCAGTGTAAAAGTGTGATGGCACGCTTTAAAATTGCATCATCGTCATGTATGCATACATGTGTGTGTACATTCACATACACATGCATAACTGCACAATTGTATGTAGTGCCGGTTAGATGTTTAAAATCACACCATAATTTCGATTTGCTTTAAAAAACAGGTAAAACTGCTTACTTCCTCACTTCTCCTTCTTTCAGTTTCTACAAGAATCCCAAATTCTTTTGCACTGGTTCTACTTACGTCTAAAAGGTTAAAAAAAAAAAAAAAAAAAAAAGGAGACTACTATCAGGAATGCATCCTCTCTATCTCAATCGAAAGGAACCATAAGTTTCTCTAAATCTATAATTTATTACGGGTAGATCAAAATTAATGCAGAATCAATTTACCCCAATAAAATATAGATTTATAGAAACCTAGGGTTCTATAAAATTATCGTTAGGATAGAGATGATAAATTCTTGACAGTAATCTCAATTTTTTCACAAAGTTCACTCCTTTAGGCTTATTCAAGCGGAAATAGTGTAAAGGAAAGTTCTGGGAAATTTGAAAAAGATGAGAAATGAACAAGTAAACGGCTTTGGCTGCTGAAGCCGATATTTAAAGCAGATAAAGACTACAATGTGATTTTAAATAGCACCTATCAGGTGCTATCTAATATTGCGCAATCGATTTTTTTTTATTTTTAATATGGTGGTGCATATGAAATTGCACCATCACATTTCGCCTGGATGCCACCATGCTAGAAACATGCTCATGTTTGTAATAATTTTCTATACTGTTCCGTTTTAGTTATTATTTGCTGAAACGTTCCTATTTGAAGAAATTTTCCTATGTTTAATGAAAACGCGTTCAGAAGTCAGAACCTTAATACTAATAAAATATTGTGTTTACGTTTATTGTAGTACCTGATTTTAACCAATTCCTCTCTGAGCTCTAAATCTAGATGCAAATAAAATCTACTGAATAAATGTGGATATGTAGAAAGGGGGTCGCCTTCATGTTATTTTCTAAATGGTTACTAACGAGTCCAATCTTCCCTTGTATGTTCAAAAGAGATGCGCTGCTGTAAAGAAAAATGAAGTTTTGAAATAGTTTTTGTTTGTTACTTAACAATCTATATTATGTGATTGATATCAGATTAAATCGATGGTATATCACAAACCAAACTTTTTGCTATTTCTTCCTAAGATTCCAATAAAAATATTGACAATGATATATTGATCAAATTTTTTACATAACGGTCAATATTAAGAGTTAAGATATGATTACATAATATCAGATCCCGATTTTAATGTTGAAACAGAAGCCGGTGACAAATCGGTATAAAATAAAATATCATTATTATCTTTCAAATGATAACATTTGACCACATAGAAGAAGGAACCCAACACATAATACTCTTTTAATTTGAAAAGCTTTCTCAGACTATAATGATAGGCTTTCTCTTTACTTTTCGTCTCCACCACCATTCAAATAAAACGGAAACGTAGTTCTTACCATTGTTGTCAAAAAATTTAAAATCTTATGATTTGAATCCCGATTCAGATTGGATCTCTCCCTTTATGATTCGATTTATGTTCCGATTCTAACTTGGTTAAAATTGGAATATTTCAACTTATACTACCATATTTAATACACTTACCTGGATTCACAATTTCAGTCACAATATATTCAAAACAAAATAAAAATGTAATAAGAGAGAAAATTAAGTTTTAAGGTGAGTTGTATATGTACCATAAAATATGGATCTTTCGATTGCACGATTTACGATTTGAATCTCGTTTCGATTTAAATTTTGAAAATTACGATTTATGATTTAAATCTCATTTTAAAAACCTTGGTTCTTACTATTGGTTGACTTTTCTGCAAACTAAAATAATAAACTGTATTCGCAAAATTTATGAGTCAGATAAATTTATACACGAATTTCATATTACATTTTATGTCAAATAAAATTGAGTTGGATATCAATTTACGCCTGTATTTATGACAGCATGGAAAACAATTCTATGTTTCCCTTGTTCTATTTTTTTAAAGACCTAACATAAACAGTCATATCCTTATACTAATCGTATTTTTCAAATGTGTGCATATGTACATTGACAAATAACAAGTTATATAGACTGTCACACTGGTTGATGTTGTTTCAATAATTTATATATTTTATAGCCTAACATATATTATTGGCCAATGGTTTTGTGTTCAATCAACTATATTTTTAACTATTTATTAGAAAGGCAAGAGATGCAAGCATGTATATAACTATGATACTAATTACTAGTCAAATATATTTACCTTAAAAGAAGCTTAAACCTGACTTTATTTCTCTTCTATTTCTTTCACCGTTCAGTTAGAAATATAACATCAGAAAATTTTGACGAATTTTTTTTTGTTATTACTAAAAAAAAGAACTTTAAACTTTTAAGACGGCCATTATTTCATAAATATAACATGCTCTCATAAAATGCTATACATATTATACGTTGAAAGCTAGGAGTGTTATTTGTAATGGTACGAGTTGCTTCCGGTTTACGTACTTCGATTTGTATTATGAAAACAAATGGGACGGTAAATGGGAAAATTTATTGATTTTATAAACATGAATTTGTGTAATTTATTAAAATAAAAGGGCCTTGAGTTGTGACTGCGAAATGAGTTTGTAATTGCACGCTGGATTTTAATTTGTGCTTTACTATGTTTAACCAATACTTGCTTCTTTTTCACCAAGTCTCGTATTATTCACTGACATCCCCCTCCGTATTTTCGATGAAAGGTTTTGAAGCTCTTGGCACCTCTTGACATGGGAAACCCTACAATAAATGGCTACAGAAGACCCGCTACTGGAGTCAAAATGTCATTGAATACTAGCATCATATTTCAAAAAATGATCATGCATGTGTCTTGAATCAACAGCAAAAGGGAACACACTGGTTTTTATGCCTTTACTATGCCACCAAGTTCTACCATCGAGAAAATATTAGATAAAAAGAAAGCTTATAAAAGCACAATCCAAGATAAACGTTCAACTATTAAAAAAATGTCGGATCGTAGAAGCCTGGGAAGGAATAGAAACGAGTACGGAAATAAGTATAGAAATGAGTATGGAAATAGATACGAGAGCAGACATGATAAAATGCTACTTCTAAATATGTCCATAGATGAAAACGAGATGAAAAGTCGTTTTAATAAAAAGACATGTTTATTAATGAGTTGTGATTTTCTTACAAATTTTTCTTTTTTTTATATGTTTTTATGAAAATAATAAATAATATTACAGTAATGCAAAAATGAAATAACATACAAAATTTAGTTCAACCATGCTAGCATTCATTTCAAACTTTCAATAATATTGGTTATTTTAATCGTAAATACGTATCACCTATTTTATTAAAAAACAAAAATTTGCGGCGAAGGAACAATGGTAATCAATTTTTGGCCCATGTGACAACAGAACAAAAGGAATAATATACTTTTTCGGTTAGCATGCACCTATATTTTATGTTTCTTTCGGAAAAAATTGGTCACATTTGAAAACTTGGTAACGTTTAGCAAAAATTTCATATCTACTTTATAATGTGTTCTCATCCAGATTAGAATGTGTTCATATCTTGATTTAGAATATCTTCTCATCAAGTTGCCAAATCGTAGTTCACACTAAAGATGTTGACATCTTACAAAGTTCTAGCTAGCCTCTTAGTACTAGACGTTTCAACTAGAGTTTGCCAAAATAATGCATTAACTCAAAATAAGGTAAAAAGCCTGTGATGAATACTTAAAGGTAGCAATATAAGTATGAACTGGGTTGGATTTAACTACTTTAACATATTTTCACATAGATTTATTAAATTGTCCTTCCAATTCTTGAATTGCAGTAAATCAATCTCTCAAGTTTGTGTTCCCATGGATGATCCTTTCTTTTTTCCATTGATGATGAGAGCATGGCTTAAAATATCATATTTCGGTTTGCCTAAACAAACATCAAACTCAACCAAGATAAACTCAAAAATAAAGTTATACTTGTTACATTTAACACAAAAAATAAGAATCTACCATACTATAAAAGAGAAAGTAAGAATTGCACCAAAATCCATAAGATGGTTGAATTCTCCGTTTACACAATAGAACCTTCCCATTATGCTCCACTAGGCATCCAACCACCTATTATGAATTTTCAGCAAATGAGATGTTAATAGTTGCATGCGTGTGTAAGAAAATTGCAAGTCATTTCAGATATTCGATTTTATAAAATTGCACAATGGATGCGTAGTGAATAAAATTCTATGACCATCATTGTTTGTCAATTCGATTGAATAAATATATTTTAAAAAAAAAATTACATTATTATTCTTCAAAACTAAGTAAATACACCATTGTGGTACATTTAAATTTTGTACACAAGTATAAAACATTGCACTGCATCTATTTAATTGCCAGGAAAAGACTATAACAGATTGAGTACACAAACACAGTTGCTAGTGACATACAATAGTCTCATAAAGATGCATAGTACTTGTTTGTGCAAGTCCAATACTTTGATAGGATTAATGTCGACATGGAAATAGTGCTGTATGTTCAAATTGTCCATGTTACACCTTCATGAAGAGCCGCGTATAAATTAAATAATATAACATATTTTCTTGACTACATAAAGATACATGATGAACTATGCTACACTTGCCACAATTTTTGTGGTAAATCAATGCCACAGTTTTTGTGGTAAATCAGCACCAAAAGAGAGATCGTATGAGGTTTACGCATAGGTCCCACATAATCCTATCTTCCTCTGTGGTATGGGTTTACCACAAAAGTTGTGGTAAGTTCAGCAATTTTTTTATACATTACAAATCTTTATGCATGCAATAACAATTCATAAACATAGATAACAAGGCTACGGAAGCACATCGGTTAGAATAGTGAATAAAGTTACATGGAATAAAAGCGTACCATTTTTGGGTTCTCATAGTGAATATTTCCACAATGCGTGCAAACTGCTCTTGTTCTTTCTTCTCCATCTGGCACCAATTGTTTAGTTGGATTTCCACAAGATTGACAGAAGCGGATCCTTGGTTTTGGGGCCTGTGATGAAAAAAAAATAAACTCCTAATACACTTACTCCAAATAAACACCCAAGTTAAATGGCATCATTCTTTACTAAAAACATTTCCAAAAGCTTAGTACACAAAGTACTACTATAACCATCACTGGTTAGAGTGCATAATAGTGTACTCAGCTCATTTGCTTGTTCAGCATATACTTAAATTAGATTTCTCTTGAACATGCACCTTAACTCTGTTTTCCAAATTTTCAAATTAAAAATTCTTTGTAACATATTCAGTTCATGTGGTGGTTACAATCAAAATCACCCTTTAGAGCAATTGCACTTATTTGTTCATGGGTCTCATTGCTTGAGCAATTGAGTTGCCAAATCCGAAAGTTTTTTTTTAAAGCCAATTGCATAGTAGATCCCATAAATTGCTCAAGCAACAATGTATGGAATATGGATACACTATCATTGTTAATATATGCTTTAGTAATTAACGCATTTGAGCAGCTGCTCTTATATCTTTATATTAAAAAAATCCCTGCGCTGTCCGTCGTCATAGTATATGCTGAAAAAGTTCTCAAGTCATACCCCTACAGGAAACAGAAAACACTCTTCCAAGCCACATCCAGAAGTTGCTGCCTCCTATTCATTTAGTATGGACAAGGACTGCCTACATCACATTGGTTCATATATTATTTGTGCCTTATCATTTAATTGTCATTTAATTGAGACAACATACAACTGTTATATCCACTCATGTTGCTTCTTAGATATTTCCATTCAATACAGCTAAGTTTGTATACTGTTTCTTTCAATACAACTAGCTCAATATTCTTTAATATCATATTTCAATTATCATGAATAATTTATGATTCCCTTTACATGATTATTATAACATTTTTTATAGAAGATGAAATGTTAGAAATATGCGTATACAAAAATAACATCAAAAGTAATTAAAATAGATTGGTAACTTTGAAATCTTAAAGTGAAATATTAGTGGTGGACAAATTAGAATTGTAATAAATGATATGGTAACAAATAAGATACAATAAAATAAAGTAGTAAGTTTATGCGCACAAACAGCAACACACAAAAAAAGTTGTTTATTCCATGGTTTGATTTCGGTCTTTTGTTATTTTAGGAATTTCAAACTAATTCGTAAATTTTGGTAATTTCGATTCCAGATTCGGTTTTGGATCCCGTTCTTCTTTTTCCATATAATTACAATTTACATATATTTGTTTGATTTATTTAAACAAAATGCATAATTATGTTTAATTGAAAAATAAGATATAAGCGAACGATATTGATTAATTATAAATATTTGTAACATTAAAAAATGATTATTCATTTCTTCGTTTTCAACTTAATTTATTACACCATGTATATATTTAGTGAAATTGTGTGTTTCCTAAGTTAACATTTTGGATTTTGAATAATCATACAATAAACTCAAATCGATTCTTTTTTTTCTTCAATAAAATTTTGAAGTTCAATATTTTCTTTAGTGAACCGGAATTTCAGTTTGGTTTCGTTTCAGTCCCTACTGATACCTAAATGAAAGACCGAAATCTCGGTATTTCGCTCGAAATCCCAAATCTTGGTTTATTCAGTGGGCACTCAACATCATGTGCCAGATTAACCACACGCCTTTGTTTTAAGTTTATAAAGTCCAGTGCTACATGGTTTGTTTAATTTTTGTGTCAAACAAAATGATACACACATAATATGATTACGTCAGACTGAGATAGCGTGGGTTGGCATGGGAATTTTTGAAGGACGGTTCGAAATTCCCACTCTACTATAACCGAAGCAATAACACTCCTCTTAACCAAAGGTAGTGATTAAATAGTGCAAAGTCAATGGGTCAAGCAAGGTGCATCCCGAACCATCTTCCCTTCTGAAAATATGTAAAAAGTTCATATTGCATGCCTCTTTTCTAAGATGTTTTCATTCGGTGTCTTTATTGGTTGATAGGTTATGCATGTTCATTTCAATAAAACAATATAATTTCACTTTCCAAAATAACTTTATCTATTAGCACACAAAGAACGAATTCAAAATGACAACAAAAATAACTGAATTGGAGAAACATGTCAAAATAAATAAAACTACAATGAAGATGAAGTTATCTCACTGGAAAATATTGAACAAAAATGAAGAGATCGTTTTCTTTTTCGAAAAAAGAATTTGACGGTAAATAATTTTGATGCCAAAGAACACATTGAAGACCATAAACGCCAAAAAAGAAGTAAATAAATGAAAGATGTTAAGGTATTGATGCTTCTTACAAAAATACTGAGAATTTATTGCCCTTTTCTAGAGTTAAAGGTGATATTTTAATCGAAAGAAAATGTTTGGTTATATATTTGTCACTAACTAGTACGATTGATATCGATGATATTTATATCATAATTATATATGAGAATTAATCCAATTTTCTATTGATAGCACATAAAACTTTACCATGTTTAGAACACAAAATCATTTATTGATTATGGATAATCTATTTTAGTTTAAGTAAGCTGATTAAATGGAGCAGTAAAAATAATGATTTTAAGTTGCTATTGTACTATTTTGTCCAACATGCCTAGTAAGGGATAGGTGATACATATATAACTCGTTAGACATCATCTCCTTACAAGTCAGTTTTTAGGGGTGGATTCTACCTAATTAGGTTCGTTACAAGTGGTAACCAGAGCAGGTCACCACCAACGAAAGTTCAAGTCACGAGAGGGACAACATATAGGTTAGATTAAAATACTGATAGATGAGTAAAGCCGTCTAAAAGGAAAAAGGAAAAAGGAAAAAGGACTACTATTAGATCAATGTTAATAGAGTGGGTCGATGTGAATGTTGGACTTTCGAAGCGTGGTGTAATGTTACGTCTCGCATCGTCTAGTATGAGATAGGTGATGTGTATATAACTCATTAGACATTCTTCCCTTACAAACTAACTTTTAAAGGTAAGTTCTACCTAATTGGGCTCGTTATAAGAATTGATAAGCCTAAGCTAATTGAACAACAACACAAAATTAAAAAAAATATATGGAGGATGAAGAGAAACTTGCAGGAAAAGATATGATCAATAACTTCATATGATTTTCATTACAATGCCTTAGATTTTTACACAATTAGTAACTAGTTCCACACATGGACCACTAGCATTGTATTCTCATTTTCAGCCATAGATTTAATTTCTACATAAGACAAAAGTTTGTTATGCTTTTTATCTATTGCTAATTTGTATGCGCACCAAGATTCCTTCTAGATAAATCTTATTAGCAAAGCATCCAAACTATTACTCTAAATAACTTGTTTTGATAATTGTATGCTATGGCCTAATAATGCTCGAGCCTTGTGCATTTATGGTGATGTTCGTATCATTACCATCCGCTCGAAATCGACCTTGTCCTCAAGATTGAAGAATGCTATTTGTGTTGAACTTTCCACGGGATCAAATACATACATATTGCTCACATAGTTGCTTGTCCTAATGCCAACGATCACTACGAAACATTGGGATTGCAGCTCTACAATTTGTTTGACTTGTGGATGTATAGGGTTTTGGTGTAAAAAGAAAACATACTTGATCGGACTTTCCGTTGTAGGGCTTATAGTGGGCTGTAGAGGGAAATAAATTGAAAAGCTCAGACTCATCGTCTCATTAAATAAATTCGTATAGCTTATTATCTCATGGATTAAATTTCTATAACCTGATTTTTCATTTACTGAATACTCCAGAACGCTAATAATATCCATTGGCGATAATAATTGATGGAGTTGAGAGCTGAGATCGTCGATTGAAACAGTATGATTGTTCTATGTGGGAGGATTAGGCTCAGGATCGGGATTATACATGGATTGTGAGCTTGGAGATGAGTATTTTTTCGTTTTGGCAAGGAAGGCAAAGATGACATTGGTTTGCAAACATTGCTTGCATTAAGAATGCCCAAGTATCGGTCGGGTTGAGCTCTAACCAACTCTTCAGTAAAGGGATGACGAAGTTGAAGTCATGGCTGTCGAGTTTTGGGTATTCGAGAACTACTATGAAGATGAAGTTGAGAAGGAGAGAGTGGAAGAATTGTTGGAGGTTTTGAAAGAGGTGGGAGTTGGATAGAAAGCATGGTCGAGAAAATTGCTTCTTTTGTTTGTAAGCTTTAATATGTGTATGGGTTGGAATGTTGTTTATACTGCATTGCTACTAGTGAAGTGAAGCCTCTGTAGAATAATGAGTCTTGTTAAGAGAGTGACGGTTGGAGTTGCAGAACTTGAGTTTTCAGATGGTGAATGTTTGTTGAAGGATAGGAGTGATTGTGAAGGAGCATGGGATAGTGATGCTTGTAGTTGTGCAACAAATCCCAATTGAGGTGGTGTCCGGTAGGAAGGAGGAGCTGTCATGGGTGGTTGGAAAGATTGTTGAGGCAGCAAAGGAAGTTGGAAGTATGAGTGAGATGGTGTTTTTTGTGAAACTGATGTTTTTGAGTTTCAGGTGGAGATGCAAACGAATGTATATTTTGGTCAGAGGTGGAATTGGATGAGAGAGGAACCGTAGAATCGGCACTATAGAGGGGAGTCGAGGAGCTGGAGAAAGAGAAGGTGGTGATGTGAATGATTCAAGCTGCAGCGATGATGCGGTTGGAGAAAGTTTGGAGTTGATTTGGCAAGCATTTGTGTGATGAGTTGTAGTAATGTATGTCGAGATTAGAGAATGGATTTGATTTCACCTATGTCGGTTTGTGGAGATGTGAGGTTAGATTCTTGAAATGTGAGAACAGTGTTGATGGTGTCGATGGAAGCTTTATGGCGGCGAAGAATATGGTCGATTTGATGGTTGCGGATGGCGGAAGTTTTATCAATGTCCAAATCGGTTGAAGCACCAATTGATAAGGCCTAAGTTAATTGGACATTAAAACACAATGAAAAAAGAAAGAAAATATGGATGAAGAAGAGAAACTTGCAGGAAAAGAAATGATCGATAACTTCATATGATTTTCATTACAATGCATTAGATTTATACACAACTTGTAACTAATTCCACACACATGGACCAATAGCATTAGACCCTCATTTTCAGCCATAGATCTAATTTCTAAATAAGACAAAAATTTGTTATGCTTTTTATCCATTGCTAATTTGCATGTGCACCGAAATTCTTTTTAGATAAATCTTATTAGCAAAGCATCCAAGGCTATTACTCTAAATAATTTTTGTTTTGATAATTGTATGTTATATCCTAATAATGTTCGGGTCTTGTGCATTTATGGTGATGTCTGTATCATATACTCTCTTATAGAAATTCAAACAAGCCTAATTAATGTACTGCTCAGGGTTTGAGAATCCATTCTTTTAAGTGATCAACTATAATGAAGAAAAAAGGAATTTATGTTATTGCTATACTCACTTGCAGAAATTTAAATAAACTCCAAGTTTGAGGATTTGGTTTCGATTTCCATTTCAGTCGGTTTTATTTATTTGCTTTGTTAGGCCCGGAAGTTTTGGTAAAATTTCAATTTTGAATTTCGATGAATAATTTAAGTAGAATTTTAATGATAAATGAATTCTTTATTTAATTAATCTCCATTTCTTTTCCTTTTTCCTCTTTTTTGGGTTTGTATCCCCACCCCCATTCTTTTTTGGCTTTTTTTGTGATGTTCTTGTAAATATGTCAATACTATTTCACGTGGTCATAGCAAAACATACAGGTTCCATTTAGTTATCATAGTTTTTACCATTGTTTTAAATCTCCTATATATCTTCCAAGATCTCTTTTTCACACTTGAACGAGACGAGACATCAAATCTCCTTCATAATTCACGCGACACTCATCTCGTCCAAGATATTCAGATCTCTCCCGAAATATGGATCAAAATCTCAATCCGGGATCTCACCCGAAATTATACATTTTTCTTATTTTACATAATATTTTTTATTTTCATATTGATTCAAAAGAAACTACTCAATCCAATTATAATTTACCAACTTCTTAAACATATTCTTTACTTTTTATCTTAATAAGTTATTGCGGAAGGTTTCACTTCTTTATCATGTTCAAATAAAAGTATATTATTCAATCATTACCAAATCAATTAAGCTAATTAAGCTGCTGCTGTTCTATAAATATACATTTTTCCATGTAAATCAAGTATGTTACCGTTTTTATTTTTACTAAAAAGGTTATAACCGTTAAATAAATTTTAGACATATAAGTACATCTGAGATATTCCCGAGATGCATTATAAGACCCGAGATGTCAATCCGAGATGTACACTAGATATGTACACATCTCGTCCGAAATCTCTCCCGATACAGATAACTTGTATAAAAATTCCGAGACGAAACGTGATCGTAATCCGATATTTAAAACCTTGGTTTTTACATTAGATCAAGGTTCAACGTTTCATTTTCCCTTTAAGTTTTGGTCATTGTTGATTTTAGAAATTCGGTTCCATTTCAAAAAAAATTGAAATTCCATTTTAATTCTGGTTTGCGAATTCTAATATTTTTAAATACCTCAATCAATAGATTTCCTACTTCTATATGTATATATTAAGATTTTCAAGTCCCATAAGATTATAAATACATCCCAAACCCAACCTAAAATTACATCAATTGATAAAACTTACCATGCCCATTAACCAACTTATACTTACAACCCAAGCCTATCTAAAATTAATCTAAGTAAACTGTTCCATCCTCAATTCCTCATTATGTACGTACATCGAGCCATAATTCATGTTCTCTTACTCGTATTAATTTCACAAATCATGCCTAATCCAAACCCTAAAAAAATTACCGTAGCTCGGAAGTTCTCAATCGAGCCCAACCCGCTTGCTCAAAATCATCGGTTTACTCCTCTTCTCAATAGAAAATAATATGATATCAAGTATGTACTTATGATAATAGAAAAATCATTGTGTTTGATTTGATTTTTGTTTAAGTTTTTCAAATATGATTTCGAATTTGTGGTTCTTACATTTGTCCAAAATTGAAAACGGTATTTCCTTCAAATTCCAACTACCAGAACCGAGACGGCATTCTGACGTGACGGACGTAATTTGGAACCTTGATATAGATGCTTTGATATGCATGGAAAACTGAAAATAAAAGGCATAAAAATAGGTATCGCTATACATCAATAAGGCTTTTACGATAGGAAAGACTAAGTTTCCAAACTCTAGCGGTTCTTCTATAACTTACTAGGGGTAATAGACAGTAAAATTCTCAAAACTACATGAAATATTTGTAAGACATAGTGGACAAAGACAATATGGAATGATATTCTTATCTATCATCCAAAAAAGAAAGTATTAACTAATTTGTATTGAACGAAGTACCACTTGATAAGGCCGTATGTGTAGTGATTGCTGCTCCCAAAATATGTAGATATTGTATCGAACTTGATCACATTTGTTGTTTGCATTGAAACTTTATAAAGAACGCGCTTCCAAATCTCTCATTTGTCCTATTTGTTTCAAAGTAAGACATTAACATGCCATCATTTAGGTATCAATGACTGGGTAGAGTTTTCCAGAAATATTATGATGTAATTTACATTTTGGTACCACCAGGACAACTCATGGAATTAAAAACTTAACCGCAAATTTTGTTGGCAGAGCACGCTAATAATATACAATCATATGTACATGTTATAAATGGCTTCACCTATTCTATATTAGCATCACGTTAGGATTAGGATGATATTGTTACAAATTATTAACTTTCTCTTCTCTGCACAGTAGTACTATCTTCCACGGTTAATCATCCATCCCTTGTGTGGCAACCATGTATCCCCCACGCTTCTTTTGTCCTCTCCTCAACAGATAGAAACAGCATGCATACCTCACACGCAAGTGTCTCCCCAAAAGCTCCATCGTCCCAATTTCGTCCAGCAACTTTGCCACTATACAAACCCTAGTTTAACTATACATCACCCTCGCTAAATTGATAGTGTAATCGGTGTAGCCATTGCCAATCCAATATTGATCATTAACTCAGAAACATTGCTCAAAAGAGTCAAAACCATAAACTATTTCACTCAAAATAAAAAAACCTATCACACAAAATTCACAATCAACGTATTTCAACTACACAAGCCCTCTCAGTTTCTGTTTACTGATAATATCATATTTGGAAATCAAAACTTGTTACTTTACTCCTAATAATTCAACCACTACAAGATCAGCCAGTAAATCTTCAATTTAGTTCAAGTGTCACTCATGTATCAGAATTGATTGAAATTGTAACATCCAAAAAACCATAGCTTTCACCAACACGCATAATTCATCTTGACTTATTCACGATCTTGTCCCAGTGTATACATCAAAGACTATAGGAAAAGATGGAAGTTATTTCACAAGAATGGAGATGATGCTACAATAAGATACAGACAAATATGTTACACTTAAAAACAGTCATATACTTGTGGAACTATGAGAATCTGAGTGCAAAGCATTTGGTGAAACGCTCATACTTGGTTAACATTTTCAGAAAACATAGAAACGATGATGATTAGGTAAATTTGCTTATATTTTCAGATTGTGGTATGCTTAGTGTGTCAAGAACAGCTATCTTCAATAGCGCATGCAAGCACACACTTTTACACACATACTTATATATGTATATAAGGGATCCATTGCATAATACGTTCAGTAACATCGTGTTTGCACCCATTTAATTTTTTTAGCAACAAGAAAAATTGCTATAAAATTTTCAGGATACATACTCCAGACTATGAATATCATAAAAATGAGACCACTTGGAATGTAACCCGTTAAATTTATGATTTTGTGATATACCTCCTCGTACTAACTAGGATATTAGACTAGCATACACATGCATGCACGCACACCCACACACAATATTTGGTATGAGGATATCTATCAAATTAAGCCAAATTTATCCAAATTGCAAGACACATGTTTGCACATCTAAGTCTAATAAAATAAAACATTGAAAATTAACTTTGAAATTTCAATTAGCAAACAACAACAACAATGATAAAATCACGTCATTATTGACCATTAAAATTTCTTGTAAGTATATTCATTTGAAGTATCAACTCAATCATTGTGGGGAAAAAAATGTTAATGGGTTACGCTCCTAATACTTGATGGTTGAGGGATTGAGCGATGCATGCTCTTAACACACATCTGCACGTGTTGGCTCTTAACATGCGTTTGGATAAAACACTAGTTAAAACAAATGGAATCGGTAGAATTTGATCCCTTTGAACTTCCAATTAACAGTCTAATCCAAGTGGAGATATTTCTCCAAGTATGGAACAAAATAAAAAAATGGCTATTAATCTCAATGGTTAAATGACAATCTATTTGCTTATATTGAAAATGAATATCAAATCAAACTGACATTTCAGAAGATGTCATAACCATTGCTTATCGTTTCTATTGATTCTACATTCTTACTAAAAGCTTGTCATGCAAACCAATTATTTAAAAATTCAAATTCAAATAATTAAATGTTTTGTTTTATCTTGTGTTAAATATATATATGCTCACAGCTAATGATCAGAATCCGCCACTGGCCAAACCGTTAAAAAAATATACACACACAACCCACGAAACAAATAAATTCATCTAAAAAGTAACAAAGGTAGATTAAGTGAGAAAAAAATACCACAGCAGAAGGCGAAGAAGTCGACTCAGAACCATCTAAAGCCATTTTAGGTGCACCGAACTTACGTCCGCAGTCTTTACTACAATTGTACGAAAACTGTTGAAATCTATGAAAAGTAGCTTCGCCCCTTCCTCTACGTTCAAAAATGCATCCGATATTAGTACAGTTATGGTTACTAAAACCGAAATTGTTTCTATTGTTATGTAAAGAATTCAATCGAATTGGAGTGATCGATAGTTGAAGTATAGGGTTAATAGATCTCCGCATAATTCTGTGGCTTTTTCTTTAGTTGTTGACATAAAGATGGATAAGAAGGCTCAGCAGACCCGATGTTCATAGATAAGAACTCATCGTTAAATAATTTAATAAATTAACCAGTAAAATAATTAGTCAAATTAACCATTATTATTTTATTAAATATATTATATATTATATTAACCGGTACGATCCGATGGTGGAAAAACCAATCGTGTAATTGCATAATTTAAAAAGAAAATTATTACAATTTTTCATTAGTTCCACTTAAACACAAAATGTAACATGGTGGAAAAAAAATTAGGATTTGAATTTTAAATTTGAATACTGGGATTCGAATTTGAACTTCTATTTAGGATATTCAAAATTCAAGATGAGAATTTTTAAATCATAAGATTTGAAACTCAAAATTCAAATTTGGAACTTGAATTCATTTGAATTTATAAGATTTGAATATTATTTTCATAGAAGAGTAGTCCTCAACTTGAGGAGAATGCACCATATTATTTATTATTACATTAATGGCAAAAACTACTAACAAGCCTGGGTTTTGATCAGAGAGTTAGCGATATGTTCTAAAGATAATTCTGTAATTCACAATAACAAGTGTGAACCCGTGCTTCGCATACGGACCGCACTCAACCTCTTATCATCATAACATGTTTAAATGATTTATATGGTTCATTGATTAAGAAATAGTGATCTTTTTTAACAATATTCAAATAAGTTTGCATTTTTTCTAAAACTTGTGCATAAATCTTTGAAAACAGTAATGCAGATAGTACTGATGCTTGATAAACAATTGCAAAATATCGAGCAAAAATGATTTCAAAGATAAAATTTCCACACAATACACCTATAAATTATACACATATAAATTTATTGTGTGCATCAGCTGTTGTTTCATGCATCAGTTGTATTATATGTAACTTCATTTGGTGAGATACCTTTATCAATCATTTCCTTTAATACTTGATGTCGTTGATTCCATTTGCTGCTTCGATAATAACTATCTATAAGAGCAGTACAGGTAACAACATTTGGTTTACACTTGACCATTGATCCAAAAATGCCAAAAGCAACGTTGACATGATTTATGAGAACGCAAGTGTTGATGATGATCACATATTTGACTATATCTAGGAACACATTATGCAGCACCATATTATTGTATAATGATAAGATTAGAGGATAAAGAGATTTATTTCTGTTTTGAACGATTCTTGTGAAAAATATGCTAAATCTAAAGCATACATATTTTATGTCTGAAGTGTTGGAACTAACAACCATTATTCAACAATATTTATTTTAATGTGAAGAATATCATTGTATTTCTTTTATAGTCAAAGAAAATTCAATATAATAATAAGTATATAATTGTATATAATTCTTTTGAGCTTTCTGGTTCCATTTCTAATTCCATCTAATACTGTTGCTGTATTTTGGTAATGTTGGATTTCACCATACTTGACTGCAATTTGTGAAAGTAGAATTAGAGGCTGGAAATTTTCAAAACAATCAACGACATAGATTAGTTAAAAGAAATAAAGTCAAATAGATTTAATAACTTTAATAACATGAATAATCCGAAAAACTATGATTTAAAAAATAAAAAAAATTAGCTATCAACAATGGATATCATTGGAAAGCATATTAAATTTGAGATTTAATAGCGAAATCGATTCTTAAATCCAATTAATGTAGAAAAAGTTATCACAATCCAAAGTTTGGAATAGAAAGAAATTAAAAACGTGACTGTTCATTTTCCAAAATATGAAGGAGGCATGTGTGCTCTTGAATTCTAACTCAATAATAATATTATAGTATAGATTATTAACTCTCTAATAAAATCAAGTTTGAAATAAACGGTGTTTGTTTTTCATTATGTACTTATTACACCGTGTTATATTAATTAAGAAATTAATTTACGTATACTAAAATAAAAAATTCTTAAAATTATACGTTATGTGGTAATAATTACAAGGAGTTATAATTAACCAAATTATCACGATGTTAAATAACATATTATTTTAAATATCTATGTTCAAAAAATTTCGAGAAGAGATATCGATACATCGATTAAGACCAAAGTATGTAACGTTCTCCAAATATTGGGCAGTGTATTACTCATAGTTGTTGGACGTACAACAGGGTTACATATTGATAGTTATTGGATAACTATGAATTACTTTTCGAAAGTCTCCAATTGGTTAATAACAACTTGGTCGAATGGGAAATCTTAGAGTGACGGGATTGCGGTTCTCTCGACTTGAGGATATTGTTAAGCTTCAATGTGGACACTCCACTTTGATTATAGTCAAATCATGGTATGGCGACCATCGAGCGACTATAGTTGGGTCTGAGTTGAATATTGGAAGTGGAATATTATTCAACAGAGAATTCGCCTCCTCGGTTGTATGAAGTTGGTCAACTTTAGTCAACTCAAAGTTAAAATCTCTGGTAGAGAAGTATGGTTAATAATAAATGTATTATTGTACCAAGATTTTTGTTTATGGAATAACCGAGTTGAATGTTGATGATATTGTAATTTTGATCAAAATCAAATTTCATAGATCCTAAGTGGTATAGCATTGACGAAAAGAATTTGTGTAAATAATTTGATAGGGTTAGGGGTATGCTCTAGGGGCAATTATGTAATTTGTCACATATATCTAACTCGATAACCAATCTTGTTCATAAATAAAAGATGTTTTCTTTCAATTATATAATTGTTATATTGTGGTATAACCAAATAAGTAATTAATTTAAAGTATATTAAATAGAAAATTCTTAAAAGATATGTCATGTGATAGTAGTTACAATGTGTTGTAATCATAAGAAATTTATCACATTAAATATAACATATTATTTTAAATATTCTTAGTCGAGATGTTTGAAATGGGATATCAATAGGTTTGTTAAGACTAGAGTGTGTACGCTCTCCAAATGTTAAAAAGTGTATTACTCATGGCTACTATGGGTACCAAGGGGTTACGTAGTGATAGTTATTGGATAACTATAAAATGACCCACTTGAAAGTTTTCTGTTGGTTGATATAACTATGGTTAAATAGAGAATCTTCAAGTGGCGATATTACAAAGTTCTTTGGACTTGAGAATACGGTTGAGCTTCAATATGGGTGCTTCACTTTGATTATAGCTATCGTAGCATGGCATCTATTAAACGATCATAGTTGGGTTTAAGTTGAAGCATTGGAAGTGAAACGCTATTCAATAGAGAATTCATCTCCTCGGTTATTTGGGGTTAGTATCACGGTCAATTATAGTCAATTCAAATCAAAACCTCTTGTCAAAGCAATACTGCTAATAATTATTATTATAATTGAACCAAGGGTTTTGTATTTGGACTAATCAAGTTGAATGTAGATGATGCTGGAATTATGACCGAAACAAAATTCTATTAGTCCTAATGCGTTATAGTGTTAATGAAGAGAATTGTGTAAATAATCATTACCATTAGGTACCGCATATAATAAGTAAAATTGGATTTTACCGAAAAGATGTATTAGCAATAAATTCAGCCAAAATGTCACATCACTAGCTAAAATGACGTTTGAATGTTAATAATCGAATTGTTCGATATTAATTATTGACCAAATTTATATCTTTGAGTCACACAGACATAATAATGAATACTTTGAGAAACTACACGATTTAATTATTTATAATCATTGTAAATTTAGTTAAATTAATTAATATTTATGCAATATTAATTATTGAATTTTATTTGATTTGTTTAAATACCATTAGTATTTAATAAATTGTGTATATAAAAAGTACGTACATGTTATCAATATACGATATCAGTAGAATATTTAAATTGGATTTAAATGTATTAAATGCTAAGTGATTTTGGAATTTTTTTAGGCTACGTGGCACGTTTTATGGCCAACCATACATAATAAAAAGGAAGAGGATTTGATGAGATTTGATGAGCAATTAAACATGGAAAGTTATAAAGGAGAAAATTAAAAATTTCAATGTTTCCTTTAAAACAAATTCTCTTTTATTCATTTCTTTTTCTCTACGGACCATTCGCTTTTCTTTCTCTTCTCTTTCTTCCTTATCATTGTCATGCCTGAAATTCATGGCCTTCGTGGCTTACAAAAATTCTAATATCTAAATCAAATAATAAAGGTGGTTGATACCTCTTGAACTTTGCAAAATCAGAAGGTTGATTCAAAAATTTAGGAGCTTTTTGTTCATTATGCATCTTAAGGTAAAATTCTAGTTATATTTATTTTAATATCCATATTGTTCATATGATTTTATCTTTTTCATACCACTTCTGAATATAAGCTTATCTATTTTAACTTTAAAAAGGACTTTTGTGGAAAATGGACTTTTCTGTACACAAATTTAACTTTGAAATATTTCCTAAATTGAAACTTAATTCATACTTGTTAATTATAGATTCCAAAATATGAAATATGGATATGCGTATATGTTTAAGAGTTTAATTATTGTTTTGAAATGGCATTAGATGAATAACTAAAGTAAGGAAGAAGTCCTTCACCTTTTCTTCTTCATAAATGCTACCTTATTCATTAATTGTCTTGTTATAAGAAAATATTTTAACATATCATGTATAAGTGTAAGTGAACTTCGTATATGCATATGTTGTTATTATTACGCGTTTTCAAAATAAAAGTATGGACAATAAAGACATATATAAAGAGAAAATGTGTCTGTTGCGGTGTAAATCCCAACATTTATATACGTGTATACATTAACTATGTACACAGTTTACATGTTTCGCTTAAATTTTACATATATGGATGTATTTGATATACTCGTTATTGTACATTTGAATTTATGTTAAATTTAAACTTCCTTTTAGGAAAATCAAATAAAATAAGATTTTATTTAAAACTTTAATAGATTGGATCTAAAATCCATTTGGACTTTATAGGCCCAATAGATCCAGGATAGATTTTTTTTTGAAATCTACCTATTTCACTCGCTTCTGACTTGCCTGGTTCCTTCAATGGTATCAGAACCCAATAGTCTATACAGTCTAAAATCAGCCATGTTATGGCATATTGATTAAAGTACACCCATTTAATAGGATGTCTAGAAAATAGTGTGAAGGATGAGTTTGGGTAATCAAGTACTTTTTCATACCTAGCTACCGGTCAGGCCCGAATGATGAAGTAATCCCAAAGGTTATCCTCAATATAAAGGCCCGAATTGATTTTGGACCTTGAATTAATTTTCAAAACCTATTTGAAAATCTAAAAGATGTTTTAAATTTAAATGTTAAGTTCAAAATATAAAATTAAAATTTTTAAAAAAAGTTACAAAATGCATTCAAAATTTTCAAAAATATTTTGAGAAATTAAATAATTAATTTTGAAAATTTAAAGTTTAAAATTAAATTAAGAAATTGTTTGCGCCAAAATTGGTCACAAACCCCAAGTGTTGTGAAAGCACCAGTGTTGGAATATAAATCAGCAATATTCAAACACAAATCACAGATCTAAGCAGCAAAACAGGAATTATAAACAAGGACACACGATTTATAGTGGTTCGGCTATCTCCGGCCTACGTCCACTTCAAAGGTTTTCTCTTTTTATTGATGTTCTTCGCTGATTACAATTGATTACGGTGGATTACAATGGTTTATAGCTCTGAAATTCAAGTACAATGATGCTAATGGAGTGCAAAGCAGAGCCTGGTGGAATCTTGGTGCTTCAGAGCCTTGATCTTGCCAAAGAGAAATCGATCCCTTTTCTGAATGACCTGGGGCTCTATTTATAGGCGTAGGAGGCTGATATTTCTCCTAAAAGTCAGGTGGACCGCTTCTGGCACGTGAGGGGGCCCACACGGCCGAAACCTGGAGATCCGGGCCCACGTTGGGATCGATTCGACCCTTGGTTCGAATCGATCAAGAAATCGTCTAATCTTAATGAAACTTGGCGTGGACATTCTTCGACATGTAGACGAACTCCTATAAAAATTTCATGGGATTTGGATCAGTGGATTGAGAGTTATCATCGATTCGAAATGATGTTTCTCGGTACGCTGTTTGGCTCGAATCGATCAATTCGAATCGAGTACTTCGAATCGATCTAAGGGCGTGTAAGTTGGTTGACGTGGCGCGCCTTCTTCGAGTTGATCCATGTTTTTCGCCGAGTTGATTGGGTCGACTTCGAGTTCTTTGCCGTGCTCACTGGATGGCTTCGTGTGTTGGATTCGAAGGTCTGCTTCGAATCGATGGAATGGTACTCGTTCGAATCGATCCAAATGCGTCACTTCGGATCGATTCAAAGTCGCCTTTAACATGTTGGATTCGAAGAGAGGTCATCGTGATGGATTCGAGGGAGATGGAGTCGAAGTCAATGGTGTCGAAGTAGGTATTGGCTGATGGATTCGAGCGTCGTCTCTTCTTATGGATTCGAACATGGTGGGTTCGAACTAGATGGGTTCGAACTGAGCAACGTCCATCCCTCTTAACTCGAATCCACCATAACTTGACCATACGACCTCGGATTGACTTGAAATTTGAGGTGCTGACTTCTATGATCTCTCTTATCATGTCCTATCAATTGTGGCCCGATCCGGACTCGGACAAAATTCATCGATATCCATGGTTATCCTGCAATGCATGGTCGACATTCGAGAATAATAATCATCGATTTTTGGTAAATCTTGGGTATCTCAATTTTGCCAAAAGTTGGGATAACACTTTGCCCCCCAAAACATGCCTTTTTGTAAAAGGTATGTTTTGAACGGTCTTAAATCAAGTGTAATAAATTCATGTTTCATTCATAGCTGTAGTATTATCAATCAAGTTTATGGCTGTTCGAAGCCAAATCAGCATTCGTTCTTTCTGTAGAAGTTGAGAATGAAGTTTCGTAGTCTCTCCGGACTATCATTGGCTACTCTGAACCCTTACTAAGTCCATTCTAGACTTAGTGATTGAATAGAAAGATCCTATTGCACTCTGGCGCTGCCTTCTATCCCTTGCACTCTGGTCCCAGTTAGGACGTATAGCGATGTCATGGTCGTTCTAGACCGATCATAGCCTCTCTGGGCTCTTGCTGGATCCCGTCCTGTCACTCTCTGGTGAAGGGGAAACAGCGCTTAAGTGAGTTGATCCTGTCGCTCTCCGGCGAAGCAACTCACTTCTTGCACTCCGGTTCAGTGTATCTGAACATTAAGCGATGTCTTGGTCGTTCGAGACCGATCATAGCATTTCCGGGCTCTTGCTGGATCCCATCCTGTCACTCTCCGGTGAAGGGGAAACAGCGCTTAAGTGAGTTGATCCTGTCGCTCTCCGGCGAAGCAACTCACTTCTTGCACTCCGGACCCCGTCTCTCCGGGTAGGGTCATAAAGCGATCATGTTTATATTGGTATTTAATGTCCATCCCTTGACTCTCCGGTCAAAAGGTTTATTGCAAGAAGTTCTAATTTATTCATTTAATATTCAAGTTCTAGATGTTCAATCTCAAACATCAGAAAAAAGCTAAGGATTGCCTCTCCGGGCATATCGGTTTATCTCCATCTCAGAGCATGCCTAGGGATCTCTCCGGTTTCCGTACATGTGTAAGTGGAGTAACCGTTTATTCTGAAAACAAATCTAAATGAAATTATTCGACCGAAGTCCAATTCCTGGACTTGGCCCTTGCCATCTTTAATCAGTTGATGACGAGTCGTGATCCTGATCCAGGATCGTTCCTGTTAGGTGGAGGCGGTAGTCGTTCAGGTTTTGCTGCCGTTGTCCGTTCTCTGACAAATTGTGGCAATCTACCACCCCTAGCATGTTCTTCCACCTCATCCTTCAGGTGGCGGCATTCATCTGTAGTGTGCTCATCCAGCTCATGGAATAGGCAGTATTTTCCCGTCCTGCGCTCCCGCTCAGTGGGGTCCCTTATAGGTGGCTTTCAATAGGGGAGTTGCCCCCGAGTTTCAGTGTAGATTCTTTATAGGCCTGCGGTCAGATCCGTGTATTGCCTGAATCTTGGTTCTCGGAATTTCTTCCGTTTATCAGGACCATCATGTCTGTCATCCTGTTTCCTTTTTCCTTTGTCTACTACAGGCTGTTCTCTGGGGATTTCTTCGCTCCGCGCGGTATTTATTTCCCGACTCTCGGCTCGTGATTCTTCTAATCGGATGAACTTCTCAGCTTTATGAAAGAATTCTCCAAGATCTTGCGGTGGATCTTTAGTTAAAGAATCTTTAAGTTTGGTGCCTTCCGCGACTCCTGCCACCGCCTTCATTAAAATCATTGATGGATCCGGGCGGTCCACAGAAGTCACTGTCGCATTGAATCTCAATAGAAAATCTTTTATGGACTCTCCGGTCCTTTGCTTGATTGAAGTTAAAGTTATCACACTCTTGGGTCGCGTTACGTGGACCCTGAATTGTCTCATGAAGCAATCAACAAGCTCGCTCCATGTTCTGATTGATCCAGTCTCTAGTTGTCTGAACCAAAGTGCAGCCAAATCTGTCAAATATAGAGGGAAGCATCGTGCCATTACTTCCTCGGATGCCCCCAGCACTTCCATGTGCCTAATATATCTGGTAATATGCATGGTCGGGTCTGACCTCCCGTCATAAGGTATTAGCGTTGGTAGTTTGAATTTTGGAGGGTTCCTTGCGTTTCAGATATTCGAAGTGAACGGACTCCTACTCACTTCTTCCAGCCCTCCGCTAGGCAATCCTCCTCTCATGATTCTTCGCATGAGGCCAATCATTCTCTTGTCTCCTTCCAGTGGTTGACCTTTTGTTAAACTTCTATCATGCCCCCCGAGCCTTGAAGGGAATTCTGGTACATATTCTTCTGGTGGCTCGTTAGCATATGCATTGGCTCCAGCTTGTTGAGCTCCGTCTGTTGGTCTTCCAGTATCGGACCCTGAGGGTCTGCCCCCAAGGCCTTGTTGACCATCTTCAACTCCTGCATTCTGGCCTTGAACCTATCCTTCATTAGCTTCTGCAATCCTGATTCCTTGTCCCGCACTCGTAGCTGTTGTAGTTGGTCCAAGGTTTTGCATGTTTGTCGCCCTCATTTGCTCGAGGAAATTCTGCAGCATCTCCTGTTGACTCTTCATCATGCTTTCGCGCAATGAATTAGCCATAGCCTCCATCTCGTCTCTAGTGATGTAGACGGAAGCTTGTCCTTCTCCTGATCCTGAGGATGCTTCTTGGCTTCCTCCTTGTTGGCTCCTATCAACTCTTTGTCTTGTTTGTCGAGTCATTGTTTCTGAATCGGATTTCTTCGAACTTTTGAATCTGAATTCTGAATCTGTTGCAGCGGGTGCTAGTTCGTTCTCAGTGAAAGCACCAAAGTATTTGCGCCAAAATTGGTCACAAACCCCAAGTGTTGTGAAAGCACCAGTGTTGGAATATAAATCAGCAATATTCAAACACAAATCACAGATCTAAGTAGCAAAACAGGAATTATAAACAAGGACACACGATTTATAGTGGTTCGGCTATCTCCGGCCTACGTCCACTTCAAACGTTTTCTCTTTTTATTGATGTTCTTCGCTGATTACAATTGATTACGGTGGATTATAATGGTTTATAGCTCTGAAATTCAAGTACAATGATGGTAATGGAGTGCAAAGCAGAGCCTGGTGGAATCTTGGTGCTTCAGAGCCTTGATCTTGCCAAAGAGAAATCGATCCCTTTTCTGAATGACCTGGGGCTCTATTTATAGGCGTAGGAGGCTGATATTTCTCCTAAAAGTCAGGTGGACCGCTTCTGGCACGTGAGGGGGCCCACATGGCCGAAACCTGGAGATCCGGGCCGACGTTGGGAACGATTCGACCCTTGGTTCGAATCGATCAAGAAATCGTCCAATCGTGATGAAACTTGGCGTGGACATTCTTCGACATGTAGATGAACTCCTGTAAAAATTTCATGGGATTTGGATCAGTGGATTGAGAGTTATCATCGATTCGAAATGATGTTTCTCGGTACGCTGTTTGGCTCGAATCGATCAATTCGAATCGAGTACTTCGAATCGATCTAAGGGCGTGTAAGTGGGTTGACGTGGCGCGCCTTCTTCGAGTCGATCCATGTTTTTCGCCGAGTTGATTGGGTCGACTCCGAGTTCTTTGCCGTGCTCACTGGATGTCTTCGTGTGTTGGATTCGAAGGTCTACTTCGAATCGATGGAATGGTACTCGTTCGAATCGATCCAATTGCGTCACTTCGGATCGATTCAAAGTCGCCTTTAACATGTTGGATTCGAAGAGAGGTCATCGTGATGGATTCGAGGGAGATGGAGTCGAAGTCAATGGTGTCGAAGTAGGTATTGGCTGATGGATTCGAGCGTCGTCTCTTCTTATGGATTCGAACATGGTGGGTTCGAACTAGATGGGTTCGAACTGAGCAACGTCCATCCCTCTTAACTCGAATCCACCATAACTTGAGCATACGACCTCGGATTGACTTGAAATTTGAGGTGCGGACTTCTATGATCTCTCTTATCATGTCCTATCAATTGTGGCCCGATCCGGACTCGGACAAAATTCATCGATATCCATGGTTATCCTGCAATGCATGGTCGACATTCGAGAATAATAATCATCGATTTTTGGTAAATCTTGGGTATCTCAACTTTGCCAAAAGTTGGGTAACAGCAATCAATTAAAAATTAATTATATATAGGAACTATAATTGTTATGGTTGTGTATCTACCTTAAATTTGTTTAAGGTAAACTAATTTAAAAAAAATTGAATTGATTATAATACCTAATTAAGTTATTAATTAAATAAATGAATTTATCAACTAAATTAATTAAAAGTTGATCAAAATGTATGCATATATTGATATGTACAGTTTGACAAATTATAAATATTATAGTCGATTAACTATCTTAAGTAGTTTAAGGTGAGTAATATAAAATTTTAGAAATTTATATAAATAAATTAAATATGATTTAATTACTAAAATTAAAATTAATCAAGTAAGATTGAATTAATAAGATGCATGTATATGTTATAAAAGTAAATTTAATTATAAAAGTTATAAATAAATTGATACTTACATAATATATGTATAAAATTAAGTAGAATGAGAAAGAAACCCAAATCAGATTTAAGGAATAAATACATACATGCGTATAATGCGTATACCGTGATTTCAGATGTGTATGACACTTGAATCGCCTTGAATCACGAGGGTATTTCGTAAGAAATACATTATTCTCTAAATCGATGTTACTAGATATTATTAAAGATTATGAATCTGCAATATACATAGTCCTCTACCATTTATATATTAATAGCATACTCTTTAGTTGTTGATATTCCTCAAGCAATAGATGTTTTTTTTGAACTGGTACTTTATATACAACAAATCATTGGGACAACATATCCCATGTCAAATAAACGTTCGAAAGCAAGTTTCGAACTTGTGACATCCTGCACCAAAGCCGAATCAATTAACCACTCGGACAAAGGTGCTTGTCTAAGCAATAGATGTTGTGTGTACTACTATTAATATCTTGACTATATGAGGTAAGATACACGCATGTATTTGTTGATATTCCTATAAGCACATGCATTATACTTAGGTCATCGTGAAATAGTGGGTATGGGTGAATAATCTCTTTCTGTTTGTTGACATTCTTTAAGATTGAGATAAGATTAAGACAAATCATGGGTTAGGAGTTGTATATGATACAACCAATAAAGTGTCATCCATTGCTTGTAGGCTTATGATTTGTTGATATTCCTCAAGGACGGAATCCCGAAGTTGTTAGAACCAGACCAGTCAAAAGTAGGTGAAATAGGTAGATTTCAAAAAAAATCCTTATTTTGATCTGTTGGGCCTATGAAATCTAAAGATATTGTAACGACCCGTAAATTTGAACGACTTAAAATTTAATACTTATTGAATTTAAGAAAAAACTGAAATTTAAATTTAAAATAATTAATTGGGTGCTTCTGAATAATTAATTTGATCAAATTTAATTAAATGAACAATTTTGGAAAAAGTCAAATTCTGGTCAAAACTTAGTCAAATTTGAATTTTTGGTAAAAATTTAGAAGTTTCAAAATTCGTGTTTTATTATTGGAAAAAAATTTAGACAAAATTTTAAGAAGAACTCTACTTTTCATTTCGTTGAAATCGGAGTTCTAGAACTCTAAATATGCCGTTTTAAATGAAAAACTTGCGTAATTTGTCAGCGTTTCCTTTGTGTATTTACATACGTTATTTTTCTCCTTTCTATGATTCTAATGGGCTCTCTTATTTAGCCATTGGGCTTCTAGAAATTTAAGGAGTCATTAGAATGCAAATAGACTAATGTGCTTTAGGAAATTAAAGAGACCTTACCTTTTCATTTCTTCTGAATAGATATGTACAAAACATCTCTTTCTCACATTTCTCCTTTCTGAACAAAAATTATCTGTGTCTTCTTCTTCCTCCCTAATCCCAAGATCAAAAAAACAAAAAACAAATTCTAAAACCAAATCTACCTCCTTCCTTTCTCCTTTGCCTCCACCTTCCCTTGCCTTTACCTCTCCTCCCTCTCCCTCACCCACGCCACCACTTTTCCTCTCACCTTACTGCCGCCGCCACCCTCCATCACCACCCATAACCAACGACAACAACCCATGGCCAAAGTCCTACCTTCCCTCTTTTCTTCTTTCTCTTTTTTCCCTTCTTTTCCCCTTCCCTTTTTTCCCTTTTTCTTCCCCTTATTTCCATGGCTTCTATATTCCACTTACTCCAAATCAAATGATTCATTTTTTGAAACCATGTATAATTTCAATGGCAACAACTTTGTTGTTTAAACCTTCTTCCTATTCCGAATATTTCTATATCAAAAACTCCATTTTTCAAGTCCTTTCTCGGGTTCAATTTTGGCCAAAAATACCCCATATTGTATCAATCATATCTCCTTCAAGAAAGAACCAAATTATGTGATTATTTTTTCAAACCATTTATTTTCTAGTGGCTTCAACTTTCTTTTAGATCGGTTCTTCAAATTCCTTAATGTGTTATACCAAAAACTCAAATCTTTTCGAAGTATTTTTATACTTAGATTTTCTACTCAGAAAATACCTTTGTTTGTTTTGACCATAACTTCCTCAAGACAGAAGTTTTTTGAGTGATTCTTTTTTTGAAAGTGGAGAGAAAAGAATTCGCAACAACTTTCTAGTTAGTCACTTTTACGAATTCAATAAATTATGGTCCGAATATTTTCTTAAAGATGACCTAATTTTAGGTTTGTTAGTAGTTTGGATCTTGAGTTGTTTGGAAGTGGGAAGTAGTTGAAACTTGTTTATTGATTTGTGTTTGTGGCTAAGCTTTATTGGATTTGCTTTTCATTTGGATCTTTGCTAGGAATTTCCATATTCCTTCATTTTTATCATCACCTTCGTACCCATGAAAGGTGAGCAATCATTCACGATTGATATTTATATGTTAGTGAATTGATAGCATATGAAAAGTTATTGAAATGTTGTTTTAGTTAGGATTTTATTTAGTTACATTCATATGATATAAATTAATTTATATGTCCATTTTGACATATAAAATGACACATATTTGTCACATATTGGACATGAAAAAAATAACCCACCTATGTTATGCAAGTTGACATGATTCGTAAATGGTTGCTATGTAATTTGTTGTGACATATGCCAATTTATTTATTTGTAAATCACCTAGCAAGTTTCTTGTATATATGTCATGTTATATATTTATATGTTATGTTAGTATATGACATGTTAGAATTTGAAAATATTCACCTATGTTGTTTATGATATGTGACACATGTGATATGTTAGTTAGGCATGCGTGTGTTTGTATATACATATTAAATTGTTAATTATGCACATATGTTGGTTATGGACATGTTATGTTATCTATGTTATTATTTTGTTGTTCTCACACTGCAAGTTCCCTAATAATTAGGAAATCGCTTTGGGTTGAAATGATACATACCCGATATAAAACCACTTTGGGTTTAAATAAATTGATTTAGAAATTAAATTGAAATATTATAAGATTAAATTAATATTGAACTTGAAATTATGAAATTGAAATTTAATCGATTTAACGAAATAGTTTTAATGGGATTTTCAGATTTAAACTTATTGTTTGATTTTAATTTAATAGATTTTATGTAAAGGTTTAATTTGAGCTGAAAATTTGATTTGATTCGGTGAACTAATTTAAAATTAATATAGAAATTGGATTGATTCAATTTAAAGGTTAAATTAACATAATGGTACAAAATTTCAAGTTAAACTTTAAAGGCTTAATCAATTTGTCGAAAATTGACTTATGAAAAGGTATGAATTTGAAATTACTAAGTAATTGATTTTTAAAGGTAAATGTTGAAGTTTAAAAGAATTGGATTTGAACGATGAAACTGGATAATTTGGATTAAATTGAGGTAAATAGCGTAAATGAGAAATTTAAATCGTTAAACCTTAAGTTGGTGTGAAAGTTGAAATCTGAATTTGTTAGCCCCAAAATTGGTCACTAACACCCTTGAGTAGAGTTATGTAGAGAGATTAATGAAGAGAGTAAATTAGAACTGAAGAATAGTGTAATACAATGCAAAAAGAACAACAAAAACGAGAACACCAGATTTATAGTGGTTCGGCGTAATTGCCTACGTCCACTTTTTGTTTAATCTTTATTGCTTTCTCAATCACTTGAATACAGATACAATTCGTAAACCAATCACTTGCATACAAGTTTGAATTAAAAAGAGGAGAGTATCCAAAATGGCAGGGTCTTCCCAGTATTCTTCCAAAAAGGTCCCTTTCACTGTGCCTCTGCCCTTCTATTTATAGAAGAAGATGGGTTGGACTTCCCTCATGGGTTTAGGAACAAGGTACCTCGGCCCATAGTAGGTGACTTCTGTGCACCGGGCCAGACAGGCCAAACGCTCTTGCTTTGTTGTGGGCCTGAGAACTTGCTAACACCTCCAGTCTGCACCGTGCCAGGGATGCCGAAACATGTCGATTGCATCAAACCCTTATACCTCCAGGATCTTCTTGGTCAGAATCTTGTCTAGTGCTAATAATAATATCTTCACCTGTGTTTTATAGCCGGCCCATGGTGCCGGGTAACAGAATTGATTTAAGTCGGGATTGGAAATGTTGATATATGGTTTGGATTGGATCATGGAATGTGATTGGTTCGGTTCGGATTTCATATAAAGTTTAACTATTCATATTTTATAACTATTTTATTATACTATTTTATATTTAACCGTTTATATTTTATAACTATTTCTAAATTAACTATTTTATATTAACTTTAATTATTTGTATTTTATAACTATTTTTAATTAAACTATTTTGATATTAAATTTAACTATTTATATTTTGTCAAACTATTTTAGTTTAGATTTAATTAATTATATTCTACGACTATTTTAACTAATATTATATATTAAAATTTAACTATTACATTTATATAATTCTATTGAATAAAAGTCCATTTCCACCTGAATTCTTTAACTTCAAATGATTTGAATATAAAGATTTCACTGAGATAATTTTGATATGGAAATCTAGAATTAAAATTTGAAGTTATGATAATGAACTGTTTTGTGATACGGGAATTTGAATCTGAAGTTGAATTAATAATGAATTGATTGGAAACGAATATGAAAATCAGTATTTGAACTGAACCAATTTATAATATGAAAGATGATGTTTATTTAAACCTAAGCATTTCACTTATTGAGTTATATTTTCATTTCACTTGAATTGGCTTACCTACATAAGAATGTTAGTCTCGACTCGAGTGTTTTGTTTTACTTTACGCTCGGGTTAGACCAAGCATTTCAGTTTAGCGAAGACACTTATTTCTGAAGACGAAGACGGAGTTGAGGACCGTATCTACTACTATTATAGCATTTGTCTGTTCTGGCTGTGTAAAAAAATGTAAATTCTGATTTTGCTGTAAATAGCTTCATGAACTGTTTATGTATTTATTGTGTGTATCATATTTTATCATTCCGCTGTAAGATTCTGTATTTTGTTCTTTTGAATCTTATTTCACTAGAACAATCACATTAATAATCTATCTTTTGAATAGTTTTAGTTGGACATGTGTGCTTTGTTGTCGACTTAAACTGTCCAAAAAGGCAGGTTGTTGCAGATATATTAGATCCAATCTAATAAAGTTTTAAATAAAATATTATTTAATTTAATTTGGTTAATAAGAAGTTTAAATTTTAATTTTTATGTAATGAATGTATGTAGGAAATGAATTAGTGGATTTGTTTTGAATTGAAAGAATGAAACATTTCTCATTCTTTTAATTAGAACTTTCCAAATCAATTCCCTTAATTTTCTCTCTCTCTCCATTCCCCTCTATTCATATGGTATGGTTGAAATTACATGCCATCAAATGGTATAAAATTTTGATAATCTCTTCATGCAATTATCTTTTATTTAAACTTGTTTAGAAATACATAGATATCTTATATCGATGCAAGCAAATATAAATTTTATATATGCATTCAAATAATTCCAAATAACTTCCAAACATTAAATAAATTAAATAATAATTAATATTTCTCAAATATTAATTAATTTAATTAACTTACAACATATTATAAATTAATTAAATCGTGTGGTTGTTCGAAGAATTCACAAATATAATTGCGTGACTCAAACGTGTAAATTCAGTCAACACTTAATATTAGAAATTTCAAACTTAACATTTACATGTCACCTTAGCCACCTTAACTAGTGTTGTGACATTTTAGCTAAATTTGTTGCTTAACATCTTTATTGGTAAAATCCAATTTTACTTATTTAAGCGTTACCCGAGCGATTATTTTCACCAATTCTCTTCACCAAAACTACGTCACATTAGGACTTATGGAATTTGTTTTAGTCAAAATTCCAACATTGCCCACATTCAGCTTTGTACATCCAAATGCAATATTCTTGGTTCAATAATAATAATTATTATTAACTATACTACTCTGGGCAGAGACTTTGACTTTGAGTTGACTTAAGCTGACCCTATGATGCTAACCCATATAACCGAGGTGACAGATTCCCTATTGAATATTGTTTTACTTCTGATGCTTTCACTCAACCCAAATATAGTCGTTCAATGGATGTCGTGCCATGATTTAACTCTAATCAAAGCAGAGTTTCCATATTGAAGCTCGACGGTATTCTAAAATCGAGAGAATTGTGTAATATTGTTACATTGGTATTCTCTGTTTGACCTTAGTTATATCAATCAACACAAAACTATCGAGCGAGTCATTCTATAGTTATCCAATAACTATCAGTATGTAACCCCTTGGTGCCCCCAACATCCATGAAAAATACACTACCCAACATTTGGAAAGCGTTACATACTCTAGTCTCAACGGATGAATCGATATCATTCTTGAAACATCTTGACTAAAAATATTTAAAACAATAAGTTATCTTCATTGTGATAAAATTCTCATGATTACAACACTTTGTAATTGCTATCATACAACATATCATTTAAGAATTTTCCATCTATATACTTTAAATCAATTACTTAATTATTTATATTACTATATGGTAAGTATATGATTGAAAGAAAAACACTTTTTATTTTGAACAAGATGGTCACAGAGTTAGATATATGTATAAATTACATAATTATCCCTAGGGCATACCTCTAACTCTATCAATCCTAGACTTGCACTTGTGGTGAATTATGGAATCTTCTTCCAACTTCATTGAACTTTTTTATCAGAAACTAACTGGTTCGGTCCCTTAGTGAACGGATATGCTATTTTGTTTTAATTATCTACTCTATCAATCAACTCTCTTTGATGTTGATAAATTGCCTTTATTTTGTGGAACTATTAGGAGTATGCCTATATCTCAACTTCTCGTGAACTCTAGGTTGTTGTACGGATCATTTTATGACATTGTTATCATATAACAATGTCATGGATTCTCAACATTTGGAACCATCCTCATCTTAGTTATAAATTCATGCATTTATTTATACTTCTTACATTGTAGTTGCCTTTGGTTTGATCGACCACTATTTATTATTTGGAATGATTCCAATTTAAAGTTCTTAACTTAAGTTTGAACATGAATTTAGGATTGACATATTATACTCGATATTACTAATGAAGTTCGAGTCTGTAAATTCCATCATAAGGAGTGCATTATTTGTATAAACAATTCTCTAGTATTTCGTAAATGCTCGAGAATGCTCTAAGCTATCATTAAGTGATCTTAATTTAGATTTGTTGCTTTCTCTATGTATCAAATATATGAGCAAGGTGCGATATTGTAGATAATATAGCATACACAAAAATTCTAATTACCAACGCATATTGAATCCATCTTACATTCTTGATATTAAACAATTTAACATAGTGTCTGTGTGTAACGTTTTAGGACATACCCGACATTCTTTATACTGATTTTAACACGACTACCAATCTAAAAGTCTAATATCAAGTATTGTAAAATATATAATTTATAAATCAAATATCAAGTATTAAACAACCAAACTGGAACCGATTTTAACATAAATACATCATTAACAATCAGTGGTATGTTGTTTACTTATAGTTAAGAAATATCTAGTTACCTTTTAATGTTCTTTCTTGTGTGCACATGCTTCCTCTGTATGTTGACTGAAAATCAAACTATTCGATATTTCTATCAAAAGGATTATTCAATTTTGATGCTTACATAATGATACTTTCGTATTACTTCTTGGATCATATCCGAAAAACCAACAATTGCTCCTACTGACTTCGAGACACTCTAGTTGTTATATGCAAACAGTTTATTTTAAGTCATTATTTAGAATTTTTCATTTTAACACATAAGTATCAAAACACAAAGTTATACCAAGTAATAAATTTATGAGTAAAATCTGAATCAGCCTCAGCACATTAAATGATGAATCTGTTATGTTAATTTCAACAATTTAAAATTATGATTTTATTCTTATCAATGTTGCTCGTTATATCCCAACGGCATTAGTCTTTCTCTCAAAGACACATTTGTGGTCAATGAACCATATTTCTTCAGGTACACTGTCAAATCACATTTTGATAATATACTTTTAGATTTGTGCATCATACCATATGATAGAGTCAACAATCTTAATGGTTTAATTGACTGTTGAGGATTATTTATTCTCGACATTAATAAGAAACCTATAGTTTCTCTTCAATATATTAGACATTCTTACACATTGTGTTCAAATAGGTTTGGTTAATTTCATTTCATCCCTTATAGTCTATTTACCCTAGGATCATATCCAAATCCATTTTACTATTAATAATTTCTAAAAGAAATTCCTTCACTATGAAGTTGGTATTTCTTAAAACAACAGTTGCTTCTAAGCGTAATCAAATAGGTCTACATAAAACTGACTTAATTTTTTTTATGATAATTATGTTCAAAACATAAATGGTCATTCGATGACGGTTGTTCTCAAACTCTTTTGGTGCAATTCATACAAGAGCCCTTACATACAATTATTACATGTAGTCTTTTGACTTAGACAATTTGCCAACTCCTTAACCTAGGATATTGAGACGACTGCCCTACACCGCCGAGACCCAATATACTTATATAAGTGCACTGTAGTGGTGCTTGGTCGATGCAGAATGATCATCAGTAGGAAAGAAAAAGAAATAATAAGGGGAATAGAAAAGAAGAGAAGAAAAAGAAATAAAACGATCACCCAATCACATAACCTACCGTATATCTCACAATGCATCAAGTAAAATATAATAGTCATCACGAATATAAAACCGACGAGATAATAATAACTATATAGACCACATAACCAGTGTATACATACAGCTTTATAAAGCAGTAATAAAGTTTATACAACTGATAAATAAACTCAACTAATAAACTATCTCTAATAATAGTAAGTCAAGATTGTCAAGGCTCCACAGTGGAATAAACAATAATAACTCAAAATATAAATATGAGAAAGTGTCACCATCTGCATAGCTCCAAGCGCTAATTGCACCAGCTATGTGTCTACTCATTAAGAGTACCTGAGATAATAAGAAGTAAAGTATAAAACCTCGAGTCAGATAACAGTCTAACGTAAGTGATGAATAATCTCAAAACACTATAAGAGTCGATATAGTATAAGGAACAGAGGGTATGGAGGATCATACCTGAATGTCCCTACATCCGCAAAGTTAGCGCATATAAAAGATATACACTACCCTACAATAATCATCATGGGTGTACTACACATCAAAGTACCAAGGATGTCTAGATATTAGCATTGATAATATCTACATCGTGTGACATCCTTAAGGTGATAGAAACAGTCAAACAAACATGGAATCCATCATCCATCCTCACATTTACTCACTTGGTGCATTAAATATATGATACTCGTATGACTGCCCTGATCAAGGACTACTCAACGTCTCAGTATCTCGATACTTAATCCATGCCACTCAGAAGGCCAGGAATCAGACTACCCGACTTGGTGGTCTAGGTTAGTATTGGGTAAATGGATCGGGTCTCGTATCATCCAAGTGAGCGTCCCCACACCCCTGCTTTATAAGTATGCTACAAAACCTACGAATATCAACGATCCCTTTGCATACACCAGCCATAGTAGAGCTCATCTTGGAACTGTCCTTACAACTCCTGTTTGAAGTCGTTGCGGTTGACTATTCTAGACAGCCAAGTCAAAGAATGTCATCGTGCGTCCCTCAAATTGGAAATTATTCTAGACAACCAATGTCAGTCCTAGAATATCATCGTGCTTCCCATAACCCTTCTTCGACAGTTTCATCAATCCGACTCATTATCGCCCTCTTTGCATCCTGACGTACAATTATCCATCATCGAAGCCGTCACTTCCTATCATGGAATCAACATGTCGAATCATGAAACCATCATGTCGAATCACGAAATCATCGCGTCAAAGCGCCACTTCCTTGCTTCGTCGCCAAATCACTCGTCGAAGAGTGTAACACCAAAATCGAACATCAATAAGATGAACGAACCATCGCATCATGCTCCTCAAAGCCTCCCTATCATCCATGTCAAAATTGGCCAAATTAGCCATCATCAATAGTGGTAGATATCGACCACTTCAAAGTAGTCGATAACGGCCACCTTGATTGTGTACTTAACCGAAAATGGTTAAATACAAACTAAATGAAAATGTAAGGTGTCTTTACTGAAGCGTATCTCCAAAGTCCACTATGCTTCATCCTCCGATCAGTCAATGTGCATGATACTCTATGCACGGAAACCTATCCTATGGGATATATTCTACTCCTATATCACCTTCAAACGGCGTTTTCAACCAATTACCAAGCAAGCAAACATGCAACAACAAGCATAGAAATGCCCATAATAGCCTATATATATATATATATATATATATCTATCTATTATAATACAATCCATCCAAGCAACCAATGTGAGATAATGCGGGATTAATATCAAAATAGCCTAAATCTATCAACATCAGCAAAATAGTGTGTAAATTGGAAAAATGTGACATTTAATTTAAAACCCTTTTAATTCTTTCTATAAAATAAGATATAAGTTTAACTATTTTAAAAATCCCATTTTAAAGTTAGAAAATATTTCAGAACGTCGTTTTAATACTATACTAATAATCATAGTATGGTGAGAGATAACATCACTAACCTCAACCAAATTTGACTAAATCATGGTCAAGTTGTAGAGCTCTCCATCACGAGTGCAACGCAAGAAACGACATCCAAAACGGACTTCACATGCAAAAAGATACACAAAATATAAGAAATGAGGCTAATTTAATTAATTAATCCTCTAATTACAATATTAATTACCTAATCCATTTCCATAATTATCTTCCCCAAATGCTAATTACCGTGCACCAAAACCTGTATATGAACCCACCATGCTCCATACCTTCTCTCCTCCATATCTCCTTCATTTCTCGATTAAATCGCGAGTTGCTTTCGCCAATGCGTCTCTCTACGCATGAGCTCCGCAACTGACACCACGATAAGTAACTTGGCTCCACCTTCTAATTCACGACTTATAGGAGCCATTCATGACTTTAATATGTCGTGTTTTGCTAAAACGAGCTACATCTCGATGAGTATTAGTGAGAAGGTGCATATCGGTGAAGAGAAATCCAACGGCGATCGCCGTTTTGTCTATTGTCGCCCTAGCTCTGGCAATCTGAAAACTGGTTGCAGCCATGAAGAGGTAGATCTCGCCAAACATAGCCGATCAAAGTTTCACCAAGGTCATCCCGAAGATATCTTCGGTATGATTTAATGAAACCAGTTCCGTATTTTTTTCGTGGAGCGGATTGCTTAAAATTAATTTTTGAAGATGAAAATGAAGAGACAACCATTTTTCTCAAGCAAAGCAATAAAATAGTAAACGGATTTGGGTTATGAGAGAGGAATGACGGTTTAGGTGATTTAAATAATAATATTATGTTCTCTTTTATTTGAATTCTCAAATAAACGGTCGTATGTTCCAAGCTCACTGTAACGACCCAGAATTTTTGTCATTCAATATTCATATATTTAATTAATTTTAAATATATAAAAGTTAAGTCTATAAGCTGAATAAATGATATTTCAAATATAGTTGTTTAATTGGATAATTAAATTGATAATTTAATATTTGAAATTGCAGAAATAATAGGAATTTGAATTTAATGTGAATTAAAATGATTTAAAATGTTGAATTAAATTCTATTTGAATTTGAATTATGTTAGAGAACTTTTAGAATCGAATTAAAAGTTAATTTGTAGAAATTGAATATTTTAAAATTTAATTAACGAGTGAAAATGGTCATTTTCAAACAGTCTCGGATTTTGACGCAACTAGTTTCATTGGATCCGTAATGTTAAATTATTGTAAGATTTCAAATTTCGTATCAATCGGATTTACGGTTTGTCTGGGGAAAGCTAAAACGCGTAGAAATCTGTTTAAGTGAATTTTAAATTTAAATAAGTCGATTTGAAAACCTATCTTCCAAATACGATCAAATTGGCTTTCAATATTCCATTGCATTCGAAATAGGGGTAAAACATTATAAACGCCAGGCGACATGCTTCGTTTGGAGTTCGGAAAATTTTCGGATGAATAGCGCGCGTAAATTTTCTATAAAAGGCCAAAACTATGTTCATTTTTCACAAAACCTAGCTAGGGTTTGTAGCCGCCGACCCTAATAATTTCAATGGCCGAGTATTTGTTTCTTTCCTCCTCAATTATCTTCAAATCCATCGATCGAATCAAGAAACTTCCTTCGGCAATATTGTAGAGCATGTTGCGAACTTCAAATCCAACGGTGGATTTGCGTTGAATTGGCTTCGATTCGCCAGAATTTAACGATGAAGAGAGGATGTTCATGCACGTTTTTCAAGTGGAATATACAATCGAGCTTCGCCTCGTTCACGGTGTTGATGGAGTCGGCAATGGGCTACAAGGTAATGGTACTCGATCGTGTTCACAGCAAAGAGGGAGGGCGCGATAATTTAGGGCAAAGCGGCGGCGTGGGTTCCTTCTTTCGAACGAAGGCTGGAAGGGGAAGAAACAAAATTATACGGCCGAGATCTGGGTTGAAAAACGAACGGCCAGATTTTGAAAAAGTTTTTAAATAAAAGTTGAAATTGAAATTAATATATATTAAATTGTGTAATGTTTAAAATGCTATAACTTTTTGATACGAGGTCCATTTCTGATGAAACGACTTGCGTTGGAATCGTATTGACGAGCACTACGCGATAGAGCTGGTTTGGAGTTGATTGGAGCTAGTGTGAATTCTGGATAAAGTTAAACAGTCGTTTAATTTTATTCGGAATAAAACGCTGAAACCGCTATTGCAAGCAATATGAGTACAACTCACTCTTTCTGACTCACTGATATTTTTATACAAGTGAGAATAAATATTATTTATATCGAGTGACGATTGTTTGGATGATATATGATATATTGATTGGTATTTGGATATATACCTGCCTAGTGGAGCAGATGACCCTATACGTTCCCGTGTATGAGGGGATGACCCTTTGTACGCGCGTCTGCCTTGAAGCGGACATTGTGCACGTATTCTAATATGTATATTTGTTGCAGGTAACAGGTTGGAGGGATCCAACTGGATTCCTCACCAGTATCGATTTATTTACAGATATTGTGATATATTCTGTTATCATATGATATATGATGTTTTGCATGCCGTAATTGTTGTATTTAGTGTTGCAGCAGCATTGGGCCTATATTTTGGAATTTAAAAATGTTAAAGTGATGATTTCCAAATTTAAAAGGATTTTAAAGTGATTTTTTAAAGTATACGTTTTATTAAATTTTGGAATTAATTCCTTTTAAATAAATAAAAGTTATAATTTTTATGTTATAAAAATTATGGTTTTTGTGAAATAAAACCAGAATATGATTTTTGAAATGTGAAGTTAACTATTTTGTGAAATAGTATAATTTGAGATTTTTGAATTATTATAAATGGTTTATAAATAAGATTTATAAAATTGAATTTTTATAAATGGGAATAATGGAATTATAAATGAGTTCTTATAAGTGTTAAAATGAAGTTACAAATGGAGTTTATAAGTGAATAAGATTTATAATTGTGAAGTTATAAAATAATGAATTTGTAAAATAAATAATCTATAAGGAATTAACTTATAAATTGGATTTTGGCATGTAATTAAGTTATTAAACGTAATTGATTTATAAAGGGATTTTATAAGTTAAAGTTTTTATAAAATATGAATGGAATTTATAAACATTGTTTTATAATTCCGAAATCAACTTATTTTGATAAGTTAAATATAGTAATGAATTTGGTAAAGGAGGTACATCCACGATTTTGGACCGTGGGTTATCCTTTTAAATAAAATGTGTAGAAACATTGAATTGGATTAGATGAACTATGTTCACGATTTTGGACAGTGAATAGTATATTGAATAAAATGGATATGCTTTGGAAAGTGAATAACCTTTTGAATTAAATAAATGTTTTGAAAGTAATCTTTTAAAATGGAGTTAAATGGTTTAAAGTTGTTTTAAAATATGGTAAATATCGAATACATAGATTTCAACATTCATTGTTGAAATAGACGTTTTCGAAAAGTATAAGGAAATGGTGGACTATAACACTGTTGTTACAGTAAATGATTTTCGAAAGGAAATGTTTTTGTATAGTATTGGGATTTATATATCTATCTAAATTTCGAATCCCTCTACTAGTGATTTTGGATTGTCGTAACGATGTTTTACGCAACATTCGTTTTGACCCAAATAAATGTGTTTAAAGCGAATATTTTCCTTAAAAAAATAAAATATATACTTAATCGTGATTTCAGTATATGTAATATTTTCTAAGTGTTGAAAATAAATTGATTTGTGAATTACTTATTATTAAATAAGTATGGAAATGTTTTCCAATATGAAGTGAAATGTTTTGAGATTATATCTTTTTAAAGATAAATTGAAGTGAATATTTGGCAAATGGTTTAATTAACAAAAGATCAAATTAAAAGGGCCTAGTGATTGTTATGGTGTTGAATATTTGTTTGTTTGTTTTGATAGTTAAATAACCGACTATCGGACTTGGCCAAAATTTTAGTTTCTCGACTTGATGTGGGAACTATTAAGTCATACACTTAGTACGTAGCCTTCTGTGTAGGCTTGATTATCATTTGCATTGAGGATGTTTATTCGTATAGTGTGGAGTATTACTCCAATCTATCGAGCTTCTTTCTTGGCCCGAAGAATAGCAAGTTGAAAGTTGGAGACGTGATAAGTCTATGAGACTTAGTTTCCGCGTGAGGTTGAGAAACGCTTTTGCGTTATTGGTGCGAAGATACCAAGATCATATTTATCTGAAAACCACTTCGGACTAACGTATATACGACGATTGTGTTGGTTGCTTTGTGATGATATTGATATTCCGGATTTTCATATTGGGGGACTGCTTGTTGATCGTTTGGGGTTAAAATCCCAATATACATCCAGTAGCGGTGGTCTCTTCATTATGAAATATCCAATGCGTGGACTACTCGCTATTAATCCCAGGGATTTCCCGACAGGATGTGGTAGAAAAGTACCTTCGGTTTGTCCTTTTCGTGGGCAACTTGTATGGATGTTTGTCAGATATTGTATTTCTAAAGATTACGTACATTGGTTTTTACAAACGTACATCAGCGGTGGCGGAGAAGACAACTTCTCTTAGCTTAACACCCTCTTTGAGGCGTATGAGCTTAAGGGTTGTATTTTTGTGGAAGGCAATTAGTAGTCAACGGAAATAGCCGTGTGGCATTCTAAGTGATGTGATATGTGATTGTGAAAGGTAATCGTTACCTCGTCAGGCCTCATCAACCGGAAATGACCAAAACAGGGTTAGATGCGACAGGCTAAGTGGGTCATTCCTAAGTAGGATATGATCATCCTCTTCTAGATATATCTTTGCACGCTATGACGTCATGTATCTGATTATAGTGGTTTGTATGCTAGAGGGCCCTCGGTAAAGGTCGGTAACGACCAAAGGATGACATATTTGGTACCATCTAGTTATGGAGGTTGGGCGGTCTTGTGTTGGTAGAGAAACTTTGTGATGGTTTCTCGGTACATTCTTCTAGAGATGTACTGCCGGAAGGTAGTCCCTTCACCTGGTCATTTGTATGGAGATCCAAACTCCACTACGTTCCTGCCATTTTATTTGTAGAGCCTAGTATGCTGGAATTTAATAATGGGAACAATTTCGGATATTTTGAATATTATTTGTATACTAGACACTAGTATAATATCACATGAGTTTGATATGAAAGGATTTAGTTATCGTAAGGTAAAAACATGTCCGTGTTTATTTGTGGACTTGTCATACAGGATACTTTTATTTTGATAAAGAAATAGTTTTGGTAACTTAATAAATTTTAGTTGAGCGTGTTTCTCACGCTGGTTTACCAGACTGATCCGGGCGTTCTTCCCTTTCAATGCTCGGATCAGACCGATTATATTTACAGGTTCAGATTTGGTACTTTTGGAGCTTCAACAGGAGAGATGGAGATCTTCATTTCGTATATGCATATCTGTTTTGATTATTGATTATCCGCAGCATTGCTTAGTTATTGTATATTATCAGCTTTTGTGAGGACAGGTTATTATAACTTTTCAAGATGATAACTATTGATTGATTGTTGAACTCTGATTGATGTATGTATATATAGTTTCTGTTTTGTAAAGATCGTTGATATGATATTATATATTATCCGCTTTTTGAGATTCTGTATTGTTCTGTTTGGTTCTATCTTCTCTCTTTCTTCTCCTCTCTTCTTCTCTCTTCTTTTCATTCTCTTGACTTTCTGTCAGTCTGTGCTTTTTTGGGTCGGATATGTATGGATTATTGTCGATTCAAAGGGTACATATTTGCAGGACGTCACATTTGGTATCAGAGCTTAGATTTTGTATATTCCTAAGCTTTGATGTGTACTCAGTATAGATAGGGACAGTAGCACCCTAGATTGAGTTTGAGTGTATTATATATATGAGAGCGTATTTGTTAGTGAATATAAAATGTTTTATATTGTGTTTGCTTATCCGTTGAGTTGTTTATGAATTCTGGTCGGTATGTGGGACGCCATATTATCGATAGGGATTTCCAAACACTTAAACGAGGCAAGTCGACATAGTATTATTTTAAATTGGGTAAATGAAATAATTTTACCTCGATTATATTTCATATATAAAGGAAATAATTTTTCAAGAATTATTAAAGTGTATATAAATGAATTGTTTGGTTGTTTGAAAATGTAAAAATACATAAGTTAATGAAAGATGTTTGAATAATCTAAATAGAAAACACAATCGTAAAAGAACAAATTATATAAGCAAATGAATTATAAAGTATGAAATTATAATTAATATGATTTACAATCGTGAAATAAGCTTATATATAAGAAATGAAACCATGTGAGTTGTAAATAAAAATGGATTTAAACTAAGAAATTGAAATTTTGAATCCTGTTGATTCTAGAAATTATTTTGCTATAAATCTAGATAAGATAAATGAATTTAAAATGAATCTTATATAAGTGAATTGAAATTATATAAGTAAGATTTATAAAGATAAAAAGAATTTTTTTTGAAAGAAAATAAAGCACTGAATTCACTACTGTTGCTGGAAAATAATAAGGGTGATGACTGCAGCATCATCGGTATCATTTTGAGTTTCTGTGTGATGGATTTGCTACCAATAATAAATTTAAATTTAAGTTTTGTTGTGATAAACAAATTTGAATTTAAAGTCCAAGTTGTAATTGATAAATATAAGTAAAATAAGTTTTGGACTTGTAATATGAAATTATAAAGATTTAGCTTTGGTAAAGTTGAAATAAATGTAAGTTAGCATAGTAAATATATGATTTGAAATTTAACTAAAGGAAAGTTAAATAAAAGGAATTGGATTTGAACCAGATTAGCTAAGTTATTGAAATGGAAATTAGGCCTAAGTTGTAAAGTGATTTTTTAGCCATGATTTGAAATATAAAAAAAGATGAGTTTAGTGAATGGAAGTGAACTTAGGTAGATATTCACGGAATTATGAATAAATAAGTTGTATAACTTATAAAATGTGAAAAGGTAAGTAAAACTAATAGTTAAAATGGTTAGACAATTTTGTTAAGTAAAACAAAATCTGAATTTGAATAGCAGAATGAAATTTGACTTAAGTAAAAGTTAAATAAAATAGAATTTGAAATCAATTAGTAGTGAATTTAAGTTGTATAGTGAAAGTAAATGCAAGTAAGAATTAAATGAAAGATAATTTAAGTGATGTTGAATAAAGTTAATTTTGGTATCGAAGTAAATTAATAAAGTGAATTAGGGAATAAATATGGATTAGAAAATGTGTTGTTAAGAATTGAATAAAACTTAAGTTAAGAAGTTGTGAATTGAATAATTGAATGAAAGTCAATTGAATTTGTTAAACCAAATTGAATGTAAGTAAATTAAATTAAGTTGGTTATGTTGGATATACCTTGTTTATTAGATGGTTGTTAGTTGATTGTATAGAAGTTCATTAAGTATTAATAAAATCGAATTAATCAAATTGAAAGCTAAAGTAATTAAATTTGTAATAGAAGTGAATTTGATTTAATGTGAAAGTAAACCAACTTGAATGTAATTAGTGAATGTAAACTAACTGAATTTGAATGAATGAATGTTAGAAAATCCAATGTTAATGAATCAAATGTGATTTAAATTGAAAATCAATTCAATGAATATTAATGAGAAGTGAATGAATATTGATTTGGTTATGGATGGATTGGATAGATATGGTTTGTTGGATGATAGTTGTTTGATGGATCGATTTGTTGCTTTGGATTGCATTTGCTATATTGATATATATAGTTGTTGGTATGTGTTGTATGTTGATATTACTTTCATGTTTCTCATGGTTTGTTGAGTATTTAGTAGGTGCGAATGGTGCTTGCTTCGTTTTTGGAGCTCGCTTTCGTGCTATATTAGCCGTATATGCTCGCTACTAATATGTAAGGTACATATCTCGGATTACATATCGTACTTTTACACCTTTTTCCCTTCGGGATGCCTCATCCTCGATGATGAGATGTATATTTGTGATATATACGTTGTTAATTTTTTTGGATCGAACCGCGCAAATGAGACTATGACGAAATTTTTTAATATTTAAGGCGTTAGAAATTTTTTGAGAATTTTGGAAAAAATTTTGATAGCTAAATTTTGACTTGAGTTGAAAAGTTAAACGATATTAGTTGGTTTTGAAAAGATAACTAAGTGTCATTTGAAAACTTAGAAAAGTTTTTGTAAGGAGTTTAACTATTGGATTTTGGAAAAAGTTAAAAGGTTAAATAGATTTGGTAAATCTAATTTGAACGAATTGTTTTGAAAAGTTAATGGATTTTGTAACTTTTTCTTACTTGGTAATTTCGAGGACGAAATTCTTTTAAGTAGGGGAGAATGTAACGACCCATAATTTCTGTCATTCGATATTTGTATATTTAATTAATTTTAAATATTTAAAAGTTAAGTTTATAAGCCGAATAAATGATATTTCGAATATAGTTGTTTAATTGGATAATTAAATTGATAATTTAATATTTGAAATTGCATAAATAACTGAAATTTTAATTTAATATGAATTAAAATGATTTAAAATTTTGAGTTAAATTCTATTTGAATTTGAATGATGTTAGAGAACTTTTAAAATCGAATTAAAAGTTAGTTTGTAGAAATTGAATAATTTAATATTTAATCAACGAGTGAAAATGGTCAATTTTCAAACAGTCTCGGTTTTCGACGAAACTAGTTTCATTGGATCTGTAATGTTAAATTATTGTAAGATTTCAAATTTTGTGTCAATCGGATTTACGGTTTGTCTAGGGCAAGCTAAAACGCGTAGAAATCTGTTTAAGTGAATTTTGAATTTAAACAAGTCAATTTGAAAACCTGTCTTCCAAACGATCGAATTGGCTTCCGATATTCCATTGCGTTCGGAATAGGGGTAAAACATTATAAACACCAGGCGGCACGCTTCGTTTGGAGTTTGGAAAGTTTTCGGATGAATAGTGCACATAAATTTTCTATAAAATGCCAAAACTATCTTCATTTTTCACAAAACCTAGCTAGGGTTTGTAGCCGCCGGCCCTAATAATTTCAATGGCCGAGAATTTGTTTCTTTCCTCCTCAATTATCTTCAAATCCATCGATCCAATCAAGAAACTTCCTTTAGCAGCATTGTAGAGCATGTTGCGAACTTCAAATCCAACGGTGGATTTGCGTTGAATTGGCTTCGATTCGCCAGAATTTAACGATGAAGAGAGGATGTTCATGCATGTTTTTCGAGTGGAATATACAACCGAGCTTCGCCTCGTTCACGGTGTTGATGGAGTCGGCAATGGGCTACAAGGTGATGGTACTCGATCGTGTTCGCAACGAGGAGGGAGGGCGCGAAATTTAGGGCAAAGCAGCAGCGTGGGTTCCTTCTTTCGAACGAAGGCTGGAAGGGGAAGAAACAAAATTATACGGCCGAGATCTGGGTTGAAAAACGAACAGCCAGATTTTGATAAAGGTTTTAAAATAAAAGTTGAAATTGAAATTAATATATATTAAATGGTGTAATGTTTAAAATGCTATAATTTTTTATACGAGGCCCGTTTTTTATGAAACGACTTACGTTGGAATCGTATTGACGAGCACTACACGATGGAGCTGGTTTGGGGTTGATTGGAACTAGTGTGAATTCTGGATAAAATTAAACGGTCATTTAATTTAATTCGGAATAAAATGCTGAAACTGCTATTGCAAGCAATGTGAATACAATTCACTCTTTCTGACTCACTGATATTTTTATATAAGTGAGAATAAATGTTATTTATGTGGATTGATGATTTTTCGGATGATATATGATATATTGATTGGTATTTGGATATATACCTGCCTAACAGAGCAGATGACCCTATACGTTCCCATGTATGAGCGGATGACCCTTTATACGCGCATCTGCCTCGAAGCGGACATTGTACACATATTTTAATATGTATTTGTTGTAGGTAACAGGTTGGAGAGACCCAACTGGATTCCTCATCAGTATTGATTTATTTACAGTTATTGTGTTATATTCTGTTATCATATGATATATGATGTTTTGGATGCCGTGATTGTTGTATTTAGTGCTGTTGTAGCATTGGGCCTATATTTTGGAATTTAAAAATGTTAAAGCGATGATTTACAAATTTAAAAGGATTTTAAAGTGATTTTTGAAAGTATACGTTTTATTGAATTTTGGAATCGATTCCTTTTAAATAAATAAACGTTATAATTTTTATGTTATAAAAATTATGGTTTTTGTGAAATAAAACCAGAATATGATTTTTGAAATGTGAAGTTAACTATTTTGTGAAATAATTTAATTTGAGATTTTTGAATTATTATAAATGGTTTGTAAATAAGATTTATAAAACTGAATTTTTATAAATCGAAATAATGGAATTATAAATGAGTTTTTACAAGTGTTAAAATGACGTTACAAATGGAGTTTATAAGTGAATAAGATTTACAATTGTGAAGTTATAAAATAATGAATTTGTAAAATAAATAATTTATAAGGAATTAACTTATAAATTGGATTTTGGCATGTAATTAAGTTATTAAACGTAATTGATTTATAAAGGGATTTTATAAGTTGAAGTTTTTATAAAATATGAATGGAATTTATAAACATTTTTTTATAATTCCGAAATCAACTTATATTGATAAGTTAAATATAGTAATGAATTTGGTAAAGGAGAATATCCACGATTTTGGACAGTGGATTAGCCTTTAAACAAAATGTGTAGAAACATTGAATTGGACTAGATGAACTATATTCACGATTTTGGACAGTGAATAATATATTGAATAAAATGGATATGCTTTGGAAAGTGAATAACTTTTTGAATTAAATAAATGTTTTGGAAGTAATCTTTTGAAATGGAGTTAAATGGTTTAAAGTTGTTTTAAAATGTGGTAAATATCGAATACATAGATTTCAACATTCATTGTTGAAATAGACGTTTTCGAAAAGTATAAGGAAATGGTGGAATATAACACTGTTGTTATAGTAAATGATTTTCGAAAGGAAATGTTTTTGTATAGTATTAGGATTTATATATCTATCTAAATTTCGAATCCCTATACTAGTGATTTTGGTTTGTCGTAACGATGTTTTACTCAACATTCGTTTTGACCCAAATAAATGTGTTTAAAGTGAATATTTTCCTGAAAGAATAAAATATATACTTAATCGTGATTTAAATATATGTAATATTTTCTAAGTGTTGAAAATAAATTAATTTGTGAATTACTTATTATTAAATAAGTATGGAAATGTTTTCCAATATGAAGTGAAATGTTTTAAGACTCTTTTTAAAGATAAATTGAAATGAATATTTGGAAAATGGTTTAATTAATAAAAGATTGAATTAAAAGGGCCTAGTGATTGTTATGGTGTTGAATATTTGTTTGTTTGTTTTGATAGTTAAATAACCGACTATCATACTTGGCCAAAATTTTAGTTCCTCGACTTGATGTGGGAACTATTTAGTTGTACACTTAGTACGTAGCCTTCTGTGTAGGCTTAATTATCATTTGTGTTGAGGATGTTGATTCGTATAGTGCAGAGTATTACTCCAATCTATCGAGCTTCCTTCTTGGCCCGAATGATAGCAAGTTGAAAGTTGGAGATGTGATAAGTCTACGAGACTTAGTTTCTGTGTGAGGTTGAGAAACGCTTTTGCGTTGGTGCGAAGAGATCGGGATCAGATTTATCTGAAAACCACTTCGGACCAACGTATATGCGGCGATTGTGCAGGTTGCTTTGTGATGATATTGATATTCCAGATTTTCATAGTGGGGTACTGCTTGTTGATCTTTTAGGGTTAAAATCCCAATATACATCCAGTAGCAGTCGTCTCTTCATTATGAAATATCCAATGCGAGGACTATTCTCTACTAATCCTAGGGATTTCCCAACAGGATATGGTAGGAAAGTACCTTTGGTTTGTCCTATTCGTGGACAACTTTATGGATGTTTGTGTGACATTGCATTTATAAAGATTACGTACATTGGTTTTTACAAACGTACATCAGTGGTGGCAGAGAAGGCAACTTCTCTTAGCTTAACACCCTCCTTGAGACGTATAAGCTTAAGGGTTGTATTTTTGTGGAAGGCAATTAGTAGTCAACGGAAATGACCGTGTGGCATTCTAAGTGATGTGATATGTGATTGTGAAAGGTAACCGTTACCTCGTCGGGCCTCATCAACCGGAAATGACCAAAACAGGGTTAGATGCGGCAAGGCTAAGTGGGTCATTCCCAAGTAGGATATGATCATCCTCTTTTAGATATATCTTTGCACACTATGACGTCGTGTATCTGATTATAGTGGTTTGTATGCTAGAGGGCCCTCAGTAAAGGTCGGTAACGACCAGAGGATGACATATTCGGTACCATCTAGTTATAGAGGTTGGGCGGTCTTGTGTTGGCAGAGAAACTTTGTGATGGTTTCTCGATACATTCTTCTAGAGATGTACTGCCGGAAGGTAGTCCCTTCACCTGGTCATTTGTATGGAGATCCAAACTCCACTACGTTCCTGCCATTTTATTTGTAGAGCCTAGTATGCTGGAATTTAATAATGGGAACAATTTCGGATATTTTGAATATTATTTGTATACTAGACACTAGTATAATATCACATGAGTTTGATATGAAAGGATTTAGTTATCGTAAGGTAAAAACATGTCCGTGTTTATTTGTGGACTTGTCATACAAGATACTTTTATTTTGATAAAGAAAAAGTTTTGGTAACTTAATAAATTTAGTTGAGCGTGTTTCTCACGCTGGTTTACCAGACTGATCCGGGAGTTCTTCCCTTTCTATGCTCGGGTTAGACCAAGTATATTTAGAGATTCAGATTTGGTGCTTTTGGAGCTTCAGCAGGAGAGCTGGAGATCTTCATTTCGTATACGCGTATCTGTTTTGATTATTGATTATCCGCTGCATTGCTTAGTTGTTGTATATTATCAGCTTTTGTGAGGACAGGTTATTATAACTTTTCAAGCTGATAGCTATTGATTGATTGTTGAACTCTGATTGATGTATGTATATATAGTTTCTGTTTTGTAAAGATCATTGATATGATATTATATATTATCCGTTTTGTGAGATTTTGTATTGTTCTGTTTGATTCTGTCTTCTCTCTTTCTTCTCTTCTCTTCTTCTCTCTTCTTTTCTTTCTCTTGACTTTCTATCAGTATGTGCTTTTTGAGTCGGACATGTGTGGATTATTGTCGATTCAAAGGGTATGGATTTGCAGGATGTCACACTCGCACAATCAAACGGCACATCCAATCGCAATGAAACTCGTCTACGTGCATCACCTCATTTTTCTAGTCCCGATGGTATAAATTTCGTCATTATCCGAGACAGTTCTCTGGGATGATAATTTCACACTTTTTGAGATCGTTTTGGTCATCGGATCGTACGATCTCCAAATATAGAAATCCTTATACTTATTTTAATTCGCAACATCGATGTGAACTCAACGAAAGCAATTTCAAGTCCTAATTCGATCGTATGTGAAAAATCATATTTTTTGGACCAGTCAATTAGTTAACGACTCAATATTTAAATCAATTAATTAAAAAATCCAATCGTTAAAAATACGGATCGTTACAATCTCCCCTTCCATCCTCAAAATCCCAAGGATGAAGCAATACAATCCAATATCCTCATATAAGCAATGACACGGAAAAATTAATCACTTATCAACTCTTAACAACGATCACGGAAAGCAATCTCAACATAAGGAATAGACTTAGAGTAAGCTGGAGCCATCATCCTCATCCCTAAGTACAATCGCTATCAAATCCAAAATCAATGTAGATAAACCAAACATCTAAATTACTCACTTATTTTTAAAGAAACAAATAATGGAAAAAAACACCAACTCGCTAATCGAAAGGCAAGTCAACTAAACATCATCCATTACAATCTCTCTCAACTATCGGCAACGTCTAATATCATATACATTGACTTTTCTCTCAATTTTGGCTTATGTCATGGAAAATTTCAGCAGTACCTCCTTTGCGCGGCTAGGTCTGGAAAAAATCCCGATACAACACACACACACACATCTTATATTTGAGGCATCCCATATTCGAGGCATCTTGATTCTGAGGACAACCAAACATATATAGCCAAATCTACACTACAAGTGTTACATACCTTTTTTATGGTAAGTGCATTTTATTTAGATGCGAATATAAGCGGATAAGCATCCAAATAACCAACACTTGCTTCCACGTACCTGATCAAGTACTCAACAAAGAGGATTAAACACAATAGTAACATCCTAATGTAAATAAGCATACTAGATCATATATATGGAAATCGTCTCAAATAAATACGCTATATCAAACCATAGCTATCTCGCATGCCTATCAACCATATAAGCAAAAGTAATCATATCAAGTGCCAACAGTCAAACATCAAACAATCACTTATAAGTTCAAACACCAAAGAGTAACATCCACGTCTATCCTGACATGCAGGATATTAGGCTATGTACTATAATAGGTCAAACATGATACCCCAATATCAAAGTTGGTAAAAAACGGAAATCTCACAAGTGAAGAGCTCCGAACAAGTTGTCCTTTTGCTCTCATCGGTCTCTCATGTACAATTGCCTTCGCTTTCACTCCATTAAACCTTTACTACTCCATTGCCTTCCTTCTAACCCATTTCATACCACGTCTATCGGTACGAATAGGCCTACGAGGTCTTGGAGTTCCTGGTTCAATCTCGATATCACCTAATCAGTTTTGCGCTAAATTCTCAAATTCCCCTTGTAAGTTCTCCCAAAACGCACTAGTGAACAATGGGTTTCAACCACTTACAATACTCTTGGCAACAATGGAATCACACTATCCATTCCATATATAACTTAATTAATTTGGATATCATTATACTGGACTTAAAGAACATAAATTTATCATTCTCCGTTAATCAATCGACTGTGACTCGAATGCTATCATACTATCCTAGATCCTTGGCTATCCATCAACGCAGCCTATAGATATATGTTCCCACTACTTGAGAACAAACAATCTTACATCATTACGAAACCGATATTCTCGGTCGGGTCCACACTGCATCGCTTCTACAGACACTGCTCGTTCCTCTAGTCTAGCTATGATCTTCACTAGTCTCATTTTACGCCTCTGACTAATACCGATCCGCTAAATCAAGGTAGGATTGATAGTCAAACCGGCCATCATCTTTGGCACTAGCTCACATCGAGTTCTGAAGTCATAACCAGCAATAAACTCGAGCGATGCCCACTCTAAGAAAATTCTCCTAAACTGGTATGTCTTTTACTCAAAACATCAAGGACCATATTTCCTTACGAATGTTTTCAAAATATCAAAGTCATAGGAGGCTAAGAATTCCAACCGTCGTTGTTGGCGAAGGTTGAGATCCTTCTCAAAGAAGAGATACTTTAATGATATCGAATCACTGAACGATTGAACCTCTCTCCTAATAGATAGTGCCTCCAAATCTCCTTATCGCCTCCAACTTCGAATCAAGAGTCGGATACTTCCCTCTCATGCAATTTCGGTTATTTACTAACATATGTGACAAACTTACCTTTCGGCATCAATACTGCACCTAGTTAAGTACCACCGACATGTGTGTACTATCGTCTTCTCATTCCTTCTCGAAATGAGTAATGTTAGTGCACCTGTCAACCACTCTGTCAGACTCACAAATGTGTGTCTACACCTCGTGTCTCAAATAAAAATCTGTTACTCGCTCGTCGAATCGGTTAACAGTGCTGCTACCTGCTACCTTTGAGAATTCCTTGGTAAAGCATATATAACATCTCGCCAATTCAAGAAACCCTCCTATCAGTAATCGATGTTTTCTCAACTCCTTCAACACAATCATCAATTGTGTCTTGTGCTCCTCTTTCATCCATGGTTAGACAAAAGTATCATCAGCAAGCACAAGCATAAACTTACTCAAGTGATCTCTCGAACCATAATTCAAGAAATCAACAAAGCATGCCAATGCATTGGTTAGTCCGAACAACATAACCAACCAATCAAAAATCGAAGTGGCGTACGAAACGGTGTGATCCGTACACATTTTCTAGTTACTCTCAATGGATGTAACCCTATTGCAAGGTCCAACTGAAAGGACACCTCCGCTTATTGAGCTTATCAAAAAAACCATCAATTAGTAGGAGTGGATACTTGTTCCACCTCATTTAGCTTACAGTAATAAATATACATCCTCAAAGAGCCATCCGTCCTGGTGGAAAACACTATAGAGGCATCACATTCAAATATGCTACTACGAATGAATCAACGCATCAATAGGTCATCCACTCGCACTTTTAGTCTCCTCTGCTCTTTGGGCATCATCTACCTTAAAGACATAACCACTGGTTTAGCACGTCTAACTAGATCAATAGAACTCTATCCTATATGGTGGTAATCTGGTCACCTCATCAAATGTTTTCAGACATTCTCTAGCTATAGGCCTAGATGACAACTCATAGTGTGGGATATCGAGCGGATATAGAAAGCTAACCCTTACCACTTCATCAGATGGGAAGCCGAACATTACCATCCGCTCATCATCAATCCATGTCGTCAATAGTGGCCTCCGCAATCCACCACTATTCCGTACCCCTCCAGCCAGTCAATTCCTAGACTCTAATACCAAACCCAATTACACCCTAAAATAGTCAATAACAAAAAAAACAGACAAACGTCCATGACTCAATAAGATAATGTTTATACAAACCATGTATAAGCTAAGGGTAACAAACCATGTGATAAAATTTCATATTTTGAGGCTCGAAACTAAGCACTATGGATGCTGCAGCCATCCACGATAATAATTTCCGATGAAAAAATATGAGATGTTACACATTTATCATCTGGCTAAGCCCCCAACAAGGTTCGTCATAATTTAAAGGTCGGTTAACTATTTTGGGTCTCAATTTAAATCTATCTACAAATCACTGGATATGAAGGAATATGAAACCTCGACCTTAGATAAAATACGTATGGAATCACCATAAGTGGAAAGCATACCTCAAGTGGTGATGCCATTTCCCTTCTCTTTAGTCGATGGAGCACTTGACAAAATCAGAACGACATCAACCACATGTGCTTCCACGGTTGCTCCTTACCCAACTGATTCAGGACAATCCTTCAACACTAGGTACATGCTCTCATATCATAAAGCCCTCTCGATCAACTTCTCGAAGCTGTCGTCAATATGACTAGTCAATCGCTTCCCAAGATGATCACTCAACACAATAATAAGATCTCCACTCTTCCTATATAGAATATAATGAGAGTTAGACCATACTTCGACATCACATCTAATTCGGTCATAGACTCCAATATAGACATACAGCCTTACATCAAATCGGTGAACTTCCTAAACAACATTGACTTTTGAAAAGTCGAGATAAATTTCTCTTCGACGCGAACTATAACGTTTCCCAAGTAAAAATGATCCTCGGGAATCAAAGCTGTAAGGGTACTCTGCTATCTCATTGTTCGTCTCCGGAGTCATTTAGAGGTTAATTTTTACCTCATTACATCATCTAACTTCAAGTCATCGAAGATCCTTTTGTAAATATCATCCCGTCTTGCACCTAAATAGTCGAATCCGTTCCAAGGAACAGTCTGCTTTCTAGACTCATGTAGTCTTTATACAGCTTGACACAGTCGAATCTAGGAATTTTCACTTGAGCACCATAATCGTTTAGAGAAACTTAGGCATTCTAGAACAATGATTCGCATTATCACTGCATATATTTTCTGTAAATTAGGATAAGTGGCCCCCGATCCTGCCCACTTTTCAACTCCGGAGATGGAGTCAATATCCATATTTCTCATATGCTAGATCACTCCTATTCAATAATAAGAATGATCAATCTCTCATAGAGAAAAATGCACCAATAATTCTCGTGTGTGCAATACAACTTATATACTATATATATATACTACTACTATCGATTTTGAAAATCAAAATATATAAAAAATACGCACTTTACCGTATATAAGTATACTCTCGATCTAGTCTAAGATGATAACTCCTGCTCTATCTTTACTAGATCACTGTATCAACTCAGGTTAATTACGTAACTTAAGCTCCGATACCAAATGAGACAACCGCTCTACAACGTCGACACCCAATATACCTACATAAGTGCGCTGTAGCGATGCTCAGTTGATGCAGGACAATCATCAGTAAGAAAGAAAAAGAAATAAGAAGGGGATATAAAAGAAGAGATGAGAAGAGAAGAAAAGAGAAAGAAATAAAACGATCACACAATCACATAAACTGTTGTATATATCATAGCGCATTGGTAAAATATATTACTCATTGCAGATATAAAATGAGCGAGTAAGTAATAACTATATAAATAAACCACATAATCAGAGTATACAGGCTCATATAGTTATACAAATCATTAATAGAGTTTATACAACTGATAAATAAACTAACTGATAAACTGTCTTTAATAATAGTAAGTCAACACCGTCAAGGCTCCACAGTGTTACACAAAATAATAAACAATAATAGTTCAGAATATAAATATGACAAAGCATCGCCATCTGCTAGTCCATCTACACAGCTCCAAGTGTTATTTACACCTGCTATCTAGTCTACTGATTTAAGAGTAACCGAGATAATAAGAAGCAAATCATAAAATCTCGAGTCAGACAACAGTCTATTATGAGTGATAAATAATCTTAAAACACTATAAAAGTCGGAATAGTATATGGAACAGAAGGTATGGAGAATTATACCTGACCTATCCCTATGTGCACAGAGTTAGAACATATAAAAGATATATTCTACTCTATGATAGTCATCATGGGTGCACTACACATCAAAGTACCAAGGATGTCTAGATATCGGCATCAGTAATATCTACATCATGTGACATCCCTAAGGAGATAGAAACAGTTAAACAAACATGGCATTTATCATCCATCCTTACATTCACTCACTCAGTGCATTGGATATATGATACTCATATGACTGCCCTGGCCAAGGACTACTCAACATCATGATCTTTTGGTACTCAATCCATGCCACTAAAAAAGGCCAGGAACTAGACTACCTGACCTAGTAGTCCAGGGTAAATGGATCGAATCATCATGTGATCCAAGTGAGCATCCCCACAACCCTACTCTACAAGTACGATACAAAACCTACAAATATCAATGATCCCTTTGTACATGCTATCCATACTAGAGCTTATCTCGGATCTATCCTTACAACTCCCCATTTGAAGTCATCGCGGTTGGCAACTATTCTAGACAACCATAGTCAATCATAGAACTGTTATGTGCATCCCCCGACTAAGGAACTACTATTCTAGACCGCCAATGTTAGTCGTAGAATGTCATCGTGCGCCCTATAACTCTTCTCTGACAATTCCATCAATCTAACTCATTGTTGTTCTCTCTACATCCCGAAATACAACTATTCGTTGTCCAAGTCGTCACTTCCCATCATAGAATCATCATCATCGAATCATGAAATCATTGCATCAAATCATGAAATCATTGCCTCAAAGTGCCACATCCTCACTTTGCCAAACCGCTCGTCAAAGAGCAGTAACACCAAAATTGAAATTCAATAGGGTGAATGAACCATCGCAGCATATTCCTCGAAGCCTCTCCATCATCCATGTCAAAATTGGCCAAATCGGCTATCATCAATAGTGGTAGATATGGACCACTTCAGAGTAGTTAATAATGACCACCATGGTCGTGTACTTAATCAAAAATGGTTAAATACAAACCAAATTAAAATGTCCGGCGTCTTCACTAAAGTTTGACACATATCTCCAAAGTCCACCATTCTTCATCTTCATATCATTTGACATGCAGGATCTCTACACATGAGATCCTATCCTATGGGATATATTCTATCCTATATCGCCTTAAAATGACGTTTTCAACCAATTACAGAGCAAGAAAACAAGCAATCAACAAGCAATCAACAAGCATAAAAATGTCTATAATAATACAATACAAGTCATCCAAGCGACCAATGTGGAATAATGTGAGATTAATATCAAAATAACCTAAATATATCAATATTAGCAAAATAATGTGTAAATGGTAAAAATATGATATTTAATTTAAAAACTTTTTAAAATACTTTTAATTCTTTTATAAAATAAGATATAGGTTTAACTATTTTAGAAATTTCATTTTAAAGTTAGAAAACATTTCAAAACATCATTTCAATACTATACTAACAATCATAGTGTGGTTAGAGACAATACCACTCATCTTAACCAAATCTAACCGAACTATCGTAAAATTAAAGAGCTCGCCATCACTAACGCAATGCAAGAAACAATGTCCAAAGTGGAGCTCGTATGCAAAAGATAAACAGACTATAAGAAACGAGATTAATTTAAATAACCAATTCACTAATTACAATATTGATCATCTAATTTGCTTCCAAAATTATCTTCCCCAAATGCTAATTACCGTGCAACCAAACCTGTACATGAACCCACCGTGCTCCATACCTTATCTCCTCTGTATCTCCAATGTTTCTGGATGAAATCACGAGCCGTTTTGGCCAATGCGTCTCTTTATGCCCGAGCTCCGCAACCGACACCACGAGAAGCAAATCGGCTCCACTTTCCGATTCGCAACCTATAGGAGCCATTTATGACTTCAATATGTCGGATTTTGCTAGATTGAACCGCGTTCGGTAAGACTTGGTGAGATGGTACACGGCGATCTCTATTTCATCTATCGTCATCCATAGCTTCGGCAATCCAAAATCCTAGTTGCGACCATAAAGTGGTCAATCTTGCAAAACACAGCCGATCAAAATTCCGCTATGGTCATCACGCAGATCTCTTCGATATTAAATTTAATGAAACTGATTCGTATTTTTTCATGAAGCGGATTGCTAATTAATTATTGAAGATGAAAATGAAGAGGCAACCATTTTTCTAAAGGAAAGCAATGGAAATGGGTTTGGATTATGAGAGAGGAATGAGGGTTTAGGTGATTTAAATAATAATATTATATTCTCTTTTATTTGAATTCTCAACTAAACGGTCATATGTTTCAAGCTCACACGATCAAAAGGTGCGCCTATTGCAAAAAAACTCGTTTATGTGCATCATTTAATATTTTGGGTCCTAATGGTATAAATTTCATCACTATCCGAGATTGCGTTTCAGGATGATAATTTCACACTTTTTGAGACCGTTTTGGCCGCCGGATCGTCCGATCTCAAATATAACGATCTTTATACTTATTTTAATTCGCAACGGCGATACAAGCTCAACGGAAGTGGTCTCGAGTCCTGATTCGAATGTATGTGAAAAATCATATTTTTTGGGACTGTCAACTAATTAACGATTCAATGCTTAAATCCATTATTTAAATATCCAATCTTTAAAATACGGGTCGTTACTGATATATTGAGGTTTCACATAAACACTTATCTTGTATGATTTTGTAACAACTCCTTAAATGAAATTAATTTTAACCTTGTGTACTACTCCTAAGTACACAACCTCATAAAAAGAGGTTAGCTCAACTTCACTCACATTAAACATACTTTGTTTAACAAAGTTCCTTATCGAAACATCATTATATACCATAGGAAGGAGCGACTTTGAGATTAAATCTTTATTCAACTTTTTAGGTATCTTCAAAACTTTCTCCATTTCACTAACTTATTTGATCAAGTCGAATCATTTCTACTACATGTAATATCATTTACTTCTATTTTATATTATATGAACTATCATAAACATACCACATGTGTATCATAACGCTTGTTTACATTTATGATAACTCATAAATAAATAAAATGAAGTACATGGAATCGTTTGGTCTCAATAGACATTCAATTGCATACATCTATATATACCAATTCAAAGAGTTCATCAACTCTTGAGATGCTCCCACCGAGTAAGTGTTTCGCCCTTGACTGTATGAGATATAATTCACTAGTGCCATATGATCCATAATCATATAATCAAAGAATTATTTCTCAAAACTATTGCTTAGTCAACCATTCCAAAATAATTGCAAATAAATTTAGATGCTTCTGCATTTTCCAATGTGTCATAAATACCGGTATTATAATTTTATTTTCAAACAAATATTTATAGTATTGAAACAAAACTATGTCTACTTTTGTGTCAATACTGAAAAACAATACATATTTCATAAATAATTTTTTATATGTTTTACAAAAACAATTTTCGTAATTTGATGCGACTAATAAGAATTAAATGACACGCTCCCTCTATTTCCACCATTATTGTAATAACATGTAAAATATGAAGCTCTATTCAACCACTTAACATAGGCTATTTATTTCATTACTACAACTGGTTTACAGTCAAGAATTTTCATATCTGGTACGTTAAATTTAAAGAAATAAATCTCATAGAGAACAATTTTCTACGTGAAAATACATTTCGAAATGGGAATCATATTTCTCATTCCAAGTTAATTGTATATTATTATTTTACAATTCTTATTTTCGATGTTTCTTTATGAAGAAGAAGTGACCATTCGCTCTCTTCATCGCAATTATGCCTTGAGTTACATCCACTCTTATACATTAGATTTCCTTTCTAAATGGTCAAACCATTCAAAGGTAATCCTTACTACAATATCATAACAAACTCTTTAAAATATGCATTTGGTCATCCTTAACTTTTAAGGACATCGAATAAATTGCACTTAACATAAACTGAACAAACTGATAATTCAGTGAACGAATTCTTAGATCTATCTTGTAGCCTTTAGTCTAGTATTATAATTAACACAAGATCATTATAGCAATCAATCATTTTGAATACACGATCTCACACGACTTTTACTTACTTATTTCAACAACCTATTTCATTGAGGTTTCATACATTACAAATTAACATTTATACGTGATGTATATGGATCAAATATCAATATTCTTATATTGCTTCTAGAGTTCGAAACTCACTGAAGAATATACACAGTCTCGAGCAAATAAACTCGTAAGTGACCAATTTACTAACGTATTTAGTTGTATAATTAGGCGCTTGCATAGGTCAACATGCAAAAATTTATTAGTAAATATATTTTATATTTCTATTTTTCAATATTAATCCAGTTTATTTGTATATTTTAATTAATAAACATTTTATTAATTATATTAATTGCACAGTTTTATTAATGTAGATTATTATGACTTTATATAGCAGAGGTTTTACAATGTTAGAAAGGTTAAATTTACCATTTCAATTTTATAATAAGGCTCTCACTAATCTTTTATGTTTCTCCAAACCCTAAGATGAAACATAGAAGTCTTTTGACTTCACTAGTGAGTGTTAGGACTTGTCTGTCTTGGGATTATGACCTTAACTTTGCTCAGCAAGTCACAAACTCACAAACGATAGATATCTCCTATTGTTTGTGTTATATACAACTCTTAATCCATGGTTCCTTGTCCTAATTTCATTTCGACCTTGAGTTTGACCAACAAATCGAAAGAAATTATTCACTCATACCTACCATTTCATGACGACTTAAGTATAGTATATGTACCTTGAGTTTATCAATAAATACATATAGCTATCTTATATCGCGTAGTTAATATATTAATAATAGTACAATACTACACATAACATCTCTAGATAGAGTTTTCACAACAATCAGAGAGTATGCAAGTAATTTATTAATATATAAATGTTAGACAAAAACACTAATATTAAAGATTCATTATCTTCAATATATTTAGTTGAGTGATATTGACTTATGGAATAATTTATTTCTTATGAAATACTCTTGTGATTCAAGTGTTGAACATATAGGTATACGTACTTTTATGTGTTTATTTATTCCTTAAGTCTATTTAGGGTTTCGTTTTCCTGTTCTAGTTGATTTTATACACTCCTATTATGTAAGTTTAATTATTATATAGTTTTTGTAATTTAATTAATTTATGCAACAATCTTATGTACATTAACTTAATAAAATCTTATTTGATTAATTTAACAAATAACATTACAATTAATTTATTTTGTTCAACTAAATATGTATACCATAACATTTATCGTATATGTATATGTATATGTATTTTATTATTTGTTAATTAAGTTTTAATTAACATATTTAATTAGACAATTTAAATAAATATTATTTTTGAATTTTTTTAAAGTATATACTTGTATTCTTACATTATTTTCAACAATTCAAAATAATGTAACATATTTCTATATATATTGTATTTTATATACTTTAATTAATTAACTATAGTATGTGTATAGGGTTGAGTTGCGGAGTAGTTCGGAGGGTGTGCATAACGTGTTCATATATTGCATTTAAGGAAATATGCGCATAACCCAAGTTTGGTTGTGGAACCAAGGGTGGTAGAAGAGTTATCTGTAGAGCCAGATTTGATGTATAGAAGATGCAGCAACCCTCCCCTTATGCCCTGAATCAACATCGAATAACAATGTCCGACTTCCAAATACCAAAAAGAGCGAATTGTCGGGAAAGAAATATAAAAAAAATTATATGAAGGCATAGTCAACAGATTTCACAACAGAATGATAATATATAATATACTGAATATACATGAATAAAATATGATAAATAATTTATAAGAGAATGCACTAGCAGAAGTAACTGATAAGTAAATATCAATATAGGGAGTCAGAATAGAACATCAGATACAATAAGTCTCATATATAAATAACATATGTCATGTACTACTTAATATCAAGTAAATGCATTCAAGGTATCACCTGTATTCAAGGTATCACCTTTCCCTCCAAAGATCCAACTGCGTTGCTCTGATAGCATATCCCTAAAAGCACCTGACTCACTAGCTACTTAATCGAGCACTCGAGAGTTGTCATGACATAAATGTTAGAACCTCTATTGTTGAATTTTAATGACAACCATTATATAATTATGCCAAAGAATCTCTAAGCTAATTTGCAGGTACATCAGCATCAAAAAGAGATAAACAAATACGTTCAAAATGAAGATACATGGTACAAAAGAGGATGAAATTATGTGTATGGAGATACAAGAAGAGATATACACGATAGAGACAAAAAGAAAGTGAAAAACAAAGTTTTATTAGTCATAGAGTGTCGCGTCTAGAGTTTACAATGTTAAAATGTTCTCAAAATGGTATACACACATATACATTCATATTTTAGATGAAAAATCAAGTTTTCAAAAATTGCATGGAGCAGGGATCGAACCCAAGTCACTAGTTTTGAAGGCAAGTGCTCTAACCAAATGAGCTATGGTAACTTTTGTTACCAATAGAATTCAACCGGCTGAATAATACCATTCAAAAGGTTGAATGCTGAAACATTTCATAAATTGGTATGTAGTTTCAGCCGGCTGAATTAGGCCCCTGAAAATGCCTATTTCTTTGTTGTTTTCGAAATTAACAAATTCGGAAGGCTGAATTATTATTTCAGCCGGTTGAATATTTATAACGGCTATTTTTTATGAAAAGACACTTCTCTTCATCGAAGAGAAACATCTTCAAATCAATAGTTGCACTTGTTTCTTTTCAATGTTATCTTTCATGAATGATTGCAACTTTTAAATCAATATAAATAGAGTTTAGAATTCAATAAACAATTAACCTAACTGGTTTTTGTATTCTTGAATTCTTATGTCTTATTCTCTATCTTCAATTTTCACTTAAACTGCATACAATCTCTGATCGTTGATCACTCTATCTTCCACATTTCTCAAGCATACTACACTATATCATAAAGTAGAAGATTATAGGAAGATTTTTAATTAATTGAATTATAAGTGCTATTTAAAGAGCATACTACAGTCAGATACTTTCGTTTATTTGAAAAGAAGTCATGTTCGATTGCTTAGGCGGTAGAAGTCCTGTTCGGTTGCTCAAGCGGTGTAAATCTATTCCTCTGGGTTAAGTGAGGGTTGCTAGTTTAATTCTAGAAGGAGTCTGGTACTGGACATAAAACGAGAGTTTGAACCAGTATAAAAAAAATCTCTGGTGTCATTTGCTATACTGCTTTAATTATTTACTTACTTAGTTATTATTCCACACAAGTAGTTTATCCATATTACACGATCCTATAGCACAGTCACTTTCATTTGGTATCAAAGCATAGAAATTTTTAGTAAACAGACAAAGATAAAATGTGGGTCGGAGATAAAGCCTGGTGCGATGGAAACTAACTTAAAATATTGTATATTAAAGTTATGTACAAATAAACAAGAACTACTAAGGCATAGTTGGACCTCTCCACAATCATGGCTCAGGAATAATCCAGACTATCCATAATAAGTAGTAAACCCATCACAAAAGCAGAGAATCATACCATAACCTACTCTTCTCCTGTAATTGAAAAATCAACATAACTAATATAATGTGACTGATACATAACAATATATCATGATAAGGTAAGTCAATATACGAATTAGGGACGATATAAATATCATGATATAAGCATATCCTAGAATACACGATAATATTATCAAACAACTAATATAATACACAATATAACTTGAGCAATAAACAAAGAATATAAATTGATTCTCGTTATTGCTAATGAATGGAGTCTACGATAGACTTATACCCAAGATAATAGAATCAGTACCTCAATGTACCACATACCTCAAGTCGCATCCGGTGTGCTCGAACTCATGTAGGTGCACTGTACCCCTCAGTGAGCATAGATGATATATGACCTACTACATACACCTAAAACTCGAGTCGGTGTTAAACATCGATCGTAATCCAGTGATTCCTGTTGGGGGTCCAAAATAAATAGATTCAATACCTCAGTGTACCATAGACCCCAAGCCACATCCTTAGTGATGGGTCTCGTGTAGATCACACTATACCCCTTAGTATGCATAAATGATATATAATCTAATCATAGATGATCGTCATCATTTCCCCCTCGACCATCATGATTTCTTAATAAATTCGCATAATGTCACTACCAAAGAGAATGATGAGCGTATCTTATATAATATGCTATTTAGACCATAAAGGAACATTGATGCCATAAAGATATATATACATATATATAATATTGTATAATCAAATATATCTATCATGGAAAAAGAATGATATCTCGTCATTATCTATCAATACAAATGACCTCTACTATAAATCCATAAGACCAATAATAGGCATGGATCCTAATACAAGGCCAACATGTTGTATGGTCACTAATAAAAGACGAATACTGGGTACATTCACTAATATAAGACCAACACCCTTCATCAAACCATATTTACCTAAAGCTGAGGCCAAGGGATGCAGTTCGCTCTGCTCGATCGTACATGCTCGTCGGACGTGAGCACATGGTCAATAATCGTATCGATTCCATGGCCGATCGTTATCGTTCATTATTGATCACATACAATTCACTTTGCATCCACGTTCGAATATCGAGCTTCGTCGTGCCTTCCACTTCCTCGAGTAGCCCAGAGCCTTCCCGAAGTCAAGTCAAAGCCTCACGCAAGCTTGCACCTAAAATCGAGGAAAACCCAGATAGAATTACACCTGACCGAAGGCAAGTCTAAGTCCACTTCCTAGGCTCATTATCTAGTTCAATACACCTTTGATCGAAGGTTCATCCCAATCGATTGAGGTCAATCGACTAACACCACCCAAGCCTTTATTTTAGCTTCCTCCTATGGAAGTGTTTTAGACATAAGGCCAGTCGACTGAGCCTATGTACTTTGGGCATTAAGCCCAAGGAAGGGAACAAGGTCGTCCACATTCGTCGATTAGAGTCTCGTATTCTCCGTTACTTCTCACGATGAATCGCTTACCCCCCGTAGCTGGCCATCGCCGTAGTGGACCTTCCTCGAAGTCCATTAGTTAATATTTTCGAAGTGGTTCCTTATGTGTTTATAAACTGATCTCGATATGAATCCACTCTTTTTTGTATAAAGTCTTCCTTGGATAATTCCAGCGACCTAGGCTCCTCTAATACACCAAAATGAAATCAACCAACATTCTCTCCTTACGTGCTACTTACACATATGTCGATACACCTGCTTGTGCATGCATATGCACACATGTATTCACAAATACATAAAACCTCGAAAATCACATTTCGAGCTTTGTCGGAGCGATTACTCAATCCAATACTCTCCTACGTAACTTAGCTCATCTGGTGGTCGTTATGGCTACATAAGATTGCTCGCAACTTAATTACATACACATATGGATATTTCCATACTTATAAATTCATTAAAATAAGCAATAAAATTGTTTAATAATCGAATATAACTTTTATCTACTAAATCTTTTCAATAAAATTCCGATCTCTTTTATATTATTTTATAAAACAAAAAAAACTAGCTTACAAATCATTTTTAGGCTTCCAAACTAATTTTTAGAAGTTATACCTTTTCTTTTAGTTGGTAATAAAATATATAATGTTATCCAGCCTTTTGACCAACTAGTATCTTGGCTGACTCGACAAGTAGAACTTGAAAGTTATCGAGGTAGAAGGCCCAAAGAGATACCCGTAAAGTCCAGAAACTAAATACAATCGAGATCATAAGATGAAGACACAGTCATTCCAAAAATTACAAAGCTTGATTCCACCATCTGATGGATCGATACTGATCCATCCCCATGGAACGGTACCAAACGGTAGACGTGCACCCATACTACTCCAACTCCTTCCTATGCCAAGTATTAATGTTAGCAATCGACTTTGAACTCCAAAGATCGTTCGCTTATTATTTTCTACTGAACTCTTCGACCACCAGAAACCAACAAGTCTACTCCTCCGTCGATTCATCTAACTGACTCGAAAACAAGCTCAAAGCTATAAAAATAAGTTTGGGATCATAAAGCTAATGATGTGCCGCTTCATCCCAAAGTGACAAGAGCAATCTATAAGTCAATTTTGTGAGTCAGTACTGATCCAGGCCTATAGTTCAGTTTTGATCCATATTTGATTGTTGACTTAGCCACGTTTACTCAAGAGAAACTACCGTTAGATCATGGTGAACGTGCAAGAGCTTTTGTCGGCTACCTAAGTTATAAATAGGCATGAAAGAGTGTCAATTGAGGCATCTTTTAGCTCTCTTGCCATTTTTACATAATCTCTTATAATTGGCTATGGAGTGGTATGGAACGTAAGAACAACACTTGTAAAATAGCCATATCATCAATAAAAATCTCAAGTGGACGTAAGCAACGAGTAGCCGAATCACTATAAATATGTGTTGTTCTATTTTTACTCATTTTCATTAACTTGTCTTCAATTTTGTTCTCTACTTAGTCCATTAGGTGTTAGTGCAACATTTTGATGCTTTCACCAAGAGACCGATTCTCATACCTGCTTGGACCCATCATTATTATTGAATTGTCTAAATCTGAGAGATAGATCCAGTTTTTTGTTTTTGGAATTCCTAACTACTCATATTTTCAAGAATCTATACACGTAGTTTCTACCATGCCCCTAAAAGAGACCGATCCACCACTTCATGCGCCGCTGAAGACGTTGAGGATGTTGATCCTCAATGTGTTGCGGAAGTTACGCAACCAGATGCTATAGATGTTCAAAACCTAGCTGATGTGGTCACTAGAATGGAGATGGTCGCATGATGAAGCAGATGGAAGACAAATTCTAGGAAAGCTGCAATGAATTGAACGCATAGATGAAATAGAGCTTAGATTTGCTAAATCAACTAACAAGTAGTCGTATGGAAAGTAAGAGGGACAGAACACCATTTGGTTTAAGATATGATAGTTCCTCGCCATTGGAGTAGAAGGAGAGAAAGCAAAAGATGCTTAGGAAGGAAGCTGGGAAGTCGAAATAGGAGATAGGGTTGAGGCATGGTAGTGGGCAATGGATGAGTACCGATCCATCAGAGGGATTGGTACCGAACCATCGAACATGGGCCCAAGTATTCGACTTCCAGATGATGGTGCTGGCTTGTCTTCTGGACATGTCATGGATGGCCGAATTGTTGAATATCAAGCGATTAATATAGATCCATCACGAAGGGTCTATGTACACGAAACTGCTGAATGATCAGTTCTCCTAGAGTCAGAGGAACCTAGGTATGTTCAATAGATCCACCCGAGTCAGTTTTGACTAAAATGGTCAAGAGATTGATAAGTGAGAATCAGCATCAGACTAATTATGAGTGGGATTTCTCCTCAGACCCACAAGCCATTCACGGAAGATATCCTATGCGAGGAATACCCAAGGAGGTTTATGATGCCAACGATGTCATCGTATAACCGAAAGATGAATCCAAAGCAATATTAGATAAAGTACGACTGGCACATGGATTCTACCAGAGCTACCAATGTTGTATGATTTTGCTATTTTTCGATTTTCCTAGAAGGAGTGGCAACGATGTGGTTCACCCAGTTGCCATCGAAATCCATATCATCTTTCAATCAATTGGCGCGAAAGTTCGTCGAACAATTTCGTATACATACGACCCATCTGAAGGATGTTATGTCACTTCCCACTTCCCAACCTCTTTCAGGGAATGGAAGAGTCTTTGAAGGATTTCTTGCATAAATTTTATACCGCAATGATGGAAGTGAGCAATGCCCAAGAGGACATCATGTTGATGGCGCTAATTAGGGGGATCCATCCCGAAACCGATTTCGAGAGGTGGTTGAAGATGAAACCCCCACCGACGATGGATGTATTTTACGGAAAGGAGGATCAATTCTTACGCTTGGAAAAGGGAAGCCCTACCACTCGGGAAACTGATACCGGTCAAGCGGCCGAGGTAATGCAAAATAATGTTACAATCAAGCTGGTCAATAAAACTCTATAAACGTGGCAGTTAACCCTGGGGATTCTTATAATCAGAGAATCAAGCTCCAAGTGGCCAACGCAACTAGAAAAGCAAGCACTCGAGGAACTTTAGACCAGAAGAGTATACATTACTGAACAATACATTAGAGAACATCAACCTTGCCACACAAGGGATGGAGCAATACAAGAAGCCGCCCATGAGAGGCGAATGATGAACAAAAGTGCTCAGAAAAGTATTGTTGCTTTCATGAAACTCAAGGACATAACTCTAATGAGTGTCGACATCTGAAAAAATATGATTGAGAAGCAAATAAGGAATAACAAGATCTAGCTATACTTTAAGGAAGCGCCGAAGGCTAAGAAACTGCAAGACCCCAGGGTCTACCTGCTCTAGGAGAACTGCCCGGACCTAATGGACAGCGGCCAAGGCAAGCTTATGAAAGACCAGTCATCAACTAACCAGTCTCCCAGGGATGAGGCAATAGCCTACGACAATGTTGCCTCATTCTTCATTATCTGATTTCCTTTCGCAAATGAGCCTTCCAATAACACGTGGACATTCTAAATAGGCAGGACATGCCATTTTTTGTACTCATTAGTAAGATTAGCTTCTTGAACCAATAGAACAATGTTCTTGAAAGAAAAACTTGTGTGCAGCAAAACCATCAGCACAACCGAGGAAATGCTCCTTTTTCCTTGAATAATGGAAGTGGAATGTAGATCGCAAACCGCCGGGTCGACGGTCACATTCGAACTCTAACCTTCTGAGATTCGATGTTACTCCAAAAACATCGAGAAGGTCCAAACCATCGGGTCGACAGTCACGTCGACTGCTAACCTTTTGAGAACTGATGTTGCTCCGGCAACATCGAGAAGGTCCAAATGCTAGGTCGATGGTCACATCAACCCCAGGCCTTTTGAGAATCGGCGTTGCTTCGACAACATCGAAAAATCCAAATCACCCGTGTGACAGTCACGTCAACCCATAACATTATGAGAACAGACGTTGCTCCGGCAACGTAGGGAAGGTCTAAGTCGTCGGAGTCAATGGCTATATTGACCCTTAACCTTCTAAGGATCAGCCTTACTCTAGCAGCTTTGGGGAGGTCCATAAGCGATTAAACATAAGCTTGGTGATGGTATGTTCAAGCTAGCAATGTCGGATTGGATTTCACTCACGTAGGCATAGAATAATGAAAACTTGCAATATTATTTCACTTAAACGTAGATTTGTACATATCTTATTAAAGCTGTGTAACTAGCTAGAATTTGTCTTTTCTACTATTTATAAAAGATATGGCTTCCAAAGCCTACGAATCTGTCCATGCTTGACTTTACACTGGGATCCATGACATTTACTTAGATGAACTTGTATGTGCAACATGCAAGCATGCATGTACCCGGAGATAGGTGGCAACCAAGCTTCCACGGTCCACGATCGGATGCATGAAGCTCAACCACACTTGTGTTCGGATAGATGCCAAACAACTCGTCTAATTCGCGACTTGGGGGCAGGAGTATAAACATCCAAAGGCTGAACGAGATAGTTTGCCTCTACTGTTTGTGTCTAGAGTCTAACATAGCATCCACACCTTTCCCGGAGTAGGCAGGACAAAAGATCTACGCTTGAAGACGGGAGGGATCCTACTTACATTGATCAACGCCCAGAGTCAAGCACGATCTAAGACAAACGTCTTGAAAAAGGATGTTTAAACCACTATGGTTAAGTGGTTAACTTCGGTCGATGCCTAGATTTTGGCATGGTCAAGGCATGTATTTTAGAGAACGATGTCCAAAAAGACATCCGAAGATGAATTACATCGATTGATGCTCGGGGTTAGGCATTATCGCACTAAAAAGGTCCTTGAAATGGATATTTAAGTTAGCTTTCTAATCTAGTGGATTTTGACCAAGTTCCAAAGTTGAATATGGTTATATGCGAATAAACACTTTGGCGATCATTCTTTAGCAAATGATGGAACATACTAATAACTCAGTTCGATGATGATGATGAGAAGTGGACCACAAATTATTGAATGTGAAGCGCATTTCTCGAACACTTTGATAAATTTACGTAAGGTTTGAACAAAATAAAAGGTCTTTATTATTCACAACCAAAATAAGACTTGGAAGAAAAAGTACAAGTGTTATACTTACAAAATTAATAGATTTTTTCTCTTATTAAAATGAACTCTATATTTGCAAAATTTAATTTATTATTATTTTTGGAATAATTAATTCATATTTTCATATTGTAAAATAATTAAATAAATAATTAAATCATTATCTGTTTTTTTATTTAATTCCTATTCTTTCAATATAATATTTTTTACCAAATTCCAAAGCACTACTATAATTCCAAATAATTAATTCAAATCATATTTAATTCATTATTTATTATTATTTAATCATTAATCAATTATCACGACAATGGGTTGTTACACAAGACCAGACATTTCTAGAGATGGCGGAGCATAATCTTTTCGAAAACCCTAGAGATAGAGTCAACTTTATATGAATATAAAGTATGATACTATAGGAATTGGATACCCTTACAGAACGTGAAGACAAAAATGAGAATGTATGACTTACTTTTATGAATGGATTTCAAATGATGTTTAATAGAAATACTTGAGGCAAAAATAACACCATGCCATACGACTATGCGACAACTACGAAGTGTGAGAAATACTAATGACTGGGTAAGAATTGATGTTCTTGACCCCTATGGATCGGATAGACCTCTTACTTACTATCTAGACTAAATAATAGAGTACAATACACTAATAGTAGAATTGAAAATAGCAAAAGAATTACGGATCGGGAAATTATGTATCCATACCAACTTGTAAATGGTTGTGAATCAAGCATTTTGGGAGTTCTAAGTGAATGGAGAACAATTTGCATACCATTTATAAAGAAAAAGGCAAAGGCATTGCTTAATTTGCAAGAATGCTATGTGGTTAAGCATGTTACATGGGAGGAAAATCGAGACGCCGACGATTTGAAAAAATTAGCTTGCTTGGGAAATGGATTGCTTCTGGATTAGTTTTGGTAAAAAACTCACCCTTAAACTAGAATGAAGCAAGAAAGGTGATGCACAAGGCGACTAGATACACCATACATGATGATATCCTATATAGAATGGTTTTCACTAACTCGTTACTAAGGTGCATGGCTGCAAGAGAGGCTAAGGAAATATTGGACAATGTACACCAAGGCAGTTAAGGAGACCACACCGAGGGGAATACCTTAGAAAATTAAATGTCATGGACATCAATCTAAATGGAGAATTTCTAATAACTATGGTTGGATCTAAGTATGCAATAGTGGCTTCGAATTACTTTATCGAGTAAGAAATTCCACTTCAATTGATCTCAGATAATATATGGCAGTTTGATAGTCAAAAATTCCTTAACTTCTATCAGCAACACGAAATTAGGGAAAAATTTTCTACAGTGCCTCATTTGTAGACAAATAGTTTGGTTAAAGAAGTCAATAATGTTCTCAAAATGCTCATAAAGGAGCATTTGGAGAAAGATAAGGGAGCTCGGATGAATGAGCTTCACTTGGACTCTATGCATATTACGCTTCCCGTGAAACTACAATGGGACATACTCCTTTTGCTTTGGCCTACAAATTATAGATTACGCTTTCCATCGAAATTATAGTCTTATCTCATAGGAGAATCCACTATGACTTAGAGCAGAATAAGGAATTACTAAACATGTCTGTGGATCTAATTAAAGAGAAGCAAGATAAGGCTGCTATGAAAACCATGATGCTCTAGCAAAACACGGTGAAACACTACAACTCTATGATAGAGTATTGCCCGCTTAAGGAAGGAAATCTAGTCCTGGAGCAAATTTCCCTTTAAATGGGGGCAACCGATCCGATCTGGGAAGGACTATATTTTGTCAACACAGATCCATGGAACGGTGTCAACATTCTTATCACCGTGGATAGAAAAGTATCCAAAAAAACATGGAATCCTCAAAACTTCTATTTTGTTTCTACGCACTAACAATTTCAACTACATGGATTATGGATAGGTGTATTGTCAATTGTGATGGTCTTATCGAACCTCATGGATGGGATGTGCAAAACAACAATGGATGATTAGTGCCACCAAATCACTATAAGAATAACCATCCAATGCCAAATAAAGTCCTCGATTTCTAGGACTATACAGGTAAGGCCACTGCATACTAGGGGAAACTAACTCTGGCGCATGACATAAATCTTGGACAAGTTATGTACAACAACAACAAACTAGATTTACCGATGCTTAGGACTTGATCGTAGAACGGGTAGTTCACCATTGACGATTGGCCCCAAACCTTTGGTCATCAATGGTGATCTAGAGTGACCCTAACTGGGTGTTCATCGTTGGCGATCAGTCCTAACCTTTGGCCGTAAATGGTAAACCAGAGTGACCCTAACTGGGTGTTCACTATTGATGATCGGTCCCAACCTTTAGCCGACAACAATGACTAGAGTGACCAAACAGGGTGTCCACCATTAATGATTGGCTTCAAACATCTTGCTTGTAATGGCAGACCAGAGTGAGCCTAACTAGGTGTCTACCATTGACGATCGGCTTCAAACTTCTTGTCGACATTGCAGACCAAAGTAAACCTAACTGGATGTTCACCACTGATGATCGTCATCAAACTTCTTTCAGGCAACAGCGGACCAAAGTGATCCTAACCGGGTATCCTTCATTAACGATCAGTTTCAAACTTCTTCTCGACAATGGAGAACTAGAGTGACCATATCTGGGTATCCCCCATTGACGATTGACTTCAAATTTCTTACCGGCAATAGCAGACCAGAGTACCCCTGATTGAGTGTCCACTATTGACTATTGGCTTTAAACATCTTGCAGGAAATAGCAGACCAGAGTGACCCTAACTGGGTGTCCATCCATTGACAATCAGCTTCAAACTTCTTGCTATTAATGACGGACCAGAGTAACCCTAACTAGGTGTCCACCATTGGCGATCGCTTCAAACTATTTATCGACTATGGCAGACCAGAGTGACCCTAACTAGGTCTCCACCATTGATGATCAACTCCAAACTTCTTGCCATTAATGGTGAATCAAAATAACTCTAATCGGTTGTTAACTATTGATGATTGGCCCCAAACTTCTTGCTGGCAATGGTGAACCAATGTATCCCTAACCTGATGTTCATCATTGATGATCAGCTCTAAATTAGAGGTTCACCCCTCGATGATCATCCTTGGATTTCTGTCAGTGGCTGTTAGTTGATCTCTCCCGTAGTAAAACGTGACTACTAATTGGTTAGTTCAGTGTAAGCAGTCAATACTGGAATTACATACGAGGACAACTAACGGACTGACACTAGGATAACATGTCTAAGGTATGCATGGCATATGTAATGATAATAAAAACTAGAATGATGAAAGTGCATGAAAATAAATAAGGATACATGGGACAATATTACAAAGACACTCCACTAAAGATCACTCGCCTTAGCGAACTTGATTGTGACTGTTCCTATGCAAGGTAGTAATAAAAAGGCATTTAATTAGAGGTCGGTTAACCCACCAAACTTGATAATGATTGATCATGCGCAAGTACATGGGTTAGCGATGCAAAGATTACCGAAAGTGCTTACGAAATAATAATCTATGACTTCAAAGAGATTGCTTGTTTGGCCAAACATGCCAGTGATTGATCCTGTGCAAATATGCCGAGGGCAAAGAAAGAGTTACCGGAAGAGCTAGGAAAATAACAAGAAATGACTTTACCAGTATGCTCACCTTGCCAAATTTGTTAATGATTGACCATACATAATTGTTAAGGCAGCAATGAAAAAATTGCTAAGAAGCTAATGGATAAGCAAGGATACTATACAAATACAAATGCAATGACTAATCCCTATCAGTTATGATAATTTCATTTAAAATTTCTATAAGATACATATGCACTTGTGTAAGTATTCATAAAGGAAATATAAAGTATGGGCCAAGGGAAGCATCAGTCATAGAAACTGCTTACCCTGCTGAACTTGTTGGTGATTGATCCCATACGAGTATGCATGATAGAGGCGAGAAAGTTAAGAACAAGAAAACCTAGGAATCATGTGAAACAAGCATATCACCACTAGTAGCCATGAAAAGGAGAATATAGACATGAATAAATATCAAATACAACAATGCATAAACATCAAAAGAAGATTGGCCTTATAGCACAAGTGCATTATCAACCCACGTTCAAAACTTCAGCCGAAACCACTTAGGTGGCCAAACGTTCTATTAATGATCTATACAAGTATGCATGTAGTGATAAAGAAGTCACTGGTGGAATAACTTGGTGGTTGTGTTGGAAAAATACATCACAACCACCAGTCTTAGTTAGCCAAACTGCAGCCAGGACCTGGAGGCAAGGAGGTTGAACCAGAGAGAGCAACCCCCACCGAATAGAGATAAGAATCAATGATAAATCATGGTAGATGACTATAGTACCAAGAAAGAATGAGCTACAAATGCCATCCTAATAAATGATTCCTTGAAACAATCAACAAGATTTCCAACGATTGCACAAGGCTATTCAAAATACTAACAGCGAAAAACTTAGCGAAAGGACAAGAATAAGAATATAGATATTTGTGGTTTGAGGTAACCATTGCATGAGAAAGGCACAAAATTTTGGATGAAACAAAGCATACGTTGTATTCTACGAAAGTATGCTTTGAGGATAAGTGTTGTGGGCATTTTCGCCCATAACATGGTGTATACGAAAAGACATCAAGGAGCACAGAAATGATCGAAAGGTGCATAATAAAGGCGCCATCATATAATCACAAGAACAATGCAAAGTTTTAGGGGAAAATTTGGCACAATCAACAAATATACTCAAGGTAATTGTAAAATGATCCTAAGGTCCAGACATGCGCCTAGATCGGAACCACATCTCAATCCAAGCTATGGATTAGAAGATATGATCATCTTAAGATTTGTCCACCATCTAACTTACTCGGGCTCCACCTTGGAGAGCTGCTACTACTTCAAGAAAATGGAATATTCGAAGGCATTGAAATATTTTGCTCAATGATACGTAACTATCGGTCCATGTTTCATTCAATTTTGATTGAAAACGAAGGAGTTATGGTATAAAAACATGCGTAGCTCAAGTGGTTGTGCGTCAGACTTCCAATAGAGAGATCATGAGTTCAGTTCCTTGCAAGCATATCATTTTTATGGAATATGAGAAATGGTCCAGAAGTTAACCTAATCGTTTACTATCTAATAGGTCTCTAACCAACCTCACACCTATAAATACCTCATGGATGAGTGCAACCAGGGAAAGAGATGGAATGAGCAATAATGGTACGCAAGCCTAGAGCTATAGAGGACGCCTAACCAAATCCCTTCCTAACAGAGCCTTACCAAACAGAATCACTACAGTATCATCACTTTGCACCCCAAATGAAGAGTAAAGAAGCTCTTGAAGTAAGGCAAGTGGAAGTATAGGAAAAGGCAGGGCAAATCACATCATACTTCCTACTCAGTAGTCAAACTACTAGAAAATTCATGTCCAATGCTCTATTCAGTAATAGGAGTCCTGGACAAGATTTCTTGTTTGGTAATGAAGCTACCAGATGACGATGTATGTTCGAGATTCAAAGAACCATTGAATCAACAAGCTACCAAACTAGAACTACTGCAAAACCAAAGTACCACTGGTCCAAGCAATATCGAACCAAGGCACCACCAAACCAAGCATCGCCTAACACTGCCTACCAAATAGATTCATTTTCAGTAGCCTATTGCTGAACCCAAGCATGGTCAAACCATGACATGACTATCGAATTAAGCACCATAAAGCTAACTACCTTTGAGCCAACTATCACCGGACCAAACAGAGAATATATGGAAAGACAACCTTGAAAATATGGAAGTTCTGGTAGGTATCTTCGATATATGAAAAAAACCAAACCGAGCATGTTATACAGGGAAACTGCCTATCTTATCAGTTTAACCTCTTTATACCTGCACTCTTATAAATACCAAAGCATCCAAAAATAGTAAGGGAGAATTCTGGATAACCAAGCTTGCAACAATAATGGTGGACAAGTGGGCTAAAGCAAGGAATAGGCTAACAGGAATAACGTAAATGAACAACAAAATGGAAACTGACTAGTAGGAACTGCCTAATAGAAATAACCTAACAATAACTGCCTAACAAGAATAGCCTAATAGGAACAATCTAGTAGGAACCTCCAAATAGAGACGGTCGACTAAGGATATCCCAACGGGAACAATCGAATAGGAATAGAAAAGCAGGAATAAAAAAATTGGAACAGTTGAACATGAGTAGTCGAACAGACTTCTTTAGGTCGATTTCTTACTTTTTATTGAGTAATAGATCATCATATTTTATACCCCAAGCATTGTCCAAAAATCTATATGAAGGATAATGAAAATAGACAATGGATGTTAGCATATTCTGACCGAACCACTATAAATCTTTATGTACTTTACTTCACCGCAATTTACCTTCTACATAACTTATATGTGATCTGCTGTCTAAAAATCCATCATAATATAAACATAACAGTTGTATTATATACCCTTTATTAACAGCTCTACAGTAAATAGATTGGAGGTGTTAGTCCACTTTTTGTGCAAACAATTACCGTCTCACTCGTTGTATATCTATTTGATTACTATATATTGTGTATAAGTTGTGATATATTCTACAAGTTCTGTGATTTTGATTTTTGTTACTTTATACCCTTGACTGTCACCTTACATCTGTCATGTACTATTTACAGTGCACTATAGGTCTTATTGGGTACTAGACGTATAGAGAGGTCATCATAATTCTCTTATTTAACTCCTTAATTAAATTAATTAACCTTCATTTTTATAGTTAATTCCTTTGTTAACTATTAATTATTTTGTGGATTGTTAGGGTTTTTTCAAAAACATTAAGTAAATAGGGAGGCTAAATAAATTTTCCATTACACAAACGTCTTTAAAAATTTCATATCCTAATATGTGCCCATATAGTGGTAAATATAATCAAAACATAGATAATATTGTCATGCCCGATCGAAGATGCTAACATGAACATTTACTGGTTATATACATTGGTTTTACAATAACAAACTTTTAAAAAAAGTATTCTATCTACAAAGCCTCCTACTTCATCTTTGTAGTCTTTTATTTTTCCTCTATCAAACTCATCTAAACCAATAAATTTAGGCTACTTTTATGAATACTTGCGATTTTATTGGAAAATAAAAGGACAGATCAAACATAAAGCCTGGTATGAGTAATATTTTACCCTAACACAAAACATAGTAAGACCATGCAACCTAGCTAAACGGGATTTACCCTCACTAATTCAGTCATCATGGATTTCATCATATTATGTAGAATTGACATCATAGCATGGACCATAACCATAAAATCACTAGTTAAACCAAAGCATGCTATACACGTAGCATCATGTGATGGACTATATTTTACAGTCATCATTCTTAGGTTGCCACCCAGGCCTTACCTCATTGTATCATAGTATTGTTGTATTTTAACATTATAGATTGCCTTGTAAGCCTTTAATCATCTCTTCTAACTAAATTTGTGTTTTGACATTTAGTTACCACATAGGCTTTACACCGCCACTTCCAATATAATGTCATTGCAGACATTTGTTTACAATTTAGGCCTTAAACCATCACTTTCATATATAATGTTATGTTTAGACATTAGGTTCCACTTAGGTCTTACACCATCGCTTCTGTATATAATGTCGTGTTTTGATATTTAGCCACCAATTGGGGCTTACACCATCTCTTTCATTTCCAATGTTGTATTTTAACGTTTTACAATGAATTTTATAGTTTATCTCTTTAAAATTCGTTCAATAAAATTCAACTAAACATAATGGAATCTAGCTTGCTTAACTATCATATGTCTAATTATCACACCTCAAGACCATGCTATCGCATTTCTAGGCTATGGAGGCTCTAAATTATGTTATTGTATATTTAAGCTATTTGGCATCTAAGGTGCTAACGCACATCTGATGTGTTATTGCATATTTAAGCTATCACAAAGTGATATTGCACATCAAAGATATCGCATGTCTATAGTGCTATCTAACATCAAAGCTATCGCATGTCCAAAGTGCTATTACACGTCTAAACTATCGCAGATCCAACATAATAGGTATCACATGTTTAATTTTAAGGTTATCGTTAGCCTAACTTTAAAGCTGTCGCATTTTGGAAGTTTAAACTTACCGCGCATCTAAATTAATTAGTTATCACATGCCTACCATAGGCTATCGCGATTTAAATGGAAAAAATATAATTAAATAGAAAACTAATATTTCCCTGATAAAGTACATAATTCATCAACATGGATAATACACAAATATCAAGTGTTTCCTACACTTATTGGTTCATCAAGACTAGGTTCAATTTAGTATTTCGCCTTTCCCACGGACCTTATCCTATTTCCTAGGAACATTAAGGTAAATTTACTTTCAATTTCCCTTGTGCCTTTAAGTCTTATTAGTTTTTCGTTCAGCCGTGAAAAAGGCCATATGCCTATATCATATTTTGTCTTCGTATTTATTTTCTTCGGCTACCACAAAGGCCTTATGCCTCACTCTTTCATTTATAAATTTAGGTTATACATAGGGATGCCACAAAGGCCTTTTACAGACTACCGAAGGTATGTCATCTTCAGCTCTATGGTTTCCATATAGGCCTTATGTTATCGCATCAACTTATGTTCATCTTTGGTTTCCATACAGGCCTTAAACAATGTTATCGAATAAAATGTCACTTTTTGGACATTAGGCTATCACATAGGCCTTATAACTCATTATCAATTTCAATTTCACTATTTGGACTTTGTCTGCATATAGGCCTTATGCCTTGTTATGAAATCCAAGTGTAATCAGGATGCTAGGTCGAAACATAGGCCTTGTACCTATTTATCAAATGTAATATGACTTTTGAACATTGGGTTGCCACATAGGCCTTACACCTCATCATGGAATACAATATCACTATTTGGACATTGTGTTGCCACGCAGGCTTTGCACCTCTCTATCGTTTAGTGTCATGAACAAGCTTTCGGATATCACATAGGCCTTATATTGACTTTATAATTTTATTGCAAATTTAGCTCTTTTGGATGTCACATAGACCTTATACCAAATTTAACATTAAAATATATCAATTAGGCGTTTAGTTGCTATCACGACCTTAAACCGAAACCTTCGTCTTAATATCGACATTCCTTCAGAAGTAACTAAGTCTTGGCTACTCTACCCTTGGTATCGTTTATAGAAGCCTAGTACACTCTCAAGTTTGTTTCAACACCATGTTCCATCATCATGCTTGGGTTTGGCACCCCCCTTTCGTCTCTTGATAATACCAGCCTTGTATGTTGAACTTGCATCAGCCCTCAGCTATAGCCTCCACCTTCGGCTCTCTACTTTACCTTTGTCTAGCTTATAATACTCAGATATTTACTTAGTATTTTTATCAATTCATTATAGCTTTTGATTTCCATCTAATCTTATGACAATCTTAGTATTCTTTTCCATTTCAGCTCTGTCACAAGTAGTAAAGCCTGACCTACACATATTTGGTCCACCTATTTACATATGTCATCTTCAGATTTGCTCAGTCTCCACTTTTATTCAGTGATAATGTTCTTTATGTTATTTTTACATCACTTTTATGGGATCTTGTCCCTTTTTTTACTTAGTCGCACTATTTTCATGCATAAGAAGTCTCGGGTACCTTATTAAGTGGTTTCGGCTATTACTTACATCTTCCGTAATGGCTATTTTATTATAGGCGATTCCTTACAAAATTCCAAAAACATAAGTGAATATATTTGTTATCTAGCTTTTTAACCCAATAGGATCTAGCAGAATATGGAACAATCCCATCACATCAAAATGGCGAAGAACTTAATCAAAAAAGCTAAGTCAAGGAATTAACAAGGCCCAAGCTATACGATTAAGACGACGACTGGGATAAGCGAAGCCGAGAGATCAACATTCCTTATAATTCAATCGACAGCTAAATGCAAACAGCTAGAGAATTGCTATCGAAGCGAAACAACAACAATAAAAGACTATGGAAACATATCCAATTACAAACCCCAGAAAAATCCTACGTGCTTAGCTCATCGGTGACCCATGCCTTTGCTCAAACCATCAAATAAACTCGATATGGAACGTGTCAAAAGAGGCAAGATTTGGTCCGCAAAATGAATCGACCCATTGGGTCACCCACGACCCATGGACCATGGGTCGCTGTTGACCCATGATTTTGGCTCATTTTGTAAGCCAAAGCCCCCCTAGATCGTCTGTAGTCTGCCTGCGAGCTGATGAAGACAAACATGGCCCAAAAGCTCTCCGATCTCTTTAAATAGCATTCTACCTACAACACAAAAGGAATATTCTCCAAACTGATTGCTGAATCTCGACTGGAAATATTCTTCACCCTTTGTCTCCCTCACAACAATCTCCAAAGGAATTCACTGTGATTTTTCAGTGGATTCCAACTTTGGAGATCCAGTCTATTGAGAGATAATCAAAGCCTTGTAGTCAAACACGTCTTGTAACAACAATCAGTCTATAAGAAAAATATAAAGTGGACGTGGGCTTCATTAATAGCCAAACCACTATAAATATTCTCTGTCTTCTTTCTTTTAGTGTTCTTTTCTTATATTTATAATCTGTGATATTGCTCTGTCAAGGCAAGGCTAGTGCTTTCAAACTCAAACTAGGATATTGATCCCTTTTTTGGGTTAACATTTTGGTGCTTTCACTGAGAATCTTGAACAAGATCTGAAAAAATAAAGTTTGAATCCAAGATTCAAAGAAAAATGAAGAGGCCTAACACCAGATCTAAAACTGGAGCAAGTCAACCGGAGCTTGGGGGCAGCCAGGAAGTGTCCTTAAATTCTCATCAACCTAGCTATGTGATTGGAAAGGAGATGGAAAGGATGATGAAAGAGATGCAGGATGGACTTTTAGCTAGACAACAGGAGACGATGGACGGATTCTTCCAGAGGATGGAGTGGCAAGGGATGGGTAGATCTGTAGAGAATAGGAATCAAACTCTAGGGAAAAATGTAGGGATTGCTGGATTTGGATTGGAGTAAGGTGGAGCCTTGCCCCATGCCCTGAGCAACCGACATAGGGGCAGCGTTGGAATCAACATGGGAGTTAATGCCAATGCTAGAGCGACTGTTGAAACACCAAGGACTGGTGGCACGGGAGCTGATCCGAATACTAGGATGCAGCCGACTAAAGGATATGTACCAGAACTTCCTCGAAGGAATGGAGGAATGAATGAAGCTAGAGTTGCAAATTAGAACGTAGGTATGTTGCCAAAAGATTCCATCATGGGATACCCCCAACGGGGAAGGGGGCAAATTATTGCTTTAGGATAGAGACCTTCATTGGACGATGAGAACGAAGTTGCTGAATTGGTACGAAGATTCATCAAAGGAGGCCCCCCAGATCAGGGTTTGGAAGATGTGAACAAAAATACATTTACTGCTAATATCCAAAACGCGAGAAACCCTTCAGATTTCAAGCTTTCGACATTGGAAATGTACGATGGGATGACACACCCGACGATTTATATGATGTGATATATCCAACATACGGAGGTGCTGGGTGCTTCTGAGGAAGGAATGGGGGCGATGCTTCCCCTTATACTTAATAAATTTGGCTACAATATGGTTCAGGTAATTGAAAAATGGTTCCATTAGCACGTGGACTGACATAGTGAGCAGATTCTTGAGACAGTTCAGGGTTTATGTCTCACAACCAAGGAATGTACTTACGCTCTCAAACGTAAAACAAAGGCCTGAAGAGTCCTTGAGAAGCTATTTAACAAGATTAGATACGGCGATAGCCGCGGTGGACAAAACAGACCCATCGTTTATCCTAATGGCAACAACATCTAGAATCGCGAATAAGACTGATTTCAAAGCTGCATTGAAAAGGGACCCACCGATGGATCTTGCAGAATTCTATTACAAAGATGAGAGGTACCTGTGTCAGGAAGATGCTGAAGCTTAGGATGCTAAAATAAATGCCGTTGAAGGCGAAGGACCATCTGGAGCTAGAATTGGAAAAGGAAAAAGGGAAGAGGAAAGACGATGATAACATCAAAGACCCAAAACGAAAAAGAAACGAGCTAAGATTCTCCTCATACGCCGACCCAACTGAAACCCCAGAGAGGATATACCTAGATACGAGGGGGCAGAACCTCTACTGAAGGCTACCTAGGAGGGAGCCCACTGATCGAGAGAAAAGATCTAAAAAGTTTTGCATCTTCCATGAGTTTAATGGGCATGAGATGAACAAGTGTCGACACCTTCATGATCTGATAGAAGAACTAGTCCGGAACAACCTAATGCCACAATATGTGAGGAACAGAGCTGTAATGGAATTGCAGGGACAACCTCCATCCATGGCAAATGCATCAAGAAAAACCCAGGAACAAGCGCCAAGACAAATTATCCCATGATCGGGGTAGGAAAGAGTCGGATTCGATTCCAATGATTTGTTTATCATTTCTTTTCCCGCACTTTTCTTTTAGTATGTAGATGAAAATAATCGAAGGCCGCTTACACGTGTACAGGATTCCGAACAGTCCCTAGGCACGCTCTGAGTCGGATGCTTGAGAGACTTAGGACAATAACAATTGAAGGCCACTTACACGTGTACGTGATCCCAAATAGTCCCTAGGAATGCTCTGAGTTGGATGCCAAAGCTGAACATTTAGGACTCCTACTTGTTTAATTTCTATTTATTTTTTTTGATTTGAATTTTGATAACTGATATTGATCGGCTTAAAGTCCCACCACGGGATCGGAGTGCAAGATGCATGTCCCCTTGCCAGAGAGCGAGTGGATGGACTTATACCATATTGATCGTCTTAGAGTCCTACCATGGGACCGAAGTGTAAGAAGTAAGTCCCTTCATCAGAGAGTGAGCGGATGGTCTTACTTAATCCCCCTTGACTTAACAAACAGATGACCTGGAAAGATCGTCCCCTTAACTTAAAACCTTGAACAATCCAGAGAGATCGCACATTAAATCAAAAATTATACGATCCGAAGTGATCACACATTAAACTAAACATTAAACGATCCGTAGAGATCACGCATTAAACTTACTTAAGCGGTCCATAAAGATCGGACCTTAAAACAGATTCGGTTTTGTAAAAAAGGATTTGAATGCCTTATAAATAGAAAAAAATGGATAAATCCTAAACGAACATAGGATGACTTTGATATATGATGTGATACAATGTGATTTTGATATATGTTATGACATGATGTGATTTTGAGATGTAATGTGATTTTGATATATGATGTGATGTGATGTGATTCTGATATATGATTTGATTTTGATATATAATGTAGAAACTCTGAATGGAAAGCAAAATTTATAGTGATGTAAATCCTGAATGAACGCGGGATGATTAGAGATGTGTAATCTAATTAGAGACAAGTGATGTAATAACCCCGAATGAAATCGGAATAACTGTGATATATAAATTACACTTAGGTGGAGTCTAGAGTCTTAAGCTGTAACAAGTTTGGAATGACTTGTGACTGGTAAGAGAATCTGAAGGAGCCGAACGGTTCACTAAGACTAAAGCTCAGCAACTGAAGACTCATTGCCATGATTTGTTCTAAAGCAAAGCATACCTTTAATTCAAAATGCGCACGTTGGGAGGCAAATGTTATCCGGGTTTTTAGCCCAATAGGATCCAGCAGAATACGGAATAATCCCATCACATAAAAATAGCGTAGAACTTAATCAAGAAAGATAAGGCAAGGAATTAATAAGAGCCAATCTATATGACTAAGATGACGTTGGGATCAGCATTCCTTTTAGTTCAAGCTTCGGCTAAACGCAAACAGCTAGAGAATTGCAATCGAAGTGAAATAACAATGATAAAAGACTATGGAAACATCTCCAATTACAAACCCTATAAAAATCCTAAGTGCTTAGCTCATCAGCGACCCATGCCTCTTTTCAAACTATCAAACAAACCCGATATGGCATGCTGTCAAAAGAGGCAAGATTTGGTCTGCAAAATGAATCGACCCATCGGGTCGCCAGCACCAATCGGTTCGCCCGTGATCCATGGACCATGGGTCTCCATTGGAATATAGTTTTAGCTCGTTTTGTGGGACAAATCCCCCCTTAGGTCTCATGTAGCCTTCCTGCAAGCTGATGAAGACAGGCTTGGCCCAGAAGCTCTCCGATCTCTATAAATAGCATCATACCTACAACATAAAGGGGATCTTCTCCGGACTGATTGCTGAAGCTTTGCTGAAACATTCTTCACCCTCTACCTCCCTCATAACAATCTCCAAAGGTATTAACTGTGATTCTCTAGTGGATTCTAACTCCGAGGATCCAATCTATTGAGAGATAGTCAAAGTCTTGTAGTCAAACATGTCCTGTAACAGCAATCAGTCTATGAGAAAAATATAAAGTGGACGTATGCTTCATTAACAGCCGAACCATTATAAAAATTCTTTGTCTTCTTTCTTTTACTGTTCTTTTCTTATATCCATGATCCGCGATATTGCTCTGTTAGAACAGGGCTAGTGCTTTCAAACTCAAACCAGGATGTTGATCCATTTTTTGGGTCAACAATATTCTTTAACTCATCGTCACCCATATTTCCATAATTCAGCCATTTTCTGTTATATATTTAATACATGGATTACTTTTAAAATTCATAAAATATTTTTACATGAGAAGGCCTTCAAACTTAAAAACTCATCTCTAAGATCATGCTTATAACATCATATTGTTTTTCTATATCATTTTAAAATCATTGAAGTAGAGAAATATAGCTAAACATCCTCTAGTATGGCTATTTTGCCCCAAAACATTCTTAAAACATTGTTTATATCTTATAAAGAACCCAAGCATATGAACTCTATCATGATTACACAAAACGAATTCAAACAACAATGAAAATGGTAAATAAGGTAAATTACTCATCGAACTCTTTAGATTTACTAGATCTTTAGATTAGTTGAGCTCTATAGCTTTTATTGTGATGCCCCACTATCTTTATCTTCCAAAGTTAATTATAAACACCACAAAAATACTAATGCAACTAATTTTCGTTATTTAAAGCAGTGATCATTTGTCTTATAATTTAAAAAATTTAATAACCATGAAAGAAAAAGGTAAATCGCACATCGGAATCAAAAATTAATGTGTATACATTATCCCAATAACTAAATTATTACATATTTTCAACACATCAAATGACTTCCACATTTTTAACACATTAATCATCATTAATAAATAAGAATATAAATGTGATGTAAGAGAAATGTATTAAGTCAACAACCTAGAGATATGAGCTATATCAAGACTTTTGTTCGGTCCTCTGCTCCCATCATCAACTTCATTAATGTATGGAAGATAGAAAACATGTTCAACTATGTTTAGACAACATCAATTTCTATACACTCCAGCCACAAGGGAACTGAGAGTCTTTGCCTAGAAAAAGACTGCCACGTTACCCTTTTGAGGGATCAAGCACATATAATTCTGCTTCTTTCTCTTCATCTGCATCTAAATACTTGTTGGCACATAACAACCACAATATCCATGCAACCAATGTTAGCAAGTTATATTACTCCTAAAAATTGACCACAATCAATCTTCATAACTATGGGGTAACAACAATAATAACACACTTAACCATTAAACATCACATACACTTGACAACACTTAATGTCAATCCCAAACATCAAATAAACTAATCACAACATATATACTCACACATATACTAGTTATCCACAATCAGTAATACACCATCATGCAAGTATAAATCAACCAAATCTGCACTAATCCACTATATTAGAAACCCAACACCAAATCATCAAACATGTAAAAATCCACTATATTAGTAACACAAACACTAAATCACTAAATGTGTACTCAACCACTATGTTAGTAGCACAAACAGTAACATGGTAAACCATTGTTAACCACATACAACGTAGTAATAATGGAAGAATATCACTCACATCCAAATGCGATTTCATCGTCATAAAACAACATATGTCATAATTCAGATGAATGATTAATCACACATTACATCCATCCAAAAAATCAAATTTTAGGACTATTGGTTTTCTTAAGTATAAAATCATCTTGTTGTTTATAATATAAGCACCTTTATTTATCTCAAAATAATAATCACTATTCAACAATGATAATATACTTCAAAATCCTTTATTGTACTTCTATATATATCAAATCCTTTGAACATTGTACTTTCCATCTAAAATAGTAATTTGTATAAATTACTTATCAAAATAATAATAATATTATTTTACATCAAAACAATAATATATACTAAAGCCTCTCTAATATTCCACAAAATCAGTTTATTACTATTCATCTTAAAAATAACAATATTCTATATTAAACTTCAAAACTTCATTTGTTTCTATTTGCCTTAAAATAGTAATAATTTAAAATAAAATACTTTTGGAAAGTGTAATGACCCTAATTTTGACTAACATTATTTAGGACATTTAATTAGATAAATTAATTGAAATAATGTAAATGGTTAAGGGATTGACATTTGTATAATTATAAGGTAGTCATGCCTTAAGTATGAATGAAAAAATGGAAATTTAAAATGAAGTAAGTAAAGGTAATAAGATAAGGGAAAAATAAGAATAGGTTATATTTTTATACCCTAAATCCTTATCCCATTCTCATTTCCAACATTTACAAACAAAACTAAACATAAAACTTGGCCGGCCACCATTAGAAGAAAACAAGAGCAAGATAAGCAAGAATTCAAGAAGGAATCTTAATTAAACCAACTCAAGGACAAATATCAACTTTCTTAACAATCAAGTTAAGGTTAATAATAGATTAAATCTCATTTTTATTGATTTAGATTTCTGGATAAGATCCGAATTTATTTTGCAAGAAAAATGCCATGTTTTGGTTGTTGCAATGGTTATATATGCCAGTTGATGATTTATGTTGTTTCATATTGATTTCATGATAAGATTTGATTTGAGAAACCTATCAAATGACATCCAAATGGCTAGTGTTTCTTATATAAGGTCAAAAACATTATTTTAGAGAAAGGTTTCAAATTTCATAATTTTCTAAGTTGTTCTGTATTTATTATGAATTTTCTAATAAAGAAAATGGTTTAAGTTGGTTTAATTTAATTACAGCTATTATATGTTAGCCTTGGGTTGGAAATTAAAATATGTTAGAAAAAGTATTAACAGTGATTTATGGGATATTTTGGAGAATTTTCCTAAGTGTTTTATCAAAGATATAAATTATTTAAGGTATGAGACTTAAATGTTTTATATGTTTAGAAAGGTGAAGGGGCAATTTGCTAAATGTTTTAAATTTTTAATTACTGAATTCAGCAGCACTTTTAGAAAAGATTTCGGAAAAAAATTGGCAACCAATTATATATTGACAAATAAGACAAGCTAGTTGGAAAAGTATTACTTTAAAAATGTTAAAAACCAGTTTTGTAAAGGTTTATTCTTTCGCCACTTATAACAGCTACCTTTCGACCTCATGCTACCACCTTCAACTAGTTGAAACCAATACATATTATATCAATTCCTTAGTACGTAGTGGATTGGAGATGGACGGAAGGTATGGAGGCGGAACATGCTTTCGAAAGGGTAGAAGTAGTCATTATTAACTCAGAACTATTTTGGTTACAAAATAAGGCTTTCGAAGAAAATAACTTTCGACTTAGTCAAATACACCTTTGTTTCAGAAAAGGGCTTTCGAAAGAGGTTTCCGCCCTTTTGTTTTTAAAATAAGCATTCCAAGGGGTCGAAACCCCTGCTGCCTCATTCAACCTTTCGAATCAATGCCTTTGAAAGGGTTCTATTGCCTTAAACTTTAAAGCCGCCTCTCCATGCTTTAGGAAGGGTTGGTTACGAAACCATCCACTGCCTTTTAACTTAGGAATAATGTTTTCGAAAGTAATTCTTTCACCCAGTTCTTTTAAGACATTTAGATATATTGAAAGTTAAACCCAAAGCTTTCGAAAGGAATGGTTTTAAATGGTTTCGAAGCTATGTTCCACAAACTTTTACTTGGACCCAATGCTTTTGAAAGGTTTATTTTAAGTAAAAGACTTTAATGCTTTCGAAAGATATATGATGAAGGTTTCGAAGGCGAGATTCCCTAATGTTTTCGAAAGGTTTACTTTTAGTATTTGAATGGAAGGTTTCCGATGCTTTTGAAAGGCAAGTTTGAATTACTTTGAAAAGAGGACGTGTAAGGTTTTATAAAGCATTTGAAGGGATTCCTTTAATGATTTCGATAGGTGTATTTCAAGAGTTTTCGAATGGTTTGCCTTATCTTTATGGCCTAATACCTTTTAAGTTAAAATGGGTTTTTAACTTTCTTTGAAGGGATAGATAATCCCATACATTTCATCAACATGGTTTTGTGTAAAGCATATATCACGGCAAAGATATTTAAATGAAGCAAAGTGTATATTTTCCTTATTTAAGTATGATTTAAAGGGTTAAATCAATTTGAAAGAAATGTTTTCAAGGAAAATTTGATAGGGTAGTTAACCCTAAGTAAATGACTCAGATATTAGAATATCTAATGGGACTGGTATAGGGTTGCACCCTATACTTTAGCTAATAAGCCCCTAGCTAATATAATTCCAAAATTCAAGTGTGTAAGTGTTATCCCACTTTTTAGCAAGGCTAAGATATCAAGAAATCAATTGAAAATTAGTGATCTCTCATCCCAAATATCGATTATACATCACAGGTTCGCTATGGATATCGATGAATTTTGTTCGAATCCAGATCAAGCTACAATTGATAAGGCAAGGCAAGCAAAGCCATAAAAGCCAACGTTTTAAATTTCAAGTCAATCAAAGTTTGTATGATCGAGATATGATCGATATAAGTTAAGGAAAGCATGCTGTTCATATCCATCAAAGAGCCATGATCGAGTTGATCTGTTCGAATCCATCCATGACCGTGCTATTCGTATCCATCGTGTTCGTATCGGTCAAACTGACTTTGCCTTGTATCCATTGTGTTCATATCGATCCAGCGAAGCCTTATTCTTATCCATATAATTATCGGCAGTTCATATCGATCAAGGTGACCTTGGTTCGTATCCATCAAATGGTTTCGTATCCATCAGGTCCACTGATCAACATCCATGAAAATGCAGCACTTCATATCCATTGATTGTAATGTCAATGTTCATTTCGTATCGACCAATCATGCACGCTTCGTATCGATCGACCTTTCATTGATACAAAACCAACACCTCTCATCGATACAGAGTGGACATGCAGGGGATCAATACGAAGTAACATAGTTGATCGATACGAACGAGACAAAACACGATCGATACGAACAACCACTAACATCGATATGAACAAGGCGAAGTGATCGATGCGAATAAGGCTCCGATATTAGGTACGAATAAGACTCGGTCAACTCGGCATCGAAGGAGGAGCGATCCATGAATCTCACACCACGTTATCTTACATGCACATGCTCGAGATCGAGTTGAACAGATCGATATGAAATGTATCGATATGAGCGAAGCAATTTAAAGAAAACACGAACTTGCATCGGTCATAACTCACAATCTACAAGTCCAAATACTACGAAATTTTCATAGAAGCTTAAGTACAAGCTAAAGAATGTTCATGCCAAATTTCGACTCCATTGGACAAAATCTTGATCGATACGAATTACGTTTGTATCGATCACAGATCGAGTCAAAATTGCATGGGATCAATCGCGTGGGCCCGCTCATGTGCTAGAAGAGGTCCCTTGAAGTTTGAACGAGATATTTGCATGGAGCGCCCATAAATAGTACCCTAGAGCCTACAGAAAAGAGACCTTTGATCATACGATGTCCAGACTCTGCCGAAATCACGATTGCACTTGAACTCCATTGTTGTACTCGAAAATTACTGTTGTAATTCACTGCAACCAGCAAGCACATCAATAAAAGATTATCTTTCGAAGTGGACGTAGGCCGAAGATAGCCGAAGCACTATAAATCTTGTGCTTCTGTTTGTTATTTCTCAGTTGTTGTTCTCTACTTTGTCTGCATCTGAGGTTTGTGTTAGAATACTACTGATCTATATTCATACACTGGTGCTTTCACGATATTCGGGGTGTGTGACCAATTTTGGCGCAAACAGTAGGGTTTGTCATAGGTAAGACTAAAATAATGTTGCACACCATAAGGAATGTGCAGAGAGAAGATAGGTTATTGGTGAGCTTGTAAAACCATTAGGTTCAGTTGACCCTAGAAGAAGTTAGTAAAAGACATATAGTCCAATAATGTGTCTAACAGATGTTAGATAATTGATTATGTTTGGTCGACCCGAGTCAGCCAATGGTTAATAGTTAGCCAAACAAAATTTTATTTTTGGAGACAAATAGTCCATCAATTACCTGATTTATGTGCATATATAATATTGCTACTATTGGTTTAATTAGTTTGATTGCGGGTTTTTGATTTGCAAAAGATATGTTTTAAAAAGGGATATTGGTGAGGGGAAACCAGTTCTGCTAAGCGGCGTGGTCTTACTTAATATCAGATAACAGACATTTGTAGTATTATTCACACCAGGCTTTATGTCTGACTCGAAGTTTATGGTTTCCCCTTAAACTTTTAGATGCTCAAAATTTAATTTGAGTAGATTAAGAGTCAAAGTTTTTTAGGTTTAGTAGGTTGGACGAATAAGCTTCCGAAGACGTGCAGGAGGCAAAACTAGCTATATAGGAGCTATTTAGTTTTTCGATGTGATGTATTAAGACTAATATGTCTATTTAGTATGCTGATCATCCAAGGGACATCTTTATATGTCGCTCTTGGCGTAATTTGTAATAATTATATTTGATCCAAACCCGAGAATCATTTGGGATTATGTATCTGAACATGAAACATTGGTCTGAAATTTATTAGAAAAAGTTGTTTTAAATCTGTGTTGATTTTATTTCATATTCATGTGCTTCTGATATTATGTATACCATAACATTATAGTATTTTGTCATAGGAAGTTAATACCATAGATGACTGTAGTATCTGTAGTGCTTAGATTCGGGCCTCAAGATAGAGGATGTTACATAAAGATATCTTTACTGTTATTATTATTTCAAAAATATCTTTTATTCTATTACTCGACTAACAACAATAATATTTTCCAATAAATACTGTAATAATTCGTTATATTGTCATTTACTCACAATTTTCACAAAACCATATTATTATTTATGAAATATCAATTTATTTTATAATAATAAACCTCCCAAATTCAGTTTAAAAATATAGTTTTCATTATTATTTATGAATTTCTCTAGAAATTCATAAATAATAACATTACTGTATTTCTTACCTTAATTCCAGTTTAATTCATAAAAGCACCATTATTTTACACTCAAAATACATAAATAACTTTATTTTTGTTCCTTTTACAATTAATCAATTACATTCAAATTTTAAATACATAATTAATTACAATTAAACATCCAATAATACAACAATGAACAACAAACAATCAAATAAGGCACAACATATCCCATATTCACTATCTCTAAACAATCTTTAATATAACACAACACATATCAATAATCATAAATTTTCATCAACGGATATGAATTTAATATTTGTAAACATTAATTAAAATAAATAAATCATACCAATGCAATCTTGCAAACAACCTTAAAAATCAGCAAATCAAGCACCAAAACATATGTAATCTCGCCACAAGTTCAAGGGACAAATCACACATATGTATGCAAAAGTTATGGAGGTTAGAAGTTATAAGGACATAAATGTAATATATATATTTTAGCGATTTAAATGAAAAATTGTATCACCTTCTTCCTAACCTATACATGTACAAACCCAAAGTAGCCCCTCTTTCACTCCCCTACTGCTGGCTTTATGGGCCATAAAACACCGATCTGGACCCACTGCCAGCACCGCACCGATTCCTTCCTTCTTCCTAAACCATCATCATTCACCCATGACAGTCTGCACCGCCCCTTAAAACCCCCACAATCGTTGACTTTTGAAAAATTTCCAAACCAACTTAAGCCTAAATAACACAATCCAACTGCATAGATCGACTCCCCTCGATGTCCTATACAACCAAGTTCTCTTATCATCATATAGTCACAAATTTGCCGTTGAATCGAAACCCTAGAATCGATGTTCCTCTATTTTCCATCGATTCTATAAATATTCAGGCCAGATAACATCAAATCTCAAAAACAAAACTTCGCAGCTGTGTTCATGTCAGTATGTCTTATTAAACGATATATCACCAAACATACTTTCGAATTGATTTATAATTTGTCATATTTTATATTTTGTAACTTGTAATTAGTTAAGATAATTAGAGATAATCTCCATTAGAATTGGATCAAAGAGGATTTCAGGATTAGTGCTGAAAAATGAGAATAGAGATGATAGCTGGCGTTTCTTAACACTGTATGTATTAGTAAAAACTATCACGTTGAGTCAAAGCAATTATAAAGGCCTAAAAAGCCCATTTTCGAATTCTATCGAAGTATATCATGCTATATGTCAAAATATATGTTTTCAAAGTTTTTAAGCTCAATGGAACCATCAAAGCCCTCAAAAAGACATCCCTACTCAAATTTATCTTTTACCGCCATTGATTGTAAATAATTAATCAATAATTAATGTTTTAGATCTATGGGTCATTACATTCTTCCCTCCATAAAGAATTACATCCTTGAAATTCCTCAAATATAACCTACGGTTAAATCGGAAAAGAATCATTATAGGTTTAATCACAAAATATAGGGAAGTGTATTAATCACAACAAATAATATTCGATAACCACACAACACAATTAGTCATGACATAACGTAATTCATTCACAACAATGAATTATAAACAAATACTATTATAGCACACACATTTCTTGACTCATGCTATTCAAACTATAGTTTGTAAGTAATACTCCATCAACAAAGGATGAAACAATCTCAATTCTATGAAATTTTCATTCACAAGTCATAACAGTGCATCTCAACAATCCAACCATACTAGCTCATAACAGGGTTCACAACAAAACCTAGGTTTGGTCCCAAACATGCATGCACACATAAATACATAGATCAACAATCAATATAGCTATTCAAAATAAAGTATACATACTCAAAACATTAAGGTTTCATCACCACAATTATGTATCAACAAATAAAATATATGTGCTAACTTCTATACTGACCATACATATGGTTTGAAAGTATAAACCACCACTATAGTCTCCCACTAATAATAATTATATATATAATATCCCATGCGACCGTCACTAAGGTCAATAACTACTTCATACTATAGCCTCACCAAAGCTCGAAGAAGCCCATTTGCCAATGCTAAGGCAAACTAGACTGTCATTAAGGTCTCACATCACTACAACTATCACCAAAGTCTCACGTCACTTCGACCATCGCCAAGGTCTCACATCACTATGATGAACATCAAGGTCTTGCATCACTACTAAGATACCCTTGAAAATATATGATAACACACATGGCGACCTCCCAGGTCGGTGAGATCCAATGTTGTAATTGGATTCGGTGTTCGATATGTACCTATCCTATAGGTACCACCCTTCTAGGGTAGGCCAGACTATCCCTAGGTCCAGTGTACATAGATGAGTGTCCTCACAAATCCTTGCCCCTTGAAACACACATCACATCTTGAATTATCAACAATCCTTTCATCACATGACTTGATTCAAAACATCCCATGTCCCATTTTAGCGCTTCACCTTTTCAAACGTTCATCCTTGGATTACACTAGTACCATACATACATTTCCTTCTAGAAGTACTTGATCAAATGCCCTGTGCCGTTGATTCATCAAAGTCTGAATCTCCACTCTTTAGTTCTTAGGACTTCTCCATTTTCTACTTGAATTCAATTAGGGAAAACACCACATCATCCACTATGACTGATCCAAATATATTCCTTTTCGTATCACTAGTTTCTCCAATGCACATCCACAAAAAAGTCAACATTCATTAACTACTTCTTCATAAAATTATTAATAATAGTTTAACCTTATAAACAATCATAATATATCAAACATAAGAAATCAAATAGGTAATCAACATAATACAAGCAAAAGAAATCAATTCAAACAAGCATGACATAAATAAATAAACATATGATAACAAGCAGTGCTTTTTTTAATTAGAAGTAATTTAACAAGTAGTGCTTTTTTTAATTGGAAGTAATTTAACAAGCAGTAAATCAATATAGAGAATTCAGCCAAGTAAGCCAATACAAGTCAGAGATCAAAATCCCATACATCGAAATGAGTAGTCCCTAAATCATATCCTAATTCTCTCCATGGTAGGAAATAACTAGACATTCCTACAATCCCTTTAGAGAAAGTCACATACAATAGTCATAAGGGTAACATCACCATAACAGGTGTCGGGCAAACTCATCTCGCCCTATTGTCTCACAGCCTATATCACATCGTTAAGTCTTACGAGTTTTCAAAATAAATTATCTTTTGAATATCTTACGGTCTTCAAATAGAGGTTTCACATATCTTACTTTATTCAAAAATCACTCATGAATCTGATTACTTGCATCCATGTAAAATATTTTCCTAATATATTTTCCTAAGATATTTAACTAGATATTTTACAATATATCCTTTTTCGGAATAAAAATATTTTCACACGTATTCTCTATAAAACATTCTTTTTTTTCAAGATTTGGTACTTCCCCAATCAAAATCCTTTATCTACAAAAATATTTTCCTTCCAATCAACGTTTATCAACAAGTATTCTTTACATAAAAATATTTACGCCTAAAATTAGCTTTCACGCAAAAGCTTTTCAAATTTAATGGGTGTTCTTTAAAAATACCTTTTCCTCAAATAAACATGTTCCTCTCACTCTTTGCTAAAATTGATAGTTCTTAAGATGGTTTTGACAAAAAAACTTTCAAATATTTTCTTCAACATAATAACTTCTCAAAATTATTTTTTTCTATACTTAAATATCCTTGTTATTAAAAATAGCCTTTTCCATTAAACACCCTTAAAATAATTTTTTCTCAAGTTAAAAATTTTATTTTCACACTTTTAAAATTTCAGTAAATCCCTATATCCCCAAAAAAAAATATTTTCTGTTAGTAAAATCCATTTTAAAAACCAAAGCGAATATTTTTAATATAACTTTTCAAGTCAACATTCCATATAAAAATAGGCCCATGTATTAAGGTTAGGTCTCAAGCATAGTTTAATGTCATATGTGTGTTACTTGGGTTATAATATTCAGGAGGCCCTCTTGTAGCCATCTCTCTAAGAATTAGAACAGCTAAACCTGTGGGAACTAGATCTAAAGTTTGAGGAATAGAATGAGTAGAATGATGGAGACCGAAGGGTCACTAGAATCCAATCTCTGATAGTGTGACATAATACCATGCATAAATAAAATAAGGAACTCCGTTTTAGAAAAATAGAAGCTAATTAATATACTGCGAATATAATTGATTAATACATAACGTAGCTAACTGTCTCTCCTATAAGTGTCCATCCTACCCCGTTCTTACAGTATTTATTCACACTCAAAGGTCACTATAAATAACTACCATCTTAGGATGAGGTAATGACGGTTATGCACACAACCCATACATACAAAACATGCAACCATTAATAAGAATGCATTCTCATTCTATATTTTTAATCCAACCTAAGGTGTAAATTTAACCCATCTTAAATGGTAAAGTCTGTTGATACGCTAAGATTTTGATCAACGACAATGTGCTTTAACAAACAAGGAAGAAATATATGCAAATGCTAAACGAAGATAGATGAAGACCAAACAAACTTAAAGTATGTTTTTACATATGTCTTAGTCTAGATGTATTGTTAAAATCTATCCTCAAGAAGCTTGCACGAACACTAGAAATTTTTTATAAACTTCATTTTTCAAATAAGTTTTAACTATGCAGGTTTTATGAGTTCAGTCGACTGAACAGGAACAGCCAGTCGACTGAAACTGGAACAAATTTATATACATGCACAGTTTCAGTCGACTGAATTTCCTGCACAGTCGACTGAATTTGGTCCCGAAAATTTTACTTCATATTTTCAGTTGACTGAATTCCCTGCTCAGTCGACTGAATTTGAACCTGCGAATTTTCTCTAAAAAGACACCTTCTTCCTCCCAAGAGTTGCAACCATTCATCAATGGAAATGGAAGCATCTCTTGTTTGCAACCTTTGACAACATATGCATCTCTTCTACAAGTATATATACATGATTCTAATATCATTTAACTCACCGAATTCTCTTGCTTTAATCTAACTATTCTCTTGTTCATATTTTCTAGATATTCTCAAAGCAATCACTAATCTATTGCTTGAATCATTGTTTTTGTTTATAACATTCTTTTGATTCATAGCAATTCACATTTCTTAAATCTTCACAAACACATTGCATACTCTCGAGGATAAGATTATAGGAATATTGTACTACATTAGACTCATTAGTGTTGACAAAAACACAACAAGTCAAATATTGTATTTTAGTAATTGAGATTGAAGTCCTCTTCGGTAGCTGAGGCAAGAAATCCCGTTCGGTTGTTCGGGTAAGTTGTAAACCTATTCCTTCGGGTGAAGTGAGGGTGTTAGTGAAATTCCTAAGTGAAGCTTAGGGACTGGACGTAGGACGAGAGGTCCGAACCAGTATAAAATCCTGGTGTCTCCTTGCATTTACCTACTTTATCTACCTAGACTATTTCATTATTCCATATTACACGATCCTACCGCATAGCCTCTTTCAATTAGTATCAGAGCGAGGTTGTCCTATAACCATAACACCGTTATTAGACATATTGATAATATGGAAATAACGCAAGTACAAGCACAACATCTGCCTATAGTTCTACATTTGCGGAAGGATAATCTACCCAAAGACCTCCTCTATTCAATGGACTAAACTATAACTATTGGGCTACAAGGATGAGGATTTATATGCAAGCAACAAGTTTCGAAGCCTGGAATGCTACTCAAGCAGAGTTCGTTGTACCCACAACCGATTATCCTACATGGACACAAATTCAAAAGAATGAAGCTAGTGCAAATGCTAAAGCTATGAATATGCTATTTTGCGCCCTGGATAGAAATGAATTCAACCGTGTTAGCATATGTACTACCGCATATTAGATATGGGAAACACTTAAAGTCATACATGAAGGCACAAACAAGGTTAAACAAACAAAGATATCCATGCTGAAGAATCAATTCCAAAATTTTAGAATGCGACAAAATGAATCCATTAATGACATGTACTCAAGATTTCAAGACATTCATCATGCTCTAATCGGACTAGGAGAAAGATACACGGCCTTTGACATTGTGTCTAAAGTTGTAAATTCACTCACTGATGAATGGGAGAGAAAAGTACTAGCAATCGAGGAAGCAAATGATCTATCTACAATGAAACCAGAAGAATTGATTGGAAATCTTATGTCGTATGAAGTAAATATGCAAGCTAAAAAGGATCAAGCTCAAGAAAGAAAGAATGTTGCTTTTCATGCGGAAAAGGAAGAATCAGAGTCTGAAGATGAGGATCTAGCATTTATAGCCAAAAATTTCAAGAAATTCTTAAAGTATAGAAAAGGAAACAAAAACGGATTCAAAAAGAATTTCTTGAACAAACCTTCATCCTCAAATATAGAATGCTTCAATTGTCATAAGCAAGGACACATGCAAAAAGATTGTCAAGAACAAATGAAGGAAAATCAGAAAAACTTCAACAACAAAAACAAGAAGGATAAATCCAAAAAGAAGGCATTTTCTGTAACATGGGACGATTCAGATTCATCTTCATCCGAAAATGATAGTGATAGCGACAATGAACAAGCAAATGTACGCTTCATGGCTCAAGAATCTGAGGTAAATAATTTAACTTTCGACGATTTAATTGAAGTAAACACTGAACTTTTAAGAACAATAAAAACTCTTAAAAAGAAACTCAAATAAACTCGTGAAAATCAAAACAAAGCTAAATTTGAAAGAGATATGTTAAAAGATGAGAAGAAAATCTTAGAAGAAGAACTTGAAAAAGTTCAAGAATCTCATTCAAATTCGGAAACTCAATTATCACTTTTAAGTCAAGAAATTGAAACTCAAAAAACAAAGAATGATATAATTGTTTCTGAAAATCATGAGTTAAAAATTAAGATTAAACAAGTTTAGTTAGAAAATAATAGTCTTCAAGCTAGATTAGATAACATCACTAAAAATGTTTCTAACTTTAACAAAGGAAGAGAAAATTTATCTAAGATTTTAGAAAATTCTCAATCCTCTTCAAGTAAACATGAATTAGGATATAAAAAGGAGTCAAAAATTCCTAAAATGAAAGATACAAATTTTAAGAAGAATATGGACTCAAAACAACAAATATCGCCTAAGAAACCTATTCAAACAAAAGTAGAAAACAAGGTAGTTAAAATTTGGGTACCAAAAACTAACAATGTATTAATAAGAAATATATATATTAAAACATTTATGGATAATGTTCATCATAATGAAAACTATATTTATAAAAAGGATACTAAACCAAATTGGGTTTGGTTTCCTAAACTCTAACTTTTTAGGACCATATTAAAAGGTGGGTACCAATAATTTCATATTTATTTTCAGGTCCCACTCAAAAAGAAGAAATGGATATTAGACAGTGGTTGTTCAAAACACATGACCGGAGACAAAGATATGCTTACAAACATCACATACTTTGATGGCGGCTCGGTTACCTTCGGAGACAATTCAAAAGGCTATATCATTGGCAAAGGAGATGTGAACAACTACGGTACATCAAATTTACCTTTTATAACAAATGTTTCATTAGTTGAAAATTTAAAACATAATCTACTTAGCATAAGTCAACTGTGTGACAAAGGTTTTAAAATAACTTTTTCGAATAATAAATGTAGTATTTTTGATCAAAACCAAAATCTTGTTTTTGAAGGAAATAGAGATAGAAATATTTATGTTTTAAATATGAATATTAATCATAATTCAAGTATGTGTTTACTTGCCAAAGATAATGATCCTTGGTTATGGCACAAAAGATTTTGTCATATAAATTTTAAAACTATTAGAAAACTTTCTAAAAATGAATTAGTAAGAGGTTTACCCAAAATAAACTTTAAAATAAATAATCTTTGTGATGATTGTCAAAAAGGAAAATTAACTAAATCATCTTTCAAATCTAAGAAAAATATTTCGACTTTACAACCATTAGAATTACTACATATGGATTTATTTGGACCAACACAAGTTCAATCCATTAATCATAATCGATACGTATTTGTAATAGTTGATGATTTTTCAAGATATACATGGACTATTTTTATGAAAAATAAAAGCGACACTTTTGAGCATTTTAAAACATTTGTCAAAAAAATTCAAAACACTAAAGATTTAAAAATTAAAATATTCGAAGCGATCATGGAGGCGAATTCGAAAATGAAGTTTTTGAAACTTTTTGTAAAAAGAAAGGAATAAATCATTATTTTTCTTTTCCTAGAACTCCTCAACAAAATGGAGTTGTAGAAAGAAAGAATAGAACATTGCAAGAATGCGCAAGAACATTGTTAAATGGATGTTCTCTACCAAAATATTTTTGGGCAGAAGCCGTTGCTACTGCATGTTATGTATTAAATAGAATATCAATTAGACCATTAACTAAAAATACTTCTTATGAACTATTTAATAATAAAAAGACAAATATATCTTATTTTAAAATATTTGGATCAAAATGTTTCATTTTAAATACAAAAGATCAACTAGGAAAATTTGATTCAAAAGCTGATGAAGGAATTTTCGTAGGATACTCAGAACGAAGTAAAGCATATCGAGTATTTAATAAACGAACAAACTTAATTGAAGAAACTTTGCATATATCTTTTGATAAAAATTTTAATATAAAAGATGATGAATAATTTATAAATATAGAAGAAACAAACCTTGAAAATAATAATGAACTAAGATCTCCTCCTAGAATATTACGAGATCATCCAACTCAAAATATAATAGGAGAAATAAATTCTCAAGTTAGAACAAGAAATCAACTAAATCAAATGGGTCATGTAGCTTTCATTTCATCAATAGAACCTAAAAATCCAAATGAAGCATCAACAGATGATTATTGGATTATCGCAATGCAAGAAGAATTAAATCAATTTGAACGTAACGATGTTTGGGAATTAGTTCCCCGTCCTAATAATCAATCAGTAATTGGAACAGAATGGATTTACAAAAATAAGGTAGACGAACAAGGTAATATAACAAGGAATAAAGCAAGACTAGTAGCACAAGGGTATAATCAAGAAGAAGGTATTGATTTTGAAGAAACTTTTGCTCCCGCTGCAAGACTGGAAGCAATACGTATACTATTAGCCTTTGCATGTTTTCACAATTTTAAACTTTATCAAATGGATGTTAAAAGTGCATTTTTAAATGGTTTTATTAAAGAAAATGTAAATGTAGAACAACCTCCTTTATTTATACATGAAAAATATCCGGATCATGTATTTAAATTAAAGAAAGCACTATATGGTCTTAAACAAGCACCTCGTGCTTGGTATGAAAGACTTAAAAGTTATTTATTAAACTCGGGATTTAAAATTGGAAAAGTAGATCAAACGCTTTTTATTAAAAATACTACCAAAGACATTTTAATAATTCAAATATACGTAGACGATATTATTTTTGGTTCAACAAATGAAAATTTATGTAAAGAATTTTCAAATATAATGACTAATGAGTTCGAAATGTCTCATATGGGAGAATTATCATATTTTCTCGGACTTCAAATCAAACAATTAACAAATGGAATTTTTATAAACCAAGAAAAATATTGTGCTAATTTAATTAAACGATTCGGCATGGAAAACACTTCTGCGAAACCTACTCCTATGAGTACCACTACACATCTCGATCGAGATGAAAATGGCAAAAGTATAGATCAAAAATTATTTAGAAGTATGATAGGTTCCTTGCTTTACTTAACCGCTAGTAGACCTAACATAATGATGAGTGTTTGTTTATGTGCACGTTTTCAATCCGATCCTAAAGATTCACACTTAAGAGCAGTAAAACGAGTAATGCGATATCTTAACAAAACTAAAGATTTCGGTCTTTTTTATCCAAAGGAGTGTCCATTTGAGTTAGTACAATTTAGTGATGCTGATTTTGGTGGATCGCGAACAGATAGAAAAAGTACAAGTGGAACTTGTCATTTAATTGGAAAATCACTTGTATCTTGATTTAGTAAGAAACGAAATTGTGTCTCGCTTTCCACATGCGAAGCAGAGTATATATCAGCTGCTTTAGCTTGCACTCAAGTTATATACATGCAACAAACACTTAAAGATTTTAATATAAATTTAACAAATTCTACAATATACCGTGATAATACAAGTACAATAAACTTATCTAAAAATCCGGTTAATCACTCTCGTACAAAACATATAGATATTCGTCACCATTTTCTACGTGACAATATCGAAAAAGGAATAATTAATTTAGAACTTATTTCTACCGAAAATCAAATTGCCGATATATTTACTAAACCTCTATTAGAAAACTCCTTTATAAAACTTCGACGAGAATTAGGTATAATATCCTTTAAAAATATTAATTAGATATACATTAGAAATATTCCCACATTTCAGTCAACTAAAACAAAATGTTCAGTCGAGTGAATAAGAATTTCAAATATTTTCAGTTATGTTATATGTTACATTATATAATTTATAGACCACACATTTTTAAAACTGAATTATTAAATAAGAATCATACATTTTAACAAAATCCTCTTTACCATTAAATCTCTATGCGGTTAAAAAATCTTATTAAATTATAACCATTATTTGTTTAGTAAAATTCTACTATAAACAAATTCTTAAAAATGTTTTTATTTTCATCTCGATTTTACGAATAAAATCTTAATTCAACATAAAATGTCATCCAACAACTCCTTCTCTCTAATCAATATCACCTCGTCAGTTGATAACACTCCAACATCGCCAAAACTTCCCACACCAACACCAGCACATGAGCCGGTTTACAAATGGGAAAATTATCGTACTGGTTTCACACCAGAATCTAAAAAGGAGAAATGCGAACTCTTTATTTCACCTGACACAAAAAGAAAGATTGATGAAATTCATCACTTTCAACAACAACAGATAGATCTTCAAAGAGAACTGTACTTCGAGCAAAAAGTTACGGCAAGACGTTTGAGCTTCCTAGAGCAAATTGGTTTTCGCTACTGTGGATCAAAGAAGAACAAAGTGGCTGAACCCCTACCTCGCCCCGTTAGCTCACTTGATCCGTCTTCATCTTATCGTGCACCAGTCGATCCTGTGAATCCTTGGATGTCTCCTAAGACTCCTCAATATAGTCCGAATTCATGGGATATCAATTATATGAAGAATGAAGGGAAAAAGAATCCAAGTCCATACCCTAAGAAATAATTAGTATTGAAATCTATTCATCCATATAATTGTAATTATCTCCTTGAATAAAGAGTTTGCCTTCAAAATTAACAAGGAACAACAAAATACATAAGTCAGTCGACTAAAACCCTCTGTTCAGTCAACTGAACTTCAGACAGAATGATTTTTTTTTTACAATTCAGTCGACTGAATCTTCTGCTCAGTCGACTGAACTACTAACAGAAACCTTCAGCTAAACATTCAGTCGACTAAAAACCCTGTTCAGTCGATTGAATTTAGCCCAGAAAATTTTCGGCCTTCAATTCAGTCGACCGAACAGTGAATTCAGTCGACTGAAAGCCACTTCCCAGGCAAACTTTCCCTTTTAACCACCAATTTTTACCCTACCAACTCACTTTTTACCTCCTACAAACTTTCTTCCCCAAATTAATTTCAAAACCCTAGCCCCCAATTCCTCAAAATCAACTCAAATCTCACCCACATGGCACCAAAAAGATCAAGAGCTTCATCTTCTTCATCCTCCGAGCCAATTGATGCTCAAATAGCACAATGGATTTGCGATGGAACTGCTGTCACTAGATGGAATAAGATGAAGAATTCCCGAATTTTCAAGCATTCTTTCGTTGATTTCCAAAGCTTTCAACCCTACAACATCCAAGCGTTAACAGATCCAACAGGTTTAACTATTCTTTTAGATTTGAAAAGAAATGACCATGCCATTAATCATGTAATGGTAAAATTATTTTATGCTAATCTTAATCTTGGACACCAAACTTCAAGAAATCCAAACAATATTGTTTGGAGTATGGTGTGTGGAAAGAAAGTTTGGTTTTCCTTGGATAGAATAGCACACATTTTAGAGTCTCCAAATGTCGGGAGAAAGCTAGAGGAGATAGAATTCAATCCACACATTCGCGATAACATAAACCATCGATTTATGAATGATAATATCAACTTTAGGGATTTTAAGTCCACCTCTCTTCGACCTATGGCGAGAATCCTCCATAAAGCCCTAATGAGAACGATTACTCCTCGCACGGGCTCGTACGAAATTATCTACACAAATAACTATCGAGCTCTATATGCTATTTTTGGCAATATACAAGTCAATTGGGTACAACTTATTCTTGATGAGTTTCTCACTTTCAATAATGGCAAAATGCGCACTATCTACTTTGGAGAGTACATCATGTGACTTCTTCTCAATGTCGATACTCCATTACCTGAGTCGGAGAATACAATGGTCCATCAAATTAACCACCGGACCATAAGCCTAATGCAACTCCCATCTCGACCTCCTCGCATAATATCACTCACCGAATTGGAAGCAAGGCATCAAGAACAACAACAACAACCTCCTCAACCTCGCCACGAAGAACATCTCGAGCAAGATGATGAAATTCGTCTTGTTGACCCAAGCTCCACTACCAACCAATCCTTGGGGATATTGTCAAGAAATAAACAAATTCTTGACACTCGTCTTAAAAAGGTAGATCATAAGCTTGACAAAATCAAAGGATTCTTCAACAAACTTTAGGATGCAATCTCGTGCTCAAGCACCACTACTGCTTCAACATCTCGCGGCAAACGTCCGGCACCTACGTTTACATGGACGACATACGAAGAGCATACAAGTAGCAGTGCAAGTGGAGCTAGTTGTGGCTAAGGAGGAAGAGCGCATAGACCATCGACAGGAGGACCCGTCATATGTGAACCAACAAGAAGAGAAGGTTCATATGACTGGGATAGAGATGAGTAATTTTTTGTTTTGATATGTATTTTTAACTTTCTAGTGGCTTGTATAAATAGCCATTTTATGCTTGTCTGTCACAACAATTTTATTTTTCTTAAGTCATGATTATGCAAATATTCTCTATGCTTCAGTGATTGTTTTGATAAATTATTACTGCTGTTAGTTCTTCCTTTTTATCGATGACAAAGGGGGAGAAAATCTATGGTACTAACTTTGTTTTATAGGAAAGATAGTGCATATATTCAGGGGGAGAAAATAAGTAAAACGTCTCTAGAATAAATCAGTATTGTCATCAATCAAAAAGGGGGAGAATGTTGATACGCGAAGATTTTGATCAATGACAATGTGCTTTAACAAACAAGGAAGAAATATATGCAAATGCTAAACGAAGATAGATGAAGACCAAACAAACTTAAAGTATGTTTTTACATATGTCTTAGTCTAGATGTATTGTTAAAATCTATCATCAAGAAGCTTGCACGAACAGTAGAAATTTTTTATAAACTTCATTTTTCAAATAAGTTTTAACTATGCAGGTTTTATGAGTTCAGTCGACGGAACAGGAACAGCCAGTCGACTGAAACTGGAACAAATTTATACACATGCACAGTTTCAGTCGACTGAATTTCCTGCATAGTCGACTGAATTTGGTCCCGAAAATTTTACTTCATATTTTCAGTTGACTGAATTCCCTGCTCAGTCGACTGAATTTGAACCTGCGAATTTTCTCTGAAAAGACACCTTCTTCCTCCCAAGAGTTGCAACCATTCATCAATGGAAATGGAAGCATCTCTTGTATGCAAATTTTGACAACATATGCATCTCTTCTACAAGTATATATACATGATTCTAACATCATTTAACTCACCGAATTCTCTTGCTTTAATCTAACTATTCTCTTGTTCATATTTTCTAGATATTCTCAAAGAAATGACTAATCTATTGCTTGAATCATTGTTTTTGTTTATAACATTCTTTTGATTCATAGCAATTCACATTTCCTAAATCTTCACAAACATATTGCATACTCTCAAGGATAAGATTATAGGAATATTGTACTACATTAGACTCATTAGTGTTGACAAAAACACAACAAGTCAAATATTGTATTTTAGTAATTGAGATTGAAGTCCTCTTCGGTAGTTGAGGCAAGAAATCCCGTTCGGTTGTTCGGGTAAGTTGTAAACCTATTCCTCCGGGTGAAGTGAGGGTGTTAGTTAGTGAAATTCCTAAGTGAAGCTTAGGGACTGGACGTAGGACGAGAGGTCCGAACCAGTATAAAATCCTAGTGTCTCCTTGCATTTACCTACTTTATCTACCTAGACTATTTCATTATTCCATATTACACGATCCTACCGCATAGCCTCTTTCAAAGTCTACCCAAAGCTTAAGGAATCACTATATGTAAGCTCTGATAGCAAGCGTGATGCCACACTATTTTTAACGTTTGAAATGAATTACAAGCACCACAAAAATACGCTAGCAACTAATTTTTGACATTAAAAGCAATGGTTTTTTGTTTTATAATTTTAAAAGGAAGGTAAACCTCATAGTGGAATCAAACATCAATATGTATACATTATCTCAACAATTCAAATATTACACATATTTAATACATCAAATGACATCCATATTTTTAGTACATCAATCATCATTGATAAATAAGAACTAAATTTGATGTATGAGAAATAAGTCGACAACCTATGAATATGTCCTATATTCAGATTTTTGAGTGCTCCTTTGCTTCCACTTCCAACTTCACTAATGCATATGGGAAAGAAAAATAGTTCAACTATATTTGGGTTGCACCAATTTCTATACATTCCGACTACAAGGGAAACAAGAGCTATTGCATTGAAAAAGACTGCCTATGTACCCCACTTGAGGGATCAAGCACACATAGTTCCGTTTCCTGCCCTTTTCCTACATCCAAATACTTGTAACCACGTAACAACCACAACATCCATGCAACCAATGCAAACATGAAACACTGAACCTACTAAACCATCACAAACAATCATTATAAATATTGGTAACAACAATAATAACAAATTTAGCCATTGAACATTATATGCATTTAACAACACTCAATGTCATCCCCAAACATTAAACAAATAAATCACAAAGTATATATTCATATATATACAGATAATCCACTATTAGTAATACACTATCAGTGCAAGTATAAATCAATCAAAGTGTACTGATCCACTATATTAGTAACACAACACTAAATCATCAAATGTGTACTAATTCACTATCTTAATAACACAACGTCCAAATCAGTAAATGTGCCAAACCATTATATCATTAGCATAAACATCAACACAATAAAACCATAGCTAATTACACACAATGTAGTAATAATGGAAAAAGATTGCAGAGACATCCAAATGCGATTTCATCATCATAAAACAACATATGTCATAATAACCACACATTGCATCCATCCAATGCATCATATTTATGACCAATATTTTTTCTTAACTATAAAATCATTTCTTTGTCATTTATAATAAATGCACCTTTATTTATCTTAAAACAATAGTAATTATTCCAAAACGATAATGTATTTCAAAATCCTTATAATATCTCTATTACTTCAAATCCCTAAAACATCCTATTTTCCATTAAAAATGGTAATTTATATTAAAGTATTTTTCAAAACAATAATATTATTATATTACATCAAAAAATATCATATTTTGAACCTCTTTAATATTTTCCAAAACTAATTTATTACTATTTATTTAGAAAACAATAATATTCTATATTAAACAACAAACATCCTTATATTGCTATTTGCCTCAAAATATAATAATTTAAACTAAAACACTTTTAGAAACATATCATCATCATCATAATTATTATTTTAGAAATTATGTTTTATTTTATTACTTAATAATAATAATAATTTCCAGTAAACAATGTGAAAATGCATTATATTGTCACCTACTCATAATTTTCACAAAACCATATTATAACTTATGAAATATCACTTTATTCTATATATAGTAACAAACTTCCTAAATTCAGTTTAAAAATAGATTTTTGGTTATTATTTATGAATTTTCCTAGAAATTCATAAATAATAACATTGTTACATTTCCTACATTAACTCTAGTCTAATCATTAAATCACTATCATTTAACGCTTAAAATCTTTTATCCAATTTCCCATTATTGCACAATTTCGTCCTTTTATTTTAAACAATTACATCCAAATTTTAAGTACATAATTATAATTAAACATTCAATAATATAACAATAAAAAATGAACAATTAAATCAGGCTGTCAACGAATACCAAATTTTTTGAAATCTGTGTGTATCCGTATCAAAAAAACAGATAAATATATATTATTTGAAAAGGTGGATATAGATGCAGATATGAAGACATCCGCATCCAAAAATTATCTGTTTGATTTTTATTAAGATTATAGTTCATTTTATAGGATTTTAGTAAAATGAAAGATGTGTATTTATTTTTTAATTAAGCTAATAGTTTATACTATATGGATTTAATGCATATTAACTGCTCAAAACAATTTATTACCATAGTTTACTGTTTTTTCGTACTTTTATATTCAGTGGGATTAAAAAGCTTATGTTATACCAAAATTTTCTATTTATATTTCTTGATTTACCGATCATTAGCATATAGGATAATTATTCGATATCCGTCTATATCCGCAGAAGCGGATATCCTATATTCGAAAATGATCCCATATACAGATGCGAATATGACACTATCCACAATCGAAAATATCCATTGACATACTTGTAATAAAAAAGGCACAACTTATCCAATGTTCACTATCTTTGTAATGACTCACAAATTCGACACAATTAATATTAAATTAATTTAAAGTGAATTTTTAATAATATAGTGAATTGGATGTTGTGTATATGACCACTACAAATGTCTTTCCAAACTGATCAGGTTGGTATATAACCTTGATGGGTTTAGAGTCATAATTTGAAGCATAAAGACATTATAGTATTAAAATAGGGTACGTGGTCACTTTTGGGCCAAATGGTTACGTAAATTGAACCTGCTTCGCTGCCTGTATGGTAACGCTTAAAAACTCTAAGAGGTAGTCGTCACACCAGTTTCTCCTCCTTAATCCCAAAATTCTTCTTAATCGTATTTTAATGGTGGATAATTTTGACCAATTATAAATTGATTCAAAATATAAAGTATTCAAACCTTATAAATTATATATCATTGTGAATCTTTAGGCCAATGGAGTTGACAGGTGGCATTCATTTATTGTGAGCTTGCCCAAGGCGGTCAAAACCATGGTCAAATATCTAAATCGGTGTACAAGGTTTTAATGTTGGGGTTTATAATTCGTACGTCAATTGATGAAATTGATCATCTAGGGTTGTAGATCTTATCAAGGGGAATCAAACGGTGGTTGTGACATGCCACAATTTGGTCTGAGACATTGAAACTTGGCTAATTAGGATTTCGATCGGTGGGTTTTGCCGTGATGGTGGGTGAACCGGAGGCGGTGGTGTTGATGTAGGTCAATGACAAACATCTTAACGAGACTGATGGTGGCAAGGGGAATGATAACGAGGATTTGGTTTATAAGAGGTGATGGTTTCTCACTTTAGTTTGATTAATTGCAAATTAATCCTAAAATTTCTAACGTCCTTATCTCTCATATATGAACTCCGATTACGCCCTGTTCCTTTCAGTGGACTCGTAATGGAATTCCATATGATTTGGCACTTCGTTTGCTGAGTTTGGAGGTTATTTAAAAAAGCATGTTGGTATGCTCTATTTAATTTAATTAATTGAATCTTTAAATTATAAAATACATATCTATTGATAAAAAAATTATATTTATTGATATGGGTTATTCGTTGTATGATGTCTATTAATTATGATATTTTGAATGTACTGTATCTTGATTGGATGATTATTTTTAAACATACTATTTTTTAGTGTTTAATTAAAACAAAACGTTTGAATTAGAAATCAATTAATTAGGAAAAAACATATGATAATTAGAAAATAATATAAATAATGAATAAGATTATTTTACAAATTTTAGATGGTATTGGTAAAACATGGACTTAAGAAATTTTACTGAAATTAACGTATGAAATTTAATAAGGTTATTATGAACGAATTTCTAGGGAAATTCATATATAATAACTAATACTATATTTTTATTTGAAATCTATGAAGTTTATTATTATTTATAAAAGAAAATGGGATTTTAAATAATAAAAACATGAATTACAGTTATAATAGTATTGTTTTGTATAAATGACAGTGTGATTGATTTTATCATATTTATGGTAGGAAATATTATTATTATTTTTTGAGTAATAACTGAAAATGAGTTGTAACATCTCGTATGTAGAGGCCAAAAGCTAAGCACTATAGGTGTTGTAGTCATTCATAGTATTAACTTCTGGTGACAAAATACGACAATGCTAATGGTATCTATAATTTCATAAGCACTTGAATATAAACAAAATCACAGATTTCCAAAAATAAAATTTTTACCGATTACATTTCAAACAAATTCATGTCCAAATTACATAACCCCATAATCGTTTCCTAGGTAAAGATCAATTATAATTACAATAATACGCCAAGAGCGACATATGACGATGCCTCATTGGTTGATCCGAGAAATATAGTCATATCTGACTCAATATACACAACGGAAACTAAACAAAATAATCTATAAATCCTAATTAGCTTTTCGTCGCCATCTGCTTGTCTCCGGAAGCTTTATTCGCCAAAATTTCAAAAACCTGAAAACCTTAACCGTCAGCCTACTCAAATCAATTTTGAGTACCCGAGAGTTTAAGGGGAATCAAAAACTTTGAGTCAAACATAAAAGCTGGTGTGAATAATTCTGTTACATCTCGGTTTACTAATATTAAGTGATACCACACCGCTTAACAGAATGGGTTTCCCCCCACTAATATCTTTTTCAAAATATATATTTTCAATCTTTTTCTACAACCAAACTAGCTAATCAAACTGATTAAATTAATAAATATAGCAATATCCGTTACGCTATAAACAAATAACTAATGGACTATCGGTCCTTAAGTAATAAATGGACTATCTATCCGGAAACTGGGCTGACAGCCTGCAAACTAGACTAATGGTCCGTAGCTGGACCGCAAAATGGACTAACTATCCGAATCAAAATGGACTAACTATCCGAATCAAAATTGACTATCGGTTCGAATCATTTTCTAAGGGTTAACTACCCTTCATCTTTTTCCTTGAAAATCTTTTCAAAATGATTTAACCTTTTAAATCATACTTGTACAAGAAAATATTCTTAGCTTTACGCTAAGCTATTTTGCTATGTTATATATACTTTACTCAAAATAATGTTGATGAGATTAATGAGGATTAACTATCCTCTCAAAATAAGTTAAAGTCCTTTTTAACTTGAAACACTTAGGCTATTCTGCCTATTTAATTTATTCAAAACCTTTGCCTAAAACTTTTAAACAACCCTTTCGATACCCTTGAAGGTAACCCCTTCGAAACCATTGAAAGTGACCCTTCCGAAACCATTAAAAGTCTTTCCTTCGAAAGCTTCAAAACATTAGATATCCCTCCTTAAAACCATTAAATATTTCCTTTCATAAGAAAAACATTTCCCTTCAACCTTTTCAAAACCCTGGGGAACCTCCCCTTCGAAACCATTCATTAAAACCTTTCGAAGGTGTCAAAACCTACCTTTCAAAAGCACTTACGTTTAATTTAAAACATGTGGAAACCTTTCAAAAACATTCAAAAATTTATCCCTTCGAAACCTTTGAAAATCGTCTCGATCAAAACCATTGGATTATGCCTTCAAGTAGAGCAAAAGGATCAGAAACCCATTAAAGTCGAAAGTATATGTTCAAAATCATTTAACACTGTCTCTTTAGAAACCATTTGGTTTACTTAAATCATAGAAAAAGGGTCTTTAAAACATTTAAGTCAAAAGCATCCATTTCAAAACCATTTCCTAAGTAAAGAAGTGATGGTGTCGAAACCATCCATTCGAAAGTATTGGAGAAGTGGCCAAGTTTTTAGAAAACAAAACAACCCTTTCGAAAACCATCGGAGTCAAAAGGTAGAAAACGACAGTCAAAGGCTTCGACTTAGTCGAAGGCAATCATTTAAAACAAAAGCGCAACCCAATCAAAACCATTTCTTTAAATCCATTTGATCTAGTCGATAGCTAACCAAGTCGAAAACATTTTAGTTGAAAGCAAGCAGACACATTTTTCTTTAAAGCCAAAGTAAAGCCCCAACCCCATTGGAACCCTTGGTTTCGAATCTATTCCTTCCACCTACATCCAATTCACTATGTACCAGTTAAGTGATACCATATGCATCGTTTTCGACAGTGTCGGAGGTGAAGGTAAAGAGGCGCAACCTGGTGTCGAAAGCATCGAAACAGTGAAAAACACATTGATTAGTCCTTTTAAACTATTTCTTTTGTACCTAACCTGCCTTGTTTGTCTAAATCTGATTGGCTGCCATTGTACTTTTTCAAAAGTACCGCTGACTTTCTAGATTTAACAATTTAAATTAATTTACAAAAAGCCCATTCTCCTTCCTTAATTATATAAAACATTTAAGTCCCATTCCTTAAATAATTTTATATAATAATTAAAACACTTAGGAAAATTCTAAAAAAATTATAGAAAATCTCTTTTAATATGTTTTCCAACATATAAAAATTTCAGACCCAATTTTTTATTATTTAACCGTAAATAATTTATAATCCAAATTAACATTTTCTTTACTGGAAAATTCATATAAATTCCACGTAAATTCAGAAAATTCTGAAAATTGAAACCCGTCTCCAAAATAATATTTTTGGTCTATATAAAAATTCGCAAGGCATTTGAATGTCATTTTATAGGGTTTTCACGTTAAAATATATTATAAATTCAATATGAATAAGCATAATCAATCAACAAGTATATATAACCATTCCATCATTCAAAAACATGGCAAATCATTGCAAAATATTTGGAATTCATCCTAAAACCGAAACAACAAACTTCTTGGATGTAAACATTATTCGCCTTAGCTTTAGAGATTATAGAGATTGAGATGTGAATGATTTGATTTGTATCAGTTTTTCCTCTAGCTTTTCTTAATATTCTTCCTCCTTTTTCTTATTAATGGTGGACAAACTCTTGTTTAAAATTTTTGAAAATGAAAAATGAACATGTATAGGAGAATACCTGACCAAGTTTAAGTGACATAGGAATAGCCTCTTTCTTATTTTACCCCTCCTCTATTTCATTTTAACTCTTTCTTAATTCATTGTTAAATGGTACTGCTACACCTTAATTAAAATCAAATCTCAATCCCATAATCAATACATTATTTAATTTAATTTATCTAACTAAATATCCTAAATAATATTACTAAAAATATGGGGTCTTACAAAATATCCTCCTTAAAGAGTTTCATCCTCGAAACTATGATAAGGTACACAACAAATCAAAGAAGAAGGAAAAACATACCATCAAACAAGTCAGTATAAGTATCTCTAATTCTGCTCTCAACCTCCCAAGTACAGTCTCTATCATCGTCGCTCCAATGGACTTTAACTAATATGACCGTCTTAGTTCTAAGCCTCTTCTCATCTCTCGCAACAATACGAATAGGTTTTCTCACTATAGTCAAATTCGGTTCTACTACTAAGTCCTCTAGCACAGTCGGTGCAATAGTAGTCTCCGGGGCTCTAACACACTTTCTGAGATGAGAAACATGGAAAACATCATGGACTCCTGCCAAACTGCTCCGTAACTCAACTCTATATCCGAGTTTCCTAATCCTTTCAATAAGAGGAAAAGGTCCAACGAATCTCAGTGCCAACTTTCCTGATTTCACAAATCTAATCATACTCTTTATCGGTGACACTTTGACGAAAACCTGATCTCCAACTGAGAACTCTAAATCTTTCTATCTCTTATATTCATAACTTTTCTGCCTAGACCGAGCCTCCTTCATTCTAGCCCGAATGACCTCAATCTTTTCTACAGATTCCCTGACCAAACCTGGACCAAGAACCAACCTATCCCCTGTCTCTAACCAATATACAGGAGATTTGCATGGCCTTCCATACAAAGCTTCAAACGGTGCCATCCCAATACTAGTCTGATAACTGTTGTTATATGAAAACTTGACTAAATGCAGATGGTCTTCCTATGATCCCCAAAAATCTAGAACACAAGCTCTTAACAAATCTTCCAAGACTTTGTTAACCCTCTATGTTTGCCCATCTGTCTATAGATGGTAAGCGGTACTCATCTTGAACTTGGTTCCCAAAAATTCCTGTAGACTCTTCCGGAACTTACTAGTAAATAAGGAATCTCTATCACTAACTATGCTACTGGGAATTCCATGCATTCTAACCACATTCTTCATAAACAACTTTGCTAGTACAGGTGCTATTTTGGTTGACTTAACTGGAATGAAATGGGCACTCTTGTTCAATCTGTCCATTATAATCCATATACTTTCATTTCCTCATTCGACCTTGGCAACATGTCATTAAAATCCATGGAAATAGAATCCCACGTCCATACTAAAATATCTAATGGTTGAAGCAATCCACTTGGCTTCTGGTGTTCGGTCTTTGCCTGTTGGCAAATTAAGCACTGCTTTACCCATAAGTCAATATCCCACTTCATACATTCCTAGAAGAAACTCCTCTTGATATCCTGATACATCTTAGTACCTCCTGGATGAATGGAGAACTTTAAACGATGGCATTCCTCCAAGACTTCTTTTCTTATATTTCCTGCACTTGGAACACATAATCTTCCTTTCAGAACAATCAACACAGGTGCATGTGTCAATAAGTGTTTCAAATACTGGAATGCTTCCTCACACTTATCGGTCCATACAAACTTCATAGCCTTTTATGTTAGCTTGGTCATCATTGCCAATATCTGCGAAAAACCCTTAATGAATCTCATATAATAATCAACCAACCTAAGGAAACTCTTTATCTCCATCACTGTCTCGAGTCTTTTCCAACCATTCACCGCTTCAATCTTAGTCAGATCTACTGACAACCCTTCCTCTGAGACCAGATGAGCAAGAAACTTCACTTCTTTCTTTCTTTCAGAAATGTTACTTCAAAAACTTCGCCTTTAGCTGATGCTGCTTCAGCGTCTCAAGCAATACTCTAAGATGAACTTCATGCTCTCTTTCATCCTTAGAGTATACCAAGATATCATCTATGAAAACCAATACGAACCTATCCAAGTGCTCTCAGGAAACTCGGTTCATCAAATTCACAAAGAAAGCCGACGCATTAGTCAGTCCAAATGACATAACTAACCATTCGTACGGCCCATATCTGGTCCTAAATGCCATCAAAGGTATACTATCCTCTGCTACTCTGAGCTGATGGAAACCTAGAGCAAAATCCAGCTGTAAGAATATCTTGGCTCCACTCAACTGGTCGAACAAATCATCAATCATCGGCAATGAATATCAATTCTTTATCATCCTCTCATTCAACTTACGATAATCAATACATAGCCTTAACGATCCATTTGGCTTCTTAGAAAACACTGTGGCTGATCCTTAAGGCGAACTACTCGGCCTGATAAAACTCTTGCCTTCTAAATCCACCAACTGCACCATCAACTCCCTCATCTCTATAGGAGTCATCCTGATTGGTGGCCTACTCACTGGTTCTACTTCCGGAAGCAAATCTATCTAAAATTCGATGGCATGTTTCGGTGGCAATCCAACTGCAAGCTCAAAAACATCCACGAATTCTCTAAACATGAAAACTCTGCTCAGCTCATCATCCAATTCCACAGCACCCAACAAGGCATACATCTCACCACTAGAACCTTCTACGGTATAAACAATCATGTCGCTACAATCTGGGTGTCTAACCGATATTTTCTATCCTGGTAAAATATCCTAGCATCGTACTCACTTAACCAATCCATATCAAGAATGATTCCAAACCCCACAAAATCAAACACATTCAAACTGCAAACAAAAGTATGACCTAATAGATCAAACTCTAACTGGTCACATCTCAACCCTAGAGTTGCATACCCTCTTATTGGGTTCGCAATCCGTAAGGAAGTAACTACATATGGGTTCTAGGTTAAGCTTATCTATCAAACATCTAGATATAAAAGAATGCGATGCACCAGTATTAAATAGAACGCTAACAGACATACTATGAATCTGGAGCGTGCCTCCCAAAATTGTCTTTCCCTTCTCCTAGGCTGTTGGCTTTGAAGTAGCAGGTTGCAATACATACACCTTGCTCTTTCCATCGTTAACGGGCTCCTTGCGTTGGTTCTTACAGTGCCCAATTTGGTCGTAGTTGAAGCACTTGACATTCTTCTTCCCTGCCACCTCCTTTGCCATTCCAGCACGATACTCATTAGTAACATACCCCTTCTTGTCGCACTTAAAACAGACAATCTCAGACCTCCCCTTCTTAACTTCTCCACACTTTTGAGCACCTTTCTTAGGAAATAACTTCCTCTTCTGACTCTGCCCGACTTGGACTTCTTTAGCCTTATTTTTCTCTAGAGAGTGAAGCATCTCCTCGTGCCTTAAGTCCATCTCCACTACAAAATCAGAAGGATCTCTAATATGAGGCAATGTAGCCCTGGCTAACTCATGCTTCAACCCTGTTTGCACAAAAATTGGGCAAACACCTCCTAGTCGTATGATTTAGTTGATTATATGTTGATCTAGATGGTTTGGGTGATTTATGCAAATATATGAAATAGATGGACTAAACTGTAAAAGACACACAGATTTATAGTGGTTCGGCCAGAACGTGCCTACGTCCACTTTATATGTTATTCTCCTTTTTCTTTCAGATTACAAGTACAAAGCTTTGTATACAAGCATATGAAAGTTGTTTGAAAGTTCCTTCCGTGCTTGAGCTCTCAAACTTGTCTGCCATTGTTGTACCCCTGCCCCTCTATTTATAGAGTGAGGCCGGGGACAGGGGTACTGGATGTATATAGCTGCTGGCGGGCCTGGGCTGATGCAATCTGGCCTAGTAGCGTCGGTCCGGTACGCCTTGGTTCGGCGGTAGGTGGTAGATGGTTTGGTTCGGTAGGAGGTTGGTTCGATGGTGAGTGGACCGGCAGTACATGGGGATGGAGTTGGACCGGTGGAGTTTGGTTCGGCAGAGGTTGGTTCGGTCATTCCAGGAGAAGCTTGGTTCGGAAGGGGTTGGCTCGGTCATTCCAGGAGGCTTGGATAGGTGGTAGGAGCATGGAGCTGGACCCGTGTTAGTTCGGCTGTGCTATGGACCGGTATTAGTGGAGGTGAGGGCTTGGTTCGGTAGTAGGTTGGTTTACTCGATGGATTTGGTTCGGTGAAGGGTGGAAACACACCCAACATTTACCCCCCAAAGTGGGGCGTATGCTCGCATATGCCGTGCTTTGTTTATTTGGACAACCACATCCGGCCCGAGAACCAAACCGGTTGGTCCGGCTATTCAACTTTCCTCTATAAGTAGGAGCCCCAGGCCTTCGTTATTTCTCACCGAAAGAAACAGCCGAATCAAACTCTGAATTACTGAACTAAGTGGATTGCCGAATCAGCTATTGTACTGGGCCAATCTTAACTGCCGGATCAGGTAAACTTCCTTCGACTGAATTCGAAAACTTTCAATACCGAATGGATCTTGAGAACCGTCAACACCGAATGAACACAAAGACCACTGATACCGAATGAACTTTTAATGCCGAATGAACTTGAAAGTATAAGGCCGAATGAACTCATGGACCATCAATTCCGAATGAATTTGAAAGTATAAGGCCGGATGTTATATTGCCTCTCTTTACCGAATGAATTCGGGGGCGTTTAAATGCCGAATGACCTTTTGTGTTTCGAATTATGAGTGAAATTCCAGACTACGCTGTTTGTATGTTTTAACGATATACTTTTCTTGTGTTGCAGACAAATGTCTCAAAGAGTGAAAACCCGACCAGAAAAGAAAAAAATCTTCGGACAGAAGTGAGTCTTCCACCGTGCCTCCAGTCCAGCTGGGACCAGCGCGACATGGACCTGCCCCGAGGTCATTAGTGGACGGATATGGCCCTCAGGAGCTCTTGAATTCCCCGCCCGACTATTTTCCTAGCTCCCTCAAAGAGGAGCAGCTTGATGTTATATCCCGTTCCTTTGGGATCGATAGAGTGCGCATGCTATTGCTGGCGAAAGGAGTGATGCCGTATGACCCCCCCTGAAGGCTACTTTGCTTACAGCAGATATCATTGCATGTGTGGTGCTATCCCACCTCTCAACACCTGGATAGTTAGCTTCATCACATATCTGAAGGTGGCTCCATTCCAGCTTCAGCCTAACTCTTACGCCATTCTGGTGAGTCTCTTCGTCATCTTTTAGAGGAGATACGGGCGTCCTCCTTCCAACCGGGAGATCCGGTGTCTGTATAATCTGAGGGGCTACAAGAAGGGGTCTCCATATATCAGCTTGGAATCGGCCGTATCCTTCAAGCCCGTCCAAGACTTGTATTCGAAGTACAGCATGTTTAAGAAGGAATGGTTTTCGTCAGGGACGACTCTGTTTCTATCCGTCGCTTCACCTTCGGATGTAAGTCAAGGCTTTATTTATAATTTCTGTTCTGGTTGCAATGCTTCCACTTATGTGTTTTTATTTCTTGCTAGCGACAGGTGGTTTTGCGGTCGTGGAGAATGATCGCCTGATTCAGACGGCAGCGGAAATAGAAGCTATTTCGAGAAGAGATAGGTCGGTTGCTTACTTGATCAGGAACGCTACACTTTTGGGGCTCAACCTGATCCTGCCACATCAGTCCGTGGTCAAGCAGAGGGATACGATGGAAGAGAGGGCTGCTCAAGCTAAAGGAGGGCCACGGCGAAGAGTGGCAAGAGGAAACCTTTCACAAAACCTCCAGTCGTCGGGGGAAAGAAGCTTAAGAAATCTGATGGACCCTCTCCCAGCACATGCCTAGATGTTCCGAATGAGGAAAGTGGAGAGGAAGAAAGAGGCGAGGAGGAGAGCGGAGGTGATGGAGAAGGTGACGGTGGTAACGGTGGTGAAGGTCAGGGTGCTAGTGGCGTTGGTGCCCTGACCTCTGGGCAAGCGGGTGAGATTCAAGAGTGGACGGATGATGCTTTCCGCCAAGCCTTTGAAGGGTTGGGGGAAGGGCCGGCCTTGGTGGAGAAATCGAAGGAGTCTAATAAGGCCGGGACGGGCGCCAGTCTATCTTCTGAGAGTATTTAAGCTAAGGCAACTCCGGCGGTTCAAGGTGAATTCTTAACTTTCGCGGATTCCTTTTATGATACGGACTTAGTAATATTTTATGGCCATCTCCCGTCCTGGAATGAGATTCAGGACTTATTGTAGTATCCCACTCCCCCTCAGGGTTTGTGAAATAAACGCATTTTCCTACTCCTTTTAACTTAGCATATGTCTCGGATTGTAGTTTCATGCATGCTTGTAATACTTGGTTTTTATTCCAGGAATGGGTAAGGTGGCCAAGACATCAGATATTCGACACCGCCTTGAACAGTACAAGCTATTCAAAGCTTCTGCCAAACCAAAGCCATCAACTAGCCGTCCCGGAGATGTGGTTAGCTATCGCCCTCTTCTCGGAGTTATTGAGGAAGATATGCAAAAGAGGAAGAGGGGGCGATCTTCGTTTGAACCTTCACCTGGCCCTCAGCCTCCAGTCCAGCCTATCCACAATATTACTGAGGAAGATACTGAGTTTATGCCTTCCCCACATTCATCCGAAAATCCAACCGTCACCCCGATAGACCACCCTGGTTTGGTTCGTAACCCATTTGCCGGTCACCCGGATCTGGACCCGAGTTTTCAGGACATCTCTTTTGACGAGGTCACGGGTGAGCATCTTCTTCCCCGCAATCCCATGGTACGGGTGCTTGATGAGGCTAAGTCCTTAGACCTCGATTTGCTTACTACTCGGATTGTGACCATGGGGAATGAAGCCAAGGCAAACATCGATCGGGTGGCTGAAGAGACCAAGAGGCTAATGGAGCATCACGCTCGACTGGTCAAGGCTGGGGAGGAAATCGAAAGTGCCAACATTCGGTTGTGGCTAAAGGTTTCTGATCAGGCCAAACAGCTTGCCGGTCAGGCTATCCATATATCCCAGCATGAGGCGGCCTCCAGACGACTAAAGAAAACCATGGAAGAGGCTTGCAAGGCTGAGTTGTGAAAAATGGAGGCTGTTTGCAAAGAGCGAATTGACATGGCCATCGCTACGGTGGACGAGGTTTGAAGAGCGGATCTTGAGCAGGTAGAGGAGTTATCTGGGAGGCTTGAGGCCGCAGAGCTTGCTTAGGCCAAGCTGAAGGAGGAGATGGAAGTGATGCGGAAGTCCCTTCTGGCTGACCGCTCGAGATACCGATTGGAGAGAGATGCTGCTGTCGCACGACTGTCGGCTTCTGAGGCCCGGATGAAAGAGTTTGAGGAGAACGAGGGGATGATGGACGAGGTGCTACAGGACATGTATTTCCGTACTTGGAGGCAGCGCAACCTGTCCTGGATGGACGATTATCCCCGGGTTATGGCTAGGATATATCCCCGGCTTTGGAGGAAGCTAAGGCCGATGCAGATAAGGAAGGTGGTGCGGCTTTCAGGATGGATGTGTTACGACCCAATTCATTAAGGAAGAGAAGGTGGCGGTTAAGGAGGGCATGCGGCTGCTTGCTGCGGATGAGGTAGGCGTGCAGCTAGATGATGATGATCAGGGAGCAGACGCTGGTAAGTCTTTCCTTTAACCTTTTCATGATTTGATTGCTTATCTTTCGTGATTATTGATGGATTCTCTTCTGAATTGTGCAGGCGGGACCTCTGGAGTACATGCGGGGAGATCTGATCCCGCAGTTAAGTAGATCCGGATGGTGGGCAGGATGGAGGCGGAGCCCCGATGTAGTTGACTCTTTTATTTGGTCTGTTTGACATTCCTGTATATACTAGTCCAAAACATTATTGTATTTTCAGGCTGTAATTATATCATTGTAACGAACGTCTTTATGTAGCTTTATAACATAAGCAGATTCTGTTATGTTCGTATGTGGTTTGTTATTTTGATATGTTGCACAAGAAATACAGCTGCGTGTTTATGTATGTGATTTAATCGTATTTGATGCTAAGTTTCTGCTCAAAATATTATTTCATGTCTTGCAATGTCAATACGATGTGTGAAAAATTAAAGCTACATCAAGAGAAGAAAGTACCGCCCTTCGTGCTTTAGTTGTAGGGGGTTGCTTCGAATGTCTCGCGTGACTGAGTATGGAATGTAGCTGAGTGTTCCGTCATCCGGATGTGAGTTCCACTACACCACAAAAGGCTTTTAACAGCGTTTAATAAACGCTGTAATGTGATACAACAGCGTTATTTCAAACGCTATATAACGACATGCTGTCGTATATACATAACTTACAACAGCTTTTCTATAAACGCTGTTGAAACATCTCTGTGACAGCATTTATTACGAGCTTTCAATAATGTTTTTACAGCGTTTTCAGACGTGCTGTATTATGTTTCAACAGCGTTTATAATTTAGTTGTCGAATATGTTCAAATTCTACTTTAACTGTTTACAACAGCTTTTTCTAAATGCTGTTATTGAATCATCAACAATTTCGACAGCATGTTAAAAACGCTGTTATTGAATCATCAACTATTTCGACAGCATGTAAAAAACGCTGTTATTGACAATTTCAAGATAATTACAGCACGAATTAAACGCTGTTGTTTCTTCATTGACAGCATTAATCAAACGCTGTCTTCTATTTATATAACAGCTTTAATATTCCACTCTATTTTTGAATATTCCAAAACTATATTTTAAGCATATTCAAGCAACTAGTATATATAACAGGTTCTAATAACTATTAATTGGTTACATAAACTAGTTAAGACAATATTAATAAACAAAAGACATCCATAAACCATGTTTCAATAATATCCATAAACAAAAATAACAAAGTAAACCAAGTTGCCACAAATTCTGTTAAACAAAGATACGTTATATGTTAAGTAAAAGTATAATATCAATACAGTAAGTCCACACCAAATGCCAACAACAAAACGTGCATCTAAAAAGTTTCATATGCTTGCTACTTGCTACTTGCTACGGAAGAAGAATGTGTCATTGCCATCTTTAATTACCTGCAATGAAGAAATTTGAAATGATCAGTGAGTAAACGCCATCTAAAAATTTGAAGTTTCAAATGCTAAAATGCTTAACTGCGCCAAAAAATCACTGTATGGATCTAAAAATTTGAAGTGATCAGTGAGTAAATGCTTAACAACCCACCACTATAATCAATACAAACCAGTGCACATCACCAGTGAACATCAAACCAAACTGCACCATATTCCATCCCCAACTACCCCCACTACCACCCTATTGCAAATTCCTCCATCATCACCATTTAAATACACTCTGCTATGACCATAACAGCTGCAACAAAATCCACTCAACTACACGACCAGACACCAAGCATTGTCATTACATTTACACCACCATTCATCTTCACTGCTTCTCCCCTGTTCAAACCCGGTCAGACCAAACCACCCACTTCTGCCACTTCTCGTCTCTGAACACATCCTTCATTACTGCCACATTCAAACTGTCACATTACTACTCATCTCGTCATCAGCATATCATGCATCACATTACCCACCATTTCTTCAATGTACCGCACTACACTACTTCACAAACAAACCAATTACCTTACATATCAACAGCCTACCCTGCTACTGCATTCATCACAACATCATCAACATCCTACCATCAACACTTCAACACATACAACCATATATCCCCAACACCTCTGCATTTCACCCCTGACAACCAACTGACTGCTATCAGACATCATTTCCACCAACTATTCTACATTTTACCCCACTGCATACTCACCTTCATCCCCTTTCACAATCACTGCTATTCACAACTCCACAATCTTGCCATATAATTCAAAAACCACAACCATTCTCACTGACCACACTCTGACATCTATCTCTGCAATCACCCACATACACTACCCTTTCACCACAAAAACAGTCACCGTCCTGCTATTCACCCTATACATTAACCACCAGCCCATACAAACTTCCACATACACACTGATAAACATCTACACACTGACAAATTACACAGCAATGCCCTTCCATTGCATTATCAGTTCCAGTGCTCCAACTTCTACAAACAGTTTCAATCAACTCCGACCAAACCACCCTGTTCACTGGCCATTACCCAATACCACTACATCCATACATCAAGAACTGTTGTTTGTATCGCAAAGTCTAAACCAGTGTGCTGTTTGTATTACAACTGCAACTGTGCTGCTACCCTTCACACAAATTCAACAAACAATTTAGACATCAAAACCAAGCAAGTCGATCACTTCTACAATCAAACCTTCATCGCCTGCAGTGCCTCAACCTGCCTGCATCACCTCAACTGCCTTCCTTTGAAACCAGCTACATACATTGACTCAACCACACAATCATTCAAACTCCATTCTCCTTATCAAACTGACCAAATACCCACTGCATACATCTTCTACCATGACTGTGCACGAGCTTCTGACCAACCACCAGAACAAACTGCAGCCAACATAAATAACCTGTAAACGGATTTACATTCGAATACCCATTGCATAAATCGAATACCCCCAACACCTGAATCAAACCATCGCCATCTCCCAAATCACTACGTGACCACTCCTGAATACCCAATACCCAAATTGTGACAATTCCAATCACCAATCGCATGCACCACATCATCAAACACCAGCAGTCAATAACTTATAACCTACACCAGCAGTCACCTTTGCCTTGCAATCACCATTAAAACTCCCCTTACTCATTCAACACTCCCTACACCACCTCAGTTTCAAAACCTGAACACAACCACACAAACCTGAAACCAAGCCATTCCACTGTTCTACCAACTTTATACCTCACTGCCGCCGCCATATTGCATTTTCCACAACCAAAACCACCGTACCCTACTTCTACCAATTTAGTTGCCTATCACTTCTCTGGCATATACACACCTGATAGTCCATATACCTCTGTCATCCACAACCTGTTCATCGCCTACATTACCACATCCTACAACCAGTTCCCCACTTCAACTCTACTTCCACATCACCAAACATTGCTACTCAATACTGCCTTATACTTCACTTCTCCAACACCATCTGTGCATACAAACTACAAACTCTTCCAACTGCTCACAACAGTCTCTGTTGCTAAATCACCCGCCTCCTCCCACATCAAATACTTCACTGCATTACCCTAAATAGTGCTAATCATCCACCACCATCTCAGAAAACACCTCTGCTGCAACCAAGCATACCCTCTGACCACACCATACTTCCCCTACCACCAGCATACAACACATCAACCTTTAGCAAACTTCATTTTCCTTCCCTCAACTTCACTATCACCGTTTCCAAACTTCCCCCATCAAACTGTCCCACATAACTCCTCCACCAAACATCGTAACCAACGTACTTCACTGCTGTTACACCATCTCATTTCGACAGCTTCCCCTACATCAAAACTGCACACAGTCATCACCAGCCTACATACTGTTGCATCACCAAACAACTACACCACTGTCATATAAAACTGAAATCAGTTCACACTTCCATCAAACACAATAAATACCCCAACTTCAACACTTCATTATCACTTCACATCCTCACCTTCCTTTGCCAAGCTCCTCCTCTTGCTACTGCCTATAACACTCCTTTGTTATACAACCATTCAACTCCGAAACAAATACCAGAACTACATAAAAACTTCACTTCACTCCCAAAAAAAAAAAACAATGGACATTTTTTCCCAAAATCAGGAGAGTTAACAATGGATTTGAATTTATGAGATTTAATAAAACCGCTCACAGTCAATCAATGCTCATTTACACTAGCATATTTAATCAAATGAAACTATAGTAGTTTTTTATCTTGTCTATTGCATATAAACAAGATGTGAAACTTACATGGAAGTTGAGCCAATTCTAACATTCGCAACAGGCCATGCTACAGTCGAGCCAATAGCATCTGATAAGCATTCCATGAAGGATGTAGGCCGCCATATAGGTGCATTTGGGACTTTTACAACATCCACCCAAACTCTTATCGCATTTGGTCCCAGTGGAACAGAATGTACCAAAGCATTTGGATCCGTTGAAGACACGGTTCCTTCTGCTACTATTTTTCCCGTACCCTCTAAATCAATCAACTTGCATTTGGTATTTGCAGAAAAATTTGCACTCTATCACATAACAAAAAAAATGGTAATACGATATCAAAAATTCTTTGAGAGGAATATTAGCAATATGAACATGTTACTGTAAGAGATGTTGGAGCATTGATCATAGGAGCAGGACATGTGCTAGCGTTAACCGTTTCAACAACCACTGTTGATTCTGGCCATGCTATTTTCTTACCAATAGCTTCTCTAATACATGTCATGCCAACTATAGGCCTCCACAAAAATGCATCTTCTTTTTTCGGATTGTCCACCCAAACTATCTTGGCATCTGGTCCAAGAGGAATACCATTAATTATCTTATTTGGATCACTCGAGTACACTCGTCCTTCAGCAACTAGTTCTTTTCTCCCACCCCATTCATACAGCTTGCAATTGGTTTCCATGCTATTAGTTTTACTCTATTAAAAAAATACATTTGTTTAAGTTGAACATAGAAATATACAAAACATTGCACAAATTTCAGTAACACATCTTTAAAGCGTTGTAGCAATAGAAATATACAAAAAAAGGCTAAACCATACTACCATACTACCATAAAATGCTAAATTTATGGATAGAGATTATTATCCACGATGGCCCTACATATTAAAAAAATGCTAATTAGTGTTAAACTTACCTTGTTTTGTTTTCCGGAGTCCTCACTTTTGTGTATAACAACTTTATCAGCTGGCCATACTACTATCTCATCCTTGGCATCTCTTATATATACCAAACCAGGAGAAGGCCTCCATAAGAAAACATCTAATTTTCTTGGATGGACAATCAAATTTTTTTTGGCATTTGGACCTAAAGGGACTTCATTGCACAGTTCTTTCGGATCGCTTGACACAATTTTTCCTTCGGCGACAACCTCGTCATCATCTCCATGCCAAGGCAGTAAACTACAATTATCACCTGTTTGACTATACTTACTCTGCAATTAACCAAAACTATATTATATTGATTATTGATTTAGATATCAAATTATGTATGATGTTGCAACCGTTGGATTTTTACCACTACGGATGTGTTCTCTTCTCCCCAACTTCCTTTATCCTGCCAAATCAATAATATTGCAAATTAATGGTAAAAATAAATAGACGTTCATTTAACCAAAGAATAAATTGTCGAAATAATCACAGAAACTTATAATAAAGCTTTTAATCTTTGACAGTATAAAATCTTTTCAGAAAAGAACAAAGAAAAAAATACTGAACATCCAATGAGTTATAACTATACTTTCGCAGCTTTGGTATGCCTGATGCGGTGTTCTTCACATTTTTTATATATTTTTTTATTGCAACCAAATGATGTAGTTAGCTATTCGGTACTGAAAATAATAATATAAGCTTACAATAGGAAAGGAAGTTGACAGTTTTGTTGGTGGAGATGTTGTTTAAATGATGTAGAGGATGTTGGTATGTGGACAGAGGAGAGGTGCACACTGTTGTTGGGCAGTGAGCAAATTGAGGCCGAGAGCAGTAGAATGTAAATGGTTGTGCACAGAATGTAATTTAAGGCAGGGTTTAACAAGGCAGGGGATGTATTTGAAGGTGAGAATGTTGACAGCAGTTAGATTGTGGAATCAGTGAAGAGAGAAGTGGATGTGGTCGGGAAGAATGTGCTGCGCTGTTATGGGAGAGTTTGACAGTGGAGTATGCAGGGGGTTTGTAAATGTAACAGGCAGAGAGTAGTTTTGTAACACAGAGTGAAATGTAAAACCAAAAAACAGTGTAAAAAAATTGAAAGGAGAGGAAGAAGAAAAATGTAAACCAATGAAAATGAAATGACCTTTTTTTGGGTTTTGAATTGTAATGTGTTTTTTTGTTAAATAGCAATGCAAATGCAAAACAAATATAGACCGGAAAAACAAAAACACAACAAAATGAGCACAAAAATCACATAAAAATCATACAACAAAATGTTTTTTTTAAATGCAAAACACACACAAAACAAAACAAAAAGAAAAACCTCACTCTCACCAACACCCTGTTCTATTGTAAATGCTCTGTATAAGAGTTGAATTACAATGGCAAATGTTTTGGCTGTTTGTTCATCCAAGTAGCCAGATTTGTAACCATGCATAGAGAAATCTTTTTTTAAGGACAATGGACGCCAAAACATAGATATCTTGTTTTTTCATTTAGGTTATCTCCATGAAATTGAAAATCATTCTCGAAATTTCTGAACACCAAAAACATTTAAAATATAAATTAAAAGACGTACCAGACGCTTCATTAACATGTAAACCACTTGCTTTAGTTCTGAGACACTATGTTGACATTGAGCTACTTGAGTATCTTTGATTTGTGAGAGAACCACCTTGGTCGCAGTCATGCCTCTTCCCAATCCACGCAGTCGTCCCGGTCTATCTTGTCCCAACACTTGTGAGAGAGCATCATCTTTGAAATTACATGTTAAGCTAGGTTGTGATTCATTTTCCACCTTTTTTATTTTCTCCTACAAAAAATATATTTTAAATATGAGTTCTAATTTATATTATTTTCAAAATAATTACTTTAAAAAAGGTCAAAAGCACTTACAACAATTTCGGCAACATGTGCATTCACTGGTTCGCCATTCTTATGAGTGTGAGATTTAACCCAAACATCAACTCTAGAAATGGAAGAAGGATTTACACTTTCCTCTTTCTGCATTAAAAATGACATAACATTAGATAAAACAACTAATCATAGTAAATTAATCAAATATTTTTTCTCACCATATCTTCAGTTAATCGTGCCATTCCTCGACGACTACAAGTATGTGGCATTTGTTTACCCCTCATGGATTTGAATTTTTCGCTTCGTAACTATGTATAAAGATTTATCACATTTATTAGTTAATTTGCATTCTTTGTGCACTTATATTTTATATATAGAAATGATTAAAACAATTACTATATAATTACCTTAAACTCATTACTAGTTCTGGACTCAACAAACCTTTTCCATTCCTTCATAGTTTGGACATTATCTGGTTTTAGTCGAAGCCGTTCCTCCATGTTTTTTGCCTTTAATAACTTGTCAACTAGTTTGCTTTTTGAACACCTCCAAATACATCCCATTTGCTGAAGAATGGGAACCTTTTGCCATTCTTCATCTAGTTTAAATCTAGCCTGTAACAAAGAAAAATATCAAAATATAGTAATTTTATTTAAAAACTGAATAAAGAAATTAATAAGATCGCATAGTCATCGAGAAGACAGACAATGGAAACTGCTAAATTTCCGCAATGTCCAAAACGCCAACCACTAATCAGGCAAACTTTCGTACAAGTTAGGTACTACATATTACAGTAAGTTGAAATAAATATATCGACAAAGGGAAGTTTAGGCCAAGTATCAGGGTGAAAAGACATATAGTATATGAACCAACAACAAATAATGTATTATTGCGCACACATGTAAAAATGAAAATTATGGGGACATCAGATGTATTAGCTAACAACTGGGTTATCAAAATTAAAGAACAAACGGTGAACATAACAAACCAACTGCATTTCAAAACCTAAGTAAACTAATCCACAACATACAAGTACATCCAGGCTGCCAAAATTTTAAGATTAGTAAAAGTTACAGTAAACTACCTGGTTAACCATTTTAGAAAAAGGATAATTTCAAAATTGAATTAGTAACAGCCCTGGGACAAATGCGGACAAACATATTGCAAGAGTAAACACTTTAAAATAAATGTGAAGTGGTGTAAGGAAACAAGGGTAAAATCCTTCTTGTTCTACCAACATTCAAGGACTAACATGAGTTTGAAAAGGATAATTGTGCAAGTCTTTTAAAAGCTTTAGCAGTGGTTGTATGCAGAAACTATCAGTCAGACATAAGCAGCTACAACCACTAAAATTTTAGTAATTAGGACAGGACAAAACTTGTGGAAAAAGTAACAACTTGCTATACCAAATCACATCAGACATATAAAAAGGTAAATCAATCCTCAAAAACTACCATTCGAAGAATTACCACTGAAGTCATAAAGCATAACAAACTAATAACATATAACCCTTAGAAAAAAATTATAATTACTCAGTGTCCTGAAAAATATTTCACATAGTTTTGATTTGCCTTCGTAGCTTTTCCCAGACGGTCTCCATTGTGATTTCTTATATCTTGATCATTGTTTTTGTTTGATTTCGTTTGAGTTTAGTTATTTTTGTTATCATATTCTTCATGATTATTAGAAAAATGTTCTCTTTTTTTCTTTATACAGTTGTAAGAAACACATGCACTGTATTGTGAATGTATTCGCTGTTAGTGACATATCGTCAATATTCCACTGTTTCATATGGTCACTGGGTTGCTGATGTATAAAAAGTAAAGAAATAAATAGATTTAATAGCAGTAATCAGTACATGGTAACTAAGAACATTGCAAGATAAGCAAACCTGAACGGATTCCCATAGAACTGATTTCAATTCTTCACCAAGTTGCCTCCAGTCCTCAAGTGTAAATGGAACATGCTCGCGCACAAGTGGCCCCAGATAAGAAGATAGCTTCACCGACCCTTTTCCTATCGGTTCGCCCGATGAGTTAAACTCGACTTCGATTCGGCTTGCAACATCTGAAAGAAGTCTTTTCAATTTGGTTGGGCCTCTAGTCTTCTTTTTCGAAATCTGATTTGCATCAATGTCTTCAATTGTTCTCTCGATTTCCATTGTTGTTTCAGGATTTCCATCGACTTGCATAGCAGTGTCTGCGATTGAGTTGTTTGCATTCCCAACATCATTGTTTTCCAAAGGTGGCTCAATATGCTCTCCTATTGCATTAGACCCATCGACTGCATATGTGGATTGTTCGAGTCTTTTTTTATTGCGCGTAATCCTCTTATCCATTGTCTTTTTCGTACTTCTAACCATTTTCTGCAAGTATAACATATCAACATATGAATTTCAAGTTATAAGAGCATATTCTAGGTAAAAATTTTAAGGTACAAATAAAAAAGATTTTGTCAGAGCATGCAGTATGCACTATATATTGCTGCATGACGTAACATTTTTGACTTGTATCACTTGACCTAGTCAATGTTATTTCTGGTTCAAATTGGTGATCATCCTTGTAATTAAACTAATTATTTATTTCATTACGTTACTAATTCTTTGCACTGGTACAGTGCACTTGATTGTCAAGGGAATCTAGTACATAATTATCAGGAGTGTTTTTTTTAAATTAATCATCCAATATATTTTCATAACCAAAAATCAGTTTGCCTTACAAAAATTGTAACATATAGAAAGTACAAATTGGCCTGCGTCTTACCAAAATCAGAACTCAGGTCCAACTTCGATCATGCGAGGAGCAGTTAAGTCTTTGAGCAGTAGGCCTTGTAAAAAATGCAATATATAAAAGATGCAAATAGGATGAGGATTGATGCTATTTTCTGTACAGATAGTTTATTTGAGATTTACATACCAAAAAATTGAAGTGTTATTTGTTTGCATCTGAAATTTCAGTTGCAATATATTTACTGAATAAGAAATATTGTGAATAGAAAATAGCTATTAATGTATAATTTAAAGATTTATATAATTTTATTTCAAGTGTTGTAATGAACGTTATTTGCTGCTTTGATTTATTAATAACAATAACATTCCATAACAATTTGTCCCATGGTAACAAACAATATTAGAAAGACAGAGCCTTTACTACATATTGTGTTTTAGCATTGTCATTAGCAATCCAATGCATCGGTGAAAATAAAACAAACAATATTTGCAAGAATATACAACTGCAATTAGTATACACTATACATTTGTGTAGTCATCTTAGGAAAAAAAATCACAGGCTTTGTGTTGATTATAGCAATTAGCAAGAAAACCATATGAAACATATATACTACTATAATTTTAATATATTGGTGGGTCATCTGCATCCATATCATTTCCAAAGTTGCTACTGACATCACCATATACATACATCAAAGTTCAAAACAAAATTTCAAATTTCAACATTTAATAAGACTTCAAATCTAACTTAAACTTCTCATAAGAAAACAAGACATCAAAACTACTCAAGTATGCCTTCGCAATCCTCCCTGACATAACTAACATTCTCAACTAAATCATCTGCATCCATATCGTTTTCTTCAGGGCCGCTCGCAACATAGTTAGCTTCTTCAACAAAATCATCTATCTCTAATTCATGAAAACCTCTTGGCGGTGCTTTCATTACAACATACCAATTAGAAGAATCATTTTCTCTTGAATAAAAGACTTGTTTCGCTTGAGATGCGAGGATATAAGGATCTTTTGAAAATGAAACCTGACTTTGATGTAAATTAACAAGAGTGAATCCATCTTCAACTTTTATCCCGTTTCCTATGTTCGCCCAATACACTTAAAAACAGGAATATGAAAAACATTATAATCTAGTAAAATTATTTCAGTCAGTATCCCATAGTAGTAACCACATCAACCACTTGAGAAATGTCTTTTGCACTTGCTCTACACATGGTAGTCGCGTCATAAGTTACTCCGCTATTCTGGGTTTCTCTATCAACATCTTTTGTATGAAATCGTTGTCCATTAATAATATATCCTTTGCAGGAGAATGCCGTCTTTTTAGGACTGTATGCAATCCATTTTAATATTTTATCATGATCCTTTGAGTCAACAGGTATCTAAAAAAATATTCAAACATATTAAACAAGTAATTTCATTAATTCATATATGAAAATATTGAAATTCTTTAACAAACCTTCCTTTTAATCCAATCAGCGAAGCTATCTCTATGGGTTTTCCACAGTAAGGTCGCATTTTTCTCTAAGCGCTTGTTTGAATTTTGCAACTCCTCCAAATGCAAACTAGTACAGTAAAAGTGATGTTAAATTATAGTTGCCAATACAAGCACATCAAATCAATGAAAGTGGGACATAACATATACTCACTCTAAAAATGGTTCCACCATAGCCATAGTCATTAACACAGCTAAATGAGCAATTTCTTTCTCATTGGAAGACAATGTAATTGATTTGGACATTGAAATTGGGCGCCCTTCAAGTATTGCGTTATCTTCATAATCTTCATTTCGATCTTTTTTTTCAATATCTACCGACTTACTCAAAAATTCACTAAAAAATTTCATGCATTCTTCGGCAAGATATGATTCTGCAATGCACCCCTCAGGTCATGCATAATTTCTTACGTAGTCTTTGAGTGTTTTCATATACCTTTCAAAAGGATACATCCAACGAAAATGAACTGGTCCGCACAATCGTGCTTCTCTTCCAAGATGATTTGTCAAGTGTATCATAATATCGAAAAATGAGGGTGGAAAATATCTTTCAAGTTCACACAATATTTTAACGATATCATCATCACGTTGTTGCAACTTCTCCCTATCAAGAACACGTTGACATATTTTATTGAAAAATGAACATAGGCGAATTATTGCATTTCGGGGTCTGGTTGGCAATAAACCTCTTACTGCAACCGATAATAATTGTTGCATTAAAACATGATAATCATGAGACTTCAAACCACTAATTTTACAATCCACCAACGACACGCATTTTTTAAAATTTGAACAATAACCATCGGGACCTTTGAAATCATACAACCTTTTGCAAAATATTTTTTTCTCCAATTTTGATAATGTATACGGAGCTGGTGGAAGATATGTTTTGGTTCCACGGGGTTGTGCATAAAGACCATGCCGAATACCCCAATCCTCTAAATCATGTCTACAATTAATCCCATCTTTTGATTTGTTATCATGCAACATTGTACTTAGTGTGCTTTCACAAACATTTTTCTCAACATGCATTACGTCCAAATTATGACGCAATGGAAGTTCCTACGAAAAAAATTAACATTTAAATTTTCTATATATTCTTTTTTTTAGATTAATAAATAAAAAAGAGATTTGAGTACTAACCTTCCAATATGGCAAGTAAAAAAAATTGATCTTTTTTTCCACCTTGATAGCTCCTTTTTTACAGAATTATCATCTTCATTATCTTCATCCTCACTACTGTCATCGATCTTCCTTTTCTTTCTTTTTCCCTTAGTCTGCTCTTTTCCAAAATCATTTGGAAAGTCCTTCAAAATAAGAAAGATGTTTTTACCTGTTAGAATTCTAGGCATCTTTCCATCCTCTATAGTGTTATCAAACCAAGCTTTTTTTTTCCTCAACGGATGTGAAATAGGAAAAATTATTCTATAACCCATATAAACATTCTTTCGACTATATTTCAACCATCGACGATGAGTATTGACACCACATAATGGACAAGCCTTTTTACCCTTTACACAACATCCAGCAAGATTACCATAAGCTGGAAAATCATTTATCGTCCATAATAAAATAGCTCTCATATTAAAAAGTGTCTTACTAAATGCATCGTACGTCTCAACTCCACTACTCCACAAGTAATGCAAATCCTCTACTAATGGCGCCATATATACATCAATATCATTCCCCGGTTGCTTTGGACCTGGAATTAGAAGTGTTAGCATAATATTTTCCTTCTTCATGCACAACATAGGCGACAAATTATATGTCACAAGCATTACTGGCCAACAACTATATTTGGAACTCAACATGGAAAATGGATTAAACCCAACTGTAGCAAGACCAAGTCTGAGACTACGTGGATCGGCTGAAAATGATTCCCAATTTTCATCAATTGTGCTCCATGTTACAGAATCTACGGGATGTCGCATCTTTCCATCACTGCTTTTATTATTGAAATGCCACCTTAATGCTTCTGCCATCTTTTCAGTTCTGAACATTCTTCTGAATCTTGGAATTATTGGAAAATATCTCAACACCTTAACCGGGATACCCTGCATAATCTCATTTGTATCCTGATTCATTTTCCATCTTGAGGAACCACATTTCGGACAGTCATTCAAATTTTTATACTCTTTACGAAAAAGACAACAATCATTCTCACATGCATGAATCTTTTCAAACCCCATATCAAATAGTTTAAGGAATTTCTTTACTTCATATAAAGTCTTAGGAAGTACATTATTCTTTGGCAAAAAAAGTTGTTGCACATTAAGAAGCTTATCAAAACCAGAATCAGATTATCCAGTTTCGCATTTAAGGTTATACAAAATAGTGATGGCAGATAACTTTGTGTGATCTATGCAACCAGGATATAATGTGGTTTCTGCATCTTCCAAGTTCTTAAGTAAATCATCGTGTCGTCTCTGTACATCATCCTTATCTTTATCATCATCGAAAAAATTATGATTAAAGTAGTCTTCATCTTCAAAGTGAATTGCTTTGAGTAAGTCGTACGCTCATTCTTTTTATTATTATTTTCAACATCTACTTGCTCGCCATGATTATACCACCTACCATCTTTGTACTTAGGATCCATTCCCTTTATAATTAAATGCTCAATGACGGTTTCACCATAATGATGACTAAGATTTCGACAATCTAAACAAGGACACAAAATTTTCTCTACATCCCCTAACTTTTTCTTCGCAACACGTACAAAATTTTGAGCTCCTTTTCTATACTCTTTACTGGTTCTATGTTTAAAATTGAAAGCAACAAGAATGTTAGCTTTCATTTTCAAAACATGTTAAGTCTAAAGTTATGTGTAAATTTAGTTGTATATGATTACCTGTGTAGACGCAACCAGTCTTTCTCCATCATCATATATAATATGGAAGCAATCAAGTATCTAAAATTCAAAATAGTAATTGGAAATTAGACTATTTAAACAAGTAATGAATGCTAGAAGAGTTTCTGGGCCTTTTAGTTAGCTTGTTTAAATGTGAATACTCATTATGAGTTTCTTCTTGAGACGTATAGAAAATAATATACACATTAAGAAATACTTCATTAATATACACATCAAAAAATGGGGAGAAGAAGATGAAAAAAAGGACAGAAACCTAGGTTCTTCAAGTCGTCATGAGCTTCAAATATATGTTGTAAAATATCGGCTTATCATTTTAACATTTTTTATAAAGACAATCAACCGACGATGCAAGGATAAACACAAGAGCTCAGAGTACTAAAGTGTGTAGAATTTGTTTATTTGATCGAATTTAAGTAAAGCAAAGTAATCAAAATTCGAGGATGCAATCTAATGTAGCAATTATTTGATACTATGTAACAAAAATAAAGAACAAAAATGAAAAAAGAAGTAACTGAGCAAATACGAGACCACAGCCTTTTTAATTTATTTTTATTTATTTATTTTGAAAGGAACTCAACTAAAAGAAATTCAAATTAAACAGGAATACCCCAAAAAATTGTAAGATTACACAGCAGTGCCAACCAGTTCACTTTTGTTGTATAATTGAAACAATGCTTTGTTAAGGCGATTAGGATAATGAATTATAAGATTTTTGGTGTCAGTTGGAATACAACTTTGTATGAAATGTTCTATTTCTGACAGTAATATATACCTAAGTTCTACGTCCCATTTAGTTTAAATTTTACAGCGTAAATATTGAACGACTTAAAGCTGTAAACATCTTTTATTCGCCAAGTGATATTATGGGAACCAAGAAACTCAATAATTAGCATCTCGTAGCCGGGCCAAGCAACCGAGTAACAATGTATAAAACTCTTTTACAAAATATTGTTTTTATAAATCCCCTTTACAAAATATCATTTGTAAATCTCCTTTATTAAATTAATTAATTACCTTTAAACATCATAAATGAACAATTAATTAACTTTAAACCATCGTTAAAGTAATTAAATATCTTTAAACAAGTCATTAATAAAATAATTAATTAACTAATTTCAACCATAACTAAAACGATTGATTTTTTTGGGCAAGGCCAACCATTTTTTATTGTGGACTGTCCACTTTTATCACAACAAAAGTAATAAATACCTATTAAAAACAGGAGTTAGGTCGATTGTCTGAATGACTAAACTTACTCAAGCACCATGTATCGTGCAACATACAAACCAGGTTGCAAAAGAAAACGCATATAAGCTCCACGCTGGAAGCAACTCATAGAAACAAACGTATCTAACAAACTTAGATACGATAGGACACTACTATCTATGAAAATTGACCCAAACCAACTACAAATTTCCAACACAGCTAGCTAAAAAGTATAGCCTAAGCTAGCATTCAGAAGACAACCAGATTGCCAACAAGCAACAGAACATATTTCATAGAGATGAAAATTTCAAAGATGGCCAGGGAAGACCATAACCAAATGCAGCAACAAAAAATTTGCAAAACAAAAGATTAAACCATAATCATCACCTAGATCAAGTAGAGATTACCGATACCAAATCTAGTAAAAAAATGCATAAATTTCCAAAGCAGGCATCACCAACAAACGAGTGTAACACTGCGACATGACAATAGGAACATGAAGCCAGAAACATAAAACATACAAGTAACCAACAGAGGCATGACACAGTAATCCAAAGGAGAGATTGCTAGAAAAAACCCAATGAAGCATCATCAGCAACTATTTTAATAAATACTCGTTGCAAGAGCAATCGCCAATTTTCATCTTCTTTACTCGCTGCACACCAGTGTCACCCACCTTTCTCTTTTAACTCTCACTTACAAACTGTACATCACTATCCATTACCCCTGACAGTGCATTCAACCATATCTCAAAACACTGCCTGCCATCAGTTCTTCACTTAAGTCATACAAACTTCAACATTCACCGTAGTGCTTCAAAACTGCACCATTACAACCCATCTTAACATCCACAATCTTCCTTCATAACCTCTGTCATATTCATACTCCATCACCTTTATTTCTACCACTGACCAACATCCCACATACTTCCTTCAAAACTGCCTTAGCTCTCTATTATGAAAAAGTCTTCAACAAATTGGAAAAGTGAGCTGGAACATATATAATGGCCGAACCCACAAGCGATAAATCACATGAACACCCACATGCGAAATTTGTTACGTGGATGGATGTCAGCCATTGATGGATTCAAGATCATGACACTAACTGGAGCAGATTTATGTAGAAGAACATGAGATGCTTATAGTTGAAATAAACACAGAACTCACACGTTCACGCCACAGAACCCTATTTCAATCATGTAATGATTAAATATTCATCTAGTTTTGAGCTGGGATCCGAAGGTAAATGTTCAAGTCAATTGCAATCCAGGCTACATGAACTTAGCTAGTTATATGGCATTATGTATGCATATGTTGAAAGTTATGTAACATAGATGACTATGTGCATAAGAACATATACGCACATTTACTTAAACGCGTCAGCCACAGCCATACTCCAAGCGACCCCACGAGAGAAACTATGAGAAATAGACAAGGTGATATCCTATGCTGACCAATTTGAACATGACGCGTAAATACAGAGGGCTAACCATAATCATGACCCACGACACAACACATGCTTAGTATCAAATCCCATATTATGGGACACTTCCAAAATTAATTAGTAGATAATGCAATTACTAATATATATTTAACACTTTTCTACCAAGCTAAAAGTGGTCCACAAACAAGTTACAAACTTCAGTAGAACCATACATATGCACTGAATGCATTTACTTGTGGGCTTTTTTTACAGTCCTACATGATACATGCAATGTGCTGCCAGCCCATAACACCAAAATGAAATCTAGGTAACAATTTCAGAATGTCATTTTACAGACTTACATTGTCCTTTCTTGACATTTAATAGAAATCAAGCTGGGTAAGTTTACGGCGAATATTGCTGTATCAAAAGATGATCCAATTAAATAGTAAAAATTGTTATTAGTAGGAGGAGTGTTTTGAGGGACACAACTATTGCCGATGTATAATAAAAACAAGCAGGATAATGTAACAATGTCCTATTACTGATATTTGATAAAAATCAAACAGAATAAAGTAATAATGTCTTATTATTAGTATTTAATAAAAATCAAGATAAGTTTTAAGGCTAACATTGTTATATCAAAGGATAATCTAAGACAGTACAAACTGTTAAAAGTTGGAGGCTTTTGAGGGACACAACTAAAATGCATATACAACGATTCAAAATGTATTGGTTAACGCGTTACCTTCTGACATTTAGTTGTTATGTATAAACATTGCAAAGCTACATTGGGAAACATCCACATGAATTTAGGCCACAAACCAAAAGGAATTCTGTAAGCCAAACTGTTTCCAAAAAATTTGCCATTACAACGGCGCTATTTTGTAGCACCGGAGTAATGTCTATGCATTACCCCTCTCCTGATACTTGGCTTGCGCCATTAACAATAAATTTGGTTGCTGATAAATGGCCTCACTTTTAATGTTCTCCAAAGATAAAAAAATCGAAGCCGCCTCCAATGTTACAATTTTATGATGAAGCCTAAAAGATAGACATGCAACCTATAGTTAATGACGCAGAACTAGCAGTTCGGAGAGTAGATTGCTAACCACCAAGATGTTGGCAATCGATGGGATCATAACAAATAAAAGGCACACATCCTCTTTTAAATTAAATAAAACTATATAGATATATGCATGTGTATTAAATTTAGAACAATTTATACCTTAAATTTATATTTAAATATGTATTACATACAAAAGAAGATAAAACAAGCAAATATTTAAACTTGTATAGAGCTGCCAAAATTGTTCTATTGATTTTATATATTTTTTGTATAACTTTAAACAAGAGGATCAACTTGGACGAGACACAGAGAGAAATAAGTTAAACTATGAATGTGTGTAGAAAGAACAAAACCATAAAGCATGCGTATTCAAAAGATGGAGTGATATTAAAAATATAGTGGACATTACGGAGAAAGAGAAAAAAAAATAAAAAGGATATAAAGTACTTCAAAATTAAAATTAAGGGTAACTTGTTGTAAAGTACTACCACACATGAGTATAATAATATCCTTTGGATAATACAGTTGAATATGAACTAAAACATGAGGAATGCACGTTTCAAAAAATACCTGTTAACACAGCATTAAAAAAGTAAATAAATTGTAAAAACAAAGCATTCACCAACTTTTTAAAGGAAAAAAGCAAAGTTTCCCACTGTTCAGATTCCAAACTTTCTGCCTTATGTGTGTACTAAAAAAGCATTTCAAAATGTTTGTATTTGCACCAAAAGAAGAAAATGAGTATGATGCTCATATTAATATACATGAAACATCAATGAAAGAAAATACAATTTATTTGTATACTCAGATTTCATTTGGTATACAATATTTAATTAGAGAATTGTTTGAATGAAAATTTTAAATGCAACAATTAAAAATATGATAATTATATTCTAAACTACAAAGTCTGAATATAATAAGAATTTATAAACTGGAAATTAAAGAGAAAAAAGAATGGTTGCTTTTTCTCCCTTTTTTAGCTTTTCCAACCATCGAGATTTGACCGTATATAAACAACTCTAAATCTATATTTTTGATGTTATAAGAAAACTTCAAGCTGATTTGCGTTTTCTAATTTAAAAAATTTAGAATCTGAATTATATATTTATTTCTATAGGGATTTTTTTTGTAATAACATTAGAGATAAAAATCTGATGTAGGATTTGATAGTGCAGACCATCCCTCCGCAACCGATGCAGCCCAATACACAACACACTTAAGGATATCAGTCCGAGGAGAATACAACTTAGGGATCTACGCAGGTTTCTTAGTTGACTAGCGCTGCTATGATTAGTGTTTACCACAGAGGTGGTAATGGGTAAGTAAATTTACAACATTTTAATACTATACTACACATTTTTATTGTATCAATGATTTACATAATTAATACATTGACAAGTTTGACTTCTCAGATAGTAACGCAATATCACGCATTATTAGCTTAAATCTGAAGTCTCATATCACATAGTTTTGGCCTAATTTTACTCCCTCCCCATTGAAGTAAAAGATGCTTGTTTCGAGGAATTTAAGGTAAATTAATGTTGTTAATAATTATCGCATACTTAGAGTAAATCCTTTTGACAATTGAAATATCATTCTGTCTATTTTAAGTTCTAGAAAAACATGTATTATTGGTTGCGCTAATATGCACTAGTGAAGAAACCAGCCTACTCTCCATACTGCACAATTAACACGTTTCATTGTTGAATCCTTTACTACATATAATTGATTCATAACAATCTCCTTACAAAGCTCCATCTTCTCTAACGGTTTAAAACAACCATATATCACCAAAATTAAAAATCACCATTATATAATTTTTAAATGACTTGATATATACGGTCTTATGCTCAAACGCAGATTTTTGCACCTTATATGCAATAAAAAATAAATATGTACAGGGCCATTAATCCAAAAGTAGATTATTTTTCTCAACGTGGCTTTATTTTCAGCGATAGCCATACCTTTAACAAAAATTACTTAAAAGTAAAAGAATCCACCTTGTATTTCCAGTTCCACCAAGTTTAGGGCAATCAATTCCAAATCGATGCTGATAGAAGAGCCGGCGACAGAGACGCTCAATCAAAATCGACACGGAAGATGAAGGATACTGCAATCTGGTGGTAGGAGAATTGAAATCGAAATGGATTGGTAGAAAAATGAAAAACGATGGAGAGGGAAACGAATTATTAAGAGACGAGGGAAAATGAATTTTCTTTGGAAGTAAGCACGTGAGTTGGCGGCAAACCAAAAAAAACACAGCGATACTTTTTTCAGCGTTTATCCTCACGAATAACTCTCTCAAAAACTTTTACTACAGCATTTAATGTTTAAACGCTGATAATAAATGCTGTCAAAACAAACTTTTGTTGTAGTGTTCATATTTTCACAAGCGAGAGTTCCCCTATTTTGTGACCTGTACTTTAGGGATTGTTATATAGGATAGGAGAAATTTTTTTGAATGAAATGGAAATATGAGAAACGGTATAACTTCCAATCACGGATGGCCGTCGATATGCTTAAGTTTGTGGCAAACGGGTTTTGTAGTCACTTTCCCTAGCTGTGGGTCTTGGAGACATTTGTCACCCATCTTACGCCTCCACGGGGAGTTTATCTTTTTTACCACAGCTGCACTTAAGATATATCGAAGCCGAGATCGCGCACAGTAACTACCCGAGCCATTATGGCCCGTAATCGTGGGTATTATTCGATTTACTGTGGCCGGCTAGCGTGGGTGTCGATCGTCAACCGTGAACTACCCCTGGCTGGCCACACCTTATGTTGGGGCTTAAAGTAGGTTCACAGTTGCCGACGAGCCGAACGCCGTAATGAGCTGGCATCGGCTACAGTCGGCCTTCTTGATGGCTTATAATCGGCTCATTACAGTTGGCTTTGAGGGCAGTCGCGAGCAATGAGTTAACCTGCAGTAGAGGGATGCTGGAGCAAAAGTGTCTCATTGGCGAGTGCATAGAATCGTATAGTACCTGTTAGGTCCTGTCCAGGTGAGGTTGTGCCGCGAAGTGTCCAGAATGGAAATGTCGCTATACATGATTTTGTTCAACAGAAAAGGATAAAGCTTATCAAGCAGCCTAGAAATAAAGGAACAAGTTAAAAAGAGACAAGATTTTTAAAGTGGTTCGGCACGAAAATGCCTACGTCCACTGATTCTCTTTGTTAATTCACTTCATATGGGCGGTACAAGTTAAGAAAAGTATCGACGGAGGTATTTGATGTTCCATGCCCTCTGGAACACCTCTCCGTCCACTGTTGACAAAATATAAGCTCCGTTGTAGAGATCTTTATGAATTACATAGGGCCCGTCCCAGATTGGATCTAGCGCTCCGGGGCGCGGGAAGATCCGCTTGAGGACAAGATCTCCTTCTTGTAAGCGGCGGTGCTTGACTTTGGAGTTGTATTGTGCTGCTATTTTTTGCTTGTGAGCTGCTGCTTTGAGTGCTGCATCATTTCTTCTCTCCTCAATTAGATCCAAAGACATGTGGAGGAGTTCTTCGTTCTCTTCTGGGTTGTAGTGGATCCTATGGTAGGAAGGCACTACAGTTTCAACTGGGAGCATGGCCTCCGATCCGTATGCCAAAGAGAAAGGAGTATGCCCTGTTGATGTTCTGTAAGATGTGCGGTAGGCCCAAAGTGCCGTAGGAAGTTCATCCACCCAAGCGCCTTTTGACTTTTCAAGTTTCTTCTTGATTAGGGTTTTGAGGAATTTGTTGACAGCTTAGATTTGTCCGTTTGCCTGGGGGTAAGCCACAGATGAGAAGATTTTGTGAATTCCATGCTCTTGGCACCAGTCGGTGAATTCCTCGCTGTCAAATTGAAGTCCATTGTCCGATATGATTTTGAGTGGAACCCCGTACCTGCATAAAACATTTTTGATCAAGAAGTTAATAACTTTTGCCGAAGATATTTTATTTAGAGGCTCCGCTTCCACCCATTTGGTGAAATAGTCAACTGCTACTATGGCATATTTGGCTCCGCCTCGGCCCACTGGCAGTTCGCCAATCAAGTCAATTCCCCATATTGCAAAGGGCCAAGGGTTGGTCATTTGAGTAATCTCGTTTGTTGGTAGTCGAGGAATTTTAGCAAATTTCTGACATCTGTCACATCTTTTGACGAAGTCTAGGGCGTCTTTGTTTAAGGTGGGCCAGTAATATCCATACCGAAGTATCTTCTTTGCCAGAGTCTGCCCACCAGTGTGATCTCCGCAACTTCCTCGATGTATGTTGGATAAGATTTCCTTGGCTTCCCTTCCAGCGACACACCTAAATAAGGGATTAGAGAAGCCGCGTCGATAGAGGACGCCTTCTTGTATCGTGTAGCGGGAAGCTTTCCTCAAGATTTTCTTGACTTCGTTACGCCCGTCGGGCAGTGTGCCACTTTGTAAGTACTTCCGGATGGGAGTCATCCAAGTTTCCTCTTCAATTACAGCTATCATATTCATTGGCTCGTAACTCGGGGCCAGTTGCTTTGAGATGGTTATCGTTCGGGAAGCAGTGCCGTCCTTCATGCTAGCTTGCTTTGCCAGTTCGTCGGCCTCCTGATTTTCTTCTCGAGGAATGTGTTTGATTAGATAGTGATCCAATTGATTGAGCAGCAGCTTGGTCTTCTTTAGATATGCTGTGAGTCGTTCTCCTCGAGCCTGGAATTCTTCCAGTATTTGATTTACAATAAGTTGCGAATCACTATGGAGACATAAAGAACCGACTCCAATCTCCAGGGCAAATTCTAATCCGGCTATCACTGCTTCGTATTCTGCGTCATTGTTGCTGGCAGCGAATTCCAACCTTAGGGCGTAGTGTAGCTTCCTTCCCCTGGGGGTGATTGTCGCAACACCTGCCCCCGAGCCTTGTTCATTTGATGCTCCATCTACGAAGAGATTCCACTTGATATCTTCTGCTATTTCAGATTGCTCCTTACCTTCGTTAGTAGTGAATTCGGCAATGAAATCAGCTATGGCTTGCCCCTTGATAGCGGTGCGAGGATGGTAGGTGATATCATATTGACTCAGTTCAATGCACCATTTAAGTAGTCGCCCAGAAGTGTCGGGGCGATGGAGTACTTGCCTTAGCGGTTGATCGGTTAAAACTCTGATGGAATGAGATTGGAAACAGTGTCGCAGTTTCCGTGACGTGATTAGCAAACAGTACGCTAGCTTTTCAAGTTTAGGGTATCTGGCTTCTTCCCCTGTAAATCTCTTGCTTACAAAGTATACGAGTCGCTGTGCGTGGTTGTCTTCTCTCACCAAAGCGGCGCCTAAAGCATGGGATGATACAGCAAGGTATATGTATAGTTCTTCGCCTTCATTTGGAGTTGAGAGTACTGGTGGTCTCTGGAGGTGTTCGATTAAGTTAAAGAAGGCTGTCGAGCATTCGTCAGTCCATTTGAACTTTCTTTTGTCTTTCTTTAGAGCTTCAAAGAAAGGGATGCATTTGTCGGTTGCTTTAGAGATGAACCTGCTTAGGGCGGACACTTTTCCGTTTAGGCTTTGCATCTCTCTTCGAGTGGATGGTATCTTGATATCTCGCAAAGCCCGAACTTGTTCGGGGTTTGCTTCAATCCCCCGGCATGGACGATGAATCCCAAGAACTTTCCCGACGACACTCCGAAGGAGCACTTTAGAGGGTTCAGCTTCATTCCATATTGGCGAAGTACTTGAAACATCTCATCCAGGTGGTTTATATGATCGTTGGCCTTCCTCGATTTCACCAGCATGTCATCCACATAAACCTCCATAGTTCGTCCTATTAGTTCCGCAAACATCCTGTTGACGAGGCGTTGATAAGTAGCCCCGGCGTTTTTAAGTCCAAAAGGCATTACTCTGTAGCAGTACAATCCCCGGTCAGTGATGAAACTAGTGTGGTCTTGATCGGGGGCGTGCATAGGGATCTGGTTATATCCTGAGTATGCGTCCATAAAAGATAAGAGTTCATGTCCGGCGGTGCTGTCCACGAGCTGATCGATTCAGGGGAGTGGGAAGCAATCCTTCGGACAAGCGTCATTTAAGTTGGAGAAGTCGATGCATGTTCGCCACTTCCCATTAGCCTTCTTTACCAGCACTGGGTTGGCGATCCATTCTGGGTAGATGGCTTCTCGTATGAAGTTATTGGCAAGTAAGTTCTTTACTTCTTCCTCGAGGCTGCTGATCGTTCTGCCCCCATGCTCCTCTTTTTCTGCTTCACTGGCACCTTGGTGGGATCGATGTTCAGTATGTGGCATGCTACGTCTGGAGAGATTCCTGTCATCTCGGTGTGCGTCCATGCAAATACATCCATGTTGTGGCGAAGAAAATCGACGAGTTGATCTTTCAACTCCGCTCTTAACTGAGACCCGACTCTCAGCAGTCTACTTGGGTCGTGTTTGTCTACAGATACAAATTCCATAGCCTCTGCAGGCTCGGTAGTGGCCTCCTCCTCTTTGTCCCTGGGGTCTAATTCGTTGAAAGGATCGCTGGTATATCGAAGAGGAGGGGCTTTCTTTAATTGCTATGCTTCCAGGTTTTTCTTACAGAGAGAAGCGTCTGCATCCTTCCCTTTATCCTTCCCGCGGTTATTGCGAAGCTCAGTTACATAGCAATCTCGAGCAACGCCTTGATCTCCCTCTATTTCTCCTACTCCGTTATCTGTTGGGAATTTCATTTTCAGGCACCATGGGGCTAGGACAATTTGAAAGTCAGACAAGGCTGGTCTTCCCAAAGGCGTTGTAGGCCGAGTGGCTTTCTATTAGCACAAATGTTTTTTTTCGCACAACGGAGCGGGGATGACTTCCTATTTCAACAACAAGGTCCAGTTGCCCGAGGGGCATCTTCGCATCTCTGGTGAAACCATATAGTGGTTTGTTGCAGGGAGACACATCCTTCATTGACAGCTTCATTTTGTCGAAAGCATGCTTGAATAGGATATTTACCGAGCTTCCAGTGTCTACTAAAATTCGAAAAACTTTGGCTGGACCGAACCTGGCAGAGATGACCATAGGATCCATGTGTGGGTACTGTCTTCCCTCTAGATCACGCCTACTAAATGTGATGTCGTCATTCTCTTTCCGTTTCGGGTGGCGTTCTTCCATAACGGAGTTAAATAGCCTTCATCATTTCTAAGTGACTTACCGTATCTTTCCATCTCTGCCCAGCTTCTGTCGGCGATGTGTGGTCCTCCTGATACGGTATGGACCACTATCTTCTCTTGACTAGAGCCGCTGGTGTTGCGATTTCCTCCGCCCACTTCTGGGAGGGGTAGCCCTGGGTTTTCATTGGCGGGAGCTGGAGTCCTGTTCTGGCTTTTTACATAGCGTTCCAGTCTCCTCCTTCTAATGTGTTCTTCAATCAAGTCCCGGAGATGGTGGCATTCATTGGTGTCATGTCCATGGGATTCGGGGAAGCGGCAGAACTTTCCAAACTTGAGTGCATTATCTGACTCCTTCTTGTGCGGGGGGAGCTTGTATCTAACTTCGTCTTGAGTGGCTAGGAAGATGTTTTCGATTGTTTCATTCAAAGCAGTGTAGGAGTCAAATCTTGGTCCTGCTCGGTATAAGCGCTTTTCTCCCTTCTTGCCCCCAGCACGTCTCTAGAGTCACTTCTCCGAACATCCTTTGCTGCAGCGGGAACCTTGTCTGGAGCTGTCTTAGCCTGTTGCCCTGACTGCCTCTCAGTGGCAGCGTCTTCAAGTCTCATATACTTTCCAGCTTCATGGAAGAAATTAGGTAAAGTAGCTGGTTTTTCCTTGGTTAGTCTTCTAGCAAATTTAGTATCCGGATGTACACCACTGCAGAGAGCCATTAGGATAAGTTTCTCGTCGGCATCTTGGACTGCGGCCGCCGCGGCGTTGAATCGGGTTAGGTATTGTTGCACCGTCTCTCCGGGTTTCTGTTTGATATTAGATAAGGAATAAGCGTCCTTGGGTTGTTCCACATGAATGCGGAACTGGATGATGAACTTTTCTTTCAACATTTCCCATGAGCTGATGGACCCTTGGGGTAGGTGGAAGTACCAGGAAGTAGCTAGATCTGCAAAGAAAAGTGGGAAGCATTTACACAATATTCCCTCCGTTGCTCCGCTCATGATCATATGCTGGGTGTATCTCTGTAAGTGTACTATGGGGTCAGAGGTTCCCTTGTAAGGTTCTATTGTTGGCATTTTCCATTCCCGGAGGGTGATGGCGGTTTCGATATTGCGGGTGAAGGGGCTGGTTACCCTAGCACCTATCCCCCGATCTCTTTGCTCCCGTTGGACGCACTCTCTGAACAATCGTGCCATCCTTTCATCAGAACTTGGAGTGGATAGAAACGAGTTTGGTTCTTCCCTGCGGGACTGATTCCGTCTAGACGACTTGTAGGGATGGTATCGTCTGTCACTCCTAACATTCTCCAATGGCTGCCTCTAGTCTTCTGGGGGCATGCTGGGGTCGGCCATAGTTGGCCCTTGCCTTGATCTTCCCCCACTGGGTTCAGTTCTCAGCACTTCCTCGGGTTCAACTTCGGGCCGGACTCCATCTCGGCCCCGTCTACCGGTGTTTTCATGGTTAGGTAGCATGACAGGCTCAGCTACATCCGACCCCTGCCTGACACCTTCCCCGTTGGGTTCGGTTCCAAGTGTTTCCTCGGGTCGGAATTCGGGCTGAGTCCGGGCTCGGCTCCTACCATGGCTGTTCCTGTTGTTAGCCTCTTCGACGAAGAAAGACCTTTGTCGCCTCCCAGATCCTCCAGACCGGGACTCACCCCATGATTCAGTGTTGCGGTTGGATTCTTCAGCATCCCTTAAGCGTGACATGAGTTGGTCCACCAAGGCTTCTTGTTGAGATGCGAAGCGGTTAGTTACTTCAGCCACAACCTTGTCCAGATCCGCCCTTGTAATTGGTTGTTCCGTAGCAGGGGCTGCCGAATTTGCCTGATTTAAAGTTGCTGTTGGAACTGGACGATTGTCTTGGTCTCTGGTCACTGGATCTGGAATACTGCCAGTTGCGATGTCCTTTCCTTTGTTAGCATCTTTCTTCCGTCCGGGAGCCATATTTTCCAAGCAATGAACGGTGCTGGTAGGAAAAGGGTTGAGTGGGAGAAGATGAAGCTTCGAGCTCCTCTTTCTCAGTGAAAGCACCAAAAATGTTTGCACAAAAATTGGGCAAACACCTCCTAGTCGTATGATTTAGTTGATTATATGTTGATCTGGATGGTTTGGGTGATTTATGAAAATATATGAAATAGATGGACTAAACTGTAAAAGACACACAGATTTATAGTGGTTCGGCCAGAACGTGCCTACGTCCACTATATATGTTATTCTCCTTTTTCTTTCAGATTACAAGCATAAAGCTTTGTATACAAGCATATTAAAGTTGTTTGAAAGTTCCTTCCGTGCTTGAGCTCTCAAACTTGTCTGCGATTGTTGTACCCCTGCCCCTCTATTTATAGAGTGAGGCTGGGGGCAGGGGTCCTGGATGTATATAGCTGCTGGCGGGCCTGGGCTGATGCAATCTGGCCTAGTAGCGTCGGTCCGGTACGCCTTGGTTCGGCGGTAGGTGGTAGATGGTTTGGTTCGGTAGGAGGTTGGTTCGATGGTGAGTGGACCGGCAGTACATGGGGATGGAGTTGGACCGGTGGAGTTTGGTTCGGCAGAGGTTGGTTCGGTCATTCCAGGAGAAGCTTGGTTCGGCAGGGGTTGGCTCGGTCATTCTAGGAGGGTTGGATCAGTGGTAGGAGCATGGAGCTGGACCCGTGTTGGTTCGGCTGTGCTATGGACCGGTGTTGGTGGAGGTGAGGGCTTGGTTCGGTAGTAGGTTGGTTTACTCAATGGATTTGGTTCGGTGAAGGGTGGAAACATATGGGTGGAAACACACCCAACAAACCCCTTGATGAACTTCTCATTCCTCTTCATTACTACATCCACTAAAGCATACCCATATCTATCCAACTCCTCAAACCTCCAAGTATACTCCAAAACAGACATCTCCCCCGCCTCTAACTCAGCAAACTTTCTGCATAGAGCTGACTGTGCCATTGCAGACATGAACCTCTCCTGGAACCTTCCCTTGAAATTTTCTCAGGTCATAGTCTCCTTATCAACTGCCACAGTCACACTATTTCATCAGAACAAGGCTGCTCCCTGAAGCTGTCAAGATGCCATCCTCCTATTCTGCTCATCATTGAGCCCCAAATCTGCAAAGATTCTCTCATAATTCAATAACCAATTCTCTACCTCAATGGCATCCATTCCAACAAACGGCTTCCCTCCAAGCTTGGTGTAATCTCCACTCAGCTTAGCATAATGGTTAACAACCAAAACTTTCAAAACCCCTGTTCCTGCAGCATTCACACCTAACACTCCAAATGCAACTCCCGCCTGCACCATATTCCTAAAAAACCGATACATAGCTTCTATTCCAACTTGCGGGACTCCAGCACCCATATTCTCTACTTGTGCCTGACCTAGACCTCTTCCTGCATTAGGCCTGGCATTTCCATCAACACCTTCCCCTTCTGGATTAAATCTTACTCATCTACCTTCTATATCTATATTCAAACCTCATGAGATACAGAAAATAACATAACAAAGGTAGGAGACTAGAGATAAAGCGTATACTTATATATAGTAAATACAAGTACGTTACTAGAGCGTTATCCCATACCCCAAATCTTACTCTAATTCCTTGGGATCATGTTTTAAAAATCATTTTTAATTTAAAATTTTTCATAAACCTATGCTTTAATACCAAGTTGTAACATCCCATATCTAGAGACTAAATGCTAACCACTACAGGTGCTGCAGTCATTCATACTATTAACTTTTGGTGACAAAATAGGCAATGCTAATGGTATCCATAATATCAGAAGCACATGCATATGAACAAAATCATAGGTTTCAAAAAATAACGTTTTACTGATTACATTTCAAACAAATTCATATCCAAATTATATATTCCCATAATCGTTTCCCAGGTAAAGATCATCACAATTACAATAATATGCCAAGCACGACATATGACAATACTCCCTTGGTTGATCAGAGAAATATAGTCATATCTGACTCGATATACACAACGGAAAATAAATAGAATAATCTGTAAATCCTAATTAGCTATCTATTAGCCACCAACTCATCTTGGAAGCTTTATTCACCAAAATTTCAAAAATCTAAAAACCTTAACCCTCAGCCTACTAAAATCAATTTTGAGTTCCCAAGAGTTTAAGGGGAAACAAAAACTTCAAGTCAGACATAAATCCTGGTGTGAATAATTGTGATACATCTCGGTTTACTGATATTAAGTAAGACCATGCCACTTAGCGGAATGGCTTTTCCCTCAATAATATCCTTTCCAAAACACATATTTTGCAATCCTTTCCTACAACCAAACTGATTAATCAACCCAATTATAAATAATAAATATAGCAATATCTATTATGCTATAGACAAATAACTAATAGACTATTTTTCCGGAAACTAGGCTGACTGCCCGCAAAGTGGACTAACTGTCCGCAACTGGACTAACTGCCCGCAAACTGGACTAACTGTCCAAATCAAAATGGACTATCTATCCGAATCTTTTTTTAGGGTTAACTACCCTTCATCTTTTTCCTTAAAAACCTTTTCAAAATGATTTAACCTTTTAAATCATACTTATACAACGTAAATATTCTTAGCTTTACTCTAAGCTATTTTGCCATGTTATATATATTTTACTCAAAATAATGTTGATGAGATTTAATGAGGATTAACATCCTCTCAAAATAAGTTAAATTTCTTTTTAACTTGAAACACTTAGGCTATTCTGCCTATTTAATATATTCAAAACTTTTTTTAAAACTTTTAAACAACACTTTCAAAACCCTTGAAGGTAGCCCCTTCGAAACCATTGAACATGACCCTTTGGAAACTAAAAAACGTCTTTCCTTTGAAAGCTTCAAAACGTTGGACATCCCTCTTTAAAACCTTCAAATATTGCCTTTCGAAAACATAGGAAAAACCTTTCCATTCAACCTTTTCGAAACCCTGAGTAACCAACCCTTCGAAACATTCATTCAAACCTTTCGAAGATGTCAAAACCTACCTATCGAAAGCACTTGGGTTTAATTTAAAACATGTGGAAACCTTTCAAAACTAATCAAAAATTTATCCCTTCGAAACCTTTGAAAATCGTCTTGGTGGAAACCATTTGGATTATGCCTTTAAGTAGAGCAAAAGGATCAAAAACTCATTAAAGTCAAAAGCATTTGTTTCGAAACCATTTAAAACCGTCTCTTTCAAAACCATTTGGGTTTTACTTCAATCATAGAAAAAGGGTCTTTAAAACATTTAAGTCGAAAGCCTCTGTTTCAAAGCCATTTCCTAAGTAAAGAAGTGATGATGTCGAAACCATCCCTTCAAAAGCATTGGAGAAGTGGCCAGGTTTTTAGAAAACAAAACAACCCTTTCGAAATCCAATTGAGTGAAAGGTAGAACGCGACAGTCAAAGGCTACGGCTTAGTCGAAGGCAATCATTTAAAACAAAAGTGCAACCCAATAGAAACCATTTCTTTAAATCCATTTGACCTAGTCAAAAGCTAACCAAGTCGAAAGCATCTTAGCCGAAAGCAAGTAGGCGCGTTTTCCTTTAAAACCAAAGCAAAGCCCCAACCCCTTCGGACCCCCTGGTTTCGACTCTATTCCTTCCGCCTACATCCAATTCACTACGTACCAGTTAACTGATACCATGTGCATTGGTTTTGACCGTGTCGGAGGTAAAGGTAAGGAGGCGAAAGCTGGTGTTGAAAGCATCGAAACAGTGAAAAACATGTTGATTAGTCCTTTTAAACTATTTCTTTTGTAACATACCTACCTTGTTTGTCTAAATCTGATTGGTTTCATTGTACTTTTTCAAAAGTGCAGCCGACTATCCAATTTAACAATTCAAATTAAGTTCCTTCTTCTTCCTTAATTATATAAAATATTTAAGTCCTATACCATAAATAATTTTATATAACATTAAAACGCATAGGAAAATTCTACAGAAAATCTAGAAAATCTCTTTTAATACGTTTTCCAACATATACAAATTTCAGACCCAATTCTTTTATTTTTTAACCGTAAATAATTTATTATCCAAATTAACATTTTCTTTACTAGAAAATTCATATAAATTCTGCATAAATTCAGAGAATTCTTAAGATTGAAACCCATCTCCTTAATAATATTTCTGGTCTCTATAAAAATTCGTAAGGCATTGGATGTCATTTTATAGGGTTTTCACCTTAAACATATCATAAATTCAATATGAACAACCATAATTCATCAACAAGTATATATAACCATTCCATCATTCAAAAACATGCCAAATCGATACACACTATTCGAAATTCATCTTAAAACCGAAAAATAAAATTTGGCTATAAGTATTATTCACCTTAGCTTTAGAGATTATAGAGATTTAGATGTGAATGGTTTTGATTTGAATTAGCTTGTCCTCTATCTTTTTTTAATCTTCTTCCCCTTTATTCTTCTTAATGGTAGTCAGCCTCTTGTTTAAACATTTTGAAAATGAAAAGTGAACGTGTATAGGAGAATACACGGTCAAGTTTAAGGGATATAGGAATTGCATCTTTCCTATTTTAATCCCTCCTCTATTTCATTTTAACTCTTTCTTAATTCATTGTTAAAATGGCACGGCTTCACCTTAGTTAAAATCAAATCTCAATCCCCTAATCAACACATTATTTTATTTAATTTAACTAACTAAATATCCTGAATAAAGTTACCAAAAATCTGGGGTGTTACAGGTATTTTCTAAATAATAATATTAGCAGTAAACAAAATGTTTTCCAAAAGATATTTGTACAAAATAATTACTATTTTGAGATGAATAGAAATAAAAAGGAGTTTCGATGATTTAAAATAGAATATTATAACTTTTGTGATAAATAGTAATAGATTGGTTTATTATAGCGACTTCAATTTAAATTACTATTTTGGTGTGAGAAAACGATATTATTACTTTGAAAATTTTTTGATGTAAATTACCATTTTTGTTGGAAAATATGACATTTCAAGGAATTGTAGTAATGAGATTATAATAAAGTATTTCTGAAGTATTTTATCATTTTAAAAGATTATTATTGTTTAAACAAAGGTGTTTTTATAACAAACAATAGTAAAGCGATTTTAATATGCAAGAAAAAATAATTGTTGTGAAACAATGTTTGGACGGATAACATGTGATATGTTTGTTTAACGATGATGAAATTGCATTAGGATGTGGATGCGATATTTTTCCATTCTTACTACCAGAGGATGGGTAATTAATTATGGTTTTGATTATTTGGATGGTTTAATATTTTTGTTACTGATGTGGAGTGATTAATACACATTTGATGACTTATACTTACATAGGTGATGTATTACTACAGTCGAGGGTTCGTATGTATGTAAGTATGTTTACGTTGTTATTTTCTTAGTTGGTGATTAAGATAGGCATTGAGTGTTGTTGATGTTTAATGGTTGTGTGTTGTTATTGTCATTACCTTATGTGATGATTTGCTGTGATGGATGAGTAGGAGTACTATTCTCTGCTTACATTGGTTTGCATCGATGTAACACCACATATTTTGGAGGGTCCATAAAATGGGAAATGAAATGAAATTAATAATAATAAATATTATTAAAGAGATAAATAAGATAAATTCAATTGCAAGAATTGTCTAAGGAAGATTTTGTTAATTAAGTATATGATACTTTACAAGTTAACTGAATGGACCCAGTTAATTAGAGCAATTAAAGTTGGCCTTGTTAATGAAGATATATAAAATAAGTTTTAGAATGGGAAGAGGGGAGATGTATTGGTGAGACTAGGCTAGAAGAGATATTAGCCCAAGCGAAAATCACTAACCTATTTCCTTTATCCAATTTTGTCATTCCACTTTATTTTCATTTTACAAAACAAATCCCTATAACCACACAAGACAAACCATCATTTTCAAGCTAAGGAAGAGGAAAATTAAAGCTAAGAGATTCAAACTTACAACTTTAAGGAGAAAGAAGGTTAATGTAAGATTTTAATTAATTTTTCTAAATGAAAGTAAACAAAATTTCCCCAGAGCTCTTCATAATCCTTTTGGGTTTGGAATTGATTGAATCTTTTGATGATGCTAAATATGTTTGAATGATTTAATCTTGTTTGGAATATGATTTGAAATTTTGACGAAAGGATTTTTCCATATTTTAGGGTAAAACATGGTCTAACCATATCTAAATGCCATGCAAATTTAATATGATGGTTATAATAATGAAATAAAGATGGATTTTTAATTTCACAAATTTTGGAATTAATTTGGAATTTGTATGAACTTTCTAAGTTGAAAAAATGATTAATTTTAGGAAAATTAATTATTAAAAAATAAAGATAATTATTATTTTTTCTTGAAATTTTGGTATAATAAAAAATACATTAAATTTTATTTTTGGAGAAATTTTCCTATTAATTTTCAGTTTTATATGAATTATTTAGTTAAGAAAGAAGTAATTAATTAATTGATGGAGAATGTACTTAACCATTCTAAAAAGAAAACTTTAAAGAAACCCATTGACAAATAAGAATTCCGAATCATGGATTAGATATGTATCATTTGGAAAGCTTTTCTAGGTAATAAAAGTTACTTTGAAAATTCAGTTGTGTAAATCTAGGAATTATAACTGGTCATGTGTTGTGTTAACATCTTCATATGTCGGACATGACACTACCCATATTTTCCTATTGTATTTATTATACATGAGGACGAAAAGAGTTAATATTGATGTAAAGAATTTTATAAAACAAATTTATATAATGAAAATTAGTTTAACTACTATGTTTACTTAGTGTTATGAAAAATAATATTGAACTTATTTGGTAGCTTGAAAATAATTCTAATGATGACCGCAACATCATTGGCGTCTATTCTTAGGTCTCGAGTGTGGGATATTACAATGTGGTATCAAAGCTTAGGTTAAAAGGAACATGTAAGTAAATAGAGCTAAGTAGAAAAAAATTAGTAGAAAACAAACATCTTGGGGAGGGTACGTGTTATATATATAATGTACTTGTATATTGATATAGATATATAGGATAATATATCTACCCCTCTACAATTAATCTCAATTTCTCTACTTTCGTTTCTTACGAAACCTTGCTTATGAAGAAGGCAAGAATGGATTTATGTAATCGACGTTGGCTATGGGAAGTACAAGAGAAAACCCTAGTAAAGGAACTGATAGTACATAAACTAATTACCAAGGAGGTAAGGCAGCCTTAGAAGTTCGTACTGAAGTCGGTACTCAAGTACCTAATCTAGTTGAAGGAGGAATGAATGTGAATGTTTTGTTCCACTAATTTATGATGGAAATGATGAGGAAACAACCAGTAGAAGTTATTGAGCCGAGACTTGAGGAAGCAAAAGGGGTAGATTTTCCTATGAGGAACAAGGATTTCAAGAGTTGTGAGGAAATGAATTCACAGGAAAGGAGTATGCCTTGGAAGTGTTAAATTGGCTGAAGGTTTGTGAAAGTATTTTTGGATACTTTAGGTATGATAATGCTTCCAAAAGAAGGTTGCCTTCTCGTCGGCTTTAGGAGGATGCATTAGACTGGTGGGAAGTTGTAACTGTTGAGGTCCCATAAGAGGAGATAACTTAGGAGTAGTTTTGAGGAGAGATTAGAGGCTCGGTTCATCCCTTAATCTCAGAAGAGTGCACTATCTAGGATTTCCAGGACTTAAAGCAGGGAGAGATGGCTTTGGCATAACACATTCAACATTTTAATGCTTTGTCGAAGTATAGAATAAGAATACTAATACTTTTCTGAAGAAGAATGAGAAATTCGTAGAAGGTCTTAGGAAAGTGCTGAATCACAAGGTGATGGCTCATTTGTTGGCTCCTTTTGATATGTTGGTGGAAAAGGCCGAATGTATGATCACTTGTTTCAGAAAGAGAAGAAGGTTGATGTTAGGCCAAAGGGAGGGTAGAAGAAAAGATTCAACCCATGTTAGAAAGGTAAAAAGAATCAAGAAGGAGGAAAGACTTCTGGTAAAGGAGCTCAAAGGTCAAATATGGACAATGTTACATGTTTCAACTACAAGTAGAAGAGCTACCACTCCACTAATTGTACCCAACTGGAGAATAAGGATAAGGCCATGTGCTTTATCTATAATAGGTTAGGTTGTAAAAAGAGAGATTGCCCAGAGCCTAAGCAGGCAAAGGTTTGTGCTTTAGAAGGGCCTTCTTAGGACCGACCGCTATGAAAAAAGGAAATGGTGTGCTTGGAGGTGTGATTTTTATTTCTAGTATGTTATTTAGAGTTATGTTTGATACTAGTGCTACTCAATCTTTAATTTTGAGAGATTTCGGTAATAGGTTAGAATTAGACATAGCCTATTTGATTACATCTTTGCGTGTGATTCATCTGATTGCTGGGTATGCCATTCTCGGATTAAGGTGCACTAACCTTAAGTTTGACTTATGTAGACATTTGTTTGATTTCGACCCATATGTGTTTGACTTCCTATATACATGGAGAATTTAGGTATGGACCGGTTAGTGTGTAATGACGCTAGGATATATTGTGCGGATAGGATTATCGTCGTATAAAACCCAAGGGGAGGATATAGAATTATGATAACATTGGATATAATAAAGGAGAAGTCAGACTTGCTGTTATATGCTACAGAAGATGATAGCTAGATTAGTGGATTACGTAGGTTGGGGAATCCACAAATGTTTTCAAACTCGTAATGTGGTTACCACCAAGGAGGGAGATTGAGTTCTAAATAGACCTGATGCAAGGGGTATAACCTATTATGAGGCTGCCTAGCAGAACGCTGCCTAAGGAAATTGTAATAACCCTAATTTTAGTTAACATTATTTAGACATTTAATTAGATAAACTAAATTAAATAATGTAGATGGTTAAGAGGTTGATATTTGATAATTAAACTTGAGTCGTGAATTATGAATGAACTAAAATAAGTAATTAAAATTTAAGATAAGGAGGAGGAAAATTAGAAGGGAAAAATAGGAAGAGCCTTAAATATCCTAAAACCCTCTCTTTCTCCACTTCATTTATTCATTTGCCTCTACAAACTAAATTAAAACCTAAGGGATGTGGCCGGCTATTAAGGAAAATGGAAACCAAAGATTAAAAGCTAGGAGATTCATGATTAAAAGTTTAGGAAATCAAACTTGATCCAAATCTCAACATTCTTTACCAAACCAAGTTGAATAATTAGTTTACATCTCACTTTTGATAATGATTTTGGTTTCAAGTAGATACGAGCTTTGTTTGTAAATGATATACCATTTTATGTTTGTTAAAATGGATATATATATATATATATATATATATATATATATGCTTATTGATGATTTATATCGTGTAATATAGATTTTATGATATGTTTGGTTTAGAAAACCTACCAAATTACATCCAAATGAGTTGCGTTTTTGATATATAGTCAAAAATATTATTCTAGAAGTGGGTTTCAAATTTTATAATTTTCTATGTGGATTTATTATGAATTTTCTATAAGAGACACCGGTTAATTTTGGGTTTAAATTATTTAAGGCAATTAAATAATGTTTTTGGATCTAAAATTTATATAAGTTAGAAACATATTTAACGCGAATTATTATGGTTTTTAGGGATTTTTCCTCAGTGTTTTACTATAGTTATTAAATTATTTAAGTTAGAGGACTTAAATATTTTAAATGTGTCATCAAGGAGAAGGGTTTATTTTCATAAAAAGTTTCAATTGTTAAATGCTAAATTTGGCAGCCTTTTTTTGAAAAGAATTTTGGTAAAGAATTGGAAGCCAATTATATTATGGCAATTTATGCAAGTTAGGTGAAAAGGAATTACTTTAAAAAACATAAAATCGGTTTTTTTTCGAATTACAACTTTGCCACTTCCATTTCTTGCTTCCGTCACCATACCCAGTATACCTTTCGCACCAATTCGAAACCAATACACATGGTATCAAGCAGTCGGTACGTAGTGTTCTGGAGAAAGGCTCAAGGAATGGACAATGTCGAAAGTATGCTTTCGAAAGGGTCGAAGCTACTTTTATTAGCTTTCGAATCCATTAACTTACTTTTATTTTTAAAGGCATCTTTTGAAAGGGTTGCCACTTTTGAACCCCTTCAGGCTTTAGCTGCCGCCTTTATATCTTTCGCATTAGTTAGAGGCTCCTTTTCTTTATAACCTTAAAATAATGTATTCGAAAGGAAGGCTTTCGTCTTCTTAATATTGAAGCCGCCTTCCCAATACTTTCGAAAGGGGTGTATTAGCTGCTTTTACCAATAGTTTCCGAAGCAATGGTTTTGAAAGTGTAATTTTGAAATTGATCTCTTCCCTAATTCTTTAACTTGAGATTAATGCTTTCGAAGTTTTCTTTGAACCTATAGTTATATTAAATGTTGAACCCAATAATTTCGAAAGAAATGCTTTTAAAGGGTTTCAAGGCTATGTTCCCACTAATTCTTACTTGAACCCATTGCTTTCAAAAGGTATGTTTTAAATGTTTAGAAAGGTATGTTTTAAGCGTTTCGAATCGTAAGGTATGTTTAATGGTTTCAAAAGAGGATGTCTGATGTTTTAAATGATGATTCAAGGGGGATGCTTTTTATGATTTCGAAAGGGATTGTTTAAGGTTTTAAACAATGGTTTTGAAGGTATTTTTTGGCTTTATAGCCTAATGTTTTCTAAGTTAAAAAGGGCTTTAACTTATTTCAAAGGGATATATAACCCTATTGATTTTAGGTTTTCATCAATATTGTTTTGCGAAGCATATACCATGGCATTAGTATTTTGAGTAAAGCAAAGAATATGATTCCCATGTTCTATGAAAATATGATTTCAAGGGTAAATCATTTATAAAGATGGTTTTCAAGGAAATGAAATTTAAATAGGGTAGTTAACCCTAAGTGTATGACTCAAATATTAGAAGACTAGATGAGAATGGTGTAGGGTCATGCTTATACTTTAGGAAGTAGCCCCTAACTAATATAAGTCCAAAATTCTAGCATGTAGGGCTTTGTCACATGTAAGACTAAAATGATGTTACACACAGAAAGGAATACACAGATTTGAGGTAGGTTATTGGTGAGCTCGCAAAACCATTAAGACTAGTTAACCCTAAAAGAAGTAAGTCAAGGATAGATCACCCAATATTGTATCCAAAAGAAGCTAGAATATTTATTATGTCTGTTAGGCCCGTGTCAGATAGTGGTTAATGGTTAGCCAGATAAAACTATAATGTTCGGACATATAGTCCATTGGTTACCTGATTTATATGCATATATGTTATTGCTATTGTTTCTATAATCAGTTTGATTGCAAGATTTTGATTTGCAAAAGATATGATTTTAAAAGGATGTTAGTGAGTGGATCCCATTCCGCTAAGTGGCGTGATCTCACTTAATATCAATAAAATGAAATGTAATAGAATTATTCACACCAGGCTTTAAGTCCGACTCGAAGTTTATTTTTCCCCCTTAAATCCTCAGGTGCTTAAAATTAAATTTGAGTAGATTGAGAGTTAAGGACTTTTAGGTTTAGTAGGCTGGAATAATAAGCTTCCGAAGATGTGCAGGAGGCAAAGCTTTCTATATAGGAGTTATATAGCAGTATTTCCGTTGTGATGTATATACGACTGATATGTCTATTCATCTAGTACTTTGATCATCCTAGAAGGCATCTTTATATGTCTCTCTTGGAATTATTTGTAATAATTATTTTTGATCAAAACTTGAGAATCGTTTTGGGATTATGTAATTGAATATGGAAATATTGATTTAAATTGCAATCATAAAAGTTGTTTTTGAAATCTGTGTTGATTTTATTGCATATCCATGTGCTTATGATATTATGGATACCACTAACATTACTGTACTTTATCACTGGAAGTTAATACTATAGATGACTGTAGCATCTGTAGCACTTAGCTTTGGGACTCAAAACATGGGACGTTACAACTTGGTATCAGAGCATAGGTTTATGAAACTTGAAAGAAATTTTAAACTTAAATTGATTTTTTAAAACATAATCCTATGTAATTAGAGAAAAGATTGGGGTATGGGATAATGTTATAGCAACGTACTTGTAGTTGTTATATATAAGTGTACGCTTTATCTCTATTCTCCCATCTCTCTTAGGTCATTCTTCTATATCTTACAAAGACTCGAATGGAAGAGTTAACCTTGTGGAGGAAGCACCACAACCAGTGGAAATGCCAGACCAAACACTAAAAGGAATCTAGGTCGGCAACAAGCTGTTAATGTGGGTCCTGAAGCGCCGCAAGTTGATATGGGAGCTGTGTATAAGTTCTTCGTTAACATGATGCAAGCTGGAGCTACTGTGGGATTAGTTGGAGGAAGTGTTGGAAAAGGAAATTAGGGAGCTCTGGTGGTCAACAACTATGCAGTACCAAGCTATGTGAGGCTTGGAGAGAAGCCATTTATCGGCATTGAAGACACAATTGAAATGGAGAATTGGTTGCTTCTTTGCGAGAGGATTTTTGCTGATTTAGGACTTAACGATGGGAAGAAAAGGAGACTGTCATCCAAATAGTTGTAAGGAGCAGCACTATACTGATGAAATAGTTTACTGTAGGAGTAGCTGAAGAGGCTATGACTTGGGCGGATTCAGAAGGAGGTTTGAGGAAAGATTCATGTTGGAGATCACTAAGTCAACTCTGATCAGGAAGTTTGCTGAGTTGGTATAGGGAGACATGACAGTGCTTGAGTAAGCTACCAGATTTGAGGAATTATCGAGATACAGGCATACTACGGTTGACATGGTTATCAAAAGGAATGAAAAGTTCATCCATGAATTGAGACCCGAGCTTGCTAAAGCAACTTTACCACATATTAAGGATCAGTGCGATGTAGTTATTAAGATGGCTTTAAGGAATGAGGATATGCTCGCTTTCTTTATTGGTAACAAAGCAGTGCAAACTCAAGGTGGGTCGAACCAGAAGAGTAAGTTTTACCATAAGAAAGGATCTCAGAAAGGAGGAGCAACCAAGAAAGAGAAGGCCAATGTAGTTTGCTACAAATGCGACAAGAATAGAAATTTTTCTCACAAGTTTCGAACAGGCAAAGCAAAGAAGGCGCCGACAAGAACGGAGTGAAATGCTTCAACTATGATTCGATTGGACATTATAAGAACTAGTGTAAGGAACCAGCCAGGCATGGAAAGGGCAAGGTGTTTGCATTGGAACCAGCTATCTCAAGACCAACAACAGAGGAGAAAGAAAAAGTTGTGTTGGGAGTATGCTTTTGATTCATGGTGCATTAGAAGAGTTCTATTTGATACTGATGCATCACATTCTTTTATACCTCATAATTTGGTAGATAAGCTTAACCTAGAACCCTCATACCTAGTTACGTCTTTAAGGGTTGCAAATCCAATAGGAGGATATGCGACTCTTGGGATGAGATGTGTCCACTTAGAGTTTGAGTTGTTAGGCTATACATTTTCTTCCAGTTTGCATGTGTCTAATTTTGTAGGTTTCGAGATTATTTTGGGTATAGATTAATTAAGTAAGTACGATGCTAAGATATTTTTCCACGATAGGAAAATATCACTTAGACACCCTAGTTGTAGTGATCGGACTATATACACCGTAGAAAACCCTAGTTTTGAGGTTAATACATTGTCGGGTGTTATGGACAAAGAACATGAGTTGAATCGAGTTTTTGTTGTTAGAGAATTCGCAGATGTCCTTACGTTCGTGATAGGACTACCGTCGAAATAAGCCACTGAGTTTCAGATTGATTTAGTACAAGGAGCTAAACGTGCAAGTAAACCGCCCAGTAGAATGACACCTATCGAGATGATGGAGTTAAAGGTGTAGTTGGTGGATCTAGAATGTAAGAATTTTATTAGACTAAGCAGTTCACCTTAGGGAGCAGCTGAAGTATTTGCTAACAAAAAGAACGGATCATTGATATGTGTATGGATAATCGTAAACTGAACAAGAAGACGATAAAGAACCGATATCCATTACCTAGGATTGACGATTTATTCGACCGATTGAGGGGATCCAAAGTAGTTTCTCAATTGGATTTGGCAACGAGATTCCATCAACTTAGAGTAGTAGAGAATAGTATTCCTTTGATGGCATTTAGGACCAAATATGGATCATACGAATGGTTAGTGATGTCATTTGGTCTAATTAATGCGCCAGCATTCTTCATGGACTTGATGCATAAAATTTTTTAGGAGCATCTAGACAGATTGGATTAGTATTCATAGACGACATATTGATATTTTCCAAGGATGAAAGAGATCATGAAGTTCATCTTAGAATAGTGCTTGAGACACTGAGATAACATCAGTTGAAGGTAAAGTTTTCGAAGTGTCACTTTTGAAAGAAAGAAGTGAAGTTTCTTGGTCGTATAGTCACAGAGAAAGGATTATTAGTAGATTCGGCTAAGATCGAGGGACTGAATAATTGGAAGAGACCTGAGACAGTGGCTGAGATAAAGATTTTTCTTGCGTTAGCTGGCTACTACCGAAGATTCATTAAGGATTTCTCGCGGATAGACATACCGATGACTAAGCTAACTTGGAAAGATGTGAAGTTCATTTGGACCGATAAATGTGAGGAGACATTCTAGAACTTGAAACACTTATTAACTAATGCACTTGTGTTAGTTGTTCTAGAGGGGAATCAGGACCTAGTGGTCTACATGGACGCATATGGAATAGGATTAGGAGCTGTGCTAATGCAGAGGAGTAAAGTCATTACCTATGCTTCTCGACAGCTCAAACTACATGAAGTTAGATATCCAACTCTTGGTTTGGAATTAGCTGTGGTAATTTTTGCATTAAAGGTGTGGATACATTACCTTTTGGAAGAAAGATTCGAGCTGTTTACGGATCATTAGTCACCAAAATATTTATTCCCTTAGAAGGAGTTGAATATGAGACAACAGAGATGGTTGGAGTTCCTAGCTGCATATGATTTTGGTATTGAGTACATATTAGGAAAAGGAAATAAGGTTGCAGATGCACTTAACAAAAAACATCAGAATACAATATTGGCAATGATAGCCAAGTGGAAAGATTTGATAGCATTGACTACATGCAGAATAAAATGGAAATATGAGGCTAGTTCTAGTCTAGAAACGGCCATGTTATCATGTTTAGAAGTTCAACCGATGATGTTCGAAAGGATTACATCTAAGCAAAAAGATGACCCAATGTTAGCTGAGAAGGTTCGAAAGCTAGAGGTCGGAATCAAGATTGATGGTCTGAAGGATTTTAGTCTTGACCAGAGAGGGTGGTTAAGAAAGAAGGGATGATTGTGTGTCTCGAATATAGAAAACCTAAGGAAGGAGGTCCTTAGAGAATGTCATCGATCAAAATTTATGATTCATCCTCGGGGAACCAAGATGTATCAGCATATGAAGAGGAGTTTTTACTGGGAAGGTATGAAGGGAGAAGTAGGCTTATGGATTAGGCAGATTTTGAACTGTCAATAGGTAAAAGCTGAATATTAGAAACCGAGTGGATTACTTCGGCTTTGGATGTTTCAGTCTGGAAATGGGATTTTATCTCCATGGATTTCATAGATGGGTTTCCAAGGTCGAAAAGAGGAAATGAGAGTATCTGGGTTATAGTGGACATACTGACTAAGAGTGCACACTTTATACTTGTTAAGTCGACCAGGATAGCACCAGATTTAGCTAAGTTATTCTTGAAGAATGTTGTTAGATTGCATGGAATTCCTAGTAGTATAGTAAGTGATAGAGATTCCTTATTCACTAGTGAGTTCTGGAAGAGTCTACCAAAAACTTTAGGTACCAATCTCAAGATGAGTATCACTTACCATCTGTAGATAGATGGGGAAAAAAAGTGAGTTAACAGGGTCTTAGGGGATTTGTTAATAGCTTATGTGCAAGATTTCAGTGGATCATGGGAAGACCATCTACATTTAATCGAGTTGTCGTATAACAACAGTCATTAGACTAGTGTAGAGATGGCACCATTTGAACCTTTATATGGAAGACCATGCAATTCTCCCATTTGTTGGTTAGAGACTGGGGATAGATTAATTCTTGGTCCAGATTTAAAGAAGCTGCAGAAAAGATTGAGTTAATTCGGGATAGAATAAACGAAGCTCAGTCTAGGAAAAAGAGTTATGCTGATAAGAGACGGAAAGACTTAGGGTTCTCAGCTGGCGATCACGTTTTCGTCAAAATATGACCGATGAAAGGAGTGCTCAGATTTGAAAAATTTGGAAATTTGGCACCAAGATTCATTGGACTATTTCCTATTGTAGAAAGGATTAGGAAACTCTAACATATAGTAGAGTTACTAGAGTTTTCAAAAAGTTTTGCAGGAGTCCATGCATTCGAGATCTAAAGATTACTATTACCCCGACTGTGTTAAAGGATCTAGTAATGGAACCAGATATGACTATAGTTAGAAAATCAGTTCATATAGTTGTGAGAGATGAGAATAGACTAAGGAATAAGACAACCAAATTAGTCAAAGTCTAGTGGTGTGACGATGAGAGAGACTGTACTTCGAAACCGAGAGCTTGATTACGGGTACCTATCTTGACTGTTTAATGGTATGTTTTACCTTTATGTTTGATTGTTGTGAGTACCTTATCGCAATTTCAAGGATGAAATTCTTTAAGGAGGGAAGTCTGTAATGATCCTAATTTTAGTTAACATTATTTAGACATTTAGTTAGATAAATTAATTTAAATAATATAGAGGGTTAAGAGGTTGAGAATTGATAATTAAACTTGAGCCATGCCTTATGAATGAACTAAAATAAGTAATAAAAATTTAAGATAAAGAGGAGGAAAATTAGAAGGGCAAAATAGGAAGAACCTTATTTTATATCCTAAAATCCTCTCTTTCTCCCCTTCATTCATTCATTACATCTACAAACTAAATTAAAACCTAAGGGTGTGGCCGACTATTAAAGAGAAGGGAAACCAAAGATTAAGGCTAGGAGATTCAAGGTCAAAAGCTTAGGAAATCAACCTCGATCCAAATCTTAACATTCTTAATCAAACCAAGGTGAATAATTAGTCTACATCTCACTTTTGATAATGATTTCAGTTCAAGTAGATCCGAACTATGTTTGCAAATAATATGCCATGTTATGTTCGTTAAAATGGATATATATGCTTGTTGATGATTTATATGGTTTAATATAGATTTTATGATATGTTTGGATTTAGAAAACCTATCAAATGACATCCAAATGAGTTGCGTTTTTGATATATGGTCAAAAATATTATTTTAGAAGTGGGTTTCAAGTTCCATAATTTTCTAAGTGATTGTGGATTTAGTATAAATTTTCTATTAGGGAAATAGTTAATTTTTGGTTTAAATTATTTAAGGCAATTAAATAATCAAAAAACATTTTTCAAGCGAATTATTGTGGTTTTTAAGGATTTTTCCTAAGTGTTTTATTATAGTTATTAAAATATTTAAGTTAGAGTACTTAAATTTTTATTAAGGAGAAGGGCTTATTTGCTTAAAAACTTTCAATTGTTAAGTGCTGAATTCAATAGTCTTTTTTAAAAAGAATTTTGGCAAGGAATCGGCAACAAATCATATTTTGGCAAATTATGCAAGTTAGGTGAAAATGAATTACCTTAAAAAGCATAAAATCAGTTTTGTTTTGAATTACAACTTCGCCACTTTCATTGCTTGCTTCCGTCACCGTACCCAGTAAACCTTTCGCACCCATTCGAACTAATGCACATGGTATCAAGTAATTGGTACGTAGTGTGTTGGAGACAGGTAGTAGAAAAGGACAGTGTCAAAAGTATGCTTTCGGAAGGGACGAAACCACTTTTGTTAGCTTTCGAATCCATTAACTTGCCTTTGTTTTTAAAAGAAGCTTTTGAAAAGGTTACCGCTTTTGAACCTCCTCGATACCTTTGCTGCCTCCTTTATACCTTTCTCATTAGTTAGAGGTCGTTTTTCTTTATAACCTTAAGACAATGTATTCGAAAGGAATGCTTTCATCTTCTTAATATTGAAGCCACCTTCGTAATGCTTTCGAAATGGGTGTCTTAGCAACTTTTACTAATAGTTCCAGAGTAATGGTTTCAAAAGGGTAGTTTCGAAGTTGCTCCCTTCCCTAATTCTTTTACTTGAGATCAATGCTTTCAAATTTTTCTATGACCCTACAGTTATATTAAATGTTGAACCCAATGATTTCGAAAGAAATACTTTTAAAGGATTTTGAAGCTATGTTCCCACTAATTCTTACTTGAACCCAATGCTTTCGAAAGGTATGTTTTAAGTGTTTATAAAGGAATGTTTCAAATGCTTTTGAAAGGTATGTTTAATAGTTTCAAAAGAGGATGTCTAAGGTTTTAAGAGATAATTTCGAAAGGGATGCTTTCTATAATTATGAAAGGGGTTGTATAAGGTTTTAAACAATGGTTTCGAAGGTAATGCTTTGGCTTTATGGCCTAACTTTTTCTAATTTAAAAAGGAATTTAACTTTCAATGGGATAGATAAACCTATTGATTTTAGGTTTTCATCAATATTGTTTTGTAAAGCATATATCATGCATAAGTATTTTGAGTAAAGAAAAGAGTATGATTTCCTTGTTCTATAAAGATATGATTTTGAGGGTATATCATTTGTAACAATAGCTTTCAAGGAAATGAATTTGAATAAAGTAGTTAACCCTAAGTGTATGACTTAGATATTAAAAGGCCAGATGTGACCGGTGTAGAGTCACACCCTGTACTTTAGCTAGTATCCCCTAGCTAATATCAGTCCAAAATTCTAGTGTGTAGCGCTTTGTTACAGGTAAGACTAAAATGATGTTACACACAGAAAGGAATTCACAGAGTTAAGGTAGGTTATTGGTGAGCCCGCAAAACAATTAGGATCAGTTGACCCTAGGAGAAGTAAGTTAAGGAGATATCGTCCAATATTGTATCTAACAAAAGTTAGAATATTTAATATGTCTGGTAGGCACAAGTCAGCCAGTAGTTAATGGTTGGCCAGATAAAAATATAACGTTCGGATAGATGTCCATTGATTACCCGATTTATATGCATATATGTTATTGCCGTTGATGCTATAATATGTTTGAATGCAAGATTTTTATTTGCAAAAGATAATGATTTTAAAAGGATATTAGTGAGGGGAAACCCATTCCGCTAAGCGGCATGGTCTCACTTAATATCAGTAAATCGAGATCTAATAGAATTATTCACGCCAGACTTTAAGTCTGACTCGAAATTTATTTTTTCCCATTAAACTCTTAGGTGCTCAAAATTAAATTTGAGTAGATTGAGAGTTAAAGACTTTTCAGGTTTAGTAGGTTGGAGGAATAAGCTACTGAAGACATGCGGTAGGCAAAACTAGTTACGTAGGAGTTTAGTAGTATTTATGTGTGATATATTTATGACTGATATGTCTATCTATCTAGTACTCTGATCATCCAAGGGGGCATCTTTATATGTCGTTCTTGGTGTAATTTATCGTAATTATATTTGATCAAAACTTGGAAATCATTTTGGATTATGTAATTGAATATGAAATATTGATTTGAATTTTAATCAGAAAAGCAATTTTTGAAATTTGTGTTGATTTTATTTCATATTCATATGCTTCTGATATTGTGGATACCATTAACATTACCGTATTTTATCACCGGAAGTTAAGATGACTACTGCATCTGTAACGTTTATATTCAACCTCAAAATTGGGGATGATACAGAATGGTGGAATTGAAGAAGAAACTAGCAGAACTGGAGGATAAAAGTTTTATTAAGCTGAGTAGTTCATTGTAGGGGGCATCCATGGTATTCATAGAGAAGTCAAATGGATCTTTACGAATGTGCATTGATTACCGAAAGCCGGATGAGTTGACAATGAAGAATCGTTATCCTTTGTCCATAATATACGACTTATTTAATGAGTGAAGCTTGGGAGTTCTTGCTACTAGACTTGGCAACGAGTTTCCAATAACCAAGAGTAGTAGAAGATCGTATTCTATTAACTGCCTTTCGAAAAAGATATGGTTTATGAGTGGTTAATGATGCCGTTTGGACTAAACAACGCTTCTGTATTCTTTGTTAATCTCATGAACCAAATCTTTCATGATCAGTTTGATAGATTTCTGTTGGTCTTGATTGATGATATCTTGATATATTCTAAGGATGAGAAAGACAATGAAGTCCATCTTAGATTGTTGTTGGAGATGTTAAGGTGAATTTTATGAAATATCATTTTTGGAAATGGGAGGTTAAGTTTCTTGGGCATGTGGTTTCGGAGAATGGATTAGCTATGGATCCTTCGAAAGTAGAATGTAACATCCCCTATCTAGGGGCCCAAAGCCAAGCGCTACAGATGTTGTAGTCATCCATAGTATTAACTTCTAGTGACCAAATACGGTAATGTTAATGGTATCCATCATATCAGAAGCACATGAATTTGAAACAGAATCACAGATTTCAAAAAAACTTTTCCGATTATATTTCACGAAACATGTTTCATATCTCGTTACATAATAATAAGCGTTTTCCAGGTTCAGATCAGATATAATTATTACAAAATACACTAAGAGCGATATATGAAGATGCTCCTTAGTTGACCAGAGTACTATATTGTCATAACTGACATAATACGACATAGTGGAATCAAACAAAATAAAACAGCAATTCCTACATGGCTATTCGTCTGCCACCTGCTCATCTCTGGAAGCTTTATTCGTCAACCTACTAAAAACCTAAAAATTGCCAACCCTCGGCCTATTCAAATCAATTTTGAGGACCCGAGAGTTTAAAGGGAAAAACATAAAATTTGAGTCAGACATAAAGCCTGGTGTGAATAATATTATACATCTCAATTGTTTGATATTGATTGAGACCATGTTGCTTAGCGGAATGGGTTTCCCTTCGCTAATATACTTTTAAAACATATCTTTTGCAAATCATAATCCTGCAACTAAAACTACTTAAAACTGTAAAGCATTATCATGTAAACATACATATCAGGTGACAAACGGACTATTTGTTCGAACACTATAGTTTTTTTTGACAAACTAACTACCTATGGCTGACTCGAGCCTACCAGACAATATAAACAAATAATCTAACGTATGTTAGATACACCTCTTCTTGACAGTCTGTCCCTAACTTACTTTCTCCAGGTCAACTGATCCTAATGATTTTGCAGGCTCACCAATAACCTATCTCTGTACAAATATATTCCCTTATGTGTGTGACATCATTTCAGTGTTACCTATGACAAAGCCCTACACATTAGAATTTTGGACTAAATTAGGTAGGGGCAAATAACTAGTGTATAGGGCGTGACCTTGTACTAGTCCCATCTGGTATACAAATATCCAAGTCATTTTACTTAGGGTAATCATCCCTTAAATTTTCCTCGAAAACAATTTCTTCTAAAAAACATTTAATGTAACAACCCGCATATTTATCGATTTTATATTTAAATATTTTATTTAAATATTTTATCGTTAGTCGGATTTTAGTCCGAAAAGCTACTTTTTGCAAACAGCCGAATTAGGACTCGAGACCACCTCCATTGAGTTCAAAATGCCGTTTGCGACCTTTTTGAGTATAAGCTTCGATATGTTTGGAGAAAGTTGATTTTTGCTACTTTTTCCCGCTTAGGGTTTGGTTGGGCTGAGCCAATTAACCACTTAACTCAGTTCCAACACTCTCCTCTTCATTCACTTCTCTTCTATTTTCCTAATACTCAAGCTTTTATGTTAATGGAGGGTGGAAGAGGAAATTAAAACTCCAAGCCCTAACTTCCTTTGCAAATCCAAGCTTTAGCTCCTAACTCAAGAAGAACGCATTGGTAAGCTTCTCTTCTTCTTCTTCAACTCATTCTCTCTTTGATTTCAGAAAATTCCTAAACCTAATTTGGGAAATGTTTCTCTTTTTAGCTTAGAATCAAGCTTCTTGAGTTGAGATTGAAGTGTGGTTGGTCTTCCATTGATTCAAGCTTCTCATTCATTTGATTCGAGTTCAAAGGTGAGATTTTTATCTCACATCTATGACTATAATTATCTTTGGTTGTTAGGTTTTAATTCCTAACACTTCTTCATGTGAATTTGCTCTTGATTTGGATTGGTTTTGTGAATATTCCAATTTTTGGGTTTTTAAGTCAAATTTGTGTGAAAATCCTTTTATGGATGTTTGATCATGCTTTTAGTGATGCACCGAGGAGCATATAGGGCCGGGTTGCTGATTGGCATAAACCCTAAGAGCCAATGTTCATCCGGTTGCATTTTGGAAGAGTTTGCTCTTCATTTGAATAGGCTGAAAAACAGCCCAGACATGATTCAATCGACTGAATCTTCTGTTCAGTCGACTGGACCTGGAACCCGAAAGTTTCCAGGCATGATTCAGTCGACTGAATCCTCTGTTCAGTCGACTGAACCTGGAAACAGAAAGTTTCCTGAACCTGGAAAATTTCCAGGTACAGGGTCAGTCGACTGAAAACTCTGTTCGGTCGACTGAACCTGCTGTTTGAGTCCATTTTGCCATTTTGGATTGAATTTCCAATTTAAATCGATTCGTGATGATCCTATTTGTTGTTATCATTTATTATGACCTTGATGACTCCTTTTTAGGTATTTTTGAATAATCCATTTCGATGGATTCTTTATCGGTTTCTTTGGATTGTATTCACATCTTCGTATGTGAATTTTAGTGATTGATTGTTCCTACAATCTTCTTTGTGATTTGTCACTTTAAAAATATAAAGGTTTCGATACTAATAGTAAATATCAAAACTCTTTCTTCAAATGATTTCAACACTATTTTATTACAGAGCTCGTTTTCTCAAACCGATTTCCAATCTATTAGTATATACAAACCTTTACCTCACTCGTATGAGAAATCTAATTAAACGATTTAGTAAAACAAGTGGTATAAAACGCTTGCGTTTACTTCATCGGTTAATTCTTAGACTTGTTCGATTGAATCTCTTGTGACAATTTTCTAGTGGAGATCTACAATTTGTTCGTAAATATTTAAGTTAAGCTAGTGGTTATGGGACATGAAGCTAAACTCATATATTTACTAGCTTAGTGTAATTGACACTTCTTGATGATCATGACGATCATCTTTGTGATTTAGACTAGCAATGTGCGATGTCTCTTTGTCTGCGAGGGAGACTAAACCCCGTTTTGTGGAGTTTCGACTCAATTTGGTGGGGTAGCAACCCATGGTCTTCGGGCCGTTTGTGGAGCTTCGGCTCAATTTGTGATGGTTAGCAGCCATGGAATTAGCATTCCGTTTGTGATACACGTGTTGGTGGGCTTTATGCTCCCGTTTGTGATAGGCCTCCCCCCTTTTGTGATTTCTGGATTTCTTGAGATGGTTTCTAGAATTTGTGTTTCACCAATTTTCGTGATTTCCATTGATAAGTTTTATCAATATTTGTGCATTGGTGAATTTGTGTGTCATTGACTTTTGTGATTGACGTTGATATTATCATTAATATTTGTGCTTTGGTGAACGAAATAAGGAGTATGACATTTCTTTGGTTCTTGTGTAGATTTGGTGATATTGATTAATCTCTCGTTGATTTTCAATTACCTATATATATATATCACAGCTTGGAATTGTGATTATTATGTGTTTGGTCATATCTCTTATTCTATATCGTTTCATCTGATATCTATAGCTAGACTGATCCGTTTATTATTTTCTTCTTAAATAATACACGGGTCAGACCGAGATGTTGCAGGTGCTTCTGCTTGACTTCTCATCCTGGATCATTACTCTGACTTTTGGCAAACTACTTAGATTAGTAGTTTATTTTGTTGTATACACTTGAGATATAGACTCATAGTTGTATTCCTTTGTATAGCACGTGTTTCTATTCTTTTGTATTGTCGTGGATCTTTTGACCACTACTCTGATGTACACTTTTATGTGTAATATTCATATCTATTTCCGCCTTTGTGATATGAATTGTCTATGACTGATTTATGTTATGTTTATTTCTATATTTGTTTCCGAAGACCTTTATAGCCACTGTGTAGTAGCTTTGAGTTTGTGTCAGTATGTCGGATTTCCTCTTGAGATGAAAAGTTATATTTTTATCTGGCATATCGGTACTCGCACAAAGCAATTATACAGATGGTCGCTCCTCAACAGCCTTATTCTCCGTGCTAGCTGACAGCATTCACAGTAATGTTCTTGGCTAGCGTGGGTATAGAGGTGGGGCGTCACAGCTTGGTATCGGAGCCAAACTTCGGAACAATGTAGAATAAGTTAAAAAGGATCATCGTCCTAAGTCCATCTTAGGAGTCGTGCTTTAGGATTTTATTCGGGTCTTCATACCGTCCTATCCTATTTTCTTTTATGATTCCTTGTTTTGTCAATCAAGTTTGATTGAAATTTATTCTGAGAATAACTTTTTCCTCTTCTTTCTTCCTTTCTTAAAGAAGAGAAATGGTTAGACCTTGCCGTCCCAGCGCCGGTCAATCTAGTGCTACTCCCCAGGATGGAGTATTTATGTCTGCCCAGCAGCTTCTAGATCTTGTTAAGAACGCTCAAGCAGCCCGTCCCAATCCAAAGCCTACTCATCCTAGATCCGGTTTTGCACGCTTGTGCCGAGACTATACCGATTTGGGTGAAGGGCCATTCAAGGGGTCCGAGAGTGTTATAGAAATTCAAGCTTGGCTCAAATCATACGATCGCATCTTTTCTCGCATGAACCTTATTGATCTACATCGAGTGCAAGTGGCTTCTAGCATGCTCCAAGAAAGAGCGTTAGATTGGTATGAGCTTTTAGTTTCTGAAATCGTTGAAGCGAATCTCACTTGGGAGCAATTCCGGGAAAGATTCGAATTGAAATTTGTGCCGGAGGCCGAAAATGTAACTTTGGCCCGGCGTTTTATTGACCTTGTTCAAGGTGAATCTTCTGTGACAGACTATGTCGCATCTTTCGAATCTCTATCCAAATACAGGGTGGAGTATATTAATACCCCGATGAAGAAAAATCAGAGATTTGTCTATGGCTTGAATAAGAATCTTAAAAAGGCATTACTTCTGAAACTTGAGGTTTCATTTGATCAGCTTATTGATATCGCTCTTCGTCTTGAAGAGGCCGATAATGAAGGTGATGTTGAAGTTGTGCGTGCCCAACAGAACTTCAACAACAACATGAAGAGGCCCATCAAAGTCAAAGGCCCCAATTCTAATAAGAAAGGGAAGCAACAAATTCCGGTAGAAAAGACTCCTACCTCTAGTCGTGGTCATTGCTACAATTGTGGTTCCACGGACCATTATGCAAGGGAGTGTCCGAAACCCCTCTTTTGTCGGTACTGCAAAGTTTCGGGCCATCTTTTATCTTCGTGTCCTAAGCTTCCAAGCAAGAGAGAAGGAAGGCTGCAAGTTCCTAGCAACTCTTCTCTTGGTCAAGGTATTTCTCATTTAATCCTTGATTACATTTATTTTGTGATCTTCTTATACGAGTTCTTCTTGATATGAGTTTCACCTCATTATTTTTATATCAAAAGAACTTGTCGATTCTTTTTCTTTGAATATTTTGGGCTTGATGACTTCTTTGAGGATTGTGAATCCGGATGGTAGATCCGCAACAATCAATTTGCTTTTGTTTAGATGTCGAGATTGTTTTATGTGACTTTTCTTTCCGAGCCGATATTTACTTTGGCTTCGGAATTTACTTTTGTACGGATTGGCTTAATTATTATGAGGCCATATCCTTTGTCCCATGTGGACTATTCATCCTTGACATTTTCAATCTGTTAAGCAGATTTCTATTTTTCCTTTGTGATTTTGATTCCAATTTGGTGGAATCATTTTATTCCTTAAGCCCACTTATAAGGAAAGTGTTGTTTCTCTTATCTAAATAATTTGTGAAACTTTTCCGGTATTTTTTGAGCTTGTCTTAGGATCATCACCTAAGAAATATCTTTTGTGTGGTGTTAAGGTCTTTTCAGTTTGACTTTACCACCGGTTTTCGTTTGCTACGAGTTGCGGAAATTAGCATTCCACTTACCGCATTCCGCACTCGTTATGATTCTTATGAATGACTTATTATGTCATTCAATTTGTCCAGCTCATTTCATCCATTTTATAAATCGAATATTCTATGAATATTTTGATGAGACCATTCTTGTATTTATTGATTTTGGATGAAAATAGTAATTTAAAATTTTTCAAATCTTTTTCATAAGATTTATTTATAAGTAAAACTGGATTTTTATTCTTGAAACGAACAAAGAATATTCTTAAAACTTTTTAAGAGATTTATTTATCCTATAAAAGATGATTTTGTGATTGTATTGCCCGTTGAGTGCTTTAAGAATTTTGGTCGATGCGCTTGATCAACGTTATCGATAGGAATTTCCTAAACGCTTTGATGTGACAATCAGACACGATATATTAACTTGTAGAATGTAAATTCTTCTAGAAATAATTTTTACATTGAAATAAATGTGATTTTGAAAGTTTTAATTTTTCGGGAAAGAGAATTATTTAAAAGAAGTTTTTTCTTTTCGATACTCTTATTCTTTCTTGTGATTCCTGAAGGGGAACCAAGACTTTGCTATTTGTACCGATACTAGTCGTATTGGTTTGGATGCCATTCTCTTACCATAGAGGACGTGCTATCACTTGTGCTTCTAAATCATTATAGTTTATTGAGACTAGATATGCCACTTATGATCTAGTGCTCTCGGCTATTGTTTTTGCTTTTGAAATTTGGCATCATCATATTTGGATGAGAAATTTGTTCTCTACCTCGATCATAAATCTTTGGAATATTTGTGTTCTCTTAAGGAACTGCATGTTGACTCGAATTCCTAGCTTCCTATGATCTTGATATTCTTTTTATTCCCGAAGGGGAAATCGTGTTGCCAATGCGTTTAGTCGTAAGCAACAAGGGGTTGTTTCTTTGTTGATGACCGAATGAAATTATCTTTTTATCAAGTTCATCGGGCGTTTTGATGTACTTCGTTTTATTGAGTTTCATCTCATTTCTTTTATGAACTTGCGTCCGATGTTCTTTTATTGTGTTCGGTTCATTGGACGTACCGTTTTTGTACTACGTCGGTTTTCCGAAAATCATTCGGGCTTCGGTTCATTGGATGTACCGTTTTTGTACTACGTCGGTGTTCCGAAAATCATTCGGGCTTCGGTTCATTGGACGTACCGTTTTTGTACTGCGTCAGTGTTCCGAATTATTTGGGTTTTGATTCATCGGATGTACCGTTTGTACTACATCGATGTCTTTGCTTTTGATTAATCGGATGTACCGTTTGTACTACATCGAAGTCTTTGCTTTTGATTCATCGGATGTACCGTTTGTACTACATCGATGTCTTTGCTTTTGATTCATCGGATGTACCGTTTGTACTACATCGATGTCTTTGCTTTTGATTCATCGGATGTACCGTTTGTACTACATCGATGTCTTTGCTTTTGATTCATCGGATGTACCGTTTGTACTACATCGATGTCTTTGCTTTTGATTCATCGGATGTACCGTTTGTACTACATCGTTGTCTTTGCTTTTGATTCATCGGATGTACCGTTTGTACTACATCGATGTCTTTGCTTTTGATTCATCGGATGTACCGTTTGTACTACATCGATGTCTTTGCTTTTGATTCATTGGATGTACCGTTTGTACTACATCAATGACTTTACTGTTTGATTCACTGGATGTACCGTTTTACTACATCAATGTCTTCGCTTTTTGGTTCATTGGATGTACCGTTTGTACTACAGCAATGCCTTTGCTGTTGATTCATTGGATGTACCGTTTGTACTACATCAATGCCTTTGCTGTTTGATACATTGGATGTACCGTTTGCACTACATCAATGATATGCTTTTGATAAATTGGATGTACCGTTTGCACTACATCAATGTCTTTGCTTTTGATTCATTGGATGTACCGTTTGTACTACATCAATGACTTTACTGTTTGATTCATTGGATGTACCGTTTGTACTACATCAATGTCTTCGCTTTTTGGTTCATTGGATGTACCGTTTGCACTACATCAATGACTTGGCTTTTTGGTTCACTGGACGTACCGTCTTTGTACTACGTCGGTGTTCCAAATGATTCGAGTTTCTAGTTTCTCGGGCGTACCGTGATTGTACTACGCCGTTGCACCGGCTCAACTTTCTGCTATTCTTGACGTTTTCCACGTCTTTTATCTACGGAAATGCCTTAGGGATTCCGGTTTTCATTCTTGAGCCCGGTGATATTGTGGAGATTGAAGTTGCACCAAATTTGACTTTTGAGCACCATTCCATTCACATCATTGCTTTGGAGGTTGAGAGCCTTCGATATAAAGATATTCTTTTGATAGAAGTTCAATGGTTCTCAGATCCTAAGGATTGCTCATGTGAAATCTTGAGAATTCATCGAACGAAAACTTTCGGATTTACTCCTTCGTGCTCTTTATGGTGAACTTCTTGATTCAAATTTTCTTTTGTGTTAATATGCTTCTATGGTTGTTACTTCTTATATTTCCTTCTTAATTATTGCGAGGACGCAATTTCTTTAAGGAGGGGAGTCTGTAACAACCCGCATATTTATCGATTTTATATTTAAATATTTTATTTAAATATTTTATCGTTAGTCGGATTTTAGTCCGAAAAGCTACTTTTTGCAAACAGCCGAATTAGGACTCGAGACCACCTCCATTAAGTTCAAAATGCCGTTTGCGACCTTTTTGAGTATAAGCTTCGATATGTTTGGAGAAAGTTGATTTTTGCTACTTTTTCCCGCTTAGGGCTTTGGTTGGGCTGAGCCAATTAACCACTTAACTCAGTTCCAACACTCTCCTCTTCATTCACTTCTCTTCTATTTTCCTAATACTCAAGCTTTTATGTTAATGGAGGGTGGAAGAGGAAATTAAAACTCCAAGCCCTAACTTCCTTTGCAAATCCAAGCTTTAGCTCCTAACTCAAGAAGAACGCATTGGTAAGCTTCTCTTCTTCTTCTTCAACTCATTCTCTCTTTGATTTCAGAAAATTCCTAAACCTAATTTGGGAAATGTTTCTCTTTTTAGCTTAGAATCAAGCTTCTTGAGTTGAGATTGAAGTGTGGTTGGTCTTCCATTGATTCAAGCTTCTCATTCATTTGATCGAGTTCAAAGGTGAGATTTTTATCTCACATCTATGACTATAATTATCTTTGGTTGTTAGGTTTGAATTCCTAACACTTCTTCATGTGAATTTGCTCTTGATTTGGATTGGTTTTGTGAATATTCCAATTTTTGGGTTTTTAAGTCAAATTTGTGTGAAAATCCTTTTATGGATGTTTGATCATGCTTTTAGTGATGCACCGAGGAGCATATAGGGCCGGGTTGCCGATTGGCATAAACCCTAAGAGCCAATGTTCGTCCGGTTGCATTTTGGAAGAGTTTGCTCTTCATTTGAATAGACTAAAAAATAGCCCAGGCATGATTCAGTCGACTGAATCTTCTGTTCAGTCGACTGAACCTGGAACCCGAAAGTTTCCAGGCATGATTCAGTCGACTGAATCCTCTGTTCAGTCGACTGAACCTGGAAACAGAAAGTTTCCTGAACCTGGAAAATTTCCAGGTACAGGGTCAGTCGACTGAAAACTCTGTTCAGTCGACTGAACCTGCTGTTTGAGTCCATTTTGCCTTTTTGGATTGAATTTCCAATTTAAATCGATTCGTGATGATCCTATTTGTTGTTATCATTTATTATGACCTTGATGACTCCTCTTTAGGTATTTTTGAATAATCCATTTCGATGGATTCTTTATCGATTTCTTTGGATTGTATTCACATCTTCGTATGTGAATTTTAGTGATTGATTGTTCCTACAATCTTCTTTGTGATTTGTCACTTTAAAAATATAAAGGCTTCGATACTAATAGTAAATATCAAAACTCTTTCTTCAAATGATTTCAACACTATTTTATTACAGAGCTCGTTTTCTCAAACCGATTTCCAATCTATTAGTATATACAAACCTTTACCTCACTCGTATGAGAAATCTAATTAAACGACTTAGTAAAACAAGTGGTATGAAATGCTTGCGTTTACTTCATTGGTTAATTCTTGGACTTGTTCGATTGAATCTCTTGTGACAATTTTCTAGTGGAGATCTACAATTTGTTCGTAAATATTTAAGTTAAGCTAGTGGTTATGGGACATAAAGCTAAACTCATATATTTACTAGCTTAGTGTAATTGACACTTCTTGATGATCATGACGATCATCTTTGTGATTTAGACTAGCAATGTGCGATGTCTCTTTGTCTGCGAGGGAGACTAAACCCCGTTTTGTGGAGTTTCGACTCAATTTGGTGGGGTAGCAACCCATGGTCTTCAGGCCTTTTGTGGAGCTTCGGCTCAATTTGTGATGGTTAGCAACCATGGAATTAGCATTCCGTTTGTGATACACGTGTTGGTGGGCTTTATGCTCCCATTTGTGATAGGCCTCCCCCCTTTTGTGATTTCTGGATTTCTTGAGATGGCTTCTAGAATTTGTGTTTCACCAATTTTCGTGATTTCCATTGATAAGTTTTATCAATATTTGTGCATTGGTGAATTTGTGTGTCATTGACTTTTGTGATTGACGTTGATATTATCGTCAATATTTGTGGTTTGGTGAACGAAATAAGGAGTATGACATTTCTTTGATTCTTGTGTAGATTTGGTGATATTGATTAATCTCTCGTTGATTTTCAATTACCTATATATATATCACAGCTTGGAATTGTGATTATTATGTGTTTGGTCATACCTCTTATTCTATATCGTTTCATCTGATATCTATAGCTAGACTGATCCGTTTATTATTTTCTTCTTAAATAATACTCGGGTCAGACCGAGATGTTGCAGGTGCTTCTACTTGACTTCTCATCCTGGATCATTACTCTGACTTTTGGCAAACTACTTAGATTAGTAGTTTATTTTGTTGTATACACTTGAGATATAGACTCATAGTTGTATTCCTTTGTATAGCACGTGTTGCTATTCTTTTGTATTATCGTGGATCTTTTGACCACTACTCTGATGTACACTTTTATGTGTAATATTCATATCTATTTCCGCCTTTGTGATATGAATTGTCTGTGACTGATTTATTTTATGTTTATTTCTATATTTGTTTCCGAAGACCTTTATAGCCACTGTGTAGTAGCTTTGAGTTTGTGTCGGTATGTCGGATTTCCTCTTGAGATGAAAAGTTATATTTTTATCTGGCATATCGGTACTCGCACAAAGCAATTATACAGATGGTCGCTCCTCAACAGCCTTATTCTCCGTGCTAGCTGACAGCATTCACAGTAATGTTCTTGGCTAGCGTGGGTATAGAGGTGGGGCGTCACATTTAACCATTAAATCATACTTTAAACAAGGAAAATATACACTCTTTGCTTCACTCAAAATCATCTTTCCATGTTATACACACACACACACACACACACACACACATATATATACATAAATCTTTGTTGATGAAAATATTTAAACCTTTGAAAGTACCCTTTTCAATACCATTAAAAGTACCCCTTTCGAAAACAAGTAAACCATTTAATAACCTAGGCCGAAAAGCTAAAACATTCCTTTTGAAACCATTCATAATCACCTTTCGAAAAGATTGAAAAACCTGCCTTTCGAAAGCTTTAAAACCTTAGACATCCTATCTTTAAAACACTTAAACATTGCCTTTCGAAAGCATTGGAAAACCTTTCCATTTAAACCTTTCGAAACTATTGGGGAACCACCCCTTCGAAATCTTCATCAAACCCGTTCGAAAGCATTAAAACATCAAACCTTTTGAAACCATTTGGGTTCAAGTAAAACACGTAGAAGAACCTTTTGAACCATTTAAAACTATCTCCTTCGAAACCTTTTGGGTTTATCTATAAAAATATCAAAGGGTCATAAAAGAATAGATTCGAAAGCAACACTTTTGAAAGCTATTTCCTAAGTAGGGAAATGATGGTTTCGAAACCAACCTTCCGAAAGCAATGGAGAAGCAGCTTGGGTTTTATAAAACAAAATAAACCTTTCGAAGGCATCGCTTCGAAAGATAGAAAGCGGCAGCCAAAGGGGTTTTGATCCCGACGAAAGCATTTAATTAAAACGAAGTGACAACCTCTTTCGAAACCTTTCCTTTAAAACAATTTGACATAGTCAGAAGCCAACCAAGTCGAAAGCATACTCTTCGAAAGCAAAGCAGGCTCATTTTTATTTGAAAGCAATGTAACGTTTCGACCCTATCGGAACCCATTGTTTCGACCTGTACCTTCCACCTAAGTCCAATTTACTATGTACCAAGTCTTTGATAATATGTGCATTGGTTTCGATGGTGATGGAGGCGGAACTATAAGTCGGAACCTAGGTGCCGAAATTGGCGAAACGGGTAAAAAGTCTATTTAAACTGAATTTTGTCTTTTAAAGTAATCTTTTCAACTAAACTACCTTGTTTGTTAAAATATGATTTGTTGTCAATTTTCTTTTCCAAGAATACTGCCAAAATTTTAGAATTAAACAATTTAAATAATTTAAAAAATACCCCTTCTTCTTTTATAAATATGTAAAACATTTATGTCCCATACCTTAAATAATTTTATATATCTATTAAAACACTTAGGAAAATTCTATTAAAATTCCAAAAAGTCATTTTTAATATGTTTTCTGACATATAACAATTTCAAACCCAAAACATATATTATTTAATCGTAAATAATTATTTAAAACCAAATAATTAATTTCCTCACTAGAAAATTAATATTAAATCCACGTTAATTCAGAAAATTATGAAAATTGAAATCCATCTCTAAAATATCATTTCTGATCTAATTCTAAAATCGCAAGGCATTTTGATGTCATTTAATAGGATTTTCACATTAAAACATATCATAAAACCTATATGAATAAGCATAAATCATCAACAAGCATATGCGAAAATTTACTCATTCAAAAACATGGCATGACCTTGTAAAATAAATCGGGTTTAACCTTAAAACCAAAAACAATAGAAAATATGAGATATTTTCATTATTCACCTTAGATTTGAGATTAAGGAGTTGAGACTTGAATGGATTTGAATTGATTAATCTTCTTTCTTTAGCTTTTCTTCCTCTTATTCTTGCTAATGGTGGCCGACCTCAATATTTAATTTTTGCAAAATGAACACTTGAAATGAATTCCTAAGGTTTTAGGGTATTAGAATACTCTTATTCCAACTTTGCCTCTCACTTATTTGCCTAAGTTATTTTTTTACTCATATTAGTTCATTTGTTTACATGGCATGACTACCTTTATTAATCACAAATCTCAATCCCCTAATCATCACATTATTTTACTTAATTTATCTAATTAAATATCCTAAATAATGTTACAAAAAATTATGGTCGTTACATACTCCCCTCTTTAAAGAATTTCATCCTCGAAATTACAATAAGGTACTTAACAAATCAATCAAAAAAGTAAAACACACCATCCAATAAATTAGGATAAGCATCTCTAATCCTGCTCTCAGTCTCCCAAGTATAGTCCCTCTCATCGTTGCTCCATTAGACTTTAACTAATCCAACTGTCTTTTTCCTAAGCCTCTTCTCATCTCTCGCATCTATTCGAACTGGCTTCTAACAATAGTCAAGTCTGGTTCTGTTACCAAGTCATCTAACACAGTCGGTGCTATAATATACTTCGGATATCTAACACACTTCCTTAGTTGAGAAACATGAAAAACATTGTGGAATCCTTCCAAACTATTCGGTAACTCTACCATATATGCGAGTTTCTTGATCCTCTCTATAATAGGAAATGGTCCTACTAATCTCGATGACAACTTCCCTGATTTCCCAAATCGAATCATACCCTTCATCGGTGATACCTTAATGAAAACATGATCTCTAACATAGAACTCTAAGTCTTTTCATCTTCTATCAACATAACTCTTATGCCTAGACTGAGCTTCCTTCATCCTATCTCGAATCAACTCAATCTTCTCTGCGGCTTCTCTAATTAAATCCAGACCAAGAACTAATCTATCCCCGGTCTCCAACCAACAATTGGAGATTTGCATGGCCTTCCATACAAAGCTTTAAATGGTGTCATCCTATTACTAGTCTGATAATTGTTGTTATATGAAAACTTGACTAAGTGTAGATGGTCCTCTTATGATCCACTAAAATCTAACACACAAGCTCTTAACAAATCCTACAAGACTTTGTTAACTCTTTCCATTTTCCCATCGGTATGTGGATGGTAAGCGGTGCTCATCTCAAGCTTGGTTCCTAAAATCTCCTGTATACTCTTCCAGAACTTGCTAGTGAATAAGGAATATTTGCCACTTACTATATTACTATGAATTCCATGAAGTCTAACTATATTCTTCATAAATAATTTAGCCAAAATAGGTGCTATTCTAGTTGACTTAATTGGAATGAAATGGGCATGCTTGGTTAATCTGTCCACTGACCCATATACTTTCATTTCCTCTATTAGATGTGGTAACCCATCTACAAAATCCATATAAATAGAATCCCACTTCCATACTTGAATATCTAATGGCTGAAGCAACCCACTTGGCTTCTGATTTTCGACTTTTACCTGTTGGCAGTCCAGACATTGCTTTACCCTTCATCCCTCTTCATACCCAGAAGAAACTTTATTTTATGTCACGATACATATTAGCTCCTTTCAGATGAATAGTGAACTTCAAACGATGATATTCCTCCAAAACTTCCTTCCTTATGTCTCCCACATTCGAAATACATAACCTACCTTTCTTTCTCAACTACCCATTCTGCTTATGACTAAAATCCTTCAAGCCATCACTCTCTGTTTCATCCCTTAACTGCCTGATTCGTTCAACTAATACTAGATCCTCCATCTGTTTAGAAGCAATCTTTTCAATCATAACTGGTCGAAATTCTAAACAAGATAACATAACATATTCTCCACTAGACCCAGCCTCAAATCTCCACTGCACTTGGCAAGTCGATAATGCTTCTAAATCCTTCCATTCTGCTATCATTGCAGACACTACATTCTGATGCTTTTAGCTAAGCGCATCTGCAACTTTATTTTCTTCCCCTGGCGTGTATTCAATTCCAAAATCTTAAGCAGTAATAAACTCTAACCATCTCTATTGTCTCACGTTCATCTCCTTCTGAGAGAACAAATAGTTCAACGACTTATAATCTGTATAAAGCTCAAACCTTTCTCCCAAAAGGTAATGTCTCCGCACCTTCAATGCAAAAATCATCGCAGCTAATTCCAAATCATTAGTTGGATATCTATCCTCATGTGGTCTAAGCTGTCGAGAAGCATAGGCAATCACTTTACCTCTCTGCATTAGCATAGCTCATAATCTAGTTCCACACGCATCTGTATATACTAACAAATCCTGATTCCCTTCCGGAACAACTAGTATAGGTGCATTAGTCAATAAGTGTTTAGCTTCCGAATGCCTCCTCAAACTTATCGGTCCAAACAAACTTCACGTCCTTTGGCATTAGCATGGTAATCGATGCTGCTATTCGCCAAAAATCCTTAATGAACTTCCTATAATATCCAGCCAATCGAAGAAAACTCTTTATCTCAGTTACTATCTCGGGTCTCTTCTAATTATTCACCACTTCAATCTTAGTCGGATCTACAGACAATCCTTTCTATAAGACTACATGACCAGAAAACTTCACTGTAACGACCCGCAAATCCATACCCCTTGAGTCAACACTATTCTACATCAATCAACTCAAGTGGAACAGAAATACGAACCATTTGGGTTAAAGAAGAAGAGGTAGAAGAAGAGAAAACAGAAAACAACAACAAAATCTTACCATAGCAGCGGAACAAAATATAATAGGTAATCATAGATCTTTACACAAGAGAAAACTATATCTGTTTATATGTGCATCATCAGAGTACATCATCAGAGCTCAACAACATCAATAACATACAACTGGATACACAGTGGAACAATAATCAAGTACGGAAGTACGTATCGCCAACCAGCTCGTCTCATGAGCTCCACAACATCATATCATGTATTCTATAATACTGGTCTGACCCGAGCGTTACAGTTAAATAACACCCGAGTCAATCTGGAATACCAGCATGAGAAATCACACTCAAATTGATTATTAAAGTTTCAGAAATCCTTTTGAAAACAAAAGCATCTCGTATGGCCACGCCACAAATAAACAAGCCGGGTTTTTACCTTACGATACCTAAAACACTTTTTATTAAAATCCTCTGATATTATAATAGGGTCTATATACAAATACTTATTAAAATAGCCGAAATTGTTACATGATTAAATTCCAACTACTAGCCACAAAGTGGGTAATACAAACAAAACTCTTACAGGGCGTGTAGGGAGAATGGATTTCCATCTAATGACTAGGCACTGGGGCACCACCTGTCACGGTACGTGACCTAGATCACTGTACCAAGGATCACTCCCGACCCCCTACAACACAAGACCCAGACTATCCCTTACTGGATAATCCCGAGTATGATCACCCCACGGTTGGGATCAGCAACCGCACCACTAAGCCGAAATAAAAGGGACATCTAGACAGGGATGACCTCACCCGGAAATGGGTGCTGCCCACCAAGCCTTGCTGCATAACCCCTGATTTTCAGTCATTCCCGGTGGATGAGGCTTGAGGCTAAGCGTTACCTTTTAGAACATATCCCTTAGAATGCCCATCGTCCACCTGACGATGTTCCGAAAGCATGCATCCATACAAGTCCGTCCCGGGTTCGAACGGAACCGAAGGCACTATTCCTACTACATCCATTTTGGAAATAATCCTCAGGATTAGTAGCGATTAACCCTTGCACTTCATTGCTCCATCTTCGAATCCAAACTCGCTTTTCCATAAAAACGTACAAACCGGATCGAAATGGTTTTCGAGAAATAAATCTCGATCCCGGTTTCTTCGAAACGATCAGCGCATTTGGCCAATATTGATAGTCGGTGATTTAACTATCAATTAATATTCATAACAACCATCAACAATAAATAATTTCTCCAGAATTATTTATTAATCTCAAAATATCTTCACAAGATATATTTCTATTTTCAATCCTTTGAAAACAGTTTCCAAATCACATTTTCTTATGGAATAAATTCCCAAATATTTATTTCCACTGAAAGTACCAATTACAAAGCTTTAGATTTTAAAATAATTTAAAACACTTATTTATAAGATCTACTTTAACATTTAAATTGGAAACTACTTCATTACTTTGTTATATATATATATATATATATATATATATATATACACTTTAGGAATATTTAAAATAAGGTTACTTTATAAAATATAAATCTAGATTTTCTCTTTTAAAAATAAAATACCAAGTCACCTCAAATAATGACTACAATAATAGATTTGAAAAATACCTATTTTTAGAATTTAAACATTTAGAAATAATAAACTTTCTAGAACATGCTTTTTAAAACAACATTAAATCTTTAACTTATATTTAAAAATTTACTTTGAAAACGTACTTGGCTATCCAGGGAAATATACTTCTCTTCACATCCTTTAAAAATAAATCACTGTTTATTTTTACAGGAAATTATTGTCAAGGACAAAATTTCACAGCTATTTAGCCTCAAGGACGGACCTTCAATATTTTATCCTGAAGGACAACTTTCTGTAGGTATCATTTTGTAGTTATTGATAGCAGTTTTTAGGTATCAGTTTGTAGTTATCGGTAGCAGTTTTTAGGTATCAGTTTTAGCTCGGTAGCAGTTTTGTTGTCCTTATGAATAATTTTGAAAAATGTTTGTCCTTATGAATAATTTTTAGAAGAATGTTTGTCCTTGTGGTAAAAATATTAAGGTCGTGTCCTTGAGTCAAAAAATATACAAATCTTTGTCCTTTAAAGTAATTCCCCCTTATTTTTAACTAAATTTACCCATTCCTTAATAAATTCCTAAATTGATTCCCGATTTGCTTCATTTTGAGTAAATGTCTTCGCTTACTCAATTTATTCCAAAACCCATTAACTTAAAATTTTTATTTCTTACTTATGATTTAAAACCTTTTTAACTGAAAAATACCAATTTTAGATTTCCAAAATTTCCTTTATTATCTTTTAAATAAATTTAAACCTTGAATTTTAAAATAATTCTTTATTCCTTCAAATAAGGTCACTTAAGTTTTAAAATTCATGATTTCTCAGTTTATTCAAAATCCCCTTTTCCTACTCGGAATTTATTTACTAGAATTTTAAAATCACTTTATTTCTTTTCCAATTTATTCTTAAATTTATTCAAATTTTCTATAAATATTTTACTTAAAAATTCGCTCTTTATTTTCTTTTCAAAATCCAATTCTATATATTTAGATAACTCAGAGTAACGAAATATTCAAGCAACTATAGCATTCAATATTCCAATATAATTCATCACAGAATATCCAAATAATCATAACAAAGAATATTAAATAATCTAAATAAATGTTGAGGAATCCAGTTGGATCCCTCCAACCTGTTTCCCTGCATCCACAGACATTAGCACAATATAAAATACCAATTCCACTTCGAGGTGGAATATCGCGGTATATGTGATTAATATAATATCATCCGCTATTATGCGGCACATAGGGTCTCATCCGCTATAAAATGCGGGAAATCAATCATTCCAAGATATATTATATACTACTATATATAATATAGCACATCAAATCAATTCAATCGTTCAACAAATTATTTAAATTCAACCATTTAAATTTTAATAAAACCAGATGAGTGAGATTAACTCACCTTTGTCCTTAAATTTTGCAGACCATTTCCATCTCGCCTTGTTCCATGATTTTTGACCTTGTATAAACATTTTACATTTTACTAATATTTTAACTTATTGAACAATTACTTCCCTTTGATAATTTTACTTAGCTAATTATTTATTTAAATTACTTTTCCTTTAATAAGAAAAATCCTTTGGTAACTAAAACAAATAAATAAGTTTTATTAAACAAATTAAGCTCTATTAATTTTAAAATAATATTTAAAATATGTATACGTATATTTAATATGGTTATGTGTATATACTTTTATTTTCTTTGTCCAAACTTTAATTACAGGTAATTAAACTTTTATATATATAATATAGGAATGTTGCCTGTAAATTTAATTACTAAGTAGGAAATAATTACTAATAAATTGTTTTAATTAATTTACCTCCTTACTGTTTTTAAAAGGAATAAAAACTGTAACAAAGAGAATATATGTAAATTTAAATTGGAAAGACGAGGTTACCTCACAACGAACAGGAAACCAAATCGACGAGCTTCAGCTCGAAATCCCAAATCGCGTCTCGACGAGCTTCATCCTCTCGAACGTGCCGTGAAACCCATGCCTCGCCACCAAGACTTCCACGTGCCAGACCTTGACGCCGTCACCTTGCTGCTGTAACCCTACCCTATCGTGACAGCGGAGATCGCGACCAAACCCACAGCGCTTGCAGCTGCTTCGAACACGACACAAGCGCCACCACACTTACGTGCGCACGCGAAGGTGCTTGCCACGCCATGGCGAATGACTCACACGGTCGCTGCCTCCCTCGAGAACGCGACATCGATAGAAGTTGAGATTCGTCCTCAACTTCGAACCACCCAGTCCCACTGCGAGCCTAGCCTTGCCGTCCCCTACGCGAGCGCGCGCGAGCTACCACCTCGACATGCCGACAGCAAAGGAAATCGAACTCGATTCAATCGAGCGAAAGAGGGGAAAAAAGGGTCCGGCCATTAATTTGTTTCCCTTTTTTTAATAGCTGAGACTTCGACTTCTTCCTTTTAGTTTCGACCATTTTATTTTTTTAGAGATCGAACTGATTTGTTCGACAGAGACATATCTTCAAGGATCGAATTGCTTCTACAGGAAGACAAGGTAGCGTGCTTTGGAAAGGGATGGAAAAATTCTGATGTGAAATAAGTTTGACTAATCAAGTACAGTATTTACTTATTTTTAAATTCAAATTCAAATTGTCTCGAAAATGCAACTTACAATTTTTAATTCCTATCGTGGCGTACCGCTAGGCGTTCCTAATGTTATGTCCCTATTCCGAACGCAATGGAAAAGGTTTCGAGTCCTAATTCGATCGTATGGGGAAGATAGCCTTTTGAATCGATTATTATCAATTAAATTTTTAGTGCGTTTGTAGATCGTACGCTTACACAACAACTCCGATCAATACGAAATTTGAAATCCGATAATAATACAATATTATAGATCCAATGGAACTGGTTTCGTCGAATTCCGAGACTGCGCGTCGGAAGGCTATTTTTAAATATCAATTTAATGATATATTTTCAAAACTGAACAAATCACCTTTAAATTCAATTTTATCACTTCTATTACCTCCAGTATTATTAATACACATTTTATAAGCCACTAGATTATTTTTAACAAGCATGAAATCCCAGATTTCATACTTTACCCAACTTCAAATTATTTAAATCAAAAATTTAATTATCCAAATAAATGGTGATACTTGAATTCAAGTAAAAAATTAACTTTTAAATATTTAAAATCAACTAAATATTCCAATTTCAAATGCCTAAAAATTTTAGGTCGTCACATTCACTTTCTTCTTTCAAAAATGACACTATGGAAGCTTCGCCTTCAGCTAATGCCGTATCAGCGTCTCAAGCACCACTCTAAGATGAACTTAATGCTCCCTTTCATCCTTAGAGTATATCAAAATATCATCTATGAACACCAATACGATCCTATCTAAGTGCTTATGGAAAATTCGGTTCATTAAATCCACAAAGAATGCTAGCGCATTAGTTAGTCCGAATGGCATCACTAACCATCGTACGATCCATATCTAGTTCTAAACGTCATCAAAGGAATACGATCCTCTGCTACTCTAAACTGATGGAAACGTGTTGCTCAATCCAACTGAGAAAATACCCTCGCTCCAATCAACTAATCGAACAAATCGTCAATTCTAGGCTACGAATATTGATTCTTTATCGTCTTCTCATTCAACTTATGATAAACGATACATAACCTCAATGATCCATCCGACTTCTTAGCAAACACCGCGGCTTCTTTCCAAGGTAAACTACCAGGTTTGATGAAATTCTTTCCTTCCAAATCCACCAACTGCACCTTAAACTCCCTCATCGGTTGGTGTCATCCTGCTTGGCGGTCTACTCACCGGTTCTGCTCCAGACACCAAATCTATCCAAAACTCAATGTCTTATTTCGGTGGAAGTCCTACTAGGTTCAAAAACATCCACTAATTCTCTAACCACGAAAAATCGATTCAACTTGTCCTCTATCTCCACAACATCCAACAAAGCATTCACCTCACAATTAGGGTTTTCTACGGTATATACTATCCAATCACCACTATCAGGATGTCTAAGTGATATTTTCCTATCATGGCAAAAGATGCTAGCATCGCACTTAATTAACCAATCCATACCCAAAATAATTCCGAACCCTACAAAGTCAAATACATGCTAACTGCAAACAAAGGTATGACCTAACAAATCAAACTCTAGGTGGTCAACTTCATCCCAAGTGTCACATACCCTCCTATTGGATTTGCAACCCTTAAGGAAGTAACTACGTATGAGGGTTCTAGGTTAAGCTTATCTACCAAACAATGAGATATAAAAGAATGCGATGCACCAGTATTAAATAGATAATAGACATATCATGAATCTAAAGTGTACTTCCCAATGTTGCCTTTCCTTTTTCCTGCACTGTTGGTCCCGATATAGCAGGTTCCAATGCAAATACTTTTCCCCTTCCATTCTTAGTAGGATCTTTGCATTAGTTCTTGTAATGATCGATCTGATCGCAGTTGAGGCATCTAATATTCTTCTTCTCGATCACTTCCTTCACATTTTCGGTTTGGCATTCATTAGCAAAAAGTCCCTTCTTATCGCACTTAAAGCAGACAACCTCTGATATTCTTTTCTTCGTGGCTCACCTTTCTGAGCACCCTTCTTATGAAAGAACTTCCTTTTCTGACTCTGACCCACTTGGACTTCCTTTGCCTTACTCTTTTTTAGCGAAGTAAGCATCTCCTCATGCCTCAACACCATCTCCACCACAACATCACACAAATCCCTAATATGCGATAATGTAGCCCTTGCCAACTTAGGCTTCAACCCCCTTATGAACTTTTTGTTTCTCTTTATTACAGTATCCATAGTGGCATGTCCATACCCAGCCAACTCCTCAAACCTTGTAGAATATTCCCACACAGTTATCTCCCTCTATTCCAACTCAGCAAACTTTCTGATCAAGGTAGACTTCGCCATCACAGACATGAACCTCTCCTCGAACCTCCTCCTAAATTCAGCCCGTGTCATTGTTTCATCATTCACTCCAACTGTCACACTATTCTACCGGAATAAAGCTGCTCCCTGAAGCTATCACAATGCAAGCCTTCTCTTCTACTCATCATTGAGCCCTAAATTTACAAAGATCCTCTCACAATGCAGCAACCAGTTCACCACCTCAATAGCATCCTCAGTTCCGATAAATGGCTTTCCTCCAAGCCTAACATAGTCTCTACTCAGAATAGTATAATTGTTGACCACCGGAGCTTCCTGAACTCCTCTTCCAACTACTCTAGCAGCAACACCCACCTACACCATGTTGATAAAAGAACTAATACATAACTCCCATGTCAACTTGTGGGACTCCAACGCCCACATTTCCAACATATGCCTGACCTGGATTTCTTCTTGTATTTGGTCTAGCATTTCCATTTATCGTGGTGCTTCCCCTTCTAAGGTTAACTCTTCCACTTCTAGCATCCATATATGAATTCAAGCCTTGTGAGATACAGAAGAATAGCCTAAGAGAGATAGGAGAGTAGAGATATAGCGTATACTTATGTATAGTCAATACAAGTACGTTACTATAGCGTTATCCCATGCCCCGATCTTAACCTTAATTCCTTAGGATTATGTTTTCAAAATCATTTTAGTTTAAAGTTTTTCATAAACCTATGCTTTGATACCAAGTTGTAACATCCCCTCTCTGGAGACCCGAAGCTAAGCGCTACAGATGTTGCAGTCATCCATAATATTAACCTCCGGTGACCAAATACGGTAATGTTAATAGTATCCATAATATCAGAAGCACATGAATATGAAACAAAATCACAGATTTCAAAAACAACTTTTCTGATTACATTTCACAAAACATGATTCAAATTTCATTACATAATTCCAATCGTTTCCCAAGTTCAGATCAAATATAATTATTACAAAATACGCCGAGAGCGACATATGAAGATGCCCCCCTGGTTGACCAGAGTACTATATAGTCATAACTGACATAATACAACACAACGTAATTAAAAAAAATAAAACAACAACTCCTACATAGCCATCCGTCTACCACCTACTCATTTTCGAAAGCTTTATTCGTCAACCTACTAAAATCCTAAAAATCCTCAATCCTCAGCCTACTCAAATCAATTTTCAGCACCTGAGAGTTTAAGGAAAACAACATAAACTTTGAGTCATACATAAAGCCTGGTGTGAATAATACTATACACCTTGGCTGTTTGATATTAAGTGAGACCATGCAGTTTAGCGGAACGGGTTTCCCCTCATTAATATACTTTTAAAACATATCTTTTGCAAATCATAATCCTGCAACTAAAACTAGTTAAAACTGTAAAGCATTATCATGTAAACATACATTTCAGGTAACAAGTGAACTATCTGTCCGAACATTATAGTTTTGTTTGGCTAACAACTTACCTTTGGCTGACTCGGTTCTACCAGACATATAAATAAATAATCTAACATATGTTAGATACTCCTCTTTTGGATGGTCTGTCCCTAACTAAATTTCTCCAGGTCAACTAATCCTAATGGTTTTTCGGGCTCACCAATAACATATCTTTGTGCAAATATATTTTCTTCTGTGTGTAACATCATTTTAGTGTTACTTGTGACAAAGCCGTACACATTAGAATTTTGGACTAAATTAGCTATAGGCTAATAGCTAGTGTATAGGGCACGACCCTATACCAATCCCATCTGGTATACAAATATCCGAGTTATTTTATTTAGGGTAATCTTCCCTTAAATTTTCCTTGAAAACCTTTTCTTCTCAAATTGATTTAAACCTTTAAATCATACTTTAAACAAGGAAAATATATACTCTATGCTTTACTCAAAATCACCTCGCTATGTTATATATATACCTTACACAAATCTTTGTTGATGAAAACATTTAAACCTTTGAAAGTACCCCTTTCGAAACCATTGAACGTACACCTTTCAAAACAAAGTAAACCCTTTTTATAACCTAAGCCGAAAGGCCAAAACATTCCTTTCAAAACCATTCATAATCACCTTTCAAAAACATTGAAATACCTTCCCTTCGAAAGCTTTAAAACCTTAGACATTCTATCTTTAAAACACTTAAACATTGCCTTTTGAAAACACTGGAAAAACTTTCCTTTTAAACCTTTCGAAACTATTGTGGAACCATCCCTTCGATACCTTAATTAAAACCTTTCAAAAGCATTAAAACATCAAACCTTTTGAAACCATCTGGGTTTAAGTAAAACATGTGGAACAACCTTTCGAAACCATTTAAAACTATAACCTTCGAAACCTTTTGAGTTTATCTTAAAAAATCTCGAAGAGTTATAAAAGAATAGAGTCAAAAGCAACAGTTTTGAAAGCTATTTCCTAAGTAGGGATGTGATGACGTCGAAACCAACCTTTCGAAAGCAATGGAGAAGCAGCTTGGGTTTTATAGTTCGAAGGCATCGCTTCGAAAGGTAGAAAGCGGTTGCCAAAGGGGTTTTGATCCCGATGAAGGCATCTACTTAAAACAAAGGCGCAACATCTTCCAAAACCTTCCCTTTAAAATAATTTGACCCAGTTGGAAGCCAACCAAGTCGAAAGCATACTCTTAGAAAGCAAAGCATTCACATTTTCATTTGAAAGAAAAGTAACGTTTCAACCCTGTACCTTCCGCCTAAGTCTAATTCACCATGTACCAATTCTTTCATACTATATGCATTGGTTTCAATGGTGATGGAGGTAGAACTATCAAGTTGAAACCTAAGTGCCGAAAGTGGCGAAACAGGTAAAAACCTATTTAAACTGAATTTTATTTTTTAAAGTTATATTTTCAACTAACCTACCTTGTTTGTTAAAATAGGATTGGTTGCAAATTTTCTTTTCCAAAAATACTGCCAAAATTTTAGAATTAAATTTTTTAAATAATTTACAAAATACTCCTTTTACTTTAATAAATATATAAAACATTTAAGTGCCATACCTTAAATAATTTTATATATCTATTAAAAACACTTAGGAAAATTCTATAAAAATTCCAGAAAATCATTTTGAATATGTTTTCTAACATATAATAATTTCAGACCCAAAACATATATTATATAACCGTAAATAATTTTTAAACCCAAATAATCATTTTCCTCACTAGAAAATTAATATTAAATCCACATTAATCCAGAAAATTATGAAAATTGAAATTTATCTCTAAAATACCGTTTTTGATCTAAATCTAATATCATAAGGCATTTGGATATCATTTAATAGGGTTTTCACATTAAAACAATATCATAAAAACTATATGAATAAGCATAAATCATCAACAAGCATATATAAACATTTAATCGTTCAAAAACATGGCATAACCTTGTAAAATAAATTGGGTCTAACCTTAAAACCAAAAACAATAGAAAATATGAGATGTAGTCATTATTTATCTTAGCTTTGAGATTGAGGAGTGGAGATTATAATGGATTTGAATTGATTAATCTTCTTGCATTAGCTTTTCTTCCTTTTGTTCTTGCTAATGGTGGTCGGTCTCAATATTTAATTTTTCAAATGAATGAACATGTGAAATGAATTTCTAAGGGTTTAGGGTACTAGAATACTCTTTTTCCAACTATGCCCCTCACCTACTTACCTAACTTATTTTATTTTTTTACTCATATTAGTTCATTTATTTACAAGGCATGGCTACCCTTTATTAATCACAATCTCAACCCCATAATCATCACATTATCTTGTTTTGTTTAGCTAATTAAATATCCTAAATAATATTACTAAAAATTAGGGTCATTACATATAAACCATTAATAGTTGGAAGAGACCAAAGATGATCATGGAGATGAGAAGATTCTTGGGTTTGCCAAGCTATTATAGTGGATTCTTTAAGGATTTCTCGCATATAGCAGCACCCTTGACTAATCCGACTAGAAAAATAAGAAGTTTGTATGGACCAATAGGTGTGAAGGTTTATTTCAACAGTTAAAGAAGCTCATGACAAATGCTCATGTCTTGATCGTGCCTGAAGGGAACTAGGATCTGATGGTATATACCGATGCTTGTGGGATAGGTTTGGGAACAGTTTCGATGCAAAGAGGGCTAGTAATAACTTATACATCAAGGCAACTGAGGCCACATGAGGTTGGATATCCGACTCATGACTTAGAGTAGGCAGCGGTGGTGTTTGCACTGAAGATACCGAGGCATTACTTATTAGGGGAGCAGTTTGAATCGTATACGGACCGTAAGTCCCTTGAGTATCTAGTCTCTAAGGCGAAGTGGAATATGATGCAACCAAGATGGTTGGAATTTTTGGAAGCATATGATTTCGCGATAGAATATACACTAGAAAAAGGGAACAAAGTTGTTGATGCTTTAAGTATGAAGCATCGGAGTGGAGCGTTAGCCATGATCGAAGAATGGAAGATGCTAGAGACATTAGCCTCATATGAAGTGCATCATAGGCAGGATATAGAATCAAGTAGCGATTAGATGTGTTGGCAAGTTTAGAGATGCGTTCAACACTTGTTGATAGGATTACTGCAAGGAAAAAAGAGGACCCTCTTATTGCCGAAAGGATTATGTGACTAGAAACGGGGACAAATTTTAAGGATCTGATAGGATTCTAGATAGACTTAAAGGGATGGCCTATAAAAAAAGGAAGATGATGTGTTTTGGATGTAGGGGACATTCAAAACGAAGTCTTGAAGGAAAGTCATCAGTCTAGGTTTACCATTCATCCCAGAGGAACGAAGATGTACCATGACATGAACAGAATATTCTTTTGGGAAGGGATGAAGAGAGATATAGGAGAATGTGTGAAGAATTTCTTCACTTGTCAATAAGTGGAAGATGAGCATCAAAAGCCGAGTAGTTTACTTCAACCCTTATAAGTATCGACTTGGAAGTGAGATTCGAGATCCATGCATTTTGTTATCATGTTTCCTAGGTCTAGTACGGGAAACGATAACATTTGGGTGATAGTTGATAAACTGACTAAGAGTGCCCATTTTATCTTATTGAAGTTGAAAAGAATGGTAGCAGCTTAGTGAAGCTATATATGAAGAATGTGGTGAGATTGCATGAAATTTTGAGTGATATTGTAAGCGATAGAGACCTATTATTCATTAGTGACTTCTACAGATGTTTGTAGATCACATTGGGTATGGAGTTGAACCAAAGTATAGCTTACCACCTACAAGTTGATGGTCAAACAAAGAAGATAAAGTGTGATCTCGAGGATTTTCTGAGAGCATGTGTTTTTGATGTTGGTGGGTCTTAAGAGGATCACTTTCATCTAATAGGGTTTACCTATAATAATAATAGTAACCATAGGGATGACACCGTTTGAGGCGTTGTATGGTAGCCTATGTAAGTTGCCAATTTGTTGGTTAGGCATAGGAGATGGACTTATATTGGAACTCGATTTGGTATGGGATGTTATCGAGAAAGTAAAACTGATTCACGCCATAGTGGGTGATTATGTATTCATAAAGGTTTCTTCGATGCGAGGAGTCATGTACTTTGGAAAGGCGAGGAAATTAGCACGCGCACACACGTACACAAAGATATAGACATACATATGACTGTTTCCAATAATTGAGAGGATTGGAACACTCACCTGACGAGTCGAGTTACCAAGTAAGTTGGCAAGCAAGCATAATATTTTTCATATATCACAGTTGAGGAAGCCTATGCAGGACCCAAGTTCAGTAGTGGAACTGAGGGCGATAGAAGATTTATCTCTGGAGACAGATTTGATATATTTGATTTGATCAAAGGGGATAGTAGGTCATTATACGAAGGAGTTAAGGAACAAAATTACCAGACTTATTCTTGTCCAATGGAGTAACAATAAAGACGATTGTACTTGGAAGGTAGCGATAGGATTAGGAATATCTATCCCGAGTTTTTTGCAACATTCACATGTATAGGACGTGTATTGTGTGTTAGTAGTTTCCATAGTACATTTTATTTGATGATTGATGGTTTACGCTAATAAGGTACTAGTTTAATATTCTTGTGTGTACTTATATGATGATGACTTTACACTACAGCATGTTAGTATAAATTTTGTTTTCCTTATCGGAATTTCATGGAGGAAATTTTTATAAGAAGGCAGACTGTAACATCCCATATTTTGGAGGGTCCACAATATGGGAGAAAATTGACGATAAGAAGATATTATTAAAGATATGAATAAGATAAATTTAATTGTAAGAATTGCCTAATAGAGATTTGGTTAGTTAAATGTGGGATAGTTTACAAGTTAATTGAATGGACTTAGGGTAATTAGAGCAATTAATGTTGGCCTTGTTAATGAAGGTAAATAAAATAAGTTTTAGAATCGGAAAGATTTATGTTAGGGGAGATGTATTGGTGAGACTAGGCTAAGATGAATATTAGCCCACATTATCTCATTCCGCTTCATTTTCATCTTACAAAACAAATCCCTAAAACCATACAAGGCTAGCCACAACTTTCAAGCTAAGAAGAGGAAAAATCAAAGCTAGAAAATTAAGGCTTTCAACTTTAAGGAGAAAGAGGAGTAAAGTAAGGTTTTAATTGAAATATTTTAAATCAAGATGATTAATTTTTTTCCTAAAACCTTCCTAACTCCATTGAGTTTTGAATTGATTGTGAATGAATGTTTTGATGATGCTAAACATGTTTGAATGATTTAACCATGTTGGGAATATGATTTGAAATTTAGATAATAGGAATTTGTTCAGGGTAAAACATGATCTAACCCTATTTAATGCCTCGAAAATTTAATACGATGGTTATAGTGATGAAATGAAAATGAGTTTATAATTTTAAAAAATTTGTAATTAGTTTGAAATTTTTACGAATTTTCTAAGTTGAGAAAATGGTTAATTTGGAAAAATTAATTACTAAAAATAATTATTTTGTCGTAAATCTTTAGTCCAAGATAAAATACGTTAAATAAATTTTTGGGAGAATTTTCTGAATTTTTCCTATTAAATTTCAATTCTATATGAATTATTTGAAAGTGTGCTATGGATCTTGTAATATGGATATATGATAATACGGAGTATAGTGATGATAATAATACTGTAAATAGTGTGGAATATAAAAAGCGGTATAGTAAAATGACACCAGAGATTTTTATACTGGTTCCAAGCACCGTCCTACGTCCAATCCCAGACTCCTTTTGGAATTTCACTAAAACAACAACCCTCACTTAACCCGGAGGGACAAGTCTATACACCCCTGAGCAGCTGAATAAGGACCTGAGCAGCAGAACAAGATTTCGCCTCAACAGCCGAAGAGGACTTCACTCGCCTGAGCAGCAGAATAGGAGTTCAACAAATACAGAAGATGTTTTGACTTTTGTGTGTTCTAGTAACACGGATTTGTCACTTGTAGTACAGCCTTCCTATAATCTTCTTCTCGAGTATAAATATATATATTTGAAGTATATGAAGAATAGAAAGGTATAGTATTGCTTTAATGCAGAATAATTGAAAGTATGATAGCAAATGATTCTAGAGAATTAAATCAAAGAGATAAGAAAATTCGATTGTAATTAAGTGATTTGGAATCAAGTTGGAGTTTGTATTTATAAGGTTAGAAAGCATCGACTGTTGGTGAAGAGTTTTGATTGAAGTGTTGCATCCAAATCTTTTCGTTAGAGGTTCGTAACTCTTCACAAAAAGTCATGTCTTTTCGAAAAGTAGTTGTTGTAGAAATTCAGTCAACTGAGTCTCTAGGTCATTCGACTGAATATTCAAAATAATTTTTAAATATAAATTCGTATGTCTATGCACCTATGCATGTTGCATAATTTTTCAGTGTCAGTCGACTGATCCTCTAGGTCAATCGGCTGACCTGTTGAAATCTGTGCAATATGCACAGTTTACACAGGTATATTAATTTCTACAACTTTAAAATACTTTTATAATTTAATTATATGCTTATATATGTATAATAGAATGATTAAATATATAAGCTAATATTCGGTTTTAACCGAGGAGAGATTTTAACAATATTGACCTAAGACTTAAAAACAAAATAATATAATTGATGCATCGATTTTAAAGTCTCGTCTCCTTGTAGTATATATTCTCTTTTTGTCATAGCAATCGTCAAATCTGTATGTCGTAGTGATAGCTTCGTGTCATGAATCAAAACCAAGTCTCAATATTCTTCCCCTTTTTGATTGATGACAACCAGTAAATAGATATAAATTTCAACTATATACATATAACATAAATACTTACTCCTCATGAATTTTTGATGTTGTATATCCTGCATTCTTAATGTTAGCAATAATATTTCTCCCACCTTGTCATTGAAAAAAGGAATAAGTAATATGAAGTTATAATGTCATAGATATTACAAAGAAAACAATCATTCATACATTAAACTTCCATAAACAAGAGTGTTCGAAATAATAAAAGTAGAGTGGCCATTTAGTACAAGCCATACGAAATGAATACTAATGTTTAAATAAAAAGAAAAAACATTTTAAGCCATTGGTTGCTTACCCCTACCACTATGTGATGTCTGACCACTACTATCACCTCCTTCTCCATCATCGTCATTACTACTTGCTTGATCGTCGGAATAAGACCAAGTGAAGACGGGTTGCTTACCTAGATCGCCTAAAGTAGCTGTGGAAGTCCTGAAAGAACATAAGATAGCTTGCCATAATTTCGTAAAAAATCCTTTAACCTTATCAAGCTTCTTGTCAACTTTGGTGATATTGGATTGAAGAATTGGTTAGTTACGGCATATTATAGAAATTGACTTACGTGGTTGAAGGCTCGGATTCGGAATCAAAATTTCATTTTGTTGATGATGAGTTGATCTTTGGCGAGATGGGCCTTGAGATGTTTCGCTTACTTCACATTCCACTTAACAAACTATCATCATTTTATAACGAATGAATTCAAAAAATCATTTAAACTTATGTTTCAAAATTTCAAAATTGGAAATGCTGTTTCAACGACCACCCCAATGCTATCTCGAGTCATCCCCGAGCGAAACTTCTCCTTGCTTCGAGCTTTTACCAAGATCGACCCGTATAAAAAAAATTCCATTAAAATTTGTTTAAGTTTGAAAACAACCTGGTGCGAAGCCAAAATGACTCGACCCTATCTTCAGTTACCTCCCCTAAACCCCGAGTGATACTTCGAGTCAAGCAGCATCCCACCCAAAAACGAACTACTAATACAAACGAAAACGTGTGCACGCTGCACACCGTTCCGGTCGTCACTGGTCGAAGCTACGACCGTCATCAGGTCGACGACTAACTCTTCGACCCATCGAGACACCCCAAAGCGCGAACTAACGTCTCGTTCGAAATCGAGCCTCACGACTCATAGTTCATCAAAATCCATCACCAGCAAACTACCTCGTCCCTCCTCATCTGGCCATCAGAGGCCATAAAAACTCGACCGAAGTTACGCCAACATTCGACGCTTCGATTGGCATCGGTGGCAGAAAGTCCGATCACCCAACGGCGACGCAGCTCCTCCATTTCCAGTTACGAGCAGTTATGGGTTTTCAACCCAAAATTGATCTCGAACCATCACTATGATGATTTATATATTCAATTTGCATTTTTCTGAGGATTACAAACCATCATGCTAGCTGGGACGACGATCTCGAGGCCCACAAACACATAGTTCGTTAGAATTTTACAAAATCTCAATTTTTGATCAAGTTAAAATTTCTTACTCAAAACTGTATTAAAAATTTAGATTTAAATTTCAAAAATCATTATTTTCAATGACGATTCAGATCGTATTCCTGAAACTAAAATTTATGATATTTGAATTTTCACATAGTTTGAATCAGTGGCTGTGTTTTCATATTTTCCAGGAAAAACAATATTGTTTTTGCTTTGATTCATATTTAAAAATAATGCATATTAAAACAACACTTTCTTTTGCTCAGATTTCAATTCTAGAAGAGAACAGAGAGAGGGAGATTTGAATTTAAGCATTGGTTTACTTTGTAAACCTGAAACTTAGAAGAACATGGATGAAGACCCTGAATATAAACATACCCAAGCAAATATACACATGCACACTCGTTTGTTCACATGCAAAAGTTTTCAACATCATTTTAGGCATGCGTACAACAAGTAACTGGATTATCAGAAGTTTGCTCACCTAACACAATTTTGAACAAAAAGCACCTACCTGTATTTTTAATTTTGAAGATGACTGGATAATTTTTTTTTCTACTTTGATCTTGAAGTTTTATCTGCAACTTTTAATACAAATCTTTTCTTAATCTCTGTTTTATTTGTTTACTTACTTCATCAATAAAAAACAAAAAATTCGATTTACTTACAGTTTGAATTTAATGCAACAGAGAATATGGTATGCAGCTTGAAATCTAGAAATTTATTTAGTCTTTGAACTTGATTATTTTTTTCCTTAAATTTTCTTCAGAAGAATCTAGCTCTGTTTCCTGGCCAAAACTGAAGCTTGGTTATATTAATCTGCAGTTTGAATCTTTGATGTTAAAACTTGATTTTGAAATTACTAATTCACTCGATTATGTAGTTTAAAACTTACTTGAGAGTTGGAATTAAAACTACTACTTTGATGTTGGAGATAATTCTCAGATTTTAAATTTTTTTTGAATTCAAGAGGATGTTGTGTTTTTTTTTCTTTTTTCCTATTTCCTTTGGTGTTGATATTTATGATGTTCAAGATTTCTTTACTTTTCTTTCAGAAATTTGAGAGGCTAAATAATTGAAAAAGAGAAGCTAAAAAGTTTTTATGAATTTAAGTCTTATTTTTTTTCAATCAATTAAATTGAATGCCACTTGTTAAAACCAATCATGATATTTCTACACTTGTTTATTTTCATACCATCTACCTCATGCATGTTTAACACTTATAATTTTCACAAAGATAAAGAAATTTAAGTTAATTTTGTATCAAATGAACTTTATTAATAATTATACCCCTTTTTCATTTGTATACATACAATGTTAAAAGAAGAAATGTTTTTTTAACCAATCTTTTACATTATATAAATTACACATTTATGATTTCAAATGCAAATTATTTTTCTAAAACATTCATTTTAAAATTTAAATTCAAATTCCAATTCAAACTTGAATAAAAATCCATTTATGTCTATTTATATACTCATACATATACTTGTACAATTTAAATTCAAATTCAATATATACATTCAAATCTACTCACATATGCATTATATATAGAATCTAAATTCAATTGATTTTTTAAAACATTTATTATTTCAATTTTTTAAACACAAAAGAAATTGAAATTTTATTCACATAAATTATCACTCATTTCATTTGTTTTGAAACTTTTCAAATTATTTCCAAACTGAATTCCAAAAGTTTGAATAAATTACCAATTTAAATTGATAAATTTTGGGATGTTACAATGTTCCATACATTTAATAAAATTACGTGCTTACAGTGAAATATAGACTTCAGCAAATATGGTAAAATCTAATTTATTTTCTCCATAATTAAAATGGGGTTATCTTACTATTTATAAGATATTTTATAAAATTTAATATATTCCCTTATTCTTTTTGATAAAGACAAATGGGGAGAAATTCATATGCATATTAATAGAGGGTGATATTATACATAGAGGGAGATGTTATACTTAATGGGAGCTTTAAACATATTACTATTATTTTGTATAGAATGATTACTTTTTTAAAATTGTATAGTTTTCATCATCAAAAAAGGGAAGAATGTTAGAACCTCTGTTACTGGATTTTAATGGAAACAACTATACAATTATAGCAAAGAACCTTTAAGCTAACTTGTAGGTACATAAGTATTAAAAAGAGACAAACAGATAAGTTCAACATGAAGATACGCAATACAAAAGAGGATAAACTTATATATATGGAGATACAAGAAGAGGTACACACGATAGAGAGAAGACGAAGGTGATAAATAAAGTATTATTAGTTATTGAGTGCCATGTCTAGAGTATACAGATCTTAAAATCTTCTCAAAGTGGTATACACACATATACATACACATTCAAACATTTTATAAAAGCAATGAAAGTTTTTTTTAAAGAAATAAATAAACAACAATAACAACAACAAGAATAATAATAATATGAAGCAAGGTTCGAACTTGGATCATTGGTGAAATCATATTTTAAACGAAGATCAATATTTCATAAATGCATGGAGCAAGACTTGAATCCGGATCACTAGTTTAGAAAGCAAGTGCTCTAACCAATTGAGCTAGGTCAATTTTTATTCATTAGTCGAGTTTAGCCGACTGAAGTTCAGTCGACTGAATTTGTGTACATGCACTATTTATTATTGAATATTCAGCGGACTGACTGATAATATTCAACCGGTTGAGAATGAGCTAAAATGTACTATTTTCTTGCTATTTTAATAAATTATTGTACTATTTTCTTTCTATTTTAAAAAAATTATAGGAAGGGTGCATGTTATTGACTTATCAGTGCTATTCAAGAGCATACTCAGTCAGAAACAATTTTACTATATTTATTGAAAGTCCTATTCGGTTGCTTAGGCGGTTGAAGTCCTATTCTGTTGTTTAGGCGGTTGAAGTCCTATGGTTGCTTAGGTGGTGTAATACATGTTCCTCTGGGCTAAGTGAGGGTTTAGTTGAATTCCAAAAGGAGTCTAGGATTGGACGTAGAATAGGAAATTTGAACCAGTATAAAAATCTCTGGTTTCATTTACATTATATTTTTACTTTTATATTTATATCTCAAAAAGTAAATAGTTTTAGTTAATATTCCATATTGCATGATCTTTAGTCATTGTCATTTGGTATCAGAGCCTGGAATTCTATCGTTCATCACAAAATCGTTGAATAATGGCCAGAAAAAGATCCAATCGAAATATAACAAGCAAAAACCCTATCAAAGCCATTAATGAGGACTACAAAAAGGTACTTTCTAATTTACAAATCTAAGTAAATGAATTAGTTAGTATAAGTGATAAGATCTTAAAGCTTAATTTTATTATTTTAGAAAAGATGAAATCTGCCGAACTTTAGCCACTTTCAAGCAAAAGATACCCCATAGAAGAAAAGTCAAAAAAGAAGCTCACTTAAGCAAAGCGACAGCATAAAAAATAAGTTTGAAGGCGGTAGAGATTCTTTACATATAGTTTATTCAAGAAAACGTTACAAGGATGGGACGAAAGAATCGCCTAAATAAATAGTATTAGAATGACTGTATTACAATGTTAAAAACATTAGTTGGTAAGGTATAAAGGAAAATTGAGAGATCCTCCCCTAAATAGGAAAATCGAGATGATAATCCGAACCCTCCGAAACAATCTGGATATTCATGGTCTCGGAATGAACCTATTAGCACTATCATCCTCAACCTCCTTTCCTCTCTTCGTTTGAAAGGAATTGCCATGTCATCTCCCAAAACTGAATATTGGTTTGAGGCTTAGTCTTTTCTAAGATAATTTAGCTCTTAGCTTTTAGACTTAGCTTCGACTCAAGAAAACTACTCTTAACCTTAAAAGCTGTAAGGGTTGCTTTCAACTTTTGGAGCTCATCTACCTTGTCCTTATAAGATTGGTAAAGAGATGCACAGTCTCATTGGATCCGTGAACAGATCAGGCAGCATACTCTCTAAGAAATGTCGGCTTTAGATTAGCTGAGATAAAAGATGGAAATCAAGGAAGGATTCCATTTCAGTTACCCTAGTTTGACATAGCATATAATAATCGCATTAAGATTGAATGAGAATTCAAATATATCAAAGTCGTTGGAAGGGTTTCATTCAAAAAATAGAGTGAAACTATACAAGACAAGTGTAACATCCTTAATTTTAATTAACATTATTCAGGAGATTCAATCAGATAAATTAAATAGAATAATGATTAGAGTGATAAGGGAATTGAGATTTGAAAATAAGTAAGGTCATGCCTTAACCAAATAAATATATAAGCTTGTTTTTTAACTCAAACACATATTTGATTAGGAAAAGGGTAAAATAGAAATAGATAGATCTTATAACCCCTAAACACTTATTTTATTCTATATATTAATTCATAAATCAAAATAATTAAAAAAACTCGAGCAAGGCCAGGCATTAATCACAACCTAAGTCATGAATTTACATATAGATTCAAGGAGGAAAGCTAGAAAGCTTTAAAAGCAAGATTCAAATCTCAATCCATTATGAAATCATGGTCATTGATAATTTAAATCCATCTCACTATCATTATTTTATGATTGATTTGATTCGGTTTAGATTTAAAATCAAATATATAAAGGTCTTGATGAAATGCCATGATGAGTTTGCCATGTTTTGAATAAGAGATAAATTATAAGGATTTTATAAAGTTAAATAATTTGAATTTAAGGCTAAAACCATAGTTTTTGATCTCTAAATGCTAAGAATTTTTGATACGACGTGTAAAGATTAATTTGAGTATGGAGTTCTAATTTCATAATTTTCTAAGTCAAGACCATATTTTAAGAATTTCCTAAGGGAAAATGGATTTAATTTGGTTTTAATTTGGTTTTAATTTAATTTAGTAATTAAATTATGATTTTTTACCCAAAACCTTTATACAGTGAAGAAATAGTGTTTTAGAATTTCTGAGAATTTTTAGAAATTTTCCTATGTGATTTCATACTATTATGAATTAAATATGTTGGAAAATCATGTAAATGGATAATTAATTAATTAAATTAATTAGTTTGTTTAATACATGCTTTGAGCTTGAAAATTTTGATACGGTAGCGACTTCTAAAAAGAAATTATAATGTTCTATTTTAACTAATCATATCTTGACAAACAAAAGAGTTTTGGTAAAAAGTATAAGCTTGATTTAGTAAAAATACAGTTTTTGGGTTATTTATCATGATGCAATTCCCCTTATGACGTTGCTATGCCAATAATCTTCGACGTCGATGAGACGAAACACAGGGAATCATTATGATAGTGTAGAGCATTTTTGAACTTGTCGAGGTCAAAAGAGGCAGCAACATTCATATACCACGCCGCAAGTTTTAGAGCATAGTGGAGAGGATTCGTAGAGCATTGGATAGCTTCGACATGCTTCTTGATGTCACATTATCGAGTTGTCGAATTATCGAGTTGTCGTATTATCGAGTTGTCGCATTATCGAGTTGTCGTATTATTATAACACCACATTACCACGTCGCTTCTAAACCGAAAGTCAACGAGGCCAAGTGCATGGTTTAATCATCAAAGTAACAAAGGCCATGTCGTCGAAGTTTTTCACGTCGATTTTTATGGAAAGAAGGGTGGACAACCCTCGTCGTTGTCATCATCGATGAGGCATATTGCAATTTCGAATATCATCATATTATGTTATGTTTTAACCATTATAGATGCAAGTGCACAGTATATGATTATTATAATTATGTTTAGGATACTAGTAGTGGAATGCTCATTTCGCTTAGTGGCGTGGTCTCACTATATATCTAATTGGTTCAAGATGGTAGGTTATTATTCACAACATACTTTTTATTTGACCCCTAGTTTTTGTCTTTCCTCTGAAACTCTTGGGTGCTCATTTCAGTAGATCGAGAGTAAGGGCTTTTCAGATTTACTTTAGACGAATAAGCTTCTGGAGATGTCCATGAGGCAATATAGCTAGTAGGAGCTATATATATGTTTTCCTTTGTGTTTTGATTCTGCTTTTGTGTTGTAATGGAAAATTTTATTAAAGGCCAGATATTTGACTTCGATCATCTAAGGAGGCATTTTCATATATTGCTTTAGGAATATGTTGCAATAATTATAATTTCTCTGAATGTGGTTTGTGTATTGGGATTATGAATGAAATTGAAATCTTATTGTGAAATGAGATGAAAAATTTATTGAAAAAAATTGTTTTGAATTTTCACATTCTTGTGTTTTTGGTATTATCAAAATGATTAACATAGTCGCATTTTTTCATCAGAAAATAATAATTATGGATGATTGCAGCATTCGTAGCACTTAGTTTCGAGCCTCAAAACGAGGGATGATACAATTTGGTATTGAAACATTGGTTCATGTAAACTAAAAAGGAATTTAAATCTAAAAGATTTTAAAAACATAATCCAATGAATCAGAGAATAAGATTGGGGTTGGGATAAAGCTATAGTAACATGTTGTGTTTTTCTATATATAAGTACACATTCCCCTCTCTCTTAGACCGTTCTTTTGTATCTTACTAAGGCTCATATGAAAATTTACAAGAAAGAAAAGTATGGAAGCAGTAAGCAGAAGAATGAATCTAGGTGGAGGAAGCACCTTGACTAAAGGAAATGCTCGACCTAATAACAATAGAATCCGAGGTCGATAGGCAAATGCTAATCCAAACACAACACAGGTGCTGGAACCCCATCGGTAGATATAGGAATGATATATCGGTTCTTCATTAACTTGATGCAAGCTGGAGTGGCTACATGAATAGTTGGAGGTAATGTTGTGAATGCGGAAGGAGCAAATCCAATGGTGCGAGTTGCCAATAACTATGTCAAGTTGAGTCGAGATTATACCAGTTTGGGTGGGAAGCCTTTTCTAGGGACTAAAAATGTTGTAGAAATGGAAAATTAACTTTTTCATTATGAAATATTTTTTGCTGATCTTGGTTTGGACGATGAGCAGAAGAGAAGATTGGCTTTGACATAGTTACAAGGTGCGGCATTATTATGGTGGAATGGAGTTACCGTGGGTGTTCCAGAGGAAGAGTTAACTTGGGCAGACTTCTGAAAGAGATTCGAGGAGATATTTTTTTTGAGGTAGCTAAGTCAGCTTTACTCAGGAAATTTATGGATTTGGAGAAGGGGGAGATGTCATTGTTGGAGTATTCTGTGTGTTTGATGAGCTATCTAGGTATTGATATGCCACTGTGGACAATGTCATTAAGAGGAACAAGAAGTTTATCTAGGGATTCAGGCTAGAAACCGTTAAGGCAACCATGCGACATCTTTGAGATCCGTAAAATATAGTAGTGGAGATGGCGATAAGAAATGGAGAAATGCTTTGTACCTTTAGGAAAGATAAGTCAAAGCTTAGAAGAGGAAGGCAGATATTGTCTATTATAAGTGTGATAAGAAGGAGCACTATGCTAATGAGTGTCGCTCAGGTGATGGAAAGGTAGTTGTGGTGAAACAGAATGTGATGTGCTTTAAATGTGACCAAGTGGGGCATTACAAGAACAAGTGTCCAGAAGCAACCAAGGCTGAGAATGGTAAAATCTAAGCTTTGGAACCATCATCCTTTAGACCAACAGCATGTGAGGAGGGAAAGTCTATGATGGAAAGTATACCAATTATTCAAAGGATGATATGGATCTCGACCCAGCCGGATGAACCATATCGTCGCAACTCCGTCTAGGAAAATCAAGAAATAGCGACATCTCACAGAATCAGTAGTTCTGGCATAATCCATGTACCAATCATATTTCATCACATGTTACCTCGGATCCATTTTCCTGTTGTACATTGGCACAGTCGATATCACAAACCTCCTTGGGTATTTCTCACATATAACTCCTCCATGAACGGGTTTTAACTCAGGTAGGAACCCCAATCATCATTGCTCCAATGCTAATTCTCACTTACAAGTCAACTTAACATATTAGCCAAATCCGACAGTGCTAGATCTACCGAAGGATGGCGATCATGATTTTGCCCCAAAGTGTTTTGCCCGAAAAACGCTCTCGGTTGGTTTCATGATGCTTGGTTCCCCTGACTCTACGAGAATCATTCGTCCAATGACTTTATGTGCATAATCCCTTCATAGTGGATCCATAGCGGTTGCATGATCTCCAACATTCTGGCCATCCACAGCACGATCAGAAGCCAACGTAGCACCATCATTTAGAAATCGATTAGCCGAACCAACATTTGAGGGTTTGGTACCGATCCCTCTTAATGAATCGGTACTGATCCATATTCCTATGCCACAATTTGGTTCCCACCTCTTTTTCGACGTTCGAGCCTCCTTTCTAACAGTCTTCTACTTTTTGTCCCTCTTCCTTTGCTCCGACAATGAGGAACTGTTAGATTCTAAACTAGAAGATGTCAAGCCTATCCTACATCTCATATGGTTTTTAGTTGATTGATTAAACAAATCAAAACTCTACTGAATTGGCCCATTCCACTCGTTGCAGCTCGCTTGCAGCTTATCATCATATGTTTCATCATGTGGTCCATCTCGACCCTAGTGATCACATACGTCAAGTTCCGACCCTTGGTAGTGGTTGGCATAGAACCTCCTCAACATGTTGGGAATCGACGTTCTCAACACCTTCGACGGCTCTTGAAGTGGTGGATCAACCTATTCTAGGAGCCATTATGAATAGCTTCTAGTAGACTTTCTTGAAACCAGAGTAGTTCAAAAGGGTATAAAGAAAAGAAATTGGATCAATCTCTCGTGTTTAAGCAACCAGTAGTACATGATGGATCCAAACGGCCTGAGAACCATGCTTCCAATGAAAGCACCAAAATGTTTGTACCAAAATATGGCACAAACAAAATAAAATGAAGAAATATAAATGGAAAATGAAGTAAAATAAGACATACAAAGTATATAATGGCTCTGCCAACTGATGCATACGTCCACTTGTGTTTCTATTGATTGTACTGTTGTTTACAAGTAGTGTTCTTATTATGGATTGTTATGGATCCTCGGGGTTACAAGAGAATTATGGAAAAAATTTGTAAAGAAGCAAAAAGAACCCTTGAAATGACGCCCCAGCCTCCTATTTATAGTTGTAGGTCATCGAGATGTGCTCCTCTATGATCTCCACCATGTTCCCCATTATCTAGCAATAGTTATCCTCGTGAAAAAGTAGCTAAGTCAGCAAAAGTGATGGATTGGTACTGATCCATAGGCATGGATCGGTACTAATCCATAAGATCTTCTCGTGGATCGATTCTAACGCTTTGCATTATGGCGACATGTTGTTAGCTTCGTGGTCTCCGTCTTGCTTTCGTTGTTGGGAGCATATTTTTGGGTCAATATGATGGATCAACGAAGGAATGGAATTGCTAATTGCATGTGCTTGAGACTTCGATAGCAAGTCACATGCAAAAGATCCCTTGGGGTTTGGTATGGTTTTCTGGCACTATGGCTCGGGAGTATTGGAGGTTTGAGGTGATTTGGGAGAAGTATTATGGATTGACATCGATCCATAGGGATGGATCAGCAACGATCCACCGCTTAAATGGATCGGGCATGTGGAACTTTGAGATGGCTTTATTCTTACCTTGTAGTCTTGATTGTACTTGGTTTCTAGGCCCAAAGGCTAATTCTCTAGGCTTCCTGCCTCGATAACTTCCTAGTTCGATTCACTAAGTTCATCTAAATGTTGTCCGATTAAAAGGTTGGATAACAAAGTTCATTACCAAAAATATAATTTTGATAGTTGTACCCGAAGGGATATGATCCATCAGTCGTAAAAGTGTCTCCAAAGAAGACAAATGTAGTTGGAATATGTTGAGCTACGTTGATAGAATAACATCGTAAATTCCAATTATTGAAATTAACAAAAAAGATTCACCATTCAACGTACTTGAGTAAATTTGCATTTTACTTGCAAAATTATTGCTCGATATGATTTTGAATTTTGGTAGATGTATACTGAAACAAAAATTCTGAATAATGGTTAGAATGTGTTGTTTGTACTTGATAACTAAAGTGTCTCAAAGTCAATAGGAGCGATTTATAGTTTGTTAGTTATTTGATACAAACCAACAATTGATGCGAAAGTATCGTTTAATAAGCATCTGAGTTGAGTAAATACTTTGATAGAATAATCAAATAGTTTGAATTTCGATAAAAATGTAGAGGAAGCATGTGTTTGTAAGAAAGCACTATATAGTTACTGAAATATTTCAAAACTATAAGTAAACAGAAAATTTATGATTGTTAACAATGTACTCATTTTAAAATCATTTGAGTTTGGTTGTTTAATTCTCAATATTGGATTTGAAATTGACATCTTTTACAATCAATATAGAAGGATGTTGGGATTGTCCCAAAATGATATACACAGACACCATATTAATATGTCTAATATAGAGCATATACGATGAATTTTGGATGCTTTGGCAATAGGAATTATCATATATGTTATATTATCAATAATGCACATTTTTCTTATGATTTAATACATAAGGCAAGTAGCAAATCTAAATTAAAATCACTAAATGATATTTTAAACTATTTTCGTATATTTATGAAATACTAGAGAAATTTTTACAGAAAAATGAACTCCTTATGAAGGAGTGTGCAGACTTGAACTTCACAAGATATATCGAGTATAGTATGTTAATTATAAATTCATGTCCAATCTTAAGTTAAGAACTTTAAGTTGGAAATGTTCCAAATAATAAGTAGTGGCTGACTTAATGAAAGCCTAAGTATGTCGCCATGAATAGCACTTTGAGAAAAAGGTATAAATAAATGCCAAAATTTATAACTAACCTAGAGGTAATTCCAAATGTTGAGGATCTAATTACATTGTTATATGATGTTGTGATATAGTTCATGAAAGAACCTAAAGCTCACTAGAAGTGAAAGAACATACATTGAAGGGTTCCACATCATAAAGGCAGTTTATTAGCATTGGGGAGAGTAATTGATAGAGCATGCAATTAAAAAATATAACATATGTACCGATCCACCTTTTCGACCCTCAAAAGTCGACATAAATACATCCAATGTATTCTTGTGCTGAGAATCCAAGTGCCGAAAAGATAGATTATTGGAGGAAAAAGAAGAAAAGGCATAATAGAATCTCACATTCATAACAAGTAACATATAATATACAACTGATCTTTACAGGTTAGAAACTATAATATACATATATAAATCAGAGTTAACAACCAATTATTAGCTTGGACAGTTATAACAACATATCCTCACAAGTGCTGAAAAATAGAACCGACAAATGCAGTGGAAAATAAAATATACATGAGTACATCTTAGAGCCATCCATCCCATATCCTGAAGCTCCATTGCATCCATAACTGAATATAAAAAAATGCTCGGTCTGACTCGAGCATTATAAGAAGATAATGCCCGGATCAATGCGGTAAACCAACGTGAAAAACACATATCATATGGATTTTAATGTTATAAAACCTTTCAAAATAAAGGTATCTCGTAAGACCACGCTGCACATAAACAGGGATGGGTTTTTACCTTATGATAACCAAACCATTTCATAGGAAAATCTTCTAATATTATAATAATATGAAGGTTTTAAAAATAATGTTGAATCATAGCAGAAATTGTTATATTAATTAAATTCTAGCATAATAGGAATACAACTAAGTCCGATAGGTACTTATCGGAGAATGAATTCCATCAGTGACAAGGCATTGGGCCGCCTTTCATAGTACACCTTTAGATAAAATTTACCGAGTTTGAAAACCTTTCGACTGTAACGACCCAGAATTTTTAATAATTTAAATTTGAATATTTAATTAATTTTAAATATTTATAAGTGAATTTTTAAGTCAAATAAATTTTTATTTGATTTATTGGATTTAATTGAATAATTAAATCAATAATTTAATACGTTAAATTATGGAAATAATAAAAAATTGAGTTAAATATGATTGAAAATAATTTGGAAAATTTTATTTAATCATACTGGAGTTATAGAAATATTTTAGAACTTTTAGAATCGAATTAAAAGTAAATCTGTGAAAATTGAATATTTTAATATTAAATAATCGACTGTAAAATAGTCAATTTTTGAACAGTCTCAGAATTGAACGAAACCAGTTTCATTGGATCCGTAATAGTTAGTTATTACCGGATTTCAATTTTCGTGTCAATCGGAGCTATCGTTTGATCGTGGCAGCTCGAAACGCATCGAATTATTTTTAATTTAAATTTGGCGAGTCAAAATAGCCATTTTTCAAAAAGTCTCGGAATTCGACGAAACCAGTTTCATCGGATCCGTAATGTGATATGATTGTAAGGTTTCAAATTTCAAGTCAATTGGATTTACCGTTTGTCCGGTACAAATTAAAACGCCTAGAAATCGACTTAAATCGGTTTAATTCAAATTGAACGTTTTCTGCCATAACTCGCACATACTTTCGAATTAGCTTCCGAAACCTGTTCCATTGTGTCCGGAACGCGGGATAAACCCTAGGTACGCTGGTTACGGCGTCTAAATCGGAGTTCGGAATTTCCGGGTGAATAGTGTCGAACGAAACTCTATAAATACAACATCATCTTCATAAATAAAAAAAAATAACAAACCCTAACCCTAAAAACTAGTAGCCGCCAGTTTCATAACCTAGGGCCAGAAATTCTCCTTCTTCATCTCTTAATCTCTTCCAATCTATCAAGAATTAGCCAAGGTGTTCAACATGAAAGTCGTAGAGCTCGACGAGAGCTTCGATTCCATACGGTGATGATCGGAAATGGTGTAACGGAGAGGGAGCTAAGCGTGGCCGTTCGTGGGCTGTTGTCATACGTGCGCGCGCGTCATAGTGGGGCCGAGTTGGCCATGGTGGCTGGTGGTGGTAGCTTGCGACGAGAGCTTTCGCGTGGTGGTGTTGAGATCGAGTATTGTTGAGCGTTGTGATGGCAAGATCAAACCCTAGTTCACTAAATGGGTTCGGCCTCCATATCTACAACCTGTAGATTTGTGCGTGAGTGGGGAAGATGAAGGAGAGGCCTAGGATCTGGATCTAGTGGCTAGGATGAGCTGTAGGTTAAAATTATTAAGTTTATGTTGTATTTACATAGTTTAAATCGTGCAAAACTTGTAAAATTCATATCTTTTTCATACGAGGTCGAAAAAATGCAAACTCAGTTGCGTTGGAATCGTATGGACGAGCACTACGCGATGGAGTTGGTTTGGAGTCGTTTGGAGTTAGCGAGAATTTCGGGTAAAATTAAACGCGCGTTTAATTTTATTCGAAATAAAAGCTAAAACGGAAATTAAAACCAAGGTGAGAACTTCTCACTCAATCGAATAGATTTCGATTTTATTTTAAATAGTTAGATTTAAAATATTTGAATGCATGTTTGAATGATGACTGTAAATTATTGATTGTTAAAATAGACATTATGCGCCGTTAGTAAGCGGATGTTATTTAATATAAACATATACCGCGAATATTTCATAAACAGTGAAATTGGTATTATATATAATATCAATATATATATATTGGCATATGTATATATTGCAGTTGATTGATTTCCCGCATTTTTTGTTTAGCGGATGAGACCCTATTACGCCGTTAGTAAGCGGATAATATTTAATAAGAACATATACCGCGATAATTTCGTACTGGAGCGAAATTGGTATTGTGCTAATGTTTTTGGATGCAGGAAAACAGGTTGGAGGGATCCAACTGGATTCCTCAACAGTATTTATTTAATTTCAGATATTTTGATATTTGATGATTATCATATCGATATATGATATCGTTGTTAGTCGTGATTGACTATTTGGTGTGTAGCATCATTGGACCCAGATTTTGGGATTTTAAAATGGTTTTAAAGTGATTTTTGAAGATATGCTATATTTTTGGAATTGATCCATTATAAATAAATAAACGTTATAATTTTTAAAGTTATAAAAATTATGGTTTTTGTGAAATATAGTTAAAAAGCTGATTTTTAGAAATACGATTAAAAGTCGATTTTTGAGAAATATGAACTAATGATTTTATAAAATAATTTAGATTGGATTTTTGAATATATGATAAAAGTTTAAATATAGGATTTATAAAATTTGATTATTTTATAAATCGAAATGATGAAATTATAAAGGAATTTAAAGACGTTTTAGAATAATAATATAAACTGATTTATATTTAGAGATTTATAAATGGATATTTATAAATTGAATTATGGACATTATAAAACGAGTTTTTATAAGTGTTTGAATGTAGTGAAAGTGAATTTCATAAATGAATGAAATTTATAGAATTATATAACGGTGAAGTTATAAATGGAATTTTATAAACAATAGGTTTATAAAATTTGTAAAGTTCAAAGAAACGATTTTTTGCAAATAAATAAATTATAAGTGTTGACTTATAATTTGGACTTTTGGTTTATAATTAAGATTATAAATCGAATAGGTAAATAAAGAAGATTTATAAAAGAAGTTTTTATAAATAAATAGAAATGGAATTTATAAACATTGTTTTATAAATTCGCAAACGACTTATTTTGATAAGTTAATTGTTATAACTTATAAATGGAGTTATATTCACGTTTTTAGACAGTGAATAATCCTTTAAAATAAAATGAATAGAAAGGATGAAATTTGTTAATGAAGTATATTCACGTTTTTAAATAGTGAATAATACGTTAAAGAAAATGTATTGAATGTGAATGTTTTAAATAGAATTAAAACGATTTAACGATGTTTTAATTGTGTTGAGATTCGAAATCATAGATTTCAACATTTATTGTTGAAATAGACGTTTTTGAGAAATAAAAGGAAATAGTGGACTATAACACTGTTGTTATAGTAAATGATTTCCGAAAGGAAATGTTTTGAATAGTATTGGGATTTATATATCTATTTTAATTTCGAATCCCTATACTAGTGATTTTGGGTTGTTGTAACGATGTTTTACGCAACATTCGTTTTGGCCCAAATAAATATGTTAAGTGAATGATTTCCTTAATAGAATGAAATATATACTTAATTCGATTTAAGTATATTGAATATTTTCTAAGTGTTGAAAATGAAAAGATTTGTGAATTACTTATTTTTAATAAGTATGGAAATGTTTTCCAATATAAAGTGAATATATTGAATTTATCTTTTTGAAGATAAATTGAAATGAATGATTGAAATCATATATGCATGGATATTTTGAAATATAAATTCATTATGGAATTTATGAATGAAAAGTGGAATTTGTATAAAAATAAATATTGATTTATTTTTGAAGGTTGAAATTATATATCTTGTAAAGATATTTTGGAAAGTAAATAATTTGGAAAATTATTTGGAATCTGGTGATGTGTGCATATCAATTGATAGTTCAATAACCGACTATCAATATTTCCCTTTGAATGGGTATTTGATGTGATTTGATTGAATTTGAATGTCACACTTATTTTTGAATAAGCGCTCACTATTCGGGTTAACCGGGAAAGGACCATGGGGTCGTATAACCCATTCCGAATATGTGATACGTCGTTATGAATTGCATTTGAAGATCGGTGTTGAAGACCGGTATTTGCGAGAGCGATAGGATGACCTATCGACTGTCTCTGCACTGGGTCGCACCTGGTATAGAGATTCCATAAGTGATGGGAAATTCGATCAGGATTGTGAATATCCGGATTGCAAGGACTTCTTTGTAAGTGCCTTCGGTTCTGTTCGATCCCGGAACAGACTTGTATGGATTGTATGTCTGACATTACAAGTTGAGATATAAAGCCGATTTCTTTCAAATATATTTCTGTTGGTGGCGAAGAATTTATTCTTTGCTTAACACCCTTCTTTGAGACGTACGAGCTCAAAGGTTATATAGTTGAAGTTATCAGCGATATATCCCATTTTGGTAATGTGACATGCTGAGTGATGCTGAAATGATCATTGTGTTGATTATTTGTGATAGGATCATTTATTTGATCGTCTATCTTAGTGATCATTGTGTTGATCATTTATTGACCCAAAGCATGGCTTTTGTATAAAGTATGTTTTTGTGGACGTGAATTCGTCGAGCCTCACATCCCGGAAATGGTCAAAACAGGAAAGATGCGGCAAGGTTATTAGGGGTTGCTGTAGCTCCCCTTAGGGTATGTGCATTTCCTTCTGGAAAGGGGTGGTATCATGGTATGGAGCCCAGATACTTACTCATGTTGAAAACACTCTATTTATTATGGTGTGATGTTGGATATCGAGCGCTCGGTTGAAAAGGTCCTAAAGGACCGGGGAATGGCGTGCTCGTGTCAGTAGTTACCCAGTTAAGGGGTAACCCGGCCTTGTGTTGGCAGAGTTCCGGTTTGGTTCTCGGGGATGTCTTTCCAGAGGCATTCTCAGTGGCAATGGGAAGTTCCTTGGCCTGACCATTTGTTGGAAATCCAATTCCCAATACGAAACTTGTACGGTATTAGTTGTAGAACCTGCTATTCACTTATGGTGGTCACCACTGTTTGGATGGTAGCTATAGTAGGCATAGTTCGAAATGTCTATGCTGGCTAAGATTTATATTCTACTTTCGAAATGAATTTTTTCTACACTATACACTAATAATAATATCAAATGTTATTTTAAATGCGTATCAAGCATCTTTGACTATCATAAGGAGAAATCTCCTCCGATTCTGCGTTTGCATGTGTGTGTGTGCGGGAGGCCTTATGGTAGTCTCATTTTTTAAAAGCATTGCGAATTGATTTAAAGATATTCTTCTATTTTGATTTTAAAGATAAATAAACTGTTTTGAGTTCTCACACCAGTCACATGACTGACTTGGAGTTTATTGTTTTCCTTCCTAAACTCTGGGTGCCCACCAATTTCCACACGGGCAGTTAAGAGTTAGGTTTATCAGGATATTCTGGATATTCTGGAGTTGCTGGAGGCAAGCTGGATAGCATGGCGTATTACTAGTTTATATAGTATCTCTTTTCCGCTGCACTGTTTGTTGTTGTATGTTGTTGTACACTCTGATGATTTGATGTAATGAAATGAAATGTAATGTAATAACTGATATAGTTCTTTATTTAAAGATTATTCATTTATTATTATATGTTGTTCCGCTGCGAATTGTGAGATTCTGATGTGATTCTGTTGTTCTGTTTTCTTTCTGTTTTCTTCCATTTTAAAATATTCTACCTTCTTTTCTCTCTTCTCTCTTTTTTTCTATCTTCCTCTCCCTTTATTTTCTGTTATCTTCTTCTACTTCTCTCTTTTTCTTTTCTTAAAATTCTTTTTAAAACCCATAACTTCTCGGTTTTCGGCCTTCGATATTCGGCAGTCGATAAAGTGAGTGTCGATGTGGAATTTTCGAAAGTCGAAAATTTTAGAATGTTACATTTGGTATCAGAGCTGTTGGTTAAGCGACAACCATGGTTCTGTAGGGTATTACTCGTTAGAGATAGAGTCAGCAGTACTCTAGAATGAGTTGAGTGTAATAATAGCTATGAGTGCGTATTTGTTAGTGAATATAAAATTGTTTTATATTGTGATGATTGGTTTATTGAGTGGCATATGAACTTTCGTCAGCACAGCCTCGAAACTGAGCCGAAGGGGTTTCTAAACACTTGAATAGAACAATTCGACATAATATTAATTTTAAAATTGAGTAAATGAAATAATTTTACCTTGATTATATTTTATATATAAAGGAATAATTTTTCAAAATTATTAAATTGTATGTAAGTTGATTGTTAGGTTGTTTGAATAATCTAAATTAAAGAATAATTGTACAAGTAAAAGAATTATAAGAATTGAATTATAATTAAAGTGATTTACAATTGTGAAATAAACTTATATATATAAAAAGTGAAACTATATGAATATATTTATTAATATGAGTTGTAAATAAAAGTGAATTTTAAAAGTTAAATGGAATATAACTTAAGTGTTGTTGGATGGAATTGATATTGGTATCGAAGTAAATAATCAAGTGGATTTAAAAGAATATGAACTTGAGTTATATAAATGAAATTCGACTTTAGTAATTGAATTGAATTAATGGATTGAATGTTAAACCAATTGAATGTAAATTAAGTTGATATGGAATAATGAATATAAATGTTAATTCATTAAAATCTAATTTTATTGGAAGTTGAATAAAATTGAATGAAAATCAATTTAATAAAACCAATTGGAAAGTAAAGATGTTAAACCAAAATGAATGTAAGTGAAGCAAAGAAATTTGGTTGTAATTGATATGCATTGGTTGTTATATGATTGTTGATTGATTGTATAAAATTCATTAAGTATTAATGAAATTGGAAGCTATGAAATTGAATTCAAATGGAAAGTAAATAAATTTGAATAGAATTGAATGTGAATTGGATTTAATTAGTGAATGTAAACTAATTGAATTGAGAATGAATGTTAGTAAATCCAATGTAAATAAATCAAATGTGATTTGATATGAAAACCAATTCATTATATATGAATGAGAATATGAATGAATATTATTGGTTATGAATGTAGTTGGTTGATGGTTGAATATATATTGCTATTGTTGCATTTGCTATGTGACATATATAGTTATTATGAGATATATGTTGTATATTGAGACTATTTGCATATGTGCATGTTCTCATGTTGTTTGTTGAGTGTTTAGTAGGTGCGGATCGCGTTTGCTTCGCATTTGGAGTTCGCTTTAGCGCTATATTAGCCGTATATGCTTGCTAATAAAATATAAGGTACATATCTCGGATTAAATATCGCACTTTTACACTTTTTTCCCTTCGGGATGCCTCATTACTTGATGAGATGTATATTTGTGATATATATACTGTCATTTTTTTTTCGGATCGAGCCGCGCAAAGGAGACTATGGCGAATTTTTCCGGAAATTTAAGGCGTTAGAAAAATTTTGGGAAAATTTGAAAAGTTTTGAAAACTTAAACTTTGATTTGGAATTGAAAGTTAAATGATATAGTTTGTTTTTTTGAAAAAATAACTAAGTACGATTTGAAAACTTAGTAAAGAATTGTAAAAAGTTTAACTATAAATTTTGGAAAATTAATAGATTTTGTAACCTTTCTTACTTGTAATTTCGGGGACGAAATTCTTTTAAGGGGGAAAGATTGTAACGACCCAGAATTTTTAATAATTTAAATTTGAATATTTAATTAATTTTAAATATTTATAAGTGAATTTTTAAGTCAAATAAATTTTTATTTGATTTATTGGATTTAATTGAATAATTAAATCAATAATTTAATACGTTAAATTATGGAAATAATAAAAAATTGAGTTAAATATGATTGAAAATAATTTGGAAAATTTTATTTAATCATACTGGAGTTATAGAAATATTTTAGAACTTTTAGAATCGAATTAAAAGTAAATCTGTGAAAATTGAATATTTTAATATTAAATAATCGACTGTAAAATAGTCAATTTTTGAACAGTCTCAGAATTGAACGAAACCAGTTTCATTGGATCCGTAATAGTTAGTTATTACCGGATTTCAATTTTCGTGTCAATCGGAGCTATCGTTTGATCGTGGCAGCTCGAAACGCATCGAATTATTTTTAATTTAAATTTGGCGAGTCAAAATAGCCATTTTTCAAAAAGTCTCGGAATTCGACGAAACCAGTTTCATCGGATCCGTAATGTGATATGATTGTAAGGTTTCAAATTTCAAGTCAATTGGATTTACCGTTTGTCCGGTACAAATTAAAACGCCTAGAAATCGACTTAAATCGGTTTAATTCAAATTGAACGTTTTCTGCCATAACTCGCACATACTTTCGAATTAGCTTCCGAAACCTGTTCCATTGTGTCCGGAACGCGGGATAAACCCTAGGTACGCTGGTTACGGCGTCTAAATCGGAGTTCGGAATTTCCGGGTGAATAGTGTCGAACGAAACTCTATAAATACAACATCATCTTCATAAATAAATAAAAAATAACAAACCCTAACCCTAAAAACTAGTAGCCGCCAGTTTCATAACCTAGGGCCAGAAATTCTCCTTCTTCATCTCTTAATCTCTTCCAATCTATCAAGAATTAGCCAAGGTGTTCAACATGAAAGTCGTAGAGCTCGACGAGAGCTTCGATTCCATACGGTGATGATCGGAAATGGTGTAACGGAGAGGGAGCTAAGCGTGGCCATTCGTGGGCTGTTGTCATACGTGCGCGCGCGTCATAGTGGGGCCGAGTTGGCCATGGTGGCTGGTGGTGGTAGCTTGCGACGAGAGCTTTCGCGTGGTGGTGTTGAGATCGAGTATTGTTGAGCGTTGTGATGGCAAGATCAAACCCTAGTTCACTAAATGGGTTCGGCCTCCATATCTACAACCTGTAGATTTGTGCGTGAGTGGGGAAGATGAAGGAGAGGCCTAGGATCTGGATCTAGTGGCTAGGATGAGCTGTAGGTTAAAATTATTAAGTTTATGTTGTATTTACATAGTTTAAATCGTGCAAAACTTGTAAAATTCATATCTTTTTCATACGAGGTCGAAAAAATGCAAACTCAGTTGCATTGGAATCGTATGGACGAGCACTACGCGATGGAGTTGGTTTGGAGTCGTTTGGAGTTAGCGAGAATTTCGGGTAAAATTAAACGCGCGTTTAATTTTATTCGAAATAAAAGCTAAAACGGAAATTAAAACCAAGGTGAGAACTTCTCACTCAATCGAATAGATTTCGATTTTATTTTAAATAGTTAGATTTAAAATATTTGAATGCATGTTTGAATAATGACTGTAAATTATTGATTGTTAAAATAGACATTATGCGCCGTTAGTAAGCGGATGTTATTTAATATAAACATATACCGCGAATATTTCATAAACAGTGAAATTGGTATTATATATAATATCAATATATATATATTGGCATATGTATATATTGCAGTTGATTGATTTCCCGCATTTTTTGTTTAGCGGATGAGACCCTATTACGCCGTTAGTAAGCGGATAATATTTAATAAGAACATATACCGCGATAATTTCGTACTGGAGCGAAATTGGTATTGTGCTAATGTTTTTGGATGCAGGAAAACAGGTTGGAGGGATCCAACTGGATTCCTCAACAGTATTTATTTAATTTCAGATATTTTGATATTTGATGATTATCATATCGATATATGATATCGTTGTTAGTCGTGATTGACTATTTGGTGTGTAGCATCATTGGACCCAGATTTTGGGATTTTAAAATGGTTTTAAAGTGATTTTTGAAGATATGCTATATTTTTGGAATTGATCCATTATAAATAAATAAACGTTATAATTTTTAAAGTTATAAAAATTATGGTTTTTGTGAAATATAGTTAAAAAGCTGATTTTTAGAAATACGATTAAAAGTCGATTTTTGAGAAATATGAACTAATGATTTTATAAAATAATTTAGATTGGATTTTTGAATATATGATAAAAGTTTAAATATAGGATTTATAAAATTTGATTATTTTATAAATCGAAATGATGAAATTATAAAGGAATTTAAAGACGTTTTAGAATAATAATATAAACTGATTTATATTTAGAGATTTATAAATGGATATTTATAAATTGAATTATGGACATTATAAAACGAGTTTTTATAAGTGTTTGAATGTAGTGAAAGTGAATTTCATAAATGAATGAAATTTATAGAATTATATAACGGTGAAGTTATAAATGGAATTTTATAAACAATAGGTTTATAAAATTTGTAAAGTTCAAAGAAACGATTTTTTGCAAATAAATAAATTATAAGTGTTGACTTATAATTTGGACTTTTGGTTTATAATTAAGATTATAAATCGAATAGGTAAATAAAGAAGATTTATAAAAGAAGTTTTTATAAATAAATAGAAATGGAATTTATAAACATTGTTTTATAAATTCGCAAACGACTTATTTTGATAAGTTAATTGTTATAACTTATAAATGGAGTTATATTCACGTTTTTAGACAGTGAATAATCCTTTAAAATAAAATGAATAGAAAGGATGAAATTTGTTAATGAAGTATATTCACGTTTTTAAATAGTGAATAATACGTTAAAGAAAATGTATTGAATGTGAATGTTTTAAATAGAATTAAAACGATTTAACGATGTTTTAATTGTGTTGAGATTCGAAATCATAGATTTCAACATTTATTGTTGAAATAGACGTTTTTGAGAAATAAAAGGAAATAGTGGACTATAACACTGTTGTTATAGTAAATGATTTCCGAAAGGAAATGTTTTGAATAGTATTGGGATTTATATATCTATTTTAATTTCGAATCCCTATACTAGTGATTTTGGGTTGTTGTAACGATGTTTTACGCAACATTCGTTTTGGCCCAAATAAATATGTTAAGTGAATGATTTCCTTAATAGAATGAAATATATACTTAATTCGATTTAAGTATATTGAATATTTTCTAAGTGTTGAAAATGAAAAGATTTGTGAATTACTTATTTTTAATAAGTATGGAAATGTTTTCCAATATAAAGTGAATATATTGAATTTATCTTTTTGAAGATAAATTGAAATGAATGATTGAAATCATATATGCATGGATATTTTGAAATATAAATTCATTATGGAATTTATGAATGAAAAGTGGAATTTGTATAAAAATAAATATTGATTTATTTTTGAAGGTTGAAATTATATATCTTGTAAAGATATTTTGGAAAGTAAATAATTTGGAAAATTATTTGGAATCTGGTGATGTGTGCATATCAATTGATAGTTCAATAACCGACTATCAATATTTCCCTTTGAATGGGTATTTGATGTGATTTGATTGAATTTGAATGTCACACTTATTTTTGAATAAGCGCTCACTATTCGGGTTAACCGGGAAAGGACCATGGGGTCGTATAACCCATTCCGAATATGTGATACGTCGTTATGAATTGCATTTGAAGATCGGTGTTGAAGACCGGTATTTGCGAGAGCGATAGGATGACCTATCGACTGTCTCTGCACTGGGTCGCACCTGGTATAGAGATTCCATAAGTGATGGGAAATTCGATCAGGATTGTGAATATCCGGATTGCAAGGACTTCTTTGTAAGTGCCTTCGGTTCTGTTCGATCCCGGAACAGACTTGTATGGATTGTATGTCTGACATTACAAGTTGAGATATAAAGCCGATTTCTTTCAAATATATTTCTGTTGGTGGCGAAGAATTTATTCTTTGCTTAACACCCTTCTTTGAGACGTACGAGCTCAAAGGTTATATAGTTGAAGTTATCAGCGATATATCCCATTTTGGTAATGTGACATGCTGAGTGATGCTGAAATGATCATTGTGTTGATTATTTGTGATAGGATCATTTATTTGATCGTCTATCTTAGTGATCATTGTGTTGATCATTTATTGACCCAAAGCATGGCTTTTGTATAAAGTATGTTTTTGTGGACGTGAATTCGTCGAGCCTCACATCCCGGAAATGGTCAAAACAGGAAAGATGCGGCAAGGTTATTAGGGGTTGCTGTAGCTCCCCTTAGGGTATGTGCATTTCCTTCTGGAAAGGGGTGGTATCATGGTATGGAGCCCAGATACTTACTCATGTTGAAAACACTCTATTTATTATGGTGTGATGTTGGATATCGAGCGCTCGGTTGAAAAGGTCCTAAAGGACCGGGGAATGGCGTGCTCGTGTCAGTAGTTACCCAGTTAAGGGGTAACCCGGCCTTGTGTTGGCAGAGTTCCGGTTTGGTTCTCGGGGATGTCTTTCCAGAGGCATTCTCAGTGGCAATGGGAAGTTCCTTGGCCTGACCATTTGTTGGAAATCCAATTCCCAATACGAAACTTGTACGGTATTAGTTGTAGAACCTGCTATTCACTTATGGTGGTCACCACTGTTTGGATGGTAGCTATAGTAGGCATAGTTCGAAATGTCTATGCTGGCTAAGATTTATATTCTACTTTCGAAATGAATTTTTTCTACACTATACACTAATAATAATATCAAATGTTATTTTAAATGCGTATCAAGCATCTTTGACTATCATAAGGAGAAATCTCCTCCGATTCTGCGTTTGCATGTGTGTGTGTGCGGGAGGCCTTATGGTAGTCTCATTTTTTAAAAGCATTGCGAATTGATTTAAAGATATTCTTCTATTTTGATTTTAAAGATAAATAAACTGTTTTGAGTTCTCACACCAGTCACATGACTGACTTGGAGTTTATTGTTTTCCTTCCTAAACTCTGGGTGCCCACCAATTTCCACACGGGCAGTTAAGAGTTAGGTTTATCAGGATATTCTGGATATTCTGGAGTTGCTGGAGGCAAGCTGGATAGCATGGCGTATTACTAGTTTATATAGTATCTCTTTTCCGCTGCACTGTTTGTTGTTGTATGTTGTTGTACACTCTGATGATTTGATGTAATGAAATGAAATGTAATGTAATAACTGATATAGTTCTTTATTTAAAGATTATTCATTTATTATTATATGTTGTTCCGCTGCGAATTGTGAGATTCTGATGTGATTCTGTTGTTCTGTTTTCTTTCTGTTTTCTTCCATTTTAAAATATTCTACCTTCTTTTCTCTCTTCTCTCTTTTTTTCTATCTTCCTCTCCCTTTATTTTCTGTTATCTTCTTCTACTTCTCTCTTTTTCTTTTCTTAAAATTCTTTTTAAAACCCATAACTTCTCGGTTTTCGGCCTTCGATATTCGGCAGTCGATAAAGTGAGTGTCGATGTGGAATTTTCGAAAGTCGAAAATTTTAGAATGTTACACCTGCATGGCAAGACCGGCCTGCCCCTTACTGCATAGTATCGAATTATTCATTATCTAGGTTTCTTTGTAACCTTTCTCGAGAGCTCTCATTCATAACCCAATTCATAAATAATAATCTAGAAAGGCTGATGTCAATACCCTAACGGATGTGACCCATATAGCCTTGTGGCATATCCCATGTTTTAGTTATTCCCGGTTGATGAGGTTTGAGGCTACGTTTTACCTATTTAGCAAATCCCACATGGAATGCTAACAGTGCCCTCCAAGCATAATGCATTACTAGAATTCATCCATACAAGTAGTTCAGGTTATGAACAAAGTGAAGGCACTATTTCTACTACATCCATTTTGGAATCACCCTTAGTATTGGTAACACCTAGTCCTTGCACTTCAAAGATATCCATCTTCGATTTCATCATCTTCAAGGTATCCAAATTCGAAATACTTATGCCAGTTTGAAGTGGTGGTCGGATAATATATCTGATCCTGGTCTCTCCGAACAAATAATGATAGTTTAAAAACTAGCCAAGATTTTGATAGTCGGTTATTTAACTATCAAATAAACAAATAACGCAACCAAAATTTTTAACCAAGCACGGTTAAGCACAAAGCAACCCATAAGCCTCCGTAACTAATAATCTCGTTAATTAAAACCAATTTGTAAATACCTATATCAAAATACCTTTACAAAGATATATTCACAAGTCTCCTCTACTCCTTTCAAGACGTAAAACTATTTGATATACTTACCTCAACTATATAAGTATATTGACAAAACATTTCATTTTCAACACTTCAGAAAAAATTTCCATTTACTTATATCAACAGTATCAGTGTATTCACAAACATTGCATTTCCAATACTTAGAAAACATACTCATATACTTATCTCAATGGTATAAGTATACTCACAAATCTTAGGAAAGATTTCATTTCCAAAACCATACTTACTTGGGTTAAAATAATGTAACTTAAAACATAGATAATAATAATAAATCCAGAATACTTCTCTTTTGATGAAATTAAATAGATTGTATAGAAATTGGACCAATTATACTTATCGCCACTTCTAGATTTTAAACAGTGCTATCTCTTGATTAACAATGAAATCAAACAAGTTGGAAAACTAACATTGCCTCGATAAACATTCTTAGTTCTTAAGATAGAACGAGTTTTCATACCTCAGAATTTGGTGTTAAGTATGAAAAAAAACATGTTCCATACAACCATTTTCTAAAATGGTCATTTATGGAAATTGAGTCTCAGTCATAAATCCATTTTTATAAAACTCCTTTTATAAAAATATTATTTACAAATTCCTTTATATATATCTAACCATAATTATCATCTCTTTTATAAATTTCCAAATTTATTTAATAACTCTTCTATAAATAACCATTATATGATTTATAAAATTCTTGTATAAAACTTCTTTCATAAAATAGTATTTACAAAACTCATTTTATAAACTCCCAAATTCATTTGTAAAACTCCTTTACAAATTTCTAAATATAATTATAAAATTCCTTTCTATTAGCAAACTCCAAACATAAAACCAAAACCCAAATACAAAAAAAACTCCAAAATATAATTACAAATTCATACACATTCCATAACCTGGTTATTCTATATATTTCAATAAATTCACAACTACGATTTATTGCTCCAATTTATCCAAATGATAATATTTCCCTTTTATATAAATATTATCTATAAAACTGTTCATTTTATTTATATGACACTACTTATAAATCTCTTTTTAATTTATAAAATGCGATATATAAATCCATTTTTTTATTTCAACATTTTATATAAAATGTTTCACAAATATTTATTCCCAAAATATTTCTATCTCCTTTCAAAAATAAAAATCACTTTCAAATAAAGGCAACCTCTTTTTATTTCCTTTAAAATTATACATTCCTTATATAATAACTTTCCTATAAAGATAAATACTTTCCAAAATGATTTTGAAAACATTCATATGTGTAATAACCCTATTGTTAGTTACATGATTAATTAAATCTAGTTAAGGATAATTAATTCTTAATTGTGATTTTTGAATTTTAACTCTGAAACTAAATTTAGTTTTGTGAATAACCGAACTGTTTATCTTAACTAATTTTAAGATAACTTTGGAAAATGTTGTAAATTTAGTTAAGTGTTAATAGTGTGATTCATTGTTTTAAAACGAGAAATTGTAATTAATAATTTATTTATTTTTAATTAAAAATAATAAGAATAAATTTTATTTCAAAATTTTATAATTAATTGTACAAAATATTTCTAGAATACTGGAAATGGAATTTTAACTTGTTTTTTTGAAGAATTTGAGAAATTAAACCGTGATTTTGAAAATAATTGTTTAGTGTAAATTGGAGGTTTAAATAAGTGATTAATCAAAAAGAAATTAGCAACACTTCATTGCTTAGGTATTAATTTTGCAACATCTTACCTATTGGATCCTTAGCAAACACCTAACCATTTGGCCTATGTTGTAAGCATTAGAAATGAGAAATAAACATATATGTTTATTTTCCTCTGATCGTCTCTCATTCTCAGACAGAAACAGAAAACCAAAAAATGAAAACCCTAGTTTCTAATTTTCAAATTCAAAGCTCAAATTAAAGGGCTTTTTGAAATTAATTGTAGAACTAGAAGCAAGTTGTCTTAGGGCTTGTGGTTAATAGATGGTTGCTTAGATAATTCGGGATTAGTTAATCAAATTCAAGCTTAAAGATGAGTTATTTTGTAACTTACATAATCTATTTCTATATTCATGTTTTATTTTTGAAATTAGAATTGATTTGTATGTATTTGATTCTGAAAACCCTAGTTTGCTTGATAGCAATTAAATTTGCTTAATTGCATAATTGTTGTTTACTGAAAATAAAGTGTGAAAAATCACTGCTGTAAAACAGTGATATCATGGTGTAAATTAATCCATATCAATTCAATTTTTTTTGTAGAAAGCTCTTTCAATTAGCTACAAGTTGTATTTTATTCACATTTCAAAATTTTGCAGTTTAATGGTTCAAAATGATAGTGTAGTTCTGCCCTGTCTATTTGCTAGGTTGAAACCTAAAATTAAAATTATCGTGACTTTTGATTGGTAGATCGAAAATAAGTGAGGTTTTTTTCGTTTAAAAGCTTTTTTATAAGGAACAACTTTTATGTTTTATGTTTTGAATAATTTCGAAGTTTAAATGGTCAAAAACTCATTTCTTATCGCTAGCCTGTCCATGAAAAAAATAGTGTTGATAAATCTAAGATATTGTTTTGGCCATAAGTTTTTCATTACTTATCATAATTTGATAATTCTTGAATTCTGGAAAGCTTAGACATTGTACTACAACTTTCATATTTTGAGTTTTGCAAAAAATTTAGACTTATATAGTCGAAATCATATTTCTTTGTCGCTGCCCTGAGAATAAATGACAGCGACAATGAATTTAAAACCTGAGAATTATTTTGGCAATAACTTTTTAACTCTATATCCAGATTATGCAGAACTTTTTTTGATGGAAATCTAAGCCTTTAAGGAACAACTTTCATGTTGTATGTTTTTGAAAATTGTAGGGATAAATGTCGAAATGGTGTTTCAAAACTAAAAATCTATTGTGGCCTATGATTTGTTGCTATATTTGTGATGTTGTTTAAATGTGCTTTGAATGTTTGGTCGTGATCGTTTTGATACACACACACATATATATATACACAGATATATATATATATATACATATATACACACACACATATATATACATATACACACACATATATATACATGTATATATACATGTATATATATATATATATATATATCCATCAGTCTATTAAGTTATAAATTATGTTTAGAGATGATATGAAAATCAAAACTTACAGAAGTATTGGTCGATACAATCTTGTGATATGTAATAGTGAATTTCTTGTGTTTTATGGACTTTGAATCATTTTTATTCAAACTTTGGAAATTTATAAATTTAAATTAACCTATTTTGCAAATGTATATAAGTGCTTTGTTTTGTATACAAATAATTCCACAAAGAGAGTTTATTTAAGATCTAAATATCAAACTTGTTTTCTAAAGTAGTCTAATTACTTTTATAAATGACTTTATGGTTTGGAATTTCAAATTTTGGAAATATAAGTGTACAAGGTTTTAACTAATTATTAGAATACTAAACTGGTTTTGAAAATGGATTTATGTATTCATAAATAAATGAATACTTTTATAAGTGGCTTTTGAAATATGGTGTGTAAACATTATAACCTAACAGAATTTAAAGAATCAATGTGATTGTGACGACCCGTATTTTTTCGATAATAAAAAATATTAAATTAAATAAAATTTTGGAAATTTAATATTGTAGGAAATAAAATTTGTGATTTATTAATGAGAAAATTAATTAGATAATGATTTAATTACGTTGTTTGAATGTTATCGACAACAATTATAATGTAATTTCAATCAACTAAAATAATTATAAATTAATGTGGTTATAATTGTTAATTAGGAATAAAATAATTTTCGAAATTAATGTAGTTTTACAATTAATTTGAAATAAGATGATAATTGAAGAATATGGATGTAATAAAATGTAAACTAATGTTAATTATATTCATAAGGTAATAGTTGATTTAATAATAAGAGTGAAATCGAAATAAAAGAATTTATTGGAATTTAAAATATAATTAATTCAAATTTTATTACAATTGCAATTGAACGTTGACATTGGTGCAATGTTTAAATGTTGAATTTAACATAGGAATTTTGTTTAAAAGATTATTAAATTTCTATGAAATCAAGAATGATAAATGGTTGACTTTTGAACTTGAATTTAAAGGTGATTAAATCTATTTAATAATAATTTAACTGATTAATGTGTAAAAATAGCCATTTTGGCCACTGTCTCATATTTTAACGAAACCGGTTTCATTGCATCTGTAAAAGTGAATTATTGTAGGATTTCAAGTTTCGTAATGACCGGACTTATCGTTTGACCATGCGAGCTCGAAATGCGTAGAAACTGATTAATATAACTTAGATTAATATAATCTGATTTTGAAAGCTAACTTCTATATACAATGGAATTAGAGTTTGAAAATAGTTCCACTGAGTTTAAAATTACCGAAAACCTATATTTTAATATATGGGATGACCTACTTTTGTTTCGGGAAAGAAACGGAATTTCAGATTCAGGTAATCATTGCGACCAATTCGATCTGTCCATTCATTCTTATCTATCTTTGTCCATATAAATAGATTATTTTTGAAAACCCTAGCAACTTTTCATTTCTGTATACGTACAAATTTCTATCCCCTCTGTTCCTCTTCTCTAATGTCAAAAATCCCAAAAATCTAATTTCAATTACAAATCAAACTAAAATTTCAAACTCTCCAAACTCTAAATGAATAAACCCAACCGCCATTTCAACACCCAAACCCTACAGATTCGTCGTCCCTGTTGATCAACATCGCTCGTGTCACTTTCAGAATTTATCATCAACTTCAAATTTGTAGAGCTCGGCAAGATGGACTCGATCAACGGCTATGATCTTCATCAGAGCACCATAGTGTCGGTTATGGTCATCTGATGTTGTGGTAGTTTTGGCCCATTTTCTCCCAAATGAAGGAGCTAGGGGGTCGTCGTCGGGGTTGGGAGGAAGAGGAGGGGAGGCGCATCCTCGACTGGGATGCAGCGGCATCCGGCGTGTTGTGGTGGCATGGTGAACAAAAAATGATGGAAGAGTGGGGTCGGTTTTCTCATGCCTGGAAACAAGTTGAGTGGAAGATGGTTATCGGCTAATCAGATCTTTAAGAGGGTAATTAATATATAGTTAATTAATTAAGCTGTTATATTAAATAAATTAAAATCCATAATGTTTACTAATTCATAATTTGTTCATACAAACTTGGATTCGGACATGGTTTCTTTCGTTGCAATCGTATCAGAATTCCGGACAATATGAAACTAGTTTGGCTGAATTATCAGACTGTTGGTTTTTTAGGCTTTATTTGGATTTTAAATCGATGACAAATCAATGGTGAGCGTTTTATTCCCACTTACAAATGATAAACCATCTTCTGTTGGCTAAATTAAATTTATGATGTGATTAGAAATTGACTTATTACTGTTTGGTATATTTAAATTGTCCTTCAAGTTTAATTTGACTTTATAGTAAATTTAATTTCCTTTTGAATCAATGTTGGAACTGAATTGCTAGTTAAATACCTGATAATAATAACCAGTTAATTATTGTGATTTATTGGTTGAATTGAGTGATGATTGTGATGGATGCTTAATTGTTAATACTTTGGATGATTCGTTGTTATGTTTATTTTATATGTTGTTATCACATTGCAAGTTCTCTTAGTTATTGTTAGAAAATTCACTATGGGTTGAAATGATACATACTCGAACGATCTTATAGATTAGGAAAAATCATAGTGGGTTGGAATGATAAACCTGAGCAATTTTGTGGATTTGGAAAATTATGATTTGGGATACGGGTTGAAATGATATGTATCCGTAAATTTAAATTTATTACGGGTTGAAATGATATATATTCGGGTCACTCGACCGTAGGGTAGAAAATTATATATGGACACCGGATTGGTTAAATTTAAAATTGTTTAAAATCTTGAATTTGGATTTTGATTAAATGTTATTATTTTATAGAAAATAAATTATAAATTTATATGAATTTAATTATTATTTTTAATTCAACCGTTGAAAGTTGAAATTGAAATAGTTAAAAAAATTGTAAAAAAATTAAATTGGGAAATGTAAAATTGGTTTATGACTTTAATTCAGAAATTTGAATTATTTTGAAGATTTGGATCCTAAAATTTGACAATGAAGATAAATTTGATTTAAGTTGTTTAAATAAGCAAATTGAAATTGGGCTTGAAATTGATTTGAACAGAAATGGTTTTCAATAAGCATGGAATTGAATTTAAATCATTGATTTGAATTATTAAATCGAAACTGAAGTTAAAATAGAATGTTTCAGAAATTGAAGTTATTTCGAATTGAAAGTGAAATCACATTGATTTCGAACAAAATCAAAATTGATTCATTTGAATTGAAAGATTAAAATTGAGTTTTGTTGAAGTGAATCTGGATATGGTCCAGATTTTTTGAAATCGAAGAAACAGTTTGATATGATACTATTTTCAAAAATAGAATTACTTTAATATAAACTATTTAAAAATCTATTATTTTAAAATTCATATTATTTGGAATTTCAAAATTATTTGCTATCTAAACCATTTCCAATAATCAAACCATTTTATATTAAACTATTTCAACTGTTTTAAAATCGTTAAACTATTAAAACTAATTTAAACTATTAAAAGTACTATATCTATTAAAACTATTTTAAACTATTAAACTAATTTAAACTATTAAAACTATTTTAAACATTAAGCTATTTTGAACTATTAAAACTATTTTAAACTATTTATGACTATCCAAACTATTTTCTAAAATTCAAACTTTGCAAGGTTGAATTGTTTATATTGAAATTCTTGATTTAAAGGTGAATATGTTTAAATGATGGTATAACCTACGTTAGAATTTGGAATGATATTTTCTAGTGAAATGACATATTTTGAGTAAATATGATAGTTTTGAAATGATGGATATTTTGGATTGAATATGATATTATGATATCAATTATGAATTAGTTTTGGAAATGTTAAATAACCAACTCGTGTGAATTAAGCATTTTGTTGTTAAAGAGACCATGATGGATATTGTCATACTCTCTGCCAATACCAAAAACCACTTTAACAACTGTGCACGTGGTGGAGAATCCAAAATGAAGTAAGATGGTCTGATGAACACTACTGGAATAAAGTAAGAGAACGATGATGGATAGCCTTGGCCTTCGGGTCATAATTAAAATGACTAAAACATGAGTCATGCCAGGCCAAGTGGGGCCGCTCCCCTTATCAGGAGCATTCCTTGGATACCATATTTACTACTTTGCGATTGATTTGGTGGCCACCTCTTGATTTAACTACGAGAGTGTGTCTCGAGTTGGGCGGTAGTAGCTGCTATGCGTTACCACCAGTCCAGATCCTCAAAACGGTAGTATCCTACCCTAGGCATTGTCTCACATGCCTTGTCATATTTATCCTGATCGACCCCACTATGACTTTGATTTGTGTTTTACCTATGGAGTGTTCCCTGGTAGCCCAACGACTTGGTGGAGTTTGCAGTACTGTATAGACTACGACATTTATAAAATGAGTTAAGGGGGATATAGGCAACGCCTTAATGCTATTTTAATTTTACTGTAGACATATTATAATAACATATTGTATTATATACGTAGATAGTTTAACAGATTCTTAGGAGATGTAATCCCGAACATCTCTTAGGTTATTGCACGAATGTTACACCTGGATAGGAGATTTAAAATCTCATAAAAATTTCTAAAGCCGTTACACTCATATTTACTTATTTTGATTTAACTTACATAATATCTTTTAGTTTTGACTCTAGGGTTTTGTCTTTTCACTACGCTCAGGTCAGCCTGAGCATTTCAGTGTTGAAGACCTTATTACTAGAGGACAAAGACGAAGTTTGGTATTATATTACTAGTATTATTCCACTGTATCATGTTGTTCCGCTACATTTTCCTATTATACCTATTCTATTTATAACTTTGATACGTATTGTAAAAGTGTAATCAAATGTTATTTGTAAACAGCTTCATGAAGTGTTTATTTGATTATTCTATTTTTCGTCTCATTGGGAGATTCTGTGTTTTGTTCTTCCTTTCTTTTCTCTTATTTTCTTATTTACCTCATTAACAATCCTCCTTTTGAATGGTTTGAGTTGACATCTGTAATTTATTGTCGATTTAAACTGTCTAAAAAGGTGGGTCGTAATAGTTGGTATCAAAGCTTTGGTTTAGCGATAACCTTAGCTTTGTGGGGTTTGACTCATTAGAGGTAGGGTAGTAATGCCCTAGAAGAGTTTGTCTGAGTGTATATAGATGAAAGAGCATACTTGTTAGTGTTATAAAATGTTTTATATCGTGTTAATTTGTTTTGTTTAGCATTTATAAATTCTGGTCGGTACATAAGATGCTATGGCATCGATAAGGATTTCTAAACACTTAATAGGGTAGACAAACGCAATACTGTTTTGAAATATATGTAAATGAAATAATCTTACCAAGTATTATTTTTGGTATATAAAAGAATAATTTTTATAAATGGATATAACTGTGTGTGATATGTTTGTTTTTTAGGAAGTGAAATTTTATAAATATTGATTGCAAAATAAGTAAGTTCTGGGGGTTTGAAATTAGTTTTTCAAAAAATTTGGAAAGAAATATTCGTATTATTTGGAAGTATTTTGATAGAAATATTAACTTGAAATAAATGTTTTAAAGCAATTTTAAAAGGAAATAAGTTCCATACTCCCTCTTCTGTCGCTAGAAAATAATTTCGGTAATGATGGCCGTATCATTGATATTCATTTTCGAGTTTCAAAATGGGAAGACTATTGTAGTAGCTTTACTACACATTTGTTTGATAAATAAATCTTAATTTTCGATTTCTAAATATTATTTGGATATATAAAAGATATAAGAGTGTGTGCGTGTGTGTGTCTAAGTGTGTATATATATTATTTTAAAATGATTTGAAATGAACCCGGTATTTAGTTCTTAAGTTCCTCTTAAATTAATGATTTTCAGTGTAGAAATAAAGTGAATTATAATAGTTGGAAACTTCTAAGATGAAATAAAAAGGAAATTAGAAGCCAAATGATTAATGAAAAATATAAGAAGTTCGAGATTTGTAGGCGGTAAATTAAAAGATAATGAAAATAAAGAAGATGTAAACTATTGAACATTTTGTTAACTAAATTTGAATAAGATAAACTTGTGTAACACTCAATTACATACTAAAACATATGTATAACTTACCATAAATGTTAAAAGTTAAAATATTAATAAGAATATGTAATAGAATATTATACAAGTGAAAACTTGGGTAATAATAATGTTCAAAATGAAACCATGTCAATGTATAAACTGAGAATTAAGATGTTACAAGACATGATATAAACTTAAGTTAATGATTGAAATGCCTGAATAAATTGGTCACAAACACCCTTGAATAGAGTTATGTAGAGAGATTAATGAAGAGAGTTACTTAGAATAGAAGAATAGCATAATTCAATGCAGAAAGAACAACAAAAACGAGAACACCATATTTATAGTGGTTCGGCGTAACTGCCTACATCCACTTCGAGGTTAATCTTTATTGCTTTCTCAATTACTTGAATACAGGTACAATCCGTAAATCAATCACTTGAATAAAAGTTTGAATTAAAAAGAGGAGAGTATAAAAAGTGGCAGAGTCTCCCCAGTGTTCCTGGAAAAAAGGCCCCTTTCGCTGTGCCCCTGCCTCTCTATTTATAAACGAAGATGGGTTGGACTTCCCTAATGGGCCTAGGAACAATGGCCTAGGAATAGTGTACTTCGGCTCTTGGTAAGTAACTTCTGCGCACCAAGCCATAGATGTCGAACGGCAATTGCCGAACGAGGCTTGTGCCGTACGAGGCTTGCCGAACGAGGCTTGTGCCGAACGAGGCTTGCCGAACAAGGCTTGTGCCGGACGAGGCTTGCCGAACGAGGCTTGCCGAACGAGGCTTGTGCCAAACGAGGCTTGCCAAACGAGGCTTGCCGAACGAGGCTTGTGCCGGAGGAGGCTTGTGCCGAACGAGGCTTGCCGAGCCATCTGGACCAAGCTACGTGTGCCGAACGAGGGTTACCGAGCCATCTGGACCGAGCGACGTATGCCGAACCATTCTTACCGAACCATGCCTAAATGCCAAATATGTTGACCGCATCAAACCCATATGCTACCGGGCTCCTCTTGATCAGAACCTTGTCTAGTGCTAATAATAATATCTTCAACTGTCGTTTTGTAGCCGGGCCAAGGTGTCGGTTAACACTTGTCCCCCAAAGTGTGTCGTGTGAAGCAACATGACACACTTTGAATCAGCGAGCATTCCATGTCTCCAGAAATAAATCCATCATGTTTCTTGAATAGTCATTATCCTTCAATTTTATCCTCCCAAGGTATTGTATCCTTCTTTGGTCGTCATGACGCTTGGTCGATTCCTAATATTATAAATCCAGGGCTGTAGTTCATCAGTGGCTATCCGTGTCTGGTTCTGCAGGGCCAGTAAGCTTCGGCAATTTGATCTAGTCTTTTCTTAATAACCTTAAGTGAGAATTCAATTGCCTGTTGATTTCAAGAAGTCAAACATTTTTCGGATGTACATATGCATGTTCGGGTGCATGTTCGGGTACATGTTCTTGCCATTTGCTGTCGGATGCGTTTTATATGCTCATAAGTCATTGCCAATTCCATCTAGTTTAATTGCAATTCAATTGTGACTCCTGATTTGTATATTTTTTTTGAAATAAGGGTTGTAATTAGCCACTTGATGGGAGGGGACTTCAACTTTTACATAGATGACGACCTCAGAGCGGTAAGCGAGGGCGAATGGAGTACGGTCAGTCGTGGACTTATTGGTAGTTCTATAACCCTATAATGCTGTTTGAAGTTCATCCACCCACTTGCCTCTAGCCTTTTCCAAATGCTTTTTCAATATGGATTTGATTATTTTGTTCACGGCTTCCACTTATCAATTGGCTTTCCGATGAGCAACTACTGCAAACTTTTTCTCAATGCTATATTTTTGGCAAAATTCTTTGTACTCCTTGCTTTCGAATTGAGTTCCATTGTCTATAATGATAGTTTGTGAAAGGCCAAAATGGCATATAATATTTCATACAATGAAATTAATGACCTTTTTGGTGGTGATAGTGGCCAAAGGCTCTGCTTCTGCCCACTTAGTAAAGTAATCGATCGCAATTATCGCGTATTTCGCACCACCTTTGGATATGGGCAAGGAACCGACCATGTCAATCCCCCACATTGCAAATGGCCGAGGACTAACCATTTGTGCAAGTTCCGTCGATGGATCTCTGGGGACTTTTGTATATTTCTGGCATTTGTCACATCTCCTCACATAGTCTGCGGCATCTCGATTTACAATTGGCCAATATTATCCATAGCGGAGGATTTTCTTTGCTTACGTCTGCCCCCTCCCCCAGTATGGTCATCGCACTCTCCTTCATGGACTTCCTTCAGGACTCGTTTTATCTCATCATGGGCTATGCACCGGAGTAAGGGGGTCAAGAATCCCCTTCAATACGTTATTCCGCTCTTCATTACATATCGCGAAGCCTTATGAATGACTTTTCATCTTTCGCTCCTTCTTTCGGGTAAGACCCCATGTAGTAAGTATTGCTTAAATGGAGTCATCCATGATTCCTTCTCGATTTTGGTTTCTAACACGAAATCTACCTCCATCATATTTATACTCGAAGTATGTAAGGTTTGAATGGGAACCAATCCCATTTGCAGGGCATCGCCAGTGCTCACAAATTTGGCCAATGAATTAGCTTCTTTGTTTTGTTCACGCGGGACATGCGAGATATCATAATATTCTAGATTTGCTAGCAGCCCCTGAACCCGTGCAAGATACGGGGCAAGTCTCTGTCCCTTTGCTTAATAGTCTCCCCACACTTGATACACCACCAGCTGCGAGTCGCTAAAAATTTCAACCGATTTTACTCCCATTTCTTTGATAAGCCTTAAAATGGCAATCAACGCTTCATATTCGGCTTCGTTATTCATTGCTGTGAATTTGAGCTTCAAAGAATAGCAAACTGATCAGTTCTCAAGAGTTACAAGAACTATGCCAACCCCTGAACAATGGTCGTTAGATGCCCCATCGGTGTACATCTTCCATCGAACGGGAGGTGTGACATTGTGGTCGTTTGATTCATCTGTCATAGTAAATTCAGCAATGAAGTCAGCTAGTGCTTGTCCTTGTATGGCCCTTCACGGCAGGTAGGTAATGTCGAACTGACTCAACTCAATATTCCATTTTAACATCCTTCCGGAAGTTTCCGGTCGTTGGAGTATCTGCCGCAAAGGTTGATCAGTATAGACACTGATTGGGTGTGCCTGAAAATACGGACGAAGCTTGCATGATGCAATCACCAAGCAATAGGCTAGTTTTTCAATCTTTTGATAATTTCTTTCTGCCCCTGTCAAGCGTTTACTAACATAGTAAATTGGCTTTTGAACTCGGTCCTCTTCGCGAACCAAAGCCATACTGATAGCATGCTGAGATACTGCCAAGTACACATACGACATGTCATGGTCTACTGGTTTCGATAGCACCGGGGGACGTTCCAAATGCCTTACCAGAGCTTGGAATGCTTCCTCACAATCAGATGTCCACTCGAAATTCCTCTTTCCTTTCTTTATTACATCGAAGAAAGGAATACACTTGTCTATAGCTCTGGATATGGATCGACTCAGCGCATCCACCTTTCCATTCAAGTTGTGTACCTGCTTTATAGTTCTGGGCACTTGTATGTCTCGGATAGCTTGAATCTTCTCTGGCTTAGCTTCGATTCATCGCGCATTCACAATGAAACCAAAAAAATTTCCCGACGCTATGCCAAATGAACACTTCAAAGGGTTGGTTTTCATTCTATAATGCCTGAGTATATCAAACATCTCCGCTTGGTATCGGATGTGGTCGTTTGACTGCCGTGACTTCACGAGCATGTCATCCACATAGACTTCCATCGTTCTACCAATCTGATCTTTCAACATTCGATTCACCAGACGCTGATAAGTTTCTCCCACGTTTTTCAATCCAAAAGGCAATACTACATAGTAATATAGCCCCACATCTGTGACAAAATTGGTGTGTTCTTGGTCTGGAATGTGCATCGGGATCTGATTGTATCCCGAATACGCGTCCATGAAAGACAATAATTCGTGTTACGCCGTAGAATCGACGAGCTGGTCAATTCTAGGTAAAGGGAAACTATCCTTCGGGCACGCTTTATTCAGATCAGAGTAATCAACACAAGTTCTCCACTTCCCATTTGCTTTCTTCACTAGCAGTGGGTTAGATACCCATCTAGGGTAAAGGGCGTCGCGGATGAACCCATTGGCTTTGAGTTTGTCCGCCTCCTCTTTGAGAGCCGCGGACATCTCTGGGTCGATGTCTCTCCTTTTTGTTTTACATGGATGTATTTCGGGTCTATGTTCAACATATGACTTGCAATAGCGGGAGAAATCCTGCACATATCAGAATGTGTCCAAGCGAAAACGTCTAGGTTCGCTCGGAGGAAATCAGTAAGGTCTTCGGCCAATGATGGGTCGAGTTGCGATCCAATCTTAAGGACTCGTGACGGGTCATACCGGCTGGCTGGAATGTCAATCGTCAGCTCAGCCGGTGCTGCATTCGTTTCCCTAAGTCCCCCATCATCATCTCCCGGATATATGTTTCTATAGATCCAAGAATGCAGCCCAAGCCAGGGCTCGAGCACTACTTGCCAATTATCAGTGTTTTGGATGCGGATGGAGCTGTCCACCTTGTCTGCATCTCGACTTCTAAACACTATATCGTCTGTCATCATGTGTTGTTGTTTTGCAGGGGTTCCATCTTCCACATTCGAGCAACATTCACGATCCGCATGCCTCGAGTTGGAGTGACAGTTAGTTGCCCACTAGCTTAGGTATCAATTTAATGATTCTATCCCAAGGCATTCTTTCGGCCTTGAGTAGTTGTAAACATTATATATAAGTTTCAATATTGAGCTATCGCAGCCAGTCTTCGGATGACCACGCGTCTGCTCCCAGTCTCGGGTTGATAAATGTTCTGCATGGATGGTTGAATCTCGTCCTAGCTATGTTTATGTTCCCACCTAAACTTCAAAAACATAGAGTTGATCGATGAATAGTCCGTTCACATTCATGTTGCTTCTAGCTCATGCCCCTGGGTCTGGGGCATATATACCAATAACTAGGAAGGTCAGCCATGCCCACTTTAACATTACTCTCTTTCCCGTTGGATCGGGGATCAGGTCAGTCGATGGGAGACGGGGTCTCGCCTATCTTGGATTTTATCGTGGTTTTTCATTCCAAGAGGAATACATAGATGCCTCATCAGTTTTAGGGCGTAATTCGAACACTAGAGGTCATCCACGTCCACTTTGGTTCATGTTCTGTAATCAGATCTCGAGGTAAAGTTGGTTACAAATGCAGTCGAGTCATGCCCATCCAGTTTCATACTCCTCCTAATGGATCGAAGGAGGGTGCTGGTTAATTTTTGACAAAATCTTCATGGTTTACTCTCCTTTCCACACTCTGGAGGTTATAGTTTTTCAAGGAACATCCCAGTCACATTTGTATGTGCTTAGTGCGGATCGGTATTGACCCTCGATATGAGGTATGATATAGTCGGTTGCTCGTAGCTTTGGATGCCATTTCGATTAGTTTTGTATTGAGGCCTCCATGTAGTCATTGCCTTAAGTTATAAGAAACGCCAAGCTAGAGCTATAGTAAGCTGTCGTATTCATCTTTTAGTAATTTTTACCCCTGCTCCCAGCATTGATTTAGCGAGGCCACTAGTTGGATTGTCGAGCTCCATCCTTAGCGAGTTAATAATCCTCCTGTCGATTTTCGGCCGAAGTTTGCGGAATAGAGAATGGTCGAAATCCACTCATCTATTTGTCGATGTTTATACACCACTCTGCATTTTAGTGACTTAGTGTTATTATCCCCTCGTTCGACTCGCGCCCAATTTGTGTTCATCTTTCGATCCATGCTCTGGGGACTTGGAGATTTGTCGAACGGTTTATACTTTAGTCCGCAGTTCGAGATGCAGAGATTTTCGTCAATTCATTTATGCTCTGTTCCGCATTTCGGGACTGAGAGTACTTTAGTCCGCACTCAGGGGACGTAGAAGTTTTTAAGCCATTTATACTCTAGTCCATGCTCAGGGGACTGAGAGTACTCTAGTCCGCTTCAGGAAACTTGGAGATTTAAGTCGCTTATACTCTAGTCCGCACTCTGGGGACTGAGAGTACTCCAGTCCGCACTTAGGAGACTTGTAAATTTAAGTCGTTTATACTCTGGTCCGCAATTTGGGGACTCAGAGTACTCCAGTCCACACTCCGGGGACTTGGAGATTTTGAGTCGTTTATACTCTAGTCCGCACTCTAGGGACTGAGAGTACTCTAGTCCGCACTCCAGGGACTTGGAGATTTCGAGTTGTTTATACTCTGGTCCGCAATCTAGGGACTTGGGGTACTCCAGTCGCACTTCGCGGACTTGGATATTTTGGGTCGTTTATACTCTGAGTCCCGAAGATAGCGTCCATGGACATAGACTCATGTCTTGAGGCGGCTAGAGAAGAAGGTAGGGAGGAGGTCAAAAGCATGTTTGACTCGCTAATCGCTGAATTCAATGCCCGTGTTCTCATGCACCGAGACTTGACTTTTTTAGGCGAGGACTATCTTGAATCTTTAGCCGAGGCATGGGAGCCTTGATAGAAATCAGGAAGGTCGAGCATGGTTCCGAGGAGGTAAATGAAGAGGCTTTGGTAAAAGAATTTCTTAAAGGAAACGAGCCTTCAGACCTATCAGCGGCAAAGGTTCTTTCCTGCAAAGGCTCCCCCTCAATGAAAGGGAAAGAAGTTATCACCGGTCCATCCGGAGTAGTGCCTCCAGCTCATCTGCCTACTCAGTCGGCCGATCGGCCGATGCTCGATCCATTTGAGCAGCATATTGGTTACAACCCGGAGGATCCTGGCATTGGCGTCCACATTCTGTCCCTCATTCCAGAGGGTGAGACCCCTCTAACGGCTGAGAGTTGGCCAGAACCTGGTAGATAACCCTTCACTTTAAGATTCCAGAAGTCGTCATTGTTTATGAAGGACTATTGTATTCTGTGGCTTGTTTTTCATGATTTTGTGCAGGCCGTTCTGATTTCGAGCCCACTCCAAGGAGCAATGTCACCAAGGAGGTAGAGAAGGAAACAAGTGAGGCCCCTCACGTAGGTGAGGCTCCCGGTCCCGATGCTCAGGCGATCGGGGCGCTTGATGAGGACAAGTCCGAAACTTCCTTTCCTACCGACGGGGGTTATGAAGTAGAACAAGCGCCTCTGAGCACACATCCGAATTAAGCATGAAGGAGCAGCTCGAGAGAGAGAAGAAGAAGACGGTCAAAATCAAAGTCGAGCCTCGAGTTGTGGACCTGGATGATCCTTTGAACAAGCCGTTGAAGGTCATCCTTCCTGGCGGGTCCAAGCCCATGGATGTTCCCCGTACTCCTTCAGTTGCTAGCCCTCCATCAAAGAAGGGTACCAAGGGTAAACGCGGAGGAGAGGAGCCGTCTGAGAAGACAACGGAGGTGAAGAAGTCGAAGAAGCACAAGAAGTAATCATTACTCTCGTTCAATGAGAGTTAGTTTAAGTTATGTAATTATTTTCATCTACTTCCGTAGTTCTTGTAAATAGATTGTCGACTCCGAACTTTGGAGGGGTTGTAGTGGAAACTTATTTCTGAAGAAAGTTTAGTTCCTTTTTCTGTCTTACAAAAGACTCTTATCGTTCAATTTTCTTTGTGATAGTGATTTAAATCCAAGCTGTTGTAAATAACATAGACCTCTCGGTTCATCTTCATATGGCTCGGAAATTCTTTGGGAGTTGTTCATTTTTTCACTCCGGGCATCAAGCACTTAGAATATCTCATAATCTGTACATCAGTGATTTGGTGAGTTCAAGTCATTAGTGTCCTAGCTTATCCTCATGGAACTTAGGGATTTGTACCACTTATACTCGAATCCTCCCTCTGGGGACTTAGAGTATTCCAGTCCGCACTCAGTGGACTTGGAGATTTGAATCGTTTGTACTCGAGTCCGCACTCTGGGGACATAAAGTACTCCAGTCCGCACTCTGGGGACTTGGAGGTTTGAATCGTTTATACTCAAGTCCGTACTCTGGGGATACAGAGTACTCCAGTCCGCACTCTGGGGACTTGGAGGTTTGAATCGTTTATACTCGAGTCCGCACTCTAGGGACTTGGAGATTTGAATCGTTTATACTCGAGTCCGCACTCTGGGAAAATAGAGTACTCCAGTCCGCACTCTGCGGACTTGGAGATTTTGAGTCATTTATACTTGAGTCCGCGCTCCGGGGACTTAGAGTACTCCAGTCCGCGCTCCAGGGATTTGGAGATTTTGAGTTGTTTATACTCTGGTCCGCACTCTGGGGACTCAGAGTACTCCAGTCCGCACTCCGAGGACTTGGAGATTTTGAGTCGTTTATACTCAAGTCCGCACTTTGGGGACTTAGAGTACTCCAGTCCGCACTCAAGGGACTTGGAGGTTGAAGTCGTTTATACTCGAGTCCGCACTCTAGGGACTTAGATTACTCTAGTCCGCACTCTGGGGACGTAGAGATTTTTAAGTCGTTTATACTCTAGTCCGCACTCTGGAGACTTAGAGTACTCTAGTCCGCACTCTGGGGACTCAGAGTACTCTAGTCCACACTCTAGGGATGTAGAGGTTTTTAAGTCGTTTATACTCGAGTTCGCACTCTGGGGACTTAGAGTACTCCACTCCGCACTCTGGGGACTTGGAAATTTTGAGTCGTTTATACTCTAGCCCGCACTCTTGGGACTCAGAGTACTCCAGTCCGCACTACGGGGACTTGGAGATTTTGGTTGAGAGCAGTAGTATTTCCATTCTTTAATTTGTACTTCATTTATCGCATCGAGGCTAATGTTGTCGAATGAACGATCGACCCACATTTGCTCATGGAATGAGATTCTGCCCCCAGCAAGAGGGATGAAACTTGAAAAATGGAGGTTGATTCTCGTCCTCTTGGTGATTTTAGCTCTTCCAATCAAGTCAAGAAAGGAGGCATATGACAGATGGTTGGATCACATCCATGCCGTGTTAGATAGTCAAATCTCACACAATTTGCTTCGTATCTCCTTCTAGAAAATAGGATAATGGATTATTGAGAGCGATGGTTGACGAGCAGGTAGTCCATCATAACTACTCCAAGTCGGGCTTTCGGACATTCTTTTGTGTTCATGGCAGGATTTGATGTGTAGACGATCAAATCACGTCTACTCTAGACAGATCCCGACGTCACTGAGCTTCAAAAGGGGCATCAGTATTTTGTCGAACTTTGTTTCATGACTCGATTTGAGTGGATGATCGGGCCATGCTCATTCCAAGCCTCGTTTAGGTCTTCAAGTCAAATCTGGAGGTCGATGAATGTGAGGTCAGTCGTGTTCACTTTGTACTGGGCTCTGATCTGATCAGCTTTTCAATATCTATTCCATAGCCCTAAATCAAAGGCATATGGATGATGATGAGTGATTGAATTATGCTGCGTAGATGTAACTCCACACATCCGATCTTGGTCTGCATGGATTGGTTGGCGACCAAATTTGAGTACCTGTAAGGGATGTAGATAGAATGTTCCTTTATTAAGTTGAGTTTTGAATTCACTATCTGGAGGCACTACGCTGCGGCTAGGGTTTTAGCCTCTTTTTTGAAAATTTTGGTCGTACCCGAAAATTTTTTTATTTTAAAATAAGGGTCGTATAAGAGACCGGTGTAACTTAAGTTTCGATCGGCATTGAGGGCCGTTTGGCATGACAAAGTTGCTCGGCATACAAGATTGTTCGGTATTCCACACTGTTCGGCATTCAGGAAAGCCTGGTACTCAGGAGCATTCGGCATTTGAGAGCGCTCGACATTCAGGAGCGTTCGGCATTAGAGAGCGCTTGGCATTCAGGAACGTTCGACATCCGAAAGCGTTCGGCATTCAGGAACGTTCGGCATTCACACTGTTCGGCATTCCATACTGTTCGGCATTCGCACTGTTCGGCATTCCACACTGCTCGGCATTCGCACTGTTCGACATCCACACTGTTCGACATTCCACACTAGATCGGAATTCCACACTGTTCGGCATTCGCACCGTTCGGCATTCCACACTGTTCGACATTCGCACTGTTCGGCATTCCACACTGTTCGGTATTCCCACTGTTCAGCATTCCACACTGTTCGACATTCCACACTTTCGGCATTCTACACTGGATCGAAATTCGGATGTCGTTCGGCATAGAGGTATGGATCGGCCTAGAGGTATGGATCGGCCTGGAGGTATGGTTCGGCCTGGAGGTGTGGATCGGCCTGGAGGTATGGTTCGGCCTGGAGATGTGGATCGGCCTGGAAGTATGGTTCGGCCTGGAGGTGTGGATCGGCCTGAAGGTATGGTTCGACCTAGAGGTGTTGATCGGCCTGGAGTATCGTTCGGCCTTGAATGGGAGCGGCTTGGAATACACATTTTCGAGGGCAATCGGCATATACCTTTTCTGGGGCGAATGGCTGAATTGCCTTCGAAGGAGGGTCGGCCTTCATTCAACTTAAGTGCAAACTTCAACGTCCAATCCTTAGATCTTGCATACATCAGTGAATCCAATCCTTTCACATGAACATGAATACTTGATTAACTTATGGCTATCAGCTTCCTTTAGATTTTTTTCAAATCAGAGTAGAATAGGAAGTTTTCTAGTAAACAACTGGATCTATCTCGCGAATATGGAAATCCACTAGTAGATGATGAGATCCAATCAAGCTAAGAATTCAATTCTCAGTGAAAGTACCAAAATTTTAGCACCAAAATTGGTCACTAACACCCTTGAATAGAGTTATGTAGAGAGATTAATGAAGAGAGTAAATTAGAATAGAAGAATAGCGTAATTCAATGCAGAAAGAACAACAAAAACGAGAACACCAGATTTGTAGTGGTTCGGCGTAATTGCCTACATCCACTTCGAGGTTAATCTTTATTGCTTTCTCAATTACTTGAATACAGATATAATCCGTAAATAAACCACTTGAATAAAAGTTTGAATTAAAAAGAGGAGAGCATAAAAAATGGCAGAGTCTCCCCAGTGTTTCCGAAAAAGAGGCCTCTTTCGCTATGCCCCTGCCTCTCTATTTTTAGACGAAGATGGGTTGGACTTCCCTAATGGGCCTAGGAACAATGGCCTAGGAACAGTGTACTTCGGCCCTTGGTAAGTAACTTTTGCGCACCAAGCCATAGATGCCGAACGGCAATTGCCGAATGAGGCTTGTGCTGAACGAGGCTTGCCGAACGAGGCTTGCCGAAGAGGCTTGTGCCGAACGAGGCTTGTGCCGAACGAGGCTTGTGTCGAACGAGGCTTGTGCCGAATGAAGCTTGCGTCGAACGAGGCGTGCCAAGCCACCTGGACCGAGCGACATGTGCCGAACGAGGCTTGCCGAGCCATCTGGACTGAGCGACGTGTGCCGAACCATTCTTACCGAACCACGCCTAAATGCCAAACATGTTGACCGCATTAAACCCGTATGCTGCCAGGCTCCTCTTGGTCAGAACCTTGTCTAGTGCTAATAATAATATCTTCAACTGTCGTTTTGTAGCCGGGCCAAGGTGCCGGTTAACATATATGTAATAGAATATTATACAAGTGAAAACCTGGGTAATAATAATGTTCAAAATGAACCATGTCAACGTATAAACTGAGAATTAAGATGTTACAAGACATGATATAAACTTAAGTTAATGATTGAAATGCTTTATAATTAAAATGGATAGTAAAAGTGAATATCACATGAGTAAATGATTATAAACCTAAGAAATTGTTAAAAATGATTCATAAATAGATTTAATATTAAAGGAAATACTATGGTGAAAATGAGTGTGAATTGAAAAGTAGAGAAACTTAAGTATGAATTTTATTCACTGTTGAATATTAATTTCAAATTGGAAACCAAGTTATATAAGTAATGAATGGAAATAAATAAAAAGTAAATAATGATGTGAAAAGAAACCAATCGAATAAAATTAAATAATATTTAAATTCTAGATTGTTTGGCTAATGGAAAATTTGGGAGAGGATACTTCAAATTGTTTAAGGTTGTATAAATAATCTATTAAGTTATTATCTAAGGCTGTTGAGCATATGGTACACCAAGTAGTTTATTTATCACCCTTGTATGATTAAAAGTTTCTGAACCTAAACAAATCATTAGTTTTGGCTGCTATGGATGTATGATTGATTCCTTTGATTTCATATAATGGTTGTGTTGATTTTTTGCATATGTTTTGTGTTGATATACTTTTGTTACTAATTAAAACAAATGAACATTTCTCTTGTACATAATTCTCACTATTTGGGATTATATAAGTGAAATATAAGTTTATAGAAGCAATAGCTACTGCTTTTGATTTCATAAATAAAGTTGTTTGCCTAACAAATAGGTATGTTTTTGAATTACGGTTTTCGTAATGATATTTTATTGTTTTTCCTATGGTTTGAGATGTTTTATTATTGAAATATGATATATATATGTGTGTGTGTGTGTGTGTGTGTGTGTGTGTGTGTGTGTATGTATATATATTGTAATTATTGATATTGTTATTTTTTCGAACCTATCCGTACAAAGGAGACTCTGCCGAAATTTTTTTCATGAATTTAAGACTTAGAATTTTTTTTGTCAAAGTGAACATATTTTCGAACTTTTATTAAAATTAAATATGAAAGATTTAATTGTTGATGAATTGATATATTTTATTTAAAATACTTAATTATGAAAGTTCAAAGTGTCTATAAATTGATTATTTGAAATTAAATATATTAGTTTCTTAATTTCTTCTTGTCCCTTTACGAGGACGAAAAGTTTTGAGTGGGGGAGAGTGTAATGACCCATATTTTTCCGATAATTAAAAATATTAAATTAAATTAAATTTTGGAAATTTAATTTTGTAAGAAATAAAATTTATGATTTATTAATGTGAAATCTAATTAGATAATGATTTAATAATGTTGTATGAATGTTGTTGACAACTATTTTAGTGTAATTTCAATCAATTGAATTAATTGTAAAGTTAATGTGGTTATAATTGTTAATTAGGAATGAAATAATTGTCGGAATTAATGTAATTTAATATTATAATTAACTTGAAATAAGATGATAACTGAAGAATATGAATGTAACAAAATGTAAACTAATATTAATAATATTCATAAGGTAATAGTTGATTTAATAATAAGAGTGAAACTGAAATAAAAGAATTTATTGGAATTTAAAATATAATTAACTGGAATTTTATTACAATTGCAATTGAACACTGACATTAGTGCAATGTTTAAATGTTGAATTTAACAAGGGGGTTTTATTTAAAAGATTATTAAATTTCTATGAAATCAAGAATGGTAAATGGTTAACTTTTAACTTGAATTTAAAGGTGATTAAATCCATTTAATAATAATTTAATTGATTAAGGTGTAAAAATAGCCATTTTGGCCACTGTCTCGGATTTCGACAAACTAGATTCATCAGATCTGTAACAATGAATTATTGTAGGATTCAAGTTTCGTAGCGATTGGACTTATCGTTTGATCGTGCAAGCTCGAAACGCATAAAAATTAGTTAATATAATTTAAATGAATATAATCTAATTTTGAAAGCTAACTTCTATATACAATGGAATTTGGGTTTGAAACTAGTTCCATTGTGTTTAACAATATCGAAAACCTATATTTTGATATATGGGATGACCTACTTTCGTTTTGGGAAAGAAACGGGCTTGTCAAGTTTGTGTAATCGTTTCGACCAACTCGATCTGTTCATTCATTCTTATCTATCTTTGTCTGTATAAATATATTTTTCTGAAATCCTTGGCAGCTTTTTAGTTCTCTATTTGTACAAATTTATATCCCTTCTGTTCGACTTCTCTAATGTCAGAATTTCCAAAAACCTAATTTCAATTACAAATCAAACTAAAATTTCAAACTCTCAAACCCTAAACGAATAAACCCAACCGCCGTTTCAACACCCAAACCCTAGAGATCCAACGTTCCTTATTGATCGACACTGCTCCGGTCACCTTTAGACTACACCATTAACTGAAAAGTTGGAGAGCTCGGCAAGATGGACTCGATCAATAGCTATGATCTTCATCGGAGCACCACAGTGTCGGCTATGATCATATGAAGTTGCGGTAGTTTTGGCCCATTTTCTCTCGAACGAAAAAGCTAGGGGAGTCGTCGCCAGCATTGAGAGGAAGAGTGGGGGTGACTCATCCCCAGCTAGGATGCGGTGGCGTCCGGTGTGTTGTGGCGGCGCGTTGAACGGCAAATGAAGAAAGAGCGGGGTCAGTTTTCTCGTGCCTAGAAACAAATTAAGTGAAAGGTGGTTAGCGGCTAATCAGATCTTTAAGAGGGTAATTAACATGCAGTTTATTAATTAAGCTGTTATGTTAAATAAATTAAAGTCCATAATGTTTACTGATTTATAATTTGTTTATATGAACTGAGATTTGGATGCGATTTCTTCTGTTGCAATCGTATCGGAATTCTGAACCATCTTAAACTGGTTTGGCTGAATTTTGTGACTGTTTGGTTTTTGGGCTTTATTTGGATTTTAAATCGACGACAAATTAAAGGTGAGCATTTTAACACACTCACAAATGCTAAACCATCTTATGTTGGTTAAATTAAATTTATAATGTGATTAGAAATTGATTGATTGTTGTTTGGTATGTTTAAATTATCATTCAAGTTTAATTTGAATTTATTGTGAATTTAATTGTTATTTGAATTAATATTGGAACTGAATTGCTAGTTAAATACCTGATAATGATAAACACTTAATTGTTATGATTTATTGGTTGATTTGAATGATGATTGCGATGGATGCTTAATTGTTGACAATTTGGATGATTCGATGTTATGTTTATTTTATATGTTGTTATCACACTGCATGTTCCCTTAGTTATTGTTAGAAAATTCACTATGGGTTGAAATGATACATACTTGAACGATCTTATAGATTAGGGAAAAATCGTTATGGGTTGAAATTACAAACTTGAGCGATTTTATGGATTTGGAAAATTATGATTCGGGATACAGGTTGAAATGATATATATCCAAAATTTTAAATTTATTGCGAGTTAAAATGATATATATCTGTATCACTGGACCATAGAATAGAAAATTATACACGGACAACGGATTGGTTAAATTTAAAATGGTTTAAAATCTTGAATTTTAATTTTGATTAAATGTTATTGTTTTAAAGAAAATGAATTATAAATTTATATGGATTTAATTATTATTTTCTAGTTCAAGCTTTGAAAGTTGAAATTGAAATGGTTAAAAAGAAATTGTAAAAAAAAAATTTGGAAATGTAAATTTAAAATCGATATATAACTTTAATTCAAAATTTTGAAATATTTTGAAGATTTTGATCTTAAAATTTTACAATTAAGTTAAATTTGATTTAAGTGGTTTAAATAAATAAATTGAAATTAGGCTTGAAATTGATATGAATTGAAATGGTTTTAAATAAGCATGGAATTGAATTTAAATCGTCGATTTGAATTATTGAATCAAAATTGAAGTTAAAATGAATGTTTTCGAAATTGAAGTTATTTCGAATTGAAAGTGAAATCACATTTATTTGGTACTAAATTGAAATCGAGTCATTTGAATTGAAAGATTAAAATTGAGTTTTGTTGAAGTGAAATCTGGATGTAGTCCAGATTTGTTGAAATGGAAGAAATAGTTTGATTTGATACTATTTTCTAAAACAAAATTATTTTAATATAAACTTTTTAAAAACCTATTATTTTAAAATTTAGATTATTTATATTTTCAAAATTGTTTACTATATAAACCATTTCCAATAATCAAACCATTTTATGTTAAACTATTTTAATTGTTTTAAAATCCTTAAACTATCTAAACTATTAAAACTGATTTAAACTATTAAATCTATTTAAACTATTAAAACTAATTTAAACTATTCTCTAAAATTCAAACTATGCAAGGTTGAATTGTTTATATTTAAATCTGTGATTTAAAGGCGATTATGGTTAAATGATGTTATAACCTATGTCGGAATTTAAAATGATATTTTATAGTGAAACGACATATTTTAAACTAATAAAACTATTTTAACCATATTAAACTATATTAAACTATTTTAAACTTTATTAACCATATTAAACTATTTTAACCATATTAAACCATATTTTGAAATATTAAAAATATTTTAAACTATTTAAAACTATTTTAAATATCATTTAACCATATTAAACTATTTTAAACTATTTATGACTATCCAAACTATTTTCTAAAATTCAAACTTTACAAGGTTGAATTGTTTATATTGAAATTCTCGATCTAAAGGTGAATACGGTTAAATGATGTTATAACCTACATCAGAATTTGAAATGATATTTTCTAGTGAAATTATATATTTTTAGTAAATATGATGGTTTTGAAGTGAGGGATATTTTGGATTGAATATGACATTTTGATATCTATTATGAATTGGTTTTGGAAATGTAAAATAACCAACCAGTGTGAAAAAGCGTTTTGTTGTTAAAGAGATCAAGATTGGATATTGTCATACTCTCTGCATATACCGAAAACCACTTTAATAACTGTGCACATGGTGGAGAATCCATAATGAAGAAGGTTAGTTTGGCGAGCACTATTAGAATGAAATAAGAGAATGATGATGGATAGCCTTGACCTTCGGGTCATGATTAAAATGACTAAAAGAGGAGCCATGCCGGGCCAAGTGGGGTCTCTCCCCTTGTCGAGCACATTTCTTCGATACCAAATTTATTACATTGTGATTGATTTTGTGGCCATCCCTCTTTTTGATTATGAGAGTATGTCTTGAGGTGGGCGGTAGTAGTTGCTATGTGTTACCACCAGTCCGGATCCGCAAAACTGTAGTATCCTACCTTAGGCGTTGCCTCACGTGCCTTGTCATATTAATCTTGATCAAGCCCATTACGACTTTGGTTTGTGTCGTACCAATGGAGTGCTCCCTGATAGCCCACCGGTTTGGCGGAGTTTATAGTACTGTATGGACTACGGCATTTATAAAATATGTTAATAGGGATATGCGTAACACCTTAACGCTATTTTAATATTTTACTTTACTATAGACATATACAATAGCATATTGTATTATATATGTAGATAGTTTAATGGATCCTTAGGAGATGGAATCTCGAAAATCTCTTAAGTTATTGCACGCACATTAGACACTGGATAAGACATGTAAAATCCCGCAAACATCTCTGAAGTCGTTGCACTCATATTCACTTATTTTGATTTAAATTACATAAGATCTTTTAGTTCTGACTCAAGTGTTTTGTCTTTCTTACGCTCGGGTCAGCCTGAGCATTTCAGTATGGAAATCCTTATTTCTAGAGGACGAAGATGGAGTTTGGTATTATATTACTAGTATTATTACACTGTATCATGTTGTTTAGCTGCATTTTCCTATTATATCTATTGTATGTATAACTTTGATCTGTATTGTAAAAGTGTAATCAAATGCTATTTGTAAACAACTTCATGAACTGTTTATTTGATTATTATATTTTATCATTCAGCTGTGAGATTCTATGTTTTGTTTTTCCTTTCTTTTCCCTTATTTTCTTATTTATCCTATTAACAATCCTCACTTTGAATGGTTTGACTCGACATGTATGGTTTATTGTCGATTTGAACCATCCAAAAAGGTAGTTCGTTACAGTGATTATGAAATATGGAAAATCTTGTTTTGTGAAATAAAACCTCTTAGAACGATTTGGAATAACGAAATATTTTGATAAGTGACACACTAAATAAATGTTTTGAGAACCTTAATTATATTATTTAGGAAGTACTAATAAGCGACTTAGTTTTGTCGATTGGTTTAAATGCTTTAGAGTAAGACTTTGTCGAATATGGCATAACGTATTAAATAGAATGTTTGAGTGGAACTTACTAGCCATTAGCGAATACTCGAATTTCACCAGGTAGTATGAGATGCCTTGGTTAAATTCGTGTGATTGCTATTAGGAAGTATTTTACAATTTAGAATTGTATTCTTTTATGGTGTGCAACAAGTGGTTGCTAGATCCTTAAGAGAATGCAGTTCAAGTTTTCTAGTGGCATCCGTAATAAGTGATATTTACTAGCTTTGAGTAAATACTTGGATTTCACTATACGGTATAGGATGTATTGGTTAAATTCGAGTTATTACTGAAGGTGATAGTATTTGGCAGTTTAGAGTTTACTGTCTTTTAATGTGCAGCAAGTGTTGCTAGATCCATAACAGGTTTATTCTTGGATTTTGTTTTCGAACATAATAATATAATAATATTAAATAAATGTATATTAATTGGGTCATGGTTTCTACTATCACCTTGCTCGGTATGGACCATCCTTGGGATCATTCTATGATTCTATATTCCCCGTCTTAGTACGATCCTTGGTATCGGATCGGTTTGAGTGATACCAATTTGTTTGTTTGTTTGCCACGAGTTTTGAGTATAATCATTGCAACTGTTTTGGACGATCATTACGATCGGTTTGGATTAAGATCTCTTGGATTCTGGATATTTGGATTTTGTGACTATTCTGTGTTCGTGAAATTAATATATATGCTTGTATCTTGTGTAAGTGAAATAAATATATATATTCTTGTGTCTTGTGTTAGTGAAATAAATATATGTTCATGTATCTTATGATGGATGTTAAGTTAATTCTGTTATTCTTTGTTTAGTGACTAATATGTGTTTGTGACTTAAATGTATAACCATGTGCCTTGTGATGAACCCTAAGTTAAATTAATTCCCATGACTTGTTATTTCATGGACATTTGTATTTACTTTTATATTATTTGTTCTTATGTTATATCTTGTTCTCACCCTATAGAATATTTAGAGACAGTCTAACCTAGGTGTTATTTTTCTTGGATCAGGCTGAGACTTTTCAGGTCATAGGATAAGTTAACCTTTGGATGTTTGGGCTAGCAAGGAGATATACACTTTTGACTTTTTAATTTGTCTCATTTAGGTAATTTGTGAACATGTTTATAAGATGTACAATTGAGACTAGAGAATTGTTAAACTTGTATAACAATCGAGTTTAAAATTTTATTCTATAAACTCAAAAGTTGTGTATGTGTATGCATAGATTTATTCCGCTGTGATCTGTGATTGTTATTTATATGATATATTGTTCTGATTCTGAGAAATCAATGTGTCTATTACTTTTTATTCATACTGTACACGTCAAATTTCAGTTTAGATATTAGGTGAAAAGGTATAAATGACGTGTCAGTATTAGTGTAAAGATATATTCACATTCGATCGCCCTTAATAATGTGTATTCTCTAGATTAACAAATGACATTACTTGTAAATTTCTTTGCTAAAATGGGCATCGCAGTAGGGTCATTACAGTTGGTATCAGAGCTTTGTCAGAACATTATAGCATATAATATTATGGATCTGAGACCTAGATGAGTTAGTGTCATGTCCCATGGGGTGTGTGGTAAATAGTTATATTAATTATCTAATTGGGGATGGGAATATAAAATGGTTGTCGAGACAATCATTTGGAGGCGTTAATTGATTTAAAAATTTCAAATTGATAAATTGGAATTTATGACATTAAAACCTTTGGAGAATAATAAGTAAAATCTTTTGGAGTTGAGGAAATTTTGAAATTAAACTGGAATGGTTGAAATTAATGCGAACTATTTCTTTTAATAAAATTTGGGAAATTTGAGTGAATAAGTTTAATATTTAAATGATCTAGGAATAATCAGAGTTGAACAGTGGAATTTTAGACATTGAATTGTTCCGCTGAAAATGTTTATATATGTTTTGGGTTATTGGTTTTTAAGAATTGATTGTTTGCTTGCATTTATTTAAAATTGGATGCATGGATGTTAGTGATAATAAAATAAATGCATCTAAACTTGTGATTATCTATTATGTTGACTTATCTAGATGTTGTTTAAAGATTCTGACCGATATGTGGGATGTCATGTTATGGATAGGGGTTCCTAAACATCGTACGTGACATTTTGACATAAGTAATAATTAAAACTTGGAAATTTAAGTATGAATTTCTTTCGTTATCGAATATCATGAATTGTTAATATCTTCAATATGATATGAATTTGATATTAAATATTAATATGAATTTTTGAGATAGGTGCAGGTATCTAAAGTTAAATTAATATTTATTTAAAGATTATAAATTGTTTGCTTAAGTAATATTAGGGGACTCGCTAATATTTCAAATATAAGGTACGTATCTCGGATTGCATACCACATTTTTATGTTTTCCCTACGGGATGCCTTATCCTTGAGATGAGATGTATATTATGTAATTATATTCATACTATAAATTTTCGAAACGCTAGCCGCGCAAAGGAGACACTGGCGAAATTTTCCACAAATTTGAGGCGTTGGAATATTTTTAAGAATTTTGAGAAAGGTTGATAGCTAAAAATTTGAGTTTAGTGTTATCATTTGGAATGATATTAATTGATTGTTTTGGAAATGAAATTTAAAACTAGTTAACAAAATAATTGTTTCAAAAGAAAACTTATATTATGGATTTCTTTAAGGAAATTGCGGGACGTAATTTCTTTCAGGGGGTAAAATCTATAACAACTCTGTTGTTGGTCACATGATTAATTAAATCTAGTTAGGGATAATTAATTATTAATTGTGATTTATGAAATTTAACTGAGAAATTAAATCTAGTTTTGTGAATAATTGAATTGTTTATCTTAATTAATTTTAAGATAACTTTGGAAAATGTTGTAAATTTAGTTAAGCGTCAATAATGTGATTGTTGTTTTAAAATGACAACTTGTAATTAATAATTTGTTTTGGTTTAATTAAAAATAATAAGAATAACTTTTATTTCAAAAAGTTTTAATTAATTTTACAAAATATTTCTATAATAATGGAATGGAATTTTAACTTTGTGATAACCTGGATTTTGGAGCATCGGTTAATTGATAATTAAAGGGGTTAATTAATAGAAATACTGATTTATAGATTTAACAAATAAATCTGACAATAAATATTTATATCTGGATGAATATTTGTTTGATAATTTCCTAATATAATTACTTAAAATTTATAAATTGAATTTGTGTTTGTTTAATATACATATATATATTTGAGTTGATTTTAAATTTGATTTTAAAATTGAATTTGAGTTTGAATTTGGATTTAAATTTGAAATTTAAAAGATATACATCTTAAATATATTTGGATTTTAAAAAAATATTATATATGATCTTATATAGAATATAATTGATTTTATATTTATTTTCTTTTAAAAATATTATTTATATAAATAAAGAAAGTATTTATTAAATAATAAATTAAATGCAAAAGCTTTTTATTAACATTTAAAAATAATTAAAAATGTATAATGATAAGTGTTTAATTATAAAAGCTTATTAATCACATGTGTAAGTTAATTATCAATTGTAAACGACAAATGTTAAGAATTGAAAAAGTGTCATCTATTTTTTTTCTTTTTTTTAAATAACCATAATCTAGTCTATATATTCAGCTTCCTCTTCTCTTTACTTCTTTTTCTATCTCATTTTCAAAAACCTGTAACTCAAAAGAAAACAAAACATTATACAAATTAGAGAAGTCAAAACCTGTAACAAAATTCTCAAACCAAAAGAAAGAAAAGCCTGTAAACATTTTATCTTCAACCTGTAATCTTTCCAAAAGTAATCAAATTTCCAACTAAATCAAAGTTTCAAAGCTAAATCTTCTCAACAACTCTTCAACCTGCGTCACAATCAAAGCTTCAGATTTCAAAGTTTCCAGTCAACAAGTTTCCCAGTTTTATAGATCATCAAGAAATCTAGAGGCATTCAAGTTTTCAAGTTTCAAAAAGCTATTCCCTGTCTTAAAACACAAGTGAGTAAACTAATCCCTTTAAAGGCTTAAATTTGTGTATATACTTGTTCTATGTGAATTAAGTAGTAAAAATTGTTTGCAGAAAGGTAAATGTATTGTATATATGTATATATTTATGTAAATAATAGTATGTATGTCTGAGAAAGGAAAAAGAATGCCTATGTCCGTGTTTACAGGTCTTCAAAACCTGATCAAAAATTCAAATCATCCTATCTAGATGATTTTAGGTTTCGATCTCCAAATGGAAAGTGATTACAGCAATGTAATACCAATTTCAAAAATGGTTCCTAGTGTATTTATTGAATAAATATTTTAAAATTTGAAATTACAGTAATAAACATTATTAAATTTGAAAAATCAAGTATTAACATTTCTAGTTTTCTATGCATGATTGAATTCGAGCTTCGAAACCATGATTTTGGTTCGTATTTCATGATTTAGGGTTTGTAAATCGAGGGGAATTTCAAGTTGAACGGAATCGAGTAATTACTCGATTCCTGGCGAAGGATGAAGGGTCGAGTTTTTTGGTCGAAGCAAGTTTAGAGGTTATGGATTTTAGGAAAAATGGTGATGCATTTTTGTAATGCCGGTGGTGGCCGATTAAGGTGAAGTTAAGGTTTAGAAATGGTTTTGGGTCAAGGTTAGTTACCTGACAATTTCGGCATCAAGGTGGTTGGTTAAGTCTGCGGTATGGGGGGAAGAGAATAAGGGGTCGATGGTGATGGCATTGTCGAGTTTTGGGGGTTTCGGTGGCCAGAGTAGGAAGAACGGGGCAGAAATGTGGAGGTCTTTCTCCTGTGGGGGGAGTTTTTGGTGTTTGAAATTCGATGCGGGAATGGTCGTGCGATGTTGTGGTGGTCAGGTGGTTTAGGAGGTCGAAGGTGGTTTGTGGATAGGGTCGGCGATGTGTTTCAGGGAGGCGGAGCCGTGTGCATGTGCACGAGGTGGTGCTTGTGTATATCAGGGCCGATGTTGGAAGAAGAAGAAGAAGAAGGAAATTAAGGTGAAGAGAGAAGGACTGGAATCTGGGAAGAAGGAATTACTCAGGGTCAACTCGAGTCTTTTGTGGGTTGTCTTCGGGCAGTTCACGAGTAATTAATAGTTTTAAAATTTAATCAAAGTAAAAATATATATATAATTATAAGACGAAAAGAAGTAGGGATGGGAGACTCGGGTCATAGTTCGGGAAAAGCCTGGTGTGACTCGGGTAAGGTTAGTATATTGATTAAGTTAACATAATTAAGTTTTTAATAATTCCTTTAATCATTCTTTTAAGTAAAAGCGTTTATTTAAATGTTGATTTATTAAGTTGTACCCTTTATTTTAACTTAGTAAGTTAATCCTTAAAGTTTACTTAATTAAAGATGTAATTTAATTAAGAAGATTAAATGAGTTTAATCATTAGTTAAACTTAAGGGTTTAGTTAAGTTATAGGTTAAGGATAGATTATTTCCAAAATTATTAAATAAGTTTTTAATGTTAATTAGGAAATTAGATTTAGAAATGGTTAGTCTTTTAATTAATAAAGGACTTGAGTGATTAAGGTTAATGAATTAATTAATATGAGATTAAGATTAAGATTTACTTAATGTATGTAATCAGAGGTTAATTAATTAATTAATTAAAGGTATTCAATTAATGAATAAAGGTGAACTAATTAATTATTTAAGGTTATTACTTAATGTCATTAATTGTGGTGGGTAATTAATGGATAATTACTAAATATGATTTATTAAAAGATAATTACTTAATGTAAGTAAATAAAGGATAAATTTGATAAGTATTAACTAGTTTAATTAGTAATTAAAGGTTAAATTAATTAATAATCAAGATTAATTAATTGAGGATAGTTAACCAATGGATAATTACTAGATGAAAGTGATTAAAAGGGTATTACTTAATGGAATTAACTAAGAATCAATTACTTAGTGTAATTAATTAAGTATTGATTAATTAAGGATTTATTAATTAAGGAAATTAATAAGGATTAGTTAATTAATGAGTGTGATTAATTAAAGGATAATTAATCAATGAAAGTTTTTATCGGATAATTAATGTGAGTAATTAATTAAGGATAAATGTAATTAATGTGAATGGGTGGAAGCTAAATCAATTTGTGTGATTAATTAAAGGCTAATTACTTAATGTAATTAAAGAGGATAATTAATGGATTATTAATTAATGGTTTGTAATTAATTAATGTTAAGTAAGCAGGAATGAAAGTGATTAGAGAAATTAATTTAATTTATTTAAATTAATTGGAATGGTGTGACTAATTAATCTTGCCTATGAATGTTTGAATGATATTGAATGCCATGGATTATTTGATGAATCTGATATGAAATGTTTTGTGATATGATTGGGTTAAACAGTGATAGTGTGGTTATCTATCAAGATGCATTGCTGTGTAAAGTGACATCCTGTATTTAAAGTTTGAATTGTATTTCATTTGAATAACTTAGGTTAAGATGACATGGAACTCGAAGAGACCGGGGTCGAGTATCAGTACATACCCAAAACCACTTCAATTTTAAATCTTCTATAATTCTTTATAGATTTGATATGTGTAATCAATAGGCTAGAATGAAATAATTTAAGTGAACTGGACCATTGAAACTAAGTAAGGGTACTAGGGGGTTGATTTGTGAAATAAGTGTTGACTATAACAAGTTAAGAACCTGTAGTGAAATACGAGTTACCCCGGGTTTTTAAATAAGTTTTATGTATTAGTATTTCATGTTAGATGGGTTTACTCACGCTAGTTTCCAGCCTGACCCAGGTGTTGCTTTGATGTAATGCTCGGGTCAGACCGAGTTTTACAGCTTTTCAGGTTAGGACGTTTTGGAGCTCAGGAGGCGAGCTGGATGGCAGGAACGTATGGAGCATTTTCCACTGAGTATATTGTTGTTGTTTATCTGGGACAGGTTGTTATATTGTCCAGTTTTTATGATATTGAATGTAAATATGATGTATTAATGTAAATTAACAGATACAGTTCTTCTTTGTATAACTACTATTATTTGATATTATATTTTGATCCACTGCGAATGTAAGATTCTGTGTTTTGTTTCTTGTTTCTTCTTCTATCTCTTTCTTCTTTTCTCTAACAATCTGGAATTTTCGGAGTCAGAAATTTCGGGTCATTACAAACTTGTTGTTTTGTTTTGGAAAATTTAAGAAATTAAATTGTGATTTTGTAAATAATTGTTTAGTGTAAATTAGAGGTTTAAATACGTGGTTAATTAAAAAGAAATTAGCAACACTTCATCTCTTAGGTATAAATTTTGCAACATCTTACCTATTGGATCCTTAGCAAACACCAAACCATTTGTCCATGTTGTAAGCAGTAGAAATTAGAAATAAACATATATGTTTATTTTCCTCTAATCGTCTCTCATTCTTAGCCAGAAACGGAAAACCAAAAAATGAACCCTAGTTCCTAATTTTCAAATTCAAAGCTAAAATCAAAATTTTTTCGAAATTAATTATAGAACTAGAAGCAAGTTGTCTTAGGGTTTGTGGTTGAGAGATGATTGCTTAGAGAATTTGGGATTAGTTAATCAAATTCAAGCTTAAAGGTGAGTTATTTTGTAACTCACACAATCTATTTTTGTATTCATGTTTTGTTTCAGAAAATAAAATTGATTTGTATGTATTTTATTGTGAAAACCCTAGTTTGTTTGATAGAAATTAAATTTAGTTGATTGCATAATTGTTGTTTGCTAAAAAGTAGTGTGAAAAATCACTGCTGTAAAACAGTGATATCATGGCGTAAAATAGTCCAAATTGATTCAATTTCTTTGGTAGAAAGCTCTTTCAATTAGCTACAAATTGTCTTTTATTTACATTTCGAAATTTTGCTATTTAATGGCTCAAAATCGAGTTTGAATCTGATAATGTAATTCTGCTCTGTGTATTTGCTATGTTGAATAACTAAGGTGCTTTTCAGTTAAAAGGTATTTTTATAAGGAACAACTTTCATGTTTTGCATTTTGAATAATTTTAAACTTTAAATGGTCAAAAACACATTTCTTATCGCTGGCCTGTCCATGAAAAAATAGCGTTAATAAATTTGAGATATTGTTTTGGCCATAAATTGTTCATTATTTATCGAAATTTTATAACTCTTGAATTTCTAGAAATCTTTGTCATTGTACACAACTTTCATGTTTTGATTTTTCATAATTTTGAGATTTATGTAATCGAAATCATATTTCTTTGTTGCTGCCCTGAGAATAAACGACAACGACAATGAATTTAAAACCTGAGAATTATCTTGGCAATAACTTTTTAACCATATATCCAAATTATGCAAAACCTTTTTTGATGGAAAGCTAAGACTTTAAGGAACAACTTTCATGTTGTTAGTTTTTGAAACTTGTGAAGATAAATGGGTTGAAACAGTGTTTCAAAACTAAAAATCTATCGTGACCTATGATTTGTTGCTAGGTTAGTGATGTTGTTTAAATTGCTTTGAATGTTCGGTCATGATCAATTTGATATACATACATACATACATACATACATATATATAGTTTGCGCCAAAGTTGGTAACAAACCCCAAAAGCCGAGAAATCACCTGCGTTTACACACAGATCCACAATATTCAAACATGGATCTCAGATACAGCCGTTGAGTCCATTCTTCGAAAGATATGATAGGTAGTGGTCGAGCAACCGGTAGCTTCATTAACGCCGAAGTGCAAGAATTTAAACATCCAACGGTAGAAATAGGCCGGTTTCGGAATCTCACAAGCCTTTAAAAGTCACATAATATATTCACCGTAGTAGATAACATTCATTCTGCCGTTGTTGAAGCTTAAGAATTCGTCAAGAATCAATCGTAGCCAGTTGACTTTAATGTTTTCGAAAATAGGGTATAAAGCTTTAAAGTTGTGCTCGTGGACAAGTTCATAACTCCCGGTTCTTGGAGTTATGGTTTTCATTAGAGCACGATGTATAATTCTTGCTTTTGGTTGTAGAGACATGGATTTGAGTTGATGCATGTCGTCTTCTAAAAACAAATGACTTATATTGTCATAAACCACCAAGTCACAATCAATATTAGCCAATTCCATACCATCATTTTCGGTTTGCGAAATATGAGCAGTGCGATCTAAGGAGAAAAAGACGGGTTTTCCACACACTAGACTCCATACACAATCTTGTTGATTTTGAACTGTTTGGTGACCCAAGTTTAGATTTGCGTAGAATAGTTTCACCATTATTCGATTGATTTTGTGTTTATTATCATCAATATTGAATAGAGATTCCAAGTTTCTCCTACAAGCTAATTCTTGTATATGATATGGAGAGAAATCGGAGAACTTAACAAATGAACCTTCGAAGATCCGAGAACCTTGCATTCTTCTCCACCTCCTAATTGCAGTGTCATCGAATAGCCATCGTTGGATTTTCTCATTTGACGGAGGTTGAGAGGATGAAGAAGCTTGTCCCTTTCGCTTACGAGCTATTAATTTGAATTTTTGGAGAATAAAAATGGAGTTTTTGAAAGGCTAGGGTTTTGGTAAACTTTGAAATCTGAGATGAGAATGTTGAAAGAAGGTAAAGTAGAAGTTAAAAGGAGGAGAGTGGGTGGGTAAAAGTAATAATGTGACTCAGATTTACGATTCAGTCGACTGCCTCAGTGCGTTAGACGACTGAAGTTGAAAACCGAAAATTTTCATCTTTCTGGTCCAGTCGACTGAGGCACTGAGACAGTCGACTGGCCATGCTTTTTAAAAAAATTTGCTTCTGTGTTGGTCGACTGACCACCTGGTCCAGTCGACTGACCACCTGGTCCAGTCGACTGACCTGAATGAATTTTTATAGTGAATTTTATTTTGGAGTAAAATGTTAATATATTTATATACGTGAACGTTGTAAGTTTATTATTGAATATTATAATTAGTTTATATATGGATGAATGAAACAGAAATAAATTTATTCCAAGAAAAAAAACATACATACTTAGAGAATTTATTCGAAAATAAAACAAAAGATAATAACAATTATGCTTTATTTTGAAGGGCTAGGCGTCTTGTAGCCCTTTAGTTGCTTGCGACGAGCATTCGATTCTTCATTACGAACCCATGAATTCGATGAGAACGGTGGTCGCGGTGGGGACGAAGTCGAAGGTCGTCTAATAGGCGAAACAACATGTTCGTCTATTGGATGTGAAGATGCCCCGCAGAACTTCATAGCAATATGCTCGATGATTCCTAATCAGTTGGAGTTAATCTTTTGTTCGTAGTACATTTCACGTTGTAGCATTAACGATTCTTGTTGATAATGGTGCAAATCATCTATCTTTTGCTTCGTGTTTGGAGATATGTTAATCATCTTCTTTCCTTTCTTTTTATCCAGAGTATATCTGGTATGATAGGCATAAGATGGTGAAGCTTTATGAACCAAAGTCTTTGGTGAATTGTTTGAGGCAAGAATTTCGATAGAATAAGTGGATGAGGAGGTTGACATCTTGAAAAATAATTGTTGAAAGTAAAAACAAATGAAAGTTGTGTTTTTTTTTTCAGTTTGGTTGTATATAAAAAATGAAGTATGCATATCTATTTATGGCATAGGTTTAGAGCAAAAATATGTAGAAATAAGTGGCTTGTATTACATTTAGCCAAGAATTAGGGTAGTACGTTAGTTTTTCTGTTGTTTGTTTTATTTTATGTAATTTAATGTTTACAAAAGAAGTAATGTATATTTATAAAGTTAAATGTTACACATATTTTTAGTATATATTGATATCACCATATAATAAAATCCCCATACTAGACTGTAACAGAAAAAATCAATAACTCGGGTGATTATAACACTTAGGCTATTCACAACAGGTCATGGGTTCGAGTCTCAGCATGGTCAAAATTTTGAATTTTTTGTAAAACTTTATTTTTGAGTTTTTAGTCAAAATTTTTGTATTTTAGTTATGTATCTTTAATTGACATTATACCAAGTTCACGACGTAATTTTATATAAGAATTTTCTAACAACGGCTTAGTAAAAATATGGGCTAATTGATTTTCTGATGGTACGTAGTCTAGATTTATCACTTCTTTTTCTATATTATCGCGTAAAAAAATGATGTCTAATATCTATATGTTTAGTTCTTGAGTGGTTTACTGGATTTTTGGATAGATTTATTGCACTAGAATTATCGCAGTAAATTGTTGATTTTGATCGAATGATTCCAAAATCTTTAAGTGTCTGTTGCATATGAATTACTTGTGTGCAAGCTAGTGCCGCAGAAATATATTCTGCTTCACAAGTTGATAGTGAGACACAGTTTTGTTTCTTGCTAAACCATGATATTAAAGATTTACCAATGAAGTGACACGTACCGCTTGTACTTTTTCTATCTGTTCGTGATCCTCCGAAATCAGCATCGCTGTATGATACTAACTCGAACGAGCACTCTTTCGGATAGAAAAGTCTGAAATTTGTAGTTTTACTTAGATAGCGTAGTATACGTTTTACGGCACGTAAATGTGATTCTTTCAGGTCAGCTTGAAATCGTGCACATAAGCACACACTCATCACAACATCTAGTCTACTTGCTGTTAGATAAAGTAGTGATCCTATCATACTACGTTATAGTTTTTGGTCTACACTTTTTCCATTTTCATCTTTATCAAGATGTGTTGTTGTGCTCATAGGTGTTGGTTTGGCAGAAGTGTTTTCCATTCCAAAACATTTGATAAGATTATTACAGTATTTTTCTTGATTAATAAATATTCCATTAGAAACTTTTTTTATTTGAAGTCCTAGAATTAACAATATTTTCATTTTCTCTAGAATTATATGCGATATCGTTATTTTCTAAATTAACAATGTTTTAAAAAACTTGTATCAGTAGTATTTCTATTTTCTAAATTAACAATGTTTTCATTTTCTGTAGAATTATAAACAATATCATTATTGTCTCTTGAATTGTTTATTATTATATTTGTTTTATTAATTAAATCATTGTCATTAGTTGTATTAGAAATAATTTTAGAGTTCTCATCAAAAGATACATGGAGCGACTCTTCGATAGTATTAGTTCGTTTATTAAAAATTCGATAAACTTTGCTTCGATTCGAATATCCAAGAAATATACCTTCGTCACATTTTGAATCAAATTTTCCAAGCCGATCTTTGGTATTTAATATAAAACATTTTGATCGAAATATTTTAAAATAAGATATGTTTGGTTTTCTACCATTAAAAAGTTCATAAGGAGTATTCTTGGTGAGAGGTCTAATAGAAACATGATTCAAAACATAACAGGCAGTTGCAACAGCTTCAGCCCAAAAATGTTTTGGTAACGTGCTCTCATTTAGTAATGTTCTTGCACATTCTTGTAGAGTTTGATTCTTTCGTTCTAAAACTCCATTTTGTTGTGGAGTTCCAGGAAATGAAAAGTTATGAAATATTCCTTTCTTTTTACAATAGTTATCAAACCGTATATTTTCAAATTCATCTCTGTGATCACTTCTAATATTTTTAATTCTAATACCCTTTAAATTTTGAATTTTTTAACACATGGTTTGAAATTTTCCAAGGTATCACTTTTATTTTTCATAAAGATAGTCCATGTATATCTAGAAATATCATCAACTACTACAAATACGTATTTATTATGATTTATGGATTGAATTTGGGTGGGTCCAAATAAATCCATATGAAGTAACTCAAGCGGTTGTAATGTCGAAATAACTTTCTTAGATTTAAACGAGGATTTAGTTAATTTACCTAATTTACATGAGTCACATCTTTTATTCACTTTAAAATTCATCTTTAGTAATCCTTTTACAAGATTTTTTTTAGAAATTTTATTTATACTTCTGAAATTGATATGACGTAATCGTTTGTGCCATATCCAGGGATCACTTTCTTTAGTTATTAGACACATATCTGAGTTATGATTATCTTTCGTATTCAAAATGTAAATGTTTTTATCTCTATTTCCTTCGAAAATAAGATTTTGATTTTGATCAAGTATACTACATTTTTGTTAGAAAATGATATTTTAAAACCTTTATCGCATAATTGACTTATACTTAGTAGATTATGTTTTAGATTTTTTACTAATAAAACGTTTGTAATAAGAGGTAAATTAGATGTACCGTAATTGCTCACATCACCTTTGCTGATGATATATCCCTTGGAATTATCTCCAAAAGTGACAGAACCTCCATCTGAGTATGTTATACTTATCAGCATATCTTTGTCCCCTGTCATGTGTTTTGAGCAATCACTATCGAATATCGATTTTCCTCTTTTCTTGAGTGGGGTCTGCAAAAAATATAAGATAACATTGGTACCCACCTTTTTAATAGGTCCTAAGAATTAGGTCTTAGGAAACCAAACCCAAGCGGGTTTAGTATCCCTTTTATAAATATAATTTTTATTATTATGATTGTATTATATAAATGAACTAATATACTTTTTCCTTATTAATTTGTTATTAGTTTTAGGTACCCAGATATTTATAGTTTAGAAACTAGTCTTTTTTATGATGTGTGTGTTTTATCACGCTTAGCTTTGTTTAAATTTCCAAATTGTGAATTATTGATTTTCTTCTTACATCCTAAACCATTTTTATTATTAACAGATTGTGAATTCTCAATAATTCCAGATAAATGTTCTCTTCCTTTATTAAAATTTGAAATATTTTTAGTGATTCCTTCTAGTTTGGTCTTTAGACTTGAATTTTCTAGTTCTACCATTTTAATATTAGTTTTTAAAACATGATTTTCAGAAACAAGACCATCGTTCTTTTCTTTTTGAGTTATAAGTTGAGAATTAATATTTGAAAGAGATTCTTGAGTTTTCTCAAGTTCTTCTTTCAATATTTTCTTCTCGTCTTTAAGCATATCTCTTTCGACTTCTGCCTTGTTCTGATTCTCTACAGCCTCTTTATATTTTCTTTTGAGACTTTTTAAAGTGTCTAATAATTCAGAATTTATTTCTATCATATCATCAAAAGTTAAATCACTAATCTCATTATCTTTGGTCATAAAGCACACATTAGCTTGTTCATTATCGCTGTCACTTTCACTTCCAGAAGAAGAAGAGGAGGAATCTGAATCATCCCATGTAATTGAATTTTTTTTTTGAATTTGTCCTTCCTTTTATTTCGATATTCTTTCTTTTGATCTGGATAGTCCTTCTGCATATGCCCCTTTTTGTGACTGTTAAAACACTCCATAACTGATAAAGACAGTGGTTTATTGCTGTTTGAGCTTCTCTTGCCATTATTTCCATTTCCTTTTCTATCTTTCAAGAATTTCTTGAAGTTCTTGCCAATAAAGGCTGGGTCGTCTTTGTCTAAATCTGATTCTTCTTATTCTGCAAGGAATGCTATATTATTTTTATCTTGAGCTTGAACTCTTTTAGCCTGCAAATTCAATTCATAAGACATTAGATTTCCTATTAACTCTTCCGAAGTTATTTTGGAAATATTGTTCGCTTCTTCAACAGCGAGAACTTTTTTTTCCCGTTCTTCCATTAAAGAATTAAGGATTTTGGATACAATATCAAAGTCTGAACATTTTTCTCCTAATCCTACTAATGAATGGTAGAAATCCTGAAATCTTGAATACATATCATTTATAGATTCATTTTCTTTCATCCTAAAGTTTTGAAATTAACTTTTAATCATGGATATTTTGCTTTGTTTGACCTTGTTAGTTCCTTCGTGTGTAGCGTTGAGTGTACGCTATATTTCATGTGCAGTATGGCACATGCTAACACGGTTAAACTCATTTTTATCTAAGGCACAAAACTACATATTCATGGCTTTTGCATTAGATGTGGCATCTGGTTTCTTTGTATTTGACCAAGTAGAATATTCTTCGATAGGAATAGTATATTCTGTTTGAGTTATATTCCATGAATCAAAACCATTTTTTTGCATATATATTCTTATTCGTGTGGCCTAATAGTTATAACTCATGCCATTAAATAATAGTGGACGTGCAGTAGATTGTCCTCTAATGAAGCTAGTGTTAATGCTAGTGCTAATGCTAGTGTTAGTGTCCATATTATTAGATTATCAGATAACGGTGTTACGGTTATATGACGACCTCGCTCTGATATCAAATGAAAGTGTGCTATGGATCGTGTATTATGGATATATGATAATACAGAGTATAGTGATGATAGTAATACTATAAATAGTGCAGAATATAAAAAGCAGTATAGTAAAACAACACCAGAGATTTTTATACTGGTTCGGAGCACCGTCCTACGTCCAGTCCCAGACTCCTTCCGGAATTTCACTAAAACAACAACCATCACTTAACCCAAAGGAACATGTCTATACACCCCTAAGTAGCCGAACAGGGACCTAAGCAGCAAAGTAGGATTTCGCCTCAACAGCCGAAAAGAACTTCACTCGCATGGGCAGTAGAACAGGACTTCAACAAATATAGAAGATAATTTTGACTTTTGTCTATCCTAATAACACAGATTTGTCACTTGTATTACACCCTTCCTATAATCTTCTCCTCGAGTATAAATATTTTTTTTGAAGTATATGAAGAATAGAAAGGTATAGTATTGCTTTAATGCAGAATAATTGAAAGTATGATAGCAAATAAATTCCAGAGAATTAAATCGGAGAGATAAGAAAATTCGATTGTAATTAAGTGATTTGGAATCAAGTTGGAGTTCGTATTTATAAAGGTTAGAAAGCAGCGACTGTTGGTGAAGAGTTTCGACTGAAGTGTTGCATCCAAATCTTTTCGTTAGAGGTTCGTAACTCTTCACAAAAAGTCGTATTTTTCGAAAAGTAGCTATCGTAGAAATTCAGTCAACTGAGCCTTTGGGTCAGTCGACTGAATATTCAAAATAATTTTTAAATATAAATTCGTATATCTATGCACCCGTGCATGTTGCACTAATTTTCCAGTGTCAATTGACAGATCCTCTGGGTCAGTCGACTGACCTGGTGAAATCTGCAATATGCATAGTTTGCACAGGTATATTAATTTCTATAACTTTAAAATACTTTTATAATTTGATTATATCTTATATATGTATAAAATATTTGGGAAACAGAATGATTAAATATATGAGCTAATAGATACGTAACCGAGGAGAGATTTTAACAATATTGACCTGAGACTTAAAAACAAAATAATATAATTGATGCACCGATTTTAAAGTCTTGTCTCCTTGTAGTATATATTCTCTTTCTGTCGTAGAATTTGTCAAATCTGTATGTTGTAGTGATAGCTTCATGTCATGAATCGAAACCAAGTCTCAACATTATTTAGCTAAGGAAAGAAGTAGTTTATTTGTAAATAGGTAATGTACATTTCCAATTCTTAAAAGGAAACGGTAATAAATTCATTAACAAATAAGAATTCGACAGTAAATGAGATTTGGTGTAAAGTAACTACTTAATAAGGAAACAAAACAGTTTTCAAAATAATTACAAGTATGCCACTTCAACTTGCGATAACTTATAAGTAGTCAACCTACGATCGGTACTTAATTTATTTACCCATGATAGCACTAAGGTTATCAACCTATGATGGATTTAGGAAAGTCAAAATGTGATATTTCTTAAGGAGTTCAACCTTCAATAGCTATCAACTAGCGATAACTAAATGTGCCTTAATTTGCGATAGCTTGGGGGAAGACCAATGTGCGATAGCTTAGGTAGAAGCTCGATGTGCAAAGGCTTGGAGAAGTCAACTTGCGATAGATCTTTTTATCTCTACATGCGATAGAATTTGAGGCTCAACATGTGATAGCATGGGAAGCTATCAACTTACGATAGCTCATAAGAGTGCAACTCACTATAGTTAATGAATTATCAACACTAATGGCTAGTTGAGGGTTAACAAGCGATAGCTTCAGAGAATCAACATGGGAAGGCTATAGGATAGCCAACATGTGATAGCTAGGCTTTACTTGCGAAAGATATGGGATAGCCAAAATGAGACAACTAAGTTTAACTCGCGATAGCTTGGGAAGCTATATTTTTTCAAGTAGAATGAGTGCACTTTGGAAGCCACTTTCCATGTGTTACTTGACTATTTCATATGGATGAAATAAAGGAAGAATTTTATAAGTTAAAATTGTGTTAACTTATTTTCAAAATGGAGGAAATCTTAGAGAAGTTGATAAATAATATGGTATTATTTAATTAATGAAAAAGATGTTTTATCTAAAGGAAATGTAGGGTACACTGTAAATGAATGAAAGAAAGGGGTTAACCATGATCGTAAAGGTATACAGGCTCATGGAGTTATTAGATAGCAGAGTGCATTCACTACTAGTCTAAAGTCCAATAGGATATGGCAGGGTTCCACCATAGGTTTCAATCCTAAATTATTTATAAACTCTAAAGGTGAGTTATGGTAGGGTGTCAAAACATCAAGGTGGTGTTTATAAAATAAATCAGCAACGTAAAGGATATTGGTTTTGGGACTAAGAGAGGTTATTGATGCCTTGTAAGGACGCTACTAGAATGTATTAAGGGTGCTTACATTTAATCTCTTAGGAGAGTCAGGATAGCTTCCATTGGTGGAATGAGTGACATTTCATCAGGTAACGTTGTTCGAGAAAAGTAAAAGTAGTTATAAATTGGCCTAAGGAGGTAATCACTAAAATAAATTAACGATGATATAAAGATGGACACCTAAAACAAGAGATTAGGTGATGTTTGAATGGATGATGGATGATTGGATGACTTGGTTTATGAATGTATGTTAAGTATAAGGTATACTGAATTTGAAATAAAAATGTAAATATGACATGGATTATAATTGGATGAAAAGCATATGGTACACTTTTGGATTGAATATAATGCACATTAGTTGCTTTCAATGTAATGTTAGTTTACATGTTATGATGTAATTGCTATGACGATAAAGTAATGGAAAGACTGTTCTGTGCTACAACAGCATGGTCTCATTATGGATGCTTAGGGTAAAGATTTTACTCATACCAAGCTTTATGTCTGACTTGTATTTTTATTAATTTCCATAAACTCATGGGTACTTATTTGAGTAGGCTAAGTTTATGGATTAGATGAGTATCCTTTGGAAGGGAGAATAAAAGATTCTAAAGACAAAGAAGGAGGCTTATTTTGCTATAAAAGTTACTATGAAAACTCTGTTGTGTAAAACCAAGAATTTATAAATGGCTATGTGTCCTGTTAGATTCTTCATATGTGGGGCATGACACAACTCTTATTTTCTTATTGTATTTACCCCCACATCAGAATGAAAAGGGTTAATGATGACGTAATGAATTTTGTAAAACAAATTTATGTAATGGAAATTTATTTAGCTGCTATGTTTACTTAATGTTGTGCAAAATAGTAATGAGCTCACTTTGTCACTTAAAATGATTCAGATGACGACTGCAACATCATTGGTGTATATTCTTGGGTTTTAAGTAGGGAATGTTACAATGGATACCATAGTTGTTATGTACTAACGAGCGTTTGGGTGTATAAAAAGAGAGGGAACATGGGCTTGATCCCTCAAAAGGGGTACGTAAGCAGTTTTTTTCCTATGAAATAGCCACTGGATACCTTAGGTTAGGCTAGGGTATATTGGGTTTGGTGCAGTTCAAACATCGTTGACACCTTTCCCTTTATTATATGCATATTGGTGTATTTGTAAGTTTGTGATGAAAGCAAAGGATGAAGCAAAGAATCTGGAATAGGTCATATCCATAGGATTGCTCGGTATATGTTTGCTTCAAAAATGGGCCAAATACCAAATCAAGCAACAAACGAACTATAAAAGTAAAAAAATGAAAGGAGAAAAGAACAGACATGGATAAAGTAGTTTGTCTAACATCAATAGCCTACGTCTACTATCAACTTTGTTACTGATTATAATTTGTTCTTACAAAGATTTTACAGCTCGGTATCATGTAACTCGGATATGAGTTCGACACATTTTAGTGCAAAAATAAAATAACAAAGCTACGATCCTTTTTCCAATGCACCTCCTGCTCTATTTATAAACGAAATCAACCATCTAAATCATTAAAATTTCTCGACTATGTTCTACACTTCAAGCCCGATGTTCTAGTAAGAGATCACGGCTAGAAACATAAACAAAAATGGATCGACACTGATCATTAAGGATCGGCATTGAGTTGTGAAACTTTGCCTTTTTTGCATTACTTTTGCTTTATATTTCACTCTTTGACTAATTCATGCTGACCCATCATATTTTACAGAATGGATCTAAACCGAATTATAACCATGATGGATCAGTTTCGAATTATGTATTAAACTTGAATCTTCGTCGTTTTTTTTCTTATTATCATTTGTCTTCTCCAAATAATGGCTAAGTACTTTCTTATAATCAGTAAGAATCGGTATCGACCCATAGGAATTTATCGAGATTTTTGCATTCCATTTTCATCCTTGAATTATGATCCCTCTCATGAGTATTCAACAGTTCTGATATACTGAGATATCACTCGATTCAAAAGCAAGGTAACGTCCTTCCCCCCTCAAAGCATGCTTTGTGTTAACAAAGCATGCTTTGGATCAAGACTAGTTATTGAAGTCAAACTCTAATTTTATGAGATGTCCTTATTTTCTTAACTATTTTCGTAAAGCGGTGCATTCCCTCTTTATCAATATGTTACTTCAAATGGTTGTGGATTTATATCCCTTGGACTATTATAAGAGCCAAAGTATCCCACTTAGATTCTTTATTCAATTCCGAAATTTTAAAAGCTTCTTCTTTCATTTCGTCTAGTAGAATTTCATCTTTTATCCTTGCTTGTTTTTCATTTGCATTACCATACTTTTCTCTCCTTTTTCTTTCCTTTTCTTTCACTTTTCTTATTATCATATGGATCAGTACCGATCCTTATGGATCGGTATCAATCGTTTCTTTTTGAGTCACTATATAAATAATACTTAGAAAAATTTCCTACTCTCACTTTCATTTTCAAGCAATCGCTTTTAGCTTCTTCAAGCTTTTGCGATTCACCTCCCTTATGCTATTAGTAGCGGCGCCACCTTCCTCAAGCCTCGGTGTCGATTAAATCTCGGCAATCAATGCTGATTTGAGGTAGTTTAGTACTTCCAACCCTTTATAACTAACTGTCAACTTATACAGGTTTCAACCCGACTTTTCAACTCAGCATTGCTCCCTTGCGTATCTTTCCACCTATGATGGGTTGTTGTCATTGATCCATAGTTGTCGGTGCCTTATCATGGCTTCCTATCCATATTCGACATTTACCTTGTTCTTATTCATCCTTCCACACTTAGCCATGGCAAATGGAAAAGCTGAACTTGAAAATACTAAACTTCCTGAGGCTAACTCCAAGTCGACGTTGGTTGGGCTCCAAGTTCCCTCTACCTTCACTTTCTTGGTGTTTGCTTTATGTCTTCTAGGGTTCGACTTTGAGTTTCTGTATGGCCATGGTACTTGTTAATTTTTTGATGAAATTTTCAAGTGGAAGGAAGGAGCATTCGACTTTTTTTGATTTGTATCAAATATGGATTGGCGGTTTGGTTTTGGTAAGACGGTTTTAAGGAACAATCACTTCAAACATGTTTCAATGCCTGATGGAATCATGCATCGACACATCGAATTGGACATTTCAATCTTATGTTGCCATAAAGAAAAACTCTTTCTTACTCTGCATAACACTTCCATTATCGTATATTCTACGATAAAGGGTAAAATCAGACACATAATTCCATGGTGTGATAGAGCTCTTTTACCAGCACAGGCGAGCTATCTATACAGAGTGTTTGCGTACACCATACTTTGGGCATAGGAAATACACTGCATAGACTAAGCTATGCATCACTGACTCTGTCAAAGTATGGGATCTGGTCGTTTAAGACACGTTGATATCTATTGGGTCCTATACATCGACTACATGCGGCTTAGCTAAAGCATGGAAATTAAAGTTAAATCGTACCAGACATTGCCCATGTATTGAGTATTTCAATAAGTTATGATTAACAAACACTCCTCGCATCGCTCTACCCTGGGTGTAGGTCCTTCTACTTCATAGTTTACTCCACTAGCAGTATGTTCAACTTCTGCCATAGCAGCTATTAAACACCTTCTATGCCTTGAACATTGTGGATGTTAGAAGGATTTGTGTTCGCCATGGGATTCGATTCAAAGAAACTTAACTATGACACCTCACCTTTTTTATCCTCAAGGGTTGACACCAATACATCTACTTATTCATATGTCGAGCATCCGAGTGCCGTAAAGGCAGATTATTAGAGTAAAAGAAAAGAAAAGAAAAGACAGAACAAAATATCAAATCATCACAAGTAATATATAATATCCAAATGATCTTCATAAAAGATACTTTATTATAATCAGAGTAATCTAACTTATCATCAGCCTGAACATTTATAACGGCCTGCCCTTACAATTACTGATAAATACAAAACAAGAAATACAATGGAAAATACAATACGACAGGTCTTAAAAGCATTCGGCTCGTCTCCTGAAGTTCCAAAGTGCCCAAAGCTAATTTTGGAAAAAACTCAGGTCCAACACTTGTGTTATAAGAAAATAACACCAGGATCAGTCTGGTAAACTAGCATTAGAAACTGAAATCATTTAGATTATATAATGTTATAAAACCTTTTCAAAATAAAGGTATCTTCTAAGACAACGCCGCACATACATATGGATGAGTTTTTACCTTACGATAACCAAACCAATTTATAGGAAATCTTATAATATTATAATAATGTCTGATTTTAAAATAAATATTGAATCATAACTGGAATGGTTAAACTAAGTCCATTCAACAACATATTTAGAATACAACTAAGTCCGTAAAGGCTACTATTAGAAAATGGATTCCATACAATGATAATGCTACTAGAGTATTGCCTGTCATAGTGCACCTCTGTAGAAAATGTACCGATGGCCTTACCGGGACCCTATACAAATGACGATCGGCCTACTCCTTCCTGGATAATATCGAATATGTCACCATCTCAACTGCGGCCAACAACCATAATAGGCCCCAAGCATACATAAATCCACAATACTGATTTAGATCGCATGATGGCCATAACCTAATAGGTGTGACCCACATAGCTCTAAAGCATATACCATGTTTTAGTCATTAGTGGGTGTGAGGCTTGAGGCTATGTTTTACCTTTTTAGAAAATCATACTTGGAATGCTATCATTACCCTCCATGCAACAATGTAATGCCAACATTCATCTATACAAGTTGTTTAGGATATGAACAAATCGAAGGCACTACTTCTACTGCATTCTCAGGATTAGAAGCAAGTAGCCTTTGCACTTCAAAGAACTCCATCTTTGATTCCACTATCTACAAGACGTCTCCGATTCAAATGCTTATACTGGTTGGAAGTGTTTTTTGGATAACTCATGCTTATTCGATCCCATCTCTCCAGACCAACAAGCGGCAATTTTTGGTTAACTCAATCTCGATTCTTTTAAAAATATGCGGACTATATAAGAGTCCCAAGGCGATCTCTAGTATACCTTTTAAAGCGAAAGACATTTCACCAAAATGAATTCCCTTAAGGGAGTCTCAAACCATATGAAATCATGAAGCTTTCTTATACTTCCTAAGTTAAAACAGGTCAAGTTATCAATAGTGGATGAACAACTATCCAGTGTAAGTATATGTTTGCATATGGAAAATCAAACATCATATATTTATCACCACTTTTCAATTTTAGCCACGTTCTATACCTTGATTAATAATGAATTTTTTCAAATTGGGGTATTATTGCCTCCTAAACCTTGACTTAACAACATTCTTAATTCTTATAGATAGAAATGGACTTCCATTCCTTGAAATTTAGCATCAAGCGTAAGATGAAATACTTTCCATATACTCAATTAATCATGACCCATTTATCCAAATTAACTCTCATATACTTATCACATTTCTGACATTTCGACTTCTCTACACCTTACCCAAAATCGAAGCTAGGTAAGTCAGGACACTGGTGCTCCGAACTTTCCTTAGTTAAAATATTACAATTCTAGGTCTCACGAATAAAGAAAAATTTACTCATCGGCTTTTACTGCTAAATATAAGATGACATACTTTCCTTAAACGTGTCAATATTTTAGCACTACTTTATCATATTTGTTTTGTGTTACTTAATGAAACTGACTAAGAAATCCCTTGCATAAAATAAATTATTTTTGAAACAATCGAAAACACCAACTTTGAAAACTTATTTCCAGTCTTCAATTTCAAACTAGTACTTTTCATCGGTTAGAAATGAAACCGTTCAAGTAGGAGTATTATTACCTCTCAAACTTTGACTTGACTTTACTTCTAACCCGAAATAGAAACATGTATCCATAACTCAATGTCTAGAAAATAGGATCCAAGTGTTCCTTATATTTTTTATTAAAACATTTCCAAAATCACTTATTTAAACCAACATGTTTTAAAAGGAAACCTCTTTACTTTACAAAAGTAAACACCTTTTTAATCAATGAATTCTAAACCACTTTAAAGCATCTTCCTTTTTATAAAAGTATATACTTGTTTACAAATAACAAAGTGTAGTAAATTAACTTCCTTCCCAATTTTCCGCAACCATTTACTATGACAAAAATGTTATAGCCCAGATCTCTTTCATTTTCTTAAAAAAAATTATTACAACAATAGTGTTAAAATCCATCCTTCCTTCCTTTTTTCTTTTAAAACTCTTTAAAACATAGTTTGAAACTTGTACTTAAAACATCCCTTTAAAGATGGCCGCTTTTTAAAACAAAACTTGACTCTGAAACAAAGGAGCATAATTTCTGCCTCTTGGTTAAATAGCTAAATAAATTCCTACAAATATATTTAAAACTTCAAACTTCCTTTTGAATACTTATAGACACATATGAAAAGACTTTTTAAAATATCTAGAATAGAAAACTCTTATTTACTTCACAAAAATCATCGATTTTCAAACTGCATCTATGGCGACTACAGCTATATGGATCGTAACTTTTAAACTTTATTTTTGCAAATCAAATAACTTTTAAACCATATTTATTTCAATATTTAAATTATTTTATTACCTTTGTAAAATATTTGAAAAACAAAAGTCGTTCGGAAACCATTTCAAAACATTTTAGAGAACAAGTGATAAATCACTTAAAAGCGAGCACATGATTTCAATGTCGTAATAAAACCAACAACAAGTAGGTTACTATCAACAACATCCACTTCATTACATCATATATGGCAAGTAAGGATGTAAATTAAAATCAACATTTGCGAGGGGTCCCATTGGATCCCTCCATAAATTTTTCTTAGTGTATTCGTCACGGCCTTTCCGCTATTAAACACTTTGATGCCTTTTTCCTTGCTTTTGTCCGCTGCAACATTATGATTATTTATATAATCCGCTTTCGAGCGGGAAACAACAACAAAAACATAAACACGTCACAAATACATACAACACTTTAGGCTGCTACTAAATTATTACAACATTTTGTCAATTTTAAAACTAATTTAAAGTGAGATATCTCACTTTTAAACAAGCACCAACACAAACCAAAGGCTACTATGACTACCCTTGACCTAGAATCTTTATAAGATCCTTCCTTTCACCTTGCATCCATAGCCAAAGCCCTCCCCTTCCTCCTAATTACTCACGGCAACACCTATTTTCGGATTTTGGGTGCTAAAGTTTAGATCTTGGGGCTGTGATGGTGATGGCTAGGCTACTGCAAGATTATATCAGAATATTGAGGAGAAAAGGAGGTGTTCTAATGTGAATTTACTTATATAAACTTAAGTGGGAAAATAAATGGAAGAATGAAAGAAGAAGAAGAAGAAAATGGAAATGAGAAATATGAATTTGTGAAAGTGTGGTATGCATTTATAAACTTGAGAAAAAAAATGGCAAAAGACACCAAATACCCATTTGCCAAATTACAAAAATGCCTTCCAAACCCTTCCATGCCGTGTGAACAAGTTTACTTGCCATCAAATCACAAAAAGAAGCATTTCAATCCATATCTTATGCACACAAAATAATACACAAAAAGTCTTCTCTTTTGCTAATCTTTACTTTATTTAATTAGTACTTTGAATTTTCAAACGCTAATATACCTTTCTGAAACTATTTAAATTGTTACTGCATTTGTATACAAGTGTAAACTAGTGCACAACAAGTTTTCAACGACTTTTATTTGATGAAAAGTCCAAAAACTGAAAAACGATTTTTCGGTCACATTTTCAACTTTTCATCGACCTATTTATTTTTGTAAACAAACTTTCAAAATAAGATTACTACCATTATTTATTAATTAAAAGGAGGTTATTTGACCATTAAAAACCATTAACTAAATATTTAAAATTAATTAAATAATCACAAATCCAAGCAATAAAATTTCGGGCCGTTGGACTAAATCTAGAGCCTTTTTCAACAATCACAAGCCCCTCCAGAGCGATATACAACGTGCAATCATTATAGTGCTTTCTAAGGGTGTTTCTCTATTTAATCACTTCATCCGACTTGTCCTTAAATTCATGAAGTTTTCCCATACCCAGCTTCATTCAAATGGGTATGCTACATTCATATATGACCTTCCTCGGGCACTTGGGTAGGGTTCCATCTCTTGAAGAAATCAGATATTTATATAGTTTCAAGAAAAAAAATGACCATCCTTCCTTGATTATTTAGAGTCCTTCAAAGGTTGCTACATAATTATTGGCTTATGGTACAAGCTCAGTCATTTCAAGGATTGGTACTTCTTCGTCTACTGCCCAGTTGGCTTTCCTCAAAAATGGTTGTCAAAACGTAAGTTCTTCCCTTACCTGCCAATTCTATGGATCCAATTCCATTCAAATTATTAAATTTGTTGTCTCTTAAATTTACAGACATTCCATAAAGGCCTATTGACGCAGCCCTGGCATACACATTATAAGTGTAACATCTTCTATTTAGAAGCCCACAAGAACTGCTACGGATGCTGAAGTCATCCATAGTTATTAATTCTCGATGACCAAATATGGTAATGTTAGATACATTGATATACCATAAACATGAATATGAAAAAAAATTAAACAAAAAAATTAAAACAAACTTCTCATTTCATTAGAAATAGCATTTCAAATTCATTATATAATCCCATATGTAAACCATATTCAAAGAAATTATAATTTAATACAAAATATTCCAAGAGCAACATATGAAGATGCCCCCTTAGTTGATCAGGGTCTAAATATAGGCAATTAAACAAATTTTCCCTTACATCTAAATAACATAGTAGGCAATAGATATAATCTCCTAAATAATTAGCTTTCCTCCTACACGTCTCCGAAAGCATATTAATCTAAAGGAGAACCAAAAACCTTAATTCTCAAACTACTCAAAATCAATTGAGCATCCGAGAGTTTAAGAGGACAAACATAAACTTCGAGTCAGATAAAAAGTCTGGCGTGAATAATAATCTAGCATTTCGAAACATATAGATATCTAGTGAGAACATGTCGCTTAACGGAACGGGTTTTCCCTCACTAGTATCATAACCCAATTTATAATAACCTTATAATGTGCACCTGCGTCCACATGCATTATGCTTTGGATTTCCCATCCCTATTCACCTGACTATCTGTCTCAAGTTATAATTTCTATGGTCACTATTAATCTATTAGTTTTCATAGGCTGACTAATAACCTGTTCGAAGCATACGGACTGTCTGTCTGGTTTCATAGTCTACCTATTGGTGTCTACCAATTACATCATCCAATCATAGTTTCCATAGGGTCTCTATGTACCTATTGGATTCTCAAATAACATCTCTCATGTCATAGTTTTCATGGGCTGACTATGAACATATTGATCTCTATCAACAACCAATTTCGGGCATAATTTTCATGGGATCACTAAGAACCTATTGGCCCTTGCCAAAAATTTTTATAACATAGTTTTCATAGGCTTACTAAGAACCTGTCTAAACCAATAATCTTTTGATCAGTCTTGGGCATCCTATATTCTGGTCCTTTGACCTCATGGATGCAATTCTACTCATACAGGGGTCAATTCAATATATATTCACTACTGGGTCAACCTTGCATGTTTTCCGCCCTTAACATCCCAAAATGCAGATATGGGCTAATAATGAAGTGAATATGATTACAAAAGCATACATAATAATTGATCAAATAACATAACAACATAAACATCCATGGTTTAATTCCTTATAATCATTTTCCAATGAAATTTGGTTAGTAATCTTAACCTATTATTTTAGCATGGAAAGCTTCCTCTAAAATTTCAAAGTTAGATGCCATTTAGAAACTCTTTTATATTGCCATGTATTTACTTTCAAAAATGAGTTAGGGTTCTTTAATTCGAAAACTAAGTCATTCGATTATATCCTTTGTATCATTACATGAAACTTAGACATTCTCTTTCGAAACCATTCAACATACCTTTTGAACACTTGGAAACATTCTTTTCGAAAGAACTTAAAAACATGCCCTTTGAAACAGTTAAAACATACCTTTTGAAACACCTAAAAATATACCTTTCAAAAGCATTGGGTTCAAGTAAAAAGTTATGGAAGCATAGCTTCAAAACCAATCAAAAGTGTCACTTTCGAAACCATTGGTTTGAAAACAAAGCAAACATCAAAGTTTAAAGGGAACACTTTCGAAAGCCACCCTTTCGAAAGACTTATGGTGACGACAACATGCTTCTACATGCGTACTTAGGTTTAAATAAGCTTCTTGAACCATGTCGAAAGGTATGGGAGCGGAACCCACCCTTTCGCATGTATAAGTTAAAAGAAATGCGGCTTCAATGGTTGTGGAAGAGTATCGATTCTAAACCCTACACTCCGAATTCATTGATTCAAAGAGTACAAAAGCAGCCTCTTACTATGGCAAAAGGTTTTAATGCGACAGTTAGGGTATCAAAGGGGTTTAAATGCAGCAATCCCTTCGAAGATATTAAATCAAAGGTAGATATATAGATTCAAAACTTGGAAATACAACTTCACCCCTTACGTATGCGTACTTTCGACATCTTTTCTACCTTTCGCATAGGTCCAATACACTTAGTACCACTAGCTTAATACCATGTATATTGGCACCAAATAGATGCGGAAGGGTTAGAGGCGGGTGTGTATGAAATCGAAAACTAGCAGGGTTAAGTGGCGAAGATGTAATTTGGATAAAAACTGCATTTTTGCTTATTAAAGAAAATACTTTTCACCTACCATCAATATTTGTCTCAATCTTATTGGTTAGAAAGCTTTATCAATTTCGTTTTTCAAACTTTGGCGCCAAAATCAAATTTGGATTTGAAATAACTTAACACTTAATTCCTTCTCCAAAATAAAACATTTAAGTCTTCTAACTTAAATAATTTGTTATCCTTAGTAATACAGTTAGGAAAAATCCCCAAAATCACCATAATTCATATTAAATATGCTCTAACATATATAAATTTTAGTTCCAAGAACATTATTTAATTTCCTTAAATAATTTTAAATCAGAAATTAACTACTTTCTCTCTATGAAATTCATGATAAATCCATAATTTCAACTTGAAACCCACTTACAAAATTACATTTTTGACCCTATGTCAAAAACGCCACACTTTTGAATGCAATATGACAAGTTTTCCAATCTAAAACCTATCATAAAATTCATATTAAGTTGTATAAATCATTAACAAGCATATATACCCATTTACTCTATCAAAACATATCATCATTCATCCAATCGTACGGTTTTAAACCTCAAACCCAAATTAAAACGTTCAACATAAATTATATGAGATGGTTTAGATTATTATTCACCTTGTTTGATAAAAAACTTGAGATTTGTTTTGGCTTTAATCTTCCTAGCTCGAATCTTAGCCTCTAAATGATTTTTGAGCTCCTCTTCACTTAGGGTTATGGCCGGCCTTGTTTTTTTCCTTTTATTTATGTTTTTGTTTTTCTAAGAATGTAAATGAGAATGCTGTAAGGGATTTTAGGGGTTATGGGGTTCGGTCATTCCTATATCGGTTCGGTCATTCCCATATTACCCTTACCTTATTCTCTTAAGTATTTAACTTGTAAACCATTCTTATAGATTCATTTAGTTAAGGCACGACCTTAATTATTTTTCAAATCCCAATTCCCTTCTAGTCTCTACAAAATTCCATTTAATTTATCTAATTAAATTTCCTAAATAATGCTATTTAAAATTAGGGGTGTTACAGGCTCCCCTCCTTAAAGAATTTCGTCCTCGAAATTTGGCAAGGACTAAATACTAAGCATCACAGTCATCTATAATATCTCCTAACTATCATACTGCCTATCTGACTAGCTAACAATATATATATATATATATATATATATATATATATATATATATATAACAGATGTAGAAGATACCCTTACAATCGATCAGAATAAGTATCTTTAATCCTGTCTTCTGTCTTCCAAGTACAGTCCTTCTCATTATCGCTCCACGGAACTTTCACTAACTCGACTGTCTTGTTTCTTAACCACTTCTCATCTCTCTCTACAACCCAAACTGGTTGCCTAAGTCTTCCAATGCATTCGGAGGAATAGTAGCCTCTGAATCATGCACATACTTACCAAGATGAGACATGTGAAACACATTATGGACACCTGCTAAATTGTTCGGCATCTCTACTCTATATGCGAGCTTTTTGATCCTCTCTATAACTGGGAACGGTCCAACATTTCTCGGTGCCAGCTTCCCTGACTTCCTAAATCGCACCACACCTTTCATCAATGATACTTTAATGAAAACCCTTTCTCCAACTGAGAACTCTAGATCCTTACGCCTCTTATTTGTGTAACTTTTTTGTCTAGACCGAGTTTCCTTCACCTTATTTTGGATCATCTCAATCTTCTCTGTTGCCTCTCTTACCTGATATGGACCTAAGCCTAATCTATCTCCAGTTTCCAACCAATATGCTGGTGACTTGCATGGCCTTCCATACAAAGCTTCGAAATGCGTCATTCCTATACTAGTCTGGTAATTTTATTATAGGAAAACCCAACTAAGTGTAGGTGATCTTCCCACGATCCACCAAAATCTAGTACATAAGCTCTTAACAAATCCTTGAGTACCTTGTTGACTCTCTTTGGCTGCCCGTCAATCTGAGGGTGATAAACGATACTCTTCTTGAGCTTAGTACCTAACATATCCTATAGACTCTTCCAAAACTCACTAGTAAAAAAGTATCTCTATAGATGACTATATTACAAGGAATCACATGTAGTCTAACTATGTTCTTCACAAACAATTTAGCCAAAACAGATGCCGTCCTGATTGACTTAACTGGAATGAAATGGGCACTCTTGGTCACATGTCTACTATGACCCATATACTTTCATTTTGTCGATTCAACCTTGGCAACCCATCTATAAAATCCATTGATTAACGAATCCCATTTCCAAACTGGTATCTCCAAAGGTTGAAGCAACGCACTCAGCTTCTAATGTTTGACATTCACTTGTTGACAGTTCACACACTGCTTCACCCACAAGACAACATCCTTCTTCATAACTTCCCAGTAGAAAATCCTCTTCATATATTAATACATCTTGGTTCCCCTAAGATGAATCGTAAACTACGATCGAGGACATTCTCTAAGGACTTCTCTCCTTAAGTCCCCAACATTCAGAATACACAACCGTCTCTTCTTTCTCAACCATCCTCTCTGGTTAAGATTAAAATCCTTTAGGTCATCAATCTCGTTTTCGGCTTCCATCCTTCTAATCTTCTTAGCTAACACTAGGTCATCATTCTTCTTAGATGCAATCCTTTCGATCAATCTCAGTTGAACTTCCAAGCAGGATAATATGGCAATCCCCTGACTAGAACTAGCAGTTGATCCTAGCTGCACACTACAGGTTGTCAAAGCCTCTAGGTCCTTCAATTCTGTTAACATAGCTAACAACACATTCTGATGTTTTCTGCTAAGAGAGTCCGCTACCTTATTTCCTTTTCCAGGCGTATACTCTGTACCAAAATCATAAGCTGCTAAAAAATTCAGCCACCTCTGCTATCTCACATTCAACTCATTCTGAGAGAATATGTACCATAAGGACTTATGATCTGTGTCTAACACAGATCTCTCTCCTAAGGGATAACGTCTCCATACTTTTAATGCGAAGATCACCGCTGCCAACTCTGGATCATAAGTAGGATATCTCACATTGTGCGGTCTAAGCTGTCGTAAAGCGTAGGCAATAACTTTACCTTTTTTCATCAAAACAGCCCCTAATCCGGTTCCACATGCATCGATGTACACTACTAATCCTTGATTTCCATCTGAAACTGCTAACAAAGACGCATTCGTCAACAAGTGCTTTAACTTAAAGAATGCCTCCTTGCATTTGTCGGACCAAATAAACTTTACGTCCTTCCTAGTTAGCTTTGTCAAAGGCGCTACAATTCATGAGAAATCGTTAATGAATCTCCAGTAATAGCGAGTGAGTCCAAGAAAACTTCTGATCCAGTCACCGTCTCTAGTCTCTTCCAACTGTTAATAGTTTCGATCTTATCCGGATTGACTGATAAACTCTTCTCTAAAACCACATAACCATGAAACTTAACCTTTTCCTTCCATAAATGACACTTTGAAAACTTCTCTTTCAGTTGATGCGGCCTTAACGTCTCAAGCACCACTTTAAGATGAACTTCATGCTCTCTTTCATCCTTAGAGTATATTAAGATGTCATCTATGAATACCAAAATTAACCTATCTAACTGCTCTTGAAAAATTTGGTCCATCAAATCCACAAAGAAAGCTACACATTTGTTAACCCGAATGGCATCACTAACCACTCGTACGAACCATACCTAGTCCGAAACACTGTTAATGGAATACTGTTCCCTGCCACTCTTAGCTAATGGAAACCTGTCACCGAATCCAATTGGGAAAATACTCTAGCTTTACTTAGCTGATCAAATAAATCATCGATTCTCGAAAATGATACCTATTCTTAATCGTCTTCTCGTTCAACTTATGATAGTCGATAACATCCTTAATGAACCATCTATTTCCTTCACGAACACCGCGACCGCTCCCCAAAGTGAACTGCTTGGTCTGATGAAATGTTTTCTTTCTAAATCCACTAGCTGCATCTTTAGTTCCTTCATCTCGGTAGGTGTCATCTTGCTTAGGGATCTATTTACAGGTTTTGCTCCTGGTACAAGATCTATTCGAAACTCAATGGCTCGCTTCGGTGGTAGTCCTATGACTGGCTCAAAAACATCTGCAAACTCTCTTGCTACCAAAACCCAATCTAATTCTTCTTCTACTTCCATTGCATTAGTCAAAGCAGAAGCACTTGACTCTGACTTCTCCATCGAGTATATAATTCGGTTATGACTATTGGGGTGTCTTAGTAATATTTCCTTATCTTGGAAAAATATTCTTGCATCATATCTATCTAATCAATCCATACCCAAAATGATCCCGAAGCTACGAAATCAAAAATATACAAATATCATGCAATATTATGACCTAACAATTCAAGTTCTAACTGGTCACATCACATCCCCAGAGTTGCACACCCTCTTATTAGATTTGCAACCCTTAACGGTAACAAGGTATGAGGGTTTTATGCATAAATTATCTACCAAACATTAAGATATAAATGAATGCGATGCACCAGTATCAAATAGTACCCTAACTAGTATACTATGAATCCAAAGCGTACCTTCCATCATAATCTTTCCCTTCTCAATAGCTATTAGTCTAGAAGATGATGGTTCCAAGGCAAAAACCTTTCCTTTGTTCGCTAGCTGGTTTTGGACACTGATTCTTGTAGTGTCCAATATGGTCACAGTTGAAGCACTTCACTCCTTTCTTATCTACAACCTTCTTCCCTTTTCTAGTTCGACGTTCATGCAAAAAATGTCATTTCTTATCGCACTTGTAGCAAATTACATTGGCCTTCCTTTTCTTGGCAACTCCTCCTTTTTGGGCTCCTTTCTTCTTAAAGAATTTCCTCTTCTTGCTTTGAGAATCTTGGGTTTCAACCTGCTTCTCTTTCTTAAAAGTAGATAGAAAATCTTCATTCCTAACTGCCATCTCCACTACAACTGTACTTGGATCATAGAGATGTGGCATAGTCACCCTACCAATCACAGGTCTTAACCTTATTCGTTTTGATGATGGTGCCAATGATAGCATATCCATTTCTGGACAACTCTTTAAACTTCGTAGCATACACAATCACAGATACCTTGCACTAAGTCCATGAACTTCCTCAACAATACCGATTTGGCAACTTTAGACAAGAACCTCTCTTCGATTCTCCTTTGAAACCCTGCCCAAGTCAAATCTTCCTCGGGAACTCCCATGATAATACCATTCCACCAATAAAGTGCTGCTCCCTGCAACTACCTAGAAGCCAGTCTCCTCTTATGCTCATCATCTAATCCCAAGTCAGCAAAAACCCTTTCACAATGCAATAACCAGTTTTCTACTTCAACGGCATCCTCTGTTGCTAAAAACAGCTTCCCAAAAAGACTGGTGTAATCCCTACCCATCTTGGCATAGTTATTGCTAACTGGGGCAGTATGATTTGCTCCCCCAGCACTCATAGCATTTCCCCCAGCTTCTCCTGTAGCTGCTCTAGCTTACATCAGATTGACAAAGAACTGATACATCATCCCCATATTTATTGGCGTGGTCCCAGCACCTACATTGGAATTTGCATTTGGATTAGCAATTGGTTGTCGACCCGGATTCCTCCTAGTATTGTTTTGATCATTTCCATTAGTTTTGGTGCTTCCTTTACCTAAATTTCCTCATCCGTTTCCTGCCTCCATATCTTCTTTTCTCGTATATTTGCATACCAGCCTTAGTAAGATACAGAAGAACGGTCTAAGAGATAGGAGAATACGTACTTACACACACAAACACACACACACACACATATAATAATAAATGCAAGTACGTTACTATAGCATTAACCCAAGCCTCGGTCTCTTTTTCTGATCCATTGGGTTATGTTTCAAAAATCTTTAGGTTCAAATTTCTTTTAAATTTACATAAACCAATGCTCAACTTGTAACAACTTTCATTTGGAGGCCCAAAACTAACTACTATGGATGCTGCAGTCGTCCATAGTTATTAATTCTAGATGACCAAATGCGGTAATGTTAGATACAATGATATACTATAAACACATGAATATGAAGAAAAAATTTAAAACAAATTTCTTATTTCGTTACAAATAGCATTTTAGATTCATTACATAATCTCATACGTAAACCAAGTTCAGAGAAATTAAAGTTTATTACAAAATATGCCACAAGCGGCATATGAATATGCCCCCTTGATTAATCAAAGTCTAAATATACATAATTAAACAAATTTTTCCTTACATCCAAATAACATAGCAGACAATAGATATAATCTCCTAAATAACTAGTTTTCCTCCTACACATCCCCTGAAGTTTATTCGCCTAAAGAAGAACCTGAAAAACCTTAACTCTCAAACTACTCAAAATCAATTGAGCATTCAAGAGTTTGAGGGGAAAACATAAACTTCGAGTCAGATAAAAAGTCTAGTGTGAATAACAATCTACCATTTCGAATTATATAGATATCCAGAGAGACCATGCTGCTTAGCGGAATGAGTTTTCCTCTCACTAGTATCATAACCAAATTCTTAATAACCATATAATGTGTACCTGCACCCCCAAAGGTTAAGACATAACATAATAAAATTTATCATGATGATATGCAAACATGCAATATGCACTATTAGTTTTCGTAGGCTGACTAATAACCAGTTCCAAGCTTACAGACTATTTGTTTGGTTGCCTAGTTTTTATGGGATCACTAAGAACATACTGGCGTCTACCAATAACATCATCTAATGATAATTTTTATAGGGTCATTATGAACCTATTGGATTCTCCAATAACATCTCTCATGTCATCGTTTCCATGGGCTGATTATGAACCTATTGATCTCTATCATTAACTTGTTCCGAGCATAGTTTTCATGGGATCACTATGAACCTATTAGCCCTTGCTAACAACAATTTCCATAACATAGTTTTCATGGGCTTATGAAGAACCTGTCTAAACAAATAATCTTTTGATAAGTTTGGGGCATCCTATATTCTGGTCTATCTGATCTCATGGATGCAATTCTACTCACACATGAGATAATTCAATGTATATTCACTAATGGATCAAACCTAGCCCATTATTCTTCCCTTAACATCCCAAAACATAGATATGGGTTAATAATGAAGTGAATATGATTATAAAGCATACATGATAACTGATCAAATAAACAGCAACACAAACACCCATGGTTTAATTCCTTGTAATCATTTTCAGATGAAATTTGGTTAATATCCTTAACCCATTATTTTTAGCAAGGAAAGCTTCCTCTAAAATTTCAAGGTTAAATTCCATTTCAAAACTCTTCTATACTGCCATGTGTTTACTTTTAAAAGTGAGTTAGGATCGTTTAATTTAAATACTAAGGCTTTCGACTATATCCTTCGTATGATTACATAAAACCTTAGACATTCTCTTTCAAAACCATCCAGCATACCTTTCGAACACTTGGAAACAGTCCTTTCGAAAAACTTAAAAACATACCTTTCACAATACTTAAAATAAACGTTTCAAAACACTTTAAAATATACATTTCGAAAGCATTGGGTTCAAGAAAAAGTTATGGAAGCATAGCTTAGAAACCAATTAAAAGTACCAATTTCAAAACCATTTATTGAAAACAAAGAAAACTTCAAAGTATAAAAGGAACACTTTCGAAAGCTACCCTTTCGAAAGACCTATGGTGATGGCAACATGCTTTCACATGCTTGGGTTTACATAAGCTGTTTCAACCATGTCGAAAGGTATGGGAGCGACACCCACTCTTTTGCATGTATAAGTTAAAAGAAAAGCGGCTTCAATGGTTGCAGAAGGGTACCAATTCGAAACCCTACCCTCCGAATTCATTGATTCAAAGAGTTATAAAAGCAGCCTCTTACTACGGTGAAAAGTTTTAATATGACAGCTAGGGTATCGAAAAAGTTCAAAAGTAACAACCCTTTCGAAGATATTGAATCAGAGATAGGTTTATAGATTTGAAACCTAGAAATACAACTTCACCTTTTACGCATGCATACTTTCGACACCTTTGCTACCTTTCGTATAAGTCCAATGGACTTTGTACTACCGGCTTGATACCATGTATATTGGCACCGAATAGATGTGGAAGGGTTAGAAGAGGGTGTGTATGAAGTCGAAAGCTAGCAGAGCTAAGTGGTGAAGATGTAATTTGGATAAAACTGCATTTTTGCTTATTAAAGAAAATACTTTTCACCTACCATCAATATTTGTCTCAGTCTTATTAGTCTAGAAAACTTTATCAATTTCCTTTTTTAGAATTTGCTGCCGAATTCAAATTTGGATTTGAAATAACTTAACACTTAAACCCTTCTCTTTAATAAAACATTTAAAACATTTAAGTCATCTATCTTAAATAATTTACTATCCACAATAATGCACTTAGGTAAAATCCTTAAAATCACGATAATTCATATTAAATATGTTTTCTAACATATATAAGTTTCAAATTCGAAAACGTTATTTAATTACTTATATACTTTTAAATTTGAAATTAACTACTTTCTCTCTTAGAAATTCATGATAAATCCATAATTACTTGAAATATTATGAAACTTGTAACCTACTTATAAAATAACATTTTTGACCACATATAAAAAACGCAACACTTTTGGATGTCATATGATAAGTTGTCCAATCGAAAACCTATAATAAGATTCATATTAAATTATATAAATCATCAACAAGCATATATACTCATTTATTCTATTAAAACTTATCATCATTCATCCAATCCTATGATTTTAAACCTTAAATCTGAATTAAAACATTCAAGATGACTTATATAAGATGGTTTGATCATTATTCACCTTGTTTGCTAAGGAACTTGAGATTTATTCTTGCTTTAATCTTCTTAGTTTGAATCTTAGCCTCTAAATGATTTTTGAGCTCCTCTTCATCTAGGGTAATGGCCGGCCTTGTTTTTACCCTTTATTCGTGTTTTTGTTTTTGTAAGAATGTAAATGAGACTGTTGTAAGGGGTTTAAGGATTATAGGGTTCGACCATTCCCATATTGCGCTTACCTTATTCTCTTAAGTATTTAACTTATAAACCATTCTTATAAATTTATTTAGTTAAGGCATGACCTTAATTAATTTTCAAATCTCAATTCCCTTCTAGTCTCTACATTATTCTATTTAATTTATCTAACTAAATCTCCTGAATAATGCTATCTAAAATTAAGGGTGTTACAACAAGCCTTGAAAGACATCCGCGCTAATGAGCAAAGAATAAAATTTCTTTTAATTAATTATAAAATGCACACTTACAGCTTTTGTACAATGGTCATAGCCTTAGCATACTTTCTACTACTCATATAGGTGCATACTCATAGGGGTGCATAGCCGAATGTGAGGCTGAGGTTAAATCCTTAATTGCTGAAAATCAAGAGGCCCCACTATGGGACAAGATCCCTTATTAATCGAAAGGAGGATGAGAATGATGATGAAAAAGATAATGATGAAAGTGAGGATAGGGGCGAACATGGACCTTTGATCTAAATCTATGGGAGAGACACGCGATGACAAATGGGTTTACTCTCACCACCATCTAAGAATATGAATAATATCGCTTGTCCGGTTCCATAGGCACAGTAGAACCCAGCTAGAGAGACAACTCCAACCCCTCATATTGATGGTATCTTTGGTTCACTTAGGAGTATTCCTGATAATATCCCTTCGTATGATCTTGCTTCTTTCAATCTCCTGGGCATTAGTTCTCTAATTTTTACCATTACGAGGTGCCTTTAACTATTTTGTAGGAAAGTCAATCCCGCTCATTTGACTGCATTAGTATGGTTCATAGGGTTAATAGAGCACATTGACACCTCACACGACACACAAAGTCATAATATGTTCACCCTATGCGTGTTATTTCTTAACTTCCAAGTCTTAATACAACCATGTCTCATTTCAGGTGTAATTGGGCATTCTGGACTATATGACGACCTATATGGAAAGTCAACCGAGTATCTAGGTCACAAAGTTTCTAGTTCTTCAAGTCGTAGATGCAACTCATCGTATGAATCTGATTTTGCAAGGCTTCGAAGGAAGGAAAGCGAAAGGAGGGATGATGAGGAGGGATGCTACAATACAGATCGCAATCGAGACACTCGTGATTACTCCGGGTATACCCAGAGGTCTTGCTCCCCACATCGTGGTTGTTCCCCACTTCTTAAGTCTATGTCCCATACTCCTTAGGGCCCTATAGTCCTCCTCCTATCTCCAAAGCTTATACTACTCTTGTATTAGTACCTCCTTCTACACAACCTTAGTTTTTCCCCATAAATCCAAAAATGTCTCTCAACTAGCCAACTCTTCCACTTCTAAGCCTATCCAATATAGGTCCGACAAAGAACCTATTCAAAAGCACGTCTCGATGGTAGTCTCAACCCCAGTCATAAGCCCTCATCTTACAGTGTGCAGAAGGCTTTTCCCCTAACCGTGCTTTATTGGAGTCAGATTTGATTGCCATTTAAAGAATATTCCTTGTGAGGTCACTAATCATACCAAGGAATGCGTTCACGATGCTTATGGATAGTATTATATTTAGAAGAGGTTTGCTCACTCTCTGTCCAACACTAACATGGCTAATCAGTTGATTGTCCACTAGAAAGAAATTGAAAAGAAGAATAACGAGCGAATCATTTCCTTCTATTTCTAAGAGCTAGATCAAGTGAAAGAAATCTCTCAAGGAGATGGAAATCAATTTTTGGATGACAAGAAGGCCTTCGAGGCCAAATACAAATCATAAGACGAACAGCTCTAGAATACCTATCACGAGTGGAAAACTTGTCAAGGAAAAGGGCATTCCCTAAACTACCGTCGATAAAAAAACTTTGATAATCTCCAATATGAAGGCCAAGTTGGAAAAAGAGAAGAAATAAAAAGACGATATCCTTGCTCTAGCCGAGGAATACTTGACCAAAATGTTGGACGCTAAAGAGGCGAAAAAGTCATCGAAAACCTGAGCCGTTAAAGCTGAAAAGAGAGAAGAAGAGCTCACTAGTCAGATCGAGACCACTATGGTTCAGTTTTGTGCAAACATGATCAAATATGTCAACCTAAAGTGGCTTGAGAACAAATACCCTAAGGTACTAGCTATGGACTAGAAGGAAATTCTTTGACAGGGATGAGAGCATGTCGGTGAGGTTGACGAGGATGAAAAAAAGGCCCACATTCCTGATGATGAAAATTTGGAAGCTCTCACTATAGGTCAGATAGAGCAAGATTTTGTGGTCTTAACCTTTTCTTAGGTGCTTTCTGGGAACCTCTCCAAATACGGCTCAAAAAATTTGTTAGAAAGCACCTTTCTTATCTCACAAGGACCCAAGCAGAGAATGTTAACTTAGCCACGTCCAAATTTGGCATTGTCACATCTTCTACATCTAGGACCCTTGTTTCTGACTCTATCATCCCTTCTTTTAGAATTACTACTACCACTACAGCAGTGATATCGTCGATGGCAACAACATCTCTTCCTTCAACCCATGGGTTATATAAACCGAAGGATCCCAGTCATATGCTGCCTAAGTCTGCTCTAGTTTCCGCTTTGTCTCTTGTTCTAGAGGAAAGCGAGGTTGAGACTCCTTCTTAGACACTATCCATCTCTCTTGGAGGTATATCAATAGCTTCTCATGTGCTCAAGAAAATTCAGTTGACAACTAGAGATGTTTATAATCTTTACTTTTCTCTCCGTCAATCTTTAGGTCCACCCGCTTTTGCTCTTATGCCAAATGTGAGCTTTGCTTCAGATCCTAAAGCTCCCACAACTAAGTCGTTATCTTCTATGCCCCAGTACTTATTCCCACTTCTTCGACTGGGTATGTTATAGGTCCCGATGCTAAAAAGATTTATCTATTGGCTGAAGAGGCTGCAGAAGAGCATGACTTGTCAATAGGCGACGTGGATGTGATCATTATCAATGTCATCGGTGCTGGATCTAGATCATCAATGACAAAGATGCAAGCTATTGATCTTTCTAAGCTAAAGAATATTAAAAAGGATAAAGGTGATGAGAGCATTCTGTCCCTCTTTCAGTTTCCTTGCTAACTCAACGGTATGTGGTTGCAACTTCTACACTTCTAATGGCAGTCATTTTTACCGAGACTCCTAAATCTCCTACTGGCTCAAGGAGCGAATACAACTAGGATGAGGACCCTGAGAGCCATTAATCAATGGAGAAGTACGTTGATCCCTAAAAGAGTAGGCCTACATGCTCTCCAAAACATAGGGATGAAGAAGAAGAAGAAGAAGGGAAATCACGATTAGGAATAGTTTTCTTGTTTTGGTTGTGTTTCTGATCATGTAAATAGGTCGCTAATGTGCAGGTATGACCGCTACTTTTGCATTTTAAACACTTAAAAGTAATAAAAATTATTTTTCTTTCCAACTTTATTTTGTTTACTTCTTCGTTTCTTTATTTATTAACCTACATACTTGTCTGTATACATGAGTAATTATTTATGATTCAATTATGTCTGTATCGCCTATTCCTCTTTAGCCAACTACATGGTAAAATTTCTTTATCTTTGGTTAGCTGTGTTCCGTTCGAAGGTAAATAAGGTCATATTCATGAAGATTTTGAATGTATATCATCTTCGATATTCGCGATCTACCATCATCGCCACATCGCCTAAAAAGCACAGCTGCCCCCCATAATTGAAAAACTAATAAAATTTCCTGGCCCAATCTAACCACCACGACTGCAAACAACCAATGCCATTGAACTCCCCTCGCACATTTCCACGTATACATATCCTCAAATCGACGATCCATGACGTTGATCAAACCCCAAATGAATGGCCAAATTGAAAAACGAAGTACAGATCTTGATTGTGCTCTTGGAGAACTTTCCAACGATATATAATATGACATAGTTTTGAGGAAATTGATTTTGGAAATTGAATTTAGAGTTGAAATGGAAATTGGTTTCTGCCATTGAAGAAAGGAACAGACAGAAGTTGATGTACGTGTTGTAATAAGAAATAGAAAGGCTGCTAAGGTTAAGAAAAATCTATTTATATAGAAAAGGCCCGATAAGAAAGAATGAACATATTGAATTGGTACGAAATGGCAATAACGACCCGAAAAAGCCGTTCCGTCTTTGAAACGAAAGTAGGTCATCCCATATATCAAAATAGATGTTTTCGATATTTTTTAATTCAATGGAATAAGTTTCAAGTCCTAATACCATTGTATGAAGAAGTTAGCTTTTAAAATCAGCTTAATTTAAATTGAATTCAGTAAATTGATTTCTACGTGTTTCGAGCCCGCACGATCAAACGACAAGTCCGATCGCTACGAAACTTGAAATCTTACAATAATTCACTGTTACGGATCCGATGAAACTGGTTTTGTTGAAATCCAAGAAAGTGGCCAAAATGGCTATTTTCACGTTAATTAAATAAATGATTTTTAAATTGATTAAATCATCTTTTCAATTCAAATTTTATAACTAAAAATTTAATAATTTCTAATTATACAAAAATTAACAATCTTTTTTAAACCAATTTCCCATGTCAAATTCAATATTAATTATTGCACTAATTTCAATGTTTAATTTCAATTGCAATAAATTCATTATTATAATTTAAATTCAATTAAATACATTTATTTTGATTTATATCTTATTATTTCATCAGTCATTACTTTATGGACAAAGTTAACATTTGTTTATGTTTCATTACATCAATATTTTTAAAATATCATTTTAATTTACATTGACTGCAATATTAGGTAGATTAATCGCAATTGATTTCCAATATAATTTCAACAATTTAAATAAATAGCTGATAAACAATAATTGTTACCTTCTACTTAATTTAATCACATTTATAAGTTTATTATCTACAAAACAATGTAATAACTCCCTACACAACACTGATTATACTCAATTTCAATTAATTACACACTATCTCACTAATTAATATAACATTTAGTTTATTTTCTTATTTACAATTTATAACCAATTATAACTTTTCATTCATTTCAGCTAATTGGAATTACCTTAAAATAGTTATTAATTAACTTAAATTAGTATCATTAAATTTCATTCTAGTTATTATTCTCATTAATAAATCTAATTTTAATTTCTTCCAATATTAAATTACAAAATCTTATTAAATTCAATATTTTAATTATTGAAAAAATGATGGTCGTTGCACTTGTGTAGGAGTTCGAATTCAGCTTGTTCCGAGTAGATCTCCATGAAAAATATACTACGCAAACACATCTTAGAAGTATTGGTTGTATACTTATTATTGTTAAGGCATTCACACAGCAGCTAATAGATGAGATTTTTGTACTACACAATAGACATTATCTATCTTATCACTATATGTTAAACTTAATGAATGGTTGATTTCTTTAAGGAGAAAACAACCCTGGAATTCTATATGATCGAAATGGTTATTATTTTTGCTACATATTTCTTAAGTTTCTCATGCTAGTTTACTAAACCGATCTAGATGTTATTTTATTATATGCTTGGTATAGCCCCGTGTATGTTTCCAAATTTAGCTAAGGACGCTTTGAAGCTTATGGAAAGGAGCTTGTGTTTACCTACCATAGTATTCTTATTTTCTACTGCATGTTGTATTGTATATATCAGCATTGTGAGTACATGCAATTATAACTGTTCAGGCTGATCATAGTACATAAGTTTCATAACTCTGAAATTTTTGTATTTAGAGTAACCCTTTGTACTAATCTTTTGATATTACATATTATTGTTCCATTGTAATAATTTTGATGTTATCTTCTTACTTTCTTATTCTATTCTTTTTTTAATTTATTTCACTTTAACTTTCTGTCTTTCTGGCACTTAGGTGCTCAGCACATGAACATCGTTGATGTATTTAGTGTTGATGTTCAAGGGTTGAAAAGTCGAGTCATTACAAAACTCATTTAATGCTTTAATCTTCTTAAGGTTATCTTCAATGCCTCTTGAGTTTACAACGACACCTAAACATTTACCCAATGCAGTCCTAAAATAACGTTTCAGTGGATTAAGATTCATCCCATACTTTCAAAGTACATTGAACATCTCTTAGACGTCACGCATGTGATTTATCGATCGATGTGACTTTACTAGTATATCATCCACATAGACCTCCATTGTCTATCCGATTGATTCTTTAAACATCATATTTATCAATCGATGGTTAGTAGCTCCGGCGTTCTTCAAACTTAATGACATCACTCGGTGAAAATACAACCCCAAATCAATGATGGAACCCATATGCTCTTGATTTAGAATGTGCATTGCTACATAATTATAGCCAGAGTTCATATCCATGTATGATAGCGGTAACATCCAATGATCCTGTCAACAAGCTGGTCGATTCTGGGCAATAAGAAGCCATCCTTTGGGACTGCTTTATTCAAATCCAAATAATCGATGCATGTCCGCCGCTTTCCATTTGGCTTTTTGACCAACATAAGATTTGATAACCATTTAGGGTACACCTTCAGCTTATCCACTTCTTCATTCAACGTAGTGGATCACTCCAGACCCAGGCTATGCCTCTTCTCCTTACAGAAGGGTATCGTGGTTCCATTCAATATATGGCACGCTATCTCCTACAAGATTCAACACATATCAGAATGCATCTAGGAAAACACATCCATGTTTACTCGAACAAATCCTACCAACTCCTTCTTCATTTTTATGTTGAGTTGAGATTTAATGTTGAGGACCTACATGGAGTCATCCTCGTTGATCGGGATGTCGATCGTCAGTTCCACCGTCGCTACTCTTGCATCCTTTGCTTTTTCGTAGGTTCCTAGGCTTGTAGAATTTATAGTGAGGCCCAAGCCAAGGCACACGTAGTGGTTCTTATGCATCAAAGATCTTGATGTAGAAAGCCTTCTCTATACCTTTTCCTTTCTCACTTTTATTTGCCTCTTTGAGATTTGTGACATATTATTCACGCCAATGGAGAGTTTAAAACCGACAATGTGCTTATGAAGCAGGTCTATGTGGTGTTAAAAAACCCAGGGAAGGTTTAGGGCACAAAAAACCCTCTTCATGCCTCCTTATTACAATCCCTCATTCTCGACAGTGAATTTCAAAATCAAGCATTATGGATCAAGTGCAATTCTAAAACCGACAAGGACTGGTCGACCCAAGAAAACATTATAGACCGAATATGCATTGACCACCGCAAATGTTTGTTCCCATATGATCTTTCAATCTCCTTCGCCTAACTCGATAGACGAGTCAAGATAACTGATAGGCTCCTTGGCCTCTTCAATAAATCCTTGAATGTGGAATTTACAAAGCTTCAGATCCTACCTACCGATCCACATTTGATTAAAGTTTTCTTAAACAAGACATTGACCGATCTTCTACAATCAATCAAATTTCGATGTAGTGTTATTGGCTTAATAGCACCCGTAATCACCATGGGTCAAGCATAAGCTCTTTTACCCATTAACAATCTATTTTTGAAGATAATATCATCATTCGTAGCCCTTTGTTGTTTCACCAGAGTTTCATCTTCGACGGTGAAATAAGTTTCCTGAATCAAATGCTTCAACGTACTACCATACCTCTCCATTTCATTCCAGCTTTTCCTGGTTGGATGAGGTCCTCTAAAAATATTGTTGATCACAATTCCTTTCTCAAGCGATCTTGGTCCCTCTCCACTAGATCCAACCTGATCCAATTGAGCAACCCGCCCTTGGGGCCTAATGTTCATTGGCCCCCCAACATATAGTTCTCTTACATACTGCTGCAGTTTTTTTTGATCAAGTTTTAAATTATATGCCGCACTCATTAGTATTATGCCCACGTATTTCATAGGAGAAACAATAATTCTTCAAGTGCATTTCCTCTTCAGTTGCCACCATCCTAGGCGGCTTTCTGTAATTCTCAGTCCCTTGCGTGGCAAGGTAGTCAGATCATTTAAATAACTGTAATCTTTGGGTCAAATATACCTCGTGCACTTTTTGGTATCTTGTCTCTTCTAACAATGCCTTGGTTTTTTCTTTCGGATTATTATAACTTATATTTATAGCGATATTTCCAAAACAGTCACCGCTCCATTTACTAAACATTGCTTTACACTATATCATGTAACATTCTTCCACCAATTGGTCCTATAGGCAAATCTTCCTCTTCCACGTGTAGAAGATAGAATGCTTTATGGTAAAACTCTTCAATGGTAGGTGGCTACTTTTGATAGAGTTAGGGGTATGCCTTAGGGGCAATTATATAATTTGTTACATATATCTAGCCCGTTGAACAATCTTGTTCATAATAAAGGTGTTTCTTCCTATTATATACTTGATATAATGTGGTTATATTAATTAATTTAATTAAAATTTTATTCAATAATTCTTTTATAAATGTCATATTTTGTGACAGTAATTACAAAGTGTTGTAAGTGTGAGTAATTTGTCACAATAAAACAAATATACCATTTTAAATATTCCTAGTCATGATGCATTGAAATTGAACATTAGTGTATCCGTTGAGATTAAAGTATGTAACGCTCTTCAAATGTTGGGCAGTGTATTACTTATGACTGCTGAGGGAACTTGGAGGTTACATACTGATAGTTATTGGATAACTATGAAACGACTCACTCGATAATTTTCTGTTGGTTAATATAACTAAAGTCAAACATAAAATATCGACGGGACTGATTTACATAGTTCTCTCGACTTGAGAATACTGTGGATCTTCAATATGAAAGCTCCGCTTCTATTATAGTCAAATCATGGCATGCCGTTCCATCGAGTGACTATAGTTGGGTCGAGTGGAAGTATTGGAAGTGAAGCACTATTCAAGAGAGGATTCATCTTCTCAGCTATATGGAGTTAGTGTCATGGTCAACTCAAGTCAACTCAAAGTCAAAGTCTCTGACAAGAGCATTTTGGTTAATAATAATTGTTATTATTGAACCAAGGACTTTGTGTTTGGACTACAAAGTTGAATGTGGATGATATTAGAATTTTGACCATTACCAAATTCCATAAATCCAAAGTGATATAGTTTTGACGAAGAGAATTGGTGTAAATAATTGTCATTATTCGGTACCGCTTATAATAAGTAAAATTGGATTTACCAAAAGATGTGTAAGCGATGAATTCAACCAAAATGTCACACGGCCTGCTAAGTGAGAATTGTTCAATATTAATCGCTGATTGAATTTACACCTTTGACTCGCTCAACCATAATGATGAATTCTTCGAAAGATCGCATGATTTAATTAATTTATAAAAAGTTGTAAATTAATTAAATTAATTAGTATTTGAGAAATATTATTTATTATTTATTTTATTTGATGTTTGGGAGTTATTTGTAATTATTTGAATGAATTTATAAAAGTTATATTTGCGCGCATTAAGATATGATATCATTGTAATTAAATAAAAGATAATTACATGCGTTAATTTATGAAATCCTATGTTATTTAATGGCATGTAATTTTCAGCCATACCGTGCAAAGAAATGGGAGTGAAAAGAGAAAGTTAATCAAGAGAATAATTTAGAGAAGTTTAATTAAAGAATGGAAAAGCTTTCCTTCTTTTAAATAAAACATATTCTCTAATTCATTATGTACTTACAATTTTTTTCCATTCTCATTCATTCTTTCTCTTTCTCTCTTCCTAACTTTTCATGGAAGAAATAAAAAAGGAACTCCTAAATCTTTCAACTCCAAATAAAAGGATCAAATAAAATAAAACAAAAGTGGTCCATCCATCTCATGCAAGGATATGATGTGGATCTTAAAGATCTGAGGATATATCATCATTCAACGTGTGATTTCTAGGCAACATCCTAAGGTGATTCAATCGGATCTAGAAGCATTCTTCATTCAAGGTGCAAATCAAAGGCCACGTCAACAAGGTGAGTTTAAGGATTGGGTAGCAAGGTATGTCGTTTTCTATATATAGATAGTGATTTTGCAATGTTTGATGGAAATTTAATTTGACTTTCATAATTTGAATGATGTGTTGCTATCTTGCTTAATTAAAAATTGTTTATGAAGATTGAATTATTTGTTTAGTGATATGATTTATTTTAAATTTGATAGATTAAAATTAATTTTTTTTTATGTTTTAAAACAACTTTTAAGTGTAGATCTATGTTTTTTAAACATTCTAATTAAATTATAATTCTTCAGATCTGAATGTTTACATGTTCGAATTGGTTAGCTACTTTTCTTTACTTTGTTAAATTGAAACTAAATCTATATATTTTAAAATACAATGTTTTACTTTAGTTCTATGTTTTAACATTTAATTTAAATTTCGTTTCTTTAAATCTGGAAATTTACATTTTCATGTTGATTGATTGAATTATATATAAAGTTAAAAATGAATTTTATGTGAAATCGGTACAATGTTTCAATTATGGATCTATATTTTAATCTTTCTTAACAATGTAATTTTAGTTTTGAATTTTAATACATGTATGTATGTTTGTTTGAATGTATTATTTACATTTTTTTATTGCATTAGATATTTACATATGAATAAGAGGAATTTTTACAACAAATCAAAGTTTTAAAATTAACTGTAATAACTATCTAATTTATATTATTAGAAAGATTTGATTGAATTCCACATATGCATATTTGGATCTACTTGTATGTGTTCATATAAAATTAATTTTCTTTACACATGTTGTCATAGTATCAAGTTATTTCTCTTTTTAATTAAGACAATAATCTCCGCATACAATTCATATTTCACCTTCTATATTCTTTCATTATGGTACCTATTGATTGTCATTACTATGTTGCATTAATTAAGTTTACTAAATGGGAAATTGTATCAATCACTCATGTCTACTTATTTCCATTCAATTCCTATGCAATAACCATTCAAATTGTTCTTGTTTATTTTATGTATGCATATCAATTACCACTAACTATACACACTCCCTATATGTTGCACTTGTACAATATTTACTGTGAATATATTTACAATTCATGTCATATTTAGATTAGTCATTAATGTTATTTTATTAATCAATTATTTAATTTAATTAAGATAAGGAAATAAGAAATTTCCTTCTCTAACCAAATTTATGATCCCTCATTAATTGAATAATTTGAGTAGAAGGAAATGAAAAGTTTCCTTCTCCAAATAAAAATATGCCCCCTCATTAATTGAATAACTAAGAGAAAGGAAATGATATATTTTCTGTTATCCAACTTTCAGCAAGGCTGTGACACTAAGGACTTGACTAGAAACCAACGACAGTCTGTCCTGAATATCGGTTATACACAGGTTCATGATGGATGTTGGTAAATTTTGTCGGAGTCCGGATCAAGCTAAAATCGACATAGTATGATAAGCAAAGTTATCGAAGACAACATCCTAAATTTCAAGTCAATATGCACAAGATATTGATCGATTAAGGTTGACGAAAACAACTCCATTTCGTATCCATGCAAGTTCGTAACTGTTCCTTCAAAAGGCCTCCTTCGTATCCATCAAGAGGTTATTGGTCTGTATCCATCTGATTCGTAACCATCCTATCCTTATCCATCAATCCTTAAGTGAAATACAACCAATTCATATCCATGGAGAGGACACTGCGTTCGTATCCATCCCCTCAAAAGGCCTCCTTCGTATCCACTAAGAGACCATTGGTTCGTATCCATTGAACTTTCCATGCTATATATCCATCATGGCCAACAACATTTTGTATCCTTCAAGAAAACGATGGCTCGAATCCATGGAAGGACTTTACTTCATACTCATCACTTGACATTGTTTCGTATCTCCCATCAAGCGATACGAAAAGCCTTAGCCTGCATCGAAACAAAATGACTCTACACTCATCGATACGAGGAACATTTCCTGGATGGATACGAACAAGGCACGTTCAAGAGAAAGACTCAGTCGCTTGGCATGAATGGTGGATTGATCCAAGAATATAGCACCACGTCATCCAGTGGTCACATGCACAACATGGATACGAACAAGATCGATATGAACGTATCGATACGAGCTCAGCAGCATACTAAAAAACCAAACTTGCAACAATCATAACTCAAAATCTACAAGTCCAAATGCCACCAAATTTTCAAAGGAGCATGTGTACTACCTCAAGAATGTACCGGATCAATCTCGGCCCAAAAAGATCATTTCTTAATCGATACGAATTGGATATGTATCGATCATGGATCGAGTCGAAATGACCAAGGATCGATCATATGGGCCCACCCACGTGAGAGAAGGAGTCTTCCAAGTTTGGGGCGAGATATGTGCAACCTACATCTATAAATAGCAGTCCAAAGGCTTCAGAAAAGGGACTTTTGGACGCTGGAACGCCAATACTTTGCCGAAATCTTTGTTGTATCTCGATTGTACTGTTGTAAACATCTGTAACGTGTGGGTAATATTAATGAACATCAAACTTGCTATAGTGGACGTAGGCCACAACGTCGAACATCTTTAAATCTCTATGTTTTCATACTTCTGTTTGTATGTTTTTGGTGTGTTTGTTAGATTTACCTCATTTTCCACTTGTATTCTTCACTTTAATCTCTTCAAACACGCCCGAAGAGCATTGTGCCCGATTTTGGTACAAACACTTTGGTGCTTTCATTAAGAACCCAACTTTTCTCCTCCTCTTTGGATCAACTACCATCGTTGGATTGCAAGAATCTAAGGAGAAGATCCAGATCTCACATTCAGTAGTTCTTCCATCACATTCAGATTGCATCAAATCTAGGAGAGAGCTACATCACTTGCCATGGTTACTACAAGGACTGCATCGACTGCTACAAATCGGGAAGGAAGAGATAGAGAGACCCTGCGCAACTACCCCTCACAGGCCAGAACTCAGCAGGACTTTCAGATCCACAAGGACCTGTCACTAGGGAGGAGTTTCTGATGTTGAGGCAAGAACTGACCCAAAGCTGACAGCAGCTTACCTAGTAGATCTGTGCAAACATGGAGTTTACAAACCGCCTGATCAGGAAAGACAAAGGAGATCCGTGAGGGATCAAGCTTCCTTCTCATTCACGGAGAGCTCAGCCTCCTCTGATTACCATCACAGATCCACACGTCCATGACTAGATGGAAGCTACGCACAAGCTCCTGGGCATCAGCATACTTTGAATCTTGGACAAGCAGGACCTGGTCCCTTCGTTAGTCATCAGGTAGGACCTTCCTCCTGAGGAGGGAAAATTCCTTATCACATCACTGATGGTCGTGCCGTTGTCGCCGCCGTCGACTTGGAAGCTGATATTCGAGACCGAGCAGATCCAAACCTTCGTCAATGCAATTGTACTCCTAAACCCTATGTGCCCAAAGACCTGGAGCCATGAGGCGAGATATGGATCGTCGACCGCGCCCGGGCCATCCTCGCATTATGGAACCCGACCACACCTTGGCTTAACATGCTCAGAATGCCCAAATGCCAAACATCCCGACCATGATTCATCAAATGATTTGTGAAAGTCAAGGCCTCTCCAAATATGACTGGGGAATCTTTCAGAGTCATACACCCTTCACTAATGACATCCTTTATGTTGAACTGCCTCGTCGATTCAGAATTCGAGCTTTCCCTATTTACGAAGGGAGTTCAGACCCTAACCACCACATTTTGAAGTATGAATGGCTTATGAATGTCGCACAAGCTGACGATGCAGTCAAATGCAAGAGTTTTCCTATCTCTCTCGGGGAAATTGCAACCATGTGATTTACTCGCCTACCACCCCAATATGTTTCATGATTTGATCAGTTGGCTATGAAATTCATCAAACAATTTTATATGCACGTCACAAGATCAAAGGATGTTAACACCTTATCCAGCGTCACTCAAGCTCCTGGATAGATGCTCAGACGTTATCTGGAAAGATTCCATGCCGCTTGTATGGAGATTAGTAACGCTAATAATAATTCCATATTGATGGTACTGACTAAAGGGATCGATCCAGATTCCAAATTTGGCAACTAGTTGGCTAGGAAACCCCCGGCGTCGTTGGACCATTTCTACTCTAAAGTGGCCCAGTTCTTAAGGAGTGAAGATGCTAAACAATCTAGGAAAAAGATGACACGGACCCAGTGTGGATGGCATTCAAAGTAACGTCGCTGTGAAGCACACCAGTGAGAGCTCCGGTAAAGTGTAGTTAAATATACAGAATAAGCAGAAAGGCGATGGAAGTCAGAGTAAGAAGTAGGATCAAAATCGTGGGCCGCAACACGGAGCACCTATGTTTGACACATTACTTTATTGAATACATCCTAGAGAATGTGTACTTGCAAACCTATAGTACTGGCCAATCTAAGAAGCCTGCTCTGAAGCAGTCGTCCAGAAATCAAATTCAATCTAGAAAATTTGTAGATTCCATGATTGTTATGGTCATAATACCAATGAATGTCGCCATTTTTACAGGATATTATTGAGAAGTTAATCTGAGATAGGAAGTTAGAACAATTCGTTTGGGCACCGCAGGCTAGAGGTGCGGGCCCATCAAACCAGAATCAAGTACCGAATTAGGCTAGACTAGAGAAACCCGTGCGTACTGGCGGAGGGTTAGTGATTAACACAGTTAGTGAGGGTCCTCATTCATTAGATCAGAGCTGGAGGTAAATAGAGTCACATGCTAGTTTGATTAGGCATGTGGACTTCGAGTGTTGCAATAATCTTGACGATGGGGCTTCGGCTAAACAACAAAAGACGATGACAAACGAAATATTTTTCCAAGATAGAGATGTTGATAGAGTCAAAGACCCCATCATTGATCCACTAGACATATCAGCTCAGATAGGTCCTACTTGGATGAAGAGGATCTTAGTGGATAGTGGAAGCTCTGTGAATATTCTTTTCAAGCAAGCGTATGATCAAATGAAAATGGAAGCGAAGGACTTGAAGCCATGTCAATGGAAGTGCAACTATACCCACTACGATGGTGGAATTACTAGTGGAGTTGGGAATTGGAGATTGTCGGAGAGTCCAGATGTCACAGTTCATTGTATTGGATATAAATTCATCGTATAATGCTTTCTTGGGCCGACCGGCTCTAGCTGAATTCAGGGCAGCTATCCCCTAGGTGTCTAACTTTGAAATTCCCCACTGACAACGGGGTCAAAGTTGTTCAGGGAGATCAGGCGGCTGGATGTGCATGTATGTTGCTTAGCTACGGGAGGCATAGCAGAAAGAGAAGGGCAAGGACGAAGAGGAATCTCTCTACGTCCATTTTACCGACAATTGTCAACTAACGTCTGGACCAAAGGCCCAAGCGCCACAACTAATTTCTAAAAGATCTAGATCCATGAGATAATGAAGAGGAAGTAAAGGACGGTCAGGCTTCCTCGACAGAGCTGACAATCAATGTTTTGATCGACGACGACGACTCTAGAATGATAAAGGTCGGTCTTTGCTAAGCCAACAGATGAGAGAGGAATTGGTTGAATTTCTCCAAGCAAACCTTTACGTGTTTGATTGGATGCACTCAGACATGTGTGAGATCTCACCGAACATCGTGAGCCATGCATTGAATATTGACCCGTGGCATGTCCCGGTCAAACAGAAAAGGCACGGTAGGGATCCAGAGAGATCTACCACCTTGAAAGAAGAGGTGGATAAACTCAAGACGAACATGTTTATCTATAATGCATTGTATGCAGAATGGTTATCCAACTTAATGCTTGTCAGGAAACCAAATGGGAAATAGAGAACTTGTGTGGACTACTCAGATTTAAATAAAGCATGCCCTAAAGATATTTTTCCGCTTCCTAGACATGATTAGCTTGTAGATTCAATGGCCGGACACGAGCTTTTGTCTTTCATGAATGTGTATTCCGGCTATAATCAAATACCGATGCACCTACCCAATCAGAAGCGTGCCAGCTTTGTCACTGGTCTCAGACTCTATTGTTACAAAGTGATGTCGTTTGGGCTTAAGAATGTTGGGCGACCTATCAAAGACTTGTCAACCGAATGTTTGCCAGCCAGATCGGGAAAACTATGGAGGTGTACGTGGATGATATGCTTGTAAGTCACGACTCTCCATCAATCATGTCAAAGACCTTGAAACAATGTTCAATATCCTCCAAGCGACCAAATAAAGCTTAACCCGTTAAAGTGTCACTTCAAAGTCGCATTCGAAAAGTTCCTTGGATTCATTGTCAATGCTCGAGGAATTGAATCCAATCCCGAGAAGATCTAGGCGATTTGGAATCTCAAAACTCTTAGAACTATAAAGTAAGTTCATTAAGTAGGTTCATCTCCAAATCCACTGATAAATTTATTCCCTTCTTCGATTTGATCAGGAAAGGAAAGAGGAACTTTGAATGGACTAAGGAGTGTGAGGGCGCATTCCGAGCACTGGTTTAGCACCTAGATACACCACCTATTCTGTCAAAACTGATTGATCACGAGAGTCTATACATCTTTCTGGCAGTGTTAGAGAATGAAATCGGTGCTGCATTAATTCGGGAGGAGGATCAGATGCAATGACCGGTCTATTACATTAGCAAACGATTAACCGGAGCAGAGAGATACTGTTCGAAGTTGTAAAAGCTGGTCTACTGTCGTCATTGCCTTGAGAAAGCTCTATCCCTACTTTCTAGCTCATCCTATCATAGTCTACACCGACCAACCATTACGATAGGTCCTTACGCAGCTTGAGACGTCTGGTGGGTTGCTAAAGTGGAACATCGAGTTGTTTCAATTTGATATTGCTTACACACCAAGGTGGGTATTCAAGGACAAGTTCTGGCGGATTTCATTACTGAGTTCACTATATCGGAGGACTTGTCTAAAATTAGTGAATGTCACAAATACGTATGGAAGCTATACATAGATGGTGCATCGAACGACTATTGCTCGGGCATTAGAGTTGTACTTGAAACCCTAGAAGGTCGATCTGTATGTTATGCTTTGAAATTTGATTTCCGTGCAACCAATAACAAGGCCGAAATAAAGCTTTACTTGCTGGACTCAGGCTTGCCAAAGATATGAGAATTGTTACTGTGGAGATCTATCGTGACTTGCAATTGGTCGTATGTCAAGTTCGGGGAGAATACCAAGCTAGAGACCGGAGGTTGGCTTCTTATCTTGCTCGGGTCCAAGATGTATTGAACCAGTTCGATTATTATGCCATTTATTGCATACCCCGATATCATAACTAGAAGGCCAATTCTTTAGCATAACTGGCCAGCACCGGTGAAGCTTGACAAATGGGACTTGTCCCTATTGAGACACTTACCTCTCTGAGTATCGATCTGATGGAGATAGACTAGGTTCATGAAGCCACACCCAAGGAGGAGTCATGGATGACCTTTTTTGGAAATTATCTTGAGCATGGAGTTTTTCCCCAACGCAGTAGTGAGAAAAGACAAGTTCTTCGGAAAGCTTCATGATTCATTATCCAGAATGGAGTCTTATATAGATGAGGATACTTTATTCCTTTACTCCAGTGTATCGTCCATGATGAAATCAAATGAGTATTGCATGATGTGCATGAGGAAGAATGTGGCAATCACACTAGAGGGTAAGCCCTTGCTAAGAAGATACTCCGATATGGGTATTATTGGCCGACCATGAATTGGGACGCGTTAGACTATGCCAAGAAGTGTGACAGATGTCAGAAACATGCTTGGATTCCTAAAGCCACACCAACCGAAATCACTTGAATGGTCGGTCTATGGCCGTTCTCTATATAGAGCATCGATATAATTGGATCTTTACCTCGGCTAAAGGTGGTGCGAAGTACACCATCGTTGCGGTTAACTACTTTAACAAATGGGTGGAAGCTGAGCCCCTTGCTACTACCATGATAAAGAAATTAATCAACTTTGTTATCCGCAGCATCACTTGTCGTTTTGGCCTCCCACATACCATTACCACCGACAATGGAGCCCAATTCGACAGTGTCGAGTTCAAGAACTTCTACCGATGTTTCCACATTCAAAAGAAGTTCTCAGTAGTTGCTCACCTTCAAGCAAATGGACAGATCAAAGTTGTTAACAAAGTTAGCAAATCCACAGTGAAAAACGACTGGAAAAGGCCGGAGGCACATGGGTCGATGAGCTTCCTACGGCCCTATAGGCATATCGGACTACCCACAAGTTTGTGACCGGTCATGCTCCATTTCACTTTCCTACGGCTCAGAAGCCATTATTTCAGTCAAAGTCGAAGTACCTTCTCATCGTGTGACTTATTATGATTCGAAGATAATATTATATTATTTGCCAAATCTCTGGACTTATTACATGAGAAGCGTGAAGAAGCTGATTTGAGGGCAGCTGCGAACCGAAGTCGAGTCGCTAGATTGTACAATGCTAAGGTCCGACCCCGAACCTTTGAACTTAGCGGTCTCATGCTCAAGAGAATTTATCTGGTCCCTTCGCATATGAGGCCAACATGGGAAGGACCGTATGTTATCGAACGGGAACTTGGAGATGGCACATTCAAATTGTCGACTGTTGATGGCCTCACTTTGTCGAAAGCTTGGAACAACGAAAATCTTCATCACTACTACACATAACAGGCTTTGTTTATTCATTTAGCCTGCTTTCCGTTTGCAAATTGTTTATGCATTTTGAAATTTGAACTTGTAATAAGGCAACTGACATTGCCGTACTTTTTTATTTCAGCAATAAAATGCAATCTGTTTGAGCCAGAGTAGTGATTCTTGAAATGCATCATGCGACCATCACAATGCACGGAGGGCTAATTTCCATCCTACAGCTGGACTTATTAAAATAGGGAGTGACTGTGATACGAACGGTCACTCACTAAGTGAAACCCGAGCTCTGGGGCAAGCTGTCACACTGAAGCCAAAAAAGGATTGATACACGACAATCCTCTAACTAACTTCAGGTCCTAGAGTGCGAACTGGTATAAACTTAAAATCAAAAACGTGGGTTCGAGGAGGGTGGATCCATCCACCCACGACTTCACCATGTATAATCTAAAGTCGAGGAGTATAGTCCGTCCATCTACGACTTCGCTTGTTTATTCAGGATGGATATGATCCGACCATCCATGATCCTTAACAGTTTATCATTCCCAAAGTGTGAACATGATCAAAAAACTCAAAATAGATGTGATCGACCATCTGTTAACTAACTCCAGATTCCCAAAGCGTGAACTGGAGTATAAACATTAATTAGGTGTGACTGACCACCCACAAATAACTCTAAGTCCCAAGAGCGTGGACTGGAATATAAACACAAATTTGGTGTGACTAACCGCCCAGAAATCAACCTAAATCCCTAGAGTGTGGATGCGATTCCGATTATTAAAACGGGTGTGAATGACTACCTGAAAAACAATTTAAGTACTCGAAACATGGACGTAACTTTAAATAGTAAGCAGGAGTGATCGACCGCTAGCATGCGAGTTCAATCCCCAGAGTGTTGGAGGCTATTATCAATATATGAACGAGTGTAATCCGACCACTCAACTCATCTCACAACCAAATAGTTCCGACTAAGTGAAATTAAAAGGTATCGAAGGTGAAAAGCTATCATCGTTTGACCACGTCAGCTCATCCCCAGGACTGAGCGCAAACTCAAGCACCAGCTGCCGATTGAGATAGTATAATATTTGGACTCGACTCAACGTTTGGTTACGGCTCGGAGCCATGACTCCGAGACTTAATGGCCAAACATGAGTCCTATCCAAAGATTAAAGCTTCACAAGTGTATTGAATAAAAATTTAGGTACCGAAACACTTAGGCAAATAAACTCAGAGTTACGCCAAAAAAGCGAAAGGAAATTTTAATTCATCTATTCTTTGGAAACAAAATTAGTACAAAAAACCATATTCCAAAATTCCTACTAGCAAGGGCCGTACCCGCACCTATACATGGCCTACTGAAAGAAAAAAAGGAATTCCTACTTATATACCAAAGGGACACAAAGAGACGTTCCTACTCCTTATGTTTCTTCTTCTTCCCCTTCGGCGTCGATCCACTGGAGCTACCGCCATGGTGCCGTTTCGAACTTATGCCTTACCCTGCTTATCCCCAGCCAAGGGAAGAATTGTAATCTCCTCCTCCGAACTCATGGGAATTGGAACGCTTTTGGAAAGCAAGGTCAAAGGGAAGGGGGTACTTTCTATATGAGCAGGCATGGGGGGTATCTCAGTGATGATGATTGTACCACCCGGTGAGACCATAAGCAAAGGGGCTGGGCCAAGACCTACCATTCCACTTCCAATGTCGCTACCCAGCACGGCACTTGCCGTCTCGACACTGATCTCTACCATTACCGCCTCATCATGAGCTGCTTGTGTGTTCGGCGGGATGCTGCCAGGTGGGCTGTAGAGCTGGCTGTGAGCACGTCTTCACCCGTGACAAAAGGAAAACTTGTACGTGGATTGCTCTGATGACCGAGGAGTTATTCCATCATCTATTCGTTGAAGACAAAAGTGCTCACATGAACTTCCTCGATCGATGCGGTAGCTGTGGCAGTTGTCACCTCCATCACGACAGCCTACTACTCTTGATACCGCGCTTGGGTTTTAGGGGGCACGGTCGGTGCAACTCCTATCACTGAATGAAGATAGGAGAAAATATTTGTGACTTCTTCTAGTAATTCTCGAGACTTTGAACGAATTCGAGAAGTGTTCATAATACCTTCCTTAGGTTGGCTCGTAGGTGGAGATGGAACTCCTTTGGAGATGTGCTCGTGAGTCGGAGACAATTGCGATTGATCGGGATTGTAAGCAAGCATGAGTGGAGGATCGACTGTAGAGGTATGTTCAGGCTGGGTTGATGTGGGAATTCTAGAACTTGTGTCATGATGCTCAACACCAGAACCCTCTCCGACCTCCAGATGTTGAGTGGCAAGTTTCTCTTTTCTGAATGTAATGATGGCTTCGTGGAGAACTCTCCTCTCATCTTCCATTAGCACCAAATTCTCCAAGTCAAACTCATCGATAGATTTAGCATGGTGTTCTGCCTTCTCATCATCCACCAAGCGGCGCCAGGCATTATGAAAATGGGCCAGATAATCATCGAGGCATCTCAGACCGTGGTATTTCAGGACATTGGCATTATAAGTAATTAGAAGGTCTTCCATATTGCCTTCTAACCTGGCCTCCGCTGCCTCGACTTCGGCCTCAGTCCTAGCCTCAGCTTCCTGAACCTTTAGAGCTGCCGCATCCCGCTCTCCCTTAAGCTCCATAATATGATCACATGCCTCCTCAGCGGCCTTATTTGCATCATCCTTTTCTTTAACGACTTTATCGTATTTTGCTTTAAGCTCTGTAAGCTCCTTGAGCGCCCTATCCCACTTGGCTGTAACGGTGGCGTTCCTGTGGCCCATATCATCGGCCAGCTTTAGATGCTCATGCCTCATCCGCTCCATTTCCTTGTTGGCTTCATCAAATTTCTTCAGAGCCTCTGTTTCAGAATTCCTCAAAGTGTCATTTTCATTAGTGAGCACTGTGACTATATGATCTTTCTAGACAAGACTTTCTTGTAATTGTTCAATTATTTTGGCCCGATCGAATGCCACATCTGAGGCATTCTCTATAGTTTTCTTCCATTCTCGATATTGGCTGTAGGCATGGTAAACATAGTCGTGCACATTTTTCTCTGCCCCTTCTGGAATCAACTGCAAATTTGAAGGAAAGTGAAAGCTGTCAAAACAAATGTTAGGGAACTCCTTCTTTAGTTGAGCAATTCAGACAGCTCACTCCCCTGTGAGCTCTATAGCCGTTGATGTGGTAACAATAGAAGCGTCCGCTCTAGTTCTGTAGAGCTGCTCATTAGGCCTTGAAGTTTGTGGAGGCACTTGATGGCGTGGGGTTAGAACAATGTGGATTTTAGAACCGGAGGGTGGCATGGGAACTCTAGGTGGAGGAGAGTGCGATCGAGAACAACGCCTATCTCGCTACTCTCTTTCTCTCTCTCTCTCTCTCTTTGTCTCTCTCTCTGTCCCTTTCCCTATCAGAGCAACCCCTATCCTGACTAGAGTAGTGATGATCATAATCGAAGTCATGCCAGCAAGACTCTCGGTATGAACTGGAGGATTGGTGTGCGGCACAAAGGCTGCTGATCACGGATCCTTTCTTCAATATCGTATCTGTAAAGTGAAAGAAGAAACAGAGTTAGTTATCTCTGGAGATTATGTAGCTTGTGAATATTAGTTGTATGGTACCGTGAAGTGTATGCATGCTTGTGTAAACCCCCCAATCAACCGGATGTAGCAGTCGTACTCGTAGGGATCAGTTCTCCTAAATCTAAGGCACTTTGAAGCCTTTCCAACCCGGTGTCTTGTTGAAGAGATACATCGTTCGAAATTGGGAGATCTTCAAGTCCCTCAAAAGGAATCTCTATTTGTGAAGAGGGAGCCTCTAAGATTACAATAGCCACTACTGGAAGAGACATTACAATAAATTTGCATCTTGGATCTTTGTGTGCAGTGACCTTGCCTTTCCTTATCCTCTCCGAGTGTCAAGGACTTTGTGAAGGCCCAGGTATGGGTTCATCTCCAACGGGCATGTCCTTATCATAACCTTACTCGATGATCCCTATCCCAGGAATTCTCCTCCTCACTCGCCTTGCCGGAACCACCCTAAGAGATCCTTCGAGCCTGATGCTTTGACTGCTGCCAATTAGCCCAACGGCTTTTAAATTTCATCTGTTAGAACATCACCAATTTCTCTATCCTCAACGGGCACTCTTTGAAGAACCTTTATAATCTCTTTAAACTAGTCGCCTTTGGGTCATGGAATCGAAGCTGTGAAAGAAAGAAAGTAGTAGATTCGAAATCAAATAAGATTATCGAATCAATTGGCATAAAAGTTGAAGTACTTACACCTGACTAGCCACCGTCTGGCGATGCCCAGTGGGCATCAGATGTAGAACCATTCAGTCTTGAAATAACTTAGGTTGGTCCATGTTCTGATCATGAACTGACAGTTCCTAAATACCTCTAAGAAGGTGAAAGATGGATTATCCCCTCGACTCTTTATATTAAACAGGTACTGGATTTCCTCTGGAGTTAGGGGTCGAAAAAGATGCTCCATGATGGAGATAAATAAGCTATTCAGCAAAGCATACCAGTTCGGCTGCATCTGTGATGGAGCAATCCATAAGTAGGATAACACTTCCCGGATGTATTGAACGAATGAAGGGACTGTCCTAGCTATGCACGAGAATCTGTTAAAAGGTTTATGCCCTTCCGAGGGAGAGTAGGGTCTATCTTCTGCCCTTGGTAGTAGGACGTCATCCTTCGAAAATCCATGCCTTGTGCAAATCCTACCTAGCATTTCCTTAGAGATATTGGATGGAACATAGTCTTATGGATTCCCGATGAAGGCTGCTCCTGGTAGCTCATCCGGAACTGGATTTATAACTTCGGTCGCGATAGCCGGCATCTCTGTTATAGGAAGAGGCGGACTTTGAGCCTTCTGTTATTGTGAACTACCGGGTTCCATAACTAGTCAACTCAGCAAAAATCATCATTGGATGGAAATAAACCCGAGTTTCCCCCAGTGTGAAATGCATGAATGTGTTGTGCAATGCAACGCTGTATATTATTTAAGAAATTCTACGAAGAATGAAAAGTGTTTGAACGACGAGACTTCAAAATTCAACCAGAGTGACCGTCATAGCTGACCATCACAACCGCATCATTTGCACTTCGGAGACCGACCCGAGTTAAGATTCATCAAATATTGTCAAGTTACATCTCCATTGACGAGCTTCGGAAGGCAGCAAAATATGCAGTGAAGCGGTTAGGTCCAATTGTGCAAGGAAGAAGCTCGTCGGAATCAAATGTTCGAGTGTGCAAAAGATTTCATATCCATCTAAATGCAGGTTCGATCGGTCATCATAAGTACAACTCGTCGATCAGGGAAGTCGACAGTTCGTATCGATCACCAAAAGGTGAATTCGTATCCATCCAGAGTGCTAAACTTCATATCGATTACTTACAACGTCTTCGTATCAATCGCTAGATTCAAGTCTTCAAATCGATCACCAACAATCGATACGAACCCCTCATTATCGATCGATGCGAACCTCCCCATACCATCAATACAAAGTCTCATTGTCCGGATCTGCACGAGCTCCCTCTCAATCCAGATCGATACGTGTTCATCCTTTATCCATCATCAATACCTGCTCCTTTCTTCGTATCCCTCTACGCTCCTCCTTCTCCAAACATAGCAAGTTCCATTCCATCCTCCACCAATCATGATCCGGTCTAACTCCGATCGCGTCACCACCAGAGCTAGTCGCGGCCATGAAAGGATTGGATTTGAGTCTCAAATCTCATCTGCTAATATAGGATTATTCAATTAATTAGCTAAATCAATGTATAAACTCGAGGGATTAGAGAGTAGTATCAATTTAGGGACGAAGCCAGTTTTTATTTCACGGTTTCTGTATCGATACGATGGCAGGAGAAAATGTGAAAGCAAATTGAAATTTGGTTAAGTGTGGGAAGTATTTATATGGGTGGAAAACCCAAGGGAAAAGGCTCTTCGTCTTCCGATGGTCCGACCGAGTGGAACAGTCAACAACACAATCGATACAAAAAATAGTTCGTATCCAGCATTTAGTAAACTTAGTTCGTATCCATCAAGGAAGTTTCACCTACATCGATACATGGAAGGGTCCTTTCGCATCCATTCCATGAAAACTCAAAGCAACTGCTATTCGTGTCCATCTGATAGTCGATACGAATGGTACCATGAGAACCAATTAGGCTATTCGTATCCATCATTTTGAAGACCACTAGTATTCGCATCCATCTATATGAACTATTTTGAAAAACCAACCATTCCGTATCGATCGCCATCGATACGAAAATAATTTTTTTAACTTTTCACATCGATCTAGGAGAGGATCAATACGAAGGGATACACCCAAAAAACCATCAAGCATTATTACGTCTCGAATTTTACATCGATTTAGGAGAGGATCGATATGAAATTTGACATAAGAAAACTGACAACGACTCGAGAATGTACAGATGTTAACGAGAGTCGGTTAACATACATTTTGTGTGTAATAAATTAACATTCAATTTTCAAAATTCACAGGAATTGAATGCTCACCTAGTGACAATTGCAACGAAGAACAACATATTTTTAGCACTCAACACTCAGTTACAACAATGCATAGTACAATCATTGGCAGTCGACAACTCAGCAGTTGTATTACTGAGAAAAAAATAAAAAGTTACATCTTTTGGTGAAAAGACAACGAATGCACAACAAATTGGATAGAACTTTTCAAGACAGAAGGTTGCAGCTTTTCAGAGTATGTCATGTTCATACAAGACATACTTTGGGGGGAAAAAGTTATCCTGCCATTTGGCAAGGCCGTGACATCAATGACTTGACTAGAAACCAAGTATAGTTTGTCCTGAAGATCGATTATACACAGGTTCACGATGGATGCTAGTAAATTTTGCCCGAGTTTGATCGAGCTATAATTGATATAGTATGACAAGCAAGGTTATCAAAGCGAATGTCTCAAATTTCAAGTCAATCGGAGGTCGTATGCGCAAGATATTGATCAATCAAAGTTGTGGAAAATAACCCCATTTTGTATCCAGTCAAGTATGTAACCGTTCCTTCAGAAGGCTTCCTTCGTATCCATTAAGAGGTCATTGGTCATATCCATCTGAATCGTAAAAATCCTATCCATGTCCATCATGCCTCAAGTGAAATATAGCTAATTCGTATCCATGGAGAGGACACTCGTTCAAATCCATCCCCTCAAAAGACCTTCTTCGTATCCACTAAGAGACCATTGGTTCGCATCCATTGAACTTGCCATGCTTCATATCCATCATGGCGAACAACGTTTCGTATCCTTCAAGCAAACGATGGTTCGAATCCATGGAAGGACTCTACATTGTACCCATCACTTGACAGCGTTTCGTATTGCCTGTCAATCGATGCGAAAAGCCCTAGCCTATATCGATACGAATTAACCCTACACTCATCGATACGAGGAACATTTCCTGGATGGATACGAATAAGGCACGTTCAAGAGAAAGACTTGGTCGCTCGACATGAAAAGTGGACCAATCCACGAATATAGTGCCGCATCATCTAGCGGTCACGTGCACAACGTGGATACAAACATATCGATACGAGCTCAGCAGCATACCAAAAACCAAACTTGCATCGATCATAAATCAAAATCTACAAGCTTAAATGCCACCAAATTTTCACAAGAGCTTGTGTACTACCTCAAGAATGTGCCTGGTCGATCTCGACCCAAAAAGATCATTTATTGATCAATACGAATTAGATACGTATCGATCATGGATCGAGTCAAAATGACCAGGGATCGATCACGTGGGCCCACCACGTGGGTTAAGGAGTCTTTCAAGTTTGGGGCAAGATATTTGCAGCCTACACCTAAAATAGCAGTCCAAGGGCTTCAGAAAAGGGACTTTTGGAAACTGGAACTCCGATACTCTGTCGAAATAATTGTTGTATCTCGATTGTACTGTTGTAAACAACTTTAACCAGTGAGTAATATCAATAAACAACAAACTTTCTACAGTGGACGTAGGCTAAAATGCCGAACCACTCTTAAATCTCTGTGTTTTTATACTTCTGTTTGTCTATTTTTGGTGTGTTTGTTAGATTTACCACATTTTTCATTTATATTCTTCACTTTAATCTCTTCAAACACGCCCGAAGAGTGTTGTGCCCAATTTTGGTATAAACATTTCCTTCTCTGGATAAATTTGAAAAGTAAATGTTATATACAGATTTGTATATAAGTGTATATTTGATATACTCTAACTTACATACACATTAAATTAAAGTGAAACTTTTTTTGTGAAGTTAAATAAAATATCGATTTTGTTTAAAGGAAACTTAGAATAGTTCTAAAATATATTTAGACTTCATAGGCCCATTAAAGATCCAAAATGGTAAAAAAAAATGAAATTCACCCATTTATTCAATAGCGGGATGGCCTAATTCCTTCAACAGTATTGGAGCCCAATAGCCTATGCGATCTAAATTAGTCATGTTAGGGCTAACTAATTAAGCTTGTGCACTTAGTACGGTCTCTAGAAAGGTGATTTCTAAGATTGAAATTGGGTAATCAAGTACCTTGTCCTACCTGGTTACCTGCCTGGCCTGAAAGGTGATGCGAGCCTAAAGGTTGCCCCTGATAGAAAAGGCCCAATTTGAATTGGGCCTTGGGATAATTTCCAAAATAGTTTTGAAAATTAAGACATGACTTTAAATTTAAAATAAAAATATGTTTATTATAAAAGCCTATAATAGAACATAAATTTTCAAAATGTTTGAAAATGGAATGAAAAAGTTCAAAATGTTTGAAACTATGTAAATATTAATTTCGAAATTTAAAATTATTAATAAGATTAATAATATAAATTAATTAAATGAGTTAATTAATTAATTCTTATACGCATGTATTATTTATGTTGATATATGTTATGTTATTTTAAAGTGTTTAAGGTAACATAAGCATACATGTATGTATATACGATAAAATTTTGAAATTAATATAATTTAATTAAAAAATTTACTTAATAAATTAATTAATGGTTAATTATTTAAATAAAAATACACATAAATAAGATATATGTGTTACAATATAAAGGTTATAGTAGATTTGTCCAATATAAAAGTTGTGTTGGAATACTAATATAAAATTAATTAAAGAGTTAATTAATTAAATAAGATTTAATTAATGTAATATTATACTTAACACTATCATATAAGCAATGTGAAATATAAAAGCTATTTAATAACAAAACTTATACAATATGAATGTACAAACTAAAAGTGGAACAGTAAAGAAACCCAAATATACTTAAGGAATAAATACATACATAAATGTATGTATGCTGTAATTTTTGATGTGTTTGACACTTGAATCACGAGGGTATTTCATAAGAAATACATTTTCCATAATTCGATATCACAATATAATATATTGAAGATTATGAATCTTCAATATAATGTTGTCATCTACCATATATATTAATAAATTACTTGCATACTCCTTAGTTGTTGAGCAAATTCAAGCTGGGGATGTTATGTGTAGTATTATTAATATACTGAATAGATGAGGTAAGATAACTATACGTATTTATCGAGCAAACTGAAGATACATATACTATACTTAGGCCATCACGATATGGTAGGTACGAGTGAATAATCTCTTTCGATTTGTTCAGCAAACTCAAGGTCGAAACGAGATTAGGAAAAGGAAAAATGGGTTAGATGTTGTATATAATACAACCGATAAGGAGTTATCCATCGTTTGTGGGGCTATGATTTGTTGAGCAAACTCAAGGTCAGAATACCAAGACAGACGAGTCCTAACACCCACTAGTGAAGTCAAAAGACTTCTGTGTTTTATCTTAGGGTTTGGAGAAACATAAAAGACTGGTGAGAGCCTTATTAGAAAAATGAAATAGTAACATTTAACCTTTCTAATATTGCAAGAGCATATGCCAAATAATGTTATAATTATCTACAATGATAAATTTATGCATTTAATATGATTAATAAAATGTTTATCAATTAACATATACAAATGAACCGAATTGAAAGTTGGCAAATAAAAATATAATACCCACTATCAAATTCCTATTGCATGTTAACGTTTCAACACCTATGTAAGTGCCTGATTTAACAACTACTGAATATTTCCGTGGTTTGGTCACTTATGCATTTATTTGGTCAAGACCATGTATTGCATTATATGAGTTTCTAACTCTAAAAGAAATACAAGACTATGAATACTTGATCTATATACAATTGCATATAAATATTATATGGTGATGGTCAAAGTTTGTAATGTACAATATTTTGATGAAATTAGTTCATCTGAAAAACCGAATAAACCTTAGTGCGAGATCGTATTCAATCTGATTAATTACAAAAGAGATCATATTGTGTTAATGTAACACAAGACCAAAAAACTACAAGACAGATATAAGAACTCGATCGCTGAAATGTCATTTTGATCGGTTTAAGTAAAGTGCAACATATTTGATGTCCTTAAATATTAAGGATAATCGAATGTGCTTTTGTAAAGAGTTTGTTATGATATTGTAGTAAGGTTTTCTTTTGAAAAACGAATGTATAAGAATAGATGTAATTTAAGGTACAGTTGGAATGAAGAGAATGAATACTCACTTCTACTTCATAGAGAAACACTAGAAATATGAATTATAATAAATAATTGACACTTAATATTGGAATAAGAAATATGATTTTTATTCTGAAATGTATTTTCATATATAAAATTGTTTCTATGAGATTTATTTCTTTGAGCTCAGTATATTTGATCAACGAACTCTCCACTATAAATAGTTGTAGTGTATGAAATAAACAAATTGTATTAAGTGAATGATGAATCTCTAAATTTAATACGCTATTATAGTAATGGCGAAAATAGTGGGAGCGTACTATATAGCACTTATTAATTGCATCATAGTACGAAAATTATTTTCGTAAAACGTACCATACATTATTTCATAATGATTATTTTTTTGTATCGACTGAAAAAATAGACATAGCTATATTTCAATAGGAATATTATGAATACTCTTTGTGAAATAAAAATATAATGTGGTAATTTTATTTTTATAACAAAAGTGATGCATTGGAAAATACAAAAGTATCTAATATTATTTATTGTTGTCTTGGAATTACAGCTCAAGTCGTAGTTTTGAGAAATAATTTTATTGTATGATTTTGAATCATATGATACTTGTTAATTATATCTCAAACAATAAAAGGTTATGTACCCATTGAATTGGAGTATCATAAAAGTTGACGAACTCTTTGGATTGATACATATAGATGTATGCAATCGTAATTCTATAAATACCAAAAGTGTTCCATGTACTTTGTCACATTGACCGATGAGTTATCGTCAACATGACATGTGTATTTGATATGCATGTAGCATTTCTATGGTAAACTTATAGGATATAAAATAGACCTTTAATAACAAATTAATTAACCTTTAATCATTAAATAATTAACCTCTAATTATTTAATTATTCTTTAATTAATTATTCTCAATTAATTTAATTAATTAATTACCCTGAATTAATTATCCTTAATTAATTAAAACAAGTGATTATCCCTAATCACTTATATTAATAAATCACAAATTAATTATAACTCGGTTAATTAATCATTAATTAATTATTTTTAATTAACTAATTATCATTAAATTTCAAATTAACGATCCTTTAATCATATGATAACCCATTTATCTTAAATAATTACAAAAATCATCATTTAAGTCTTTTGAAATAATCTTTGAAATAAATTTCATTTTTTTAACTTAAAACCTTTAAGTTAAATTAATGTTTTATATAATGAAAACATTTCATCTTTAATTAATTACAATATTAAGTTTATCTAAAATAAACTTTTAAAATAAAGGTTATATAGATTAAACATTTTAAACATAATTAATTTAAAAATAATTTTATTTAAAACCCTTTTTGACCAATTCAAAACTTGAATAAACATTTAACATTTACAAAAGAATTGGTTTTAACAAAATTGTTTCAAATAAACTTGATTTGTTTTAAAGTTTAAAACTGTTTTTATATTAAATCCACAGACCTGAGCCATTTCACGATTTTCCCGAGCCATACTCCGGGTTTCTCACCTCCTTCATTTCCCCAAGATAATCAAATGAATATTTCGAGTTGAACCCGAGCCTGCCCTTTCTTCCCAATCGCCCAAGGTCATCAGATACACGCGATAACTTCGTGCACATGTACGACCAGTCGATCGACTTCCGACCATCGCCGATCCCCTCAACAAGTCGCCGACAACACCTACAAGCTTCCTAAACACCCAGATCGACGAAACATCCACGAAATTGATTTCGAGCGTGGTTGATCAAACTGGAACCAAACCCTCTAACCTAGAATCACCTCGTCTCGATGGCTCCGACCACCAGAGTTCTTGAAACTTCACCCATAGCTCCGCCAATGTCCTATGCTCATTTTCCCTTACGACCGATCAGCCTCGATGCACTGACGACGGCACGATCACTTGTTTTCCAGCCTCGACCAAAACTAGGGTTAAACCCTACAACGTCGAACTGCCGCTGCCACGGTGGACTAAAAATCCACCTATTATATTTGCCGACATCGCCTACCTCCAGACTAGTTCCAACAGAAACCCCATCCACCCAAGTGTTGTCGATCACAAGAAAATGCTCGAAACTCCATTCCTGTTCAACATCCATTTCCTATTTACTTAAAATCCTAAAAATCTTAATTATAATTTTAAAAATCCTAGTTTTTGATAACAAAACAGATTATACACCTGAAACTAACAATTATTATGATCGAGATTTTGATATGTTTTCAAACCTACTATTCTTCTTCCTTTTTATTTAAACTAGCTTCAGATTGAACTTTGAAACATTTTTAAAATTGATATTTTGATATAACCAACAAATTTTGTTTATATATTGAAGTCTAAAGAGATTCAGGGAAGAAGATCTTGAATTTTTTTCAAGTTTTGAAACCTGTTTACCTGAAACGGAGCAATTTATTCATATACCAGACATGCACAGCATAATCTATATACATACAAGCATATTCACATTCATGCAAACACTTTTTGCAACTTCATTTCAAGTATTTATCATAGATATCATAGATCAGACTAAAGTTTTTAGTTTAAGATAGTAGTTTACTAACCTGTCACTAAAAAGGAAAGCCTGGAACTTGAAACTGAAGTGTTTTTTAAACTAAAAACTTTAAATTGGAGCTGCCACTTGATTTGTTTGAGTTGCTCTAAAGTTTTGAATTACATTTTCTCCTGAATTGTTCAGGTTTGTTGTTGTTGTTTTGATTAAGGATGAACTCGAGTTGTTTGAAACTGAATTTGCTTGAAGCTTTGATTTTTTTTAGTTTGGGGTTTCGATTTCTTTTGATTGTCATTTCAGGTTTTTAGTTTGAAGATGAGAAGGTTTTGAACTGAAAAGAACAAACAGATTTTCTCAAACTTATGTTATTTTATAATTAAATTTAAAACAAAATTAAATGCCACTTGTTCATCTAAACTTGCACATGTAAATACATTTATTCCTTATTCTACAAATGTCAATTACATGTGTTAATTATATTACACTTGTTAAAACAAATCAATTTATGTTTAGACCTTTATTTTAATAAATTTATAATTTATGTTTTAAACCCTTGTTTAAACTTTTATTTATTTATGTAGATTATCTATTCTATATTAACATATGTTTTAAACTTTTATATATTAAGAAAATGTTCTAATCTTTATAACCAATCCTATTTTTAAACTTAGTTTATTATACTTTTAAATGTATGAATGTTTATGTTTACACATTTTCTATTATTTATATTTGCATAACTTTTTAAAGAAAATAATTTTAAAATCTAATTATATACTATAAATAATCGTATATACATATGTTTAGATTCTGATTTATACATTTTTATTTATATCTAAACAAATTAAAGAAAAATAATTTGAAATCAAATTATATATTAATAAATAAATGCACATACATATATATAAGTTCTTAATTATGGATTATAATTTTTTTAACTTTTGAAAATCATTTGTATCAAATTCAAAATATATCTTTCAAAATATATATTACATATGTATATTATAATTAGAAAACATATTTCTATAAAATTTTAAATATAGAATTTTAAATCCAATCCATTCTCAATTTATTTATTCTTGAGTTTCAAATTCAAAATTCAATTTAAAAATCAATTTGTGTGTATATAAACAAACAACATATATTATTAATTTTGGAAAAACTCAAATTAATTCAATATTAAATCCAAAATTTTATATTAGTTACCAATTTTAAATTTGACTCAAAACCGGGATCGTTACAGATTCCCCCTTACGAAAATTTCGTCCTTGAAATTTGCTAGACAGGGAGACCCACAAAGAATAGATGGAGAATGTTTTACCAGATCAAGCTGAATATTTATTCTGCATTTGCCTTACCAAATCAGAATATCATCAATAATTACGAGGACAAATTGTTCAACATTTCACGAAATACTCGGGTCATCAGGTCTACGAAATATGCAGGGGCATTGGTTAGTCTGAAGGGCAACTAACCATTCGTAAAATATGTTGGATCCCATAAAATAGACAATGGATACTATTTAATTCAGTTTCATATTTTGTTAACCAATTTATTCAAATAACATTTCAATTTATTAAAGTTAAAACGGAAAGCTGATAAGGAACTGATGATAAGAATACGAAATAGGAACTTTATTTTCAACGATACGCAGGGCCACCACCACACCAAAGCTTCTTCTCGAGCTTCCATGCAGTCATTGGATGATGATCAAAAGAGATTGATAGAGAAAGTTATTCCTTGTTGTTGTTACAGGGTATTGACCATTTGTAGTGGTATTTCTCTGTCCCCTATCTTGTCCACTTTTTGCACTCATACTCACTATCGGTGGATAGTAAGAGAATTTACTAAGGCGTACTGACGGATGTCTTTGGGATATACTCATTCTAGGGTATTTATATCCCTATTTCTAATGAGTCACCTAATGTGTTATACTCCTGAGCTAAATTTCTTACTCAACCTTCAGCTCTGATACCACTGTAATGACCCTGATCCAACCTTCGAAAATCGACACCAAATACATCTCCCGTATTCGAATGCCGCAGATTCAAATGTCAAATATGGTTCGTCGGAGCTTATAACACATTAAGTACAACAACACAGCATAAGAAAAAGAATATTTTATTGATACACAATAGATACAACATCTGATACAAATGAATATCAATATATATCAGAGATACAAGACAAAGCGGAAGAAACAACAGTACGATAGTGGAAAGAAATCTCCAACTTAATCTTTCAAAGGATAGGAAGAAAGATATCCAAAATTGCATTCGAATCCAAGGCCCCAAAGATCTCCAAGCTATAAGCTCGGACCACCATCAAGTTTTGCATAGTGCAGAAAACAATTTTCGAAAGTATAATAGAAATCTTAGCTAGCATAGCTACCATTATATTATGCCTGTTAGAGCTGCCACCTAAGATGGTACGTTATACAATTGCAATCGTAAAGGAATCGTATTGTTTCTTTGGATTTCCAACAAATGGTCTGGCTAAGGAACTTCCTGGGCCACATGGATACACCTCTGGAGGGACGCCCAGAGAACCTAACCAGATCTGCCAACACAAGGCCGGGTTACCTCTGTAACTAGGTAACTACTACACGAGTATGCTATCCCCCGATCGTTACCGACCTTTATCCGAGGATCCTCAACACCAACAACCATAAAGTAATAAATATGTAGCAACCACATAGGTTAAATATCTGGGATCCATACCATGATACCACCCTTTTCCAGAAGGAAATGGACATACCCTAATGGGCGCGACCCTCATAACCTTGCTGCATTCTTCTTGTTTCGACCATTTTTGGGTTGTGAGGTTCGACAAAGTCTCGTCAACAAAGCTACGCTTTTCACAAAAGCCATGCTTCGATCAACAAATGATTAGCAGCACTACGTATGCCACATTACCAAATTGGGAATGTATTACTAGTAACCATCAACTACATAACCTCGGAGCTTGTACGTATCAGAGAAGGGTGTTAAGCTAAGAGAATAAATTCTCCGCCACCAGACAGAAATGTATTTGATAGAAACCGACTTTACATCTCAAAGTGTAACGTTAGACATACATCCATACAAGTCTGTTCACGGTTCGAACAAAACCAAAGGCACTTCAAAAGAAGCCCTTGCAATTCGGATAATCCCTAATCACGTCCGGACTCCCCATCACAAAGGGTGATCAAATCTCTATACCTGGGCCATTCGGTGTAGAGACATTCGACATGTAATCCTTTCGCTTTCGAAAGTACCCGGTCTTCACCACCGGTCTTCAAATGCTATCCATTCCGTCGTATTATTATTCGGAATGGGTTTATGACACAAAGTCCTCTCCCAGCTAAAACGAATAATGAGCGCTTAATTTTTTTAAAAGCATATGGATATATTGGGATCTTAGTTAAGTCACAACCTTTAGCCCAAAACTTTTCTTTTGAATGGTTTAAACAAATTACCATTTTCAAATCTTTTTAAACAAAAGATTCACGCTTTAAAATCCACTTCAATTTGAAACCTAGGTTTACCAATCTTTCACAAAGATTAATTCATAGCTTTCAAAACTATTTCCATTTCAAATCTTTCATACAAAAGATACACCTTTAAGATCCTCTTCTATTTTGAAAACAAGATTCACCAATCTCTAACAAAGATTCATTCATAGCTTTCAAAACAATTCCATTTCAAATTTGAAACCCTTCCAACAAAAAATGGAAGTTCTTTCTTTATTTGAAAGCTATTATCATTTGAAAACAATTACTTATCATTTCGGAAACATCTGATCAAATATACACAAGTTATAGCCTTTAAAAGTATAAACCATAAAATCAACGAACTGTCGAATCATTGGCAAATTCTAATTTGAATTAAATTCAAATTCCGAAAAAAAATTATTTAAAATAGTTTTAAATACATACATACATACATACATATATATATTGTATAAACCTTTCAAACCATGATTTCCAAAATAATTTCAAATAATATTTAATAATATCCAAACTAAATTTCAATTTCAAACTTCCCTTTCAAAAACTTTCCATATTCAACCCAATTCCATTTCCAAAACCATTTGTATTCAAAATTCAACTTTAAAAAAATATTTAAATTCAAAATATCTGTGACTTAACTGATTTCCCACGAAATCCATATTTGTGTGTGTGTGGTGTAGTCCAGGGGTTTTACACACAACAATACAATATCATCAATCATCACAATTCAAGCGCAGCAATATCGATAAGCGATATAATCCTATAACGCTTATCTTCATTCATAAATTCACAGATAAATAATATAAATTCATCACACATAAATAAATTACATTCATCATGGCTTAAATCAAAATAATTCATATCACAGAGCATCACACATCAAGGATATTAAACAGTTTAACATTCAGTAGAATCCAAACATCCATAAGTAAGATCAATTCATTATCTGATTTTAATTAACTTAAACCAGATTAATTACTTATGAATAGGTTACTAATCCTGCTAATTAACATTAATTAGTTATAAGCCTTTGATTAATTATCCTTTAATCATTTATTAATTAACCTTTAATAACAAATTAATTAACCTTTAATCATTAAATAATTAACCTCTAATTATTTAATTATTCTTTAATTAATTATCCTCAATTAATTTTATTAGTTAATTAACCTTAATTAATTATCCTTAATTAGTTATGTTAAGTGATTATCCCTAATCACTTATATTAATAAATCATAAATTAATTATCACTTGATTAATTAATCATTAATTAATTACTTTTAATTAAGTAATTATCATTAAATTTCAAATTAACAATCCTTTAATCTTAAGATAGTGAATAATTACAAAAATCATCATTTAAGTCTTTTTAAATAATCTTAGACATAAATTCATTTTTTTAACTTAAAACCTTTAAGTTAAATTAATGTTTTATATAATGAAAACATTTCATCTTTAATTACTTACAATATTAAGTTTATTTAAAATAAACTTTTAAAATAAAGGTTATATAGATTAAACATTTTAAACTTAATTAACTTAAAAATAATTTTATTTAAAAACCTTTTTGACCAATTCAAAACTCGAATAAACATTTAATATTTACAAAAGAATTGGTTTTAACGAAATTGTTTCAAATAAACTTGATTTGTTTTAAAGTTTAAAACTGTTTTTATATTAAATCCATAGACCCGAGCCATTTCATGATTTTCCCGAGCCATACTCCGGGTTTCTCACCTCCTTCATTTCCCCGAGACAATCAAATGAATACTTCGAGTTGAACCCAAGCCTGCCCTTTCTTCCCAATCACCCAAGATCATCAGATACAAGCGATAACTTCGTGCTCGTGTACGACCAGTCGAACGACTTCCAACCATTGCTGATCCCCTCAACAAGTCGCCGACAACACCTACAAGCTTCCCAAACACCCAGATTGACGAAACATCCACGAAATCGAATTCGAGCATGGTTGTTCAAACTGGAACCAAACCCTCCGACCTAGAATCGCCTCGTCTCGACGGCTCGACCACCAGAGTTCTTGAAACTTCACCCATAGCTCCGCCAATGTCCTACGCTCACTTTCCCCTACGACCGATCAGCCTCGATGCACTGACAATGGCGTGATCACCTATTTTCCAGCCTCAACCAAAACTTGGGTTAAACCCTACAACATCGAACTGCCATTGCCACTGTGGGCTAAAAATCCAGCTATTATTTTTGCCGACATCGCTTATCTCCAAGCTAGTTCCAGCAGAAACCTGTCCACCCAAGTGCTGCTGATCACCAAAAAATGCTCGAAACTCCATTCCATTCAACGTGCATTTCCTCTTTATTTAAAAGCCTAAAAATCTTCAGTATAATTTAAAAATCCTTGTTTTCGATAACAAAATAGATTATACACCTGAAACAAACAATTATTGTGATCGAGATTTTGATATGTTTTCAAACCTACTGTTATTCTTCCTTTTTATTTAAACTAGCTTTATATTGAACTTTGAAACAATTTTAAAATTGATATTTTGATATAAAACAGCGTTTTGGATTTCGGTGAGACCGGGATCGGATTCCAAATTTGATATCCAAAAACCACATCGATCCAAATTAAACAATAAGTCATGAAATCACAAGTGAAGTTCGAGATGAAGATTCAGAGTGCAAGGGTTATCATCGTTAACTCTGAGGGCGATTCCAAAATGTGTGTCGCGAAATAATGTCATTGTTTCGTTCAAACCCGGAACGAACTTGTATGGATTGAATCCTTTCATTTGGAGGATGATGAGTATTCCAAGATATGTGTTATAAAAAGGTAATCGTAGCCTCAAGCCTCATCAACCAGGAATGGCTAAAACAGGGGAGGTGCAGCAAGGCTAAGTGGGTAGCACCCAAGTAGGATAAGATTTCCCCTGTCTAGAGGTCCTTTTTTATTCGACTGTGTGCGCGGTTGGTCGTGAACAACTGTGGGGTTGTCTTTTTCGAGATTATCCAACAAGGGATAGTTCCGATCTTGTGTTGCAGGGGATCAAGGTGGATCCTCGGTACCCTGATCTAGGCCTGGTGCTGTGACGGGCGGTACCCCAGTAGCACTGCCATTATATGGAATCCAATCTCTAATAAGTGTCGTACGTTTTGATTGTGCCCAACTATGTTGGAACGTGAGATGTAAGCATTCCAGCTATTTCTGTATTTTACTTGAAAACACTAGACACTTTTATAATATCACTGGTTTCGTATCAAATGTTTTGGTTATCGTAAGGTAAAAACCTGACATGTTTATTTATGGGTGGTCCCACGAGATACCTTTGATTTCAAATGATTTTCAAAGTTAAACAACTTTAACCCGTTTACTCATGCCAGACCCATGTCTCACCCCGGTTTTATTTCTGTTTTTCTTAAACTCTTGGGTACTTAAATTTTTAGGAGTAGCCAAGGACTTTAGGTTAGCTTTGACGAATTATGGAGGAGACTTGGAGCAGGCGGCTTCAGGCGTATATAGATTTGTGGTTCCGCTGTGATTGTGTTTAGTTTGTTGTATTTTGAGTTGTATGATAGACAGGTCTTCACGACTATCTAATGTGTTGTATAAGTTGTATGACTCTGATAGATGATGTATATATGTAATACTTATGTGATGTAATATAATTTATTCGTTCTATTGTGAGATTCTGATATTGTTTAGTTCTATCTATTCTATCTCTTCTCTTCTATATCCCTTTCTTTCTTGTGATGATGCATCTTTCTATGGAATGAAAGGTGGGTCGTTACAATGGTATCAGAGCTCTAGGTTGAGACAATACCTAGACTTTGGAGTGATATCTATCTTGAGAGAGCATACTTATATTTTTATATTTACATATATCTATATATTTACCTGCTTTGTTAGGTTACCTGTCCGGGTCACCCACATAAGTTAGGCCGGTAGCTTGAGTTCTAGAGGGAGGAGGGGTAGTGGTGTGAGTAGCACGACTATCACTAATGAATGAAGTCCGAGCGTTGAGTTGGAAGAGAATCTACCAAGCCTGTAGACCCAATACCACCTCGAGTAAGCTGTGCGACATTGAGTAAGGATTTCACAAATCTCGGAGGATAGCCTTGTAAGGTTTAGATTTCATCATTGAAGTGCGAGTTGGTTACGCTCGTGTGAGCAGTTTTTCTAGAGTTTGGATCTGTTAGATAAGCAGAAGCAAGTGATGGCATTTTGGAAACTTCAGGAGGGAGCAACTACGTGGTGAGATGCAGTGACCAAAGATGTTCCAAAAGATGATTTCTCTTGAAGCAAGTTTAAGAAAGTATTTTAGGAGCAGTTTGTGCCTACCGCAGGGAAGTCTCGACTGTATAAGGAATTTTTCTGGTTCTCAAACAAGGAAGTTTGTCTATATCGGGATATGAGGCTAATTTCAATGAGTTGTCTCTATAGATCTGATCTTAGTAACACCCCCTTAAGGGAAGGGAGATGTTTGTGCTTGGTTTGAGGCCGGGTTTCTTGAATTCCCATCTCAGAGGACTCATTATGGAATTGGTTGTTATAATTTTGAGGATTCGATCGAAGAGCTTATGGATAAGAAGTCTTTGGCATATGTGGAAGTTGTGCAACTCGGAGGTGTTTTGTGTGCCGATAGGAAGGTCATCTGGCTAAGCAGTATCCTAGAGGTGGAGTTCAAAAGCAACAGAGTAGACCTTTTTCTTTAATGGTTCAAAAGTCTTTGGGTTTCGACTATCAGCAGCCTAGGCATATGGTGAAAGCTTGCTCATTTTTTTTCCAGGAAGCTCAGTTGAATAAGTGTTTGTTATTGAAGGTTTGACCTTATTTTGGAATTTCAGTGGATTCGTTAGACAAGCTTAAGATGTTCTAATTTGTGAAGAGAGAACGGTATCTTTGAAATTTTAACTGCGTAGGATCGCAAAAGTACTTGCGATAATTTGAGTGTTCACTTGGGTAATCTTTTGCTTGGGATTGAGGTATCTTATGAGGAAGTAGGAACTATCGAACTTGTCAGAGATTTTCCAGATGTTTTCGAAGAAGTCAAAGGTTTGCCCGCATTGAGAGTTGGATAAGGTGATCATTAGGAATAAGTATCCCTTACCTCATATTAGTGATCTTTTTAATCTTCTTCTTGGTGCTTCTGTGTTTTCTCTTTTGGAACTAGTTTTGGATTTCCGACAGTTAAGAGTAGCTAAAGACAGTACCCTTGACTGTATTTAGTGGACTCAACTGTCTCTTTGAGTGGTTGGTTACGACTTTTTAGAATTAACCAATGCCCTAGTTTATTTTGTGGGTTTGATGAACCGTGTCTTTCGGGATGTGTTGGACAAGACTGTGCTCGTGTTCATCATCGGCATTCTCATCTACTCCAAATCACAGTGGCGCAGCGGAAGCAAGGTGGCAGTTGTGCAAGAGTGGAAGCAGCCTCAGACTCCTACGGAAGCTCACAGTCTTCTTGGATTAGTTGGTCACTATAAGAAGTTAATTCAGGGTTGCTTTAAGATTTCTTCTTACTTGACCAAGCTGACAAGGAAGGGAGCGAAGTTCGAATGGACCCTAAGTGTGAAGAAGCTTTTCAGGATCTAAACTCGAGGTTGCAAGTGCACCTGTTTTGGCTATTCCGGATTTTTGAAGTAAGTTCGAAGTCTACTGATGCTTGTGAAGTAGAGTTTGTGTTCTGAATTTTAGGTAGATCTTGAGGGGACCATCTTGTTGAGTAGGATCCGGAGATTTGTCTTATTCTTGGTCCAGATTTGTTTTTGAGGCATCTACGTAGGTTGAGCTGATCAAGGAAGGATGAAGGCAGCCGGGATCATTAGAAAAGTTAAGTGGATAAGAGACGTAGGAATTTGAAATTCGAAGTTGGAGATTTGGTTTTAGTTAAAGATTTCTCTGATCAAAGGAGCAATCAGGTTTGGAAAGATTAGAAGACTAGCACCGAGGTATATTGGATTTCTTTTGTGTGTTCTCGAAAGGATTGGTACTTTGGCCTACAGGATTTAACTGCCAGTTCGGATAGCAGGGATTCACATCTGAGGAGTACGTGTATGACCCATCATTGGTTGTAGAACCAGCAGTTCAAGAAGATTTGGAAGTTGATTCGAATTTGACTGTGGTCCGACATCTTGTTCACTTTATAGATCGTGTTGAGAAGGAGCTCAGGATCAGAGTGGTGTAGCTAGTTAGGATTCTGTGGAGCGAGGATCCCAGAAATTTTTAGGAAGTCCTATCCTAAATTATGTCAGGATAGTTAGTTAGTTAGTTTGTTTGAATAGATTGGTTGCTATGGCTGATATGTATGCTTTGCTGTTTGAATATAAAAGTTTTCGTTGGATTATTAAATTATCTTTGCTTTTAAATTTTGAAGACGAAATTCTTTTAAGTAAGGAAGAATGTGATGAACCAGAATTTTTGAGCAATAACAATTTGATAATATTCATTTAAATTATTTAAATTTGACAATATTGATTGATAATATAATTATTAAATTTAACAAAATTTATCGTTTCAAAATAATAATTTAATTTGGCAAAATTTATCATTATCAAAGCTAATAAAAATGTATCCTAATCATAATATATATATATATATGTATGTATGTATGTATGTATGTATGTATGTATGTATGTATGTATGTATATATACATTGTGGATAAGAAGCTTTGGTTTGAATTTAATAAAAATATATGTTTACAAGTTATAATATAATATATAGATGTATGTATGTATGTATGTATATTGTGATTTGGAAGTTATGTTTTGAATTCAATATAATAATTTTCAAAAGTTAATTTAAAATTAAATTGAACATTTTTAACACTAGTATTTATTTATAATTATCAAATTAAGTATAATAGTTTAAGTTTTAAGTAGAAATTTAATTAAAATATTTAATATTCTTTCTTTTTAAAATTTAACATGAGCACATGTAATTTGTTTATTTATAAACATTTAAAAACATAAAACATATTAATATAAAAGCATAAGAAAATTTATAAAATAAAAGATAAATATTCTTTCTTTTAAATTACACACAAATAAGAATAATTTGTAAATATATAGAGATTTAAACATTAATATATAAACATAAGAAATATTATGTATAAGGGTTAAACATAAAATACTTTGTTTTTAACATTTGTAGGATAATAAATTCATGCTTTAAACATTTGTAATTTATGTAACATGCAAAATTTACAAGTGGCAACATGTGTTTTTTTCTTAAAATTTAATTTATAAATAACATGATTAGAAGAAACCAGGCTTTTTTATTTTCAAAGCATTTTCATTTCCCTTTCCCAAACTCTTCTTTCATCTCTTCAAAGTGAAACAAAAAAACAAAGAAAAAAAGAGAAAATTAAAAATCCTGAGAAGAAAATAAAATCAAAAATCAACTTCTATTACAACCTAATTCAACAGCAGTTTTTCAAATCTTCAACAAGCAAGGATCAACTCAATATACAATCAACTTCAAGATTCCAATTCAATTTCAACCTGAGGTTGTTCTTCGATTTCAAGAAAGGTGAGTAAACAAAAACTTTTCAAAGCTAAATATTTTATTTCTTGATGCATGTGGTAGATCTGTACGGTGATGATGTAAATCTAGTTTGCACGGATGTTCTCAATTTGAATATAGCTTGAATTATTCTGTATCTTGGGTTGTCTGTGTATATATATACATACTGGCCTCTGTTGTTTCACAGTGTCAAGAACAACATATAAAATTTATATCATTCTATCTAAATCAATTCAAGCTTTGATCTCTAAAAGAAAAATGTCTGTAACAATGTAAATTCAATTTTAAAATTGTTTCAAATAAATATAGGGAGTATTTATTTCAAAAAGAGGAAATTACAGGAATGATCAAATATAAGTCCAAAAATTGTATGTATCAATTTCAAGTTTTAATCATAGAAACAGATTTATAGTGAAAAATAATGGATTTTGATATAAATAACTTGATTTTTAAGATTTGGAATGTGGAGGATTCTTGAGTTGACTAGATTATGGGTTTTCTTCGATTTGCTGTCGAACGGGAAAAAGTTGGCAGGCATGATTGTTGCTGGAGGAGGTTAGAGTGTTGGGGACCTCAGAAAAATGGAGGAAGGGTTTATAGATGGCCGTAGTGGTCAGGCAACGTCAAACAAGGGCTCGATGTCTAATTTTGGTCAAGGTAGTTGTCGTGCTTCATTCGACGTCGATGGCGAATCGTGATTTATCGGACATGGGGGAACATTGCTTGGGTTCAAGGCGCGGCTCAAGACGAAGCGGCTGGGGTGCAAGTGGACGAGATCGTGATCGCGGTGAAGTTTTTGTCGATCTATTTGGTTCCAGTTTTTTGATCGATGGGCTCGTTTTCGATTCGCTGTTGAATTCGTTGTTCTGGAAGGACGAGGAGGACGGTGGGGTTGTTGACGACTTATCGGGGATCAGGAAGTTGGTCGGAGGGGAGACGTTCGATCGTGCACGTGCATGAGTATCTTACCGTATCTGGTTGTGTTTGTAAGTTTTGGGAAGAAGCATTCATCACGGGTCAAGCTTGGGAATGTTGCGTGCGTGTCTCGAAGCAGGTGAGTTCAAGTGTAGCCCGGGTTTTCACTCGGGTATTCTTGTGTTTTGGCTCGGGTGGTTATTTTAAAAGTTAATCTTGTTTTTAAATTAAAGCATGATCAAGTTTTAATAACTAAGTTTTAAAATTGATTAGAAAACATGTATTTGGTTTTAAAAAGTAATTTATTAAATCAAATTTTAAGTATGTATAAATGAATCAAGTTTTCAATTATTAACAAATTTTAATCAATATAAATATTTTAATTGATTTTTAATTAGCAAAGGGAATAATCAAGTTTTTTTAAAAGGTTAATAGGATTAAAGTTTTCCAAAGTAAAGTTTCAACAAGTTTCTAAGTAAGGTTTCAAGGATGAAAATGTTTTTAACAAGTTAAAATGTTTAGAATTGGTTTGTTTATAGTAATTATATATTAGTTTAATTTTGTAATTAAATTCCTAAGGGTTTTCAAAAGTAATAAGATGATGTTTGAGTTAAGATGTGATTAAAGCAAGAGTGCTTAGCTTTAATTAATCAAAGAATTCTCCAAATGATTTTTTATATAAATTAGTTTCAAGCATTTAATTAATTTAATGATAAATAAGTGTTTAATTAAGGTAAATGGTTTTATTAATAAAAGTAATTAAAAGGGTAATTACTTAATGGAAACAATTAAAGGGATTAATTACTCAATGTAGTTAATTAAATTAATTAAAGGATAGTTAATTAGTTTAATTAATTAAGGATAATCACTTAATGAAATTAATTAAGTGTGACCACTTAAAGTAATTAATAAAGTGTAATTACTTAGTGTAAGTAATTAGTGAATAATTACTGAATGTAATTAATTATAGGGAAAATGTTTAATAATAGTAATTAAAAGGGAAAATACTTAATGGAGGTAATTAAGGATTTAACTACTTAGTGAAATTAATTAAAGGATTAATTAAGGTAATTAACTAAACGAATAGTTAATTAAAGAATGAGATTAATTAACAGATAATTAATCAATGTAAGTGATAATAGTATAATTATTTAATGTAATTAATTAAAGATCAATGTAATTAATTATAGTTAATTAATTAATAAGAGTAATTAAAGGTTAATTAATATGGTTAAAGGATAATTAATTTATGTAATTAATTAAAGGTTAATTACTAAATGTAATTAAAGAATGATTAATTGAGGATAATTAATTAGGATGGATAATTAAGGGATGATTAATTAATTGGTTTGTAATTAATTAATGTTAAGTAAGTAGGATTTAAAAGTGATTGCAGTAATTAATTTAATTTATTTAAATTAGTTAGAAATGGTGTGACTAATTAATCTTTCTTATGGATGATTGAATGATATTGGATGCCTTGGATTATTGGATATATCTCTAATATGTATGTGCTGCTCTGTGATATGAGATGTTTTGGTTGAATTATGATAATATGGATTATCTATTTGGGATAATGGGAATTATCTATCTGTGTAAATATGTTGAATTGTTTAAAACTTAAACAACTTATACATTAAAACGGCGTTTTGGATTTCGGTGAGACCGGGACCGGATTCCAAATTGGATATCCGAAAACCACACCGATCCAAATTAAACGATAGGTCGTGAAATCTTAGGTGAAGTTCGAGATGAAGATTCAGAGTGGAAGGGCTATTATCGTCAACTCTGAGGGTGATTCCAAAATGAGTGTAGCGAGATAGTGCCTTCGGTTTTGTTCGAACCCGGAATGAAATTGTATGGATTTAATGCTTTCAGAAGATCGTCATTGGAGGACGATGAGCATTCCAAGATATGTGTTCTAAAAAGGTAATCATAGCCTCAAGCCTCATTAATCGGGAATGGCTAAAACATGTGAGGTGCAGCAAGGCTAAGTGAGTAGCACCTAAGTAGGATAAGATTTCCCCTGTCTAGAGGTCCCTTTTTATTCAGCTGTGTAGGTGGTTGGTCACGAACAACTGTGGGGTTGTCTTACTCGGGATTATCTAGTAAGGGATAGTTCCGGTCTTGTGTTGCAGGTGATCAAGGTGGATTCTCAATACTCTGATCTAGGCTAGGTACTATGACAGGCAGTACCCAGTATCCCCGCCATTGTATGAAATCCAATCTCCAATAAGTGTCGTACGTTTTGATTATGCCCAACTGCATTGGAACGTGAGATGTAAGCATTCCAACTATTTCTGTATTTTACTTGAAAACCATAGACACTATTATAATATCACTGGATTTCCTATCAAATGTTTTGTTATTGTAAGGTAAAAACCCGACATGTTTATTTGTGGCGTAGTCTTACGAGATACCTTTGATTTTAAATGATTTTCAAAGCTGAACAACTTTAACCCTTTACTCACACCAAACCCATGTCTGACCCAGAGTTTATTTCTGTTTTTCTTAAACTCTTTGGTACTCAAATTTTTACGAGTAGCCAAGTAATTCAGGTTAGCTTTGACGAATTATTAAGGAGACTTAGAGCAGGAGGCTTCAGGCGTATATAGATGTTATGGTTCTGCTGTGATTGTGTTTAGTTTGTTATATTTTGGGTTGTATGATAGACAGGTCTTCACGATTGTCTAATGTATTGTATAAGCTGTATGACTCTGATAGATGATGTAAATATGTAATACTTATATGATGTAATATAATTTACTCGTTCCGCTATGAGATTCTGATATTGTTTAGTTCTATCTTTTCTATCTCTTCCCTTTTCTATCTCATTCTTTCTTATGATGATGCATCTTTCTGTGGAATGAAAGGCGGGCCATTACATTTAGCCTTAAAAATTATCTTTTCAAATGATTTTTAAAAGGATGTTTTAGCCTTAAAATATTCTTTGTTTTTGTTTTTTAAATAAACTCTTATTTTTAAACTTTGTTTTTAAAACTATCATCTGATTTTTAAATATTCTTTATAATATATATATATACTTGAGATTTAAAATCAAATTTATATAAACATTCTAAAATATATTTTTCTACTCTTCTTTATATTAAAAACATAGGAAAATTAGTTTATTTCATTCCAGAATCATATTATCTTTTTTCCTTTCAATACCATTTTCAAAACAAATTTTACATTATTTTTAACCAAGGGATGTCGGCATCATGGGACACCCCATGTCGACATGGTGGTCATTGATAAGTCTCTTCATGAACGGTTATGACCGTTACTGCTCTATAAATAGCCTTCACAAACAAATTTTTTAACTATCTATTTTCTTCACTCCTTCTCCACAAATCCATATTCTAAAAAAATCATATTTTTAAGACTGTGCCAAAATTTTGCTGAGTTCTCAAGTGAATCAAATTAGAATCTCATTCTTGTTTGATTCTCTATCCTCGCTCGAAGATCAGAGTGCTATTCAGAGTTATAAGATCAATTTGTAATCAAAAGTTTATTGAGTCTCTCTATAAGGTGTGGTTGTGCCTGGAAATCAATTGGGTGATCTTGTGTCCCGTAAATCAAGAGAGTTTGCCCAGGACTCGAGAGACAGGAGGGTACCTCAAGGCCTTTAGAAATTGAGGATTGTAATTTCAATATTGGTATAATAAATATCTGCATGAGGCGTTTACCTTGGCGCAGGACTGGATGTAGGGTAACTCCAAACCAGTATAAAATCCGATGTGTTCTTTCCCTTTACTGCTTTTTATTTACTTTCTGCATCTGTGTTTGACTCTATGATTGTTCGATGATTAGTCTTCATTTGTTTGTGTCATAATTTCAATTTAGTTCATATAAGTCTTAGAATCCATTAAACACTATTCACCCCCCCCCCCCCCCTCTAGTGTTAAATTAACCTTAAGATCTGCATGTTTATATCATAATTTTAAATTAGTCCATATAAGTCTTAGAATCCATTAAACACTATTCAACCACCCTCTTGTATTAAATTAGCCTTAAGATCCTTAAACCGCACTCCATTTCAGTATTTATAAAATGGTTTGAATATTTTATAAATGAAGAACATATTTTATAAAATGGGTACAAGGTTTTGTAAAATGGTAGGAGATGAACACTTGATCTTCAAGAAGCGGAATTAAGCGTTTTAAATGGCTAAATTGATTTATAAGCTAGTATTATATTATATAAAATGATTTGAGGATTTTATTAATAAAGAGATATCTTTACTTTATTGAAAAGATTAGTAAGTAAAAGTAATAATTGATTAAGTAGTAAATGGATTACTTATTTAAATATACATGTATGTCATATGTGTATGGGAATGTATATGTGTATTTGAAGATATATAACAATCAAAATGATGTATGAATTATATTTTGAATTTTTTATGTGTTTGTTTGTTTATATAGATATGCAATTGTTTGATTATACAGAAATATTATTGAATACAAGTTCGTTGCGGGAATCTCACATAGCCATAGCGACTATCGCATGCGCTAAGTTGCGTAAGAGTATACTGGGTCGAGAAATCACACCGGTGGAGTCCGAAATGTAACATTTGTAGTGGTTGTGTGTTGCATGATCTCATGTGCATAAGCATGCATGAATAAGCGTATGGACACATGTATAAGGTACGCATAAGGCAAGGAGGTTGAGTATGTCGTTTTGGCATGTTAGAGGAAGTCGGGTCGCCATAATCGCCTACTGAACTCTACTTGTACAAAGAGTGGACTTTAGTCTTGAAACCGGTTTTCTACTACTTATTGAATTCACTTCCAAAATGTAGACAACTGAACTTTGACGAAGGTCCGATGTAGCGAAGGCAGACTACGATAGTTAGGCGACACATTATGCAAAGCGACGGAGGAGGCAGAGCTCAAATCAGTGGCATATTTGGAAGACCTAGGTTTTACTTCCTAGGAAATGACACAACTGGTCGACCGATGGTGGATTGGCCTAGGAAGTAAACCTCGGGTGAAATGCAGTTTCAAGCAGGATTTCCCTCGGTTTCGAGTGCGGGCTTGTATGTGGCATTGGGTTGACTTTGGAAAGATGTTTGGCGACTCGAGGAAGTCGAAGGTACAATAAAGCTCGAGATTTGAACACTAATGCCATTTTACTTATGTGTGGGTTATGATAATTGAGATGATCAAGCAAGGGATCGGTACAGTGATTGATCACACGGTCATGTTCAATGAGCGTGTGTGATCAAGAGGGAAGTTCCATGTCCTTTGGCTTCGGCCTTGGGTAAGTACATTTGATGAATAGTATTGGCCGTATATTAGAGGCCTTACCATTTGCGGGTCATATAATAGAAGCCATGCACATGGATAGATGGTGACGGGATACCGACCTTCGTTTGTGAAAGGCACATTTGATTATGCAATGTTATATTTGATGTGTGCATATATTTATACGACATTGGTGTTCTTTTATGGTCCCGATAGCGTATTACATTAGACATGAGTGTTGTTCTATTTTTGGTAGAGGTGTATACAAGTTATTTGATAAGTTTACAAGTGAATTAGATGTCATCAAAGCCTACTTTGGAGGGTACAGTGTGGTTCACTTATGATAACGATCTTCCACGAGTGAACTGGATATTACGGTGCGGTTCACGTAGGACGACGATCAATCATGAGTGAGTAGGCTAGATGACACCAAAGCCTATTTCAGAGGGTAGGGTGTAGCTCATAGAGTAGGTTATATATCACCAAAACTTGCTTCAGAGGGTACGATGAGACATACATGGGACTATGTATCTCGAATTCTCGAAGGGAATCATTTGATAGTGATTGATGTTTGTAGTAGGTTTCACCCATTAGTAATGATGGGTATTGATTCGTATATTTGGTTATGTTTCATTTCTATATAGTATGCATTGTTAGTTGCTTGATGTTATTTTTATTGCCTATTCTTTCATTACGTACTTCGCGATAGACTTATATACTTTTGGGTGTTGGGTTACCTTTGTCATAGTATATTGTTACGTTTCAGTCACATTATAGTAGTAGCGTTGACTCGTTATTATAGAAGAAGAGCGTATTATGATATGATTTTCTATCTTTTTGATAGGTTTACTTTATTTGTTTACAAGCAGTCCGGATTTCCTCTGAGCCACATTTGTAGAGAGGAACGATTGAGATTTAGTAGTTCATGTTCATTCGTATATAGTTTTAATATACGGTACTCTGAAATAGTTCCGTTCACACCAGGCTTTATGTCTAACCCGTGTTTTGTCTTTGTCTACTTATGTCATGACAACTCTCGGGTACCCAATTGAGTAGTTTGAGAGTTACATGCTTTTAAGAATAAACTACCAGGACGTGTAGTTGGGACTCTTTGGAGGTAAGATATTGATATTTTGTGATATGTATACTTAATAATTTAGTTCTACATGACATATCGGTATTTATATATGGGATCCATCGTATCAGATATTTATTCAAAACTCCATTCTATTAGGGGTTGATGCATTCTAATTCTCTGTACTGATATTATTCACCGGTTGCTTCTGCTAGTATGGTCTCTTATATATTTTTATTATATTCTATTCATGTATATTTAGTATATTATATGTTTTTATTTCATTATGAGATCTTATCGATGTCTTGGTTTACAATTTTGGTTTAATTTTCCCTCGATGATTTATTTTTTGAGTATTACAAAGGGCAAGTCATTACAGTTGGTATCAGAGCATAAGCTTAACACTCAGACCAAGTAGACTAGTTTGAGTTAATCAATCTGGTCAAAGGGAATACGCAGCGGAGGCATACTTGTACTTTTCTCCTATATTATACTATATACACCTCTTGTCTTTTGGACTTGATTTGTTCCTACCGCTAGTTTCTAAGGTATTTTCTTCAGGCTATCTGTATGATCAGACGGAGTACATGAGCCATTATGGATAGGCAATATGAGACGCTTGATTAGTTCAAAGATTATTTAGCTACCGTAAAATATGTTACGTTCTCCTTTAACATTTCTAGCTGATGCGGCTGACGTCAAAAGTGGTGTAGCCCTTGGGAATCATTATTTCTAGATCCACCAGCTTTAGACTCATTGAAGCAGTGCCAGAATTTCCTTAGCCTTGGAAGGAGCCATATCTCAGTCCTGAGACTCACTAGTACACATTCTGCCGGTTGCGTCGCGTTATATGTATCGGTTGAGTTAGAAAATGAAGCAAGTAGTATCATTTGCGTTGGTTCTGAAAGAACCATATATATGATGTTTTGATGATAATAACCATACAACAATGTTGCTAATATGTTTATTAAATTATTTTAGGTCAAAACAATAATGGAAAAGATGAAAAATAAATTGGCTACAAATATGCGAAGCTGAGACTCAAACCCGGATGCACCGAGAGATAAGCATGTGCCCTTACCACTGAACTAAGCAAGATTTTGGAAATTATAGTTATTTGGTTGATTGAAATTCTTGCTCAGTCAACTAAACAAGCCTGAGTTGACTAACTTATAAAAATAGCCTACTGAATCAAGCCCTGCTCTTTGGACCAAAATTGGCCACTTTCAGTGGACTGAATTTGGTACTCAATTGACCAAGCTAGTACAAAAAGCGGTTTTTTTTTTGAATTGGTGGTTCGTGTCCCTTCGCTCCATAAGTTGCATCTCTTCTCTACTGTAGCCACTTCTCTTTATCAATGGCCAATTTGGAGGGTTGCACCCCTACATTGGCACCTCTACAAAAACTACATAATCCCCTAACCATTCCTGAATCAATATACATTGAAACACAACTCTATGCTTTGAATTCTAGGCCTCAAATTCTCAATTCTTAAGTAATACTCTGAATTCCAAGAAATTCATGTGATTCAGAGATTCCGACTAGTGTGCTTTATTTCCACATCCCATGTTCTATGCTAATAAACTCCTTAGCCTCTACACCTCCGCCTCAGTATAGTTTCATCTGGTTATAGGAGTTATTGTACGTCAAAGTGACATTCCGTATATCAAGATATGATGTGTCAAAAGTAACATTTGTCACACAACTTGTAATTGCTCTTGAAATCCTGTTTGGTTGTTCAGGCGAAGTCTATAAACATGTTCCTTCGGGTGAAGCGAGGGTGTTGATAGTGAAATACCAAAAGGAAGCTTCGGGATTGGACGTAGGATGGTAGGTACGAACTAGTATAAAATCGACCGTGTGATCTATTATACTATTCTGTTGCATTAACATTGTTTATTACTATTGGCCATCTTCGATCCTTTTCATAGCGACTAACAAGTGGTATCAGAGCCTAGAATTCTATTGATCATCACAACATTATTGAATAATGGCCATAAAGAGAAGATCCGACAGAGCTCAAAGACAGTCGAGAAAAAGCATATTTTTGTAAGCGAGCAACAACTGATAGAATCAAGGTTCATGTATTGTATGGCTAATCTCAGATCAAAATCGGTATGCTTAGATTCTATATATTATGATCTTTTACAAATGCATAAAAGTTATTAAAAAAATTAAAATATCACAAAAGGTCAATTCTATTGCTTTAGCTAAATTGGACGATTGTGAGCGTAAAATTAGTATTTTAACGAAAGAAAATAAGTTTTTAGTAAAACCAACTGAAATTTTTGAAAATACATTGGAAGAACTTATTTTACAAAAAGATTTTCTATTAAAAGAAAATAAGCGCTTTAAGGACAAAAATATCGATCTGTTAATGGAAATTGAAATTTTGTAAAATAAAATTATATTTTCGAAAAATTCTTTAAATTATTCTAATTCTAAACATTTGTCTCTTGAAAAAGAGAATAGGATTTCAAATGATAAGAATCTAGAATTAATTAAAGAATGTGAATTTTTAAAAAGTAATAATATTGTTTTGCAAAAAGAAATTTGTGATTCCAAAGCAGTTTTTGATGAATTAAATGAGAAATCACAAATTTTAATTGAGAAAAAGATGATTTATCTTCCTTAACTACTAAAAGCAAAGCTCACAATAATATAACTAGTTTAGACCATAAACAAGATAGTTGTAGAAAAAGTACTGGATATGCATTCATGTACACACATTTTAATGCTAGTACTAAAAGTAGAGATAGTTCTAAAACCAATCCATGTCATGATAGGAATATGCTTAGAAATAGAAAAACTCCTTTGAATATTAAATCAATGACAATTAATATTGATATATGGGTTCTTGCTAATCCAACCGATCATGGCAGATAATCACACATTAGTAATTATTATGACATTGTAATTAATAATAAACTTATATATTTAAGGAGATTAACCAGGTAACGACCCACCTTTTTCAACGATTTAAATCAATGATATGCCGCACACATCAAACTCAAACCATTCAAACTGGAGGATTGTTATGGAGTAAATAAGAAAAAGCAGAGGAAGAAAGAAAAACAAATATAGAATCTCACAGCGGATGACAAAGTATAATAATCAAATAAGCAGTTCATGAAGCAATTTACAAATAACATCGATTATACTTTTACAATACAGATCAGAGTTACATACAACAAGAATAAATAAATAAATGCAGTGGAACAACATGATGTACAGGAATAAATATAATAAATAATAATAGTACAAAATATTCGTCTTCATCCTCCAAAAAGCAGTTTTCGATAAACTGAAAAGCTCAGACTGATCCGAGTGAATTGAAAAGACAAAACATTTGAGTCAGAACTAAAAGATTTTATGTAAGTTAAATCAACAGTAAATAAATATGAGTGTAACGGCGTCAGAGATGTTTACGGGGTTTGACATCTCATATTCAGTGTCTAACTTGAGTGTAGTAACTTAAGAGGTGTTTGGGATTACCATCTCCTAAGGATCTGTTAAACTATCTACTATGTAGTACAATACGCTGTTGTAATAGTGTCTATAGTAAAGTAAAGTATTAAAATAGCATTAAGTCATTACCCATACCCCCCTTAACACATTTTATATATTCTCATAGTCTATACAGTATCGTAAGCTCCTCCGTGAGGTTTACTCAGAGGGCACTCCATAGGTATGGTACAAAACAAAGTCGTAGAAGGCATAATAGAGCATGTGAATACAGCACTCAAGGCAATGCCAGGGTAGATAAACCATTGCGGATCTAGACTGGTGGTAACGCATAACAGCTACTACCGCCCACCCCGGAACACACTCCCATAATCAAAATCGAGGGGTGGCTACCAAATCATTACAAAGTCAAAATATGGTATCGAAGAAATGTGTTGGATCGGAGGAATGTCCTCACTTGGCCCGGCGTGGCTCCTGTTTTAGTAACATCTAAGCTGACTTATGGGAGTCAAGGTCACGTAAATACCTCATACAGAATCATTCGCCAAACCATCCTACTTCATTTTTGGAATCTCCACCATATACAAAGTTGTTAAAGTGGTTTTCGGTATTGGCAGAGAGTATGACAATATCCGATCTCAGTCTCTTTAACAACCATACGCTTATTACATACTGGATGGTTCTTTTACATTTCCAAAACCATTTCATATTGATATCAAAATATCGTATTCAATTCAACCATATCACTTTCAAAATCATATTCACAATTAGATTAAATTCTCATTTCAAAATCATCATATTTACTCAAATATGTCATTTCACCACCAAATATCATTTCAAATCCCAACTTATGTTATAATATTATTAAACCTTATTCGCTTTAAAATCAAGGCTTTAATTATAAACATTTCTACTTTACACCATCTGAAATTTTGAAAATAACTTAGATAGTTATAAATAGTTTAATTAGTTAAACATAGTTTAAAATAGATATAAATTAGGTCAAATAGGTTTAAAACAGATTCAATAAATTTAAAATAGATTAAAATACCTTAAGTACATTTAAAATAGTTTAAATTGGTTTAAAATACATTAAATAGGTTTTTTTATAGATTAATTAGATTTAAAATAGATTAAACGAATTTAAAATAGATTAAACAGCTTAAAATAAATTAAAATAGTTTAATATAGTTTAATAAAGTTTAAAGGACTTAAAATAACTTAAATTAGATCAAATAGATTAAAATAGAATAAGATAGATTAAATAGGTTTAGGTTAAATTAGATTAAAATAAATTGAATAATTTAAATTAATTAAGTTGGTTTTTTTAAAAATGGACTAATTTATTTCAATAGTTGAAAATTTTAAAATTAGGATTCAAAATAATATTTTTCTATTTCCTCCATTTTAACAAATCTGGAACATATCCAAAAATATCAATTTAAACTAATCCAATTTCAGTAGATTTCAAAGTTACAATTTCAAATATTTAAATCACTCAATTTCGATAAATTTCGTTTATATTTCAAATTCAACTTTAAAATTTCAATTTAAAATCCTTTACACAAATCACTCAAAACTATTCAGTTCATATAACCAAATTCTATTTCAACCTCATTTAGCTGAATTTAAAATTTAAAGATTTTCAAATCATTTAATTTAACCAATCCAGCGTCCGTATATAATTTTCTACCCTATGGTCAAGCGATACGGATATTTATCATTTCAATCTGCAATTTAAAATTTTACAGGTATATATCATTTCAACCCGCGATCCTAAAATTTTATTTCAAATACAAGAAATCGCTCGAGTTTATCATTTCAACCCATAGGGAACTTACGGTGTTATAACAATATAAAATATAACATCCAGTCAACCAATAGCAACAATCAAACATACATCATAATCACCATACAATCAACCAATAAATATCATCAATCAACTGATTATCATATACTTGTACTAAATTGACAATTAAATTCAATATTAAATTGAATGACGATTAAATACAATAAAATCCATATTTAATAATTCAAGCATACCAAACATCACCCAATTAATTTCTAATCACATCATAAGTTTAATTTAACTAACATAAGATAATTTAGTAATTATGAGTGGGTTGAAACACTCACCTTTGATTTCAAATCAATTTGAAATCCAAATAAAGGCCCAAAATCTAACAGTCTCAGAATTCGTTCAAACTAGTTACATAAATTTCAATACGGTCCTACCAAAACAAACCATGCATAAAACCAATCTCGTATGTAGAAGATATGTAAATTAGAACATTTGAATTTGGGATTTGTATAAAATAGAAAAAAAAGAATGGACCACAACCTCTGCCACGTCATCGCTAGAACCCTAGGCTACAGCATTCTCGAACGTTTCTGAAACGATGACCGGCCGCCACGTTCAAGCAACAATTGCCGCCTCCATGATGATCTTCGACACGATTAGGCATCTACATCTTCTGCCCCTAGCCAGACCGACCCTCTTAGTGAAGCCACCGCCGTCCTGCTGTACTCAAGCAACTCACACCGCCGCCTGGAAATGGCCAGTTTTTGCCGATTCATGACACTTAGGCGATGAGCTAACCTTGAGGATGTATTCGTCTTGACCCCCTCTACGCTCCAGCAACACCTGATCGTCCTATATCCACCGTCCAACCTCAAACCCTAGCATGAACGGCCGGGAATAATTCATCGATTTATGGACAAATGGTGATTCGATTGCAAAAACAAATTACAGATCTAGGTTATGCTCATCGAGAGCTTCAAAACAGTATATAATTTGATTTGGTTTGGAGGAGTTTGATTTTGAAATTGGAAAAGGGTTTGGAATTATAATTTTTTCTTCGCCATTGAAGAAAGGAGCAGACGAAAGTTGATGTACATACAGAAATAAGAAATAGAAATACTGTTAGGGTTAGAACAGAACAATTTATATGAACAAGACCCGATAAGAAAATAAACCCAATCGAATATGTACGAATGACAATTACGACCTTAAAAGCCCGTTCTGGCTCCAAAACGAAAATGGGTCATCTCATATATCAAAATAGATGTTTTCGATAATTTTAAACTCAATGGAATAGGTTCCAAGTCCTAATTCCATTGTATGAAGAAGTTAGATTAAAAACCAGTTTATTTCAAATTGATTTCAATTAAATTGATTTCTATGGATTTCAAGCCTGTATGATCAAACGACAAGTCCGATCGATATGAAACTTGAAATCTTACAATAATTCATTGTTATGAATCTGATGAAATGGGTTTTGTCAAAATCAGAGAGAGTGGCCAAAATAGCTATTTTCACATTAATTAAATAAATTATTATTAAATTGATTAAATCACTTTTTAATTTCAAATTCAATACTCACAAATTTCATCATTTTTTATTACTTGGACCATTACAATAATTTAAAACAAATTTACATATTAGTTCAGCGTTAAACATTACACTAATTACAGTGTTCAGTTTCAACTGCAATTAAATCCAATTAATTATATTTTAATTCCAATAAATTGATTTAATTTGATTTTAATCTTTTTTACTCGATCGACCAATACTTTATGGCCCTAGTTAACATTGGTTTGCATCATATTCAGTAATATTTCACAATTATCATATTTTACCATATTAGTAGCAGTATTTCAATTATTTTGAATCTTTGTCGATTTTCACTGTTAACCCACCTTTTGGCAAGGCCAAGACAGGTTTAACCATATCCTGGCAGGAGTGCCGTGCCCGGTGAATATAAAAGTCCTTGGCCGGAGTGCCACAAGGCCACGGACAGGCGGATTTAATTAAAACAATTTCATGACTATCGAGGCTGAAATACGATGGGTTTGGTTCAAATGGATGATGTTCACTTGGATAGATGGTAGGTCGTTCGGTTGGAATGAAGTGGTTCGAAGTGTTTGGAGTTCGACCTTGTGGCTCGGCCGTTCGGCATGGCAATGTCCGGTCGTGGTATGGAAGTTTAGGATGGTCGTTAGGTTGCGGCTCGGCATTGCCACTCGAAATTGGATGTCGTTCGGCATCGTACCTCGCTCGGCATTGGAAGTCGCTCGGCATTGGATGTCGTTCGGCATCGTACCTCGCTCGGCATTGGAAGTCTTTCGGTATTGGATGTCGTTCGGCATCGTACCTCGCTCAGCATAGAAAGTCGCTCGACATACCTCCCCTCGGTCGGCATACCTACCCTCAATCGGCACACCTCCCCTCGGTCGGCAAACCTCCCCTTGATCGGCACACCTCCCCTCGGACGGCATACCTCCCCTTGTTCGGCGCACCTCCCCTCGTTCGGCACACCTCCCTTCGGTCAGCATACACCCCCTTGTTCGACGCACCTCCCATCATTCGGCATACCAATGGTTCAGGGTTGGTCGGCATAATGAAGTAGGGTTTGGCTATGGCCTTGGTGGGCCCAAACTAATCAGGAGGCCAGACAACCTGGTTTTGTCTATAAATACAACATGTGGGGGTCAGAAAAGGGATCTTCTTCTCTTTGGTTCTCTGACTTTCTATTCTCTAAGGCTAAGGCTAGTCTACCACTTTGTATTATTACAGCAATAAAAAAGATACTTCTGGAGTGGACGTAGGCTGGAGTTAGCCGAACCACTATAAATCCATTGTTCTTTACTGCTTTTATTTTAATTTTGACTGTTCTTCACATTATTACTCTCTAAATACACTCTATCTATTATCTATGATCGTTAGTCGATGCTTTCACTTACATTTGGGTGTTAGTGACCAATTTTTGGCGCTAACATTTTGGTGCTTTCACCGAGAAGACAAGTGCTCGAGGATTTTGGAGCTAGGAACTTGGATTCTAGAAAGAAATGGCTAGGCCATCAACAAGAAAGCAAGTGACGGAAAGGAGCAATCAGGAGGGAAGTTAAGAGGCTTCCTCTGGAGCTGGAGCAGGTCAAACATCTATCTACATCACCAGAGACGAGATGGAAGCAATGTTGAAAAGACAAGAGGAGATGATGCAGGCTCTTCTCAGACAATTTACACAAGTAGGAAATGCAGGAGCTCAGATCCGTGGAGCTTGATCAGAAGCGCTCAATCAGCAAGCGGAGGGAATAGCTCAGCAGGGGGCAGCCCCCAATCAGTAGGCAGCTATCAACCTAGATGGATCTAGACTCGGGGGCATACCACCGGGAAACACTGGACCAATCCATGGAGGGATACTAGATGACGCTGTGCAACCCGACACTAACAGGAGTGCAGGAGTACGAGATGAGGAGTATGTGCCAGAGTTTCCTCATGAACTCGGGGGGCGGACCGGAGGGAACGGACAAGGATTACATCTCGGGGAAAACGACAGATTAGCGGCGATGGTCAGACGGGCTGTGAGAGGTGGATTGGTAAACAAAGACTTGGAGGATGTGAATATGAGTCCCTTTACTTCTACTATCAGGCAAGCTAGGAATCCATCGGACTTTAACCTACCAACGTTGGATATGTATGATGGAAGAACGGATCCCACTGTTCACCTGACAAGGTACATATGGCATATGGAGGTACTGGGGGCATCGGACGAGGTTATGGCTTGATGTTTCCCATTGTTCTTATCGGATATCGCAGCTATATGGTTCAGGCAGCTGGAGAGTGGTTCTATCGGCACATGGACAGAGATGATCGAAAGGTTTATGAGACAATTTTAGGTACACATAGTCAGAACCAAAACGTGATGACTCTGACATTTATGAAACAATGGAAAAGGGGATCGCTCAGGGACTTCTTAACCAGATTCAACGCAGCGGTAGCCTCAGTGGATCGACCCGATCCGTCAATGGTTTTGATGGCGGCAGTCTCGGGAATCACGGATAATTCAGACTTCAAGATATCATTGGAAAGGGACCCACTGAGGGATCTCGGAGAGTTCTACCATGAGGCGGAAAGGTTCCTAAGATAGGAGAATGTATGGGCTGAGAGAGTAAGGAGAGAGGTTGAAGCTTATGTAGTGAGGGGTGGAGGTTCACCCTTCGAGGATCCAAGTAAAGACGATAAAGGAAAAGGGAAAACAAATGGCAACGGTGGCACTTCGAAGAAACCTCGAAGGGAGTTAAAGTTTTCTTCTTACACAGGTTTAACCGAGACTCTAGAAAGGATTCACTTGGACACTCGAGGGCATCTCCAGTATCGACGGCCGGCAAGGAGAGAGCCTTCTGAATACGAGCGGGCAATGGGAAAGCATTGCCTATTCTATGAGCTGGATGGGTATAACACAAATGACTGTAGGCATTTGAAGGATATCATCGAGGAGCATGTAAGGAATGGCCATCTACAGCAATACATAAGGAATCGAGCTGTAGCAGTGGAACGGGAGCGGCCACCACCTACCTCTAGCGATGGTGGCACTGGGTCCGGTCAGCGTCGGCTTATTATAAACTGAATGGTTTGATGGTTCTGAATAAGTGATAATACCTATAGTAATACGACTAGGTCACTTACACACGTACGGGATCGAGGACGGTCCCTAGGCGTGCTTTGAGATGATGGAAAACCATGCTGCTTGGATCTATGAAATCCTGTTATCTTTATGTTTTTCTGCAAACTTTGGTACTTTGGACATTTACTTTTCTTAGTATGGTTTTGGACTTTGAATTGGACTCTCGGTTTGGTTGGTTTTTTGGTTTGCCATGTTGGCTTGGATGTTCGATTTTTGATATGGATTTCTGGTTTTCTGATTGGATTCAGAACAATGTAACATATAGTTCAGGTTTGCGATTACTGTCCCGACCGGAGAGACGGGGCAGTGACCGCAAGTTACGTGTCCCTTCGTCGGAGAGCGATGGAATGGACTCGGACAAAATATAAAAGTCCTTGGCCGGAGTGCCGAGGCCGGAGAATATAAAAGTCCTTAGCCTGAGTGCCGATGCTGGTGAATATAAAAGTCCTTGGCCGGAGTGCTGAGGCCGGTTAATATAAAAGTCCATGGTCAGAGTGCCAAGGCCGGTGAATGTCAAAGCCTTGGCCGGAGTGCCGAGGCTGGTGAATTTCAAAGTCCTTGGCCGGAGTGCCGAGGCCGGTGAATATAAAAGTCCTTGGCTGGAGTGCCTAGCCCAGAAAATGTCAAAGTCCTTGGCCGGAGTGCCGAGGTCAGTGAATATAAAAGTCCTTGATCGGAGTGCCGAGGCCGGAAAATGTCAAAGCCCTTGGCCGGAGTGCCGAGGCCGGTGAATACGCAAGCCCTTGGCCGGAGAGTCAAGGCCGGATAACATACAAGCCCTTGATGAGAAAGTCGAGGCCAGAACAGGATAACGCGACCCAACGAGGTCTACGGATTCAAGGTTAAACCTGGAAAGGTCATGGATTTAATAATATGGTTATAAACAGAATATGGACTTTGGATATCGGATCTGAGGCTATTCAAAACACACCTTCCAATAGCAAGGCATGTTTTGGGGGGTAAATGTTAACCCTCCTTTTGGCAAGGCCACAGACAGGTTTAACCATATCCTGGTCAGAGTGCCGAGGCTGGTGAATATAAAAGTCCTTGGGGGAGTGCCACAAGACCACAGACAGGCGACTATCGAGGCTGAAATATGATGGGTTCGGTTCAAATGGATGATGTTCACTTGGATGGATGGTAGGTCGTTCGGTTGGAATGAAGTGGTTCGAAGTGTTTGGAGTCCGACCTTGTGGCACGGCCGTTCGGCATGGCAATGTCCAGTCGAGGTATGGAAGTTCAAGATGGTCATTTGGTTGTGGCTTGGCATTGGATGTCGTTCGACAACGTACCTTGCTCGACATTGGATGTCGTTCGGCATCGGATGTCGTTCGGCATCGTACCTCGCTCGACATTGGAAGTCTTTCGGCATTGGATGTCGTTCGGCATCATACCTCGCTCGGCATTGGAAGTCGCTCGGCATTGGATGTCGTTCAGCATACCTTCCCTCAGTCGGCATACCTCCCCTCAATCGGCACACCTCCCCTCGATTGGCATACCACCCCTCGGACGACATACCTTCCCTCGTTCGGGGCACGTCCCCTCGTTCGGCACACCTTCCCTCGGTCGGCACATCTCCCCTCGGTCAGCATACATCCCCTTGTTCGGCGCACCTCCCCTCATTCGGCATACCAACTGCTCAGGGTTGGTCGGCATAATGAAGTAGGGTTCAGCTATAGCCTTGGTGGGCCCAAACTACTCAGGAGGCCCAACAACCTGGTTTTGTCTATAAATACAACGTGTGGGGGGGGGCCAGAAAATGGATCTTCTTCTCTTCGGTTCTCTGGCTTTCTATTCTCTAAGGCTAAGGCTAGTCTACCACTTTGTATTATTACAGCAATAAAAAAGATACTTCTGGAGTGGACGTAGGCCGGAGTTAGCCGAACCACTATAAAATCTGTTGTTCTTTACTACTTTCATTTTAATTTTGACTGTTCTTCACGTTATTTCTCTTTACATACACTTTATCTATTATCTGTGACTGTTAGTCGGTGCTTTCACTTACATTTGGGTGTTAGTGACCAATTTTTGGCGCTAACATTCACATTAATTATAGTTTAAAATCCCAATAAATTAATTTATCTTGGTTTTACTCCTTTTTAGTAAATCAATTACTACCTTAAGAATGTAACCGACGTTTCTGTACATCTTGTTGCATTCACATTTTCCAGTTATCGTCTTAACCCATTTTACGTAACATTTAATTTCATTTAATTATAATTGATTAAATAAATTGGTAACAAATAACAATTGTCACCATTTCGATATTTAATCACATTTGTATGTTTGTTATCTACACACAAATGTTATAGTTATTTACACAATGCTAATTTTACCCAATTACAATTTATTACTTACAATTTCATTAAATAAATACAACATTTAAATTATCAATTACTCTTTTAATCCACTTATCAATTAATACACACATTATTACAATTATTTACAATCTATAACCAATTATAACTTTTTAATCATTTTAATTAATTGAAATTACATTTAAAGCAGCTACCAATTACCTTATGTTAATACTATTATATTTCATTCCAATTATATTCTTATTATAAAATCACAAAATTTTTATTTCTTCCAACATTAAATCACAAAACCTTATTGAATTAATTATTTTTAATTATCGAAAATTATGGGTCATTACAAACCACATCTAACTGGATATGGTTTCCTAAGTCATAAACCCTATATATATTTTTGTAAAATAAGTATCATTTTCCTTACATTTGACGTATATATTAGATACTCATCACTTTGCATTAATAATAAATTATTTAACTTATCTATGATACTTCCATCTCTTTTTATTAAGGGGGAGAAAATTTGTACACATTTATAAGAAAAGTACATAGAATCATTTCTTAAGAGAAATATCATATTTAGGGGGAGTTTTTAAAGTATAATATGCTTATGCGTTTATTCCTTTTTGTTAATGACAAAGGGGGAGAAGAATTTGTGCTTTACATATTTTATGTTGGCATTTATATAAAGTTGAGGAAAATAAATTTATCATATATAATATATATTTAGGGAGAGCTACTATTTTATATTATAAAGCTCTGTGATTGTCATCATCAAAAAGGAGGAGAATGAAAGAGCCATATATACGATGTTTTGATAATAACAACCATATAACAATGCTACTAATATGTTTATTAAGTTATTTCAGGTCAAAACAATGATGGAAAAGATGAAAAATAAATTAATTAAAAATATGTGAAGCTGAGACACGAACCCGTATGGGCTAAGAGAGAAGTACATGCCTTTACCACTGAACCAAGCTAACTTTTGGAAATTATACTTATTCAGTCGATTGCAATTCTTGCTCAGTCGACTACACCAGCCTAAGTCGACCAACTTACAAAAAAACAGCCCACTGAATCAACCACTGCTCTCTAGACCAAAATTGGCCACTTTCAGTCGATTGAATTTGGTCCTCAGTCGACTGGGCTAGTATGGCTATTTTTTTTGAATTGGGCTTCATATCTTTTCGCTCCAGAAGTTGCATCTCTTCGCTCCTGCAGCCATTTCTCTTTATGAATGACGAATTTGGAAGGTTTCACCACTACATCGGCATCCCTACAACAACTATATAATCCCCTAACCATTTCTAAACCAATACACATTGAAATACAACTCCATGCTTTGCATTCTAGGCCTTAAACTCTCAATTCCTAAGCAGTACTAGTATGCTTCATTTGTATGTTTGTTAAATAATTGATTAAATAAATTGGTAACTAATAACAATTATAATTGATTAAATAAATTGGTAACAAATAAAAATTGTCGCCATTTCTATATTTAATCACATTTGTATGTTTGTTATCTACACATAAATGTTATAGTTATTTATACAACGCCAATTTTATTCAATGACAATTTATTACCTACTATTAATTAAATAAACATTTAAATTATCATTTACTCTCTTAATTCACTTATCAATTAATATACACATTATTACAATTAATTTACAATCTATAACCAATTATAACTTTTTAATCATTTCAATTAATTGGAATTACATTTAAAGTAGTTATCATTTACCTTTATTAATACTATTATATTTCATTCCAATTATATTCTTATTATTAAATCATAAATTTTTATTTCTTCCAACATTAAATCACAAAACCTTAGTAAATTAATTATTTTTAATTATCGAAAATTACGGGTCGTTACAAACCACATCTAACTGGATATGGTTTCATAAGTCATAAACCCTATATTTTTTTGTAAAATTAGTATTGATTCATTTTTACATCTCATATTCTAGTCGAATAAACTTCTTAGCATCTACACCTCCACTCAATATAGTTTGATCTGGTTATAAGAGTTATTGTACGTCAAAGTGACATTCTGTATATCAAGATACGATGTGTTAGAAAGTAACATATGCTACACTGCATGTAATTGTTTTTGAAATCCTATTTAGTTGTTCAGGCGGAGTTTGTAAACCCGTTCCTTCGGATGAGTGAGGGTGTTGATAGTGAAATACCGAAGAGGAGATTTGGGATTGGACGTAGGACGAGAGGTCCGAACTAGCATAAAATCGACCGTGTGATCTATTATACTATTCCGCTGCATTTACATTGTTTATTACTATTGGTCATCTTCAATCATGTTCATAGAGACTAATAGGTTCTTCCATAACAACCGTAGCTCTATGAAATGCATTAAAAAAGGTAAAAACAATTTATGACGGTTGTCGTCCACAACCGTAGCTAATGCATAAGATAACTGTAGCAAATAGTGTATAAGCCCAATGCTAGAGGTCCAAACTTTTCAAAACCTAACCCTAGATCTCTCCAGTTTTATAGCACTTTAGTTCTCATAATTCGATCTTGCCGCCGCCTCCTTAATTTAGCTACTGTAAACCTAGAGGAAATTAAGAAGAAGCAAGATGAGTCATGTTCGCACATAAACAGTTAAAAATTCATCGCGCCAAGAAATTGAACTTACTATTCACGCATGACATTGGATTTCCACACAAATAAGAAGATTTTGGAAGAAATGGCCATCATCCCATCAAAGCGGCTCTGGAACAAGATCGCTGGTTTCTCCAACCATCTGCCGCGTAGGATCCCAAAAGGGTTGATGCATGCGATATCGTTGAATCTTCAAGAGGAGGAAAGAGAAAGAAGGATGGATTTCATGCCAAAGGAGTCTGATCAAGGTTGATTCTATTTCGGTTGATAAAGAGATGCTAGAGATGCTTGCGAGCATTGGGATGGCTGACTTGCCTAGCATTAAGGAGGTTGATGAAATGGCCAGTGGTGCTGCTCTAGTGGTTTTTGGTTGTGCTGGAAGAGGAGGGTATGGCGGGCCGAGGAGAAACTGAGATTGAAAGTATGCTTATTTATTCGCTTTAGTTTATGGTTTTGATTATAAAATTTGCATGGATTTTCAGTGTTGCTATTTCAAATGTTTGAACTTAGTAGATGTGTCCGGCTATGATACAATTTCTGTTATATTCGCTACCACTTGGTTGCGGTTCTCTTACCTGATGTTCTTTGATTTTAAATAAGACAATTTTCAAATCAAGCCCGAACAAAAAGCATACTTAAATTTTAGACCTGAATCGAAACTTATTATAAAAATAGGCTTCATTTTGTGCAAATATGGATTGCGCAAGTGTATTTTTGCTCAAAAAAATTATGCATGCGCAAATTTGAATTGCGCAAGTGTTATTTTTTTAAAAGTAAAAAAATCATGCTTAAGCATTTATGGAATGCACAAGTATAATTTTTGAAATTTTTTTTTACACTTGCGCATATTTGGATTGCGCAATTATAAAACACTGAAGAAATTTTCCTGTGCTTGAGCATTTATGGAATGTGCACATGCAATTTTTGAAATTTTTTTACACTTGCGCATATTTGGATTGCGCAAGTATAAAATACCGAAGAAAATAAAACGAGGCATATTTTTGCAATAAGTTTGAAATGAGGCCTAATGTTGAAATAAAATTTTTTGGAGGGCCTAATCTAAAAATTTGTCCTTTTAAATATTTCATTTTCGTACTGTGGTAATTATGTAGCTTTAGTGTCTTTATCTGGTTTGCTAGACAATGTCATATGTTAAAGGTTCATAATTTATTTATGGTGATTGGAAGAATTCTTGCTCTTTAAGTAATCGAGGTTTTTAGGCACAAGAAAGAAGTTGCAAATAATTTTAGTCTCAGCGACAACAAATTTGTTTTTTGGTCTGAAGGACACTTTGTAATGTAAATCACAGAATGATAGTTGCAACTATCATTTTCTGTTTACACTATAAAGTGTCATTCAGACTAAAAAACAAACTTGCTGTCTTTGAGACTAAATTTTTTTGAAATTTTTTCCATGTGCCTATTTACCTGTAATCTCTTTATATGTTAAACAACTTGGTTATCATCATTAGGGTGCCCTAGTGAGATTACGAACCAAATCTATTCTATATTTAATAAAGTTGGATCTTTATCAAACATTTTCCCATTTTCTTAAAAATTTGAGAATTTCGTCCTAATTTTTCCGTGATTCTCGCTACTTTAGTTGTTTTACTTTCCAATCTTCTCGTATTCTTCTGCCGTGTTCCAAGTTAAATGCCCTTCTTCCCAATTAACTCATTATCGGTCCTAATATTCATATCTCTCTTGCTGTCTATCTATTCTAGTTTCTTCGGTTAATCATCTTATCCTTTCCACAAATCCTAGCTCCCGCAATTGCTCACCTTATCACTCTTGGTTCCAGTGATCCTCTGATATCGATAGAGGTAATTTTTCGGCCATAATTATTTCCTAAACCTTACTAATTTCCCTGATTTGCACTTTGACAATGTGTACCTAGGTTCATTTGGATTTTCATTACACTGGCATTTTTTTAATGTTTGAAAATTCTCCATTTCTTTGGCTTTAGACAGAAATTTGCTTTGGTTTTTATTTCACCATTAGATCAAAATTCATCATTTCTTTTTATTTTAAAATTTTGCTCTTTGATTTCTTTTACTTTCGTTTTTATTCCACTGTAGTTTTTATCGTAGATTATATTCCACTGTTAGATCATAGAAGCACTGACTTTTTATTTTTTTTTAACTTTCTACATGCTCTTACAGTAAATACATATAACTAAGAACCACATTCAAAATCATGTAATTTTCCACTAACATTATTAGGATTTTTTTATCTCTTTTCCCTCATGGTTTTTCATTATCTTCTAGGTTATCTTTTAAATTTTTGAAACAATAATCTAATAATATGACCTTGTGAAGATAAAATTTGTGAAAAGAACATTATGGAAAATATTTTTGTTGCTGTTATGGAATTGATATAGTATAGAATTTTGATAGGAACAAACTATTTTTCATTACCATCATAGCTTTTTTTAAAGATAAAAGCCATGGATCTAATGCTACAAATTACATTAAGCTACAGAAATTCAGCTGTGGACATATGGGACTGATTTATGGGAATTTAACAGAATAATAGCTATAATTGATTCATGTTTTAGAATTGTTCTTCATTCAAGCAATGTTCAATTGGTGTTTTGGTTCGATGTCAGTAGCACTTTGTGCGCGAATGACGGACTTGATGAAGCTGTTGAGTCTGTAACCTTGCAACGACATCCATGAGGAGTGAATAAAAATGGTAAATTGTTAAAGATGATCTTTCTATCTGTCTATATTAATTAAGTTTTCATTTAATTGTCCTAATGTTATCATTTATATGGTGATGAATTATATTTCAACTGCATTAGAAGATACTTCAAACGTCGAACTTAAACTGCTTAAGTGCTTGCTTGCTAACCTAACTTTATTTTCTAATGTGAATTTTTTTATCAATTACAGATGTTACCTTTTTTCTACAATACTTCCATTATATTTATACATGATAGTAATTCTTTTATTTTTTTCAAAAGAATATCCACGACGTACTATGCTTTAGACATGCTTCAAGATATCAAAAACTTGCTTGCATAAAAATGATGAATCTAACATAAGATATAGCAAGGTCAACTATCAATAAAAGAATAATAAAATTATTGTGCATGGTTATGGCATGATATACATGTTGATTTTGGACATACATGGTGCATTCTTGCGATGGGCATTTGAAAGGGGAGTCGTAGTCATGACGCGCCGAACACGAACGCACCCATATTTTGGCTCAACGATACACATCTTAAATACAAAAAATATATTGGCAAAATAATATTATACACATAAAATTAGGCTCATGCTATGTTCTCCACAAATTTCATATTCATGTTAACTATATAATGCTTCGCTCCAACACAAACTTCTGCTAGCAAATGCAATTCAATTGAAAATATATATGTGATAAAGAAAAAATAAACCTACACACAAATGTTAATGTTACATGTATCATATAACTGCAGCGTTAAAATTGTGCAAGTTACCAACCACTAACCTTTGAATATAATTTTATACTCTAACATGTCAAATTAAATCAGAATCAATTTCAAGGCATAATTGCATCTAACCTTATATATCACCTTAGATCAATTCAAAAATCACCAGTCTAAAAAACTCCTCCACCGTTCTAAATCATTAGTTCTTGCATTTTTGCCATTTATATATTAGCATTAGTGGATTAAAAGTTAATCGCTAGTAGCATTAATTGGTATACTATAAGGGGGAGAATTTCATAGAAAGATCAATGGATAGATCCATTTTTAGGTAACTATAAGATAGCTTCTGTGTAGTTAATGCCCCGCCATTACCCTGCTACAACCCCGCTATATCTCATAGCGGATTTCTACCGCTACGATTTTTCCATATAGTCCCAAAATATAGCATTTCCGCTTTAATCCCCGCTATTTCCGCTATATCTCGTTATTTCCGCTATATTCTGCTATTTCCGCAATATCTTTTTTAATAAAATGAGTTGAAAAATTGCATTTATACATTATAAAATTATGAAACTAATTTATTTGATTTAATTTTCAATATTTTTTCAGAAATGAAAATACTCTAATATTCTACTAAATTCCATTATGTTATATAACAGTTTTTCGTTTATTTAAAGTATATCCGCACATGTTTTTATTCAAAATTATTTATGTATTATTTATAATTCAATTAGATGATAATTTTTCATTTAATTATCATTTATATATTTGTAAAAATATTAAGTACGAATTTTATATGCTATTTTAGAGTCATCCGCTATATCCTCGTTGTATCCCTGCTATGACTTTTTGCACCTCCACCGCTTTGAATCTACCGAGCGCATTAACTGCACAGGATAGCTTAACGATTTTCCATTGGATACTTGAATAATTACCACACCTTTTTATTTCAAATAAGCAAGTTCTAAATTAGTTGTCATTGAAAATCCTTATAATGCATGCAATAATCATTTTAAGAGAAAGGTCCGCATGCATCCATATTATTAAACATTTTTGAAATAAATAGAAACTAATCTCCTACAACAAGAGTTCAAATCCTTTGCTAGCTTGAGGTTATTGGAATAAATTTATTTCTGAATGATATATATCTCACAGCTGTTATATTTCCTCTCTTTTATGACTTCTCTCTCAATTTATAATTCATGTTATGTGACTCAAGATATCTATTGGATCTTTCATATATGGCTAATATATTGAATGCTGGTAGCACTATAAGCATGTTTTTAATGTGTGCACTGTATTTTTCATATTTCCCACTTATCTTTCATCTGATTAGAGGCTATCAATTATTTGTTCATTAGTTTATGCCTAGCTTATGAGATCACTTAAGATTTTTAAAATTATCTGCTTAGGCATTTGCTACAATTTTATTTTCATTTCAATAATCAAAATTTTGAATTGGTTACTACAACATTTAAAATCCTTTAAGATTTGCAAATAATCGTGTTGAGAAAGGTTCATGTGCATCCATACTATAGTTTCTTTTGATCACGTAAATGATCAATAATGTTCCTTCTAATGAGCAGAATAATTAACCTTGAAGTAAATGATGAACATGTAAGCTAAAATGGAAGTATCAAATGCTTAAGACATTAGAAATCAAAGTGGAAGTATTAAATATTGAAGTCCATCTATTTAAATTAATTTTATAATCTCTAATTCAAACCATTTGAATAAATTATTATTTTTATTTAGATATAAAATATAAATCGGTTAATAAAAATTAGATATATAAAAAAAAGCTTAATTTTTAATTGATTTATCATACATGCATTGCATAGTAAATTCTACTTTTAACAATGTTTGTAGCATGAATACTATGTTTCTACAACACCAATGTGTGAAACGCACAGGTTAAACATTAGTAATCAGTAAAATAACAATAATATGGTTATATCATCTTAAATCTTACATTTTTACATGTTTTGTTTTAGGCTCGCACGTTGAATCATCAACTGATTACAGACATAATATAATAATATATGTATTTTTGAGTTTAAGAATTACAGATAACCAGTTATTTATAGTAGAAAACAAAAATAAAAGTTAGGTGAATAAAATAAGCATACATATAGTTAATAACACATATGAGAAATATTGAAAGGTATATACTAATTTTTTACCCAAAAATTGAATATTATATATGCAATATATATTCATGGTCAAGTCAGAGTGGATGTTTTTTACCACTAGAGTCTTTCTAAAGGGCCTAATTTTTTTGTGCAAATGAGAAAATAAACATCTATGACCTCATACACAACACACATTTGTAGTATTAGTTGATTATATTTTATTGTTTGAGTCATATTTCTTTAAAAAACATAAAGCAGAATAGTAGGATATCATTTTATGTTGTTAATAGCTTAAATTCTGACATATGTAGCTCCATGTTCATGCACATAAGCTTAATTGAAGCTTGTTGAACTTAGGTTGAGAGCATGAAGATTGTTGTATACTATGTTTATAAAATCTTGAAGTTGTGTTTTTCATATAATATCAGACTTTTAAGTGTTGTGTAGTCATTACTTGTGGCAAATGAATGATGTTTAGGTTGAGTATAACGTATAAAATATTGCAAAATCATCCATTTATACTCACTTTTTCTTTGTATGTCAAATTGTGGTAACTTTGATTCCGTTTTGAAAACATTGTTATAGTTGGAGAAAAGACAGCTTATCCATCCAAAGAACATAAAATCAAACAAACTTTGATTCTATCTAGTCTTAACTCTTTGACTCCGTTTAGTCTTAACACAGTTTATCTACATGTGCAGCCGAGCATTGTAGTTGGGTTTACACTAGAAAACGATTATGGCGATGGGCTTGATAGTGAAGGTTTCTTAAGAGATTGAAGAATGAATTAATCAATTTCTACATCATTTTGTTAGATTTGGATTCTTAAGGAATATTTGACATAGATAAAATACGACTTGATACTAAAAGCATATATGTTACTATTGTGTTAGTTTTGATATTCACTTTCTTATATATGGTTACTATTGTGACTATTTGACTTAGATAAAATACGCTTCATTTAAATTATGAATTGTATTGAGTAAATAATTACCCTTTGATTGACATATGACTTGATATTGAAGGCGGAGATGAAACATGATTGGGTTAGCTCTTTTGAATCGAAAGGCGGATCTTTTGCGTCAGTTGTAATAAACAACCATAGCAACATGCCGTACTTTTGAAGCCAAATGTCATTATGTTGCCTCGATTACAAGAACCATCAATTTTGAAGCCAAATACTAATTTGTTGCTGCGAGTGTTATAAAGTACCATCAAAAAAATAGTCTTGCTGCGTCAATTGTTATAAACAACCGTAGAAAAAAAGTGGTTTGTTGCATCGGTTTAACAACCATTGCAATAGGTTTATGCCTATTGCGATGTATGCATTTGCTACGGTTGTTGAATCAAAGCAACAAGGGGTAAACAATCGATGTAAATGGCCTGTTTTGTAGTAATGACTATTTTTGAGGCTTTGTCTTGGACATATGTATGAGAAGACTTCCGTCAATATAAGTCTGGGGAATGTTCTCTTAAGTAAGATTGTTTCATGGAATTTTGAGAAGGGAGACCTTGGCTGGGTAGGATGCAGTGTTTGTGTGGTTGATGGGCAGACCTGTGCTTTGTAAATTATTCAGGCATCACTTTGGTTCTTAGTTCATTTATGAGATCGAGAATAGTTGTAGCTTGAGCATTCCATCCATTTTGAGTTAGGCAGCTTGTCAACGAAGGAGTGTTGACCAATTCACCTTTTATTTCTAGGGTTGAAGTGGTTGGTACTCCGTTGTTGTGGGAAAAGAGATTTTCCCTAGATTTTAAGCATTAGTTGGGGATTCATTGCTTAGCATTATCCTTGTTAGGGTCCACTTTTGAATATCTTGCTGGGATGGTTCTCCTTCACGGGAATGCCCATGAGATACCGTTTAAGGTAGCAAGTGTGGAATCCAATCGAAGCATAGAGACCATGATACAAGGAAGATCGAGCTTGTTCGAAAAAGAAAAGTTAGCCTAAATGTCATTTCTGTGGCATATGGGAGGCATTTCACTATGAGATGTCATCCAGCTAAAGCGAAGTGTAATTGCTTCAATTGTGATTGGATTGACCACTTGAAAAAGGACTATCCTATACTTTTTAAAGGGTGTGTAAGTGATGATAACTTGTGCCTTTCAGACATCACCGATTCCTAGCAGGCTTACGGCTCTAGAAGATTAGAAGCAGCTTATGTAATGAGGTATGCTTTATTTTTGGGGAACTCACTTATGTTCCTTCCAACACTTGAGTCGTATAGTTTATTTGTTGCTAATTGCTCGGTATATAGGCTACATTTGACACCTTTTATAGTAGGTAAATTCTTCGAGGGAGATATGTTGAATATGCAAGTATATAATTTTTGTTTGATGATAATATATATATTCATTTAAATGTATTTGCTAATGTACTATTTATTTTCACATAATTAATAAATATTTAATGAATAAAATAAATAACATAGAATTTAAATTCAAACATATATTTTATTCAAACAAATATTTATTACAATTTTTTAATAGTACAAATTTGAGCTCTCACTATATATATACAATTTTAATTACATTACAATTATCATTTACATCAGCACCTCATTCACTCAAAATTGATCTTCAACTTCATTTCAGATTGAATCCAACATCAGCGCAATCTGCAGAATAAACATTAACGCAGTAACATTGAAAAGAAAATATTTTGCAGTGTAAAATAAGATGTAATTTTGCAAATATTATTTTCCTCAGTTATTTGGGTTGGTCGTCGTCATTTAATTCTGAATTCATCAAACACGAACAGTTTGTGATATGTACAGTGTATCACTGTACATGCCACAAGGCCATGCACACCGATATACACTTGATAAAATTATAAGGACAGGTGAGCACAAGGTCAAACCCAAATTAAAAGTTGGGTTCAACTCAAGTTCAATACAAATAAAGTTACGACATGAGCACAAGGTCAAATCCGAGCTATAAGCTGGATTCAACATAGGTGCAGTCCGAATATACATGTTTAATAAAATGGTCAGGAGCAAGCCAGTCAAAGTGTACGCATGGACCGGAATAGTTCGATTCAAGACAGCGACTCAATTGTATCAGACATGACTCAAGTGCATACAATGCAAATGCAATGGGTCAAGACACATAAATCAAGCCTCGACCAAAGTTCAAGTCAACACATGAAAACAATACAGACTCGAGTCACAGTACAGCTAAAACCAGACACAAGAATGTCAGCATGACGCACTGCACTAGACCAGAACATTAACCAAACAATACAACATAGCTATGTGTGAAACAACATGGAACTACAGTGCAGACTTGATGAACAAAAATGCAAGAAACAACTATGGATCAAATTATCAATGAGCAAGGCTAAAAGAAGACAACTAGTGCAACTTCAAACAAAACCAGATACATACATGTGTGTACAGGAAAATCAAGTGTAGCAATAAATTATTTGAACAGCGCAGACTCGAACCAACAACAAGAATGATTCAAAGCAATGAAACCCATGAATGAAGATATCAAGATCAGATTGCATGGCTACACAAAGTTATCACAATATCAAGCCGCGGGTCAATCAATTTTAAAAAGAAGAAGTATGTACATTTCGAACAAAATAAGATAAATGTACATGGTGAAGACATGAACAAGACTCAAGTGCTACCAGCGTTCATCAAGCAATAATAAGTGTACAGGTCAATGAAGATTCAGTGAAGCTAGAAGCAATAGAGCATCAAGTCGAGTCAAAATGCTCCAGACAAGTTCAACATCAAATGAACAGAACAGTGACAGTGTCGAAGTCACAGTGATCAAAATCAAGACTGAGAAGAAGCCATGGGTCAAAAATCCAAGCGGTAATTTATCAAAACAAAGTCAAGTTTGAATGTCACAAAATCAAAGCCGTAATGACCAAGGAAAGCCAAAGTCAAAGCCATGATAGCCAAGATAATCGAGCAATCAAATATACGAAATTGAATAAGTCAGAAATCATCACAAGCATCCATACGAAGATCAGCAGCCAGAGATAAATTAATTGACAAATTCAAATGATTATATACAAACAAATTTATAGGACATCGAATCCTATATAAACGTTTAACTTCATCGGTAGAAAAAACATTCGAGTTCGAGCAAAATGAGAACTTTAAATCAATAATTCGAATCAAATCGAGTTCGAGCATATAAAAAAGAATTAATAAAAATGAAATCACATACCAGATCATTCAACCGAACTCGACAATTTGAAGTAGCTGTTTATAATTCAAAGAAACACTTGATCGACAATGAAAGCATCGATAAATCATCTTATTTTGATGGAGCAACCGAAAGCGGCGTCTTTAGATTATCAAAGCCCTAATTTTGGACGAAGAGGAACAAGGCAGCCATTGTTTTCATTTCAAAGAATACGGGACGAAAATCTAAACAAGGAAAAAGGGAAACTTTCTTTTAACATTTAATTTGGGCCGATCTTATTCATAATATTTGGGCTGTGTTTTGTTGTGACGACCAGCCTTTTTAACCCCAGAAAGACGCACCATCAAAGGGATAGAAATAGAAAAGAATGGAAAGAAAGAAATAACAACATCAGAATCTCACAGCGGAGTGGAACAAAATATAATACATCACATAACTATTACATAGTTATACATACATCAGAGTTATACAGTATCATACAACAGAACTGTCATATACATATATGTCCATACATACGTCCAAAATACAGCATACACTAACTACACATCGGAACTATAGATAGATACATACGTCTGGTCTTCTTCTCCAAATCTCCTCCAGAAAATCAATACTCCAAATACCTATCACTTGGCTACTCATAAAAATTTGAGTACCCAAGAGTTTATGAAAAACAAAATATAAACTCCGGGTCAGAATGGGTCTGGTGTGAGTAAACGGGTTAAAGTTGTTTAACTTTGAAACCATTTGAAAATAAAGGTATCATGTAAGACTTCCCACACATAAACACGGGTAAGTTTTTACCTTACGCTAACCAAAACATTTTATAGGAAATCCAATGATATTATAATAGTGTCTAGGGTTTTCAAGTAAATAGAAAATAGTCGAAATTGTTACATCTATTAAATTCCAGCTACTAGCCATGAAAGTGGGTAATACAAACCAAAACCGTAGGGTCTCGTAGGGAAAATGGGTTTCCAACAATGGCAGGGCTACTGGGGTACCGCCCGTCACAGTACGGGGCCTAGATCACCGTACCGAGGATCACTCCTGACCCCCTACAACACAAGGCCGGAACTATTCCTTACTGAACAGTCCCGAACAAGATAACACCGCAGTTGTGGCCAACAACTGCCTACACAACCGAAATAAAGGGACATCTAGACAGGGGTATACCTCGTCCTGCTTGGGCATGACCCCACCTAACCATGCTGCATCTCCCATGTTTTAGCCATTCTTGGTTAACAAGTATAAGTTAATTTACATTATAATTACCTTACACTTTACATTAATTAATCATCTTGTTTTACAAATCTTTCTTTAATAAATTTTAAATCAAATATTAACTTAAATCTAACCAATCATTATTTACTTAATTAATGTTGAACTTTGTTAATCCAAATACTTAAAGTGTTTAGGTAAATCAGCAGACCCGAGGTAACCCACGCATTTCCTCGTGTAAAACCCGAGCCCTTTTTCCTGTTTCCCCGAGTTCTTCTCCTCTACTCTATCTTCTTCTTCTTTTTTAGTTAAGTTTTAAAAATTTTAAAAAAAAATTAAACTGCAGTATTCTCAACACTCACGCGCGCACCAGGATCGAGCCCGAAGCAAACTCCAAAAATCTCGTACATCGACTCGCGTCGACCCTCAACAAGAAAATCAGACCCAAACGCCACCGTGCACGTGCACGGTGGTTCGCCGCACCTCCGGCAACCCCCACTGTCACCCACAAACCACAAATCGATCCAATAATCGAAAACAAAACCCAGATCTTCACAAAAAGGCGAATCGAAAAAAAAATGCCTGAAGCTTGAACTCGAAACATGAACACCCCACCGAAAACCACCACGTTCTGCCATCATCCATCACCGGAGGCCAAGCCACTTCGTCCACGCCATGGCCATACCCTCCTCGGCCTTCACTTAATTTACGTGATACTCGATCAATTCATGGAGCCGAAAATAAGATTTGAACAGAGTGCAGAAAAACACGATCCTAAACTCGATCAATTCATGGAGCCGAAAATAAGATTTGAACAGAGTGCAGAAAAACACGATCCTAAATCCTAAATTCGAATCGACCCCAAAATTCTTGCATTGGAAAAATTATTTAATATTTTTCCTATGTTAATTCATCTTCAAGCTTGCATCATAAGAAATTTCAACAATTAAAATTAATTGAATCAACAGATATTGACAAAAATGTAACTTTTATTCATATTCAATCTGCACCTTAAACACTCACTTAAAAATCATAATTTTTATACTAAAAATCTTAACTTTGTGTGTGTAATCAAGATATGTGATCAAATTCACAAATTAAAACATTTGAATTTTAGCTTATAATTTCTTTTTATCTGTAACTTGAATATACAGTAACTATATCTTACTGTGATGCTTTAAAACCCTTTCCAGGTTATGATCTAAGCTTAAAACAACTTACTTAGTTAAAAATCCCAAGCTTAAGATATTTGTATGAAGATGTTTTTTTTTGTTTTTTTTTAAAATTTCTTTGCCCAGAACTTTATATATTAAAGAACATCACATACTAAATTTCCAGAGAGCATCTCAGAACCACATATTTACATCATACAGCATACACAAAGTTTATAAACTAATTACCAAACATAAATTTTTAAAAAGAAACTGTAAGTTTACTCACCAAAATATTTGTTGAACAGAAAGCAATTTGTTGATGAAGAAAACTACAGGTTTGATTCACTGAAAAACTTCTCTGCCTTGATGATGTTTATTTATTTTCTTTCTTCTCAGGTTTGCCTCTAAATTTTTGTTAAGTTTTGTAATCGAACAAATAATATGATGTATATATATAGAAAGGGCTTTGAACAGTATAGGTAATATCTGGACAAGTTTTACTTGTTTGACCATATATGACTTGTATTAAATTTCTGCAAAAATTGAAATGATCTTGCACAAATCGGCTGAACATGTTTTTAGGCTGAGATGATTACTTTGTAAACCTGAAATGACAAATGGTTGTGCTAAATAAATGCATGTCTTCAGATTAGTTTACATATATTTAATGTTTGTTGATTCTTGTATTTTGAACAAAGATATTTGTATATGTATAAAGGTATTTTATATTTAAATGTTGTGAATACTTTGTTTTTTCTATGTACTAGATATTTTTGCATATGAATAAGGACATTTTGTAGTTGATTTGTATACTTGATTTCACAGCAACTATTATAATCTTTGTTAAAGATTTTGTGTTGTATAAATGTATTTCACAGGTAAATGTTTTGGCTAATTTACCTTATATGTTTGAGTAAAGTTAACATAGTTATTGTTTTGACTATATTAGTTGTATTCTATTTGTATATTTTATATTTCTAGTTACATCTTACATTTTATATTTATGTCTTATACTTATGTTTTTATATTTATGTCTTATACTTATGTTTTTATATTTATGTTTATAACCATTTATTTTGGTTTATACTTAAATTTAATATTTATATTTTTGGATATTGATATGATTGCCTAATTTTAAACATTATTATTTAAAGACTATAATTATAAATTCATATTATATCAAATATTAAAATATAGAATCTTTGATTTTTATTAAATAAGACAGATTTTGTTATAAACATTTTTAAAAGATTTTATTTTAAGTTTTCAAATCAGAAATTTCTTTTACAAAACATATATATGCATTTATAACTGTTAAATATTCAAAAATCTTATCAGTTTATAAATCGAAAGGCTTGTATTTCATTTGAATTAGATTAAATATTATTAAAATATACTGTCAAAAATTCCGGGTCGTTACATTCCTTCCCCCTTAAAAGAATTTCGTCCCCGAAATTTAAAACAACAGTTAATTCAAAAGCTTTTATATTAATAATCCAAACATACATATCATCCATACAAGAGCAAACAATCAAACAGTCTACCCTAACAAACATCACTAGTTATCCGGACACAAATCCGGATAAGCTTTCCTAAAACTATCGAGAGTTTCCCAGGTATAATCTCTGGGATCCGCACTCCACTGCACCTCGACGAGTTTCACCACTTTGCTCCTGAGTTGCTTCTCGTCTTGATCCACAATCCGAACTGGATTTCTGACCACAGTCACATTGGGTTCGACTTCCAAATCTTCTTGAACTACTGGTTCTACAACCAGTGATGGATCATGAACAAATTTCCTCAGATGGGATACATGAAATACATTGTGAATCCCAGACATCCGTTCTGGCAATTCAATTCTGTATGCTACAGCTCCAATTCTTTCCAGTACTTGGAATGGCCCAATATATCTTAGAGTAAGTTTTCCCGTCTTTCCGAATCTTATAGCACTTTGATTGGGGAAACTTTGACAAAAACTAGATCTCCAATCTCAAATTCCAATGGTCTTCGTCTTCTATCATCATATTTCTTCTGACGATCCTGAGCAGCTTTCATCCTTTTCTTGATAAGCTCAACCTTCGCAGAAGCATCTCGAATAAGATCGGGCCCGAGCACAAGACGATCTTTCGATTCTATCCAACAGGATGGGGATCTACACGGTCTTCCATACAAAGCTTCATAAGGAGCCATCTTAATACTTGCTTGATAACTATTATTCTAAGAGAATTCCACTAGATGAAGATGGTCTTCCCATGATCCACCAAAATCTAAATCACAAGCTCGTAACATATACTCGAGAATTCGATTCAGCCTCTCCGCCCGTCCGTCCGTCTCAGGATGATAGGCTATACTTAATCTCAAGTTATTTCCCATTGCTGATTATAGAGCCTCCCAGAATTTGCTAGTGAAAATAGGGTCACGGTCACTTACTATACTGACAGGAACACCATGCAATCCGACTATCTCCCTCAAGAAAATTTCTGCCAGAGAAGCTGCAGTACGAGTTGCCTTAACGGGTATAAAATAGGTGCTTTTCGTTAAGCGATCCACAATAACCCATATTCCATTGTTTCCTTTCCTGGTTCTAGGCAATCCGTCGATAAAATCCATCGAAATCATTTCCCATTTCCAATCTGGAATTTCCAAAGGCTGCAATAATCCGGCTGATTTCTGTTGATCACCTTTAACTTGTTGGCAGATGGCACAACTATTCACGAATCTAGCTACATCCTTCTTCATATTCGGCCACCAGAAAACTCTCCTCATATCCTTAAACATCTTCGAGATTCCCGGGTGAATATTCAATTTGGAGCGATGACTCTCTTACAACACTTCCTGCTTCAGATCCCTATCATTCGGAACACAGATTCTCCCGTTAATCCTCAATGTTCCTTGACCATCAATTTCAAAACTGGGACACTCACCCTTTCTAACTCTTTTGATGATCCTTCTCAACATTTTATCAGATTCTTTCTTGCTTGAAATCCTTTCAATAAGAGATGGAACAACTTCTAAAAGAGACAGAACCGCGTTCCTGCTATGAACATCAGCTACAACATTCGCCTTTCCCGGGGTGTACAGAATATCCAAATCATAGGATGCCAGAAATTCGACCCACCGCTGCTGTCTCAGATTAAGATCTTTTTTAGAGAAAAGATATTTCAATGGTTTGTGGTCCATGAACAATTCGAATTTCTCTCCCAAAAGATAATGTCTCCAAATCTTCAAAGCAAAAACAATAGCTAACAATTCAAGATCGTGCGTAGCGTAGTTCTTCTCATGTGGCTTCAATTGTCGACTCGCATACGCAATTACCCTTCCATTCTGCATCAGAACTGCTCCCAATCCAACAATACAAGCATCAGTATAAACCTCAAATTTGCTCTTCCCATCCGGAATAGCAAGAACTAGTGCACTGGTTAGCCTTGTCGTCAATTCCTGAAAAGCTTCTTCACACTGGGGTGTCCACTTGAATTTAGCTCCTTTCCTTGTCAGCTTAGTCAGATGTGAAGAAATCTTGGAATAATCCCTGATAAATTTCCTTTAGTAGCCAGCCAATCCTAGAAAACTGCGAACTTCCGCCGGTGTCTCTGACTGTTTCCATTCCAGAATAGTTCAACCTTCGTTGGGTTTATAGAAATACCTTCACCAGAAACAATGTGCCTTAAAAATTTAACTTCCGATTTCCAGAAATGGCACTTAGAGAACTTTGCCTTCAACACATGCTTTCTCAGAGTTTCCAATACAATTCTCAAGTGCTCCCTGTGCTCTTCTTCAAATTTGGAGTAAACCAAGAGATCGTCAATAAATACCAGCACGAACTTATTCAATACATCCCTAAAGACTCGGTTCATCAGGTCAACAAAGTAGGCAGGAGCGTTAGTTAACCCGAAAGGCATAACCAACCACTCATAGAAACAATCCGGTCCCCTAAATGCAGTCAAAGGAATACTGTCTTCAGCTACCCTCAACTGATGGAAACCTGAAGCTAGATCCAGCTGAGAAAAGATAGAAGCTCCATGCAACTGGTCAAAGAGATCATCGATGCGAGGAAGAGGATATTTATTACGGATAGTCACCTTGTTCAGTTCTCTATAATCCACACAAAACCTTAGCGACCCATCCTATTTAGTTACAAACACCGCAGAAGAGCCCCAACAAGAAAAACTGGGCCTTATTAACCCCTTCTCCAAAAGATCCTGAGTCTGCTTAATTAACTCCTCTCTATCCCTAGGAGCCATTCTCCTACTGGGCTGAATCACCGGCACTGCTCCTGGAATCAACTCAATACGAAACTCTATATCTCGATGTGGTAGCAGACACTTAACTTCCTCAAATACATTGGCAAAATCTTGAACCACATCGATATCTTCAATCTTCTCTTCAGAAGTCTAAATTCCATGAATAAGACTACTCAAGTGAATTCCAGAATTATCACACGACACTCTGGCAATTCTACCCAAATCAGTTTCCAGCGAAACTATTCTCTCATCACAATTCAAAACTGCTCTATACTTATCAATCCAATCCATTCCCAAAATAAGATCAAATCCCTTAACATTCAACACATACGGGTCACAAGAAAAACTATGGGATAGATAAGAAATCTTCAAGTCCTTACGGATCGTATCTAATTTGGTCACCCCTCCTATAGGATTAGATACTAAGATAGGACAGTCTACAGAACTAGGGGTAAGAAAGAACTTTTCTACAGATTCCAGAGAAATAAAACTCAAGGAAGCACCCGAATCAAACAAAACTTTAAAATATTTTCCATCTAAAAGTAAAGTACCTTCCAATACCCCTTTGCCTTTCGAAGAAGAAGATGGACCGGCTTCCAAAGCAAAGACCTTATTCTGAGGCGCCCTCTGCAAAAGTGGACAATTGTTGATCATGTGACCAGGCTGATGACAATTGAAACACAACGATCTATGAACCATTGCTGATCCTGGACCACTCTGATGCAGTTGTTGTTGCTGCTGCTGGAATCCTTTTCTAGGACACTTATTAGCCAAATGTCCTTCTTGCTGACAAATGTAGCATTTGCGAGGTCCGTTGATATTTCCAGGCTTCTTCTTGCTCGGCTTTCTCCATTTGGGATTGGACTTTCTCTTATTTGCATTAGTGAAATTCCCACCTGAAGCTGCAACTGGAGCCACTGACTTCTTACTCATCAAATTTTCATATCTCGATGCCATATCAATCAAATCGACAACGGATTCTTTCAAAAGCACCGTCATCTTTTCATGAAATTCAGGCCTCGGTCCTTGCACAAACTTTGCATTCTTTTTTAGGGGAGTATCAATGAGTCCTGGTCCATAGCATGAAAGTTCATTGAATTTGGTTTCATACTTAGAAATAGACATCCTACCATGTTTCAAATTCAGAAAATCCTGATACAATTGGGTTTTCCCCGCTGTTGGCATAAACTTCCCCTCAAATAACCCCTTAAATACGCCCAATGAAATGTCATCCTCAGAAATGTTTGCTACTGTTGCATCCCACCAGGCTGTTGCACCACCTTGCAATTGCCACGATGCCATTTCTCTTTTCCGCTCATCAGACAATTTCATGCTCTTAAAGATGCGCTCACAAGAGCGTAGCCAAGCTTGAACTTCAATTATCGATTCTGAACCTTTGAATAGTTGGCCTCCAAGATTGTTGAAGTCTTTGCATAAAGCTGCAAAACTAACTTGAGGCGGTACTGGATTTACAGCCTCACTAGCATTTTGACGTCGTCCATTATCAGTCGAAGTACTGGCACTACCTCTGCCTCACCTTCCAGAACTCATGTTGACCACCTGGACATGTAACTCAACAAATTTAGATAGATATATAATTATATGAAAATAGAAATACGCACACTCAAATAAATATCACTCAAGAGCCTAGGTTCTCGCTCAACCTAGCGCTCTGATACCAGCTGTGACGACTCGCCTTTCTAACCCCAGAAAGACGCATCATCATTAAGAAAGAAAGGGATAGAAATAGAAAAGAATAGAAAGAAAGAAATAACAACATCAGAATCTCACAGCGGAATGGAACAAAATACAATACATCACATAACTATTACATAGTTATACATACATCATAGTTATACAATATCATACAACAGAACTGTCATATACATATATGTCCATACATACGTCCAAAATACATCATACACTAACTACACAGCGGAACTATAGATAGATACATACGTCTGGTCTTCTTCTCCAAAGCTCCTCCAGAAAATCAATACTCCAAATACCTATCACTTGGCTACTCATAAAAATTTAAGTACCCAAGAGTTTATGAAAAACAAAATATAAACTCCGGGTCAGACATGGGTCTGGTGTGAGTAAACGGGTTAAAGTTGTTTAACTTTGAAACCATTTGAAAATAAAAGTATCACGTAAGACTTCCCATACATAAACATGGGTAAGTTTTTACCTTACGCTAACCAAAACATTTTATAGGAAATCCAATGATATTATAATAGTGTCTAGGGTTTTCAAGTAAATAGAAAATAGCCAAAATTGTTACATCTATTAAATTCCAGCTACTAGCCACGAAAGAGGGTAATACAAACCAAAACCGTAGGGTCTCGTAGGAAAAATGGGTTTCCAACAATGGCAGGGCTACTGGGGTACCACCCGTCACAGTACGAGGCCTAGATCACCGTACCGAGGATCACTTCCGACCCCCTACAACACAAGGTCGGAAACATTCCTTACTGAACAGTCCCGAACAAGATAACCCCGCAATTGTGGCCAACAACTGCCCACACAGCCGAAATAAAGGGACATCTAGACAGAGGTATACCTCGTCCTGCTTGGGCATGACCCACCTAACCTTGCTGCATCTCCCATGTTTTAGCCATTCCCGGTTGATGAGGCTTGAGGCTGCGATTACCTTTATAGAACGTATCTCTTAGAACGCTCATCGTCCGCCTGACGATGTGCTGAAAGCATTCAATCCATACAAGTTCGTTCCAGGTTCAAACGAAACCGAAGGCATTATCTCGTTACACTCATTTTGGGATCACCCTCAGAGTTAACGACGATAATCCTTGCATTCTGAAACACCATATCGATCTCCAATTGAGATATCACGACCTATCGTTTAATTTGGATCGATGTGGTTTTTGGAATATTGAATTGATACCCGATCCCCGTCTCATCGAAATCCAAACGCCATTTTAAAGGCCAAGTTGTCTATTTAGTCTTAACAGTTTAATTCAATACTTATAATTCACATAACAGATATCACAGATAAATCATACACAGTCATCACAGATATATTCAGAATATATCATAACATATCACAGAATATCATCGAACAGATACCAGAGTCAATCAAACAGAATTATTAATTCATATCAAACTGGTTTGATTAACTTAACTTAATTAATTACTTAAGGATATATTATTGTTATTCTGTTTAATTAATTACTAATTAACTTATTAAATTTTATTAATTATTACTTAATTACTTACTTAAGTAATTGATTCTTAATGATCGATTAATAATCTAAATCATTAATTAATAAAAGTTAATTACTTACTTAATTATCACAAATTATTTAATTAATCATTTATACTAATTAATTTGTCATTTAATCCTTAATTAATCACTTAAGTTAACTACCATTCATTTATTAATTAACTTTAAGTAATTAATTAAGATTCTTAAGTTTAAAATTGATTTAAACACAAGATCAATTTCTAGTTACAAATTACTCTAAGTTATTAATTTAATTACAAGTATAAGTTAATTTACATTTATAATTACCTTACACTTTACATTAATTAATCTTTTACAAACCTTTCTTTAATAAATTTTAAATCAAATATTAACTTAAATCTAACCAATCATTATTTACTTAATTAATGTTGAACTTTGTTAATCCAAATACTTAAAGTGTTTAGGCAAATCAACAGACCCGAGGTAACCCACGCATTTCCTCGTGTAAAACCCGAGCCCTTTTTCCTGTTTCCCTGAGTTCTTCTCCTCTACTCTATCTTCTTCTTCTTCTTCTTGATCCTTTTCTTCTTCTTTTTTAGTTAAGTTTAAAATTTAAAAAAAAAATAAACTGCAGTATTCTCAACACTCACACGCGCACCAGGATCGAACCCGAAGCAAACTCCAAAAATCTCGTGCATCGACTCGTCTCGACCCTCGACACCAAAATCAAACCCAAACGCCACCGTGCACGTGCACGGTGGTTCGTCGCACCTCCGGCAACCCCCCTGTCACCCACAAACCATAAATCGATCCAATAATCGAAAACAAAACCCAGATCTTCACAAAAAGGCGAATCGAAAAAAAATGCCTAAAGCTCGAACTCGAAACACGAACACCCCACCGAAAGCCACCACGTTCTGCCATCACCCATCACCGAAAGCCAAGCCACTTCGTCCACGCCATAGCCATACCCTCCTCGGCCTTTACCCAAATTTACGTGATACTCGATCAGTTCATGGAGCCGAAAATAAGATTTGAACAGAGTGCAGAAAAACACGATCCTAAACCCTAAATTCGAATCGACCCTAAAATTCTTGCATTGCAAAAATTATTTAAAAATTTTCCTATGTTAATTCATCTTCAAGCTTGCATCATAAGAAATTCCAACAATTAAAATTAATTGAATAAACAAATATTGACAAAAATGTAACTTTTATTCATATTCAAACTGCACCTTAAACACTCACTTAAAAATCATAATTTTTATACTGAAAATCTTAACTTTGTGTGTGTAATCAAGATATGTGATCAAAATCACAAATTAAAACATTCGAATTTTAGCTTATAATTTATTTTTATCTGTAACTTAAATATACAGTAACTATATCATACTGTGATGCTTTAAAACCCTTTCCAGGTTATGATCTAAGCTTAAACAACTTAGTTAAAAATCCCAAGCTTAAGATATTTGTATGAAGTTGTTTTTTCAAAAAAAAATTCTTTGCCCAGAACTTTATATATTAAAGAACATCACATACTAAATTTCCAGAGAGCATCTCAGAACCATATATTTACATCATACAGCATACACAAAGTTTATAAACTAATTACCAAAAATAAATTTTTAAAAGGAAACTGTAAGTTTACTCACCAAAATATTTGTTGAACAGAAAGCAATTTGTTGATGAAGAAAACTGCAGGTTTGATTGACTGTAAAACTTCTCTGCCTGGATGATGTTTATTTATTTTCTTTCTTCTCAGGTTTGCCTCTAAATTTTTGTTAAGTTTGTAATCGAACAAATAATATGATGTACATATATAGAAAGGGCTTTGAACAGTATAGGTAATATCTGGACAAGTTTTACTTGTTTGACCATATATGACTTGTATTAAATTTCTGCAAAAATTGAAATGATCTTGCACAAATCAGCTGAACATGTTTTTAGGCTGAGATGATTACTTCGTAAACATGAAATGACAAATGGTTGTGCTAAATAAATGCATGTCTTCAGATTAGTTTACATATATTTAATGTTTGCTGATTCTTGTATTTTGAACAAAGATATTTGTATATGTATAAAGGTATTTTATATTTAAATGTCTTATACTTATGTTTTTATGCAAACAATATTTTTTTTAATGTATAAAGGTATTTAAATGTTGTGAATATTTTGTATATGTATAAAGATATTTTGTATATGTATAAAGGTATTTTATATTTTTGTATATGTATAAATGTTTTAATATTTGTATATGTATAAAGGTATTTTATACTTATGTTTTTATATTTATGGTTATAACCATTTATTTTGTTTTATACTTAAATTTAATATTTATATTTGAATATTGATATGGTTACCTAATTTTAAACAATATTATTTAAAGACTATAATTATATATTCATATTACATCAAATATTAAAATATAGAATCTTTGATTTTTATTGAATAAGACAGTGTTATAAACATTTTTAAAAGATTTTATTTTAAGTTTTCAAATCAAAACTTTCTTTTACAAAACATATATATGCATTTATAACTGTTAAATATTCAAAAATCTTTTTAGTTTGTAAATCGAAAGGCTTGTATTTCATTTGAATTAGATTAAATATTATTAAAATATACTGTCAAAAATTCCGGGTCGTTACATTTTTTAATTAGGTTTTTGTGTTTATTGTGTTTTAAACTCTATTTTTCCTTTTAAACTTGTGTAAATTCTAGTCATGTGACAAGGGGACGAACTGCTGGTGTAGTTCGAGAATTCGCAACTCGGTGGCTGGGTTGTGGCAGGGATTTGAGTGTAGAGTTAAGGTTAGTTGATAGCGGGTGTGGCGAGTTTACGTATGTAAGCGTCTGACTACTTAATTTCTAGTAGAAATCTTAGGGGCAACACGTAGGCAGGGTTTTGCCAAAGCTGGGTAAATCTGTGTGTTCTATTTTCTGTCTTTTGTATTCTGCTATATATGTGCTGCTATTATTCTGTAGTGATCTGTGTTGAAATTATTTTATATAAACTTCCGCACTAAATTTTATAATTAATAGTATCACTATATTTACCCCCATCTATGGTGAAATCAATCCTAGAAGATAAACCATGTATGAGTCACCTTAGTTACAAGCTGAGGCGAGTGACTAAAAATACTTTCATTTGAACTTGATCCATGAGCTTTTGAGTTGGGTAGGGTCGGTCGATGAAGTGTGACTTGGATTTATATCCAAGTAGGGTTAGATGGATGCCCAGTAAGGAGCAGAGACTGAGCAGATCACTTATAAGGTTTCCTAGAGTCGTTCGGGTTGTAATTATTTTTCTTTGTGTCAATAAACCTCTGATGATGGTAGTATTCCCATGTGCCAAGAAGGACGTTTTCTACAGATTGCCCATTCACGTGGCAGTTCTTAACCTATAGTTTGAGTATAGGGTGCATCATGTAGGAAAGGGTTGTTCAGTTGATTCTAACAGACAAGCAATTAAGTCAGATTCTTGAGATGATTGAGAGATTTTTGAAATACGGTCTTACCGTGCGAGGAGATTTCGATAGTCAGTTCATGGAACCGGATCAAAGTTCATATAGATAGAATCAGGTTGTCGACCTTAATTTAATAAAGAATCCTGCAAGCAAATGAAGAGGTGGAACAGCATCATGTCATTTGAGATGATCTTTGCTTATTGTAAACTTTTAGTGCGGTATAATTATTATTGCATAGAATAGTTCAGGGAAGGATTTCTCAACTAGTTTTGTGGCAATTCGGATAATCTTCTAAGTGATGAGATAATACATACTTAGACAAGCATTGTAGTACACTTAGTATATTATCCATATTAACACTACGCAGTCGAGGTGGTATGAATCCAAGAAATCTCAGGAAAATGTAAATCTTCATCTAATGATGATTTGGTAGTATAATTTTCTCTTTTGGATAATGAGTTTTGTTTGAAAGAAAATGAGAGTTATTAAATTGATTGCTGGATTAATTCGAGAGTTTCGAGCCTCGATGATCCTGCATACCATAAAGGTTTTCCATGTCATATCGGGAGGTGTAATAGTCTTTCATGTATTATATTCACGAAAGAGGTTACACCACATAGGCATTTATTCCTTTTGAATGGCGAACAGACTTATTGGAGTTTATGGTTGGACATGCTTGTTTGACACTTGAGGGTTATAGGGCATGTTGGTATAGACTCTTTCAAATATTTCATTGTTTTGTATGTTTTTGGTTGCTTGTTGATTTGTTATTGCTATTTGTTATGTGTTGATTGTTGCTTGTTGCTTGCTATTGCTTATGCTTGTTGTCGCTTGTTGTTGTTTGCTATTGCTAATGTTTGCTTGCTACTGTCTGATTATTGTTTGATTTTTGCTATTGGATGATTCTACCATTGTTGATTTTTGTTGATTGCTTGCTTGCATGTTTAATAATTTATTTGCTGATTATTATGGCATATTCTTGCTTGCCATGATTTGATTATTGCTTTGTTGTTGGTTGCTTGTTGTTGCTTGTTGTCAGATTGTTGTTTGTTCTTGTTTGCTATAGTTTAATTATTGCTTATCTTATGTTCTTGATTTCTTGCATGGCAGTTATAATTTAAAATATGATTCGGAGGGTGATAGCGGTAGCTATCCTGAATATATCATTCCATCCAAGGCTACTGTAGAGATCGTGGTGGGATCTATACGAGTCTATTGCATTTTGATGTGATTCATAGTCAATGGTATATTCAGATATCAACATTTTTAGCTTGCTCTCCAATTGACAGTCATGTATGCCTGTGATAGTATCACTTACAACACTAAAATCACACATGTTAAAATTTCATGAATTTTGCATTAGAATTGTTAGTTGCATGATTTGATATAGCATGTTTATTAGAGACGATTGCTATACGATTTAGCATGCTTAAATTCATGTCAATGTTGCAGTTGTGTTCAATCCTCTTTGCATAGTACAGTTAGGTACTTGAGAGCTGATGCATAGCTACTTAAATATTTGTTTTGATTGGCATTTAAACAGTGAGAAGTTTTCTTAAGAGAGGTATGAATTTTAGTAGGGAATGTAGGATGACGTAGGTCATCGCATATTTCCTAATGTGGTATGTATTCTGATTTGTCAGTTTCCGTGATGCTGATTGCATAAGGGAAGGTACTGTAGGAATTTTTCAAAGCCGAGATTCGAAAAGTTTGGTCAGTCCTGTTAATTTCTCGTACTCATAGAAATTTTGTGGATGAAATTCTTTTAATGAGGGTAGAATGTGACACCAGACAATTTTAACAATTGAATATTTAAATGATTAACTTGAATATTCAATTGTTAAGTAAAAGAATGTCTGTTATACTCGATTTTAACAAACGAGCGAATTGGGGCTCGACATACTCGTATTTGGGTTCTGTTTTTCGACACGAGTGAAATAAGTATAAACTTGACTATGTTTGGGGTCGATGATTTTCGAGAATGAATAGTGCTGGATGGAGATAATTGGAGCTTAGCCCATTATTTGCCTACAAGTGGCTAACTCCCTTCATTTTCTCTGATTCACTCTTCATTCATGTTATTTATTTTCCTCTTTCTCTAATTATCCATTAATCTCCTCTTAATCCGCTCTTAATCACCAAACCCTAAACCAATTAAATAAAATTTCTAAAATCAAATAAAAATCACAAAATTCCTCATTTTCAGTTCTCTAAAAAAACCCGTGAAGGAATTGGCTCGATTTGAAGTATTGGTGTGCATTTCAAAATTTCAAGAGAGCATAAGCTTAGATTTTGGCAATTTGAAATTGGTTTAGATTAAAACAAGGTGAATGGGATGGTTCTTCTTATTAGTTTATGTGTCATACTTGATATATTTGATTATTGATGATTGTGGGACTTTATGAAGTGATTTGAAGATTGTTTGAGTTGATTTGGGTTTATATTTGTGTTATAAACATGATTACATTAGCTCATAATTGGTTTAAGGCATTAATAATTTTTTTTGAAAATAGTTAGTAACCTAGGAAATTGATTTTTTAGTTTAATTGAATGTTAATAAGTGATATTGTGATAGATCAGAGACTACTTACATGTTATAATCAAGGGCATATAATTAGTTATGTATAATTAAACTAATTCAATTGATTTTGAAAGTAGCTAGTAAATTAATTTAGCAAGTTTTGAATTCTACACCTATTATTAAAGTGATTAGAGGGTTGATGAAGCTAAATTAGTATTTGTAAACATTGTTTAAATAGAAGAATGATTTTTTAAGTAATAAAGGTATTCTATAAATGATATGATATTTTATCAGATAACAAATGGAGCTTAATTAATATTTATAAAATGGTTTGAATATTTTCTAAATGAAGAATATATTTTATAAAATGGATATAAGATTTTATAAAATAATAGGATGATGAACACTTGATTTGTAATGAAGCGAATTAAGCATTTTGAATGGCTAAATTGATTTATAAGCTAATACTGTATTTTATAAAATGATTAGAGGATTTTATAAAATAGTATAAAGAGATATCTTTAGTAAGTAAAAGTAATAATTGATTAAGTAATGAATTTATTTAAATATACGTGCATGTATATGAGTAGAGGGTGGAGTGTGGTTCAGATAGGATGACGATCATTTATGAGTGAGTGGGCTAGATGTCACGAAAGCCTGCTTCAGAGGGTACGGTGTGGCTCATAGAGTAAGTCATATATCACCAAAGCTTGCTTCAGAGGGTACGTTGAGACCTACATGAGACTACGTATCTTGAATTATCAAAGGGAATCATTAGATAGTGATTGATGTTTGTAGTTAGTTTCACCAATCAGTAATGATGGGTATTGCTTTGTATTCTTTGGTTGTCTTTTATTTCTATATTTTATGGATTGTTAGTTGGCTGATGTTATTGTTATTACTTCTATAATTACGTACTTCGCGATAGACTTATATGATGATCGCCCTACTTTTGGATATTGGGTTACCTTTGTCATAGTATGTTGTTACATTTCATCACATTATATTAGTTGTGTTAACTCGTTGATTACAAAAGAAGAGCAAGTTATGATATGATTTCCTATCTTTTGGATTGGTTTACTATATTTTTTTACAAGCAGTCTGGATTGCCCCTGAGCCACGTTTGTGGAGAGGGCCGATTGCGATTTAATAGTTCTTGTTTATTCGTATATAGTTTTAATATACAGTATTTTGAGATAGTTCCTCTCACACCAGGCTTTATGTCTAACCCATGTTTTGTTTTTGTCTGCTTATGTCAAGAAAACTCTCAAGTACTTGATTGAGTAGTTTGAAAGTTAGGTCCTTTGGGGATAAACTATCAGGATGTGCAGCTGGAGCTCTTTGGAGGCAAGACTTTGATATTTTGTGATATGTATATTTAATAGTTTAGTTCTACATGACGGATCTGTATTTATATATGGGATCCCTTGTATCGGATATTTAGTCAGAACTCCATTCTATTAGGGTTGATGTATTCTGATTCTTTGTACTGATATTTATACATTAGTTTCTTACGCTAGTGCGGTTACTTATATATTGTTAAACTATTTTGTTCATGTATATTCAATATATTATATGTTGTCATTCCATTGTGAGATCTTATCGATGTCTTGGTTTATTTTTTTGTTCTAATTTTACCCCAATGGTCTTTTTTTTGTATTCAAAGGTCATGAGACAATGTAAGGCGCCGATTTTGAAGTATTACGAAGGGAGGGTCGTTGCAATTATTTATTTATATTTTAGACTTATAAATGAATATAAAACTCATAGGACACATTGAGTTGAGTAAGTCTACGTTATGTAAAAAAAAATTGAGTAAGTAGTTGAATTTTGATTTTGATTTTATTTAAATAGAGCGTATTAAGAATAGATCCTTAAATGCAAACTATAACTCTCAAATGTAGATATATTAATTTCTTGGTCGTTATATTTTAATATTTATAGTTTCCATATTATATTTTAGTTACTGATTTTAGTTATCACTCTTATCGATTTTCTTTTTCTGCCTAGGGACTTATCGATCTTTTTATATGTATGTATAAATATATTATTTTTATCAGTTTCGTTTACAATTTTTTAAAAAATCAACTCATATTATGCATGGATATTTAAAAAAAAGTTTGTATGGTTAAATCTAGAGAAAATATGTGCTTTCATCTAACATTGTTTATGGTATGACCAATGGTTGGATTTGATTTTTGTTAAAAATAGAGTGAATGGACAAAAAAGCATAAAACAAAAATGTGACTCTCAAACCAAAGAGATATATTTCTAGTTCAATATATTTTCTTATTGTTAATTATTACTCTTCATTTTAAAATTTACTTATTTATTTTAATTCTTGTTCTTATCAATATTAATAGATGCGTTTGAAAAAAATGTGGTGCTAGCTTGTTCAAAATAACTACCAAAGTTGTAAAATAAGAGGAGTCTTGAAGAAGTAGCAAATAATTTTAGAATAACCATGTAATTTTGAAATAAATTAAACAAAAATATGTTCATGGATTTGAATTATAGTGCTCAAGAAAAAGTAAATCAAGAAGAATGAAGTTATTCAAATATATTATATAAGTGAACTAGTATGACATGAAATTTAGTCTATTTGAAAATAACCACAATCAAGGATAAGTATATTAGTTCCAAACTTTAGATTAGAAGAAAAAAGATTTGCAAAAGATCCAACTTTAATATATATAACACCACCAAAAAAATTGTATGATTGATTCTAACTTAATTATCAGCACTCCTTAAAACAAACATACCATCTTTGCTATGCTTCTAGAAACAATAATTTGAACTTCATCCCAACGTTCATGACATGTGTGTCATTTATTTCACCACATAGTACCACACAACTCAAAACATTATATTATTAATGCATTTTTTATATTGATCACAGAGGTTATTGTGCAAACCTTGTAGTTAATTGATACTCTGACAACTTTGTTAATATAAGAATAACATTTGTACGAAAGAGCGATCTTTTAAGAGAAGAGCACTAATATTATTTATTATTATATGCTTGTATAAATCGCACATATATGCATCTAATAGCTAGAGATGGTTACTTTTTAATTAATAAAAAACTAATGGATATGATGTACGTGCAAAAAATTTGATGATCATAAACTTAGTTCAAGTAGTTTGTTGGTGGTGTCGGTTGCAAGTTTATAATGAAACTCCATTATAGAATGATCAGGAAGAGGGTGGTGTTGGAGGAGAAGCTGAGATTCTATGTAGGGGCATTTCAGAATTTCAAAAAAACATCGTGGAAATTCTATTTATTAAATTTTCTTTAATAGTTGGAGAGACGAGCAAAAAAACAATAATAAGAATTAACTAAATATGATAAAGTTAATATAGGAGCTTAACAATTAAATTAGTTAACGGAGAAAATATTTTAAAGGACAAATTATCCTAATAATTTAAGCACAAAGACACAAGCCTATTTTTTTGCTATAATAATAAGCCCAAAGCTCATTGTTCAAGCACACTTCCAATTGTTTAAATTTTGCAGCATCTGCTAAAAGCCTCATTCTCTTTCTCAAATCCACCTTACATGGACCATACCTATTCTCCATCCTACATTCCTCCTCCATCGTTCATCTTAAGCTCTGACTAAAATCCGACAAAACAAAATTCCAATAGCAGACTTCTTCAGGCAACCGTAGCCTCTGCCCTCTTTTCAATTCTCCGCTCAACCTCCTCCAGCCCCACTATCCATTCCACTTGATCCTAGCAACGGTTCCTCTCGCTTAGAATATGATGTAGATGGTTTCACTACAAGTGATGGACAATCCTCTTTCAACAATTCAGGAAAATCCATGTCCAACCCAAAGTGTTCCGCCAGGAGAATAGGGTTCAATCTCAACATAGTATGCAACTATAACGACCCATATTTTAACTATTTTAAATTACTGAATTTAATATGATCACTGAATAAAAATGGTTAGAAATAAAATTTTAATGTTTCATCATGTAATTTATTTAATATGAACTTGAATAAAATTTTGAAATAACCAATTTTGAAGATTTATGCAATAACAAGTATTAAAATGAAATTCTATGTATCAAATGTGTTTATAATCAATAGGAAGGAATGGATAATAAATGTTGAATTATTGTAAAATGAAAGTATTTGTTTTAATTCGTTTTTAAAAGTTAAATTTTATAAGTTAACTACTTATATTTCAAATATAATGATTTGTTTAATAATTTAATTGTTTAAATTTAATATTGAAAAATATTTAAATAACTAAATAATGAATTTAACACGAATTAAAATGAGTTTAAAAGTTAATTTAAATTTTATTCAAACTAGAATTATGACACTAAAATTTAAAATTGAATTTCAAGTGATCAAATTGATTTTTGAAAATTTCTCGTTTTAATTAACGCATAAAAAAATAGCCATGTAGGCAACAGTCTTGGAATCCGACAAAACCAGTTTTATTGGATCCATAGTAGTAAGATATAATAGGATTTCAAGTTTCATAGCGTTAGGGCCTATCGTTTGGTCATACGAGCTTGAAATGCGTAGAATTTATTCTTAGAACTTTAATTAAAATAATTTGATTTCAAAAAGTGATCTTTTAAATATGATAGAATTAGCTCCCGATATATGTTCCATTGTGTCTCAAATAGGGGTATAACATATAGAATGCCAGGTGGCATGCTTCTTTTGGAGTTTGGAATTTTCGTGGATAAATCGGGTCGAAAATTTATATATAAGGCCACGTTCTGTTTTCGCAAAGTCTAAAAACATTGGCCATTCTTTTTAGCGATTTTAATAGCTGAAAATCGCCTCCCTTCTCTCCTCATTTTCACCCAATCCACTCGATGAAATCGCACAACTCCCAAAGGAAAGATGTAGATCTCGACGAGTTCTATGTATCCAACTGTTGGATCGAGTCGATGTCGCTCGAGTTCACTAGAATCAGTTGGGGAAGTTCGCACGGTTTCAGGTTTCATTCATGAAGATGGCAACGATGGAGGCTGCGGGTTTGCTGGCAATGGTGGAGTAGGCTGAGGCGCACGACGTGGTGGGCTTGGATAGATGGTCGGTGGCCTAGGGTGGTGCGTGCGCATAAAGGAATGTTGGTGAATGGGTTTTTCGTATGCCTGGAGGGAGTTACATGAACGAAGGAGATAAGGTTAAGTTAATTGTTTGTTAATTAATTCCGATAATTATAATTTAATTATATGAATGTACATTATTGTATAACTTTTTCATGCGAGGTCTGATTCGAATGAAACAAGTTGCATTGGATTCGTATCGATGTCGTTTACGACCTGAAGTTGGATTGGAATTTATTTCAATATGAAAAAATTTCAGTTTCAAATAAAGGTGAGTGATTAAACGCGCTCACAAATACTAAAATATTTCTTATGTTAATTAAATTGAAATCATGAAGTGATTTATTTTTATTGACTATTGTTTTGCAATTTAACTGGCATTTAAATTGACATATGAATTGAACTTATAGGAATTTAAATCGGCAGTTAAATTTGAAATTGAAATAAATTTCTAGTTAAACACCCGATATTGATAACTAGGTAACTGTTATGTTTTACTGGTTGATCTGGATGTTGTTTGTGATGGGTGTATATTGGTTAATATGTTGGATGATTGGATGTTTATTTATTTATATATATCATGTTATCACCTTGTATATTATTGACAGTATATAAAACTATAATTTGAATTATTTTGAATAAATTAAGAAATAAGTTGAAATGATATATACCTATGACACTTTGATTTGGATTGAAATGATATATATCCATCCCTGAAATTAAAATTAAAATAACTAATCACTTGGCTATAGAATAGAAAATTATATACGGATACCGGATTGGTTAAATTTAGAGATTTTAAATTTTTGGATTTGAATTTATTCAAATGATTTTGTTTTATAAAAATAAAATTGAATTGAAATATGGGAATTGGATTATTTTCGAACTCAAGCTTGAAGTTAGAATTGGAATTTGTAAAAGAAATTGTTTTAAAAAAATTAATTTGGAATTTGAAGTTATGATTGAAATATGACTTGAATCATAAAAATTGAATTGTTTTAAAGGTTTGAACATTTACTTAAACTTCGAATTTATTTAAGTAAAAATGATATAAATGGATATTTCAGATTTGAGCTCGGAATTGAATTATTTTAAAGATTTGAATCAAAATTTGGATTATCAAAGTTTAATTTGATTTAAGCGATTTAAACTGGTATATCAAAATTGGACAAGAAATTTATATAAATTGAAATGGTTTAAAATAAGAATTGAATTGACATTTAAACCATTGAATCAAATCTTTAAATGGAATTTGAAGTTAAAACGAACGTTTTCGAAATTGAAATTAATTCAAATTGAAATTGATTTGAATTGAAATCGAAATTCAGTCGATTTGAATTAAATTGAAAATGAAGATGATTTGAATTGGAAGATTTGAAATTTAATCGATTTGATTGAAATTTGGACCTGGGTCCAGATTTGTCGAAATGGAAAGAAATAGTTTGATTGGAAACTATTTTCAAAACAAATCATTTTAATATAAAATATTTAAAAATTTATCTTTTTAAATATTCAAATTATTTTGATTTTCCATTTTAATATAAAATATTTAAAATTTTATCATTTTAAATATTCAAATTATTTTTGATTTTCCAAACTATTTTACTATATAAACCTTTTCAATACTCAAATCATTTTATATCTGTTTATTTTAACTATTTAACTATTTTAACTATTTCAACATTTTAAACTATTTAAATTTATTCAAACTATTTTCTAAAAATTCAAACTGGTCAAAGTGGAAACTATTTATATTTAAATCGTCGATTTAAATGCGAATTAGGTTAAAATGAATTTATAACCTAAGTTGAAATTCGAAACGATTTTGGAAGTGAAACTGAGATTTTGGAGTAAAAATGATTTTCAAGTGAAATTGATATATTTAGGTAAATATGATATTTTGAATGAAATGATATTTTGAAACGAATTTGATATTTTTATATCAATTATGAATCATTTTTGAAATGTAAAAGTACCAACCGTTCTGTAAAATGACATTGGGTTGTTAAAGAGACCGGGGCCTCTTATTGGGCGTACTCTTAGTCAATATTGGAACCACTTTAACAAATGTGTACGCGGAGGAGACTCTAGAATGAAGTGCTTGGATTTGGTGTACGTTTGTTGGATTTGAAGAAAGAGAATGATGATGGATAGCCCAACATTTTATGTAGCGACCTGCCATTCTCTCCATAGAATGACGCATCATTAATAAGAAAGAAAGGGATAGAAAAGAGAAAGATAGAGAAGAAAGAAGAGAAATCACATCAGAATCTCAACAGCGGAACGAATAAATTATATTAATAACATAAGTATTACATAGTATACAACATCAATCAGAGTACACAGATAATACATCACATACTAGACAGTTATAAACATTTGTCTAGTTATTACAACTTAATACAATATAGAGAAACCAATCACAGCGGAATACTATAAATATCTACAACGCTGAAGCCTCCTGCTCCATTGCTCCTCCACAATTCGTCAAAGCTAACATGAATCCTTTTGCTACTCGAAAAAATTTGAGTACCCAAGAGTTTAAAAAAATACAAGATAAACTCTGGTCGGACATGGGTCTGGTGTGAGTAACAGGTTAAGGTTGCTTAACTTTGAAAAACCATTGAAAAGAAAAGGTATCACGTAAGACTTCCCATACATAAACATGGGTAAGTTTTTACCTTACTCTAACCAAAACATTTGATAGGAAATCCGGTGATATTATAATAGGTCTAGGGTTTTCAAGTAAATAGAAAATAGCTGAAATTGTTACATGATTAAACTCTAGCTACTAGCCACAAAGTGGGTAATACAATAAAATCCGAGGACACTTATTGGATTTTGGATTCCATACAATGGCTGGGCTACTAGGATACCACCCGTCACAGTATGGGGCCCAGATCACCGTACCGAGAATTACTCCCAATCCCCTGCAAGACAAGGCCGAAACCATCCCTTATTGGATAGTCCCGAACAAGACAACCCCGCAGCTGGGGCGCATTCTAACTGCCCACGCAGCCGAATAAAAAGGGACCTCTAGACAGGGGAAAATCTCGTCCTACTTGGGCATGACCCACTTAGCCTTGCTGCACCTCCCCTGTTTTAGCCATTCCCGGTTGATGAGGCTTGAGGCTATGATTACCTTTATAGAACACATCTATCTTAGAATGCTCATCGTCCACCTGACGATGTTATGAAAGCATTCAATGCATACAAGTTCGTTCCGGGTTCGAACGAAACCGAAAGCATTATCTCGTTACACTCATTTTGGAATCACGCTCAGATTTAACGACGATAACCCTTGCCCTCTGAATCTTCATCTTCACTTAAGATTCACGACTTATCGTTAATTTTGATCGATGTGATTTTCGGATATCCAAATCTGGAAATCCGATCCCGGTCTCATCGAAATCCAAAACGTATCTTTTAAGGCCAAGTTGTTTTAAAATTAAAACAATTCAATTACGTTCTCTATATATACACAGATAGATAATTCACATATCACAATAGATAATCAACATTATCATCACAACAGAAAATCCACATTTTCATATTAAACAGATAATCCACATATTACAATAGTTAATTAACATTATCATCACAAACAGATAATCCACTTTATCATCATACTTCACCCAAAGCATCCATATCAGACAGCATTATTTATCTCATATCTGAGATCACAAACCATTCAAGGTAATCAATATCATCCATTTATACATAAGCAAGGACTAATTACCATCTATAATTAATTTAAAATGAATTAAATTAATTACTTCCATCTTTAATTAATTCAAAGTAAATTAAATTAATTACTTCATCAATATAAATCTTGCTTACTTAACCATTAATTAATTGCAAATCAATCAATTAATTATTCTCTAATTATCCACCTTAAATAATCACCCTTGATTAATTATCCTTTAATTACATTCAAGTAATTATCCTTTAATTAATTTCACAAATTAATTATCCTTAACCAAAACAGTAATAAACCTTTAATTACTTCATTAATTAATTAAATATAATTAATTACATCAATCCTTAATTAATTACATTAATTAATTACTCTTAATCACTTATTATTGATTAATTAATCTTAATTAATCAATTCTTAATTACATCATTAATTATATTAATTAATGATCCTTAATTACATTTTAATTAATTATCCTATTTTAATTAATTACATTAAGTAATTAATCTTAATTAAACCATAATTATTAATCACTCTTGATTGATCACATTCAGTAATTAACTACCCTTAATTACTTCATTGAATAAATTAATTACTCTATAATTAATTTCTTAATTAATCCCTTGATTAATTACACCAAGTAATTATACTCAAATTACTTCCATTTTAAATCACCCTTCATTAATTACATCCAGTAATTATCAATTAATTACTTCATTAATTAATTATACACCATTAATTACATTAAGTAATTATTTATCAAATCATCTAGTGATTAAATTAGTTAAACTTAATTAATTAATTTAAAATAATCACATTAAACTCAATTAATTACATTAAGTAATTAATTCCATAATTACTTTCATTAAGTAATTATACTTAAACAATTTCACAAATGATTATCATTAATAAATTAATCTAATTAATTATTAAAAAATTAATCACATTAATTAATTATTAAATAATCTCAAGTTAATGGCCTTCACTAACTATTAATAATTCTTTAATTACTTTTCTTAAGTAATTAAACTTACATTTATCATTATTAATTTCAAATTAATTAATCTTAATAATCCATTAATTAACCTCTAATTATTTAATTAATTAAGTGTTAACTGTAACTTATAATTCTTAATTACTTCATTAATTAATTCTTAATCATTAATTAATAATCCTTAATTACAAATTAATTATTCCTTAATTAATTAATCTTAAACTTTAATTAATTAGTTTAAAACCCTTAATTACTTTAATTAATTATCCATTTCATTAATTAGTTAAATTATTTAATTATCCATTTTAATTAACTTAATAATTCAATATATTAAATGTTTATTTATTTAAAGATAAAAACATTTTTCTTATTAATGATCAAATTATCATTAATAAAGCATTCAAAAACAATTTGCTTTCAAATTTCATCTTAAATTAGGATTCAAAATGTATACAAATTAACTTTAACAAAGTTTAAAAAACAATTCAAAAACCTTTTTATTTCACAAGTTAAAGAAATATTTATCCTATAAAAGAAATATAAAAGAGTTTAAACCAAATTCCTTTTAAATTCAAATCATTTTAAATACACTTTAAACATTTAAAGTTGTTTATATCATTTTAATTTTTTTTTTAAAAACTTCCTTTATTTTCAAAACTGAGATTCAAACTAAATTTGGATTCATATAAAAATTTAGATTTAAATTCTACTTACATTTTAAAAATTCATTTTAAAAATTCAAACTACTTAACCATTTTAAAGTAGTTTAAAACAATTTAAATCTTAAAACTTTATTTTATCCTAAACTGAGATTCAAACTAAATTAGAATCAGATTTAAAACTTTGATTTAAACTTAGTTTAAACCTTTACTTTACAATTCAAAATTCCATTTTTAAATTCAAACCAAATACACTTTAAACACTTAAAAGTTGTTAAAACCATTTAAATTTCAAAAACTTAAATCATTTTAAAACTAAGATTCAAACTAACTTAAATCCAGATTTAAACTTATATTTAAACCTTGTTTTAAACTTTACTTTACATTTAAACTTCATTTTTTTAAATCAGAACAGGCTAGAAACCTGTAACCAAACATTTCCCGAGCCATCACCTAAATGACTTTGAGTCCAAACCCATACCGCTTCGAGCAAAACACCCAACTACCTCGAGTAAAACCGGAGACTACCATTCTACCAAAACCAAACCTTCACCAGAATTCCACAGTGCACCATGCACATGCACGGTGCCTCCGACCACCTCCGGTCGACACCATACCATCGAGCAAGACGGCAACCATCTACAAACTCAATTCCGACCATCACATCGATGCTACAAACTCGAAATCAAGTTCGAGTTTAAAAAACCCAAACCTGGAACAAGATATAGGAAAACACCACCTCATTTGGAAACGCCTCGCCTTCGCAACCTCGACAACTAGAAGGTCGGCAACTCCAGCCATGCATTCGCCAAATACCCTGCTACCATCTCCCAAAATCTTGTTGAATTCGATCAACTCGAAATGCCATGGTGATCGATTTTATCTAGCCTAGTAAAAACTAGGGTTACAAACAAGAATCCATCACTACTGCCTCCACCATGATTTGATCAACCTCCTACCAATTTTCATATCATCTACGGTCACTCCACTATCATCACTGAAGATCCTGACTTCTCCAATCATAGAGATCACCAGAAAATCCCAGTTTACCATTTCCAGTTCAAATAAGAACTGCCCATTCAAAACTTAACTAAACATTATGATTTTAGTCTTAAAATTCATGTTCTAGTTTAGGGATTTGGTTTATAACCCTAAATCCATGAATTACTAAATTTGAATTTTGACTTAGCTTAAGCATTTCTGTTGTTCATGATTCCAGAGTCAATACAAACTTATTTCAACTTAAATAAATTTTAAACTCTACTTTATCAATAAACAAACAAATTTTTCTTAAATACCAAATCCTATCAGTGATTTGATCAATGGAAAATGAATTTTGAAATAGACTAGACCCTGGAAAATAAAGATAGAGAGATCTCTGATAAAACAAACATGCATAAGCATCTATATGTCCATACACACACACACACACACAGAGAACAATGCATATATAACAAGCATACTTATTCCAGATTTTAATCAGGCAACCAAAATTCATATACTTAATTTTTTAGAAAAATTGTTACTCACCTTTTAAACAGAAGACAGAGCACCATTGTTTGAAAACTTTTGACTTGAATGCTTCTTTGTTTTAAACTTGAGTTGCTTGAATGTTGCTTTGATTTATAAACTTGCATGCATACTTGATCCAGCTTTAATTTGAAAATGCAGGCTTTAGATTTGAAGATGAACTACAGGGTTTTGGAAAATGCTTGACAAGGAATTGATTTTGATTTTTGAAATGAGGATTTGTTTACAGGTTGATGAAAAACTTTGCAAACATGTTTTGAAAATGAACTACTGGTTTTGGAGGAAGTGATTGTAGATTTGTTTTAGAGATAATGAGTTTCAACAGAGAAATTTTCTTAAGTTTAGAAATGAAAATGAGAAAAGAAAAAGAAAGAAAGAAGGCAAGTGCTTATATAAACTGAAATGATTTAAAATAAAATAAAAAAAGGAAAAAAAACTAAATTTGATGACACTTTTCATCTCCCTTGTTTAACATGTTAACACATGTGCTTAGATTGATTTACTAATTTACATTTGTAACTTTACATGCAAAATGAATTTATAAATGTGAATAAAGCTTTTATTAATTAATTTCCTAATAACTAAATACTTATTTTAATTTATATAAATAAGAATCCTTTTTAAAGAAATAGAATAAAACAACCTATATTTATACAAAATCATTTATGTCATACTTTTAAATCCAAAATCTATATTTACATATATATATATATATATATATTACATTATTATTATTGTTTGAAAATAAATCATTTATCAAATTAAAATAACTTATAAAAGAAATTATCTCTTTATTTAAAATTACTTATTTTATCAAGCTATATTTAAAAAGGAATAAAACAAACTTATTGTTAAGTAATTTAAATTTAAACTTAAGCTAAAATCATTTTAAACAATTTACATGAATTTAAACACTTACCTTAACAGTTTAAAACCATATAGTTATTTATCAAATATATGAAAAGCTTATATTAAATTTAATCAATTTTCCAAATTACTAAAAATATTAGGATTAGAAAATTTGCTTTATTTATTAAATTCCAAACCAAAGCTCTTCCATTTACAATATATACATATATATATTATAAATAGAAAATATTTTATTAGCTTTTAAAAGATAAATTTACAAATTAATTATTAATTAAAAGAAAATTATTAAATCAATTCAAATTTATTAACAAGATTATCAAATCAGTTTAATTTTAATGCAGATTATTAAATTTATATTGCCCAAAATTCCGGGTCATCACATTCCTCCCCCCTTAAAAGAATTTCATCCCCGAAATTTAAAACACAGGTAATTTAATAATGTCATTAAAGATTTAATTTCAAAACACAAGCATATATTGTCAATCATATGCTAACAACCATAGCAACCAATTCACCCAATCAAACAAATCTAACTATTCAGACAAAATTCTGGATAGAATTTCCTAGAGTTTCCCAGGTACAAATACCGAGATACTCGCTTTGCAGAATCCAAACAATCTATACTACTAAGCTACAGAGCTCCTACTCATCTAGATCTCCAAAACTAAACAGGATATCAGACTACACTCATGTCTAACTCAACAACCAAATCCTCCTGAACTGCTGGTTCCACAACCAGAGATAGATCATACACGTACTCCCTCAGAGATACGTGAAACTAACTAAATCCTAGATATCCAAACTGGCAATTCAATCACGAAAACCAAACACTTATCCTCATAGGAATCCAAAAAAGATCCAATATACCTTGGAGCTAGCTTCCTAGCCTTACCAAAACTTATAGCTCCTTTAACCAGAGAAAACTTTTTCAAAATCAAATCTCCGACTTCGGAATCCAAATTCCTCCATCTCTTATCCACAAAACACTTTGGACGATCCAGGGCTGCCTACATCTTTCCTGATCAGCTCAACCTTCGCTGATACCTCTAGAAACAAACTAGACCAAAACAACTCAACAGAATGATCTCCTCAAGACCAATCCAAAACCAAGAACATCAACCTCTACTCCACAAACAATAGAAGACTGAACTAACTTCTCCTTATCCAGAAAAGACAAACAAAAACACCTTCAAACTGCTTCCGCTGCAAAACTCTGATCTGGAGTAGATGAAAATGTTGACGATGAACACGAGCACAAACTAGACAACCCATTGTAGAAATATGGTTCAACAGGTCCACAAAGAGAAGACTCAGAAGTACCACCAAAATCTAAGCTGCTTCACCACTCTCTATCTCAAGGAACCATCCTTCAACTAGCTGAACCACCGGAATCATTCCTAGAATCCTAGTCGATAAGAAAACTCAAACTTTAGATGCCTCAAACAAAAGATAACCCAATAGAACACTCAACTATCGCAACTCACCTTTGCGATCAACCCAGATCAATTTCCAAAGAAAACTGTTCTCTCTTAACCAATCAGAACAGCTTATGCTTGTCTAGCCAATCCATCGAAGAAATGGCTCCACTCTGATACTTCTGAACTCCACCTCTAGAAAACTGCTAAGCCAGAAGACCTCCTTGCCGACACACAGAACACTCCGAGCTGCACTGCTGATACAGATGCCAAAGACTTCCTAATCCAGAAGCTCCTCCAGAAACTCGGGCCTCAAACCAAACAGAAACACCCTGCTGAACACAGCCACCTCACCGAAGCAGACACATTTCTTGAACTTGCTCCAGAAGAAACATCTTCAGAGATGTCCATAGTCACTGCATCTCATCACGCAGCTACTACTTACTGAGGTTGCCAAGATACCATCACTTGCTTCTGCTCAAATGACAGATCCAAACTGCACTTCATCCAACTTCAAGGATAGACTCCTAACCTTAAAAGTTTCCTTCAGAGATCGATGAAATCCTTATACCATAGCAAAGCTCACTCGAGACGGTATTAGGTCTACAGTCTCGACAGATACACTTCCAACCTCAAACATTCAAACTCCAACCAATGGTAGTCGTCGTGTTACACACACCACTACCTCATCTACCTTTATATCTTATATTGGAAAACCTGAACAGGTAACCCAACAAATAGGTATAAATATATATATATATATATATATATATATATATATATATATATATATCAAAATTACAAATACGCTCTCCCAAGAAAGAAAACACTCCAAAGCCTAGGGATTCACTCAACCTAGCGCTCTAATATCAAATGTAACGACCCACCATTCTCTCCACATAATGACGCATCATTAATAAGAAAGAAAGGGATAGAAAAGAGAAAGATAGAGAAGAAAGAAGAGAAATCACATTAGAATCTCAACAGCGGAATGAATAAATTATAATAATAACATAAGTATTACATAGTATACAACATCAATCAGAGTAACACAGATAATACATCACATACTAGACAGTTATAAACACCGGTCTAGTTATTACAACTTAATACAATACAGAGATACCAATCACAGCGGAATAATAGAAATATCTACAATGCTGAAGCCTCCTGCTCCATTGCTCCTCCATAATTCGTCAAAGCTAACCTGAATCCCTTGGCTACTCATAAAAATTTGAGTACCCAAGAGTTTAAAAAAGCAGAAGATAAACTCCGGGTCAGACATGGGTCTGGTGTGAGTAACAGGTTAAGGTTGCTTAACTTTAAAAAACCTTTGAAAGAAAAGGTATCATGTAAGACTTCCCACACATAAACGTGGGTAAGTTTCTAACTTACGCTAACCAAAAAATTTGATAGGAAATCCGGTGATATTATAATAGGTCTAGGGTTTTCAAGTAAATTGAAAATAGCTGAAATTGTTACATGATGAAATTCCAGCTACTAGCCACAAAGTGGGTAATACAATCAAATCTGAGGGCGCTTATTGGATTTTGGATTCCATACAATGGCTGGGCTACCGGGGTACCGCCCGTCACAGTACGGGGCCTAGATCACCGTACCGAGGATTACTCCCAATCCGTTGCAACACAAGGCCGGAACCATCCCTTACTGGATAGCCCCGAACATGACAACCCCGCAGTTGGTGCGCATTCCAACTGCCCATACAGCCAAATAAAAAGGGACCTCTAGACAGGGGAAAATCTCGTCCTATTTGGGGATGACCCACTTAGCCTTGCTACACCTCCCCTGTTTTAGCCATTCCCGGTTGATGAGGCTTGAGGCTATGATTACCTTTATAGAACACATTTATCTTAGAATGCTCATCGTCCACCTGACGATGTTCTGAAAGCATTCAATCCATACAAGTTTATTCCGGGTTCGAACGAAACCGAAGGCATTATCTCGTTACACTCATTTTGGAATCACCCTCAGAGTTAACCACGATAACCCTTGCACTCTGAATCTTCATCTTCACTTGAGATTCACGACCTATCGTTAATTTGGATCGATGTGGTTTTCGGATATCCAAATCTAGAAACTCGATCCCGGTCTCATCGAAATTCAAAACGTATCTTTTAAGGCCAAGTTGTTTTAAAATTAAAACAATTCAATTACATTATCTATATATACACAGATAGATAATTCACATATCACAATAGATAATCAACATTATTATCACAACAGATAATCCACATTATCATATTAAACAGATAATCCACATATCACAATAGATAATTAACATTATCATCACAAACAGATAATCCACCTTATCACCATACGTCAACCAAAGCATCCATATCAGAAAGCATTATTTGTCTTATATCTGAGATCACAAACTATTCAAGGTATTCAATATCATCCATTCACACATAAGCAAGGATTAAACACCATCTATAATTAATTTAAAATGAATTAAATTAATTACTTCCATCTCTAATTAATTTAAAGTAAATTAAATTTAATTACTTCATCAATATAAATCTTGCTTACTTAACCATTAATTAATTACAAATCAATTAATTAATTATTCTCTAATTATCCACCTTAATTAATCACCCTTGATTAATTATCCTTTAATTACATTCAAGTAATTATCCTTTAATTAATTTCACAAATTAATTATCCTTAACCAAAACAGTAATTAACCTTTAATTACTTCATTAATTAACTAACTATAATTAATTACATCAATCCTTAATTAATTACATTAATTAATTACTCTTAATCACTTATTACTGATTAACTAATCTTGATTAATCAATTCTTAATTACATCATTAATTATATTAATCAATGATCCTCAATTACATTTTAATTAATTATCCTACTTTAAATAATTACATTAAGTAATTAATCTTAATTAAACCATAATTATTAATCACTCTTGATTAATCACATTCAGTAATTAACTACCCTTAATTACTTCATTGAATAAATTAATTACTCTATAATTAATTTCTTAATTAATCCCTTGATTGATTACACTAAGTAATTATACTCAAATTACTTCCATTTCAAATCATCCTTCACTAATTACATCCAGTAATTATCAATTAATTACTTCACTAAGTAATTATTCCCCATTAATTACATTAAGTAATTATTTATCAAATCATCCAGTGATTAAATTAGTTAAACTTAATTAATTAATTTAAAATAATCACATTAAACTCAATTAATTACATTAAGTAATTAATTCCTTAATTACTTTCATTAAGTAATTATATTTAAACAATTTCACAAACGATTATCATTAATTAATTAATTTAATTAATTATTAAAAAATTAATCACACTAATTAATTATTAAATAATCTCAAGTTAATGACCTTCATTAACTATTAACAATTCTTTAATTACTTTTCTTAAGTAATTAAACTTACATTAATCATTATTAATTTTAAATAATTAATCTTAATAATCCATTAACTAACCTCTAATTATTTAATTAATTAAGTGTTAACTATCACTTAATTATTTCTTAATTACTACATTAATTAATTCTTAATCATTGATTAATATTCTAATTAATAATCCTTAATTACAAATTAATTATTCCTTAATTAATTAAACTTAAACTTTAATTAATTAATTTAAAACCCTTAATTACTTTAATTAAAGAAATATTTATCCTATAAAAGAAATTTAAAAGAGTTTAAATCAAATTACTTTTAAATCCAAATCATTTTAAATACACTTTAAACATTTAAAGTGGTTTAAATCATTTTAAATTTAAAAAAACTTCCTTTAATTTCAAAACTTAGATTCAAACTAAATTTGGATTCAGATAAAAACATAGATTTAAACTCTACTTACATTTTAAAACTTCATTTTAAAAATTCAAACTACTTAACCATTTTAAAGTAGTTTAAAACAATTTAAATCTTAAAACTTTATTTTATTCTGAACTTAGATTCCATCTAAACTAGAATCAGATTTAAAACTTTAATTTAAACTTAGTTTCAACCTTTACTTTACAATTCAAAATTCCGTTTTTAAATTCAAACCAAATACACTTTAAACACTTAAAAGTTGTTAAAACCATTTAAATTTCAAAAACTTAAATCATTTTAAAACTAAGATTCAAACTAACTTAAATCCAGTTTTACACTTATATTTAAACCTTGTTTTAAACTTTACTTTACATTTAAACTTCATTTTTTAAAAAAAATCAGAACAGGTTAAAAACCTGTAACCAAACGTTTCCCGAGCCATCACCTAAATGACTTCGAGTCCAAACCCACACTGCTTCGACCAAAACACCCAACTATCTCGAGTAAAACTCGAGACTACCATTCCACCCAAACCAAACCTTCACCATAATTCCACAGTGCACGGTGCCTCCGACCACCTCCGGTCGACACCACACCATCGAGCAAGACGGCGACCATCTACAAACTCAATTTCTACCATCACATCGATGCTACAAACTCGAAATCAAATTCGAGTTTAAAAAACCCAAACCTGGAACAAGATACAAGAAAACACCACCTCGTCTGGAAACGCCTCGCCTTCGCAACCTCGACCACTAGACGGTCAGCAACTCCGGCCATGTATTCGCCAACTACCCTGCTATCATCTCCCAAAATCTTATTGAACTCGATCAACTCCAAATGCCGTGGTGACCGATTTTATCTAGCCTAGTAAAAACTAGGGTTACAAACAAGAATCCATCACTGCTGCCTCCGCCATGATCTACGATCACTCCACTATCATCACTGAAGATCCTAACTTCTCCGATCATATAGATCATATAGATCATATAGATCACTAGGAAAACACCACCTCATTTGGAAACGCCTCGCCTTCGCAACCTCGACAACTAGAAGGTCGGCAACTCCAGCCATGCATTCGCCAAATACCCTGCTACCATCTCCCAAAATCTTGTTGAATTCGATCAACTCGAAATGCCATGGTGATCGATTTTATCTAGCCTAGTAAAAACTAGGGTTACAAACAAGAATCCATCACTACTGCCTCCACCATGATTTGATCAACCTCCTACCAATTTTCCTATCATCTACGGTCACTCCACTATCATCACTGAAGATCCTGACTTCTCCAATCATAGAGATCACCAGAAAATCCCAGTTTACCATTTCCAGTTCAAATAAGAACTGCCCATTCAAAACTTAACTAAACATTATGATTTTAGTCTTAAAATTCATGTTCTAGTTTAGGGATTTGGTTTATAACCCTAAATCCATGAATTACTAAATTTGAATTTTGACTTAGCTTAAGCATTTCTGTTGTTCATGATTCCAGAGTCAATACAAACTTATTTCAACTTAAATAAATTTTAAACTCTACTTTATCAATAAACAAACAAATTTTTCTTAAATGCCAAATCCTATCAGTGATTTGATCAATGGAAAATGAATTTTGAAATAGACTAGACCCTGGAAAATAAAGATAGAGAGATCTCTGATAAAACAAACATGCATAAGCATCTATATGTCCATACACACACACACACACACACACACAGAACAATGCATATATAACAAGCATACTTATTCCAGATTTTAATCAGGCAACCAAAATTCATATACTTAATTTTTTAGAAAAATTGTTACTCACCTTTTAAACAGAAGACAGAGCACCATTGTTTGAAAACTTTTGACTTGAATGCTTCTTTGTTTTAAACTTGAGTTGCTTGAATGTTGCTTTGATTTATAAACTTGCATGCATACTTGATCCAGCTTTAATTTGGAAATGCAGGCTTTAGATTTGAAGATGAACTACAGGGTTTTGGAAAATGCTTGACAAGGAATTGATTTTGATTTTTGAAATGAGGATTTGTTTACAGGTTGATGAAAAACTTTGCAAACATGTTTTGAAAATGAACTACTGGTTTTGGAGGAAGTGATTGTAGATTTGTTTTAGAGATAATGAGTTTCAACAGAGAAATTTTCTTAAGTTTAGAAATGAAAATGAGAAAAGAAAAAGAAAGAAAGAAGGCAAGTGCTTATATAAACTGAAATGATTTAAAATAAAATAAAAAAAGGAAAAAAAACTAAATTTGATGACACTTTTCATCTCCCTTGTTTAACATGTTAACACATGTGCTTAGATTGATTTACTAATTTACATTTGTAACTTTACATGCAAAATGAATTTATAAATGTGAATAAAGCTTTTATTAATTAATTTCCTAATAACTAAATACTTATTTTAATTTATATAAATAAGAATCCTTTTTAAAGAAATAGAATAAAACAACCTATATTTATACAAAATCATTTATGTCATACTTTTAAATCCAAAATCTATATTTACATATATATATATATATATATATATATATATATATATATTACATTATTATTATTGTTTGAAAATAAATCATTTATCAAATTAAAATAACTTATAAAAGAAATTATCTCTTTATTTAAAATTACTTATTTTATCAAGCTATATTTAAAAAGGAATAAAACAAACTTATTGTTAAGTAATTTAAATTTAAACTTAAGCTAAAATCATTTTAAACAATTTACATGAATTTAAACACTTACCTTAACAGTTTAAAACCATATAGTTATTTATCAAATATATGAAAAGCTTATATTAAATTTAATCAATTTTCCAAATTACTAAAAATATTAGGATTAGAAAATTTGCTTTATTTATTAAATTCCAAACCAAAGCTCTTCCATTTACAATATATACATATATATATTATAAATAGAAAATATTTTATTAGCTTTTAAAAGATAAATTTACAAATTAATTATTAATTAAAAGAAAATTATTAAATCAATTCAAATTTATTAACAAGATTATCAAATCAGTTTAATTTTAATGCAGATTATTAAATTTATATTGCCCAAAATTCCGGGTCATCACATTCCTCCCCCCTTAAAAGAATTTCATCCCCGAAATTTAAAACACAGGTAATTTAATAATGTCATTAAAGATTTAATTTCAAAACACAAGCATATATTGTCAATCATATGCTAACAACCATAGCAACCAATTCACCCAATCAAACAAATCTAACTATTCAGACAAAATTCTGGATAGAATTTCCTAGAGTTTCCCAGGTACAAATACCGAGATACTCGCTTTGCAGAATCCAAACAATCTATACTACTAAGCTACAGAGCTCCTACTCATCTAGATCTCCAAAACTAAACAGGATATCAGACTACACTCATGTCTAACTCAACAACCAAATCCTCCTGAACTGCTGGTTCCACAACCAGAGATAGATCATACACGTACTCCCTCAGAGATACGTGAAACTAACTAAATCCTAGATATCCAAACTGGCAATTCAATCACGAAAACCAAACACTTATCCTCATAGGAATCCAAAAAAGATCCAATATACCTTGGAGCTAGCTTCCTAGCCTTACCAAAACTTATAGCTCCTTTAACCAGAGAAAACTTTTTCAAAATCAAATCTCCGACTTCGGAATCCAAATTCCTCCATCTCTTATCCACAAAACACTTTGGACGATCCAGGGCTGCCTACATCTTTCCTGATCAGCTCAACCTTCGCTGATACCTCTAGAAACAAACTAGACCAAAACAACTCAACAGAATGATCTCCTCAAGACCAATCCAAAACCAAGAACATCAACCTCTACTCCACAAACAATAGAAGACTGAACTAACTTCTCCTTATCCAGAAAAGACAAACAGAAACACCTTCAAACTGCTTCCGCTGCAAAACTCTGATCTGGAGTAGATGAAAATGTTGACGATGAACACGAGCACAAACTAGACAACCCATTGTAGAAATATGGTTCAACAGGTCCACAAAGAGAAGACTCAGAAGTACCACCAAAATCTAAGCTGCTTCACCACTCTCTATCTCAAGGAACCATCCTTCAACTAGCTGAACCACCGGAATCATTCCTAGAATCCTAGTCGATAAGAAAACTCAAACTTTAGATGCCTCAAACAAAAGATAACCCAATAGAACACTCAACTATCGCAACTCACCTTTGCGATCAACCCAGATCAATTTCCAAAGAAAACTGTTCTCTCTTAACCAATCAGAACAGCTTATGCTTGTCTAGCCAATCCATCGAAGAAATGGCTCCACTCTGATACTTCTGAACTCCACCTCTAGAAAACTGCTAAGCCAGAAGACCTCCTTGCCGACACACAGAACACTCCGAGCTGCACTGCTGATACAGATGCCAAAGACTTCCTAATCCAGAAGCTCCTCCAGAAACTCGGGCCTCAAACCAAACAGAAACACCCTGCTGAACACAGCCACCTCACCGAAGCAGACACATTTCTTGAACTTGCTCCAGAAGAAACATCTTCAGAGATGTCCATAGTCACTGCATCTCATCACGCAGCTACTACTTACTGAGGTTGCCAAGATACCATCACTTGCTTCTGCTCAAATGACAGATCCAAACTGCACTTCATCCAACTTCAAGGATAGACTCCTAACCTTAAAAGTTTCCTTCAGAGATCGATGAAATCCTTATACCATAGCAAAGCTCACTCGAGACGGTATTAGGTCTACAGTCTCGACAGATACACTTCCAACCTCAAACATTCAAACTCCAACCAATGGTAGTCGTCGTGTTACACACACCACTACCTCATCTACCTTTATATCTTATATTGGAAAACCTGAACAGGTAACCCAACAAATAGGTATAAATATATATATATATATATATATATATATATATATATATATCAAAATTACAAATACGCTCTCCCAAGAAAGAAAACACTCCAAAGCCTAGGGATTCACTCAACCTAGCGCTCTAATATCAAATGTAACGACCCACCATTCTCTCCACATAATGACGCATCATTAATAAGAAAGAAAGGGATAGAAAAGAGAAAGATAGAGAAGAAAGAAGAGAAATCACATTAGAATCTCAACAGCGGAATGAATAAATTATAATAATAACATAAGTATTACATAGTATACAACATCAATCAGAGTAACACAGATAATACATCACATACTAGACAGTTATAAACACCGGTCTAGTTATTACAACTTAATACAATACAGAGATACCAATCACAGCGGAATAATAGAAATATCTACAATGCTGAAGCCTCCTGCTCCATTGCTCCTCCATAATTCGTCAAAGCTAACCTGAATCCCTTGGCTACTCATAAAAATTTGAGTACCCAAGAGTTTAAAAAAGCAGAAGATAAACTCCGGGTCAGACATGGGTCTGGTGTGAGTAACAGGTTAAGGTTGCTTAACTTTAAAAAACCTTTGAAAAGAAAAGGTATCATGTAAGACTTCCCACACATAAACGTGGGTAAGTTTCTAACTTACGCTAACCAAAAAATTTGATAGGAAATCCGGTGATATTATAATAGGTCTAGGGTTTTCAAGTAAATTGAAAATAGCTGAAATTGTTACATGATGAAATTCCAGCTACTAGCCACAAAGTGGGTAATACAATCAAATCTGAGGGCGCTTATTGGATTTTGGATTCCATACAATGGCTGGGCTACCGGGGTACCGCCCGTCACAGTACGGGGCCTAGATCACCGTACCGAGGATTACTCCCAATCCGTTGCAACACAAGGCCGGAACCATCCCTTACTGGATAGCCCCGAACATGACAACCCCGCAGTTGGTGCGCATTCCAACTGCCCATACAGCCAAATAAAAAGGGACCTCTAGACAGGGGAAAATCTCGTCCTATTTGGGGATGACCCACTTAGCCTTGCTACACCTCCCCTGTTTTAGCCATTCCCGGTTGATGAGGCTTGAGGCTATGATTACCTTTATAGAACACATTTATCTTAGAATGCTCATCGTCCACCTGATGATGTTCTGAAAGCATTCAATCCATACAAGTTTGTTCCGGGTTCGAACGAAACCGAAGGCATTATCTCGTTACACTCATTTTGGAATCACCCTCAGAGTTAACCACGATAACCCTTGCACTCTGAATCTTCATCTTCACTTGAGATTCACGACCTATCGTTAATTTGGATCGATGTGGTTTTCGGATATCCAAATCTAGAAACTCGATCCCGGTCTCATCGAAATTCAAAACGTATCTTTTAAGGCCAAGTTGTTTTAAAATTAAAACAATTCAATTACATTATCTATATATACACAGATAGATAATTCACATATCACAATAGATAATCAACATTATTATCACAACAGATAATCCACATTATCATATTAAACAGATAATCCACATATCACAATAGATAATTAACATTATCATCACAAACAGATAATCCACCTTATCACCATACGTCAACCAAAGCATCCATATCAGAAAGCATTATTTGTCTTATATCTGAGATCACAAACTATTCAAGGTATTCAATATCATCCATTCACACATAAGCAAGGATTAAACACCATCTATAATTAATTTAAAATGAATTAAATTAATTACTTCCATCTCTAATTAATTTAAAGTAAATTAAATTTAATTACTTCATCAATATAAATCTTGCTTACTTAACCATTAATTAATTACAAATCAATTAATTAATTATTCTCTAATTATCCACCTTAATTAATCACCCTTGATTAATTATCCTTTAATTACATTCAAGTAATTATCCTTTAATTAATTTCACAAATTAATTATCCTTAACCAAAACAGTAATTAACCTTTAATTACTTCATTAATTAACTAACTATAATTAATTACATCAATCCTTAATTAATTACATTAATTAATTACTCTTAATCACTTATTACTGATTAACTAATCTTGATTAATCAATTCTTAATTACATCATTAATTATATTAATCAATGATCCTCAATTACATTTTAATTAATTATCCTACTTTAAATAATTACATTAAGTAATTAATCTTAATTAAACCATAATTATTAATCACTCTTGATTAATCACATTCAGTAATTAACTACCCTTAATTACTTCATTGAATAAATTAATTACTCTATAATTAATTTCTTAATTAATCCCTTGATTGATTACACTAAGTAATTATACTCAAATTACTTCCATTTCAAATCATCCTTCATTAATTACATCCAGTAATTATCAATTAATTACTTCACTAAGTAATTATTCCCCATTAATTACATTAAGTAATTATTTATCAAATCATCCAGTGATTAAATTAGTTAAACTTAATTAATTAATTTAAAATAATCACATTAAACTCAATTAATTACATTAAGTAATTAATTCCTTAATTACTTTCATTAAGTAATTATATTTAAACAATTTCACAAACGATTATCATTAATTAATTAATTTAATTAATTATTAAAAAATTAATCACACTAATTAATTATTAAATAATCTCAAGTTAATGACCTTCATTAACTATTAACAATTCTTTAATTACTTTTCTTAAGTAATTAAACTTACATTAATCATTATTAATTTTAAATAATTAATCTTAATAATCCATTAATTAACCTCTAATTATTTAATTAATTAAGTGTTAACTATCACTTAATTATTTCTTAATTACTACATTAATTAATTCTTAATCATTGATTAATATTCTAATTAATAATCCTTAATTACAAATTAATTATTCCTTAATTAATTAAACTTAAACTTTAATTAATTAATTTAAAACCCTTAATTACTTTAATTAAAGAAATATTTATCCTATAAAAGAAATTTAAAAGAGTTTAAATCAAATTACTTTTAAATCCAAATCATTTTAAATACACTTTAAACATTTAAAGTGGTTTAAATCATTTTAAATTTAAAAAAACTTCCTTTAATTTCAAAACTTAGATTCAAACTAAATTTGGATTCAGATAAAAACATAGATTTAAACTCTACTTACATTTTAAAACTTCATTTTAAAAATTCAAACTACTTAACCATTTTAAAGTAGTTTAAAACAATTTAAATCTTAAAACTTTATTTTATTCTGAACTTAGATTCCATCTAAACTAGAATCAGATTTAAAACTTTAATTTAAACTTAGTTTCAACCTTTACTTTACAATTCAAAATTCCGTTTTTAAATTCAAACCAAATACACTTTAAACACTTAAAAGTTGTTAAAACCATTTAAATTTCAAAAACTTAAATCATTTTAAAACTAAGATTCAAACTAACTTAAATCCAGTTTTACACTTATATTTAAACCTTGTTTTAAACTTTACTTTACATTTAAACTTCATTTTTAAAAAAAAATCAGAACAGGTTAAAAACCTGTAACCAAACGTTTCCCGAGCCATCACCTAAATGACTTCGAGTCCAAACCCACACTGCTTCGACCAAAACACCCAACTATCTCGAGTAAAACTCGAGACTACCATTCCACCCAAACCAAACCTTCACCATAATTCCACAGTGCACGGTGCCTCCGACCACCTCCGGTCGACACCACACCATCGAGCAAGACGGCGACCATCTACAAACTCAATTTCTACCATCACATCGATGCTACAAACTCGAAATCAAATTCGAGTTTAAAAAACCCAAACCTGGAACAAGATACAAGAAAACACCACCTCGTCTGGAAACGCCTCGCCTTCGCAACCTCGACCACTAGACGGTCAGCAACTCCGGCCATGTATTCGCCAACTACCCTGCTATCATCTCCCAAAATCTTATTGAACTCGATCAACTCCAAATGTCGTGGTGATCGATTTTATCTAGCCTAGTAAAAACTAGGGTTACAAACAAGAATCCATCACTGCTGCCTCCGCCATGATCTACGATCACTCCACTATCATCACTGAAGATCCTAACTTCTCCGATCATATAGATCACTAGAAAATCCCAGTTCACCATTTCCAGTTCAAACAAGAACTGCCCATTCAAAAATTAATTAAACATTATGATTTTAGTCTTAAAATTCATGTTCTAGTTTAGGGATTTGGTTTACAACCCTGAATCCATGAATTACTAAATTTGAATTTTGACTTAGCTTAAGCATTTCTGTTGTTAATGATTCCCAGAGTCAATACAAACTTATTTCAACTTAAATAAATTTTAAACTCTACTTTATCAATAAACAAACAAATTTTGTTTAAATACCAAATCCTGTCAGTAATTTGATCAATAGAAAATGAATTTTGAAATAGACTAGACCCTAGAAACTAAAGACAAAGAGATCTCTGATAACATAAACATGCACAAGCATCTATATGTCCATACACACACACACACACACACACACACAGAGAGAGAGAGAGAGAACAATGCATATATAACAAGCATACTTATTCCAGATTTTAATCAGGCAACCGAAATTCATATAATTAAATTTTTAGAAAAATTATTACTCACCATTTAAACAGAAGACAGAGCACCATTGTTTGAAAAACTTTTGACTTGAATGCTTCTTTATTTTAAACTTGAGTTGCTTGAATGTTGCTTTGATTTATAAACTTGCATGCATACTTGATCTTGCTTTAATTTGAAAATGCAGGCTTTAGATTTGAAGATGAACTATAAGGTTTTGGAAAATGCTTGACAGGGAATTGATTTTTATTTTTAAAATGAGGATTTGTTTACAGGTTGATGAAAAGCTTTGCAAACATGTTTTGAAAATGAACTATTGGTTTTAGAGGAAGTGATTGTAGATTTGTTTTAGAGATAATGAGTTTCAGCTGAGAAATTTTCTTAAGTTTAGAAATGAATATGAGAAAAGAAAAAGAAAGAAAGAAAGCAAGTGCTTATATAAGCTGAAATGATTTAAAATAAAAGAAAAAGGAAAAAAAACTAAATTTGATGACACTTGTCATCTCCTTTGTTTAACATGTTAACACATGTGCTTAGACTGATTTACTAATTTACATTTGTAACTTTACATGCAAAATGAATTTATAAATGTGAATAAAGCTTTTATTAATTAATTTCCTAATAACTAAATACGTATTTTAATTTATATAAATAAGAATCCTTTTTAAAGAAATAGAATAAAACAACCTATATTTATACAAAATCATTTATGTCATACTTTTAAATCCAAAATCTATATTTACACACACACATATATATAACATTATTATTATTTTTAAAAATAACTCATTTATCAAATTAAAATAATTTATAAAAGAAATTATCTCTTTATTTAAAATTACTTATTTTATCAAGCTATATTTAAAAAATAAAACAAATTTGTTGTTAATTAACTTAAATTTAAACTTAAGCTAAAATCATTTTAAACAATTTACACAAATTTAAACATTTACCTTATCAATTTAAAACCATATAGTTATTTATTAAATAGCTTTGAAAAGCTTATATTAAATTTAATTAAATTTCCAAATTACTAAAAATATTAGAATTAGAAAATTTGCTTTATTTATCAAATTCCAAACCAAAGCTCTTCCATTTACAATATATATATATATATATATATATATATATATATGTATGCATGTATATGTATTACAAATAGAAAATATTTTATTAGCTTTTAAAAGATAAATTCACCAATTAATTATTAATTAAAAGAAAATTATTAAATCAATTCAAATTTATTAACAAGATTATCAAATCAATTTAATTTTAATGCAGATTATTAAATTGATATTGCCCGAAATTCTGGGTAACCACATTTTGTTTCAATTTGAAATGACTAAAACAGGACGGCTAGACAAGGCCAATGAGAGTAGCTACCTCTAGCGGACATCCGTTCTTTGATTTTCTTTTTGGACTTGGTCCATACTATTTCCTTTATGCTTGGGTCAGCCATGAGTTTTCAGTGCATTTAAGATCATTTGTTCTAGAGGACAAAGACGAAAATTTGTATATTATTACTAGTATTATTTCCCTGCATCATGTTATTCTGCTGCATTATTCTAGTGTTCAGTTGTATATATAACTCTGATAAATGTTGTATAAATTATAATCAAATGTATAGTATAAAAAGCTTCATGAACTATTTATTTGATTATTATGTTATGTCATCAGCCGCGAGATTCTATGTTTGTTTCCTTCTTTTCTTAATTAACCCTATTGAATATCTGTGTTCTGGATTGTTTTGAGATGGGCATGTGTGATTTTTCATCGGCTTAAACCTTTAGAAATGCAGGTCATCACAGCAATCACACAACCCCCTACTAATCATGCACATAAATTCATTTTTTACTTAACAATCATGCAACCAATCAAAATAATAACAAAATCAAATATCTAGTAGCTCTTTGATTGGAATTCATGCTTGGTTATTTTATAATTATTTTAATTGTTGTTTATAACAAAACTGATACCTGTATATATGAAAAAAAGATACCTAATTTATGTTTGATATATGTTGATGCTCTATAAATTTACTTATTTAGTTGACTGTCATGTATGACAAAAGTGATAACAAAATAGTGCAAAACTGATACCTATTAGCTGTTTGATTAGAATTCATGAATGGTTATTTTATAAATTATTTTGATTGTTACTTATAACAAAAATAACACACAGACACACACACACACACACACACATATGCAAAATTAATACCTAGTCTTTGTTTGATAAAAGTTGATGCTCTGTAATTTTAATTATTTATTGACTATCATGTTTGACAAAAGCGATATCAAAATAATGCAAAACTAATACCCAGTAGTTGTTTGTTTGAAGTTGTCTCTTACTTCCTTTATAAATTATTTTAACCGTTATTTATATCAAAACTTATACGTATATATATGCAAAAATGATACCCAGGTTTTTTTTAATGTAACTTGATGCTCTGTAATTTTAATTATTTATTTGACTGTCATGTATGACAAAAGTGATACCAAAATAATGCAAAACCGATACCTAGTGGATTTTTGTTTGGAGGTGATGCTTATGTATTTTATAAATTGTTTTTATTTTAACTGTAATTTATGTCAAAACTGATACCAAAATATATGCAAAAACGATACCTAACATTGATACTAAAACTTTTAGTTATTTTATTTCAAAGCATATCAATATAATTGCATCGTTATCTCTTAAATACAATTTTATATATTTGTTATATATCTGATACTATACGTGATGCAAACTGATATCAACAATATATTTTGCTTTAACTGGGGTTGACAATAGTATATACGTCATGATATTCATCATATCAGTGAACAGAAGCCAAAAAATGATCAAAATAAAACCTGAGCAAATGTTGCAAACAAGAGAAAGAATTGTGTATGACATGTTGATGGACAATGATCACTGTTCGAATTTTCTAAGTTCATGTCGACATTGGAAGAAGAAGAAAATATAAGAAGTGAATTTGTTGTAAAGATTACTGTGATGTTCATTTCAACCAATATACATTTGAGAAGTTCTGTTAGTACTAATTTAATTTAGTTTTTTTTAATGTAGATATGAACACTTGTTGAAATTATGTCAGTTTGTTATAAAAACTACGATCTTCTTTCTGATGTTATAAAAATTAGCATAACTTTTCTTGCACGGGTGTTATATTATGACTGTATTTTATATTAATTTATACCTGAAACTGATACTATAGTGCACATGTACTGATACTATTTTTTGTCATACCTAAAACTGATATTGATACTAATATAATGAAAAAATGATGCCATGTTCTGTTATACCTTAAACTGTTACTAATAGCATGCAAAAACTGATATCATATTTTGTAATACCTTAAACTAATACTAGTAGCGTGCAAAAACCGATACCACATTTTTACATGCTTGAAACATATACTAACAATATCAAAAACTGATATTGAACGGCTAATCTTGAATAAACTAACCAGCACCTCCACATAACTTACAAACAAACAAATAATAAAACTAATACCAGCTATACTACAAAATTGATGCTTAAAATGAAACTACAAATGTCACTGCATAACCTATAAACAAATAAATTATAAAACTGATACTGCTTATACTAAAAAAACTGATACTGTAAATGAAACTACAAATGATACTACATAACCAAGTTCAATTACAAAGTGCAAATCAATGACAAATTAAAAATATGCTAAACCAATATACTTATATAACAGATTCAATTACAAAATTGCCAAAAAATGTCATACAAAAAAGTATAAATCTCAACGGTTCGTAGAAACATGAAAAACACATCAAATACTCTTAGAAGCTTAACAATTACGCTTATTGTGACCAAATTGTTTGCGTGCACCACATATATTTTGCTTATTTTCAAAGTATGTAAATCCTCCTTTCCATTTTATAGAAGGTCTACCGGCAGCACGTTCCTCCTTAGATGACTTAATAACACCTTCAATACATGCATCAACAATAGGCTTATCAAAATTAGGATAGGATTAATAGCATTAGCATAAGAAGAATGATAAACATCCATGGTAAAATAATACTCAGCATTTTCTTGAAGCGTTTGTTCCATATGTAAATAGCGATAACTATGAAAGGATGAAGGAAAAACCTCACGAACACCTAAAATCAAACCTTGATGGCGATCCGACATAAAAACCAAATCACAATTTTCTTGAAGCATTTGTTTTGGATGAATCAAAAACCATTTTCAGTTATCCACATTTTCTAGATAAACTATACCCTAGCTAAAGGGAAAAAACATGTGATGTGCACGTAAAAATGTATATTTTTACTCTCATACTTAATCTTATTCTATTAAAATAAATGACATATTAGAGTATTTTTACATGTTTTAACCAAAATATATAAAGTGTTTTCAAATAATCATTCACTCATCTACATTGGGTAAAATGGTAATTTGGTGTATGCATTCATTTTGAGAAAAAATTATTTGCACATTTTGATTTATTTTAGAGGAAATTGAGTGCAAATTGAAAGAGACTTCATGAATAATGCATGCCTACATTTTAGAAGCCAAAGAAAGAAGAAAAGAATGAAATAATGCTTCATGGAGAAGCCTACCTACCCACTTGCTAATGGTCACAATTAAAAGCAAAATCACATGTTACTGGAGATTAATTAACCATTAATGATGACTTGAATGCCACACAAAGTCCATGATAGTTTTGGTAGCACCCTAAAATATATTAAGTTTTTCAAACTTGTATAAATACTCTCTTATGTATCATGTATATATATCACCTTTTATGCATACGTAATTGAAATAAAATTTATCTTCTCTTTAATTGTTTCTTAGCCTTTTCTTTTATGCACTTTTATTTCATGCTTTTCTTATGTGTTATTTTATTTTATGCCCTCTTTTATTTAATGCAAGTAGGTTAGCTTTATTTCTTTTTAATTATCACTTACTTTCTTTTTGTTAATGTTAAAATCCACTTTTGTTGAAATGAATTCAAGGAAGAGGGGCTAAACTTCTTCAAGAGTAACGAAGCTCTCATGAATCATGTTAAGTCAACAAAATGGTTTCATTTATGATATTTTGTTTTGGGCTTTATGTGAATTTAGAGTAGAAGGAGGGTTGATGTTCTCTAATGAATTTGATAGCATATGTTGTCAGTTACAAATAGATTAGACTTAATCAAATATAGCCTCAAGTTACATCTGCTTCTAACCATTTGATTTAATAATGAAGTTAAATGTAGAATCAAAATTGGATGCTCTATGCTACTAAATCAAAGATAGTAAATAGATCATGCTTAAAATAAATTTTATTTCTAATTTTATAGTTATTTTCATTAGTTCTAAGAAATGAATTAGGTTGATGTATTAAAGTTTGATGGTTTAAGTTTGTATTAGCTAATATCACAAATAGACCACACTTATAATAAATACATCAACAAATTCAACTTAGATTAAAAAAAGGGATTATAAATTTAATATGTGTTGATTAAGATGAAATTGAGAGTGGATTAGTCTCTAAATTGCCTTTTAATCTCATTGCTTTTGTTCTAATTTTACTCTTGTTATTTCTATAATTTTTAGCTAAAATATTTTCAAATCATTTGTGATAGTTTGATTGAGTAGTTTAAAAATTATTGCTTTCCTTTTGGAATCGAACCATACTCGCATACGTACTACAGTTGTAAGCCATGCACTTGCGGTTTTTATTTCTATATAATTCGACGGTTTTCTAATCGACAGAAAAACCGTATCCTAATCAAGTTTTTAGTGTTGTTGCTTGGAAAAACAATTTAATTTTACTTTATTCTTCGAATTAATTTTTTTCATTTGTTTATTTTATTTTGTGTTATTTTACATTAAAAAATTACATTGCAGTTCACATTGGCATTTCTATTCATCCTCATAACTTGGCTTTGTTTTGCATTTTGCATTTTTGAACTAAAAAAAATAGTTTATAGGCATTGTCCTTTGGGCAAAAACGATTTGCTTGCAAAAACGGTTTTACACTGTGCAATGCAATTGCAAAAACAATTTTGCATTCTCTGTTCTTTGTTTTTACAAATTGCAATTTATGTTTCTGTGCACACACTGCTAGTTACATTGCAATTCATTTGATATAAAATCTACATTGCCAGTTACATTGCATTTGCATTTGCAATGACCATCTCCCCTATGCACATCCCACTTCAATTCCCACTCCAAGAACTCCTATCTATACAACAACAAACTTTCCAATCATCAAATGCCGTCTCTAACCAACCCACAACCAAACTAACACTTCCACCCATAGTACAATCACAACTACACTTCACCGCCAACATCTAACTAGCCAACCTAATATCCAGCCTACACCATCGCAGTCACCTATCAACACCACCACTACCTTCTACTCCTTTAATATTCAATCTCCAATCTCCTCCTCAAAAACAGAACTAGAAATAGCAAACCATCGACCAACAGCCCATCCAAACACTCCACAACCAAACATTCCACCATCCATTAAGCACTTTCTCCAACAACAAACTGCCACAACACATCCGCGACCTCATTGGAACCCAAATCCAACATCCGCAACCTCAAATCCCAACCCATGGTCCAAACCTTCCACTGCCAATTCGCCTCAAACAACCAACCAAAATCCACAGTTTGATTCCGCAGCATCGACCTGCAACCAAATCGCCTCAAACAACCGCATTAGCCAATCGTAGCCTCATCTCAATCCACGGCTTCTTAATTGCCCCTAAATTGCACTTCAATCCCATCATCTCAACCGCGTCCACACGTCGAACTCAAATCCGCAAATTAAAAATCGCAAAATTGATTATTTTTTCTCTTTCGATTCAGCTGCATTTTCCTTTTTTAAGTGTGGCGCTAAAGGCACCCTGATTTCTGCTTTGAGCTGTCATGGTGGCCGTTAATGGCCGACCAGCCAAAAAATACATTTCGATCGGCGAACAACAACCGAACAAACAAGTGTTTGGTCGGAAGCTAACTATCGATAAGGAATGGTGCAGTAACCCCTAGCGTCCAGCCCAGTACCCTTAGCACCACGCTTTTTTTTTTGGTTTTCGCTTTTAAAACTGAGGAGTCGAAAGTTTGTTTTAAGTAGAGAAAGGGTAATTTTGTTAAGCAGGCTATGGCTTGTATTATTGGTTGAATTCAAACTTTTTTCTATAAATTATATTATTTTATGTTTAAATTCTTTAGTTTTTAAAAAAACTAAAAGGAAAAAAGATTCCTTTCGCCTTGGTTTTTTTTGGCAAGGCCAGCCATTTTTATAGTGGATCGTTCACTTTTTATTACGAACGTAATAAAAAATTAAAGTACAGGAGAAAGGCAAAAGTGCCTTAACTACTAAATAGGAAAATAAAGCACAGGAATGTGACCGACATGCCACAGTTACTATAAATAACACCAAGACTAAGTCTCCTCCAAAGAGGAAGAATCGCCATCTTCCATAGACACCTGGGAAGAGTCCATAGGGACTTTCCCAAGAAAACCAGCATATGGGCGGAAGAGGCTAGCTAGATAAGGATCATAATCAACAGCATCAGGAGAGTAAATAAAGGCACGATCCCAGGAAGAATCAGCTAGCATGTCAGCATTCGATCTCGCATACAGTCCATCCATATCAAGAACTAAGGAATCACCAGAAGGAACATAATGAAGGCATCTAAGGTCCAAATGATCATCGGAAACAAATCTAAAAAAGGAATCAGCAATGGGGTTAAATTTCACATCAGATTTGAGATCAACCCAACACCTCTTAGACTCGTCCCAAACAATAGGCAATCGCGGCGGAGCAGGATCAGGAGTAGCTAAAGGAATTGTTGAAACATCGCAAGGGACCACAGGAGCAGAAGGAGAGGCAGGCCTATCAATAGGACAAGGAGGCGAACCCAGGACAGATAATGGAACTGCAGGAGGAGGGACAGAGGCAGAAAACTTAGGAACCCATTTTCGGAGTGGGGGTCGAGGCAAAGAGATCTTAGGAGCAGTCGCGGAGACAACAGAGTGCAAGCAGGCATTAGCCAGGTGGCCAAAGGAGTGACAGGAAGTGCAGATATCTGGAACTCAACTATAGCGAACGCGGACTTCCTCAACATGCCCAACAGCTAGCTGTACAGGAATAGAGGAAGGCAGAGGCTTAGCTGGGGAAATCTCAATCAGAGCTTTATCATACAAAATTTTTCACGAGCAACCGTATTAGAGTCAAAACATCTCAATTTTCCAACATTACAGGCTAGCCAATTCAAACCAAGCAAAGGTTGAAGAGCAGAGGGAATATGCGAAAAATAGACCCAAACGGGGATGGAAAGAACTTGCTCACGAGCTCTAGCCACAGTAGGCAACCAAAGAGTAATAATAAAGGGTTTCCCATCAAAAAAGGAAGGCTCAGCTTCAAGAACAAGATGACGCTCCTTAACGGAGGAAAACTTAAGGAAATACATGGAGTCAACCAGCTTAATACGTGAATCACCACGAAGTTTCCGCGCCCAACGACAAACAGAAGATGCATCATGCAGTCGATGATTTGGGTCCAGAAAGAAGCCAACAAGATGATCAGACAAAAGTCCATACCGGCTTGAATGAAAATAGGAGGAGGAATCATCACTCCATTCTCCACAACAATATCAAAGTTAATCGGCTTGTAATCACCCGCATTACGGGGAAGAGAAGTGAAAAGGGAAGACCACGGTTTGGAGCCAGCCTGGGCAGGAGTAGCAGTACAAAATTTAGGAGGAGAAGGAACAAGATGCTCCATAGGTAAGGGATTATCAACTGGGGCAGAAAAGATAGATCCACTAGAACACTTAATACTGGGAATGGGAACACAATTGTCAGAGGCAAAAACACAAGCATCTGACGTGCAACGACTAAAGAAAGAAGTCTCAGTAGTTGCAATTAACAATTCTCTTCCAATCACACCATCTTCCGCAATAACATCACCAGGGACATCATTCACCATGTTCATTTCAATGGCATCGTTCATAGGAACAGTTAACCCCAAATCACAATTCGAATTCTTATTCAAACACACCGCAAATCCACAAGAACAGAGAGAAGAAGGTGACATACCATTCACCATCGAATCCAGAGTAACTAAACCAGAAGGGATGTCTTCACTTGGCAGAGTATTCACAACCATAGAGCTCGAAACCAAAGGAATCAAGCGAGCGCACCCTGCAGCAGCATCGCTACCATCAAGAGAAAAGGGCACCAATCCATTCACATTCATAACCAAGGCTCCATCCTCAGGTTGAAAGACAGCAGCACATAAATTCGAAACCAAAGAACTAGAGCTAGGGCAAGCAGAAGGAGCAAGGGAAGGAGGAGGTAGCGCGGGCAGAGGAGGAAAGTCAGAGATCGATAGGAGTTGAGGCAAGGGACAAAGGGGCGATGAAAGCAAACCATTGAAACAACGTCCAGATCTGGTAGATGAACGAGCATGGGAGGGGGGCGTGGGAAGGGGGGCAATGGAGGAGAAGCCGGCATGGGAAAGAAGAGGGGAGGGGGGAGGGAAGTTGTGGCGAGAAGAGAAATCAACAGAGAGAAACAATTGGCTCAGCAAGGACGCCATTCACGAGTAGCAAGGACGCCATTAACGAGCAGCAAGAAGAAATATATTTTAGTGTACATTCATTTTTTTTATCTTAAAGAAAAAAAATTGTTTAACTTTGGTTTGATTTTTGCATTGTTTCCATTCATTTTAAAAAAAATATTTGCTTTTGTTTGGGTTGAGTTTAATTTTTTACGTTTGTTTAAACTTTCATTCTTCTTTTCTTTAAAAAAACCTTTAAAAAATTATTTTCAACAGTTTTACATGTAGCAAATTGTACAAAATCGAAAGGAGAATAACTTCTTGCTCCACTTTGCTTGTCAAAAAAATTTGCACTAAAAAAATCGCTGCTTTTAAATAAAATTGCAAATAATTATGCACGCTATGGTATCATGTTCTTATCACTTGTTTTTATTTTCTTGCATTTGATTGCTTGTATTTAGAAAAAAACTCATTTGCAGTTGCATTGTTAATGCGCATTTAATTTCATTTTTGCATCATTTCATCTTGTTTTTATTTTTCTAAGGGTAACATTCAACTTAACGTAAGGTAGAGATATCATCACCCTTTACTTGACCCATAAATCTCATTTCATAGTAGAGATTGAGTTAAATATAAAAGATTAGACATTTGACTTAAGGGTGTCACGGGTTGATCTAGTATAAATTTGTATTTTGATAAATTGATTTCTTTTAACAGATTATTTCTTGGTATCTAAGGCAATGGCAAAGCAACAATCATTTATAACTATGAAGGTGATTTGTAAGATATTATATTGACTGTTTCTCTAAAGGTGTTTAAAACTTCAGCTGCATTACTATATTGATTCGTGGTGCGCAGATAAATCATATGCCTGGCTAAGAACTGTTTCGTAAAATTAAGTCAAAATGCCAGGATACAATTTTGGGTTAGGAGCTAGTAAGGATGGAAAATTTCTATTTAAGTCTTTGCATTCATTTAGTTGCATTAGTTTCATGCATATATAAAAAAACAAAACAAAAGCAAAATTTTTTTTTCAAAACATAATATTTTTAAAAGTAAGAAAAACAAAAATCTAAAAAAAATTCCATCTTATTTTCTTTTCATTCCTATTTTCTTTTTCTGTCTCCCCTTAATCTTCTCTTTTGTGGATGAGTGTTTGGACTCATGACTTTTCAATAAACCATTTAATTCGAACAAACAACCCTTTAACAACGGCGAATGAAAAACCCTCGTGAACTCTCATGGATAGAATTTTTTGTAGGATCGTTTTCACCCTAGATGGAGGGTGAATAGGATAATACTAATAATAATAATAATAATTAATGCGAAATAAAAATAATAACAGTAAATAGTACATAAGAGATCACATACAAATTTACCCAACTTCAGCAAAACCCTGCCTACGTGCTACGTCTATGCTTTCTACTAGAAATTAAGTAGTCAGACGCTTACACACATAAACTTACGACACCCGTTAATGACTAACCTAACTCTACGTTTAAAACCCTGCCACAACTCAGCCACTGAGTTGCGAATTCTCAAACTACACCATCGTAGTTCATAACTTAGTTACACAACTAGAAGAATCACAATATTTAAAAAATGAATTACAATAAAATAAAACAAAAACCCTTTTAAACACTTAAGCCCCAAAATAAATTAAAAAGCCGGCCCTAAGTGAATTAATTTGTGCGCTCTCCCTTAATATTTCTTTGGCCCAATATGAAACGAGATAACTTCCCTTTTACACTACTTCGGCCGACTTTGTTATTTGCTTCATGAGTCCAATGGCTACTTAGTTCCTCTTTAAAAATTAGGGCTTGTTGATCGAGGCACCGCTAGAATGATTGAAGCTCGAATCGTTTGCCATTGCTTCTCAATTCACTTCGATGCTTCTTTGATTGATTCAATTCATGGCTACTTCAAATATGTCGAGATCGAACTCTTTAACTGGTATATGAATTGTCTTTTGTCAATTCTGATTTTTCTCGACTTTTTTTGAGTTTTTGGTTTTATTCTAAGTATTTGCTTGAACTCGAATGAATTATTTGCCAGTGATGATGCTGGGTTATATAGGGATGAAAACCCCAAAATATACATTTGTATTTTTGTATTTGAATTCTTCTCGAATTGCTCTTGTTCATCCGATCTTTGCTTGAGTGCTTGTGACGAATTGTTGACTTGTTTGTGTAGAATTTTCTTGAATATTTTTCTAGTTCGGTTCTGTTCATTACTCCTTTGACCTCAGCCCTTTGAATTTTGAGATGATCTGGATTTTCTGGCTATGACTTGTTTTGCACTCTATTTAAACTGCTTCACTGTAATTTATTTGTATGTATGTCACCATATGTATACATACGTACATATGTATGTGTGTGTATATGTGTTGTGATGTCTCGACTGCTCATTGCTGTTGCATATGAATATACATGCTTGCTTGTCCACTTCATGTAGCTTTTATACCTGAACTGTTGTTGTAGTCATGCCATTTGAAATCTTTGTCTAGTGGTAGCTCTGAATGTTTATGCTTGTGTGGTTCATGTTGTATGTCGATGTATGCATGTAGGTGTTGCATATTGAACTGCGTATGATTTCTAGTTTTTGCTTGAAGTTTTAAACTTGATTCCTGAACTGCCTTGGTCCCATTTTTTTTCATGCTTGAAATGTTGTTAAGTCAATACCTTTTACTATGGTGTACTTGTTGCACTGTTTCTGAACTGTTATGAGTATGTTGTTCTTTGTGTTCATGTGCGATCTGGTTTCATATGTGGAACTGGTCTCACTTTATTATTCCGGTTGCATCTCTTTTGTTCATAACTCCTTATGCACTTCTCCCGCTGTTGTCTGTGTTTCATATGTTTGGGTATGTTGTATCATGTAGTCTGTTGTCTTGTACGTGCCTCTGATGTGTGTACTCTAGCACACTCGGGTCTGGTTGTTGCAATATGAAGGTAGCTGAATGCATTTGAAACTTAATCTCTTGTTTGGTTCTGGTCCTTGTGTACATGAGCTTTGCATCCATCTCTGGTGGATCAGTTATGAAGTCTTGTTCTGTTCTTATATCATTGTGTGCCTGGTCTGAAACATTCTTGTTTGGTTGCTCTTACCTTGAGTTTGAATGGTTGAGGTTGCTGTGTGTTACTACATATATATGCATACATGTGTGTATACATATGTATAGTAGTTTGATATTGAATCTGGTTGTATTACAATTTGGTCTGGACTTCATTTGATTCGGGCCAGTTCATTTATCTGACCTGGTTGCACCCTATACCTGAACTGATGTTCAATTGAGTCTTTTTGTTGTTGTAATCTTGTTAGCCTTGAATTGATCTGAGTTGTTTCCTTCGGGATAAGCTTGGTTCACTGGAAATCTGGTTTTCATGTTGTACTGGCCTGGTGTGGACTTGAATTGTAGCTCTTATATTTGTCTTTACTTGATTCCATTTAACATGTATGTTGGTCTTCATGTTGCACCTGACCATTGCACTAAGTCTTGTTCCAACTGGATTATGATTTGTTGTTGCCTCTGGTTGTGATGATCTCTGGTTCACTTGAGTCTGCACTTGAGTTGATCTGCACTTGAGTTGAATCCAGCTTTGGCTCGGGTTTGACCTCGTGCTCATCTATCCCTGTAGTTTTAACAAGAAAGTGTATATCGGTGTGCACGGCCTTGTAGCATGTATAGTGATACACTGTGCATATTACAAGTTGTTCGTATATAATGAATTCAAAAGAAAATAATGACGAACAACTCAAATAACTGAAGCAAATAATATTACCAAAACACACATTTTATTTTGCACCGCAAAAATATTTCTTTTTCAATTTTACTGCGTCAATGTTTATTTTGTAGATAGCTCAACTGGATTCAGCCTGGAACAGAGTTGAAGATAAAAATACGAGCGTTGAGTGAATATACAGTGAGATGTAATATGTAAAGTAAAATTTGTGTTGTAATTGAAAATGTTTAAATGTATAGTGAGGGCTTAAATTTGTACTATTCAAATTTGTAATAAATTATTTGTTTGAATAAAATATTTGTTTGAATATAAATTCTGAGTTATTTATTTTATTCAACAAATATTTATTTGATTATGTGAAAAATAAAATAGTACAACAACAAATACATTTAAACGAATATATATATATATATATGTTTATTATCATCAAACAAAATTCATATACTAGCATATTCTACATTTTTCCCGTTCGAGTTTCTTCCCTCCTTGAATTACCTTACCCGCCCTAATGGGTAATCACTTTGAAATCCATTCAAGTCATATCAACATGCTTACAAAATTTGGTAATTTTGAAAATGATGATCCTTATCCTCGTATCATTTTAATGAAATTTGAACAAGTTTATGCAACTATAAAACTTCAACAGTTATACGACGATGGAATAAAACTTAGGTTAATCACATTCACACTTACCGACTATGTTGAAAAATGGTTGTATAACTTGCCTTCAAAGTCAATTAAAATGTTGGACGAAATAGTAAAAATTTTCCTAATTTTTTTTTACCCTTTATAAAAAAACAACCAAAATTCGAAATGAAATTGTAAACTTTCATCAACTTGGGGATGAATCCTTTGAAGAATACTTTGAAATATTCAAGGAACTTTAATAAAATGTACACATCATAATTTTGAAAAATGGACCCTTTGCCAAATTTTATATGACGGACTTAAAAATAGTTTTCGAACAATGCTTGAACCAATGTGCCAAGGGAACTTTTTTGCACAACATCACAATGCCGCTTGAAAATTTCTCAAAAACTTAACTGAAAAATCAACTCAATCAGAATGATCTAAAGAGAAATCAATGTATTTAAGATCGAGTGCATATTTGATAGGATTATCATAGCCTTAAAAGAAAAAAATCAATGCAATGATAAATAAATTTGGCAATGTTCTTTCATCTAATCAAATGAACCAAGCTTCTCATGTCCTGTATTATATATGTAATGATCCTAATCACATCATCGATCAATGTCCTTACTCGTTAGAACAAATTAATGTTTTTAACAAAGTTAGGAATGATCTATTCTCTCTAACATACAATCCCATTTGGAGAAATCATCCTAACTTCACTTGGAACCTAAACAATTCAAACAAAAATTTGGTTCAACCATCATTTCAAGCATTCTCGAACAATGCTTCAAATCCTCCTTTTTAACCAAATAAATTTCAAAAAAAATTTGCGCCACCTTCTCAAAACCAAGCATCACTATCTTTCGTTCCTTAACAAGACAAATGCATGACATTACTTGAATAGAGTTTGGAACTTTGGCTAAAGTGACCACTCAAAATCCTTAATCGAATAATAATTTGCAAAATTTTGTTAACTTCGTATATGCAAAACATGAGTCAAACTATTGCTAAACTTGAAATGCAAATGAGTCAATTAGCCACCCCAGTGAGTAAACAGAAAAGAGGTACATTCTTGAGTCAACCCATTCCAAACCCTAGAAATAAAAACACAAGCTCAAACCAAGCTCATGTCATTCAAGATAGCAGTTTGAATCAAATGGACGATATTATCACTTTGCGATCTGGTAAGAAAATTGATAACCAAATTGTTAATCCTATTGACTTACTGGAAATTTCTTCCAAACCTCAAATGTCTTTGACTAATTCCAACTCGAACATTGAATCCAAGTTTGAATCTCATCCTTCACTAACTCAAGTAGACCAGATCTACCGAGTTGTGAGCTTCATTTCCCTATAGACTTTGTGCTAAGAAACATTTAAAACAAATGAAAAGGTGTTAGAAATTTTTAAGCAAGTCAAAGTGAACATTCCTCTCTTAGATAACATCGAACAAGTCCCGGCCTATACGAAATTTTTAAAGGACTTGTGCACACAGAAATGACACATGTAAGTGCCGAAATAAGTCTTATAGATGTCGGTCCAAGCGAAGTCTTGTCTCAATCCATTCCTATGAAATACAAAGATCCTGGTTGCCCCACAATCTCATGTGCGATAGGAGACAAGACAATCAATAAATGCTTGTTAGACTTAGGTGCGAGTGTAAATTTGCTTCCATACTTTGCGTATCATCAACTTAGTTTAGGAGAGCTTAAACCAACAAAATAAACCCTTCAATTAGTCGATCGTTCTATAAAGTACCTATATGTGAGATTGAGAATGTGTTGATTAAAGTGGGAGAATTCATTTTCCTTGTTGATTTCATTATCTTAGAAAGACAGCCTATAAACAATCTCGCTAGCCAAATTCCTTGGATTTTAGTACGACCCTTCTTAGCCACCTCGAATGCTTTAATAAATTATCAAAATGGCTCAATGAAAATTTCCTTTGGTAACATGACAATAGATCTTAACATTTTTTAATTTAGAAAATCAATCAAACGAACCATTCGACCACACTTTGGAATTTAGTCCTATTCATGAAAACTTCGAAAATGAAACGATTGATCTTAATAATGAAAATGAGGCAGAGTAGGAGCAACATTTTCAAATCCTGCCAAACGAGATCGAAGGCACGCTTCCATTTGAACCTCTCCTGGTTGAGTCCGAAACTCAATCAAGTTCTTTGATTGCGCAACCTCCTAGGTTATAGGTCGAACATTTTCCTTGTCACCTTAAGTACGCATTCTTAAGTGATTACAAAAAATTTTCCATCATAATTTCTTCTGATCTTTCCCTTGACCAAGAAGCGTCACTTTTTTCAATTTTTTCGAAAAACAAAGACGCGATTGGGTGATCCATTACCGATATTAAGGAAATTAGCCCTAAAAGTGTTCAACATCGCAATCACTTAATTGACGAAGCCAAGCCTATTCAAGATGCGCAATGAAGGCTTAACCCTAAAACGAAAGATGTTGTGACGATTGCCCTATACTATCGGTACCAATAGTTATAAATAGTGCACTATCGTCGTGCCCGGTCAATATAGTACGATCATCAGGGTTGAATTAAATCAATATAGCATATAAACTGTCATATATCTCATAGTGCATGGAAAAAATATAATACCACATATACAATAGAAGAGACGGTAAAAACAATTTGAACAGATCATCATCATCAAAGTATATTATCTACAGAGTTATACATCAATAATAGAGTTTATACAATGGAAAACAAAGCCAACAACTATCTCAAGTACAAAGGTAGGCAGTCACCGCTAAGGCTTCCTAATGTTGCAAGTGGAATAAGCGTAGACTCCATACATATATAATACTAAATAGATCCATCTAGCTCATCCTACGAACAGCCACTGCTTCACCTATAAGATAACCCAAGATAATAAGAAACAAAGCATAAAACCTTAGGTCAGAAAACTGTCTAGTGTGAGCGTTAAATGAGTTTCATAATGCTATACAGGTAAATATAGTAAGGAAAAACAATACACGAACAATACCAGACTTGTCCCTGTCAAAGAGTTAGCATATAACACTATAATATGCTATTCTACAATATCGTAAAGATATACCGCAAACCAAATAAAGGATATCAGTCTTCCAAGTATTCCAATCTCCAATACCTACTTCTCCTGATACCAATGAGTGATAGCCTACTAAAGAAAGCAACCATTGCATCCATCAAACAATCCAAACTATCACCCATGTGTTCTAAATATATGATAACTCATATAACCCTCAAGCCAGGGACTAATGAAAATCCCGGTTCTTTCTTGTACTCTCGTATCTCACAGCCCAAAGCTGGACACTAGACGCAACGTATACATGTCCTTTCATTGACCAACGGGCATCCCCACTTACAATACCCTTGCTTCAAGTATAACAGAAAACTCTCTGAGCAACAGTGATTCCTTAGCAGATACACTCATCCCACCATTGCTCCATTTGGGTACCGAGCCCTTCTTGCCCAATCCAGTTTCCATTATTCATAAGGAACCCTTGCATAATCCATAATAATATGGCTCCCTCCTTTATGAGCCGCCATCTTTAAAACCTACTCCCAACACGAGCCAACATCCGAAGACCATAGCTTTTCATCATGCTATTATATAGTCATCCAACCTGATACGAATGAGTCAACATCTCCATCATGATCCGCAGAACCTCAACAACAGCCGCTAAAAGTTCCACTGTCGTAACATCCACCATGATAACTCGGTACCGAGTTATAAGTATAACGCGATCCCGAGTTATACACTTAACCAACAAATGACTAATCTCTCTCCCTCCCATGTCTTTAGTACTCCCCTTCCAATGCCTTGGACCCCAACTCATCCACTTTTGTTAACTCGACCCCCAACCCAAAGCTCCTTCTTTTAAGTTCTAGAGATAACTCATCATCAAATCCTATATTAGCCAATTTCCTTTACCTTGATATGGAACATCTTACCTAGCCAAGCTCTATCCATCCATGACAACCACCGGGTCATAGCCCCCTTGGCCATAAATTAGTGCTAGGTTATAGGAATAACTCAATGCCAAGTTATGTACTTTACCCCATTTGAGTAGCGACTCATCATGTCTCTTCCCACCATACTGTAGAACCTATCTGCTGAGTTTCGTCCGATTCCGACCAACTCTGCTTCCAGTTTGCTAAATTCTCTGACGTAACTTTCTATGCAATCACAACATTAGCAAACAACATCAAATCATACCATTCAAAGACATAACAACAAGCAATTTCATATAATCAAACTTGCAATGTATCAAAACAAGATAAACAATGCAATTTCTAACATAGTTCTACATACAGCATGAATATATGAACAAAAATAAGGGTTATTTCAATCAATCTATATCATATGCATGGATTTACATGTCATTAAAATTAGAAAAAAAAATTATGGCCAAAATCAATTTAAAACATGTTAAATCCTATAATTCTACCTTATAAACATGTGTAGTATAGCGAGAAGGCATAAACCACTCACCAATTACCAAATTAAACCAATTCGTGTGTAGATCTAATCTAGACGGGAAAGAAAAGCACTCCAAATCAAGGAAATCAACGATCCCAAACTTCTAACTAAAGATCTAATCTCAAATCCATAATCTAGTTGGATTTAGAGAGCAATTCGGGTGATTTTGAATGAAACTAGGATTGATCTAGGGCTAATTAGGGTTTAGACCTGATTTAAAATAAGAGTGAAATTTTTTAATTTGAATCTTCAACCATCTATTTATAATATACCCTAAGTAGACCAATGAGCTCACTGCTGGGCATAATTAATTAAATTAATTCGGCCTGTAACTTGAAAAAACTAAAACGAGCATCGCTTTCTAACTATAAGCCCATTTTTCTATTATGACCACACTACGGAGTAAGAAACCATCATCTTGAAACAATGGAACTAGGTTGAGGCCCTAATTCAACTCCTATCAAAGTTATAGCCTAGACAATATTTTCAAGGTCAAAATAGTCACATAAAAATTTGGGAAAAGTCATAGGGATGCACAATGTCTTTAAGAGTCATATCCCAAAATTATAGAATCATATGACTACACACAAGTAAAATAAAAATATTTTACGTTCCACCGAAACGTAAAATAAGGGTCGTTGCATTCTCCCTTCTTTAGTAATTTCATCCCCAAAATCCCCAAATAAGCCAAAGTACAAGCGGTCGCAGTTATCAAAGCATGCCTACCAATCATAACCAACTATCAATCATATCAAACATGCAACCGTGCAATCAATAGTATAGGCCACCTACCTTAGCATGCAGAATAATAACCCATCAGATATAACATACAATGGTGAAAGTAGATATGATAAACAGTGGATAGTACCATTCAAAGGACTCTGGATACATAGTCCTCATGCTCTCCTCCGTCTTCCATGTACAATTGACATCACTTCCACTCAATTGTACGTTCACTATCTTTACCATCTTTTTCTAAGTTGTTTCGTATTTTGCCCAACATTATGAAGCGGCCTATGAGGTCTAGAAACTTCTGGTTCTACCTCAACATCTTCTAGCTGATCGGGTGTGATCATCATGCCTGAATCGTGCACAAACTTTCATAGATAAAAGATATGAAAATATTGTGCATGTCCGCCATCTTCTGAGGTTAGTCGACCGTATATGCTAGCTTTTTTATTCTCTCGACTATCGGAGAAGGACCTATAATCTCGATGCCAACTTCCCCTTTCTACCAAATCGAACTACATTCCTCAAAGGAGAAACCTTTACAAACACTATAACTCCGATAGAAAACTCTAATTCTCTTCGTCTCTTATCAACGTAGTTTTTCTGTCGATCCTGAGTATCATTCATTCATTGTCGAATGACCTCAATCTTCTCTGATGTATCTCTAATCATATCTAGTCCAAGTATCAGTTTCTCACCTGCTTCCCACCAACATGAAGGAGCGTTAAATGGTCGGCCATATAAAGCTACATACGAAACCAAACCATTATTCAACTAATAACTTTAGTTGTATGCAAACTCCACTAAATGTAAATGATCATCCTATGATCCACCAAAGTCTATAATATATGGCTGTAATAGGTCTTCTAATATACTATTTACACTTTCGGCTTTCCCATCCATTTGCGAGTGATCAGTTGTACTAAGATGAAGCTCCATCCCTAATGCCTTTTGTAAGCTCTTTCAAAAACCCATTAGTGAACAACGGGTCTCGGTCACTCAAAATGCTCTTCTTCACACCACAAAATCGTACTATCCATTCTACATACTACTCCGCTAGCTTGGATGTCGTCCTACTTGAATTGATGGGTATAAATCTCACACTCTTGGTCAACTGATATATTATGACCCAAATGCCAACGTACCATGCTCGATCCCTTGGTAATCCATCAATACTTGCTCCCATTTCCATTCTGGAATCTCTAAAAGTTGCAACAATCCATTGGGTTTCTTCTGCTCTGCTTTTACTAATTGGCAGTTCATACACTTGTTGATGAATGCCCCAACGTCCCTCTTCATACCTTCCCAGTAGTAAGTTCGCTTCATATCTTGGTAAATCGTGTTACCACTGGGATGAATAGTAAATCTAGAATGGTGACAATCTCTTAGCACTTCATCTCGTAATCCATCAACATTGCAAACAAACAATCTCCCCCTTTATAAAGCCAACCTTCTCGGTCAAGTTTGTACTGCTTCATATCTTCTAATTCTACTCTTTCCTCTATCTTTGCGATGATCTCCGCTTGCGTAGCATCTCGCTTCTGAATAATACCAATCCTTTCAATCAGAGTAGGTCTAACTAACAAGCTTGCCAACATTTCAGGTTTTAGCTCGCAGTGAGTCCTGAAATCAAGTCCACTACGGCAACTGCATTCACTTTTCCTGAAGCATAGGAAATAAAAAAAATCATAAGAGGTCAAGAAATCTAACCAGCATTGAGATCCTTATGAGAAAAGATGTATTTCAAGAATTTGTGGTCCACAAAAGCTTAAACCTCTCTCCCAATAGATAGTTCCTCCACATCTTCAAAGCAAAAAAATTGTCGCCGATTCCAAATCATGAGTTGCCTCTCGTGCGATTTTAGCTATCGACTTACATAGGCAACAACATTCCCTTTCTGCATCAACACTGCTCTCATTCCAGTACTACTAGCATCAGTGTACACTATCGACTCTTCATTTCCACTTAGAATGGTAAATGCTAGTGCACTCGTCAACCTCTCCTTTAGACTCACAAATGCATGCTCACACTTCGCATCTTATACAAAGGTCTGATTCTTCTTTGTCAAATTGGTCAAAGATGCCGCTACCTACAAGAAGTCTTCCATGAAGTGTCTATAATATCCCATTAATCCCAGGAAATTTATAACATCCATAGCATTCTTAGACTGATTCTAATCTTGGACCAGTGCCATTTTCACAGGATCCATAACCATAAACTATCCCGAACGACATAACCCAAGAATCTCACCTCTTCTCCCCACAAGTTACACTTAGAGAACTTCACTCTTAACTTGTACTTCCTCAATATCTCTATTACAATCCTCAAGTGTGCCTTGTACTACTCTTTAGTTCCATAATAAATCGAAATATTATCCACGAACACAAGCATGGACTTATTCGGTTGGTCACTGAAAATCCAATTCATGAGATCCACAAATTATGCCAGAGCATTGGTCAATCCAAATGCCATCACCGGCCACTCACAGAAACCCGACGGCGTACGAGACACGGTAATAGATACACTCTCCTTTGGTAATCTCAACTGGTGAAATCCTATCGCCAAATCCATTTGTGAGAATACCTTCGCACCGTGCAGCTGATCACATAATTCATCAATGTGTGGGAGTGGATACTTGTTCTTCTTCATCACTTTATTCCGCTCATGATAATCCACACATAACCTTGATGAGCCATTCGCCTTCATTGCGAATACTACAGGTGCACCCCACTCAAATATGCTCCTTCGAATGAACAATTTCCTTAACAGTTCATTCACTTACATCTTCAATTCCTTCTTCTCTTTGGGTACCACATGCCTCAGAGGCATAACTATCGATCTGGCTTTCTTCATCAAGTCTATCCAAAATTCGATCTCTCTATGCGGTGGCAACAATTCCTTGAAGACATCCGGATACTCTCTAGCCATCGTTATCGATGAAAATCCCTCATGTGGAACCTCAAGCGAATATATATAGCTAACCATCACCCCATCCTCTGGTAGGCAGTTAATCACTATCGTTCACCTATCCATATCTCCGGCATTCACCAAAAGCTTCTCGTAATCCACTATGGCCGCATACTTCCTAAGCCAGTCTATACCCAAGATAGTCCTGAACCCAATAGAGTTCAAAACAAAACAATAACAGACTAAAGAGCATCCATGACTCGATAAAACTAAGCCATCACAAAATGTGCAAAGGCTAGTAGAGCCTCCAACGAGGTTTTTCACGATTAGTGGTCGGTCTACTATCTCAGGTTTCCATCCCAATCTATCTACTAGGTCACTATAGATGAATGAATAAAGAGCACCGGTATCAAAAAAACTTGAACAGGAATATCATCAATAAAAAGCGTGCCTTGGATGACGACTTCCTTCCTTTTTTCCTTCCTCGAGGGAGCACTCGAAGTCAGGATAGCATCTAAAGCATACGCATTCACCACCTTCTTGTCTTTCGCTAGTTCTAGACAATTCTTCTTTAGATGCCTAGGCTTGTCATAGTTGTAATGTTTCCTCTTCTCACTCATCTTGCAATCTTTAATCAAATACCCCTTTTCGTTGCATCAATAGCTAGTAGGTTCACATTTACCCTTCTTCTTGCCACCTTTTTCCTGGGACTACTTTCTCTTTCCATTTCACTTCTTCTTGCTTTCACCGCCTTGCTACGTCTTTGGCTCTACTTTCTTAGCATAAACAACAATAACAGTCTTAGGCTTAGGGTACAAGCTCTCATGGCAAAGCATCTTCTCTACAAGCTTCTCAAACGGCTCATCTATATGGTTTGCTTGATTTTCTCCCAAGCAGTCATTCAAACCAATGATGAATTTCTCATTCTTCCTCACTGGAATGTCGATAAATGACATCCCATACTTAGACAAAGCATCAAATTCTGCCACATATTCAAAAAATATCATCTCTCCCTATTTGAGATCAGCAAATCTTCTTAACGGAACTGACTTCTGAGTTGCCGGAATAAACTTCTCCTTGAATCTTGCCTTGCACTGATCCTAGCTAAATTGATTCTCTAAAGTAGCAACAATAACAGAATTCCATCAAAATCATGGCTCGGACCTATAGATGTCTCAAAGCTAACTTCCTTTTCATAGCATCTTCCACCTTCATATCACCAAAGATGCACTCGCAAGCATCCAACCAATCTTGCAATTCAATGGCTAACTCCATCCGTTGGAATGACTTCCCTCTAAGAGTAGAATAATCGTTGTTCAGCTTGGTGAAATCAACTCAAGCGCTTGCACAGGAGCACCTCCACCTATCACCACTCCAGGAGCATTTCTCATCATATCAGCCATCATAGCAATGAACATGGCTTGGATATCAGGCCCAGCAGCTCCCGATCCCGCTCCTTCCTATACTCTTGAAGCAGAATTTCTCACACGTTCCTTATTGCCGGCTCATTCTTATCTGTAACAAAAATGATTAGTCTCTCATAATGAAAACTATATCCATAGTGCTCATGTGCATGCGACATATACTATATAATATGTTATTATATATCTCTGAAAACAAAACCTATAACAAGTACGCTCTATCTCGTACACACACACACACACACACACATATATATATATATATATATATATATATATATATATATTCTCGATCCAATCTAAAGCGATATCACCTTGCATATCTCTATTGGATCATGACATCAACTCAAGTTAATCATGTAACCAAAGCTTTGATATCAAACATGACGACCGCCCTATACCCTCAACACCAATAGTGTTAAATAGTGCACTGCTCTCGTGCCCGACGGATAAGGACGATCATCAGGTTGAAATAAATCAATATAGCATATAACCTGTCATATACCTCATAGCTTATGGACAGAATATAATATCACATATACAACAGAATAGACAGTAACAATAATGTGAATAGATCATCATCATGGTAAGTAGTCCACAGAGTTATGCATCAATAGTAGAGATTATACAATGTAAAACAAACTCAACAACTGTCTCAAACACAAATGCTAAGCAGTCGTTGCTAAGGCTCTCCAATGCTGCACAGTGGAATAAGCATAGACTTCATATATGTATATAATACGAAACAGCTCCATCCATCTCATCCTCTGAACAACCACCGCATCACCCATAAGAGTATCCAAGATAATAAATAAGATGGATCAGACAACAGTCAGGTGTGAATGTTAAATGAGTCGCATAATACTATATAGGTAAATATGGTAAGTAACAAAAGTACATGAACCATACCAGACCTATCCCTGCAATAAAAGAGTTAGCATATAACACTATAACATGCTATTTTACAATATCGTAAACATATACCACAAACCAAAAAAAGGATATCAATCTTCCAGGTATTCTTATCTCTAATACTTACTTACCTCGATACATATGAGTGATAGTCTACTAAAGAAAGCAACCATAGCATCCATTAAACAATCCTAACTATCACTCCAAGTAACGACCCGTAAATTTTCGATAATTTAAATAGCTAATTTAATAAGATTTCGTGATTTAGTGTTAGAAAAAATTTTGTAATTCGTTTAGAATAATAATAACTGGAATGAATTGCAACAATAATTATCCAAGTAATGAAAAATAAAAGTTACTTAGTGAATGCCTTTGCAATCAAAAGTTGAATAGGATAATAAATGTGGGATTCATTGGGAATAATAGAGTAATTGATTGATAAGTAAAATCTATTTAAAATAAAATATTGAATATTGAACAGGTAAATTGCTTAAATTAAATATTTAAAACTTATTAAATAATTGAATAACTGTAAAAATGGAAATAGTATTCTAAATTGTGAATTGGTTTTAAAAGTTGAGTCTTATAAGTTCAATTTCAATATTTCAAAAGATAATGAATTATTGGATAATCGAAATTGTTTAAATTTAATACTTGGAATTTATTGAATAATATAATAATGAGAATTGAATAACCGTATAATGAAAATAGTTGTTTTATAATTTTAATTCGTTCAAAAGTTAAATTTTATATGTTCGTTTTGAATATTTCAAAGGATAGTGATTTAAGAATAATCAAATTTGTTTAAATTTAATATTACGAATGTTTGAATAAATTAAATTCCGAATTTGATATGATTAATTTGATATTGAAATTTAATTTATGAAAATAGAGTGAATAATTGAAATTTGATTTAATATGATTCAAATTGGTTTCCAAAGTGAATGTAAGTTATATTTGGATTTTAATAGAGTTAATAAGATTTTAAAATTGAAATTTATTGGATAAATTGAATAACGGGTTTAATATGATTAAAAATGATTTGTAAAATTTTATTTTATCATGTTGGAGTTATAGTGATGTTATAGAACTTTTAAAATTGAATTCAAAATTTATTTGTGAAAATTGAATATTTTAATATTTAATTATCGACTGAAAAATAGCCAATTTTCGAACAGTCTCAGAATTGGACGAAACTAGTCCATTGGATCCGTAATAGTTTATTATTATCGAATTTCAATTTTCGTAGCACTCGGAGTTGTCGTTTGACCGTGGCAGCTCGAAACGCGTTGAAATTGTTTTAATATTAATTTGGCGAGTTAAAATAGCCATTTTTCAAACGGTCTCGGATTTCGACGAAACTAGTTTCATCAGATCCGTAATGTGATATTATTGTAAGATTTCAAATTTCATGTCAATCGGATTTACCATTTGTCCGGGGCGAGCCAAAACGCATAGAGATTCGTTTAAATCGATTTAATTCAAATTGATCGTTTATCGCTATAACTCGCACAGACAATCGAATTGGCTTCCGAAACGTGTTCCATTGTGTCCGAAACACAGGATAAACCCTAAGAACGTTAGTTACCGCGTGAAATTCGGAGTTTGGAAAAGCCGGATAAATAATATTCGCCGTATCCTATAAATAGACCCCCTTTTTATTCACAAAAAAAATAAAAAAATAAAAAAAAGAACCCTAGCCGCCACTTCCTGCAGTCAATGGCCGAAATGCTCCCAGGTTCCCCCTCGTTTTTCTCTTTATCCACACATTTTTAGCCAAATGTTCCAACTAGGAAATCAAAGAACTCGTCGACCTCTGTAACTTCAACGGTCGAGATCGAGTATGGAGTTGTGATACAACGGCAATTGGAGCTGGAAGGTCATGCGTTCATGCACGAAAACCGAAGCAAGGAGGCGGCCGAGCTACATCATCCTTGGGCCGAGTGTCGAGCACGAGATAGGCTTTGGAATGGAGCGCCCGGATCGAGCTAAATGTCGTCGGAGTTGGGTGCGTTCAAAACCCTAGCTTGCGTGTTGGGTTCGGTTTTTACGACCTAGGAACGAACGCAAGGGGGAAGGAGAAAGGTGTGATCGGCCTTGATGGATTCTAAAAAAAAAGCAACGGCAGATGACAAAGGTTAAAAATTAATAATAATAAAAGAAGTTGTAAATGGTTATATTTATAATTCGAGTAACTTCAAAATTTCGTATCTCTTTCATACGAGGTCCAAATCGGACGAAATTTTTTGCGTTGGGATTGTATGGACGAGCGCTATGCTATGGAACTGGATTGGAATCATTTGGAGCTAGAGAAAATTTTGGATTAAATCGAACGTCGTTCGATTTGATTTAATATAGTAAAATCAAGGTGAGTGTTTTATAACGCTCACACCGTACTAAATATCTTTATGCTAGTTAAATTGACAGTATGAAGTGATATGAATTTTATTTGTCGTTGTTTGATATAAATTTAACTATCATATAGCTTGTTATTGAATTAACCGTTGAAAAATTAAAATGACAGTTAAATTGAAATTAAAATTGAATGGCGATTAAATTACCTGACATTGATAATTATGAAACTGCCATGAATTGTATTGTTTATTGGATGATGTATTTTGATGATGCTATTGGTTGATAATTGAATGTTTGGATGTTTATTTGCTTATATAGATCCTGTTGTGCATACATATGATACTGTGATTTAATTTAAGTAATATATGCTCATCCCTGACATTTAAATTGAAATAAATAACTACTTGGCCATAGGATAGAAAATTATATACGGACACCGAATTGGCTAAATTAATAAATTTTAAAAATCGTCGATTTGAAATTTATTTAAATGTTTTGATTTAAAGGTTATAAATAGAAATAAATTTATAAAAATTGAATTTATTGAAAATTGAGTTTTGGAATGTTGAAATAAATCTTGGTTAAAAGAAATTGTTAAGTAATATGATTCGAGACTTTGAAATTTAAAAATTGGGATTTGATTGAATTTCGAAATTTGATTTGTTTAAAGATTTAACCTTAATTCGAGCCTTGAATATTACCAAGTAAAAGTGATATAAAAATGACATTTTGAAATCGAGTTTGGAATTGAATCATATTTGGAATTTGGATTTAAACTTGAATATTATTGGAAAATTTTGTCAAGTATTATAAATTGATTTGGAAAAATCAAGCTCCAAATCGATATAAATTGAAATTGAATTAATTGAAAGTGAATATAAAATTGAATAAATTCGAAGTAGAAATTGACGTTGATTGAATTGACATCGAAATTGAATCGGTAGAATGGAAATTGGAATTGATTTGAATTGGGAAGTTATAATTGCAATGGATTGATTTTGAAGCTGTTTTATTTTGTTTTCCAAATTACTCAGTTATATAAACCATTTTGAATACTTAAACTATTTTAATCTATTTTAAGTCTACTTAACCCAGTTTAAATTATTTTAAACTAAATTTATCTATTTCAAATCCATTTTAAGATTTTAAAGTATTTTAATTATTTAAAACTACTTTTAAACTACTTAAACTATTTTCTAAAATTCTAAGCTGGTTAATAAGGTGAAAGGCTTATGTTTAAATCTTGAAAATGAATACGAATCGGATTAAATGAAGTTGCAACCTAAATTGAAGTTCGAAATAATCTTGAAAATCGAAATGAGATATTGATGCGAAAAATGATTTTTGAAACGAAATCTTACATTTGAATAGATACGATGATATTTGAAATGGATATGATTGTGAAGCGAATATGATATTTTGATATAAATTATGAATCGATTTGAATATAAAAGAGCCAACGGTGTAATAATACGTAGTTATTAAAGAGACCGGGATCGGATATGGACATACTCTTTGTCGATACCGAAAACCACTTTAATAACTATTATACGCGGAGTGTTGATCCAGGATGAAGTGGATGGTTTGGTGAACGCGTTGACTGAAGAAAGAGAACGATATTGGATGACCCCTGACATGACTAAAACAGGAGCCGCGTCGGGCCATTGAGGTTCACCACCTCTAGCGGACACGCTTCTTCGATACCATTTCTATTACATTTGTGATGCGATTTGGGTGCACCCCTTGATTTGGGAGTGTTGTTTCGCGGTGTTGGGGTGGCTGCTAGCTATGCCCAACACCAGTCCGGATCGCGCAACTACTTGTATCCTAGTTGGTATCGCCTCATGTACCTTGTCATACTGATTATCCTATTCGCGACCACTACGTTTTGATTTGTACCTTGAGTATATGGATTGCCCTTTGGTGACTTCCGGTTTTGGGGAAACTACGGTCTTGTATATGCTTTTGGGAATATAATGTGTTAAGGGGGATTATGGTAACGCCTTAACGCTATTTTGATACTTTATATTACTGATAGGCATTATCTACTTAGCGTATATTACTACATAGTAGATAGTTTCACGGATCCTTGAGAGATGGAAAATCCCGTAACATCTCTTGAGTTATTGCACGCACGTTGACACTGGATAGGAGACGTCAAACCCCGTAAACATCTCCGACGCCGTTACACTCATATTAATTTACGATTGATTTAACTTTCATAAGGATATTTAGTCCTGACTCGAGTGTTTGGTCTTTTCATTACGCTCGGGTCAGTCCTGAGTTTTCAGATTTTGAAGATCTATTCTGGAGGACGAAGACGAAGATTTGGTATACTATTACTATTATTACCCTAGCATCATGTTATCTGCTGCATTATTTAATTGTTCTGTTGTATATGTATAAACTCTGATAAATGCTGTATAAATAATTGTCAAAATATAGTAGACAGCTTCATGAACTGTTTATTTGACTATTATATTTTATCGTTCCGCTGCGAGATTCTGTGTTGTTTCATTTCCTTTATTTCTTTTCCTTTTCTTTTCTTATTTACCCCAATAACCATCTGCCCTTTTGAATGGTTTGGAATCGACATGTGTATTTGATCGTCGATTTAAACTGTCCAAAAAGGCGGGTCGTTACAGTTGGTATCAGAGCTTTGGTTTAGCGATAAACCTTGGCTCTAGTGGGAAATAACTCATTGAAATAGAGGTAAACTATATGAATGAGTTGAGTGTATATGAGAGAGCGTATTTGTTAGTGATATAAAATGTTTTATATTGTGTCGGTTGATTTGTTGAGTGGCTTATGGATTCTGGTCAATACGAGTAATTAACGTCATTGACAGGGATCTCTAAACACTTAAACAGAACAATTCGACATAGTATTGTTTTGAAATTGGGTAAATGAAATAATTTTGCCCTAATTATATTTTGTATATAAAGAATTTATTTCAAAATTTATTGTGATCAATCTAGCTTATTTGGTTGTTGGAAATGAAATATTGGCTATTAACATTAATCGGATATTGTAATTTAAATGAATAAGATGAATTACAAAATGAACAGTAATAAAACAACTTGTAGAAGGTTTTAAGAGAAAAATCCTATAAAATATTTTATAAAGGTGACTTATAAATTTAAAATAGATTTAAATTGGGAAATATTGAATTTAAAGACCCGGAGGTTTTGAAAAATGGTTCTCAAAGTTTTGAAGAAATATATAGTAATATTAGTCAAAAACTGTTTATGGAAATATTTTGAAAGGATTTTAAAGGAAAGAATGAATTCAGTATTCCTCTCTTATGTCGCTGGAAAATAATTTCGGTGATGACTGCGCAGCATCATCGACATTCATTTTCGAGTCTCAAAGTGGGGAGACTTCTAAGAAGCTTTGCCTTTCTTCGAAATTATTTTGGGTAAATGGGTTTTGGTTTAAACTCCAAAGGTATGATTCGATATATTTAAAAGGATATAAGTATATATGTTTATTTCAAACGAGTTGGAAAGAACCGGGCATTTAAAATTCTAAGTTATGTTAATTAGAAATTTTCAAATTATTTGAATGAAATGTGAATAACCAAAATTTATAAAATAAGAGGATTTAAACAAATTAAATTTGTGAACATTCTAAGTAAGTAAAATGAAATTCTATAAATTTGTATAATACCAAATTTGCATTCTAATAACATATAATATGACTTACCAAATATTAAGAAGTTAAAATGATGTTTGGATATGTAATGAGATGTTGTACAAATAAACAGAACCTGAAAGTAATTGAAGTATATAAGTAAGGAAAACTCAAAATGAATTAAAAAGTACGTAAATGGAAATTTTGGTTGTGAAAAAAATGTTATATACTTAAATATAACGTGAAATGATGAATGGATAAATGGAACAAGTAAGTGAACTTAAGAAATGAATCGTATTATACCTTTGTAAATTGGTTATAGAAAAAATATAAATTGCAAAGGGATTGAAAAATAATAATTGAATTTGTAACCTTTAAGATAACTGCAAATTAAGAAAAGTCATGTATGAGAAGTTAGACTTTTATGAAATGACTATAAACTAAAGTGTTGATTTATAAAATGTTCCACAAATGAATTCGTTATTAACTGAAATTATGAAAATGAAATAAATGTAAACAAAGAAATTTCTTATAGTTAAGAATCAATTGGAAAATGAAATTGAACTTAACTAAATTATATATAATGTTTAAAATGAACTCGAGTAAGTAAATTCTATGATATAATGTTTGAGAAAAGATAATGTCAGGACACGATTCTTCGTCTTCCGAAAATTCAACATCGATACTCACTTTATCGACTGCCGAGCAATCGAACGACGGAAAACCGAACACTGAGGGTTTTAAGAAAAAGAAAAAGAAGAAGAAGAGAGAAAAGAGAACAGAAAAAAAACAAGTAACAGAGGAAAAAGAGGATAGAAATTTTTTTTTTTTAAATAGAAGAAAAAGAGAATAGAAAACATAGAACGGAAAACAACTGAACAACAACAGAATCTCACAATTCGCAGCTGAACAACATATAATAATAAATCAATAATCTTTAAACAAAGAACTATATCAGTTATTACCTTACATCACATTACATTTCATTACATCATATCATCAGAGTGTACAACAACAACAACAAACAAATAGTGCAGCGGAAAAAGAAATACTATATAAACTAGTAATACGCCATGCCATCCAGCTTGCTTCCAGCAACTCCAGAAATATCCTGAATATCCTGATAAACCTAACTCTTAACTGCCCGTGTGAAAATTGGTGGGCACCCAGAGTTTAGGAAGGAAAACAATAAACTCCGAATCAGTCATGTGACTGGTGTGAGAACTCAAAACAGTTTATTTATCTTTAAAATCAAAATAGAGGAATATTTTTAAAGTCAATTCGCAATGCTTTTAAAAATGAGACTACCATAAGGCCTCCCGCACACACACACAATGCAAACGCAGAATCGGAGGAGATTTCTCCTTATGATAGTCAAAGATGCTTGATACGCATTTAAAAGAACATTTCATATTATTATTAGTGTATAGTGTAGGAAAAATTCATTTCGAAAGTAGAATATAAATCTTAGCCAACATACGACCATTATCGTATGCCTACTATAGCTACCATCCAAACAGTGTTGCGACACCATAAGTGAATGATAGGTTCTACAACTAATACCGTACAAGTCACGTATTGTTTCTTTGGATTTCCAACGAATGATCAGGCCAAGGAACTTCCCATTGCCACATGAGAATGCCTCTGGATGGACATCCCCGAGAACCAAACCGGATCTCTACCAACACAAGGCCGGGCTACCCCTAACTGAGTAACAACTGATCGAATATGCCATCCCCCGGTCCTTTGGGACCTTTCACCCGAGCGCTCGCAATCAATTCACACAATCATAACAAAGTGTTTTCAACATGAGTAAGTATCTGGGCTCCATACCATGATACCACCCTTTTCCAGAAGGAAATGCACACATCCTAAAGGGCGCTACCCCTCATAACCTTGCTGCTTCTTTCCTGTTTTGACCATTCACGGGGTGTGAAGCTCGACGAAGTCACGTCCACAAAAACATACTTTATACAAAAGCCATGCTTTGGGTCAACAAATGATCATAGAAATGATCACAAAGATAGACGATCAAATAAACGATCCTATCACAAATAATCAACACAATGATCATTTCACAGCAACACTCAGCATGTCACATTACCAAACTGGGAATATATCGCTGATAACTTCAACTATATAACCTCTGAGCTCGTACGTCTCAGAGAAGGGTGTTAAGCTAAAAGAATAAATTCTCCGCCACCAACAGAAATATATTTGAAAGAAATCGGCTTTATATCTCAATTTGTAATGTCAGACATACGATCCATACAAGTCTGTTCCGGGCTCGAACAAAACCGAATGCACTTCTTACGAAGCCCTTGCAATCCGGGTATTCACAATCCCGATCGAATTTTCCATCACTTAAGGAATCTCTATACCAGGAGCTACCCAGTGCAGAGACAATCGATAGGTCATCCTATCGCTTTCACAAATACTCGGTCTTCAACACCGACCTTCAATGCAATTCATAACGACGTATCACATATTCGGAATGGGTTATACGACCCCATGGTCCTTTCCCGGTTAACCCGAATAGTGAGCGCTTATTCAAAAATAAGTGTGGCATTCAAATTCAAACAAATCACATCAAATACCCATTCAAAGGGAAATATTGATAGTTGGTTATTGAACTATCAATGGATATGCACAACATCACCAGATTCCAAATAATTTTCCAAATTATTTATTTTCCAAAATATCTTTACAAGATATATTATTTTCAATACTTCAAAAATAAATCAATATTTATTTTTAACAAATTCCACTTTCTTTTATAAATTCCATAGTGAATTTATATTTCACAATATCTATGAATGTTCGATTTCAATTCTTCATTTCAATTTATCTTAAAAAAGATAAATTCTCTAATATTCACTTTATATTGGAAAAACATTCCCATACTTATTTATTCATAAGTAATTCACAAATTTTATTTATTTTCAACACTTGAAAAATATTCAATATACTTAAATCGAGATTAAGTATATATTTCATTCTTTAAGGAAATCATTCTCTTAAACATATTTATTTGGGCCAAAACGAATGTTGCGTAAAACATCGTTACGACAACCCAAAATCACTAGTATAGGGATTCGAAATTAAAATAGATATATAAATCCCAATACTATGCAAAACATTTCCTTTCGGAAATCATTTACTATAACAACAGTGTTATAGTCCATTATTTCCTTCTATTTCTCGAAAACGTCTATTTCAACAATAAATGTTGAAATCTATGGTTTCGAATCTCAACACAATTAAAACATCGTTAGATCGTTTTAATTCTATTTCAAATATCACATTCAAAACAATTTCTTTAACATCTTATTCACTATTCAAAAACGTGAATATACTACGTTAACACATTTCATCCTTTTATACATTTTATTTTAAAGGATTACTCACAGTCAAAAACGTGAATATAACTCCATAATAAGTTATAACAATTTTCTTGTCGAAATAAGTCGTTTGCGAATTTATAAAACAACGTTTATAAATTCTATTTCTATTTGTTTTATAACAACTTCCTTTTTATACATCTCCTTTATTAACCTATTTGATTTATAACTCAATTATAAATCAAAAGTTCACATTATAAGTTAAATGCTTATAAAACGATTATTTTACAAAAATCGTTCTTTTAAACTTCACAATTGTAAATCTTATAACTTATAAGATTCAATTATTCATCCAAGTATATTCTTTTAATGACTTTATGAATTTTATAAACCTACTGTTTATGAAATTCTATTTATAACTTCACCGTTTATAATTCTATAAATTTCATTCATTTATGGAATTTATTTTCACTTCATTCAAACACTTATAAAAACTTGTTTTATAATGTCAATATTTCAATTTATAATATCCATTTATAAATCTCTTAATATAGATCAATTTATATTATTCTTTTAAAACGTCTCTAAACTCCTTTATTATTTCACCATTTTGATTCATAAAATAATTAAATTTTACAAATCCTATATTTAAAATTTTCACAATAAATTCTAAAATCCCGATTAAACTATTTTATAAAATCGTTAGCATCATATTCTCAAAAATCAGTTTTTAACTATTTTTCTCAAAAATCATAATTTTTATATAACATTAAAATTATACGTTTATTTATCTAAAATGGATCAATTCAAAAATTATTTTATAAAACGTATACTTTTCAAAAATCACTTTAAACATCATTTTAAAGTTTCAAAATTTGGTCCAATGATGCTACATACCAAATAGTCAATCACGACAACAACGATATCATATATCGATATGATAATCCATCAAATATCAAAATATCTGAAATCAAATAAATACTGTTGAGGAATCCAGTTGGATCCCTCCAACCTGTTTTCCTGCATCCACAAACATTAGCACAATACCAATTTCGCTCCAGTACGAAATTATCGCGGTATATGGGATTTAAATATTATCCGCTTAATAACGGCGCAATAGGGTCTCATCCGCTAAACAAAAAAATGCGGGAAATCAATAACTCCAATATATACATATGTCAATATATATATATTGCTATTATATATAATACCAATTTCACTGTTTATGAAATATTCGCGGTATATGTTTTTAATAAATAACATCCGCTTACTAACGGCGTATAATGTCTATTTTAACAATCAATAGATATCAATCATCATTCAAACATACATTTAAATATTTTAAATCTAACTATTTAAAATAAAATCGAAACTGATTCGATTGAGTGAGAAGTTCTCACCTTGATTTCAATTTAGTTTTAGCGATTTATTTCGAATAAAATTAAACGCGCGTTTAATTTGACCCAAAATTCTCACTAACTCCAAACGACTCCAAACCAACTCCATCGCGTAGTGCTCGACGATACAATTCCAACGCAAAAAATCTCGTCCGAAACGGACCTCGTATGAAAGAGTTACAACATTTTGAAGTTAATACAAATTTAATATAAACAAATTTACTTTTTATTTTTATAATTTTTTACTTAACCAATCTGGGCCGTGAATTTCAAAACTACAGATCCAAGCCGCGTTTGCCTCTTCTCCTCCCTCTCGTTCCTCTTTCACGCACGCAAGCTTCATGAACCCATCCCAATAGATTAGGGTTAATTAATCCTTCCTCCACGACGATCTATAGCACGATCAGACAACACCATCACGACCCCCTTCGCAAGAGCCACATTCGGCCTTAACCCCAGCAAGCTCGGCCACGTCTCAAGCTTGAAAACCGTGCATGAGACCCATACGAACGCGAGCGTCTCTCTCCCCCCTCGTTGCTCCGATCTCCATCAAATCCGTATGGATGTGAAGCCCTCGAGATGCTCAACAACTTTCATGTTGATGATTTCCTAAATTGATTCACGGATTTTGAGAAAATTGAGGGAAAGCAAAACGAAATTCTGGCCTTTGAAATAGTATAGAGGCGGCTGAGCAAAAACTAGGGCTAGGGTTTATATTTTTCTCAAATTTTGTGAAATGTTGGTCTATTTATAGGAATTTGAACGAACACTATTCATCCGGGAATTCCGAACTCCGATTTACGCGCCGAAACTGACGTTCCTAGGGTTTATCCCGCGTTCCGGACACAATGGAACAGGTTTCGAAAGCTAATTCGGGCATCTGTGCGAGTTATGGCAGTAAACGTTCAATTTAAATTAAACCGATTTAAATCGATTTCTAGGCGTTTTAATTTGTACCGGACAAACGGTAAATCCAATTGACTTGAAATTTGAAACCTTACAATAATATCACATTACGGATCCGATGAAACTGGTTTCGTCAAAATCCGAGACTTTTTGAAAAATGGCTATTTTCACTAGTCGATTTAATATTAAAATATTCAATTTTCACAAATTAACTCTTAATTCAATTTTAAAAGTTCTAAAATATCATTCTAACTCCAATATGATAAAATAAAATTTTACAAATCATTTTCAATCATATTTAACTCAATTTTCAATTATTTCCATAATTTAACGTATTAAATTATCGATTTAACAATTCAATTAAATCCAATAATTCAAAATAAAATTTATTTGACTTATAAATTCACTTATAAATATTTAAAATTAATTAAATATTCAAATTTTAATTATTAAAAATTCTGGGTCGTTACAATCTTCCCCCCTTAAAAGAATTTCGTCCTCGAAATTATTAAGTAAGAAAGTTACAAAATTTATTAATTTTCCAAAATCCATAGTTAATACTTCTTATAATATCTTTACTAAGTTTTCAAAATCATACTTAGTTATTTTTTCAAAAACAACTACTATTGTTTAACTTTCAATTCCAAATAAAAGTTAAAGTTTTCAAAATTTTCCAGATTTTCTCAAATTTTTCTAACGCCTTAAATTTCCGGAAAAATTCGCCATAGTCTCCTTTGCGCGGCTCGATCCGAAAAAAAAATGACAGTATATATATCACTATTATACATCTCATCAAGTAATGAGGCGTCCCGCAGGGAAAAAAGTGTAAAAGTACGGTATGTAATCCGAGATATGTACCTTATATTTTATTAGCGAGCATATACGGCTAATATAGCGCGAAAGCGAGCTCCAAATGCGAAGCAAACGCGATCCGCACCTACTAATCACTCAACAAACAACATGAGAACATGTATGTAGACAATAGTATCAATATACAACATATAGCAACATAATAACTATACATGCCAACATAGCAAATGCAATAAAAGCAATATATATTCAACCATCAACCAACTATCATCCATAACCAATTAATATTCATTTATATTCTCATTAATATTCAATGAATTGGTTTTCAATTTAAATCACATTTAATTTATTAACAGTGGATGTTTACTAACATTTATTTTCAATTAGTTTATATTCACTAATTCATATTCAAGTTGGTTCACTTCCAAATCAAATTCAATTCTATTCAAATTTATTTACTTCCAATTGGATTCCAATTACTTTAGCTTTCAATTTCATTAATACTTAATGAATTATATACAATCAATCTAACAATCATATAACAATCAATGTATATTAATTACAACCAAATTCCTTTGCTTTCAATTGGTTTAATTAAATTGATTTTTATTCAATTATTCAACTTCTAATAACATTAGATTTTAATGAATTAACACTTATATTCATTATTTCATATCAACTTAATTTACATTCAATTGATTATTATTCAATCCATTAATTCAATTCAATTACTAAGTTGAATTTCATTTACAAAACTCGAGTTCACATTTATCACTTCACTTTATTATTTTACTTTGATACTAATATCAACTTCATTCAACATCACTTAAGTTATATTTCATTTTATAAACATCACTTGGTTTTACTTAACTTAAATTCATAAATATATTCATATAGTTTCACTTCTTATATATATAAGTTTATTTCACAATTGTAAATCACTTTAATTATAATCCAATTCTTATAATTCTTTACTTATACAATTATTCTCTTGTTTAGATTATTCAAACAACTAAACAATCAACTTATATACACTTTAATAATTCTAAAAAATTATTCCTTTATATATAAAATATAATCAAGGTAAAATTATTTCATTTACCCAATTTAAAACAATATTATGTCGGTTTATCTTGTTTAAGAGTTTAGAAACTCCTATCTACGATAGTTAGCAAGACTACATCGACCAGAATCCATAAACAATCAACCGATAACTCAACACAATATAAAACAATTTTATATTCACTAACAAATACGCTCTCATAGCTATTATTACACTCAAACTCATTCTAGAGTACTGCTGACTCTATCTCTAATGAGTAATACCCAACAGAACCATGGTTGTCGCTTAACCATAAGCTCTGATACCACATTGTCAGGACACGATTCTTCGTCTTCCGAAAATTCGACATCGATACTCACTTTATCGACTGCCGAGCAATCGAACGACGGAAAACCGAACACTGAGGGTTTTAAGAAAAAGAAAAAGAAGAAGAAGAGAGAAAAGAGAACAGAAAAAAACCAAGTAACAGAGGAAAAAGAGGATAGAAATTTTTTTTTTATATAAATAGAAGAAAACGAGAATAGAAAACATAGAACGGAAAACAACTGAACAACAACAGAATCTCACAATTCGCAGCTGAACAACATATAATAATAAATCAATAATCTTTAAACAAAGAACTATATCAGTTATTACATTACATCACATTACATTTCATTACATCATATCATCAGAGTGTACAACAACAACAACAAACAAATAGTGCAGCGGAAAAAGAAATACTATATAAACTAGTAATACGCCATGCCATCCAGCTTGCTTCCAGCAACTCCAGAAATATCCTGAATATCCTGATAAACCTAACTCTTAACTGCCCGTGTGAAAATTGGTGGGCACCCAGAGTTTAGGAAGGAAAACAATAAACTCCGAATCAGTCATGTGACTGGTGTGAGAACTCAAAACAGTTTATTTATCTTTAAAATCAAAATAGAGGAATATTTTTAAAATCAATTCGCAATGCTTTTAAAAATGAGACTACCATAAGGCCTCCCGCACACACACACAATGCAAACGCAGAATCGGAGGAGATTTCTCCTTATGATAGTCAAAGATGCTTGATACGCATTTAAAAGAACATTTCATATTATTATTAGTGTATAGTGTAGGAAAAGTTCATTTCGAAAGTAGAATATAAATCTTAGCCAACATACGACCATTATCGTATGCCTACTATAGCTACCATCCAAACAGTGTTGCGACACCATAAGTGAATGATAGGTTCTACAACTAATACCGTACAAGTCACGTATTGTTTCTTTGGATTTCCAACGAATGATCAGGCCAAGGAACTTCCCATTGCCACATGAGAATGCCTCTGGATGGACATCCCCGAGAACCAAACCGGATCTCTACTAACACAAGGCCGGGTTACCCCTAACTGAGTAACAACTGACCGAATATGCCATCCCCCGGTCCTTTGGGACCTTTCACCCGAGCGCTCGCAATCAATTCACACAATCATAACAAAGTGTTTTCAACATGAGTAAGTATCTGGGCTCCATACCATGATACCACCCTTTTCCAGAAGGAAATGCACACATCCTAAAGGGCGCTACCCCTCATAACCTTGCTGCTTCTTTCCTGTTTTGACCATTCACGGGGTGTGAGGCTCGACGAAGTCACGTCCACAAAAACATACTTTATACAAAAGCCATGCTTTGGGTCAACAAATGATCATAGAAATGATCACAAAGATAGACGATCAAATAAACGATCCTATCACAAATAATCAACACAATGATCATTTCACAGCAACACTCAGCATGTCACATTACCAAACTGGGAATATATCGCTGATAACTTCAACTATATAACCTCTGAGCCCGTACGTCTCAGAGAAGGGTGTTAAGCTAAAAGAATAAATTCTCCGCCACCAACAGAAATATATTTGAAAGAAATCGGCTTTATATCTCAATTTGTAATGTCAGACATACAATCCATACAAGTCTGTTCCGGGCTCGAACAAAACCGAAGGCACTTCTTACGAAGCCCTTGCAATCCGGGTATTCACAATCCCGATCGAATTTTCCATCACTTAAGGAATCTCTATACCAGGAGCTACCCAGTGCAGAGACAATCGATAGGTCATCCTATCGCTTTCACAAATACTCGGTCTTCAACACCGACCTTCAATGCAATTCATAACGACGTATCACATATTCGGAATGGGTTATACGACCCCATGGTCCTTTCCCGGTTAACCCGAATAGTGAGCGCTTATTCAAAAATAAGTGTGGCATTCAAATTCAAACAAATCACATCAAATACCCATTCAAAGGGAAATATTGATAGTCGGTTATTGAACTATCAATGGATATGCACAACATCACCAGATTCCAAATAATTTTCCAAATTATTTATTTTCCAAAATATCTTTACAAGATATATTATTTTCAATACTTCAAAAATAAATCAATATTTATTTTTAACAAATTCCACTTTCTTTTATAAATTCCATAGTGAATTTATATTTCACAATATCTATTAATGTTCGATTTCAATTCTTCATTTCAGTTTATCTTAAAAAAGATAAATTCTCTAATATTCACTTTATATTGGAAAAACATTCCCATACTTATTTATTCATAAGTAATTCACAAATTTTATTTATTTTCAACACTTGGAAAATATTCAATATATTTAAATCGAGATTAAGTATATATTTCATTCTTTAAGGAAATCATTCTCTTAAACATATTTATTTGGGCCAAAACGAATGTTGCGTAAAACATCGTTACGACAACCCAAAATCACTAGTATAGGGATTCGAAATTAAAATAGATATATAAATCCCAATACTATGCAAAACATTTCCTTTCGAAAATCATTTACTATAACAACAGTGTTATAGTCCATTATTTCCTTCTATTTCTCGAAAACGTCTATTTCAACAATAAATGTTGAAATCTATGGTTTCGAATCTCAACACAATTAAAACATCGTTAGATCGTTTTAATTCTATTTCAAATATCACATTCAAAACAATTTCTTTAACATCTTATTCACTATTCAAAAACGTGAATATACTACGTTAACACATTTCATCCTTTTATACATTTTATTTTAAAGGATTACTCACAGTCAAAAACGTGAATATAACTCCATAATAAGTTATAACAATTTTCTTATCGAAATAAGTCGTTTGCGAATTTATAAAACAACGTTTATAAATTCTATTTCTATTTGTTTTATAACAACTTCCTTTTTATACATCTCCTTTATTAACCTATTTGATTTATAACTCAATTATAAATCAAAAGTTCACATTATAAGTTAAATGCTTATAAAACGATTATTTTACAAAAATCGTTCTTTTAAACTTCACAATTGTAAATCTTATAGCCTATAAGATTCAATTATTCATCCAAGTATATTCTTTTAATGACTTTATGAATTTTATAAACCTACTGTTTATGAAATTCTATTTATAACTTCACCGTTTATAATTCTATAAATTTCATTCATTTATGGAATTTATTTTCACTTCATTCAAACACTTATAAAAACTTGTTTTATAATGTCAATATTTCAATTTATAATATCCATTTATAAATCTCTTAATATAGATCAATTTATATTATTCTTTTAAAACGTCTCTAAACTCCTTTATTATTTCACCATTTTGATTCATAAAATAATTAAATTTTATAAATCCTATATTTAAACTTTTCACAATAAATTCTAAAATCCCGATTAAACTATTTTATAAAATCGTTAGCATCATATTCTCAAAAATCAGTTTTTAACTATTTTTCTCAAAAATCATAATTTTTATATAACATTAAAATTATACGTTTATTTATCTAAAATGGATCAATTCAAAAATTATTTATAAAACGTATACATTTCAAAAATCACTTTAAACATCATTTTAAAGTTTCAAAATTTGGTCCAATGATGCTACATACCAAATAGTCAATCACGACAACAACGATATCATATATCGATATGATAATCCATCAAATATCAAAATATCTGAAATCAAATAAATACTGTTGAGGAATCCAGTTGGATCCCTCCAACCTGTTTTCCTGCATCCACAAACATTAGCACAATACCAATTTCGCTCCAGTACGAAATTATCGCGGTATATGGGATTTAAATATTATCCGCTTAATAACGGCGCAATAGGGTCTCATCCGCTAAACAAAAAATTGCGGGAAATCAATAACTCCAATATATACATATGCCAATATATATATATTGCTATTATATATAATACCAATTTCACTGTTTATGAAATATTCGCGGTATATGTTTTTAATAAATAACATCCGCTTACTAACGGCGTATAATGTCTATTTTAACAATCAATAGATATCAATCATCATTCAAACATACATTCAAATATTTTAAATCTAACTATTTAAAATAAAATCGAAACTGATTCGATTGAGTGAGAAGTTCTCACCTTGATTTCAATTTCGTTTTAGCGATTTATTTCGAATAAAATTAAACGCGCGTTTAATTTTACCCAAAATTCTCACTAACTCCAAACGACTCCAAACCAACTCCATCGCGTAGTGCTCGACGATACGATTCCAACGCAAAAAAATCTCGTCCGAAACGGACCTCGTATGAAAGAGTTACAACATTTTGAAGTTAATACAAATTTAATATAAACAAATTTACTTTTTATTTTTATAATTTTTTACTTAACCAATCTGGGCCGTGAATTTCAAAACTACAGATCCAAGCCGCGTTTGCCTCTTCTCCTTCCTCTCGTTCCTCTTTCACGCATGCAAGCTTCATGAACCCATCCCAATAGATTAGGGTTAATTAATCCTTCCTCCACGACGATCTATAGCACGATCAGACAACACCATCACGACCCCCTTCGCAAGAGCCACATTCGGCCTTAACCCCAGCAAGCTCGGCTACGTCTCAAGCTTGAAAACCGTGCAGGAGACCCATACGAACGCGAGCGTCTCTCTCCCTCCTCGTTGCTCCGATCTCCATCAAATCCGTATGGATGTGAAGCCCTCGAGATGCTCAACAACTTTCATGTTGATGATTTCCTAAATTGATTCACGGATTTTGAGAAAATTGAGGGAAAGCAAAACGAAATTCTGGCCTTTGAAATAGTATAGAGGCGGCTGAGCAAAAACTAGGGCTAGGGTTTATATTTTTCTCAAATTTTGTGAAATGTTGGTCTATTTATAGGAATTTGAACGAACACTATTCATCCGGGAATTCCGAACTCCGATTTACGCGTCGAAACTGACGTTCCTAGGGTTTATCCCGCGTTCCGACACAATGGAACAGGTTTCGAAAGCTAATTCGGACATCTGTGCGAGTTATGGCAGTAAACGTTCAATTTAAATTAAACCGATTTAAATCGATTTCTAGGCGTTTTAATTTGTGCCGGACAAACGGTAAATCCAATTGACTTGAAATTTGAAACCATACAATAATATCACATTACGGATCCGATGAAACTGGTTTCGTCGAAATCCGAGACTTTTTGAAAAATGGCTATTTTCACTAGTCGATTTAATATTAAAATATTCAATTTTCACAAATTAACTCTTAATTCAATTTTAAAAGTTCTAAAATATCATTCTAACTCCAATATGATAAAATAAAATTTTACAAATCATTTTCAATCATATTTAACTCAATTTTCAATTATTTCCATAATTTAACGTATTAAATTATCGATTTAACAATTCAATTAAATCCAATAATTCAAAATAAAATTTATTTGACTTATAAATTCACTTATAAATATTTAAAATTAATTAAATATTCAAATTTTAATTATTAAAAATTCTGGGTTGTTACAGATAATGTCAAAGAATATGTTATGTAAAGAAATGGATATATTAATTGAATAATGGATTGCGTATAATTAATTGTAAATAAAATAGAAGTCAATAAAATAATTTAGTATGGATGAATTGGATAGAAATCTATTGGAAGGTAATACGTGAGATTGTACATATATTATTTTATTCGCATAACGATTTGATCCAAATTCGAGCACCAAATTTCGAGATGATTTATATCGATCCAAGTTAGGATTTTTCACTCGATTTTCGACGGCGAACCCTAGATATGGATTTTAATTTGATTCTGGAATTCTCTATCATAGTATATGGCTATGCAAGGAGAGTAACTGTTTCCAATCAAGGAACCAAATCTGAGTCCGCACTAGAGAGTCGTGTGAACGATACTAGTTTGGAAGTGAAATTGTGTGATCGAATAAGCGATTAGATTGATATTGCTCACGGATGATATATGTATGGCTTACGGACTTAATTAAAGTTAATATTGGAAATTTTAAATGCCAAATATAAAATGATTCTTTTAAAATTATATAACATGATATATATATATATATATATATATATATATATAAAAGAGATAAACCAAATTGAATGTACAATTAATAATTTGGTTATATTGGGTATGATTTGGTTGTTATATGATTGTTAGTTGATTTTATATAATTCATTAAGTGTTAATGAAATTGGAAGCTATAAATCACTGAAATCAAATTGGAAGTTAAATGAATTTAAATAGAATTTAGTTTGATTCAAATCGGAAGTGAACTAATGTAAATATAAATTAATGAATGTTAACTAATTGAATTGAGAATGAATGTTAGTAAAATCCAACGTTAATGAATCAACTGTGATTAAAATTGAAAACCAAGTCGATAAATATTAATGAGAAGTGAATTTATATTGATTGGTTATGGATTTGTTGGATGGTAGTTGGATGATAGTTGATTGATGGTTGCAATTGTTGTTTTGTTGCATTTGCTATGTTGGCACATGTAGTTGTTACGTTGTTATATGATGGATATTGATATTATTTTCATATATGCATGTTTCTCATAGTTTGTTGAGTGTTCAGTAGGTGCGGATTGCGCTTGCTTCGCATTTGGAGCTCGCTTTTGCGCTATATTATTCGTATATGCTCGCTAATAAAAAAATATAAGGTACATGTTTATTTTATCATTGGATTTGGTGATTTTTGATGAGCCACTTGGCTTTTGGATTTTCTTTAGTTGGTTTGGGGCCCGTAGAGGCGTTTTGTAGTTGTACCGATCGAGCCGCGCAAAGGAGACTCTGCCGAAATTTTCCGTAAAATCCGGGTGTTAGAAAATTTTTCAAGTGTTAAAATTTTTATAACTTGTTTTGATAACCAACTCTTAAAGTTAGAAAGGCGTTTGGAATAACTTAGTAAAAGTGTAGTAATGGCTTTATAAATGGAATTTCATTGTTTTATAAGTTGGTAACTTTGAATAAAATATATCAAATGTTGAATTCTATACTTAGTTCCTTTCCCTTCTTTTTCCTTTTCGGGGACGAAAAGTTTTGAGTGGGGGAGAATGTAACGACCCGTAAATTTTCGATAATTTAAATAGCTAATTTAATAAGATTTCGTGATTTAGTGTTAGAAAAAATTTTGTAATTCGTTTAGAATAATAATAACTGGAATGAATTGCAACAATAATTATCCAAGTAATGAAAAATAAAAGTTACTTAGTGAATGCCTTTGCAATCAAAAGTTGAATAGGATAATAAATGTGGGATTCATTGGGAATAATAGAGTAATTGATTGATAAGTAAAATCTATTTAAAATAAAATATTGGATATTGAACAGGTAAATTGCTTAAATTAAATATTTAAAACTTATTAAATAATTGAATAACTGTAAAAATGGAAATAGTATTCTAAATTGTGAATTGGTTTTAAAAGTTGAGTCTTATAAGTTCAATTTCAATATTTCAAAAGATAATGAATTATTGGATAATCGAAATTGTTTAAATTTAATACTTGGAATTTATTGAATAATATAATAATGAGAATTGAATAACCGTATAATGGAAATAGTTGTTTTATAATTTTAATTCGTTCAAAAGTTAAATTTTATATGTTCGTTTTGAATATTTCAAAGGATAGTGATTTAAGAATAATCAAATTTGTTTAAATTTAATATTACGAATGTTTGAATAAATTAAATTCCGAATTTCATATGATTAATTTGATATTGAAATTTAATTTATGAAAATAGAGTGAATAATTGAAATTTGATTTAATATGATTCAAATTGGTTTCCAAAGTGAATGTAAGTTATATTTGGATTTTAATAGAGTTAATAAGATTTTAAAATTGAAATTTATTGGATAAATTGAATAACGGGTTTAATATGATTAAAAATGATTTGTAAAATTTTATTTTATCATGTTGGAGTTATAGTGATGTTATAGAACTTTTAAAACTGAATTCAAAATTTATTTGTGAAAATTGAATATTTTAATATTTAATTATCGACTGAAAAATAGCCAATTTTCGAACAGTCTCAGAATTGGACGAAACTAGTTCCATTGGATCCGTAATAGTTTGTTATTATCAGATTTCAATTTTCGTAGCAATCGGAGTTGTCGTTTGACCGTGGCAGCTCGAAACGCGTTGAAATTGTTTTAATATTAATTTGGCGAGTTAAAATAGTCATTTTTCAAACGGTCTCGGATTTCGACGAAACCAGTTTCATCGGATCCGTAATGTGATATTATTGTAAGATTTCAAATTTCCTGTCAATCGGATTTACCGTTTGTCCGGGGCGAGCCAAAACGCATAGAGATTCGTTTAAATCGATTTAATTCAAATTGATCGTTTATCGCTATAACTCGCACAGACAATCGAATTGGCTTCCGAAACCTATTCCATTGTGTCCGAAACATGGGATAAACCCTACGAACGTCAGTTACCACGCGAAATTCGGAGTTTGGAAAAGCCGGATAAATAATATTCGCCGTATCCTATAAATAGACCCCCTTTTTATTCACAAAAAAATAAAAAAATAAAAAAAAGAACCCTAGCCGCCACTTCCTGCAGTCAATGGCTGAAATGCTCCCAATTTCCCCCTCGTTTTTCTCTCCATCCACACATTTTTAGCCAAATGGTCCAACTAGGAAATCAAAGAACTCGTCGACCTCTGTAACTTCAACGGTCGAGATCGAGTATGGAGTTGTGATACAACGGCAATTGGAGCTGGAAGGTCATGCGTTCATGCTCGAAAACTGAAGCAAGGAGGCGGCCGAGCTGCATCATCCTTGGGCCGAGTGTCGAGCACGAGATAGGCTTTGGAATGGAGCACCCTGATCGAGCTAAATGTCGTCGGAGTTGGGTGCGTTCAAAACCCTAGCTTGCGTGTTGGGTTCGGTTTTTACGACCTGGGAATGAACGTAAGGGGGAAGGATAAAGGTGTGGTCGGCCTTGATGGATTCTGAAAAAAAAAGCAACGGCAGATGACAAAGGTTAAAAATTAATAATAATAAAAGAAGTTGTAAATGGTTATATTTATAATTCGAGTAACTTCAAAATTTCGTATCTCTTTCATACGAGGTCCAAATCGGACGAAACTTTTTGCGTTGGGATCGTATGGACAAACACTACGCTATGGAACTGGATTGGAATCATTTGGAGCTAGAGAAAATTTTGGATTAAATCGAACGTCGTTCGATTTGATTTAAAATCGTAAAATCAAGGTGAGTGTTTTACAACGCTCACACCGTACTAAATATCTTTATGCTAGTTAAATTGACAGTATGAAGTGATATGAACTTTGTTTGTCGTTGTTTGATGTAAATTTAACTGTCATATAGCTTGTTATTGAATTAACCGTTGAAAAATTAAATTGACAGTTAAATTAAAATTAAAATTGAATGGCGATTAAATTACCTGACATTGATAACTATGAAACTGCCATGAATTGTATTGTTTATTGGATGATGTATTTTGATGATGCTATTGGTTGATAATTGAATGTTTGGATGTTTATTTGCTTATATAGATCCTGTTGTGCATACATATGATACTGTGATTTAATTTAAGTAATATATGCACATCCCTGACATTTAAATTGAAATAAATAACTACTTGGCCATAGGATAGAAAATTATATACGGACACCGAATTGGCTAAATTATTAAATTTTAAAAATCGTCGATTTGAAATTTATTTAAATGTTTTGATTTAAAGGTTATAAATAGAAATAAATTTATAAAAATCGAATTTATTGAAAATTGAATTTTGGAATGTTGAAATAAATCTTGGTTAAAAGAAATTGTTAAGTAATATGATTCGAGACTTTGAAATTTAAAAATTGGGATTTGATTGAATTTCGAAATTTGATTTGTTTAAAGATTTAACCTTAATTCGAGCCTTGAATATTACCAAGTAAAAGTGATATAAAAATGACATTTTGAAATCGAGTTTGGAATTGAATCATATTTGGAATTTGGATTTAAACTTGTATATAATTGGAAAATTTTGTTAAGTATTATAAATTGATTTGGAAAAATCAAGCTCCAAATCGATATAAATTGAAATTGAATTAATTGAAAGTGAATATAAAATTGAATAAATTCGAAGTAGAAATTGACGTTGATTGAATTGACATCGAAATTGAATCGGTAGAATGGAAATTGGAATTGATTTGAATTGGGAAGTTATAATTGCAATGGATTGATTTTGAAGCTGTTTTATTTTGTTTTCCAAATTACTCGGTTATATAAACTATTTTGAATACTTAAACTATTTTAATCTATTTTAAGTCTACTTAACCCAGTTTAAATTATTTTAAACTAAATTTATCTATTTCAAATCCATTTTAAGATTTTAAAGTATTTTAACTATTTTAATTATTTAAAACTACTTCTAAACTACTTAAACTATTTTCTAAAATTCTAATCTGGTTAATAAGGTGAAAGGCTTATGTTTAAATCTTGAAATTGAATACGAATCGGATAAAATGAAGTTGCAGCCTAAATTGAAATTCGAAATAATCTTGAAAATCGAAATGAGATATTGATGCGAAAAATGATTTTTGAAACGAAATCTTACATTTGAATAGATACGATGATATTTGAAATGGATATGATTTTGAAGCGAATATGATATTTTGATATAAATTATGAATCGATTTGAATATAAAAGAGCCAACGGTGTAATAATACATAGTTATTAAAGAGACCGGGATCGGATATGGACATACTCTTTGTCGATACCGAAAACCACTTTAATAACTATTATACGCGGAGTGTTGATCCAGGATGAAGTGGATGGTTTGGTGAACGCATTGACTGAAGAAAGAGAACGATATTGGATGACCCCTGACATGACTAAAACAGGAGCCGCGTCGGGCCATTGAGGTTCGCCACCTCTAGCGGACACGCTTCTTCGATACCATTTCTATTACATTTGTGATGCGATTTGGGTGCACCCCTTGATTTGGGAGTGTTGTTTCGCGGTGTTGGGGTGGCTGCTGGCTATGTCCAACACCAGTCCGGATCACGCAACTACTAGTATCCTAGTTGGTATCGCCTCATGTACCTTGTCATACTAATTATCCTATTCGCGACCACTACGTTTTGATTTGTACCTTGAGTATATGGATTGCCCTCTGGTGACTTCCGGTTTTGGGGAAACTATGGTCTTGTATATGCTTTTGCGAATATAAAATGTGTTAATGGGGATTATGGTAACGCCTTAACGCTATTTTGATACTTTATATTACTGATAGGCATTATCTACTTAGCGTATATTACTACATAGTAGATAGTTTCACGGATCCTTGAGAGATGGAAAATCCCGTAATATCTCTTGAGTTATTGCACGCACGTTGACACTGGATAGGAGATGTCAAACCCCGTAAACATCTCCGACGCCGTTACACTCATATTAATTTACGATTGATTTAACTTTCATAAGGATATTTAGTCCTGACTCGAGTGTTTGGTCTTTTCATTACGCTCGGGTCAGTCCAGAGTTTTCAGATTTGGAAGATCTATTCTGGAGGACGAAGACGAAGATTTGGTATACTATTACTATTATTACCCTAGCATCATGTTATCTGCTGCATTATTTAATTGTTCTGTTGTATATGTATAAACTCTGATAAATGCTGTATAAATAATTGTCAAAGTATAGTAGACAGCTTCATGAACTGTTTATTTGACTATTATATTTTATCGTTCCGCTGCGAGATTCTGTGTTTGTAACATCCCGCCTTTTCGCATACTTTAATCCGACACACGTGCCAATTCAAAACATAACAGAAGGACGGATTGTTATGGGGTAAATAAGAAAAACAGAGAAGAAATAAAAACAAAATAGAATCTCACAGCGGAAGGATAAAATATAACAATAAATATACAGTTCAAAACAGTTTACAGACACTTGATTTGCTTTATACAATAAATATCAGAGTTACACCTACCAATACAATCAATGCAGCGGAACAGTATGAGTGTGGTGCAATACTATAAATAATAATAATACGACTCCTTCGTCTTCGTCCTTCAAAGCTAAAGTCTTCGATCCTGAAACGCTCGGACTGACCCGAGCGAATTTGAAAAGACAAAAACACTCTAGTCAGAACTAAAAGGTCTTATGTGAGTTAAATTAACAGAAATAAATATGAGTACAGTAACTCAAGAGATGCTCGGGATTTACATCTCCTAAGATCCGTTAAACTATTTACTATGTAGTATATTGCGCTATTATAATAGTGTCTATTTATAAAATAAACTTACTTTTTAATAGCGTTAAGGGGTTACCCATGTAGCCCTTAACACAAATAATGCCAATAGTCTATACAGTACCGTAATACCTCCTGATCGGGAAGCTACCAGAGGATACTCCATAGGTACGACACAAATAGAAACTCGTAGTAAAGGCTCGGTATGGTAGGTGACACGGCACAACTAGGCAATGCCAGGGTAGATATACCAATTCTATCCAGGCTGGTGGAAACGCGTAGCCGCAGTTACCGCCCACCTCGGACTAACTCCCCCAAAATCAAAAATAAAGTGGCCACTGAATCAATACAAAATCAAAGTATAATATCGAAGAGGAGGGTCCGATCAGAGGAATGACCTCATTGGCCTGAGAATCGCTCCTGTTTTAGCCACCTTATGCCAACTCACGGGAGTCGGGTCCACGTATTTACCTTACAGGAAACGTCGCCACCACCTACTTCATTCTGGAATCTCCACCGCGTACACGGTTAGTCAAAGTGGTTTTCGGTATCGACAGAGAGTATGTCCATATCCGATCCCGGTCTCTTTGCCAACCCATCGTTATTATAGCACCGCGGTCATTTAAAAATAGGTTATACTTTAAAAATCAGAATAAACATTCCATTTCATAACCATGAATACGATATCATTTCAAAACCCAAAACCATATTTTATCACTTATCCCAAATATAATTCTTTTCCAAAATCATAATGCTTTAACTTCGTAACGTCTGAAAATCAAATATTTTCAAAGCATAATATTTTGAAAATCATAATTTAAAACCATAACTTCTAAAACTTGAATGGTTTGGACATTCAACGGTATATGAATTAAATGGTTTAACATAAATGTTACTTTGTAAAGAAAATAGTTCTCATGGCTTTACAAATACATTTCTTTATTAAAGTCTAAACCAAAATTTATATTATCTCTCTCAAGTTCCAAAACCACTTCAATTTATTTATATATACGTATATCCATTTTGAGTATCAATATTTCAAACTAAAGTTGGATTTTATTTTTTCAACAAATCAATTGTTCTATTAATTAGTCTTGAATATTCATATAAAATCCATAAATAATAAGACTTCAATTTCTAGTAATAAAATATATATATTTTTCCCAATTCAAATTATACTAGAATATTCATTTTAATTTATTTTGGGAAAAATCCAATTATAAATGTCATATCTTAAAATTTCCAAACTTAACATTTAAACATATGATATAAATTATTAAACTCTATTTTCTTAATTTTCTTCCATTTTTAATAAAGATTTTTATACACCTTTTAATTTCAAAATTTTCAACTTCATATGTATATATATATGGAAGAAAAATATTTATACAATATAAAATTTAAGATTATTATAAACCGTATTCCATCCAAACCATAGAAATCACATTAAAATAGTTATATATAGACCGCGGTGCCTGTATATAATTTTCTATCCTATGGTCAAGTGATACGGATATTTATCATTTCAATCCGCAATTTAAAAGATATAAAATTTTGCAGTTGTATATCATTTCAAACCACAATCCCGAATGAAAGGAAATATGCATGATAATTTGCAATTTAATGATATACAATAAAACATCCATAAACATCACCCATCATCCAATCACAATCATCAAGCAATATCAATCAGTAACAATTTATATTTGATAATATATAACAGGTAATAACTGGCAATTTTATTCAGATTAAATTTAACAACTATTAATCTAACAGTTTATATTCAGTAATAATCTATATAACTGTTAACTAGCAGTTTATAGGCAAACAAATAAATTCTAACTATCAATTAATACGCAATAAATAAATTAAATTAACAGTTAAATTAAATAAATGCAATTCAACAAATATGAGTGAAATAAACATGCCAAATACTCATAAATAAATTTCTATTCATTTCTAAAATTAACTTAACAAACATAAAAGCTTCTAGTAGTTGTGAGTGGGTTTAAACACTCACCTTTGGAATTTAAATCGAATTTAAATTCGATTTAAACCCAAAAATTCGCCCTTCTCGGAATTCGTCCAAACTAGCGTCATCAAATCCGGAATTAAATTACGATCCTAACAAAAGAAATTTCGTGTGAATCCGACTTCGTATGAGAAAGTTATGGCGAAAAATGATGATTGAATTCAAAATTGAAAATAAATGAAACGATACACAAACCATATAGATGCGATCCCCATCGTCCACTCTACAAAACCCAGAAAAGGTTTGACGATCCGACGAAGTTTGCGACGACGATGATGAATGGTCACGGACTGTTTGAATTAATTCTGGTCAAACGAATGTTCAAAACAGAAAACGAATTGCACCAGTAGATTACGTGCCTCGAGAACATTAACATATATATTTTTTTGTGGAATTTTTCTGAAGTGTTTGCATTTTCATTGAAATTTGGATTGAAGTAGATCTAGGTTTTGCAACCATTTGAGGAGGAGAAGGAGATGAAGAAATGAATATACAGCAAATGACAATAGGATGGAGCTAGGGTTTATAACTGTATATATATATATATTAAATTTCCAAAATTTAATTAAATTTACTTTCCATTATTTATTGTCAATTAGATTGATTTATCATTGGACTCATATTTCAATATGTAAATATCCCCAATTTCATCTGCACTTATATTTACATAGTTTCTAAATATTAAATTTCAAATATTACTTCATTTAACGTTACGTATTTATTATTTATTACTTGCTGCAGTTGATTATCAATTATACTTAATATACTAAATAGATGGTAAATTTTGAATACTTGTTATCATTAACGTTTTATTTCCACTTACAAAATAAATGAAATTATTACATAAACTCCCTTAATTAAGTCAACCATTATCTTATATAACTTAACTGGTAATATATATACCCAATTGCCCTAATTGGTTTATAGTTATCAGCTAAATACATACTAACTTGTAAATAAATTCGTTTAATTGCAAATGGATCTGATCAAATTTAATAGATTGAATAGATGGGTAAGCAAATAATAAATTTTCCTTTTTGTCCAATTCAAACCCATTCCTACTTAATTATCAATTACAATTTATTAAGAAACATTGATTTTATGCAGTTACCTTTTATTTGCGTAGTATTACATCAATTCCTATAACCTTGGATTCATTCCCAATTCACCAAATTCAATTAATTACACTTTACAAATGTGTTTCCAATATATAGGTATTGCCCAAATTAAATTTATTAGCTAACTCATATTAATAAACAAATGACTTATATGGATGATTAAAATTTTCAATTATCTCACTTTACTCCTAAACTTCTGTTATTTAATAATTATTGCTTAGAACCTGATTTTAATCTTCCCATTATCTATTTAATTCCTTCTAGAATCATAGCTAATATTTGTCATCCCTTCATTACCCAAATGTTCTTATCCCATCAAATTTTAGGTTATCGAAATATTAATTGTCAATTTCTTTAATTGCACTAAATTTATCTATTAAAGGTTGCACTTAACCCAAATACATAAAACTTGCCCAATTTCTCCTTAAATCAATAACCTTCATATACAAATATGTTTATCATAAATTTTATCTACTCTTCCTTTTTAGGTAATGTCCTATATATTATATTTCCATGTAATTTGCAATAAATCATACTCGTAGTTATATCACATTAAATGAATAAATAAGTATTGACTCTATTCTTTTGATTCAACATTGGTTTACGTTATATTTCATAAATATGTCTACATACATCAGGATTTTTTAAAAATGGTTGTAACGTGAAATCTCGTCTACTTCCCATTTTATATTTAAGGCTTCTAAAACCGATTCATATCATTTCTCTAGTCCAAATTTTATTAATATAACCTTAAATTTAATTTATTCCTATCGATGTAATGGTTAAACACAAATTTCACTTATTTGCAATAAATCCACAAATTGGATTTGTGACGACCGCCCATGACTCCCGCACCAAAACAAGGAAATAATGCGCTGAAAGGTGTGCCAGGCAGCCATGGACGATAGTCAGGGTAAAACAAAACAAAAGAATCTCTATCGCATAACTCACAGCGCATGGATAAAATACAATAGAGAAATATAATATAGTGAAGCTCCATAGAACAGAAACATCATCATATAAGCATCACAGTAGTTTTATACAATCATCTACACAAATCCATACATGAAAGCCTCACTACAAATCACTCAACCAAATACAGCAGCGGATACCCAGTACATATAGTAAGAAAACTAATATGCAAAGCCTCCTGCTCGTCTTCGTCATCTTCAGCGTAGAACTCCTAGCACAGCACCTGTCACCTGCTACCTAGTCTGCCCATCCCAAACATGGATGAACAGCCCAAGGTAATAAGAGGAGACATAAAACCTTGAGTCAGACAAAGTCTTAGTGAGCAGTAAATTAACTATCAAACATACCAAAAGAGCATAAAGGATAAAAGGAATAGGAACCAAACCATCCCACTCCACCTCTTTCTACAGTGATAGCCCCAGACATACACTAAGGAGAAGCAAGCATAACAACATAGACAATTAAGGTAAAGCGAATACCACTCGAGTCAAGGACGATGTTTTCCAAATACAAACCCCCAAGGCCTAAACCAAGATCAGATAAGCACCCAGAAAACACCGCTCTTGAAGCCGAATGATAATACAACCAAACATCCATGACTCTGGCTATCACTGTCATCCTTGCCTCGATTTCACCGTTAGTTGAATGACCATCTGTCAAGGGCTAATGGTAACCCCGGTTCTAACCATAACTCCGCACACTGCCTTGTGCCTAGGACTTATCTACTTTGCCCAGAGTACTCAACTACCTACCTGTAGTCTTTTGGGTGTCCCGACTACCTACCTGTAGTCGTTATGGGCGCCCCATGTACTCTTGCTTTTGAGCATGCTAGAACCTTCAACAACGACGAGATCCAAGCCTCCTAGCCATCCTTCTTGACGACTATCCTCATACAAGCTCAAGCTACCTCTTGAACAATCCATTATCAACCAACTTGAACTACTCTTCAAGTTATCAACATGCTTGGAATGATCCCTGCTTGGATTAAGCCAAGACTCACATCATACTTCGCTTCATCGCATCAAAGCAAAGTCTCAACTCAACAACATGGTTTGCCTCATCAAATCATGGCAAAGTCCCATCTCAACATCATCCAATCTATACATATGAGCTTCAACATCCGCTACATATGCCTTAAGCAGCTTTCACCATTCAAGAGCCTTCTTCCATAGCTTTTGAATCCTCTTCCATCCTCTTGTTCCAAATCAACTACTAGCTAACTTGGAAACAATCAAATCAATCATACATTCAAATATCAATCATTCAAACAAGATCTAACAAGCAATATAAGCAATATCAACTATAATGGCAATTTCGTAAATAAGTGAGCAAAAGTCCAACATATGTGAAACCATAGTTTTTAGCATAGATCTATCAAATATAAAACATGGGTTTTGTCTCTAATACTTGTTAAACTAACTTGCATAAGTAAACATCTTCAAAAACCATGGATCTAGACTTCGATCTAAGAAAAATGCATGAAATCTCTAACTTTAACACCCAAACATGCCACCAATCCAATATACTCCTTTGGATCCGCGTGAGAGATAACTACCACTCACCAAATCACCCAAACACTACAAAAACTACACACTTCAGATCTGGACAGCGAAGATCAAGGTTTGATCCGGCAATATCTCGCTCCAATCGATGAATTCTAGCTCGAACGGATGAAGATCTTCAACTTTGGCACTTGGATCTTCGATCTCGATCTTCGATCTTGGATGGATGTTAGAATTAGATTGGAATGGAGAAAAGAAGATGAAGAAATGTTGTAGTCGAGTCTTCAAAATGGCAGCACTTCGTCGCTTCAAAAACCGGTGCCAAAAAGTGAGCCAAACCCCTCTATTTATAGGCTGAATCAACCATGAGTCGTCGCTCTTAGGTCGTCGCCGACCCAACTCCTGAGTCGTCCCCGACTCATCCACATGCTGACTTACCATAAGCCACTCACACGACTCAACAACCCTGCCGACCTACGACTTAATACCAGAGCCGACCTAACTAATCAACGACTCAACACCAAGCTGCCTAACGACTTACGACTCATCGTTAAGTCGTGCCTACCGACTCAGTTGCAAACGACCTAACAACACAGCCTTATGGCCGACCTAAGTCCTAGCCGACTCAACATAAGTCGGTCACGATTTAACTATGACACAAACGACTCAACCTATCCCTAACTCGGTCAAACGACTCACGACCCATGGCCTCACCGACTCAACTACCCACGACCTAAGCCCTAAGTCGGTTTTTCTTAAGTCGGTCACCAACCCTTAAACCGCTATCTCGTGAGTCGGTCACCATCTTATGAAGCTAACTCCAATTAGGTCGGTCATTATGAGTCGGTCATATCCTTAAGTCGCCTAAACCCCTTGAGTCGGTCCCTATGAGTCGGTCACGACTCATCACCTAACTTAGCTATGCCTATGAGTCGGTCACGACTCATCACTTGCACTCGGGTCAACTCCTAAACGACTCAAGCTAGAAGCAACACAAACAACACTATCGTCCTGCAAATTCTACGATTTATCGACACGTAAAATACGGGTCGTTACATTCTCTCCCCCTTAGGAATTTCGCCCCCGAAATTCCAAGCAAACAACAGCAATCAAAATTATTCCGCATGCCTATCATCCATGGCAATCAACAATCCATGCAACCAATTCTAACCTAGCATGCAGAATTCTAAGACTTAGAACAAGCTACAAATTCATGAGATGTCACGACACTTTAGGGCCATACCTCGAAGAGTTCGGGATGAGCTGCCTTCATCCTCTCTTCCTCCTCCCACGTACAGTCGTTAACATCATCACTCCATTGTACCTTGAGCAACGTAATCGTCTTCCTCCTAAGCTGTTTCGTATCGGTTTCAACAATACGAAGCGGCTTACGAGGTCTCGAAACAACTGGATCAACCTCCAAGTCTTCACAGCTATCAGCAGAAACCACCGTAGTTGGGTCGTGCATATACTTCCGTAGATAAGATACATGAAAAACACTGTGCACACCCGCCATCTTTTCCGGTAACTCCAATCTATAAGCGAGCTTTCCAATACGCTCGATAATCGGGAATGGTCCAACAAATCTCGGAGTTAACTTTCCTTTCTTCCCGAATCTTATAGCATTCTTCAATGGAGAAATCTTCACAAAAACCATATCACCCACATCGAATTCCAAATCCTTTCGACGATTATCTGCATAACTCTTCTGACGATCCTGGGCTGCCCTCATTCGTTGCCGAATGATCTCTATACAATCCGTAGTTTGACGAATCATCTCTGGCCCAAGCATCAGCTTTTCTCCCGTTTCCAACCAACATGTCGGAGAGTTACACGGTCTTCCATATAATGCCTCATATGGTGCCATACCAATACTCGACTGATAACTGTTATTATAAGCAAACTCCACCAAATGAAGGTGATCTTCCCATGATCCTCCGAAGTCCAAAACACATGCTCTAAGAAGATCTTCCAAAACTCGGTTGACTCTCTCAGTCTGACCATCTGTTTGAGGGTGATAAGCTGTACTCAAACACAACTCAGTTCCCAAAACTTCCTGGAAGCTCTTCCAAAATTTACTAGTGAACAATGGATCTCGATCGCTCACTATACTCTTCGGAACACCATGGAAACGAACTATCCACTTCACATATAATTCAGCCAACTTCGATGCAGTCCTAGTCGATCGAACAGGAATGAACCTTGCACTCTTGGTCAAACGATCTACAATGACCCAAATCCCTTCATTCCCTGCTCTTGTCCTAGGTAGACCATCAATAAAATCCATCGACACTTGCTCCCACTTCCATGTAGGAACCTCCAATGGCTGAAGCAATCCACTGGGCTTCTTCTGCTCAGCCTTCACCAACTGGCAATTCATACACTTGGAAATAAAATCTCCAACATCCTTCTTCATACCTTCCCAGTAGTAGGATCTTTTCATATCCCGATACATCTTATTTCCGCCTGGATGAATTGTCAACTTCGAGTGATGACTTTCCCTCAGAACTTCATCTCTCAATCCATCAATATCGGGAACAACTAGTCGCCCTTGCTTTCGAAGCCAACCCTCTCGATCGACCTCGAATCCCTTATCCTTCTCCGGGTCCAATCCAGATTCCAAATCACAGATAATCTTGACAAGCTTATCATCTCCCTTTTGGCTCTCGCCAACCCTTTCCACAAGAGTAGGCCTTATCGATAAGTTTGCCAACATCTTAGGTTCCAATTCACATCTAGGCCTGAAGTCAAATCCAGCCAAATACTCAAGACTCTTCCATTCCGAAAACATGGCTCCCAAACCTGCATGTCTTCGACTTAACGCATCTGCCACTACGTTACCTTTTCCTGGAGTATAGGCTATACCAAAATCATAAGATGCTAGGAACTCTAGCCATCGTTGCTGTCGAAGATTTAAATCCTTTTGGGAGAACAGATACTTCAACGACTTATGATCTGTAAACAACTCGAATCTAACTCCCAATAGATAATGTCTCCACATCTTCAAAGCAAACACAATTGCCGCTAACTCCAAATCATGAGTCGGATAGTTCCTCTCATGCGGCTTCAGTTGTCGACTTGCATATGCAACAACTTTATCCTTCTGCATTAGCACTGCTCCAAGTCCAGTACCACATGCATCGGTGTAAACCACCATCTCATCATTCCCACTTGGAATAGTCAAAACAGGAGCACTCGTCAGTCGCTCTTTCAGGATTATGAAAGCTTGTTCACACTTATCATTCCATCTGAACACTTGATTCTTCTTCGTCAATCCTGTCAACGGTGCAGCTATCTTGGAAAAGTCTTTGATAAACCGACGATAATATCCTGCTAATCCAAGAAAACTTCTCACATCAGATGCATTCTTAGGCCTAACCCAATCCTGGATCGCTGCCACCTTAGCGGGATCAACCGCTATTCCATTTCCAGAAATAACATGACCTAAGAACCTCACTTCATTCTTCCAGAAGTGACACTTCGAAAACTTAGCCTTCAGCTGATGTTTCCGTAAGATTCCTAAAACAATCCTCAAGTGCGTCTTGTGCTCTTCCTCAGTTCTGGAATAAACCAAAATATCATCCACGAACACAAGCACGAACTTATTCAACTGATCTCTGAACACTCTATTCATAAGATCCACAAAATATGCTGGCGCGTTAGTCAACCCAAACGGCATTACCAGCCACTCATAAAACCCGGATGGTGTCCTGAAAGCAGTCTTCGGCACACTATCCTTCGCCACTCTCAACTGGTGAAATCCCGTTGCCAAATCCATCTGAGAAAACACCTTAGCCTCGTGAAGCTGATCAAACAAGTCATCTATTCTCGGCAATGGATACTTGTTCTTCCTAGTCACCTTATTCAGCTCACGATAATCGACACACAACCTCAACGATCCATCCGCTTTGGTTGCGAACACAACTGGTGCACCCCATTCGGACACACTTCTCCGAATGAATCCTTTCCTCAAAAGGTCATCAACTTGCACCTTCAGCTCTTGCTGCTCCCTCGGTGCCATCCGCCTAAGAGGCATCACAACAGGTCTGGCTCCCTCAACTAGATCGATACGAAACTCGATCTCCCTATGCGGCGGCAACCCTTTGACTTCGTCAAAGTCATCCTCAAATCCATTCACAATAGGCACTGATGACAGTCCATCCCGTGGAACAACCAGCGAATACATGAAGCTCATGAAGACGCCTTCCTCATGCTTACATCGTATCACAACCTTTCGCCCTTCCACATTCCCGACTGTCACCTCAAGCCTCTCACAATCAATCCTAGCCGCATACTTCCTAAGCCAGTCCATACCCAAAATAATTCCGAACCCCGCAAAGTTCAGAACAAAGCAATCACAAACAAACGAGCAATCATGACTCGACACAACTAGACCACGACATAACATACACAAACATGACGAACCCCCTACCGGATTAGTCACAACCAATGGCCTATCAACAATATCCGGTTTCATACCTAACCGGCTTACCAAATCATCACAAACAAAAGAATGCGACGCTCCAGTATCAAACAACACTCTAACTGGAACACCACAAATAGAAAGAGTACCTTGAACCACCACACTCTTCCCCTTCTCCTCAGCAGTAGGAGCTTTCGAAGACGATGGAACAGCCCCCAAAGCATAGGCTTGCACAACCTGCCTATCTTTCCTCGGTTCTGGACAGTCCTTCTTGATATGTCCCAGCTTATCACAGTTGTAACACTTTCCCGGCACCTTGGGATTCTTACAATCTTTGTAAAGATGGCCCTTCTGCTGGCAGTTATAGCAAGTCATTTCGCTCTTCGGCTTCTTCTGGCCATCCTTACCCTTCTGTTGTTGCTGCTTCCTCTTCCTGTTGCCACTCTGCTGTGGTTTAGATACTTCCCTGGTTACAGCAACAACAGAACTTTCCTTAGGGAACAAACTCTCATGCCTCAAAGCTTTCTCCACAAGCTTCTCAAATGGATCATCCAGATGATCCACTAACTGCCTTCCCAGATAAGCATCCAGACCAGTCACAAACTTCTCGTTCTTCTGGTAGGGAGAATCAATATACGATCTGGCATACTTAGACAAAGCTTCGAACTCAGAAATATACTCAAGAACAGGCCTCCCACCTTGCTTGAGCTCCACAAACCTCTTAAACAAGACCGATTTCTGAGCAGTAGAGATGAACTTAGCTTCAAATCTAACTTGGAATTGCTCCCAAGTAATCTCTTCTTCTGGTGTATCTATAGTGATAGAATTCCACCAATCCGCAGCTCTCCCCTGAAGCTGTCTCGATGCAAGCTTCCTCTTGGTTGCATCCTCAATCCCTAGATCACCAAAAATCCTTCGACATGCTTCAATCCATCTCTGCACCTCAATAGTCGACTCCGTTCCCAAGAAAGCTTTTCCTCCGAGAGAAGTATAATCCTTGCAAAGCTTGGCAAAATCCACCGGTCTTGGAGCCTGGACTTGAACTCCAACATCAACAGTAGGCCCTGGAACGGGCATCCTCCTCATGATCGAAGTCATCATTGCTTCGAACATAGCCCCATAATCTGCAGCTCCTTCTGTAGCACGGCCTTCCCTAGCAGCTGGTCTTCCTCTTTGACTCATCCTTAATATCTGTAAAAAGAATGATTAGAACACCTTAAGAAACAACTGCATAAGGAGTTCAAATCCATCTTAACTACTATATTATATATAGTAATCATCCATCAAATTACAATTACGTCTCTCTTACGTAGTTACATCAGCGAGCGTTGGCTAAAATCGATTAACCAAAGCTCTGATACCAAATGTGACGACCGCCCATGACTCCCGCACCAAAACAAGGAAATAATGCGCTGAAAGGTGTGCCAGGCAGCCATGGACGATAGTCAGGGTAAAACAAAACAAAAGAATCTCTATCGCATAACTCACAGCGCATGGATAAAATACAATAGAGAAATATAATATAGTGAAGCTCCATAGAACAGAAACATCATCATATAAGCATCACAGTAGTTTTATACAATCATCTACACAAATCCATACATGAAAGCCTCACTACAAATCACTCAACCAAATACAGCAGCGGATACCCAGTACATATAGTAAGAAAACTAATATGCAAAGCCTCCTGCTCGTCTTCGTCATCTTCAGCGTAGAACTCCTAGCACAGCACCTGTCACCTGCTACCTAGTCTGCCCATCCCAAACATGGATGAACAGCCCAAGGTAATAAGAGGAGACATAAAACCTTGAGTCAGACAAAGTCTTAGTGAGCAGTAAATTAACTATCAAACATACCAAAAGAGCATAAAGGATAAAAGGAATAGGAACCAAACCATCCCACTCCACCTCTTTCTACAGTGATAGCCCCAGACATACACTAAGGAGAAGCAAGCATAACAACATAGACAATTAAGGTAAAGCGAATACCACTCGAGTCAAGGACGATGTTTTCCAAATACAAACCCCCAAGGCCTAAACCAAGATCAGATAAGCACCCAGAAAACACCGCTCTTGAAGCCGAATGATAATACAACCAAACATCCATGACTCTGGCTATCACTGTCATCCTTGCCTCGATTTCACCGTTAGTTGAATGACCATCTGTCAAGGGCTAATGGTAACCCCGGTTCTAACCATAACTCCGCACACTGCCTTGTGCCTAGGACTTATCTACTTTGCCCAGAGTACTCAACTACCTACCTGTAGTCTTTTGGGTGTCCCGACTACCTACCTGTAGTCGTTATGGGCGCCCCATGTACTCTTGCTTTTGAGCATGCTAGAACCTTCAACAACGACGAGATCCAAGCCTCCTAGCCATCCTTCTTGACGACTATCCTCATACAAGCTCAAGCTACCTCTTGAACAATCCATTATCAACCAACTTGAACTACTCTTCAAGTTATCAACATGCTTGGAATGATCCCTGCTTGGATTAAGCCAAGACTCACATCATACTTCGCTTCATCGCATCAAAGCAAAGTCTCAACTCAACAACATGGTTTGCCTCATCAAATCATGGCAAAGTCCCATCTCAACATCATCCAATCTATACATATGAGCTTCAACATCCGCTACATATGCCTTAAGCAGCTTTCACCATTCAAGAGCCTTCTTCCATAGCTTTTGAATCCTCTTCCATCCTCTTGTTCCAAATCAACTACTAGCTAACTTGGAAACAATCAAATCAATCATACATTCAAATATCAATCATTCAAACAAGATCTAACAAGCAATATAAGCAATATCAACTATAATGGCAATTTCGTAAATAAGTGAGCAAAAGTCCAACATATGTGAAACCATAGTTTTTAGCATAGATCTATCAAATATAAAACATGGGTTTTGTCTCTAATACTTGTTAAACTAACTTGCATAAGTAAACATCTTCAAAAACCATGGATCTAGACTTCGATCTAAGAAAAATGCATGAAATCTCTAACTTTAACACCCAAACATGCCACCAATCCAATATACTCCTTTGGATCCGCGTGAGAGATAACTACCACTCACCAAATCACCCAAACACTACAAAAACTACACACTTCAGATCTGGACAGCGAAGATCAAGGTTTGATCCGGCAATATCTCGCTCCAATCGATGAATTCTAGCTCGAACGGATGAAGATCTTCAACTTTGGCACTTGGATCTTCGATCTCGATCTTCGATCTTGGATGGATGTTAGAATTAGATTGGAATGGAGAAAAGAAGATGAAGAAATGTTGTAGTCGAGTCTTCAAAATGGCAGCACTTCGTCGCTTCAAAAACCGGTGCCAAAAAGTGAGCCAAACCCCTCTATTTATAGGCTGAATCAACCATGAGTCGTCGCTCTTAGGTCGTCGCCGACCCAACTCCTGAGTCGTCCCCGACTCATCCACATGCTGACTTACCATAAGCCACTCACACGACTCAACAACCCTGCCGACCTACGACTTAATACCAGAGCCGACCTAACTAATCAACGACTCAACACCAAGCTGCCTAACGACTTACGACTCATCGTTAAGTCGTGCCTACCGACTCAGTTGCAAACGACCTAACAACACAGCCTTATGGCCGACCTAAGTCCTAGCCGACTCAACATAAGTCGGTCACGATTTAACTATGACACAAACGACTCAACCTATCCCTAACTCGGTCAAACGACTCACGACCCATGGCCTCACCGACTCAACTACCCACGACCTAAGCCCTAAGTCGGTTTTTCTTAAGTCGGTCACCAACCCTTAAACCGCTATCTCGTGAGTCGGTCACCATCTTATGAAGCTAACTCCAATTAGGTCGGTCATTATGAGTCGGTCATATCCTTAAGTCGCCTAAACCCCTTGAGTCGGTCCCTATGAGTCGGTCACGACTCATCACCTAACTTAGCTATGCCTATGAGTCGGTCACGACTCATCACTTGCACTCGGGTCAACTCCTAAACGACTCAAGCTAGAAGCAACACAAACAACACTATCGTCCTGCAAATTCTACGATTTATCGACACGTAAAATACGGGTCGTTACAGGATTTCAAATTTTCAAATAGATAAATAAATTTTAGTTTATCACTTCTTAAATACCCAAACGTCAATGCCTTAATTTAAACTGCATTTATTACATTTTATAAAAATCCTCCATCTTAAGTGACAAATCAAAACTACCCTAACTACACAAATCATCGTATTATAAAGATATTTACACTATCCTCCATTTATTACCTTAATTTATTTAAGGTAACCTTAAATTAATATCTACTGCAATGATTTCAAATTATTATTCCCCCATTCCTTTTTAATTTCAATAACGCCAAATTTAACCGTTATATTCTCTTTATTTATGCGATAAATGCAATTATTGAATCTAATACTCCATTTAATTAATAGATCCTGCTTCCTAGAATCTATATCAACAATAGGTCAAATATATACATAGAATTAGCCTTAACTTCACCTAAAAGAATTAGCTATTTCAACTACCGCACAAAACTACGCTACTACACTATTTAATCAAATAAATTAATTGAACTTAAATCAGCATAAAGGTTATAAAATTATAAATGTAATCTAAATAAATTCATTTATTGATTTAGACTCTTTCTATACAGTAATTAACCTATTTGTGGGTATAAATAACTTTGGAATTATATTACATCTCATTAGTGCGCGTTTTATTTCCTATAACTTCTCCTTATTTAACTATACTCATTAACAACCAAAAAAAATTAAATTAGCTTTATTTCAATCTATTTCCCTTCTTAACTAAATAAACTAAATGGTTAACCTAAACACTTGTTATCCTTTGATATATTCAAATTCACTTCCAACATTTATTAACAAAATGTTGCCATAGGTTTAGATTTACATAAATAAATTATATGAATAGGTAGAAAAATTGGTAATCCGCAAATGCCCAATATACACGCATTAATTACTACCTATTGTTAGAATCCATTTATTAATTTACTAGTTAATAACGGTCTTTTTATTTCTATTTACTACCAAACTCTCTATTTTATTATAGTTCCAATATATTAATACTTAGGCACATCAAGTGCTAGCCCTTTTGTTATTTATTTTAAATTGGGTATGCACAAATAAGTTGTTAATTAACTATTTCTACAAAATTATATTCATACATTCAGTTCCATATCTTATAGGGTTAAATTCTAATTACTTACGCTTAATCTATCAATTTAATACTCTATTCAAACATGCATTTAAATTCTTTTTATTCTAAATAAATTTTATTAAGTGTTGACATCCACTAATAGCATTCACCTTTATTACAACCAAAGGTGACATCTTCACTACTGATTTTATATTAATGAATCTCATTTTAGTTAATATTTTTTTATTAATATTCTCAATTCAACATTTATTGATTTCTTAAAATTTACTTTTAACAAAAAGTGACAAATTACATTATCCAAATCTATTGTCATAAAATTTTATTGTTACACTAGGTTACAACTACTATACCAAATTTCTACATTTATTCTTAAACAAATTAGAAATTATATTAATTTAATTTATTAAATATTATTAATTTCAACGGGTCGTTACAATCTCCCCCACTCAAAACTTTTCGTCCCCGAAAAGGAAAAAGAAGGGAGAAGGAAGAATAAAACAGTACATCTTATTTCAAATATTATTTATTTTAAAGTGAACTATTCAAGTGGATTCAATCATTAATCAACCAAACAATTCAACAACCAACAACCTTACAAACAACATACATACACAAACAAAGCAACCATTTAATCCATCAAACAAATAGTTGTTTGGGTTCAAACTTGAAATTTGTATGAAATGAAATTAACTATCAAGTGCATCCTTTACTCAACAGTCTTAGGTGGAACAAAGATAGATACTTATTCATTTAACCACTTCAAATTTCTTACCCAACAACATAAATCAAACAACACAATTCAAACCAACACCCAAATTTATTTATTATACATTTATCTCATGCTTCAATGGTTTGATTTTCTTTCTTTCATTTATGGAGTGATCCCTTTACTTCTTACAATTTTCATTTTCATTTATTAAAAAATTATCATATTTGTGTTCCAATTTATTGACTAAAGTTTATATCACCCATTTATTCTACTTACCTTTCTTATATAGTAAAATTTCCGATTTAGCTTAAGTTTAAACAGCAATTAATTTTATACTTTAATTACCTCAAGCTTCACTTGTAAGATTTCCCTTTACACTTTCTTACTAGCAATTGCAACTTTTATTTTATGGTAAGTTATATATATTTTAAGAATGTAAGTGAAAATTTACAAGTTTCTTTTCATTCCTTTAATTAATATATATTTGTTTTATAACCTACAATTTCAACTTACCTTTAATCTCATTCATTTATTTAATGTTGAAGTTTCCATTATATTTAATTACAGTAACCCTCTACTTACACTTAATTTATTAACCTTATAACTTGCATTCCTATAAGTGAAAGATTTAACTCATTCATTAACTATGGATTGCAGTCATTTATATTTTTCCTACTTTCTATTATATTAGAATAGGGGAAATTAAGGCGTACTTAAGTTAATAACCCTACAATCAAACTTTATAAATTAAGGAATTTCATTTTTACTTTCTTACGGTTAAAATCACCTATTAATAATACAACCTTTAATTTTAGTAAAATTCCAATCATTACTTAAGTTAATACCATTAAATTCTTATTTATAACAGTAATTTATTGAATACTTCATTATTTCCAAAAATTCTACTTGCATAATATTCTATTCCACTCTTAATTTACATTTCAACTTTTTATACTTGGTAAGTTATTTATGTTAAAGAAAAAGCAAAAGAACTTATACAAGTTTAATCTCAACCCTTTTAATTCATTGATTACTTAACCTTTATTTTACAAACCTCAAATTTTTTTTTTTTTTTACAACTAATTAATGGAAATTCAAGAATTAATACCGGGTCAAATTCCAAAATTACTTTAAAATAATAGATAATTAATTTCTTACAACTTTTATATCTCTAATTACCTTTAAACAATTAAAATTTTAAATAATTTCAAACAAATCTGCAGTAGAACTTACTACAGTGGCCTTTCCCTTCGAAACTCGAAAATGAAAGTCGATGATGCGGTCGTCATCACCGAAATTATTTTCCAGCGACAGAGAGGAAAGTACAAACTTATTTTCTTCAAAATCCTCTTAAACCAATTCTTTCGAATTATACTAAATATTTATATAAGAAAATATTTATAAACCAAATCATTATATTTCATAAATCCTTTGAAAGAAGATTTCAAAAATCCCGGACTTAAGTTCTAAAATCTCTAATTTGATTTATTAAAATTCAACTTAGCTTTAATTCATTACAAATATTTTTATTACCTAACACCCAACTATAGCAACCAAAATATATCTTTATAAAAATATTTTTATATATGGAAAATATAATAGGCAAAATTATTTCATTCACCTATATTAAAAACTAATATTATGTCGGTCTGTCCTATTAAGTGTTTAGAAATCCCTATTGATGACATAGCGTCCCATGCATCAACCAGAATTTATAAATACAAAGCGGAACAGATTAACACAATATCAAAATCTTTTTATAAAACTAACAAATATGCTCTCTCATATATATACTCTCAGCGACTCCCATAGGGTACTACTACCCTATTAATAAAGAGTCAAACCCCACAAAGCCAAGGTTTATCGCTAAACCAAAGCTCTGATACCAACTGTAACATCCCGCCTTTTCGCACACTTTAATCCGACACACGTGCCAATTCAAAACATAACGGAAGGACGGATTGTTATGGGGTAAATAAGAAAAACAGGGAAGAAATAAAAACAATATAGAATCTCACAGCGGAAGGATAAAATATAACAATAAATATACAGTTTACAGACACTTGATTTGCTTTATACAATAAATATCAGAGTTACACCTACCAATACAATCAATGCAGCGGAACAGTGTGAGTGTGGTGCAATACTATAAATAATAATAATACGACTCCTTCGTCTTCGTCCTTCAAAGCTAAAGTCTTCGATCCTGAAACGATCGGACTGACCCGAGCGAATTTGAAAAGACAAAAACACTCGAGTCAGAACTAAAAGATCTTATGTGAGTTAAATTAACAGAAATAAATATGAGTACAGTAACTCAAGAGATGCTTGGGATTTACATCTCCTAAGGATCCGTTAAACTATTTACTATGTAGTATATTGCGCTATTATAATAGTGCTATTTATAAAATAAACTTACTTTTTAATAGAGTTAAGGGGTTACCCATTTAGCCCTTAACACAAATAATGCCAATAGTCTATACAGTACCGTAATACCTCCTGATCGGGAAGCTACCAGAGGATACTCCATAGGTACGACACAAATAGAAACTCGTAGTAAAGGCTCGGTATGGAAGGTGACACGGCACAACTAGGCAATGCCAGGCTAGATATACCAATTGCTATCCAGGCTGGTGGAAACGCGTAGCCGTAGTTACCGCCCACCTCGGACTAACTCCCCCAAAATCAAAAATAAAGTGGCCACTGAATCAATACAAAATCAAAGTATAATATCGAAGAGGAGGGTCCGATCAGAGGAATGACCTCATTGGCCTGAGAATCGCTCCTGTTTTAGCCACCTTATGCCAACTCACGGGAGTCGGGTCCACGTATTTACCTTACAGGAAACGTCGCCACCACCTACTTCATTTTGGAATCTCCACCGCATACACGGTTAGTCAAAGTGGTTTTCGGTATCGACAGAGAGTATGTCCATATCCGATCCCGGTCTCTTTGCCAACCCATCGTTATTATAACACCGCGGTCATTTAAAAATAGGTTATACTTTAAAAATCAGAATAAACATTCCATTTCATAACCATGAATACGATATCATTTCAAAACCCAAAACCATATTTTATCACTTATCCCAAATATAATTCTTTTCCAAAATCATAATGCTTTAACTTCGTAACGTCTGAAAATCAAATATTTTCAAAGCATAATATTTTGAAAATCATAATTTAAAACCATAACTTCTAAAACTTGAATGGTTTGGACATTCAACGGTATATGAATTAAATGGTTTAACTTAAATGTTACTTTGTAAAGAAAATAGTTCTCATGGCTTTACAAATACATTTCTTTATTAAAGTCTAAACCAAAATTTATATTATCTCTCTCAAGTTCCAAAACCACTTCAATTTATTTATATATACGTATATCCATTTTGAGTATCAATATTTCAAACTAAAGTTGGATTTTATTTTTTCAACAAATCAATTGTTCTATTAATTAGTCTTGAATATTCATATAAAATCCAAAAATAATAAGACTTCAATTTCTAGTAATAAAATATATATATTTTTCCCAATTCAAATTATACTAGAATATTCATTTTAATTTATTTTGGGAAAAATCCAATTATAAATGTCATATCTTAAAATTTCCAAACTTAACATTTAAACATATGATATAAATTATTAAACTCTATTTTCTTAATTTTCTTCCATTTTTAATAAAGATTTTTATACACCTTTTAATATCAAAATTTTCAACTTCATATGTATATATATATGGAAGAAAAATATTTATACAATATAAAATTTAAGATTATTATAAACCGTATTCCATCCAAACCATAGAAATCACATTAAAATAGTTATATATAGACCGCGGTGCCTGTATATAATTTTCTATCCTATGGTCAAGTGATACGGATATTTATCATTTCAATCCGCAATTTAAAAGATATAAAATTTTGCGGTTGTATATCATTTCAAACCACAATCCCGAATGAAAGGAAATGTGCATGATAATTTGCAATTTAATGATATACAATAAAACATCCATCAACATCACCCATCATCCAATCACAATCATCAAGCAATATCAATCAGTAACAATTTATATTTGATAATATATAACAGGTAATAACTGGCAATTTTATTCAGATTAAATTTAACAACTATTAATCTAACAGTTTATATTCAGTAATAATCTATATAACTGTTAACTAGCAGTTTATAGGCAAACAGATAAATTCTAACTATCAATTAATACGCAATAAATAAATTAAATTAACAGTTAAATTAAATAAATGCAATTCAACAAATATGAGTGAAATAAACATGCCAAATACTCATAAATAAATTTCTATTCATTTCTAAAATTAACTTAACAAACATAAAAGCTTCTAGTAGTTGTGAGTGGGTTTAAACACTCACCTTTGGAATTTAAATCGAATTTAAATTCGATTTAAACCCAAAAATTCGCCCTTCTCGGAATTCGTCCAAACTAGCGTCATCAAATCCGGAATTAAATTACGATCCTAACAAAAGAAATTTCGTGTGAATCCGACTTCGTATGAGAAAGTTATGGCGAAAAATGATGATTGAATTCAAAATTGAAAATAAATGAAACGATACACAAACCATATAGATGCGATCCCCATCGTCCACTCTACAAAACCCAGAAAAGGTTTGACGATCCGACGAAGTTTGCGACGACGATGATGAATGGTCACGGACTGTTTGAATTAATTCTGGTCAAACGAATGTTCAAAACAGAAAACGAATTGCACCAGTAGATTACGTGCCTCGAGAACATTAACATATATTTTTTTTTGTGGAATTTTTCTGAAGTGTTTGCATTTTCATTGAAATTTGGATTGAAGTAGATCTAGGTTTTGCAACCATTTGAGGAGGAGAAGGAGATGAAGAAATGAATATACAGCAAATGACAATAGGATGGAGCTAGGGTTTATAACTGTATATATATATATATTAAATTTCCAAAATTTAATTAAATTTACTTTCCATTATTTATTGTCAATTAGATTGATTTATCATTGGAATCATATTTCAATATGTAAATATCCCCAATTTCATCTGCACTTATATTTACATAGTTTCTAAATATTAAATTTCAAATATTACTTCATTTAACGTTACGTATTTATTATTTATTACTTGCTGCAGTTGATTATCAATTATACTTAATATACTAAATAGATGGTAAATTTTGAATACTTGTTATCATTAACGTTTTATTTCCACTTACAAAATAAATGAAATTATTACATAAACTCCCTTAATTAAGTCAACCATTATCTTATATAACTTAACTGGTAATATATATACCCAATTGCCCTAATTGGTTTATAGTTATCAGCTAAATACATACTAACTTGTAAATAAATTCGTTTAATTGCAAATGGATCTGATCAAATTTAATAGATTGAATAGATGGGTAAGCAAATAATAAATTTTCCTTTTTGTCCAATTCAAACCCATTCCTACTTAATTATCAATTACAATTTATTAAGAAACATTGATTTTATGCAGTTACCTTTTATTTGCGTAGTATTACATCAATTCCTATAACCTTGGATTCATTCCCAATTCACCAAATTCAATTAATTACACTTTACAAATGTGTTTCCAATATATAGGTATTGCCCAAATTAAATTTATTAGCTAACTCATATTAATAAACAAATGACTTATATGGATGATTAAAATTTTCAATTATCTCACTTTACTCCTAAACTTCTGTTATTTAATAATTATTGCTTAGAACCTGATTTTAATCTTCCCATTATCTATTTAATTCCTTCTAGAATCATAGCTAATATTTGTCATCCCTTCATTACCCAAATGTTCTTATCCCATCAAATTTTAGGTTATCGAAATATTAATTGTCAATTTCTTTAATTGCACTAAATTTATCTATTAAAGGTTGCACTTAACCCAAATATATAAAACTTGCCCAATTTCTCCTTAAATCAATAACCTTCATATACAAATATGTTTATCATAAATTTTATCTACTCTTCCTTTTTAGGTAATGTCCTATATATTATATTTCCATGTAATTTGCAATAAATCATACTCGTAGTTATATCACATTAAATGAATAAATAAGTGTTGACTCTATTCTTTTGATTCAACATTGGTTTACGTTATATTTCATAAATATTTCTACATACATCAGGATTTTTTAAAAATGGTTGTAACGTGAAATCTCGTCTACTTCCCATTTTATATTTAAGGCTTCTAAAACCGATTCATATCATTTCTCTAGTCCAAATTTTATTAATATAACCTTAAATTTAATTTATTCCTATCGATGTAATGGTTAAACACAAATTTCACTTATTTGCAATAAATCCACAAATTGGATTTCAAATTTTCAAATAGATAAATAAATTTTAGTTTATCACTTCTTAAATACCCAAACGTCAATGCCTTAATTTAAACTGCATTTATTACATTTTATAAAAATCCTCCATCTTAAGTGACAAATCAAAACTACCCTAACTACACAAATCATCGTATTATAAAGATATTTACACTATCCTCCATTTATTACCTTAATTTATTTAAGGTAACCTTAAATTAATATCTACTGCAATGATTTCAAAATATTATTCCCCCATTCCTTTTTAATTTCAATAACGCCAAATTTAACCGTTATATTCTCTTTATTTATGCGATAAATGCAATTATTGAATCTAATACTCCATTTAATTAATAGATCCTGCTTCCTAGAATCTATATCAACAATGGGTCAAATATATACATAGAATTAGCCTTAACTTCACCTAAAAGAATTAGCTATTTCAACTACCGCACAAAACTACGCTACTGCACTATTTAATCAAATAAATTAATTGAACTTAAATCAGCATAAAGGTTATAAAATTATAAATGTAATCTAAATAAATTCATTTATTGATTTAGACTCTTTCTATACTGTAATTAACCTATTTGTGGGTATAAATAACTTTGGAATTATATTACATCTCATTAGTGCGCGTTTTATTTCCTATAACTTCTCCTTATTTAACTATACTCATTAACAACCAAAAAAAATTAAATTAGCTTTATTTCAATCTATTTCCCTTCTTAACTAAATAAACTAAATGGTTAACCTAAACACTTGTTATCCTTTGATATATTCTAATTCACTTCCAACATTTATTAACAAAATGTTGCCATAGGTTTAGATTTACATAAATAAATTATATGAATAGGTAGAAAAATTGGTAATCCGCAAATGCCCAATATACACGCATTAATTACTACCTATTGTTAGAATCCATTTATTAATTTACTAGTTAATAACGGTCTTTTTATTTCTATTTACTACCAAACTCTCTATTTTATTATAGTTCCAATATATTAATACTTAGGCACATCAAGTGCTAGCCCTTTTGTTATTTATTTTAAATTGGGTATGCACAAATAAGTTGTTAATTAACTATTTTTACAAAATTATATTCATACATTCAGTTCCATATCTTATAGGGTTAAATTCTAATTACTTACGCTTAATCTATCAATTTAATACTCTATTCAAACATGCATTTAAATTCTTTTTATTCTAAATAAATTTTATTAAGTGTTGACATCCACTAATAGCATTCACCTTTATTACAACCAAAGGTGACATCTTCACTACTGATTTTATATTAATGAATCTCATTTTAGTTAATATTTTTTTATTAATATTCTCAATTCAACATTTATTGATTTCTTAAAATTTACTTTTAACAAAAAGTGACAAATTACATTATCCAAATCTATTGTCATAAAATTTTATTGTTACACTAGGTTACAACTACTATACCAAATTTCTACATTTATTCTTAAACAAATTAGAAATTATATTAATTTAATTTATTAAATATTATTAATTTCAACGGGTCGTTACAGTGTTGTTTCATTTCCTTTATTTCTTTTCCTTTTCTTTTCTTATTTACCCCAACAACCATCTGCCCTTTTGAATGGATTGGAATCGACATGTGTATTTGATCGTCGGTTTAAACTGTCCAAAAAGGCGGGTCGTTACACTCCATATGCCCTAAATATATGATAACTCGTATGACCCCCAAGCCAGGACTAATGGAAATCCTTTTTCTCTGTTGTATTCTCGTATCTCATAGCCCAAAACTGGATACGTATCTCCCAGCCTAAAACTGGACACCCACTAGGCCCAAAGCAATAGGTCTAGGTATACATGTCCTTTCATTGACCCATGGGCATCCCCACTTATAAAATCCTTGATTCGAGTATAACTGAAAACTCTCCGAGCATCAATAATTCCTTAGCACATACACCAGAGCCTACTATTGCTTCATCTGGATATCGAGCCCTTCTTGCCGAATTTAGTTTCCATTATTCACAAGGAACCCTTCCACATTCCCAGATCATATGGCTCCCTCCTTTATAAGCCGCCATCTTCGGAATCTACTTCTAAGACGAGCCAACATCTGAAGACCATAGATTTTCATCATGTTGTTATATTGTTATCTAACCTAATACAAACGAGCCAACGCCTCCATCACGATCTAAAGTACCACAATAATAGTCCCTAGAAGTTCCACTACCATATCATTCTCCATAATAACTCGGTGCCGAGTTATACACTTATCCAACAAATGGCTAATCAATCTTCTATGTCTTTAGTACTCCCCTTCTAGTGCCTTAGACCCCAACTCATCCACCTTTGATAACTCGGCCCCCGACCCAAAGCTCTGTCTTCTAAGTTTTAGAGATGACTTGCATCACATACTATACTTATACAATTTCCTTCACCTTGCTGTGGAACATCTCACCTTGCAAAGCTCTATCCATCCATGCCAGCCATCAAGTCATAGCCTCCTACACCATAACTTGGTGCCGAGTTATAGGCATAACTCGGTGCCGAGCTGTGCACTTTACCACATTTGAGTTATGACTCACCATGCCGCTTCCAACCATACTCTAGAACCTATTTGCCAAGTTTCATCCAATTCTGACCAACTTTGCTTCCAGTTTGCTCGTTTCTCCAACCTAACTTTCTATGCAATCACAAACTAGCAAACGACATCAAATCATATCATTCAAAGATAGAATAACAAGAAATTTCATCTAATCAAACTTGCAATCCAACAAAACAAGATAAATAAGGCAATTTCTAACATAAATCTACATATAGCATGAATATATGAACATAAATCAAGGTTATTTCTAATCAATCTATATCATATGCATGGATTAACATGTCATTAAAGTTGTAAAATAGTTTTATGGAAAAAAATCAATTTAAAACTTGCTAAATCCTATAGTTCTACCATATCAACATGTGTAGTATAAGGAGAAGATATAAACCACTCACCAATTACCAAATTCAACCAATTCGTATGTAGATCTAATCCAGGAAGGAAAGAAAAGCACTCCAAATCAAGGAAATCTATGATCTCTAGCTGTTAATTGAAGATCTAATCTCCAATCCGCAATTTAGTTTGATTTAGAAAGCAATTAAGGTGATTTTGGATGGAATTAGGATGAATCTAGAGTAATTAGGGTTTAGACATGATTTAGAATGAGAGGTAAAAGTTTTAATTTGACTCTTTAACCCTCTATTAACAGTATTTCCTAAGTAGACGAATGAGCTCACTTATGGGCTTAATTAATTACACATTAATCCCAGTGTTAACCCAAAAAATGGATCAACAACCAGAATTGAGTGTGAAAGCACCAGCCCTGTTCTTATAGAGCAATAATATAAAAAATAAACATCAAAAGAGATAAATAGTATAAAGACAAAAGATTTTTATAGTGGTTCGGCTGTTAATGAAGCCTACATCCACTTTATAACTTTCTATTAACTGACTTTCGTTACAAGTTGAATTGGATTACAATATGATTGAATCTTCAAAGTTAGATCAAGTCACAAGTACAAGAGTTCACCGGAAAATCACAGTGAACCTATAGATGACTATTTTGTAGGAGGAGAAAACTGAAGAGTAATCTCGGTAGAGTTCCAATAGCCAGTCCAAAAGGTCCTCTTTATATTGCAGATAGGTGAATATTTATAATGGAATTCAGTGAGTATTAGTCCAGAAGTCCAGGTGTAGAAGAGTCCAGGTATTATGCTAAGTCATCACCAAAAATCTCAAATCAATCTGAGTTATTTCAATGGATCGCTAGCTATCCATAGAGGAGGGATCGCTAGTTATCCATAGGGGATGGATCCTTAGCTATCCATCAACTTAGCATATTTTCCTACCACAAGCATTTACTTAGTGCAATGAAAGAGCTTGAAAAGTTTGAGGGCAATGCAACCTATTTGGATGGATTGCTAGCTATTTACAGGGGATGGATCGCTCGCTATCCATCCATTTAGCATATTTTTGAGTGGCCTTAGTTTGGTTGTCTTCCTATCTTCGATTTAAGTGCTTTGTCCAAATATCAAGTTGCTTGGAGTTCGTTTGATCATCCGTCTTCATGGGTCATCTGATCCAGAAGAATCATCCATAACTCACCCAATACTTAATCAAATCACACAAAACTTCACATATGCAATGTAGATAAGTCGGAGAGCCTCCCTAATGGATCATAGGTCATGGAGCCCACTTCTCATGGGTCGGACCTAATGGATCAAACTAGCCCAATTCAAAGAAGAATCATTCATAACTTGCTCAAACTTAATGAAACCAGGCGAAACTTTGCAGGTACTCTCTTTAGGGTGTATAGGACCCACCTTTCTAAATTTTAGGTCGTGGGCCCAACCTACATGGATCGTTAGCAATCCATCTAGTTAGGTTACTAAAGATCCATTAAACAACCTCCAAATGATTTCATTTTTTTCTATTAACCTTCTTTTATGTCTTCTAAGTGTTTTACCAAAATTTTAAGTCAATCCGACTCCATATGAGTTCTCCAGATCCATTTTAAGTTAGCTGCTTTTGGTTGAACAGCTTGAATCGAATGAGTCTTCACTTCTTGAGCCAGATTGTCTGGCACACTATGAAACTTGGTAAGTATTCTTAGAAGAGGTAGTAAATCATGATGCAAGATGCTTTGACAACTCATGATGCTTCCTTTTGGATAGCTGGCAATCCATGGATGATGGATCACCAACGATCCATCTACTTAGTGGATTTTTGGCTTATTTCTCTTAAGTTACATTTGCTTGTTCTTTAGATGCCTTGTTCAAGTTTCAAGGCATTCTGGATTGGTCGGGATGTTCTAACTCCTGTTGAATTCTACTAGGTTAAAAACCCAGTTAACACCCGGCCTGTAGCTTTAAAAACCGAAAATAGGCATTACTTTCTAACCGTAAGTCTGTTTTTTTATTGTTACCACTTTACGGAGTTAGAAACCATAATCCTAAAGAAATGGAAAAAGCATGAAATCCTAATTCGGCTCCTATCAAAAGTTATAGCCCAAACAAGATTTTCAGGGTCAAAACAGTCACATAAAAGTTCAGGAAAAATCATAGGTATGTAAAATATCTCTAAGACATATCACAAAATTATAGAATCATATAACCTCATATGGATAAAATAAAAATATTTTACCATCTTCCGATATGTAAAATACACGTCGTTACATTCTCCCCCGTTTCTCCGAAATCCCCAAATAAGCCCAAGTACAAGCAGTCGCGGTTATCTCGCATGCCTACTAATCATAAGCAACCATCAAACAAATCAAACATGCAACTATGCAAACAATAGTATAGGTGACTTAACCTAGCATGCGGAATACTAATCCATCAGATATAACATACAATAGTGAAAGTAGATACAATAAACAGTGGATAGCACCATTCAAAGAGCTCTGGACATGCAGTCCCACGTCTCCCGCATACAATTGTCATCACTTCCGCTGCATTGTACCTTCACTAGGTTCATCGTCTTTCTCCTAAGCTGTTTTGTATCATGCCCAATAATACGAAGCGGCCTACGAGGTCTAGAAACTTCTGGTTCTACCTCAACATCTTTTAGTTAATCGGGTGTGATCAACATGTCTGAGTCATGCACAATATTTCATAGATAAGAGACATGAAAAACGTTGGTGCCAACTTCCCCTTTCTAGCGAATCAAACTACATTCTTCTAAGGAGAAAGCTTTACAAGCACTATATCTCCAACAGAAAACTCTAACTCTTTTCGTCTCTTATCCACGCAGTTTTTCTATCGATCCTAAGCAACTTTCATTCATTTCCGAATGACTTCAATCTTCTTTGAAGTATCTCTAATATATCTAGCCCAAGTATCAATTTCCTGCCGACTTCCCACAAACATGTAGGAGCGTTACACGGTTGGCCACATAATACTTCATACGGAACCATACTAATACTCGACTAATAACTATTGTTGTATACAAACTCTACCTAATGCAAATGATCACCCAATTACCCACCAAAGTCTATAATGCATGCCCACAAGAGGCCTTCCAATATACGATTTACTCTTTCGGTTTGCCCATCCATTTGCAGGTGAAAAGCTGTACTAAGTAGCAGCTCCGCCCCTAACGTCTGTTGTAAGCTCTTCCAAAACCCACTAGTGAACAACGGGTCTCGGTCGCTCACAATGCTCTTCGGCACACCATGAAATCGTACTATCCTTTCTATATACAACTTCTCTAGCTTGGATGTCGTCCTACTTGACTTGATGGGTATAAACCTCGCACTCTTGGTCAACTGATCAATTATGACCCAATTGCCATCGTACCATGCTCGAGTCCCTAGCAATCCATTGATACGTGCTCCCATTTCAATTCTAGAATCTCTAATGGTTGCAATAACTCACTTAGTTTCTTCTGCTCTGCTTTTATCAACTGACAGTTCATACACTTAGAGATGAATGCTCCAACACTGCTCTTCATACCTTCGCACTTGAAGGTTCGCTTCATATCTCGATATACCTTATTACCACTGGGATGAATAGTCAATCTGGAATGATGACAATCTCTTAGCACTTCATCTCGTAATCCATCAACATTGGAAACAAACAATCTCTCATCTTTATAAAGCCAACCTTCTCGACCAATTTCATAATGCTTCATATCTTCGAATTCTACTCCTTCTACTATCTTTGCTATGATCTCCACGAGCCAAGCATCTCTCTTTTGACTAGTATCGATCCTTTTGATCAGAGTAGGTATAACTAATAAGCTAGCCAACATTTAAGTTTCTAGCTCGCAGTGAGGCCGCAAATCAAATCCAGTAATATATTTTACCTACCTCCATTCCAAGAACATTGCTCCTAACCCAGCATGCCTTCTACTCAATGCATCAGTGGCTACATTCCCTTTTCCTGGAGTATAGGAAATACCAAAATGATAAAAGGCCAAGAACTCTAACCACCATAGCTGACGAAGGTTGCGATCCTTTGAGAGAAAATGTATTTCAACGATTTATGGTCTATAAATAGCTCAAACCTCTCTCCATATAGATAGTGCCTGCACATTTTCAAATCAAAAACAATTGCCGCTAATTCCAAATTATGAGTTGGTTAATTCATATCGTGTGGCTTTAGCTGTCAACTTGCATAGGCAATAACTTTTCCTTTCTACATTAACACCGTACCCAATCTAGTATTACTAGCATCTTTGTATACTATCAACTCTTAATTTCCACTGGAAATGGTCAACGCTGGTGCACTCGTAAACCTCTCATTTAGAATCACAAATGCGTGCTCACACTTGGTATCCCGTAAAAAGGTCGGATTCTACTTCGTCAAATTGGCCAACGGTGCCACTACCTTCGAGAAGTCTGTTATGAAGTGTCTATAGTATCCCACCAGTCCTAAAAAATTTCTCTCATCCATAGCATTCATAGGCTGACTCCAATCTTGGACCACTACCACCTTTGCAGGATCCACAGCTATACCCCGTCCCGACATGACATAACCCAAGAATCTCACATCTTCTCTCTAGAAGTGACACTTAGAGAACTTTTCTCTCAACTTGTACTTCCCCAATATCTCTAGCACAATCCTCAAGTGTGCCTTATGCTCCTCTATAGTTCTGGAGTAGATCGGAATATCATCCACGAACACAAGCACGAACTTATTCAGCTGTTCTCTAAAAACCCAATTCATAAGATCCACAAAGTATATTAGAGCGTTGGTCGATCCAAATGGCATCACAAACCACTCATAAAAACCTGACAGCGTACGAAATGCAGTAATAGACACTCTTCTTTGCTACTGTAAATTGGTGAAATCGCACCGCCAAATCTAGTTGGGAGAACTCCTTTGCACTGTGCTGCTAATCAATAAGTCTTTAATGCATGGGAGTGGATACTTGTTCTTCTTCGTTACTTTATTTAGCTTACGATAATCCACACACAACCTCAATGAGCCATCCTCCTTCATTGTGAATACTACAAATGCTACCCACTCGGATATGCTCCTTTGAATGAACCATTTCCTCAATAGTCATTCACTTGCACCTTCAATTCCTTGTGCTCTTTGGGTGTCAGATGACTCAAAGGCATAACTATGGACCTGGCTTCCTTCACAAAGTCTATTTGAAATTCAATCTCTCTATACGATGACAATCTAGTCACTTCCTCGAACGCACTCGGATACTCTTTATCAATAGGAAATGATGACAATCCCTCCTGTGGAACCTCAAGCGAATATAGAAGGCTAACCATCACCCCATCCTCTGGTAGGAAGCTAATCACTATCGTTTGCCCATCCAATTCTCCGACTGTCATCAAAAGCTTCTTGCAATCCACTATGGTCTCATACTTCCTAAGCCAGTCCATACCTAAGATAGTTCTTTAAACAGAGAAGTCTAAACATTTATACTAACCTGCATACACTAAACCTTCCTAAATTACCTGCATACACTGAACCTTTCTAATTTTAAAGAAAATGTTTTACACCCAATATACATCCTATATATATTATTTTAAAATCCAAATTATTTTACTAAGGTGTTCATTAAGATTTTAAATTCAAGTTTCCAATTCAGACTCAAATTCAAATTCAAATTTGAATTACAATCCATTTATTTATATACATCAATATTAATTCAAATTTTAAAATCACTCAAAAAAATATTAAACAAACACAGAATCAATATATAAATTTTAAGTAATTATACTAGGAGATTACCAATATTTATCTAATTATTAAAATCCAATTTTCTTTAAGATATTTATATTTCAAAATTTATTATAGATTCAAATTTATTTATACTTCCAGATATCAGAATTTTATCTGTTCAACAGAATAAATCAGTTAATTCTAATGAGTCAGCTTGCTGTGGCTAAATAGGAGCCATTCCAGGCCAAGTGAGGTCGCACCTCCAATCGTACACATCTCTTCGATGCCATATTATGATTTTGTGATTGATTTGGCGGCTGCCCCTCGATTTGATTTTGGGAGTGCGTTCCGAGGTGGTCGGTAGTAGCTGTTATGCGTAACGACCAGTCCAGATCCGCAAAACGGTAGTATCCTACCGTAGGCATTGCCTTGCGTACCTTATCACATGCCTTATTGCACCTTCTACAATTTTGTTTTGTATCGTCCCTATGGAGTGCCCTCTGGGTAAACCACCGGTTTGGTGGAGCTTACGGTACTGAATAGCCTATGGGAATATATAAATTGTGTTAAGGGGGATATGTGTAACTCCTTAATGCTATTTTAATACTTTATTTTACTATAAACACTATGATAATAGCGTATTATGCTGTATATATAGATAGTTTAACGGATCCTTAGGAGATGTAATCCCGAACATCTCTTAAGTTATTGCACTCATGGTAGACACTAGATAGGAGATGTCAAACCACGTAAAGATCTCTGATGTCGTTGCACTCTTATTTATTTACATAAAATCTTTTAGTTCTGACTCAAGTGTTTTGTCTTTTCAATTTGCTCGGGTTAGTCTGAGTTTTACAGTGTATTGAAGACTGCTTTTGGAGGACGAAGATAAAGATTTAGAAATATGATTATTTATTACATTATGTCCACTAAATCACGTTGTTCCGCTGCATTTATTTATTTATTCATGTTGTATGTAACTCTGATTTGTATTGTAAAAATATAATCAAATTTTATTTATAAACAGCTTCATGAACTGTTTATTTGGTTATTATATTTTGTCATTCCACTGTGAGATTCTATATTTGTTTTTCTTTCTCTCTCTATTTTTCTTATTTACCTATAACGATCCTCCCTTTTGAATGGTTTGAGTTTGACATGTGTGGTTTATTTTCGATTTAAACTGTCCAAAAAGGAGGGTTGTTATAGTTGGTATCAGATCTTTCGTTTAGTGATAACTTTAGCTTTATGGGGTCTGACTCATTAGGAATAGGGTAGTAATACCCTAGAATGAGTCGTAAGAGTGTGTGTGTGTGTATGAAAGAGCGTATTCGTTAGTGTTATAAAAGGTTTTTGTATTGTGTTAATTTGTTTTGTTTAGTATTTATAAATTCTAGTCGATACATGAGACGCGATGGCACCGATTGGGATTTCTAAGCACTAAAAAGGGCAGACCGATACAAAATTGTTTCGAAATATAGGTCAATGAAATAATTTTACCTAGTATTATATTTTGTATATTAAAGAATAATTTTATGAATGATTAGATGTGATATAATTGTTTTTTAGGAAGTAGAATTTATAAATATTGGTTGTAAAATAGAATTTACAAATAAAGTAAATATAAATTGAAAATTTGAGAACTTAAGTTCCGGAATTTTTGAAAATTGCTTTCGAAAGATTTTGGAATATAATATTAGTATTGTTTGAAAGTATTTTCTGATATAAATATTTCAAGATGATTTAAATAAATGTTTAAAGGGATTTTGGAAGGAAATAAGTTCTGTACTCCCCTCTATGTCGTTGGAAAATAATTTCAATGATGACTACATGTATCATCGACGTTCATTTTCGAGTTTCATAGTGGAAAGGCCATTGTAGTAGTTTTACTCCATATTTGTTTTGATGAATAAATTTTAATTTCTAAATATGATACGATATATAAAAGATATGAATATATGTATATATTTTGAAATGATTTGAAAAGGAAACCCGACATTCAGTTCTTGAGTTTCTATAAATTTGAAATTTCAGTTATTATAATGAATGAAATCTTGACTATTTTAATAATTGGAAACTTCTAAAAAAAATAAGATATTAACAGTTAAGTGATAATGAAATGTAAAGAAATTGAAGATTTTCACCTCTAAATTGAAAAGATATGAAATTTAGAAAATGTAATTATTGAACATTTTGTTAACTAAAGTGAATGAGATATCTTGTGTAACTTTCAATTGTATTTGTGATAACCTGGATTTTTGGACATCTGATAAGTGGATAATTAACCGATTTATTCTGTTGAACAGATAAAATTCTGATATCTGGAAGTATAAATAAATTTGAATCTATAATAAATTTTGAAATATAAATATCTTAAAGAAAATTGGATTTTAATAACTGGATAAATATTGGTAATCTCCTAGTATAATTGCTTAAAATTTATATATCTGAAATGTAATCGATAGATATAGTATTCTTTTGTAAACTGTTACTATTTATTATTATATTTTATCCGCTACGAATGTGAGATGTTGATGTTTCTGTTCTTCTTCTCTTTTTCTTCTATCTCTTTCTTCTTTTTCATAAATATCTGGATTTTTCGGGTTCGGAAATTCTGGGTTGTTACATTTTGGTATCAGAGCTGAAAGGATAAGCGAGAACCTTGTCTCTGGTGGGAGTTGCTCATTAAATAGAATCTGTAGTACTCTAGAATGGGTTGAGTGTGTGTGTGTGTATGAGCACGTACTTGTTATATAAAGGTTTTAAATGATTTTATATAAAAGTATATTTTGATATATAAAGAAATATTCATTCTAATAAATTTTAAGGCGATTGGTTGTTAAATTATTGAAATTAAATTAAGAAGTAATATAATACAATCAAATTTGTAATTAATTGAAAATGAAATTATAAAATTAGAATTCAGGAATTAAAATTATAGGAAATTGTTGTCAAGGACAAAATTTCACAGCTTTTTAGCCTCAAGGACAGATCTTCAATATTTTTTCCTGAAGGACAACTTTCTGTAGGTATCAGTTTTTAGCTATTGATAGCAGTTTTTAGGAATCAGTTCGTAGTTATAGGTAACAGTTTTTAGGTATCAGTTTTAGCGCGGTAGCAGTTTTGTTGTCCTTATGAATAATTGTGGAAAATGTTTGTCCTTATGAATAATTTTTAGAAGAATGTTTGTCCTTATGGTAAAAATATTGAGGTCGTGTCCTTGAGGCAAAAAATATACAAATCTTTGTCCTTTAAATTAATTTCCCCTTAAAATTATTCAAAAGCTTTAAATAAAGGTAAGTTTGAAATGGATTCAAACTGAAATTTAATCTCGAAATTATAAATAATTGTTGAAGGCAATGATAAATAATTCAAAATGGTTCTGAAAAGTAATCTAATTTCGATAACTTTATTTGAAATTAAAAAAAAACCAAAGATGTTAAAACATAAGGTATAACTTAGTAATCTAATTAAGTCTAATTTATAGGTCAAGAAGCTCCTCTAGAATTCAGTCCTTGAGAGAGATGACTAAGAGTGAAGAATGGAAGGTTAGGCGCAGAGAGCAAAGAGCAGCTGCATGTAGGGATCGAGAAGAAGGAATTCAAGAGTATGAGAAACAGGTTAAGGAAAGGACAGAACCAGGGCCTTATGATAATGTCACATGTTACAGATGTTTTAATAAGGGTCATTACGCAGCCAAGTGTAGTAAAACAAGGGAGGAATTGAAGGGTACATTCCATCGGTTTCGTTCTGAGATCTTGTGCTTTAAGTGTCATAAGAAAGGACATTTCCTAAATCATTGCCCTAAAGTGAGGAAGGCGAAGCGTAAACCAGTTGAACCGGTCAATGAGTCGACTATCTGCTTTCATTGTAAGAAGACGGGACACATTGCTAGGAATTGTTCCAAGAGGCAGAAGAGGAGTAAGGCTGTAGAACGTACTGTTGGAGGCGTGAAGGTTATCCAGATTGACGACAGGGTAGAAACATTTTGTGGTAAATGTTATAAGTGGGGACACCCTGTTGAGAAGTTATGTTCGGGCTTTGCCCTTTGGAAGGAAGTCCATAGGAAGAATGCTTGTAGGAGTATTAGGGATCTGTTCTTTCCAAACCTCTAAGTAATAGGAAGGCATCTAGATTTATGACTTATGTAAGACTCTTATTTTGGATAAATGTATGTAACGTATGAACTACTAGTATGTAGTGAATTGGTGTATGGAATCATTTTGGACTTTAAGACTGAAATGTTTAAGATAAAACTTCAAAGGTTGGGTTATAAAAATTTAAGTTTGGTGATAAATTGAATTTCAAGATTTAGTTGCTTAAAAGAGATTTGAAATATTGTACAAAATTGGGATTTGACTTGGGAAGCTAAACAATTAATTTGTATGGAGAGTTTGTGTGATCTCAAAACGGGTTTGAGATCTAGAAGTTGAAAATGGATGGATGTTTTTAAATAATTAGATGATACCACCCTATTGTTGTTAAAAATCTTTAAAGTGCAAATTGGATTTGTTTAAATGAATGAGAAGTGAAGTGTGGTAATATATCCATTATTGAGATAAAAGGGGAAATTAAACTTTAATTTGAAAATAAGGATATGGAATTACTTTTAACTGGAAAATTTGAATAATTGAATTTGTAAATTAAAATTTTTTAAGAACTGGTTTCAAATCCGAAAGATAAAAATTGGGTAATAAATTAAATTTTTAAGATAAATTGTTTTTAAACTTTTATTTGAACTTAAAGATAATTTAAAATGGAATTTTGAGAATTTGACTCACAATTTATATTGTTTAAAGATTTGGGTTAAAATTGAAATTTAGATTCTGTTAGTTCAAATTGAATTTAGTTTGAATTAATTAGAATTGAAGAAGAATAAGTATGGAATTCAAATGGAAAATTTGTACTGGAAATAAAAAAATGAAAATGAAAATGAAAAAATGATTTCAAATTCAAATGGGAATTAGAATTAATTCTTATAGAAATTTAAATGATTTGAAATTGAAGTGGATTCAATTTGAAATTAGTCCAAATTGATTTGAATAATTTGGAACTGTAATTAAAGTTGAATAAGTAAAAAATCAAATGGAATTTGATTTGAAGCTGGGAAAGTGAACAGTTTGACTCTGGACTATTTTTCAATATAAATTGTTTTAGTACAAATCTATTTTTCCCAAGATATTTATTGTATATACAACCTTTCTTATTTAACCCAAAACTATCTTATATTTATTTAATAACTACTTTTGGAGTTATTTAACTATTTTATAAGTGTTTTATAAACTAATTACTGTTTTTTCAACTATTTTATAATTAATTACTATTTTACAACTATTTTTCAATTATCTAAAATTTCTATAACTATTTAACTATTTTCCAACTATTTTATAACTATTTTGTAAATTAATAATTATTTTTTCAACTGCTTATCTCTTTTTAAATTTTTCAAGCTATTTTCTATATATACACTGGTTGGAGTTCAACTATTATTGATTTAAATACCCAACGGAGATAAGAATTGAAGTGATAATCCAAATGGGAATTATGGCAAGTGTGAATAAGTAAATGAGAATTTAAGTGAATGTGAATAGACAGAAAACTGATTTAGTTAATAATCAATGAAGATAAATACGTAGGATGTACGTATATTATTCTATTCGCATAGTGATTTGATCTAGATTCGAGCACAGAATTTTGAGATAGTGTATCGATCCGAGTTTGGATTTTTCACTCGCTTTTCGACAGCGAACCTGTATATGGATTGTTGATTGTTTGGATGTTCTCTATCATAGTTATAGCTATGCAAGGAGAATGACGGTTTCTGATCAAGAAACCAGATCTGAGTCCACACCAGGAAGTCGGGTGGACGATACTAGTTCGGAAGTGAAATTGTGTGATCGAGCGAGCAATCAGATTGGTATAGCGTACGGATGATATGTATGCATCGTACGGATTTGAATGAAATTGATATTGAAAAGAGTAATCAAAATTGAATATTTGTTTTGAATAAACAAAGCTATATATCTTTGTTATATAAGATAAATTTCCCCTTGTTAAATCTATTGCCAGAAGGAAAAGATTTTGAAAGTGTTTGAAGTATAAAAGGAGTTTTATACAAGTTTAAAATGATCCAAGATTTTTATCAAGGAATTATATATATCTATATATATAAATGATCTTATGAGGATTTTGAGAAAAGGTTTTGGGGACCTTTGGATTTGGAAAGGCTTTTGATTTTTGGGTAAAATCAATATTAAAATTTGGAAAGTCTAGTTTGAGAATTATCGATTTTGGTATAATCGATTTTGTGTAAATAAGCTTTGTATGAGATCATACTAGGTGTATGATTTGAAAGATACTATATATGTATAGTATAAAGTGTTTTGACGATGGCTCTGGGGAAAAAGGCGCTCCCTTGAAATGAACTTCTCAGGAGTACCACCGGGTGGTGCTGTCTAGAGCCCCAAAGGGGGGGTTCTAAAATTGACCCTGTGAGAAGTCCGGACAAAACTAGTTCCTGAGGATTATGAGTAGAGTATACCATAGCGAAAGTCGTGTGTGCCGCTGAGAGCCAACAGTCTGCGTTTGATTTTATATCGGTAGACTGCAACCTATGGTAACGTAGCGAAAGTCTTGTGTGTCGCTGAGAGCCAACAGTCTGTGTTTGATTTTATATCGGTAGACTGCAACCTATGGTAATGTAGCGAAAGTCGTGTGTGCCGCTAAGAGCCAACAGTCTGCGTTTGATTTTATATCGGTAGACTGCGACCTATGTAGGAGTGGAGAAGTTTCATTTTGACAGCGAAAATCGTGTGTGCCGCTGAGAGCCAACAGTTACATGGACTTTTCCTACGATGGCAACGTAACCCTGGAATGTAACTGCGATCTGTTGGGGGTTCCATGGCGTAATCGAGGGGCGCGGAGCGCCTACAGTTACATGGACTTTTGCTGCGATGGCAACGTAACCCAGGATGTAACTGCGACCATGGATGGGGGTAATGATTTCCAAAGCATTCACCATTGATATCCTCTATTTTCAAAAATTGTTTTCTATATTTTTAATAAAATTATTTTCCCAAGTATTTTCACAGGGTGTTGAAAACGGGTTTACCAAGTACTTGTAGATATTCAGTCTTACGCCTGATCAACGTATGACCGAGTTTCTGTAAGAACAAGGATGGACCTGTTAAGACATCGAGTTGTAAAGGTGTTTTTTTATAAAAACTATTTTGGCAATATTATATAGATTTTAAAAGTGTTTGGAAAATGATCAAATAATATTTTAACTGGTTTTAAAATATTTAACAAATTCTGTTTTCGTTCCTTTTCGAGGACGAAAAGATTCAAAGGGGAGAAGTGTGATAACCTGGATTTTTGGACATTTGATAAGTGGATAATTAACTGATTTATTCTGTTGAACAGATAAAATTCTGATATCTGTAAGTATAAATAAATTTGGATCTATAATAAATTTTGAAATATAAATATCTTAAAGAAAATTGGATTTTAATAACTGGATAAATATTGGTAATCTCCTAATATAATTACTTAAAATTTATATATTGAATCTGTGTTTCTTTAATTTTATTTTGGAGTGATTTTAAAATTTGAATTAATATTGATGTATATAAATAAATGGATTGTAATTCAAATTTAAATTTGAATTTGAGTCTGAATTAGAAACTTGAATTTAAAATCTAAATGAACACATTGGTAAAATAATTTGGATTTTAAAATAATATATATATGTAATTTATTTAATGTATATTGGGTGTAAAACATTTTCTTTGAAATTAGAAAATATAATTTTAAAAAAATTGTATAAAAAACATAAATTAATAAGTGTAATCCATGAGAAAAGAATTTTAACAAATAAATTTGATATTATTCATATCTATATATGTATATATTTGTGTTAAATTTGAATTTAAAAATTATATATATATATTAGAAAAGGCTTTATTAATTTACAATCATATTCATTAATTAGGAAAATTAATTTAAAAAAGGGGGCTTTTAAAAATCTTTTAAAATAAATGAAATAATAATAATACAAGTGTTTAATTATGAAGCAATTGTTAACATGTGTAAGAAAATTTATATTGATTGACAAATGGTGTTAAATTGTACAAGCGTCATTTTAATTTTATTTTTGAGAAAATTAATAAAAAACTAAAATTTAAATCTATATAATATTCCATCCCCTCTTTCTCTCATTTTTTGTTCTTCATTTTCAATCTACAAGCCTAAGAAAATCAAATCTAAGGAGAAATAAATTTGAACAAATTGGAAAATTTCAAAATCAATACCTGCAACACAATTTCATCTCCAATATACAAACCTGCAGCACAATCAAGTTTCAGTTTTATCAAGTAAAATTCAACTCAATAAAAGAAGGTGCAGAAATCAAAGTCAGGAAGGGTCAGAGCAAAACAAACAGCAATCAACTAATTAGCGAACATTCATCTAGATCCAAGATCAGTTACTTTCCATATTTTTGATCAACCTCTCTGTCTTCTTCTTATAAAGGCGAGTAAGCTACTGTTTTAAGGAACTTAATCTGGTTTAAACTTGATGTATGAGATAATACTTGAAGTTATGGGTGTAAATCTTGTTGTATGTCTGTATTTAGGAAGGTTCGGTGTATGCAGGTTAGTATAAATGTTTATACTTCTCTGTTTAAAGAAATTTACAGGCCTTAACAATTTAAGAAAATCATATATTCATCTCCTAATCCTTCCAGGATTTAATGTTTAAACAAAGGTTGTTTGAATCAACCAGATATTAACCTTAAAAATATTTCTAAGTGATATTGGTTTAGAATTTTATGGGAAGTTTGAAAACAATAGATTTTCTTTAAGTAGGTAAAACCCAAACATTTTGAATTGTTGATTTGAATTCACCACTTGAATCGCCATTCAAAAACTTGATTTTTAAGATGAAGATCACGAATTTTAGGTTTGTAAATTGGGTGATATTACATGTTGATCGGAATTGGGTATAGTAGCAAATTCTGGCGATCAGAATATTTTCTGTGGATGGGATTGTGCTCGAAGGTGGAGGAGGACCCGAAGACCTCGGTAGAAATGTCTGACGAATTTATCAATCGTCGTAGAGGCCGAAATTTGACGATATAGGGTTTTGAGCTTGTGTTTATGTATGGGTCGAATTCTAAGTGCTGCGTCGTCCTCGGGTGATCGGGTCAGTTCGCACCCATGGAAAGAAGAGGAGTTGGAGAAGCTCTGACCAGAGTATCATCGTCTCTAGTGGCCTGTGGATTTGGGGCAAGGCGTTTCATTGAAGATTGTCTTTGTTCCAGTTGGGTTGTGTTGCTCGATTTCGCTTTCACCGTCATCTTCGATTTCTGGGTGAAGGTGGGTGTTCGTGGGATAATCGCCGATGTGTTGATGACCCTAACTTCGATCGGCAGTGACTGGAATCGTGGTGCACGTGCATGAATTCCCATTGTGTCAGTGGCTTCGTGAGGTTGAGATGGATTGGTGGTGTGCTCGAGAAATGAGGTAGATGACTCAAATGTTGTATCGAGTTTTCCTATGAGATTACTTGGGTTTTTCAGTTGGTTTCGCATGAGAAACTCGAACAGGTTTCTTAAAACATTTCTAACAGTTTGAATATAAGAAGAACGGAAATCCTGGGCTTGACTCGAGTAAATTGAGATTTTGCTCGGGTCTCAGATTTCAAGATGTTAACCTGATAAATTTAGTTGTAAACCATTTTTTTAAAACTTGGAAAAAAAATAAAATTTTTAACAGTTTCAAAGCAGGACGTTTTTAACAAGCTTTCAAAGTGTTTAAAGAATTTTAAGTTATTTGGAATTGATTTGCAGAATGTGTCAAATGGAAATTTAATGATAAACATCAAAGGATAATTACTAGAGGTAAGTAATGTAAAGGACAATTACCAAATGAAGGTAATTAAGAAATAAGTTAATTACTAAATGTGACTAATTGGAATTAATGAATGACGTAATTAATTCAAATGATAATTACTTAGAGTAAGTTATAATGAATAGTTAATGTTGGGATCATTAACTAGTGGTTGAGAAATGATTAGTTAATTTAGGTAACTAATTTAAGAGAATTAATGGTTTAAACTAATTAAGGATAAACTTGGAATTGATTAAGGATTAGTTACTTAATGAGATTAATCAAGTGAAGTACTTAGTGTAAGTAGTTAATGTGTAATTTCTAAATGTATTAATTTAAGAGGGTAATTACTTTATGGAAGTAATTAAGGGAAGCAATTAAGGGTTAATTACTTGGGGAATCAATTAGGGATAATCAATTAATTATGTAAATAATTAAACTTTATTAATTAATGGATAATAAATGAAAATGGTAAATAAAGAGGTAGTTACTTAATGAAGTAACTAAAGGTAAATTAATAAAGTAATTTAAGGTTAATTAATGTGAATGGTGAAATAATTAATCTATGTGATTAATTAAAGATTAATTACTTAATGAAATTAAAGAATAACTAATCAAGGAAGATTAATTAAGATGGATGATTATTGGATGATTCATTTATTGGTTTATAATTAATGAATGAGAAGGATTTGAAAGTAATTAAAGTAATTGATGTAATTCAACGTGGTTAATTAAATTAACTAGAGAGGGTATGGTTGATTAATCTTGCTCATAAAAGATTGAATGCGTTGGAATTATTTATATTTCTGATATGAAATATCAATGATATGATTTGGTTGAACGGTGATAAGGTGGTTACCTTCCTATGATGAATTGTTATGTAAAATGACATTCTGTATATAAAGTGAATTGTGTATCACTTAAATAAATTTGATTAGAATGATATTGAATTCGAAGTGACCAGAGACGGGTATCAGTAATATCCGAAACCACTTCGATTTGCAATCTAAATTTTAATAAGTGTGACGTGTGGAAGCAAACTGGCTGGAATGGAATAAATTGCGAAATATGAATATTAACCTGAAACCGTTGTGTGATAAATGCTGACTATGAGAACTCGTAAAGGATATGAGTTACCCTAATATTCACATATATTATAGCTTGGAATTTCATATTATATGGGTTTACTCATGCTGGTTTCCAGCGTGACCTGGGTGTTACTTTGATGTAATGCTCGGGTCAGACCGAGTATTGCAGATTTTTAGGTCGGTACGTTCGGGAGCTCAGGAGGCGAGCTAGATGGCAAGAGCGTATAGAGTATTTCCGCCGTATAATATTGTTGTGTACCTGTGACATGATAATTGAGTATATTCAATGTCTGTATATATGTGACTTTGATGTATTGAAATGTAATCGATAGATATAGTATTCTTTTGTAAACTGTCATTATTTATTATTATATTTTATCCGCTACGAATGTGAGATGTTGATGTTTCTGTTCTTCTTCTTCTTTTTCTTCTATCTCTTTCTTCTTTTTCATAACTATCTGGAATTTTCGGGTTCGGAAATTCTGGGTTGTTAAAGTATTCTTAAGTATAACTTACCAAAATCTTAAAAGTTGTAATGTTAAATAGGAATATGTAATGGAATAATTATACAAGTGAAATTTAGATAATGAAAGTGTTCAATGGAATTTTTCTATAAATAAGAATTCTAATGTTATAAAATATTGTAAACTTAAGTTAATAATTTGGAGTACTAATTAAATTTATAAAAATGTGAATATTGTAAGTAAATGATTATGAACTTATGTTATTGATTAAAATCGTTTATAATTAAAAGTGAATGGTAAAGGTGAATCCCATATTAAATAAATGCTCATAGGTCCAGAAAATGTTGAAATAATTAGAAATAGATTTAATATTCAACAATGCTTTGAAGGAAGTAAAATTTGAACTTATAAGTACGATTTGATTCACAAACAAATAATGATAGTGCAAAAAAAAGAATCAATGTAAATGAAAATGGTGAATTAGAATTGCAAAGAAACTTACGATTTAAAATATTATGTAAATAAATGGATGTAAAGTAATAGAAAAATGGAATTGTATGAATAAATGAGAAATGAAATTTTGTAGGTAATGAAAGTGAATTAATGGGAAAATAGCATTGTATGAATGAAAAAAAAATGAACAGTAAATAATATGAAAGGAGATTAATAAGAATAAGCCTGCATGACATTTGAAATTAAGTTATGTAGATTTGTTTTAGCTTATGGAATAGTTGGGAAAGGATACTTCTTACTGTATAAAGGCGTATAAATAATCTATTAAGTTTTATCTATGATAGTTAAGTGTATGTTATGCTTAGTAGTTTATTTATCATTATTACGATTAAAAGTTTTTAAACCCAGACAAACCATTTGTTTGCTTGTTATGAATGGATGGTTGATTCTTTGATTTCATATGATGATTGTATCATTTTGTTTACATGTTACTATGGTTATGTTATGTAAATTTGTTTTGTTATTAATTGAAACAAATTAAATACTTCTCTTTTATATAATTACAAACCTCTTTGGATTGTATAAGCGTAATATAGGTTTGTGAAAGCAATTGTTACTGCTTTTGGTTTTATAAATTTTTTGCCGGACAAATTGGAACGTTTTTGGATTACGGTTTTCTAGCGTTATTATATTGTTTTCCCGTGGTCTGGGATATTTTATTTTAAAATATGTGATATATACTGTTATTATTGATATTATTTTTCTTCCAAACCTCTCCGTACAAAGGAGACTCTGCCGAAATTTTTCATGAATTTTGGACTTAGAAAAATTTTGTGAAAATGTTTTTCAAACTTTTATTGAACTTGAATAAGAAAGGATTTAATTGTTTATAAATTGATACATTTTAAATAACTTATTTAATTAAGTAAATTCCTTTTTTATAAATTGAATACTTCGAATAAAATATATTAATTCCTTTTTCCCTTTCATTTTCCTCTTCGAGAATGAAAAGTTTTGAGTATGGGAGAGTGTAACGACCCGTAGTTTTCAATGAAAAGAAAAATAATATTTAATTTAATATGATGTTGGCGTTAATATTGGAAGAAATAAAATTTATGATTTATTAATAAAAAATGTAACTAGAATGTAATGTTAATAATGTTAATTTAAGGCAATTGATAACTGTTTTAATGCAATCTCAATTAATAGGAATGATTGGAAAGTTATAATTGGTCATAAAATGTAAATGGTAAATAAACCAAATTTTGTATTTGTAGGATCGATTTCACCCTAGAGGGGGGTGAATAGGGCGATACTAACAAGTGTAAAAATTAATGCGAAAATATATAAAATAATTGCAGCACAGATAAAAGTAGAATAATAAAAGCAGAAAATAGAACAACACGGATTTATCCAGCTTTAGAAAAACTCTGCCTACGTGCTGCCCCAAGATTTCTACTAGAAATTAAGTAGTCAGATGCTTACACAAGTAAACTTGTGACACCTTCTATCGACTAACCTAACTCTACGCTCAAAACTCGGCCACAACTCAGCCACTGAGTTGCGAATTCTCGAACTACACCACCGTAGTTCGTCCCTAGTCACACGACTAGAAAAAAAAGTTTAAAAATAAAAAGTACGAAATAAATAAAAACTTAAAAACAAAAAAACCCAAATTTTAAAATAAAGCCCAATAATATTTAAAAATCGGCCCAAAGAAAATTGTGTAAGAATGCGTCCCCTTTTCTTTTTCTATTATCGGTCGTTTTCTCTTTGTTTCAATTCGTTCATTCCTCTTCGAGAAATTAGAGCTTCTGGAATTTGAAGTAGCCGCCTTGAATTTAATTGAATTGAATGCTTCACGCTTGTAGGAAATGATGCTTGAATCTTTTGTTCCTTTGCGGCTGCTTCTCGATCGAGTTCGAATCGAATATACTGGTATGTGATTTTACTTTATTACTTTCTTGATATTCTTGAACTCGATGCTTTTTTTGCCGATGACGTTAATGGTATTTAAAGGGAATAAAACCTTAAATTATCGTTCGAATGTTTTCATTTTAATTCATTTGCTAATTTTGCATGCCGGTTGATTTGTAATCGAATGTTTGTGATGTTTTCTGACTGTTTCAATTTGCATATTTTTCTGTTATGCTTGCTTGGTCACCACAGCTTACATTTGCTTTGGATTTGGTTCCATTCCTTTCTCTATTGACATCCCTGATTTCGACACTTGACTTGATTATTGTACTTGCGATATTATCTGGACTTGTTTAATTCATGTTATACCTGCTAGTTGCCTTTCTTGACTGGTTCACGATTTATTGGAAAACGATTGTGGTATTTTAATTTTTGATATTTCCTGGACTTGACAAACTTCACCTCAAAACTGAATACACAGCTGAGTAATAATGAAGGAAGTAAGTCTTGCCATCTAGCTCATCTCCTGAGCTCCACAGCATTTGGATATTGATTATGTTATTTAATTGAGTTGTACTCTGATAATGTAATGTATAAATCAGTACAGATTTCTTTGTATTTTAAAGCTATTGTTATATATTATATTTATTCCACTGCGACTGTGAGAATCTAATGTTGTTCTATTTTCTTCTTCTACCTCCTTCTTCTTTAACCCTAATGGTTCGGTTTTTCGGCATCCGATTGCTCGACAGTTGATACAGTGAACGTATTGATGTCGATTTTTGGGCGTCGAAAATTCGGGTCGTTACATGACCTTGGCATTTAAACTTGACATGTTCATTTTGAAATCCCTGCGACATTGAGTTTGTTGGTTGACTCTGGTTTCCACTACATATATATGTGCGTGTTCAGGCATGTATATACGTATGCTGTGATGCTTTTCTTTTCTTGATGCTCTGTTGTCATCTCTGTTGCATTTGCATCCTATACTCTGGTTTTGTTTTCTTGATACAAGTTTTTGAATGTGTATATTTTGTTGAGGCTCCATGTTAACTTGGAGGTCTGGTTCAATACATACTCTGGTTTATGTTATAACTGACCTGTTGCATATGTGTGTGCTTAAATGCATTGTCGTTTGCTTTGTACATGGTTCTCAAACCATGTCTATGTTCTTTGGCATCACTCTAAGTCTAGTTGTATTGTTTGTCATTTTGGTCGGTTGCACTGCCCATTTTGTTGGATTGTATATTCCAGTGTGCCTCTGGTCTCTGTTTCAACACTGTGTTTACACATGTGTGAAGCTGCTTGTTTTGTTTGCTGCCTGGTCTGTATTGATGTATGTTGATCTGCTTCCATTGTTTGCTTGTGTACATTTCACCTTATGCCTATGTTTGTGTGATTTTCCTAGGTCTGTAATTGGTTTGGTTTCTTTTTGGAGACTGGAACTTGTTGGGTGTTGTTGCCTTTGATCATTGCATTCATGTTGCTAGGTGTCTGACCATATGCATATGTTAACAGTTGTACTGGTGCACTTGATATCTTCATTTGTATACTTATGACTGAGCTTGTGAAGACAATTGCTTTATATTCATGTTCAATTTTTGGTCGAGGATGTTTTGATGTTATTTGCATTTGCATTTTGGAATATGCTTTGGACCTTGCTTTACAACTGATTTAGTGTGAACTTGTCTTGAGTTTGAATGGTTGAGTTGTTTTCATTTCTCCACTGTCGAGTCTGTTCTCATGTGTACACATTTATGCACTTGTTAGCATGATCTGGTTTTGGATTCTTGTTGCATGAAAACTTGTATTCGATAATTTTGTGATGCTTTTGTATTGCACCTGAGTTGAATCCAGCATCGGCTTGGGTTTGACCTTGTGCTCACTTGTCCCTGCAGCTTTACCAAGTGTATATCGGTGTGCATGGCCTTGTGGCATGATCAGTGATACACTGTGCATGTCACAGGTTGTTCATGTTTGATGAATTCAAAATAAATGATGACGAACAACCCAAATAACTGAGGCAGATAATATTTTCAAGATACACATTTTATTTTACACTGCAAAAATATTTCATTTTCAATTTTACTACGTCGGTGTTTATTTTGCAAATAATTCAGATGCTGGATACAAATTGGAATACAGTTGAAGAACAAATATGAGTGACCGAGTAGTATGTAGTGGGGTGAACATTAGTAGAGTGAATGTGATGTAATCGAAATTGTAATGTAATTGAAAAATGTATATATGTAGTGAGAGCTCAAATTTGTACTATTCAAAATTGTTCTACAATATTTGTTTAAATAAAATATCTATTTGAATTTAAATTCTGTGTTAAAATAAAATAGTACAATAACATATACATTTAAATGAATATATATATATATATATATGTTTATTATCATCAAACAAAAATCATATACTAGCATATTCAACAAACTCTTACTTATGATGATAAAAAACATATATTTAAGATTTTGAATTTATTAAATGTATTTGATCGTTCAATTTGCTCCCCCTATTTGAATGCTCCCTCTCTACAACAAAGCTCCCCCTTCATATATGCATGAACATAAGTAAAAATATGCAAACGAAATATGCAAATAAAAAAAATAAAATATTTGACCTTTATTTGCCAAAATCTTAACTTTCTCTCCCCCTTTTGCTATCAATAAAAGAGCAATAGTGTAAGAAAAATAGAGATAAAGTGATAGACATTAATACAACATTAATACCCAATCGAGTATAAATATTAAATTTCAATAAAAATTCAAACAAAAATAGTAAATACTCTGTTAGGCGCATATTCCACTTTAGAGTCATAGGGATGATGTCGGCATATAAAAACAATATAGTTCTGTCTATTTGTAGTATATTTATAATAGGAATTTGAATATCTACTAACCACGCATAACCGTTAGGACTTCTAAATGAGATTAGTAGTATACCCAATTCTTTTAAAAAATATATGAATTCAAGCATCTTTTAACCATGCATAACCGTGAGTACTTTTAAATGGGATTAGATCCACTTGTCTATTTAATAATCAATTTTGATATGTGTTCCATACATGCATAACCGTGAGGACCTTTAAATGAGCATAAAAGCACATAATCAAAAATTCCAAGTAATTCACCTATGCATAACCGTGAGGACTTTTGAATGAGAGTGAATACTTTGGATGTTTTTATTGCTAAAATTAAAATACATTGAAAATGAATAATTTCCCGTTTAAAATACCACATATTGACGTACTATATTGGATTTTGATGGGTGATGGTCGTTAGAAATATGATAGAAATAGATATGTTCATGGAATTTTTACCAACAAGAGTTATTATAAATCTCGTTTAAATTTTTAAAGAAATTTATTAAACATACTGTCTCAAGTCATAATATATAATTAATATCAACACTCATCACTTATATTTCAGCCACTATTTATCTTTTCGATAATCAATAGGGAGTCGGATTAGTTGATGTAGTTGTTTAAGATCAAATTCAAAATCAAAATTTTCTAAAATGCCTAATCTAAAATGAGATCAACAAAATCTATTTTCTGAAAGGGGTTTTACAGAAAAATATCTGCTGATTTGAAAATCGGTTGAAATGAAAAATATGCAGATGTTTTTTTGAAATTGATGCAACTAATGATGTCTTCAATATAAAATACGTCTACTAGTAATTTTTCTATCAACTAGGTTAACGGTGCAATCTACATTTGAATTTCTCTTTGACTCAAAATTATCATTAGTAGGATTTCATAGACCAGACTGTGAATATCTTAAAATATTTTTATAGCTTTTAAATGAAATTCTTTTGAATTTGAATTGAAACCGTGCAAATAAACAAATAGTGACAGGTCTAGAAGCAGTAAGATAAACAAATATATCCACGTGTATCATCAACCAATAAAACAACATCATTAGTCCAAATAAATCTATATGAACTAGTTCAAAGACTCTAGAGGTACTTAAAGTGTTCTCGGCATAAAAAAATAATTAACCAACAAATTTGCACAAATCAAAATCAAAATCAACATTCTTTTCTTTATTACATAACTAACTGATTTAAATCAAATTATTGTGCAGATTTTCACATTTAACATATCGTTTAAAATAAATGTGTTGTTTTCTATTTTACCTTTGCCGATAATTTTTCATTGCTGCCCTTTATGATTCTGTCACCTTTACATTAGGCTAAGGAACTTTGATTTATCGCCCGGTGTGCGCCTAGAACAGGCAGAATCCAGGTAATACTGTTGTTGTTCCTTAACCTGCCACCACACCTACCCGAGAAAGGATTTTTGTGACCTATTTGTTTTTATAGGTCCATGGTTGTTAGTGACAAAAGATTTTGAAAAATATGTTTGTGTAAACCCAAAAAAAAAAATATTTGTTCCTTTTGGCATCCAGATTTGTTTAAATTTAAGGGATTTTATATTCGTGCCTTTCGGAACCCAAATTAGAATGGTTTTCACTTGTTTGGGTCTATACCAATAATTGCTTTGATTGTGTCCAATTTTTCTATAAATTGTGCACTCGAATTTGACTTGACTAATTTCGATTCTAATAAGTTTAAATTGATTATATCCAAGTCCTTGTCTAACAGTATTAATAGTTTGTTTCTCTAATAGCATATTTAATGATCTTTCTCCTTTGGAAAATTTTCTTAAAGTTGTAGACAATTGTTGGACATGTGTTTTGAGAGATTCATTTTCATTCAATAATTGAGTGCACTTTTTAATAGAATTTCTCTCCTAGTATTTTCACTTTCTTCAAAATCAGAATTTCATTTTCAAGTGACTTAATTTTAATTACCGATTTTGTAATTTCTACTTCGAATGATGAACACTTGTCACACTTAGGGCTTTTATTTCGATGGTTTTTGACTAACTCAATTTTAGCATATTTCTCCCTAAATGATTCAATACAGACATTTACTTCGTGATCAGTTGTTTCTCCTTGAAGGCACAGATTTCCTTTTTCACTCTCACTGCCAGTGCTTTTATCATCTCCATCAGTTCCATCCCAAGTGGCTGCAAAACTTTTCCTTTTTGGTTTCTTTCCTTGGCTGAGTCGATTCTGAGGATAATTGAGCTTGATGTGACCAGGTTTACTGCACTTATGACAGATGATTTCCTGCTCTTCTGAGTTCTCTAGTACTTTGACGATTCTGCATTTCAGTTGTTGATTTAGAGCTGGATCTCCATACTTGTGGTTCCATTTTTTGAATCTCTTTATTAGTAGCGCCAGCTCAGCTGCTCCATCATCATCATCAACATCACTTTCCCTTGTTCCTTTAAGAGCTATTGATTTCTTTCGAGTATCGCCTCCTTCTCGTTCTTCCTTGAATTACATTTCCAACTCATAAGTGGTGAGATTTTCGATGAGTTCTTCAACTTTGATTTGTTTCAAATCTTTTGATTCTTCAATGATAGTAACTTTCGCTTCAAAATTTCATGGAAGGACTCTGAGGATTTTTCGGACTATTTCCAATTCTGTGTATGACTTTCCAAGAGCTTTTGATTTGTATAGGAGATTAGAAAGTCATCCATACATATCTTTGGCATTTTCATCCTTGGCCATTGTGAAATTCCTGTATTCGTTACTAAGCATGGCAAGACGAGATTCTTTGACTTGAGATGTTCCTTCGTAAGTTACTTCAAGTGTGTGCTAGATTTTCTACGCAGTTAGACAATATGAGACATGATTAAATTCAATTTGATTCAATGAACAAATAATAAAATTCATAGCATTAGCATTCTGTAGTTTATTTTCACAATTTGTCCATTGATCCATTGGTTTTTCAATTTTCTGATTATCTACCACTATAGTTGGTGTCCTATAGCCTGTCTTAAAAATATTCCAAGCATCAATGGTTTTTAGAAAAAAAATTCATTCTAATTTTCCAGCAAGAATATTCACCATTGAACATAGATGGTCTAACTATAGACCGACCCTCAGCAAAAGCATTATTAAAAGAAGCCATTTAAAAAATTAAAATTTTTAAAATTAAAATTTGTATTTGAAAAATCAAAATTTTGAAACGAAAATGGTTTTTGTTCCTTGCTCTGATGTCACTTGTAGGATCGATTTCACCCTGGGGGGGTCAATAGGGTGATATTAATAAGTATAAATAGTAACATGGAAATATATAAAATAATTGCAGCATAGATAAAAGCAGAATAATGAAAGTAGAAAATAAAATAACACAGATTTACCCAGCTTCAGCAAAACTCTGCCTACGTGCTGCCCCTAAGGTTTCTACTAGAAATTAAGTAGTCAGACGCTCATACACATAAACTTACAACACCTGCTATCGACTAACCTAACTCTACACTCAAAACCCTGCCACAACTCAGCCATTGAGTTGCGAATTCACGAACTGCACCACCGTAGTTCGTCCTTAGTCACACGACTTGAAAAAACAGTTTAAAAAGAAAAATTACAAAATAAATAAAAATTTAAAAACAAGACACCCTAATTTTAAAATAAAACCTAATAATATTTAAAAGCTGGCCCAAAGAAAATTGTGTAAGAATGTGTCCCCTTTTATTTTTCCATTAGCGGCCACTTTCTCTTTCGTTCAATTCGTTCGTTCCTCTTCGAGAAATTAGAGCTTCTGGAATTTGAAGTAGCTGCCTTGAATTTAACCGAATTGAATGCTCCATGCTTATAGGAAATGATGCACAAATCTTTTGTTCCTTTTCGGCTGCTTCTTGATCGAGTTTGAATCAAATAATACTAGTATGCGATTTTACTTTGTTATTTTCATTGATATGCTTGAAGTCGATGCTTTTTATGCCGATGATGTTAATGGTATTTATAGGGAATAAAACCCTAAATTATCGTTTGAATATTTTCGTTTGAATTCATCTGCTAATTTTGCTCGGCCGTAGATTTGTAAACGAATTTTGGTAACGTTTTTGACATTTTCAATCCGTATATTTTCCTGTTATGCTTGCTTAGTCACTACGGCTTACATTTTTTTGGATTTGGTTCCGTTCCTTTCTCCGTTGACATCTCTGATTTTGGCACTTGACTTGATTATTCTACTTGCAATATTATCTGGACTTGTTTAATTTGTGTTTTACCTGCTAGTTGCCTTCCTTGACTGGTTCACGATTTGCTGGCAAATGATTGTGGTATTTTAATTTTTGATATTTCCTGGACTTGACTTTGGCATTTAAACTTGACATGTTCATTTTGAAATCCCTACGACATTGATTTTGTTGGTTGACTCTGGTTTCCGCTATATATATATGTGTGTGTGCGCTCACGCATGTATATACGTACGTTGTGATGCTTTCTTCGCTTGACGCTATGTTGTTACCTCTATTGCATTTGCATACTATACTCTGGTTTTGTTGTCTTGATACATGTTTTTCATGTGTATATTTTGTTGAGGCTCCATGTTAACTTGGAGGTCTGGTTCCATACATACTCTGGTTTATGTTATAACTGACCTATTACATATGTATGCGCTTAAATGCACTGTCGTTTGCTTTGTACATGGTTCTCAAACCAAGTCTCTGTTCTCTGGCATCACTTTAAGTACGGTTGTATTGTTTGTCATTTTGGTTGGTTGCACTATCCACTTTGTTGCATTGTATATTCCAGTGCGCCACTGGTCTCTGTTTCAACACTGTGTTTACACATATGTGAAGCTGCTTGTTTTGTTTGCTGCCTGGTCTGTATTAATGTATGTTAATCTGCTTCCATTGTTTTCTTGTGTGCATTTCACCCTTGTGCCTATGTTTTTATGATTCTGCTGGGTCTGTAATTGGTCTGGTTTCATTTTGGAGACTGGAACTTGTTGGGTATTGTTGCCATTGATCATTGCATTCACGTTGCCAGGTGTCTGACCATATGAATATGTTAACAGTTGTAATGGTGCATTTGATATCTTCACTTGTATACTTGTAACTGAGCTTGTTAAGACAGTTTCTTTATATTTATGTTCAATTTTTGGTCGAGGCTATTTTGATGTTATTTGCATTTGCATTTTGGAAAATGCTTCGGACCATGCTTTACAACTGATTTAGTGTGAACTTGTCTTGAGTTTGAATGGTTGAGTTGTTTTCATTTCTCCACTGTCGAGTCTGTTCTCATGTGTACACACTTATGCACTTGTTAGCATGGTCAGGTTTTGGATTCTTGTTGCATGGGAACTTGTATTTGACAATTTTATGATGTTTTTGTATTGCATCTGAGTTGAATCTAGCCTCGGCTCTGTTTTGATCTTGTGCACACATGTCCCTGCAGTTTTATCAAGTGTATATCGGTGTGCATGGCCTTATGGCATGTACATTGATACACTGAACATGTCACAGGTTGTTCGTGTTTGATGAATTAAAAATAAATGATGACGAACAACCCAAATAACCGAGGCAAATAATATTTTTAAAATACACATTTTATTTTACACTGCAAAAACATTTCATTTTTAATTTTACTATGTCAGTATTTATTTTGCAAATAATTCAGATACTGGATACAAATTGGAATACAATTGAAGAACAAATATGAGTGAACGAGTGCTATGTAGTGAGGTGAACATTTGTAGAGTGAAATTTGTAATATAATCGAAATGTAATGTATTTAAAAAATGTGTATATGTAGTGAGAGCTTAAATTTGTGCTATTCAAAATTGTAATAAAATATTCAATAGAATAAAATATCTGTTTGAATTTAAATTATGTGTTAAAATAAAATAGTACGTTAACAAATACATTTAAATGAATATATATATATATATATATGTTTATTATCATAAAAAAAAATCATATACTAGCATAATCAACATTATTAAATGGTGAAATTGTATGTAATTAATTGGAATTGATTAAAATAGAACAACTAATCCGTATGTGAATGTATTAGTTTTGTTTGTTAACAATAAATATAAAATTGTGTTTGAAATTGTAAGTTGTAACAATGGTTTAGTTATCATTGCATTATTTAATCTGTTGAAACTTAATTGTAAATCAATTGCAATAAATGTAAGTAAATATTGCGTTAATATGAATTAAGATGAAAATTGTAGAATATTGATCTAATGAATAAAAAAATCAATGTTAATTATATCCATGTAATGATTGATTGAATAAAAAGATTGAAATCAAAGTGAATCAACTTATTGGGTTTTAAATTATAATTAATGAAGTTATTACAATTGGAATTGAAACGTTGTAATTAGTGCAATATTAGTAGTTTAATTTGACATGGAAAAGTTGTTTTAAAAGATTATAATTACCATTTAATCAAAAGGGATAAAAAAAATTTAGTTATAAATGAATTTGAAAAGTGATAAATTTAATTTAATAATATTTATTTAATTAACGTGAAAATAGCCATTTTGGCCACTATCTCGGATTTCAACGAAACTAGTTTCATCGGATCCGTAACAGTGAATTATTATATAATTTCAAGTTTCGTAATGATCGGACTTTTCGTTTGATCGTGCTGGCTCGAAACGTGTAGAAATAAATTTTATAAAATCAATTTAAATAAGCTGATTTTAAAAGATAACTTCTGTATGCAATGGAATTAGAACTTGAAACTTGTTTCATTGAGTTTAAAAATATCTAAAACATATATTTTGATATATTGGATGACCCAATTTCGTTTCGGAAATGAAACGGGCTTTTCGGGTCATCGTTTCGATCCTACCATGCCTATATATATGTTGTTATAAACACTAGTTGTTTCTCATTTTATTTTTTCTATACGTACATCTTCTTCCTTCTTCTCAAACGTCAGAATATGAAACCTAATTCCAAACCTAATATTAAAAAAAAAACTTGGTTGCTCCAGGTTACTTCGAGTCAGGACGAGGTTCGCTTCGGGTTCTAGAGGCGAAAACACTACAGCAACTTCGGGTCAGAAAGAGTTCCATGCCAAATAAGGCGGATCTGGTCGTGCTTCGAGTCCTAGAGGTGAAAACCCTGCACCGACTTTAGGTCACGAGCCAAATGACTTGGGTCTCGGGTCATTTTGGCAAAAACTTGGAGCAAGCACCGGGTAATTGAGGCGGCGGCCCAAAGTAAAACCCAAAGTCGAAATTTTCCAATCTTCTAACGTTAATAACTTTTACATACGAGCTCGGATTCAAGTGTGGCTTTCTCCATTGCGATCGTATCGAAATTCAAACATTTTGGAACCGGTTTGGCTGCATTCCGAGACTGTTAAATTTTTGGATTAATTTTGGATTTTAAATCGACGACAAATCGAATGCGAGCGTTTTAACCCACTCACAACTATTAAATTGTCTTATGTTGGTAAAATTGAATTTATGATGTGATTATAAACTGATTGGTTGATATTTAGTATATATAAATTGTTATTCTAGTTAAATCTGACTTTTATTAAATTTAATCACCATTTAATTTAATATTGAACTTTAAACTGCCTATTAATATCTATTATTAATAATCGGTCAATTGTTGTTATCTATTTGTTGATTTGACTGGTGATTATGATGGATGTTTGATTGTTGATATTGGATGACTGGATGTTATATTTATATTGTTATAACACTGCAAGTTCTCTTAAATTCCATATCGGTTGAAATGATACATACCCGAACGATCTGTAGATTAGGGAAAAATCGTTATAGGTTAAAATGATAAACCCGAGTGATTTTATGGATTTTGAATTTTATTTGAGTTTGCGGGTTGAAATGATATGTATCCGTAAATATAAAATATTTACGGATTGAAATGATAAATATCTGCATCAGTTGACCATAGGGTTGAAAATTATATAAGGACACAAGATTGGTTAAATTAAATGATTTTAAAACCATAAATTTTTGAACCCAGTTAAATGATATTTTGAAACAAAAATTTGGATTTATATAAACTGAATTATTTTCAAAAATCCAAGCGTTAATATTGAAATTGAAATTGGTTTAAATGAATTGTTTAAAGAATTTAAATTGAAATTTTGAAGTTGGATTTGAAGTATAAATGAAATTTATCAAAATTGAACTATTTAAATATTTGAATATTTAAGCTTTGAAATCTACTAAATTGGAAATAGTTTGGATTTATTGTTCGAAATGGTTTTGAAATCGATATTGATTAAATGGTTTTAAATGATAATTTGAATTGAAAGACAAAATTTAATTGTTGATTTCAAAGCTGGACATGATCCAGATGTGTTGAAATGAGAGAAATAGTATAGTTTGATATCAATTTCAAATTTATTATTTTTATATAAACTATTTTAAAATATATTATTTTAAATCCTGATTATTAAGATTTTCAAACTATTAAACTAATTTATTCTATTTTAAACTATTTTAATCTAATTTAATCTATTTAAACTATTTTAACTTATTTTATCTATTTAATCCAATTTAATCTATTTTAACCTATTTTAAACTAATTAACCCATTTTAATCTAACTTAAATCTATTTAATCTATGTTAAATCTATTTAAATCATTTTAAATCTAATTTAATCTATTTTAAATCTATTTAAATTATTTAAATATTTTAAAATATTTTAAACTATTTCAATTTATTTTTGAACTATTTTAAATCATTTAAACTATTTTAGGGTATTTTAACTATTTTTAAAACTATTAAATGATTTATGACTATTTAAACTATTTTTTTAATTTCAAACTATGTAAAGTTGAAGTATTTATATTTAAATCCTTAATGATGATATAGCCTAAGTTGGGATTTGAAATTGATACCTTTTTGCGAAATGACATATTTGAGTAAATATGATGATTTTAGAATGAGGATTTAATTAACATATCTTATCGAAAAGTGAATATGATTTTGAAAGTGAATATGATTTCGAAAGCGATATGGTTTGAATTGAATATGATATTTGATATCAATTATGAATTGGTTTTGAAAATATAAAAGAACCATCCAGTGTGAAATAAGCGTTTGGTTGTTGAAGAGACTAGGATCGGATATCGTCATACTCTCTGGCAATTCCAAAAACCACTTTAACAACTATGTACGTAGTGGAGATTGCAGAATGAAGTAGGATGGTTTGGCGAAGATTCTGTATGTGGTATTAATGTAGCCCTGACTCTCATGAGTCAGCTTGATGTGGCTAAAACAGGAGCCATGTCGGGCCAAGTGAGGTCACACCTATGATCGGACACATTTCTTCGATACCATATTATGACTTTGTGATTGATTTGGTGGCCACCCCTTGATTTGATTTTGGGGGTGTGTTCCGAGATGGATGGTAGTAGCTGTTATGCATTACCACCAGTTCGGATCCACAAAACGGTAGTATCCTACCCTAGGCATTGCCTTGCATGCCTTGTCACATGCCTTTTCGCACCTTCTACGAGTTTGTTTTTTACCATACCTATGGAGTGCCCTCTGGGTAAACCACCAATTTGGTGGAGCTTACGGTATTGTATAGACTATTGAAATATATAAAATGTGTTAATGGGGATATGGATAACACCTTAACACTATTTTAATACTTTACTGTAGACACTATTATAGTAGCGTATTGTACTATGTATGTAGATAGTTTAACGGATCCTTAGGAGATGTAATCCCTAACATCTCTTAAGTTATTGCACTCATGTTAGACACTGAGTAGGAGATGTCAAACCCTGTAAACATCTTTGACGTCATTACACTCATATTTATTTACAGTTGATTTAGCTTACATAAGATCTTTTAGTTCTGACTCGAGTATTTTGTCTTTTCAATTCGCTCGAGTCGGTTTGAGCTTTTTAGTGTATCGAAGACTGCTTTTGGAGGACGAAGACGAAGATTTAGTACTATGATTATTTATTACATTATGTCCACTGCTTTTGTATGTAACTCTAATTTGTATTGTAAAAGTATAATCAAATGTTATCTGTAAACAGCTTCATGAACAGTTTATTTGATTATTATATTTTGTCATTCCGCTGTGAGATTCCGTATTCGTTTTTCTTTCTCTCTCTCTTTTTTTCTTATTTACCCATAACAATCCTTCCTTTTGAATGGTTTGAGTTTGACTTGTGTGGTTTATTGTCGATTTAAACTGTCCAAAAAGTCGGGTCGTTACAACTGGATCATGGTATCAACTCAAGTTAATCATGTAACCAAAACTCTTATACCAACTGTCACGACCGCCCTATACCATTGGCATTAATAGTATATAAATAGTGTGCTCCTATCATGCCCGACTGAAATAGGATGATCGTCAAATTGAATTAAATCAATATAGCATATAGTCTGTCAAATATCTCACAGTGCATGGACAAAATATAATATCACATATACAACAGAAGAGACAGTAATAATAATTTGAAAAGATCATTATCAAAGTACAATATCCATAGAGTATATACAATGAAAAACAAACTCAACAATGATCTCAAATATTAATGGTATGCAGTCACTGATAAGGCTCCCTAGTGCTGCACAACAGGAATAAGCGTACACTCCATATACGTATATAATACGAGATAGCTCCATCCAACTCATCCTCTGAATAACTACTGCATTACTTAGACCTATTATCTAGTCTACTCATTTAAGAGTATTCAAGATAATAAGAAGCAAAGTATAAAACCTTGGATCAGACAACAGTCTGGTGCAAGCATTAAATGAGTCTCATAATACCATACAGGTAAATATAGTAAGGAACAAGAGTACATGAATCATACCTAACATGTTTCAGCAAACAAAGAGTTAGCATATAACACTATAATCTACTATTCTCAAAAAAAACGTAAGAATATGCCACAGACTAAATAAAGAATATCAGTCTTCCTGGTATTTATATCTCCAATGCCTACTTTTCCTGATACCAAGTGATTGCTACTAAAGAAAGCAACCAAAGCAATCTTAGCATCCATCAAACAAACCTAACGATCACTCAATGTGCTCTAAATATATGATAACTCATATGACCCATAAGCCAGGGACTAATGGAAATCCCAGTTATTTGTTGTACTCTCTTATCTCACGGCCCAAAGCTGGATACATGTCTCGTATCCCATAGCTGGACACTAGGCTCAAGCTGCAGGTCTAAGGTATACAGGTCCCTTCTTTGACCTATGGACATTCCCACTTACAATAACATTGCTTCAAGTACAACTAAAAGCTCTCCGGCATCAACGGTTCCTTAGCATATACACCAGAGGCCACCATTCATCCATTTAGATATCAAGCCCTTCCTGCCCAAACCAGTTTTCATTATTTACGAGGAACCCTTCTACATTCCCTAATTATACGGCTCTTTCCTTTATGAACCGCCATCTTCGGAACTGACTCCCAACACAAGCCAACATTCGAAGACCATAGCTTTTCATCATGTTGTTATATCTTCATCCAAAATGATACAAACATGCCAATACCTCTAGTACTATCTACAGAACCTCAACAGCAGTCCTTAGAAATTCAACTACCATATCATGGACCATGGTAACTCAGTACCGAGTTATAGGTATAACTCGATGCCGACTTATACACTTAGCCAATAAATGGCTAACCTCTCTCCCATGTCTCTAGTACTCCCCTTCAAGTGCCTTGGACCCCGACTCATCCACCTTTGATAAATCATCCCCCAACCCAAAGCTCCTTCTTCTAAGTTCTAGAGATAGCTCATCATCACATCCTATACTAATACAATTTCCTCTACCTCACTATGGAATATCTCATCTAGCCAAGCTCTATCCATCCATGCCAACCACTGAGCCATAGCCCCCTTCATCATAACTCGATGTCGAGTTATAAGAAAAACTCGATGCTGAGTTATGTGCTTAACCCCATTTGAGTTGCGACTCATCATGCCTCTTCACAACATACTATAGAGCATGTCTGTCAAGTTTCGTCCAATTTCGATCAAGTTTGCTTCCGATTTGCTCAATTCTCCAACCTAACTTTCTATGCAATCACAACACTAGCAAACAACATCAAATTATATCATTCAAACATAAAATAACAAGTAATTTCATCCAATCAACTTGCAATCCATCAAAACAAGATAAATAAGGCAATTTCTAATATAGATCTACACATGGCATGAATATATGAATTATTTCTAATCAATCTATATCATATGCATGGATTTACATGTCATTAAAATTATAAAAAAAATTATGTCCAAGTCAATTTAAAACATGTTAAATCCTATAATTCTACCTTATAAACATGTGTAGGATAGCGAGAAGGCATGAATCAATCATCAATTACCAAATCCAAATTCATGTGTAGCTCTAATCCAGATAGGAAAGAAAAGCACTCCAAATGAAAAAATCGATGATCTCAAACTTCTAGTTGAAGATTTAATCTCCAATCCATAATCTAGTTTGATTTGCAGAGCAATTTGGATGATTTTGGATGAAATTAGGATGGATCTAGGGCTAATTAGTGTTTAAATCTGATTTAGAATGAGAGTGAAAAAATTTAATTTGACTCTTCAACTCTTTATTTATAGTATTCCGTAATTAGACTAATTGGCTTAATTAATTACATTTTAATCCTAATAAGTAGCTTTAAAAAATTAAACATGTATAACTTTCTAAGCATATGTCATTTTTTCTATTATGACCACTCTATGAAGTAAGAAATAATCACCGTGAAGCAATTGAACTGGGTTGAGATCCTAATTCAACTCACATAAAAAGTTATAGCCCAAACAAGATTTTTAGGGTCAGAGTGGTCACATAGAAATTCATAAAAAATCATAGATGTGTGAAATGTCGCTAAGAGCCATATACCAAAATCATAGAATCATATGACCTCATACGAAAAAAATAAAAATATTTTATGATCCCTCGATATGTAGCATATGGGTTGTTACAGATGCGATGCAAGAAGAAATTCTTAAACTTCTTGATAATGGTATCATATATCACATCTTCGATAGTTCGTGGGTCAGTCAAGTTCACCTTGTGCCAAAAAGTCTAGACTCACCATTACAACAAATGATGCTAACGAACTTATTTCGACCCGTATTCAAACAGGTTGACGTGTTTGCATTGATTATTGTAAATTAAATGCTACAACACATCAAAATCATTTCCCGCTCTCTTTCATCGACCAAATGCTCGAACAATTAGCCGGCCACAAATTCTATTGTTTTTTTATGGATATTCTAGTTATAACCAAATTTCAATCGCTTTCGAAGATCAAGAAAGAACGACTTTCACATGTCCTTTTGGCACTATTTCTTATCGGCATATATAATTCGAACTTTGTAATACCCTACGACTTTCCAAAGATGCATGGTTAGCATCTTTTCTGACATGATCGAATGCTTTTTATAAGTTTTTATAGATGATTTCTCCACCTTTGGAGATCCTTTTTTCGAATGTTCACATCATCTTAAGTTGGTTCTAAATCGATGCAAAGAGAAACAGGGCATAGTCCTCGACCATGTCATTTCAAATAAGGGCATTGAGATAAATAAAGCAAAAGTTGATGTTATTTCAAATCTACCCATTGCCAAATCCATTAAGGACATTTGATCATTCTTAAGGCATACTAGTTTTTATTGACGCTTTATGAAAGACTTCAGCAAAATCGCTCAACCATTGACTACTATTTTGAGGAAAGACGTTCCTTTCGATTTCAATTCTGATTGTATCTTTTCTTTTGAACATCTTAAGAATGAACTCATTTCTGCTCCAATCATTTTCTCGTTTGATTCCCTTTGAAATTACGTGTGACGCTTCTAATTTAGTGGTTGGTGCCGTTCTAGGACAATGCATCGAAAAATCCTTCACGTCATCTACTGCGCTAGTATGACTTTGAACGATGCTCAGCACAACTTCATAACCACCGGAAAAGAGCTTCTAGCCGTAATTTTTACATTAGAAATTTTTTGACCTTATTTGATAGGCTCACACATCACGATCTACATTGACCATTCCACTCTTAGGTACCTTTTTGATAAAAAGTATGTAAGTCTCGTTTGATTTGTTGGATCCTTTTACTCTAAGAATTTGACCTTACGATCATAGACAAAAAAGGACAGACAATGTCATAGCTGATCATTTGTCTCGTTTTCCAAAGGCACCATCTTCTTTATCCGCCAATGAGAAATTTCCCGACGAACAACTCTTTTTAGTTTCCATCAGCCCATGGTTTGCCGATATAGTGAACTATTTAGTCATTAAGAAAACTCCTCTGTATTAGTTCAAACAATATAAATACAAGTTTCTACCCCAAGTGAAATATTTCTATTGGAACGATCAATACTTATTTAAGTATTATTCTGACCAAATCATTGGACGATACGTCCTAGATAGCACAATCAAGAGTGTTTTTTCATTTTGTCATGACCAAGCATGTGGTGGACATTCCGGTTCTAAGAAAACCATGGAAAAAGTGCTCCAATGTGGCTTTTATTGGCCTACGCTTTTCAAAGATGCATTCGAGTTTGGCAAAGCGTGTGATTGTTGTCAAATGTTACAAAAAATCATGAAAAGAAACATGATGTCTTTGACTCCCATCCCTATGATCGAAATTTTTGACGTTTGGGAAATTGACTTTATGGGACCATTTGCTAACTCTTTCAAAAATCTTTATATTCTTCTTGTTTTCGATCATGTTTCCAAATGGGTTGAAACCGTTCCATGTAGAATAAATGATCATAAGGTTTTTGTGAAATTCTTAAAAGAAAACATCTGTTCTAGGTTTGGTACATCTCACACAATAATCAGTGATAACTGAACACATTTTTGTAATCTATTTTTCAAAATTTTGACAAGGAAATACCTAGTAACCCACAAGTCATCCACTCCTTATAATCCTCAAACTTGTGGTCAAGCTGAAGTTTCAAATCGACAACTCAAACAAATTTTGGAGAAAACTTTTAATAAAAATCGAAAATATTGATCTCAAAAATTGACAGATGCGCTTTGGGCTTACAGAACTGCTTTTAAAACTAAGCTTGAAATGTCTCCGTTTAGATTAGTATATGGTAAAGCATGTCATTACCAGCAAGCTTGAACATAAAGCATTATGGTCAATAAAGAACATAAACTTTGATCTTGAAAAGGCGGACGAAAATAAAAAATTACAAATTAATGAATTAGAGGCGTTATGGGCAGTACAGAACATAAACTTTGACCTTGAAAAGGTGGGCGAAAATAGAAAATTGCAATTCAATGAATTTGAAGAGATTAGGAATGGCTCGTATGAAAATATGAAAATTTACAAAGAAAAAACAAAAAAAAAATCCATGACAAGTCAATCCTAAGAAAAACATTTTCGCCAACTCAAAAGTTCATTTGTACGACTCTTGACTTCATTTATTCCCGAGTAAATTAAAATTGAGATGAAAAGGACCATATATGGTACGTACTGTCTTTCCACACGGTGTCATAGAAATAGAAAACCCAATGGATAGATCGATTTTTAAGGTCAATGGTCACCGTTTAAAGCCTTACTTGGAATTGGCAAGTGACCGAGAGGAGGAGCTCATGATTCTTCATGAGCTACACTATTTTTAGAAAGGAATCTAACCCTCTCTTGTAATTATGCATATAATCTTCTCCTTTCGACTCATTATATCATGCATTGACCGCGAGACACAATCAAAAACAAGTGCGGGGAGGAGCTCTCATGTTTATTTTGATTTTACATGATTTGATTTTTGCATTTTCTCTCCCTTTCTTTCAAAAACAAAAAAAAAATTAACAAGAAAACCCAAAAAAAAAATTAAATAGGTAAGGTAGAGTAAGCATATAGTTTTGATCATTAAACTGAAATTTTTGGGAAATTATTTGTCTCAACAAATAAAAAAAAGTTTAAATTACAAGCAACTATAATGTAACTAGTATATAGGGTGATTCTTAGGTGATGGCTATGAATTATATTCTAACTGTAGTCTTTGTTTAAAGAGCGGTTGATGTAAAGTACATGCGGTAACATTTTTTATATTAAAATTTAAGTGATGTTAAGATGATTTTGCACAACCTCTCTCTTAGTAGTATTAATAGTAGTAGTAGTAGTAGTAATAATAATAATAATAATAATAATACACCCAAAGTCAAGTGTGCACACATATGTGTATGCACTCGTCACGCTCTGTACTCTTCTCACGTAAACCCACAAAGCAGTGCATGAATGGTATATCTGGCCTCGGTATTCCGAGTTAGATGTATATATATAAAAAATAAAATGAAATAATAAACACCAAGCGTCAAGTGTACATACCTAGGTGTGGACACTCGCCACGCTCTGTACTCTTCTCACATAAGCCCAAGAGGCAGTGCATGAACATATATCTGGCCTTAGTTTTCTGTGTAGGTATATGTAAATAATAATAATGCCAATATTTTTTTCAAATAAAGAGAAAGTGAGCAATTGAAACTCAAGCATTGTCCTGACTTTACTGATTTAACTTGTTATACAAAGAAATGAAGATACCACTTTGCAAACACTGACAATCAATTAAAGAATTTATTTCATAGCTGCATTTATTATCAACCGAAACAATTGGCCAAGCTAGAGTCGAAATTTAATAAAAACTTAATTTTTGTAGGAAGTTTTGATTAGTAAAGGACTAAAATTTCCAGACGATGACCGAGATTTGTATATTACTATCTCATGTCAATTTAAAAGTAAATTCTTCATTTTGTAAATATAACTTGCATTCATATCTTTCACATTATGAGCTTCGCATATTGCATTTAGATTTTTTGGGTAGTATCAGCTGAAAATCCTCACAAGACAACATTCGTCCTACAAGGGATATCTAGAGGTCTAACGGCTTATTGCATATGCTCAATGCAATCATATTTCCTGCGAAAGTGGACTTATCCTAGTTTTACTTTATTCGATAATGAATAAAAAGATAAGTGTTGGGATATTTGATGTGCATGCAAAAATGTATATTTGTACTCTCATACTTTATCTTCTTCTATTAAAATAAATGACATATTATGGTATTTTTACACGTTTTTACTAAAATATAAAAGTATTTCAAATCATCATTCACTCATCTATGTTTGGAAAAAATTGTAATTTCATGTATGCATTAATTTTAAAAATATTTATTTGCACATTTAAACTTAATTTTATAGGAAATTGAGTGCAAATTGGAAGAGGCATTGAATAATGCATGCATACATTTTGGAAGCCAAAGAAAGAAAAAAACAAAAAATAATGCTTCATGGATGAGCCCACCTACCCACTCGCTAATGGACTACAATTAAAAGAAAAAGCACATATTAGTGGAGATTAATTAATCATTAATGATGACTTGGAGGACACATAAAGTCAAGGGTAGTTTTGGTAGCAACCAAAAATATATTAAGGATTTGAAACCTGTATAAATACCCTCTTATGTTTTATGTAATAGATCATCTTTCATGCATAGTTGTAGCTACAAATTGAAATAAAAGTTTTCTTCTCTTTAATGGCTTCTGAGCCTTTTCGTTTATACACTTTTATTTTTGCTTTTCTTTTATGCTAATTTATTTTATGCCCTCTTTTATTTCATGCAAATCGCTTTCTTTCTTTTCAATTAACACTTATTTTCTGTTTGCTAATGTTGAAATCCACTTTTATTGAAATGAATTCAAGTATGAGAGGCTAAAACCCGTTAATTTAGAGATAATGAAGCTCTCATGAATCATGTTCCGTCAACAAAATGGATTCATTTATGATCTCTTGTTTTTGAGGCTTTATGTGAATTTAGAAGTAGATGGAAGTTTGATGTTTACAAATGAATTTGATAGCCTATGTTGTTAATCATAAATAGATTATACTTAATTAAATATAGACTCAAATTACATCTTCTTTCAACCATTTGATTTTGATAATGAAGTTAAAAGTCAATATTTAATTTATGTTACTAAACAAAAATAGTAAATAGATCTGCTTAAAATAAATTTTATTTCTAACTTCATAATCATTTTTGTTAGATTTAAGGAATATGGTTTATGTATTAAAGTTTGATGGTTTAAGTTGTTTTAGCTGATATCACAAATAGACGTACCTATAATAAATACATCAACTAATTCTGCTTATATTTAGAAAGAGGTTATAAATTTAATACGCGTTGATTTATATGAATTTGAGAGTGGATGTATCTCTAAATTGCATTTTATTATTATTGCTTTTATTCTAATTTTACTCTAGTTTTTTCTAAAATTCTTAGCTAAAAATATTTTCAAAACAATTGGATAGTTTGATTGAGTAATTTAGAGTTTACTGGTTTTCTTATGGGATCGACATGTACTTGCATACATACTACGATTGTACGTCGTGCGCTTGCGGTTTTTATTATGATATAATTCAACGATTTTCTAATCGATAGAAAAACCGTATCCTCACAAAAAATTGAATTGCATTATTGTGAAAAATGATACTAAGAGAAAACGAAAACGATATCAAAAAACTGATCCCCACAAAAATGAATATAACTCTCCAATTCTCAAATTCAACTCTCTTTCCTAAACAAATACTTTTTTCAGTTCAAATTCTAGAAAAGTTAATAGAATTTCCATGGTTTCTTCTTTTGCTCTTCCAACTGAAACCCAAATTGATAAAGTATCGAATCAAGTGACTGGAGATTCATTTATTCATCACCACCTCAAAAAGCTCTCTCCATACTATGTGAATTAAAGTTAAATTATTTGGATTTCGAAAAAGATATCTCGTGTTTGCGGTTAGGGTATTGTGAATAGGATGGATCTTTGGAGTTGGAAATTGAACGACGGGGTTAATCTTTTACGGCCACCTAAAAGAAGAAAAAAGAGTACGGCTTAAGGCTCGAACACAAAATTAAATGTTTTTGTTCTTGAAGGAAAATTATTAATAAAATGTCCTTAATGCTAAAAAAGCCTCTAAATTTATCCTTTAGAATATTTTCCCCATAGATAATTTATAATAATTTAAATCCACGTGGAAAATAGGCATAAGGACAAACTTCGAAAAAAAATTAGGCTGAAGGACAGTTTCAATTTTAGGCTGAATGACAAACTTTGAAAAAAATTAGACTGAGGACAACGCTAAACGTATCTAGCATTTTGTGGTGTAAAACTGAATATAATGTGAGTTATAACTAGCATTTTATGTGGTGTAAAAACTGAATATAACGCTAGTGATAACCAGCATTGTCATTCAGTCTAATTTTCTTTCAAAGTTTGTCCTCCAGCCTTTCATTTGTAGTCCTTCGGTCTAAATTTTTTTTAAATTTGATTACTTTGCCTAATTACCTCTTAAAGCACTTGTTGTTTTTATTTTGTTTTTTTGTTATGAATTTTTTAATTTGGTTACACCTGCGTATTACCATTAATCAAATTGATATTATCAATGGTTGTTTGTTAGTTAATAAATATTACCGTAATCTAGTTCATACACGAAAACAAATAATATTCTAACATTTCTCTTGCCATCATTCTCTATTTTACTAATACCACAATACTGTCGTAAATTTTTAACGTTTATTACATTACAACAATATCAAATATTATTTGTGTCAGCATAAAGTCATGCCGTAATTGCTTGTCCAAATTACATCACCCATCCAGTTCAAGTTAAATATACATCAAACCAATTCTTTACAGTTGTTTCTATCTGGCTCTCTCTTATTTTGCATACCATTTTATGATACAAACGCAAATATATAATTACAACAAAAGAATGCCCAAAGCATACAACTTATGGTACAGTAACAGTACTGTAAAATAAGAGAACATACGATGTAATCATACATCCTTCTGAGGCAAAAGAGGTTCAACGAGGATAGGATCAGAACTGTCCATACTCTGTTGCCATAGACTTTGTAGAAGACTCCTCTGCCTACTTGGAGCTTGTTCAACAACTTTCGTAGGGACTGTGCCATTCAAGCTTTGCACATGCTGAAGGCAGACTTGTACCGCATCATGCACTCTCACGAAACACCATTCTTTACCAATAAGGTCGGTAAGACCCGATTTTGATAGGGTTATGTGGACGTCTTTGTTTGGATTTGCAATCACAATCTGCCACCAAATAGCCGTATAATTAAGCCATTTTATTCCGGATATGATTAGTTGAACAAAGTGTGATAAACAGGTCGAGAAAATATATGGGGTGAAGTTTGGTTGTACAGATTTATGTACATATTATATATGGAAAACTCTATTGGGACTGGGACACAATTAGTAACGTAATAGGTAGATCTTATTGTTTTTTTGTATTGATCTCACGGCTGAAATCCATCATGCCAATATTTGCATCTCAATATCCACACTAATTATATATATGTACACTAATATACTATGATATGATTACACATGGTCATCTTCTTTTGCATATATAAACTTCTTTTGAATGAAGTTGGATAGGCTTTTCTTCCAAATACATGTGAAAAAAATTCAATTCCCACAATATCAGGGAATGTGCTTGTGGGGAAAACGGGATGGGCAGTGAGGCAAAAAGTACATATCTTAAGAACAAACAAGACCTGGATTCCTCGAGATCTATACTCCTGGTTCAAGTCTTTTAAAGCTTGCACGGCGCTTGAGTCGATATATGTAACAGCTGCAGCAAAAATCGCTTTGGTTATGATCTATTGCATAATATGGTCTAGGTTGTCTACTATGCAAAAGTTTGTTGCTATAAATAGGCAAGCGGAGACGCAATGGTAACATGAATTTGGTATGTTACATGACCTTGTCATCAATTTATTTTCTACGCATACAGCTCATCTACAAATTTATGTAATCTCCATAAATAGCTAAATGTTTGGGGAAGAAAAAAACTCACGGGACATTTCAATGATCACAAAATTTATTCTCTCCACATCAGGCCCTTTTTTTCTTGTACTTGAATCGTTTGACTCATATTCGCGTAATCTGTATTACACGTAAAGGAAATGATAATAATAATAATAAAGTTTTGTATTGCAAATTTTGTGATGTTAAATGTTTGAAATGAAAATAAGCGCCCACCTGTCCTTGATGTAACTTATGTTTGCAAAATAGATGGGTGCATCAACACGAACTACAACTATGCCACTGTATGTATATGCTTCAGGATATTGCAATATATTCCTATATACCGTAGTTCCAGGAAGACGCCCCAATACAGCTGAAAATTGTATTTGTTCATGTATATAATGTCAATGATAATAATTACACAGAGCATACTGTAAGATTTAACATGTATAACAAGTAGTCATATAATCAAAAGTCGGGAAGATTTGTTCCTAGCAGTGTATTAAATTGTTGCATTGATATTTAATTTAATTTGAAACCATTAGAAACTGTGAAAAATACAAAACCAGGCTCACCTACATGCGGATTAGCAGACTCATGGATGACGAATGCAAGGGAGAAACCAACCTACAAAGGAGAAGGATAGAGATTAACCTAATTTAACCCAAAAAATTACACTTGTATCAGTGCACCCGGAATATGGGTTTAAACTTGTATTTCTAAGCATAAGCTACTCAAACTACATATTTAATACATGTTCATGAAACATAAAAACATGAATCATACCCCAACAAGAACCCCTATCTCGATTCCAAAAACCAAAGTTACGGTGCTTGTAATCATCCATAAAAGGAAATCTTTCTTATCTACATGCCACAAGAATATAGCTTCTTCATAGTCCACCTACACAATAAAAAGGTCAAAGATGCAGGCCTATGCTAATATCGAATAGTTTCCTTGATTTGTGCACATGCTATCACATATTGGTATATGATTTCACATCCCCAGACGATCATGTCCTGACATCCCATATTATCCCAATCATCCATAATATAATTACATGAAATAATTAATGCTATAGAAATGAGATGAATGGTGTAGATGGAAGGTGGACAGAATATGGGGATGAGGAATTCATTTTTCGTCTTCTCTTATATCAAAGATGTCAGCATCAATTGTACATCCGACATGCATGGTTGGAGTTTGAACATGACTAATTATGATTGAACATAACTATAATCAAATAGCATGAAATAATACAAGCCAGTCAACAATGTAATTGAGCATACATTCATTATGTTCCATGATTGAGATCTCTAACAATTGGCTGCTGGTGTACTCTGGAACACACGACATCTATATATAGTGTAAAACAAATGCTGGAGAATTCATAACAGGGATAAAGGTCACAAGCCAAATGGGAGAAACGCTACGCCACGTAAATTATCTTATGATTAATATAAACTGTATTCAAATCATGTATGCAATGCAATGATGCTTCTATAGACACAGGTATGGATATGAAGAGCAACTGGGCATAAGCCATGAGATTTATGTGGCAATATCTGACAGTAAATAAATTAAAAAAAATTATGCAAATAGTACTCACCAAACCCATAACAGCAGATACCACAATGGCAGCAAGAGCACACTAATCACAAAATAAATCATCAGTAGGGGGGAACATGCACGCTAGTCAATCAAGGTAACTTGAATTGATTTGCAAGTAAAGCAGGATGTATAGTATGATATAAACAAGGTATTGCATAAACGCTGTTATAATTAATAAATCATCAGTAGGGGGGAACATGAACGCTAGTCGAGCAAGATAACTTGAATTGATTTGCAAGTAAAGCAGGATGTATAGTATGATAAAAACAAGTAATCGCATAAACACTGTTATCTTTACTACTAATAATGATAATTCAATGAACTGGGATCAACCGTGTCTTTTTGAAATCTCCAAACTATCATTCACATGTCGCCCGCTTCACCATCCGCTTGCTAGTCCACGAAAACAATGTCAGTCTTATTTCCTAATCCTCCACTACTTCAACTACATCGATGCAATCCTCCACTACTGCAACTACATCAGTCAATTGTCCACTAACCGAAATCAATTCAACGACGACGGCGATTTCTACGTCTTCTCCAACGAGCCGTATCCATTATAATTTGTAATTAATTATGTTGTTGTGTTATTATTATATGCTTCTGTTGTCATCGGATGATTAGCAATGCAACGTAATATGTTTCTATGAATTAGTATGGATTTCTGAACCACCCGCTTCTTCATTTTCCAGTTTTGCAACAAATAGTCTTCTCTTCTTAAAATTTGCACATATGATAATAACCTGTCTTTACTGAAATAGCAGTTGAAATGAAATTTTAGGTACTATAATATACACAGGTGGATTGCTGAGTCAACGCATTGCTTCATCTCAAATTTTGGATGCTGCACATAATCTACAATATCGAAAAGCACACATCTCTACTATTAATAAAGAAAATTTAATAAATAGAATTTCCAGTGTTCTTTTGAAATTCTAAAAATACCCTCTTTTATCAACAGAATCTCATTATCGGTGAACTATATCTACCACCGTCCTCTTTGCGACCACCCATCAACGGATTTCACCCAACCAACACCACCAACAACTATTTGAAATAAAAACGCTGTGACCATCAAAGATTTTGCACTTACATCATATATCCATCCATTAATTTTTTAAATAAAAACCAAATATCTTTAGCCATTAAATGCACGTATCGTGCAATTTATACTAGTAATAAATAAATCCACTAGTGAATAAACAAATATGCATGGTATGCACACACATCTATTATATATAAGAAAGTAGACAAAGAATATTTTGTATTGACCTATCAGTTAAAATCATGCAATTTAGCTACCATTTATAGTTTTCAATTTGAAGGAAAATAACAGCAGGAGCTGTGAGGGAGTTAACAGAAATACGTACGGTCGTATTCAATCTTATAACCACCAGCAGTTAACATGTGCACAAGTAATATATTAACAAATACAACCGCTTGTGTTAACATCATTACGTGTGCACTTTCACTTGCATATCTCACAAAGTTTCAAAAAATTAATATGCCAATGAGTGTTGAACACAAATTACCTGTGGTATATCAGAAAACAGTGGCGTCAAAAATAAAAGAGCGCATCCCATTATCACCCCCATCGTAATTCCAGACAATCCTGTTTGAGCACCACTCTCATGATTAACAGCTGACCTTGAAAAAGATCCTGCATATCTTAGGGATTTAGCAATGGTTTCTAAGCTGAAAGTAGAATGAGAAACAATAGAAAATAAATGAGCATGAAGATTTCATGTGAAAAATACTCCAAACAAATTAGAGCAAGAAACCGAACAAGTATTAGAAAGATTGACTGAGATAATAATACTTTCTCTCTAAAAAAATAAAAGCACGAATGACAATATTCTATTTTCTAATAAGAGAAACAAAATTCATTTGCACAAAGCAGGCAAATTTCTTTCCTCTTATTCCTTTTTTTAACACGAGTGAATGATTTGTACTTAAATTAGAATGGATGGTAGAAATGAAGGCTTGGTGAAAAGTAATTTGCATATGCTTCAGTTTAATGACTTGGGCCTTACATAAGAGAAAGCATCTTATAATCCGCCTTCGAGACAAACAAACATATATAGTTTTATTATGAAGACAAAAGTTGCTAATTTCACTTAAAATCTTTTTTTCTTGCATCCATCTGATATTATTATGTATCCGCTAGACCAATAGAGAACCAACACCAGGTAAACTTGTCAGCATCAATTAATTTTGTTAAATACTCCTATATTATTCTTTATATTAATCCTCGCTTATTTCGTCCACCTTTGCTAGAAAAAAAAAAAGATATTAAATGAAATGTCGATTTTTTCTCCAAATGCACAGCACTTTAACTATCAGAATATACAGAACAATCATCTTTAATTTTTTATATTATTTTTCGCTTGCTAATTTTTAAAATTGCGATATACTCTTGCTTCTGTTGTAGAAACAGTCATCGTAGACTGCAGTGTTGATACACAACTAACATCTCTGCAGTAAGCGTAAATACATAAGGTGCGCTTTTTGTTAAGCGACCGAAGCACCTGAAAGGGGTATTCTAAACAAAGCATGAATAGGGAAGTTCGGTGAAGGAGAAATGTGTTTTTGAGCTGCGAAAGTGACAACGAAAGGGGAATGATTGTTTGTATATACTGTATCTTTAGTTGTTTTAAATTGTTTTAATTATTTTTGAGTAAATTTCGATAATTGATATTAAATTATAAATTAATGCGAAAATCGCGAAATTAAAAACAGGTGCATTATTGCATTAACAAAGAAGATGGTATAGTGAAATATAAAATACAACAGATAAAGCATAAATACACGGAAAATAATACAAATTTTAAGAATCAGGAGCATATTTGTTGATCAAATATTGCTGTGTGCGTGTATAATCCTGATTCTGTGAAAGGGAATGTTAAGTAGTCAAATTAGTTTATTGTGTCTACTAATCACTGATAATATGCATATATGAATAAATAGTGCAATATTATGAAAGGCCCATTCAGGTATATGTGGAACGACGTTTGTTTCTCTCCTTATAATGGGTAATTGCACTTGAAAGTTTATTCTTATAATTGTCATCGGCACTGAACGTTGTGCCTCATTTGTTCAATCTCAACCAATTTTGTGCAGTTTCATAGTCCGAACTACTGAACAGTTCTATTACCTTCTTTTCAATGAGAATTATCAACGCTCAATTTGTTCAACTCTTCACGGGATTAGCAGGAGCAATATACGCTAAAGACGATCCGGTAGAATCTTCATTGTTTGTATTAATTATTGGAATTTGGCTTGCAGTAGTGTTTGGGTTTTCCGTTTCCGACCGAGATTTCTTCATTTGTCATTTGTATATCACATCAATAAGATTATTAACATTTTCTTGGGTATCGTATCGACGTCTTCTACCTCCACAAATACGAATTTCAATACCAGTAGATGATCCAAGATCCCCATGTGTAGGAGATACAGTATGAGAAAACTAGGTAGGTTGTATCTTAACATCTCCTAAGTTATTGTACGTCGTATCAAATACTCAGGTTTGATCGATGGATAATTGGATAGTCGGGGAAAGCATGGGAGATTGATGCGTGTTTTCATTTGATGCCGCAATGAGCAGAAAATGCAGCAAATATAGTAGCTTGCAAATCGTGAAATATTATTTGTAAAAATTCTGCATTATTTATTGGTCATCTTCTATACTTCAAATATAAGTGTTAAACTCTTTAACATGATCAGTCCATCATTCCTCGGTATCATGTTCAGTTTCTTTTACAGGATCTCATCCTGCCCTAGTTTTATTTCACAAACTTTATCAACCATCCACTGTTTTTTAGTGCTTCGTATTTGTGTCGAACATGCCCGTCGGTCATCTCTGGCTCTCCACGACTCTCCAACAAAGCTATATTGAGCGGTATTGCAATGATTTATGTACGCTTTCTTGTTGGTTCCGAATATATATACATACATATTCGCAGTACATCATAGAAAGTGTGAGTAGCAATAACAGGCCGGAATTTTGGGTTTTTGCACTGTTTGTATGACATTTTGAAAAGATGAAAAAAAAAATGAGATTAGCATGGAAGAAATTTTGAATGAGTTGTGAATTTACAAGGGAAATTGAAAAAATAGTCATGGGATAATATTAGACAGTTTGTTGTCAACACATCAGACGCGTCATACACATCCAACACGTTGACAACCAACAATTCAATTTTCTACGCGCCAGCAACGGACCAAATGGAGCTTAGTCCCCTTCAAAATTCCCGAGGCATCAAAAATTTAAACTGTCTGGTTTATGTCTAAGAATACACTCATAACTGTGATGGACGATGAACTTACTTTTATCAAGATCGTCTGCAAAATTAAAAATAACATATCCTCTCACAATAAAATTTGATTCCCTACCACACAATGCTACATTGGAAACAGCTCAGCATATTTTTATAGCATCTAATGCTTTTAATCAGGATTCATCGTGTATCAACTAATTACGTCCATTGTTTGTGTAATATACAAACTTGTAGAAGCCATAATGAACATTAATCCTTATGTTGATGAATACGAAACTTGGGACATTATCATCATCTCTTTGTCATTGCTAAGATTGATACTTGAGAAAATATTGAACTTGGTAGAAATAGGTGCAAAAACATATTAACCATCATGCATATTGAATCTCTTAAAACATTCGTGGAAATAACTATAAAACCAAAATTTTCAACTAGTTCCATTTCGACAAAACAACGCCCTTATAATTCTGTAATGTTCCCAAGTTCTTCATATAAACTCCCTAGCCAAATACGCCTTAGTTCTTTGATAAGATCATTGATGGGGCATGCTACTAACATGATGTCTATCTACAACATCCACATCATATAATTATTTCATCAAACCTATTGAAGTACGCACAAGAATCTGAACAGTCTCTTGTATTCAAGGCGACGATGAAGAAATCAAATCATCTAAATCAACACATAGATACTTGTTTGAAAATATAAAGAGATTTATTCGATCTGCAAACCAAGTTCCTTCTTTGCTCTTAAAAGTAAAGCCTTCTAGTCGGAGGATGTAGATCTCTTCAATTTCACCAACAAAGAAATACAATTTTCAAATCCAACATCTTTAAATTTATTCATCGAATGTGACTCACCTCTCATAACCATTAAAACAGTTGTAGTCGAAACTTGGAGAAAATATTTCAATAAAGTCGATACAAAGGTTTGAGGTTTCAACCTGAATATCGAGATTCCAGTTGTCCCGTTTAGGTTTCGGTAGAATCCGAAAAGCCGAAACTCAAGTTCGATAAGAAAAAACAATAGAACTTCAAATTTTACATAAGAAACTCAAGAAAAGATTTGAATTTCAAATATATGAATATTCAAAATATAAATTCAACTTAGGAAACATATAAATTCACCAAATATATAAATAATGCAACTAAAAAAAGTTGAAAACAAAGTAATGAATAAACATTTTTTAGTGTTACGTATTTATAATAATTATTCATTTATATCTTATTTTTCAATTAAATATAAATTATACGTTTTGTTTCAATAAATTAAATAAATATATGTGTAATTATATGAAAAATAAATATCGAGATTTGAAACTGAAACTGAAATCAAAATTTTCAAAATTTTACGAATTAGGTCGAAATTCCTAAATTACAAATGATCGAAACCGAGATCTCGAACCTTGGTCGATACGTAATTTGAGCATACCATTACCACTAATATTGCATGATGTTGTTCCATTATATCATTGTTGTTTCGTTTGATTTTATACAATCATTTTTTACTCATGGATTTTCTTCCGTATGAAAGTTGAACAAGTTTCAAGTCTCTCTCTTATGGAGAGCTTCATTTTTCCTTTGTATCAATGTCATCAACAGAATAACTTATTGATTATGAATATGTCATGGTAAGTTGGTGGTTCTCCGTCTTCTATTAGTAAGACAGTATGCAATATTATCTTATCATTATATACTTGAACGTATAATTTATATTTAATTGAAAAATAAGATATAAATGAATAATTATCATAAATATGTATAATACTAAAATACAAATGATCGAAGCCGAGATCTCGAACCTTGATCGATACGTAATTTGAGCATACCATTACCACTAATACTGCATGATGTTGTTCCATTATATCACTGTTGTTTCGTTTGATTTTATACACTCATTTTTTACTCATGGATTTTCTTCCATATGAAAGTTGAACAAGTTTCAAGTCTCACTCTTATGGAGAGCTTCATTTTTCCTTTGTATCAATGTCATCAACAGAATAACTTATTGATTATGAACATGTCATGGTAAGTTGGTGGTTCTCCATCTTCTATTAGTAAGACAGTATGCAATATTATCTTATCATTATATACTTGGAATGTCAAACCGGTTCTTTAATCCCACTAGTTGATTGTTAGACTTCTAGTACTAAAGATTCAACTTGTTTTCGTTGTTCGTACTCTGGTATTGCTTTAGAAGAATCCAGAACTTCTTGTATGGTCTACTTTCAACATGTAATGCAGTAGTCTCCGACTGTTTTCTTTATTAAGCTGTCTTTTTCTTGTAAATATTATATCTCTGTTGATTGTCATCTTGTGAGAAGTGAGATTCCATCGACAATACTCAACTCCACCAACGCATCCCAAGAAAATGCACTTTTTGGATATTGTATTCAACTCTGATGTTTCTTGAGAATTATACATTATGCATGCAGAACAATCAAATACATAGAGAGATGATAGTTAGGGTTTACCAACCCACGACTCCATTGACATTTTCAACCAGATAGCGGATAATAGAGATCAAATATCGCATAATATGCAATATTGATCGCTTCACCTCAAAATGATTTTGCTAAACCTGCAATTTTCAACATTGCTCTTAAATAGTCCAACAACATTATGTTTATCCGCTGAATGTCAACATTTTGGTAAGGACTGTAAGCAACTATGGATTGACTGTTGATGCCTTCAGTTTTACCAAATGCATCAGATTCAATTCGAGTGTAGTCCATTATCCAATCTTAAAACACTTAATCTTCTTCCCAGTTTGAAGTTATACTCATGCTTTGAATATCATAGAAACTGATATCTCATCCAATTTCCTTTTTCGAATATACCCAACATCTCTTGGAGCAATCATCAATAATAAGTACATATTAATTTGCACCTCCTAAGGACATAACCGATGTTTACAACACATCAGAATGAACAAGATTCAAAATAACATTATTTCTTGCAGTTAAAGTACTAATTTTAATTTATGTTGTTACTCGTTGCTTACAAAAATGTAAGACCGCCTCATTAAGTCCTAGAAGATGTATCCATTCAACAAGAATCTTCAAACTATGCTCAAACAAGTGACCTAGTCTTCGAAGTCACACGACCATTGACTCTTCTACCGAACTAGTTGATGCAACGATTTCTCCTTCATTTTTTAGTATGTATAGATTTATTTATTTTTATTTTTATTTTTTGTTATTTCTCGGCTTTCATTACAACAAGCATGCCTTAAATGATCTACATCATCACTTCTTCAACATGAACCTTGCACCCATTATTATCTAATCAATCGAAAAATGAGTTTATCCTCGAGCCTTTCACATGTCGCACATTTGTGATAATGCGAACAATATCATCGCACATCTTAAATTTAACAACTTCAGTCCTAACAATGTACAAAGCATGATCATCAGTCATAAATACTCATTTTCTTGAGATTGGTTTATACTAATAAAACCACTATCTTCCAGAAGTCATATGCTAAGTGACTCCTGAGTTAACAACTCAGACATCACCAAAAGGAGATATGTTTTCCATTGTTGCTTCGCTGTTAAGAATGTCATTATTGTCTGAGGTATTAGTAACATTACTTTATTGGTTTGTTGAACTTTTCTCCACATTCTTCTTTATGCCCAAACGCTCTGTAACAGTTGGCATTCTTCTTGTTTCATGATGATCTAAATCTAATGCAGTCTTGATTCCCTCTAAAGTCATGATCCGTTAATCTTTTTCTCATTACCAGTACCACTTCCACTTGTCGCAAATTTGTCAACCTATACTCCTAGTTTTTGTGCATGCGTTTTTCTTCCAAAATGACAGCTACAACATCATTAAAGTCTAGATAGTCAACGTGGACTTTATTGCTCATGTTGATGATGAGCTGGTTATATGAGTTCATTAGATTTTAGATTAGAAGTTCAACACGTTCATTCATATCTATTGTGTAATCCAGTTTAATCAACACATTCATTCATATCTATCCAGTTTAATGAACATAAAGTATTGATGTGCTTGTAGCGTTTTCTTTCCAAGAAGATTTTATAGTGAAGTGACTTGGGTTCATACAATTTTGCAAGAGTGTCCAATATCTCTTATTCGACCTTTTTCTCATCTATGCTTTGACAAAATGTCATCGATTAGGACCAAGCATAAGTTAGCGCCGTACATTTTCTTCCATTTGCTATCGTTAGGCAATTTCCGCTTATTTTTCTGCAATCGCCTTCAAATAAGTTTCTTTTATCAAAATCGTTCTCGTCTTCATTTTCCATAATGAGAAATGATTCTTGTTAAACTTCTCTATTTCAACCTTTGTTGTCATTGCTCTCTCAACAACTAATTAGGACATAACCATTTGTTGAAAAATTAGTTTTTGAACTGAAATGTTGATACTAGTGTTAGCGATTTTGTTGCAGTACAGAAACACATATAATATTGGACGTATAAATACGAAACAATGGAAAATAAAGGAACATAAAGACTGCTCGGAAAATAGTCCAAACCATTTTTTTTTTTAAAAAAAACCCACACAGATAAATAGCAGAAAGATTTTAGTATGGACTGAGACTACATTAGTTTCACTCGAAAATAAAGAACTCATAAATGACAATACCATGTCTTTTATAATTGGAAAATAACACCAACACCCTCAACCTTCTCTCCTCCCACTCCACTTTTTGTAGCACAAGAGCGGACGGTTTGTACTTGAATTAGAGTGAATGATAGAAATGAAAACTTGATGAGTACTTATAAGCAAATGAATAGGTTCGATTACTTGGCCCTTGCACAAGGAATTGCGGGTTTGATAATTTGCCTTGAAGATAAAGGCAAACAAAAATAGCTTTATCGTATTTCCAAGACAAGAGCGGCTGACAGAATAGGTCAGTGTGTGTGTGTGTGTGTGTGTGGGGGGGGGGGGGGGGGGTCCAGCAACCTTTGTTTCAATTTCTAAGTGTATGTTAGCATCTTTACCTGTTGTGGGATATGAAGAGAAGAATGAGCCACATACATTTGCTACACCAAGCCCAAATAGCTGCATCGTACAGGTCATGAATATCAATATAATCAAATCAATAAACCTGGTAAAATCATACTCAAATTGTTAGGATGCCACAAATGAAATGAAATAGTAACAACTGTCAAAAGGTAATGACAACCGATCATTTCGGTTGCAACTGTCAAAAGCAGATCTAATTCTCGATGAGAACCATATAGATGTTGATTTATTGAGACCACCGAATTTAAGGAATGATGTCTTTGTAAACAAAGAGCACAAATGAAATATGATTCAACAAATACCTCTTGATTTGCATCCAGCTCATACCCGTTCTTTGCAGCCAATGCTTTAGCTATCCCAACAGATTCCTAAAACAAAGGAACATACATGATCTGGATATGGCTATGTAATAAAAAGAAAAAATTATATTTTCCACTGGTTGATAAAACTAAGTTGATAATAAGATAAAGTGGTACCAGAATTGCTACACCAGTAATCAGAACTGCAGTGGGAATTAGAGATGTTGCATGCTGAAATTCTCTAGGAAAGGAAAATCGTGGAAGACCTTGGGGTATTTCTCCTACCTAAAACAGTTTGAGTCATCGGACCATATCATAATATTACTTAGTATTGTAGTCCTTTCATCAAAATTCCTAGGTGTTGTCTCATAAACTGAGCGATATATTTGACATTGGTACAAGGGTAAATATATTCATGGTCCGATAAGTTTCGTTTTCTGCAAAATCATTCAAACATAATCCAGAGAATAGGCCAATAATCGAGATGGTATTGTAAAAATAACATAATTGTAGGTTCTGTACCAACACAAAATAAAGATTTGCAGAAGTCTTCCAAAGAACTTTAAACCACCCAAGCAACAATAAAAAAAAAATGGTAAATATGATGGCAAAAGAACCTTAACTACATAAATTCAGGTCCTTTTCTGTTAGTGATACTGTTACTAAAAATTTACATAATATAACGAAACTGTTGAGATGTTGGACAAGAAAATAAAAAAGCTCATGTAATTCAGAGTTCATGTTTGTGTGTTTTAACTTCTAACCAAAATTCTTACCACTGAAATCGAGGCAGGATGAAATATTTTCACAAAGATTGTACCAAATACAACAGCAGTTAGAGGGCCAGCAGCTCTAAGCCATCTTAAATCTTTTCTTGTTTTTCCCTAAACCATGCGGAAAATATATATATATTTCACCTATAAGGATGTAAATTTAAGCAGTAATAAGTTAAGCTGCAATATGCCAACAAAATCTCATACCAGGTGCTTCATTGAAAGGAGCATTGCAAGAATGATGGAACCCATAAAAAAAGGCGGCCATTTGAACTACAAAAAATTACATCATGGGAAATTAATATATTATTTGTCAACACTAGTCAAATTATGGTATACAAGAATGAAAGGTTATAAGATTTTATATATATCTCCAGGACATATTCATTTCAAGTTAATAAAAGAGAATAACTACATTAGCATCACAGATTCATATATGATCCATAACTGCAAACGGTCTAATCATTGCCATGGTAGCTCAAGCAGCCAGGAACATCAGACATTTACTAATTGGACATTGCAATAATCTCAGATTCTCAGTATTTATTTAGCTTACGTCTACAATCGCGCTAAAGTAGATACATCAAATCTTATATCCCTAGATCATAAAAGCTTTTATATACAACTTACATATACATTAAACCAGAAAACGGAATATAGCAAATTACAATATGTGACCCAAAAAATGATCATAAAAGGAGTTACAAACATGACATTCATTTAAAATCTTTGGATGGTCAAGTCCTTTTCGACATGGTTTCTGTTATTGATCGATTCTGAGAAAATAATTAAGTGGTAAGATCACCAAGAAAGCTATGTGCTACCACAGATTATTAAAATGAACCTGCTGAAGTAATATACCGATATGGATCTATCAGAAATGTCATACAGTAATAATCAGATACCATACAAACAAATTCCACAACCAATAATTATTTAATTGGCAACTTGTATAAATGTAAAGCGTACATGATGGAAGAGAGAATAAATATAAATCACCATATTTTATTATCAAGTTGATTATGTATTAACTGAAAGTTAGATAAAACATAAACTTAGACCCTAATCTCTACAATTCGACAAAAGTGTTTTTTTATGCCAAATGAAATGTGCAAGGGAACTACAAGTCCAAAAACATAAGATAAGTAGAGCATAAAATACATCACCAGCCCCCTCAATTATGCTTGTGATGAGTGGTATGATTTTGCTACTTCCTGCCACAGTATATCCCAGAAAGTACTTAGCTTGCGACAAGGCAATCACGATTGCTGAAGAAGTAGTGAAACCAGAGATTACAGAGTGGCTAATGAAACGAATCAGCCAGCCAAGCCTGTAAATTGGTAGAAACATAGAAATGTTCAAATTTAGTACAGGCGTAAAACATGATAAAGGAAAACCAAATAATCGTCCATTTTAAATTTATGGTGAGGTAAGTTGAATTGGGTTGATGGCATATTCGCATGACAATGACATATCCACTGCCAAATTGTGTATGAACCATGACAATGTTCGCATATACTTAGTTAATCATTTATCTGCTCCATTCCGATCATTTGAGATTTTAGAAATTCCAGTCAATTTCAGAAATATCAAAAAAATCCAATTTTGATTCATATTTCAAATTTTGATACTTTTTTCTTATGGAAATACATCAATAAATTGATTATCAAAATCTTCATTTTGTCTTCGATGTATATTTATAGGGCTAAGGGAATGGAAGTAGATTCAATTATTGAGTTTATTATTGTTCTAGGTTTTGCCTACAAAATTGAGTTGGATTTAACAGGAGAAAAAAAATGGTAAATAAAATTTTTCTTGCATTTTTTATAGTGTCTTTTCTGAGCACTTAAAACAAAACCAGAATTTGGACCAAATTCTGTTTCGGTCGTCATCAGAGCTGGACCATAATGGATGGAAATCCAACATACCGACTGGAATCTTCGAATATATGTTCAAAAATTTGAACTATGATTGACAGTTTAACATGAGTATCATATATGCATTATATGAATTGATTTGCACGTGCTGAAATGTTTAACATGATTATTGGCATTAATGTCAATCAAGTGCAAAAAATTAAGGGAACACTGAAAATGCATATCTAACCAGTCCTGTATTAAGTACATGTAGCAAGAAGTGGACATCATTGCGTTAGAATACTTCCACTTCTTTCTTGCCATTTTAAACAGTAGCAAAAGGTTATTGAAGTAAAAGACTGATCAACTTGAATCAATGAATTCTATGATTTCTTTATGCCAGTTGCCCTTGCCAACTATCTGTGGAACTTGATTATTTCCAAGTGTACAATAATTTCAGTGTATTTAAAGATTTCTACTGCTACATACACCCCTAAAGTTCGCTTACATAAACCTCAACCAAGATTATTAAATTTAATTACACTTTCCGAAACATATGATTTTATAAAACTGAGTGAACATATAGGTCATCCGGTTTTGTATTGCGAGGTGAAAATTAAGATTTTCCAGTTTTGAAATCTGCACATTATGGAACATTTTGCGGACAACTATGTATAACCAAGATGCAGTATAGAACCACACAATATACTCTACCAAACGAAAATGGGGAAAAAAATTGAGTGGAAAAATAAACTTCAAAAACATCAAGTAAATGAAAATAAGATAGGATTATAGTTGGCATCCGTAAAAAGGAAAAAGTATCAAAATCGCAAATATTCGTGAAAATATCAGATAAGGTATGAAAGCAAACTTGTGATAACACACCTGAATAATCCCATGAGACATTCTAATACGCCAACCATTAGAGCCAATAATATGGCAAGCTCCGTGTACTGCTTATGATCAGAAGGATCAACAATACCATTTAACACATTAGACACTAGAAGAGAGACTAGAGCAACTGGACCAATTGCAAGCTGACGCGATGAGCCAAATATAGCATACACAAAAATTGGAACAAACCCAGAATCTGTTTGGATTGTCAAAGAAACAAGAATATTTAAAGTTTTAGTTAACAGCCATATGGAGTAAAAAAAAGAGAATGATCTGTAGCACCTACAGAGCCCATATATCGGATGAAGCCCTGCTAGTTTTGCATATGACATCGCCTGAAATTTAATAGAGCATAATATATAGAAACTTGAATTTCTTACGTGTGAAAAATCAACTAGTAAAATGATTTTAACTTGGTTTCTTCAGTTAAAAGTATTGAAATGGGAATTGATTTACCTCGTGCTATTAAAATTAAAATTTCTGATTTATCATGGATGATTTGTTTCACACATCGCAAGCCTTATGTTACAAAGTACTAAGTAGAACTTAATATGTATTTTATCAAAATGACAGACAATGAGGTTTATCTTGCCATTCCGATCTCTGAAGCTAAAAAAATTGGAAGAACAAAGATTTTGTCTTTAGCATGTCTCCTTAGATCTCTCCAAAGTTATATGCTTGATTCTTTCAACGAATATTTCAATCTTTTGACATCAAATCCATATTTTGGATTTGAGTGTTGCTTTCTATTTTTGATGTTGTTGTAAAAAAAAACCTTATGTTGATGAATATGTAAATTAGATTCATATTTCAAAAAAAACAAACAAACAAACAGAGAGCTAACTTGCATTTTTCGAGAAGTTTTTTCAAAAATTAAAAAACAGATTTGCGCTTTTCGTAAGTATACAGTTCAATTTTAAGTATGTTATATATCAAATAACTTCATTTTTACTATTACCAAATTTTGTAGAATTTTGTAAAAGATTTGAGAAAAGGCACAAGTTAGCTTCCGAAAAGTACCAATTAGCTTGTGTTTTCTAATCTTAAAAAACATGTACATAATTTACATAACCTTCGGAGGTTTTTCTTACAACCACATCAAAAATAGCAACCTATCCCTTTTTTTCTATAAAATTTAGATTTTGTAGTTTAATCAAATGTTCTTATCGCAATAATAAATATATTTAAATAGAAAATCACAATTTTCTTTTATAAAGTTCATAGTTTCTTTAAGACTCTAATATTTTTATTTCTTTTAAAATAAGTTCAATTTGTTAGAAAGCTTTTTTTTTTGGAAAAAAGAAATTTTTCCAAAAAAACGTTCTTTTACAAAAATAGAATAAAATGTTCAGAAAATATAAATGAAATTCGGGATTGGCCATCAAAATTTATAAACATTCAAGAAATTGAAAATGCACAAAAAAAATTCGTTTTCTTAAAAATTAAAGAAAAATTTAATATTTTCATCAACAAAATAAAAGGTTATCGAAAGATATTATTCAAAATAAACATAATATTTTTATGGCTTTCAAAGTTATGTTCTTTTACATTTTTAATGCAATAAACTAAATAGTAAAGAATCTACTGACTGGTTCCACGTTTACCGGTAGATTTAGTATTGGCAATTGGTTTAGAGAACAAAGGCGGTATAATTGCCCAAGTATTGATTACCAAACAAATGCAAGAGAGTTACATGTTGAACATAATCAAAGTTTATTATATCCATGGTTTAAGCCACGCCGAGGTAAACAAGTTGAATGAATTATAAAGGCAAACTATTTCGCCTGATTTAAACCTTTTTCATCGAAGATGATAATATTACAAATGTTACTATATAGTGGAACTAATTTCAAAACTAGAAGGAAGAAATCCAATCCTTACTCTTTCTTACCAAAAACTCAAAGAAAAAAAAAACAGCAGAAATTTTTTCATCATCATCGTTGTTCATCATTTTCTACCCAGTGCACAAGGTTACACTTGAGCAAGATCTCTATGAGCACGTTGTATGCAATGTTACCTCCATTAATAGAGAGACTATTTCCAAAACTTGACCATTAAACCAAACATCCAGAAAACTGGATCCAACTATGCATGAATAAGTTCGTAGCATACTTACATAATTAAGGCAAATTTTGTAGCAAATAATATGAAATTTACTATTTGCCTGCAGAAATTTATAAATCTTAGGTATCGTTTGTTTATAATTTTGAATGTTGATTACTGAATTCTGGATACTTAAAATATCGTTTGTTTACTCCTAATAAGAAATTTTTTTGTGTACATAAATTGCTACTTTGGCAATATTACCCCTCAAAGTTAAAATTAATTATTCTTCAGTTCAACTGTCATACAAAACACATTTAATCATCTTATTTTATGTTTTATATTTATATACAAAAAACAACAACAAACGCTCACGTATGCAAGTATTACAAAATACTAGAATATTTGATGATGTAAATATATTTTATAAGAGTTTGGTCGAGAAGAAAATATTTCATTATAATAAAACTGAAGTTTGTTTTTGTTTGGATTATCAATTAATGTTTTCAGCATTATTAATTTATATGCGTGTGTACACACAAATTCAATGTGTTGAAATAAGTTATTATAAAAATATCCGACCATTTTATCCAACTTTCCATAATTTTGTAACATATTGAATTTCTACATATATATTGTAGATTTTGTTTAAGTTTTCGTTTACCTTAAATAAATCAGTTCAGTTTGTAGAAATTATTTATTTAAAAAAAATTCACATCTGCATTATATATTTCAATCTATTTATTTTTTTCATTTCCATTCTTATTAACCAATTTATAAATTATTATATTTTAATTTCAAATTGCATTCAAACTTCAACGTAGACTGACGTTAAATAAATTTCGTCACTAGTTTTTAGTATATTTGTTTCTAGTGATTGGAAACAACGCTACAAAATTAATATCAAAAGAAAACGAAAAAAAATCACCGATCGAAAACAAAATTGATGTTATGTTTGAACTTTTCTAAATGTTTAATATAATTTAAAAAAAAATAAAAAACAATTACATGTCATGTTGTATATTGGTATAATTGGAAAATGTGGTGTAACACGTGATTAACACTTACAATAAACATTAAAATTTTGCTTATTCAATTAAGTGTGTAGAAGAGCTTAATGAAAGCACTTATTTGAAACAAACAAGCTAACAACCACTTGTCACTTATTTAATTAAGCATTTTTTTTAGAAAAAAAACACAGCTCAAAAGCTTCTCTTGATTATAAATTATGAACAAGTCTCGAACTAGTTATTCGGCTAATTGTTGAATAATAATGAAAGAAAATAAGTACTTGAGGAACAAGCATGACACCAACGCTAGCGCCAGCCATTAAATCGAGTTGCAAATAATCTCTAACTCGATATATTCTCATCCATCTCACGCAAGGCAAAAACAACTCCATCCATTCGATGGACGACATGTCCCTCATCTTCGATCTCAACCTTTCGTAAAAGTTTGCCCTTGACGGCGATGATGACGTCGATGGCGACGGGTGCTCTAATGGTATGACTTTCACTGACCGGATGTTGTTTCCGCTGCTGCTTCTGCTTATCGTTTCCAGATCTGGTGATGTCGCCATGGCGCCCTTTCGCTGTAAACACAGCCGCGCGCAAATGAATGGTTCTTTGGAGGGTGTTTTTATCAAAGGGAAGGTTAAAGTGTTAACATGAAAGACAACTGATTATTGGAGCATTTCACTCCACCTTGACATAACCTCCGTTTAATCTTGTTTGTCAAACAAACACATCACCACGTGATCTCACTGTCGTATAAAAATTCTAATAAGGATTTTTTTTCATTTTAGCCTCGTTTTAAAACTTGTTATCGCAAATAGCCCAGTTTTAAAACTAATATCAAATATAGCACTGTTTTGGCCAGCTCGGCGCCGAGCTGGTCAAAATGCACTGGTGACTTTTCAAAAATCGTCAGTGTAAATTTTTTTTCAAAAAATACATTGACGCCTTTTGAAAAGGAGCCAGTGTAAAAAAAAAATTCAAAAAAAATAACACTGGCAACTTTTCGAAAGTCGCCAGAAAAAAAAATTACACTGGCGACTTTTGAAAAGTCGCCAGTGCATTTTGAGCGGTTAGGCCGATCTGACCAAAACAGGGCTATATTTGATATTAGTTTTAAAATGAGGCTATATACGATAATAACTTTAAAAACCAGGCCAAATCGAAAATAAATCCTTCTAAAAATTACATCGAAAGAGAAAAAACAACTCCAATGCCGATGTATACATCGAATAATTAGCTTATCAGTCACGGTCAAATTATAAATAAATAGAAGTATTGTATTAAAATAATTAACAATATATACATTTATTTACTTTGACATTGCATGCAATGTCTAATGAAGTTTATGCCAAAACATCTTTACAATTAAATTAACATTTTCATTGGAGATTAATTTTTTGAATGTAAGATAAAATTGATGATGTGTAAAAAAATTGACGTTAAAATTTCAGTAGGGTTGGAGATGCTCGTGATTAGCTTTGTTTTCCTTTTTCTTTTGAAACTTTTTTCAATTTAGGCCACTTTAAAAAACTAATTACAGTTTTAGGTCAGTTTTAAAACTTATTACAAAAATAGATCACTTTTGCAGCATCAACCGCCACGCGTACTAGCGGCGCTAGAAATGTTTTTAGTACAATTAAAAAAAAATAGGTTGCGATGTTTGAGATGTCGACAGCGTACGGCATTTCAAATGCCGTCCAAATGTTTTGGATCTGATAGTAGCTAGCCTCTACTCTTTCTTCTTTCATTTTCATCTCAACTCCATTCAAACCCCAAAACTCAATTTTCACTTAAAATCTTAATTAATTAGCCAATAAATTGAAGAATGTCTTCCTTATCATCTCAAGGGCCTCCTAGAGGTTTTTATTCTTTATTTTCTATGCCATAATTTGAAATTTTGATTTTTAGGTTTTCGAGAAAAAATAAATTTTTAGGTAGAAATCTTTGTATGTAGAGCTAAATGAAGTAGTTTATGCAATTATGGCATTCGTTCGATAGGGTTTTGATTGTATATACGATTGATTGAGGTTGGTTTTCTTCTTGTGGTAGAATACAAAGAAACGAAACCCAAACTGGTTGATGAAAGCGTTCTTTACTTACAAGAACAACACCGCACTAGCAATAACGTGTTGATGGAGGTAGATTTTGATTTACTTTATCTTGCATTGTGATAATATATTAGTAAACGTGAGTACTAATACGATATTATTTTAATTTTCAACAGTCGGTTGAGCCAAAAGGGGTCATTGACCATTCTTTGACACTAAAGCAAGTCACATCCTCTCATCGTGGTGTTTTGGAACTTTTAGATAGAGTCGGATTTGGCATTATTTATAAGGTGGGATACACATGGTTGGATCGTAATCTTATCATAGCTTTTATCGATAGATGGAGACCGAAGACATCTATATTTCATCTTAGAGTAGGTGAGATGATCATCACTTTAAAAGATGTAGTTGTGTTGCTTGATTTGCCGATAAACGGGGATCTCATTCTCAAACCAGATTACCCGAGAAATTATATGGATTTATATCAGTCATTGCTCGGTATGTCTCCTCTAAAAGGAGCAATATGGAGGGATGAGTCGATAGTGACCACTTGGTTTAACGAGCAGTTGGTCGATGATATTTCCCAGCATAACTCTCTGTTGTAGGTCGCGCAGCGCGCGCTATTATTTTTCACATCATCACTCAATGTTTTTTTTGTGATTGATCGAAGACTCAAGTGGCCCGTTAGTGGCTCCCTTTATTAGCAAACTTTGATTATTGTCGAGTGGCGTTAGTACAACAACGGTCTGCCGATGGTTGTTTGATTCTAGTTCAGATATGGTCATAGTTTTTGAGTAATTTATAATTGCTACATATCGTAAACAAACTAAAATACAACATATAATACTCTTGCAGCTATGGTCTTGGACTTATCTTCCAGTTGGTCGTATAACTATGAGGAGACTGACAATCAACAACCCAAAACTATATAGGTCGAGGTAAATTAGTGTTGGTTATACAGTTCAATAAACTTATACGTGGATTGGACCTAAGAATACTATGTTGTCTTCGAGACAGGATTTGGCGTTCTACCGGAACGAATTCGATGTCCGGGACTATAAATCTATTACATGGACTCGAGGGAGACCTTGGTGCGCTTCCGGCATTGTACATTGATTCTATACAATTATGGATGGTAAGACTGATGGTGCTTTGTTTCAGCGATGTTGCATATCATCTTCCTGATAGAGTAACGAGGCAGTTTGGTCTTCGCCGGCACTTATTCTATCCTGCTCCTTATTATACTCTTCCAACTGGTGGAGATGAGTATGAAACTATGATAGAATTATGGAATAATCGCTTTCTTGCTACGGAAGATGAGCGAGAGTTCATGATGATCGATGAGGAGTACAACGGTTGGTATTGGAATACCACGCATTGGTATATCTTAAGAAGACAAGAGATGTCTTGTATTCCAAATATTGCTTTATACGCTCCGAGAGCTTCGCTTGAACGAAATGTGTTACATCTGAAAAATTAGTAGTTTATGTCAATTTTAAAATCAATAATAGATATGTTAATTGTAGGAGGATGGTATATACCATATGATAGAGATAGTTGATGAGCTTGAGGAGGAAGTTCCTGAAAAAAGTAAGGCGAAATGTTGCTTCCTCAAACAAATTTTGCGATCATGTCTGACGAAGAACAAAATGCAAGACCAACCCCTCCTCCTTCCCCTCTCCCATAGTGCCACCTTTTTATGAGGACGTTGCATCCATCATAATGGCTCTCGAACCGGAGAGAAGGTATCAAAGGCGAAAGAAAGACAATGGTGAATCCTCCGGTGAATTAACTTTCCAACATATGTATCTGATTGGTCCTTCTCAATCCTCAGTGAAAGGAACTCAAAAAGGTCACATTGAAGAAGAAGAAGATGAGAACCAATAAGGTACACCGGTGGAGGAGGAATTGATTGTAAAGATAAGGAAACATAAAAGAAAAACTCATCTGAAGTGAAAATTTTGAGAAGATGGACACCGTGTTATAGTTTGGATTATGTAATTTAGCATTGGTATGAGCATGTTTAACTTTTCTTTAGAATGTAGTTTTGATTGGAATGTTGCTTGAATTTGAATTCAATTTCTATTGGGATGATGTTTTGATTTGAATATAGTTTGGATTGTAATGTAGTGTTGCTTAGAGCGTAGCTTGTTTTTGAATTTACTTTCTTTTGTAATGTAATCTTGGTTTGAATGGAGTTTGTTGTACTAACGTGTAGCTTGAAGTTGAAGTGGGCTTCTGCTATAATGTTGTAAGCAATTAACAGAGCGACATTTGAAATGCTACACGTATGAGGCATTTGTAATGCCGCTCTGTTTTTTTTTAAAAAAAAAAATTGAAGGCGGCATTTCAAATGCTGCACGTGCGAGGCATTTCTAATGTCGCCCTATTTTTTTTTCAAAAAAAAATTATATGCAGTATTTGAAATGCCGCCTGTGTGAGGCATTTGAATGTTGCTCTATTTTTTTTTCAATGAAAAATTGAAGGCAACATTTCAAATGTCGCCCTTGTGAGGCATTTCAACTATCGCTCTGTTTTTAAATGCGGCATTTGAAATGCCGCCTTTGTGCGACGTTTTAAATGCAGCCTCGTATTTCTGACTCTATTATAAGAGCTTCCATATCCTACCTACATCACTTTCACTTTACCAAAACTCCTCCAACAGAAACCTAATTTTCTAATTTCTTTCAAGTTGTCATTTCACTTGAATTAAACTTGAGTACTTGTTGTAGATCAACAAGGAGTTTATAAGATACATATCACATCTTCGAATCTATTCTGTATTGAGTATTTGTTTTGTTTAATTTGCTTCTATTGTGTAATGATTATGGTAAATGAGAAATTGATGATGATTCTTTGGCTAAGTTTACTCATTCTTTACAACTGAAAATTGTGCACCATTTTTTGTAGTTGAAAATGGAAAATTAGTAGATAGATATTGAAATAATGATGAAAATTTTGTTACGAATTTGAACAACGAAGTGGTGCTATGGTGGATAGTAGAATTAACTTTGAAGTGGATTTTGTTCTCGAGACACAAGCTGATGAATTGCCATATGATTCGGATCGTTGAACATCAAGAGTAGATGTAGTGAATTAAAGACTGGGGAAACAATCATTTTATGCTAGACTCTTAAAGGAACTTGCTCGTCAAAATCCTAATCGTGCTTAGTTCAAGCGAGCAACTTTCATGTGTAGTTTTTTATTGTGCAATTGAATCTGATGTAGTTATTTGTAGGAGTAAGAGGAATGCAGAACGTTGTTTTTACAACTATAGTGCATATGATGATTAGAAGAAATGGCCTCATGCTGTTCAATGTTGTACGTTTTTTAAGTGGCTAGATCCTAAAATCTATCATAGGAGCTTGAATATGCCCTGGAGATGCAAGCAGAAAATAGTCTTTGGAAAAGTTGAATCTTAAACCACGGAACGAATTGTTATGTTATGGCTACAAGCATTCAGTGTTATGGCTCCATAAATCATTGGAGGAAAAGTGAACTATATCTATTTATTGAGTACTATATCTATGTATTATTTAGATTTCGAACGAATTGTTATGTAAAACCTTGTACTATTTGTTATTCGACTTTATGTACGACTTGAATTTATGTATTACGTATGTGTTGCTCTTTTAGTTCTTTACTGCATTCGCAGCCCCTGTTTGCATCTAACCACCAAATACACAATATTTGATCACATACATTGTTCAAGAAATAATCCAACTATAAATTTAGCATGTTGATCGCAAAATCATTTATTATCGAATATATTTGATTACATTATTCAACAAATATAACGAAAATCAAATGTAAACATTAAGTTATCGAAGTGTAATGATTTGTCTTATGACCTAGAACACCACATTTGCTACACCTATTTCCTTTAGGAGTTTTCATCTTTAACATGGTACCTTTAATTCTAGTAGAGCGTGGATCTCCTGGTTGCTTTTTAGTTATAGGAGGTAGGACCAACTTATTATCGCTTAAACTCTAATAGCGTTTATCGTGCACGGGATGAAATTCAGGTGTGTAAGCGGCTAAGTATTTCTCAACTATATACCATGATGAAACAAAGTCATGATGAGCTCCATTGTAATTATCGAGCAAGCGGTCATAACATACATACAAGGTAAGTGCTCTAGTAGTGGTATGTTGTATTACATGAGCAAGTGGTACCATTGATTATTACTTTGAATTCATTGAAACACCCCACACCTTTAGTATACCCAAAAGGACACACTAAAAGACATGGTGTGTTGTAGGTATAATTAAAACTAGCAGAGACTAAGATTCACAAGACAAAGATTAGATAACAACAACAACAACAAAAATAATAATAAACAAAATAATAATAATAATAATAATAATAATAATGCTTTTGGATTAATACCTTCATTGGACGGTGAAAACTGAATTGATCAGTAAGAAGAATAGTTAGAGGAGGACCCCTATACTAGGGTCTGGAGGATATGAACAGAAATACATTCACTTTTAATATCCAAAACGGAAGCAATCCTTCTTATTTTAAGCTTCTGACCCTGGAGATGTATGATGGAAAGACAGACCCAACAATTCACCTAATGAGATATATTTGACACATGGAGTTGTTGGTTGAGGAGGTAATGAGGTGGTGTTTCCAACGTACTTAACAGATTTGGCGACAAAGTAGTCCAAACGGTTGGAGAATGAGTCCATAAGCACACTGACCTAGTAAGCCGGTTCTTGAGACAGTTCAGGGTTCAGGTCTCACGACCTAAGAATGTATTAACATTGCCAAGCTTGAAACATAGGCCCGAAGGGACATTGAGAAGCTATTTGACAAGATTTGATGCTACAACAGCTACAGTGCACAATTCGAATCCATTATAATCCTAAGGGTGGTAGTATATGGGGTTGCAAGTAAGAACGACTTCAAAGGTGCACTGGAAAGGGATCCACCTATGGATCTTGCGGAATTATACTATGAAGCTTGGAGATATTTGTGGCAGGAAGGTGTTGAAGCTGAGGGTGAGGATGTTGAAGTTAACGTTGTGGATGAAAAGGACAATTCGAAGCGGGAAACAGAAAAGACAAATGAAAAGGGATAGCTGACGACAACTCCGTGGAAGTGAAATGTCAAAGAAAGAAGCCAAAATTCACTTCCTACACTGACCAAACTGAGACCCCCAAGAGGATATGTCTGGATACTAGGGGAAAAACCCCTACCAAAGGCCACTAGGAAGAGAACCTACCGATCGTGAGAAAAGATATGGAAAGTTTTGCATCTTCCATGAACTAAACGGACATGATACGAACTAGTGCTGATACCTTCTTGATATAATAGAGGAACTGGTTTGGAGAAACCAGCTTCAATGGTACGTATGGAACCGAACTGCAATGGTGCGGCTGGAGCAACCACCACCTACAGCAAATGCAATTAGGAACAACCCGAGATCTGTTCCGAGGCTCGAAATCCAACAGTATAAACGAGAGTCAAATCTGATTCATGCACTTTGTGTTTTCATTTCTTTTCTTATATTTTTCTTTTTGTATTTAGCAGTAAAGACAAATAATAACCTCATGTCACTTACACATGCAAGGGATCCTGAACGGTCCTTAGGCATGCTCCGAGTTAGATACTTGAGATGACTATTTAGGACAATAATAATCTCAGACCACTGAGACATGCAAAAAACCTATATTGGTCCCTTGTCACCCTCTGAGTCGGATGTCTGGGATGAATACTTAGGATTTCGCTTGTTTGCTTTTGATTTGATTTGAATATTTAGATTTTGAAAAAACCACATTGAATGTGATAACTGATATTAATTGCCTTAATCTCGATTGGAGAGGTGTGACCGGAGTGCACGGTGCAAGCTCCTTTGTTGGGAGGGAGCAGATGGGTTTGTATGAAAAGTAAGTCCCCTCGTTGGAGAGTAAGTGGACAAGCTTGCTTTCTCGTTAAATCCCTTTTTTGGAGAGCGAACGGACTCAGCAAGGTTCTAAAGAGATCGAAACCCAAGATTGGGCAACAAACGATCTAGAAAGATCACACGTTAAATCAAATGCAAAATGATCCTACCCTAGAACGGAATCAAATTTAATAAAAGGATTTGAGTGCTCTGTTAGAATAAAACAGATAACCTCGGATGAACACGGGATAATTTTGATACATGATGTGATAACTCTGAATGAAATCGAAATGATAATGTTGCAAATCTCGGATGAATGGGATGATTTTGATATGTGATGTAATAACTCCGTATGGAGTTGAAATGATTGTGATGTATAGACTACACTTAGCTGGGTCTAGAGTCTTAAGCTGTAATAGGTTTGGAATGACCAATGACTAATAAGAGAATTCGAAGGAATTGGACGATTTGCCAAGATTGAAGTAGCTAGAGAGCTCAACTATTGAAGAATGATTACTGAAACTTGTTCCTGAGCAAAGACCACTTTACATTTGAAAGGCGTACTTTGGGGGTAAATTGTAGCCCGCTTTTTAGCAAAGCAGATTTCAACTAGACTTAGAAAATTCAAACGAGAACAGAATGGCCTGAAACTTGGTAGAGATACTCAGAAGAACTAAGGCAAGAGCTCAAGAAAATAAAGAACCCAAAAAAATGCTAAGTGCTTAACTTGGCCCGAGTCATCCCTTTGACTCGGCACCGAGTTTAAATGCCACATCTTAGTATCCTCATATTCCTGGCTAGTGGTCCCCAAGTCTTCCTAAACATATTCATGAAGCTTTGTAGAGTTTTGGAGAAACTATCATAAGGAATGAAGATTTGATGATCCAAACGGCGAAATAATCCGAGTTAAGGAAGTGATTACCAAAACTCGTTGATAACCTACCAAATTACATGGAGATATTTAGACGAAGCAACAAACTCACAACAAAAGGATGTAATCGATTGTTTGCGATGGATTAAAATTGGCCTTGAGTTAAGGGCTTGACTCGGTACTAAGTTTAATTGTTAACTCGTGTCATTATGATTTTTTTTGTCCTATCTTGGGCCAATCCCTCGAATTCTTTGGAAGTGGGCTTCTGATCCAATACGACTACTAACCCTATAAATACAAACAATAGAGCAACCAAAAAGGGGCTGGATTATGTTGTCGCTACGTGGGAACTATCTCTTCTTTAACTCTTTCCTCTATACCATAGTCACCAAGGCAGCAACTATATGCAATTCTAGGACTTAGAACTTATTTAACCAATGTACTTATGACTCTTTCTCTATCAAACACTTTGTAATCTCCTACAAACAAGATCAAACAACTATAAAGTTTACATATGTTTAGTTAGTAGCCGAACCATTATAGAAATCTCTGTGTCTCTTTCTTATTTCTTTCACTTTATTACTATTATATATTATCTTTGCCATATTCTAACAGGGCCGATGCTTTCATATTCTACTCTTGGATGTTGATCCTTTTTTTGGGTTAACAAATTTCATTTCTTGCCCTTTAATTAAATTGAATAATTATAATTTGATATTAGTGACCAAAATAAACATAGAAAATATTGATGATATATCTAAATATACCCTAGTGTAAACAATGTTTGTGCAATATATCATATTGTGCACATAGAAGATATTTCCTTTATATGTGCCTTTATTATCTATAGTATTATTTAAAATACATGTATACATTTATATACAATTGACTTATACATATAAATGTGTTAAAATTAAGTTTCATAATTTTATAAGTTTAAAATTAAAGACAGTAATTTTGAACCTGGTTTCAAAATTAAAAGGGTTTAAGATTAAAATTATAATTTTCAATAAAAGTCTGTCTTATAAATCATCAGTTAAATTAACACACACACACTCATACATATACATATATAGACACATATATATACAAATCGTTGTAAACAATGTTTTAAACTTAATACAACATCTGTATGTTAAAATTTATTTTCTGGTATATGCTTTAATATAAAGTAACAATTGAAGTCTAGCTTTAATTTAAAGTGAAATCCAAGTGTCTGTGATATTTTGCACAAAAGTCCAGTTATGTTCATAAAGAATTTTTTTTGAACTTTAAACAGTATGCAAAAACCAAAAGATTGTATTTAAAATAAAAAACACAAAACATATATACAAACATTAATAAACTATATATGTTTTTATTTGAATCAGTAATAGAATTATTTCATTAATTAAAACTTAGATTCCAATCAAAAAAGGTTTTTCGTTTTTAAACAACAAATTTGAAACAACGACAAAAAAGATAAGACAAATCAGACACATGTATATGTTGTAAAGGTTTCAGATCTAAATTATATGAGCAATATGAAAAATTAATTAAATATGGAATCATATGATGCAGATCTAATGATGATAACATGAATAGGTAAGCCATTCAAAAGTATCTTAAAACGGATTCAAATCATAATAACATGGTGGACATATACAATTAATTAAAATGGAGCAAAATGGGATCTAGTCTATGTGATCAAATAAACAAATAATCTGATGAGATGAAATATGTAATGGATCTAAATTATATAAACAAGGTGAATGATGAATAAATAAAATTAGAGCTATTACCCTGAGATGTTGCCAAAAAAATGCATTTTGAATGAAGGAATCGCCTTAGAACTCCAATATCCACACTAAGTCCTTGCAAGAGATAGATGAACCACTTTTGTTTTGTTTTGTTTGACGTTTTTTATTTGAAGTTGAAAGATTTTGAAAATCCTTTTTTCTGCTATGGAAGGTTAGGAGGAGAGAAGAGGGGAAAAAATGAAAATGAGGAGAAATTGGTTGTACGTAGAAATTAATTATTGTATATGTTTTAATTAAAAAACGAAATCTTTCTCATTCGTTAATTAAAACTTCCTTAATTAATCCCCTTGATTATTCCTCTCGCTTCCCACTCTTTTCTTTTCACATATTATGGCTGAAATTAGATGCCATCAAATGATATAAAATTTCATAAATCACTACATGCAATTATTATTTTTCATTTAAATTACATCGATATTGCATATCAATGCGCGCAAATATAACTTTTATAAATGCATTCAAATAATTACAAACAACTCTCAAACATCAACTAAACTAAATAATAACTGATATTTCTCAAATATTAATTAATTTAATCAATTTATAATATTTTATAAATTAATTAAATCATGTAATTTTTTGGAGAATTCATCATTACGGCTGTGTGATTCAGAAGTGTAAATTCAGTCAGCGATTAATGTTGAACAATCTGAATATTAACGTTCAAACATCACCTAAGCTAGTGGTGTCGCATTTTGGCTGAATTTACTTCTAATAATAAGTAAAAATGGATTTTACCAAAATACATGTAAGCATTTTGTTATTAAAAGATATATGTAATACCATTTATGGATTTACCCAAACATCACCCAAGCTACTGTGCCTAAATATACAATTTATGGATTTTCTATTAAATATACTTTTAACTAAGTTAATTAGTATAGCATATTATATCATGTTTATAATAGAAAGAAAACACCTTTTGTTTCGTTTAGATTGGCTAACGAGTTAGATATACGTAACAAATTACATAACTGCCCCAAGGGCATTCCCCTAACACTATCAATCTCCTACTTGCACACTTGGGATAAATTATGGAAGCTTATTTCAACTTCCCTAATCGATTTTCTCAAAACCAATCGGGTCAGTCCTTCAGTGAACATATACGCTATTATGCTTTAATCATCCACTCCATCAATTAACTCTTTTTGACGTTGATAAACTTCCTTTATCATGTGGAAAAATTCAGAGTATATTTATCGACTTCCAATGAGCTCTAAGCTCTGTATGGACTATATTGTGACATTGTTATCATATAACAATGTTATGAGATTCTCAACATTTGTAATCATCCTTTACTCGATAATAAATTTTACATTTATATACATTACATTTTATTGCAGCGCTAACAAAGGCGATGTACTTAGCCTTTTTCAATGAATCGACCATAATCTTTCATTTGGAACATTTCCAACTTAAAGATTCTCAACTTGAATTTATTATTGACATATTATACTCTATATCACTTATGAAATTTGAGTCTGAACACATCTTCATAAGGAGTTTGATGTTTCTGTAAACAATTCTCTAGTATTTCATAAACACACTAGAACACTTCAACCAACCATTTAGTGATATCAATTTGGATTGATATTTCCTTCATGTATCAAATACATAAACAAATCATGATATCATAGACAACATAAAATGTATGGTGATTCATGTTGCCAATGCATAAGGAATCAATCTTACATGTTCCGTATTAAATATTTTAATAAGGTATCCTTGCATATCATTTGGGACATTCCCAACACCTTTTATACTTACTATAAAAGGCATCATTTATAAATCTAATGTCGAGTATTACAATTAAAGTTGATTTTAACATAAGCACATCGTTAACAATCAGCATTGTGTTGTTTACTAATGGTTTAGAAATATCTATATACCATTTTAACTTTCTTTCTTATGGCATACACTTCCTCTGCATTATGACTGACGGTCAAACTTTTGATATTCTTATCAAAACACTTGTTCAATTTGGATCATATCCAAAAAATCACAAACTCAACATGCTCCCACTGACTTCGAGACACTTTGGTTATTATGTGTAAACAGTTTACTCTAAATTATTATATAGAATTTTCTATTTTAACACATACATACCAAAACTGTAATGACCCGCCATTCCCTATAATACAAGCTGACAATAAACCACACATGTCTAACCTAAAGTGAACGGAAAGACCAATAGTTATGGGAAAGAAGAAGAAAGAAAAGAGAAAAGAAATTAAAATAATACAGAATCTCACAACCACAACAGAACAATATATAATATAATATTAACGATATTTACAAAATAAAAATTGTTATATACATACATCCATCCATCAGAGTACAACAATAATCACAATCATCAGCCTGGACAGTTATAACAACATGTCCTCATAATTACCGATGATTTCAATAACAAAGCAGTGGAAAGTAAACATATACGTGAATATTCCTTGAAGACCTCCAACTCGTCTGTTGAGCTCCAATGCATATAAAGAAATCTGTAAATGTACTCGGTCTGACCCGAGCATTATAATAAAATAACACCTGATTCAGTCTGGAAAACCAACATGAGAAAACACACCCTACTGGATTTATAGTTATAAAGACCTTTGAAAAAAAAATCACAAGTATCTCATAAGACTACGCCGCACATAAGACCGACTTAGCCTTTATTGGATAATATCGAATAAAATCACCCCTCGATTGGAATCGACAACTGTACCGAAGCATACATAAGTTAATAGTAGGGGCTCTAGATATGGATAATCTTACCTTCGTAGGAGCGACCCACCTAGTCTTGCTGCATCTTCCATGTTTTAGTCATTCCCAGTTATGAGGCTTGAGGCTACGTTTTAACCTTTAAATAGCGCTTCCCACTTGGAAAGCTAACACTGCCCTCCATGCAACAATGCATACCAGCATTCATCTATACAAGTTCGTTCTAGAATTGAATGAAATATATGAGAGCTCCGTCTTCAATTTCCATCATCTTCAAGATGTCTTCACTTCGAACTCATTTGTTGGATCAAAGTGGTTTTCAGATATCATATATGGTTCCAATCTCTTCGAAATAACATTCGATAATTCCCGATAAACTCAACTCCGCTTCTTTAGGAAGTAAACAATCAAAGATAAGATTGGAGATCACCTCCTAACCGTTAGTGGGCAGATTTCATTATCATTGTCCTAAGAGAATGAAACGAGATTTATACGCATAACATTGCATCATCGGAGAAGACTATGTCACATAACTCACCTATTTCTTCTAGATATTTTCAAAGTTCCGTTTAGGTCCAAATTCGATAGTCAGTTATTTAACTATTGAATAACAATCATTCAATCAGGAATTTAATTCCACAGGGAAAACCAACAATGGTTAAGCACCAAGCAACACTAAGCCTCTTTTAACAAATCCTTCGATTAACTCAAATTAGTTTGTAAATATTTGTACCAAATACTTTTATGAAGATATACATATATACCTACAAATCCCTATTTCTCAATATTTGGTACAATATCTATGTACTTATCTCAACGGTATAAGTATATTCACCAAACGATTCCCTTTTATTCAATTCTAAATCATTCATAACTCCATTATAAATCCACCATTTATAAAACTTTTTTGATAAATCTATAACCCACTTCTAAACTCTTTAATAAATATTTATCATTTATAACTCTTTTATCCTTTAACCAATCTTCCTTTATGTTTTCCTAAAACATGTATTAAGATTCCTCTTCTAATCCACATTTGTTTATAAAAAATTTATTTATAAATCTCGAAAACATTTAAAACATAAATTCAAATCAATTTCTTAAAACACTATTATTATATACTAGTAAACATTATAAATAAATTAAATATTAACTTTAAAACATTTTAAGATAATAATTTATACATTCCAAACATCCTAGATAAAACAATGGTAATTTATCTTTAACATTTTTTATAAATACTAATAATTAATTTCTGAAAATTTACTGATAATATTTATAATTAATTTCAAACCATATTAATAATTTAAATAACCCTTAAAAATATTTAAAATATTGATAAACAATATTAATATTAATAAACAACCCTAAAAATATAAATATATTTACATGATAAAAATCCATACTTAATTCAACATAATCATTTCCATATTTATAAAATTATATTTATAAATTTCTCCCATTTTACGAAACTTCTTTTCATAAAATCCCTTCATTTATGAAACCCATTTATAGCCCTATTCCTCTATAAATTTCACCTATTCATAAAATACCACTTAACATAATTTTCAACTATTTTTAACCTTCCTCTCAAGGTATAGAAATTTTTTCAATTTATAAAATATCGTTTAACATCCTAATTTTATCCTCATCTTCCACCTCCAAAATATAGACAACTCTTTTCTAAAATATCATTCCATATCTTATAATAAATCCACAGTTCGATTTATTTCTCCAATCTGTTAAATGATAACAGTTTCCTTTTTATTTATAAAACATGTTATATAAATCTATCCCTTTATAAATAAAATATAATTTTATAAATCTTAACTTTATTTGTAACTGTCACTTTATACATTATCACCTTTACAAATCTACATATTTATAAATTTCACCTTTATAAATAAATTATAATATAATTACCTATATATTACTTTATATACAATGGTTAATAAATACTTATATAAAAATATTTGTATTTTCTTTTCAAACCGTATCCATTATTATAAAAGACCGACTTATCTTAAGATTTTAAAAATCTTTATTTTACAGTTCGTAAATATCTATTTGAAATATTTTATAAAACTAGTAAACTATAATATCCAAAGATCGTACCTTTGATTTTAAAATGAAACTACTTCTTCAAATAATTCAAGAATAATTATTTAGAACATATAATTTCCAAATTCACTTGAAATCCCCTTTTAAAATCAATTATAATTTTTTGGCATTTTAAAATACCAAAATATAAGGTCTAGTGCTACAAAAGCACTAGTTAAGCAAAATCGTATTCATATCATCAATTATAACATCCAATATATCATATATCAATTTATATGAAAACCAAATCAACAGTGTGAGGAATACTGTTTGATCCCTCCAACTGTCACACTACATCACATACAATATATAATCATAAAAATACAAATCACAAATCAACCACTTTGAGGCAGGATTAGTATACAAAGGGTCTTCCGCTCCTACACGGGAACATAATAGGGTCTCGTCCGCTCAAGGAGCAGGAATATATTCAATCTAACTAATTAAATAGTAAATCATCCAACAGTCAATAATAATCAAAAATAAATATCCAAACATCCAATAAATAATTTTAATGAATATAATATTTTCTAATTAACCAAAAAGGTGTGATCAACTCATTTTGATTTAATAGTTGCAAAAACATTCCATTTTGAATTAAAATTGAATAGTTGTTCAATTTTAACCCAAAATTTCCACTACCTCTTAATCCATCCAATCCAACTTCATAGCATAGCTCGGTTCGATCGTAATGCGACTCATCGCGTTCCATTTGGACCTCGTACGAGTTTAATACAAATAAATGAACATTTGAAATAATTAATTTATAATTAACTAAATAAATTAAAGTTTATATAAAATAACTTTCTCCCTCTCTTTCATGTTTGTTCCTAGGCACGAGGAAAAAAATCGAACCCATCCGAAAATCGCGATTTCATCAACGCTCCTCCCCGCCGTCGATCGCCGCGTAACCCACATCACCGCATGCTATGCCTCAACCCATACTCACGCCACCCACACATGTCCCCCATATCACTAGAAATCGACCGCAAATTTCGCGCCTTCAGGCCTAAGTGCCACCTCCATGCGTCATTGCGACCACATCTACCGCCACCGATCGATTCCCCTCCGTCTCGCCGTCCTTTCCTTAGTTGACAACTTGAGCAACTCGGCCTCTAGCGTGACGAACCAATGTAGGCCGTTGGATTCGAGGAAGGAAATTTTTTAGAAAGATAAAAGAAAACAATGTATTCGCTGATGAACGTGGTCTTTTAAAAGGATCGGGGTATGTGATTTTGAACATTTGAAGTATGATCTAATGTATGGGCAAAGTGATGGACTTCTATATATTATTTAAATTTGCAAATATCAAGCTCTAATCGTTCAATATGTTTATGGGATGTGCCGCCTGGCGCTGTATATGTTATACCCCTATTCCAAACACAATGGAATAAATATCGGGAGCCAATTCCATCATATGTACAAGATAGCTTTTCAAACCTAATTATTATATAAATTTCACAAATTAATTTCTATGCGTTTCGATCTTGCACGTCCAAACGATACATCCAATCACGATGAAATTCGACGACATACTATATTTCACTATTATGGATCCAATGAAGCTGGGTTTTTTGAACTCCGAGACAGTGCCTCAGAAGTCTATTTTTACACGTTAATTAAAACGAGTTATTCCAAAAATTAATTTAATCACTTTTGATCCAATTAAAGGTTTACTAACTTCCTTCTTATTCAAGTAGAATTGGAATCAACTTTCGAAATCGTTTTCATTCATATTAAATTCAGGATTCAATTATTTAAAAAAATTCAAATTTAACAACTTACTTATCAGATAAATTGCTAAATTTAAATTATAAGTTATTTAACTTATATAATTAACTTTTCAATATTTAAAATAAATTAAATATTCTAAATTCAAATGACTAAATTTCTGGGTCGTCACAAAAACATAAAGTCATACTATATGATAATTTTATGAGTACAATCCGAATGTACTTGAGACTTCGAATAGTGAATCTACTACGTAAATTTCAATGATTGAAATTTACGGTACTATTCATATCAGTGTGGCTCACTGTATCTGATATGGCTCACTGTATTCCAACTACATTTGTCTTTCTCTTAAAGACACATTTGTAGCTAAAAGGATTGTATCCTTTTCGATACAGCTATCAAAATCATAGTTGGATAATGAACTTGAAATCTATTTCAAATTTGTGCATCGTACCATATCATAGAGTCAACACTCTTAATGGTATACTTAAACAATTGAGGAATATTTATTCTTGACTTGATAGGAAATTCACAGTTTCTCTTTAATGTATAAAAGTACTCATTAGACGTTCTAATGTACCTGTATTCACTTATGTTCAGTCAATTTCATTTCATCCCCTATAATTAGTTTTACCATTGGATCGCATCCAAATCCATTTTTATATCGATAATTTCTTAAAGAGATTCCTTCGCCGTGAAGTTGGTATTTCTTGAGACAACAGTTGTTTCTCTATGCAACCATTCTGGCATTCATAAACATTTCATAAATGGAATTATATAAAGCTGATTTTGCATTAGTTCATAATATAGTTATGTTCACAACATAAATTCATCATCTAATGACTATCATTTTCAATTCTCTTGGGATGATTCATACAAGATCCCTTACGTACAATTTTACGTGCAGTCTTTCAACTCGCACAACCCACCAACTTCTTGGCCTAGGATATATAGGGGTTTCTTATAAACCCTTACCTTATACTGCTCTTAACATCATGTGCTGCTCTTAAGTACACACCTTATGGAAAGAATTTAACTTAATTTTACTCATCGATAATCGTGCTTTGTCCAACAAAGTTCGATTACTCCTTGTCAATACATCATTATGCATTATAAGGAGGAGTGACCTTTTGAGACAAAATCTTTATTCATGTTAGGTATATGCAGAACTCCTTTAAATATACTCACTCATTCGATCAAATCGAATCATTTATATCGCATATTACATTACTTACTTCTATTTTGTATTTTGTAGGTTTATCATAGACTCATGCATGCGATCAAATACACATATCCGTATCTGTGATAAGTGATAATTCATTCGTAACACCCCTACCTCTATACAATACCATCCAAGAGTACTACATAGTAATACTGTTGAGTAATACAGAGAGTGAGGCAATATGAGGTTCACACGTGAATATTCCCTTGGGCTAATGTTGGTACGTATTTAAACATCAAATATAACTCACCAACAAACATATACAATATTAACACAAAGCAATAAACACATGTACCTCCAGGATAGAATAATACTTAATATATAGTAATTATCAGAGAACACGAAGTCAATTGCAATGATAATATATATTATCCAATATACATCACAATGATATACACATAGGAGATTATACAATACAGAAATAAATATACAATATTATATATCTAATCTCCTGTAAGCCCAGAAAACTCATGAACGTGTCTCATAGTACTTGTATGTGAAATGTCTTGACCGACCTAAGTATTATAAATAACACACGGGTCGTACTTTGTCTAAATCAAGGATTAATAATGTATAATCATAATATGATAAAACCCATAATATTGATAAGTATTTGATTATATATATATATATATATACACACACACACACAACTTATCTATAATCACCATGTCGTAACAATCCCAAATGTATTACTTAGTTTCAAATCTCACAAATCATACAAAAAGATGTCATCGCCTATCTCAAAGTAAATCAAATCAAAAATCATGAAATCAATATCAAATGGATGAATCATCCACATCTAGAATACCATCATCAAAATCAAGAAATTGTCAATAATGAGATATTCTTAAGTATAGTTAGAATATCTCATAATAATGCCAAAACATCTCTGTCAATCCCAATAATAATAAAAGTATCATCATCAACATATAAATAGGATGGGCTGCCTATCAATAACAGATATGAGAATCCATCATACTCATGATAGCTATCCTGATAAAATATCAACTCCTCATATATGAATAAACCAAAATATATGGATATAACGAGAATTGACTACACTTTAGGCTCATTAAGTCTCTTGTATAGCCAAACCATCGTAGGAACGAGACATATATGCCAATCCACAACACAAACATACCCTGAATCAGACGGGAGACTGATGGCTACCTAATGCATGCATGCTCGAGGAACCCAAGTCTACTCACCAACCATAGAGTAATCATCTATTCCTAGGTTCTTTGGTTACCTCGACGAACATCGTGACCTCATCCACCATTGGCTCGTCAATGCGTAGCCTCGGTCGCGACCCTACTTTGCCCCTAATTGTAATAGACTGCTAGCCCATGCGACATAAGGGACTATCAACTACCAATATGTGATGTGCATCCAATATTATAAATAACAACGATGTCATGGATCTGGGGCACGACCCCACGATCAGGTCGCCAGGGTGGACACTAACCAATCTGGTTCACTCTTGAAAATAAAGGAAGCTGGATGCAATATGGATGGTCATATAGTACTCATACCCTATAGCTACACATATCTCGAATAGTAGGCCGACACATGCCTCTCATAAGTCAACACCTGACTATAAGATACTCCACATTGAGTATCCAATATATACGTGAGTGTTATCCTCATTTGAGTGACATTTACTTACAAAAAATAATCAAACAAATAACACAATGGCTCCCCATGCCCTCATATGTGATTCAAATAATTATTCAATGCGCATAACTACACTTGATCCATAATAGATATCTCCATATGACAAGTCCAATGAATAACCGAAAAGTGTTACAAAAGTCACATACCAGACGGTATCACTAAACTGTTTATTCAAATTTCTCTTCACATAGAAATAAGAAACACACCAGAACAATAATAAAAGCAATTATATATATTATATACATTGTATTTAAATTATCAAATAATGGTATATGAGATAAATGATACAAAAATGACATCTAAATAATTATTTACACATTGCCATGTAATAATTCCATAAGTCTATTATATAACTTAGAATCATCTTCAAACACCATAAAGCTATTCGATAATTCAAAATAGGAATTTATTAAATCTTTACAAATTTTCATTTGCATCATAATATTATTAAACTACCATATACAATTAGTGAACATCTCAAAATAACTTTTAAAATCAAATATTACTTAACACATTTCATAATTTTCTATATTTGAGTACTATATTAAAATAAATATTAACTTTCCAGATAAATTCCTATATACTTCAAACTATTATAATATAGATAATTCCAATCTTTCTCCATATATTCACAATCATTATTATCTATATTAATAACCATAAATAAAATTTAAAAGTCATTTTATAAGTTAATAATTATAAATTATTCTTCAAAAATATTAAACAAAATAGACTTCTAAAATGAAAACTAAACATTAAATCATAATAACACACACACACATTTAAATAAATTACTAAACATCATAAATAGCTCTTAAAAAGATTATAATAAGATATAGAATAAACATCATTAACCATTAATAATATACAAAATAAATGTTTTAGAAAAACTGAAATATATAGGTTCAATCGACTGAAACTTTACCTCAATCGATCAACTCAAGTTGACTAAAACCATCAATGGCTCGACTGAAATGGAGTATTATTTTCGGGTTGAGATTTTGTACTGGTTTAATCGACTTAATATTTTTCTCAATCGGTTGAATCTTGTTTTAGTTTACTGAGTTTTCTATTTAGTACACTGAATTTTGGGTCCATGGCTTGGGTTTGGATTTTACACTAGTTTGGTTGGCCAAATTTTATTCTCAATCGATCGAATTACCGAAATTCAGAGAATACGACTTTTGTGAATTCATATATTTGATTACACAATTTTTCTCTCTCTTTATTAATGTTTATTTACTTCCATTCACGCTTACTTCAACTATACTTTAATGATAAATGATCAATTATATTTGAAGCACATTCACAATGTAGAGGAGTGGTCAATATACAATTAATATGTAATTTGATCACTAAATAATTGATCATTAATGTGTGATCAACTTATCAAATTGGAAATTGGTGTGAGTAAGAGAACTTACCTTGATTTGATGATTCTCTTTCTCTTACTCTTTCCTTGCTCTCATACTTCTTGCCTCTTTTCAACAATTCTTCAATTTAACTTGGTGATCACTTGTGCTTCACTTTATTTATTTGTGTTGATGATTGCCAAGTCGCTTGTGATTTGATTGTATGGATTTATTTTCATAATTTTAAGAGATGGAGTTTTTGGAAGCAAATTCAAAATTTTCATATGTTTAGATTTGAAGGTGTGGGTTATATTTATAGAATTGGGTGAAATGTCTAGAGCTAGGAAACTCTTGAACCACACCTCTCATAAAACCATTTTATTTCCTTTTCTTATCTTAGGTTTGATTTATTTATAACTTTTCTTTCTTTATTTTCATGCAAAGAATATCAACACATTCACTAGCCATCTTCCTACATGAAACCATAGTGTGTTGGACTTTGTGTGCTAGTGGGATTTTTTTAATTAAATTTATTTCTTTCTTTTCCATTCAAAATCATTTTTAAATAAAATACAAATTCTTTTAATACTACAAAACTCTTTCTATCATCTAAGAAAATCCAAAACTTTTATTTTAAATAATGTTTATTGTAGAACCCCATAAGATCTTGCTTTGACCAATTTGTTTCAAATAATAATTCATAACTTCACCTTTCCAAATAGCCAAACAAATTGTCAAATCGATTTCTTTCCTAAATTCAATTCATATCATTGTAGTAGAATAATTTACATCAAATACTCAAATCATTTCTTTAATCACATATTAATTAATCCCAAAATCCTATTTATTTCATAAATAATTATTAATTATCATTAATTAATTGCTACTTAACAATGGGTCGTTACATCATCCGTGAACATGATGAAGTATCAATATGTATCAATACAAAGAGTTCATCAACTCTTATGATATTTTTTCTAATTGGGCATTTTTGTATTAATAGATTTACGATTGCATACATCTACATGTATAATTATTAATTATCATTAATTAATTGCTACTTAACAATGGGTCGTTACATCATCCGTGAACATGATGAAGTATCAATATGTATCAATACAAAGAGTTCATCAACTCTTATGATATTTTTTCTAATTGGGCATTTTTGTATTAATAGATTTACGATTGCATACATCTACATGTATCAATCCAAAGAATTCATCATGTTTTTGCAAATTGGGTGCACATCTCTTCAATTATTTGAGATATGATTAACCAGCATCATATGATTCATGACCATATTATAAAAATTATTTCTTAAAGCTACGACTTAGTCCATAATACCAAAATAATTATAAATAATTTTAGATACTTCTGTATTTTTAATGCATCACGTTTGTTGTGAAAATAAATACCACATAGTAATTTTATTTGATAATGAATATTCATAATATTCACATTGAAATGCAACCATGTCTATTTTCAACTCAATACTGAAAACTAGTCAATATTTCATAATTAATGTTCTGTATGTTTTATGAAAACAATTTTTTGATGCAATCAATAAGTGTTACATGGCATGCTCCCACTATTTATGCCATTACTATAACAGCATACTAAGTTCGAAGGTCCATCGTTCACTTAATATAGATTATTTATTTCATATAGTGTGACTAGTTTACGTGGAGAGTTCTTTGATCAAATATCTTAAACTCAAAGAAATAAATCTCATAGAAGACTTTCTTCTACATTAAAATACATTTTAAAATAGAAATCATATTTGTTATTTCAATGTTAAGTATCAATCATTATTATTACAATTCTCGTTTTCGATGTTTCTTAATGAAGCAGAAGCGACTATTCACTCTCTTCATCCTACTTGTACCTTAAATCACATCTACTTTTGTACACTTATTTTCCTTTCTAAATGGTTGAACTATTCAAAAGAATAACTTTACTATAACATCATACAAACTCTTTATGAAAAGCGCTCTCCATCATCCTTAACATTTAAGGACATAAATATATTGCACTTTCCGTAAATTGATTAAACTAACATTTCAATGGTCAAGTTCTTAGATTTATCTCATAGTTTTGGTCTAGTGTTACATTTAACACAATACAATCCTTTTGTAATCTATAACATCCCCTTACTTGGAGGCCCAAAACTAACGACTGCGGATGTTATCGTCATCTGTAGTTATTAATCCCCGGCGACCAAATATGGCGATATTAGATACACTGATACACAGAAACACAAAAATATAGAGAAAAAAATTTAAACAACTAACAAGTTCCACATTTCGTTTCAAAATATTCCAAATTGATTACATAATCCCAGTATGTAGACCACGTTCATATAACATATAATTAATACAAAATATGCAAAGAGTGACATATGAATATGCCCCCTTGGTTGATCAGAGTATATAATAAGGCAATAAAACAAATTTGCCTTTACAATCAAAACGCACAGTGGAAATAAATATCTCTAATAACAAGATTTCCTCTTACATGTCTTCGGAAGTTTTATTCACCTAAAAGAACACCTGGAAACCTTAATTCTCAACATACTCAAAGTCAACTGAGTACCCAAGAGTTTAAGGGGAAAAAAAACTCCGTGTCAGGCAAAAAGCTTGTATGAATACTAATCTGCCATCTCAAACCATTTGATACCTAGTGAGACCACATCGTTTAGCGGAACATGTTTTCCCCTCACTAGTATCCTAAAACATTTATAATACCATATACCGTGCTCCTGCATCCACAATGCTTAAAATATAGTATTTCAAAACATTATGATGATATGAAAATAAGTAAATCAAATCTGGTTTACCCATCCCCGTGTATTCTGACTATCTGTCTCAATTTTAGTTTCTATGGTTACTATTAACATGTTAAATGTTTATGGACTATCTGTCTGTTTCATAGTTTTCATGGGATCACTAAGATCCAATTGGTAATTCTAATATCTTTTCTCTTATCCTAGTTTTCATGGGCTAACTAGGAACCTATTAACTAGCCGTCAATATCTTAATCTGAATATAGTTTTCATGGGCTAACTATAAACTTGTTAGCCCTTTCCAATATCAAATCATAGTTTTCATGGGTTGACTATGAACTTATTAGCCTCTTCCAATATCTTTCGTTATACACAGTTTTCATGGGCTAACTGTGTTCTATTGGCCTCTGCCAATATCTTGAATTTAGATCTTTAACATTTCTTAAGTTATATTCACTACTGGGTCAACCTAACTGGTTATTCTGTCATTCCCCTAAGTATTATTATAGGTTAATTAAAATGTGAATAAAAATATAAAGAAGTAATCATAGCAATAAAATAATACCAACACATGTGGTTTATTATCCTTGAAATCATCAATATATATCCAGGTTAAACCCTTTAACCGTTTAATCAAGGAAAACTTCTTCAAAAACTTCATTTCCAAAACTCTTTATTTATTTATGCAATGGTTATTCCTTTAAATTGAGATTGGGTTTATATTTTGAAATCTTAAAACATCTTTTTCAAAACCTCTAGATAATCTTCTTCGAAAGAAAAGAGCCTCTTTTCAAAACACAATAAAAATATTTTTCGAAGCCTTTGTTAGACAATCTCTTTCGAAGCCAATTCTAACTTTCACTGGTATCAAAATGCTCTTTAAAACATAGCTTCGAAACAAATGAAAGTACTCCTTTCAAAAGCATTGGGTTTACTCTTTAAAATATCTTTTGGGTCAAAGTGGTTATATAAGAAAGTATCTCTTTTGAAACCCTTATAAAATTGTTTGGGGGAAAAGTTGACGGCGTCGGAACCATCTATTCGAAAGTACAGACCTTTAAGTTAAATTTCAAAGGATAGATTAGAAACTCCCTTTCGACCCCATTGCCTTCGGAACCCTCAACCCCTTTCGAAAGCCTTTAGGAAGTAGCTTAGCCTAAGTTAAAACAAAGACAATCCTTCAAAAGTATTGATTGCTTCAATACACTGGGAAGGTAAAATAGCGGTTGGGTTTCGACTTGGTCGAAAGCGGCTTTCGAAAGCACTTATTTAAAATAAAAATATATCCCTTCGAAAGCTTATACTTTATTCATAATATGGAAACCTTCTTCGAAAGCTATTCATAAAACCCCTTCGAAAACATCTGTTTCGACTATGTCGAAAGCTCAAGGTAAGACAAGGGCAAAAACTTAACTTTTAAAAACAAAATAAGGTTTGGACCCCATCGGAAGCAATCATTTTGATACCATGGCTTCCGCCTTCCTTCCAATCCACTACGTTCCATCTAAGTGGTACCTTGTGTATTGGTTTCGACTACGTGGGTTTCGGCCGAGATGGTTTCAACTGAGATGGAACGGAGTCAATGAAGTCAAAAGGTACTGCTATTTGAGGCAGAACCAACTTTTCTTATTTAAAGGCTGAAATTTAGCTACTTCTAGTAATTGCTTTATAATGCTTTATAACAACTTGCCTACTTGTAAATCTTTTATTGGCTTCCTTAAAACTTTTCAAATACTTTACATTTAAAATCGCCGCATTTAATCAAATCTAAATTAAAAAACTATAATGTTTAAGCCCTTCCGTTTAACAAAACAAACTTTTACAGCTAAGTCCCTCTTTTAAAATAATTTATTTTCCATAGCAAATTAATTGGGGAAAATCTCCAAAAATCACAGAAATTCAATTTCATCATGTAATCAAATATATTAAAATTTCAGACCCAACTTCTTCCTAAAATTCTCGAAATAAATTTTAAACCCAATTATATCACTTTTTCCGTTAGAAATTCATAATTAAGATTCCATAGCTTGGATAATTCTAAAAATTAAAACCCATATCCAAATTCATGTTTTACTTAACATAAATTTTTTCCCTGGCATTCTAAAATCGATAACCCTGGGTTTTGTCCTAAAACCATGCAAACTCATATGTAAATGAATTAAAATAGTCAAACATAATATAACTCAAGCATATCATCGTCTATATCATCATAAAAATGGGTTTAATCTTAAATCCGATAACGTATGAATATAAAACAAAATAGAGATAGAATGGATTATTATTCACTTTAGACACGATAAGGAATTTGAGATTTGTGGTTGATTAGCCCTTCTTAGCTTTGATCCTTAGCTTTAGATTAAATTTTTCCTCTTTTCCTCCTTTTTAATGGCCGGCTCTATTTTAGCATTTGATTTGCATTTGTGGAAAAATGATAAATGAAACGTGAATGAGAAATCACAAAGGTGTATAGCCATGTATAATAAAGTGGTTATTTATTAATATGCCCATGTGTAAATTAATTAGCTTATAAACCAATTTAAGCTCATTATATTATTATGAAGGATGGCATAATATATGATTTATTCAAATCTCAATCCCCTTATCATCGCTATTTTATTTAATTTATCTAATAAATTTCCTGAATAATGTTATCAAAAATTAGGGATGTTATAGGCTCCACCCCTTAAAGAATTTTGTCCTCGAAATTCAGTAAGGACCAAATACTGAACATAGCAATCATTTGTAACAACTCCTAACAACCATACTAGCCTATCTAACTAGAAACTATCTATATAAATCTAATAGAGACATACCCTCAAAGTAGATCGGGATAAGTATATCTAATCTTGTCTTATGTCTCCCAAGCACAGCCTTCTCGTTTTCACTCTACTGAATTTTCACCAACTTGACTGTCTTGTTCCTCAATTTTTTCTCATCTCTCGCTACAAGTCGGGCAAGTTGCCTAACAAAAGCCAAGTTAGGCTCTACCACCAAGTCTTCCAGTCCTGTTGGAGGAATAGTAGTCTCTGGATCATGCACATACTTACGAAGATGATGAAAGAGGCTATGCGGTAGGATCGTGTAATATGGAATAATGAAATAGTCTAGGTAGATAAAGTAGGTAAATGCAAGGAGACACCAGGATTTTATACTGGTTCGGACCTCTCGTCCTACGTCTAGTCCCTAAGCTTCACTTAGGAATTTCACTAACTAACACCCTCACTTCACCCGGAGGAATAGGTTTATAACTTACCCGAACAACCGAACGGGATTTCTTGCCTCAACTACCGAAGAGGACTTCAACTTAATTACTAAAATACAATATTTGAGTTGTTGTGTTCTTGTCAACACTAATGAGTCTAATGTAGTACAATATTCCTATAATCTTATCCTCGAGAGTATGCAATGTGTTTGTGAAGATTTAGGAAATGTGAATTGCTATGAATCAAAAGAATGTTATAAACAAAAACAATGATTCAAGCAATAGATTAGTGATTGCTTTGAGAATATCTAGAAAATATGAATAAGAGAATAGTTAGATTAAATCAAGAGAATTCGGTAAATTAAATGATGTTAGAATCATGTATATATACTTGTAGAAGAGATGCATATGTTGTCAAAGGTTGTAAATAAGAGATGCTTCTATTTCCATTGATGAATGGTTGCAACTCTTGGGAGGAAGAAGGTGTCTTTTCAGAGAAAATTCGCAGGTTCAAATTCAGTCGACTGAGTAGGGAATTCAGTCAACCGAAAATATGAAGTAAAATTTTCGGGACCAAATTCAGTCGACCGTGCAGGAAATTCAGTCGACTGAAACTGTGCATGTATATAAATTTGTTCCAGTTTCAGTCGACTGACTGTTCCTGTTCAGTCGACTGAACTCATAAAACCTGCATAGTTAAAACTAAATTGAAAAATGAAGTTTATAAAAAATTTCTAGTGTTCATGCAAGCTTCTTGAGGATAGATTTTAACAATACATCTAGACTAAGACACATGTAAAAACATACTTTAAGTTTGTTTGGTCTTCATCTATCTTCCTTTAGCATTTGCATATATTTCTTCCTTGTTTGTTAAAGCACATTGTCATTGATCAAAATCTTCGCGTATCAACATTCTCCCCCTTTTTGATTGATGACAATACTGATTTATTCTAGAGACGTTTTACTTATTTTCTCCCCCTGAATGTATGCACTATCTTTCCTACAAAACAAAGTTAGTACCATAGATTTTCTCCCCCTTTGTCATCGACAAAAAGGAAGAACTAACAGAAGTAATAATTTATGAAAGCAATCACTGAAGCATAGAGAATATTTGCTTAATCATGACTTAATAAAAATAAAAATGTTGTGACAGACAAGCATAAAATGGCTATTTATACAAGCCACAAGAAAGTTTAAAAATACACATCAAAAACCAAAAATTACTCATCTTTATCCCAGTCATATGAACCTTCTCTTCCTGTTGGTTCACGTATGACGGGTCCTCCTGTTGGTGGTCTATGTGCTCTTCCTCCTTGGCCACAACTAGCTCCGCTAGCGTTGCTACTTGTATGCTCTTCGGATGTCGTCCATATAAACTAGGTGTCGGACGTTTGCCGCGAGATGTTGAAGCAGTAGTGGTGCTTGAGCACGAAATTGCATCCCAAAGCTTGTTGAAGAATCCTTTGATTTTGTCAAGCTTATGATCTACCTTTTTAAGACGAGTGTCAAGAATTTGTTGATTTCTTGACAATATCCCCAAGGATTGGTTGGTAGTGAAGCTTGGGTCAACAAGACGAATTTCATCATCTTGCTCGAGATGTTCTTCGTGGCGTGGTTGAGGAGGTGGTTGTTGTTGTTGTTGTTCTTGATGCCTTGCTTCCCATTCGGCGAGTGATATTATGCGAGGAGGTCAAGATGGGAGTTGCATTAGGCTTATGGTCCGGTGGTTAATTTGATGGACCATTGTATTCTCTGACTCAGGTAATGGCGTATCGACATTGAGGAGAAGTCGCATGATGTACTCTCTAAAGTAGATAGTGCGCATTTTGCCATTATTGAAGGTGAGAAACTCATCAAGAATAAGTTGTACCTAATTAACTTGTATATTGCCAAAAATGGCATATAGAGCTCGATAGTTATATGGGTAGACAATTTCGTACGAGCCCGTGCGAGGAGTAATCGTTCTCATTAGGGCTTTATGGAGGATTCTTGCCATAGGTAGAAGGGAGGTGGACTTAAAATCCCTAAAGTTGATATTATCATCCATAAATTGATGGTTTATGTTGTCGCGAATGTGTGGATTGAATTCTATCTCCTCTAGCTTTCTCCCGACATTTGGAGACTCTAAAATGTGTGCTATTCTATCCAAGGAAAACCAAACTTTCTTTCCACACACCATACTCCAAACACTATTGTTTGGATTTCTTGGAGTTTGGTGTCCAAGATTAAGATTAGAATAAAATAATTTTACCATTACATGATTAATGGCATGGTCATTTCTTTTCAAATCTAAAAGAGAAGTTAAACCTGCCGGATCCATTAACGCTTGAATGTTGTAGGTTTGAAAGCTTTGAAAATCAACAAAAGAATGCTAAAAAATTCGAGAATTCTTCATCTTGTTCCATCGAGTGACAGCGGTTCCATCGTAAAGCCATTGTGCTATTTGAGCATCAATTGGCTCGGAGGATGAAGAAGATGAAGCTCTTGCTCTTTTTGGTGCCATTTGGGTGAGAATTGATTTGATTTTGAGGAATTTGGGGGCTAGGGTTTCGAAATTAATTTGGGGAAGAAGGTTTGTAGGAGGTAAAAGTGAATTGGTAGGGTAAAATCTGGTGGTTAAAAGGGGAAATTTTGCCTGGGAAGTGGCGTTTAGTCGACTGAATGTACGATTCAGTCGACTGAATCGAAGAACGAAACGTTCTGTAATACATTCAGTCGTCTGAACAGTACTTTTAGTCGACTGAATTTTTTGCTGAAATTTTCTGTTGAATTTTTTAGTCGACCGTGTAGATGATTCCAGTCGACTGAACTATGTAAATATTGTTTTCTGTCATATTTTCAGTCGACTAAGCAAGAGCATTCAGTCGACTGAAACATGCATTTTTGTTGTTTCAATTAATTTTTGAAATCAAACAATTTATTTAAAGAAATAGTTACAAAAAATATTGATGTAACAACATACAAATATTTCAAAATTTTAACAATTTCTTTGGGGATGGACTTGGAGTCTTCTTTCCTTCATTCTTCATGTAATTTATATCCCATGAATTCGGACTATATTGAGGAGTCTTAGGAGACATCCAAGGATTCACAGGATCGACTGGTGTACGATAAGATGAAGACAGATCAAGTGAGCTAACGGGGCGAGGAAGGGGTTCAGCCACTTCGTTCTTCTTTGATCCACAGAAACGTAAACCAATTTGCTCTAGGAAGCTCAACCGTCTTGCCGTAACTTTTTGCTCGAAGTATAGTTCTCTTTGAAGATCTATCTGTTGTTGTTGAAAGTGATGAATTTCATCAATCTTTCTTTTTGTGTCACGTGAAATAAAGAGTCCGTGTTTCACCTTTTTAGATTCTGGTCTGAAACCAGTACGATAATTTTCCCATTTGTAAACCGGCTCATGTGCTGGTGTTGGTGTGGGAAGTTTTGGCGATGTTGGAGTGTTATCAACTGACGAGGTGATATTGATTGGAGAGAAGGAGTTGTTGGATGACATTTTATGCTGAATTAAGATTTTATTCGTAAAATCGAGATGAAAATAATTTTTTTTTTAAGAATTTAGTTATAGTAGAATTTTACTAAACAAATAACGGTTATAATTTAATAAGATTTTTTAACCGCATAGAAATTTAGTCGTAAAGAGGATTTTGTTAAAGTGTATGATTCTTATTTAATAATTCAGTTTTACAAATGTGTGGTCTTATAAATTATATAATGTAACATATAACATAACTGAAAATATTTGAAATTCTTATCCAGTCGACTGAATATTTTGTTTTAGTCGACTGAAATATGGGAATATTTCTAATGTATGTCTAATTAATATTTTTAAAGGATATTATACCTAATTCTCGTCGAAGTTTTATAAAGGAGTTTTCTAATAGAGGTTTAGTAAATATATCGGCAATTTGATTTTCGGTAGAAATATGTTCTAAATTAATTATTCCTTTTTCGATATTGTCATGTAGAAAATGGTGACTAATATCTATATGTTTTGTACGAGAGTGATTAACCGGATTTTTAGATAAGTTTATTGTACTTGTATTATCACAGTATATTGTAGAATTTGTTAAATTTATATTAAAATCTTTAAGTGTTTGTTGCATGTATATAACTTGAGTGCAAGCTAAAGCAGCTGATATATACTCTGCTTCGCATGTGGAAAGCGAGACACAATTTTGTTTCTTACTAAACCAAAATACAAGTGATTTTCCAATAAAATGGCATGTACCACTTGTACTTTTTCTATCCGTTCGAGATCCACCAAAATCAGCATCACTGAATGATACTAACTCAAATGAACACTCCTTTGGATAGAAAAGATCGAAATCTTTAGTGTTGTTAAGATATCGCATAATTCTTTTTACCGCTCTTAAGTGTGATTCTTTAGGATTAGTTTGAAAACGTGCACATAAACAAACACTCATCATTATGTCAGGTCTACTAGCGGTTAAGTAAAGTAAGGAACCTATCATACTTCTAAACAATTTTTGATCTACACTTTTGCCATTTTCATCTCGATCGAGATGTGTAGTGGTACTCATAGGAGTAGGTTTAGCAAAAGCGTTTTCCATGCCGAATCGTTTAATTAAATTAGCACAATATTTTTCTTGGTTTATAAAAATTCCATTTGTTAATTGTTTGATTTGAAGTCCAAGAAAATATAATAATTCTCCCATGTGAGACATTTTGAACTCATTAGTCATTATATTTGAAAATTCTTTACATAAATTTTCATTCGTTGAACCAAAAATAATATCATCTACGTATATTTGAATTATTAAAATATCTTTGGTAGTATTTCTAATAAAAAGCGTTTGATCCACTTTTCCAATTTTAAATCCCGAGTTTAATAAATAACTTTTAAGTCTTTCATACCAAGCACGAGGTGCTTGTTTAAGACCATATAGTGCTTTCTTCAATTTAAATACATGATCCGGATATTTTTCATGTATAAATAAAGTAGGTTGTTCTACATATACATTTTCTTTAATAAAACCATTTAAAAATGCACTCTTAACATCCATTTGATAAAGTTTAAAATTGTGAAAACATGCAAAGGCTAATAGTATACGTATTGCTTCCAGTCTTGCAACGGGAGCAAAATTTTCTTCAAAATCAATACCTTCTTCTTGATTATACCCTTGTGCTACTAGTCTTGCTTTATTCCTTGTTATGTTACCATGTTCGTCTACTTTATTTTTGTAAATCCATTTTGTTCCAATTACTGGTTGATTATTAGGACGTGGAACTAATTCCCAAACATCGTTACGTTCAAATTGATTTAATTCTTCTTGCATTGCGATAATCCAATAATCATCTGTTGATGCTTCTTTTGGATTTTTAGGTTCTATAGATGAAATGAAAGCTACATGACCCATTTGATTTAGTTGATTTCTTGTTCTAACTTGAGAATTTATTTCTCCTATTATATTTTGAGTTGGATGATCTCGTAATATTCTAGGTGGAGATCTTAGTTCATTATTATTATTTTCAAGGTTTGTTTCTTCTATATTTATCAATTCTTCATCATCTTTTATATTTAAATTTTTATTAAAATTTTCATCAAAAGATATATGCAAAGTTTCTTCAATTAAATTTGTTCGTTTATTAAATACTCGATATGCTTTACTTCGTTCTGAGTATCCTACGAAAATTCCTTCATCAGCTTTTGAGTCGAATTTTCCTAGTTGATCTTTTGTATTTAAAATGAAACATTTTGATCCAAATATTTTAAAATAAGATATATTTGGCTTTTTATTATTAAATAGTTCATAAGAAGTATTTTTAGTTAATGGTCTAATTGATATTCTATTTAATACATAACATGCAGTAGCAACGGCTTCTGCCCAAAAATGTTTTGGTAGAGAACATCCATTTAACAATGTTCTTGCGCATTCTTGTAATGTTCTATTCTTTCTTTCTACAACTCCATTTTGTTGAGGAGTTCTCGGAAAAGAAAATTTATGATTTATTCCTTTCTTTCTACAAAAAGTTTCAAAAACTTCATTTTCGAATTCGCCTCCATGATCGCTTCGAATATTTTTAATTTTCTAATCTTTAGTGTTTTGAATTCTTTTGACAAATGTTTTAAAATGCTCAAAAGTGTCACTTTTATTTTTCATAAAAATAGTCCATGTATATCTTGAAAAATCATCAACTATTACAAATACGTATCGATTGTGATCAATGGATTGAACTTGTGTTGGTCCAAATAAATCCATATGTAGTAATTCTAATGGTTGTAAAGTCGAAATATTTTTCTTAGATTTGAAAGATGATTTCGTTAATTTTCCTTTTTGACAATCATCACAAAGATTATTTATTTTAAAGTTTATTTTTGGTAAACCTCTTACTAATTCATTTTTAAAAAGTTTTCTAATAGTTTTACAATTTATATGACAAAATCTTTTGTGCCATAACCAAGGATCATTATCTTTGGCAAGTAAACACATACTTGAATTATGATTAATATTCATATTTAAAACACAATTATTTCTATCTCTATTTCCTTCAAAAATAAGATTTTGGTTTTGATTAAAAATACTGCATTTATTATTCGAGAGAGTTATTTTAAAACCTTTGTCACACAATTGACTTATGCTAAGTAGATTATGTTTTAAATTTTCAACTAATGAAACATTTGTTATGAAAGGTAAATTTGATGTACCGTAATTGTTCACATCTCCTTTGCCAATGATATACCCTTTTGAATTATCTCCGAAGGTAACCGAGCCACCATCAAAGTATGTGATGTTTGTAAGCATATCTTTGTCTCCGGTCATGTGTTTTGAACAACCACTGTCTAATATCCATTTCTTCTTTTTGAGCGGGACCTCAGATTCTTGAGCCATGAAGCATACATTTGCCTGTTCATTGTCGCTATCACTTTCATTTTCGGATGAAGATGAATCTGAATCGTCCCATGTTACAGAAAATGCCTTCTTTTTGAATTTATCCTTCTTGTTTTTGTTGTTGAGGTTTTTCTGATTTTCCTTCATTTGTTCTTGACAATCTTTTTGCATCTGTCCTTTCTTGTGACAATTGAAGCTTTCTATATTTGAGGATGAAGGTTTGTTCAAGAAATTCTTTTTGAATCCGTTTTTGTTTCCTTTTCTATACTTTAAGAATTTCTTGAAATTTTTGGCTATAAATGCTAGATCCTCATCTTCAGACTCTGATTCTTCCTTTTCCGCATGAAAAGCAACATTCTTTCTTTCTTGAGCTTGATCCTTTTTAGCTTGCATATTTACTTCATACGACATAAGATTTCCAATCAATTCTTCTGGTTTCATTGTAGATAGATCATTTGCTTCCTCGATTGCTAGTACTTTTCTCTCCCATTCATTAGTGAGTGAATTTAGAACTTTAGACACAATGTCAAAGTCCGTGTATCTTTCTCCTAGTCCGATTAGAGCATGATGAATGTCTTAAAATCTTGAGTACATGTCATTGATGGATTCATTTTGTCGCATTCTAAAATTTTGGAATTGATTCTTCAGCATGGATATCTTTGTTTGTTTAACCTTGTTTGTGCCTTCATGTATGACTTTAAGTGTTTCCCATATCTGATATGCAGTAGTACATATGCTAACACGGTTGAATTCTTTTCTATCCAGGGCGCAAAATAGCATATTCATAGCTTTGGCATTTGCACTAGCTTCATTCTTTTGAATTTGTGTCCATGTAGGATAATCGGTTGTGGGTATAACGACCTCTGCTTGAGTAGCATTCCAGGCTTTGAAACTTATTGCTTGCATATAAATCCTCATTCTTGTAGCCCAATAGTTATAGTTTAGTCCATTGAATAGAGGAGGTCTTTGGGTAGATTGTCCTTCCGCAAATGTAGAACTGTAGGCAGATGTTATGCTTGTACTTGCGTTATTTTCCATATTATCAATATGTCTAATAACGGTGTTATGGTTATAGGACGGCCTTGTTCTGATACCAATTGAAAGAGGCTATGCGGTAGGATCGTGTAATATGGAATAATGAAATAGTCTAGGTAGATAAAGTAGGTAAATGCAAGGAGACACCAGGATTTTATACTGGTTCGGACCTCTCGTCCTACGTCCAGTCCCTAAGCTTCACTTAGGAATTTCACTAACTAACACCCTCACTTCACCCGGAGGAATAGGTTTACAACTTACTCGAACAACCGAACGGGATTTCTTGCCTCAACTACCGAAGAGGACTTCAACTTAATTACTAAAATACAATATTTGACTTGTTGTGTTCTTGTCAACACTAATGAGTCTAATGTAGTACAATATTCCTATAATCTTATCCTCGAGAGTATGCAATGTGTTTGTGAAGATTTAGGAAATGTGAATTGCTATGAATCAAAAGAATGTTATAAACAAAAACAATGATTCAAGCAATAGATTAGTGATTGCTTTGAGAATATCTAGAAAATATGAATAAGAGAATGGTTAGATTAAAGCAAGAGAATTCGGTAAATTAAATGATGTTAGAATCATGTATCTATACTTGTAGAAGAGATGCATATGTTGTCAAAGGTTGCAAACAAGAGATGCTTCCATTTCCATTGATGAATGGTTGCAACTCTTGGGAGGAAGAAGGTGTCTTTTCAGAGAAAATTCGCAGGTTCAAAATCAGTCGACTGAGCAGGGAATTCAGTCAACTAAAAATATGAAGTAAAATTTTCGGGACCAAATTCAGTCGACTGTGCAGGAAATTCAGTCGACTGAAACTGTGCATGTATATAAATTTGTTCCAGTTTCAGTCGACTGACTGTTCCTGTTCAGTCGACTGAACTCATAAAACCTGCATAGTTAAAACTAAATTGAAAAATGAAGTTTATAAAAATTTTCTAGTGTTCGTGCAAGCTTCTTGAGGATAGATTTTAACAATACATCTAGACTAAGACACATGTAAAAACATACTTTAAGTTTGTTTGGTCTTCATCTATCTTCCTTTAGCATTTGCATATATTTCTTCCTTGTTTGTTAAAGCACATTGTCATTGATCAAAATCTTCGCGTATCAACAGATAAGACATATGGATACATTATGGACACCTAGCATACTGCTCCGCAAATCTACTCTATATGCGGGCTTTCCAATCCTCTCTATAATATGGAATGGACTAACATACCTTATGGCTAACTTCCCTAACTTTCCAAATCATACCACACCCTACATAGGTAATACCTTAATGAGAACCTCATCTCTAACTGAGAATTCTAGGTCTTTATGCGTCATATCTGTATAACGTTTCTGTCCAGACTGAGCATTCTTCATCCTTTCTCGGATTAATTCAATCTTTTCTAACGCCTCTCTAACTAAATCTGGACTTAGGACTAGTCTGTCTCTAATCTCCAATCAACATGCTGGTGATTTGCATGGCATTCGATACAAAGCTTCAAACGGAGCTATTCCTATACTAGCCTAATAGCTATTATTATAGGAAAAATTAACTAAATGTAAGTGATCTTCCCATGATTCACCACATTCCAATGTACAAGCTCTTAATAAATCCTCAAGTGCCTTATTGACTCTATTTGTTCGCCCATCTGTCTGAGGGTGATATGCAGTACTCATATTAAGCTTAGTACCTGACACCTCTTATAGACTATAACGACCCACCTTTTTGGACGGTTTAAATAAAAAATAAACCACATAGTCAACTAAAACCATTCAAAGTAGAGGATTGTTAATTGGGTAAATAAGAAAATAAGAGAAAAGAAAGGAAAAACTAAATACAGAATCTCATAGCGAAATGACAAAATATAATAATCTAATAAACAGTTCATGAAGTTGTTTTACAAATAACATTTGATTACACTTTTAAAATACAACCAGAGTTATACGTACAACATGAATAAATAAATAATGCAGCAGAACAACATGATGTATTGGAGTGTGTGTGTGCATATATATAGTATACAAGTCTCCTCTTCGTCCTCCAGAAATAGAATCTTCAACACTGAAAAGCTCAGGTTGACATAAGCGTAATGAAAAGACAAAACACTCGAGTCTGAACTAAAAGTCTTATGTAAGTTAAATCAAAATAACTAAATATGAGTGTAACGACTTTAGAGACGTTTAGGGGATTTTACATCTCCTATCATGTGTCTAACGTGCACGCAATAACTTAAAAGATGTTTAGGATTCCATCTTCTAATGATCCATTAAACTATCTACATACATAATACAATACGCCATTATAATACGTTTATAGTAAAGTAAAGTATTAAAATAGCTTTACAGCATTACCAATATCCCCCTTAACATATTTTTATAAATGCAGTAGTCTATATAGTACTATAAACTCCACCAAACCGGTGGCTATCAGGGAGCACTCTATAGGTACGACACAAACCAAACTCGTAGTAGGCTCAATAAGGCATATGACAAGGCATACGAGGCAATGCCCAGGGTAGGATACTACCATTTTGCAGAACCGGGCTGGTGGTAACGCATAGCAGCTACTACCGTCCACCTCGAAACACACTCCCATAATGAATTCGAAAGTGGCCACCAAATCAACCACAAAGTAACAGATATGGTATTGAAGAAGCATGTCCAATCGGAGGAGCGACCTCACTTGGCCCAAGCACAGCTCCTGTTATAGTCATATCAAGCTGACCCAAGGAGGTTAGCGTTGCGTTCATACCTCATACAGTAGCATTCGCCAAACCATCCTACTTCGTTCTAGATTCTCCACCACGTGTACAATTGTTAAAGTGGTTTTTGGTACTGATAGAGTGTATGACAATATTCGATCCCGGTCTCTTTAATAACCAAACGTTTATTTCACACTGGTTGGTTCTTTTACATTTCCAAAACCGATTCATAATTTATATCAAAATACCATATTCACTTCAAATCGTATCACTTTCAAAATCATATTCACTTTCGAAATCATTATTTATTTTTAAATCATGTTCAAAATCATAACCAAAAAAAGATTAAACCATCACATCAAAATATTCGCATTTAAATCAGTTAAATTTAAATCATAACAGTTCCAGCTTTAAACAGTTTGGATATTGAAAGTAGTTTATATATTGGAATAGTTATACATAAAAAATAGTTTATACATTATTTTTAATGTTGTTTATAAATTTGAAATAATATATATATATATATATATATATATATTAAAATAGTTTATATATTAAAATATGTTATAGATTGAAATAGTTTATATATTAAAGATAGTTTATATATTAAAATAGGTTATAGATTAAAATAGTTTATATATTAAAATAGTTATAGATTAAAATAGTTTATATACTAAAATAGGTTATGGATTATAATAATTTATATATTAAAAGTAGTTTACATATTAAAATATGTTCTCTATTAAAATAGTTAATGTATTAAAAATTATTAATATATTAAAATGGTTTATATGAGAAAAATAGTTTATATCTTAAAAGAGTTTGTATATAAAAGAGTTTATATCGAAAATCGTTTCAAACTAGGATTATTTCTCCTAGTTTCACAAATCAATTCAAATCAACTTTAGTTCAAAAAATTCAATTTAAACTAATCTCAGTCTAATGATTTTTCTTCAAAAGGCTAAATGTTTCAATTCAAATTCTCATTAAAACCATTTAAATTTATATCAATTTCAAATCCATATTTGAGCTACAAATTTAAACCATTTTAAATTCAATAGGTTTCAATGTTCAAATATTCAACCGTTTACAATAACTCAATTTTTGATAAATTTAATTTATATTTCAAAATTCAACTTTAAGATTACAATTTAAATTCTTTAAACAATTCGTTTAAACTGTTTACAATTTCAACATTTTAAAAGCTTGGATTTTGAAATTCAATTCATATAAATCTAATTTTATTTCATAATATCATTTAACTGGATTCAGAAATTAAGATTTTAAATCATTTAATTTAACAAATCCAGTGTCCATATATAATTTTCTACCCTATGGTCAAGTGATATGGATAAATATCATTTCATTCGGTAACAAATATAAATTTATGGGTATATCTCATTTCAACCCATAATCCCAAGCAAAATTCAAAATCCAAAAAATCGCTCGAGTTTATCATTTCAGCCCACGATGATTTTTCCCTAATCTATAAGACCATTCGGGCATGTATCATATCAACCCATGGTGATTTTCCTAACAATAGTTAAGGGAACTTGCTGCGTGATAACTACATATAATTTGACATAACATCAAATTGTCCAAAATGTCAACAATTAAGCATCTATCACAATCATCATTCAAATCAACCTATAAATCGCAATAATTAGCTGGTTATCATTATCAGGTGTTTGACTAGCAATTCAATTCCAATTTTAATTCAAATGACAATTATATTCAATATGAATTCAAATTAAACTTGAATGACAATTTAAAGTACCAAACAGTAATCAATTAATTTCTAATCACATCATAAATTTAATTTAACTCACATAAGATAGTTTAGTATTTGTGAGTGGGCTAAAACACCCACCTTTGGTTTTCCATCGATTTAAAATCCAAATTAGGCCCAAATTTTTTATAATCGTAGAATCAAGCCAAACAAGTTCCATAATGTCTGGAATTTTGATACGATCGCAATGGAGAAAACCACGCGTGAATCCGAGCTCGTATGAAAAAGTTAAACATTAGAAGATTGAAATTCAAATTTAAATAAATTAAAAATATAGAAAAATCAAAATTTACCACGTCATCCTCTCTCTCACGTGAAACCCAACGGATCAAAACCGAACCCACGCCCACGTCGAACAGTTGAACTTTAACCAGCCACCACTCATGCCTCCGATCACCTGGGTACCACAGACCACCACCATTCACACAAGCATGCCAAGCCGACCTGCTAGTGCCCACCACTACGCCTCCATTCTCGTTGATCTACGCAGGCCGCTGCCACCGTATTAGGGTTTTTCGAACCCTAATTTATCAAAATCGACCACCCTACGCCGATCTAGGTGATGCGACCACCATCGATAGACTCCTGAAAGCCACCTCTACAAAACCCCTCAACCAATTTCACCAATCGATGCTCCTATCAAAACGCCCAATTTTGACTTTAACCGTGTTTTCTGATCTATTCGACCTGTCTTAAAAAAACGAACACCATATGTAGGTTCCATTCGTCGAGATCCTTCCAACGATACAAAGTTTTAAATATTTAAGAGAGTTTGAATTTTCAATTTGATTTTGATTTGAAATTGAATTCGGGAATTAGGATTTTTGTAACAACCCGAAATTTAGCCCATAATAATTAATTAAAAAATAGAATAAATTTGTGAAATTATCAGAATCAAGCCATGAAAGTTGCACCATTGCGTTCGTGGTAAATTTCTGGTAAATTTCCATATATAAAACGTCAGAAACCGAGCTAATATGAGCAAGATACGAGACAAACAAGAAAACGAATATATATATGGCTAGGTCGACCGACCGATCGACCTGGGCCAGGGGCGGTCGACTGCCCTGTTGACCCGCCTCAGGTAAAGGAACAAAGAGTCGTTCCTTCATTCCAGCAAGTTCCAACGTACCTTTTGCACATCGTTTGCATTCTTTATTTCAATCCGGTCCTTCCAGTTTTGCATTTGATGGCTTCTATTCAACCTATGATGTGGTTGCATTCTATTGAATCTCCAAATCTAATGGTCTGAGATCCACTTCTACACTTATAAATAGAAACCTAGACCTAATTTTTTTTCATTCTAGATTTTCTCCAATTACGTTCACCTTTTTAGGGAGGACCCTAAATGAAATAATTTTTCCAAAGAAGAAAATCATTATAAATTAAATTATTTTACAACTCTAAGTGGATCTGGGAAGACCAAAGGAAAATCTTAGGACAAGAGGTGAGTGATTGTAATTATTTTAAGATTTCTTCAAGCGATTTAAAATAATAGGGTTTCCAATAACGGTAGTTTTACTACGATTTTTGGAATAGCCTTTTTAGTAGTTTATTTACAGTTTTTAGAATTATTTTCAATCTAATTCCTTTCAGCTATTCTTTTCAATAATTTTGGTTTATTTCTATTAAGCATAGGTTTATATTGAATTATAGTTCATTTATAGCATTTAAGCTATTTACTGTTATTTACATCATTTTCGACGTTTTGGATTTTATGCAAACGTTTATTCTCTTCATCCATTTTTTCCTTGCGTATGGATTAGAATAAATTAAACGCGAATATAGATTATATAAGTAAGAATATTGAATGAAGAAGATGAGATGTAAATTATAAATACTGAAATAAATAAGGGAATCAGACTGAAATTACGTTATAATTAGAATTGGACTAATTAAAGATAATTGGCATAGTTATAACTTAGAATTATAACTATTTAGAGTAAAAGATGAAAGAAGCTTATTTTCACACTTAGACCTTAGGTTAAGTAATAAGCATAATTATAACAGGAACAGAGTGATGCTTAATTTAAGACTTATGATAAATTAATAAGTAAAGATAGTAGGGATAAATTCTAAAGGCTTATTTAAAATAATTTATCTAAGTTAATAAGCAAAGACGAAAGTAGGAACTGTACCAAATAGCATTCCCCAGGGCACGCTTATGCTAAGAATGGTAGTAATTGGTCAAATAGAAGTCCAAATCCCGAGGGATTTGGATTATCAACTAGATATTGTTTGGATGAAGGGCCGATTCCAACAACATTACCCTTATAGATTCTATGGACTCACGTGATATCACATTAGCCTAAAGTGTGGTGATGGGCATGCTTATGCTGGATGTGGAGATAATAAGAAGACCCGATAGGAGGAGCAAAAGGTAGCATGGACATTGTGGCAGTTACGCGTGCGACTTCCATTCGGGTGCTTAGTAATAGCTATGAGTTCCAAGCGCTTAGTGTGGGTGTCTTCCTTAGACACCATTGCCTTCTGTGTAGGGGGTTATATATGTCGTTTGGGTCACAGTAACATTTTGTGTAGAGATTTATATAGCAACCGTCCATAGAAAGGTGCTATAGAGTAGCTGGCCGATCAAAAAGGGTTGAATTAGGGAAACATCCTAATTACAGGATTTGGAATTTAGCCGAATTAAAGCAGAAATTAAGAACAAGTACAATCAAAGTTAACCTATCTTGTAAATTGAGCAATATTTAATTGCACTTATTTCCCATTTATCTCTTCCTATTTCCGTTATTATCCTTAATTAAGATAGAACTGTTGTAGAGTCTATTACTTTTATCTTGCTTAAAGACTCTAGTAATTACTATCATTCACCGGACTTTTAGTCTGACCCACTCCTCTATTTCCCCTTTTTCTCCCCTTAGGCAATCAATGAATAGTCAGTAGGTTGTTGCAGCTTTGAGTTCTGAAGGAGGAGATTTCTTCTATGTATTTCTTTTATTTCAGCTTTTGATCTTTCTATATACTAGCTTATTTTATGGGTTATCATGCACTCCGATTTTGAGACTATGAGTTTTTGTTTCATGAGACATATTAGATTTTTAGATATGTATGGGGCCTTTGGTATTAGACTTATTTATAAAGAAGTTATGAAGCTTTGTTTTAATTAAGTTATTATTTTATGTTCTCGCTGTTGGTCTTACGAATCTTAGTCTCTGTTAGTTTCAGTTATACCTATAACGCACCACGCCTTTTAATGTATCCTTTTTGGCATATTAAGGTGTGTGGCGTATTTCACTTGGTATCAGAGCCCAAGGTTATAGGATTCCTTTTTTTTAAAGAAGTAAAGCATTTTCTTCAAATTAACTTGTTTTAAAGGTATTTTCAGAAAAGAACTTTTAAGAATGATTTTTAAGCATAAAGAATTTATATAAAAATCCCTCATAAGTCCAGTTCAATTTTCCTTTGACTGTTTCCTAAACTACCTTTTTCTTTTTGTAAAATGGCTGATGCCCCGAGCGTTCCCCAAGGCATTCCAATCTTAACCTGGTTTCGTAGGTACTTACAAGCCACGACTCCAGAGGTGCACAAGCCTATGCCCAATCCTGCACCAGCGGGTGGGAATCCCATAGACCCCCCCTGCCGCAATCAATTTCTCTAAGCTTTGTAAAGATTTTTTGAGTTTTAGGCGGGAAGACCTTTTCCGACAATGAGACTTTGTGTAGGCGAGAGCATGTCTTAGGGACATAGAGAGGATTTTGGTCTTTTGGGATTGGGTGGACAGCATCGAGTTCAACTGGCCGCTTGGCAGCTGAAGGAGGAGGCAACTTATTGGTGGGAGGTGATCGAGTTGGAGGGAAGGAATATTACTTGAGATGGATTCCGAGAGCGGTTCGATAGGAAGTTTCTATCCCAGGCAGTAGAGAGTGTTCAGTTGGAGAGATTTATCAATTTGAATCAAGGGAGTTTGTCTGTTAAGGAATACATTAATCAATTCAATGAGATGTCATGGATTGGTATGGATTTGGTGAACATACTACATAAGAAAGCTATGAAGTTTACAAAGGGATTGAATCAACCCCTTCAGGGATAATTGTTGACTCATGTACCGATGGGAGCTACTTATGAGTCTTTGGTCGAGATGGTGCTTATGTCAGATACAGTGAAGAAGAGAGACTTTAAAGAGGAGGTTAAGTTAGCAGGTCCAAAGGAGAAGTGGTGGGAAAAGAATAAGAAGAAAGGTGATGGTCCGCAGAAGAAGATTAAGAAAGGAATAAAGTGCCATGGTTGTGGGAAGGCTGGACATGTAGTCAAGGATTGCAGGAAGGAGAAGAAGAAGGGTAAGTGCTATACTTTCCGGCAGCCCGGTCATATGAGTAAGAGTTGCCTCCAGGGAGTAAGTGCACTAGCTGCGTAGATTCAGGCATTAGACACAACACCTTCTGGTAGTATTCCAGATAGAGTTAGGAAAGTCACAGTTGAAGGTTTGCTTTCTATATTTGAGTTTCCCATTCGGACTTTATTTGATTCTGGAGCATCAATCTTTTATCTCTAGCTCTCTAGTAGATTGTTTGCACTTGGACATATCATTACCAGTAGACCCCTTTATCGTTTCAAATCCCATAGGAGGATCAACACACTTATATATGGTTTGTAGGAGTTTTAAAATCTTTATCCTAGGCATAGAGTTTGACTACGACACCTATGTTTTCGTAGTCTTAGGATATGGGATGATCTTAGGGATGGATTGGCTATCCACTTACGGAGCTATCTTAGACTTCGAGAGGAGAGTCATTAGACTTGAAACTTTCAGTGGTAGGACTCTAGAGGTATCTTGCGACCCGCAAGGGTCAGTCATGTTGAGTTTTCTCAATTCCTTCGATTCATTGTCATCAGAGTTGCATTCGGTTCCTATCATCAGAGATCTTGTAGACATCTTTGAGGAGGTTAGGAGACTATCCCCTAAGAGAGAGATTGACTTCAGGATTTATTTGACCGAGAATGCTAATCCAGTAGCATTACCTATAAGGCACATGGCACCAAGGGAGAGGAAAGAATTGAGCAAGCAGATTCGTTGGCTTTTGGAGAAGGGATTCATAAGATGGAGCACATCGAAGTGGGGAGTGTCAGTCTTCGCCACTAAGGTGGGTGGTTCTCTTCAACTTTGCATGGACTATAAGAAATTAAATAAGCTCACCAAGAAGAACCGATATACACTCCCTAGGATTGATTATCTTTTTGACCAATTGGTAGGTTCTTCGGTTCTCTCTCAGCTTGATTTAGCCACGGGATTCCATCAGCTTAGAGTCACTGATGACAGTATAGATATGACTACCTTTAGGACACCGGATGGATTCTTCGAGTAGTTGGTTATACCTTTTGGGCTAACCAATGCCCCAACCTATTTCGTTGATTTGATGAGATGAGTCTTTAGGAATGTCCTAAATAAGTTTGCGGTGCTATTCGTGGATGATATCTTGGTATTTTCCAAGAATATGGAGGAGCATGCCATTCATTTGGAAGAAGTTCTTTGCACACTTCGTAGTCATCATTTAAGAGCTAAATTTTCGAAGTGTCATTTTTGGAGAGAGGAAGTTTGTTTCTTAAGGCACATAGTCTCGAAGGAAGGTTTGGCTGTTGACTCTGCCAAGGTTATTGCAATGTAAGATTTGAAGGCACCCAAGAATGTTACTGAGGTTAGGAGCTTCCTAGGATTGGCGGGCTACTATAGGAAGTTCAATAGAGACTTTGCCAAGATTTCGGCACCACTCACATGCCTTAGTAATAAGAATAAAACTTTCGTGGGGGACGTGGATTGTGAGGATTCCTTCATAAAGCTTAACAGAGCCCTTACTAGTGCACCGGTGTTAGTTTTAAACCGATGGAGCTAAGTCATTTCACTATATACTCTGATGCATGCAAAATGGGTCTAGGAGCGGTGTTGATGCAAGAAGGAAGGGTAGTGTGTTATGGTAGTAGGCAGTTGATGGCACACGAGAGAACTACCCTACCCACGATTTGGGGTTGGCTGCCATAGTTTTTGCACTTAAGGCTTAGAGGCACTACTTGCTTGGAGAGAGGTTTGAGCTTTTTACCGACCATAAGTCTTTGAAGTACCTATTCTCGCAGAAGGACTTGAACTTGAGGCAACAGAGGTGGATGGATTTTTTAGCCTCGTATGATTTTGAGATAGCTTATACCCATGGAAAGGGTAATGTGGTTGCGGATGCATTGAGTAGAAAGAAAAAAAATCTTAGTCCTTTGTTCGTAGAGTGGAGGAATTTGGAGTTTATTTCTACCTTTTATTTTAATCCCTTTCTGGACATTACTCCCAGATTGTTGGCAACATTAGAGGTGAGGCCTACCCTTATAGATCAGATTGGCTCGAGGCAGTAGGAGGATTCAGAGCTCATGGACATTATGGATAGGATTAGCCAAGGAGAGGTCTCGAGACATCCCCAATGCTATTCTATTGATAACAAAGGGTCACTTAGGAGATATGGAAGGCTTTGTGTTCCACACGCCAGTAACTTGTTGAGAGTAGTATTGGAGGAGGCACACCATTTCTGTAGGACTATTCATCTGGGTGGTGACAAAATGTATCGGGATATGAAGAGGATGTTCGATTGGGGTGGTATGAAGAAGGACGTGGCAGATTCGTACCTAAGTGTCTCATATGCCGAAGGGTAAAAGTAGAGCAATAGAAGCCCGGTGGATTACTTCAACCCTTAGATGTGCCGAAGTGAAATTGGGACAACATTTCTATGGATTTCATTGATGATTTTCCCCATTCTAGGAAAGAGAAAGCTAGAATTTAGGTGATTGTTGGTAGATTGACCAATAGTGGTCACTACATCCTAGTTAAGAGTAAGCATACGACCTCATATTTGTCATCCATGTATATTCGAGAGATAGTCAGTCTACACGGAGTTCCTTCTAACATTATTAGTGATAGAGATCCCATTTTCACTAGTGAGTTTTGGAGAAGCTTACAGGAGGCGCTAGAGACTCAAATTAGGTTGAGTATGGCCTATCATCCCCAGATGATGGCCAAATAGAGAGGGTAAATAGGATGCTTGAGGATTTGCTACGGATGTGCACTTTTGAGGTACTTGGGAGGAGCATCTTCCATTGGTTGGGTTCGCATACAATAATAGTTACCAAACAAGTATAGGAATGGCACCATTTAAGGCTTTATATGGGAGACCTTGCAAGTCCCCATTATGTTGGGTAGAGTCTATGGAGAAGTTATTACTTAGACCCGATATGCTTAAGGAGACCTCTGAGAAGGTGGATTTTATTTGGCAAAGGATGAAGAGGGCTCAAGATAGACAAAGTCATATGCGAACAAGCGGAGGAGAGACTTAGAGTTTGAGGTTAGGGACTTAGTTTTTACCAAATTATCCCCACTTAGGAAGGTGGTAAGATTAGGATCAATTGGAAAGTTAGCTTCTAGATTTGTTGGACCATTTCCTAGCACAAAGAGAGTTGAGAAGATGGCTTACCGAGTAAGACTACCTGATAGGCTCGCAGGAGTGCATGATATTTTCCATGTTTCGCACTTGCGAAAGTGCTTACATGACTCCCGAGGTTGTGGAGCCTAGTCAGTTGGAGGAGGTGGAGGTAGAAAGGGAAGCTTCTGTTCGGCATGTCCCTACGAAGATTGTTAGAAGAGACACCAAGCGACTAAAGAATAAGGAGGTTCCACTGGTGAACGTATAATGGGGAGATGATGTTGCAGACGCCATTTGGAAAGCAGAATAGAAGATTCGTACTTCCTATCCTCGTCTTTTTGATAGTAAGTTCAAGAATTTTGTTTTCCATCTTTAGATTTGAATAGGTTCTTTCCTTTATTATCCTTTGGAAGGGTAGAGCTTAGGATTTGACCTATGGATGGTAGGATTTGATGTAAACATGTTAACAGAACATGTTATAAATGATGTATGCTAGTGGTTGCAAGTGTTTGCTAGTGGATGCTATGGATGCATATAGGTACACTAGGCACTATTATTCCTTAGGGATCGGCCAAACAAGGACACTAGGGCATATGTATATGGATGTGTGAGCATTTTTATTTTATTTTATTTTCTTGGTTGCTATAAATGGACGTTTATCACTTGATTGTTTCATTTAGGTGATGTTTGTAGCACGCATAAAGAACTATCAGTTATCATTAGTAAATTTTTGCATTCATTTGAATACATGGCACAAACATGATTGCATAAAAGGAGGTCAACTGAATCAGTGAACCACCTAATCTTTTACATTAGTTAGGAACATTTACGCTACACTAATTTCATAAGTATCATAAATTGCATTAGAAAAAACTTAAGAACAATGGATGAATGGTTGATGATTAAATAGTTGGTTATAGAATTGGATGAAAACATTTAGCACATTCTTTTATCCTCAGGGATTTCGGGGACGAAATCCCTTAGGGAGGGGAAAATGTCCGTAATAATTAATTTGTTAATTAATTAAAGAATAAAATAACTCTGTGAAATTATCAGAATCAAGCCACGGATGTTGTACCATTATGTTCGTGGTAATTTTTTGGTCAATTTTCATATATAGAACGTCAGAAACCGATCTTATGTGAGAAAGATACGAGACAAACAAGAAAACGAATACACATACACACATATACACGCACACCACACACACACACAAACACACACACACACAGATATATATAGCCAGGTCAATTGGCCAGTCGACCTGGGCGAGGAGGTGGTCGACCGTGCGGTCGACCCGTCTCAGGTAAAAAATGAAGAATCGTTCCTTCAATCCAGTAAGTTCCAACATACCTTTTGCATGTCATTTGCATCCTTCATTTCAATATGGTCCCTAGCTATCGCTTTATCAATCTCTTTTGCTCCTGGGGCCAGTTTTGCATCCGACGGTTGCTATTCAGCCTATGACGTGATTGTATTCTATTCAATCTCCAAATCCAATGGTCCGAGATCCACTCCTACACCTATAAATAGACCCCTAGACCTAACACCTTTTCTCATTCTAGATTTTCTCCAATTGGGTTCACCTTTCTAGGAAGGACCCTAAACGGAATAATTTTTCCACGGGAGAAAATCGTTATAAATTAAATTATTTTATAACTTCAAGTGGATCCGGAAAGACCAAAGGAAAAGCTTAGGACCGGAGATGAGTGATTGTAATTATTTTAAGATTTCTTTAAGCAATTTAAAATAATAAGGTTTCCAATAGTGGTAGTTTACTACGATTTTTGGAAAGCCTTTTTAGTAGTTTATTTACAATTTTAAGAATTATTTTTAGTCTATTTACTTTCAGCTATTCTTTTCAGTAATTTTGGTTTATTTATGTTAAGCATAGTTTTTTATTGAATTATAGTTTATTTACACTATTTAAGTTTATTTATTGTTATTTACATCTTTTTTGACATTTTGGATTTTATGCAAGCGTCAATTCTCTTCATCCTTTTTTTCCTCGCGTATGGATTAGAATAAATTAAACGTGAATATGGATTACGTAAGTAAGAATTTTGAACGAAGAAGATCAGATGTTTATTATAAAGACCGAAGTTACGCCTAATTATAATTAGAATTGGACTGATTAAAGATAATTGAAATAATTATAATCTAGAATTATAACTAAATAGAGTAAAAGATTGAAGAAGCTTATTTTCACACTTAGACCTTGGGTTAAGTAATAAGCATAATTATAAGCATAATTATAACTGGAACAGAATGAAGCTTATTTTAAGACTTAGGATAAATTAATAAGCAAAGACAATAGGGATAAATTCTAAAGGCTTATTTAAAATAATTTATCTAAGTTAATAAGCAAAGATGAAAGTAGGATTGTACCAAATAGCATTCCCTAGGGCATGCTTATGCTAAGAATGGTAGTAATTGGTGAAATAGAAGTCCAAATCACGGGAGATTTGGATAAGGGGAGCAACTAGATATTGTTTGGATGAAGGGCCAGTACCAACAACATTACCCCTATAGATCCTATGGACACACGGTGATCTCACGTTAGCCTGAAGTGGGATGAGGGGCACGCTTATGCTAGATGTGGAGGTAATAAGAAGACCCAATAGGTGGAGAAAAAGGTAGCATGTGCATGGTGGCAGTTACGCATGTGACTTCCATTCGGGTGCTCAGTAGTAGCTATGAGTTCCAAGCACTTAGTGTGGGTGTCTTCCGTAGACACAATTGCCTTCTGTGTACGGGGTTATATATGTCGTCTAGGCCACAGTAAATATAGCAGTCGGTCCACAGAAAGGTACTACAGAGAAGCAGGCCTATCAAAAAGGGTAGAATTAGGGTTACATCCAAATTATAGGATTAGGAATTCAGCCTAATTAAAGCAGAAATTAAGAACAAGTGCAAACAATCAAAGTTAACCTATTTTATAAATTAAGTAATATTTAATCATACTTATTTCCAATTTATCTCTTCCTATTTCCGTTATTATCCTTAATTAAGCTAGAACTATTGTAGAGTTTTTTTACCTTTATATTGCTTAAAGACTCTAATAATTACTATCATTCACCAGACTTTTAGTCTGACTCATACCTCTATTTCCCTCTTTTTTCCCTCTTAGGCAATCAAGGAAGAAGTTCATAGGTTGCTGCAGCTTGTGGTTCTGAAGGAGGAAATTTATTCTATGTATTCCTTTTATTTCAGCTTTTGTTCTTTCTATATACTGGCTTATTTTGTGGGGTATTATGTACTTTGATTTTGAAACTACGAGTTTTTGTTTCATGAGACATATTCGATTTAGATATGTATGTGGCATTTGGTATTTGACTTATTTATGAAACAGTTATGAAGCTTTTTTTTAATTAAGTTATTACTTTAAGTTTCCGTTGTTTTTATCTATATTTGTTTTATGAATCTTAGTCACTGTTAGTTTCAGTTATACTTATAACGCACCACGCCTTTAAATGTGTCCTTTTGGGCATATTAAGGGGTATGGGGTGTTTCAGTTTCTGCCATTGGGAAGGAAGGTGCAAATGGAGAAAAGCTGTACATACATAAATAAAAAATGGAAAATAACTAGGGTTTATAACAGCCTATATATAGGCAAAGGTGGATGAGAAGGAATGGACATATCGAATTGTTCGAAACGATAACACGACCCGAATAGCCCATTCCGTTTCCGAAACGAAAGTAGGTCATCCAGTATATCGAAATAGATGTTTTCAATATTTTTAAAATCAATGGAACTAGTTTCAAAACCTAATTCCATTACATATAGAAGTTAGCTTTCACATTCAAATTATATTTATTTAATTCCTTTTTATTGAATTATACGCATTTCGAGCTCGCACGATCAAACGATAAGTCTGATCGCTACTAAACTTGAAATCCTACAATAATTCACTACGGATACGATGAAACTGGTTTGGTCGAATTTTGAGACATCGGCTAAAATGGCTAATATCCATATTAATTTCATAAATTATTATTAAATAAATTTAATCACTTTTAAATTCTGCATTAAAAGTGAGCAGTTTTCATCAATCTTGATTAACTAGGAATTTATTAACTTTTACAATACAGTTTTCCATGTTAAATCCAATATTCAAATATTACATAAATTTTAACACTCAATTACAAATGCAATGAAAACCCAGTTAATTATATTTTTATTTCAATCAAATTCTTATATTTTGATTCTCACTTTTATTATTAAATCATAAAATACCATATGAATATAATTAACATTAATTTATATTTCATTACATTCATATTCTACAGTTATCATCCTAATTCAAATTAATTGCAATATTTATTTTCATTAATTTCAGTTGATTTAAAATTAATTTCAAATGAACTTGATATCAAGATGATAATCAATCAATTGTTATACATTAATAATTCGTCTCTATTAACCTATTCTTTACAAACAAAGGTTGATAAATTACTTGCCAAATATTGATTCATTCTATATTAACCAATTTCAATTAATTGCATACAATTTCTCCTTTTTGATACAACATTGATTTAAATCCTTATATACCTTTATTATTACCATTACTTGCAATAACCTTAAACAGTTGTCAGTCTCATTCAATCCATATTATTAAATCTTTTTTTAAATATATTTCTCATAAATAAATCATAAATTTTTCTCACAATATTAAATTTTAAAGTCTTATTTAATTTTTTTTAATTATCGGAAAAATACGGATCGTTACATAGACTCTTCCAAAATTCACTAGTAAACAAAGCATCTTTGTCACTAATTATACTACTAGGAACTCCATGCAGTCTAACTGTGTTCTTCATGAACAACTTGGCTAAAATAGGTGTCGTCCTGGTTGACTTAACTGAAATGAAATGTGCACCCTTAGTAAGTCTGTCCACTATAACTCATATACTTTCATTACCCCTATTCAACCTTGGCAACCCATCTATAAAATCCATGGACATCGAATCCCATTTTCAAACTAGAATCTCCAATGGCTGAAGCAACCCACTCGGCTTCTGATGTTCAACTTTCACTTGTTGGCAGTTTACACACTGTCTAATCCACAAGCCAGCATCCCTCTTCATACCTTTCCAATAGAAGCTCCTCTTCATATCCGATACATCTTGGTTCCTCCAGGATGAAACATAAACTTAGACCGATGACATTCTCTAAGAACTTTTTCTTCAAGTCCTCAACATTCGAAACATACAACCATCCCTTCTTTCTCAACCATTCTTTATGGTCAAGGCTAAAATCCTTTAAATCATCGATATTAGTTCCAACCTCAAGTCTTCTGATCCTTTCAGCAGCATTGGATCCTTCTTCTGCTTAGATGCAATTCTCTCAATCAACACTGGTCGAACTTCTAAACAGGACGATCCGTCGGTACTCTGACTAGAAAGAACAATTGATCTTAACTGCACCCCACAACTGGCCAAAGCATCTAAATCTTTCCACTCCGCCAACATAGCTAACACCACATTCTGATATTTTCTATTAAGAGCATCTACTACCTTATTACCTTTGTTGTATATTCTATACCAAAATCATAAGCAGCTAAAAAATCCAGCCACTCTACAGTCTTATATTCAACTTCTTCTGAGAGAATAAATACTGTAAAGACTTATGTTTGATATAAAGCCCAAACCACTCCTCTAATAGATAATGTCTCTGAATTTTCAATATGAAACTTTAAATCGTGAGTAGGATATCTAACTTCATGCGGTCTAAGCTATCATGAAGAATATGCAATAGCTTTACCCTTCTGCATCAACACCACTCCCAATTCTGTTCCGCATGCATCAATATATACCACAGACCCTTGATTTCCTTCTGGAACTACTAACTCTTGTGCATTAGTCAACAAATGCTTTAACTTAATGAACGCTTCCTCACATTTATCGGACCAGACAAACTTCACCTTATTCCTGGTTAACTTAGTCAAAGGTACGGTTATCCGTGAGAAATCCTTAATGAATCTCCGGTAGTAGCCAGCAAGTCCAAGAAAATTTCTAATCTCAGTCATCGTCTTCGGTTTCTTCCAATTATTCACGGCCTCGATCTTATCTGGATCGACCGACAATCCTTTTTTTTGAAACTATATGACCAAGAAACTTAACCTCTTTCTTTCAAAAATGACACTCGGTAAATTTCGCCTTCAGTTGATCTGCCTAAGTGTCTCAAGCACCATTCTAAGATAAACTTCATACTCCCTCTCATCCTTAGGGTATATTAAAATGTCATCTATAAACACTAGCACAAACCTATCCAAGTACTCTAGGAAAACTCGGTTCATCAAATCCATGAAGAAAGCAGGTGCATTTGTTATCCAAATGGCATTACCAACCACTCATATGAACCATACCTAGTTCGAAATGCTTTCAAAGGGATACTGTCCTCTGCCACCCTTAACTGACGGAAACCGATCGCCAAATCCAACTGAGAAAACACTTGGCTCCATTCGACCGATCAAACAGATCATCTATTCTTGGAAAAGGATATCTATTCCTAATTGTTCTTTCATTTAACTTACGATAGTCGATACACGTCCTCAACGACCCATTCGGTTTCTTTACGAACACTGCGGTCGCTCCTCAAGGCGAACTGCTTGGTCTAATAAAATTCCTTCCTTCAAGGTCCACTAGTTGCACCTTTAATTCCTTCATCTCAGTCGGTGTCATCCTACTAGGAGGTCTACTCACAGGCTCGACTCTGGGCACAAGATCTATTCTAGACTCCATAGCACTTTTTGGTGGTAGTCATGTGACTGGCTCAAAGATATCCTTAAACTCTCTTGCCACCCGAACCCGACTTAATCATCTCCTACCTCCATAGCATTAAGTAAAGCACTAACACTCCAGTCAGTATTCTCTATTAATAATATCACTCAGTTATTACTATCAGGGGTCTCGGTGATATCTCTTTATCATAACAGAATATTCTAGCCTCATACCTACCCAACCAATCCATACCCAAATGATCTCGAAATCTACAAAATCAATAACATACAAACTGCATGCAAACTTATGACCTAACAAATCAAGTTTTAACTGGTCACATCTTAAGATTCTCAACCCTAGAGTTGCATACCCACCTGTTGGATACGCAATCCTTAAGGAAGTAACAAGATGGTGGGTTTTAAACATAATCTATCAACCAAACACTAAGATATAAATGAATATGATGCACCAGTGCCAAAAGATACCCTAATTAGAATACTCTTAATCAAAAGCGTACCTTCCATCACAATCTTCCCTTTGCCTACTGTAGTGGCCTAACTGGTCCAATAGCAAAGACCTTTCCATTACCCGCCCTGACTGGCTCTAGACACTGATTCTTGTAATGCCTAGCTTGATCATAGTTAAAGCACTTTACATTCTTCTAATTGGCAGCTTTCTTCCCATTTCCCGACTGGCACTCATTCACAAAGTGACCCTTCTTGTTACAATTATAGCAAACTATCTCAGCCTTTGACTTCTTGGTTGTATCTCCCTTTTGGGCTCCTTTCTTCTCAAAGAACTTTCTTTTCTTCCCCCGAGAACCCCGAGTTTCCACTGAATTCTCTTCAGCATAATCAACAAGTAACCCCTCATGGTGAATGACCATCTCTACCACCACATTACCATGATCGTGGACATGTGTCATGGTCGCTCTAGTAAGCTCGTGCCTCAATCCCCGAATGAACCTCTCATTCCTTATGATGTCAGCATCTATAATAGCATATCCATATCGAGACAGCTCTTCAAACTTAGTAGGGTACTCGACTACTGACATCTCCTCTTAAACTAGATCCATAAAATTCCTCATCAGCTCAGACTTAGCAAACTCGGATACAAACTTCTATTCAAATCTCCTTTTAAAATCTACCCAAGTTAACTGCTCTTCCAAAACTTTAGTAGTGACACTATTCCACTATTGTAGTGTTGACCTTGCAACTACCTAGAGGCCAACCTTCTCTTTTGCCCATCATTTAGACCCAAATCTGTAAATATAAGCTCACAATGCCATAACCAATTCTGAACCTTTATGGCACTCTCCATTCCCAAGAATGGCTTCCTTCCTAAACTGGTGTAATCTCTGCTCAGTAAAGTATAATTAATCCCAACCGGATCCATAAGATTAGCTCCTCCTACATTTCCAGTAACACCAGTAGTAGCACCTACTTGCATCAAACCAACAAGGAACTGATACATCACCCCATATCTACTAGTGGATTTCCGACACCCACATTGGCATTAGTATTTTTATTATTAGCTTTAGCCGTTCGACTTGGGTTCCTCCTGATAGCGGGTCGAGCATTTTCATTAGTTATGATGCTTCCTACACCAAGATTTCCTCTTTCGTTTCCTGCTTCCATATCTCCATTCTCGTAAATTTGCATATGAGCCTTAATAATTCTCGTAAATCTCCATTTTCATTAGTTGCGAGCTCTTCTTTTGGAAGCTTGTATGAAAAGGCAACAACTTCACAACAAATGGCTTGAAGAAGGAGATAAGAATACTAAATTCTTCCATGATTCATTAAAAGTTTAGCATGCCAGAGAAAATATATTTAGCATTATGGATGATCAAGGTAACTTATTTTCTACTCCTGAATCTGTTGACAAAGCCTTCATTGACTACTTCTCTAATCTTCTTGGCAACTCTTCTGGGTTCACTCAAATATCATCCCTTACCCTGCCTTGCCTTTCCTTCCATGAATCTGATGCTTTAATTAAACCTGTTACTGATGAAGAAATTAAGACAGTCCTCTTTTCCATGAACCAGCATTCTTCTAGTGGCCCTGATGGTCTTAATGTAACATTTTTCATTACAACTTGGAATGTGCTTGGACATGAGTTCTGTGAGGCAATCCATAATTTCTTTAATAAATGTAAATTACCGGAGGAAGTCAATTCCACAAATATTGCCTTAATTCCAAAAGTTTCTCCTCCTTCCAGAGTTTCTTCATTCAGACCAATTTCATGTTGTAATGTGGTTTGCAAATGCATTTCCAAAATTCTTGCTTCTAGATTAGTATGTGTTCTGCCTTCTATAGCGTCTCTCAATCAGGCAGCATTCATTCCATCTAGGAATATTCTTGAAAATGTTCTTCTTGCCTAAGAATTATTAAAAGGATATGGCAAAAGTAATGTCTCACCAGCTGCTGCTCTTAAAATTGACATATCCAAAGCCTATGATTCTATTCACTGGGTTTCCATTGTGAGGGTTATGGCTATGATGGGTTTCCCAAAAATCTTTGTGTCGTGGGTTTACACTTGCATTTCCACTCCAACCTACTCTGTGCTTGTTAATGGAAGACCTGTTGGATATTTTAGAAGTCAAAAAGGTATAAGACAAGGGGATCCCATCTCCTCTTACTTATTTCTATTGGTCATGGAAGTCTTCACGGTAATTCTCAAGACTAAATTTTCACAAAATCTCATAAAGTATCATCCAAAGTGCTCTCACTATCAAATTTCATCTATTATGTTTGCTGATGATGTTATGATATTCACTAAACCTGAAGTTACCTCTTTGCGTGGTATCTTAAATGCACTGCAGTCCTTCTACATGATGACAGGTCTCTCAATCAACCACTCCAAATCTACCTTGCTTGTTGCAGGATTCGGTGATGTTCATGCTTCTGCTTTGTATCAGCTAATTGGTTTCTCTTGTATGCACACTGATATGAGGTATTTGGGTCTCCTCTTAATCACAAAAAGAATTACCAATGCAGATTGTCTTCCCTTTTTCAATAAGATAACTTCTGTCATGAATGCTTGGGATAATAGGACTTTGTCTCAAAGTGGTAGGCTTGTACTTATAAAATATGTTGTGTTTCCTTCCCTTGTCTATTGGGCTCGCACTATTATCCTTCCTGGTAGGCTTCTGCACCTTGTTCGGCCTGCCATGTATAAATATTTCTGGACTGGTAGTATTTGCAACAAGAAACTGTTGCCATGCTCTTTTTCAAAATTTGAGTACTTTAAAATTGGGTGAGCTTGGAATTATTAATGCCAAGAATTGGAACATTGCTGCTTTCAGCAGGCATTTTGATGACCTATTAAATAAGAAGGACAGTTTATGGGTCAAATGGTCTTGGCATTATAATATCAAGCATGGGAAGTTTTGGTGTATGAACATAGCACAACATAGTAGTTGGACTTGGAGGAATATTCTGAAACACAGGGATGTTTTTCTTCCTTTGATTCAGTATCATGTTCAACCTAATTCTGATATTAGTTTTTGGGATGACCCATGGGTGAGTAAAGGCAAGATTCTTTCTAGATTGATTGATCATGCCATGATAGTTCAGTCTGGTATTCACCGTGATGCTAAAGCAAATGACTTCATCTCTGATGGCAGAATGCACCTTCCTTATAATAGTAGTCAGGTGATTAGGCAGCTATGGTGTATTATTCAGAGCTACTTCTTCAGTAATGATCACCCTGTCTCTGTGTCTTGGAACAAGAAGCCTCATACTATAAAGTTGGTTTACCATCATTTAGCTGGTACCAATGTTTTGCCTGCTGCAAAATGGTGTATTGTTATTCGGACTAGTGATTCGTCCCCGAGAGAAAATCTGATGATGTGGAAGGTTGTTAGTAGTGCTCTTCTAACCAGAAGTGTTTTGCATAAGTATGGTATATGCTGTAGCCATGAGTGTGTGTTTTGTGAGCAGCATGAGGAAACAATTGAGCATCTCTTTTTTGATTGCCCATATTTTATTATCTGATGGAAAGAATTGGATGCAATCTTGGTTGTTTTAATGCCTCTGCAAATACAAAAATTGACTGGAACATTATTTATAAAGCTACTAGGTGGAGGACCCTTAAGTCAAGAGAGTTAGTTATTTGCATTAAAATTTACATGGATGTGGTTTGGAGAGAAAGAAATGCAATTGTATTTGATAACCCGAGAAAGAGTTTTGCTTCTCTATGGTATGAGGTTAGGGAAAGAATATTTATGCAATTGAAAAGGAGAGCCTGCCTTTTCCCTGATTTCATGATAAGTAGATGGGCTCATTGACTTCTAGTTTTGTTTTTTCTTCTTTGTTTTCCTGTTTCATGTTTGATTCAAAACTTGTTTTGAATCATTTTTTTATTTTTATTGTTGTTGCAATAAAATATGGTAGGGGTCCAGTTAACCCCGCTGGCTTTGCCAAAAAAAGATATATAAGAATGGTCGAAGAGCATAGGGAATGCATACTTATATATATAACTATATATCAAATACAAGTACGTTTTTATAGCGCTAATCCAAACCCAAATCTTATTATCTGATTCATTGGATTATGTTTGAAAAATCTTTTAGGTTTCAGATTATTTTAAAGATCCATAAATCTATGCTCTTATACCAACTTATAACACCCCCCTACTTAGAGGCCCAAAACTAATAACTACGGATGCTGCAGTCATGCAAAATTATTAATTCTCGGTGATCAAATACGGTAGTATTAGATACATTGATATACATAAACACATGAATATGGAGAAAAAAAATTTAAACATCAAACAAATTCCACATTCCATTTCAAAATGTTCCAAATTGATTACATAATCCAAGTATGCAGACCGCGTTCGGATAATTAATACAAAATGCGCCAAGAGTGACATATGAAGATTCCCCCTTGGTTGATCAGAATATATAATATGGAAATAAAACAAATTTGCCTTTATAATCAAAATACATAGCATAAATATAGAACTCTAATAACAAGCTTGCATCCTAAACGTCTTCAGAAGCTTTATTCATCTAAAATAACACTTGGAAACCTTAACTCTCAACCTACTCAATGTCAATTGAATACCCGAGAGTGTAAGGGGGGAAAACTCCGAGTCGGACAAAAAGCCTGGTATGAATAATAATCCACCACCTCAAACCATTTAGATATCTAGTGAGACCACACCGCTTACAGAACGAGTTTTTCCATCACTGGTATCCTAAAAAATTTATAATACCATATACTGTGCTCCTGCATGCATAATGGTTAAAACATAGCATTTCAAAACTATATGCAAAACAAGTAAATCAAATCTGGATTACCCATCCCTATGTATTCTGACTATTTGTCTCAACTTTTAGATTCTAGGGTTATTATTAACATATTAAATGTTTATGGACTATCTGTCCAATTTCATAGTTTTCATAGGATTATTAAGAACCTATTGGCAACTCCAATATCTTTCCTCTTATCCCTGTTTCATCGGCTAACTAGGAGCCCATTGACTAACTGTCAACATCTTAATTTGGAGATATTTTTCATGGGCTAACTACAAACCTATTGGCCCCTGCCAATATCAAATCATAGTTTTCATGGGCTGACTATGAACCTATTGTCCCCTGTCAATATCTTTTGTTATGCATAGTTTCATGGGATTACTGGGCCCCGACCAATATCTTGAATTATGATCTTTAAAATTTATTAAGTTATATTCACTATTGGGTCAACCTAACCGGTTATTCTGTCCTTCCCCCAAAGTGTTGTTATGGGTTAATTACAATTTGAATAAATATATGAAGAAGTAATCATAACAACAAAATAATACCAACACATGTGGTTTATTATCCTTGAAATCATCTATATATATTCTGATTATACCCTTTAACCCTTTAATTAAGGAAAACTTCTTCAAAAACGTCATTTCCAAAGCTCTTTATTTATTTATGCCATGGTTATTCCTTTAAGTTGAGATTGGGTTTAAATTTTGAAATCTTAAAACATTTACTTCGAAACCTCTGGATAACCTCCTTCGAAAGCAAAGAACCTCTTTTCAAAACACAATAAAAATACCTTTTGAAGCCTTTGTTAGAAAATCTCTTTCGAAACCAATTCTACCTTTCGATGGTATCAAAATGCTCTTCGAAACAAAGCTTCGAAACAAATAAAAGTACCCCTTTCAAAAGCATTGGGTTTGCTCTTTAAACCATCTTTTGGGTCAAAGAAGTTATACGAAAGTTCTCTTTCGAAACCCTTATGTAATTGTTTTAGCGAAAAGTTGATAGCAAACCATCAATTTGAAAGCACAAACCTTTACGTTAAATTTCGGAGGATAGAGCTGAAACTCCCTTTCGATCCCATTGCCTTTAGAACCCTCTACCCCTTTCGAAAGCCTTTAGGAAATAGCTTGGCCTAAGTTAAAACAAAGAGGATCCTTTGAAAGTATTGATTGCTTTAACACACTCGAAAGGTAAAATAGCGGCTTGGTTTTGACTTGGTCGAAACCATTGCTTTCGAAAGCACTTATTTAAAATAAAAAGGTAACCCTTCAAAAGCTCATACTTTATTCATAATATGGCAACCTTCTTCCAAAGCTATTCATAAAACCCCTTCGAAAACATCTATTTCGACTATGTTGAAAGCTCAAGGTAAGACAAAGGCAAAAACTTAACTTTTGAAACAAAACAAGGTTTCGACCTTATCGAAAGCAATCCTTTCGACAGCATGGCTCCGCTTTCCTTCCAACCTACTATGTACCATTCAAGTGATACCTTGTGTATCGGTTTTGACTAAGTGGGTTTTAGGTGAGATGGTTTTGACCGAAATAGAGTGGAGTCAATGGAATAGAAAGGTACTGCTATTTGAGGCGAAACCAACTTTTTAATTTAAAGGCTGAAATTTAGCTACTTTTAGTAATTGCTTTATAACTACTTGCCTACTTGTAAACCTTTTATTGGTTGCCTTAAAACTGTTCAAGTACTTTACATTTAAAACTGCCATATTTAATTAGATCTAAATTAAAGAAATTATAATGGTTAAGCCCTTCCATTTAACAAAACCAACTTTTACAGATAAGTCCTTCTTTTAAAATAATTTATTTTCCCTAGCAAATTAATTGGGAAAAATCCCCAAAAATCATAGAAATTCAATTTCATCATGCAATCAAATATATTAAAATTTCAGACCCAATTTCTTTCTAAAATTCTTGAAATTAATTTGAAAATCAATTATATCACATTTACCTTTAGAAATTCATAATTCTAAAAATTAAAACCCATCTTCAAATTCGTGTTTTACTTAACATAAAAATTTTCCATGGCACTCTAAAATCAATAACCCTCGTTTGTCCTAAAACCGTGCAAATCCATATGTAAATGAACTAAAATAAATCAAACATAATATAACTCAAGCATATCATCGTCTATATCATCAAAAAAACGAGTTTAATCTTAAATCCAAAAACATATGAATATAAAACAAAATAGAGATGGAATGGATTATTATTCACCTTAGATATGATAAGGAATTTGAGATTTGTGGTTGATTAATCCTTCCTAGCTTTGATCCTTAGCTTTAGATTGAATTTTTCCTCTGTTCCTCCTTGTTAATGGCCAACTCTATTTTAGCATTTGATTGCATTTGTGGAAAAATGAGAAATGAAACGTGAATGGGAAAATACAAAGGTGTATAGCCATGTATAATAAAGTGGCTATTTACTAATATGCCCATGTGTAAATTAATTAGCTTATAAACCAATTTAAGCCCATTTATATTATTATTAAGCATGATCGTATATATGATTTATTCAAATCTCAATCCCTTATCATCATTTTATTTAATTTATCTAATTAAATTTCCTGAATAATGTTATCAAAAATTAGGGTTGTTACATATTCAATCAAGTTGAACACTCGATCTTATAATATTATTTGTTGGATTATTTCAAATGAACTAGCTTTATTGAAGTATTGTACATTACGAACAATGATCGTTTCTCATATAACACTTATATGCGACAACACATAGATCAAGTATCTATAGCCTTGTATTGCTTTTAATGCATCACCTTTGATGCGAAACAAATACCATATTACAGTTTTATTTCATAACAAATATTCATAACATTCACGTTGCAATATAACTATGTTTATTTTTCGGTTGACATTGAAAAATAGACATTATTTCATAAATAATGTTCCGTATGTTTTACAATTTTTTTTCATAATTGATACAATCAAAAAGCGTTACATGGCATGTTCCCATTATTTTTGCAATTACTATTATAATGTACTAAATTCAAAGGTATATTATTCACTTAATATAGATTTCTTATTTCATATACTATAATTAGTTCAATGTGGAGAGTTCTTTGATCATATATCTTAAATTCAAAGAAATAAATCTCGTAGAAAATAATTTTCTATATGAAAATACATTTTATAATAGAAATCATATTTCTTATTTCAATGTTAAGTATCAATCATTATTATTACAATTCCCATTTTTGATGTTTTGCAATGAAGCAGAAGTTACTATTCACCCTCTTCATCCCAACCGTATCTTAAATCACATCTACTCTGTACATTTATTTTTCTTTCTAAATGGTCAAACTGTTACAACGAATAACCATACTACAACATTATAATGAACTCTTTATGAAAAGCGAAACATAGAAGTTTTTTGACTTCACTAGCGGGTTTAGGACTCGTATGTCTTGAGATTCTGGCCATGAGGAAAGCTCGACAAATCATAGGCCCGCATATGATGAATAACTCCTTATCGGTTGTATCATATACAACTCATAACTTATGGTTCCTTCTTATCCTGCCTTTACCTTGAGGAAAGCTCAACAAGTTAAGTGAGATTATTCACTGGGACCTATCATTTCATCATGGCCTATGATGCACGTACCTTGAGAAAAGCTCGATAAATACATGCGGTTATCTTACCTCGTCTATTCAATATACTAATAGTACTACACACAACATTTTCATCTTGAGGAAAGCTCAACAACCAAAGAGTATGCAAGTAATCTATTAATATGTGAACGATATTGGGCAACTTTATATTAAAAATTCATAATCTTTAGTATATTAAATCAAGTGATATCAACTTATGGAATAATGTATTTCTGATGAAATACCTTCGTGATTCAAATGTTGGACACATCTGAAATCACGGTATACGTACTATACATATGTATTCGTTCAATAAGTTTATTTATGGTTTCTTAATGTTCCACCTTTAATTTATACACTCATACTATATAAGTTTCATAATTATATAACTTTTATATAATTAAATTATACAATAATCTTATGCATAACATTATATTAACTAAATCTTATTTAACTAATTTTAATTAATTAATTCTTTAGCCAATTTTAGTTAATTGATTCACTAATTAATTTTATTATTATTATTCCAATACAACTTTTATATTGGACATATCTACTATAACCTTACAGTGTATACGATAACCTTTATAGCATAACACATATATCTTATATGTATATTTTTATCTAACTAATTAAACTTTGATTTATTTATTTAATTATTAACCTTTAATTCATTTATTTAATTAAACAATTTTAATTGAATCATATTAATTTTAAAATTTATCTTATATACAGACATGTATACTTATATTATCTTAGACACTTTAAAATAGCATGACTATATCAGCATATATAATACATGCATATAAGTATTGATTAACCAACCTATTTAATTATTTTATTTTATTAAGCTTATTAATATATTTTGAAATTAGTATTTAGATATTACCAAACATTTTTAAATATCGTTATCTTTTCAAATATTTTGAAAACATATGTTGTATTATAAATTTTGTAATAGACATATTTTTATAATAAATTTAACTCTTAAATTAAAAATCTTTTATTTTGATTTTTAATTTTTTTTCGAATTTTTTTGCCTAAAACCTAATTCAATTTGGGTCATGTCTATTAGGAACAACCTTTGGGCTTACTTCACCTTCAAGTCAGGTTGGTAACTAGATAGGATATGGTACTTGATTACCCAATTCTAATCCTAGACATTAAATTTCTAGATAGCGTACTAAGTTGACAATCTTAATTAGTTAGCCCTAACATGAATAATTTATTGTAATGACCCGGATTTTTTGATGGTTAATTTTGAATATTTAAATGGTTTCAAATATTTTATTTGGAGTTATAATTTAGTTAGTAAGTTTTTAAAACTAAATTTTTGAGCAATTTCATGAATTTTGAAAATCATCGATTTAATCGACGAATTAATATAGCGATCCAGGGCACAGTCTTGGAATTCGACGAAACTAGTTCCATTGGATTCATAATAGTGTATTATTATCCAATTTTAAATTTCGTGGTGTTTGGAGTTATCATTTGATCGTACGGGATCTAAATGCATTGGATTTAATATCGAAAATTCAATATAGTAATTGGCTCCAAAAAGTTATCTTCTCCATACGATCGAATCAGGACTCAAAACCATTTCTATTTCATTTGAAATAGGTGTATAACATTATAAACGCCTAGTGGCACACCTCGATAGGAGATCATGATTTTTAAGTTACTAAAAACGAGATATTTTATAATAAAATCAAAATCAAATCAAATCAAAATCATCTTGCCTTCTAAAACACATCACGTACGAAGGGACCCCTATCACTTTTATGTCGGTTCACTCCCTTGTGTTAATTGAACAAGCGACCTTCCTTTTAAAAACTGCTTCTTATCTCAAAACTCGGCAAAAAGTCTCGTTCAAATGAAATCGAAAATCATTCGTTCAAAAAAAAAGAAACCGTGCTCCTTTTTTTCTAGATTTTTTTATGCAGACAAAGAAGCTTTTCCGATCACTTCAATATTTTCCTATAAATTAAAATAAATTCTAGAAAAAATTGGAAACTTGAATCTTGGATATTACAGACCTAGATCTACATTTAGTAAGATTTTTAGAGAATGCGTCTGTCGTTTAGCTCGTGTCAGTAGCAGAGGTTGCAAGGGTTTCAAATTGTTTTCGAGGGAACCTTCGATTTTCTCAAGGTGAGGCGCTCCTCTGGTTTGATTTCTGGTAGCTCGCGGTGGCCTCTAGGGCAGTACAACCTGGAGCAAGCACACAGTGATTACAGTGGGCCGCGTTTTAGTATAGCAGTGTGGACTCTAATTGATAGTGTGGTTTGCAAAGAGGAAGAGCATGATGTCGTCGGTGAGGAGTTTCGTGGAGCAACGAGGCAGACAAGGGTGGAGGAGCAGGCATAGAAAGATGGACTACTGCTTTGAGGTAATTGAATGAATAAGGATGAAATTTATTTATTTTAATTAAGTTCGTTAACTTGTATAACTCATAACGTTTCATACGAGGTCAACTGTGAATAAATAAGTTGCAGTGGGTTCTTGTTAGCAAATCTGTACATAGGATGTAGTTTGGGAGTTTTGGAGTCGGCTGGATTCTAGAAAATTTAAATTCTGGATATTCGACAAAACTAAAAATTAAGGTGAGAAATCCTCACTCAATCGGAATTGCCAAGTTTTAAATTTTCAGATAGTCATAATAAATTATTGGATGGTTAGATGAATTTATATATATATTATTTGTTAAATGTTAAACATATATAGTAGTATATGTGTGTGTCTATATATATATATATATATATATATATATATATATTAGTATTTGGAGTGATATTTCCGCACATTATAGCGGATGAGACCCTATGCACCCCGCATAATAGCGGATGACCCAATATACCACGATAACCCCCTCAAAGTGGGATTGATATTTTTATGTTATATTAACATCTGTTGATGCAGGGAAACATGTTGGAGGGTCCAACTGGATTCCTAAAATATATTGTTTATTTTTCATATATGGTGATATATGATGTGTGTAGATAATCTATTATAGATTATTATAGTGATTGAAATTATTGGATGTTATTGTAGCACTGGGCTTCATTTTGATATTTTAAATACCATAAATATATTTTGAAAATTTTAAGGGATAAAAGCGAATTTTTGATATAAAAATATGTTTATTGGAATTGGGGTTATTTTAAAGAAATTGAGTTGGAAAAATATATTGATTTTTGGAACACTTAACTATTTAGAATTATTAAATGGAGATTTTTTTTTAAATGAATTATATATAAAAGAATTTATAAATGATATTCGGGAAATATAAAAAGGAGTCGAAGTCGGTATTAAAATAAGATGGGAAGTTATAAATGAGATTTATAAAGGACTGGATTTTTAAAATGAAGTTTTATAAATAAGATTGGTTTTTTAAACAAGTACAACTCAAAGGAGTTATAAAGATTTTATAAACGATGTTTATAAATAAAGGAAACCGATATCAAGATGATAAATTGGGAATATAAAATCCATAGGTGAATTTATATTAAAATATGGAAATAGGGTGAGGAAAAATAGTGGACACTATTTTTGAAAGTGAATATGGTTAAGGAATCGGAATGGAAGCGATGTGATGGAAATTGGAAGGAATTTATAAGTTGAATTGGTTATTGAGACTTCAAAAAAAATTAAAATTCTATCACTTTTACATTTGGCGATGGACATGCCGGAGCTCGATATTAAGGTGGGATGGGCAGCGGCTTTGCCGGAATGCATCTTAGAGGTACCCGATTTTTTGTTGTTTTTTTACGTAGCATTTGTTACCTACCACGCATGTTGGCAGCACCTTATCTTTGTGTTACATATATACCTATATGTGTGCTCTCCTCTATTCATAGAGGATTACACATTTCTCTCTCAAAAAAATTAAAATTATAAGAAGTGAGTTTGTTTTAAAAGGAAAATTTTATTATTTAAAAACTATGGAATTTTAAACTAGTTGAGATTGAAATACTTCGGTAAGTAGATTGTCAAATATTAAGTATTTATTTAATAAATTCTAGCTTTTAAATTCAGCTTTGGAAATTCAATTTATCATCTAAAAATGAGTTATTAAGGTTATAAAAGTGTTTTAAATAGTTTAAAGAATAACTCAAACATATTTTAAATAAATTACTATTCTTTAAAATACTCGTTATATATATATATATAGTTTTGAAATGATTGAAAATTTAACTATAAATTTTCTCGAGATGTGTAGATGGGGTTTATTAAAGGATGAGCTTTTATAAGAGAAATCTTATAAATGGAATTCTAGAAACTTGAGAAAATTTTCAATGTTTAGATGCGATAACTTCAAAAAGAACTTGAATTCATTTAAAGAAGTTATAAATGGTTGGTTGGAATTATAAATAAGTATAATCGGTGTGGAAAGCGTAGGAAGGATTTATTAAAATTCCAAAGACTTATGAGATAAAATATAAGGTATTTCCAAGTTTAATATTAAGATGATTTTGGAAATTCTACGTTTAAATATTTTCCTAAGTATTGGAAGGAATATTTTGGAAGTATTTTTAGTGCGAAATGATTTGAAATAGAAATATTTTCTAAGTGTTATAAAAATGGAAGTAGGTAATATTTGTAAGTATTGAAAATGGTGAGGTATCCTGTTATGGACTCAAATGTTGAATTTTTTTTCAAATATAGAAATGTTGAAAGAGATTGAATATTTATCTTGGTGAAGATGTTTGGAATAAATATTCTAGAGATCTATAAAATTAGGCCTAGTGACTGCTTATGGATGTTTTATTGATAGTTAAATAACCGACCATCAATATTGGCCAATTTTGTTAATCGTTTTGAAGAGACCGAGATCAGATTTAATTATCCGAAAACCACTTCAATCCGGTTTGAATGTACGAATGAATACCGTGAAAATGATGAAGATGTTGATTCGGTTTGTCTAGACTCAGGACAACTTGTATAGATGAATGCTATCAGAACATCGTCATTGGAGGACAATAAGCATTCTAAGAAAAATTATTTCTTGAAAGGTAATGCTTATCCTCGAGCCTCATCAATCGACAATGACTAAAACAGGGGAGATGCAGCAATATTAAGTGGGTCACACCCAATTAGGGTATGTTATCACTTTTCTAGATGTCCTCGAAAGCCTATTTATTATGGATATCGTTATGTAGGAAAAAAGGAGCGCTCGATGGAAGACTGGGAACATATGAGTGATTACATATTCGTTCTATCCAGGTTAGGGGTAGGCCGGTCTTGTATAGCAGAGGATCTCGGCATGGTCCTTGGTACATTGTTCTAGAGGTGTATTGTGATGGGCGGTACCCTAGTGACCCAGTCATTCATTGGAATCCATTCTCCAATACGAGCTTACGGTTTTGTTTGTAGAACCTAGTATGCTAGAATTTAATTAATGCAACGATTTCAGCTATTTGAATAAGTATTTGTATTTAGACACTTTTATAATATCACTAGATTTTCTATAAAATGTTTTGGTTATCGTAAAGGTAAAACAAGTCGTGTTTATGTGTGACGCGGTCTTACGAGATATCTTTGTTTTTTTCCAAAGGATTTTGATAACTCTAATAATTAAAATTGAGTGTGTTTTCTAACACTAGTTTTCCAAACCGACTCGGGTGTTATTTTATTATAATGCTCGGGTCAGACCGAGTATTACAGTTTCAGGATAGAATGCTATAGAGCTCAGGAGGCGAGTTGGGTGATAGAGACGTATCTCCGTACTTGATTTATATTTCCACTTTATGAGGACAAGTTATTATAATTATCCTGATTGATGTATGGATTGTTGTACTCTGATTATTGTAAGTATATAAACTATTACAGATTCTTTTGTATAAAAATATGTTATTATATATTATATTTTTTTCCTCTGCGATTGTGAGAATCTATGTTGTTGTTTATTTTTCTTCTATCTCTTCCTTCTTATTTAACCTAGTTATTCGCTCTTTCGTACAATTTGGGTTGGACATGAGTGAATTATTATCAACTCAAAGGCGTATGGAACTGCAGATTGCTACATTTAGATTTCCTAGGTAATTCAGCTCTGATATCATTGTTGAAACTAGGCCAGCTCGTAGCTGAGTTAAAGGGTAAATTTCAAAAGTTTTACCATTTGGATATTTAATGAGGCTATGAAGTCTAAATTTATTTAGAACTTTTAATTTTTTTTAAATAAAATCAATATTTTATTTAATTTCATTAATAAAGTTTTAATTAGATATTTAATATATATATATATAAAAGTCCAGTGTATCAAATGTACTCTTACATACATATTTGTGTGAGACCGTTGCTTATTAAATTTAGTTTGGAGAAGAAAATATTTCACTTTCTTCTGTTAACTAATTCAATTAATAAGTGGATGTATAATTTTAATTAGAGAGAAAATTTTCATTTCTTTCCTTTGATTAAGTCAAATAATTTATTAAATGACATTAATGATATTTATATAAATTAGAGTATATCAAATATACTCTTATATATGTATTAATGTGTGAATATCATTTGTTAAACTTAATTTGAAAATGAGACCTTTCATTTCTTTCTCTTAACTTATTAATTAATGTGGGGATGCATCGTTTAATTGGAGAGAGAATTTTTTTTTCATTTCTTTCCCTTCAATTAAAATTGTAAAATGACATTAATGACCAAAATATACATACTAAATGTCGAGGATATATCTAAATACACTATAGTGTAATGGTGTAAGTGTAATATACCATATTGTGTACATAGATGATGCTTCCTTTTTATATACCTTTATTATCCATAGTATTATTTAAAATACAGATATATGTTTATATATAATTGAACTATTCATATAATTGTGTTAAAATTGAGTTTCAAAATTTTATAAGTTTAAAATCAAAGACAACAATTTTGGACCAAGTTTCAAAATAAAAGGGTTTAAGATTAAAATTATAATTTTACATAAGTCCGTCTTATAAATCTTAAGCTAAATTAAGACACACACACATTAAAATCATTATAAATTATGTTTTAAACGTAATACAACATCTGTATGTTAAAATTTATAATTTAATATGTGCTTTAATATAAAGTAAGAAATTAAAATCTGATTTTAATTTAAAAGGAAATCCAAGGGTTTGTGATATTTTGCACAAAAGTCTAGCTATATTTATAAAGATTTTTTTTTAACTTTAAACAGATATATGCAAAAACCAAACGACTGTATTTAAAATAACAAACACAAAACGTATACACAAACATTAATTAACAACATATATTTTTATTTCACTTAGTAATGGAAATACTTCATTAATTAAAACTCAAATTCCAATCAAAAAAGGTTTTTCCATTTTAAACAATAAACTTGAAATAACAAAATAAATAGGAAAAATATGACACATGTGTATATATTGTAAAGGTCTCAGATCTACAATGTATGGGTAATATGAACGATTAATTAAATATACAATCATATGATGTAGATCTAATGATGACAATATGAATAAGTAAGCAATCAAAATGTATCTTAATACAGATCCAACTAAAATAACATAGTGAACATATCCAATTAATTAAGATGGAGCAAAAGGGGATCTAATCTATGTGATCAAATAAACAAATACTTTGATGAGATGAAATATGTAATGGATCCAAATTATATAAACAAGGTGCGTGATGAATACATAAAATTAGAGTTATCACCATGAAATGTTGCCAACAGAATGCACGATGAATGAAGAAATCTCCTTAGAACACCAATATCCACACCAAATCCTTGCAAGAGATGGATGAACCACTTTTGTTTTATTTTATTTGATGTTTTTTTATTTGAAGTTGAAAGATTTTGATAATCCTTTTTTCTACTATAGAAGATTAGGAGGAGAGAAGTGAAAAAAATGGAAATGGTAAGAAATGAGTTGTGCATAAAAATGAATTAGGTGATATGTTTTAAGTAAAAGAACGAAACCTTTCACATTCTTTAATTAAAGCTTCCCTAATTAATTCCATTGATTATTCCTCTCTCTATACTCCTTTCAGATCCCATGATATGGCTGAAATTACATGCCATCAAATGACATAAAATTTCCATATATTACTACATGCAATTAGTATCTTTTATTTAAATTACATCGATATCGTATATCAATGCATGCAAATATAACTTCTATAGATTCATTTAAATAATTATAAATAACTCCTAAAAATCAACCGAATTAAATAATAATTAATGTTTCTCAAATATTATTTAATTTGTGAAATTTTATAAATTAATTAACTCATGTCATTTTTTCAAAGAATTCATCATTACGGTTGTGTGGCTTAAAAATGTCAATTCAATCAGCGATTAATGTCGAATAATTCGAATACGCTTACACTTCTTTTGGTAAAATCCGATTTACTTACTTTAAGCTATACCCGATAGTAACAATTATTTACACCAATCTCTTCGTCAAAACTATATCACTTTGGACTTATGGATTTGGTAGCGGTCAAAATTCCAATACCGTCCACATTGAAATTTATAGTCCAAACACAAAGTCCTTGGTTCAATAATAACAATTATTATTAACCGAACCGCTCTAGCCAGAAACTTTGACTTTGAGTTAACATAAGTTTACCGTGATAATAATCTCATATAATCGAGGAGACGAATTCTCTCTTGAATAATGTTTTACTTCCAATGCTTTCACTTAACCCAACTATAGTCCTTCGATGGATGTCACGCCATGATTTAACTATATTCAAAGTGGAGCTTTCACATTGAAGATCAACTGTATTCTAAAGTTGAGAGAACTGTGTAAGTTAGTCACATTGATATTTTCTGTTTGACCTTAGTCATATTAACCAATAGAAGAATATCAAGTGGTTCATTCCATAGTTAGCCAATACCTATCAGCATGTAATCCTTTGGTGCCCCTAGAAGCCATGAGTAATACATTTCCTAATATTTGGAGTGCATTATATGCTCTAGTGTCGATGGATGTGTCAATATCCAGTCTCGATACATCTTGACTAGGAGTATTTAAAATGGTATATTTATTTTCATTGCGATAAATTACTCAAGGTCACAACACTTGGTAACTTCTATTACTAAATGTATCGTGTATAGATTTTCTATTAAATATACCTTTTAACTAAATCTATTAATTAATATATTAAGTATATAACAGAAAGAAAACATCTTTCATTTCGAATAAGATTGGTCAATGAGTTAGATATATGTAACTCTATCAACTAAGTCATACAAATAATCTCCATTTGAAGCGTTCAATCAAAATAACTCACACTATCGGGTCATCGAAGCTCGGAATACCATATATAGTTCTTAGGATCCCTTAGCATCAAGCTCAAAGGAAATCATCACTTTCCTTGCATGGCCCGAAGAAAATTCATAGCGTCCCCACGTTTTCACCATAGCTTCATATCGATCATCTTTCCATCATAACTTAGCATCCACTCATCAAAATCGTATTTCCATCATAATTTGACATCCACCCATCAAAATCCCCACATCTTCTCATTTCGATCGTGACATCAGATGATCAATGGTGATCCGTTGGGGCTAATCAACCATCACCAACAGCAACATTGAGCCAAATTTTGGCTTCTTGAATCATCCCAAGGAAACTCCATGCTTTTCCCAAAGTAACCATTTACTTTTCCCGAAGTATCGTCACATCTTCTACGCATTTTCTCAAGTTAACTTTAAAGTTCCCATCGATTATCGTTTTGCTAAAACTCGCAAACCATCGATCCAAACACCTAGTGATGATCACATAGCTCCTTGCACCACCTTAGACCTCCTCTACTAATCTCACTTTATATGATCATAGGCGATCGATCATTGGTAAATCATCTCGAAGTTTGCTTGCATTTTTGGCTAAGTCCCCAGAAGCCTTGATGTGCATGTTGGAACTAGACCAATCGAAAGCGGGTGAAGTAGGTGGATTTAAAAAAGAGAGTCATATTTTGGATTTGTTAGACCTATAAAGTTTAAAAGATTACTATTGTAAAAACCCAATCAACTTACCTTCATGTGTGTATATATTAATACGAAATTGTAACGGCTCATAATTAATCACTAAGAAATTTGAATACTTAAATATTGAATGGTGATTTATATAACCCTAATGCATGTCTTTTTACATAAAAAATGATGTAAAATACCATTTTTGAATACTTTTACATCAATGATTAGAGAAAAGTATACTCGATAATAATATATGGCTTTAAACTCGTTAAAAATTATCGATAGTTTTCTCCATGTTTTATAGTAAATGTGTAATTTATAAGAATGGTTTATACCGGACCAAAATTTGTCAAATCAAATAAATATATGGCTGATAAGAACGGTTGTTATTCGATCAAACAGTGGTTGAAACAGGTTAACCTGTATGGATGGTTTCCATTTGGACCAAAATATGATCGAATCAGGTTAAGCTATATGGATGGTTTCCATTGAACAAAAATGTGGTCGAACCAGGATAAGCTATTTAGATGGTTCCATTGGACCAAATATGGTTGAATCAGGTTAGGCCATAGTTGATAAGAACTGTTCTATTATACGATAGGGTGGTCGAATTAGATTAGCCTATAAATGGTTAGAAAATTACTAAAGTACCCTCATCTACGTCACCTATAAATAGTCCAAGCCATGGAGAAAGAGAAAAACAATTACAACTAAACAAAAATAAAAACAAGAAAGATCTTAGGGAAAGCCAAGGAGCTAAACTGTAGGCTAAAACTATTACTTCTAAGGTGAGAAAACCTATTTAATTTTAAAATTTCAAGTCATTCCACAAACTAATGTGTAACTTATAATATATTTAATCTATATGTTGCGCTATTTTAACCCTTTTGGTAGTATAGACATATCTTTTGCTTATAATATTTTTGATCTCAATCAAGTGTATATAATTGATGCCTCGATTATCTGAAAGAAAGAATAATCTATATTGGTTTATGATTATAAAGTATCTTGAAGAATACTTATATATGTACTTATGAATTATGATGACTTTCAGATGAATGCAGTAAAAGATAAAAAAATCTAAGATCGTGCACTATTGCTTTATTTCCATACTGTGTGTTCGAAGATAGATTGCATCCATACTATGTGTTAGGATGTCAACCACGATGGGATCCAGGATCTAATTCCTTACTCCATGTCGGATCAGATCCATGTGTATCCAAATTGATTTTAACATGAATTTCTAATTTTGTTATGTTCCTTATTTACAAAAGATATCTTTATATGTTGAATGAGTTTTAACAAATATGTTTAGAGAAAATTTGCCTATTTTAATTGAGTAATATACTTTTGATACACTAATATACTTCAAAATATGGTATGGACACGTTGGAGAATTTTATGGTATGACCTAAGATTTCGATTAAATAGATTCCTCACTAGGCCGGTGTTGCTTATGATGCTATATATAAACATTTCAGGTTCGGATAATTAAAGTGGATTTTGGGAATTTTCATGGAAAACAAGAAGTGAAGAATTATTTTTAGCTGTTGTTTAGTATTGTAAATTTTGATGTACATATATATGAAGTCTAAGGCATGATCTTATGTAAATTAACTTGTTTCACAAGTATTAATGTATAATCTTTCTTTCGCTTAAATCATTTACTCTGAATGATTCGAGATTTTGGCATTTCTCCTTATGAACTTGTGACACTAATATAATAGCACCACATTATGGGGGTAACACCCCGATTTCGGCCAAGCACGTCAGAGCGACATATTACAAAGTCTTATTAGAGCTTAGGTTTAAGCGGTGCCTAGTAGAAAATCCTTTATCGTGACAAAATAATAAAACCCTATAGTATGGGTTTTACCATAATGGCAAGTTTATACTATTCATTGACATGTTTATAATTGTTATAGTTATAAATAATGACAAGCCAATAGACATGGGATACTGGATACTCATGGGGAGGGGTTAAATGCATAACTAATCCTGAAGAATGACTTACCCTAACCCTTCTGCAATTCGAGAAGTAGATGATTATAAGGAAGGAACAAAAGATTTTAGCGGGTGAAATCAACGAAGTGGCAAATAGAGCATATGACTATGAAGAGGTACCACAAAGAGACCTTGTATTGTACCATCTACATCAAAAATGGAAGGGAATAATGAATGCTATAAAAATGGCAGAGAGAACAAAGTATGGAGATTTGAGAATATCCCAAAAGGCGAGGTAAAATTCTAGTAGTTGTGAGACCTATACGAAGGAAAATATTTCCAAGGATAAATAGAAGATAGTTAGATAAAGAATAGTCAGAATCCCAAGGATCAAACGAGGTCTTAGAAGAAGTTACGGGACTTATGGAAGCACCCATGGAAAATGAATTAAACAATATTATGGGATTATTTCCTACACTATGACTTCCATGGATAATGTAATATAAATAAATGAAGGATTACTTAAGCTTGGTGGTTTAATCTCCAATTTTATTGAATCATAAATATGGGCGATGTATATGGAAGTTTATAAATAACAACCCAAATTTTATTTATATAAAGAAAAATGGTTATAAATAGTATATCATTTGTGCGTATGAATTGATTTTAGTTGATTAATATTTCATATTAAATAATGTAGTTATTTTGGTCTTAATCATTGCATAGTCCTTTTATTTCTTTAAGGTTATGGAAGACTAAGAAACTACTACCTCAACATGTAGTCAAGAGGCTCAAGCCTCCGCACAATAAAATCCTATTGAGTTGTTCGCATCCTTCGTCAACAAATGGAACAAATCTCCTCTAGACCCATCAACAGTCCATCTGATAATTTATTGACTCATTTTAAGAATTACATCCAAACAAATATTAGAGATACCGACCCATTTAAAGTTGAACAATGGAACCAACATTTACAGGACATCTTTGAAGTGTTTGATTGTAATGAAATAGATAAAAGGAAGTTGGCTATATTTATACTAGAAGGAGAGGCAAGGAATTGGTGGGAGTTAATCATGACCATAACTGATTAAAGTGTAATGACTTAGAGAAGTTTAAATGAAATGTTTCTGGAAAAGTATTTTCCAAAACATGAAAGACAGAAGATGGAAATGAAATTTCAAGCTCTCGGAGAAGGAAAAATAATAACAGCCCAATACCAAAATCAATTTGAGGCACTGTCTCGATTCGTAAGTCATTTAATTAACACGTATGAAAAGAGGGCCAGTAGATTTGCAAAAGGATTGATTCCACTAATAAGGAGACACATAATTAGTGATCATCGCAAGACTTATGAGGCAATAATTTCTAAAGCTCTTGACCTCGAAGAAGCTTACATTCAACTTCAGCAAGACAAGAATCTTAATAAGAGAAATCATAACAAACAAGATAAATTCAATAATCAAATGAAATTCAATGGGAAGAAGCCAGATATAATAAGGAAGAGAAGAAAGAAGGGACATAACAAGGACCGAGTCAAAACAAAATAAAAACATGTTATAATTGTAATGAGAAGGGTCATATTGCTCCTAATCGTCCTTAGGAAAGAAAACAAACTATATTCTATAATTGCAATGAACCTAGACACATTAAGGAACTCTAAAATCCAAAAAAAGGAAATAAAGTAACATTAAGAAATCAAGCTAGGGGATATGTGTTGGTTTCTAAACAACCATATTTGGAAGGTCCCTTATGTATTTTTGATTTTCAACGTAAAGTTTTATTTGATCCGGATGCCACATATTCCTTAATATTTGTAGTATTCTCTACTAAGTTAGGATTTTCGATTGAGCATCCAATGAATCCTCTAATAATAGATAACTTAGTAGAAAGAGAAACTGAACTTAGAAGTATATGTGAGAATTGTCCTCTTTATATTAAAGAGAGGGAAATGCCTGCGGATTTGTTCCTTTTCCCAATGATCCATTTTGACCTCATTCTTGGAATGGATTGGCTTTACAAACATTATGCCAAACTAGATTGTTATGACATGACTATAACCTTTTCCATTCTGGGATATGAGACATTCATATATTCATGTTGCAAATTCAAAAATGCATTTATATATAGATACCTAGCACATGCAGACATTAAAAATGTGAACCAACAAATCAACCAAATCAAAGTGGACGGTGAATTTGAAGAAGTATTTAGCTATATTCCAGGATTACCACCAAAACGGGAAATTGACTTTTGTATCAAGTGGTCCGTGGTACAATCCCGATAGAAAAGACAGCTTATCATATGGCTCCACTAGAGAATCGAGAATTAAAGAAGAAAATTCAAGAGTTAGAAGATCAAAGATCTATTAGACCAAGTAAATCACCATGGGAAGCATCAATATTGTTCGTAAAGAAGCATGATAGGTCCCTACAATTATGTATTGAATATCGAGGACTTAATAAGGTTGCAATTAAGAATAAGTATCCATTACCTCGGATTGAGGATTTATTTGATCAACTCCAAGGAATTACCATATTCTTAAAGATAGATTTCATATCTGGTAATCACAAGTTAAGGATAATGGAAGAAGATATTCCAAAGACAACTTTCCAAACACGGTACATACATTATGAGTTTTTAGTTATGCCTTTTAGACTAACGCACCTGCAGTTTTCATGGACCCTCCGAATCGTGTGTTCCATACACACCTTGATCAATTTGTTATAGTATTTATCAATAATATCTTAATTTACTCTAAATCAATAGACGAGAATGAGAAACATTTGCGTATAACACTGCAAACATTAAAGAACACCAGTTATATGCAAAGCTAAGTAAATGTGTGTTTTGGTTGGAAGAAGTAAAATTTCCCAAGCATGTTATTTCAAAAATGGGATAGGAGCAGACCCATCAAAAGTTGAAGCAGTTTTGAAATGGAGAACTCTATGAACACCTTCGAAGATTCAAAATTTTCTTGGACCGGCTGGTTATTATAAAAGATGTATTCAAAACCTTTCAAAATGAGCAGCTCTACTAACTAAGTTAACATAAAAGGACAAAAAATTTATATGCAGAGAAATGTGAAGTGGCATTTCAGACGTTGAAAAGAAATTTAATCGAAGCACCGGCTCTAACAATACCAAGGTATGGAGAACGATATAAAATATATTGTAATGCATGTAGTCAGTGATTATGATGCATGTTGTTGCATGAAGATAAAGCTATTACCTACGCTTCTTGATAATTGAAGATGCATGAAATAAATAATCCAACTATCGACTTGGAGTTGGTAGCAATAGTGTTTGCATTAAAGATATGGAGACATTATCTTTACGGTGAACAATTTGACATTTATTCTGACCATAAGAGTTTAAAGTATTTATTCTCTCAAAGAGCACTTAATACGAGAGGATGGATGGAGTTTTTGAAGGACATGACTTCACATTACGCTACCATTCCAGAAAAGCCAATGTGGTAGCATCTGTCCTAAGTCGAAAGTCATACAGAATTACTACTAGCCTGACGATCACAGAATGGAGAGCTTTGGAAACTTTTGTAGAAACGAATGCTCAACTTAATATGATTCATGAAATAATAGTGAAAGGAAGGCACTTATATGTAATATGGTCATTCAACCTACTTTGGTTAATAGAATTATACAACCCCAAGGACAAAGTGAGAAGTTAAAGGATTGGTTTATGAAAATGAAAGACAAGGACCCAGTAGATGGGAAGGTAGGAAATGATGAAGGCTATTGATATTGAAATAGAATTTGCTTGCCAAATAAAGTATAATTGAAGAAGAAATTCTTAACAAGGCGCATCTTTCAAGGCTCACTGTACATTCTGCAAGCATGAAGATGTATACGGATTTAAACCGTCAATTTTGTGAAATGGAAGGAAGAAGGATGCAGCAGCTTTTGTTTCAAGGTGCCTCATATGCCAACAAATTAAGGCTGCGCACCAATGAGCATCTGGCCTATTGCATCCACTTCCTATAGCATAATGGAAATGGAAACATATTTCAATGGATTTTGTTGTAGGACTCCCAAGATAAAACCAAGGGCATGATGCAATATGGGTAATGATGGATCGCTTAACAAAGTCGGCTCATTCTATGCCCTATAACATGTGTGACACTCAATTGAAAAACTAAGTAGAATCTCCTTACAAGAAATTATCATATTGTATGGAGTCCGAATCACTATTGTTTTAGATAAAGACTCATGGTTTACCTCTAAATTTTAGAAAAGTCTTCGAAAGATTCTGGGTATAACGATCAATATGTGTACTGCCTTTCTTCCTTAAATAGATAGGAAAACTAAAAGGGTTAATTGAGTAATAGAAGATATGCCAAGATCTTGCGTAATGAAATTTTAAAGTACCCGGGAAACACACATACGATTAATTGAATTCACATATAATAATAGTTACCATATAGGTAATTGTATGGCCCCATTTGAAGCTCTATATAGAAGACCATGTCATTCACTGATTTGTTGGGTAGAGGTAGGAGATAGTAAACTTCTTGGCCCTTTTCTAGTGATAGAAACAACAATGAAATTACAACAATACGAGAATTACTAAAAGCTGCTCAATTTTTAAAAAAAGAGCTATGAAGATATGAGACAGAAAGATTTGGAATTTGAAGTAGAGAAATATGTATTTTTAAAGATTTCACCAATAAAGGGTGTAATGCGATTTGGAAAGAAGGAAAAATTATCATCTAGATTTATTAGACCATTTCAAATCACTGAAAGGACAGATAAAGTTGCATATCCACTTGCATTACCTAAAAAGTTAGCAAACATTCATAATGTTTCAATATGCCAATGCTATGAAAATATATTCCTGACTTATTGCATGCGGTTGATTTAAGTAACATCAAGTCAAGAAAGGTTCTTCATACATTGAACAACTAATGCAAATTCTTGATAGGAAAGTCAAGAAATAACTAAGAAAATAAATTCCCCCCCCTCCCCCGGTAAAAGTTTAATGGAATAACCATGACAAAAATGGGGCATCATAGGAACTTGAATCTAAAATGCTTAAAGATTATCCAAAGTTATCTGATATTTAGATTTCGAGCATGAAATCTTCTTTTAAGGAGGGTGGAATGTAAGAATCCGATCAACTTACCTTCATGCATGTTTGTAAAATTTGTATATTAAAATGAAATTGTAACGACCCATAATTCAATCACTTAGAAATTTGAATATTTAAATATTCAAATGGTGAATTATATAACCTTAATGCATGTCTTTTTAAATAACAAACGACATAAACACTATTTTCAAATATTTTACATTAATGAGTAGATAAAAGTATACTCGATAATATGACTGAAAATTGATTTATCCACATACGACTTTAAGCTCAATAAAAGTTGTCGACGTTTTGTACATGTTTTAAAAGAAATGTGTAATTTATAAGAATGGTTTCTACTGGACCAAAAGGTGCTGAATCAAATAAATATATGGTTGATAAGGACAATTGCTATTGAACCAAAGAGTGATCGAATTAGGTTAAGTTACGTGGATGGTTTCCATTGGACCAAAATGTGGTCGAATCAGGTTAAGCTGTGCGAATGGTTTTCTATGGACCAAAATGTGATCGAATTAGATTAAGCTATATGGATGGTTTCCATTGGACCAAAATGTGGTCGAATCATGTTAAGCTAAATAGATGATTTCCATTGGACCAAAACGTGGTCGAATTAGGTTAAGCTATATTGATGGTTTCCATTGAATCAAAATATAGTATGGTCAAATCAGGTAAGGCCATATGGATGTTTTCCATTGGACCAAATTATGGTAAATCGGGTTAGAGCATAGTTGATAAGAATTATTTTTACGGGACCAAAGGGTGGCCGAATCAGATCAGGCTACAGAAGGTTAGGAAATAATAAAGTACCCTCCTCTTGTCACCTATAAATACCCTAAGCCATGGAGAAAGATAAAAACAATTGTAACCAAACAAAGGTAAGAAAACAAGGAAGATCTTAGGGAAATCCAAGGTAAAATATAGGCCGAAACTATATTGCTAAGATGAGGAAAACTATCTAATTCTAAAATTTCAAGTCATTTCATGAAGTAGTGTGTAACTTATAATATGTTTAATCTATATGTTGCACTATTTTAACCCTTTGGTATATAGACATATCTTTTGCTTATAATATTTTTTTATCTCAACCAAATGTATATGATCGATGCCTCGATTATTTGAAAGAAAGGATTATCAGTATTGGTTTATGATTACAAAGTATCTTGAAGAATACTTATATACGTACTTATGATTTGAGATGGCTTTCGAACAAATGCGGTAAAAGACAAAAGATTTTGGATATGTACTATTACTTTATTTTCATACTATGTGTTAAGAGATAGATTACATTTATACAGTGTTTAGGATGCTAGCCGCGATGGGATGAATAGTTTCCAAGATCTAATTCCTTACTCTGTCTTCGGATTAGATCCATGTGTATCCAAATTGATTGACATGAATTTCTGATTTTGTTATGTTCCTTATTTACAAAAGATATTTATACATGTTGAATGAGTTTTGGAAAACATGTTTGGAGAAAATTTACCTATGTTAATTGAGTAATATATGTTTGATATGTTAATATAATTTAAAATATGGTTTGGATATCTTAGAGATTTTTGTGATATGACCTAAGATTTAGATTAAACAGATTCATCACTGGGTTAATGTTGCTCATAATGCTACACAAAAACATTTCAAATTTGGATAATTAAAGTAGATTTTGAGCATGTTCATGAAAAACTGAAAATGAAGAATTTTCTCAGCTTTTGTTTAGCATTGTAAATCTCGATGTACATATACATATGAAGTAGAAGACAAGATCTTATGCAAATTAACTTGTATTGCAAGTATGAACTTGTATTGCAAACATGAATGTATAATATTTCTTCCGCTTAAATTCACTTACTCTAAATGATTTGAGGTTTTGGCACTTCTCCCAATAAAGTTGTAAAACTAATAAGATAGCACTACATTATGAGGGTAGCACTCCTGATTCTGGCCAAGAGTGTCTGAGTAGGGTATTACAATTATATCTAATCCAATGAAGATTTAAATAAAATCATGTTTTATTTAATTTGGTTAAAAATGAAGGTTTAATTTAGTTTAAATATGTATGTATTATGATAAATATATCAAATACATTTATATGTGTTAAGTGTAAGTGAAGCATACAAGTAGCATATAAGTGGGTAAATAAACATGATTTTTTAGAGAAGAAAACATTTTGTTTCTCTCTCTTAACATATATAATTAATCAAGGGAAGTCGAGGCTGTATATATAGAGAGAGAAACATTTCATTTCTCTCTATTTTTTAATTAGATTAATTGACATGCTAAATGGTATGTATAACTAAATTTACACATGCATTTATATGTGTGAACTTTAAGTGGAACATATGAGAAGTGTATATGTGTGTGAATTTTTTTTTAGATAAGGAAGCCTTTTATTTCTATCCCTTAATTAATGAAAGATAATGCTATATATGTAGAGAGATAAACCTTTCATTTCTCCCTCTCTTTAATTAGATTAATTGAAGTATTAATCCTTGTCAAAGCTTTTAGTAATGGAAGGCCACTCGAGATGTGCTAAGATGGATTTGACTCACCTTTGTCTTGTTGATGATCTCCTGTTATTCTACCAAGGCAATCAAATTAGCCTCTCCTGGTCTCTTGGGGTTGATGGTAAATCCTGACAAAAATGAATTTCCCAATGCTAGGGCTAGGCATAATGTTGAGAACCAGCTTTAGGGACCTTGCCCATCAAGTTTCTTGGAGTGCACCTTATTTTAACTAGACTCGGCTAGATTCAGGCTATTAGATGGCCTCTCACTGAGAGGATTACCAATACTGAATTTATAACTAAATTTACACATACTTTTGTTGTTTAAGTTTTAGACTAATTATATATATAGTTCTTCCATAATTACACGCGCACACACACACAGATATATATATATATATATATATATATATATTAAAATTGACTATTTTATACACTTTGAAATCAAAACTTATACTGATGAACTTTTTTGTTCTTTAACTCCTTGATTATGTGCAAAATAATTAATCAAACAATTACTTTACTGATTTTGAATTACCGAAACTAAGTAATCTTATTTCTACCGTGAGGTGGTGATTATGCCAGTGGGTGCTTACACAATCAAATAGTTGCATTTTAACTGTTTGTTAAAGTGTCAGATCTATCTCATATTTGATCCAGGTACAAGTAGATAAAATATAGTACTAAACTAATTAAGGAAATTGCAGAAAATAGTAAATGACACGGGGGATTTACATGGTTTAGATTTTAAGAAATTCTATATCCATGGAGAAAGTTCTCTTTCTTCCTTTTTTGTTGATTTGGTACAGAATTTCATGGCAGAAGGTACAGTTGAACCTTAAAGGTTTTTGAAAAAATATATATTTGAAGAAGAAGTCCCCTTCATGCTACATTGCTTTTTCTATTTATAGTCATGAAAGGCACATGGTTACTGGAATTTCTGTCTCGCTGTCATGCCTTAACCCTTTAATTCTACCAGACGTCGTCTATCCATATTGTCTATTTGACGTGACGAGATCACTGATATGTCTTTGGCGGGAATTTTGAATAGATGCGGGAATTTCCGAAATTGAAGCAGAAATATCTAAAATTATGGTAGGAGAATTTAAATTTGAATTGACCTTGCCCGTGGGCCTCCAAAGAAATATTTGTTATCACTCGTTGGCCTTGTCTGACAAGTACGTGACCTCTACATGATGTTATGGAGTCAATGCATATGAAGTGGTATAGTTGTGAACATTACCTGGTACATAATGTCATGCTGTCATGCTTATACATTTTTCATCTTTGCTTGACTTGATAGCATGTCGGATCAGAATGTTCTTGTGGCTATTTATGATTATAGTTCTATGTTGAAGTGTACCCTGAATGTCCCTATATATAGTCCCTTTGAAGTGCTTTTGACTATATATGGAGTAGCTTAGGTTACCCTCGGTATGTGCTAGTGCAAACCTGTTTTCATAAATTTGATGAAGTATGAGCCTTGAAGATGCGATCGGGCCAACTTGGTCTGTACTACCCTCAGGTTTTTAGTACGGTATCCTCTTTCTTAGTGCATGCAATATTCGTCTCTTGCTATAGTTCTATTGGTTGCTAAGCTCGGTTGGGCTTGATGCCATGACTTCGAGTTGGTTCCCTTGAATCTTTAAAGCGGTTCTCAGTAAGAATGGGTGTAGCACTTGCCATCCAAGTCTACCGCGATTATAGGTCATGGTAGACTTGCTGTCTTAAGCACCTGATTTGCGCATCTCAATATTTCTGCCTAATTTCTTTTTCTTTCTGGCTATTTAGGATGTAGGCCTTTTGTGCTCCGACCTTCATCTGGACATTTACATTTTGTTTTATTATACCATTCTCATTTCTTAGATTGTCGTAGTTGCTCATCTGTGGTGTTGTTAGTAATACCCCTGAGAGACGGCGGTGGGTTGTGTGTTTGGCATAACTGGGCCTTTCAGCGAAGAATGTCCTTGGCTGTATGCTTGTTATGACCCTCCCTCTTATATGGGAGTGTAATATCCTTAGCCATATACTTATTATGACATGCCCCCTAGCCTTGGGGCATAATATACTTAGCTCCATGCTCGATACACCCTACCCCATGTTTGGGGGTGTATTGCTATATGTATGCTAAGTCGCATATTTCTCTAGCATTACCGTTCTTATTTTTGAGATTGCCGTTGTCGTTCGTAGGTGGCATTACACCTCTGGAACGATGGCGGTGAGCTATGAAGAGTAATATTTCGTGCCTTGGCATGGTATGCTCCATTGTTTGGGTGCAAACCGGTATATTTTTAACCGAGAAGTTAGGTCATGTATATACAATCCATTATCGCACGCACATGTTTTTTTATTGGTTTTGGCTATCTAATATCCATACGTCCAGTGTGGTATTTGAATTAGCTAACATAGAGGTTTTTTATACTGGTTTAGGCAGTCTAATATCCCTATAACTAGTTTGAATATGATATGATTGCTACCATAGAGATATTTATACCAAAGAAAGGCAGTCTAATATCCCATCTGATCTAGTATTTTGGCTGAAGAGCTGGATTTGCATTATTGCAAGTCCAAGTGTGAAGGACTAGTATCAGATTTCTCAGTGTTGAGATTGCCGTTTTTGCCCATTAAACTTGCATTTAGCTAAATCAGTGACTACTGGCAGTGACCTGTGAATGTGCATTTGGTTTTGCCGAGGACAGTACATAGATTTTTATACTAGTTTTGGATGTATAATATCCCAACGTCCAGTTTATAATATTGTTACTTCTTTATAATACTACAACATAAATCACGTAAGTAATATAAGTTAGACAAAGTAAGCTTTGAGACGATCTGAGTTCCAAGTTCTTGGAACTAGGTTGCCATCAAGTCTAGATAACTGGTATCCTCCATTCACCAAAACTTCTACTATGACTAATGGACCATCCCAGTTTGGTCCTAGTGCTCCATCCGTCGGATCTTTTGTGTTGGCCATTACTCTCTATAGTACTAAGTACCTTTTGCAAAAATTTCTTTCTTTGAGCCTCACATTATAATTCTTTGCCATCCTTCGTTAATATATGGCTGCTGCTACTGTTACCTTGTTCCTTCTTTCCTGGATGAGATCTAGAACAGCTTCTTTCAATATTCCCTAGTATACGATATTCTTCTATCTGATGGGATTTTTACTTTGATAGGTTGGCCTCATATCCATAGGTTAGCGAAAAAGGAATGTGACCTATAAGGGACTTGGTTGAAGTTCAGTAGGCCCTTAATATTGAAAAGAGTTCCTCGGCCTACTTTCCCTTAGCTGTATGCAGCCTTTCATTGAACAGTTTTTTGATGGTTTTGTTCGCAACTTCGACCTGTCCATTTTCTTATGGATGAATGACTGAGGAAAAGCACTTTATTATGTCGTTCTTCTTGCAAAGCTCCATGAATTTCTTGCTTTCAAACTGGGTGCTATGGTCCGAAATAATTTTATGAGTCATCCCATACCTGGTAATTATATTCCTTACTACAAAGGTAACTATCTTCATTACAGTAATCGTGGCTAGGAGCTCCGCCTTTACCCATTTGGTGAAGTTATCTATGGCCACTATAGCGTATTTAGCTTCTTATTTCAACATTAGAAATGGTCCTATCAGATCTATCCCATGTTAATCAAATGGCCATGGGCTTGCAAGTGGGATGGGCTCATGGTTTGTCTAGGGATACTAGCGAATCGTTTACATCTGTCGCACTTTCTCATGAATTCCTTTGCATCCTGGAGCATAGTGGACCAATAATACCCATGTCTTAGCACCTCCTTTGCCAATTTGTTTTCTCCAGAGTGATCTCCACATTTTCTCTCGTGTACCTCCCTCATAACTCATACTCCTTTGGAAACGCACCTAGGATAAGGGATATAATACCCTCTCTTATATAATATGCCATCAAAGGAGTAGTATGGAGCTTGGTATCTTATCTTTCGAGCCTCATTTCTATTCGAAGGTAAGATTCCATGTAGGAGGAACTGTTTGATAGGGGTCATTCAGTTATTGTCCTCAGTTTGTTAAGGCATGGATTACGTAGTGGGTTGCCCCTAATTTTCTGCCCTCTCCTTATTTTGTGTGCCTAGAATGGTGGTCCCTTGGATTTGAGTCAGGACCAGTATTCGATTTGATTTTGTTATACTTGGCTCTGCTTGACGTCCAATTGGTACTGCTTTTATTTCGTTGGCCACTTTGGTACTAGCTAGTTTTGCTAAAGATTCGACGAAAGAGTTACTCTTACGAGGAATTTGTTTTATCTTAGATTGATCAAATCGCTCTAGTAGTTTCTTAGATAGTTTAGTGTATTTGGCCAATGTTGGCTCCTTCGCTTGGTAATTGCCCTGCACTTGATTCACAACTAACTGAGAATCACTATAAAAAATAATTTAATGTATATTACCTTTATTACCTAGGCCATCCGTAGGCCCACGAGGAGGGCCTTATATTTTGCCACATTGTTGGTTTCTTTGAAACCAAGTTGTACTGCTCCATGTAGCTTTCATCCATTCAGAGTTATCAACATGTATCTGATTTCTGCCATTTTTTCACTTAAATCTCCACCTACGAATAGGAGTATTGACCAATTGATCCTTTAGGTTTTGGAATGCCGCCTAACACTCCTTGATCCATTTGAAGTTTTGCCCTTTCTTCACTTGGTCAAAGAACGGGATACACTTGTCAATGGCTTTGGATATGAATCTTCCTAGGGTTACGACTCTACCATTTAGACTCATTAGATCCTTGGGTTTCTTTAGGATTTCCATTCCACTTACGGCATCGATCTTTTCAAGGTTTGCCTCGATTCCCCTGGTGTTTACTATATACCCTAGGAACTTGCTTGACTGGATATTAAAGGTGCATTTCAGGGGATTTAGTTTTATATGGTTTTGCCTGAGGATTGTGAAGATCTATTCCAAGTCTTTGAAATGGTTTGATGCTGCTATTGATTTGACTAGCATGTCATCCACATATACTTACATAATCTTTATGATCTATTCAGAAAACATCATGTTGACTAACCTTTGATAGATTGCCCTCACATTATTGAATCTGAATGGCATAACCTTATAGCAGTATAACCCTTCTGTTATGAAACTGGTGTGTCTTTGGTTTGGTTCAAACATAACTATCTGATTATATCCCAAATATGAATCCATGAATGAGAGTAATTTGTGCCCACTGGTTGCATCTACTAATTAGTTGATCCTTGGTAAGGGAAAACTTTCCTTGAGATCGGTTGATATCTATACAAGTTCTCCATTTCCTATTAGGCATCTTACCAGTACTGGGTTGGCGATCCATTTTAGGTAATATACCTCCCCGATGAACCCATTTTTCTTTTAATTCTTAACCTCTTTATGAAGAGAATTATACCTTTCTTGATCTAGGGTTTTGTGCTTCTGTCTGATCAGGTGTGTGTCTTGGTCGATGTTCAGTGTGTGGCAGATGACGGCGGGGTCTATTCCTACCATGTCTGAATGAGTCTAGGTAAACACATCTCTTGACCATTTAAGGAAATATATCAATTCATCTCGGGCTTTTGCACTAAGGTTCTTTCCTATTTTGAGCATTTTGTGGGATCTTCTGGATCCATAATGTCTTTGGTACCATCAACCGGCTTTAATTCTTTCTTTGTTGCCTCTAACCTTAGGTCTATCTCACTTTCTAGCTCCTCTTCTGGTGGTGAGTTCACAAAGATGCCTATTTTTGGGCTTCCTTAAGAAATATTGTACATAAACTAAATTATATTTATTAGTGCAAATCATGTCATATATTAACTCTTCTTTTTTCTTTTGGTTTTGGGGGCACAAGGTTACTTGCCTCCGTATCGATTTGAGTATTTGATACTGCCGCAATTTTATATTATGATTCAACTTCATTTTATTATTATGAATATCAATAAGGATGGCATAAATAGTTTGGGACAATTTTGTACTATAGTTAACAGTTACATGATAAGCTCCCTAGCTAAAAATTGTTCCTTCCTTACTGATCCTATTCTTGTTGGAGTATTAAACTTCGTGAGCAGGTCCTTTTGAGAGATGATTGCCCCCAGATCAACTCGAGTCGATCTTCCCAAGAAAGTAAAAGGTGAGAGTTGATTGATGATTAGGAAACTTGCATGAAACGACTTATGTTACGGGGCATTTCCAGTTGTAACAAGCACACGGACTAACCCCATTGGAATGGTAGTGTTATTATTGAAACTCAAGATCCATCTAGGGCTGTGTTTCAGGATTACTAAAGGTAACTTCATTTGACCGTAAGCAAACTTGAAAATGACATTAACAGAGCTTTTCAAATCGACAAAGCCTATCTATTTCCTTCTTCAGGTTTTAGCAATTTTTAGTATGATGACCATTTGCTTTGTGGAAGCAGTAGCAGGCTCCACCTTTGTTTTAACTTTGTTCATTTCCTTTGTTCAGCAAGTTGTAAGATAATTCATCCTTGATCATCTCATATATGTGCACAAGGGGATGAGTGAGGTGATCTTTATAGTGATTATAGCTCTTTCTGTCATTTGGCTGGTGGGTGATACACATCTAACCTCCTTATCCTGTTATAGTTAAGGGCAGAAATTTTATAAGATTGGAATATAGATCTAGCTTCCTCAATCTTGATGTACCCAGTTGCCCTCTTATAGAAGACTTCCATGCTATGGCAAGATTCCTTCTATTTTTATCCCACATGGCAATTTGTCCCCTAATCTCGACGTGACCCACTATTAGCAACGCTTCTTCACTAGTCGCTACAATTTGAAGAGCTTTCGTCTTAAAGTGATTAATGAAACTGTGTAGACTTTCATTCTCCCCTTGCTTCACACGGGACATGGAAGTCCAAGGAGGCTTCCCTTTCTGAATTGAATTGTCTTAAGAAATCAGTAGACAATTCCCTCCAAGGTCTGACCTCTCTTGATCTATACCTTCTGAACCACCTTGAAGTTGCAACAGATAAATATATAGGGAACAATTTGCATCGGAACATCCTCCCAACCATTAGGATGTATATAAAATATTCAAAGGTGCTGAGGTGATCTTTGGGGTTGATAGTTCTATCAAACTTATCAATCGTAGGGGCTTTGAAATTATTGAGAAAATTAGCCTCAATAATGGTCTCATCGAAAAGGGTGCAATTTCCTTCCTTTATCCTCTCTCTGGTATTCTGCTAAAAAAATCTTTACTTGTTGCTCTACCCAATTTAGAGTTGTTGGATCTCATATTCTCTCGGGTCAACCTAGGATGAATTACCATCAGAAATGGCGTCCTCATCATTTCTAGCAGATCAGGTTGCTTTTTCCAGCAGTAGAGGGTCCATACTGGTTGGCTTGGTTTTGATCTTGGAGTTAGCTTGGATTTTTCTGTTTAATTTGGCGTCATTTTTTAATCCAGCATCATCGTTCCCATTAATAGGAGTGACGTTATCGTACACCTACTGAATGTTCAACGCAAATGTAGAACGATGCTATGAGTTGTGGAGTAGGGAGGTGAAGATGACCCGTGAATGACATATTGAGTCATTGTTTTCTCTAGTCCTTCCATATATCAATTTATTTGGTCTGAGATGGATTGGAATGCAGGCAGAATGGTATCTACGGGGGCCTTGGTTGAAGCTCCCACCTTATCCTAGGCTTTTGAGAGTGTAAATGATCTAGGGACAGTTTTGTTACCAAATGTGAAGGTTCCTGAATTAGAGCAATAGGAGAATCGATAGGATTCATGATCCATTGTGTATTGTTTTACTGGATTTGGAAAATGAACAAAGATATGGAGGTTCAGGCTCTCCTTCTAGTGTTAAAATATTTAAACGAACTTTTTCATCCTTCAACTCCTCGATTACATGTGAAATAATTAATTCGCTAATTACTTTGCTGATTTTGAATTAATAAAACTAAGTAATCCTAATTTGGTCGTAAGGTGGTGATTATGCCGCCGAGTGCTTACACAATCATGTAGTTACACTTTAACTGTTTGCTACATGTAATCCTAATTTGGTCGTAAGGTGGTGATTATGCCGTCGAGTGCTTACACAATCATGTAGTTACACTTTAATTGTTTTCTAAAGCGTCAGTTCTATCTAATATTTGATCTAAGTACAAGTGAGATAAAATATAGTACTAAAGAAATTAAGGAAATTGTAGAAAACAGTAAAGGACATAGGGGATTTACATGGTTTGAATTTTCAGAAATCCTGCATCCACAGGAAAAGTTTCTCTTTCTTTATTTTTTATTGATTTAGTACATAATTTCTTAGCAGATAGGGTACAATTGACCTTAAAGGTTTTTTTTTAAAAATAAAAAATGTGAGAAGAATAAGAAGCTACCTTCATGCTACAGTGCGTTTTCTATTTATAGTCATGAAAGGCATGAGGATTACTGGAATTTCTTTCTCGCGGTCATGCCTTAACCTTTCGATTCTGCCATGTGTCGTCTATTTATATTGTTTACTTGACATGACGGGGTTACTGATGTGTATTTGGTGTGAAGTTTGAATAGAGATGGGAATTCCCAAAGTTAGAGCGTGAATATCTGAAATTGAGGCGGGAGAATGTGATTTGAATTAACCTTGTCCGTAGGCCTCCAAAGTGATATTTATTGTAACTCGCTAGCCTCGTTGTGTCTGTGCTGACCAGTATATGACCTTTGCATGATTATATGAAGTTATTTCGTATGAAATGGTATAAAGGTGAATATTGCCTGACACCTAAGGTCATGCTTCCCTCCTCATACATCTGTTGTCTTTGCTTAACTTAATAACATATCGGGTCCGAATGTTCTTATGGCTATTTATAATTATATTTCTTCATCGAAATGTGCTAAAGGCAAAAGCCCCTGTGTTGAGTTGCAATACTCATGGATACCACAATATGTACTAAATGCAAGATCTTCAGTCACCTTATTATGAACCGTGAGAACGAAATAGTTGCTGAAAAGTTGGAGAAAAATGTGAGAAATTCTTATTAATTCAGAAAAGAAACTTAAAACCGGGAAATTAAATCAAAAATGGGTGCAGAAAAATGAAAAGAGGTCGAGACGATATATCTTGGTTCTCAAAGTTTAGATGGTATTCTTCAGAACAATATGGTTAAAGATACTATTCTTTAGGATAAAATTCCTTCTCCTAAGCCAAACTCTAGCAAGGATCACCTTCATTCTAGAGAAAAGCCTCTATAATAAGTAATGTGCATGCAAAATTATGCATTTCTTAGTAACTCATCTATTGAAACTATTCAAATCCCTTCACCTAAGCAACCTCTGACCATTGTGAATCCTTTTGACCTGTTAAAGTATACCTTTGAGTACTTTGATGATGATCAAAACATTATAGCTACTGTTCATAGCTCGAACCCACACGTTTCTTTTCTCTATGCTCATTCTCCACTTACCTCAACCTTGTGCATATTTGTGCATGCCAATGTGCACGTGCATAGTGAATCCCTTAAGCAATCTCATTCACTTATCAAGTTAGGGTAGCAGACCAACTTCCAAACCACCATTCCCCTAATGCTAATAACCCATCCATACCTTGTACTTATGGCTGTGATCCCTCCATGCTCGATCAAAAAGTCAGCCCATTGCACTATACTGATAATGACAGTTTCTCCCTCATCATCAGCCCTCCCAAACAACCACCAGATTCTCGTTCTCCATACTCTCACCTTACCCCACCTTCCCATCTTCTTCTGCTTGACCCAGACCTTGACATGATCAACCGGGTTAATCTCACTGTCATGCCTGAAGCTAATAGGAGAACCAAAATTCTCACCTATGACTCATCCATACTAAAGAAGCTATTCTTCCTTTTGGCAATAATAACTCTAGCCTCCATAAAATAAACAATCATGGTCTGTCATGCAATGAAAAAACTTTTGAGATTAGTGACTTTGGATCATTACCTTGAATCACAGGGCAAATGCAGCTCTGCCTTAATCAACTCAATAATCATGTTAGGTGATAATATATGGGTTTGGAATAGAAAAGGAGCGAATCTCTTATGTAAAAAAATTAAGCCTAAGGATCTTATTTTTGAAAATGATCTTAAGATCCTTGCTATACTGGAAATAAAACTAGATGAAACTCGATCCGAGGAAGTTTTTGGCCTCATTGCTCCCTTATGGCACTATGAGCATAACTTGGTCTTTTCGTATGGCCACATACTTGTTCTCTAGGATAGCAACTCTTACTCCTTATCTAAAAACTTTTGAAAATAACCAATGCATCCACTTTGACATCACTCACTTCCGTACCAAATCATTCTTTCATGATACTTTCATATACTTTGAATTCCTTGCTTAAAAGACAACATCTACTTAACATCCTACCTACGTTTAATCTTAGTGACCCTTGGATTTGTGTAGGAGACTTCAACTGTATGTCTTGCCAATCCCAAAAAACAAGGTGGTGTTCCCCTCTTCCTTGCTCAAACCATCCCACTGTCCCAATGCATCTTGGAGGCTAATCTCATTCCTATCTCTTCCTTTGTCCCACTATTTGCATGAATTAATAAAAGTCATTCCGGTTAGAGAACTATTTGTAAATTAACCATGCCTTCTTCAATCAACCAGCCTTTTACCTTTGGAGTAACTTAACAACATCACAGCTCCCCACATCATATCCGACCACACCCCTATCATCTTCAAATGGACCATGGTTCCTAAAATCAAGGTTACTCGTTTTATTTTATTTTAAATTTTGGCTTAATCATGTTTAATTTCAGGGTGTTTTGCAAGAGGATTGGTCCAAGATAGTTTATGGCAACCCCATGTTTGTTATGCAACAGAAACTTAAAGGTTTGAAGAATAAGCTAAAGAGTTGGAGCAAACAGAAGTTCGGGAGAGGCAATCTTAGATCTTAGGAAATAAGAGAGTAACTCGAGAAAGTTCAAATAGCTCTTCTCTAGGGACCTCATGGCCAATAGATTTTCACTACAAAGCATGAACTTTCTAAATAGTTAACGGAAGCCTTGAACTGTGAAGGTCAAGCTGCATATCAAAAATGCTCCTTCCAGAAAGAAGCCTATGGAAATAAGAACTCTAAGTATTTCCATGAATCACTAAAGCTAAACAAGTTAGGGAGAGCATACATATGGTTAGTGATAAGGGTGGCTACATTCACAATTCTAATGAAGGTATCTCTAATGCTTTTATCGATTGCTTTTCTGACATTCTTGGCAGTCCTTCATTGCTGCAGTTAGCATTGACAACCTCAGTTCAGTGTTCCTTCTTGCATCTCTCATTAGGAAACTTTCAATCTTTCACATCAAATCACTAAAAAGGAAATTAAAGACGCGCTATTTAGCCTTAACACTCAAAGTTGCGAAGGCACGGATGGCTTCAATGCCCATTTTTACATTAACTATTGAGAATCTAAATCCAAAGAGTTCATAAAAGCTATATTGCACTTCTTTAAATCTAGAACAATGTTGGTGGAATTAATGCTACTAATATGGCTTGTATCCCCAAGAAGTCCAATACCTCATCAGTCGATGATAAATGTCCACTTAGTTGCTACAATGTCATATACAAATGCATATCTTAAGTGATTGCTAACCATTTGAAAAATGATCTACCAAATATAATTGCCTCAAACCAAGTAGCCTTCTTATCGGCGTGCTCCATCTCTGACAATATCCCACTCACTCAAAAGATCATCGTAGGATATTCTAGAGTTAATATTTCCCCAAGACGTATGGTCAAAATTGATATTCATTGTAATACCCCTAAATTTTGATTCGAAAGATTTAATTAGAATAAATTAAATAGAATAATGTAGAGTGATAAGGGGATTGAGATTGGTAAATAAATATAGTGGCCATGGTTATTTAAAATGAATGAGCTTATATTATAAATGGTTAAGCGTTAGTTAATTAAACATAAGGGTATTAGGGTAAATAGCCGCCCATATTCCTACCCTTATACCTTTACCTCTAGGCAATACATGTTCATTTATCATAAGCAGTTTTTTTATAAACAGAAGGAAACAAATAGGAGCCGACCATTAAGGAGAAAAAAGAAGAGAGAAAACAAATCTAACGCCTATGATTCAAGCTAGAAGAAATCATTCTCAATCAATATCCAATTTCCTTATCCAAACTAAGATGAATAATAATCCCTACATCTCTATTTTGATATGTATAGTTATAAGTTTTTGGATTCAAGGGTAAATTCGTTTTATGATGTATTGGATGATGATATGCTTGATATAAAATTAATTAGTTTAAATAAGATTGTTAAAAGAGGAATATGCACGGTTTTAGGGAAATACTGAGATTAAATGATTTTTAAATGCATGGAAAAATCTTATGTTACGAGAAACATGATTTTGGAGTTGGGTTTTAATTTTTATAATTTTTCAAGTCATGGAGAATTTCTTATGAATTTTCAAAGGAAAATACGATTGATAGGGTTTATAAATTTATTTTGAAAAATATATTGAGAATTTAGATCTAAAATTTTAATATGTTAGATAACATGATTAAAATGAATTTTTGAAATTTTTAGGGATTTTTACAAAGTAATTTAGTATGGAAATTAAATTATTTTGAAAGGAGGACCTAAATGATTTAGTTGTTTTGTTAATAGGAATGACTTATTTGTTAAATGTTATTAGGTTTAGATCTAGAAAAAAAATGGCCAAATATTCGCTAAATTATTTGAAAGTTCAATGTAGCCAATCAAATGTTTACATATGTGCAAGTTAGTTACAAATTTTTTGCTTAATTTAGTAAAAACAGCCTTTAGCTCAGAAAAGTGGGTTCCGCTTCTTTAGAAGGACCTTTCGGCCTAGAGCTTTCGCCTCCAACCTAGGCAAAACCTTCTAGGTCGAAATGAGTAAACCAATACACAGTGTATCATTTAGTGGGTACGTAGTAGAAGGGAGAAAGGCGGAAGGTAGGGTGTTGAAACGTAGCTTCCGAAGGGGTTGGTTCCTTTGTTTTGTTTTGTTTTAAAGAAAAGCGCTTGCTTGTTTGCAAAAAAGGGTTTCGAAGTAGTCGAAACCAATTGTTTCGAAAGGGTATTTCTAAAGAAGCTTTCAAAGGAGAGCTGCTGCCTTTGTTTTCAAGTAGAAGCTTCCGAAAAAGTTACTTAGTTTTTGTCTTTCGGAAGTGATAGTTCCGACCAAGTCGAAACCCTTCGGTGATTTGATGCTTTTCAATGGTATTGAAGATATCAATGCCGTCGAAAGGTTCATTTTGTTTTATAAATATAAGTCACTTCCTACTCGAAAGGGGATAGGTTTCGAAGGCAGTGGTTTCGAAAGGGGTTTCGAAGCCATTCTTCAATTTTTTTACCCAAATGTTTTAATGATTTTGAAAGGATGGTTTCGACGCCATCAAGCTTCCTCAATACTTTTTGAATTAAAGAATGATTTCAAAAGAGATGCTTTCGCTTATGTTCACTTGACCCAAAAATGTTATTTTAAATATAAACCCAATGGCTTCGAAAGGTATTGGTTTCGAAGGGTAACCTTCCATGGTTTCGAAAGGGATAATTTGAATGGTTTCAAAGCTATGATTCTATACTTATATGATAATACTTTAACCAGGCCGAAAGGTTTCGAAAGAGATTTTTTATAGTATTCGAAAGGCAGAAGCCTAATGTTTTAAAGATAGAATTTAATGCTTTCGAAAGAGGTTGTCTAATGAAGTTAAAAGAAAGGTTTCGAAAGGCTTTTTAAATCCAAAATCATTTTTATGGAAAAACCCATGGCCAAATAAAGGAGTTTGAAAGGATTTCAAGTATGTAAATTTGAAGAAGTATTGCCTTGATAAAAATATAGGTTAAAGAATTAAGTATATTTTATATGAAAAGTATTTCAAGAACATTAAACCCACAGGAGTGGTATTGTAAGTTGTTATGTTTGCTTCTTCAAATATGAATATATTCACATGATAAAGGAACCATAACTATATTTTGGGGATAGAGGGGTAGAAGAATCATCTAGGTTAACCTAGTAGTGAATATAAACTGATTAAACTCCTGAATGAGAAGAATTGCATCCAGAGGGTCAGGGAGACCAAAACATAGGGTACCTAAACTTTAAAGTTGTTCGGAAGATAAGTTCATAGTAAACCCATGAAAAGTATGATTAGGAAGTTATTGTGGGTAACCAACGGGTTCACAGTAAACTCATGGGGACTATGTGTTAAGGATGGTTGGCAAGGGCCAATTGGTTTGTATTGAACCCATGAAAACTATATCCGGATTAACTATTGATATTAGTCAAAAGGTTCCTAGTCAACACATGAAAATTAGGATAAGAAATAAGTTATCGGAGGCATCAGTAGGTTACTAGTCAACCCACGAAAACTAGGATAAGAAGGGAGTTACTGGACCAATCCACGGGTTCCTAGTCACCCATGAAAACTAGGATAAGAGTGGAGTTACTGGAATGACCAATAGGTTCAAAGAAACCCATAAATTTATTACGTTAGTTGGCAGGGGCCTGTAGGTTCTTAGTGATCCCATGAAAACTATGACATAGAACAGGGTGCCTATACATTATGAAAAGGTTATTAGTAAACCCATAAAAACTAATAGGTTAATAACGATCCTATAAATTATAAACATAACCAGTAGTCAATTAAACTGGGGATGGGGAATCCAAAATGTTTATATATACATATCATCATAAATGTTTTAAATGCTACGTTTTAATCATTGTGGATGTAGGAGCACAGTATATGGTTTTGAAAAGGGTTTTAGGATGCCAGTGAGGGGAAAACCCGTTCCACTAAGCGGCGTGATCTCACTAGATATCCAAATAGATTTAGATGTTAGATTATTATTCATACCAGGCTTTATATCTGACTCAAAGTTTTTGTTTTCTCCTTAAACTCTCGAGTACTCAATTGATTTTGAGTAGTTCGAGTTTAGGATTTTGTGGTTCTCTTCTTAGACGAATAAAGCTTTTGGAGGCATGTAGGAGGCAGTTAGTTATTTAGATTTATCTTTTTCAGTTGTGTATTTTGGATGTGAAGGCAGACTTATTAGCCTTATTATATGCTCTGATCAACGAAGGAGGCATCTTCATATGTCACTCTTGGCGTATGTGTAATAATTATATTTTTCCGAACGTGGTTAATGTTTGTGGAATTATGTAATGAACATGGAATGTTTTGAATGGAATGTGAAAATGTGTTTTTAATTTGTTAAATTTTTTCCATGTTCATGTGATCGTGTATCAATGTATCTAACACCGCCGTATTGGTTGCCGAGGATTAATAATTATGGATGACTGCATCATCCGTAACCGTTCATTTTGGACCTCCAAGTTGGGAGAGTTACAAGTTGGTATCAGAGTATAGGTTTATGAAACTTTAAAATAAAAGTAGAAACTAAAATCTTTTTTGAAACATAATCTGATAAAGCAGAAATATGATCGTGGTTTGGGTTAACGCTATAGTAACATACTTATATTTGATATATAGGTATATATCTAATTACATATTTCCCTCTCTTAGACCATTCTTCTATATCCTACTAAGACTCGTATGCAGATTTATAAGAAAGAAAATATGGAGGTAGGAAATGGAAAAGAAAATCCAGGTGGAGGAAGCAACAGAACCAATAGAAATGCTCGACTTAATACTAGGAGGAACCAATGTCGACATGCTAATGCTAATCCAAATGCTGAGGCTAACGTAGGTGCTGGAAATCCGCCAATAGATGCGGGGATGGTGCATCAGTTGTAAGCCAATCTTTTTCAAGATGGAGTTGCTGGTTATGTTGGAGGAGCTAATCCTATAGCTCCAGTTGGATATAATTATGCTAGGTTGAGCAGTGATTACACCAGTCTGGGTGGAAAACCGTTTATGGGAACGGAGGATACTGTTGAGGTTGAGAATTGACTGTTGAGCTGTGAGAGGATCTTTACTGATTTAGGCTTGGATGATGGGGAAAAGAGGAGGCTGGCCTCAAGATAGTTGCAAGGGGCAATGCTTCATTGGTGAAAAAGTGTGATAGCTGAAGTTCTGGAGGAAGAACTGACTTGAGCTAATTTCAGAAGGAGATTTGAGAAAAGGTTCTTATCTGAGGTTGCCAAGTTGACATTGATAAAAAATCTTATGGACCTTGTTCAGGGAGATATGTCAGTAATCAAATATGCTACTAAGTTTGGTGAGCCATCTATGGATATGCTACTATAGACATTGACATCAAGAGGAACGAGAGGTTAATTCGTGGACTAAAGCTAGAGCTAGCTAGAATGACTATGACCCATGTCAGAGAACCTTGTAATGTGGTGGTGGAGATGGCTACTCTCCATGGAGAGATGCTTGCTATTTTTGCTAAGGAGAAGCCGGTTGAATCCTAGGGTCCTTAGGGAAAGAAAAGGAAATTCTTTAAGAAGAAGGGAGCCCAAAAAAGGGAGGCTGCCAAGAAGGAAAATGCTGATTTGGTGTGCTTCAAGTGTGATAAGATGGATCATTATGCTCACGAGTGCCGGACAGGCAAAGGGAAGAAACCTGCAAAGAAGAGGAATATGAAATGCTTCAACTACGACCAAGTAGGGCATTATAAGAACCAGTGTCCAGAGCCAGTCAGGGCAGACAGAGGGAAGGTTTTTGCTATTGGACCGTCATCTTCTTCTAGGTCTACTACAGCAGAGAAAAGAAAAAATATGATGGAAGGTACGCTTTTGATTCAGAGTATACCGGTTAGGGTACTATTTGATACTGTTGCATCGCAATTATTTATATCACAGTATTTGGTTGATAGGCTATGCATAGAACCCACTCACGTTGTAACTTCCTTAAGGGTTGCGAATCCAATATAAGGGTATGCAACTCTAGGGATGAGATGTGACTAATTAGAACTTGATTTGTTAGGTCACAAGTTTGCATGCAGTCTGTATATTTTTGATTTTGTGGATTTCGAGATCGTTTTGGGAATGGATTGGTTGGGTAAGTATGAGGCTAGGATATTTTGCCAGGATAGGGAAATATCATTGAGACACCCAGATAGTCATAACCAAATTATATTCTCAATGGAAAATTCTAATAGGAGTGTTTAGGCTTTGTTAAGTGCCATGGAGGTTGGAGAAGAATTAAGTCAGGTTCGAGTAGCAAGGGAATTTGCAGATGTCTTTGAGCTGGTTAAGGGATTACCGCTGAAACGAGCTGTTGGTTTTCGGATAGATCTTGTACCAGGAGCCGAACTTGTGAGTAGACCACCTAGATTATGGCACCGACAAAGATGAAGGAATTGAAGGTGTAGCTAGTGGATCTTGAGGGAAGAAATTTTATTAGACCAGGTAGTTCGCCTTGGGGAGCGGACATGGTATTCATGAAGAAACTAGATGGGTCGTTAAGGAAGTACATCGACTGTCGTAAGTCAAACGAAAGGACAATCAAGAATAGGTACTCTCTACCGAGAATAGATGATCTGTTTGATCAATTGGGTGAAGCTAGAGTGTTTTTCCAATTGGATTTGGTGATGGGGTTCCATCAGTTGAGAGTGGTGGAGGACAACATTCCTTTGACATCATTTTGAACCAGGCATGGTTCGTATAAGTTGTTAGTGATGCCTTTTGGATTGATAAATGCATTTGCTTTCTTCGTGGATTTGATGAACTGATTTTTTCGAGGGCACTTGAATAGGTTCGTTTTGGTATTCACTGATGACATTTTAGTGTACTCGAAAGATGAAAGAAAGCATGAGAATCATCTTAGAGTTGTGCTTGAGACGCTGAGGAAGAATCAGCTAAAGGGAAAGTTTTTCAAGTGTCATTTTTGGAAAAAAGTGGTTAAGTTTCTTAGTCATATGGTTTCAGAGAAAAGGTTGTCAGTTGATCCAGATAAGATTGAAGCTATGAACAATTGGAAGAGACTAGAGATGGTGATCGAGATCATAAGTTTTCTTGAACTTGCTGGCTATTACTAGAGATTCATTAAAGATTTTTGGCGGATCGCGGCACCTGTGACTAAGTTGACTCAAAAAGATGTGAAATTTGTTTGGTCCGACAAATGTAAGGAAGGGTTCCTTAAATTAAAAAAAAATGACCAATGCACCAGTGTTAGTAGTTCCAGATGGAAACCAAGGGTTGGTAGTATTCACCGATGCATATAGAACTAGATTGGGAGTAGTGTTGATGCAGAAGGGTAGAGTTATTGCCTATGCATCCAAACAGCTTAGTCCACACGAAGTAAGATATCCTACTCATGACTTAGAGTGGGCTGCGGTGATTTTTTCCTTACAGATCTGGAGACATTATCTCTTAGGGGAGAGATTTGAGTTGTATACCGATCATAAGTCTTTAAGATATTTATTCTCTTAAAAGGAGTTGAATATGAGGCAGCTTATGATTTTGGTATAGAGTATACCCCTGGGAAAGAAAATTGAAAGTGCGGTGTGTATACAATTATATGTGCTAATATAGTACACACGGATCGTGTAATATGGACTGCAATATAAATGCGGAAATAGATGATAATAGCATAGTAAATAAAAAATAGAAAAATCACACCAGAGATTTTTATACTGGTTCGGAGCACCGTCCTACGTCCAGTCCCAGACTTCTATCTGGATTTTCACTATTAACAACCTCGCTTCACCCGGAGGAACAGGTTTACAACACCCGAACAACCGAACGGGATTTCACGCCTCTAATACACCGAGGACTTCAACACTTGCCTCTTACAACACAGAGGACTTCAACAAAAGAACAAATACAATTGTTGTTGACAACTTGTGTTCTTGAAAACACGTATTTGTCACTAGCAGTACACCCTTCCTATAATCTTATCCTCAAAGTATGCGAATGATGTTTTGAAAAGATTAAGGAAAGTATATTACTTATTGAATCAAAAGATATGAAATAGTTTCAATGATTCAATAAATAATCGAGAGCTTTTAGAATGCAGGAGTATGTAGAAAGTAAGATCAGAGATTAGATTAAAAAGCATATAAAATCATGTTGTTTTAATCAACGAATTAGATGAGTTTATATAGATAAGAATGGTTGTAACTCTTTGTGAGCAGTTGCCATTAAGAGATATGATCTTTGGTGAAAGGTAAGAGATGCAACCTTTGGAGAAGAGAAGTGTCTTTTGGAAAAATTGCTTTCTGTTTAAAAACGGTCGACAGGTTAAAAAGTGACCACTAGACAGGAATTCAAATATATATACGTTATGTGCATGTGTGCACGTTCAGTGTGCAAATTATGCAGGAACGGTCGACCGCATATATTGTGACCGGTCGACCGGTCCCTGTAAAGTTGCACACAGAATGTGCAACTACATTCTAATCGTATATATATTAATTTTCTTGAAAATGCATGATTATTTGAGGATAGATTTTAACAAGTTTATCACTAATATAATATCAAATAATCAATCTACAATCTAGAGTACCATATGTAGCTCTTTATAGCCATAATGACCTTGTTTTGTCGATCGCCTTTAGTTATTTGTCAGAAATCAAAACCTTCATAAATCTTGTGACTCAACATTCTCCCCCTTTTTGATTGATGACAATATATATCTGCAAATCTGAATCTCCCTCTGAATATGTGATCTCTCTCTTTGAATTCTTATACATGTACATTCCTGCAAACAATTGTTAGCCCTTTCTCCCCCTTTGTCATCGACAAAAAGGAGTAACAGATACTAGAATAGTAGAATTAATATGATATGCATAGCAAAATATTAACACATCCAAAACATAACAGAGTATAATATAGACCATAATGTCAAACGAAAAATAAGAATAATGACACTATTTAGTACAAGTGTCGATGAATGTTTTTAAAGTGGTAAACCATAATAGAATCTAAGATGAAGCAGATCGTATCTCCTCTTCATCATCATCGTCGTCGTCGTCATCATCATCTTTTTCTTCTTCTTCCTCATCATTGTTCCCTTTAGATGATTCTCCATGTCCATGACCACTCATACCAGTAGACTCGTCAGATGATGTCCAGGTGAAAACAGGAGCAGTAGGACATTTTCCTGGGTCTTGTGCTTGAACAGAGGTGGATGTGGAACATGATATAGCATCCCATAGCATACCAAAGAATGACTTGACCTTATTGAAGCGCTTATCAATTTTAGAGTCCATTCGCTTGAGACGTGATTCAAGCAAAAATTGGTTACGCGCAATGGTTTCAAGTGATTCTTTTGTGGATGATTTTGATTTTAATAGTTTTACTTCATCGGAACGAGGACGAGAGGAAGTTGCTCTTTGTTTTCTTGGTCCTCTTTGTTGCCATTCTTCAAAAGACATAATCTCAAGATAAGGTGGAGGAAGCTTCATTCGTTTGATGGTTATGGAATCAATGCATTTTGGTTTTGAGGTTGCAGAATCAGGAGGATTTACCCCACAAGCTAACAAAAGTCGCATGATATATTCATTGTAGAAGAAATGAGGCCGTGTAGAGTTATTTACCTTGAGAATTTCATCAAAAAGCATGTATACCCAATTGATTTGGATTTCACCATAAATAGCATAGAGTGCTTTGAAGTTTTCTTTATATACTGCATCATAATTTCCAAGTCTAGGAAAAAGAGAATGCATCAAAACACGATGAAGTAGTCTGGCTGTCGGTCGAAGTCCAATAGACTTTGTGCCATCACTATTGTCTTTTATGAACTGATGACTGGTACTATTTCGAATGAAGACTTCGCAGAAGGTAGATGAAAACTCATCGCCTCGATTTGGTATACCAAGTATAGAGGCCATTCTAGCATGAGTAAGAAAAATTTGCTTGCCACAGACCACAGACCAGATGACTCCGTTTGGATTATCAGGTTGATATTCATCGAGATTCATGTTGGCGTAAAACAATTTGATCATCAAATGATTTATCTCCACATTATTTTCTGAAAAATCTATCAATGGAGTAATGTTGGAATTATTGGCTAACCTCCGAACTCCATAAGCCGTGAAATCATCAAATTTGATGAAAGAGCCTGGATGAAACTTGTAATTTGTCATCTGATTCCATCTTGTTACAGCAATTGGACTTTGAAGCCACTTTTTGGCAGAGATGCTCAGAGATGAAGTTTCAGAGGTTGTTCCTTTCTTAGATTTCTTTTGAGGAGGAGCCATTGTTGGAAGATTTGAGATTTGGGAATTGAAAATAGGAAACTAGGGTTTGTGATTTTGGGAAAAAGAACAGCTTGAGTCAAAAGAGAAAGAGGGTAGAAGGAAAAAATGACGCATAGGTATATATAAAAACTGAAAATACGTCAACCGGTCGACCTATGAAATATGGCCGGTCGACCGTTTTCAACCAGGGAGCAAACGGTCGACCGGCTATAACCGGGGCGGTCCACCGGTTTTGGTCTGCTGAGTAATAACATGTTATTATGCAATTTTTTATAATATATCAACCTATATATATATTATATTTCATTCTTAATACAAAATATAACCGTTATTACACAAGTGATAGATAAAGATATAATAACTATATATAAATCTAATGAGAAGGTTCGTCATTAGAATTATCGTTGTTTCCTTCAATACGTTTTGACCATGGACTCCATTGTTTCTGAGCTCCTTCATTCTTCTCATAGTTCCGATCCCACGAGTTAGGACTTTTAGATGTTGATGGCCTAGACGGCATTGGTTCAAGCACGTCATGCTTGTTGGAACCGCAGAAAAATGTTGCCAACTTTTCTAAAACGGATAATCGTGCCGATGTCCGTTGTTGCTCGTGATAAAGTTGACTTTGCCCATAATGGAGTTGTCTCTGAAGGTCTATCTGATGTTTCTGGTAGTGGTGTATCTCATCGATTTGTGCTTTGGTACGAGGAGAATAGAACAGTGTCCTCTTCACTCGTTTTGAATTTGGAGTTTTATCAGACATACAAGAGCATTGATGATGACAACTTGGTTTTTGTTTTGGTGTTGTAGGAGAATAATATTCCTCCAACTCAGAACTCGTAATAGAAATGTATGATTCTTGAGCACATTTATCACAAATGTGAGCCATAGGGAATGTTGTATAGAATATTATGGTTAGATAAAAAAAGATGAACAAAATATGAAATTTTTGCAAGCTTATATACAAGTTTCTTATGTATAAACCTATGGATGTGAGTTAATGGAAAATTTTAACCAAGAGAACATAAGCAGAAATTTTATTTTAACTCTAAAAATAGCTCTCCTTTTAAAACTGAAATTATAAAATAAGAAAGGAAAGGACGATCACTAAAAGAAAAGAATGAAAAAAAAAAGTAAAGAGAATTAACCATTAAATCAAGCAGTGGCTTATATTTAATGTATAAAAAAATAGTTTATGCAAAAGTTATGGTTAAAGAATAACTAAAAAGAAGACGTTCTTTAGAAATTACTTAGTCAAGATTCTTTCTTGAAATTAAACCAAGCTCTCTTCGTAATCTAATAAAACTAGATTCGAGCAGAGGCTTAGTAAAAATGTCCGCTAATTGATTGTCAGTATGGACATATTCAAGACATATATTTCCTTTGTCAATATTATCTCGAAGGAAATGATGACGGATATCAATGTGTTTGGTTCTAGAGTGATTTACTGGATTTTTAGAGAGATTTATAGCACTGGTGTTATCACAGTATATAATAGAATTTGATAAATGAATATCAAAATCTTGAAGTGTTTGTTGCATATATAGTACTTGAGTACAAGCGAGAGCTGCTGATATATATTCAGCTTCACATGTTGATAGTGAAACACAATTCTGTTTCTTACTGAACCAGGAGACAAGTGATTTTCCAATAAAATGGCACGTACCACTTGTACTTTTTCTATCCGTTCGTGAGCCACCGAAATCAGCATCACTATATGATACTAATTCAAATGGACATTCTTTTGGATAAAAAAGACCGAAATCTTTTGTATTATTAAGATAACGAATTATACGTTTCACTGCTCGTAGATGTGATTCCTTTGGATCGGCTTGAAAACGAGCACATAAACAAACACTCATTATTATATCCGGACGACTAGCTGTAAGGTAAAGAAGAGAACCAATCATGCATCGATATAATTTCTGGTCAACATTCTTACCACTTTCATCTTTTTCAAGATGTGTAGTTGTACTCATAGGAGTTGGTTTACCAGATGTATTTTCTAATCCGAAGCGTTTGATAAGGTTTTCACAGTATTTTTCTTGATTGATAAAAATACCGTTTGAAAGTTGCTTTATTTGAAGTCCAAGAAAATAAGATAGTTCTCCCATATGAGACATTTCGAATTCTTTGGTCATAATACTTGTAAATTCTTTGCAAAGTTTATCGTTTGTTGAACCAAAGATGATATCGTCTACATATATATGGATAACTAGAATATCTTTTCGAGAATGTTTAATAAACAAAGTTTGATCGACTTTGCCTATTTGAAATCCTGAGTTAAAAAGATAGCTACGTAGTCGTTCATACCAAGCACGAGGTGCTTGTTTTAAACCATACAAAGCTTTCTTAAGTTTGAACACATGGTCAGGATATTTTTCATGTACGAACAAAGGAGGTTGTTCGACATAGACATTCTCTTTGATAAATCCATTGAGAAAAGCACTTTTGACATCCATCTGATAAAGTTTGAAATTATGGTGACAAGCAAAAGATAATAGGATTCTAATAGCTTCTAGTCGAGCAACTGGTGCAAAAGTTTCTTCATAATCGATACCTTCTTCCTGATTATATCCTTGTGCTACTAATCTTGCTTTATTTTTGGTGATATTTCCTTGTTCGTCGGCCTTATTTTTATAGACCCATTTAGTACCAATTACTGACTGATCAGTTGGTCTTGGAACAAGTTCCCAAACGTCATTGCGCTCAAACTGATTTAGTTCTTCCTGCATGGCAATGATCCAGTAATCATCTGTAGCAGCTTCTTTTGGATTCTTAGGTTCGATATTTGAGAGAAAAGCGACATGACCCATTTGATTGAGTTGACTCCTTGTTCTGACATGTGATGTTATTTCACCGATTATATTTTGAGCCGGATGGTCTCTTAATATTCTTGGTGGTGATTGTAACTCACATATTTGAGGAATATTCTCAATAATTATTTCCGAGTCAGAATCAATATTTGTGATGATTTGATTGTCAGTGACTATTGATTCGTCATCATCTGATATAGTGTGAGGATGCTGATAGATTTCATCAAAAGAGACATGAAGTGATTCTTCAATAGTTTTGGTTCGTTTATTAAATATCTGATAGGCCTTACTTCGTTCCGAATAACCGACAAATATTCCTTCATCGGCTTTTGGATCGAATTTGCCAAGCTGGTCTTTCGTATTTAAAATAAAGCACTTGGAACCAAAAACTTTGAAGTATGAGATTTTAGGCTTCCTCTTGTTAAATAATTCATAAGGAGTATTCTTGGTAAGAGGTCTTATGGATACACGATTTAAAACATAACAGGCAGTTGCCACAGCTTCCGCCCAAAAATGTTTTGGTAAGGTGGTTCCATTCAATAATGTTCTTGCACATTCTTGTAAAGTTCGGTTCTTCCGTTCTACAACTCCGTTCTGTTGTGGAGTTCTGGGAAACGAAAAATTATGATATATACCTTTCTTTGTACAAAAATGTTCAAATTCATTATTTTCAAACTCTCCGCCATGATCACTTCTTATATTTTTAACTTTAATCCCTTTTGATTTTTGAATTCTTTTGACGAAAGATTTGAAATGATCGAAAGTGTCACTTTTATTTTTTAAGAAAATTGTCCATGTATAACGAGAGAAATCATCAACAATTACAAGCACATATTGACTGTGATTTATTGATTGAACCCTAGTAGGTCCAAATAAATCCATGTGTAGTAACTCAAGTGGTTGTAATGTTGATATGACTTTCTTGGATTTAAAAGATGATTTGGTCAATTTTCCTAATTGACATGCATCACACATGTTGTTAACTTTAAAACTCATTTTGGGTAGTCCTCTAACTAGATTGTTTTTGGCTAGCTTGTCAATAGTTCTGAAGTTTATATGACAGAAGCGTTTGTGCCATAGCCATGGATCATTGTCATTAGCCACAAGACACATATCTGAATTATGATTAATATTCATATTCAGAATATATATATTTCTGTCTCTATAACCTTCGAAAACCAAGTTATGATCTTTATCTAAAATACTACACTTATTATTTGAAAATGAAATTATAAAACCCTTGTCACATAACTAACTAATACTAAGCAAATTGTGTTTTAAATTTTTAACTAGCATGACATTAGTAATAAGAGGTAAGTTAGATGTACCGCAATTGCTCACATCGCCTTTGCCGATGATATAACCTTTTGAATTGTCTCCAAAAGTGACGGAGCCACCATCTGAATATGTAATATTTGTTAATAAACTCTTGTCTCCCGTCATGTGCTTTGAGAAACCACTGTCCAATATCCACTTTCCTCTTTTCTTAAGTGGGACCTGCAAAAAATAGAATTAAGTCCATGGTACCCACTTTTTATAGGGTCCTAAGAGTTAGGTCTTAGGAGTCCAAACCCACATGGGTCCGGTATCCCCTTTATATATATAATTTTTATTAAAATGCACAGTATTCATGAATTGCTGAATGTATTTGTTCCTAATCAAATTGTTATTTGTTTTAGGAACCCATATTTTGATAGTCTTGACATTTTTCTTTTGAAATTTCACAACTGGTTTTGGTTTGGAATATAATAAACTAAGATTTTTCTTAGCTTCGGTTTTTTGTACTTTCTTCTTCCTTTTATTTCCAAGATGTTTCTTGGTTTCTTGTTTGTTATATCCCAATCCTTGTTTGTCTGAAATAGATTGTGAACTTTCAATGATTTTTGTCAAATTTTCTCGACCTTTGTTAAAGTTAGAAACATTTTGAGTAATGTCATCAAACTTTGTTTGTAAGCTAGCTTTTTCTAGGTCTAGAATTTTGACTTTTGCTTTAAGCTCATGATTTTCAGTAGTGAGAGCATTATTTTTCTCTTTTTGAGCTTCTATTTCTTGACTCAAAAGAGATATTTGAGAGTCAACATTAGATGATGATTCTTGAATATTTTCAAGTTCCTCTTCTAATATTTTCTTCTCATCTTTTAACATATCTCGTTCAAACTCTGCTCTACTTAAATCTGCTTTGACTACTTTTAATTGACGTTTTATGTCTTTATATTTGACTATCAATTCAGCATTAATATCAAGTAATTCATCAAATGTAGGAATTTGTACCTCATCTTCTGTTGCCATAAAACAAACATTAGCTTGTTCATTCTCTGAATCACTTTCACTTTCTGATGAAGATAACTCTGAATCATCCCATGTTACTGAGAAAGCTCGTTTCTTAGATTTGTCCTTCTTATATTTGAATTTGTCATTTTCTGACTTCTTCTTTTGTTCTGGACAATCCTTCTGCATGTGTCCCTTTTTGTGGCGGTTGAAACATTCTATAGCAGATGAAGATGGTTTGTTTGATCCAGGTTTCCTTTTATTGTAACGACTGGCTTTTCGATATTTTAGGAATTTTTTGAATCCTTTCGCAATGAATGCCAAATCTTCGTCTTCAGAATCTGATTCATTTTCATCTTTCTCAACATGAAATGCTACATTTTTCTTTTCTTCTTTCTGTTCTTTTCTAGCCTGCAAATTTGCTTCATAGGACATTAAATTTCCTATCAATTCATCTGGCTTCATGACGGAAAGGTCATTAGCTTCTTCAGTTGCTAATACTTTTCCTTCCCATTCACTAGTCAGAGAATGTAGGACTGTTGAAACAACATCGAAATCAGAATACTTTTGTCCTAAGCCAATAAGTGCATGGTGAATAGTTTGAAACCGTGAATACATGTCATTTATTGTCTCATTTGGTTTCATTTTGAAATTTTGAAATTGACTTTTCAGCATGGCTATTTTGGCTTGTTTAACCTTGTTGGTACCTTCATGAGTGATTTTTAGTGTTTGCCAAATTTGATATGCAGTAGTGCAAATACTAACACGGTTATATTCATTTTGGTCTAATGCACACAATAACATATTTATTGCTCTTGCATTTACGACTGCTGCCGTTTTCTCAGCTGCAGTCCATTCTGAATAATCAGTTGTTGGATTCACTATTTCTCTTTGAGTGGCATTCCAAGCATCATAGCTATTTGATTGCATAAAGAATGACATACGTGTTGCCCAATAACTATAGTTAAGTCCATTGAAAAATGGAGGTCTTTGTGTTGATTAACCCTCCGTGTAAGTGGTGTTTTGAGTGCTAGTACTTACGTTATTTGCCATATTACTATAATATATCAAATAACTGTGTTACGGTTATATGATGACCTGGCTCTGATACCAAATGAAAGTGCGGTGTGTATACAATTATATGTGCTAATATAGTACACACGGATCGTGTAATATGGACTACAATATAAATGCGGAAATAGATGATAATAGCATAGTAAATAAAAATTAGAAAAATCACACCAGAGATTTTTATACTGGTTCGGAGCACCGTCCTACGTCCAGTCCCAGACTTCTATCTGGATTTTCACTATTAACAACCTCGCTTCACCCGGAGGAACAGGTTTACAACACCCGAACAACCGAACGGGATTTCACGCCTCTAATACACTGAGGACTTCAACACTTGCCTCTTACAACACAGAGGACTTCAACAAAAGAACAAATACAATTGTTGTTGACAACTTGTGTTCTTGAAAACACGGATTTGTCACTAGTAGTACACCCTTCCTATAATCTTATCCTCAAAGTATGCGAATGATGTTTTGAAAAGATTAAGGAAAGTATATTACTTATTGAATCAAAAGATATGAAATAGTTTCAATGATTCAATAAATAATCGAGAGCTTTTAGAATGCAGGAGTATGTAGAAAGTAAGATCAGAGATTAGATTAAAAAGCATATAAAATCATGTTGTTTTAATCAACGAATTAGATGAGTTTATATAGATAAGAATGGTTGTAACTCTTTGTGAGCAGTTGCCATTAAGAGATATGATCTTTGGTGAAAGGTAAGAGATGCAACCTTTGGAGAAGAGAAGTGTCTTTTGGAAAAATTGCTTTCTGTTTAAAAACGGTCGACAGGTTAAAAAGTGACCAGTAGACAGGAATTCAAATATATACGTTATGTGCATGTGTGCACGTTCAGTGTGCAAATTATGCAGGAACGGTCGACCGCATATATTGTGACCGGTCGACCGGTCCCTGTAAAGTTGCACACTGAATGTGCAACTACATTCTAATCGTATATATATTAATTTTCTTGAAAATGCATGATTATTTGAGGATAGATTTTAACAAGTTTATCACTAATATAATATCAAATAATCAATCTACAATCTAGAGTACCATATGTAGCTCTTTATAGCCATAATGACCTTGTTTTGTCGATCGCCTTTAGTTATTTGTCAGAAATCAAAACCTTCATAAATCTTGTGACTCAACAAAAATAAGGTAGAAAATTCTCTTAGTAGTAAACATCAGAATGTGGTGTTAGCTATATTAGCAGAATGGAATGATCTTGAAGCTTTGGCCAGTTGCGGTGTGTAGTTAAGATATACAGCTAGTTCTAGTCAGGGGACTGCCATGTTGTTCTATTTAGAAGTTCTACCAGTGTAGATCATGCGTATAGCTTCTATGTAGAGATAATATCCAGTTTTAGCCAAAAGGATTAGAGGGCTTGAAGTAGGATCAGAGATCGATGATATAAAGGATTATAGTCTCAACTAAAGAGGATGGTTGAGAAAGAAGGGACAATCATGTGTTCTGAATATAGAGAACTTAAGGAGAGAAGTTATGGGAGAATGTCATCGATCCAGGTTTACAATTCATCCTAGAGGGACCAAGATGTATCAAGATATGAAGAGGTGCTTCTATTGGGAATGCATAAAGAAGGATGTTGGCTTGTGGGTTACGCAGTGTGTGAACTGTCAACAAGTGAAGGCCGAGCATCAGAAGCCGTGCGGGTTGCTTCAGCCTCTAGAGACTCTGGTTTGGAAATGTGATTCAATATCCATGGACTTTATAGATGGGTTGCTAAGGTCGAATATGGGAAATGAGAGTACATGTGTTATTGTGGAAAGGTTGACCAAGAGTTCCCATTTCATTCTACCTTTCTAGGCAAAGTTGTTCACGAAGAACATAGTTAGACTCCATGGGATATACTAATAGCACAGACAGCGACAGAGATGCATTATTCACGAGCGAATTTTGGAAGAGTCTACAAGAGGTATTGGGTACCAAGCTCAAGATGAGTGCAACTTATCACCCATAGACGGATGGGCAGATAGAGAGAGTCAATAAGATACTCGGTGATTTATTGAGAGCTTGTGTATTAAACTTTGGTGGATCTTGGGAAGATCGCCTACATTTGATTGAGTTTTCCTATAATAGTAGTTATCAGACTAGCATTGCAATGGTGTCTTTTGAAGCTTATTATGGAAGGCCATGCAAATCACTTGCATGTTAGTTGGAGACTGGAGACGGATTAGTCTTAGGTCAAGATTTGGTTAGGGAGGCGTCAGAAAAGATTGATTTAATTTGAGGTCGGATGAAAGAAACTCATTCCAGGCAAAAGAGTTATGCAGATAAGAGGTGTAAAGACCTAGAATTCTTAATGGAAAACCAAGTTTTCATTAAGGTATAAAAAATGAAGGGTGTGGCACGGTTTGAGAAGTCGAGAAAGTTGGCTCCGAGATATGTTAGTTCACTCTAGATTTTAGAAAGGATTGGAAAGCTCGCGTACGGATTAGAGTTGCCAAGCACTTTGCAGGTGTCCATAATGTATTCCATGTGTCTCATCTTCGCAAGTATGTACATGATCTAGAGGCTACTATTCCTCAAACAGAGTTGGAGGACTTGGTAGTAGAGCCTGATTTGACTGTTGTTAGACAACCAGTTTGGGTTGTAGCGAGAGATGAGAAAAGATCGAGGACCAAAACAGTCAGATTAGTGAAAGTTCAGTGGAGTAACAACGAGAACGACTGTACTTGGGAGACAAAGGACATGATTCGAGATGCTTATCCTGATCTATTTTGATGGTATGTCAATATTATATTTATATAAATTAGTTGCTAGTCAGGTAGGCTAGTATAGATGTTAGGAGATGTTACAGATGATTGCTATGGTTGCCAGTTAGTACTTACTGAATTTCGAGGATGAAATTCTTTAAGGAGGGGATCTTGTAACACCCCTAATTTTTGATAACATTATTTAAGTGATTTAATTAGAAAAAATTAAATAGAATAATGCAGAGTGACAAGAGGATTGAGATTGATAAATAAATATAGTGGACGTGCTTATTTAAATTGAATGAGCTTATATTGTTAATGATTAAGTGTTAGCTAATTAAAGATAAAAGTATTAGGGTAAATATTCAACCCTATTCCCACCCTTATATCATTACCTCTAGGCAATACATGTTCATTTATCATAAGCAAGCAAATAGGAGCCAGCCATTAATAAGAAAGAAGAAGAGAGAAATCAAATTTAAAGCTTAGGGTTCAAGCTACAAGAAAGCAGTCTCCAATTTTCGTATCTAAACTAAGGTGGATAATTATCCATACATCTCTATTTTGATCTCTATAATCATATGTTTTCGGATTTAAGGGTAAATTCGTTTCATGATGTATTGGATGATGATATGCTTGATTTGAAATTAATTAGTTTAAACAAGATTGTTTAAAAGAGGAATGTGCACTGTTTTAGGGTAAAACTGAGACTAAATAATTTTTAGATGCCATTGAAAAAATTTATGTTATGAGAAACATGATTTCGGAGTTGAGTTTTAATTTTTATAATTTTCCATGCCGTGGAGAATTACTTATAAATTTTCGAAGGAAAATAGGGTTGATTGGGTTTATAAATTTGTTTTGGAAAATATAATGAGAATTTGGATCTGAAATTTTGATATGTTAGATTAACATAATTAAAGTGAATTTTTGGAATTTTTGAGGATTTTTACCAAGTAATTTAATATGGAAATTAAATTATTTTGAAAGGAGGACCAAATGATTTAATTGTTTTGTCAATAGGAATGGCTTATTTGTTAAATCTTATTTGGTTTAGATCTAGAAAATAGCACGACAAATATTAGCTAAATTATTTCAAAGTTTATTGTAGCCAATCAATTGTTTACATGTGGGGAAGTTAGTTACAAAAAGTTTGCTTTATTTAGTAAAAACAACCTTTAGCTCAGTAAAGTGGGTTCCGCCTTCTTTAGAAGGATCTTTCGACCCAGAGCTTCCGCCTCCAACATAGTTGAAACCAGTAAACCAATACATAGGGCATCATTTAACTGGTACGTAGTGAATGGGAGAAAGGTAGAAGGCAGGGTGTCGAAACGTAGCTTCCGAAGGGGTTAGTACCTTTGTTTTGTTTTGTTTTAAAGAAAAGCATTGTCTGTTTACAAAAAGGGTTTCGAAGTACTTGAAACCAATGGTTTCGAAAGGGTATTTCTAAAGAAGCTTGAAAGCTGTCGCCTTTGTTTTCAAGCAGTGGCTTTCGAAGAAGTTAGTCTTTATTTGAAGCTTTTGGAAGCGGTAACAAGTCGAAACCCTTTCGTGATTTGATGCCTTTCGATGGTATTGAAGAATCAATGCTGTCGAAAGGTACCGTTTGTTTTATAAATATTGGCCACTTCCTACTACTTTCGAAAGGGGTTAGGGTTTTCAAAGGCAATGGTTTCGAAAGGGGTTTCGAAGCCAATCTTCAATTGTTTTACCCAAATGTTTTAATGCTTTTGAAAGGATGGTTTCGACATCATCAAGCTTCCCCAATACTTTGTGAATTGAAGAATGGTTTCAAAAGAGATGCTTTCGATTATGTTCACTTTGACCCAAAAATGTTATTTTAAATATAAACCCAATGGCTTGAAAAGGTATTAGTTTTGAAGGTAACCTTTAATGGTTTCGAAAGGGGTATTTTGAATGGTTTCAAAGCTATGCTTCTATACTTATGTGATAATACTTTAATCAGGTCGAAAGGTTTCAAAAGAGATGTTTTATTATATTCGAAAGGTAGGAGCCTAATGTTATAAAGATAAATTTAATGCTTTCGAAGGAGGTTATCATATGAAGTTGAAAGCAAGGTTTCGAAGGTGTCGAAGTGCTTTTTAAACCCAAACTTATTTTTAAGGAAAAACCCATATTAACTAATGGAGTTTGAAAGGATTTCAAGTATGTAAATTCGAAGAAGTATTGCCCTGATAAAAATATAGGTTAAAGGGATTAACTATATGTTTTATATGAAAAGTATTTCAAGGGCATTAAACCTACAGGAGTGGTATTGTAAGTTGTTATGTTTTCTTCTTCAAATATGAAAATATTCACCTGATAAAGGACCCATAACTGTATTTTGGGGATAGAGGGGTAGAAAAACCAGCTAGGTTAACCCATTAGTGAACATAATTGATTAAACTCTTGAATCAGTAGAATTGCATCCGAGGGGTCAGGGAGACCAAAACATAGGGTGCCTAAACTTTGAAGTTGTCCGGAAGATAGGTTCATAGTAAACCCATAAAAACTATGATTAGAAAGTTATTGGGGGTAACCAACGGGTTCATAGTAAACCCATGAAGACTATGTATTAAGAATAGTTGGCAGGGGCCAACTGGTTTGTAGTGAACCCATGAAAACGATATCTGGATTAAGTACTGGCATTAGTCAAAAGGTTCCTAGTCATCACATGAAAACTAGGATAATAAAGAAGTTATCGGAGGCATCAGTAGGTTCCTAGTCAACCCATGAAAACTAGGATAAGAAGGGAATTACTTGACCAATGCATAGGTTCCTAGTCAACCCATGGAAACCGGAATAAGAGTGGAGTTATTGGAATGAACAATAAGTTCAAAGGAACCCATGAATTTATTAAGTTAATTGGCAGTGTCCTATAGGTTCTTAGGGATCCCATGAAAACTATGACATAGGACAGGGTGACCCATGAAAACTAATAGGTTAATAGCGATCCTATAAATTATAAATATGACCAGGATTCAATTTAAATGGGGATGGGAAATCCAAAATGTTTGTATATACATATCATCATAAATGTTTTAAATGCTATGTTTTAACTAATGTGGGTGCAGGAGCACAATATATCGTTTTGAAATGGGTTTTAGGTTGCTAGTGAGAGGAAAACCCGTTCCGCTAAGCTGCGTGGTTTCACTAGATATCCAAATGGATTGGGATGTAAGATTATTATTCATATCAGGCTTTATGTCTGACTCGAAGTTTTTGTTTTTCCCTTAAACTCTCAGGTACTCAATTGATTTTGAGTAGTTTGAGGTTTAGGGTTTCTAGGATCTCTTCTTGGATGAATAAAGCTTCCGAAGGCATGCATGAGGCAATTAGTTATTTAGAGTTATCTTTTTCCGCTGTGTATTTTGGATGTAAAGGCGAACTTATTAGCCTTACTATATACTCTTATCAACCAAGGGGGCATCTTCATAATCTCTCTTTACATATGTATAATAATTATATTTTTCTGATTTCGGTTAACGTTTGTGGGATTATGTAATGAACATGAAATTTTTTGAATGGAATGTGGAAATGTGTTTTTAATTTGTTAATTTTTTTCCATATTTGTGTGATCTTCGTATCAATGTATCAAATACCGCCGTATTTGGTTTCCAATGATTAATAACCATAGATGACTGCAGCATCCGTACCCGTTAGTTTTGGACCTCCAAGTAGGGGGACGTTACATTCACAAAGCTTATGATTCTCTACATTGGTTTGTTATCATTGCTATATTATCTAATATGAACTTTCCCAAGCCTATTCTGATCTGGATTTACTCCTGTATCTCTTCAGTCACCTACTCTATAACAATTAATGGGCTGGGTAAGGGATACTTCAATGGAAATAGTGGGGTCAGGCAGAGATCCAATCTCCTTCAATCTATTTATCATTGTTATGGAAGTGTTCAATCGGATGATCATGAAAGCGACTGCCTTAGATTCTCTTGATTATCACCCTACGTGCAAGATTTTTAGAATCACTAACTTTATGTTTGATGATGACCTAACTTTCTTCTCTAAACCAAACATAAAGTCCTTGGGAACTCTAAAAAATATCCTTTTGATCTTCAAAGGATACACTGGACTTTCGATCAACTCTCTCCAATCAAGTATTATGATAGCTGGCCTCGGTCATGTTCAAATGAGAGATGCTTTTATACTCTTCTTTCTCGCTGATGCCTTATAATACCATATACCTCGGAGTTCCTTTGGTTACCTCAAGGATTATGTATGTCTCGCTTTGAAAGATTACTACAAAGCTTTCTATGTGGTCGTACAACCATCTGTCTCAGAGTGGATGACTCACCATCATCACCTTTGTGGCTATCTTCATGACAACTTATTTGTCCTCCCACTTTGTTCTCCCTATGATGCTAATTAATATGGTTAGTCGAGATCTTAACCTCTATCTTTGGCATGGAGACCCGAACTCAAGGAAGCTTATTCCCATAGTTTTTTCTAAATTCCAGTTGCCTAGAAATAGAGGAGGGTTAGGTATCACTAATATTGCCATCTGGAACAAAGAAACTGCCTCCAAAACCTTAAATTCTCTTTTGCAAAGTAAGAATACCCTCCTTAATAAATGGTTTCAGCAACACTATATCAAACCTAAAGAATTATGGAAGCTTGGAACTTCACAAAATGCTAGCTCATTATGGTGAATATTATAAAGCTTAGAAACAAGTTTAAGCCTCTAATCCAAATCAATCCTTGTGTAGAAGCTGGTTGCTCCTTGGTCTGGGCCTGGTATAATTCTTACCGACTTGATTCTACATAACCTGGTGCTTCAATTGGGTATCCATCCTAAAGCCACTGAGTATATATGTAATGGATACATTATTCTCCATTATCCAGCTCTATGCAAGTATGATAGGTATGGGCTACCGTCTCTAATACATCCTTCCCTAATGATGCTTCCCTTGTCCTTTGGAAAGTACATAGTAGATTGCATTCTACATCTGTTATGTACAACTGCTTGGTTAAAACAAAAGAATCTAATTTTTTTACGTGGAATGAGAAAGTCTGGAGTGACTTTGATTCTATGAATGATAACATTATTCTCTGGAAAATTATGTCAAACGCACTCCATACAAAGAATAAGCTTATGCAACTTGGAATTATTGATGAAGCTGTTTGCATCCTATGTAATCAACAAAGTGAATCAACTGTCTACCTTTTCTTTGAGTGCTCCTTTTCTTATGCAGTCTGGGAAAGGATATTACAAATTTCTAACTTCACAATGCCCAGACATGATAGAAGGGATGAATGGCAAAGAATATATTTCGCCACTGAGAAGGAAATGCCACAGTCAATTGTGATGATATCTTTTTTGAAGAAGGTCATCAAAGGTATATGGACTAAGAGGAATGATAGATTTTTTGTGGGAAACATATCTATGCGAACAGATGTGATTTTGAAAGTTTATAAGATGATAAAAAGGAAGGCTCATGGTTTTAGGATGTATAGTCAGCCTGATTTAAAATAATTTGAATCATATGGCTATCTTGATCTTGGCTAGTGGGTTGATTAGATATCTTTATCTCTAGTTTTGTTATTGTTTTTTGTTTTTCTGTCTTTGTCTTCCCCGTTTTGTTTTCTTTTTTTCTCTATTGGTCTGTGCTTTTGTTTATGTACTCTTCCTCTGGTTTTATTAATAAATGTGGTAAGGGTCCAATTAACCCTACTTGCCTTGAAAAAAAAAAGAACAGAGAAAAGCCATCGTATTTTTAGTGCAATATGTTGATGATTTATTATTGATTGGTAAAGACACATCTTTGTTACAATAAGTGAAAACTTGGATTTTCACTAACTTCTTAATGAAGGATTTAGGAGAAACAACCTATATACTAGGTATAAAGTTCTGTAGAGATAGATCTAAGAGGATGTTGGGATTGTCCCAATTCCTATGCATAGACATTATATTGAAGACGTTTGGTATGGATAGTTTCAAGCATGGAATTCCAAAGTAGTTTGAAATATTCCTTTCTAAGAAGAATGCTCTTCATACCGATAAGGAGAAAGAGCTTATGAAGGGGATCCTCTATGCTTCAAACATAGGATCCATAATGTACATTATGCTATGCACCAGACTGAATGTGGTATACGCATTAGGATGTGTAAGCCGATACTAATTTAATCCTAGAGAAAAACATTGGACGACCATAAAATGTATACTTAAGTATTTAAGAAATACAAAGAACTTATTCCTCATATACGGGAATGGAGACCTCCTTATGAAGAGGTATATGGATTCTAGCTTTCAAAGTGACAAAGATGATAGTATTTCAGTATCTGGTTATGTTTTTAAGCTTAACGGCGGAGCCATTAGTTGAAAAAGTTCCAACCAAGAAACAGTAGCTAATTCGATGATGAAGGCCGAATACATCGCCCTTAATGAAGAAACTAAAGAGACAATTTGGATGCACAAATTTTTGAGTGAACATGAAGTGATTCTCTATACCGAGAATCTTATAGCAATGTTCAATGATAATAATGCAAGTTGTAAAGGAGCCCAGAGTACACAAGAAGTCACATCACATTCTTTGAAAGTTCCACCTCATTAGAGAATTCATTGAGAAGAAAGAGGTTGTGATACTAAGGGTAGATACTAAGAACAACATAGCAGATGCATTTAGGGATTAGCTTGATCGGCTCTCGAGAAGCAAATTGAAGGGATGGGATTGAGATTATATAATTGGCCCAAGTGCAAGTAGGAGATTGATAGAGTTAGGGGTATGCCCTAAGGGAAATTCTATAATTTATTGTAAATTAATTAACTCTATAATCAATTATCGTTCATAATAAAGGTATTTCTCTTTCTGTTATATGTTTTATTAAAATGTATTATAAATAATTAGTTATTTAATTAAGATATCTAATAGAAAATCCATAAATGATGTGTTTATGATAGTAATCAAATATATTTTAATCGTGAGTATTGTATCACAATTTAATAAACAACATTATTCTAAATATTCTTAGTTAAGATACATTGAGACTAGATGTCGATGTATTCGTTGAGATTAGAGTACGTAACACTCTCCAAATGTCCAGTAATGTATTACTCATGACTGCCAGGGGCACTTAAGGGTTACGTACTGATAGTTATTAGATAAATATAGAATAACTCACTCGGTATTTTTCCATTGGTTAATATAACTAAGCTCAAATAGAAAATATCGATGAGACTGATCTAAATAGTTCTCCTGACTCGAGAACACTATTGTTCTTCGATATGAAAGTTCTACTTTGATTATAGTAAAATCATGGCACGACGTCCAATGAACGACTGCAGTTGGGTCGAGTAAAAGTATTGAAAGCAAAACACTATTCAAGAGAGGATCCGTCTTCTCAGTTATAAGGGGTTAGTATCATAGTCAACTCAAAGTCAAAATCTCTTACTAGAGCAGTCAGTTTAATTATTATTATTATTATTATTGAACCGACCACTTTATGTATGGACTATATAGTTAAATACGACAATATTGGAATCTCGACCATTAACAATTTTTATAAGTTCAAAGTGATACAGTTTTAATGAAGAGAATTGATGTAAATAATAGTCAGAAGCAGGTAATGCTTAACAAAGTAAAATTGAATTTTACCAAAATCAAGCAAGAGATAAATTTTTCCAAAACATCACCCTAGGTGACTTGTGAACATTAATATTCGAATAGCTTGATATTAATTGCTGACCAAACATACATCTAGCGGGTCACACAATCGAAATAATAAATACTCCTTTAACCAAATGATTTAATTAATTTGTAACTGTTATAAATTAATTAATATTTATGATATATTAATTATAAAATTTATTTTAATTTGATGAACAAATATTATTAATATATTTATAGTAGTTATAAATATATTGATCGATATACGATATCGATATGTGTAAAATTGGGTTTAATTGCAAAATATTATGTTTGGGCTTGTTTAAAGCCCACATGGGGGGTTGGTTAATTTGACTTTAATAAGGCATGATAGGTGGCAATGTGATTGGCTAGGGAGGCTGGAATGGATGGCTAAGGTAGGAGAGAATAGGTAAGAGATAAAGGAGGATCTTGATCTTAAATTATTTCTAAACTCCCCTCTATATAAACATCTCTACCCACACTTATTTTAGGACTTTCAGCAAGCCTCCAAACCTTTATCATTTCTAGCCAAACTCTTCCACCCATATTTTCATTTTCTAAAGCCAAATCAACGTAAATTAAACCTATTCGATAATCGGTGGTCATTGATTCAGAGACTAGCAATCTAATGGATTGGAAATTAGTTCAAAGAGAAAATGCCATCAATTCAAGGTGTACTTTCAGGTATTGAGTGTAAGGTACATTTCTAATCAATATATGATTATTAATGTTTGGATATAATATATATATATATATATATATATATATATATATATATATATTGTTAATTGGGTGTCGATTTCAGTATGCAAATATATAGTCACAATTGGATTAGTTGTATGTTTGCATATACTCGTACATTAAAAAACAATATTTTTTTTATCATGTATATACCTATTACAACACGGTTTAACAACAAAAAACATTTTTTTTAATAATCTAATATATGATATTTAATTACACATACATGGTTAATAACTTAAATGTCACTACATAGTTTATACAAATGTGCTTATATAATTTTATATATAAAGTATCATGGATAAAATATTTTCGGCAGTAAAATATTATATATATATATATATATATATATTATTTAAATCAATTAATTATATAAATTAATTGTATCAATATATATATCATATATAAATTATGTTTTTATTTTATAAAATTAGATTAATGCATAACACACTCTCGGTAGTAAAATAAAATAACATTATTTTTATAATTTAAAAATATTTAAATTTAAGCCAAGATGTAAAAATCAATTTTTAAAATTGTTTAAAATTATATAATAAATATTCAAAATTCAAAACATCATATAGAATTTCATTGGAAATTTAAAATTTAAAATTTAGTTTCTAAAATAATTTTAATTAACATGTTAAAATTATTCGTGTGAATATTTAATAAAAACGTATTTTAAAGTTTAAGAATTTTTTTTCGAGTTATGTGCATAACTAGATAAATAAATATTTATTAAAAATATATTTAATTTGTATTTAGATTATATTATTATATGTATAAGTTTTTGGTATATAAATATATATACACACACATACATAGACACATATATGTGTTTTTATATGTGTGTGTATGCATATATTTTTTTTTTGCTTACAGCAAAAAATATTTAATATGTATTTTATATTTGATTTAAATATGAATTCATATAAATATAAATATATATACAATGTTAATATGTTTTAGACATACATAGACGTTTACATAAAATTATTTGTAACCTTATATATAAGTAAATTATATAAAATTATATTTGGACAATGCTAACGTGTATGTTGCAGTGTAAATCCCAACATCTATATACGAACATGTTATACCTTACATGCATTGATATGTTACACATGCACACACATATATATATGTGTGTATGACACACACGCGCGCGCGCGCGCACACACACACATACATATATAGTATAACATTAATTAAAAATATAAAATCACTTTATAAATTTAAATAAAATAATGATTTTGTTTAAAAGAAATTTGAAAATGTTCTAAACAAACTAGACTTCATAGGCCCAACAAAGATTCAAAATCGTAAAAAAAAGGCTAACTGTGTAAGCTTACAGTCTAGATATGTGTATCTAGAAAGGTTTGGGTAACCGCGCGAGTACTTTGCGCTACTAGGATACCAGCCTGGCCTGAACAAATATGTAAGCCCAAAAGGTTATCCATAATAGAAAAGACCCAATTTGAATTGGGTTAATTTTCAAAATGTTTAAAAATAAAAAAATATAAGATTTTAAATTTTAAATTTTAAATTTAAAGTAATATATACATATGTTATGTGTGCAGTTAAATGCTTAGCGGTTCCATAGGATGGATGTGCAAAAAGTTATAGGGGGATAAAGCGGGGATGTAGGTGAAAATCGATTTTGCAGAAAGCTTCATTAGATATAAAACCAAATATTTGAAGTTAATTTATTTTCATTCCCACATCATTTGTGTATGAAAAAGATATATTGCTTAATTCTATATAACAAAATCCGAGAATATTATTATTTATGTAATCCATATTTGGTGATATAATATATTTGTAACCTATATTAAACACTTATGCCTTAAATTTAGGTTATAACCATAACTTTGTTTATTTGATTTAAAAGAAAAATAGTCAAATCAACATTTTTACATTAATATGCAAAAATGGGTACTCAAAATTCTTAATTTAGCGTATGAGGTGGAAAGTAGCAGAGCTTAAAGCATATCTATTGTTTAATAACGCTATATTAAAAAAACATAACGGTCGAAAACCGCTATGCGCAATAGCGTAGTTTTTTTTGAAAGGCTTTAGCTGCAGAGTATATTCTAAAAGTTGCAATAACAAAATTTTAAGTAGAATTTGGTTTAAAAATGAATTTTTTTTTATATTTTTGGTTTTCAATATGTGTCAAATATGAAAAGAATGGAGGGGCGACGGAGGGGATGAAAGAAAGACGAATGGGAGAACGATGCAGATAAAGGGGCGACATATATGAATTATTTCACGTGCTTATGTTATTTTTCAAAACACGGAAAAAAATTATTTTTTATTTTTTTGTTTACTTCGTTTTCTAAATTAGTCATTTTTGAAAATAGACGTGCGTCACATGTGCATTTTTTGTATGGACGAAAATCCAAAGCTAAAAACAACAAGCCAAATATCCAAACTATATTTCTTGTGAAAATATAGTTTGTTCTTCGCGGATGTGTGCGTGCTTATAACAAGCGCATCTCATAAAACATAAATACTTGAAGAGTTGACCAAGCCGTCCGCCTTTTCTGAAGCCTAACGGCCAACAATTTTATGCGGATACGTATGAAATTAATGAATCTTGCCAAATGAACATGTAAACCCAAAAAAATGGACATATGCGCTGAAATATAAAATGAATCTTGCCAAAGAAAGTGGTCCGGTGCATTTTCATGTTTAATTATTCCAGGGCCCACTGCTATCAAAATATGCTTTACAAGTAACTATCTGCCAACTTATTCTTCTACTTTAAAATGATGCAGCCATATGTGATGGATGCTGTGCAATTTATTTTTCTTTCATCCTTGTATAAAACAAATAATAATTGCGCACGTGACAACTTATATGAAGTCGTCTACCTCTTAAATTCGGCGTTAGCTCATGTATGTTTGATGTGCTGATTTTTGTTGCATTTCTAAGTTTCAACCACAAATATTATGTCATTTTGAGCGTCAATTCCCACCTACAATTTCATTTTACAATCTAAGAAACAAACAGCATCGATACATGTATAATGAAAACGAAGAAATATATCGTTCTTTAAGGGATTTACGGTGTTTTCGATTTAACACTGAGAAAGTAGGGCTGTCCATGAATATCCGAAAAATTTGAAATCCGTCTGCATCCGCATCTGAAAAGCGGATAAATATTTGACATTCAGAAAAAACATGCGGATGCGGATACGAAGACATCCGCATCCGAAAATTATCCGTCCGTTTTTTGTCAATATTATAATTCAAATATGTGTATTTTAGTGCAGTTAAAGATATTTGTTTATTATTTTATTATGTTAGCGGTGTATATTATATGTAGTTAATGCCATTTAACTACCCGAAATTATTTATTATCACCATATTTGTTAATTTTTAACACTTTTATAACCAATGAGATTAATAAATATTTACTTAAATTAAAATTTTCTTTTTATAATTCTTAATTTATCTGTCGTTAGGATAATTATTCGATATCCATCCGTATCGAAGGATGTAGATATCCGATATCCGAAAATACTTTCGGAATGCGGATATAGCACTATCCGCATCCGAAATCATCCGTTGACAGGACCATTGAAAAGTTTCACGCATACAAATCACAAGAACGTAAATGTCCTCTCTACGTTTGTTAGAATTAGAATTTGTCATTTTTTAATCCTTTAAAATACACCAAATATCCAAGCCCGACCCAATCAATATAGTGGCCCAATCATTATAGTGCCCTAACTCAAAAATTAAATCCAGTAAAGAAATTTTTCACACAAAATAATGTTGCCCTCTGTGTAGGTTTTGAACTCAACACACTTTGGCATAAATCATACACATTACCGCGAAGTCAAAACTCGGTGAACTAAACTAGTAACTAGTTATATAATTGCCTCGGCCCAATCAGTTGTCCCGGCCTACAGGCATGGTGGGCTCCATCCCACATATCATGTAGAATTAACAAGTTTATCATACTTGAAATAAGAAAAATAAAGTTAGAAAAAAAAGAAAAAAAACATAAACACGAGACAATTGAAAAGGTGTATTAATATTGACAACTAGAAAATCACTTCTGACGTCCATAAATATTGATCACCGACCATCATCACTATTCCAGTGGTTAGGCGCTTCGATTTTGTTGCGAGAGGTCACAGGTTCGAAAGTTGTATAGCGTGATTCAAATATATATTGACATATGATATGTTGTATAACACCTAAGAGAGTAGTATCAACATATACTACCATCTAAGTACCCAATTTAAAAAAAAAATTGATCACCACACAAACCATCCTTATATACTTACTATTACCATACATTATATTGTTTTATGAAATACCAAACCGAACACTTAATTTTACCGTTTGTCTATTAAGTACTCTATGACATTACAAGATCATGTATGAGTGTAGAACAACGATAGCAAATAATTGTACGATAGGGAAAGAAGGTTGCAAATAAAGATATAAGATTGCTTAGGACTAAATAAAAAATAGAATTTGGTGGTACATGGTATTACACCCGTTCTTACCACGAACCATAGTAAAAAAAACAAATAGCACTTGAAGTTAAGATAGCTGCTTTCATAGTAATAGGGCTGAGCAGGAAACAGACCAGAAGTCACGATGTCTAACCAAATGAGCCCTATCAGCAAGGGGAATGCTGCAAAAAGCAACTATAACTTACATTAGGAAAATGAAACAGAACACATGAGCTATATCCCCAAAGGCCAAACTAGAATATCGAGTCGTGACATCAGTACTAACGCATGATGATGATTTGAATTAACCATACTTCTAAAGCTTACATTTTGTTAAAAGTCTAAAGAACATGTCTACAAAGGCACATACCGGAGGAAACCTAGACAACGCCATACAGAACCAAAAGCGCTCTAAAGGGGATGTATATAGAGTCACTCGAAATATGCTTAAACGCAAACTCAACCCTACAGAAAAACGACAAACGTGTAGCTCTCCCTCTATTGCATCGGTAATAGTAAAAGGAACAACACAAATCATAAATAAACTTCAGTCGCATTCCAGACACATGTCAAACTAGTCCACAGAACAGAATAGGAAGTGGTACTCCATTCCAACCCGATATAGCGACAAATTAAATAAAGATAACGAGAGCATCAGCAAGGCAATACGGTCTAAACGACAGACAATGATTCACCACTGAACCTCTCCACATGTTTCAATCACATACCAATGCCCTTGGATGGCCTCGTTATCATTCCTCTTAAAGAAAATTAGCATTCCAAGAGAAGAGAACAACCTGTACAGACCCCGGCTTCCTGCTAATTTTTCAAGCATCCCGCTTCGAATTTCTAAGATCCCGTCAGTATAAGGATTTCCCTCCAAAAATCCATCATCAATCCAAGCACAAAGAACAAGCATCATGGATAAGCGACAAGTGGCAAAATCCATGGGTGGAGATTGAAGGAAAGAATTAAAAGTGATTACAACCACCAGCAGTGTATTCTTCATACTATAAAAGGAAACGCTGAAAGAAGCTATGCGGTAGGATCGTATAATATGGAATAGTGGAATGGTATAGGTAAATAGCAGTAAGCAATAAGTAAAGTGGACACCAAGACTTTATACTGGTTAGGACCTCTTGTCCTACGTCCAACCCCTAAGCTCTTCTTAGGAATTCTAACTAACAACCCTCACTTAACCCGGAGAAATAGGTTTACAACTTACCCGAACAACCGAACGGGATTTCTTGCCTCAACTACCGAAGAGGACTTCAACTAGGTACAAAGAGTATTTTTGACTTGTTGTGTTCTTGATAACACTAATGAGTCTAATTGAGTACAACTTTCCTATAATCTAATCCTCAAGAATATGAAATGTGATTGTGAAGATTTAGAAAATATAAATAGCTATGAATCAAAAGAGTATTAAAAATAAATCAGAGATTCAAGCAATTGAAGTGGCTTGTGAATGCTTTTGAAAACTTGAGTAATTTGAAAATATAACAGAGAGATTAAAACAATTAGAATTGGTGATTTTGCAAATGATAGAAACATGTTTTTATATGTGTAGAAGAGGTGTAACCATTTGTAAAAGATGCAGGCAAGAGATGCATCCATTTCCGTTGGAGAATGGCTGCAACTCTTGGGAAGAAGAAGGTGTCTCTTCAGGAAAAATTCGCAGGTTCAAATTCGGTCGACTGAACAGAGATTTCAGTCGACTGGAACTGTGCATGTTGTAAAATGTGTAACAGGTTCAGTCGACTGAAATATCCTGTTCAGTCGACTGAACTGGTAGATTATGCACAATGAACACTTAACTGAAATATGAAGTTGTGTTATGTGTTTTTTTTGTTTATGCAAGTTTCTTGAGGATAGATTTTAACAATAAAACTAAGACTAAGACCTATATATAATAATTACTCATGATATCCTTGATCTTCATAGTCCTTCCTTTAGCTTTGCACATTTCTCTTCCTTTTCGTTGAAGCACATTGTCATTGATCAAAATATAGCGTATCAACATTCTCCCCCTTTTTGATTGATGACAAAACATATGTTTGTAGAGATGTAATTTATGTTTCCTCCCCTGAATATATGCACTATTTTTCCTATAAAACAAAGTTAGTGACCTTTTTCCCCTTTCGTCATCGACAAAAAGGAAGTAATGTGTCTATATATATATATATATATATATATATATATATAATTGTCAAGAAAAAATAATCTCATACAGACATAACCATAGTATGAATTAAACAAACCACAGAGTTTCATAAAAGAAGGCTATTTATACAAGCCTTATCAGAAATGTTCGAGAATAAATAAAGTTTGTGGAAATCAAACCAATAAAAATGATCACTGTTCCTTGTCCCAATCATAAGATCCTTCACGTCCTCCCTCTAGTTCTCGAATAACCGGGCCACCGTTGGTTGTTGAAAACCTCTACTTCCTTGACCACCACTGTTACCACTAGTGCTGTTGCTTGAATTTTCTTCGGAAGATGTCCATGTGAATGTTGGAGCCGGACGCTTGCCGCGTGAGGTCGAAGCAGAAGTGGAGCTTGTGCATGAGAGGCATCCCATAGCTTGTTGAATAAACCTTTTATACTATCAAGTTTGTGATCAACCTTTTTGAGGTGATTATCAAGAATTTGTTGATTTCTTGATAGAATTCCTAATGACTGATTTGTAGTATAATCCGGTTGAACAAGACGAATATCATCATCTTGAATATGAGGTTCTTCTTGTTGGGCCTGAGGAGATTGGTGAGGTTGTTGATTACGTGCTTCCCATTCGGCTAGAGACATGATGCGAGGAGGTCTTGCCGGGAGTTGCATGAGGCTTATAGTCCGTTGGTTGATTTGGTGAAACGTTGTAGATTCGAACTCTGGTAGTGGCGATTCAACGTTGAGGAGTAGTCGCATGATACACTCGCCATAGTATATTGTTCTCATTTTTCCATTATTGAATGTAAGAAATTCATCAAGAATTAATTGAACCCAATTAACTTTAATATTACCCCAAATGGCATAAAGTGCCCAATAGTTATTTGGGTATACGATTTCATATGAGCCTGTGCGAGGAGTGATGGTACGCATAAGAGCTTTGTGTAGAAGCCTAGCTCTTGGTCGTAGAGAAGTTGATTTGATATCCCGGATATTAATGTTATCATCCAAAAATTGATGATTGATGTTGTCCCGAATATGAGGATTAAATTCTATTTCCTCAAGCTTTCTACCAATGTTAGGAGATCCTAGAATATGTGCAATGCGGTTAAAAACATATATACTGGTTAAATGATTTTATAAATTAATATATACACAATAGGTTAAAATTAATACTTATATACACAATAGGTTAAAATCAATTTAATTAAAAATCAATTTAAGTAAAAATCAACATATATACACAATAGGTTAAAATTAATACTTATATAAACGAATAGATATACGGGCAAATATATAAACATATGTGTAACCTATATACAAGTTATATCTTTAGAAATCAATATTTAAATTAAAGACTGTATAATTTGCTAAAATTGTTACAAAACTAATTCATATACTAAGAAAATTTAAATGTATACCACAACTTTGTTTTAAAAAAAACAAACATAACATATGATATACCTTACTTATCTTATATATGTAAACTGGTTAGAATTTTATATAATATATATATACACACACAGTACATATGTTTTTAACATCACTATTATATAAACAGTATATTATCTTTATAAAAGACATATTATATATAAGCTAATATTATACAAATTTATAAAATCATTTAATTAACTATAATTAATTACAAATTTAATTAACTATAATTAATTAACTATAATTAATTACACTAATCCTCAATTAATTAATCATACTTTAATTAATTACTTTTATTAATCAACCTTGATTGATTTCATTAATTATATTAATTAATGATCCCCATTAACTAATAATTCTCTTTAATAAAATAATTAACTTGTAATTAATCAACTCATTAATCATAATCAGTAATTAACAATTTGTAATTACTTATCTTAATTAATTAAATTCTTATTTAATTAAGTTAACCGTTGATTAATTAATCTTTAATTACTTTATTAAGTAATTACTATTTAATTTAAATTAATAAATATATCCTTAATTAATTACTTTATTAATTAATTACAATTCTAATTAATTACACTTAGTAATTAATCTTAAATTAATCACATTCATTAATTAATCACATTAATTAATTAACTAAAATAATTAAGTAATTAACTCTTAATTACTGAACAAGTAATTATCTCTAATTACTTTATTAATAAATCTTGATTACATCCTTAATTAATTACTTAACAAATAATTAATTCCATCATTAAACAATCCTAAATTCTTTAATTAAGTAATTACTCCATAATTAATTAACTTTAAAACAAATATACTAATTAATTTCTTAATTGATAACATGTGATTAACCATTAATTACTTCATTAATCCATAATTAAGTGATTAAATAAACAATTAACTAATTATTTAAAATAAATTAAATAATTAATTAATTAACTTCTTATATTTTTAAATCTTTAATTAATTAAGAAAATCATTAATCTTACTTAAACCTTACTTATTAACAAATCATATTAAATAAGTATTCTTAAGTTAATTATCCAAACAATTTAACCTTATTTATTTTCATAAATAAATTATTAGAACAATTTCAAATTTAAACTTATTTCATTTCAAATAAATTTGAAACTTAAGTTATTAATATTTCTTAAAAATTCTGCTTAAAACGTTGGTCCAATATTTAAATTCAAACACTTCTTTTAAATTGGATTTCAAAATTTAATTAAGATAATCATTTTCAAAAACTCATCTTGAAACATTTTAAACCTGAAATATAAATTCAATTTACACTTTTATAAGTTTAATTAACATTCACCTTTTTTTTAAATTTTTTGGTTTACATTGATTTTAAAACAACAAGTTAAACTTTGTATTTTGGTTTCCTTTATGAAGTTGCTTTATAATACAAAGCTTACTTTCATTAACTCACAAAAGTTACACAGCAATCTTGCCACTGCACAGACCAACCCCAAAGAAAAACGCGCAACCCAAAAACCCGAGGAAAACACAGCAGTATCACGCAAACTACCCGAGACAACTCAACACCTCCCCTCTTCGAGTCGCACACGAGCATAACGCGAGAACCCCTTCGAGATGGCAGACATCCTCTCAAGAAATTCGGGCTCCAACCCAAGCATCAACCTCTCGCTCTCCTTAAGGAATAACAAATGAGACCATGCCGAAGCGAAACAACTCACAGGCCTTAGTCTCATATTCCAAAACAGACAACCTCCTAGCTAAAGATCCAGATAACTTCTACACAGACGAGTCTTCCCTGCAACAGGTAAGACTGCTCCTCAACTACTTCTAAAACTGCTTCAAAAGAAAACATCTTCTGAAAATATCCATGGATACTGCATCTCATCACGCAGCTATCAAGATACCATCACTTATTACTGCACTTCTGACAGATCCAAACTCAAGAAAAATTCGCTCACCCGAGCGAAATCCAAACTTACACTTCAAAGATAAACTCCGAATCTTTAAAAGATTTCCTTCGGATATCAGAGAAATCCTTACTCCAAACTACAAATCTCACTCGAGACGGTATTAGGTCTACAGTCTCGACAAAATACTTCCAACCTCAACATAAGGACCCCATCCATCAGTGGTAATCGTGTTACACACACTCACCACTACTCCATCTACCTCTAAAAATTATGTTGGAAATTCGTACATATAACCCAACAGATTTAGGTATATATATATATATATATATATAGTTATATATAGTTATATATAAAAATTACAAATACGCTTTCTCAAGAAAGACACCACTCCAAAGCCTAGGTATTCACTCAACTAATGCTCTGATACCAAACTGTGAGACCCGGATCGGGTTTCCATATTTGGGATCCGAAAACCACGTCGATTCCAATTAAACGTTAGGTCGTGAATCCAAGTGGAGCTTAGTGAAAACTCGAGGTGTAAGAACCATACGTTAGTATAACTCTGTGGGTGATTCCGTAATGAGTTTGACGGAATAGTACTTATAGGTTCGAGATGGTGATTTAGAGTGCAAGGGCTATGGTCCTTGACTCTGAGGGTGATTCCAAAATGAGTGTAATGAGATAGTGTCTTCGGTTTCGTTCGAACCCGGAACGAACTTGTATGGATTGAATGCTTTCAGCACATCGTCAGGTGGACGATGAGCATTCTAAGATAGATGTGTTCTATTAAGGTAGTCGCAGCCTCAAGCCTCATCAACCGGGAATGGCTAAAACATGGGAGGTGCAGAAAGGCTTCGTGGGTAGCCCCCACCTGAGAGTGAGATTTACCCCTGTCTAGAGGTCCCTTTCTATTTCGGCTTAGTGTGTGGTTGGTCGCGCCAACTACGGGGTGGTCTTGTTCGAGACTGTCTAGTAAGGGATGGTTCCGGCCTTGTGTTGCAGGGAAGCGGGCGTACTCCTTGGTACGTTGATCTAGGTCACGTACTGTGACGGACGATACCCCAGTAGCCCTGCCATTGATGGAAACTCATTATTCCTACGAGACCCTACGGTTTTGATTGTGTTACCCACTTTTGTGTCTAGTAGCTAGAATTTAATCATGTAACAATTTCAGCTATTTATTATTTATTTGAAAACCCTAGACACTATTATAATATCACTGGATTTTCTGTCAAATGTTTTGCTTAGCGTAAGGTAAAAACTTTTCCATGTTTATGTGTGGGAAGTCTTACGTGATACCTTTTCTTTTCAAAGGATTTTCTAAAGTTAAGCAATTTTAAACCGTTTACTCACACCAGACCCCTGTCTAACCCGAGTGTTTATTTTCTATTTTATTAAACTCTTGGGTACTCATATTATGTATCAGTAGTCAAGTGATTCAGGTTTGCTTGACGAATTCTGCAGGAGATATGGAGCATGAGGCTTCGACGTGTAGATATATATTGATTCTGCTGAGTTTGTTGTATCTGCATCTTGTGATTACTTGAGTTGTATAGTTAGACAGATGTTTATAACCGTCTAATATCTGTTGTTTAAGTTGTGTACTCTGATGTAATACGATACTATGTAATATTTTATGTGATATATTATATTTCATTCGTTCCGCTGTGAGTTATCTGTTGTTGTTGTGTTCTCTTTCTCTTTATTTTCTTCTTCTATCCCTTTCTTTCTTCATTGATGATACCCAACTCAGATAAAGATTGAAGTGATAATCCAAATGGGAATTAAGGCAATTGTAAATAAGTGAACGGGAATTAAAGGAATGTGAATAGAAAGGAAATTGATTTGGCTAATAATCTATAAAGTTAAATACGTAAGGTATACGTATATTATTCTATTCGCATAGTGAGCATTACAACCTAATCACATTAAGATTGGATGATAATTAGGCAGCTGACAATTTTAAACCGTGGATCAAGAGTGAATATGCTTGCTGCATCCCATAGCCAAAAGCAAAATTTAATAAGTTAGTCCATAGCGGACGTGGATTAACTTTAAAAGATGGATAAACTAACGGAGATCACGGATACAAATAAAAGTCGCCTTAAATAATTAAGCATATAACTGTTTAAAAGCATAACCAACCAACTAAACTAATTAGTTAGCGTATTGTATAAACAGTCACTTGCTACCAGATTTCCACGGATGGCCACGGCCCAAGGGCCACTATTTTGTGACCACACACTCACCTCACCGACTAAAGCTTAGAAGTGCAGAACAAGTGGACGACACTTTCCCTTCTGCCTGCTAATATGATTCTGAAGCAACCTGTCAAAGTGGTACCAATTCGTTGCTCTCGGCAGCCTCTTCAGCTCAACACTATATCCCTCCACCAACATTGAACGTCCTACACTGTCTTTAAATGTTCTACACTTTCTATATAACATCAGTGTCAAACTTAACCAATATTCAGCTAAGTTTCACCAATCCACCTAGTTAGATAGTAACACCACCAACGGAAAAGGAAAAAGAAAAAAAAAAGACCAATACACACGGAATAAACCACATCTTGTCGCATTACAGCTTTTTAAGGTTAAAGGTCATATTACTTTTTCAATGCAATTGCAATTGTGTATAACAAACCACAAGTATGTTGCACCTTTTATTTTCATAACAAAGGATGATAATTCCTCGAATTGCGAGTAAAGAAAGGATGCCTAAGAGCTTCTCGGGCTGTAAGACGCTCTTTTGGTTCATACTGCAGAATCCCATGCAACAGATCAATTAGATCCCCTCCGGAATGGTCCACATGCCGCATTACCAAGTTCTGCATTAAAATGCCACAAGTCCCTCGTTCATACGTACAAAAATATTTGGTTGCAAACTTCATATATAATATTACACACTACTTCCAACTCTAGTAATTATATTTCACAGTGATTAGGCACCATATATGAACATGCATTTTACTGGAGTTATCTTCATATATACCAACTCTTGCATTACTAAAAAGAGTAGAGCGAGGGCACACAAATTACTGGGGTTATCTTCCTTGTAAGCAAAAGAACATGCACACATGGATTTACCTTTTTAGACTGCTTCACAAACATGTTCCACATTTGAAAACTATTTACAAAAGCATTTTCTATCCATAAGCGAAAAATAATATTTTCTACTGAAGAAACTGTTATTTGAAACAATGCTAGTATAAAATAATGCCTTTTGCTACATAGGTAGAAAATAACATGATTTTGTAAATTGAGGTATGAGGCGGACGGCAGTTCGGTTCAGGTTAGAACTGGAACAAAACCCATCCAAAATATCAGTTTTGATAAGCAGCCTCAATAAAATCAAAAAATTTAGCAAAAAAACTACAAAATCAAAAATGTAGAAAGAAAAGGCTAACCAAATATCTCTGAAATCTCACTGAATCGAATCAGAAATCAGAAAATAAAAGTATTTAAATAACTCACTTTAAATTGCAGTTCAGCAAGCATCCATCTTTAAATCAACAAGAAAGTTCAACTCGGGTTGGTTCTAAGTTTACTTCATTTTAATTGGAATGGGTTAATAAAATTTGTGGTCTGGTCTAGTTACTTACTATTTTTCTAATTTAAGCTTGGTTTTATTATATCTAATGTTTAGTTTAGTTTACTGTAATTTACGTTAATGTATAATGTATTTAAGGATTATGTTGATCAAAATCGGAACTTCCGAAATTGATCAAAAATTCGTAAATTTTAATATACCGAAAAGGAGACTGAAACCAGAATCTCGAACATAGTTTAAATGATTAAAAAAATTCTGCATGCATATTCATCGCAAATTCCCAATAACCCAATCAATTACTGTGTGCGCGCACGCGTGCAGGCGTGCAAATGTTTCTGTACCACTATAGACAGCCGTAAACAAATCAAATGCTTGCTTGTCAGTATGGTTTTCCAAGTTGTGCAACATGTATTTACATGAATTCAGGTCATTAAATTCAAGCCGAATGTGTTCATAAAATATATATATATATATATATATATATATATATATATATCTTATTAGAAATGTGAACGTAGTCCATCCATGTGTGAAGAGGACCAAGCGTCACAAGAAAAAATGTTCAGATATGCATTCAAACTGAACTGTTTACAGAAGTGTGTACGAAAATACCAAGCAATATAAATTTTTTAGAGCATTTAAATATTTACCTGAAGAGGAGACAATCTATACACAGCTCTCATGCTTTCTTGAGAAGTGGCCCTTTCAGGCCAATCCAAGCGCATACCTCTGTTGAAATAATTACTGAAATACCTTTTTGCTGAATGACTGCAACAAGAAATAACAAACTCAAGAATCTAGATTTTGGCAAGAAAAAGTGATAATATAATAACCATATATAGTATTTATAATATCAAAACTAAAAAACTAATTAAAATATAGTTTAGTGGCATTTTTGTGATTCCATATGGTGTTCATACTATGAAGATTGTTCCAGGTTTAAATATATCAACCCCGATTTGCACCTAAGTATCATTTTCTGATTTTTTTTTTAATGAAGATCATTATCTGAAATTTGAATTTGACATTGAGTTGTCGGTGTTGGAAACTTAAAAGCCATGTCTTTCCCTGTTTGTTGGAGTTGAATGTTTTGACATATAGGCGCAGAACAAAAGCTTGTGGTTTTAGCTCATGGTCATTTCATCTCAGCGACACAACAAAAGATATTACTACCATCAATGTACGTTGGAAACCAGTCAACGTATTCTTATTACAAACTTCAATATCAATTAAACGCTAATTTCTAATTATAATCCCAACTGTTTTTTATTTGAAAATTTTACTGTTCAATGTAAAATTTAAAATTAAATAATGCTCATCTATTCCACTCACTAACCTATGACATAAACTTTTCTTTCCTTCTTTTGTTTGATAAATTGGCCATTAAATTTAATTATAGAATTAAACCATGACCGTCTATTTTTCTATTCTTGTAAAAGAATATATTATTTTTTATAAGATAAAACTTGCTATTGATGAAAAAGGAGTCTCTAATGTGATTCTCTGTGAAAAGAAACTGTATTCAACGTTTATAGGAAGAGAAGGAACATAAAACATTATCAAAATTAACATATCTTAGTAGTAAAACATAAAGAGCTTGTTAAAGATATATTGGATTTATTTGCAAAATAATCAGATCTAATTTGAGAAAAAAATAAAGTATCTGTACTTTTATCTTTGCACGGATCTTTAGATGGATTAAAGCATTTTTTTAAAATCTCCCTGCAGGGAAAAAACATTAACATATATCACGCAGTTTGATTGATAAAATGAGTTCAGTTCATGTAACTTCATAAATTCAAGGAAATTCGTTTTTTTTCCTAAACTTAAGCCATTCCTAAGATATATGGCACCTTGCAGGTCGACTTGTAAAAGAAATGATGCAAGTGTTCAAATAAAGTAATACATGGATCTGAGTTATGCATATATGTTGACCCTAGAATCCAATATGGCACATCACACCAGATAAGGAATTACATGATTTCTACTAGTGCAGTTGTGTTTCCTTAATACTTCAAGGCAATTTTGTTGCTTCTGAAATATACATACATACATACATACACACACACACACACACACACACACACACACACATGTATGTATATGTATGTATATATATCGATAATATGACAGGCAAAAAATTTGTTCTCGCTTATTTAATAAATCCAAAAAACAAATAAATCTGAAAAGTAGTAAATCAGCAGTAAAGCACTAACCTAGTAAATATAATAAATAAAGAAAAATGCTAAGTTCATACTCCTAGAGATATAGGAGTATGAGCTAACACAATCTATCTGACTGGCGGATAGTTAAATATTTTCGCTTTCTGAAACACATTGGTGAATCTTATTAAATCCACCAATCAAATAAGTGTATTCACTCGCACTCATTTGAGGCTAGCACCCCCACATAAATAAAATACAAGAGGACACAACAGCATAAGAGAAAATAGCTTACTCTGCCCTATGCATCATATGCTGTGGCATGGGACCTAAAACTCTTTCCATCATAGCTAGATGCTCCAAATTCTCATGTGTTTGGAATAGCACTTCTCCCTGTAGTCAATATAAAAAATAAAAATATTAGGCTATTTTATTTATTGAAGGTAGTGATTCAATAAAAATATATTAGGCATATTTTCTTGATCATTAACCAATTTAACAGGAGAAAGTGTAAAGTGGTGTTTCCCCTTTCCTTTTTCTTTGTTTTTCACTTAAGACCAACTTTTCTTCACCAAACCCATCTTCTTTATTTCTTAGAAAAATTTCAATGCCGTGACATTTATTTGGAAAAGATAGCAAGAGTTGTATAATACCCATACTCCCAAAACAAAGGAAAATCAGTAATTAAGAATAGCATGTTTAGTGTTGCAATAAATTTCAAGCTTTCTGTACCAGTAATACAGTATTCACTAATCAAGACTTAGTAATTCAGTCAAGTCAAACTCACCACTGCAATTACTAATAAAACAAATGAGTTAGCTTAGAGACCAGAAGAGGCTGGAAAAGCTCTGTATGCTATAAACAATGGCAGATGCTTGCTCTTTTCAAAGGGAAACAATACCAAACAGTTCAGTGCGATCGATTTGGCCAGAACAATTTTAAACTTTCGAGAGTATGTCATGCTATAAATTCAAAACATTTATTAGCTTACCACCATCTATTCATATTTTTCACTGATTTTGCTTCCTGAACCAGTCCTTGCACTACATTTTCATTAATCAACACTTGGCAAACGTCTAGGAAACAGTTGCAAAAGGATGCTCTGTACTTTGTCCATATAATTAAAAAACTTCCTTTATCAAGAAGTGTATAGTTAAAGCATTCAACCGTTCCATAGAGGTGGAAGTGTTGAAAGTTATAGCAGAAAATAACAGATGGTTCTAAAATACACACAAGGCTTTTGCTTAACACTTATCTACACATATATAAATAATAAAAAGCGTAAGTTACCATTTAATCTAATCGAAATTAAAGATTATTATAGTAATTTTGTTTTCTATTATATGTTAATAAAAGTTTAGCTAAAAAAATATTCTGTAATTTCTTTAGTTTAAATAATGTTTTTATTTCTTAGTTTTTTTAGGCAAAAATATTTCATTCAATGGTTCAAGTCAAGGGTTGGCAAATATAAACCATGTAGGGGATCAATCCAGCCATCCAAATCTAAAAATCCAGTTCAGCAAAATCCATCAATCGTCCACTGACATTTGGCTACTTATATCTTTCCCTCCAGGCAATGTGATTCTGCACTGTTCTGTAGATCGAACGACTCAGCTATGTGGTATCTAGTGCTTGAAAGTGAGCAATATTAGTCCCACATCGTGGGATTTTAGTGTAACATACGTGATCCATGCATACATATTGGTATACAGTTCGCTGTCATCCCTCCTTGCATAAACTGAAGCACAGGAATTGCTTAGTTTTGGTCCCTGAAATTTGAACCTAGACTGTTCTTGTCGAAAATGGGATAAAATTAAATATTTGTGTTTGTAGGCCTGCTATTTTCTGTGGGGCCTGCTATGTTATTAAACACGGAGTAAAAGCTAAATTTTGCTTATAGTGGCGCTCTTTTGGGCGATTTAGCAAGTTTCTCCTGCTTCAGCGATGCCATCAGCAGATGCCACTAAGTGCTCCAATTTTTTTTCTTTCAAAAATTAGAATGGTCAAATTTTGGTAAGTGCTTTGGCGCCACTTTAATTGCCTAGCAAGAAGAATCCGACGGTATTAAAACAAAGTGAATTCAAAGTAAATGGAGAGCACGGACAATCACAGTATGAAGATGAAATGTGTTGGAGATATGTGATATTAAGGCAATTATGTTAGTCATATTTGTAAAAGATAAGGACCTTTTTTTTTTAATTATAACTCTTTCAATTCGATTGTGTTTACTACTCTTGATAAACTAAAATAAATCATTTCAGATGGATGATAAAACCGTTTCCAATAGAACTTGATGATATTGGACATGGACAAGTAGATGCAAGGGAAGTGAAACAGAAGTGATTGAATTTGAAAACGATTTTAGGTATAATACTTTGAAGGAATCAACTTACACAACCAACCACAACCAGCGATAATCACTTATGTGAGAAAAGGAACTCGATGAAGATGGGAATCTCAAAAAAAGAGCAAGAAGTCGGGTCTTTTCAACCACTAGCAACTCAAGTCGAACCATCTCAAGGTTACGAAGAACCATTTTTGTATTAACTTGTTTTATAGTAGTTTACATGTAAATGAATTACAAACGATTTCACCATTGAAATTTATGACGATTTCAGTAGTTATTGACTTGCTCTATATAACTATCATTGTCGCGATTTATGAGATTCATCGGTTGTGATTAGATAGTTTGCTATAGAAACAGGGAAGAATACTAGTGATTTATTTGGTATGGAAAGAGGATATAAGAAGCAATTTTGCCCTCTGAAAGATTAAGTTATGTTCGCACAAATGATAGCTGCGTCGATGTAAACTCGTATAGATGCAATTCATAATAGTCTGCATCTGTTTTTTTATAGAAAGTAATCATCTCAGCATTGAGTTGATAAAAATCAATCTATTTTTGTAAGTAGTTCCAAAATAGGCCAAATTTGATAATAATTTCAACAAATAGCCTATTTCGAAGTGTAGGCTCGCTTATTATTATAACATAACTAATTCGAAATACACCCAAAAAAAAAAAAATGCATGTGTGTGGTGTACATTTTAAGTATATTGATAGCCTTTGGTTTTTGAGTGTGTAAATGTAGCTACCATGAAATCTTGATCATGATTTAATACTCAAGTGACCATGATTTGATACTCAAAATGTAAACTTATATGTGTTCCTATTAGTTGTCAAATCAAAATTGGAATATCAACAAAGCGGATAGACTAGAGTACTGGTGTATGTAATGTTTTTCATGTTTAAAAAAAGATAGCATATTTTTAATATAGAGAGACAACAAGAAGTTACATACATATCAGTTATGTAAATTGACTCATCGATACATACATACATATATACATACACATATGTAGTGCGTGTGTGTACGTATACCTAACATTAAATAGAAGAATTCTTTTGGCAATGTGCAGCAGTCTATATATTAATGTGTGTGTTATGCGCGCGCGTATACCTTTCATTAAATAGAAGAATTCTTTTGGCAATGTGCAGCAGTCTTTCGATTTAAGATAATACTGAACATGTGTGAATGTCATACTTATGACTATAGTGTAATCACACCTAATCAAGTGTGCAACGGTTAGAGTTAAAAATGATTCGGAGCAAGTGAAGTAACACATCAATCAAGAAGAGATTTGTCTTCCTCAATATAGAAGGTTAGTGTTGTCTTACCAATGCAAATCAAAGTCGGGAAATCCTTTGTCAAAGCGACTGGAGTTTGACAATAATGCATTCTTGAATAAGTTGTTTGTTTTCATTATTATTATTATCTATAGATAAATACAGATGCTAGTACAGTTTTACTATTAACCATACCCTAATTAGTCTAGTCGATATAGTAATGATGAAGAGATGCATATGCACAAAAATATTGTTTATAAGCTTTGACAAAGGATTGAAAGTTGAAATTTCCTATAAATAGACTTAAACGCTTTGGGTTCTACTCACAAGGATATTAAGTACAGTTTGGTTCTTCTAATATTAGTAGTAATATTTATTATAGAACATTTTAGTAATAATTCAACGGCAACGGCAAACAGTAATATAATGGTTTTAAGATTTCGAATTTAGTTCTTGTCTTAGATTAGGATTTTCATATACGATATCTCGTAGTAGACTTGATCCTGGACAAAACAAGTGACAATGTGGATGTATCAGATTGAAATTTTGGATTTCACATTTCATTTCAAACTTAACTCAGCAAATATAAGAATGTTAACAAAAAAATTAATAAATTATTCTTATCAATTACTACATGATAGGTATGATCAAAATTACAGAAGAAGTAACAAGCTAGTTGTTTTACATTCAATTTCATTCTCCTCGAGAAATAATTTATACCAAGTCTGCAAACCTATGGAATAAAAAAAAAAGTAAACAATATAACAAAGAGGGTGATAAATACACTTTTCTTTCTTTCTTTTCTCACTTTCAGTACTCTTTTTTACTTTAAAAAACTTGAATATTATGTCATGAAAAGAAGAACGTGGAAAGCAAAAAAGCAGTGTATACATCAAATTTCCTACAGTAAATTGATGGGTAATTAAAAAAAAAATTGACCACAAATTTTCCTACAGTAAATTTAAGTCTCAGTCGAGATTTATATTGAAAAAGAGTTGAAACTTTATGTTCTTCTCGTGAACCTCTTGAAATGAGATATCAAACAAAATCTTCAAATTTTGAAGCTCTGAATTTAAGTTACAAAAAAGGCTACTAAAAACTTGAATTAATATGAAGATACTCTTCAAAAATACTGTTTCAAGTTGCAAAGACCGTAAGAAAAATGAGCTTGAGTTGGACATCTAAGTTGTTTATGGTAATTGAGGAAGAGGACACGACCACGATAGACAGGATCTCGATGTTTTTGCTGATCTACATCCTTGTAACATGTTACAATTAGTTCGCTCTCGATATCAGTGAGCGACACCTAAAGCGCATGATTAGTGGTCAACGAGACGGTTTACAATATAAATCCTGATTATGGTCATCACAGGTTGTGGACTCATCTGCCTGCAAAAGCTGAACTACAACTCACAGCCAATAATGTCGACTTACAATTTCATGCTCTGACAGCTCTCCGCGAAGGGATTGTATATATGATTGTATATTATTCAGTTAGTCATGTATACAATTAAACAATTGCCGACTATGGAGCATATGCATATATGGTAATAACGATTGGAACATCTAACTGAATTTTTCTTTTGTTGTTAATGATGATACAATATTATTCATTTCTCATGAGGGTAACCAACTACTATAGTTCATGAAAGTACTTATCCACAAGAATGTTATGATAAGATATGGCTCGGGATATACATGATTACCATATAATATTCACGTATATGGAGAAATGCAACTGAGCTCAAAGGGAGTTCATCTGGCCCAAATACTATACCACCATATAAGATGTGCAAGGATCAAAGCATCGATTCTCAGTGACACGACAAACTCAAACCTCAGAGATGCTTACTCGGCAAAACCCAAACTTCAAAGTTGCTAAAGGACAAACCAAATTTAAAATTTTAAAAATTAAAAAGACGAGGAAAGAAATATACATGAAAGAATGCAACTGGGCCTATAAAAATCATATTCATCAAATGATAAAAGACACAATTTTGAACGATTAGATACAAAAATTGTCTCTTGATCAAGATGATCTTTTTCATCTGTCATTGACCCACGTAATCAGTTATCATTTTACAGTAGTACGAATGAAGTTAATTTTGTAGTTGAATTATATAAGTGAATCAAACTAATGTATGAGCAAAATTGATTTAATAATATTGGCTTCTTTCATATTTGTTGATTCCATCTGTAAACCTCTTGTGCTAAATGTTGAAACTTGTGTTTCACATTCACAAATTTCGATAAAGTACATCCAGAATTTCCTATAATTCAACTAACTAATAGATTTGCTACAACTTCAAATACAAAACCAAAAGAAACAACTTGACTAACTTCTTTTGCTCCTTACTTTTTGACGAAAATATTTGTCTATAAAAAATTGCGAGTCATTTAGTTCTTGAAAAGGGTCTGTTTCTTATCAGTGTATTTTTGGATCATCTTAGGCTTGCTTTAGATCATTTAACTTCACTTCGCGTTTATAAAGCATATTTCATACCTCCTCAATGCAGTGGGTCCATCCATCTATTAGAGCAAAAAAATGACAACCATAAGGGAAATTTATGCATCGGTAAAAAATAAGACCTGTAATCATTTTTTTCGATTCCAGTTTTAACTGAAGAACCGATATCATGTATCCGTTGATCCACAAAACAATTGACAAGCAGTTCTAAATCGTCACAAAACGTAACTCCAAATATTTATAAAAATTCAGTAGTTAATTAAGACGAATCTAGCAATGAGATAAATTCTTCGGTCGAAGTAAACGAATGCGAAGATGAGAGATAATAATACTAATGTATGGTTAGCAGTTTAGCATCATTTTAGAGTAAGTGGGTTATATAAAATGTATAAAAGTTGTGTTCTTTTATAAAGAGGTAAGGAGATCGTTATCCTTTTAAGTAGCCTAAATATTGTCACTTACAAGAATGGAAATATTCATAATCCTGTAAGAGCTACGTGTCGTTAGGCAAATAGCATTTCTCGTAAGTATTCAACAATTGACGTTGCTTATAAAGTTAAGCACTCAAAGCCATTGCAGTTATGCTCAGGGTTGCTCTTAACACTACAAGAAAAAGGCAGAATACCGACAGCCAAGACCGACGGCTTCCGACGGCCATTTTCCGACGGCTTTCGACGGGCCGTCGGCGGCCGTCGGAAGCCGTCGCAAATTTGCGATTATACCAGCCAGCCGAGCCCTTTCTTCCTCCTCCATTTCATACGAAAAAAACCCAAAAAACCCCCCAAATTCAACCCCTAAGCTTCCAATCCCTAATTTTTAGCTTCCGGATCTTCCAACGCACTCTAATCAAGCTTCAGTACTCTTAATCTCAGGTATAATCTCTTATTTTTATGAAAAATTCAGTTTTTACCCTAATTATAGATTTGCATAAATTGATAAATTAGGGCGAATTAATGATTGCAATTGTTTCCACTAGCGTAATAACGGTTTATAGCATCACATGGTATACCAATTTCATCTTTTATCGTGAAATTGTGATAAACACGTATAATTTGTGCATGTTCATGTATATGTATTTTGTTGTGTATGCCTTGATTCGACGATTGTATACGTTATTTGGAATAAGATAAAATGATTGAATGAACTAGGAGTATTATATTGTGCACGTTTTTACTTATGACACAAAAAAAATGCATTACTCTAAATTATAATTGTGTGTATTGAAAAATGACAAAATGTTAAACCAGCCCTAAGTTGATGCGTAATACGTCGAATAAATGTGTGAAATTAATATATAAATGTGAACAGTGAGTAAAACTGTATTTTTGAGTAAAATGCGCGCATGTTAACCGACAAATGTCCCTTAGAGAGTTTTTGGCCCCGTCTGACGAGTGTTGTACATGATCGTTGTATAAATAGTCGTTTTTTTCGAAAAACGACCATTTATATTCATCTGGTACAATGTTTGTCGGATTTGTCCCTGTATTGGACAAGTTATGAACACAGTAAGAATTTACATTTTGTATACTACTTCGTCTCAAACGGTTCATAAAATTTCGCCCTAACTTTTCTTTTTTGTTTCCTGCGTACACGCATTTGTGTACAATGCAGGGAACAAAAGGGAAATGCTGCCGAAATTTTATTGAATCGTTTGGGACGAAGTAATATACGAAATGTAAATGCTTACTGTGTTTGTAATGGGAGGTAGGATGTCTGACCAATGAAAAAAAATTATATATTTTTAATCGTTACGTACGTTAAAAAATGAAATGTGCCCTATTTGAAAATATTTTTAAATTTGTGAAGTTGTTCTTTAAATTCAAAATATTATACGAACATGAAAATAATCTTTTTCGAATGTGTATTCTTCAAAATAAATATTAAATTTTGAACTTCTCATTTTGTCAAATAGGAAAAATGATTGATTATTTTGTTGATCGAAGGAGATGGATGTACCAAAGAAAAGGAATGAGGGGCTCAATAAAAGAAGATTTTTATAACGGTATAAACGTGTTTGTTGAATTCGCCTTAAGTAATAACGGAAACGATCCAGAAATTCGTTGTCCGTGTAGTAGGTGTAGACATTTGAAGTTTTTGTTACCAGATATTGTGAAAGTTCATTTGTGCCAACACGGTTTCACACCCGAATATTATGTTTGGGATCGGCATGGAGAAGTTGTAGCAAATACTTCTGTAGAGTCTGAAAGTGTCGTTAACGAAATAGTTTCAACGACCCGTATAGAAAATATGGTCGAAGATGCAGCACGATCAATGTTTCCTATGGTTGAAGTTGACGACGATGATGTAAATGTTGAAGAACCAAATATTGAAGCTAAGAAAATTTATGATTTACTAGATGCAGCTAAAAAACCTATTTGGGATGGTTGTAAAAGCGGCACGCAGCTGTCAGTAATCGCAGAATACATTGCGATGAAGTCAAAATACAACATCACTGAAGCTGGGTTTACGGCTGTTGTACAAGCTGCAAAAAGACATATGCCGCCCGATAATCTAATGTGTGAAAATCACTACGAAGTTAAAAAACTTATGTCGGCTTTTGGTTTACCGTATCAGAAAATAGATACATGTTTAAAAGGATGCATGTTGTTTTGGAAAGAAGACGCAAACCTTAGAAATTGTAAAGTTTGTAACCAGGAGAGATACAAACCAAGAAAAAAGAAGGGTAAGGAAGTTCCGTACAAGCGTATGCACTACTTACCCATAACTCCAAGACTTCAAAGATTATACGCATCTTCTGTAACTGCGTCTAATATGAGGTGGCATAGCGTGAGAACGGAGGAAGAGGGTACGTTGACACATCCGGCCGATGGAGAAGCATGGAAGCATTTCGATAAAACGTATCCAAATTTTGCAGCGGAGAGTCGAAATGTTAGATTAGGATTATGTACGGACGGTTTTTCTCCATTTTCTCAATTTGGTTCTAAATATTCATCCTGGCCCATTATCGTCACACCGTATAATTTACCTCCATGGATGTGCATGAAAACGCAATATATGTTTCTTACTGTTGTCGTTCCTGGCCCCGACGATCCGACACAAGGAATCGATGTATATTTACAACCGTTGATTGAGGAGTTAAAAATACTGTGGAACGAAGGAGTAGAAACATACGATGTGTCAAAGAAGAAAAATTTTCGTATGTTTGCTTCTTTGTTGTGGACTATAAGTGATTTTCCTGCCTATGCAATGCTTTCGGGATGGAGTACTGCCGGTCGTCTAGCATGTCCATATTGCATGGATGAAACACGAGCGTTTTCTTTACCTCATGGTAAGAAAATTTCATGGTTTGACTGTCATCGATATTTTCTCCATGTAAATCATCCCTTCAGAGGAGACAAGAAAAACTTTTTAGCTAATAGAGTAGAAAATAGACAACCACCGACGATATGGTCAAGCGAAGACATATATGAACTTGTTAAGGACTATCCAAAGATATATGAAACGGGGGAGCAAACAGAAATTGAAGGCAAATCAGTTGTTCATAACTGGTGCAAACAAACTATTTTTTGGGAGTTGCCGTATTGGAAACATCTTCTGCTTCGCCATAACATAGATGTGATGCACAATGAGAAAAATGTATTTGATAATGTGTTTAACACAATTTTGAATGTGAAAGGGAAGACGAAGGATGATTTGAAATCAAGACGTGATATAGAAGAATTATGCAAACGTCCCGAGCTTCATATGAAACCAAATGACAGTAAAAAACCAAAAGCTTGTTACGAATTAGATAATAATCAAGTTAAAGCTGTGTTAAAATGGGTGGAAGGGTTAAGATTTCCTGATGGGATATCATCAAATCTTCGTAGATGTGTTGACTTTAAAAATAGTAGATTGAGCGGAATGAAAACTCACGACTGTCACATAATGATGGAAAATTTATTTCCCGTTATGTTTAAAGAACTACTGCCGTTAAAAGTTTGGAAGGTAGTAACGGAGCTTAGTATGTTTTACAAAGAGCTTTGTTCGACTACTTTAAAAGTGCAACGTTTACGTAAACTTGAAGTGGACATTCCTATATTGCTTTGCAAATTAGAGAAAATATTTCCGCCAGGTTTTTTTAATGTGATGGAACATTTACCTGTTCATCTTCCATCTGAAGCACGACTTCGAGGTCCTGTCCAATACGGATGGATGTATCCATTTGAGAGGTATGTAATATGTTATAACGTAATTTAATTGCATTTGAAAGATGAAGTTAATATAAATTAATGTTGCATAGATATTTGAATCATCTGAAGAAAAAAGTGAGACAAAAAGCACGAGTTGAAGGTTCGATATGTAAATCTTACATCGAAGAAGAAGCTTCGTTCTTTTTCTCTCACTATTTCAGTGACCATGTGAATATTTCATTTCAAAGTGTTCCTCGTAATGATGAAGGCGACGAACAAGAGTCCTCTCAAGCAATGTTATCTATTTTTAGACAACATGGTCGGCCTTCTGGAAAATGTGTGGAAATATGGCTAGACGATAGAGATCTTCGTGTAGCACACACTTATATTCTTCTAAATTGTGCCGAGGTTGCACCGTTTGTTAGGTAATCTGAAATAATAATTTTTGTTTTATTCTTTTCTGTAATGCATGCGCGTGTATAACCTAATGTAATAATTTGTTTATATAAACAGTGTTTATGAACGGGAACATCCGAACGGAGATCTCAGTAAAGAATTTTCCCGTTGGTTTTCAAATTACGTTTATGAGCCGAAAAATTGTGTTGTTGACGAAGGGTTGAAACATCTTGCAATGGGACCAAAAAGAGTGGTCAAGACATATCCAATATATTTCGTCAATGGATACAAATTTAACACTAAAGAATACGGTGCAGAAAAATTAACAAATAATACTGGTGTATTTGTTAAAGGTAGTGACGATCCAGAAAACCATTTAAATGATTTTTATGGCGTTCTAACACAAATTTTGCAACTGACATATTTCTCAAGACCCGCGGAGGAGGTGTTTCTATTTAGATGCAATTGGTTTAGCAATGTTCCAGGTTCTGGAATTAATGTGCATAAGGATTATAATCTTATCGAAATAAAGCATACATCGCACTATCACAAGTATGATCCTTTTGTACTAGCCAAACAAGCATTGCAAGTTTATTACGCTCCTTATCCGTCTCTAAAAAGAGATAAAGCAGATTGGTCTGCAGTTTTTAAAACAAAGGCCAGATTCACATTCGATGGGAAGAATATTCCGGACGAACAAGCTTATCAGGCAGATCTTGAGCAAAATAACGAAATAATAATTACAGACGATCATACAGATTTTGGTCCTTTGATCGATGAATCAAATGTTTTGGTAGAAGCGTTTGACAGTGCAGAGGAAAATATCGTCGAAAACGAGACCGAATCTGAATCAGAAGACGATGATGACTGATATAAATTTGAATCTGTTTTTTTGCAATTGATGTAACTATGTTGAATTCTTGATGTATTATGAAATTGATGTAACTATGAAACTAAATCCGTTTACTATTGTTTTATGTTATTTCAATTTGTCATTTATTTAGCAATTTTTATTAAAAATGCAATGAACTCTGCTTATCGTAGGAAGAGTACACCCATCATGAATCAGGTATAACAAACTTACATGTCTATTTACATTTCAGTCATTATAATTAAGCAATTTATACCATTGATGTCATGTTCATATGAAATATATTTCATTATCATGTTTTTATTCTCTTATATAATGATGTGTAAACGTCACAGGTTTATCATTATGTCACATAGAGGGAGGAGCTCTTCCCGTTCTTCAGGAGGCGATGGCAGTGGCCCATCGCAAGCGCCACACCGTCCAGTTGTTACGTTAGCCCCCAAAGCAGATGGGTAAAAATTAAATCTTATTCATCATCTTATTTTTTCTATACTATACGTATGTACTTATCTGTATCGTACTTAAAAACAGGGGGTTCGAGCTACTACCCACTAAGGTAGTGTTGGACGTCTCCAGAGCAGCATATCGTAGTAGGATGAGTGCGTGCTGGCCAAAGTGGGATACCATCCCTCCGCACATCATAGAGTGCATATGGCAGGATGTCCTAGTATGTGTAATTTTTATGTTTTCCATTTTTAATTCGTTTTTGTCGTTTTTCTACCGTTTATCGTTTAAAGTGTAATCTTTTTTTAACACAGGCTGAGATAGACATCCAGACAGATGATATGCAGCTGGCACGAGCATACTGGATGAGGAAGATGCGAAAGAACTACAGAGACACGATATCTGAGGTTAAGAAATCCGGGAAGAGACCACGGTGGATGGGGGAGAGCGTGTGGCAAGCTTGGTTGAGCTACTGGGAGACGGACGAGGCGAAGGCAAGTATACTAATTTTTTTTCAATTATTAATTTAACGTGATTGAAAAATAATGTATCAAATTTTGAATGTACAGGCAGAGTCAGATAGAAACTCTGCAAATAGAAATAAGAATCCCGTTACTCATCGCGGAGGATCGAAGTCGTTTCAGCAGTATCGGCAGGAGTTGGTAAATTTAATTACTGAATAATAAATGTAAATAGTTTATGCTATATGATTTTAAATGTATAATAATTGTATGTAACAATCAACTTCAGGAAGCCGAGGCACATGGTCCTGTCAGCTATATGGACGTGTTCACCCGTACGCATGCTGTTGAGCATGTTAATCCAGACGGGACTGTTTCGTACACATGGCAGGACGATAAATCCAGTAAAAGCCATGTAAGCATATTTCATTTTATTCAGTATTAGTAATTGTTTTAGTTGTCAAATTATTATGAAATAAGATATGATATTATTAATTTGTCAATGCAGGAGATGTTTATGGAGCAGCGACAGAAACTCCTTTCTGATACGGGTCGAGAGCAGCTGACGACCGATGAAGAGGACATTATTTTTGAGTCCGTTATGAGTCCACCAGAGCATGGTCGACGATACGGATTTGGCAATTTAGCGGTAAATAATTTAATTTTTCTTAAAATACTTAAAATATGATATTCTTACCTTTTCAAAACAATAAACTTTGATTTTATTTATTTTTCAATTATTGCAGTCCAGTAGTCAGAGTAGGAGACGGCGGAGTAGACCTCAGAGCGAGCTAGCAAGTATAGAAGAATTACAGACTAGAGTTCAGCAGTTGGAGGAGCAGAACCGCCAACAGGCCATGCAGACGGCACAGTTATTTGAGTACATGCAGCAGTTTGGTGGCCGCTTCCCTTCATCGGCTGGCTCTGGATCTGGGGCAGATTGATTCATTGCTTTCTAATTCGTTCGTGCAGGTATGTTTAGTTTTAGTTTACAATGATTTGGTAGAAGGAACAATTAATTGTTGATATGTATAATTATGTATAATACACTTGGTTCTGTAGCTGTATCAGGATATGCATGATTAGAACAGTTATTGTTAGTATTATTGTTAATGTTGGAATGTTATGTATATTTTGTATTTTATTTTTATTCTAATTTAGTTTATTTCTGTGTCTATTGAATATTTTGGAGTATTGGTTTGCATGTTTGGTTGGATTATTGTTTATTTGATTGTGCAGTATTGATATTGTAGTGTTTGGAAGAGAAATGTGGTTGGAAGGCTCTATTTGCAGCAGATTTTAAAAAAAAACAGCAGGTTTCCGACGGCTTCCGACGGCTCTCGACGGCTTATTGGTCGAAATTTTCCGGCGGTTTCCGACGGGTTCCGACGGCTTATTGGCCTGATTTCCGACGGTTTCCGACGGTTTCCGACGGCCGTCGGAAGCCGTCGGAAACCGCCGGAAACCGCCGGAAACCGTCGATAATGTATACGGCATCACCCGTCGGTAGCCGTCGGAAATACTGCTCCCCGACGCCTTCATTTCCGACGGCTTTTTCCGACGGCCGCCGACGGCTTCCGACGGCCGCCGACGGTTTTCAGCCGTCGGAAATCCCCCCTCCCCTTGTAGTGTAAAGTGTCTTAAATAACTCTGAGCACCAGACTTCTTCCCCAATGGAGTCGAAACAAGAATGAAATCTAATTTCACATTTCCACTAGGGATGCTCTTATGAACAAAGTCACCAATTCAACTTAACATTCATGTTCCATCTACATCTATGGTATATATTTCTGATATGTTTATGAAATACCATGTATAGTTAGACAACCTTTGTTTTTTGATGCATCACGATAATAAAAAGGAATCGTGCTTGCTTCAATTTTATAAATCGACATTTCAAGACTTGGCCTAATATTAAAGGTGGTTCAACATTAATAAAATACCATGCCTGTTAAGTTAATGCCAATATTATCACTTGAAGATTCTGAACATTGTGATTTTAAGTTAGCCTTTTATATTATGTAACTAAGATTTACAGACAACGCCAATTGTAAAATGCATAGAGGAACACGGCAAATATGCTATAGGTAACCTAGAATGCAGTTACTTTTGCAAGTATCGTGATAATAAAAACAATTCCAAACTGTAACACGGCAAATAATAATAAACATGATGGGAACAAGATGTGAGCTTTTACTTACCGAGCACAGCTCAACAAGAATACAGCCCACGCTCCATAAATCACAGGGATAATTCCAGCGAAGACCTTGTAGAAAAAAATATTTTAAAAGAGAGAGGGAGGGAGATAAAATGTATTAAAAGCATGAAAGAAAACCATGAATTGGATAATTCTTACCAAGAATAACTTCGGGTGCACGATAGTGTCTGGTCGACACCACGTAGTTATGGTCATGATGTTCAAATGTGGTACTTCCAAAGTCAATGAGTTTAATTGTACTAGATCTGGGCAAATTCTTTGAATATGAACCACCCTTTGATAACTGTGGAAAATATTATTGCGCGTAAAAGGTAGTAAATTAATTTCCAGATATACATACAAAATCTGGTTGCTAGATACAAAGAAATGTACAGCTGCAGGAAGTGAAAATCCAGTACCTTGTGATCAGGGACCTTAATATATTCTGACGAAACAAGAAGAATGTTTTCTGGTTTCAAATCAGTGTGTATAAGTTGTAATTCGTGCATGACTGTTCAAAGCAATTAAGCAATGTTAATAGTTACAAGCAAGGTTTAGATCTGAAAGTAACAAATAATAACATATGATACAGCAACTAAGAGAGAGACATGAGATGAGAGACAGAGAGAGTAGGTACTATACAGTATTATACTCACATGCTACGGATTCCAAAAGCTGTCTTCCAAGTTCCCTCACCAGGTCAATAGGAAATGAGCGATAGCTGTTTTTTCGTAGAAAATCATACAAGCTTGGACCAAGCTTCTCAAAGACCTATTTCAGTTGCAAAATGTAATACTGGAAAGTCAGTACACATATAATTTATCTAAATTATAGCTAAAAACAATTAATTACTTACTATACATATATGATTACGATAGTCAAACCAATTCCGAATTTGCACACAACTGCAAATAACAGAGTATTTATGCCGTTTGACTTGAACTTAGACTGGAAAGGAAATAGTCGAAAGGAATATGGCATACCGGGTGCCACCAACATCATATTTTGCGAGCTTTTGAAGAACATCAATTTCAATCATTGCAGCTTGACGGTACTTCTGGATGGATCTGACTACTTTGATCGCTACAAATTCTCCCCTTTCTAGATCCCAACATTCAAGAACCTTTCCAAAAGTCCCTTATAAATATTTATTCACAAAGGAAAAGAGCTGTAAGAAGAGATAAAAAGAAATGTCCACATATTTGAATATGTTATTTAAAGTGAAATTTTATTCTTAATGTTTTGATGTTTTTAGGCTGCCACTACTTCCACACTGTAACAGGTATGATTACAGGAACAAATACCAATATTCCAATGTGTTGCTGTACATAAGAATTGCAATATTGTAATTTTTAACAAGCTTCTGAAATAACTAATTTATCCGTGGCAGTTGGAGCTCACATAGATAATGATTAATGCACATATGCACAAAGCAAGCATACTAAATATTTGAACGATCGAAAAATGTGAGCTTGGACATAAGGTATCTTGTGTTAAACCAACTAACCTTCGCCCATTTTGCTCGTGATCTGGTCTGCAAACAAAGATCACATTTATATCAGTAATGTTCAAATGGTAAAAGGAGAAAAGAAAATGATAGTAGGTTTTTTTCTTTTTTTTCTTTTTTAAAGCACACTCGACTTACCAACTATTGTTTATTTCTAAAAAAAAGACTACAAGGCAGTCAAGTCTGTTTTATACTCTAGTTAAATTTTGACTTCAATGTAAAATATTCTATCTTAAACTATCATTTTCAGTTAGAGAGCCTAAACCCATTTTCTAAAGAACTTCTAAAGTGGATAATAAGTTTGGAACTTCAATTTGATTACACATAAATGGATGCATCTAACAAAAAATAATATCTAGTATAATAAATTCTGTTAAAGGTCATGAAATTAAATAAAAGAACTAATTAAAATGAGAGATAAAAAATTACATCTTGGAGTTAGACTTTCGCCAACAGAAAAAATATAATGACCATCCTTGTCGTCACCTCTCCAAGGTGGAGATATGTTTCGAGGCACCTCTGGGTTGTAATATGAGGATAATGCGCTGCTTGAATATACCTCATTCATGTAGTCGACCCCAAAATATGCAGATCTTTGAGCCTATTCCAAAATTTGTTTTACAAAAGTATATTTACGTATAGAGAGCCTTTAAAGTAGTAAAAAGTTAATCAATCTGGAATAGTTTGATGTCAATGACTCAACTTTACAAAATATGATCTGCTGTAGACTACAAGCATGACACAGATACTAGTATAACCGCTGTACAATGGTAACCAACTGATAGTTCTTTTTACTATTTAGTTTAATAAATTAAATACCTAAACAAATGCAATTATTTAGATCGGACAAAAAGATATAAGCCGCATACTACTTTCACGAAAAAACAATTCGGTATTGTTGGAACTAGCATACTGTATTCACCTTTTTTTCATACAACGCACTCAAGGCGTAAAAAGAAAATGTATAAAATAAAGGATAACAAGGAAAACATGTGTACAAAAATATCGAGTCAAATATGTATTGTTTTTTTTTAAGTAATTAATCTTTATTCATAGAGTGGAAAACCCCCACTTGGGTATAACAAAATATTCTACTACAAGCATTTGTAAAGAAACTTACAAACATAAGTTAGTTACGTACTCTACCAGTCTAACAACATAAAGTCTTCTTCGTCAAATTGAAATTAATAGCCATCAAACGGTCTTTAGGTTAGGAACATCCATCTTTCTAAAGCAATAATTCCTCTGATGAACTTCCGTACGAACTTCATGGTAGTACCACTCACTTCATCATATATAAAGCTCTAACTGCCATAGCTTCTGCTGCATTATTGTTATTCTTATCGGTAATTGAGAAACTGGTGTCTTTTCTTTCAATAGATGCTTCAATCTTGCTAATCATATGCTTATACCAAACAGTACTGGATTGCACTCTAACAGTTCACCAATCACAGCTCATCTATTATATATTATATATTATATATATAATAATGTATATAATAATATAACAAAAGCATTTCTTCATCTCTCATTAATTGTTTCATTACATTTTTTACTCTCTCATTAATTGTTTCATTTCTCATAATCTCGTATTCGATATTCTCCTTTTTTAAAAAACTCAAAAGCTGTTTGATAAAAAATTGAAACACAAAATCTTTCAAAAAATAATAAGAAATCAACAAATTACAAATTTTCCATAAAAGAATAATCAAAATTCAAAACCGCTCAAAAAAAATCATTTTTTTAAATAAAAATCATCTATTTTATAGAAATCATATTCTTTTTTAAATGAAAAAATCAAAAAATTTCAAAACTAAATAAATCAATACCCTTAATGAAACTCAGAACTTTCCGAAAAAAAATAATCAAAACCTTTCAGAAAATTTAAAAAAATATTCAGTTTGGCATGGAAAGATTTACCAGAAATATACATGTGGGTTCGGTGCATATTGCCTCGAAATTTACAAGCATAAGGTTGGTTCCTAGGGCCATCAAAAAAATGTGTACGCAAACTATGCTCACATGTTGGTGACAACATCGATTCTAAATTTGGAGTTTTTTTTTTGAACAGGTAAAGAGGCCCAAGGCCCACTAGTAGGTTAAAGTAGGGACGAACCGAACCCTACCCGAAAGAATACAATGTACAAAGAAACTCTAGCCGCACACTTTGTCTCAGCATTAAAAAAAGTAAAAAACCCTAAAACGAAAAATGGGGGAAAACGATGCGATCTATGGCGATTTTGCATCTAGACTGAGAGATCAAGGAGGCTTCCATGCAAAATCCTTCTCCTTGCTATCTCCTTCATAGATTTCGAGAGAATCTCCCGCTAAAACACGCAATAGATGCCGAGAGGAGATTTTGTTCCAAGTATGCTCCATTTGCTTTCTAATCTTGATGAAAATCTCAGATAAGAGAGGATCACTGTTGTTTGGGGAATCTCGATTAGAAGTGACCTGATTCTCGGTCCAAAATGAGGCCTTTTGCTTATGGAAAGCGTGATTATGAGCAGATAAGCAGTCATCCATTGGAATATAGTAATCAGCTGTGGCATGCTTCCTATTAGCATAGAGCTTGCCGCTGTCACCTGCGGCGAGCTCTCCATTAGCATGCAGCTTGCTGCAATCTACTCTGTCCCAAACAGAAAAGTTATATATATGGTTGTTGATGTTATTTCTGTAGAAATGATTCAAATTTTCTGATTATTCATATCCACCTGCAAAATCTTATCTTTATGCAGGAGATTAGCCAGGTGCTTCTGCCTGCATGTGCGGTAAGCTTCGCCCCTATCGGGTAAATTAAGAAAAAAATCAATGTTTGAATTTGTAATGTTATTATCATCATGTTTATAATAATGGAAACTTCTCTTTTTGTTGTAAAATGGAACACTGATTTGATGGTAGAGGTGGCCGCCACCAGTAGAAGCAGTCTCATATTTGAAACTCCTAAGGCCAATAGGCTCCTTCATCCAGTAATTGCCACTGTGGTGAAGGGGTCTGTCTCCAGAAAAATCAGAGTTGTATTTCTCATTCTGTAAGAAAGTTTCTAACTCTTCCCCATAGCTGTCTGTTCTTCAGAAAATTTGATTGAAACTGTCAGAGTATTTGTGCTGGGTTTTAAATTTTTTGAGGAGAATTTGACTCTTCATTTCTATCGTCTTCCAAAGTTGAATGTTTCATGTTTCCTTTTGAGTATGAAGTCTTTAGTTTCTTTCTTTCCAAATGTAAAAGATAGTTGTTGTAAGAATAGTGCTTGCATTTCTAAAATCTTTTGATTTTTCCTTGAAGTTTTCATGCATGTATTTGATGCTTTCTCTGATGTTTTGCACAACATGATCCTGATTTATTTTGAGTTTTGATTTGGCTATAAACCAAATATGTTTTAAGAAGACACAATCAAAAAATAGATGATTAATACTCTCAACTTCTTGTTTGCAAAGTAGACAAACTGTTTCTCCATTTTTGTTCCATTTCGCGCACTTGTCCCTTGTTGGCAACTTGTTAGTAACTGCAAAGAAAGCACATTGAGACATTTTTGAGCAATTCGATTTATTTCAAATTACATTGTACCAATCTACTTCAGATTCATGACCTCTAATAAAATTTTAAGTTTTCTTAAAAGAGAAACCTTTTTTTGGAAGTCTCCAATCTCACATATCTTTTCGAAGATTTGGGTCAGTATTAATCTTTTTTATGGCAGCATTAAAAATTGAAGTAGTTGGATGACCTAAAGTATTCCAAGAATTATTTTGAACAATGATGTTTACAACATTAAAAGTCCCACCAAACCAAAGTAAGCTATTCCAACCCAAAATACTGACCAAAGTTTTACCATGAATCTATGGATCAAACCATAGGCTGGTCTGGTTACAATCCTTGAATTTTCTTTCCAAAAATCTAAGTCCAATTTCCTTGCCACTTAAAATATTCTTCCACGAGAAAGAGCGACGATTTTCAATTTTTGCAGTCCAAAAATTCTTATTTTTAAGACATTTTGCTTTCATCCATCTTGCCTATAATGAATTTTCATTGACAAATTTTCAAAAAAGTTTGAGTTTACAAACTTCTCTCAAAGCATTAATATTTCTAAGGCCTAGACCACCTGATTTTTTTGGTTTACAGACCATATCCGAAGCAATTTTATGATGTTTTCCTTTCCAAATGAAGTTGACACATGCTTTTTCCAATTTATGAATAGCTTTAACTGGAATATTGTGGGCTTGAATCCAATACATTATGATTGCGATGATGACAGTGTGAGTTAGCTCTAATCTATCAGCTAAAGACAAAAGCTTACAAGCTCAACCCTCAAATTTATTTTGAATAATGTCCAAAAGTCTAGTGCAGTCTAAATCATTAATTTGGTTAACACTTAGAGGCAAGCCCAAATATTTAACTGGCAGACTGCCTTCTTTAAATTTAAGAATGTTAAGAATTTCTAACCTTTACAAAAATAGATTGTACTTTTAAAATCGTTCACTCTCAGACCTGCATTTTCTTCCAATTTCATAAAAATATTTGCAATGGTCTTGGCACTATGAGAGTCAGCATGTAAAAATAAAAGAAAATCATCTACATATAACAAGTGAGTAATATATGGTTTGGTTCTATTAATGGGTTTGATGTTTCCTTTAATAAGCTCAGTTTCCATAAGAATAAAAAAATATTCAATAGCAATAGTGAATAAGTAAGGAGAAAGTGGGTCTCCTTGCATAATACCTTTATTGCTATATATAAACCCCTTAGGAGAACCATTAACCAAAATTGAGTAGGAGACATTATTGATGCATTCTTGAATAAGAGAATATATTTTTTTTTGTCAAAACTCATTTGTTGCATCATATAAATAACAAAATGCATATTGATCTTATCAAAGACTTTATGTAAATCTATCTTCACACACATGAGATTTCTATTTTTATTATCAGAGGCTTTTATCAATTCATGAGCAGGAAGGGTATTTTTAACAATGAGTCTGCCATGGATGAAAGCACTTTGATTTTTTGAAATTAGGTATTTTAAAAATATTTTAATTCTATTGCACAAAATATTAGAAATGATTTTATAAATGAAGTTACAACAAGCAATAGGTCTAAAATCATCTATGTTGTTTGGGATTTGAATTTTTGGAACCAAAGTGATAAAAGCATGGTTAAGATTTTTTAAAAGCTTACCGGTTTAAAAAACTCAGAAATAGAATCAAATAAAAAAACACTTTATCTCATCCCAATGTGTTTTATAAAATTTTACACCAAAACCATCAGGGCCGGGACTTTTATCGTTATTAGAATGAAAAATAATATTTTTAATTTCCACAAGGCAAATGGGGGCAAAAAGTATATCTTGGCTATTAACATTCAATTTAAACTTTGATTCAATATTAGGAAAAAATAAGTATTGTAAAGATTAGTAAAATAATTAATAGCTTCCTTTTTAATGCAAGATTCTTTATTAATAATATTACCTTCAACATCTGTAATTTTTCCAATATCATTCCTGAATTTTCTTCTAATATCCTAGCATACAAAAATTTACTAGCTTCATCACCATGGTTAAGCCAATCTACTTTGGCCTTTTGCCTTAAATTAATAGCCTGCACTTGAAAGGACTCGATTAAATTATTTGGGCTTCAAAAAATTTATTGACTTTATCTATGTCTGAGCAGTCATTATCTAAAGCATTCTGCCTTAACTCACATTCCTCTCTTAAATGAGTAACATCGTTTTTAGTTCTGATTTTATTCCAGTTTTTTAAATTTTCTTTTGTGATTTGAAGAAACTTACTAAATTTGTACTGGGTAGTGCCCTGTACCTTTGAAGACAGACTGTTTTTTATGATCTCTTTGTAATTGTTTTCATAGACCCACCCATTAATGAATCTAAAAGGGGAATTTTTTTTTTGAAAATTTATTTTGAGTGAGAAAAATTTGAATTGAGGTGTGATTATTAGTAGCTTGAGGTAAAGTGTAGCATTTGAAATCTTTAAAAACAAATTGTAAATCTTTGATCAAGCAAGATTCTATCAAGTTTGCGGTGAATGTTTTTGAATTTTCCTTATTTCCAAGTAAATTTATTTTTAAAATAGTTGGTTCATATAAACCAGTTTTGAATAAAAACTTGTTTAAAATTTCTAATTTTTTAAAAGGAAAAGAAACCCCACCTCTTTTTTCATGAGCCTGCATAATAGTATTAAAATCACCAATAATAATCCAAGAGGAATTCATATTTGAATTAACCTGTTCAAGATTATCACAAAGAATTTGTCTTTAATTTTCACTATTTGATACATAGACAAAGGTAGTTTCTAATTGAAATCCACCTTTATTAATACATTTACAATGAATAAATTGAAATTTAACAAAATGTTGAAAGATATCCCAAATATTAGGATCCCAAATGACCATGATTCTTCCATTACTCCATCTGATTACTATTTAAAACATTACAATTATTTAAGCTTTTAATTTAATAATCCATAATCGTAGAATTATCTAATTTATGTTCAAGCAAGTCAACAATACTGGGATTTTCTGTCTTAAGAAAATTAGACAAGTCTAATCTTCTTTCAGGTGAATTGAGACCTCTGACATTCCAAGTAATAATCGACATAGTGATTAAAAAAATTAAAATAAAAGGATACACTAAGGATACTTAAAACAGTAACAACTCATGTACTGTGACTATCCTCTTCTACAAAAGTCTCTATCCTTTTTCCTTTCTTTTTGTATGTAGTTTTGCTTAGTGCTTTCAACTTTTCTTCCCATTTGAAATTTTTGATGATATATTTCCTTTTGAATTCATCGTCTTCTGCATCTTTTGTGCTCTCATTATCAACAATTTCATTTATATTTTCATTCTGCCTTTTCTTTTTTCCTTATTGTCTTTTCTGTTTTTCCTTGAGGTTGAAGAAGAAAGCTGATAGCTTTTTGTATATTGTATTCTGAATTTGGACTTTTGATAAGTGGAGAGAGATGAGAAACAAGGTGACTGATAGTGGGGTTTCCAAATGGCTCTTTACATAAAATATTATTGATGTAAGAGCCATCGTCCAAATTCATGGCATACTATATCAGTTGAATCCTCTTTTGCTTGATTATCTGTGACTTTTGCATTAAAGTTTTGAGTTATAGAAACGATATCAATGTTTTTCTCTGCTCCTTCAGATGTTTCAGAAGTGATTTCAATTTCATTGCCACCAAATATCTGATCTTTAATACCTTCTTGATTGAGATTCCTTTTCAAGTGAAAATTCTTGTACGATAGATGTTTCTTCTATATTCATATTCTTTCCATAAATATCATTAAAAGATAGTGGATCATTCTTGTTGTTAAGATCAAATAATGCTTTTTCTGCAATAACATCTCCTTCCACTGGTAGGATGTTGCAGTTGACTTCTGATTTTTCTTGCAAGCTTTGTTTTTCTTTCCAAACCAATTTAGAGTCACAATTTTCTATTGAATGTCCAAAACAAGAACATGTTTTGCATCTAGGAGGAACCCATTCATATTCAATGTTTTGGATCAAGCTTTCACCATCATGCATAGAAACAGTAGCTTCATTTGGAAGAACTGAATTTGCTTTAATTTCTACCAGAATTTTTGCAAAAGAAAGTCTTGTTTCTTTTGTAGTGTGATCATCTAATTTGAGGGAAATACCAACCGCATTGACAATAGCACTTAATATTTCTCTGTCCCACAATCTAAGATTTAATTCAGACAATTTAATCCATATAAGCATAGTAGAGCCTCTGTCAAAATTAATTTTATTGCTCCATTTTTCATAATAATAAGCTTTCCATTGATAAAATGTGGACCCCATTGATGGCATTATCACAATCAGAAGCATTAGAGAATCTGATTAAAAAAATGCATTATTGCGAGTAAAAATATCGAAATTACCAGTGGGATTACATGATTTAGCAATAACCGCCTTGAAATGATGACATGCGGGTATATTGCCGAACACATAGGCAAAAACTGAGAAACTCCATTTACTCTCTGCCCTTCTACTGGCCTCCGCGCTCACCACCACTATTTTCTTCTCATTAATGGATAGAGGAGCAGCATATTTCAGATCAAATTCAGTATTTGATCCCCTTTCTTGATCATTTCTGCCCATGAAGAAGATTTGATCAGGTTAGTACTAGGTTGAGAGACTGAAATACCATTATTTTGAATGATTCTTGAATTGCTTATCTGAATTTGAAACTTGCCGGTTGGTTCTTGCAATATTTCTTCCAGAGTTTCCACCATTTATTGAATTTCTTGAATTGAAAAATCCCTGATTTGCATTTCTGTAAAACTGTTTAGAGTGATTCATATTGCCTTGTTTCAGGTTCAATTGATATGAACCAATACAAGCACGTTGCAACTGAACTGCAGATTCTTTGTTCATCTGTTTTGATCTTCTGCTTTGAACAACTTGAAAACCTTCTTCATCAGTAACAGGAACTTTCTTCGTTGTAAGTGGTGGTGAAGGCGGCAATGGATTCGGTGGAGGATGAGGAGAGTGAGATGAAGATGAATGAGAGGACACATCAATCTTATAGATTATAGATAGGATTGTTTAAGAAATTTATAAAGGCAGCCATGGCTGCAGATTCGAAAGCCAATTTGATTTCGAGAGAATTATTACATTTTGGAGTTAAAGCATTGTTAAGAATATTAACAATGGCATACCTATTTACTCCACAACAAAATTCAACCAAGCTAAATTTTAGTTTCTCTACAACTTCCTAGTACTACTGCTGAATGGTGGAACTGACCAATGTTACTCATGTGAGGCATTCAAATTTTGATGAAAAATAATGAATGATACTGCAAGAACATATAAGCAAATAAGTGTGAATAACTTGGAATTCAGTAAACAGCTTATGCATATTGGTGAATTCCTATGTACACCAAGATAATTAAGCAGACAATTTATGTGTATTTAATAGTACTCGAGTTGATAAAAATGTAGATCTGAAATCAAAATTTAAAGGAGAATTTAGCAATAAGCAATAGGCCTCAAGTCTCAAACTGGTAAAAGCATTGTCCCGTGTGACTTGAAATTGTACCGAAAATGCAAGAATTAGCATCAACATTCATAATATTTAAAATCAAATCTACAATTATTTGTACAAGTTACCACAATTTATACCACATATTTTACAAAAATATTTTATTACAGTTTGCAAGACTACATGCCTTTATTTAGATTTAAGGGAAATCAAACGAAGATAAAAGTCGGTGAAGTATCTAATATCACAAATTGTAAGAAAGAAATGTTGTTTATTGTTCACATACAGAACTGTAAACATGTTTAGAATATTATCAATTATATTAGCAGAAGTTAATGTATTCATGTTAAACTAGAAAAATAAATCAAAGATTCAATTATCAGGTAAGCATTTACTCTTTATAGTGCATTAGTGATATATGCATCAGTGAAATCACCAGCTCTATGTCAAACTTAATTTAGAAAAGAATCATTCATCAAGTCCATGATCCATAGTAGTATGTTAAAAACAAATATGCACAGTATGATAGAATGCAGCACCGCACCATAACAGGTATATAATCATGCAATACAACAAACATAAAAAATTGTTTTAAGTAACAAAAATACTCGAGGGTGTGCACTGGCAAAAGAAACCTTCAATGTCAAAATAATGTCGTAGTAATAAGCCTTTTTACTCAAACCAGTACAACTGTATAGAAGTAACAAGTCACTATCTTGACGTGGATTCTATCATCTATTCTCTTGCTACCACTAATTTTTTTTTTTTTTAAGGGAAAGTGACCTAGTTTTCTTTTCAACTGGTCGATAGATTTGAGAAACGATACTTCAGTGAAATAGGGACTGAAAGAAATACCGGAACTCGGTGTGAATTTCATGCTTCCTAATTTGAAATTTGAGTGACTACACAACGCGGTGATCAAATCCATTTGGTTTGAGATTTAAGAGCTTACGATTGATTTCGATCCATAATAGAAAAGAGTAGAAATGTCAACGTCGGTTTGGATAGGATCGCTTTGCTAATGGTAAATTGTCTATTACCATACGATTACTGATCAATGGTTTACTGCTTTGAGCTAAATCAGTATACAGATACAATTGATAGGGTAACGGAAAATTTATCGTTTTTAATAGTAAAGCATCGGTGGTATTTTTTTAAAACTGATGGTACCAGTAATTTACGGACTCGTTATATATGTTATTTTTCTTATCTATTAATATGTTTCTCAAAAAGAAGCAAGCAAGCGACTGAATTCAGTTTTAAAATTTAATTCAAATGATGCTGATTGTGTTATTGTTATTTTGCTGATGTCTAATAATATGATGAAACGTTTGATGAAGAACGAATACATTGCAAAAAATATCAAACACTTTGATTTTCAAACAAAACGGTATGGTAATGGTTGTTTGGTTTTGCGGTATGGTATACTGACCTTATGATAATGGAATGCATTTTGTCTTTACCAAATTAAACAGTATGGTAATGGTTTTTCCGAAATGTCAATGATAATTGTTACCATAACAACCCTACTTTAGGAGAAAGTTGTGGTAGAGATTTATGATTATTATTTTTTGAACGTAGTTTCAGAATATTTAGGAAGAAATTTGATGGTGAATTACTGCAGTAAAAGAGAAAATCGTTTGGTAGACCTAATTGTTTGACAAATTAATATTTTAACCATAAAATAGTATAAATATATAAATGTTTACATTGCCGTGTTATTGCTTAACTCAAAAACTGTCAATTGTGCATAGTATTTCCTTGCCACCGAACATTTAGGGAATATTTGCCTTAACTAAAATATGATTTTGCAAAACACGCGAATAATAACTTAATTGTCAACAATAGTGCTAACCTCACAAAAATTATTGAAAATTAATGTACTGCGTACAATGAAACAAACTTTTCTTGTTGCTTTAATGATTTATAATTGATCAAAAACATGGAGCATTTTCTTTGCAGAATAAGTGTGCAACATGCAACAGCGTTTTATATATAACATATATGTATATATATATATAACAGTGAAACAAATATACAGCTTTTTACATTATATTCTGTAAAAACTACCCGCAGAAAGAGGTTTGGGGGGGGGGGGGGGGGGGTTGCATATAAGCTGTAACATGAAGTTCCATATAAATCATAACCGAACATAAGATGCAAACATGTTGTGAAACTATCGATCTTCAAGCTCCTCCCCCTCCCTCAGTACAAGATATAAAAAAGAGTTGTCCAACCTCAGTAAAGTTTTACTCAGCCTGAGGAAATTCATACAAATTCCCTCCACAAGAATTTGTTAAAAAGATCTATGTGAATGAATATAGATATGGGTGAATTTTGGTTGGAAATTCATACAAATTCCATCCACAAGAATAAGTTAAAAGATCAATGTGAGTGAACATAGATATGGGTGAATTTTGGTTCCTCTCAAACCATAAAATTGGGCTAAAAACTAAGTACATGATGTCACACAGGGTTCTATGTTCTGTAGGCAGTAAATTTCTATGAATCTATGCTATAATCAATTCAAAACTCATAATACATCATAAGCAACATTCAAATTCTATTGATTCTTTCACAACCATCAAACAAATGTACCTATGCATTTGATTCTTTACTGCAAATAAAGCAGAATTGACTTAAATGGAAGAAGAAAAATTCTATCTCAGCATCTAAATTGTGTGAGTCTTTCTTTAATTAGGAGCACATAAGCAGTTTCATCTTAGAGTAGCTTTGTTTTTCCACTAAGTTCTACTGTATCTAACTTTACAAGCAGAAAATTTGTAGAATTGACACATATTTATTGATGAATTTCTTCTAGCTTCAAACCCAAATTTATCTCATCATAAATATTCCTTATAATGATCAACTCAAGTGTTTTAGACTTGGTGATTTCCTTAAACTGATGTAGAAGTTAATTCAATGGCTTTATTCAACCAAATAATGCCATTTAAAATTATTTTGTATAATGTAAAATCAACCACTTTGTCAGACACGTAAGAGACAATATAATAAAACTCAGGAATATTTTCGAAACATGATATATTTCATAGCCAAGCAAGCATTAAGCCAAAGGAAGCGTTTGTTTCCGTTACAAACACCTCAGGTCCAGCTCTAAACTGAGGAATAAATTCAACTGTTCTCCAAAAAAAGAAACAATTGTATTGATTATGTTTTATGTATATCATCAATTATAAAACAAATTTGTACTGATGTCCACATTACGTCTCTCTTGTCTAAGGATTAACCACAACCATTTGCATAATAATGTAAATTAGGTCGGGTAAAAAATTAGGCCGTGTAAATTCAAAACTCTCAATCCAAATTGAACTTTAGATTTGCATGTGATTTCCCAAGCCACTAAACAATCTAGCACACTTTTTTTTCTTTTTCCTTTTTTCTTTTTATAGAAAAGATCTTCTAAAAGCATCAATTTATTAGAAACCCACTTAAGAATTTAAGGAAAGACGAGTGGACGACCAATAAGTGTCCTTAGTACAAAGACAGTCTTTTATCAACATTATCGATAAATATAATCACCTCGACTTAGATTACTTAACTGTAACATCAGGATATGAGAGTAGAAATTTGCTAATTCCACAACTCAAGGTTGCTGCAATTGATCTCCTCCAAGAGTAAAATAATTTTTGTGAATATTTTCGGACTCCAGGTAGTCTCTTAAAGTAGCATGTTATAGACTTTGTTGGAACAATTAATATAAGATGTGGAAGAACAAAAAATTGAATGGCATACATATTGCGAAGATGTAGCCATTTCTCAAATTTGTAATAGAACCCTCTTTTAGGTAGAATGAGTTTGTTATATTACATTTGTCACTGTTGATGAAATACTAATAATTAAAATACTTGTATATATCAAAAAGTTTCGCACAAGTACTATTCATTTATTTCAATTTGCTATATTTGAAATGAATTTTTTTTAAGTACGATTTAATTTTCAGAAGCGTTTAATACTAAACTGATAGATTTTACAGAAACAATGTGTACATTGATCCTAGCATAGTTGTTAATCTAACTTGTGTTGTTAACTTGCAAATCATGCATGTTTGCAGTTGTAAAAATAGTGCCTATCCCATGAATGGATAATATGATAATAACAATGATCCATGAATTTTGTAATTATATATGATTATGACTATCAATTTAGATAGTGTTTAGGTTTGTTTACTCAATTTTTTCTTAAAAAATAAATTATAGATAATCGATTTGATAAAAACTAGGAGAAATAAAGTTAAAAAAAAGTTTGACTTTGTTGTGCCAATATACACTTCAACTTTAAATTGTTTGGAAAAAAGTATTTAGTATCATAAAAATTTTGGTTGATGAATTATTGTGTGGGACAAACAATAATATTTGTTTCAAATTTGCAATGCGTTAATGACTACTCTTATAGCATTAAAACTTTTAAAATTGTTTAGGGTTAATAAAAGGATTCCACTTTCTGATAACTAGGAGCAAAAAGTAAAAGGACATCCAAAATTGATTGACCCGATCGTCAAACTTGAAATAAATTACGGCAGATAATCCTCTAGCAAATTATGTTTTTTTTTCCGTAAAGGAATGATGGAAATTAGATGGGCACATGGAGACATGACAAACTGAGATCAGTGAATCTGAGCTCATAAATTACGCATAAAGCTTGTTTTGGCAAGAACTTAGGTAGTGTTTGGTTTGTTATTTTTAGTTTTGGATTTTCATCCATACAAAAATGCACATGATACATGTATATTGTCGAAAACGACCAATTTAGAAAACGAAGTTAACATACAAAATAGAAAACAATTTTTTTTCGGTGTTTTGAAAAATAACACAAGCACATGAAACAATCCATTCTTCCGTCGTCTCTCTATCTCATTCGTTCTTCCATCCGTCTTTCTTTCATCCCATCTGTCGTCCCTCCATTCTTCTCATGTTTGACATTCACGTTGAAAACCGAAAACTCAAATTCGTTTTTAAAACAAACATTACCTTAGTTTAAATCTTCTTAGTGAGGATTTTGAATAGTAACTTTTAAGAAGTTTTGAGTGAATATTAAAATAAAAATGTTCAGACGCATACATTGTGATTAGATTTAGTAATTTGAAATGTAAAAGTGCAAACTGTGATGAATTTTAGTTTTAAAATTAAAACAAGTTTTGGCTTATCAGCTTTTTTGTTGTTAACTCAAAAATTTAAGTTGATGCCAAAAGTTTAAATTACAAAAGCAACTTATAAACTGCTCTCACTAGTTAGAGCACTTTCAACACTGGCGTAGGGTCAGTTGATGCCACCTATGTTGTTCGAGGCGGAGTGAAGCGATGACGCTAAAATTGACTTTAGAGTACATGTGAAGCCTAGACGAAAATAGGCGTTCGTCACATACATTTTACACAAACAATATTCACATTAAAAAATTACAAAAGATAATTAACTATTTATTAATTAAATTGATGTTAATTAAATAGCCACTACTTATTAGTTTGCTATAAGTGATATATATGTACGTATGTATACACATGTAAATGTTTAGTCGATAAATTTTGAAAATGAATCAATTAACCAGTATTGAAGCAATAACATTTATCCTAGTAAAGTTTGTGTCATGACAATAATTGAAAATTTGTGTGCCAAATAATCTTAAAGAACTGACGTACAATTTTAGTGAATAGTATAAATTTTAATTTATAGCTACTTATTTTGTAGCGAGAAACTTTTCGTAGAAGGAAATTTCAATGGCCGTATTGGTACAAGTTGTGAAGGGTTTGAAGGCATGGTGTTTTTGGATATGGCGATGGGACCAAAAAAGAGAAGAAATATCGAATTTCGCTATTGTTTATGACCTCAGCTTTTGATATCTGAGTTTCGTCTTCGGATACGTGTTTAATAGAATAAAGGAGCAAAGATTAGTCGGACGAAATGGTGAAAGCTCAAAAGAAACACCTCACGGGTGTTTGCGGATGAAGTGATGGGAGAAGGGACATGGAATATGAAAAGAGAAGCAAATGACATGTGGGATGAGATGGCAACGTGCATTTGAAATGTGGCTACTAAGGTGTGGGATAACAAAAATAAATAAATACGAACCTAAAAATTCATGGTGGTGGAACAGTGATGTGTAAAAAGTTATCAAAGAGAAGAAAAAAGGTTATAAATGCTTGTATCATCACAGGAACGAGAACTACATGCAAAAGTACAAAGCGGCAAAGAAGAATGCAAAGAGAGTGGTGAGTGAAGCAAAAGGTCAGACGTATGAAGATTTATATCAAAAGCTAAGTACGAAGAAGGCTGAAAAAACATCTATAGGATAGCTAAGCTCCACGAGAGGAATATGAGAGACTTCAATCAAGTTAACTACATCAATGATGAGAATAATAGACTTTTGGTGAAGTATGATGAGATAAAGAAAAGATGGAGAGAATGCTTTAACAAACTATCCAATGAAGAAGGTGATAGCACTACGATCAAGCTGGACGACTTTTTTGATGACACCAGAAGGCATTTTATTCGGAGAATTTGAAAATCCAAGGTTAAGAAGGCGCTAAAACGTATGAAAGCAGGCAAAGCGTTGGGGCCTGATGACATCCCCATTGAGGTGTGGAGATACCTTGGAGATGCATGTATAGACTGACCAACTAAGTTGTTCAATAATATTTTTAAATCAGACAAGATGTCATATGAGTGGAGAAGCGTATTAGTTTCAATCTTCAAAAATAAAGAAGATATTCAAAGTTGCACAAACTAAAAAGAAATTAAGCTTATGAGTCATACAATGAAGCTTCAAAAGAGAATCGTTAAATATCGATTAAGAAGGATGACAATCGTTTCAAAAACCAATTTGATTTTATGTTTGGGAGGTCGACCACAGAAGCGATTTTCTTAATAAGACAACTTATGGATAGATTTAGGGAACAAAAGAAGAATGTACACATGGTACTTATCGATTTGAAAAAAACTTATGACAAGGTACCGAGAAAGGTTACGTGGTGGGCTCTGAAAAAGAGAATCCCAACAAAGTACATTTTTCTTATCAAAGATATGTACGATGATGTTGTGACTAGTGTTAGAGCATGCGATAGCGAAAGCAGTGATTTTCCCATTAACATAGGTTTATACCAAGGGTCAGCATTGAGCCTCTATATTTTTGCCCTAGTGATGGATGAGGTTACGAAGGGTATACAAGATAAGATTTCTTATTGTGTGTTCTTTGCTGATGATTTGTGTTAATTGACGTAAATAGGATGAGAGTTGATAAACAACTAGAGCTGTGGAGACGGACTTTAGAATCAAAGAGTTTTGGGTTTAGCAGAACTAAACGGCGTATATGAAGTGTGAGTTTCGTGGTGTCAGGTCAGAGGATGGACATGTTACTCTGGCCGAACATGTAGTGTCCAAGAAGGAATCCTTTCGATATTTAGAATCAATGTTGCAGCATAATGGTGAGATTGATGGAAATGTTAGTTTTAGAATTCGAGCGGAATGGATGAAATTGCAACTAGCGTCTGGCATTCTCTGTGATAGGAAAGTCCCACAAAATCTTAAAGGAAAGTTCTACAGAACGGCAATCAGACATGCGATGTTGTATTGTGCGAAATGTTGACCTACTAAAAGACCACGTACAGAAGATAAGTGTAGCAGAGATGCATATACTGGAATAGAGTTGTGGTAATACAAGACTGAATTAGAAATGATGATATACATGATTGAATTAGACAAGACAATACCGAATTAGAAATGACGATACACGTGACAAACTTGGAATAGCACCAAATGAAGAGAAGCTAATCCAACACCGCTTAAAATGGATTGGACATCTCCAACGGAAGCCTCCCGAGGTACCTGTGCGTTGCATCAAATGCTCAAAGAGAGGTAGAGTACAACCAAGATTGGCATGCGAGGAAGTAGTAAAAAAGAACTTGAAGAATTAGAATATATCCAAAGAGCTCGTGTCGGACATGAGCGTGTGGAAGTTAGCGATCCACGTACCAAAACCATGAGCTAGGAGTTTTTTGCTTAGAATTGGTTTAGGGGTAGTGTTCTACGTTTTAGTTTATAAGACTAGTAAATAGGAGAATAAAACGTAATGTTTGGTCTTTTTACTTTCTATTGGTAACATTATTACTATTGTTATTATTATTATCATGGTGTTTTTTAATTTCTTTATATATTTACTTTTATCTTTATCTTTATCTTTATTTTTATTTTTCTTATTTATTATTATTATTATTTCTTTAATTATTTTATTTTATTATCATGGTTTATTGTTGTTGTTATTGCTGCTTTTAAATTAACTTTGTCATTTAATTTTAGATTCCATCTCTAGTCGGCCCCAACTTACTTGATAATAATGACTTAATAGTTGTTGTTACTTATTTTGTGTTTGATTAAGAAATCATTTTAAACTACCTTTTAAAAGGATAAAACAATTAAGGTAAAAAATTAAGAAATCAGCATGCCAAATTTAGAATAAGTGAAAAATTAAAAAGTAACTTTTATTCTCAAATATAAAGAACTATACTTATTTATTAAGTGATTGTTTGTATATTTTAAAAATGATATAGAAAAACGATTAAAGCATTCAAATATGAAAATACAAAGATCTTCAGTAAATAAACAAAGTAACTGGATAACTTCATTGTATATGTATTTAATTTAGTGAAGTAAAAAATTATGTTATACTAAAAACGTCTATTCTCTAGCGCTCCAAGAAAAGCTCAGCGCTCAGACGGCGCCTCTAACAAAGAGTATAATAAAGCGCTAGAATAAAAAGGTGGGGCGTTAAAATTGCAAAATAGCGTCTGATCGACGCTCAGCGGCGCCTTGACGGCACCCCTGATGGCATAGGATGCCACGTTATGTTTTCATACCAACACACATACTCATCAACATAAATCAGTTTGGAACCAATAGGAATTGATTGCCAAGTTTTTTGGTATTTATAATGCCGAATAAACTCATGACTGATATAAAATTAAATTATATATGCATTGTGTGGTTCAAAATGAAATTCTGAACCACACAAGACATGTATACATAAACATTAATGATGCCGACTATGTACCAATGATGTAGGTCGCCAAAGGAACCACCAGTGTTGCTTTGCTTCAAATGAAGCAACTAAAGCTCTAATGAGGTGAGGTCAGGTGGTTTGTTTGGCAACACACCCAACGTTGACAGAGCTTTTATAACTTATTGCAAAACCCTTCGATTTGATGTCCCTCCTAATGAAGCTTAAAAGATGTCCACTCTCCCGTGAAGAAGCTAAAAAGTTTATAGGATTACACTTCAAAATAATTAGTTTCGATGACAAATGAAGAAAGTATAATTAAGTATCACTTCATTTATCATTCTCCAGTAGCACTTCAATAAATTTATTATCATGTATCGAGATAAGTCAAAATCCCCAAAATTACCCCTATTAAGAGCTGAATTCCTTTCAGTAGCCCCAGTCTGTATTTCAGTTTAATTTTGTTATGCGCAAGTACAGTTTCGAATTGACCGACTTTAGCGAAATTTGAAAATTCATGGGATAGATTTTTTCCAATTATGGTATACAAACAACAAAACTAAATTAGATCATAACCCAAACAATTATCACACGGATACAGAAAAAACAAGACTTCAGACCTTTGAATGGGGAATCAAAGGCAACATCCCCCACATCAGCCTTTGTCTCTTCATCGGCCGCTTATCCATTGTTCCATCTGTTTGTCGATATTCGCAGATCCATTCTGTTTCCATTATTTTCCTCTCTCTTTTCCCTTTTCTTGTGAATTAGACAACGAAATTTAAACTACAGTAATTTACTAAATTTGGTTTTGCTAATTATCGGTGCTCGATGGGTGCGTTCCGGTACACCGTGGTTCAATTATTGCCCCAAGTAATAACGAGCACAGGGGGAATTAAATAAACGGTGCTAAGTTTGGTGGAATACAAGAGTTAGAAAAACGGTGCTGACTTTATTGGAATTCAACGGCACCATGGGTGAGTTGAACTATATGTGGCCCATAAATTCCAATGATCGCAGTCACTTCTATTTTAAACCATGTAAACTAAATTGTATTCTTGTTAAAAGAATCCCGTTTTCATATTTTAAATGGTGCAGGATAGTTGGATTGAATGTCAAATAAATCTTTTTTTTTCTTTTCGCATTAAATGGTGTCGTGCTTTATTCATTCTATTAATTTAATTAGTTATTATTAGTTAAATAATAAATTAAATTAACAATTATTAGATGAGCATTGTTAATGACATTCCAAAAATGATTAAGGGGATCTTTTTTATTTTCACCCCACTAAAAAATAAACTGATGTGGGAAGGACACTTGTATAACCAAGTAAAACAAAGATTTCATATTCTACCCCCAACAATTTTAACACTACCGCGCTAGCTCCGCTCAGATTTTAACCGAGCCTTTTTAAACCCTATCGTTCTTCTCTTTTCCAAACTTTGCGATTTTCAATAGTTTTATACAATGATTCATATGAAAAATTGCGCTTGATCCAAAAACCCAGACCCAAAGCTGATTGAGAAGGTATTGGCAAGGTGAGTGGTCACTAATAATCAATTCTTGTTTCGCGATTTGGGATTTCAATTTGTAGCTGAAAGGTTTATATATTAGGGTTTAGGTGTTTGTAGCTATTTGGTGATGATAAATTGAAATTTTTTTTGACTTTATATTACCGTTTTTGTGATAGTTGGACGAACTAATTATATATTTTCGATGCTGTAGTGACGAATTTCAACAAGCGTAGTGTTTTGATGCAATTTGGTTTATGATTATCGGATTTTTTTCGGCTTTGTGGTGTCGAGTTCTTAACAAGCTTAGTGTCTTAATGCATTCATTATAGGTGGTCGAAATTGTTATATTTTTTCGACGTTGAATTGTCAAATTTGAACCAATAAAATGCTTGAATGCTATTCGATGATTGATGGTCGAAATTTTGAATTTTGTTCGATATTTCGCTGTCGATTTAAAGTAATAAAATGTTTGATATGGCATATAAATCTGGAATGGTGTCGAAATTGCGTTCCTAAACAACATGCATTTACTTGTAGCAGGAACTGCAAGCTATAATCAACTTTTGAAAATTAAAACGATGAATTTACATCATTATGTGATGAACTCTCGGGAACGATAATGTGGGGTCGAAATTAAATATTTCACTCGATTGTAGCTTATCGAATTGACCATAGTATTATTTGTTAGCTATCCATAAATAGACACCATTTTGTCGAATTCAGTTTACAAATTTGGAAACCAATTATCGTATTGTTTCCAAACTCTCAGGAACGATTGCACTTGGTCAAAAAATTGTTATGCAGTCGACGCTGAACCATCATTTCAATAGAAATGGAGTTTTGGTAATATAAAAAGGCAACGTCTCATCGTTTTTTGCATTTTTATTCGAAGTCGTGTCACCAAACCTGCTTTTGTTTATTGCTTTCATACTGCCGACTTGTTTATTGCTTCTATTACATAATATTGTAGACCATTTTAATTTTTTTTGATATATTGTTGTCGACTTAACACAGAATCACATGTTCATTGCTAATTTTCATCTTTTTTGTTTTTATACGTCTACTGTTGGGTTTTAAACATATATTGACGAACAATTTTTCGTCTTTACAGCAAAAACTCTTCAACTTCGTCTTCAACCACCCGCATTTCTCAAACTGCTTCAAATCGCAAGAGATCGGAGTTGGAGCGAATGATAAAAATTATTGACGAGGCTACTGTACACGATGAGGGCACTAGCAATATAAATAGTATTTCGAGTGAGGAGGAGGGAAGGCAAGAGGTTCACATTGTTGAAGCAAACAAACGGGTCAGGATCAAGTAGAAGAGGTTGAAAAGGAAGTTGACCCATCTCACGACACCGAAGAGGAGACCGGTACAGAGATACAATAATTGAAGAAAAAAAACAAAGGAAAACAATTGATGGCACAACCAAGTCATTCGACGGAAAGTGAAGAACAATCAACATTATTGTTTGCATTTAAAGATCATATAGCTTCTACCACATGGAATTCTTTGGTAAGTCAATACGTTCATTATTCTTTTGTTTTGTTGTGAATATCATATTTAATTATAGACGACATAAGTATATGTTTTGAATATTGAATCCATGTGGAATAGCATGTTTAATTGTAGACAATATAAGTAGGCAATATAAGTATATGTTTTGAATATTGAATCCATATGGAATAGCATATTTAATTGTAGACAATATAATTACAGGTTTTGAAATTGTGTTGGTAATATAGGCACCAAAGGAAGAAGCAAGAATTGTTAAGCTTCACAGTCATGTAGGTACTCATAAATAGTGGGATTTAAACAATGAGCGTGATTTTGTTAAGGGTGTGGTAGCCGAATCGGGATTCTTTAATATAATAAAACATGTACATGATAAAGTTGATAGGGTATTGATCAATGCCTTTATTGAGCGATTCTATTCAGAAACCAACACTTTTCATCTTCAGTTTGGGGAGATAACAATAAGTATAGATGAAGCATTTCACATCACTGGTCTTCCCGTCGAAGGAAAAGCGGTTACGGCGCCACTTGGAGGATCAAGGAGAATAAGTGATGATGATGTTTATGAGTTGTTAGATAAGTGTCTTGGCATCAAAGAACAAGCGGTTGACAATTTGTTGGGAGGTGAGAAAAAAGTGCATCTGGAATGCTTGAGAACAATATTTTCTGGCAGTCAAGATTCTGATACCATGGAATGTAAACGGCAATGTACAATTGCATATTTACTATATACCATTGGTATGCTAGCTTGTGGTGATAAATCTGAAAACAATGTCTTGGTACATTTTTTGCAATGTTTACGGGTGTTAAGACAAGTGAACACATATTTTTGCTTGAGTTGGTTGTTTTATATTTTGGCGCAAGGCGTAAGGAAAGGTATACGTCAAATTGCTGGTTGCATGACTTTACTTCAGGTTTGAATCAAATTATAAAAATAAAATTACTTGCAATGTTTGTGTATATAATTGATAATTCTTGTATAGGTTTGGATATTTGAGCATGTGACGCCCCACCTCTATACCCACGCTAGCCAAGAACACTCCGGAGAAGTGCTGTCAACTAGCACGGAGAATAAGGCTGTTGAGGAGCGACCATCCATGTAATTGCTTATCACACGGTGGCTATAAATAATCTTCGGAAACAAACATAGAAATAATCATATCACAAATCAGTCACAGATATCCATATCACAAAGGCGGAAGAAGATATGAATATATAACTAACACATGAAAGTGTACATCAGAGTAGTGGTCAATAAGATCCACGATAATACAAAAGAATAGCAACACGTGCTATACAAAAGAATACAACTATGAGTCTATATCTCAAGTGTATACAACAAAAACTGCTAATCTAAACAGTTAGCCAAAAGTCAGAGTGATGAATCCCTGGGAAGAAGTCAAGCAGAAGCACCTGTAACATCTCGGTCTGATCCGAGTATTATTTAAGAAAATAATAAACGGATCAGTCTAGCTATAAATATCAGATGACATGATATAACATAAAAGATATGGCATAAACATAAACATCCATAACGACATACCGCTATAAGTATGTAAATAATGATCAACAGAAGATCAATCAATAAGAGATAATCAATATCACAAGAATCTTCTCAAAGATTCGAAGGGGGCATCATACCCTAAACTTGTACTCATAACAAGTCAATGACATAAATTCCAGAAATCAACACGAGAAATCCAGAAATCATAAAAAGGGAAAGAGGCCTATCACATGACGGTCTGAAGACCATGGGGAGCTACCCCACATGTGTGAGTGGAATCACACAGAATGAGGTCAAGACTAACCAAAAAGCAGAAAGGTATGTGTGAATGGAATCACACAAGTGGTGTCTAGTCTAACCTTGCAATGAAAGAGACATCGCGCAATTGCTAGTCTAATTCATAAAGCGATCATCAAGATCAACGAGAAGTGTCAATTACACTAAGCTAGTAAATATAGAAGTTTAGCTTCATGTCCCATAACCACTTGCTTAACTTAAATATTTACGAACAAACTGTAAATCTTCACTAATAAAATTGTCACAAGAGGTTCAATCGAACAAGTCCAAGAATTAACCGACGAAGTGAACGCAAGCGTTTCATACCACTTGTTTTACTAAGTCGTTTAATTAGATTTCTCATCCGAGTGAGGTAAAGGCTTGTATATACTAATAGATTGGAAAACGGTTTAAGAAAAGAGCTTTGTTATTAAAAATAGAGTTGAAATTGTTTGTTAAAAGAGTTTTGATATTTACTACTAGTATTGAAACCTTTATATTATAAAGTGACAAAACACATAAGCAATTGTAGAAACAATCAGTCACAAAAATCGCATACGGAGATGTGAATAAAATCCAAGGAAATCAGCTCAATGTTTTTCAGATAAGATCCCCTACGGAGGGGGGGTCCAGGGGGGGTGGCAACCCCCCAAGGTGGGGGTGCGGGGGCAACGCCACCGCTTACGGGGTTCGACCTGCCCGGTCAGGTCGCGGGGGTCCAGGGGGCAGCGCCCCCGGCGGGGTGCGGGGCAGCGCCCCGTCCAAAACGGTACGACCTAAGTGAAGACAAGCGGCCTACGACCTAAAGCAAAGTGAGGTCTAACGATCTAAGGGTTCACGCGGCCTAACACAATGGCCGAGCGACCTAACTGGAGTTAAGGGAGGCAAGCGACTTAAGGTCCAACGACCTACGACTCAAGCAAGCCGAGCGACCTAGTGTGGAGGGGTCGAGCGACTTAAGGAATGCGAACGACCTAAGGTCTAACGACCTACGACTTAACAGAGTCGAGCGACCTAAGGCCTAACGACCTACGACTTAACAGAGTCGAGCGACCTATGGTCTAACGACCTACGACTTAACAGAGTCGAGCGACCTAAGGTAAATGGTCCAATGACCTAACTCGAACGACTTATCTGGAGCTTAGGTCGGAGACGACCTACGAGATAAACCAGGCCGACCTAGTGGACGAGCGACCTAAGGTAAATGGTCCAACGACCTAACTCGAACGACTTATCAGGAGCTTAGGTCGGAGACGACCTACGAGATAAACCAGGGCGAGCGACTTAACGTTTGCCTAGAGATTATAGGTCGGAAACGACCTAAGACTTAAAGCTTAACTCGCGAGCGACCTACGGCTTAAGGCCTAACTCGTGAGCGACCTACGACTTAAGGCTTAACTCGTGAGCGACCTAATTCCGAAGTGTCAATTCTTCCAGAACGACCTAAAGTTAACTCGTGAACGACTCACGACCCATGGACGAACGACTTAACTCCGAACGACCTAAAAATGGCCAGAACGACCTAAGTGCAGAAAATTCACCAAAACGCTAAAAATTGGAGTTTTTCGCCAATCCAATCCAAACCAAATGCTAACATGCATGCAAAAATGATAGGGAATCATTCCCAACAGTCCAATATAGTTATAGGCTAGAATTGTGAGATAAAAATCTCACCTTTGCACTAAAATTTATGAAGATGAAGCTTGAAAGCAAGGAGAAGCAATCCAAAGCTTGAATCCAATATCTTCTACTTGAATTTGGAGTTGAATGATGGAGTTGCAATTGAATTTGAGCTTGGAGTTTTAATTTCCCATTCTCTTCACCATTAATGCTAAAGCTTGAGTTAGTTAGGAAATTTATGAAGAGTGAGGAGAAGAGGGTTGGAACTTGGGCTTAATAGGCTAAACTAACCCAAAGTCCAAAGCGGGAAAAGTTAGTGAAATTTCACTAACTCCAAACCTATCGATGTTTATACTTAAAAAGTTGTAAACGACATTTCGAACTCAATGGAAGTGGTCTCGAGTCCTAATTTGACCGTTTGCAAAAAGTAGTTTTTCGGACCAAAATCCGATTAACGATTTAATATTTAAATAAAAATATTTAAATGTAAACTCGATAAATATGCAGGTTGTTACAGAGCACTTCCTGGTGTTAAGACGACACAACCGAAATGCACGTGCACAGCTTGAAGATCATAGGCTAGCCTTTTACTTTGCTATGGAAACGAGCACCAACTTGTCTTATGATTTGGTGACTCTCAGAGAGAAATTAGATGACCTTCAAGTTACTGATGTTGTTTGGGAGTGTTTGAAAGATATGAGAGATCACTACCCGTTTCAACAACGTGCCTTGTATAATGGACCAATTGTGTGTATTGAAGTAGTGGAGTTGTATCTTCCACAACGAATCATTCATCAGTTTGGCTGTGTTCAACCAGTATCCATAATGGCTTTCAGTTTGGAGACGAAAAAAATGAAGTCGTCGAAAAAATCATACAACGCAGCATTTTCAAATTTAGGAGATTTCAACTCGAGCGAGTGGCGAAACCATCTTCTGAATCAAAGCCTAACATCAATCCGTGTCACACAGCCGGGGGAATGCGATCCAACGTACATGCAGTGGTATCTATCTGTTTCACTTTCTGTTGTTGCCAATCCACGAGCACGATTTACGGAGCCAATGCAAGTTAGCGAAAAATAATTCAGCTGTTGTCCGCATTGTAAGTGCCTACTTTTATTCAAATTGTTGGCTTACAGTTTCTTTGATCAGTCCTTCAATTTTTTTAGTTTGTATAAACGGAGACTTCAATACATTGCGGACTTCATTAAGTCTTGTGCTCCTACCAAGTCAATGGAGCAAGTGCTCAAAAGGATAGAACGCATTGACGAAGATGAACCACTTGATATTTTTGGCGAACAAGTGAATGTAAAAGAGAAGAAGGCGAACAAGTTGAAAGATCAAAGACGAAGAGGAGTAGGAACAAAAAAGACGTTACCGTTTGAACTCGTGTATTCTGACTTTTATGTTAATGACTATGGTATCGATGTTTTGTGGTACTGATATTTATCGTATTGTGGTCTTGATATTTTTTGATGTGGTATTATTATGGTAATCATGTGATTTGATATGCTATTCATATGGTCCTATATGATACTGGTATGATGTTTGATATGGTATTCATGTAGCTTGATATGGTGTAGAGAAGTCATTGATATGGTGTTGATATACTTTGATATGATATTCATGTAGTTTGATATGGTATAAAGAAGGTATTGATATGGTACTGATATTCTTTGATATGGTATTCAAGTAGTTTGATACGGTATAGAGAAGATATTGGTATGGTGTTGATATTCTTTGATATGGTATTCATGTAGTTTGATACGGTATAGAGAAGGTATTGATATGGTGGTTATATGGTTTTACATGATATTGATATGACATATAAATCTGGTAAGTAGCAGTAATGAAATAAGTAAGTCGGAAAAAAAATGGTGTCGAAAAGATGCGTTCAATCACCATGCAGTAGCAGGAACGACAACGGTATTGAATTTTCGAAAGTAGAAAAAATTCTCGGGAACGACGTATGTATGTCAAAACTATACACCGCAATCGAAAAGTAGCCATCGAATTGATTGTACTATAGTTCGTACTAGCAGTAACGACAACATGAAAACGAACAAAAGCAAAAATATCGATGGAATGGTGTCGAAATTGCATTCCAAAACAACATGCACTTACTTGTAGCAGAAACGGCAAGCTATTATCGACTTTTGGAAATTAAAACGATGAATCTACATCGTATATGTGATGAACTCTCGAGAACGATAATGCGGAGTCGAAATTAAATATTCCAGTAGATGATAGCTTATCGAATTGACCATAGTATTAGTTGTTAACTGTCCATAGATCGTATACAACACCATTTTGCCGATTTAATTTTACAAATTCGGAAACCAATTATCGTATTGTTTCCAAACTCTCGGGAACGATTGCACATGGCCGAAAAATTGTTGTGCAGTTGACGTTGAACCATCGTATCAATAGAAATAGAGTTTTGGTAATATAAAATGGCAACGTCACATAGTTTTTTGCATTTTCATTTGGAATCGTGTCATCAAACCTGCTTTTGTTTATTGCTTTCATACTGTCGACTTGTTTATTGCTTCCATTACATAATATTGCATTTGTGCTCAAATTCTAACAACTATGACGTAATTAAAAACAAAAAATTCAACCCAATTTTCATATTACATTCCATATTTCATATTACATCCATATTCAGCCAAGTTTTATCAACTTCTAACAAGCACGATGTAATTAAAAACAACATATTCAAATAAATTTTTATAAAGAAAAATTGATGCTTGTCAACTCAAACATATATCTTAAAGTCAGAACAATCCATATAAGCTAAGCAATTACATTTAGGTCAAACACAGTAATAAGTCTACTCTACTTTAACTACACTGTCTTCATCATCATGGTCTTCTGAAGAAGCTAAGTACTTATTCACTCTTTCCGTATACCGTCTGATCCAATCTTACGTGTTAATATTATAAAACTGTTGAAAATAAGAAAAGTGAGGTGTAGGAGGCAAAGGAGAGTCGGAACTAAGTTTAATACCAACAAAATGAGAGCTGTTCACATGCCACATAACTACCATCCATCATGGTTTAACATGGTCGCACGTACTGTTGTGGGAACACAAGTACAACTTATATGCTTTCTTAACAAAACAACCACAGTGCCAAATGTTTCAGCTATAATAAATCCTAATTCTGGCATCTGCATCCATTCACTAAACCCTACTACATTCGTACATTGTATCTTTGTCTTCATTTCTTCATAACCACATTCGTCCCACAGTCTTATGTACATTGCAGAATGTAGCACTAAACTGTCAATCATAGAATCACATACAAACATATAAGGATTATCCGGTCTTCCATTATGGAGATTCAATTGATTAACCACAACCCAATAACCACAATTACCATCACTAGGCATATCGTCTATACCAACTATGTAAGGTCTCAATCATTTGGGCATTTGCAACAAATATTCATCGTCAACTTGATTGTTCTCACATGCCTTACTTTTAATGCCAAGTTTCTTTAAGTAACGACCAACCGGAGTAAGATTTGAGCTACGTGACAATAACGCTTCAACATGTTCAGAATATGATGGCTCTCGTTTAGTTGACTTCTCTTTTTTAGATGGTCTAACCTTTTTAATAGTTGCTACGGGGGGTTCTAAAATAGTGGTTGTTTGAGGGAATGCTAACAATTTCAAATCTTATTGTGTAACAAGTCTCACATTATCAGGTGATTCATCATACCTACCTTTCAATGCTTTTATTTCGGGCAAGTCATTAAATGCAAGAGTTGAACAATGCAATGTAGGAGGAGTGCAAGATAATTGCTTCCAATAAGAATTTATCACGTTTGACGGTATGAAATCTTGTGAATGTCTAAAGTCTGCCAGCATATGTGCACATGGTAGTCCATTAACTTGCCACAAAACACAACCAGAATTGTCGCTAGTCAAGCCGACGTTTGAAATATTACCTAATTCATGTACTAGTAAATCTAGTGCTTTGTGAGATACAAATCCCAAAAGTTCTCTAAACATTGGCTCACTCCGAAATCTATGCATTGTCCTAGATGTACTCATTTCAAACGCATGTTCGAATGCAACTGATTTATTCTCACAATAAAGATATGCACTAGTCCAACATTGCACAAAGCTACCTGCAGCTGAATCGAAATACAATTTCAAACGATGGTGTGCACTTTCAATTACGCTAGTAGAGACATTATCATAGTGTTTTATTTTGTTGGTCCAAGCTAAAACAAACATTTCCTTGTACTTACTAAGCCAATTTTTCACCACGTATGTGAGAGATTTTTTCTGCTTCATAACTCATGCATCACGAAATAACTTTAAGTTCCGTTGGTACTCTTTTTCGGACAACGAGTTAATCACATTAATCCAACCATCCCAAAATAGTTCATACTCCTTTTTTCCTTCCTCGTCCTCCAACACTACCTCTTTATCTCCAATCAAAACACGTTTCTTTTTTTATAAAATTGGGTTTACAATTTGCTTGAACATTCTCCAAAATATGCCATGCGCATAGAATATGACGTGCCGATGGAAACACTGTAGCTACTACATTCGTAAGAGCAATTTCGACATCTGTGATGATAACACCTGGAATTTCTTTATCCTTGCAACACTTTCTAATACAATCAAGTTCCCATGTATAGGATTCTGTAGTCAACTGATAAAAGCAAGTGCCACAGTAAAAGATGCCCCGTTGATGTTTGCGACACTATATGAAAACGCGGTAACTTATATCTATTTGTTTTGAACGTGCAATCCAAGAACAATATTTGATGAAAACATTACACAAGAACAACACATCTAGGATGACCAAAGAATAATTCGAAAACTTTATTAGTTGTACCATCAACTCTATGGTGAACCGTGTAATGATGATTAGAAGCCATTTTCATAAACTCCTGCATAATCAATCTACCTTTCGTTTTATGTAGTTTAAGCTTAACTTTTGCATTGTAAACATTTCGTATGGTTGATTGGTTATTTGGTGTCAATTTAAATAGCAGTTAAAATATTTTGAGGCCTAACACCACTATTTGTCATTGTTTCAACGATCTTAACTTCATGATCTTTCAGCCTCGCCACATATGGATGCCCTGTTAATACATTAGCAAGCATGTGATTGTGGCGTCCATTTTTCACACTCAATACCCATCTTCCATCATCTGTACACCGAGCGCTTGACTCAAATGGACATCCATATTTTCTACTTCCTTACCTTCGTCGTTTTTTTTGAGTTTTGGAACATAAGTCTTTGCTTTATGGTCAATATACTCTCCGCTTCTTTCACAAACAAGGACCATCCAAGATCCTTTTCCGTTGTATAGCACATTTCTCATTCTTGTTCTTTTAGTCACAATAATGCAGTTTAGACTTATCTCGCGTTCCATGCACCAATCTCGTACACTTTCCTTCGATTCAAACAACTGCATCATAAATTAGTAACACCCATCAAAACAAAAAAAATTGAACATATATTTAAATATTTTATCATACCACATCAGTAGTGAAATGAGACGTTAAATCGGGGTAATAGAAGGGCGACATGGCGACTTCCTCATTTTGGTCATTAGTGCTATCATCGATTTTTGATTCATGGCAATTGTCCATTTCATTTGATTTAGTGTAATAATCGTTTTCATCGTTTTCCAATAGTTTGCATTTATCCGCTTCATTCGTCCAATCATGCTTGGGTATCTATTGTAGAAAAATTCAAAATCTCAAAATTTAAAAAAAATTGAGGCAACTATAAATATTTGGCAAAAGCCCATCGAATTTATTCAATAATATCGACGATGCGGCATCGATTGATATGTTCACCTTATATTTCGTAAATTCGACACCGAATTGCCGAACATTTTCCTTTATATCGGACCGTAAGCTCCGAAATCAAGAGGGATCAATAGTTTGCTAATTTCGATGTGAACAGATTAAATTTCAGCTCTAAAGTTGATAGTACACACCCAATTACGAATATAAATCTTAAAACGGCAAGAACACGTTAAACCCTAAATAAACTCTAACCAAAAGAAAAAATTACCTCTTCATTGTTTGGTTGAAAAAATTCAATGTACTGTTCACTTTCTTGAGTCGAAATCATATTGTTTTCTTTCTCTTGTGAAGAAATTTTATTAACGTTTACTTTCTTCATGATCTTAGACGACTGATTTTGATTAAGGAGGAAGAAGAGATTAGTGTAGTTAGAACTAGGGTTTAACGGATAATTTGGTGATATTATATTAATTTGTTATGAAGGGTTATCTTTATTTGTACCCCCCTTAATATGTACATTTTTTAAATAGAACCCCCTAACCATTTTTGGAGTGTCATTAACAATGCTCTATTAGATTCTAACTAATAATTAATTGTATATAAACAATATATTGTAATTATTATTTATATTAATAATTAGTAAGGACATCCATGAAATACGTAAATTGAACGATTGGAATAAGAAAACTATGGCACAGAGATGAAACAACTACGAAAATGATTTGTATTTCGATTAAAAATTAGGGTTATGATTTCTCTTATGCTCTTGCTCATTACTTTATGTTATCGGGGTTCCAAAAATCTGAAATTTCTTATTGGCTAATTCTATTTGTATGCCATAATTTACTATACATACATCGAAAAATTTATCAAAATCATATAAATCATTCTTTTATTTAACATACACCATACATATTACAAAATAACCATCATTTTGGAAGAAAACAAAGCAATTATCTAATTTTACTAACTCTCTCATACATTACACAAATAAAGGAACCTATTCCGAAAATTCTTCGGATTCACTTTTGAAAGTTTTAAATGAATAATTCAAATGGAATTAAAATTTATTTAATTATTTATATATTGAAAATTCAAATTTAAATTTCCAGTGTTAAAATATTCAATAATTCAAAATTTGATGTCAAATTTAAAAGTGATTCAATTTATGTAAAAGACAAAGAGAATTTAGTACTATATGAATCATATTAGTTTTAGTATTGAATCGTAAAAATTACTTTTTTGTATAATTTGAAATGAAAATGTCACATAGATTATGAATGAATAAAACTTGATATTTTATCAATAGAATTTCATGATTGGGAGGAATTTAAAGTTAATTCAACTGAAGATGTGAAAAAAATTTAGTTACTTTCTAGAAAAAAAATATTGACTACATACAACGTGGATAAAGAGGCTTTATGTATTGTAATTTCTTCGTTCTGTAGTATTGGTAGCAACTTTTTGTTAAATAAAAGCATTTTTATCTTAAGATTTATTTAAAATTTCATAGTGTAGGTAAGGGTATTTATGGTGTATGAATAGAATTAGCATTTCTTGTTTGTTCCCTTGCTTCATTAGCAATTTCAATGCATGTGGCTATTCGAGAGGACTCGCTAATTTCAGATCTTTCAGTGTACATGTCAACCTAAATCAACTTGTGAGGAGGATGGTTTAAGGGTTGGATTTAGTATATGATTGCGGGTATAGCTTGATTTTTTATGATTTCCCAATAGCTCAAAATTTCATGCGATTGAACATTGGTTAGTCGAGATTTGATGGATTTGAACCTTAATATCATGATTAATCTATGAATAGATTTGCATGTTTCAATTATATTGCTTTCCATGATCTAAATTTTTTATTGCCCCTCTCTTGCCAAATACACTAAAGAGATGTTGATAAGCATGGTCTTGCTACATCTATTGTGATATTCTTTTGCCTTTGAACTAGTTTTGAATAATTTCAGCTTCTGTTTCTTTGTTGGTTTTTTGAACTTTTGTGAGAATAAGTTCTATTTGACAGCATTTCCACAAATGCATGAAAACTACATTCATAAAATAAATGTTTGCAAATTTCTAAACGAGCTTCACAAACTATGCATATATGATTAGTGAATATTCCTTTTTGTAACAATTTATCCATGGTGGATAACTTGTTGATTGCTCTATATAAATAAATGGACACTTTTGGGTTGTGAATTTTATCCCAAATCACTTTACTCCACTTAACTTGTTGCTAAGTGGTTCTTGCTTGATCCTAATTTTATCTTAAAATTGAAATTGGTAATCTCTAGCACCTATAATCCACTAGTATCATTTATGACATCGTCATGTATATTAACTTTGGTGATTTAGTCGGTTTAATTGGTTATGGATCTTGTTTTTCCCTTTCCATGTGGTAGGTACCTACTATTTATTTTCAATGATACAGTCTAAAAATAGCCCTTCTTCTCTCATAGCTGTCAATGCACTATAGCCAAATTTAGTGATTAAATATGCCTCCTTGGATCCATGGATCAAACCACATGCTGGTTGTTTTTCCATAAATAATTCTTCTTTCTAATATTTGTAATGCCTTTTATCGTGTTCGCAACATAATTCTCCATGATCTTGAGTTGTTTTGTAACACCCCACATTTTATTGACGGTTAAATTAAAGTAAATTCAATTGATAACTATGAAAACAGTGGAAAATGAATTTTTGACAATGTTGGAATTTGGTCACGAAACTTATACCATTGTGTTCGTGGCAATTCTCTGATCAACTTCTATATACAATGTTTTATGAATGGACTTCAAACGAAGAAGTTATAGCTGTTTGAAGTTTTAGCGTCAGAAACAATTACATATGCAAACATTGAAATTTTATCAATTATAAACATTTGCAATTAATTCATAGGATATTTATAAAGTAGTAACAAATTTATTATGTTGTAATGAATGCAAATTATTAAGAGAATTAGATGTAAGAGGAAAAAAGGGGAATAATTAACATTTCAAACAGAATCAGGTAAAAGTGCAATTAATTAATATATGAATTGATATTGGGGATTAATATATAATGTGTGTGTATCGGATCTCTTAATTTGAAGAGGTTTACATATAAATGTAACAAATAAATGTTTAAATTAAAATCTGGATAAAAAAATAATATATGCATATTAAATATATATGTTAATTGAATGGTAGAATTAATTGACATGTCAATTAATGAAATGTTACAATGTATAAAATGTTAATTAAGGAAATTAACTAATAGATGTGACATGTTAATCTATTAATGAGGCTATTAGTTAATACCGTAACTTAATCAGTAGAAAACGTCAATTAATAAGGAAAAGAAATAATAGCTGACCTAAATTTTGAATGTATACATACAGGCAGTATATTGTTGCACATAAAAAATTAATTAAATGATTAATTAAGAAGAGGATTAATTAGAATAAACAAGCAACAAAAAAAAGTTAAACGTTTATAATTTATAACGTTTAAAAGTTAATGTTTATAAATAACATTTAATAAAACAAACAAGGCACGTTTAAAATCCAAAATAGACATGCGTTATAAAGGGCATTAAATTGGAGAATTAATGATAGTTAACTGGAATTAATAGGAAACGTTTATAATAAATAAAACATTTAAAAACAAATTAGGTGTGCTCATTCTGCACCCTTTTGAATGACCTGATTTGGATTGTTTTAAGCGGACGGACGACACTATTTTGACTCTCTATAAATAAAGGGGCAGGGCTAGCCTTCAAACTCATATTTTTCTAAATGGGTGCGAAAACCCTGTCACTCTTCTTTCTCCTCCATTTCTTCACAAATTTTCTATTTTAGATTTACACCTTCTGATTTACAAGTTGGAGATAGAAATTGTAGGTCTAAAATAGAGATATTCAAATAAAGTCATCCGAATAAAAGTTCTCAGACTTGGTTCTCTGGTTTATCTGTTTTATTTTTCTTCAACTAGATCTGGATTTATAAATCCATATAAACCCTAATTTGTGGATCCAAATAGGGTTGCACTAGGGAAGGCTATGAATAATAAAACTGGGTTAAAAATCAGATTTGGAACTTGGAGTGTTTTCTTTCCGAGTGAGTGTATTTAAATTATATACCTTTTTTGTTTATGATATATTAGCATTATATTCCCATTAATTATTTAACTAAACATTTATTACGATAGTTAATTATGTTAATTTACTACACTGAGGCTGTAAATTTATATTTAACTATTTATATGGAAAAGGAAGATCGAGATCCATTTAAATATGTATAAAAACTAGGCTTAACAATGATAGAAATAGGCTTAAGCCTAAAAAGAAGACATTTACAGTAATTATGCTAAAATGGGAGTAATAAATTAAAGAAAAATCTAATATTTTGATTTGAAAGCAAGTGATAGATTAATTGGTTGGTTAGAAAATATGATGTATTTCTATAGTTTAATATTTAAAAAGATAACAATAAACGTAATTGCAAGAATAAAAGAAAGAAAAAGAGAATTAGTGTAAAATAGAGAAACCGCTATATTTTGCACTATCCAAAAAGTAAAGAAATAATAAAGAAATATCTTGCAGTTATGGATTATTATTTATAGCATTATTTAGCATCAAAATATAGAATGGATTTTTAGTACAGTTTTCGTAACCAGCCAAATAGAATAGAACTACTTCCTAGAATATAAGAAAATAAAGTAAGGAATTGAAGGAATCGAGTTAATTATTAGATAAGACTAGAAGACATAAACAGTAATGTACCTACATTTGCATTTACTAAGTAGAAAATAGAATAAAAGTAAAGCACTTACTAAAATAAGTAAATTCGTGACAATCAGACGTAGTCCCAAGCCAAGATTGTTGTATAACATAAGAGAATTAAAAAGAATTCAATATCATATTAAAAGAAGACAGACTATAATAGAAAAAAGACACTTGTAATTATATTTACAATACATAGATTATAAAAGAGAATAAAAATGACAATTACAAGTAAAATTATAACATAGGTTATAATTAAGTAGAAAGAACATAAAATGCTTATTTTAAGACTTAAAGTAAGTTAACAAGCAAATAGAGCACAAATAATAGAAGAGGCTTGTTTTAATAAACTTAGATCTTGGATTAAGTTAATAAGCAAGATAATAGAAGTGGCACATACCAACAACATTTTCTTTCAATCAGGAACTGATAGTCTTACAATAGTTAGATGAGGCTGGGACAAGATTATGCTAATTAGGGGAAATAAGTAGCCAACATGATAAGAAAAGTAAACTAAATACAAATTAAAATATTAGGCTTAGGGTCTAATAAAAGAGAGAGATGTGTTTGGAGCAGCCCAAAGGACGAAGAGTCTAACGAAGCAGTTCATCACAGATTTCAACAAAGAAGAAGCACGTCCAACTTAGTTATTTTGGGCTATAAGGAAGTACGAGACTTCAACGAGACGTGAGTGTACTCTAGGATGGCCCTCTGGGGTAGGCGTAATGAAGCAGTCCTCCAGAGGTAGGTATGTAGGTGTTTCATCAAAATAGTATGCCTTGACTACTTTTTGCATGGAAGGACCATTGTAGGCAGTCAAAGGGGGTTGATGTTTGGAGTAAGATATTCGTATGTCCCAGTACTTGTAAGTAAATTTAGTGGGCAAGACCCAAAAGGTTAGTCGCATGTGGATATCGGGACAACATCAAAACCAAGAGCGAGTTTGAGAAAGACTAGAGTTAAAACCAACAGTCCAATGATACTTTCACTATCGAGACATTAGATGAGGGGCTCCGCTAATTGGATGTTTAGATTGTTTGCAGTAGGGCACAACCACTTAGCTCTTTAGAGGTCTTTCGATTAGTTAAGGGATGGTTGTGTGGGGCCATAGCCACAATAGGAAAAGAGATAGACCAAACAGAATATCTATATTGTAGGCCTAACGAGGTAGTCCTTTACAGAAATAGAAAATCTCCGACCGAGTTTCGTACAAGGTAGACCTTGTTAAGCAGGATTCAGGGAGTAGACAGAACGGTTGCCTATAGTCCTCAAGGTATGCACTGGGTGGTACATTGTGGATGTTCGAGCATTAGTATAGACTAGTGCGGACGCAGTCTTACGTTTTCACAGTAGACAACAGAATATTTGTATTATAGGCCTTATGAGGCAGTCCTTTATAGATGTAGTCATAAAGCGCCATGGAAGCAAGAAGATAGATGTAATGGTCCATAATTTTCGATAATTAAAAATATTTAATTTAATAAGGTTTTATGATCTAATGTCGAAAGAAATAAAAATTTGTGATTTATTAATGAAATATAACTATGATACAATGTAATTGTATTAATTTCAGGTAATTAATAACCACTTAAATGCAATTCTAATTAACTGAAATGATTAAAATGTTATAATTGGTTATAGATTGTAAATTAATTGTAATAATATGTATTTATTGATAATTGGATTAAAGGAGTAATTGATAATTTAAAGGTTGTATTAATTAATGAAATAGCATGTAATTAATTGTAATTGGGTAAAATTAATGTTGTGAGTTATTATAACATCTGTTTGTAAATAACACTTATAAATGTGATTAAAAGTTAATTGTGACAATTATTATATGTTACCTATTTATTTGGTCTGTTAAATTAAATTGGAAATCAATTGCAATTAAATATAATTAAATATTAAGTTAATGTAAATAAATGATGATAATGGTAGATTTTGATGTAATAAGATATACACCAATGTTAACTATGTCCGTAGAGTAATGATTGATTGAATAAAAAGATTGGAATCAAATTAAATCAATTTATTAGAATTAAATATAATTAATTGAATTTATCGCTATGGAAACCGAACACGGTAACTGGTATAATATTCAACATTGAATTATATGGTAACTTGTTTTAAAAAGATTATAAGTCACTAAGTATTCAAAAACGATAAAATTTGTTAATTATAAAATTGGAATTTAAAAAGTGACTCAATCAATTTAATGATAATTTATTTAATTAACGTGAAAATAGCCATTTTGGCAACTGTCTCGGATTTCGATGAAACTAGTTTCATTGGATCCGTAACAATGAATTATTTTAGCATTTCAAGTTTCGTAGCGATCGGACTTGTCGTTTGATCGCACGGGCTCGAAACGCCTAGAAATCAATTTAATTGAAATCAATTTGAAATAAGATGATTTTAAGGCTAACTTATTCATACGATGGAATTTGGAATTGAAACCTATTCCATTGATCTTACAAATGTCGAAAACATCTATTTTGACATATGGGATGACCGACTTTCGTTACGGAGGCAAAACGAGCTTTTTGGGTCACAATTGTCGTTCGTACCAATTCAATTGTGTTTATTTTCTTATCGGGCCTTTTTCATATAAATGGTTCTATTCTAACCCTAGCAGCTTATTACTTCTCACTTCTGTACATATCTGTCTATTCCATCTATCAGCTACTTCTTCTTCCAAATGGCTGCAGATACAAACCCTAAATCAATTTCAAAACCAATTTCAAAATTCAAACTCTCCAAACCCTACCATATTATATACCAACTTGAAGCTCTCGACGAGTGCAACCTACTACAGTGGTTTGTTTCTCAAATTGGATCATCTTTTTCCCAGAAACTAATGAATTAATCTCGGCCCTTCATCAACTTCTACCGATCGTCGAATCGAAGGTATGGGTTTGTAGAGATCGTCATGGGGAGTTCATTTATGTGGTTTGTTTGGTGAGTTGACGGTTGGATTGAGCTCGATAATTAGATTAGGGCTTGTATAATCAGTGGTGGCTGCCCTTTTTTACGATTGATGGTAAGAGGAAGGGAGTCGCGGAGGTCTGGGGGGTTCAGGCGAGGCTGACTCGGCTGGGTAGGCGGTGCGGCTACGTCCGACTCACCGAGGTGACACGGCGGCGATGTTGTCTGGGTCATGTCGAGCATGCTTGCGTGTTAGGGTTTCACTGCTGGGAGGGTAACGTGATAATTATCTATTAGTTATAATTTTAATTTAATTTTTTATGTTCTAATCCTCATAACTTTTGCACACGAGCTCCGATTCACACGCGGTTTGTTCTGCTGCGAGTCGAAATTCTGGACATTTTGACGTGGGTTTGGTTGAATTCTAAAACTATTTAAATTTGGGCCTTATTTTGGATTTCGAATCAATTTGAAATCAAAGGTGAGTGTTTTAGCCCACTCACAACTTCTAAATTGTCTTACCTTAGTTAAATAAAATTTATGATGTGATTAAAAGTTGATTGATTGTTGTTTAGAACATTTAAATCGTCATTCCAGATAATTTGAATTTATTTGAATTTAATTACCATTTAATCTATATTAAATTTAATTGCCAGTTAATTACCTGCTAATGACAATCATTTTGTTGTTGTAATTTATTTGTTGAATTGAATGATGATTATGATTGATGTTTGATTGTTGGTATTAGATGATTGGATGTTACGTTTAATTTATATATTGTTATAACACTGCAATTTCCCTATGGGTTGAAATGATACATACTCGAACGATCTATGGATTGAGGAAAAATCGTTATGGGTTGAAATGATAGACTCAAACGATTTTATGGGTTTTATATAATTCGAGATTGCGGTTTGAAATGATATATAACCATAAAATTTTAAATTGTGGATTGAAATGATGAATATCCGTATCACTTGACCATAGGGTAGAAAATTATATACCGACACCAGACTGGTTAAATTAAATGATTTTTAATTATTTAAATTTTGAATTCAGTTAACCGACATTTTGAAATGGATATTTATTTATATAAACTGAATTATTTTCGATAATCCAAGCGTTAATGCTGAAAATGGAAGTGATTTAATGAATTGTTCAAAGGATTTAAATTGGAATTTCAAAGTTGATGTGTCTAATATAAATGAATTTATTGGAATTGAGTTATTGAAAATGTTTGGATATAACTTTGAAGTCTATTTTAAAATAATTTAAACTGTTTTAATTAAATTAACTATTTTAATCAATTTAAAACTATTTTCATTTATTCTAATCTATTATAACCTATTTAATCCAATTTAATCTATTTTACCTATTTTAAACTAATTAAATTTATTTAATCTATTTTAAATCTATTCCATATAATTTAAATCTATTTAATCTATTTTAATTTTATTTAATCTATTTTAATTCTATTTAATATAAATTAAATCTATTAAATCTATTTTAAATATATTTAATCTATTTAAAATCTATTTACGATAATTTAAATCCATTTAATCTATTTTAAATCTATTTAAACTATTTTTACTATTTAAACTATTTTTACTATTTAAACTATTTTAAACTATTTTTAAAACTATTAAAGTTATTTATGACCATTTAAACTATTTTCTAAAATTTCAGACTGTGTAAAGCTGAAGTATTTATATTTAAATTCTTGACGATGATACAACCTATGTTGGAATTTGGAATTTATACATTTTGTGAAATGACATATTTGAGTAAATAAGATTTTGAAAGTGAATATGCTTTTGGAAGTGAATGTGATTTTGAAAGTGAATATAATTTGAAAATGATATGGTTTTGAGAATATGATATCTTGATATCAATCGTGAATTGACTTTTTGAAATGTAAAAGAACCATCCAGTGTGAAATAAGCATTTCGTTGTTAAAGAGAACGGGATCGAATATTTTCATACTCTCTGCCAATACCGAAAACCACTTTAACAACTATGTACGTGGTAGAGATTTCAGAAATGAAGTAGGATGGTTCGAGGTATTTACGTGACCCTGACTCCCATGAGTCGGCTTAGATGTGATTAAAACATGATCTATACCGGGCCAAGTGAAGTCATTCCTCCTATCGGGCACATTTCTTTGATACTGTATTTTGACTTTGTGAATGATTTGGTGGCCACCCCTCGATTTGATTATGGAAGTGTGTCCGAGGTGGGCGGTAGTAGCTACTATGCGTTACCACCAGTCTGGGAGTGTAATTGGTATACCTACCCTGGCATTGCCTCGAGTGCCGTGTTCATATGCCCTATCATGTCTTCTACGAGTTTGTTTTGTATCATACCTATGGAGTGCCCCATGGGTAAACCTTACGGAGGAGCGTATAGTACTGTATAGACTATGAGAATGTATAAAATGTGTTAAGGGAGATATGAGTAACGCCTTAATGCTATTTTAATACTTTACTTTACTGTAGACACTATTATAATAGCATATTGTACTACATGGTAGATAGTTTAACGGATCCTTAGGAGATGGAAATCTCGATTATCTCTTAAGTTATTACACTCACGTTAGATAATAGATAGGAGATGTCAAACCCCGTAAACATCTCTGACATCATTACACTCATATTTATTTACTATTAATTTAACTTACATAAGATCTTTTAGTTCTGACTCGAGTATTTGTCTTTTCAATTCGCTCAGGTCAGCATGAGCTTTTAAATTTATCGAAGACTGCTTTTTGAAGGATGAAGACGAAGATTTTATACTATTATTATTTATTATAATTATTCTATTGCATCATGTTGTTCCACTGCATTTATTTATTATTTATTCTTGTCGTATGTAACTCTGATCTGTATTATAAAAGTTTAGTCAATGTAATTTATAAATAGCTTCATGAACTGTTTATTTGATTATTATATTTTGTCATTCCGCTGCAAATTCTGTATTTTTTTCTTTTTTTCTCTGCTTTTTCTTATTTACCCCATAACAATATATCCTTTTGAATGGTTTGAGTCTGACGTGTGTGGTTTATCGTCGATTTAAACAATCCGAAAAGGCAAGTCATTACAATGGAGTCCTTTACGAGGAAGATACGAAAGGTACCATGGGTAGTACCTAGGACCGATGCGGTCATTAGTCATACAGCTACATATATATCGGTTATTAGGTTTTAATCTACTAGGGAGTATATGGGCACGATTCACGCATAGAGGCGAGAGTATTATAAACCCAGTGAACTCAATATAACAATAAATGGAAATAAAATGGTATATATAAAATTAAGCTTAAAAGTGTATAATTTTCCCATTCACCAGAACTTTAGTTATGACCCCCTCCTCGTGACATCTTTTAGGTTAGGTAGATGGTAGAAACTTTTCAGCTTTGAGACACTTGTTAGAAAGTGTAATTATGTTGGTGAGTATTTACTTTGCTTACTATTATATTTTAGTCAGTTCCACTGTGAGATATTTATTGAGCTTTGATATATTTGTCTTTGCATATTTGCAGGAAACCAGATACCCGACGCAGACTTCAGTGGGCTTGGATCTTAGCATTTTAGCGAAAAATCCGGACCCGCTGGAACGGGTTATTACATCTGGTATCAGAGCCTAGGTTTAGGGTTCCTAGGTAGATAACAAGTTTGAATGTATTTGTATTTTTGAATAAAATATAAATATATTATGTACTACAATCCAAATAGTCCCCAACCATAGATTTTAACATATGAAAAGTTTTTAAAAGTATATTTGTGCAAAGTTTGCTAGTTGGGTTTGAGATGACCCAAGTATGTTGAGCCATATGTTAATTACCGATTTATAGCATACATATAAACCATGTTTTGAGAGAAGATTAGTATCCATATGTTATAGGAATGGGGAAGTTCCTTAGGGAGTAGGAAGTGTGTTTTATTTTGGAAGGAATAAGATTTTGGTAAGAAGAAAATCCACTTTATGTCTAACCTAATAAAATGAAAATTTTAAATTTTAAATTGAAAAGTTGAAAAATATAATCATTAAAATATTTAACGAAGTAAATATTGGGCTTTTGAAAAAAAATTAAGTGGTATGAAATTTAAATTGGTTTTTATATGATGTAAATTTTGCTAAAAGTAAAATTCTTTTTGAAGAATTATAGAGCGTGTATAGCTCTCTAGTTTCTTTGTAGGTGAACAAAGATTTTAAAATATAAAAACCTAGAGTGTGTTAAGTATCAAAAATATAGGTTGCAACATTTATTGTTATAATAGATATTTTCGATAAAAATAAAGGAAGCATAAACTACGACAATATTGTTATAGTAGGTGACTCCCAAAGGAAATATTTTTACATGGAATATGTGATTTATTACTATTTATTTTAGTTGAATCCATAAACTAGTATTTTTGGGTTGCAGTAATCATGTTTTATACAACATCTGTTTTGACCCAAATGAGTTTTGGAGATAATTTCTAAAGTGGTTTGTATGTACACTTATTGTTTAAATAAGTATATGACAAAAATTTCTAGTTATAAAGTAATTTTGAAAATGAGTTCTTTTGAAAAAATAATGTACGATAAATTAATTAATTTAGAAGGAAATATCTTATGTAAATGAATATAGTGTAAACATACTTTAATCTATTGGACTAAAATGAATAATGATATAATTTTCTATGAATCATAAATAAAGATGCTTTGTGCAAGTTATAAGGAATATGTGAAAGAGATGTACAAGGTATGGAAAGCACCATATTTTGTATAGCCTATTTCGATAAAATATAAAATAAATTCCTTATAATTTCACGTAAACATGAAATCCTCATCTAAAGGATTCATATAAGGTTTTAGCATTAAGGGTTTCTCATAAGAGAAAGTAACTCCAATACATTAAGGTATAAAATCATTAAGTGTAGTGCGTTAGAAACTCCTTAAAGGTCAAGTAATTGGAAGAATAGGAAAGTTAAAAGATTTTTGATAAAATAACTGTTCTTATCTACTACAGTTTTAGTAAATTTGAAAATGTATGAAAAAAAGGATTGTTTTGAAAACTTGCGAGGACATTTTTTTAAGTTAAGAAAAAAAAAGAAAAATGTTTTAGAACAAGCAAGACATGTTTTAAAGAAAGATGGTTTGGTGAAAAAGTAAACAAGTTTTTCAAAAGATAAAATTTTAAGTAAGCAAGTACCTTTGAATTTAATAGAAAACTTCAAAGTAACACTTTCAAAGGCAAGAATTTTGGGATTTGATGTTTCAAAAATTTAGGAGTTTTAATTTTTTAAGAAAAATGCTAAATACCAAGCCAAAATCAGACTTTTAAATATGGAGTAGATTTGAATCATTTCCTAGGTGTAATGGGAAAAGTGTAAGGCTATTGCAATAATTACTCCTAGTAGTAATAATGAAAGTTCCTGTACGGTGTATAGGATACTAGTGAAAACCTAGAATTGTTGCTTCATGTGTGTAGACTATATGAGAATAGTGAAGTGATATTTGTAAGATAATAAGACATACATGGTTGGGGAAAATAGTCCTTAGTTGGGGAAAAATGAAAGGTAAAGAGAAAATTTTCCAAGCTTAGTTGTGTTTTTAGATAAAGACTACATAGATTGAAATCTCGATCCATTGCAGTTAATGAGACTTAGTTATTCATTTTTTAGCATGGAATAGAAGAGGTAGATAGATCTTATTCGTCATGAGTAATACAACGAAAGTTGGTAATAAGTAATAGACGACATGAGGAGCGTATGAGTTACTTGGATTCCAAGAGTAGGACCTTTCTGTGTCAGAGTGGACATGGTCATTGACCTCCTAGCCCTAAATGATAGCTGTGTTTAGTTGCTATATTAAAAGAAGAGTAAAAGAAAATAAAAGGTAACTAAAATAAAAATAGTAAGATCTAAAGAAAGCAACAGAAACGTCAATAGAAATAAATGAGAATTGCAAAAGAAAAATACATCTTTTCCATAAATTAAGCTTGGGAAAAAGTTTGAAAAGAAAAAAATTTCTTATGTAAACCATGCTTGAGAAAGAAAATAGAGATTTAATAAGATAGCGACGTAAATTCCTAGCACGGAGAGAGAGGTATGCAAAAATAAAACGGAGAAATGTGAAGTTTTTGCCTTTTTTTACCTTCATTTTGACATAAGAAATCGAGTTTGGAACATTAGATTTTTTTGAAATTCGAATATTAAAAGTTGTGCGGTAGGATTTGGATGATAAATTCGTTAAACTACACCCTTATTCAGCAAGAGTGTGGAAAAAGTTGGATGAAAAATGTTTCGAGCTTTTAAAAAAATTGCATTCATATAGAAATTACAAATATATTTAGGATGTGTGCATCATATTTTAAAATAAATTTTTAAAGAAGTAAAGTATTCATATAGGAGGTACCACTTAGAAATTCATGTACATGCATATACTTTGTATTGAATAACACTTTTGCGCAAGAACACCGATGGTCGCAGAATTAGATGTACACAAAATGGTTGTGATTGATGTGAGAACTTTCATAATTTTACTCTTGTCGAATTTCGAAGATGAAGCTTCCTAAAGAGTGGGAGAATGTAACCCCCCACATTTTATTGACAGTTAAATTAAAGTAAATTTAATTCATAACTATGAAAACCGTGAAAAATGAATTCTTGCTAACGTTGGAATTTGACCATAAAACTTATACCATTGTGTTCATGGCAATTTTCTGATCAACTTCCATATACAATGTTAATTATCCCTCTTATTTTTTTCCTCTTACAATTAATTCTCTTAATAATTTACATTAATTAAAAATGTAATAAATTTAAATGTGGGGTATTACATGTTCAATTTATATGTATATATTCACATAATGATTTCTCACTTGAGTATTTTAATTTCATCAATTTTTTTACCATAAAGACTCACCGTTGATGAATTTCCGTATAAGTTTAATACATTTTGTTTTCACCAAATATGGAATTTTTCTTAGACCTAATGCACCTTATGATTTGGGAGTGCAAATAATTTCCTAAGAAATTTTGGCTGTTTTGCCTCTTCATAAGACTTTAGCATAAATACAGTTCGGTTTATTGATAGTAGCATTTGGGTATGTTGAGGCACTAAATCCAAAATTAAACTATGGGAATAATAGTGTATTTTACAAGCTTAAGTCTTTCAACAAGATTTAATAATGAAATTTCCCAACCTTCAAACTTGCTTCTAACTTTGGCAAGTATACTTTGAATTAAAAGTCGTAGGCCATGGTATATTATTAACATATGTCCTTTACTTATGCTTAAAATGCCAAAAACTTCATTTCTATGAATGTAATATCTAGTGTGTATTGTTGGACAATAAAAACCAAAGTCTTTTCATTGCTTGACTTTTTTCATTTTTATTCAAGGAAACGTTTCTATTTGTGGAATGCTTATATATTGTGATTGATGGGATCAAGTGAGAAAACAAAATTTTACCTTTATTTTTATTCTCCCTCATTTTCTCTTTCTTTGGAAAATGAATACAAAATTTATAGTAAACAAACTTATTTTCTTTATCTCCTTTCTCTACAATTTCTCCTGAAATAAAATCTATCTTTCAAATACACTTGAAACTCTTGGGCGGTGACTTCTACAAATCTCTAAATTCTTCAACGTTAAGTGTAATATTCCAGAAATTTAGGCAATGTTTATTTAATAATTTCCAATAATAATTATTTTAAAATATGTAATATCGATCTAATAATCTAATTTAACAGGATTTATCTCTAATTGTTTAATTTGATAAATGTTACCTTTTTAAAATCTATAATGATAATAATTTAATTTGGGAATTTTATTCTTTCCAAAGTTAAAATATTTAAATAATAAAATTTATCTTTCTAAGCTAATTGAAAGAATTTTCTTTAATAATGTATATATATATGTGTATACATTGTAAATAAGGAATTTGATTTTAATTTAAATTAACAAGAAATGCTTTCAAATTTATATTTATATATATGTATGTACATTTTAAATTGAGAAGAAAAACTTGATTAGATTTAATATAGAAACTTTACAATAGCTTATTTTAAAAATATATCAATGTAATTAAGCATAGTTATAATTAATAAGAATAATTTGTATTTGGAAACATTGAAGGCTATTTGAAAATGAGAACATGTTAAAATAGAAAAGGAATAAATTTAATAATGAAATTCAGCACATGTATATTATAATTAAAATTTTAACAAGGAGATAAACACAAATTTTCTTGTTTTTACATTTGTAAATCATTTAAGCTATGCAAACAACACTTGGAGTCATTTTAATAATTTAAGTAACATGTTGCATTGTTTTAATCTAATTTTGAAAACATTTACTAAAAATAGATAAGAGAGAAACTTGGCAATTCATATCAGTTCAAACTTTTTCCTCTTCTAAAAATAATAATAATGAAATCTGTTCAAAAAAAAAATCTACAGCAGAACTCATCATCTATGTAATGGCCTATGGATCTACAGCTAATAATTAAACAACTAATCAATTGCAAGGAACAGGAATCAAAACTGCAACTAATCAACAAACTCCAGAATCAAAATCAAGCAAGCAAACCTGAAGTAATCAAAAGCATTTTGGTCCTCTGCTCTAGGATATTAGGTGAGTAAACAAACCCCTAAAGGCTTAATTTAGTTCAAATCTGGATTTCAGGTAAATAAACTTGAAATATAATTGTAGGAAAATGTTGGGCGATTGAAATTTATGCCTGTATGACTATTTTGTTGTGTGCATGTCAATATTTGTTCTGTTCAGGCTTTTAATCAGAAAAAAAAATCAATTTATTCCTTATTGATCTTTTTAGGATTTAATTTTTAAATGAAATGTGTTTCATTAAGATATGAAAAGGAATTTATAATACTTTCAAGTTGAATTTGTAGTTAGGATTCAACAGGAAGGAAGAAGTACAGTAAATATGAAACCATATCAAAATCTAAATAAAAATAATTGTTTGTATCAAGTATATGATTGTATTTGTTTTCGAAATTTAGGATTTTTGAGATTCGAATCAAGATTTTTAAGCTTAAGATCATGAGTATTGTATACTGAACGAAATTTAGATCTCATGCAAATTCTGGTGATTGGCGGCTCTTGAGTGGTCGAAATTTTTACTGAAGCAAGTTTGGGAATCATAGATGTTAGCAAAAATAGTGGAAAAATTTCTGGTTCACAGAGGCGGTGGAGGATGGTCGAAGTAGGGTTTTAAGACTCTGTTGTGTCATCAGTGTTTAGGGATCTCGTGCAGTAATTGAAGTGAATCGGAATGATGGGCGTCGGAGGGGATGAGCGCTGGAGGTCAAGATAGTTCTCTGGTAGGGACGACAAGGGTTCATGTGGACCAGGTGACGGCCAGAGGAGATTTTTCCGATCGCATATTTTTCCCAGTTTCCATCATGTCTTCGATTTTGGGAACAATCATCGTTTCGATGTTCTGCTTCATCGTGACTGTTGTGGAGTTAGATAATGAGTTGGTGAGGACCGGAGAGTTGAACGACGACGTGTTGTCTTGTCGTGCACGTACACGCGTGTACGATTGTCGCTGGTGACGTAATGATTTGGGGAAGAAGGAGTGTATCGGGTATTGTCTCGAGAAATACATGGATTGACTCGAAGAAAAATGTGGAGCGAGTTTCCTCGGGTGCTAGCCGGGAAAAGTTGTAGTGGGCTCGGGTTGTTATGGCCTTGATTTTAGATTTTGAGATTTTCAAGTTATGAAGTAAAGAATCAAGTTTTAAAATTTTAAAACGAGAAAAGTCGTTTTTGTAAGTTAGGGAAGTAATTGTTTTCAAAGTTATATGATAAATAAGCGTTAGGTATATATATATATATAATAGATAAGTTGGTTTAAGGGAGAACAAGTGTTTTCTTTTTGTTGCTTATGTTTAAAATTTGTTAAATAATTTTCAATAAGGTTTAGATTGTTTTTAAATTTTAAAGTTGATTACCAAATGTTTATTTTTAAATAGGGTTGAATGATATAATTATGTAAATGTATTAAAAATAAATACTTTATCTTTAATCTATTAAGATTTGATTAATTTAATTAATTAATTTATGAAGATAAATAGGGTTAATTAATTATTGTTATTAACTTAAGGATAGTTAATTAATGTAAATGATTTATTAACAGGTAAGGATTTAATTTTTTAATCAATTAAGGATTTTTAGAGATAAAGAGTTAACTAAGTATGTAATTAATTTTAAATGATTAGTTAATTGTTTGGTTAATCTAGAATAATCACTTAATTAAGAATTAATTAAGTATAAATTACTTGATAAAGTAATTAAAAGATAATTACAAAATGTAGTTAAGGAAAGAGAAGATACTTATGAAAATAATTAGTGGAAATTACTTACGGAAGTAATTGAATGAAGTGATTAAGTGTAAATCATTTGGGATGATAATTAAAGGATAAATAAATATAATTGATTAAAGGGTTAATTAATTAATTTAAGAGCAATTAATTAATTAAAAGATTACGGTTAATTAATGATGTGATTAATTACTCGTTAAGGTAATTAATCAAGAGCATGATTAACTAATGAAGTAATCAGAGGATAATTACTTAATAGAAGTAATTAAAGATTAATTACTTAGGGTAATTAATTAAGGATTGTTTGATTTAGAAAAACTAATCAATGATTAGTTAAATAATGATTATGATTAATTAAGGGATAATTGATCAATGAAGTGATTATGACATAATTATTTTGAGTGATTAATTAAAGATTAATGTAAATTTATATGGATGGAAAAGAGATAATTAATTTGTGTAATTAACTAAGAGTTGATTACTTATTGTAATTTAAGAATAATTAATCAAAAATTATTAATTGAGATAAAATGAGAGGATGATTAATTAATTGAATTGTAATTAATTAATGTTGAGTAAGATTTCAAGGTAATGGAAGTAATTAATTTAATATTAATTAGAATGGTAAGGTTAATCAACCTTGTGTATGAATGATAGAATGATTTTAGAAGCCTTGATTAATTGTTATCCCTAATAGGTGGTACGTGATGTTATGTGATATGATTTGTTTGATTTGAACTGTGATGATGTGGTTATCTATTGATGATGAATTACAGTGACACCCTATATTTAAAAATGAATTGTATTTCACTTGAATAATTTGGGATAAGATGACATTGGATACGAAGAGACCGGAGTCGGGTATTAGTTAATACCTGAAACCACTTCGATTCCTTATAGATTGATATGTGGAACTACATGTTGATATGGAATGATTTAAGTAAAATGGACCATTTAATCTAAGTTGGCACTTAGATATTGACGTGTGAAATATGTAATGTCTATAACAGTTTGTGAAGTTGAAAATTGATATAAGTTACCCCGGGTTTATATAAGTGCATACTTTTGTATTCTATGTTAGATGGGTTTACTCACACTGGTTTCCAGCCTGACCCGGGTGTTACTTTGATGTAATGCTCAGGTCAGACCGAGTATTACAGATTTCCAGGTAAGAACGTACTGGAGCTCAGGAGGCGAGCTGGATGGCAGAGATGTATGGAGAGTTTACACTATGATATTGTATATGTCTGAGACATAATATAAATTGTATCTGTCTAATGTTTGTATAAAATTGTTCTAACTCTGATATATCGATGTAAAATTGATTGATACAGTTTTCTTTGATATAATTATTATTATTGATATTATATTTTATCTGCTGCGAATGTGAGATTGTGTGTTTCTTTTCTGTTCTTCTTCTATCTCTTTTCTTCTTTTCTCTAACTATCTGGAATTTTCGGGAACGGAAATTTCGGGTCGTTGCATTAAGTGTACAAGTTTGAAGGGTGTTGTGTTAACCTTGGAGAGCAGACAACAATTATCAATTGCACTATAGTCATGTCGACTTTCACTTTCAAGACAGTCGCCTCCATCACACAACTCTCATCACTTTCTCTTTAGTGTTCACACTCCTCAATTTCCAATAATTTGAAAGCAAAATTAAATCTATCTCATGAGGACCATGCTATTCGGGTATTGGAGTAAAAATTATAATTTTATGATGATTAGTAAATGAAAGGAAAATCGATGATTTTATGCAAATTTCAACTGAATCTAAGATATCCAAATCACTAGAACGGTAAGAAATGTATTAAAGTAGTACTAAGATACATTATAGATTTACCTTATTCATTTTTTTGAATATACTCAAGAGTACCCAACTGATTGATAAACTCTTCGAATAATTAAATTATACATGTCCGCTTCAACTCATGACACCTCATGACACCTATAATCACTAGATTCTATTTTTTGCAAGAATGTGTGCAAGGCAGGCTCGAACCTGTACCTTCCTGTAATGACCCAAATTTTTCATCGTTGATTTTAAATATTTAAATTGTTTAAATATTGGATTTGGAATTTCAATTTAGTTAATAAATTTCGAAAACTGGAATTTCAAGCGGTTTCGAAAAGTTCGAAAATCGTCGATTTAATCGACGTGTTAAAATAGTGATTCGGGACACAGTCCCAGAATTCGACGAAACAAGTTCCATTGGATCCATAATAGTGTATTATTATCGAATTTCAAATTTCGTAGCGTTTGGGTTTACCATTGGGTCATACGATTTGCAAACGCCTAGAAATAATTTAATTGAATTTGATTTAAATAGACGATTCAAAAAATATTTTCCGCATACGATCGCATTAAGCCCTGAAAATTATTCCATTAGGTTCGAAATAGCGGTATAACATAATAAATGCTAGACGGCATGCCTAAATAGAGGTTTAAAATTCCGATGTATATAAACGAGATATTTTCAATATTAAAATTTATAAATCAAAATCAAGTTCAATCACAACCATCTTCTTTCATTTCAAAGCCACCCTAACCACGTACCCATAGCCAACCTATCACGTACGAAGCGCCTCCTTCTTCATTTTTAGAAGTCGTGTACATTTCGTTTCCTTCTACTGAAATGAAAATAAGATTCAAATAAAAAAAGCCGCAAGATTCCTTCCTCTTTCGTTTCAATTCAAATTCACGACATTAGTTTTTTTTAAATAAAAATAAAAGAAGATCGAAATCGATCTTCAGAAGAAAAAAAGGAAGAGAGAGGCATCGCGAGTGAATTGTGATCGCGCATGCATAGGGGAGAGTCGGCGCGACGACATCGTGGTGATGGCAGTTGGGGGAAACGTTGCACGAGTCATTGAAATCGATTAGAAGGGCTTGGCTGGTTGGCAATGTAGTAAGGTCGTGTGGCTGGGAGGCACAGTAGGGTTCGGTGATGGGCGTTCGACTTGTGGCGAAATGGTGGTGGGCTATCGAGAGTCGCGTTGTTAGAGTGGAGGTGAGGGCTTCGATGCAGTTGAAGTTGGGTGGGGTTCATTACATCTGGCGATCGATGTTGCCATTGAAGGGCAGAGGCGGCCTGGCAGGGTGCGCAACCTAAGGAGATAGGAGGATGGCATGTTGTCGAGTGAGGTACTTCTGAAGCAATCGCGCATAGGAAGCAGTGGTGGCTTGGGCACGACCGTGGATGGGCATCGACGTTCGAATGATTGATGATGAAGGAAGGTTTGTCAAAGGCTAGGTGGGTATCGCCTGAAATAAGCAGAGTAGAAGGTAAGTTATTTAAAACAATTTTTGATCTAAATTAACTCTCAATTAAGCTATTTCGCATTTTATTAATACATAATAAATTCATACGAGGTCCACAAATCACGAAGTCGATCACATTAAATTCGTAGCTGCAAAAATTCACATCTGGAAGTGGTTTGAGAATTTTCAAAGTCAGCAGAAATTTAAAATTTAAATCAAATGTTGTTCGATTTAATTTAAATTTAGAATGGATCGAAAGTAAAAAAATCAAAGTGAGTAAAATCTTACTTATTTGGATTTCTAGTATAATTTAAAAATGTTGAATTTAAATTATTGGTTGTTCAGATGAATTTATAAGTTATTTCAGTTTGGATGTTATATATATAGTAGTATATATATTAGTAGTTGGATATTTACCTGCCAGTTGGAACGGATGAGACCCTATGCGCCCCGTATAATAGGGAATGACCCTTTATACCGCGATATCCCCATAGAAGTGGGATTGGTATTTTTATGTTGTATTAACACATATGGATGTAGGGAAACAGGTTGGAGGGATCCAACATGATTCCTCAAACTTATATTGGTTGTTTTTCATATATAATAATATATGATTTGTTAGAATAATATATCATAGATTATTGTTGTAATGTTGAATTATTGGATGCTATAGTTGCGTTGGCCTTAATTTTGGTATTTTAAATTCCATAAATATTATTTTGAATTTTTAATATGAAGATATTTATATCGGAATTCATGTTATTTAAAAGGGATTGATTTAGATACAGCAATAATCGATTTTTGATCGTACTTGACAACTCGGAAAAATAATTAATAGAGATTTAAAAATAATTCATATAGAAGGTTTTAAACGATGGATTTTTAAAAATGATATCCTGAAAAAAAATGGAAGGCGTTGCAATCAATATTAAAAATAGATTTGAAAATAAGTGGAATTTATAAAGGAATGGATTTATAAAATGGAGTTTTATAAATGAGATTAGTTTTATAAAAAATGAAACTCAAAGGGATGATAAATTATAAATGATGTTTATAAATAAAGAAAAATGATGTCAGATGATAATTTGGGAAGGGAGAGTTTATATTAGAATGTGGAAATAGGGATGAGGAAAATAGTGGATAATATTTTTGAAAATGGAAATGGTTAGGAGAATCGGAATGAAATCGATGGGTTGTGAATCGAGAGGAAAAATGGAAGTTTTATGTATCATACTATGTGATTTTGAGCTAGTAGAATTGAAATACATCGAAAAGTGAATTCTTCAAATACTTAAATTTATTTTAATAAATCCTAATTTTTGAAATCAGCTTTGAAAATTGATTTGTTTATCTAAAAATGAGTTATTGATGTTTATAAAAAAAGTTTTGATATTTTAAATAATTACTTAAACATGTTTTAAAAATAAATTATTATTCTTTAAATACTTATTATATATATATAGTTTTGTAATGATTAAAATTTATTTAAAAACCTTCTCGAGTTTTGGAAATGGTCTTTATTCAGTAGGTGGGGTTTATAAGAGAAATTCTCAACATGGAATTTGGGTAAATGTTAGGAAAAATTTCAGAAGTATTTAAATGAAAGTGAACTTTGAATAATGAATTAGGATTTATAAAAGAAGTTAGAAATGGATATTTGGAATTATAGACAAGTGTTTTGACTTTGGAAATATTAAAGGAAATTAATTAAGGAACTCGGAACTTATAGAATTTATTATAAACGAGTTAAGGAATTTACAATATAAATTGTGAAGGATTTTGAGAAAAGAGAAATAAATGGAACTTTCCTAAGTATTAAGAAGTAAAGGGTTTAGAAAAATATATTTTTAAATATTTTTCTAAGTGCTGAAATAAGAGATGGTTTGAAATATAATAATATGGATATAAGTATTTGAGTTGTCTCAAGTATTAAAATTTTGGAAGGGATTTGAATATTTATATCTTTAAAAGATATTTTGAGGATAAATTTTTGCAAAATTTATAATAAGGCCTGATGTCTGCTTATAGATGTTTTATTGATATTTAAATAACCGACTATCAATTTTAGCCAAATTCGTTGATTGTTTCAAAGAGACGAGGATCATATTTAATTATCCGAAAAACCACTTCGATCTGATTTGAGCGTTACGAATAGATATCATGAAGATAGTGAAGACGGTGATTCGGTTTGTCTAGGCCTAAGACAACTTGTATGGATGAATGCTATCAGAACATCGTCATTGGAGGACGACGAGCATTCTAAGTGAAATTGTTCTTGAAAGGTAAATGTAGCCTCAAGCCTCATCAACCGAGAATGACTAAAACAGGCGAGATGCGGCAAGGCTGAGTGGGTCGCATCCAATTAGGGTATGTTATCACTTTTCTAGATACCCTCGAATATATATATATATATATATATATATATATATATTATGGATATGGTTGTGCATGGAAAAAGTGAGTGCTCGATTTAAGGGTGTGAACACCCGGGGTGATAACATATTCGGTACTATCCAGACTAGGGGTAGGCCGATCATGTGTTGGTAGGGGAGTCCTCGGTACATTTTTCTAGAGGTGTACTGTGATGGGCGGTACCTCTATAGCCCAGTCATTGTATGGAATCCATTCTCCAATAAGCACCGTACGGTTTTGATTGTACCAACTATGCTGAAACGCGAGATGCTAGAATTTCAGCTATTTTCTATTTACTTTGTTTAGACACTATTACAATATCAGACGATTTGATAAAAAAATTTTGGTTATCGTAAGGGAAATACCCGTCAAGTTATGTGTGGTGTGGTTTTACGAGATACCTTTGTTTTTCAAAGGATTTTGATAACTTTGATAATTCATATTGAGTGTATTTTCTCATGCTGGTTTTCCAGACTATCTCGGATGTTATTTTACTATAATATTCGGGTCATACCGAGTACACAGATTCAAGATAGGATGATATGGAGCTCGGGTGACGAGCTGGTTGACAGAGACGTGTCTCCATACTTGGTTTATATTTCCACTGTGTAAGAATAGGATATTATAACTGTCCAGATTGATGTGTTGATTATTGTACTCTAATGATTGTAAGTATAAAACAGTTACAGGTTCTTTTGTATAAAAATCTATTATTACATATTAAATTTTTTTTCCGTTGCGATTGTGAGATTCCGTGTTGATTATTTCTATTTTTCTTCTTCACCCCTAGCATATCGGTATTTTCGAGACTTGAATGTTCGGCATGATACACAATAAACGTAATGATGTCAATTTTCAAGGGTCAAAAATGGCGGTTCATTGCTAGTGGTATCAAAGCCGAAGGTTAAGTCAGAACCTTGGCTTTGGTGGGAGCTGGGAACCACTCATTAGAGGTAGAGTCAATAGTACTCTAGAATGAATTTGAGTGTAATAATAGATATGAGCACGTATTTGTTAGTGAATATAAATTGTTTTATATTGTGTTGATTTATCTATTGAGTGACATATAAATTCTGGTCAAGCAGTGGGACACAACTAAATTTATAGGAGTTTTTAATCACTTGAACCATGTAATCCGAAACAATATGATTTTGAAGTGGGTAAATGAAATAATTTTACCCAAATTATATTTTTGACATAAAAGGAATAATTTTCTAAAAGTTATTATATACGTGTTAGGATGTTATTAATATAATCAAAACAAGATTATTAAAGTAAAAATGTGTTGTATAACCAAATATAAAGTATATAAGTATGATTTAGACAAATGAATTATAACTGAAAATGGATTCAAACTAGAATTTAGAAATTTAAATCTCGAAAGGTTTGGAAAGATATTTTCAGAAAGTTATGGAAATGAAATTGGTGTTAGTTGGAGACATTGTTTTGAATGGTAAGATTATTGTGAATTTTTTCGAATAGGAAATTATTTTAAATGGATTTTGAAGTGATAAAAGCACTGAACTCACTTCGTTCGCTGGAAAATAATCTTACCCCTCTACTAGTACAGTTCCCGAGCCTGGTTCCACGTGTTCTTTAGTTAGCTCACACATATGTTTTAATTTCCCCTTAAATAACATCGAATTTAACCACCAATCGACAAGTTTTTTCCCAAAAAAGAAAAGATCAGTCTGATCTTGTTGCGCACTTACTGGGATGATGGGAGAAATTTCTGCCAAGCCAATATGTTATCTTATAATTTTCCCGAAATGAATAAGAATAGAGGAAAGGTTCATAAAAATACTAAAAATATAAATTATCAAAAATTAAAAAAAAATTCATTTTTTGATTGGATGGGAATGAATCAAGAAAATTTTTCAAAATCATTAGATCTTCCTCTTATATTGAAATCGCGGCTGTGGCGAATGAAGGGAATTGAACCCGCGCGTGGTGGATTCACAATCCACTGCCTTGATCTAGTTGGCTACATCCGCCCCTTATCGAGCTAAAGGATTTTCTCTTTTTTCCGCTGCGTTCTTACTTTTTTCTTACTCTTAGAGAGGCAGGAGACTTTGGTCTATTCCATAACATACAAATTGGAAAATTATCTCATTGAAAGATTCCATACATCTGCCCTTCTCAATGTATTTCTTTAGACAAAGACTCTGTTTTTTCCTCTTTTCGGATGGTAAATATTTCTCAGAACATGGAGTGTGAATCAAACCCATGTTTGAATTGAAACTAAGATACTGATGCAAGTTCTTCCCTTCTGAATCAGATTGAATCATATCTGAAAGAGGCCGACAATAAGTTCTTTCAAAATTGACTATTCGTTCCTCTCTTAGAAATGTTGTAGAAATGTCTGCGATCGAGTAAATAGCTCTACGAACGATCGGATCGGATCGAATTGGAAAAGGGAAAGATTTGTACAAGTTATACGTTTCATCACCACTTTGTAGAAAATCATTAGGTATGAATATATCAGATACCTGTGACGTTAGTTACATTTATGTATAAAAAATCCTGATCTAGTGACATAACACAGGGACTTCCAAAGGTGGAGAAAATCTTAGAAATGCGTTCGATTGGTTCAATATTGATGAACCTTGTGCCGCCTATTGGTATTAGTGGAGTAGGATTGACCTGGAATACAGAACCTATGGGTATAACCTTTCGTTTAATACTAAAATCGACAACAAAGGTATTTGAGGCTGGATCAATTGAGAATACACGACAGAAGGAATTGTTTAGTCGCTTCTAAAGTGAATCCTCCCTAGATACATGAATTTTATTATGATCTATTTCGCGAAAATACAAATTGTGTGTCGAAGATAAAAAATGAAGTTTTTTTATTTTTAATAAAAAAAGAATATGAAAAAATTTCTTTGAAACGAAAACTTATTCTTAGGTAAATGGATTGAGAAATGTTTTTGTAGAGTGTCCAATATCCATTATACCACCCCATCAAATAAGTGGAAGATAAATTAAATTGTGAAACGTTACTCTACCATAATGTAATATATTTCCAATACCAATAAAAAATGACCCACCCAATAGTATTTAACACCCAAAAAATTGCCAAATAAAATGCGTCCCAAGTAGATATATCACAAGTACCCCCACATCTCGGGCCGTCGCAAGGAAAACTATAACCGAAATCCTTTTTATCTGGCGTTAATTTAGAACCAAGTGCATCTAAAGCACCTTTTGCAGAACAATAAAAAATGTAGACTCATATGAAATCATGGCCGATTTAATAACTTCAAGAGTGGATTCCTTAGAAATATGTGGATAAATAAAATTCATGGTCTATTTCCTAAAAATTCTCAAACATTTGAACATAAAAAGAATAGGTTTTGTTCTGATGAGAAATTTTTATCGAATCCTATTGAGAATTCCTTAACTTCAATTAATTTTTTTTTATTTTGAACGTGCGCAAGGAATAGATTCAGAAAGTCAAATAAAATCTTTGAAATTTTTATTCAATATAATTACTATTGATCCAAATGATCTAAAAAAATTAGAAAAAAATTCTATTGGAATGGAAGAAATTAGTAAAAAGGTCTTTGGATGGTCATACAAATTAACAGATGATTTAGAAAAAGAAGATGAAGAAGAATCGACGGAAGATCCTAAAATTCGATCAAGAAAAGGGAAACGCATAATAGTTTATACTAATAACGATCAAAGTACTAATTCGAGTGCTTCTAATACTACTACTAATAATACCAGTGATGAACAAGATGAGGTGGCTTTGATACGTTATTCACAGCAATCAGATTTTCGCCGAGGTTGGTGCGCCCAATCAGTCAGGGAAGAGTCCCGGGTATGACCAGAGAAAGGGGACCGCCAGTATATTAATTGCGAAGGTTGCTAAGCTAATCCTAATCAGGCAACGAGTCTTTCAAGAGTTCTTATCCATGGATTTTCCTTCATTTTGCCACATTTCGCTCAAAGCAAAGGGTTTAAGGGAGATAGTGCATCAAGCTATTCACAAAGGCCAACTTGATCCTCTTCGCCAGAGATCCCAGATGATGGAACCCTAGAAGAGCCGCCGATCTCCAACAACCGACCCCCTCATTCACTACAAGCTCGATCAGTGCAGTGAGATGTGTCTATTTATCTATCTTTTGACTCAAAATAGGAGCACGTTTGAATTGGAAATGATAACAGAAGACATAGTTTGTTATAAGGTGTTCTAACAAACAAATACATATAGTATACCATCTAAATATCTTATTCCCTTTATGAGGGAGAAATAAAATTGAGGAACCCACGAATATTGGCAAAAATACAAGTATTGTTAACCAAGGGAAATAACTCATGATAAAGACAAGATCCTTACTTTTTCTATCCTTCAACTCCTATAAAATAAACCTGGAAGTTTTTTAGACAACTTATTTTTTTTACATTCGAAACATATAAAATGCAGTGAATCCTGCTGTAAATGAAATGATTATTGCGAAAATTACAACAAAATATTATTTGTAACAAGTAGTTTTGTTGGTTGGTTAATTGATCACATTTTATTCATGAAATGGGTTGGATTGGTATCATTATGGATACAGCAAAATCATTTGATTCGATCTAATAAGTACCTTGTGTCTGAATTGAGAAATTCTATGGCTAGAATCTTTAGTATTATCTTATTTATCACATGTGTCTAGTATTTAGGCAGAATGCCGTCGCCTATTGGCACTAAGAAACTGAAAGAAGCCTAAGAAAGGGAAGAAAGCGATGTAGAAACAACTTATGAAACGAAGAAGACGAAACAGGAACAGGTTGAATTATTCAATTTGAATTTCAATTGTAAATTCATCCAGAACTTCTTAAAGGAAAAGGGAAATTTTTTTGATCAAATAAAACTACATAGTTTAGAGTGTGTTTGCCATGGTGCATGCCTTATTTAAAGATTCATCCATAACCAATCTATTGACCAATGCGATGTCGATTGAACCGTGGCTCGCGTACCCGAGTTTGTATTAGGCTTCACAGCCGAATTGCACTACGTTTGCCAGTATATTGATTATGGAACGGACCTGCTATTGACGTAGGAGAGAACAATAGAGCACAGATCCATTCTTTTTCCTATTCAAAGATTAGCCCTTTGTATCAGTGTTTTCACATCGAGAATTCTTTGCAGATGAAGAGATGTCAAAGGGTAATACGTCTAAGAAATTATTCCATCTTACATACTCTCTCTTAGACCTGGGAATAGCGACATAAAGTAAATGTCATGTCCAAGCCAAGGAGCTTCCTTCAAAAAGTCCTGATAAATGATGCCCGAGACGAGATTCAGGATTTTTGAACCAGGAAAGATTCGGTTTCCATTTAGGTTGTAGGTGTAACCAACTCGCTATTAAGGATATAGCAGAAAGAAATAATAAAAAAAGAGCTCTGGTATAAAGATTTCGTTAATGCGTAATCCAATTTTATACCACCACTGATAAACACCGGAATAAGCGATATTTACTGGGCTAATAGCACCTCCTCGAGTAAAGGGTTCTACGGCCGGTTGACCAAAATGAGGATTCCAAATTGCATGAGCAATAAGTCTCGCGTGTAAAGGGTTCTATATCCATGACTCAAAATTTCCTTGCCAAGCTATATGAAACAGATTTCCGGACGTCCATAAAAAAATTATTGCTAACTGTCCAAAGTGAGAAGCAAAAATATTCTGATAAAGACGTTCCTCAGTAATATCATCATGACTCTTATAGTCATGTGCGGTAGCAATACCAAACCAAATACGACGAGTAGTGGGATCCTGAGCTGAACCTTGGCTAAACCTTGGAAATCTTAATGCCATAATGCTCAAATCCTCCTAGCCATTATCCTATTGGAATGAGATGTTATCTTAATCTTAATAGCATTAGACTCATTAAAACTTGAGCATTGACACTTCATCCTCCCCGACCAGGGGTACTTGACGTCGAAGTACAGAAAGTTTTTTAAAATAACCAAATTATAATAAAGTTAGAATAACGCAAAAAGTCTCATTTTTCACTTGTTATAAGTCATTACCGACAGACCAAAATTGGAATTATTAAAGCTGCTCTTTAGGATCAACTCCAGCGTCGAGAAATTGGTTAATAAGCTTTACTAAGAAAATAAACATGGGCTCGCTAACCATCTTTCTTTCTTGCTTTGGACCCTTTCTTATCCTTATTTCTCATTTCTTTTTTTTCATTCTTTGTCTGCTTGATGACTGCGCAGTATCATCAGTATTCATTTTCGAGTTTCTAGGTGACAGATTGCTGTCGTAGTAATTTAATATGAGGATTTTTGTTTGGAAACAAAGATTGTTTTAGAAATCCCGAAGGAATTTTGTTTTGGAAAAAAACCAAGTTTGAGTTTGAAATTCCAAGGAAATGGTTTGTTAAAACAGAGTTATATATATATAATGTCAAATGATTCGAAATAAAAACTGGGCGTTTGAATTCTTACATTTCCAATGAAATGCTTTGTGAAACTAGAAAAGAATAAGTTTTGAACTTATAATTGTGAAAATAGTATAGAAGAAAGGAAAATGTGGAGCATTAAAGTTGGAATTGGAATTTAACTTAAGTAGGTTAAATGAATAAAATGAATTGAATTTAACTTAAGCTAAATTAAAAAAGATAAATTGAATTGGATTTGAATCTATATTAAGTCGAATTAAATATACAATGTGCATTTTAAGTGAATATAGAACTATAAGTTATGAATTTTGAATGGAATAAAATTAAGTGAAAATTGTTGGAATTATGGATAAACAAATTTGAATAGCTTACAAAATTGGAATTAATAGAATAAACATATATTTAAGCTATAAAGTGTTGTATAATCTTGAATTAAAAATATAATGTGAATATACTCGAATATAGAATTGAAGAAAAATAAGCCACGAACTTATAAAATTGAAAAGTGAAATAGAAAACCCAATTTTTTTTTTTGATATTTTGGTGAAGAAATAAAATCCAAACTTGAATTATAAAATGAATTTTGAACTCAAGAAATTAAATGAAGTAGAAATCAGACATGGAATTATAAAATAGAAGTGTACTAATTAGATAAATCAATTAGTTAATTGAATATAAAAGGGGATATTAATTTGGTTAAGTAAAATGAATTATGGATTGAAACTGAAATTAAATTGGAGCTTGAGTTATAAATAAAATTCAACTTAATTATAAGCAAATTAAATAAAATTGTAAGTGTGGTTGAATAAAATGGAATTTGATTGAAATAGCAATGACTTAAGTTATAAACAAATTCAATTTAAGAGTAAATAAATTGAATGTGGCTGTGGATGTTGTTTAAATAAATTTGAGTATGAACATAAGTTTGAAGTAGATTAAATGAATGAAGAAATTTGGAATGTCTAATTCATACATTAGTTATAAAAAAAATTGTTCAAAAGAAGAAAGAATGTTATCATCTCAAAGGCATAAGCATATTCTAAAATTTGATTGCTATTTTTTTTAATATACCCGAGAGAGCCCAACAGATCGGTAAACTCCTAAAGAGAATTAAATTGTGTCTATCTGCTTCAACTCATGAACCCTCGAATTCTATTATTTACGAGAAATGTATGCAAGGTATGACTCGAACCTTAGTCTATTATTAGGCCTGGGCACTCCTTTTTTATTGCGGCACACCTGTAGACTGATTAATATTTTAATACCTAACTCATTTATGTTTATTATGCATACATGTATTTGACAATAAAATTGGAATATATGTTGAATATGCGCTTATATGATTTTTGTTTGATGATAATAAACATATATACATTCGTTTAAATGTATTATTTTATTTTTCACAGATTAAATAAATATTTGCTGAATAAAATTAAATACACAGAATTTGAATTCAAACGAATATTTTATTCAAACAAATATTTATTACAACTTTTAATAGTACAATTTCAAGCTCCCACTATAACTATACAACTTTGATTACAATTACATCACATTTCATATTTACAGTTCACCTCACTACATATCAATCACACTCGTATTTATCTTCAACTTCTTTCCAGTTCGAATCCAGCATCTGAGCAATCTGCAAAAATATTTACCAACGCAGTAAAATTGAAAATAAAATATTTTTGCAATATAAAATAAAACGTGACTTTTGAAAATATAATTTGCCCCAGTTATTTGGGTTGTTCGTCATCATTTAAATTTGAATTCGTCATACACGAACAACTTGTGACATACATAGTGTATCACTGTATATGCCACAAGGCCGTGCACACCGATATACACTTGATTGGTTTACAGGGACAGGTGAGCACAGGTCAAACCCAAATGCAAAGCCGGGTTCAACTCACGTGCAATACATTGATATTCACGACACGAGCACAAGGTCAAACCCGAGTTGTGAAACTGGATTCAACACAGGTGAAAATGGCCAAAACTCAAGAATCAAGTGTCGACTAGTCCCATATAAACAAGAACCAGAGACTACAAATAAACTGCAAGTCCAAAACAAGTGCTCATATGTCAAGAAAAGACTCAAGACCACATAAGTCGACAGTGCAAACAAATAGCATAAACAAATGACTCAGTAATGAAGTCACAGCAATCAGATGCCATCAAAAACCAACTACAGACCAAATGCCAGGTCAAACAATCCCAAAGTGAAACCAGGCAACGACTTCAAGCATGATTCAGCTGCATGTACAACAGGTATGGTGACATAAGTGATACAAGACAAGATGCAGTGAAGCATGACCGAGAAACAAAATCAAGACCAGTGAACAAATGAGCAAGTGCAACTCAAAAACCACATGACATGAACAATGCACAGCTAGTCCAAACATTTATCAGAGAGCATATGGAAGGGTCAGGTAAGTGGTAACTTCAAATAACACAAAAATCAATGTCGAAATCATTCCAGACCACATGGTTAGTGAGAACAGAGCAAAAGACACACAAATGTACACATGAACAAGTATGAACCCAAATCAAGCACCAAATATCATGGAGCTGCAGTCTGTACACATGGTATGAAGAACACAAGGCTCGAACTAAAGTATGGAACAAATGCAACTTGGACTGAAACAAACAAAGACTACAGTAAAAATAGAATCGAGCAACAATGCACAAATGCACCTAGAAAGTGACTTGGCAATGCTTGAAGACTACAGCAAACACAGAGTCAACACAAATGCAAATGCACAAGTATCAATATATAATGATCAAGATGCTTCACAGTACAACATACAAAATGGATCATACAGTTTCAATGCTAACTGCTCAAGTGAAGGAACAAGACCGAATGAGCAAGCTAACCGGCAAATGAACAGAGGCAACAAGGTCAGAGTACAATGCAACATTTTCAAAATGCACAAATATACTATGCAATGAATATCAAGCGATACAACTGCAAGTATCAAAACCTGGTTAAAGCAAAACAGTAAGGTTCAGGGACGAACAAGATCAAAACCGTGTGCTACCGAACAAAGTCGAGCATAAACAAAATCAACATCGCAAGCTAGCCAAGTCAGAGAAATTCACGGAGGCATGATCAAACATAAATTCAAAGCCATCAATTTTAAACCAAGTCAACCAAGAAATAATAAGAATAATCCGCATATGAATTGGTCAAGGTGAAATCTCAATCATCAAAGTGAAATCATACGGCCGAGATAATGAAATTGACAAATTCAAATAGAGAATATACGAACGCAAAAATAGGAAATCAAATCCTATAAAAACCCTAATCATCATCGGCAATTAATCCATCGAATTCAAGCATACAAACAGAAAAGCAAAAGGAGCAGAAAGAACATACCGAAGCTTTTCGAATTCGATCAATTCGAAGCAGTTGAAGTGCACAAAGGAAATCATCAATTGACAAAAGAACGCCGCATCAATAATTTAATCGCAGTCGCAAGCTTCGAATTTCAAAAAACCCTAAATTGGATCGAAGGGACAAGCCCTAATTTAGCTTCAAAGTGGAACGACCGGCATCTCCAAATAAACGAACGAAGAAAATAAAAGAGACGGGCTAGAAGATAAAAGGGGCCGGCATTTTTTATTAAGGGTTTTAAATTTGTTAAATAGGGTTATTTTGTTTTTAATTGTTTTTAATTGTATTTTCTTTTTTAAACCGTTTATTTTTTCTAGTCGTGTGACTAGGGGACAAGCTACGTGGCGTAGCTTGAGAATTCGCAACTCGGTGGTTGTGTTGTGGCAAGGTTTTGAGCGTAGAGTTAGATTAGTCAATAGAGGGTATAGCAAGTTTACGTGTGTAAGCGAGGGACTATCTAATTTCTAGTAGAAACCTTGGGGGCAGCACGTAGGCATGGTTTTGCCGAAGCTGGGTAAATTCTGTATTGTTCTGTTTTTCTGTTATTTATATTCTGCGATATCTGTGCTGCTATTCTGTGATCTGAATTGAAATTAATTTATAAGCTTCCGCGATTAATTTTAATAATTTATACCATCACCCTATTCACCCCCCCTCTAGGGTGAAATCGATCCTACAAGTGGTATCAAAGCTAGGATCAAAAGCCGTTTTTGTTTTAAAAAATTGAATTTTTACAAAAACCAATTTTTGTTTTAAAAATTTGAATTTTTTAAAATAGCTTCTTTTAATAATGCTTTTGCAGAAGGTCAATCCATAGTTAGACCACCAATGTTCAATGGGGAATATGCTTACTGGAAAAATAGAATGCAAATTTTTCTGAAAACCATTGATGCTTGGAATATTGTTGAGACAGGTTATAGAATACCAACTATAACTGTAGATAATCAGGAAATAGAGAAACCAAAAGATCAATGGACAGAACTAGAAAATAGATTACAAAATGCTAATGCTAGAGCTATGAATTCTATTATCTGTTCATTAGATCAATTTGAATTTAACCGTGTCTCACATTGTCTAACTGCACAGGAAATATGGCACACACTAGAAGTGACTCACGAAGGAACATCTCAAGTCAAAGAATCTCGCCTTGCCATGCTAAGCAGCGAATACGAGAACTTCACAATGGCGAAGGAAGAAAATGTCAAAGAGATGCATGGACGACTTTCCAATATCGTTTACAAATCAAAAGCTCTTGGAAAATCATACACAGAGTTGGAGATAGTCCGAAAAATCCTTAGAGTCCTTCCACGAAAATTTGAAGCAAAAGTGACTGCCATTCAAGAATCAAAAGATTTGAAACAAATGAAAGTCGAAGAACTCATCGGAAATCTCACCACTTATGAGCTAGAAATAAAATTCAAGGAAGAGCGTGAAGGAGGAGATACTCGAAAGAAATCAATAGCGCTCAAAGGAACAACCGAAAGTGATGATGATAACGATGATGATGATGGAGCAGCAGAGATGGCGCTACTAATAAAGAAATTCAAAAGGTGGAATCGCAAATACGGAAATCCAGCTCGAAATCATGAATTGAAAAGCAGAATAGCCAAAGCACTAGACTACTCTGAAGAATAGAAGATCATCTGTCACAAGTGCAACCAACCCGGACACATCAAGCCCAGTTGTCCTCAAAATCAACGCGACTTTAAAAAGAAATCAAAAAGGAAAAGTTTTGCAGCCACATGGAATACAAGTGATGAAGATAATCAAAGTTCTAGCAGTGAGAGTGAGAAAGCAGATATGTGCCTTCAAGGGAATATAACTGATAGCGACGATGACGAGCCAAGCGAGGTATCAAAACTCACTCACTCTGAATTACTTATTTATTTCCACGAAGTAAATGGCTGTTTTGAACGACTTAGGGAAAAATACGCCAAACTTGAATCACAAAAATACACTTTGATAGATTTAAATAAACAACTTGACCAACTAGTTAAAACCTATCAAAGTAGGATCCCTAAGTGTGATAAGTGTCCAACATTCGAAGAAGAAATTAAAAAATCAGAAATAAATATAAAATCACTTGAAAATGAAATTCTGATTTTAAAAGAGAATGAAAATACTAGGAGAGAGAATTCTATTAAAAAGTGCACACAGTTGTTAAACGAAAATGAATCTCTCAAAACACAAGTCCAACAATTGTCAACGACTTTAGATAAATTTTCAAAAAGTGAAAAATCGTTGAATATGCTATTAGGAAAGCAAACTGTTAATACGGTTAGACAAGGACTTGGATATAATAATTCGAAAATTGTTGAAAACAATATTAATCAAGTTAATTCTATGTGCACAATTTGTAGAAAATATGGACACAATCACAATAATTGTTGGTATAGACCCAAACATGTGAAAACTATACCGATTTGGGTTCCAAAAGGCACAAATATAAAATCTCTCAAAGTTAAACAAATTTGGGTGCCGAAGCGAACAATTATAAATAGTTTTGGGTCTCCACAAAATTGTTTTTCAAAATATTCTGCCACTAACAATCATGGACCTATAAAAACAAATAGGTCACATAAATCCTTTTCCGTGTAGGTGTGGTGGCAGGCTAAGGAACAACAATAGTGTTCTCTGGATTTTAGCTGTTCCAGAAACACAACGAGCGATAAAACAAAGTTCCTTAGCCTAGTAAAAAGGTGACAGAATCATAATGGACAACAACGAAAAATATCGTAAAGGTAAAACAGGTAATGGAATATTTATTTGAACGATTTATTAAATGTGATAATCTGCACCTTATTCTGAATTAAAATCAGCCAATGTTGAGATTGATGAAAAGATAATGATTTTGATTCTGACTTATTCAACATAGTTGGCCAAGTATATTCTTATGCCAAAAACACTATAATAATCTCTAGATTTTTTGAATTACTTCATATATATCAGTTTGAATTAAAAATAGTGTTTTGTTGGATAATACAATTGGTTATAATACGGCTAACTCTATATTCATGGTTTTCGATTATTTACACGGCTTCAATTCAGATTCAAAAGAATGTCATTTAAATTGTTGTTAAAATTGAATTTGAAGTTTTTGGTGCACACTTCATGTTTTGGTCTATAAAATTCAATTGATGATAATTTTGAGTGAAAGATAAATTCAGATGCAGATTACACTGGTAATCTAGTTGATAGAAAAATTACTAGTGATACATGATTTTTGTTGAGACATTTAGTAACTGCATCGTTTTTCAAAGAAAATATCTGCATATTCTTCATTTCAAATAATTTTCAAATAGCAGAAAATTTTCTTTTAAATCCCCCTCGAGAAAATCATTTTTGACCATATTTTCAGATTAGTCATTTTTGAAAAATTAATTTCATAATTATTTTTGAATTTGATTTTAAATGACTATTTTGACTAATCTGACTCCCTAATGATTATCGAAAAGAAAAATAGTGATTGAAAAAGTGATGAGTGTTAATATTGATCAAATATTATGACTCGAGATGGTATGATTAGTAAATTTCTTTAGAAATTTAAACAAGAGTTATAAAACTTTTTGTTGGTAAAAATTCCATGACCATCTCTATATCTATCATATTTCTAACAACCATCACTCATCAAAATTCTATATAGTTTGTCGATATGTGGTACTTTAAACAGGAATCGTTCGTTTTTCATTTTCACATTTTAAAAAAAAAGGGATAATAAAATAAATAATAATAATAATAATAAATACCAAAGTATTCACTCTCATTTAAAAGTCCTCACGGTTATGCATGGGTGAATTACTTGGAATTTGTTATGTGCTTCCATGCTCATTTAAAAGTCCTCACGGTTATGCATGTATGGAACGCATATCAAAAGTTGATTTTTTTTAAATAAACAAGTTGATTCTAATCCCATTTAAAAGTCCTCACGGTTATGCGTGGTTAGAAGATACTTGAATTCATTTTTTTTAAAATAAAATTGGAATACTGCTAATCTCATTTAAAAGTCCTAACGGTTATGCATGGTTAGTAGATATTCAAATTCCTGATATAAATATACCACAAATAGACACAACTGTATGGTTTTATATGATGACATCATTCCTATCATTCTAAAAGTGGAGTATGCGCCTAACAAAATATTTATGATTTTTGTTTGATTTTTTATTGAAATTTAATATTTATATTCAGTTGAGTTTTAATGTTGAATTAATATCGATCACTTTATCTCTATTTTCTCTAATACTATTATTCTTTTGCTGATAAAAAAAGGGGAGAGAAAAGTTAAGATTTTGTCAAATAAAATCAAGCAAAGGTCAAATAATTTTCTATTTGCATCTAGGCTCATTTGCGTATTTTTATTTGTATGCATATATGTAGGGGGAGCTTTGTGTAGAGAGGAAGCATTTAAATAGGGGGAGCAATGCATATCCATAATCAAATACATTTAACATATTCAAAATCTTAAATATATGTTTGTTATCATCAAAAGGGGGAGATTGTTGAATATGCGCTTATATGATTTTTGTTTGATGATAATAAACATATATACATTCGTTTAAATGTATTTGTTAATGTACTATTTTATTTTTCACAGATTAAATAAATATTTGCTGAATAAAATTAAATACACAGAATTTGAATTCAAACGAAAATTTTATTCAAACAAATATTTATTACAAATTTTAATAGTACAATTTCAAGCCCCCACTATAACTGTACAACTTTGATTACAATTACATCACATTTCATATTTACAGTTCACCTCACTACATATCAATCACACTCGTATTTATCTTCAACTTCTTTCCAGTTTGAATCCAGCATCTGAGCAATCTACAAAAATATTTACCAACGCAGTAAAATTGAAAATAAAATATTTTTGCAATATAAAATAAAACGTGACTTTGAAAATATAATTTGCCTCAGTTATTTGGGTTGTTCGTCATCATTTAAATTTGAATTCGTCATACACGAACAACTTGTGACATACACAGTGTATCACTGTATATGCCACAAGGCCGTGCACACCGATATACACTTGATTGATTTACAGGGACATGTGAGCACAGGTCAAACCCAAATGCAAAGCCGGGTTCAACTCACGTGCAATACATTGAAATTCACGACACGAGCACAAGGTCAAACCCGAGTTGTGAAACTGGATTCAACACAGGTGAAAATGGCCAAAACTCAAGAATCAAATGTCGACTAGTCCCATATAAACAAGAACCAGAGACTACAAATAAACTGCAAGTCCAAAACAAGTGCTCATATGTCAAGAAAAGACTCAAGACCACATAAGTCGACAGTGCAAACAAATAGCATAAACAAATGACTCAGTAATGAAGTCACAACAATCAGATGCCATCAAAAACCAACTACAGACCAAATGCCAGGTCAAACAATCCCAAAGTGAAACCAGGCAACGACTTCAAGCATGATTCAGCTGCATGTACAACAGGTATGGTGACACAAGTGATACAAGACAAGATGCAGTGAAGCATGACCGAGAAACAAAATCAAGACCAGTGAACAAATGAGCAAGTGCAACTCAAAAACTACATGACATGAACAATGCACAGCTAGTCCAAACATTTATCAGAGAGCATATGGAAGGGTCAGGTAAGTGGTAACTTCAAATAACACAAAAATCAATGTCGAAATCATTCCAGACCACATGGTTAGTGAGAACAGAGCAAAAGACACACAGATGTACACATGAACAAGTATGAACCCAAATAAAGCACCAAATATCATGGAGCTGCAGTCTGTACACATGGTATGAAGAACACAAGGCTCGAACTAAAGTATGGAACAAATGCAACTTGGACTGAAACAAACAAAGACTACAGCAAAAACAGAATCGAGCAATAATGCACAAATGCACCTAGAAAGTGACTCGGCAATGCTTGAAGACTACAGCAAACAAAGAGTCAACACAAATGCAAATGCACAAGTATCAATATATAATGATCAAGATGCTTCACAGTACAACATACAAAATGGATCATACAGTTTCAATGCTAACTGCTCAAGTGAAGGAACAAGACCGAATGAGCAAGCTAACCGACAAATGAACAGAGGCAACAAGGTCAGAGTACAATGCAACATTTTCAAAATGCACAAATATACTATGCAATGAATATCAAGCGATACAACTGCAAGCATCAAAACCTGGTTAAAGCAAAACAGTAAGGTTCAGGGACGAACAAGATCAAAACCGTGTGCTACTGAACAAAGTCGAGCATAAACAAAATCAACATCGCAAGCTAGCCAAGTCAGAGAAATTCACGGAGGCATGATCAAACATAAATTCAAAGCCGTCAATTTTAAACCAAGTCAACCAAGAAATAATAAGAATAATTCGCATACGAATTGGTCAAGGTGAAATCTCAATCATCAAAGTGAAATCATACGGCCAAGATAATGAAATTGACAAATTCAAATAGAGAATATACGAACGCAAAAATAGGAAATCAAATCCTATAAAAACCCTAATCATCATCGGCAATTAATCCATCGAATTCAAGCATACAAACAGAAAAGCAAAAGGAGCAGAAAGAACATACCGAAGCTTTTCGAATTCAATCAATTCGAAGCAGTTGAAGTGCACAAAGGAAATCATCAATTGACAAAAGAACGCCGCATCAATAATTTAATCGCATTCGCAAGCTTCGAATTTCAAAAAACCCTAAATTGGATCGAAGGGACAAGCCCTAATTTAGCTTCAAAGTGGAACGGCCGGCATCTCCAAATAAACGAAGGAAGAAAATAAAAGAGACGGGCTAGAAGATAAAAGGGGCCGGTATTTTTTATTAAGGGTTTTAAATTTGTTAAATAGTATTTTTTCTAGTCGTGTGACTAGGGGACAAGCTACGTGGCGTAGCTTGAGAATTCGCAACTCGGTAGTTGAGTTGTGGTAAGGTTTTGAGCGTAGAGTTAGATTAGTCAATAGCGGGTATAGCGAGTTTACGTGTGTAAGCGAGGGACTATCTAATTTCTAGTAGAAACCTTGGGGGCAGCACGTAGACAGGGTTTTGCCGAAGCTGGGTAAATTCTGTGTTGTTCTGTTTTTCTGTTATTTATATTCTGCGATATCTGTGCTGCTATTTTGTGATCTGAATTGAAATTAATTTATAAGCTTCCGCGATTAATTTTAATAATTTATACCATCACTCTATTCACCCCCCCTCTAGGGTGAAATCGATCCTACAATATATTCTAAAAGGATTTGAAATATTCACTTTATGGACATTAATGAATTTACTGAAAGTGAAGAAATAATGGAATGAGTTACGCATTACAACATAGCACAGTGTACATAAAACTTATATAATAGCAATTTTTGAGATTAGTTTGTCTTTGAACTAAAATAAAACGATTGATACTGAAAGTAAGGAGAGGTGTATTTATGAAGAATATTCATAGATCAAAGGGAGTAAGTTTAAGCATGCCATAAAGTATTTTGGAATGAGATATTTATACTTGTAAACAACTATGTTCATATGATTTCTGATATATGGAAAATGATTATTTTGGTCCATATACGAGCCTAAGGAAAATTTCTTGTTAGGGAAGCTTTTTTTTGGATTGTAAATAGTCAGCTTGGTTTCTCAAAAAAGGCTATATAAAACTCCTTATGATCCATGGGAGAGTGTCATTCGAAGCTTGAATATTCTGAAATGTGGAGGTGTTGGGGAAAACTGAACATTTGGCCTTCTTTTTTTCTTTATAAACTGAAAGAACAGAACAAATAATAGCATATCTTTGAAAAATGAATGCGTATTCTTTGGTTATATTTAAAGTGTTTCATGCAGATTCATTTACTTATATTGAATAACATGCAACTTTTTGTTACAAACTTGAATGCTGTAAAAGAAATTGAAATTTTCAAATCAAGATGAATGACTCAGAAAAGATAGATGTGACATTAATCAAAAAAATGAGATAATTTGAAAATAGTTTTTCCATAAATCATTTGGTTATATCAGAAAAGGAAAAAAATGAGATGGCTTGATTATTTTGATACAAAGCATGTACAGTTTCTTTGTGATTCTAATGTACACCTTAAGAAGAATAAAGGACCAAATAAATATATTAAAATTGAAGGAAGCAATGTGTTTATCATATATTATTAAAAATATCATTAGTTGTGATGTAAAAAAAATACTCATAACCTAGTGATGAACATTAGACTTTATACAAGAATGTATAATGGAAAGAGAACTTACATCCATTTCGGACCTAAAACAACCAAGAAATTGATGAAAGGTGCGATCTCATGAAAATGAATAGGATCAAAGAGAACTTGATGGATCCTCTTTTTAAATTATTTTCAAAGGAAATTAATCCTTGAATCTTCAGGAGAAATAAGACCTGAGCCTATACTATGGAAAATTGCGAAGAATACCCATTAATGGTCAAATAATGCAACTTAATTACTCTTTCTCTTCCTTTTTTTTAGTTTATGAATATGACTACTTTTATATAATTCATATTCAATTTTTTCTTGGGGGTTCTTTTAAAATGCAATTAATGAATTCTTCTATTTGATATGATTTTTCTTTTATATAATCTATAACCAATTTTTGTCGGTGCTTTTGAGATGCACATGATAGATTTTTCTATTTGATATGATCTAAGTTTATGTTTTCCATAACCAATTTTTGGTGGTTATTTTGAGATGCACTTGATGGAATTTTTATTTGATATGAGTTTGAGCTTCTTCATTTTTATATAATCCGTAACAAATTTTTGATGGTGCTTTTAAGACACACTTGATAGATTTTTCCAATTGATATCATTTTAAGCTTCTTTGCTTTTATATAGTTCATGGCCAGGTTTTATGGTGCTTTTGAGGTGCACTTGGTGTATTCTTCCATTTGATATGAGTTTGAGCTTATTTGTTTTTATATAACCATAATAAATTTTTTATGATGCTTTTGAGATGCATACTGATGGTGCTTTTGAGACGCATATGATGGATTTTTTCTATTTGATAAGATTTAAAGATTATTTGCTTTTGCATAATCCATAGTAGTGCTTTAAACATGCACTTAATGGATTTTGCTATTGATATGAGTTTGAGCTTCTTTACTTTATATAATCCATAACTAATTTTTGGTTGTGCTTTTAAGATGCACTTGATGGATTCTGCTATTCAATATAAATTTGAGCTTCTTTACTTTTATAATGCATCATCAGTTTTTGTCTCTACATACGAGACACACTTGTTGGATTCTTCTATTTAATGTGAGTTTGAGCTTCTTTGTAGTTATATAATCCATAACCATTATTTGGCGGTGCTTTTGAAATACACTTAATGGATTGTACTGTTTGTTATGAGATCTCAACCAAAATCTCTATAGTTCAAGAGAAATTCACTACTTAAAGTAAGTTGATCAACCCAAATCTCTGTAGTTCATGATGAAATTCACTACTTAGATTAAATTTTGATCTCACTTCCTTATTTATCAATTCAATAGAAAGATATTGGTAGTTACATATGAAAATTTCTTCCTCTCTAGATTATTTTCATCCATCTTCTTTGATTTTTTTTAAACGGTATGGAATTATTAGTACTTACAACAAAAGTCAAAACCTTTTCATTACTTGACCTTTTGCATCCTTTATTAATAAGAAAATAATTCTATTTATGGAATACTTATTTAATATGATTGATAGGCTCAAGGGAGAAAAATAATTTTTACGTTTATGTTTTCTCTCTCTCATTTCTCTTTCTTTGAAAAAGGAATGCATATGTAATGATCTGTCTTTCTTCTCCTAAAAATGACAGTTAATACATTTATGATATTCATGTATCGATCATCTAGGTGTCCGAAAGATAAGCTGTTAGGGTAAGAAGAAAAGATAAGAAGAAAGAAACATAGAATCTCACAGCACAAGACAATCATATATTATAGAATATCAGATAGTGCATATTGTTACTTCCAAAATGATACATCAGAATCACAACATGTATTAACTTCAGCCAGGGATAGTTATAACTGCTTGCCCCTACAATGCTAATACATAATATACATATACGGTGGAAACAAAATAGATAATTAGATATCGACAAGTCACCTGCTTCATGCTCCTTCAAAATGCATCCGTAAGAACTTGGACTACTTGACTACTCATAAAATTTGAGTACCCAAGAGTTTTAGGGAAAGGAAAAAAACTCTGGATCAGACATGGGTCCGCTGCGAGTAAACTACAAACAACCGAACAATTATACTTATAAAACTCTTTAAAAATAAAGGTATCTCGTAAGACCTTGCTGCATATAAACATTGATGAGTTTTTACCTTACGATAACCAAAAACATTTCGACAAAAAATCTAATGATATTATAATAATGTCTAGGGTTTAAAGTAAATATGGAACATAGCTGAAATGCTTGCATGTCGCATTAAATGTTTTAGTCATTTTCGATTGTAAGGTTTGAGGCTACGATTTATCTTTCATATAACAATCCCATTTGGAATGCTAACACCGACCTCCAAGCGATAATGCGATGTTAGCATTTTTCCATACAAGTTGTTCAGGATACGAAAAACCGAAGGCACTACTTTTGCTACATCCATTTTGGAATCACCCTTAGGATCAGTAGCAAGTAGTCCTTGCACTTCAAAGAACTCCGTACTTGATTTCATCATCTTCAAGATATTTCTAATTTGAATGCTTAGATTGGTTCGAAGTGGTTTTTGGATAACTCATGCTATCTGATCTCGGTCCCTTTGAACCAACATTCGATAATTTTAAAATGGGCCAGGTTATCGATAGTAGTCAAATCCACTCTCTGGGATGTGTATATATTTCCATATGAAAAGTAAGACATCCTATACTTATCCTCACTTTTCGATTTAAAATAGTACTATCCCTTGATTAACAATGAAGTCGGATAAGTTAAATAACTAACCTTGACTTGATGTGAATTCTTACTTCTCTGGATAGAGACGAGTTTCCATGCGTTGGAATTTACTGTTAAGTATATAATGAAGTATCTTCCTTATACTTAGTTAATCATGACCCATTTATCGAAATTTATCGCGTTTATCACATCTGACATTTCGACTTCTCTATCCCTCGCCTAGAAAATCCATTTCTAGATCTGACAGATAGAGGAAAGTCCACTCATCGACTTTTGGTGATAAATATAAGTCGACTTATTTTCTATAAAGTGTCAATATTTTAGCATAACTTATCATATTTGTTTGGCTGCTTAATGGCATAGATAAAGAACTCCCTTATTTTTAAAACCATTCATTATAAAAAAAGTTGCTTTCAAACAAACCTTCATTTGGAAAAACTTTTATATAATTAATTTATAATAAATTTAAAACTTTATTTTAATTAATAATTTAAATAATAGTTAAACCTTTTTAATTAATGATTAAATAATATTAAAACCTTTACTCAATTAATAATTAAACCTTATGTAATCAATTAATTAAACTTTGCTTAATTAATAATTATACCTTACTTAATTAATAATTATAGTTATCCTTACTTAACTGATAAATAATTACCTTACATAATTAATAACTAGTACTAATTAACTTTACTTATATAATTGATTAAATACTTAGTAAACCCTTACTTTATTAATTAATTGAATAATAATTAAAACTTTTTAATATTTATAACATATTTTTTAAATACTTTTAAAAATATTTAATGTGAAAACTTTTTAGACAAGTTTAATTATTATTTAATTAATTAATAAAATAAAAATATTTTGAAAAGTATTTAAATATTTTCAAAGTTACTTTGTTATTTATTTCAAAAAAGTTTTCAAAATATTTATAACATATTTTTGTGTTTTCCAAATATTTGTAACATATTTTTAAATATTGTTCAAAGTTACTTTGTTATTTATTTCTAGGGATGTTTTTTTTAATTTCAAAATTTTTACTTTTTATATCGAACACCTAGAATAAATAAGTAAATGAGTGTAAAACACATGGGATCTCGATGTCACAACATACACAAATTCAAGTGCTAACTTTCCCTTTAGTATACAACCTCCATAACATAAGCTCATACATTTTTTCGAGTGTCATAACGTCCATAACCAAAGTAGAGATCATCACTTTCAAACTATCACTTAACATTTTAACTACACTTTAAAGTCCATAACCAAACATCACATATAGTTACATAGATGATGAACATAATCAAGCATTACTTAAACAACAAGCAACAATAAATAACAACCATAATAAAGCTTAAAACTTTGTTTTAAAAAGGCGACCTTTACTCGCCAAAATCTACACGACTATCAGTCAAAGCTACTAAAACCTAGCACCAACACCCAAATCTACTTTCTTTGTAAAAAATTGATCTTTATGGACTGGGAAGGTAATATCTTGGTGGAGTGGGATCAGCCTTACTTGAAAAAGGTGCGGTTTTTACTTATTGTTGGAAGTTAAGTGAAGCAGAGAGCAAAAGTGGGTTTATATAATTGGTATAAGGATTTAAGAGGAGAAAAGGAAAGGTTTTTGACTTGAAAATTTAAAGGAAACCATGGAAATAAGAAGTGAGCTTGAAATGGAGGAAATAATATTTTGAAAATGAGTGAACGGAATAAAAATGAGAATGAAAAAAAAGAAAATCGTGTTTTATATAAAATGGAATATGTAAATTACTCTTTTGCCCTTTGGTCATTTACCCTCCACACTTTTGTGCCACATCATTTCCGCCCTTGCCCCTTCAACATGCAACCATCACCTTTCCCTCCATTCCATCACTTCACTTCTTGCATGATGTGAAGTTGCCTTTTATTTTATTTTTTATTTTTTTAAATAAAACGAAAGAAAAGTCAATTTTTATCATTTTACTTTAAGTAAATTTATTTTAACGTATTTATCTCTAACCATAACGTATGTTATTATAAAAATGTGGTGTATTCTAATAGATACAATGTTTTTCGATAACTTTTAGATGATGAAAAGTTGAAAATATGAAAAATGATTTTCGTCACGTTTCAATTTTTCTTTGAACTAATTATTTTTGTAAATCAAATTACAAAACAACTTCACCATTTTTAGTTATTACTTAAAAAAGGTTTATTTGAGTTATAAAATTCATTAATTAATTATTTAAAATATATTGAATATTCATAGTTTGATTAAATTATGGGTCGTTACGTTCTCCCCCCTTAAAAGAATTTTGTCCCGAAATTAGCAGACAAAAAGATAACACAAATGAACTCTAAAGGGCATTGTAGCGACCCATATTTTTCGATAATTAAAAATATTAAATTTAATAAGATGTTGAAATTTAATATTGTGAGGAATTAAAATTTGTTATTTAGAAATGAGAAAAAAATTTGAAGATGACATAATAATGTTGTTTGGATATTATTAACAACTATTTTAATATAATTTCAATTAATTGGAATAATTGTAAAGTTGATTTGGTTATAATTGTAAATAGGGAATTAAATTGGTAATTGGTGGAATTAATGCAATTGAAATATTATAATTAATATGATAAAAGATGATAAGTGTAGAATATTTATGTAATGAAATGTAAACAAATGTTAATTGATTTCATATGGAATTGGATGACTGAATAATAAGAGAGTAAATCGAAATAAAAGAATTTGATTGAAATTTAATTATAACTAACTAGATTTTTATTTTAGTTGTAACTGAGCGTTGAAATTAGTGCAATATTTAAATATTGAATTTAACCATGAAATTTATTTTAAAAGATTATAAATTCTTTGTAATCAACAATGATAAAGTGTAAACTATTAAATTTGAATTTAAAAGTGATTAAATCAATTTAATAATAATTTATTCAATTAGCGTGAAAATTAGCTATTTTGGCGACTGTGTAGGATTTCGATGAAACTAGTTTCATCGGATCCGTAATAGTGAATTATTATAGGTTTCCAGGTTTGGTAACGATCAGACTTATCGTTCGATCGTGCGAGCTCGAAACATGTAGAAATCAATTAATATAGTTTAAATGAATATAATCCAATTTTAAAAGCTAGCTTCTATATACAATGGAATTTGGGTTTTAAACTTGTTCCATTGAGTTTAAAAATTTCGAAAGCATATTTTAGAAATATTGGATGATCTACGTTCGTTTCGAACATGGAACGGGCCTTTCAGATTCGCGTAATCGTTTCGACCAATTCGATCTGTCCATTCATTCTTATCTATCGTTTTCTATATAAATAGATTTATTTTCTAAAACCCTAGCAGGCTTTTTATTTATTTCTGTATGTACTATCATTTCCATCTGCTTCTTTCCTTCTCAACGGCTGTCAACATTAAAAACCATAATTCCCAAATTCAAAATCAATTCAAACTCCTCAAACCAAAGCAAAATAATGTATCATTGGAAAGCTCTCAACAAGCGCAATCTACTGCTATAATTCATTTTGCAATTGAATCACAGTTTGGACAGGAATTGGCGATTTATTCTCGGCCGTCCATCTTAGGTCTTGTCATTCAATGGTGGATCTTTATCCTTACGACGATCAGGAGGTGCTGGCATGTAGTGGGAGTCGAGACAAGTGCATCCATGGTCTCCTTTTATCATAATTTAGTCAGTATTCACCAGAAATCATTGGAGAAGGTGGCGGCAGCACGTCGAATTAGCTAAGGCGGAGCTTTGTGCGTGGGTATGGAGGGCAGTGGCCGAAGGTGAGGCTCGTGTTGGTGATGTTAGATCGTTTTATCAGGGCGTGGATTAGCATTCATTCAGTAGTGTAGGAGGCGGTTGGAAAACACGAGCGTGGGTTTGACCTGGTGATGTTAGATTGTGTTAGGGTTGTGATGGTAACCAATTTCCGGATTTGCCCTTTAACTTTATTTTAATTTAAAATTTAAAATTTAAATTTTAAGCTTCTAACTTAAATAACTTTTTCATATGAGCTTGGATTTGGAAGCAGCTTCTTCCACTGCGATCGTATTGAAATTTCAGACAATATGAAACTAGTTTTGTTGGATTCTAAGACCGTTCAGTTTTTGGGCTTTAATTGGATTTTTAATTGACTGGAAATCAAAGATGCATCATTTAACCTACTCACGAATACTAAACCATCTTATGTTGGTTAAATTAAATTTATGATGTGATTAAAAATTTATTGATTGCTGTCTAGTATATTTAAATTGTCATTCAAATTTAATTTTAATTTATATTGAATTTAATTGCCATTTTGAATTAATATCAAAATTAATTGCCAGTTAAATACCTAATAATGATAACCAGTTTATTTGTTGTGATTTATTGGTTGATTTGGATGATGATCGTGATGAATGCTTATTTGTTGATATTTTTGGATGATTTGATGTTATGTTTATTTTATATGTTGTTTTCACATTGCAAATTCTCTTAGTTATTGTTAGGAAAATCACTATGGGTTAAAATGATACATACCCGAACGATCTTATAGATTAGGGAAAATTGTTTTGGGTTGAAATGATAAACCCGAGCGATTTATGTATTTGGAAAATTGTGATTTGGGATACCGGTTGAAATGATATATATTTGGAAATTTAAATTTATTGTGGGTTGGAATGATATATATCCGTATCACTTAACCATAGGGTAGAAAACTATATATGGACACCGGATTAATTAAATTAAATGTTTTTAAATCCTCGAATTTTGAATCCAGTTAAATGATATTATGAAATAAAATTAGATTTATATGAACTGAATTATTTTCAAATCCAAGCTTTAAAATTTTGAAAACGGAAGTGGTTTAATGAATTATTTAAAGAATATAAATTTGAATATTAAACTTGAATTCTGAATATAAATGAAATTTATCAAAATTGAGTTATTATAAATGTTTGAATATTTAAACTATGAAACCTACTGAATTTGAAGTTGTTTAAATTTGTTGTTCAAACATGGATTTGAAATCGATATAAATTGAATGGATTTTATGAGAATTTGAATTGTAACCTTTTGCCTATTGAATTGAAATTGTTGAACTGAGATTGACTTAAATTGAATTTTTGGAACTATAGTTGATTTGAATTGATTTTTGAAATTTGAAGAAACAATTCTACTTTGAAACTATTTTCAACATAGACTCTTTTAATATACAAACTCTTTTAACATATAAACTATTTTAGTCTATAACCTATTTTTAAAATATAAGCTATTTTTCTCATATAAACCATTTTAATATATTAATAATTTTTCGTACATTAATTATTTTTAATATATAACCTATTTTAATATATAAACTATTTCTAATATATAAACTATTTTAATCTATAACCTATTATTAAAATATAAACTATTTTAATATATATATATATATACACGCAATATTTTAATGTCTAACTATTCCGATATATAAACTACCTTCAATATTCAAACCGTTTAAAGTTGGAATTGTTAAGATGTAGACTTAAATGATTCAAATGTGAATATTTTGATATGATGGTTTAACCTATTTCGTGGTTATGATTTTGAAATTGAATATGATTTAAAGTGAATAATGATTTCGAAAGTGAATATGATTTTGAAAGTGAAATGATTTTGAAGTGAATATGATATTTTGATATCAATTATGAATCGGTTTTGGAAATGTAAAAGAACCAACCGGCGTAAAATAAGCGTTGTTAAAGAAACCTGGATCGAATACTGTCATACAATGTGCCAGTACCAGAAACCACTTTAACAATTATGCATGTGGTTGAGAATCCAGAATGAAGTGTGATGGTTTGGTGAATGCTAGTGGAATGAAGTAAGAGAATGATTATGGATAGCCTTGACTTTCGGGTCATAATTAAAATGACTAAAACAGGAGCTATACCTGGGCCAAGTGAGGTCGCTCCCCCTATCGAGCATGCTTCTTCGGAACCCTATTTATTACTTTACGATTTGATTTGGTGGCCACCCTTTGATTTGATTATGGAAGTGTGTCTCGAGGTGGACGGTAGTAGCTGCTATGCTTTACCACCAGTCCGGTTCTGCAAAATGGTAGTATCCTACCTTGGGCATTGCCTCGCCTCGCGTGCCTTGTAACGACCCAGAAATTTTAATTAATTTAAATTTGAATATTTAATTAATTTTAAATATTAATAAGTGAAATTTATAAGTCGAATAAATTTTTATTTGAATTATTGGATTTAATTGGATAATTAAATCGATAATTTAATATGTTAAATTATGGAAATAATTGAAAATAGGGTTAAATATGATTGTAAATGATTTGTAAAATTTTATTTTATCATATTAAAGTTAGAATGATATTTTAGAACTTTTAAAATCGAATTAAAAGTTAATTTGTGAAAATTGAATATTTTAATATTAAATCGACTAGTGAAAATAGCCAATTTTCGAACAGTCTCAAAATTGAACGAAACCAGTTTCATTGGATCCATAATAGTTAGTTATTACCGGATTTCAATTTTCGTGTCAATCGGAGCTATCGTTTGATCGTGGCAGCTCGAAACGCATCGAATTATTTTTAATTTTAATTTGGCGAGTTAAAATAGCCATTTTTCAAAAAGTCTCGGATTTCGACGAAACCAGTTTCATCGGATCCGTAATGTGATATTATTGTAAGGTTTCAAATTTCGTGTCAATTGGATTTACCGTTTGTCCGGTACAAATTAAAACGCCTAGAAAATCGTTTAAATCGGTTTAATTTAAATTGAACGTTTATTGCCATAACTCGCACAGATGTCCGAATTAGCTTTCGAAACCTGTTCCATTGTGTCCGGAACGCGGGGTAAACCCTAGAAACGCTGGTTACGGCGCGTAAATCGGAGTTCGGAATTTCCGGATGAATAGTGTTCGATATTTCCTTATAAATAGCCCCCTACCCTTCATAAAATTAAAAAAACCTAATCTAAAACCCTAGCCGCCAGTTCAAGCTTCAATGGCCAGAAACGTCCCTTTTTCATCCCTCAATCTCTCCCAATCCACAAACAATTAGAAGAAATCATCAACACGAAAGTTCTAGAGCTTCACGAGTACTTCAGATCCATACGGTTGAGATCGTGTTTGGAGCTACGGATCTTCAACAAGAGGGCCGCGTCCTCTATGGCTTGCGCACGCATTTCAATGAAGAGTGGGTGGCCGAGCTTGCTATGGTAGCAGGCGTGGGTAGAGGAGGAGATGAGCTTCGTGTTGCAAGTTCCTGATCATGCTAGAACGCGACGTGGAGGAGGCAAAATTAAACCCTAATTAGGTGTTGATGGGTTCATGTGTCGGCCTTGGTAGCCTGCGTACGTGAATGAGGGGAAGATGAAGGGTGCGGTCATGATGGAAGGGGGAGAGATCCTACGGTCCAGATTTGATTTGGGTTAAGAAAAGTTAATTTATTTGTAAATTAAGTTATTATAAAATCGTGTAAACTATAAAATGCATAACTTTTTCATACGAGGTCGAAAACGCGCGAAACCAGTTGCGTTGGAATCATATGGACGAGTACTACACGATGGAGTTGGATTGGAGTCGTTTGGAGTTAGTGAGAATTTTGGGTAAAATTAAACGTCCGTTTAATTTTATTCGAAATAAATCGCTAAAACGAAATTGAAATCAAGGTGAGAACTTCTCACTCAATCGAATCAGTTTCAATTTTTATTTTAAATAGTTAGACTTAAAATATTTGAATGCATGTTTGAATGATGATTGTTATCTATTGATTGTTCAAATAGACATTATACGCCGTTAGTAAGCGGATGTTATTTATTAAAAACATATACCGCGAATATTTCATAAACAGCGAAATTGGTATTATATATAATAGCAATATATATATATTGGCATATGTATATATTGGAGTTATTGATTTCCCGCATTTGTTTAGCGGATGAGACCCTATTGCGCCGTCTATTAAGCGGATAATATTTAATAAAAACATATACCGCGATAATTTCGTACTGGAGCGAAATTGGTATTGTGCTAATGTTTGTGGATGCAGGAAAACAGGTTGGAGGGATCCAACTGGATTCCTCAACAGTTTTTATTTGATTTCAAATATTTTGATATTTGATGGATTATCATATCGATATATGATATCATTGTTGTCGTGATTGGCTATTTGGTGTGTAGCATCATTGGACCAAATTTGGAATTTTAAAATGATTTATAAAGTGATTTTTGAAAATATACTATATTTTTTGGAATTGATCCATTATAAATAAATAAACGTCATATTTTTAAAGTTATAAAAATTATGATTTTGAGAAATACGGTTAAAGATTTATTTTGAGAAATATGGGATTAATGATTTTATAAAAATAGTTAATCGGGATTTTTGAATTTATTATAAAAAGTTGAAATATAGGATTTATAAAATTTAATTATTTTATAAATCAAAATGGTGAAATTATAAAAGACTTTAAAGACGTTTTGAAATATTAGTATAAATTGATTTTATAAAGGATTTATAAATGAATATTTATAAATTGAAATATTGAGATTATAAAACGGGTTTTTATAAGTGTTAGAATGAATTGTGAATGAATTTCAGAAATGAATGAAATTTATAGAATCATAAACGGTGAAGTTATAAATGAAATTTTATAAGCAGTAGGTTTATAAAATTTATAAAGTTATTGAAAGAATAGATTTGGATAAATGATTGAATCTTATAAGTTATAAGATTCATAATTATGAAGTTTAAAGGAACGATTGTGCAAACAAATAAATTATAGGTGTTTAACTTATAATATGAATTTTGTTTTATAATTGGGTTATGAATTGAATATAGGTTAATAAAGGAATTTATAAATTCATAAATTCGTAAACGACTTATTTTGATAAGTAAATTGTTGAAACCTATTAATGGAGTTATATTCACGTTTTTGAACTGTGAATAATCCTTTAAAATGAAATGTATAAAAGGATGAAATTTGTTAACGTAGTATATTAACGTTTTTGAATAGTGAATAATATGTTAAAGAAAATGTTTAGGATGTGATATTTTAAACAGAATTAAAACGATCTAACGATGTTTTAAGATATGTTGAGATTCGAAACCATAGATTTCGACATTTATTGTTGAAATAGACGTTTTCGAGAAATAAAAGGAAATGATGAACTATAACACTGTTGTTATAGTAAATGATTTCCGAAAGGAAATGTTTTGTATAGTATTGGGATTTATATATCTATTTTAATTTCGAATCCCTATACTAGTGATTTTGGGTTGTCGTAACGATGTTTTACGCAACATTCGTTTTGGCCCAAATAAATATGGTTAAGAGAATGATTTCCTTAAAGAATGAAATATATATACTTAATTTCGATTGAAGTATATTGAATATTTTCCAAGTGTTGAAAATAAATAAAATTTGTGAATTACTTATGAATAAATAAGTATAGAAATGTTTTCCAATATAAAGTGGATGTTTTGAGAATTTATCTTTTTTAAGATAAATTGAAATGAATAATTGAAGTCGTATATTCATAGATATTTTGGAATATAAATTCACTATGGAATTTATGAATGAAAAGGAGAAATTGTTTAAAAATAAATATTGATTTATTTTTGAAGTATGAAAATTTTATATCTTGTAAAGATATTTTGGAAAATAAATAATTTGGAAAATTATTTGGAATCTGGTGATGTGTGCATATCCATTTATAGTTCAATAACCGACTATCAATATTTCCCTTTGAATGGGTAATTGATGTGATTTGTTTGAATTTGAATGCCACACTTATTTTTGAATAAGCGCTCACTATTCGGATTAACCGGGAAAGGACCATGGGGTCGTATAACCCATTCCGAATATGTGATACGTCGTTATGAATTGCATTTGAAGATCGGTGTTGAAGACCGGGTATTTGCGAGAGCGATAGGATGACCTGTCGATTGACTCTGCACCGAGTAGCTACGGTATAGAGTTCTCCATATGTGATGGGGAATCCGATCAGGATTGTGAATATCCGGATTGCAAGGACTTCTTTGTAAGTGCCTTCGGTTTTGTTCGAGCCCGGAACAGACTTGTATGGATTGTATGTCTGACGTTACAAATTGAGATATAAAGCCGATTTCTTTCAAATATATTTCTGTTGGTGGCGGAGAATTTATTCTTTTAGCTTAACACCCTTCTCTGAGACGTACGAGCTCAGAGGTTATATAGTTGAAGTTATCAGCGATATATTCCCAATTTGGTAATGTGACATGCTGAGTGTTGCTGTGAAATGATCATTGTGTTGATTATTTGTGATAGGATCATTTATTTGATCGTCTATCCTGGTGATCATTTCTATGATCATTTGTTGACCCAAAGCATGGCTTTTGTATAAAGTATGTTTTTATGGACGTGACTTCGTCGAGCCTCACACCCCGTGAATGGTCAAAACAGGAAAGATGCGGCAAGGTTATGAGGGGTAGCGCCCTTTAGGATATGTGCATTTCCTTCTGGAAAAGGGTAGTATCATGGTATGGAGCCCAGATACTTACTCATGTTGAAAACACTTTGTTATGATTGTGTGAATTGATTACGAGCGCTCGGTTGAAAGGTCCCAAAGGACCGGGGGATGGCATATTCGGTTAGTTGTTACTCAGTTAGGGGTAACCCGGCCTTGTGTTGGTAGAGATCCGGTTTGGTTCTCGGGGATGTCCATCCAGAGGCATTCTCATGTGGCAATGGGAAGTTCCTTGGCCTGATCATTCGTTGGAAATCCAAAGAAACAATACGAGACTTGTACGGTTTTAGTTGTATAACCTGCTATGGAATGTGGCGGTAACCTGCTATTGAACATAGTTAGCTATAGTAGGCATACGATAATGGTCGTATGTTGGCTAAGATTTATATTCTACTTTCGAAATATTTTCCTACACTATGCACTAGTAATAATATCAAATGTTCTTTTTAATGCGTATCAAGCATCTTTGACTATCATAAGGAGAAATCTCCTCCGATTCTGCGTTTGCATTGTGTGTGTGTGCGGGAGGCCTTATGGTAGTCTCATTTTTAAAAGCATTGCGAATTGAATTTAAAAATATTCCTCTATTTTGATTTTAAAGAAAAATAAACTGTTTTGAGTTCCCACACCAGTCACATGACTGACTCGGAGTTTATTGTTTTCCTTCCTAAACTCTGGGTGCCCACCAATTTCCACACGGGCAGTCAAGAGTTAGGTTTATCAGGATATTCTGGATATTCAGGAGTTGCTGGAGGCAAGCTGGATGGCATGGCGTATTACTAGTTATATAGTATTTCTTTTTCCGCTGCACTGTTTGTTGTTGTATGTTGTTGTACACTCTGATGATATGATGTAATGAAATGTGATGTAATGTAATAACTGATATAGTTCTTTGTTTAAAGATTATTCATTTATTATTATATGTTGTTCAGCTGCGAATTGTGAGATTCTGATGTTGTTCAGTTGTGTTCTGTTCCGTTCTATTTTCTTTCTGTTCTATCTTCTATTTTCTTTTCCCTCTATTTTCTATCTTCTTATCTCTTCTTCTTTCTTTTCTTGTTTTTAAAACCCTAAGTGTTCGGTTTTCCGTCCTTCGATTGCTCGGCAGTCGATAAAAGTGAGTATCGATGTTGAATTCTCGAAAGACGAAGAATCGGGTCCTTACATGCCTTGTCATATTTATCCCGATCCCGCCCACTACGAGTTTGGTTTGTGTCGTACACTATGGAGTACCCTCTGATATCCCTCCAGTTTATGGAGGAATTACGGTACTGTATAGACTATGATGCTTATATAAAAATGTGTTAAGGGGGGTATGGGTAACATCTTGACGCTATTTTAAAATTTTACTTTATTATAGACATTATAATAGCATACTGCATTATATATGTAGATAGTTTAATGCATCCTTAGAAGATGGAATTCTGAACATCTCTTAAGTTATTGCACGCACGTTAGACACGGGATAGGAGATGTAAAATCCCGTAAACATCTCTGAAGCCATTACACTCATATTTACTTATTTTTATTTGACTTACATAAGATGTTTTAGGTCTAACTCGTGTGTTTTTTCTTTTCATTAAGCTCGGGTCAGCCTAAGTATTTCAGCATATTGAAGACTATCTTTTTGGAGGACGAAGGCGAAGATTTAAAATATTATTACTATTTATTATATTTATCCTACTACATCATGTTTTTTGCTGCATCATTATTGGTATGTCATTGCATAACTCTGATTGTATTGTAAAAGTGTAATCGAATTTATTTGTAAAACAGCTTCATGAACTGTTTATTTGATTATTATAATTTGTCATTCCGCTATGAGATTTTGTGTTTTGTTTTCTTTCTTTTTTCTTATTTACTTCATTTAACAATCCTCCATTTTGAATGCATTTAGTTGACATGTGTGGTTTATTGTCGATTTAAACTGGCTTAAAAGGTGGGTCGTTACATTTGGTATAAGAGCTTAGCGATAATCTTAGCTTTGTGGGGGTTGACTCATTAGAGATAGGGCAGTAATACCCTAGAATGAGTTTGTTTGAGTGTATGTGTGTGTACATATGAAAGAGCGTACTTGTTAGTGTTATATAATGTTTTTATATTGTGTTAACTTTTTCTGTTTAGTATTTATAAATTCTGGTTGGTACAAAGGACGCTATGGCATCGATAGAGATTTCTAAACACTAAATAGGGCAGACCGACACAATATTGTTTGAAATATCGGCAAATGAAATAATTTTACCTAATATTTTATTTTGTATATAAACGAATAAATTTTCAGAAATGGATATAGTTGTATATGATATGTATGTTTGTTAGGAAGTGAAATTTTATAAATATTGGTTGTGAAATAGAATTGACAAACAATGTGAATATAAATTGGAAATTTGAGAACTTAAGTTTTAGGGTTTTGAAATTAGTTTACAAAAGATTTTGGAAAGAAATATTTGTATTATTTGGAAATTTTTGGATATAAATATTTCAAAATGATTTGGAAGAAATGTTTTAAAAGAATTTTAAAAGGAAATAAGTACTGTACTCCCTTCTTCTATCGCCGAAAAATAATTTCGGTGATGACGGCCACACCATCGACATTCATTTTTGAGTTTCAAAGTGGGAAGGCCACTGTAATAGCTTTACTACATATTTTTTTTGATAAATAAATATTAATTTTAGATTTCTAAATATGTCTGCATATATAAAAGCTATGCACACACACATATACATTTTATTTTAAAAAGATTTAAAATGAAATCTAGTATCTAGTTCTTAAATTTCTACAAATTAGTGATTTCAATTATTTCAAATGAAATCTTAACTATTTTAATAATTAGAAACTTATAAAATGATAAATAAGAAATCAGAAGCTAAGTGATTAATGGAACTACAAAGAAATTGGAGATTTGTAACTTGTAAATTTTAAATAAAATGAAAATTAAGAAGATACAAACTATTGAACATCTTTATTAACTAAAATAAATAAGATAAAATTTGTATGACATTCTATTTCATTCTAAAAGCATATATAAAACTTACCAAAATATTTAAAAAGTAGAAACGTTGATTTGGATATGTAATAGAATCTTATATAAGAAAAATCTTAATAACAAAATGCTTCAAGATCGATAAATGTTTATAAATGAAAAATTAATTTATACAAGAAATGTTATAAGCATAAGTTAATGTTTTGAAATGCTAATAATTAGATTGAATAATAAAAAGTGAATATTATATAAGAAACTGTTTATAAACTTAAGAAATGACTGAAATGATTCATAAATAAGTTTATTATTAATTGACCCTATAAAAGAAATGAATTTAATATTCAATGATACTATATTAGAAGGGATGAGTGTAAATTAAGAAGTTAAAAATTAAGTATGCGTTGATTCACAAATGAATATTGATAATGGAAATCAAATTTATATAAGTAAATAATAACTGGGATTAAATTGCAAAGAAACTTATACAATATTTTAAGAATTGATTATCGATGTTCTAAATAATTGAATGGAAAATGATATATGAAAGTAAATGAATGTAAATTAATGAAAATGACATTGTATGAATGAAAATAAATAAAAGAGTAAAAAGGGAATCCAATTGAATAAACCTAAATAATATTTAAAAATTCTGTATCGTTTTAGCTTATCGAAAATTTGGGAAAAGATACTTCAAATTATTTGAAGTTGTAGATAATATATTAAGTAATTATCTAAAGGCAGTTGAGTACAGGGTACACTTAGTAGTTTATTTATCACCCTTGAACGATGAGAAGTTTCTGAAACTGAACAAACCATTAGTTTTGGTTGTTATGGACGTGTGATGCATTCTTTTATTACATATGATGGTCGTGCTGTTTTGTTTGCATATGTTTGTGTTGATTTGCGTTTGTAACTAATTGAAACTACTAAATATTTCTCTTGTATATAATTCTCACTCTTTTGGATTATGTAAGTGAAATACTGGTTTATGGAAGCAATAGCTAATGCTTTTGGTTTCATATATAAGTTGTTTGCCCGACAAATAGGTACGTTTTTGGATAACGATTTTTGTAACAATATTTTACTGTTTTTCCCATTATTTGGGATATTGTATTGAAATATGATATATATACTAAAATTATTGATATTATTTTTTTCTGAACCTATCCGTACAAAGGAGAATCTATCGAAATTTTTTCAAAAATTTAGGACTTAGAAATTTTTTGTAAAAGAGAAAATATTTTCAAACTTGAATATGAAAGATTTAATTGTTTATAAATTGATATACTTTATTCAAATACTTAATTATGTAAGTTTAAATTGTTTACAAATTGATTATTTTGAATAAAAATATATTAATTTCTTAATTCTTTCTTGTTCCTTTCCGAGGACGAAAAGTTTTGAGTGGGGGAGAGCGTAACGACCCGTATTTTTTGATAATTAAAAATGTTAAATTTAATAAGGTTTTGAAATTTAATATTGTGAGGAATTAAAATTTATGATTTAGAAATGAGAAAAATAATTTGAAGATGACTTAATAATGTTGTTTGAATATTATTGGCAACTATTTTAATGTAATTTCAATTAATTGAAATAATTGTAAAGTTGATTTGGTTATGATTGTAAATAAAGAATTAAATCGGTAATTAGTGGAATTAATGCAATTGAAATGTTATAGCTAATATAATAAAAGATGATAGCTGCAGAATATTTATGTAATGAAATGTAAATTACTGTTAATTGAATTCATATGGTATTGGATGATTGGCTAATAAGAGAGTAAATCAAAATAAAAGAATTTGATTGAAATTTGATTATAATTAATTGGGTTTTTATTAAAGTTGTAATTGAACACTGAAATTAGTGCAATATTTAAATATTGAATTTAACTTAGAAAATTTATTTTAAAAGATTATAAATTCTTTGAAGAATGATAAATTGTTAACTATTAAATTTGAATTTAAAAGTGATTAAATTAATTTAATAATAATTTATTTAATTAACATGAAAATCACCCATTTTTTCCACTGCCTTGGATTTTGATGAAATCGGTTTCATTGGAACCATAACAGTGAATTATTGTAGGATTTCAAGTTTCGTAACAATCAGACTTATCATTTGTTCGTGCGAGCTCGATACGCGTAGAAATCAATTTATAAAATTTATAAAATGAATATAGTCTGATTTTAAAAGCTAGCTTCTATATACAATGGAATTTGGGTTTGAAACTTGTTCCATTGAGTTTAAAAATATCGAAAACATATATTTCGATATATTAGATGTCCTACTTTCGTTTTGGAAACGGAACGAGCTTTTCGGGTTCGCGTAATCGTTTCGACCAATTCGATCAGTCCATTCATTCTTATCTATTTTTGTCCATATAAATAGATTTCTTTCTAAAACCCTAGCAGCCTTTTTCTTATTTCAATATGTACTATCATTTCCATCTGCTTCTTTCCTTCTCAATGGCTGTCAACATAAAAAACCCAAATTCCCAAATTCAAAATCAATTTAAAAAATTCAAACTCCTCAAACCATATCAAATAATATATCGTTGGAAAAATCGCGACAAGCGCAATCTACTGCTACAATTCATTTGTGCAACCGAATCATGGTTTGGCCAGGAATTGGTGATTTATTCTCGACCGTCCATCTTAGGGCTTGTCATTCAACGGTGGATCTTCATCCTTACGACGATCAGAAGGTGCTGGCACATAGTGGGAATCGAGAAGAGTGCATCCATGGTCTCCTATTATCGTAATTTGGTCAAAATTCGCCAGAATTCATTGGAGAAGGCGGCGGCGGCGGCGCGCCGAATTGGCTGAGGTGGAGCTCGGTTGCGTGAGTATGGAGGGGGCGGCCGGAGGTGATGCTCGTGTTGGCGATATTAGATCGTGTTATCAGGGCGTGGATGAGCGTGCGTTAGGTGGTGAAGGAGGTGGTTGGAAAACTCGAGCATGGGTTGGACTTGGTGCTGACGTGTTAGTGTTTTGATGGTGACCAATTTTCGGATTTGCCCTTTAACTTTATTTTAATTTAGAATTTAATATTTTAAGCTTCTAACTACATACGAGCTCGGATTTGGAAGCGGTTTCTTCCGTTGCGATCGTATCGAAATTTCGAACAATATGGAACTAGTTTTGTTAGATTCTGAGACCGTTCAATTTTTGGGCTTTAATTGGATTTTTAATTGACTGAAAATCAAAGATGCGTGATTTAGCCCACTCACGAATACTAAACCATCTTATGTTGATTAAATTAAATTTATTATGTGATTAGAAATTTATTGATTGCTATCTTGGGTATTTAAATTGTCATTCAAATTTAATTTGAATTTATATTGAAATTATTTGCCATTTTGATTTAATATTGAAATTAATTGCCAGTTAATTACCTAATAATGATAACCAGTTTGTTTGTTGTGATTTATTGGTTGATTTGGATGATGATCATGATGGATGCTTATTTGTTGATATTTTTGGATGATTTGATGTTGTGTTTATTTTAAATGTTGTTGTTACACTGCAAGTTCCTTAGTTATTGTTAGAAAGCTCACTATGGGTTAAAATGATACATACCCAACGATCTTATAGATTAGAAAAGATCGTTATAGGTTGAAATGATAAACCCAAGCGATTTATGGATTTGGAAAATTGTGATTTGGGATACGGGTTAAAATGATATATATTCGAAAATTTAAAATTATTGCGGGTTGAAATGATATATATCCGTATCACTTGACCATGGGGTAGAAAATTATATATGAACACCGGATTGGTTAAATTAAATATTTTTAAATCCTTAAATTTTATATCCAGTTAAATGATATTATGAAATAAAATTAGATTCATAAACTGAATTATTTTCAAAATCCAAGCTTTAAAATTTTGAAATTGAAAGTGGTTTAAATGAATTGTTTAAAGAATTTAAATTTGAATCTTAAAGTTGAATTTTGAATATAAATGAAATTTATCAAAATTGAGTTATTGTAAATATTTGAATATTTAAACTTTGAAACCTATAGAATTGAAGTGGTTTAAATTTGTAGTTCAAACATGGATTTGAAATCGATATAAATTGAAATGTGTTTTATGAGAATTTGAATCGATACCTTTAGTCTTTGAATTGAAATCGTTGAACTGAGATTGATTTAAACTGAATTTTTGAAACTAAAGTTGATTTGAATTGATTTGTGAAATTTGAAGAAACAATTCTAATTTGAAATTATTTTTGACATAAACTCTTTTAATATACAAACTCTTTTAACATATAAACTATTTTAGTCATAACCTTTTTTAAAATATAAACTATTTTTCTCATATAAAGCATTTTAATATATTAATAATTTTTAGTACATTAATTATTTTTAATATATAACCTATTTTAATATATAAACTATTTCTAATATATAAACTATTTTAATCTATGACCTATTTTTAAAATATAAGCTACTTTAATATATATTATTTTAAATTTATAAACAACTTTTAATTTATAGATATTTTGATATCTGTACTATTTTTAATGACTAACTATTCCAATATATAAACTACCTTCAATATTCAACTGTTTAACGTTATTTTAATACTTTACTTTACTATAGACATATTATAATAGCGTATTATATTATATATGTAGATAGTTTAAAGGATCCTTAGGAGATGGAAGCCCAAACATCTCTTAAGTTATTGCACGCATGTTAGACACTGAATAGGAGATGTGAAATCCCATAAACATCTTTGAAGCTGTTGTTATCCCGCTTTTGGGCAAAGCCGCGATACCAAAAGATCGATCAGAAACGGAGAACGGTTCGTTTCAGAGACCTGCCATACTTTGTCTCGCTATGGATATCATTGAATTTTGTCAAAGTCCAGCTTGAGCCACAGTTGATGGGACACGGCAACGTCCCAAGTTTCAAGTCAATCCGAGTTCATACGCTCAAATTATGGTCGATTCAACTTGAAAGAAAGGGCCTGAGATTCGAACCCATGAGGTTCGAAACCATCACCTTCGAACCCATCAGGTTCGAAACCATCACCTTCGAACCCATCAGGTTCGAATCTACCAGGTTCATAACAATGGGCCTCGAAACCATCGGAGAGTAGCTGTTTCGAACCCACCACAAAGCCTTGTTCGAATCCACACAAGCATCCTTGTTCGATTCCATCATAAGACGTTTTTCGAACCCAAACATGGAACCTCGTTCGAAACCATCCGTGATGCCAAGTTTGAACCCATCCTGTGTAGCCTCATTCGAATCCACTGGGTCAACCAATCATGATGACGTGTCTTCCATCGGTTCGAATTCGCCGAGATTTATGGAGTCGAAGCGGTCAACTCGGAGTGAAGACCGGGTTGGTTCGAAGTTTGCGCTCCACGTCGCCACGAAGACACGTGACATGATGGGTTCGAAACCATCGGTTCGAAAGCATGGTTTCGAACCAAACGGCCATGCAATGAACCCCATTTCGAATCCATCATATATCCCAATCTACTGATCCAAATGCCATGAAATTTTCACAGAAGCTTGCACACATGTTGATGAATGTCCACGCCAAATTTCACCTCGATTGGATGAATTCTTGATCGGTTCGAATGGAGTTCGAACCGATGCCAAAGTGGGCCCAAACTTCCTGAGACAGTGCGTGTGGGCCCCCTCACGTGCCAGAAGTGGTCTCCCGAGTTTTCAGCGAAATATCAGCAACCTACGCCTATAAATAGAGCCCCAGGGCCAACAGAGAAGGGACTTTTTTGATTCTGAAGCATCCAGACTCTGCCGGATTGAGATCTCCATCATTTGATATCATAAACTTGTTGTTAAATTCGAATTCCTGACTGTAATTCACTGTTGTTTGCTGTACCGACTTGTAATCATCGAAAGAAAGTCAATAAAAGTATAAAAACTTCACAGTGGACGTAGGCGATACGCCGAACCACTATAAATTGCTTGTCTACGCGTTTATTTACATGCTACTTGGAGTTTTTGTTAGATAATCCTCTGTTTTAATTTGCACTCTTCATTTATTATCTCTTCAAAAACTTCCGACGAGTGTTGTGCCCAATTTTTGGGCAAACACTTTGGTGCTTTCACCGAGAAAACCTAGATTTTCTCCTGCTCCTCGGATCTGTCATCGATACCGGATTGCATAAATCTAAGATAAAGATCTGAATCTCAAGCTCAGATTCCTTCCGTTCTATTCAGACTTGATAAAAGTCTAGGAAAGAATCTTACTATTCACAATGGCGAGTACTAGAACCACTTCTAACCTTGGTAACCAAGAAGGCCGGGATAGGCCAGATCCCGCGCAGCTACCATCTACTCAGGACGTCGCCGGGCCTTCGGAGTCATCCGGACCGGTAACGAGGCAAGAGTTTCAAACGTTGCTCCAAGAGCTGACCCAAAGTCGGCAACAGTTGACGGAGCAACTACGCGCTAACGCTGAATTAACCCGCCGGCTACACAGTCATAAGCGTAGGCGGTCTAGGAGGGATTATGCATCCCAGTCTTCCACGGAGAGTTCGGCTTCCACCGAGTATCATCACCGACCTTCACGACCCCGAATGGATGGGAATTATGCACAGGCTACCGGAGACCTTCCGGCATTGACGGTTGGGCAACTACGAGTCGGTCCATCTGCAAGCTTCCATACAGGGCCTTCCTCTCGGGGAGGCACTGTTCCTCAACACACTACCGACAACCGTCCTGCAACCATTGCTACGGAGCCAGGGGTTGACATCCATACTTTTTCAGATCAGAACCACCACCGACGACGGCAAACTCCCGAGCCGTATGTACCAGAAGATGTCGAACCAAGGAGGCGAGATCCGGACCGTCGACAGCATCCAGTCCAGTCCCGCATTGTGGAACCCGACCACACCTTGGCTCGACATGCCCAGAACGCAGCTGTAACGGATCTTCCGGAAATGATCAGGCAGATGATCCGTGAAAGTCAGGGGTTTACTAATGACGACTGGGGAATCTCCCGGAGTCACACCCCATTCACAGACGAGATTCTGTATGCCGAACCCCCTCGGCGATTTAGGGTGCCCACGTTACCGATGTACGAGGGAAACTCGGACCCCAATCAACACATATTGAAGTATGAATGGTCCATGAGCGCCGCTAGAGCAGACGATGCGGTCAAGTGTAGGAGCTTTCCTATCTCTTTGGGGGGCATTGCTACGATGTGGTTCACGCGATTGCCACCCCGTTCTATCTCTTCGTTCAATCAGCTGGCCAGGAAGTTCGTGGAACAGTTCCTCATGCATGTTGCAAGGCCTAAGGACGTCAACACTTTGTCTAGTGTTACCCAAGCTCCAGGAGAAACTCTTAGACACTACTTGGAGAGATTCCATAAGGCCTATGTGGAAATCACCAATCCTAATGATAACTCGATTCTGATGGCATTGATGAAAGGGATTGACCCTGATTCGGATTTTGGAAATTGGTTGGCAGGAAAACCTCCTGCGTCGTTGGATCGCTTCTACTCCAAAGCCACCCAGTTCTTGAGGCGTGAGGACGCGAAGCAGTCTAGGAAACAGGACGACGCAGGATCCAGTGGAGAGGGGATTCAAAGTAATGTGGCTGTTAAACAATCGGAGAGAGTTCTGGGAAAGTGCAGCTAAATATCCAGAACAAACAATCACAACCGAAGAATAATGGGAATCAGAGCAGGAAGCGGGATCAGAACCGTGGGCCGAGGCGTAGTGCCCCTATGTTCGACAATTATACTCCGCTGAATACATCGTTGGAGAACGTATATGTACAAAATTGTAACGCCATGCAATACAAGAAGCCTACTCCGAAGCTGTCGTCGGAGAGACAGATTCAAACGGGCAAGTTTTGTAGATTTCACGACAGTTACGGCCACAATAGCAACGAATGCAGACACTTGCAGGATTTGATTGAGAAGTTGATCAGGGAAAGGAAGTTGGACCAGTTTGTACGGGCGCTGCAGTCTGGCGGTGCGGGTCCGTCAAACCAGAACAATCGGCAAAATCAGCCAAGGCAGGAAGAACCCGCCCGAACGGGCGGAAGGCTAGTGATAAACACCGTCAGTGGTGGTCCTCATCCGACGGATAGGAGTTGGAAAGAGATGGAGTCATATGCTAGCTCGGTTAGGCATATGGATTTTGAATGTTGCAATAGTTATGACGAAGGGGCTCCGGCAAAACAACAAAAGACGATGACAGACGACATCGTGTTCCAGAACCGTGATGCCCCGATTATCGACCCGCTTGTTATATCCGCCCAGGTTGGTCCTGCTTGGATGAAGAGGATACTGGTGGATAGTGGGAGTTCAGTCAATATTTTGTTCAAGAGAGCTTACGATCGGATGAAGATGGAAGCCAAAGATCTGAAGCCCTGTCAGTCCAGGATTCACGGCTTCGATGGAAGTGCTAATATACCCACGGGGGTTGTGGAGTTACCCGTGGAGTTGGGGATCGGCGAGTGCAGAAGAGTACGCAAGTTACAATTTGTTGTTTTGGACATACATTCACCGTACAACGTGTTTCTGGGCCGACCGGCCCTTGCTGAATTTCGGGCGGCAATCGCCCCGTGGTGTTTGACTTTGAAATTTCCTACCGATTGTGGTATCGGTGTGATTCAGGGAGATCAGGCTGCTGGAAGAGCCTGCTATGTTGCGGAGCTGCGAGAGGCGCAGCGAAGGGAGAAAGGGAATGGCTTAGAGGAATCTCTCTGCGTCCGTTCTGCCGATGATTGATAATTGGTGCTTGGGCCTCGGCCCGGGCACCACAACCAATTCCAGAAAGACCTTGACCCAAGGGATAACGACAACAATGGGGAATCTACAGAAAGTCAGGCTTCCCCGGCTGAACTAACTATCAATGCCCCGATCGATGATGATGGCGATGATTCGAGAATGTTAAAAATTGGGTCTCAATTGAGCCAGGGGTACAACAGGAATTGGTTGAATTTCTCCGGGCGAATCTTGACGTGTTCGCCTGGACGCATTCCGACATGTGTGGGATCTCGCCGGATATCGCGAGCCACACTTTAAACATTGACCCGCGGTATATCCCGGTCAAACAGAAAAGGCGTGGTATGGATCTAGAGAGATCTGCCGCCCTTAAGGTGGAGGTCGATAAGTTGAAAACAAATGGGTTCATTAGAGATGCTTTATACCCGGAGTGGGTGTCAAACCCGGTACTTGTCCGGAAACCGAACGGGAAATGGAGAACGTGTATCGATTATTCTGACTTGAACAAGGCTTTCCCAAAGGACAGTTTTCCACTTCCTCGAATCGATCAGCTTGTTGATTCAACCGCCGGACACGAATTGTTATCCTTTATGGATGCTTACTCGGGCTACAATCAAATACCCATGCATGTGCCCGACCAAGAACATACGAGTTTTGTGACGGATCTGGGACTATACTGCTACAAAGTCATGCCTTTTGGGTTAAAGAATGCCGGCGCAACCTATCAACGTTTGGTTAACCGGATGTTTTCCGACCAGGTCGGGAAGACCATGGAAGTTTATGTAGATGACATGTTAGTAAAGTCACGACATTCTGTTGATCACGTAAAGGACCTAGGATCAATGTTTGATATCCTCCGTAGATATGGGATGAAGCTCAATCCGCTAAAATGCCATTTTGGAGTTGCGTCCGGAAAATTCCTTGGGTTCATCGTCAACGCCCGGGGATAAAGGCTAACCCTGAAAAGATTCGGGCCATCAGGAATCTTCAAACCCCAAGGACCATAAAGCAGGTCCAGAGTCTCAATGGGAAAGTCGCAGCATTGAGTAGGTTCATCTCGAAGTCAACTGACAAATGCATCCCTTTCTTCGATCTGATCCGAAAAGGGAAACGAAACTTCGAATGGACCGCAGAATGTGAAGGTGCGTTTCAGTCACTGGTTCAACATCTTTCTACACCGCCGATTCTTTCGAAGCCTGACGATCACAAGCAATTATATCTTTACTTGGCGGTATCTGAAAGCGCAATTAGTGCAGCATTAGTCCGGGAGGAAGACCGAGTGCAAAAACTGGTATATTACGTAAGTAAACGGTTGACCGGAGCCGAGAGGAACTATCCCAAGCTGGAAAAGTTGGCATATTGCCTAGTCATTGCCTCGAGAAAGCTCCGTCCATATTTCCAGGCTCATCTTATCACCGTGTACACCGACCAGCCGTTACGACAGGTCCTCACGCGGCCTGAGACGTCTGGTAGGCTACTAAAATGGAATATCGAATTGAGCCAGTTTGACATTGCTTATACTCCGAGAAGGGCCATACATGGTCAAGTTCTAGCAGATTTCGTTGCTGAATTCACTGTACCCGAGGAATTACCTGAGAGTAGCGAACCTCCTAAACACATATGGAAGTTATATACTGACGGTGCCTCCAATGAACGGTGTTCGGGAGCAAGGGTAGTGCTTGAAACCCCTGAAGGCCGATCTATATGCTACGCCCTAAAGTTCGAGTTCCGTGCAACTAATAATGAGGCTGAATATGAAGCTTTACTCACTAGGTTGAAGCTGGCCCACGACCTAAGAATTGTCACTGTAGAGATTTATTGTGACTCCCAATTAATCGTATGCCAAGTCCGAGGTGAATATCAAGCTAAGGATCGAAGACTAGCTGCTTACTTATCTCGAGTCAGGAAAATCCTTGATCGTTTCGATTACAATGCCATTTTCTATATCCCCTGGGAGCACAATCAGAAGGCCGATTCATTGGCGAAGTTGGCAAGTACGGGCGAAGCCCAACAGTTGGGGCTTGTTCCCGTTGAAACCCTACCTTCTCCGAGCATTGATCAAAGTGAGGTCAGCCATGCATTCGAGGCTACCACAAGTAGGGAGTCATGGATGACCCCCTATCGAAATTACATTGAACATGGGACACTTCCTGAGCGCAGGAGTGAGAAGAGGCAGTTCCTTCGAAAAGCCTCACGGTTTGTCATTCAAAACGGAGTTATGTACAGAAGGGGTACTCTGTCCCTTTACTCCGATGTATCGCACACGATGAAATCAAGCGAGTGTTACACGATGTACACGAGGGAGAATGTGGCGATCACACTAGGGGGCAGGCACTCGCCAAGAAGGTACTCCGATATGGATATTACTGGCCTACCGTTAATCGAGATGCATCAGACTACGCCAGAAAATGTGACAAATGCCAGAAACATGCTCGGATTCCTAGAGCTCCAGCTACCGAAATAACCCAAATGGTTAGCCTCTGGCCGTTCGTGGTATGGGGGATCGATATAATTGGAGCATTGCCTCTAGCCAAAGGTGGCGCGAAATACGCCATCGTCGCGGTTGATTACTTCACTAAATGGGCCGAAGCTGAGCCTCTTGCAACGATTACAACAAAGAAAGTGATCAACTTCGTAGTGCGCAACATCATCTGCCGATTCGGTCTCCCGCATACTATCATCACCGATAATGGAGCCCAATTCGACAGTACCGAGTTCAAAAATTTCTGCCAATGATTTCGCATACATAAGAAGTTTTCTGCAGTGGCACACCCTCAAGCAAATGGTCAGGTCGAAGCTGTTAATAAAGCTATAAAGTCCATACTGAAGAAGCGACTAGAAAAGGCCGAAGGCAAGTGGGTCGACGAACTCCCTATGGCGTTATGGGCCTATCGAACAACTCACAAAACTGCAACTGGTCACACTCCGTTTTCTCTATCGTATGGCTCAGAGGCCGTCATTCCAGTCGAATTGGAAGTGCGCTCTCATCGCGCGACGTATTATGATCCGAAGACAAATGCCATATTACTTGCTCAATCTCTGGATTTACTAGATGAGAGGCGTGAAGAGGCTGATTTGAGGGCAGCCGCATATCGGAGTCGAGTCGCCCGAATAGTCAATGCCAAGGTCCGCCCGCGAACCTTTGAACTCGGCGATCTCATGCTCAAAAGAGTTTATCCGGTTCCTTCGCACATGAAGCCAACTTGGGAAGGGCCGTACGTGATTTCACAAAAGTTCGGAGATGGCACATTCAAATTATCGACCGTTGACGGTCTCACCTTGCCGAGGGCTTCGAATAGCGAGAGTCTTCGTCGCTACTACACATGAAAGACTTTACTTTTTCTGCCAATTTGTTCTTTTGCATTTTATTTTAGCATTCCGAGATTTGAATTTGTAATAAGGCAACTGACTTTGCCATATTTTCTCGTTTCAGCAATAAAATGCCATCTCTTCGAGCCAAAGCTGTGATTTATTGAGTGTGACGTACAATATCACGACGCACGGAGAGCTAAGTTCCATCATGCGGTGGGATTTATTCAAATAGAGAGTGGCTGCGATATGACCGGTCACTCGCTAAGTGAAACCCGAGCTCGGGGGCAGGACACCATATGAACATTTACAGGGATTGATACACGACAATCCCTCCTTTAACTCCAACTTCCCAGAGTGTGAATTGGAGTATAAACATTAAACAATTCGCTCCCAGAGCGCGGGCGGACTCCAAATTCCCGGAGCACGGATTGGAGTATAAACATTAAACAATTCGCTCCTAGAGCGCGAACGGACTCCTACTTCCCAGAGCGCGAATTGGAGTATAAACATTAAACAATTCGTTCCCAGAGCGCGAGCGGACTCCAACTTCCCAGAGCGTGAATTGGAGTATAAACATTCAACAATTCGTTCCCAGAGCGCGAGCGGACTCCAACTTCCCAGAGCGTGAATTGGAGTATAAACATTCAATAATTCGTTCCCAGAGTACGAACGGACTCCAAGTTCCCAAAGCATGAATTAGAGTATAAACATAAGTTACAGGTTCCCGGAGCGCGAACCGGAGCATCCGTGCTAACTCCAGATTCCCGAAGCGCGGGTTAGAGTACAAACATCAATTCCAGGTTCCTGAAGTGCGAACCCAAACATACATGTTTTATCCAAGTTCCCGGCGTGTGAATTAGAGCATGAACACCAAGTTAAAGTTCCTGTAGTGCGAACTGAAATGTTAATACTAACTCCGAGTTCGTAGAGTGCGAGTTGGAATGTGAATATCATTTCCAAGTTCCCGAAATGCGGACCGTGTTACAAGCATCGATAACTCTCGAGTTCCCGGAGTGCAAACCGGATTATCGATCTCAAATTATCTTAAGTCCCCAGAATGTGGACATGTGTTTAAAGTTTGCAATAAACGCACTCAACCACAAAAACGCAAATGTTATTCCCCGAGACTAGGGGGCAAAAAAGCTAAGTGTTAATCGCTAACCAAAGTGATACAATGTCCGAAGTTCGGTTATTCATCGATCACAACTTGCGACCAAGATTCTCAGACTTGGCGAATAAAAACGAACTCCACTTGACGGTAAAAACGCCACAAGTGCACCGGACTGAAAACAAGGCACTACAAACACTTAAGCGCAAAAGAAATGAGAGTTGAAACAAAGAAACTAAATTTTATTTCAACTAACTTAAAACAAGGACTTACACGCAAATAAGTTCTTCCAAAAAAGAATGCCTACTAGCAGGGGCCGGACCTGCATCTATACACGGCCTATTAACAAAAAACGAAAATAAGTTCCTATCTACCAAAATATCTGCTGGGCGAGGGCCGCTCTATTCTTTCTTCCTTGGCTTCCTTATTAGCGGTTCGTCGTCAGAGTCACTAGGAACGGAAATCCTTCGTTTGGACGACCTCCTCACCGGTGGCTGCTCTTCGGCCGGGGGCATAATATCTACGTCCTCCTCAGAACTTGAGTCTAGATGAGGGCTCCCCGCCGGAGGAGTAGGAGGGATAGGACCCGCAACGGAAGATGGAATAGTGTCACCACCGACACTACCGCTTTGCCCCTCAGCTTCTAATTCAGCGTGGATTTCGGCCAAGATTTCTTCATCTCGAGTCGATGGGGCCTGGCTGGGGGCAACTCCGGTCTGCAGAAAGAGCTGGAGGCTAGCGGGAGCTCACTGATGATAAATGGCAAGTCCGTAGAGAAGTCTCCCTGTTGACCGAGTAGTTCGCTCACCATTTGTTCGTCAAGAGACAAAGAGCTTTCCTGCGCCGCTCCGGTAGACGCTGTCGTTGTCACGACAGTCGTTTCAGTAGTAATAGACTTCTGCCCTTGACTCGGCTCCTAGGTCGAAGACACCGGGGTAGTCCTGGTCACTGGATAAAGAAGAGAAGGAGTTAAGAAAAATCACTTCGAAACGAGAGTTCTAGCGAAAATGCACTTGAAATTTGTTCAGAATACCTTCCTCAGTTCGGCTCGCTGATGGTGGGACGACTTCTGAGACGTGTTCGCGAATTGGTGATAACTGCGGTTGCTCTGGGTCATAAGCAGGAACGGTCTGTGAGCTAACCGCAGATACAGGCTCAGACGGAGGCGGGGCGGTGATTTCAAGAGCGGTGGCACGATGCTCAACGCCTGACCCTTCTCCGGCCTCCAAAGATCGACCGCCAACCATCTCTTTCTCATGAGCGATCATAGCATCATGGAGGACCCTCTTTTCCTCATCTGTTAGCAATCGGTTTTCAAGCTCGAATCGGTCGACCGATTCGTCCGGGTGCGCTTCCTCTTCCCCCTCAACCAATCGTTCCCAAGCACTGCGGAGATGCACTGGGTAATCCTGAAGCCAGGCCAAGTTTCTGTGCTTCAATACATTGGCATTGTAGGTGATAAGCAGATCTTCAATGTCAGCCTCTAGCCTGGCCTCGGTTTGCTGAACTCTCTCCTCAATCTCCGCCTCGACCGCTTGAACTTTGGCCACCGCCTCATCCCGTTCGGTCCGGAGTATCACCGCTTGTTCGCACGCCTCCTGGGCTGCATTGTTTGCGTCGTCCCTATCCTTGGCGATTTCGGCGAATTTGGATTTGAGCTCATTTAGCTCCTTTAGCGCCGCATCCCTCTCGGCAGTGACCAGAGTATTCCGATGGCCCATGTCCTCAACCGTGGTGTAATGCTCACGCTTCATTCTATCCATCGTGAGTTGGGCTTCATCGGCCTTTTTGATAGCTTCCATTTCTGATTTTCTGGAAGATTCGGCCTCGGTGTTCAGCACATCGATAATACGACTCTTCTGGGCCAACTCCGCCTGTAACTTTTCGTTGGCGGCCCCACGCTCAAAGGCCAGCTCCGATGCCTTCTTCGCCGCTTTAAACCATACTTTATACTGAGCGTAGAATTCGTGCACATAGTCATGCACCACCTGCTCCGTCGACGGAGGGATTCTTTTCAAGTGTGGGGGAAAAATGTAGTTGTCGAAGCAAATAGTTGGGAAGTCTTTTTTCAACTGAGCAAGCCTGAGCGCCCCTTCACCCGAAATTCCCACAGGAGGCTGTTCCGCAACTACGGCGGTCGATGCCTCGTTTCTGGAGCGGTGAGATTCGTGCCTAGAATATTGAGAAGTGGACGTATGACGTGAAGGCTCAGAGGGGCGAGGAACATGGGCCGGAGGTTGTACGGGATCTCTGGGAGGAGGAGGGGTACGCGATCGGGATCGACGCTTATAACCCCTATCTGCGTCATATCTTTCACGGCTCGAATATCCGGAGTATTCCTGATCATAGTCCCTATCTCCTTCCCGTCTGCGCGAGTCGCGATACGATGGCTTCCGAGCATGTCGCAGACTCCCTAGCATCGAACCGCGCCTGGACATGGTACCTACAAGGCAAAGAGGAGAACAGAGTTAGTGGTTTCTCGAAACCGATGACCTAAGACTCAGGACTATGCAGTGTCGTGAAATGTGTATGAATATGCATTTCCCCCGACCAACCCGAAGTGTCGACTGAGCTAGTAATAAAAGGCTCGCTCAATTCAAGAGTACGATGAAACTCCTCCAACCCAGCGTCATGCTGGAAAGACACATCATCCGGGATTGGAAGGTCGGTAAGCCCTTCATAAAGACTTTCGGTTCGCGGAGGAGACATCTCGGAAATTCTAACTCCGGGGGAGGATCGGGCTGTGACAATCGACTTCCATCTCCCCTTCTTAGTTGATGTGACGACGGCCGCCTTGCCTTTTCTTTGCTCTTCAACATCTTGAGCCACGTATGTAGGCTCCAACAACGGCTCGTCGTCAGTGTGAGTTCTTTCGGAATCAACTTTCTCGGCTACAATGGCTTTGGGCTTCTTGTGCTTGGCGTGTTTTTTCGGAACAATTCTTTGCACCCTGTCGAATATTATACTCTGCCATCGTTCGATTAATCCACAGGCCCGGAGATTCCTATCCGTCAATAACACGTCGATATCCCTGTCGACGCTCGGGGTCTCTCGGAGCACTCGTACTATCTCCTTAAAGTTCTCACCGTCGGGGCGCTGGATCATCGCTGTACAGAAGAAAAATATATAAGTCACACTTCGACTGCAATCGCCTTAGTAATTGTTTGGAAACTCAGCTATGCTCACGTCTAAATAACTATCGCCTGGCGAAGCCCGGAGGACATCTGACGTAGAATCATTCCGTCCTGTAATAGCTTAACCTAGTCCAGGCTCCGGTAACCACTTGACAATTTCGTACCGCCTCCAAGAATGTAAAAGATGGGTAATCGTTTTGAGTTTTGAAGTTAAACAAGTATCTGATTTCAGTCGGGGCCGGTGGTCTGTGAAGATATTCCATAAAGACGATGAACAGGCTGTTCACCGAAGCATACCCGTTCGGGTGAAGTTGGGATGGCGCGATTCCCAAAATAGATAGCACTTCTCTAATATATTCATTGAACGGAGGGAGCGTCCCAGCCGCGCACGCATGGCGATTGAATGCAGTATACCCCTCCGGCGGATTGTGTGGTCTGTCGTTTGGCCCCGGTAGTAACACGTCGTCTAGTGACAAACCGTGCCTCAGGCATATCCTCCCCAGCATATCTTCGGAAATATGAGATGGGATGGAATCTGATGGATTAGCAATGAATGACGCATTGGGAAGTTCATCCGGCGTTGGGCCGATAATTTCAGGATCAAAGTCCGGGACCTCTAACCTCGGAGGAACTATACTCTGAGTATCTTGTGGGGTTTCCTGCTGATGCGAACTCGAAGGCTCCATAACTGACTAACTCATGAGAAACCATCATTAGATGACAAAGGGCCCGTGAATTCCCTTTGTATAGTGTATGATTGTGTGTTGTGCGGTGCTGTGCATTACTTGGATGAATATCGCAGAATTAAAGAAAACACGCAAACGACAAAGCTACAAAGCCCAGTTGTGATGACCGTCGTAGCTGATCGTCATCGCAAAACCCTTCGCATAAGGAAAATTGATTCAAATAAAAATTGTTATTGTTCCGTCAACGAGCTTCGAAAGGTGGTCAAGTATGCAGTTTAACATGTCCAAATATGCAGGAATGAAGCTCGTCGGAGTTATGCTTAGAAAGTTTCAAATTTTGGTATCCATCATATAGGGTTCGAAAGTAACCATTTGAACCCATGCCGACGTTACTTCGAATCGATGCAGAAAGGCCCACTCGAGTCGATCAATGAAAGAGGATTTCGAATCCAACCTTGGTTAACTGGTTCGAACCGATAAGCAAACCCTCAACTTCACATCAATCACGTTCGAATCGATGCCCTCCGTATCGATGCAAAGTCGAGAACTTCGAACCGATGACTGATGGGTTCGAAACCATCGATTCGAACTCATCCATCAAAGATGGTTTATCGGTGCGAACTGCGTCACCCCACAAATTCATTCCAGAGAGCAAGGCGAAACCAAGGGGAAGTGACGCCGCCATTGTCGATTCGAACTCGGGCCCACGTATCGATTCAAAGTCCCCTCAAACCAGATCTGGTTTTTTCAATCGCTGAAGTGAGCAATCAATGAGGGAGAAATGGGTTCGCAATTACTTTGTCGTTTGGATTCAAGGCCAATTACCTAGTTCGAGTGATGGATTCGTGGAGTTAAGGTCTTGGATCTGAATTAATTCGAATACGAAAGCACGGCGCCTTCTTCTCTGAAGTTCCAAAACGATGCGGTGCATAGTAAAACAAGGCGAGAGTGAAAAAAGTAAAAAGTAAAAATGGCGAACCCTCAGCTATTTATATGAAGCCTCAAAGGCAACCGAGACGATGCCCCTTCCAGGTAAACTTGACCGGTCGCAGCCAGTCAACCTGTGGGTCGATTCGAAACCTCCTTTCGAAACCATCGGCCTAGGACCCTGTCGGTTCGAAGTTACCCCAACGTGTCATCGGTATGAAGCGCACAACAAGGCGACGAGCTGCATCGATGCGAAACACACGCTGGGCCCATCGGTTCGAAAAGCTCTTGTACAAATCAACTAGTTCGTATCCATCCTTTCATACCATTTCGAATGTCAGTTTCGAACCCATCACAACACAAGTATACCCCATCCACGCGAATGTAGATTTCGGACCCATCGATGCTCCAACACATCAGTTCGCAATGTCACAATCACGCAACGCAAAGTCGTTTCCTTCAACCTTCTACATCGGTTCAGGAGAGGATCGATACGAAGGAACCTTCCAAAACAACCATCAAGCGTTGTCTTAATTCAACTTTCAAAATCGGTTCAGGAGAGAATCAATACGAAGTTCAATAGCAAACAAAACTAACAATCGATTTTAAACATTTACAGGGATCAAACACTCGTCCTGTTACAAATGCAACAGCCAACGGCTAAGCACTATTATACAGCAATCAATCATGTCAACACAAGGTTACAACAATACAGCATACGAGTTTCAACAAAAAAGAGAGAGCAATGATTGTTCAGAGAAATTGCAGCTGTTCAAAGCACGTCATGTTCCCACAAGACGTACTTTGGGGGGCAAAATGTTATCCCGCTTTTGGGCAAAGCCGCGATACCAAAAGATCGATCAGAAACGGAGAACGGTTCGTCTCAGAGACCTACCATACTTCGTCTCGCTATGGATATCACTGAATTTTGTCCAAGTCCAGCTTGAGCCACAGTTGATGGGACACGGCAAGAAAGACCATAGGAATCAACGTCCCAAGTTTCAAGTCAATCCGAGTTCATACGCTCAAATTATGGTCGATTCAACTTGAAAGAAAGGGCTTGAGATTCGAACCCATGAGGTTCGAAACCATCACCTTCGAACCCATCAGGTTCGAATCTACCGGTTCATAACAATGGGCCTCGAAACCATCGGAGAGTAGCTGTTTCGAACCCACCACAAAGCCTTGTTCGAATCCACACAAGCATCCTTGTTCGATTCCAACATAAGACGTTGTTCGAACCCAAACATGGAACCTCGTTCGAAACCATCCGTGATGCCAAGTTCGAACCCATCCTGTGTAGCCTCGTTCGAATCCACTGGGTCAACCAATCATGATGACGTGTCTTCCATCGGTTCGAATTCGCCGAGATTTATGGAGTCAAAGCGGTCAACTCGGAGTGAAGACCGGGTTGGTTCGAAGTTTGCTCTCCACGTCGCCACGAAGACACGTGACATGATGGGTTCGAAACCATCGGTTCGAAAGCATGGTTTCGAACCAAACAGCCATGCAATGAACCCTATTTTGAATCCATCATATCTCCCAATCTACTGATCCAAATGCCATGAAATTTTCACAGAAGCTTGCACAAATGTTGATGAATGTCCACGCCAAATTTCACCTGGATCGGATGAATTCTTGATCGGTTCGAATGGAGTTCGAACCGATGCCAACGTGGGCCCAAAATTCCTGAGACAGTGCGTGTGGGCCGCCTCACGTGCCAGAAGTGGTCTCTCGAGTTTTCAGCGAAATATCAGCAGCCTACGCCTATAAATAGAGCCCCAGGGCCAACAGAGAAGGGACTTTTTTGATTCTGAAGCATCCAGACTCTGCCGGATTGAGATCTCCATCATTTGATATCATAAACTTGTTGTTAAATTCGAATTCCTGACTGTAATTCACTGTTGTTTGCTGTACCGACTTGCAATCATCGAAAGAAAGTCAATAAAAGTATAAAAACTTCACAGTGGACGTAGGCGATACGCCGAACCACTATAAATTGCTTGTCTACGCGTTTATTTACATGCTACTTGGAGTTTTTGTTAGATAATCCTCTGTTTTAATTTGCACTCTTCATTTATTATCTCTTCAAAAACTTCCGACGAGTGTTGTGCCCAATTTTGGTGCAAACAACTGTTACACTCATATTTACTTATTTTGATTTGACTTATATAAGATTTTTTAGTTCTTGCTTGAGTGCTTTGTCTTTCATTACGCTCGGGTCAGCCTGAGTATTTCAGCACATTGAAGACTATCTTTTGGAGGACGAAGACGAAAATTTAGCATATTATTACAATTATTATATTTATCCCACTACATCATGTTTTCCAGTGCATCATTATTGGTATGTCATTGTATATCTCTAATTGTATTGGAAAAGTGTAATCGAATATTATTTGTAACATAGCTTCGTGAACTGTTTATTTGATTATTATAATTTGCCATTCTGCTGTGAGATTTTGTGTTTTTTTTCTTTATTTAGTCTTATTCATCCCATTAATAATCCTCCCCTTTGAATGGTTTTAGTTGACATGTATGGTTTATGTCGATTTAAACCGTCCAAAAACGTGGATCGTTACAGGCATATATTATATACAACCTAATATATACAAAAGATATATACGAAGAAAATACATCCCAAATAGTGAGTACACAATCCATACAATAAGCAAACAACTATCCTAACACCAGCTCGGGATAAGCTTCCATCGTGCCATCTTCCGTCTTCCAAGTGCAGTATCTGGGATCTTCACCTCACTAAATCTTATTCAGTCTCACAATTTTATTTTGTAATTGTTTCACATCCCAATCCATAATGCGAACTAGATGCCTTATCCCAGTCAGGTTTGGTTCTACCTCCAAATCCTCTAGAACAGTTGACTCTACAATCAACAATGGGTCATGCACATATTTCCTCAAATGGGATACATAGAAAACATTATGAAATCCCGACAACCATTCTGGTAACTCAACTCAATAGACAAGTGGCCGAATTCTTTACATAACTCAAAATGGTCCAACATACCTAGGTGCCAACATCCCAATTTTCCCAAATCAAATAACTCCTCTAATCAAGGTTACCTTTACAAACACAAAGTCTCCAATGGAAAATTCCAAATCTCTTCGCCTCCATTTAGCATTGCTATTTTGTCAATCTCGGGCTTCTTTCATTCTTCTCTTGATCACTTCAACTTTCTCCATAGCCTCTCGAATCATATCAAGCCCAATAACTATCAGATCCTTGGCTTCTACCCAACATGCTGGTGACTTGCATGGACATCCATACAGAGCTTCATAGGTTGCCTTGCCAATGCTTGCTTGATAGCTGTTGTCGTAAGAGAATTCCACCAAGTGCAGATGATCTTCCCATGATCTCCCAAAGTCCAAAATACATGCTCTCAACAGACCTTACAAGACTTGGTTAACTCTCTCTGTTTGATCACTCATTTGAGGATGGTAAGCTGTGCTCAAACTTAGATTTGTTCACAAAACAACTTGTAATGCCTCCCAAAATTTCCTGATAAAGATCGAATCCCAATCACTTATAATGTTAACTAGAACTCCAAGTAATCAGACAATTTCTCTTATAAAAATCTCTACCAATGTTACTGTAGTCCTCGTCGACTTTAGTGGAATAAAATGAGCACTCTTGGTTAGCCGATCCATAATGACCCAAACTCCTTCATACCTTTCCTTGCTATGGGTAAACCATCAATAAAATCCGTTGATATTTGTTCCTATTCCCAATTTGGGATCTCTAGTGGTTGTAGTAACCCAGCAGTCTTTTTGTAATCGCCTTTGATTTGTTCACAGTTCGCACATCGGCTGAAATAGAATGAAATATCCCTTTTTATTCCGAGCCATAAAAATACTCGCTTCATATCCCAGTACATCTTATTAAATCCGAGGTGGATACTCAACTTAGACTTATGGCATTCTACCAAAATTTCTTATCTAAGACCATCAACATCCGAAATGCGTAACCTTACATTTATCTGCAAAATTCCACGGCCATCGATCGCAAAACCTAAACTTTGACCTTCTTCCACTCCATGCATAAACTCTACCAAAAGGCTATCTTCCTTTTGTTTACTTGCAATCCTTCCAGTACAGTCAGAGTAAATTCCAAAAGAGCAAAAACAACATTCCTGCTTAAAGCATCCGCTACCACATTTTCCTTTCTCGACGTATATAAAATATCTAAGTTATATGCAATTCTAACCACCGCTGCCGCCTCATATTCAAATCTTTTTTTGTGAAAAGATACTTCAAGGACTTGTGATCTGTGAAGAGATTGAACTTTTCACCCAACTGGTAATGCCTCCACATCTTCAATGCAAAAACAACAGTCAATAACTCCAAACCATGTGTTGCATAATTCTTCTTATGAGGCTTCAGCTACCTACTAGCATAAGCAATAACTCTTCCATGCTGCATCAAAATTGTACCAAGCCTACACTACAAGCATCGGTATACACATTCAATCCTTCCCCTCCATCCAGAATAGATAAAATCGGAGTGTTGATCAACCTCTTCTTTAACTCAATGAATGCTTCCTCGCACTTCGAAGTCCAAACAAACTTGTTATCTTTCTTCGTCAACTTGGTTAGGTGCGAGGCGACCTTGGAGTATTCCTGGATGAACCTTCAATAATATCCAGCCAAGCCTAAGAAATTTCTGACCTCTGTTGGAGTCTACGGTGTGTTAAGATCTTGAACAGCTGTTACCTTTTTCGAATCAACCGAAAAGCCATCCCTCGACACGACATGTCCGAGGAACCTTACTTCAAACTGCCAAAAATGACACTTAAAAAAATTTCTTTTAAAACATGCTTCCTTAATGTCTCAAACATCAATTCCAAATGGTGTTTGTGCTGGTGAGGATATCATCTATGAAAACAAACACAAACTTATCGATCATATCCCTGAAAACATGATTCATAAGATTTACAAAATAAGCAGGTGCATTAGTTAGCCTTAACGGTATAAACGACCACTCAATGAAAAAATTCGGTCCTCTAAATACCGTTAGGGGAATACTATCCTATGCAACCCTTAACCGGTGAAATCTTATAGCAAGGTCCATGTGGGAAAATACTCAAGCACCATGGATGGTCAAACATGTCATCTATACAAGGTAAGGGATACTTCTTCTGAATTGTCTACTTGTTCAACTCCCTATAATCCACACAAAGTCTTAAAGAACCATGACACTTTCAAAAAAACCACTACAGCTCCCCAACTTGAATGACTTGGTCTGATCAGCCCTTTTCTCAACAAATCATCCGTTTGATCCCTTAACTCTTTCTCTCTCGAGGCCATTTTATGAATAGGTTGAATAACATGCCTCGAACCGAGAGTTAAGTCAATATGAAACTCAATCTCCCGACGTGGAGGTAGACTACTAACTTCATCAAAAACATCAGGAAATTCCTTAACAATTAACATGGACTCTAAATCTTCTTAGGATGACTCCAATGCATAAAGAAAACTACTCATTGGCTTATTGGGATCCTCACATAATATTCTTTCCAATACTCCTCCAGACTCGAATTGCAAACACTAATATTCGCTTAACACAGTCCAACATAGCTCCATATTTGGATAACCAGTCCATACCAAGTATAACATTAAACCCCTTAAAGTCTAGGACAAATAGGTCACAAGAAAAATGGTGGGTAAGGCAAGTAATCAATATATCTTCGCAAATCATGCACAGATTAGTTGTACCTCATATAAGGTTAGCTATATAGATAGGGGTTTCTACGAATTTAGGGAAAGTTACAATCTATCTACCGATTATACAGAAGTGAAACTATGGAAAGCACCGATATCAAACAATACTCGATCAGAAATATCATTAATGATTAAAGTACCTTCACTCCTTTCCCTTTCACATCCCTTAAGATCAATGGTTCATCCTTGATGGAATAAACCTTGACTTGCTGACCCTTCTTCAATAATGAGCAATCCTCAGTATTTGCCTTGGTTGTTAATAGTTATAGCAAGGTATCTTTTGAACCATTGGAGAGATAGGTCTCGCCTACTGCTTCGAAGCTTTAGAATTCTTACAAAGCCTTGCCAAATGGCCCTTTTGCTTACACTGATAACACTCGGCATCCTTGTACTTATTCCCCTGATCTCCTCCTAACTTTCCTTTCCATCGCTTCTTCAATTGCAGGTTAAACTTCCTCTTGTTCAGGTTGCTAGGTATAGTTGTCGGCTTCTTCTTACGAACTTCATACCTCAAAGACATATCTACCAAATCCACAAAAGATCCCTTCAGTTGAGCAGTCTTCTTTTTTGAAATCCTTCACTCATCCCCATCACAAACATCTCATTCTTCTTAAGAGGAGTATCAATTAACTCCAAACTAAATCGTGATAACTCATTAAACTTGGTTTCATATTCAACTACCCGACAAATCTTTTTTCTTAAGATCCAAGAATCTCCTATATATATTGGTCTTTCCTCTAGCGGGTATGAGCTGGTCTTCAAACACTTCTAAATCTAGCCCAAGAAAAACAATCCTCTAGAACATTTGCTATAACGCAGTCCCACCATGTTGTCGCTCCATCTTGCAACTGGCAAGATGCTAAGAAACGCTTCTGATCATCTGAAATAACGCTAAGAAACGCTTCTGCTCATTTGAAAACCTTTTTGCAAGAATGAAGATAAGCTTGGACTTCAATAATGGATTTTGTGCCCTTAAACCGCTTTCCTCCTAGATTCATATAGTCTTTGCATAGAGCTACGAAGTTCACATGGGGTTGCACCGATGTTGCCTCTTCAACTATTCTAACTCTTCCAACATTTGGAGCTCGGTCATTGGTGGTCGTGGTGCTACTAGATCCTCTACCTCGTCTTCTCTTATTACTCATTCTCACTACCTAGATATAGTAAGAAAACTTTAGAATACTTAGATGAGATAATCTTAAGGGAAAAGGATACTAAATCAAATAGATCAAAGCCAATTAAAATAATCCGAATATATGTAAATATAAATTATAACTACATGCTCTCATAGATTAAACTCATTCTAGGAAACATTATCTCTAATGAGTTGACCCCAACCAAGGCCTAGGTGTTTGCTCAACCTGCCTTTGATGCCACTTATAAAGATCCGTCTTTCTTCTCCTAAAGACGACACTTAATACATTCACGGTATTCATGTGTCGATTATCTAGGTGTCCGAAAGAGAAGCTGTAACGACCCGTAAATTTTAACTGTTTTAATAATGTGATTTATTAAATTTTTATGAAATTTTCAAAATTTTGAAATAAAAATTTAATATTTGAAATGCGTCTAGCTAAACATAGCAACTGGTAAATTTTCATCCGAAAATATGAAAGCTTATTTTCGTGTGTAATTTTATTTCAATTTAATCAGTTAAGAATTGATGAAAATATTTTTTTCGAAACCTGAATATTTTTATATACAATAATTCTAAATCATCTTCTGACTGAGACGTCATTTTTCATTTTTTCAAATTCGGACTTCTTTAGCTCCGTCAATCTTATTTTTCTACGTTTTTACTGCATTTTCCACTAGTAGAAAATTCAAATTTTTATAATTCAATCGAACCACTGATATCTATATACTGTTTTGATCATCTAGTCGTGCTGATCTTCACGGTATATTTATTTCTGTGTTTTGAAGCTCGGTACACAGCAGAATCCACAAAACCAGTAATCTTTCGGTACCGGATCCGTGACCATTTAATTTCTTTTGTGTTTCAAATTTTTTTAGAACGTGACTGACACGCATCAATCAATTGCTTTAATTATTTCAGCTGAATCTAGGGAACTGTTGCTTTTATTTTGGACGGTTCATATTGCCTTTACAGCTTTGTCGGTGCATTTATTTATGTACGTTTCTGTGCCTTTATACCAAACTTGCTTGCCCATTTTTTTGGCTATTTCTTTCCCTTGTCTGTTCCACTTATTCTTTTCAAAGAACGGAAATAATATAAAGTATGAGCTATTTCTTCTTTGCTAAAGATCCATGCAGCAGAACTGTCCATTCCTCTACTATCATACTTCGATTGCCACATCCATAACAACCGCCCCACATCCCTTCCCAGCCTTCGACACAACCCACATCTCCACCGTTCCACCACCAAACTCCCACGTTGCCCATGTCCTTCCTCCGGCATCCGCGTCTCTACTTACCCGAACGCCTTCGGCCATCGAACGACCCCGCCTCAACCCGCGACCCAAAGCTCCTCCACCACGTCGAGCACCGAGCAACCACCGGCCTTCGCCTATTTTCTTCTTCCCTCCACAACGTCGCGAGCATCCGTAGCCTTCCACCGTAACGCACCTCCGCCTCTTCCATTTTCGAGCAAGCCCACCTCCGTCAAACTGTCAGGCGAGCCTTAACTTGTTTTGAGGTATCATACTTATATACTAAGTTATGTACATATTGTGTTACCAAATATAACGTTTTATGTATATATATTAGGCTAATGTTAATATATTTATAACAATGAATTTCAATTATCTCATATAAAATTTGTTGTCCCCATATGTACTGTTAAATTTTCCTTTGAACTGTATATAATAAGATATATGTTGGTCTTGTTTGGTTATATTATATATAGCATGGTTCGTCACATAAGTACGTTCGGTTATAATATATATATATATATATATATATATATATAGTTTTATAAAATGTTTTATACACTGCGTTTGTTGCCAAGTATATATAGAGGTGATTTTTGCTGTTGCGTATGGTGAAAGGCTGTTGTTTACATATTGGATTTCAACATCTGATCTTAGCGTAATGATATCTATATTTGTTTTATAATACATATTATTTTAGAATACGCATCAACTATGTTTCCAGCACGTTATATATATGTTTGGGTTTTACAACGTGTTATGTTTTGATATGATAACTATAATAAAGTAAATTCACACTGGTTTAAAAATATAAGTCGTTTATAATATATATGTATATAGGCTATTGTACATTACATTTTTATTGTACATGTAAACAGTGGTTACAAGGTGTGTGTTTTGGCTCATTTACACGTGAAGTATATTTATAATGTGTAAAAAATATTAATATAAGTATTTTGTATATATTTTGTTTATTAAATCATAGCTTTTATATACATATGGTGTGTTTTGGGAAAAGAAAGTATATCTGCGTGTGGAGGCTTTTATATATATAGTATAGTAAGGTTATGTAAAGTCGTGTGCTGTTTATATGTGTTGTGGGTTTTATTATATACCCACACATTATTGTTAGGTTGCGTGTTGACTGAATATGAAAAGAAGAGAGTTTGTTAAATTTAAAATTCTATCTAGCACATTTATATATTTTGTACGTGTATAATATTTTACATTTGTATTTAAAGTTATAATACAATATTTGTTTTTTATGCTATATGTTTTAATATTGAATTTCAATTAATATTTGACATAGATTTTTATGTGTAAATATTTTGCATTTTTATAAGAATATATATTTTTATATATATATATATATTTATATATATGTGTGTGTGTGTAAGCATCTATTTAATTTAAATTGTTTGAATTTAGAATACGATTTCTACATGTAAATAGTTATATATACTTATATATAAGTTCACTCATACTATTTATCCTCATCGATTCCGTCCTGATTTGATTCATTAATTTCTATTTATCAGCTTTGTTCATCAAACTCGAGTCCATCGTGCTTCGCTTCGAAATCCGTGCTTGGATCCGTAACTCGTCCTGTCGTTTTTCTCTCTAGCCTCGAAAGGTGAGAAATCACTCACGATTAATGTTCTTTTATTTATTAAATTTGATTTCAATTGAAACGACAATTGAAATATGCTGATATTAGTTATTTACACTGTTATATATATGCTATTACCTGTATAAGTTCACCTGTGACATCTGATACCATTTTCTATTATTTATATTGATGATATACCTCTTATATATTATAATATCTGTTATCACTCAGCGAGTTCCCTATTAATATAGAATTCACTATGGGTTGAAATGATACATACACGAACGATATATAGAATAAGAGAAAATCGTTATGGGTTGAAATGATTAACCCAAGCGATTTTCATTGAATTGAATTTGTGATTACGGGTTGAAATGATATATATATATATACACATATACATATACATATACATATACATATACATATACATATACATATACATATATATATATACACACACCCGTACATATTTAGATTATGGATTGAAATGATAAATATCTGTATCACTTGACCATAAGATAGAAAATTATATACAGACACCGATGGTCAATATATAAATAATTTGAAATGGTTACTATGGTTTTGAAATGAAATATATGATTTTATATAAATATTGATTTTTAATATTATATAAATGATTATTTTATATATAGCAATTTTTTTTGATTTTAAGCTATATAGTGAATTTGATATATATATATATATATATATATATATGGAACTATCAATTCTTGCTTTGAAATGTTTTAATATTTAAAGCTTTGGAAAATATTGAAATTGTAATGGTTTATTTTGTGGTAAAAATCTATATTTGAAATCGATATAATTTGAAATGGTTTATTGAGTAACTGAAATAAATTAAAATTGTTGATTTGAGATTTAATTAAAATTAAAATTTAGAATTTGAGTTGATTTGAATCGATTTGTGAAATTTGGAGGAAGCTATTTTATTATATAAAGTATTTTTAAATTTTATTTAAACTATTTATATATGTTACTTTATAAATTTATTTCATATAAGCTATTTTAATATGAATTATTTTTAATATAAACTATTTTAAATTATAACTATTTTGAATTATAAACTATTTTATTATATATACTATTATTTATATTTAAACAGTTAAGTGGGAAGTGTTATGATGCCAAGCATTATGATTTCTAAATTTTGATTTCCAAAGTATTATGATTAACAACGTGTTTGATGAAAGAATGTTTTAGATTTAAGTAAATTATTAAATCAAGTTTTGAAATTATTTAATAATTAAATAAAATTGAATTCTTTAATAAATGAAATTGAGTTTCGGTAATAATTAAGTTTTGAAATTTGTTTAAATTAAATAAGTAAATATGTGAAATTGAATTTCTTTAACAAGAAATAAAATGCGATTGATAGAAATTAATATGAGACTTGTAATTTAAAGAATTTAATTTGACGAATTTAATTTAATTCAATCCATAAGTTATGACATAATGTAGGTAAACTTAAGTGATTGATTTAATGAACTGGAAATTCAATTGGAATTATTTTGAAATGATAAATTTACTTAATTTAAATGATTACTTAATGAATCCATCAATGAATTTAAATTTCTTTGAATGTTAAATTAAATTAATGAAACCTATATATGAATTTAAATCAATATTTGAATTGTTTTAAATAAAAATATATTTGAAGTTGAATTATAGTGTTTTGAAATGGTTAGTTTGGATGTTTTGAAACGTAAATTATAGAAATTGATATAGAAAGACAAATGAAATGTTGGCTTTCAAATTCTAAGTGAGATTGAAATTGATTTGGTTTTTTTTGAAATTTATTAAACGACCAATCGGTGTAATAAGTACGAAAGTTATTAAAGAAACCAGGATCGGTTATGAACATACTCTCTGTCTAAATCGAAAACCACTTTAATAACTATACACGGAGTGTGATACAGAATGAAATGGTTGGAATGATGTACGTGATGATTGAAGAAAGAGAACAATAATGGATAGCCCTGACACATGTGTCAAATTGAAAATGACTAAAACAGGAGCCGTGCCTGGCCAATGAGGTTAGCCACCTCTTAGCGAACACACTTCTTCGTAAACTACTCATTACTTGTTTTTGATTGGTGCGCACCCTTGAATCAGGAGTGTTGTTTCGCGGTGTTGCGATCGTTGCGGCGATGCGTTCTCACCAGTCCGAATCAGGCAAACAGTAGTTTCACTACCTTGGGTATCGCCTCATGTGCCTTGTCATACTCGTATCCCTATGCGCGACCACTACGATTTGTTTTGTGTTATACCTATGGAATACTCCCTGATAGCCCACCAGTTTATGGTGGAGTTTATAGTGCTGTATAGACTATGACGCTTATATAAAATGTGTTAAGGGGGATAATGGTAACGCCTTAGCGCTATTTTAATAATTTATATTACCGATAAGCATTATCTACTTAGCATGCACTACTACATAGTAGATAGTTTAACGGATCCTTAGAGGATGGTTATCCCAAACATCTTTGAGTTACTTGTATTTCAGTTGGTATTTCACTTGAGTTGGATTTATTGATATAAGAATGTTAATCCTGACTCGAGTGTTTTGTCTTTTTCTTTACGCTCGGGTCAGACTAAGTGTACCGGTATTCGAGACTCACCTTTGGAGTTGGAGCTTCGCTTGGAGATCCGGCTATCTATCTAGCTTTCAAATATTAAGTTGAATTTAGTGATGTATTCTGATTCTTGTATTTGACTATTTGCATTCGAGACTTCCGTTGCAACTTATTTAACTCTGCTATATATATAGTAGCTTCATGAACTACTATTCATTTTGTTTCCGCTACGTATTGTATATTACTCTGTGTCTGTGATTCTGTGATTATTTATTTACTGTATATGCTGAGTTTTACCAAATAATAGCTTATAATCTGGTATTTTAAGCAATTCAATTCTGGCATGTTCGGATGGGAATGGTTGAAAATATCAGGTCGTTACACAAGCCATCAGGGTAAAATGAGAAGAAAAGACAAGAACAAAGAAACATAGAATCTCACAGTGCAAAGCAATCATATATAATAGAATATCAGATAGTATATATAGTAACTTCAAAAATGATGCATCAAAGTCATAATAGGTACTAACTTCAGCCACATATAGTTATAATCGCCCCCATTACGTTGGTACATAATATACATACACTGTGAAAATAAAATAGATAACTAGGTATCAACGAAGCCTCCTGCACCATGCTCCTCTAAAATGCATCTGTAAGAACTTAGACTACTTAGTTATTCATACAAATTTGAGTACCAAGAGTTTTTGAGAAAGAAGGAAAAACAATGGGACAGACATGGGTCTGGTATGGGTAAACTCCAAACAACTGAACTATTATACTTATAAAACCCTTTGAAAATAAAGGTATTGTTATCCCGCCTTTTGGAAAAGCCGTAGTATCATTGATTCGACTAGGAATGAATGGCCAATAGCTCAAAGAATCAGTTACATATGGTACTATAGACGATAGTCGGACAAATTCGAACTAGGACCAAGTCGAAGTATAACTAACATGAAGTTTCTTGCCTGGCCTCGTGAATTCATTTCTCAAGCTTGGAATTGATTGAAGTTCATATACACATGCTATAGATGAAACAATGATTTGTTTGGTTCGACCAGAGAACGATTAAGGAAATAGTTCAAGTCATCACAAAACATTCAATAACTTGAGATCCAAGTAGCCAGTTTATGTAAGGCTTTCAGAGCATCAACAGAATGGCAAGGGAGCATAAAATAACGATCGCTTATCCTAATGTGGAAGGGGAGGAAGGCCGATCAATATGCACCAATCGTTATTAGGTAATTCAACATAACGATCGATGAACTTCAGTGTACATTCTAACTTCGACCAAGATTGATCCATATTTCATAACCTACAACTCAGAATGGTCCCATATTTTAGGAGCAACATCGAGATGCCTATGGGACCCACCAAGAACGATTACAAGTTGATTGGGGCAAATAAAAACAATTGTCTATCATTAGGCCGATCGTTCCATACCATCCAGATATCATTGTCGACCAATATGATAGGCTCTAGTGGACCTAGGAAGCCTTCTAGCAAAATTTAAGCCCGATCCATGCGTGTCTCCTACTATAAATACAGTGGTCATAGCTTTAGAAACGGGGACCTTCTTCCTACTCTAGAGGCTCTGCCATTTTTATTCTTGAATCTTTGTATTAATAGATCCGAGCCGATCCAAATATTCTTGTATTTGTAATCCAGTGAAAGATTGATAAAAGTGTGAAGTGGATGTAGGCCAAAATTGCGGAACCAGTATAAAAATCTATGTGTTCGTTTACTTTTTCTACTTGGTTTTTGATTTCATTTATCGTTTAATGTCCTTGAGATTCTACTGGTATTGATGCCCAATTTTAGCATCAATATTTTGGTGCTTTCACTAAGAAATGAATTCTTAGCTCGATTGGATCTCATTTTCTACTGTGAATTTCCATGTTCACGAGATAGATCCAGATTTCGACTGATAAGTTTCCTATTACACTCAGATTTGAAGGAGATCTAGATGGAAACTATTTCAGAAGGTCATGATGCCATTTCTACTACCCTTGAAGAAGAAGGAATTGATGAGATCAGTGACCAAGTAGCCATATGATTCATGAATGTCCATACATATAAAAGTTTTAGAGCATGAGGGAACGATCAAAAATTGGCTATGACCCATACACACTCATTGAACGTTCATTCATCACGAATCCAGACGGCTTATCATCTTAAATGATCGTTCCCTACTACGGTTCATACTGATCGTTTCAACAACTTAGCTTTGGCCAATTTCTCCTCTTCACGATCATTTTCCACTGATCGTTACTAAATGATCATTTTTATATGATCGTTCCAACTTGTCCCCCGCTAATTGATTTTGTGCAGTCATTCCTCATACGATCATTTCAGTGGCCAACCAGTACAGTCGCTCCGCTTTCGTCCTTATAATCAATCTTTTTCCTGATAGCTAATCCACCAATTAACAATTGAATTATTGGTTACGATCGTTTCAAGGCCATTGACTACAACTGATTGTTTTTATTAACATATCCTTCAACAAATGCTAAACTGTCCAATTCGCAATTTGGCTTGTAGACTAACAATGATTGGGATTGCAGATCCTCAAAGCGAATATCCTACTTTCTTATGGAGAAGTATGAAAAACGACATACGAAATCCATTGAAGCCTGATGTTGCATGTGAATTTTTACAAGTGCAAAGGCAAGTGACGACTTGGAACCCCTATGCTGGCCCAAAGCAGGATTCGGGTAAGACAAAGTTTTTCCTGAAGAAAACTCCAGAGAAACCCCAAGCGCCGATTACCAGGCCTTCAAATTTGTTGACTCCAAGCGATCCAATGGTTGATTCCAAGTAATCCAGTGGTTGACCTCCAAGCGGTCCCATTGTTGACTCCAAGCGATTATCAGATTTTCTCGGGTCTGACTCTAAGTGATTTATCACTACCCCATCAATACTGGTCCATCTCGCTTTGCGTGTATCTTGGACATGCACATCTCATTCACAAGCATAACAGGTAGCCATAACTTAAAAACGTACCGGGTTGACGATGACTGAAACACCTAACCCTACCAATAAAGAACTCCGATTATCAATTGGACCACTACCGATCGATATCCCATTAAAAGGAGCTAGGGGCAAAATGGAATAGCGAGCGCATGATGCTGCTTCACTTATCAATGAGATTTTTCAGATCTTCTTTTAGTTGTTTTGTTTAATTTCAATTTCATTTATGTTGTGAACTACGACCAACTTAAATTACACTACATACATATGGTGCAGGTAACCAAGTACTTAGAGTTGGGCACCAAACAATCTCCGTAGACCGTGACAGAACCTGTGGATTTTTTATTTACGTGAATCGATCGTTCATCAGTTACCATATACCCCTACCTTGGGACACCGAGGCATAGAATGAAGAATCCAATAAGGTCATAATCCAATAGAACATAAACACGACTGACCATCCACTCATCAACCATTATATTAAGGTTGAAGCAGCCACGATTGACTACCTGCTCATCAACCACCGCCCTCAATGCATGGGCATGATTGCAGCCCGAAACAGATGCAACTAAATTGTCCGCTCAATAACTCATTATCTTCATTTGCTAGAAAGAATATGAAGCAAATTGTGCAAGACTTGATTGTCCAACCCCAGCATAGATGTGATCCAACCATCCATCACTTACCTCCTTCCTTGACTTGATTGGAAGAGCTATAATCACCAAGTGGACAAGAGTCGACCATCCGTTTGCCAAGTTTCGTCGTGAATGCTAGGAGCAGCATCTCATTCCATGGATGAACGTGGTTCGACCATTCATTCGACAACTTTTACCTCGGAGTGGTAAATGAAATATAAATCAAACGGGTGTGATTGACCACCTAATGAGAAAACTCTAAGTCCCAAGAGTGCGAACTAGAGTGTAAATAATCCGATGGAAAAAGACTGCCTCGGGCGGAAGTACGACTGCCCATGAGAGAACTAAGTCCCCGAAGTGCAGACTGGAGTATAAACATGCTTTGTACTAATAAATTTATGTCTTTTCATTCTATGATATTATTTATCTATGGTAGATATGTCTGGCAGGAGACATAGCCGGAGATTCGAGCCTTCTCCTTCTTCCGGTGCGGGTGCTAGTGGCACGTCATCGAATTTACGCCCACTTGCAGAGGTAGTTCCAAAAAGTGCAGGGTAAGTATCAAATTTATTTGAAGTATATTTTTTAAAAATTTATTAGATATCTAAATCAAAATTTATACAGGGGCTTTGATGTGGAGCCTTGAGATTTCATTTTACAAGTATCCAGGAAGACGTTTATGAGTAGGATGTTAGGTTGTTGGCTTCACTGGGAAGACATCCACCGCATATTAGAAACATTATATTGGCTAATGTACTGGTAAGTATAAATTTATATTTTAGTTGAAAATTAATATAATGTACATGATTCAAACTAATTTCAATATGCAGGTCGTCGTACGTGTAGATCTAGAGGATATGGATGTCTATACCAATCATTGGAACAAGTGGATGAGAAAAAATTATAAGGACACTCTGTCTAAGGCTAAAACTGCAGGAAAAAAATTCAACTGGATGGGTGCTGATGTGTGGGCTGAGTATGTCCGACTCTGGAAAACTCCAAAAGTGAAAGTAAGTTATATACTTTTGCATTGTTATTATAATTTTTTTAAATTTCGCATGTAATTTATAGTAATTTAGTTAATCGTGTATCTAAATTTGTAGGAATTATCTACCTGGAACCGTGCAAATAGGAATAAAAATCCCACTTTGCACCGTGGCGGCTCCAAATCCTTCCAAGAACATAGGAGAGAGTTGGAAAATTTATAAATTGTGTTTATAATACCAAAAATGTTGTTTAATCATATTTATAACATTGTTTATTCATTTGTATGTACTTTTGGGCGGTGAGGTACAGTCGTGAGCCTAAAATGGCTGAGATGTTCACGGCCACACATGCTGTTGAGTAGACAGATGAGGAAGGTAATGTTACATATGAGTGGACAGACGATATATCTAGATCCGTAATGGTAAACATGCTTATCCGTAATAGAAATGTTTTATATTCCTTTATTTCACAGTTCATAAACTTTAAATTGAATATTTATCGTGTCAAACTATTATTCGTAATCGCAGGAGAGATATGAAGCGGAGCGGGCATTGAAAGGGAGTGTAGATTATGGATCTTAAGGCTAATTTAAAACTAGAGGGGGAGGGGGTGAATATTGTTTAATGGATTCTAAGACTTATATGAACTAACGTAAAATTATGACACAAAGAAATGCAAAACTTAATCACAGAACAATTACAGAATCAAATAGATGCAGAAAGTAAATAAAAAAACAGTAAACGGAAAGAACACAAAGGATTTTATACTGGTTTGGAGTTACCCTACATCCAGTCTTATACCAAGGCAAACCACCTTATACAGATTTTTATTATACCAATGTCAAGATTACATTCCTCAATTTCTAAAGGCCTTGAGGTACCCTTCTGTCTCACGAATCTGGGGCAAACTCTCTTGATTTACGGGCCACAAGATTACCAAATTAATTTCCAGGCACAACCACACCTTGTAGAGAGACACGATAAACTTTTGATAACAAATTGATCCTATAATTATGAATAGCACTTTGATCTTCAAGAGAGGGCAGAGAATCAGACAAGAATGAGATTCTAATTTGATTCACTTGAGAATTCGACAGAATTTCGGCGCGATCTTAATAATATGAAAATTTTAGAATATGGATTTGTGGAGAAGAAGAAGTGAAGAAAATATGAAATTAGTTGGTTTAAAAATTCATCTGTGAAGGCTATTTATAAAGCACCAGAAGAGATTTAAACGAATTGACACTTCTTTTAAAAGTTGAAACTTTTGAATTCAACGGCCACCATGTCGACATGGGGCATCCCATGATGTCGATATCCCTATGTAAAAACAATGTAAAATTTGTTTTTGAAAATGAAGTTTAAAACAAGAGTTTATTTTAAAATAAAAACAAATAATATTTTTAGGATGAAACATCTTTTTGAAAAATCATTTGAAAAGATAATTTTAAGGCTAAAATATTTTGAAAAGCAGTTTTGAAAATCATTTTGAAAAACCATTTTGAAGTAGTTTTGCAAGCTTCTTCCTGCAGAATATCTCATCACATCAGGACTCGAGAACTTATACAAAACCAGGATGTTCGTGGGTTTGAAAGCCACTTGTCGTAGGTTTGTAAGGTACTTGTTGTGGGTTTGTAAGCCACTAAGAAGGTAGAAATGAGTTCCATCGCAAATGAAATTCGAAATGAAGATTTCCATGCTATTATGAACTTTTAACAAAAAAACTAGACACGGATCTTGAAATCTTGATCTTGATACCCATGAGTGTTCAAACTTGATTTCTTCATTCTTGATCTTTATACTGTAAAATCTTCAATAATCAGTACCCGCCTTATATATATCCTGCATAACAATGTTCATATATATCTAGACAATATTGTTTGTATATTAGTTATAATAAAATAAGTTACAAAGGTTATTGTCATCAAACCACTATCTCCAGTTCCTAACAATCTCCTCCTTTTTGATGATGACAACCTTAGAAAATATACTTACCACTTCGATCATACTATAACTCCCCCTTACACCAACAACTCCCCTTTACTCCAAGCCTACTATTTTATATAACTTCTCCCCCTTTGTCATCAACAAAAACCATCCTAAAACCATAAAACTATAAAACTCCCTCGTAAACTAATACTAGAACAAAGTATAGTAAATGGAATGTGAAAGAAATTAACATAATTATGTTATAATTATTCAACACATAAATATGTATAAGTATATTTCCGACAATCCAATCAACACACACATCAAATCCAATCATGCCAAACAAGTCAAACAAATCAATCAAGTCAAACAAGTCAATCAAGTCAAACAAGTCAATCAAGTCAAATAAGTCAATCAAGTCAACCAAGTCAATAAGTCAATCAAGTCAATCAAGAAAATCCAATCAAAAACTAGTAACCCTATACTATAAGACAATAATACAAACTTGTCCTAAATAAAATACACTTGTTATGTGTACATGTATGCAATATGTAGTTTGTAATGCAATATGAAATGTATGACATATGCAATGTAGCATGAGATGACATGTAGAATGAAGTGTAACTTGTGATGCAAATGATTATGATATTTCATGAATTGTAATTTATGATGTAATACGCAATGAAATGTGATATGAAATAGGATGCACAATGATATGTAATATGAAATAAAATGATAATGAAGTAAGAAGAAAAAAAAATATATAGAATGATATGATGATATATAGACCACGGTAAGAGATATTCGGATTATAATATAAACATGAATGATAAGTAATATCTAATTGAAAAGCATATATACACACATACACATATGTCAAACTATTTATTATAAATCACTTCAATCAAACAAAGGTAATACACACCAATTACTAGACTTTGATTAAGGAAACTAATGAATGAGACTGAAAGAGTAGTAAAGACAAGAATTTAAACATATTTATGAAAGGCAGTAATCAAACTTAATGTAAAGACCTAGAATTTCAGTCATTTGAAATTCATATATTTAATTGATTTTAAATATTCGCAAGTTAAGTTTATAAGCTGAATAAATAATATTTCGAATACATAGACTTAATTGGATAATTAAATTGTTAATTTAATATTTGTAATTGTGTAAATAATAGAAAATTGGATTTAATGTGAATAAAAATTATTTATAAATTTGAATTAAATTCTAGTTGAATTTAAATGATGTTAGAGAACTTTTAAAATCGAATTAAAAGTCAATTTATAGAAATTGAATATTTTAATATTTAATAGACGAGTAAAAATAGCCATTTTTCAAACATTTTCGAATTTCGACGAAACTAGTTTCATTGGATCCATAATGTTATATTATTATAAGATTTCAAATTTCGTGTCAATCGGATTTACGGTTTGTCCGGGGCAAGCTAAAACGCGTAGAAATCGGTTTAAGTGAATTTTAAATTTAAATTTGCCGATTCGAAAACCTACCTTTCAAATACGATCGAATTAGCTCCCGATATATATTCTATTGTGTTTAGAATATGGGTAAAACTTTAAAAATGCCAGACGGCACGCTTCGTTTCGAGTTTGGAAATTTTTTGGATGAATAGTGCGAGTAAATTTTATATAACAGGACCTAAGATCTTCATATTTTCGCAAAACCTAAACATCTAGGGTTTCTAGCTGCCATTAACATTCCAATGGCCAGAATTTCATGTGCTTCCTCCCTCGATTTCTCCAAATCCATCGACTAATAGCTAAAACCTCCAACTACAAAATTAAAGAGCACAACGAGATCTTACGATCCAACGGTTAAGATTTAAAATAATGAAGGGGATTGGCGTGGATCTCGATGAGAAGGCGGTGTGTTCTATCACATTTTCCCAGCGAAATAGTCGACCGAGTTCAACGTCCTCATGGCCGAAGGAGAGATGAAGCACGTGCTTTTGTTTGATGCTAGCCGATCGTCGTTGAAGTGGCCGAGGTGTGCGCGATAATTCGCGAAAGGAAGGCGACTTCATGGGTTCTCGTACGTGAGTTTTATTGGATGGGGAAGAAGGCTCGATCGGCCAGATCTAGGTCAAAGCAAAATTGACGGCCATTATTGTTTAAGGTTAAATTTTTTTTAAAAAAATGAAATTGATTTATATATAAATTCATATAATGTTTAAAATAGCGTAACTTTTTCATACGAGGTTGTTTCACATGAAACGAATTGTGTTGGAACCGTATAGACGAACACTATGAGATGGAGCTAGTTTGAAGTTGATTGGAGCTAGTGCGAATTTTGGATAAAATTAAACGTTCGTTTAATTTTATTCGAAATAAAACACTACAACTGCTATTGTGACGACCCAAACTCGATGTCCAATAAACGACATCAAATTCGCATCGCCGGAGCTTATAACAACAATCAGATGAATATAAAACAGCGGAACAGAATCAATATTATAAATAACATCACTGTTACAACATCAACATAATATCCATACCACAACAGGGTATATAATACATACACCACAATCTCTAAATACAACATCATGATAATATAACAGTGAACATATATCCAAAAGTCCTCAGGTTAAGGAGGTGATAACGAACTCCCAAAAGTTAACACCTGTAATCTCCAAAAGCTCCTAAGATAGCTCCAAGATAAGAGCTCCAAAATACTGCTACTCCAAAATATAGAAACCTGCTACTAGGCTGGCCGTATGGAAATAATGGGCACCCAGAGTTTAGGAAAGAAAACAATAAACTCCGGATCAGTCATGGGACTGGTATGAGTAAACAAAACAACTGTATTTAAATAAACAAGATTTATAAAAGAATTTTCGGAATGCTTTTAAAAATGGAACTACCATAAGACCTCCCGCCACACACACAATGCAAACGCAGAATTAGAGGAGATTTCTTCTTATGATAGTTAAATATGCTTGATACGAGGAAAGAATTCTTTGATATTATTATTAGTGCATAGTGAAGTAAATCATTTCGAAAATAGAATATTAATCTTAGCCAGCATAGACATTTCGAACTATGCCTACTATAGCTACCATCTAAACAGTGGTGACCACCATAAGTAAATGGTAGGTTCTACAACTAAAACCGTACAGGGTTTCGTATTGGGAATTGGATTTCCAACAAATGGTCAGGCCAAGGAACTTCCCATTGCCACATGAGAACGCCTCTGGAAGGACGTCCCCGAGAACCAAACCGGATCTCTACCAACACAAGGCCGGGTTACCCCTAACTGGGTAACTACTGACACGAGTATGCCATCTCCCGGTCGTAACCAACCTTTAAGCGGGGCCCCAGCAACAAATCACAAAATCATATATATATATCTGCGATATCCACATAAGTTAAGTATCTGGGCTCCATACCATGATACCACTTCTATCCAGAAGGAAATGTACATACCCTAAGGGGTGCTACCCCCAATAACCTTGCTGCATCTTTCCTGTTTCGACCATTTCGGGGTGTGAGGTCCGACGAAGTCACGTCCACAAAAACACACTTTATACAAAAGCCGTGCTTTGGGTCAACAAATGATCATAGAAATGATCACCAAGATAGACGATCAAACAAATGATCCTATCACGAATAATCAACACAATGATCATTTCACAGCAACACTTAGCATGTCACATTACCAAATTGGGAATATATTGCTGATAACTTCAACTATATAACCTCTGAGCTCGTACGTCTCAGAGAAGAGTGTTAATCTAAAAGAATAAATTCTCCGCCACCAACAGAAATATATTTGAAAGAAATCAGCTTTATATCTCAATTTGTAATGTCAGACATACTATCCATACAAGTCTGTTCCGGGCTCGAACAGAACCGAAGGTACTTCCAAAGAAGTCCATGCAATCCGAATATCCACAATCCTAATCGGATTCCCCATCACATATGGAGAACTCTATACCGGAGCAACTCGGTGCAGAGTCAATCGACAGGTCATCCTATCGCTCTCGCAAATACCCGGTCTTCAACACCGGTCTTCACATTCTATCCATAACGTCGAATCACATATTCGAAATGGGTTATATGACACACAGGTCCTTTCCCGACTAATTCGAATAGTGAGTGTCAAATTTTAAAACATGTGGATGTCATTCACAAATATTCACAGGTTCGATGTGGGTTTCGGATAACTAACTGAAATCCGATACCCTGTCGCATCGAAGTTTAATTGCCGTTTTACGGGCAACAGAGTTTTCACATCAATATAGAACAAATCATAATCACAGTGCAATAACATGGCAATTACATCATACAGAATTTACAAACAGAACAGAGATATCAACGTAAGTTAACAACAATAGTTAATTACTTTCCAATGTGATTTAAATACATTTGCCACTGAATTAATTAAATTTAATGATAAGAATCTGGATAAATAAATTACATTTTGATTACTCAATTTATTGTTTCAAAATTTACAAATTCTTACTTACAAATTTATTTAAACACTTAATTTTTTATAAATCAATTTAATTACAAGTTTGTAAATCATTCTTAAATTTCTTTTCAAAATCATTGATTAATGACAATTATTCACTTTAATTATCATTTTAAACTACAATTCAATTAGATCTCAATTGAATATATTAATTTATTATTCCTTAATAAATTATTTTAATGTAACTATCAATTTTGAATCAATCAACTTCAATTATCAAATTAACGATTCTTAATTTACAACTTAAATTTTTAATTGCTTTTATTTATTTATAAATTACAAAGTAATTATAAATCATAAATTATTTAATCATTGTTTAATTTAACTTCACATTTCATTAACAATCATCATTTCATAAAGAATGCTTATAAAAATAGTTTAAACTTAAATTGTCCACAAATTGTCATACTGGAAATATGGTTCAGGTGGTCAACCCGAGACTTCCCCCGAGTCACGCTCGAGTTCAAACACCTCCTGCTTCGAGTTCCCTCCCAAAACTACCCGTGAAAACAAAAATTTTCAAAATTTTCTTAAGTCCAAACTGTTACACGACCTAACGCTGAAACCCCCCCGAGTCTCCCTTCGAGTCATGCTCAGTTTTCCCCGATCCATGCTTCGAGTCTTCCTCCATGCCACTTCTTCTTCCACAACCCACCATTTTCAGACACGCGATGATACGCGTATACGTGTACGCCTGAACGGTGATGTTCTGACCCTCCGCGCGACCATCGGCAAGTCAACGAATACTACCTCAACCTAGCCGACCACCCAGAAGTTTTAATATCGCCGTGGTTCAACTTCCGGTGGTTCAATCGAATAAACCCATCAACACATCACCACTAAAACATCTCGTCTTCCCCCGTATGGCCATTAGAAGCCACTAAAATCATACTGAAGCTTCATCAAGATGTGACGCTTCGATTGGCACCGGCGACGTGGATTCCGATCACCCCTAGGTGGAGCGGCGATCCTATTTTCAACGCGAACTGGAAACAGTTCTTAAACCCTAGTTTTCATTCGAATTCAAAATTGATACAATAGAAAATTTTTTCAACATTTTTCTCGAACTCAACGATGAACAATCTTGCTTTAAGCAAAATCTTGGCATACGATTTTGATTCTATCACCAGATAATGATCAAAGTGCAATTTTTGTTCATATTCAAACTGCACGTGTAATACCAAATTAAAAATTCTCATTTTTGTTGTATAAATCATGATTTATAGTAAGAATTTAAGTTATTAACTTGGATTTGCTTTTTATAATACTTGAATTTATCACAATTTTCCTTTGATTGCCTGTAGATCAAATTAACAGTAGTATATTTCTTCACATCATATTGAAACAGTTTTTTTTTTTTAAAATTTGCTTACAGATTTAATTGCTTGATTGATTTAAGACTTTTATTACTTAACAATGTTCCAATGTAAATCAAATTCTTTGAATGAATAATCAAATGCTGTGATAGTTACAGAGAAATGAAATGCAGAGCATACAAAATCCTCTTTATAAACTGAAGCATATATATAAACAGCTTATAAATAAAATTTAAACTGTTTAAATAGATTTAAGCTTTTAAAGATTATTTTACTCACTTGTTTGTTTTGAAACAGAAAGCACTATGGTTTCTTTATAACAGATTTGCAGAAGTTTGCAGAAGTTTGCAGATGAAATGCAGAGCATACAAAATCAGGTTTGCAGAAGTTTGTTTGAATGATACTTGAGTTGTTTTTAACAAATGAATGTGAGGCTTTGTATACGTATACATATAGGAGAAAAGTGGTGTACATGGTAAAGCATAAGCAAGTACAAGTTGAAGTAAAAGAAAAACTAAACCATGCTGGAATTAAAAGCATTAAATGCAGGTATGTTACTTTGTAGAGGCTTGCATTTAATGTGAGCATGTTCTTGTTCAATTATATCCTATAAGTACATTTTCTATATTATTATTATTATTATTATTATTATTATTTTTTGACTAAATTTCGGCTGAATTACTCTTGTACATGAAAAGGAGTAATAGCATTTAATACAAGCATGTTCTTTTGTTTGTTCATTTGTTCATTTGTTCATTTATTTGTTTGTTTATTCTTTTGTTCATTGTTTGTTCTTTGGTTCAACTATTTGTTTACTTATTTGTTCATTTGTTTGATCTTTTGTTTAACTATTTGTTTATTTATTTGTTTGATCTTTTGTTTAACTATTTGTTTATTTATTTGTTTGATCTTTTATTTAACTATTTGTTTATTTATTTGTTTGATCTTTTATTTAACTATTTGTTTATTTATTTGTTTGTTTGTTTAGATTATGATTACGTTATTTAAATTTTATAATTTCATCATAACTTACTTTAACAAATTTTAAATTCCGTTAAAAGATCATCTATCAATATCTCTTTTTATTTAATTCCATATTAATGTGTAATATCAATATCAACAATATTAAATTTAGATTAAATTTTTTTACTAGTTAGATACCAAAGTTCAAACAATTTATCAATTTTTAAATTTCAAAAATTTCGGGATGTTACAATATCCCCTCCTTAAGAATATTTCGTCCTCGAAATTGAAAGAGAGAGAAACGTAAACAAATAATATACGAATTCAGAAATAAGGAAATGACTTACAGATTTAAGTCGAGATGTCAATTCTGCATTTGGGATATGATTTCTTCATATTCTCTTCAGTCTCCCAAGTACAGTCCTTTGGATCGCCACTCCATTTAACTTTGACCAATTTCACAATTTTGTTCCTCAATCGCTTCTCATCACGATCAACAATTTTCATCGGTTCCCTTCTAACTGCCAAGTTGGGAGTGATTTCAAGATCCTGCTGAGCAGCTTCTTCAATAATATCATCTGGATCGTGCACATATTTCCGAAGATTAGAAATATGGAACACATCATGTACGCCAGACAACCAGCTGGGTAACTGCACTCTATATGCTAGAGAACCAATCCTTTCCGGAATAGGAAAAGGACTAATATAACGCGGTGCCAACTTTCCAGTTTTCCCGAATCTCAACACTCCCCGCATCGGAGATACTTTCAGAAATACAGAATCTCCAACTTGAAATTCCAAATTTCTCCCAACGGTCATAATAGCTCTTCTGACGGCTTTGGGCAGTTAATAACTTCTTTCGAATAAAATTTACCTTCTCAGTGGCTTCTTTTATCATATCCGGTCCAAGAACAAGTCTGTCACCTGATTCGATCCAGCATGTAGGTGATCGACACGGACGACCATATAGAGCTTCGAAAGGAGCCATTTCTAAACTGGCCTGATAGCTGTTATTATAAGAGAATTCAACCAGATGCAAATGGTCCTCCCAAGAACCACCAAAATCATGAACACAAGCACGCAGTAGGTCTTCTAAAATTCGATTAACTCTCTCAGTCTGTCCATCAGATTGCGGATGATAAGCAGTACTGAAATTTAATTTCGTTCCCAATGCATCCTGAAATGCTTCCCAAAATCTACTAGTGAAGATCGGGTCACGATCACTCACTATACTACTGGGAATACCATGGAGGCGAACAATTTCCTTTATATAAATACCTGCCAAGCTTGCCGCAGTCCGAGTAGATTTAACTGGAATGAAATGAGCATTTTTGGTTAGACGATCTACAATAACCCAAATCGCTTCATTGCCTTTCTTGGTACGAGGCAATCCATCGATGAAATCCATCGATACTTGATCCCACTTCCATTTCGGTACTTCTAAAGGTTGAAGTAAACCGGCCACTTTCCTTTGGTCGCTCTTGATCTGCTGACAAGTAGCACAACGACTCACATAAATAGATATGTCTCTCTTCATCGTTTTCCACCAGAATGTTCTTTTAACATCTCGATACATTTTGTTGACTCCGGGATGGATGCTGAATTTGGACTTGTGGCATTCGTCCAATACTTCTCGTTTCAATTCTGGAATGTCAGGGACACAAATCCTGCCTTTTAATCTTATTACTCCTCTATTATCCATCTCGAAACTAGTGCTTTCACCCTGGCATATTCTTTTATGGATTCCTCGAAGAAACTCATCTTCTTTCTGCCGTCTTGCAATCCTTTTGAGAAGAGTAGGAGTGATAACAAGATAAGCAAGAACAACATAACTTCTGCTCAAAGCGTCTGCAACTACATTGGCCTTTCCAGGTGTATACAGAATATCTAAGTCATAAGATGCTAGAAATTCCAACCAACGTTGTTGTCGCAGATTCAGATCCTTCTGGGTGAAAAAATATTTCAAGTTTTTATGATCGGTGAATAATTCGAATTTTTCACCTAAAATAAAGAGAGTTTATTAAGTATATTTCTTTAGTTAATTTCGCAAATTATTAAGAAAGCTGAAAAGATTCTTACCCAGAAGATAGTGTCGCCATATTTTCAAAGCGAAAACAACAGCCAAAAGTTCCAAATCGTGCGTTGGGTAGTTCTTCTCATGCGGACGTAATTGTCTACCTGCGTAGGCAACCACCTTTCCATTTTGTATTAATACTGCACCTACCCCTTCACCACATGCATCAGTATAGACAGATAAGCCTCGGTTCCCGTTAATAATAGTGAGAACAGGAGCAGTGGTCAATCTCTTTTTCAACTCTTGAAAAACTTCTTCACATCTTGAAGTCCAAATGAACTTTGCATTTTTCATTGTTAACTTAGTCAGCGGACTAGCTAACTTAGAAAAATCTTGAACGAATTTCCGGTAATAGCCTGCTAAACCCAAAAAGCTTCGAACTTCTCTTGGAGTAGTGGGTTGTTTCCAATCAAGAATAGCGGAAATTTTGCTAGGATCTACTGAAATTCCTTCTTCATTAACAATATGGCCAAGGAATTTGACTTCATTGACCCAGAAATGGCATTTGGAAAATTTTGCATATAGAACATTTCTCCTTAAAATTTCTAAGACAATTCTAAGATGCTCGGCATGCTCATCTTCAGTTTTGGAGAAAATTAAGATGTCATCAATGAATACAAGCACAAATTTATTCAGAACTTCCCGAAACACACGAGTCATGAGATCTACGAAGTATGCTGGAGTATTGGTTAGCCCGAAAGGCATAACTAACCATTCATAGAACATATTAGGACCTCTGAAAGCGGTCAGATGTACACAATCTTCGGCGATTCGTAATTGATGGAATCCCTGAGCTAGATCCATTTTTGAAAAGAAACGAGCGTCGTGCAACTGATCAAATAAATCATCAATTCTGGGCAGTGGAAATTTATTCTTGAGAGTTTGTTTATTTAGATCGCGGTAATCTACACACAATCTCAAAGATCCGTCTGATTTAGCAACAAATACGGACCCCATTCAGAAACACTGGGTCGAATTAATCCTTTTGCTAGTAGCTCATTAGTTTGATGAACCAATTCAATCTTTTCCCTAGGTGCCATCCTGCGACTTGTGTGAACAACAGGACGAGTATTAGGTACAAGATCGATTCGGAATTCTATTTCTCGATGAGGAGGTAAAGATTTCACTTCTTCGAATACGTCGGAAAAATCCCGAACAACAGGTATAGACTGCAAAGTGGGTTCAAGATTTCCCAATGTATATATCAATCTGTCGCTCCTTGGACTTAGATTCTCACAAGAGATTTCAATAAAATTTCCAAGGCTTGTTTTGATTAAAACAGTCCGATTACTACACTCCAATATAGCATCGTATCTCGTTAACCAGTTCATACCGAGTAAGATTTCAAATTCATCAAATTCGAGGACATACAGGTTGATAGGAAATTTATAGTTAGCATATGAAATAGGAACTCTCTTACAATATGAACTAAGATTTGCGGGACCTCCAACCGGATTTTTCACGCAAATAAGATCGTCAGCAAATTTAGTTTCAAGTCCTTATTCATTTACGGTTTGTTGGGAGATAAAGCTATGTGAAGCTCCTGTATCAAATAAAACTCTAACAGTTCTATTATTAATAGTAAGGTTACCTTCCAAAACACTTTTCCCTTTGTCAGCTTTTGAAGATGAGGGGTCCTCCTTTATCGTGTAAACTTTTGCCACCTGCGCTGGCTTCATCACTGGGCAATCTTTAACTAAATGTCCCGGTTTATGACAATTGTAACATTCTCTAGCTGGTTTCTTCGGTTTTGGGCAATCATTTGAATAGTGGCCTTTCTCTTTGCAGTTGTAACAAGTGACATTTTCTGTTGCTCTTCCTTGAGTGTTCCTCTTCTTCTCATTGCCTTGCCAAGGTTTCTTGCCTCCGAATTTTCGCTTTTAAAAATTCTGACTACCTGAATTACCTTTCTCCACAGTTGCTTCTTGTATATCAAGAGTAGCGTACCTGTACCCCATATCTACCAAATCTGAAAAAGATTCTTTAGCATGACCTGTCATTCTTCCATGATATTTCTGGTTCATTCCCCGGATAAACCTTTCGTTTTTCTTCAGAGGTGTATTTAGCAATTCCGGGCCAAACCGAGATAGTTCGCTGAATTTATTTAAGTATTCTTCAAACGACAAACTTCCTTGCTTCAAATCCAGAAATTCCTGATACATTCTAGAAACTCCCGCCGATGGCATGTAACGTTTCTCAAACACTTCTTTAAAACGATCCCAAGTAAATTCTTCCTCGGGTTCATCTATAATGATGGTTTCCCACCAAGCTGAAGCTTCTCCTTGGAGTTGCCAAGAAGCTATAAGTCTTTTCTGCTCATCCTGCAATTTTAGCCCTTTAAAAATCTTTTCACACGATCTTACCCAAGCTTGAGCGTCAATAATTGACTCTTTGCCAATAAATGGTTTGCAACCAAGCTTTTCAAACTTCTTATATAATTCAGCCAAGTCCGGCTGCTGCTGAATTTCTATTACTGCTTCTGCGGCTGCGGGAATTTGATTTAGTGCTGCAGCATTGCCTTGACCCCTAATTCTTCCTCTGCGTCCACTCATTTTCACTATCTGAGATTAGTAAGAAAGATTTAGATATGCAGGCGAAATATCTTAAGGAATATCAGCAGTAAAAAGAAATAGACTAAGAAATTTCAAAGTTTCAATTTTGATTATACTCATTCTAGGGTATACTTCACCCTATCTCTAATGAGCCATTTAATGTGTTATACTCCGTAGCTAAAGTTCTTACTCAACCAACAGCTCTGATACCAATTTGTGACGACCCAAACTCGATGTCCAATAAACGACATCAAATTCGCATCGCCGGAGCTTATAACAAAAATCAGATGAATATAAAACAGCGGAACAGAATCAATATTATAAATAACATCACTGTTACAACATCAACATAATATCCATACCACAACAGGGTATATAATACATACACCACAATCTCTAAATACAACATCATGATAATATAACAGTGAACATATATCCAAAAGTCCTCAGGTTAAGGAGGTGATAACGAACTCCCAAAAGTTAACACCTGTAATCTCCAAAAGCTCCTAAGATAGCTCCAAGATAAGAGCTCCAAAATACTGCTACTCCAAAATATAGAAACCTGCTACTAGGCTGCCCGTGTGGAAATAATGGGCACCCAGAGTTTAGGAAAGAAAACAATAAACTCCGGATCAGTCATGGGACTGGTATGAGTAAACAAAACAGTTGTATTTAAATAAACAAGATTTATAAAAGAATTTTCGGAATGCTTTTAAAAATGGAACTACCATAAGACCTCCCGCCACACACACAATGCAAACGCAGAATTGGAGGAGATTTCTTCTTATGATAGTTAAATATGCTTGATACGAGGAAAGAATTCTTTGATATTATTATTAGTGCATAGTGAAGTAAATCATTTCGAAAATAGAATATTAATCTTAGCCAGCATAGACATTTCGAACTATGCCTACTATAGCTACCATCTAAACAGTGGTGACCACCATAAGTAAATGGCAGGTTCTACAACTAAAACCGTACAGGGTTTCGTATTGGGAATTGGATTTCCAACAAATGGTCAGGCCAAGGAACTTCCCATTGCCACATGAGAACGCCTCTGGAAGGACGTCCCCGAGAACCAAACCGGATCTCTACCAACACAAGGCCGGGTTACCCCTAACTGGGTAACTACTGACACGAGTATGCCATCTCCCGGTCGTAACCAACCTTTAACCGGGGCCCCAGCAACAAATCACAAAATCATATATATATATCTGCGATATCCACATAAGTTAAGTATCTGGGCTCCATACCATGATACCACTTCTATCCAGAAGGAAATGTACATACCCTAAGGGGTGCTACCCCCAATAACCTTGCTGCATCTTTCCTGTTTCGACCATTTCGGGGTGTGAGGTCCGACGAAGTCACGTCCACAAAAACACACTTTATACAAAAGCCGTGCTTTGGGTCAACAAATGATCATAGAAATGATCACCAAGATAGACGATCAAACAAATGATCCTATCACGAATAATCAACACAATGATCATTTCACAGCAACACTTAGCATGTCACATTACCAAATTGGGAATATATTGCTGATAACTTCAACTATATAACCTCTGAGCTCGTACGTCTCAGAGAAGAGTGTTAAGCTAAAAGAATAAATTCTCCGCCACCAACAGAAATATATTTGAAATAAATCAGCTTTATATCTCAATTTGTAATGTCAGACATACTATCCATACAAGTCTGTTCCGGGCTCGAACAGAACCGAAGGTACTTCCAAAGAAGTCCTTGCAATCTGGATATCCACAATCCTGATCGGATTCCCCATCACATATGGAGAACTCTATACCGGAGCAACTCGGTGCAGAGTCAATCGACAGGTCATCCTATCGCTCTCGCAAATACCCGGTCTTCAACACCGGTCTTCACATTCTATCCATAACGTCGAATCACATATTCGAAATGGGTTATATGACACACAGGTCCTTTCCCGACTAATTCGAATAGTGAGTGTAAAATTTTAAAACATGTGGATGTCATTCACAAATATTCACAGGTTCGATGTGGGTTTCGGATAACTAACTGAAATCCGATACCCTGTCGCATCGAAGTTTAATTGCCGTTTTACGGGCAACAGAGTTTTCACATCAATATAGAACAAATCATAATCACAGTACAATAACATGGCAATTACATCATACAGAATTTACAAACAGAACAGAGATATCAACGTAAGTTAACAACAATAGTTAATTACTTTCCAATGTGATTTAAATACATTTGCCACTGAATTAATTAAATTTAATGATAAGAATCTGGATAAATAAATTACATTTTGATTACTCAATTTATTGTTTCAAAATTTACAAATTCTTACTTACAAATTTATTTAAACACTTAATTTTTTATAAATCAATTTAATTACAAGTTTGTAAATCATTCTTAAATTTCTTTTCAAAATCATTGATTAATGACAATTATTCACTTTAATTATCATTTTAAACTACAATTCAATTAGATCTCAATTGAATATATTAATTTATTATTCCTTAATAAATTATTTTAATGTAACTATCAATTTTGAATCAATCAACTTCAATTATCAAATTAACGATTCTTAATTTACAACTTAAATTTTTAATTGCTTTTATTTATTTATAAATTACAAAGTAATTATAAATCATAAATTATTTAATCATTGTTTAATTTAACTTCACATTTCATTAACAATCATCATTTCATAAAGAATGCTTATAAAAATAGTTTAAACTTAAATTGTCCACAAATTGTCATACTGGAAATATGGTTCAGGTGGTCAACCCGAGACTTCCCCCGAGTCACGCTCGAGTTCAAACACCTCCTGCTTCGAGTTCCCTCCCAAAACTACCCGTGAAAACAAAAATTTTCAAAATTTTCTTAAGTCCAAACTGTTACACGACCTAACGCTGAAACCCTCCAGAGTCTCCCTTCGAGTCATGCTCAGTTTTCCCCGATCCATGCTTCGAGTCTTCCTCCGTGCCACTTATTCTTCCACAACCCACCATTTTCAGACACGCGATGATACGCGTATACGTGTACGCCTGAACGGTGACGTTCTGACCCTCCGCGCGACCATCGGCAAGTCAACGAAGACTACCTCAACCTAGCCGACCACCCAGAAGTTTTAATATCGCCGTGGTTCAACTTCCGGTGGTTCAATCGAATAAACCCATCAACACATCACCACTAAAACATCTCGTCTTCCCCCGTATGGCCATTAGAAGCCACTAAAATCATACTGAAGCTTCATCAAGATGTGACGCTTCGATTGGCACCGGCGACGTGGATTCCGATCACCCCTAGGTGGAGCGGCGATCCTATTTTCAACGCGAACTGGAAACAGTTCTTAAACCCTAGTTTTCATTCGAATTCAAAATTGATACAATAGAAAAAATTTTCAACATTTTTCCCGAACTCAACGATGAACAATCTTACTTTAAGCAAAATCTTGGCATACGATTTTGATTCTATCACCAGATAATGATCAAAGTGCAATTTTTGTTCATATTCAAACTGCACGTGTAATACCAAATTAAAAATTCTCATTTTTGTTGTATAAATCATGATTTATAGTAAGAATTTAAGTTATTAACTTGGATTTGCTTTTTATAATACTTGAATTTATCACAATTTTCCTTTGATTGCCTGTAGATCAAATTAACAGTAGTATATTTCTTCACATCATATTGAAACAGTTTTTTTTTTTTTTTAAAACTTGCTTACAGATTTAATTGCTTGATTGATTTAAGACTTTTATTACTTAACAATGTTCCAATGTAAATAAATCAAATTCTTTGAATGAATAATCAAATGCTGTGATAGTTACAGAGAAATGAAATGCAGAGCATACAAAATCCTCTTTATAAACTGAAGCATATATATAAACAGCTTATAAATAAAATTTAAACTGTTTAAATAGATTTAAGCTTTTAAAGATTATTTTACTCACTTGTTTGTTTTGAAACAGAAAGCACTATGGTTTCTTTATAACAGATTTGCAGAAGTTTGCAGAAGTTTGCAGATGAAATGCAGAGCATACAAAATCAGGTTGCAGAAGTTTGTTTGAATGATACTTGAGTTGTTTTTAACAAATGAATGTGAGGCTTTGTATACGTATACATATAGGAGAAAAGTGGTGTACAGGGTAAAGCATAAGCAAGTACAAGTTGAAGTAAAAGAAAAACTAAACCATGCTGGAAGTAAAAGCATTAAATGCAGGTATGTTACTTTGTAGAGGCTTGCATTTAATGTGAGCATGTTCTTGTTCAATTATATCCTATAAGTACATTTTCTATATTATTATTATTATTATTATTATTATTATTTTTGACTAAATTTCGGCTGAATTACTCTTGTACATGAAAAGGAGTAATAGCATTTAATACAAGCATGTTCTTTTGTTTGTTCATTTGTTCATTTGTTCATTTATTTGTTTGTTTATTCTTTTGTTCATTGTTTGTTCTTTGGTTCAACTATTTGTTTACTTATTTGTTCATTTGTTTGATCTTTTGTTTAACTATTTGTTTATTTATTTGTTTGATCTTTTGTTTAACTATTTGTTTATTTATTTGTTTGATCTTTTATTTAACTATTTGTTTATTTATTTGTTTGATCTTTTATTTAACTATTTGTTTATTTATTTGTTTGTTTGTTTAGATTATGATTACGTTATTTAAATTTTATAATTTCATCATAACTTACTTTAACAAATTTTAAATTCCGTTAAAAGATCATCTATCAGTATCTCTTTTTATTTAATTCTATCTTAATGTGTAATATCAATATCAACAATATTAAATTTAGATTAAATTTTTTTACTAGTTAGATACCAAAGTTCAAACAATTTATCAATTTTTAAATTTCAAAAATTTCGGGATGTTACAGCTATTGAACGCAATGTGAGTACAACTCGCTTTTTCTGACTCACTGATATGTTTATATAAGTGAAAAATAATTTATTATGTGATGATTGATGTTTGTTTGGATGATATATGATATATTGATTGGTATTTGGATATATACAGCCTAGTGGAGCAGATGACCCTACACGTTCCTGTGTATGAGCGGATGACCCTTTGTACGCGTGTCTGCCTTGAAGCGGACATTGTACACATATTCGAATATGTCTATTTGTTGCTGATGATAGGTTGGATGGATCCAACTGGAATCCTCAACAGTTTTGATTTATTTAAAGATATTGTGATATATTTTATTATCATATTGATATATGATTTTTTGGATGCTGTGATTGATGTATTTGGTGTTGTTGCAGCATTGCGCCTATTTTTGGAAATTTAAAAATGTTTAAGCGATGATTTTCAAATAAAAAAGGATTTTTAAGAAATTTGAAAATATATGATTTGATTTGTTATAAAGGAAGGAAACTATTTTAAATAAATGTTATAAGTTTATCGTTATAAAATTTTTGACATTTGTGAAATATAATTGAAATTATGGTTTTTGGAGAAATATAGTTTAAATGGTGATTTTTGAATTTATTATAAAAGGTTTATATATAAGATTTATAAAATTGCATTTTAATAAATCGAAATGATGAAATTGTAAAGGGGATTTGCGAATGTTTAAATGAAGCTATAAATGGGTTTTATTAGTAAATAAGATCTACAGATTTATAATTGTGAAGTTATAAAAAGAATGATTTTGTAAATAAAGAGATTTATAACTAATTTACTTATAAATTGGATTTGGCATATAAATGAGATAAATGGAATTGGTTAATAAAGTATATTTATAAATTGAATTTTTTTTATAAAATATATAAATGTGAATTTATAAACATTGTTTTATAAATCCAAAATCAAGTGCAATTTGATAAATTAAATATAGAAGTTTATTAAAGGAGACATATTCGCGATTTTGGACAGCTAATTATCCTTTAAATTAAATGTTGTAATAATAAAGAATTTGATTGGGAATTATATCCATGATTTTGGACAGTGGATTATCCTTTAAATAAAATGTGTAGAATATTGGATTTGGTAAACGATTTATACGATTTTGGACAGTGAATAATATATTAAAGAAATATTTTGGAAAGTGATATTTTAAAATGGAGTTAAATGGTTTAAAGATGTTTTAAAATGTGTTAAGGATCGAACCCATAGATTTCAACATTCATTGTTGAAATAGACATTTTCGAAAAGTATAAGGAAATGATGGACTATAACACTATTGTTATAGTAAATGATTTTCGAAAGGAAATGATTTCGTATAGTATTGGGATTTATATATCTATCTTATTTTCGAATCCCTATACTATTGATTTTGGGTTGTCGTAACGATGTTTTACGCAACATCCGTTTTGGCCCAAATAAATGTGTTTAAAAAGAATCTTTTCCTTAAAGAATTAAATATATACTTAATCGTGATTTAAGTATATTGAATATTGTCTAAATGTTGAAAATTAAGTGAATTGTGAATTACTTATTATTAATTAAGTATTTGGAAATGTTTTCCAATGTTGAAATGGTTTTGAGAATATATCTTTTAAAGATAATTTGAAGTGAATATTTGGCAAATGATTTAATGAATAGAAGATTAATAAAAGGGCCTAGTGATTGTTATGGTGCTGAATATTTGTTTGTTTGTTTTGATAGTTAAATAATCGACTATCAAACTTTGCCAAATTTTAGTTCGTCGATTTGATGTGGGAACAATTTAGTCGTACATTTAGTACGTAGCCTTCTGCGTAGGATTGATTATCCTTTGTGTTGAGGATGTTGATTCTTATAGTGTGGAGTATTACTCCAATCTATCGAGCTTCCTTCTTGGCCCGAAGGATAGCAAGTTGACAGTTGGAGACGTGATAAGTCTACGAGACTTAGTTGCTGTGTGAGGTTGAGAAACGCTTTTGCGTTGTTGGTGCGAAGAGACCAGGATTGGTTTATCCGAAAACCACTTCGGACCAACGTATATGCAAGGATTGTGCAGGTTGCTTATGATGATATCGATGTTTCGGATTTTCATAGTGGAAGACTGCTTGTTGATCGTTTGGGGTTAAAATCCCAATATACATCCAGTAGCAGTGGTCTTTTCATTATGAAATATCCAATGCGAGGACTATTCGCTACTAATCTTAGGGATTTCCCGACAGGATGTGGTAGAAATGTACCTTCGATTTGTCCTGTTCCTGGACAACTTGTATGGATGTTTGTCTGACATTGCATTTCTAAAGATTACGTACATGGCTTTTTACAAACGTACATCAGTGATGGTGGAGAAGGCACTTCTCTTAGCTTAACACCTTCCTTGAGACGTATGAGCTTAAGGGTTGTATTTTTGTGGAAGACAATTAGTAGTCAACGGAAATGGCCGCATGGCATTCTAAGTGATGTGATACGTGCTTTGTGAAAGGTAATTGTTACCCCTAGCCTCATCAACCGGAAATGACCAAAACAGGGTTAGATGCAGCATGGCTAAGTGGGTCATTCCCAAGTAGGATATGATCATCCTCTTCTAGATATATCTTTACACGCCATGATGTCGCGTATCTGATTATGTGGTTTGTATGCTTAGAGGGCCCTCGGTAAAGGTCGGTAACGACCGGAAGATGACATATTCGGTACCATCTAGTTATAGAGGTGGGACGGTCTTGTGTTGGTAGAGGGCAGATGTTCTGTGCTTCGGTACATTCTTCTAGAGATGTACTGCCGGAAGGTAGTCCCTTTACTCGGTAATTTGTATGGAAATTCAAATCCCACTACGAGCTGCGATTTTGTTTGTAAAGGCGTAATGAATAGCCTCGAAATGCTATATGGGTAACCATTTCGACTATGATTAATATTATTTGTATATACTAGGCACTAGTATAATATAAGAGGATTTGATATGAAAGAAATGTTTTAGTTATCGTAAGGTAAAAACATGTCCATGTTTATGTGTGGGCGTGTCTTACGAGATACTTTTGTTTTGATAAAAGAAAAGTTTGGTAATTTAATAAATTCAGATGAGTGTGTTTTTCACGCTGTTTTACCAGACTGATCCGGGCGTTCTTCCCTTTCAATGCTCGGGTCAGACCGAGTATATTTACAGGTCTAGATTTGATGCTTTTGGAGCTTCAGTAGGAGAGCTGTAGCGTACATTTGTATTTGTTTGATTATGCAACGTTAAGGATTTTCGACTCACGAAAGTCGACATTAATACGTCCATTGTATCAACTGCCGAGCAATCGAAGGCTAGAAAACCATACTGTTAGGGTTAAAGAAGAAGAGGTAGAAGAAAGAAAGAAAAAGAAAATAGAATATCACAATCGGAGCGGAACAACATATAATAGATAAACGAATAATCTTTAAATCAAAAGAATTGTATCAGTTATTACATTACATTATCAGAGTTTACAACAACAAACAGCGGAGAAGAAATACTATATACTAGTTGATACGCCCTGCCATCTAGCTTGCTCCTGATCTTCACAGCAACTCCTGAATTCCAGAATAACCTGATAACCTAACTCTAGACTACCCGTATGGAAATTGGTGGGCACCCAGAGTTTAGGAAGGAAACATTAAATTCCAGGTCAGTCAAGGGACTGGTGTGAGAACATAAAACAGTTTATCTTAAAAAAACGAAGAAATATTTTAAGGTAGATTCGCAATGCCTTTTAGAAAATGAGACTACCATAAGGCCTCCCGCACACACACACAATGCAAATGCAGAATCGGAGGAGATTTCTCCTTATGATAGTCAAACATGCTTGATATGCAAATTTCTTTGATATTATTATTATAAGTGCAAAGTGTAGGAAAACATTTCGAAAGTATGATATAAATCTTAGCCAGCATAGACATTTTGCACTTATGCCTACTATAGCTACCATCTAAACAGAGGTCACCACCATAAGTAAATGGCAGGTTATACAACTAAAACCGTAAAGAGCTTATATGAGATGAATGGATTTCCAACAAATGGTCGGGCAAAGGAACTTCCCAAGTAAAATGGAACGCCTCTGGAGGGACGACCCGGATCCTAACTGGATCTCTGCTAGACAAGGTCGGGTTACCTCTAGCTGGGTAACAACTGACATGAGTATGCCATCCCCGGTTGTAAACAACCTTTATTCGAGGATCCTCTCAACCAACAACCACACAATAATAAGTTTGCACCAACCACTAAGTATCTGGGCTCCATACCATGATACCACTCATAATCCAGAAGGAAATGACATACCCTCGGAGGGCGCTATCCTCAAATAACCTTGCTGCTACGATCCCTGTTTCGACCATAACCAGGTTGTGAGGTTCGACGAAGTCTCGTCCAAAAATCTATGTTTTCACAAAAGCCACGCTTTGATCAACAAATGATCAGCAGCACTCAGCATGCCACATTACCAAATTGGAAGTTATCACTTATAACCATCAACTACATAACCTCTGAGCTCCTACGTCTCAGAGAAGGGTGTTAAGCTAAGGGAATAAATTCTCCGCCACCAACAGGAATGTATTTGAAAGAAATCTTCTTTATATCTCAAAATATAATGTCAAACATACAATCCATACAAGTCTATTCTGGGTTCGAACAGAACCGAAGGCACTTCCAAGGAAGCCCTTGTAATCCGGGTATTCACAATCCCGATCAAATTTCCCATCACAAAGGAAATCTCCATATCGTAGCTATCGGTGCAGAGACAATCGATAGGTCATCCTATCATTCTCGCAAATACCCGGCCTTCAACACCGATCTTCAAATGCTATCCATTACGACGAATCACTATTCAGAATGGGATTTATGACCCAAAGGTCCTCTCCCGGCTAAACCGAATAAGGAGCGCTTATTTATAAAAATAAGTGTTCATTCAGATTCAAGAAAATCACAACAAATACCCATTTAAAGGTAAATATTGATAGTCGGTTATTTAACTATCAATATATGCACAACATCACCAGATTCCAAATAATTTCCCAAATTATTTATTTTCCAAAAATATTTGTACAAGATATATTTTCCACACTTCAAAATAAATCAATGTTTATTTTCAAACAAATTTCCCTTTCCTTTATAAATTCCATGGTGAATTTAAATTTCCAAATATCCACTGATATATATGATCTTCAAATCAATTTCAAATATTCACTTTCAATTTATCTTTAATAGATATAATCTCAATAAAAACATTTCACTTTATATTGGAAAACATTTCCATACTTATTTAATAATAAGTAATTCACAAATCTATTTATTTCCAACATCCGGAAAATATTCAGTATACTTAAATCACAATTAAGTATATATTTTATTCTTTAAGGAAAACATTCTCTTAAACACATTCATTTGAGTCAAAACGAATGTTGCGTAAAACATCATTACGACAACCCAAAATCACTAGTATAGGGATTCCAAATTTAGATAGGTATATATATCCCAATACCATATAAAACATTTCCTTTCGAAAATCATTTACTATAACAACAGTGTTATAGTCCACCATTTCCTTTTATTTCTCGAAAACGTCTATTTCAACAATGAATGTTGAAATCTATGGTTTCGATACTTAATACATTTTAAAACATCTTTAATCGTTTTAATTCTATTTAAAATATCACTTCCCAAAACATTTCTTTAATATGTTATTCACTGTCCAAAATCGTGAATATAAATCGTTTACCAAATTCAACACTTCTACATATTTAATTTAAAGGATTATCCGCTTTCCAAAATCGCGGATATATCTCCTTTAATAAGCCATAATGATTAACTTATCAAAATAAGTCGATTTCGGATTTATAAAACAATGTTTATAAATTCACAATTATATTTTATAAAAACTTCAACTTATAAAATCCCTTAATTAACAAATTCTATTTATATCTCATTTAAATGCCAAAATCCACTTTATAAGTTAATTTCTTATAAATCTTTTATTTTACAAAATCCATTCATTTTATAACTTCACAATTTATAAATTCATAAATTTCATTCACTTATGAAATCCATTTATACTTCCTTTTAACACTCATAAAAACTCGTTTTATAATTCCAATATTTTAATTTATAAAATATCAATTTTATAAATCTTTTATATAAACCGTTTATAATAATTCAAAAATTACAATTTAAACCAATTTACAAATTAATCTACTACTTATTTCAAAAATCACATTTCGGTTATATTTCACAAAAATCATAATTTTTATAACATAAAAACTATAACGTTTATTTATTTAAAATGAATCGATTCCAAAATTCAATAAAACGTATATTTTCAAAAAATTCACTTTAAAAATCCTTTTAAACTCGAAATCGTTACTTTAACATTTTTAAAACTCCAAAAATATACCCAATGCTGCAACAGCACAAATACATCAACCACGACATCCAAACATCATATATCAATATGATAACAGAATATATCGCAAATATCTGTAAATAAATCAAAAATGTTGAGGAATCCAGTTGGATCCCTCCAACCCGTTTCCCTGCATCCACAGATGTTAGCACAATACCAATCCCGTTTCAAGATGGAATATCGCGGTACATGGGTTTATATAAAATATTATCCGCTATTATGCGGCGAAGGGTCTCATCCGCTATATAATGCGGAAAAATCAACTCCAAGTACATATATAATACCAATTCCACCTCAAGATGGAATATCACGGTATATGTGTATAATAAATAACATCCGCTTAATATACGGCGCGTAGGGTCTATTTCAATATAACAGATAGTAATTTATCATTCAATCACACAATCAAGCAATTTTAAATCTAACTATTTAAAATTTAAATCGAAACGCAATTCGATTGAGTGAGAAGTTCTCACCTTGCTTTCAATAACAGTCGCGGTGTTTTATTTCGAATAAAATTAAACGTGCGTTTAATTTTACCCATTCATTAGCTCCAATCAACTCCAATCCAGCTCCATCGCGTAGTGCTCGTCAATACGAAGCCAACGCAATTCGTTTCGTCAATTTTCGACCTCATATGAACAAATTACAGCTTTTTAAAGTTTGCACGACTTATAAAATAATTAAATTTACAATTTTCTTTTAATTTTTTTTAAACCTCTTTAGATCCAGGCCGTCCTTTTACAACCCTAGGATCCTGGCCGTCCCCTTCTTCTTCCTCCCTAGGTCAATGAACACGACCGTACACCCATAGCCGCCACTTCTTGTTGAATTTTCACGACCACCCTATGGCACTTGAAGATGATCGAGCTCCACCACGTCGAAGGCCACGACGAACTCCACCTTCGGCCAGAATAGCATCGAGCTTGGTCCCCTATGCTTCTCGATTTTTGTGCTTGAAACGAGCACGAACTCGGCCTCCTAACTTCGTCTCCGGTCGACGAAAATCCATCTCCACCGTTGAGATTATAGAGCTCGATAAGCTCTACAATATTGTAGTTGATAACTTTCTCTAATTGTTGATGGATTTGAAGATATTAGAGGAAGAGTTTTGGCAATTTTCGGCCATTAATATTATAACTGGCGGCTGTAACCCTAGCCAGGGTGTTGAGTGAAAAAAAATGAAAATAAGGGTGCTTTTATAGAAAATTCTCAAACACTATTCACCCGAATTTTTTTCGAACTCCAAACGAAGCGTGCCGCCTGGCATTTATAATGTTTTACCCCTATTCCGAACGCAGTGGAATATATATCGGGAGTCAATTCGATCAAATTTGAAAGATAAGTTTTCGAATCGAATATTTAAATTTAAAATTCACTCAAACAATTTTCTGCGCGTTTTAGCTTGCCGCGGACAAATCGTAAGTCCGATTGACACAAAATTTGAAACCATACAATAATATAACATTACGGATCCAATGAAACTAGTTTCGTCGAAATCCGAGGCTGTTTGAAAAATGGCTATTTTTACTCGTCAATTAAATATTAAAATATTCAATTTTCACAAATTAACTTTTAATTCAATTTTAAAAGCTCGATAACATTATTATAACTCCAATATGAATAAATACAACTTTATAAATCAAATTTAATCGCATTAAACCCCATTTCTAATAATTTATGTAATTTCAGATATTAAATTGTCGATTTAATTATCCAATTAAATCTAGATATTCGAAATAAAATTTATTCGACTTACAAATTTTACTTGTTAATATGTAAAATCAATTAAAATGTGAATTTCAAATGACAGAAATTCTGGGTCGTTAACAAACTTCCCCTCTTAAAAGAATTTCGTCCTCGAAATTACCAAGTAAGAAAAAGTTACCGAATCCATTAACTTTTGAAAACCATTTGTTCAAATTAAATTTCAAATTCATTTAAACATTTTAACTTTTCCAAAATTCATAGTTAAACTTCTTACAATAACTTTACTAAGTTTTCAAATCATACTTAGTTATCTTTTCAGAACCAACTATATCGTTTAACTTTTCACTCCAAGATCAAAGTTATAGTTTTCAAAATTTTCTAATTTTCTCAAAAATATTCTAACGCCTTAAATTTTCGAAAAATTTCGCCAGCGTCCCCTTTGCGCGGCTCGATCCAAAAAAAATGGCAATATATACATCACAAATATACATCTCATCAAGTAATGAGGCATCCCGCAAGGAAAAAAGTGTAAAAGTACGATATGTAATCCGAGATATGTACCTTATATATTATTAGCGAGTATATACGGCTAATATAGCGTGAAAGCGAGCTTCAAATGCGAAGCAAGTGCAATCCACACATACTAAACACTCAACAACAATGAGAAATATGTATATATAAAATAATATCGATATATAACATATACTAGAAGCAACAACCACATATGCCAATATAGCAAATGCAACAAAAAGCAATAAATGCAACCACCAAACAACTATCATCCAACAACAATTCCAATCATCAAATCAATATACATTCGCTTCTCATTAATATTCAATGAATTGCTTTTTTCATTTAATCACATTTGATTCATTAACATTGGACTTTACTAACATTCATTTATTCATTTTCAATTAGTTTATATTCACTAATTTACATTCAAGTTAGTTCACTTCCACATTCAAATCAAATTACAAAGCTTTCAATTTTATCACTTAAATTTCATTAACACTTAATGAATTGTATACAATCAACTAACAATCATATAACAACCAATGTATATTCAATACAACCAAATTTATTAAATTTACATTCAATTTGGTTTAACACTTTTAATTTCCAATTAGTTGATATCTAATTGACTTTTCTTTCAATTATTCAATTTTTTTTAACTTCATTAGCTTCTAATGAATTAACATTTACTTCCATTATTCCATATCAATTCATTTACATTGGATTGATTAATATTCAATTCATTCATTAATTGAATTGCTAATTCATTTAACAAATAAGGTTGAATCTCATTTATATAACTCAAGTTCATATCCATCACTTCACCTTATTAATTTACTTCGATACCAAAATCAACATCATTCAACATTACTTAAGTTATATTTCATTTCAAACATCATTTGTTTAACTTCAACTTAAATTTCCCCATATAAGTCCAATTCAGATTCCAATTCTAAAGTAAATTCTATTTAACTTTTACCAAAGTCAAATATATTATCTCATATTATAAGTTCAAAACTCGTTTCACTTATATTCAACAATTACAGCTTGGGTTTCAATTTCAAATTTGTTTATCAAAATCAAACTTCAATTTTTAATTTACTATGATAGCAATTCCATCACACAGAAACTTGAAAATGATACTGATGATGCTACAGTCATCACCCTTATTATTTCCCAGCAACAGTAGTGAATTCAGTGCTTAATATTCTTTCAAAAAAATTCCTTTTACTTATAACTCACATTTATAAGTCTTTTCTTATAGAATTTCACTATTTTCTCTTTACTTATATAACATCATTTCACAATTGTAAATCATATTAATTATAATTCCATACTTATAATTCTTCGCTTATACAATTTATTCTTTTGCAATTGTTTTTATTTAGATTATTTAAACATACTTTAATTAACTAATATATTTCTTACATTCTCAACAACCAAACAAGCAATTTATATACACTTTAATAATTCTGAAAAACTATTTCTTTATATGTAAAATATAATCGAGGTAAAATTATTTCATTTACCTAATTTAAAATAATATCATGTCGAATTGTTCTGTAAGAGTGTTTAGAGATCCCTATTGATAGAGTTGTATGGACTATACCGACCAGAATCCATATACCACTCAACAAACCAATCATCACAATATAAAACAATTTTATATTCACTAACAAATACGCGTTCATATCTATTAATACACTCAAACTCATTCTAGAGTTGTGACGCCCCACCTCTATACCCACGCTAGCCAAGGACACTACAGGGTAATGCCGTCAACTAACACGGAGAATAAGGCTGGTTGGGAGCGACCATCTATAGCTTTGCTCTAACTATCTATTGAATACATCGACAATAAACAAATCAAGCAGGTTGACATACCCAATGAATACTTAAAACAAAACCATAGGTGGTTGGAGGATCTATCAGAACAGAATATAACAACTCAAACGTAATATACATCACAGAACAGTAGATCATCATATACGCATATACTGATACATCGCAGAGTATACAAAATAATACATGTCAAGTGGTATAGCAAACCACAATATACAGACGAGTCAAAAGAATACACATATCAAAGTTACAACAAAATAGGACTACACAAAAAAGCTATGACAAAAAGGAACAAGCTGAATAGTCCATGCGGAAGAAAAATAGGCTAAGTCCAAAAGCACCTAACCTAAAACATCTCGGTCTGACCCGAGTATGAAATACCCAGGTCAGTCTAGCTAAACAAACCAGTTAGATAAACTGAACAACAATAAACCAGCAAGGTTACAAAGCATAATAGATATCTCTAAAAGAGATAACACAATCATCTAACGAAAGATGAATCATATAGAACAAGCCTCATGTCATCGGCAACATATAGAAACAAAGGATAAGAATATCCCAAAACAAGCCAAAAGGCAATAACAAATACCAATAAAGTATACAAGTTCCACAAGGTAAACGCTACGCATCATGCGGCTCAAAAAGACCAACACCGAAGGGCGATACCAAGGGAATATACATATGAATGAAACATCAAAAAATTTGCTCGAGCTCAGTACTGTACAAACAAGGATCCATGAGCCCGAAGACTCCAAACCCAATATCACCCATGCGGCTCATAACGACCAACATCGGAAGCGATACTAAAGGGCAACCCAATATCACCCATGCGGCTCATAACGACCAACATCGGAAGCGATACTAAAGGGCAACAAACTCGAAGGCACAAACCCGAAGGCACATACCCGAAGGCAACAAACCGTAGTGGTGAAGGTCAGAGACCCAGTACTGGACACCACTAACTGGCGGAATGTGTCATAACTCTCAAAGAGGAATCCGAAAAGTGGTAACGCGAGTCCCATAACCACTCGTTCGCACTAAACGGTTTACTATCTGTTAGTTAATTTCACACTCAAAACAGTACAAAGTCACCTCATATCATCGGTAACCCAAACCCGAAGGTCAAAACGATCAATTGAATAGGTCGGAGATTAATCGGAAAGATAAACGCATAGATTCATGGTCCGTGTTTTGCCCAACCATTTAATCATCCTTCCACTTCGCTCGAAGTGCGAAATTGTGCATGTGTTTAAATAGAATTTATAAATTGGAGAAACGAGCTTTTAATATGATTAGAAAGATTATTTTATAAAAACCCGTGGATGAAGTCCAAAATAAGTTATCAAGGTCAAAGAGGCAATAACAACCACTAAGAACCAACATGAATCGATAAAATCCGAAAAACCAACCAAAATAAGCATAAATAGGCAAAACAGGAAAACAGGAGCAGGTCAGTCGACTGAAATCCCTGTTCAGTCGACTGAAAATTGTCCAGAAAAATTTCGGGCTTCAGCTCAGTCGACTGAACAGAGGATCCAGTCGACTGAACCCCATTTCCTGCATTTCCTACTTATTACCAATGAAGTGCAAACTCTCCCAACCTTCAATCGGACGAGCACGGACGCTAGGGATTTACGCCAAGCGGCTACCCGGCCCTATAAGCACTTCGATTCATCACCAAAAACATGATCAAAACATCAAAGTTAGGATTTCAAAGAATTGAACCCAAACACTAAAAATTTGGATATTTACCAATTCAATCCAAACTAAAAGCAAGTGCATATGAACAAGTGCTAGGTATTCATGCCCAACATCAATGAAATCAAGAGAAGTAGATGTGAGTTCAAAACTCACCTTAACCCAAAACAAGAAGATGGAGCTCAATAACAAGGAGAAGACCAACCAAACACTACTTCAACTCAACAAGCTTCAATCTAAGAATAAAACACATATTTCCCAATTTAGGTTTAGGAAATTTTCTGAAATTGAAGAGGAGAAGAGTTGGAGAAGATGAAGAAGAACTTACCAATGGATTCTCTTTGATTTTGGAGCAAGAATTTGGAGTTTGCAAATGGATTTAGGGCTTGCAATTTATTTCTCTTTCCCTTCCACCATTTTCAGTTTTGAGCTTAAGTTTTAAGAAATGGAATAAGTGAATGAGAGGAGAGGGCTGAGTTAAGGTTAATTAGATAGTTAGTGGGCTGAACCCAAACCCAAAACCCAATAGAAAAAGAGTCAAAATTTCACAAACTCTAAACATATCAAAGATTATACTCAAAAAGATCGCAAACGCCATTTTGGAACCAATGGAGGTTGTTTCGAGCTCCAATTCGACCGTTTGAAAAAAGTAGCTTTTCGGACCCAAAAATCCAACTAACGACGCTATATTTAAATAAAACATTTAAATATATAATCGTTAAACATGAGGGTTACAGATCTCCCCTTCTTACAAAATTGCGTCCCCGCAATTCCTAGAGACGATATTTGCAACAACTACATACATAAAACATTCAAAAGAAAAGGAAATAAGCTCGAGATGAAAAGACATACTCACCATTACAAAGCGAAGAAAGAAACCCCGGATAAGATCGCTCGACAAACTCTCTGGTTTCCCAAGTACAATCATTGGGATTAGCAGACCATTGAACTTTAACGAGCGGCACGTCCTTGTTCCGAAGGTGTCGCACCTCCGTGTCAAGCACGCGAATACGTTGCTGTACAATAGATAAGTCCGGTGAGATCTCAAGCTCTAACAAATCAGGAGAAGTAATAACAGAATCCGACTCCCGAAGACACTTCCGAAGTTGGGAGACGTGAAACACGTCATGAATGCCAGATAAATGAGCTGGAAGTGAAACTCTATAAGCCACAGGGCCAATACGTTCAGTAATAGAAAATGGTCCTATAAAGCGAGGAGCCAATTTCCCAGTCGCACTGAAACGCATAACCCCCTTCAAAGGAGAAACACGAATAAAAACAAGATCACCAATCGAGAACTCGAGAGGTTTCCTACGGCTATCCGTGTAGGATTTCTGACGACTCTGTGCCTCTTTTATTCTCAATCGAATAAGATCAATCTTCTCGGAAGAATGACGAACAAAATCTGGACCAAGAATAAGCTTCTCCCCAGATTCCAACCAACAAGAAGGTGATCGACATGGCCTTCCGTATAAGGCTTCGAAAGGAGCCATACCGATACTAGACTGAAAACTATTGTTGTAGGAGAACTCTACAAGAGGTAGGTAATCCTCCCAACTACCACCAAAATCAAAAATACAAATACGGAGAAGATCTTCCAAGATACGATTCACCCATTCAGTCTGTCCGTCAGACTGCGGATGATAAGCTGTAGAAAAATTAAGCTTTGTTCCCAAAGTTTGCTGAAGACTCTTCCAAAAATGACTCTGAATAAAGGATCACGATCACTTACAATAGAACTAGGAACACTATGAAGTCTCATGATTTCCTTGACATATAATTTAGCCAAATGCGAAGCTGTCCTATTAGACTTAATAGGGACAAAATGAGCAGACTTGGTGAGGCGATCAACAATAACCCAAATACTAGAATGACCTGATCTCGAACGAGGTAGGCCGTCAATGAAATCCATAGAAACCTGATCCCATTTCCACAATGGAATCTCAAGGGGATGAAGAAGACCCGAAGGACGCTGATGCTCGGCCTTAAAACACTGACAAGTTATGCAATTGCTCACATAACTCGCCACATCGCGCTTCATGCCTTCCTAATAATAAAGACGATGCATATCGGCATACATCTTGCTACTACCGGGATGAATGGTATACTTAGAACGGTGATAGTCATCAAGAATGTCATGCCTAAGCGCAAAATCAGAAGGCACAAAAAGACGGTTCTTCTTACGAAGACACCCATGAGAATCAATGCTAAAATCTTGCAACGCCTCATCACAGGATCCAGACTCACAAAGCTGAATAAAATGCAACAACTCAGGATCACGCCGCTGAGCATCGGCAATACGATCCAATAAAATAGGCCGAGCTCCCAAACTAAATAATAGAATAGGAGAATCAGAAGATGAACCTCGATCACGAATTTCACAAAAAGATAGAGTCTCAAGAATATTCCATTCGGCAAGCATCATAGAAATAACAACCGAATGTTTACGACTAAGCGCATCTGCAACACGATTACCCTTACCAGGGGTATACTGGATATCAAAGTCATAGGAAGCAAGAAACTCGAGCCAACGCTGTTGTCTCATATTGAGTTCCTTCTGAGTGAACAAATACTTCAAGGATTTATGATCGGTATAGAGAATGAAGCGCTCGCCCAATAAATAGTGTCGCCAAATCTTCAAGGCAAAGACAATGGCGGCTAACTCAAGATCATGAGTGGCATAGTGAACTTCATTCGGACGCAGTTGCCTAGAAGCATAAGCAACTACCCGATCCTTCTGCATAAGAACAGCACCGAGACCACTACCACAAGCATCGGTGTAGACAACAAGATCATGATTCCCTTCGGAAACCACAAGAATAGGAGCATTAGTGAGAAGTTCCTTTAATGACAGAAAGGAAGCTTCACACTTGTCGGACCAAATAAAACGAATGCCTTTCCGAGTAAGGCAAGTAAGAGGAAGCACAACACGGGAAAAATCCTTAATGAACCGACGGTAGTAACCCGCCAATCCAAGGAAACTACGAATCTCATGAACATTCTCGGGCCTCTTCCAATTCTGGATGGCTTCGATCTTTGAGGGATCGACAGAAATGCCATCGGAAGATACAACATGGCCTAAGAACTTAACCTTATTCTCCCAAAAGTGGCACTTGGAGAATTTGGCTCTAAGCTGATGCTGACGGAGGGTACTCAAGACAATTCTCAAGTGATTAGCATGCTCAGCTTCAGACTTAGAATAAATAAGGATATCATCAATGAACACAAGGACGAACTTATCGAGATATTCTCGGAATACCCGATTCATGAGATCAACAAAGAAAGCAGGAGCGTTCGTCAAACCGAACGGCATAACGAGCCACTCGAAAGAACCATATCGAGTGCGGAAAGCTGTAAGAGGTATGCTATCCTCCGCGACTCGTAATTGATGAAAACCTGTGGCAAGGTCAAGCTGAGAAAAGACCTTAGCACCACTCAATAGATTGAACATATCATCAAATCCTAGGCAATGGATACCTATTCCTGATGGTTAACTCGTTAAGCTTGCGATAATCAATGCAAAGCCTAAGAGTTCCATCAGACTTCTTCACAAAGACAACCGCGGATCCCCACGGAGAAAAACTGGACTGAATCAACTGCTTGGACTCAAGCTCCAAAAGCTGCTTCTTGAGTTCCTCATTTTCCTTTGTAGACATCCTCGTGGGAGGACGACTAACTGGTTGCGCGCCTGGAATGAGATCAATGCGGAACTCAATTGCCCGCTTGGGTGGCAAACCCGAAACAGGTTCAAAAACATCAGAAAAGTCACAAGCAATAGGAATACGAGATATATCATCACCATCTCGCAAATCAAGAGAATATAAAGCCATTTCAGAATTATCCACATCCCAAAGAATAAGAGATAACTGAGTAGGCGAATCCGGATGTCGAAGATACAAAATTCTCTCCAAACAAATAATCCTGGCATCATATCTCACTAGCCAGTCCATGTCTAAAATCAAATCAAATCCCAGACAAGAAATAACGTGCAGATTCGCACGAAAAGAAAAACCACATAAAACAATCTCAACATCATCACACAGTAGGCTAAGGGTCGCGGATCCCCCAATAGGATTCGCAATCCTTAAAGAAGTAACCAAACAAGAAACATCCAAAGATAAATCATCAATGAGCTTTTTCGATATGAAAGAATGTGATGCACCCGTATCGAAAAGAACTCGAATACTATGGTCATAAATTAAAATAAAACCTTCCAAAATAGATGGAGATATACCTCTGGGCTGAGAAGGACCTTCAGAAGCCTTGGTAGCATAAAGATTGCTAGACTTAGCACCAGCCGGAACAGTAGGGCAAGCTGAAACATGATGACCTTCCTTCTTGCAATAACGGCAGAAGAGAGGCTTAGGACAAGCTCGAATAATATGATCCGGAAAACCACAATTAAAACACTTTCGAACGAAAGATGTTCCGGAAGACTGAGGCTGAGAACTAGGACCACTTGTCTTCTTCTTCTTAGAAGGAAAAACTTCTGAATTGGAAACGGCCTTTTGTTGGGGTTCTTGGAAACCTCAACATCAACACCACTATCACACTCCTTCTCGACGGTCTCGAGATGAAGTGCCGAATCAACCAACTCCTCAAAAGAAAGTTTAAGTTGGAGCAACAAAGATTTCTTGAGATATTTCTTAAGACCAGAAACAAACTTCAAATTCTTCTTATAAGAAGTGCTGATGAATTCAAGACCATACCGAGATAAAGCCTCGAATGATGCAACACACTCAGAAACAGTAGATTTCCCTTGCTTCAACTCAAGGAAGCGACGGGTCAATAAAACTTTTTCAGATTCAGGAACGAACTTGAGTTCAAATCGTCCCCGAAACTGAGTCCAAGAAAGAGTAGACTCGTCAGTTTCGGCTACAAGAAGCTCATACCAGTCAAGAGCACGCTCTTGTAATAAGCTAGAAGTTATAAGAACTCTATCATGGTCAGAAAGATCCATGCGAGAGAAAATACGCTTGCACGTGCGAAGCCAAGCTTGGACTTCAAGAACAGACTCAGAGCCCTTAAACGGTTTTCCTCCAAGATGAGAAAAATCACTGCACTGACGTGCAAAGGCAGACTTGCGAGGTGGAGATACTCGAGGAGGAACTGGAGGCTGAGTGCTCCTAAACAATTCCAAAAATTGATCAGTAGACATATAAACGCCATCCGGATGTGTGCCACTGGATTGCCCAGCATCCGAACGTCGTCCTCTGCCTCTTCCAGCCATACGCTGAAAGTAAGATAAGAACAAGATTATTCACAAGGTAGATACTTCATTACGGAATACTACGGAATAAAGTGCATTCCTAGACGTATTCCCCAAATTCTATCCAACCTTGATGGAATAAAGAGACACGATGATTCAAAGGTTTGTATCACTTGTATACTTTGATGTACTGTAATATGTGCTCTATTCTGTGTTTGTCATACTTTGTTCTGAACCTTTCTCTGATACCACGCTGTGACGCCCCACCTCTATACCCACGCTAGCCAAGGACACTACATGGTAATGCCGTCAACTAACACGGAGAATAAGGCTGGTTGGGAGCGACCATCTATAGCTTTGCTCTAACTATCTATTGAATACATCGACAATAAACAAATCAAGCAGGTCGACATACCCAATGAATACTTAAAACAAAACCATAGGTGGTTGGAGGATCTATCATAACAGAATATAACAACTCAAACGTAATATACATCACATAACAGTAGATCATCATATACGCATATACTGATACATCGCAGAGTATACAAAATAATACATGTCAAGTGGTATAGCAAACCACAATATACAGACGAGTCAAAAGAATACACATATCAAAGTTATAACAAAATAGGACTACACAAAAAAGCTATGATAAAAAGGAACAAGCTGAATAGTCCATGTAGAAGCAAAATAGGCTAAGTCCAAAAGCACCTAACCTGAAACATCTCGGTCTGACCCGAGTATGAAATACCCAGGTCAGTCTAGCTAAACAAATCAGTTAGATAAACTGAACAACAATAAACCTGCAAGGTTACAAAGCATAATAGATATCTCTAAAAGAGATAACACAATCATCTAACGAAAGATGAATCATATAGAACAAGCCTCATGTCATCGGCAACATATAGAAACAAAGGATAAGAATATCCCAAAACAAGCCAAAAGGCAATAACAAATACCAATAAGGTATACAAGTTCCACAAGGTAAACGCTACGCATCATGCGGCTAAAAAAGACCAACACCGAAGGGCGATACCAAGGGAATATACATATGAATGAAACATTAAAAAATTTGCTCGAGCTCAGTACTGTACAAACAAGGATCCATGAGCCCGAAGACTCCAAACCCAATATCACCCATGCGGCTCATAACGACCAACATCGGAAGCGATACTAAAGGGCAACCCAATATCACCCATGCGGCTCATAACGACCAACATAGGAAGCGATACTAAAGGGCAACAAACCCGAAGGCACAAACCCGAAGGCACATACCCGAAGGCAACAAACCGTAGTGGTGAAGGTCAGAGACCCAGTACTGGACACCACTAACTGGCGGAATGTGTCATAACTCTCAAAGTGGAATCCAAAAAGTGGTAACACGAGTCCCATAACCAGTCGTTCGCACTAAACGGTTTACTATCTGTTATTTAATTTCACACTCAAAGCAGTACAAAGTCACCTCATATCATCGGTAACCCAAACCCGAAGGTCAAAACCATCAATTGAATAGGTCGGAGATTAATCGGAAAGATAAACGCATAGATTCATGGTCCGTGTTTTGCCCAACCATTTAATCATCCTTCCACTTCGCTCGAAGTGCGAAATTGTGCGTGTGTTTAAATAGAATTTATAAATTGGAGAAACGAGCTTTTAATATGATTAGAAAGATTATTTTATAAAAACCCGTGGATGAAGTCCAAAATAAGTTATCAAGGTCAAAGAGGCAATAACAACCACTAAGAACCAACATGAATCGATAAAATCCGGAAAACCAACCAAAATAAGTATAAATAGGCAAAACAGGAAAACAGGAGCAGGTCAGTCGACTGAAATCCCTGTTCAGTCGACTGAAAATTGTCCAGAAAAATTTCGGGCTTCAGCTCAGTCGACTGAACAGAGGATCCAGTCGACTGAACCCCATTTCCTGCATTTCCTACTTATTACCAATGAAGTGCAAACTCTCCCAACCTTCAATCGGACGAGCACGGACGCTAGGGATTTACGCCAAGCGGCTACCCGGCCCTATAAGCACTTCGATTCATCACCAAAAACATGATCAAAACATCAAAGTTAGGATTTCAAAGAATTGAACCCAAACACTAAAAATTTGGATATTTACCAATTCAATCCAAACTAAAAGCAAGTGCATATGAACAAGTGCTAGGTATTCATGCCCAACATCAATGAAATCAAGAGAAGTAGATGTGAGTTCAAAACTCACCTTAACCCAAAACAAGAAGATGGAGCTCAATAACAAGGAGAAGACCAACCAAACACTACTTCAACTCAACAAGCTTCAATCTAAGAATAAAACACATATTTCCCAATTTAGGTTTAGGAAATTTTCTGAAATTGAAGAGGAGAAGAGTTGGAGAAGATGAAGAAGAACTTACCAATGGATTTTCTTTGATTTTGGAGCAAGAATTTGGAGTTTGCAAATGGATTTAGGGCTTGCAATTTCTATTTCTCTTTCCCTTCCACCATTTTAAGTTTTGAGCTTAAGTTTTAAGAAATGGAATAAGTGAATGAGAGGAGAGGGCTGAGTTAGGGTTAATTAGATAGTTAGTGGGCTGAACCCAAACCCAAAACCCAATAGAAAAAGAGTCAAAATTTCACAAACTCCAAACATATCAAAAATTATACTCAAAAAGATCGCAAATGCCATTTTGGAACCAATGGAGGTAGTTTCGAGCTCCAATTCGGCCGTTTGCAAAAAGTAGTTTTTCGGACCCAAAAATCCGACTAACGACGCTATATTTAAATAAAACATTTAAATATATAATCGTTAAACATGCGGGTTGTTACAAGAGTACCGCTGACTCTATCTCTAATGAGTAACACCCAACAGAGCGAAGGTTGTCTCTTAACCAATTGCTATGATACCAGATGTAACGTTAAGGATTTTCGACTCACGAAAGTCGACATTAATACGTCCACTGTATCAACTACCGAGCAATCGTAGGCCAGAAAACCATACCGTTAGGGTTAAAGAAGAAGAGGTAGAAGAAAGAAAAAGAAAATAGAATCTCACAATCACAGCGGAACAACATATAATAGATAAATGAATAATCTTTAAATGAAAAGAATTGTATCAGTTATTACATTAGATTATCAGAGTTTACAACAACAAACAGCGGAAAAGAAATACTACATACTAGTTGATATGCCCTGCAATCCAGCTTGCTCCTGATCTTTACAGCAACTCCTGAAATCCCGAATAACCTGATAACCTAACTCTAGACAGCCCATGTGGAAATTGGTGGGCACCCAGAGTTTAGGAAGGAAACAATAAACTCCAGGTCAATCATGGGACTGGTGTGAGAACTTAAAACAGTTTATCTTAAAAAAACAAACAAATAAATATTTTAAGGTAGATTCGCAATGACTTTTTAGAAAATGAGACTACAATAAGGCCTCCCGCACACCCACACACAATGCAAATGCAGAATCGAAGGAGATTCTCCTTATGATAGTCAAACATGCTTGATACGCAAATTTCTTTGATATTATTACTATAAGTGAAAAGTGTAGGAAAACATTTCGAAAGTATGATATAAATCTTAGCCAGCATAGACATTTCGCACTTATGCTTACTATAGCTACCATCTAAACAGTGGTGACCACCATAAGTAAATGGCATGTTATACAACTAAAACCATAAAGAGAATATATTGGATGAATGGATTTCCAACAAATGGTCGGGCAAAGGAACTTCCCAAGTAAAATGGAACGCCTCTGGAGGGACGTCCCCGGATCCTAACCGGATCTCTGCTAGACAGGCCGGGTTACCTCTAGCTGGGTAACATGACACGAGTTTGCCATCCCCCGGTTGTAAGCAACCTTTATCCGAGGATCCTCTCGACCAAAAACCACAAAATAATAAGTTTGCAGCAACCACTAAGTAAGTATCTGGGCTCCATACCATGACACCACTCATAATCCAGAAGGAAATGACATACCTCAGAGGGCGCTATCCTCAAATAACCTTGCTGCTACGATCCCTGTTTCGACCATAACCGGGTTGTGAGGTTCGAACGAAGTCTCGTCCACAAAGCTACGCTTTTCACAAAAGTCACGCATTGATCAACAAATGATCAGCAGCACTCAGCATGCCACATTACCAAATTGGGAGTACATCACTGATAACCATCAACTACATTACCTTTGAGCTCGTACGTCTTAGAGAAGGGTGTTAAGCTAAGAGAATAAATTCTCCGCCACCAGCAGGAATGTATTTGAAAGAAATCTGCTTTATATCTCAAAATGTAATGTCAAACATACAATCCATACAAGTTTGTTCTGGGTTCGAATAGAACCGAAGACACTTCCAAAGAAGCCCTTGCAATCTGGGTATTCTCAATCCCGATCAAATTTCCCATCACAAAGGAAATCTCCATACCGTAGCTATCGGTGTAGAGACAATCGATAGGTCATCCTATCATTCTCGCAAATACCCGGTCTTCAACATCGGTCTTCAAATGCTATCCATTACGACAAATCACTATTCGGAATGGGATTTATGACCCAAAGGTCCTCTCCCGGCTAAACCGAATAACGAGCGCTTATTTATAAAAATAAGCGTTCATTCAGATTTAAGCATATCACAACAAATACCCATTTAAAGGTAAATATTATAGTCGGTTATTTAACTATCAATATATGCACAACATCACCAGATTCCAAATAATTTCCCAAATTATTTATTTTCCAAAAATATCTGTACAAGATATATTTTCCACACTTCAAAATAAATCAATGTTTATTTTCAAACAAATTTCCCTTTCCTTTATAAATTCCATGGTGAATTTAAATTTCCAAATATCCACTGATATATGATCTTTAAATCGATTTCAAATATTCACTTTCAATTTATCTTTAAAAGATATAATCTCAAAAAAAACATTTCACTTCATATTGGAAAACATTTCCATACTTATTTAATAATAAGTAACTCACAAATCTATTTATTTCTAACATATGGAAAATATTCAATATACTTAAATCACAATTAAGTATATATTTTATTCTTTAAGGAAAACATTCTCTTAAACACATTCATTTGAGTCAAAATGAATGTTGTGTAAAACATCGTTACGACAACCCAAAATCACTAGTATAGGGATTCCAAATTTAGATAGGTATATATATCCCAATACTATATAAAACATTTCCTTTCGAAAATTGTTTACTACAAAACAGTGTTATATTCCACCATTTCCTTTTATTTCTCGAAAACGTCTATTTCAACAATGAATGTTGAAATCTATGGTTTCGATACGTAATACATTTTAAAACATCTTTAAATCGTTTTAATTCTATTTAAAATATCACTTTCCAAAACATTTCTTTAATATGTTATTCACTATCCAAAATCGTGAATATAAATCGTTTACCAAATTCAACCCTTCTACATATTTAATTTAAAGGATTATCAACTGTCCAAAATCATGGATATATCTACTTTAATAAGCCACAATGATTAACTTATCAAAATAAGTCGATTTCGGATTTATAAAACAATGTTTACAAATTCACATTTATATTTCATATAAACTTCAACTTATGAAATCCCTTAATCAACAAATTCTATTTATATCTCATGTAAATGCCAAAATCCAATTTATAAGTTAGTTTCTTATAAATCTTTTATTTTACAAAATCCATTCATTTTATAACTTCACAATTTATAAATTCATAAATTTCATTCACTTATGAAATCCATTTGTACTTCCTTTTAACACTCATAAAAACTCGTTTATAATTCCAATATTTTAATTTATAAAATATCAATTTTATAAATCTTTTATATAAACCGTTTATAATAATTCAAAAATTCCAATTTAAACCAATTTACAAATTAATCAACTACTTATTTCAAAAATCACATTTCGGTTATATTTCACAAAAATCATAATTTTTATAACATAAAAATTATAACGTTTATTTATTTAAAATGAATCGATTCCAAACTTCAATAAAATGTATATTTTCAAAAAAATCACTTTATAAATCCTTTTAAATTCGAAATCGTTACTTTAACATTTTTAAAACTCCAAACATATGCCCAATGCTGCAACAGCACAAATACATCAACCACGACATCCAAACATCATATATCAATATGATAATAGAATATATCGCAAATATCTGTAAATAAATCAATACTGTTGAGGAATCCAGTTGGATCCCTCCAAGCTGTTTCCCTGCATCCACAGATGTTAGCACAATACCAATCCCATTTCAAGATGGAATATCGCGGTACATGGGTTCATATAAAATATTATCCGCTATTATGCGGCGAAGGGTCTCATCCGCTATATAATGCGGAAAAATCAACTCCAAGTACATATATAATACCAATTCCACCTCAAGATGGAATATCGCGGTATATGTATTTAATAAATAACATCCACTCAATATACGGTGCATAGGGTCTATTTCAATACAACAGATCGTAATTTATCATTCAATCACACAATCAAGCAATTTTAAATCTAACTATTTAAAATTTAAATCGATACGCAATTCGACTGAGTGAGAAGTTCTCACCTTTCTTTCAATAACAGTCGCAGTGTTTTATTTCGAATAAAATTAAACGTGCATTTAATTTTACCCAAAATTTTCACTAGCTCCAATCAACTCCAATCTAGCTTTGCGTAATGCTCGTCAATACGAAAGCAACGCAATTCGTTTCGTCATTTTCGACCTCGTATGAACAAGTTACAGCTTTTTAAAGTTTGTACGAATTGTAATATAATTAAATTTACCATTTTCTTTTAGTTTTTTTTAAACCTCTTTAGATCCAGGCCATCCATTTATAACCCTAGGATCCTGGCCGTCCCCTTCTTCCTTCAACGAACACGACCGAACACCCATAGCCGCCACTTCTTGTTGAATTTTCGCGACCACCCTATGGCACTTGAAGATGATTGAGCTCCACCATGTCGAAGGCCACGACGAACTCCACCTTCGGCCAGAATAGCATCGAGCTCGGTCCCCTATGCTTCTCGATTTTCGTGCTTGAAATGAGCACGAACGCGGCCTCCTAACTTCGTCTCCGGTCTACGAAAATCCATCTCCACCGTTGAGATTATAGAGCTCAATGCGCTCTACAATATTGTAGTTGATAACTTTCTTTAATTGTTGATGGATTTGAAGATATTAGAGGAAGAGTTTCGGCAATTTTCGGCCATTAATATTATAACTGGCGGCTATAACCCTAGCCAGGGTGTTGAGTGAAAAAAATGAAAATAGGTGTGCTTTTATAGAAAATTCTCAAACACTATTCACCCAAATTTTTTTCGAACTCCAAACGAAGTGTGCCACCTGGCGTTTATAACGTTTTACCCCTATTCTGAACGCATTGGAATATATATCGGGAGCCAATTCGATCAAATTTGAAAGATAAGTTTTCAAATCGAGTATTTAAATTTAAAATTCACTCAAACGATTTTCTACGTGTTTTATCTTGCCCCGGACAAACCGTAAGTCCGATTGACACAAAATTTGAAACCATACAATAATATAACATTGTGGATCCAATGAAACTAGTTTCGTTGAAATCCGAGACTGTTTGAAAAATGGCTATTTTTACTCGTCAATTAAATATTAAAATATTCAATTTTCACAAATTAACTTTTAATTCAATTTTAAAAGTTCGATAACATCATTCTAACTCCAATATGATTAAATACAACTTTATAAATCAAATTTAATCACATTAAACCCCATTTCCAATTATTTCTGTAATTTCAAATATTAAATTGTCGATTTAGTTATCCAATTAAATCTAGTATTCGAAATAAAATTTATTCGACTTACAAATTTTACTTGTTAATATTTAAAATCAATTAAACATACGAATTTCAAATGACAGAAATTCTGGGTCGTTATAGATTTTCCGCTGCATTGTTGCTTAGTTGTTGTTTATTATCGGCATTTGTAAGGACAGATTATTATAATTGTTCAAGCTGATAACTATTGATTGATTGTTGAACTCTGATTGATGTGTATATATATATACAGCTGTTTTGTAAAGATCATTGATATGATATTATATATTTTCCATTGCGATGTGAGATTATGTATTGTTCTGTTTGGTTCTATCTTCTCTCTTTCTTCTCTACTCTTCTTCTCTCTTCTTTTCTTTCTCTTGACTTTCCGTCAGTCTATGCTTTTTTGGTCGGACATGTGTGGATTACTGTCGATTCAAAGGGTATAGATTTGCTGGTCGTCACACGTGGTATCAGGGCTTAAATTTTTGTATATTCCTAAGCTTTGATGTGTACTCAGTATAGATAGGGACGGTAGCACCCTAGATTGAGTTTGAGTGTATTGTATATATGAGCACGTATTTGCTTGTGAATTCAAGACGTTTTATATTGTGTTTACTTATCCGTTGAGTTGTTTGTGAATTCTGGTCGGTATGTGGGACGCCACGTTATCGATAAGGATTTCCAAACACTTAAACAAGACTAGTCGACATAGTATCATTTTAAATTGGGTAAATGAAATAATTTTACCTCCATTATATTTTATATATAAAGGAAACAATTTTTTAGAAATTATTAAAGTATATATAAATTGAATTGTTTGGTTGTTGAAAATGTAAATGTATATAAATTAATAAAAGTTGTTTGAATAATCTAAATAAAAACAACAATCGTAAAAGAATGAAATTGTATAAGAAAATGAATTATATAAGTATGTAATCATAATTAAATATGAATTACAATTGTGAAATAATCTTATATATAAGAAATGAAACTATGTGAGTTGTAAATAAAAATGAATTTAAACTAAGAATTTGAAAATTTGAATCCTGTTTATTTTGAAAGTTATTTTTCAAAGTTAAAGATGTTATATTATTATAAATAGAAAATAAGTGAAATTATATAAGTAAAAGATTTGCAAATGTGATTTATAAATATAAGAAATTTTTTGAAAGAATATAAAGCATTGAATTCACTACTATTGCTGGAAAATAATAAGGGTGATGACTGCAGCATCATCATTATCATTTTTGAATTTCTGTGTGATGGATTTGCTACCAATAGTAAATTGAAAATTGAAGTTTTGTTATGATAAACAAATTCGATTTAAAATCAAAGTTGTAATTGATAAATATAAGTAAAATATGTTTTGGACTTATAATATATGAGATAATAAAATTTGCTATGGTAAAGTTGAAAGAAATTTGAGTAGCGTAATAAAATATATGATTTGAAATTTAGCTATAGGAAAGTTAAATAAATTGGATTTTAACTGGATTTGATAAGTTATTGAAATGGAAATTAGAACTTAAGATGTTAAGTGATTATATAGTATGGAAGTTTATATAAATAAGTTGTATAACTTATAAAATGAGAAAAAGTAAGTAAAACCAATTGTTAAAATGATTAAACACTTTTGGTTAGGCAAAACAAAAATCTGAATTCGAATGGTGATTGACTTAAGTTAAATAAAATGACTTTAGAGATGAAATGAAACATAACTTAAGTAATGTTGAATGAAGTTGATTCTGGTATCAAAGTAAATTAATAAAGTGAATTAATAAAATGAAGCGATGAATATGAATTTGAGTTATATTATGAAATTCGACTTTAATTGTAAAAGTGAATTACGGAATAAACATGGATTAGAAATGTTGTATAGAAATGTGATTATAGTGAATACTAGAATTCAATCTAAATTGAATAATGGAATATTAAACCAATTGAAATTAAAAGTGTTGAACCAATCTGAATGAATGTAAAGTAAATTAATTTGGTAATGTTGGATATGCATTGATTGTTAGATGGTTGTTAGTTGATCGTATATAAATTCATTAAGTGTTAATGAAGTTGAATTAATAAAATTGAAAGCTATATAATTGAATTTTATTTGGAAGTGAACAAATTGGAATGTAAATTAGTGAATGTAAACGATTGAATTCGGATAAATGAATGTTAGTAAATCCAAAGTTAATAAATCAAATGTGAATAAATTTATAAAAAAAACAATTCATTAAATATTAATGAGAAGTAAATTTATATTGATTTGGTATGGATTGATTGGATGTATATTTTGGTTTGTTGGATGATAGTTGGTTGATGGTTGGATTTGTTGCTTATTGACGGCATTTGCTATATTGGCATATGTAGTTGTTGGTATATGTTGTATATTGATATTACTTTCATATATACATGTTTCTCATTTGTTTGTTGAGTGTTTAGTAGGTGCAGATGGCGCTTGCTTCGCATTTGGAGCTCGCTTTCACGCTATATTAGTCGTATATGCTCGCTAATAATATATATGGTATATATCTCGGATTACATATCGTACTTTTACACTTTTTTCCCTTCGGGATGCCTCGTCTTCGTAGATGAGATGTATATTTGTGATATACACATTGTTATATTTTTCGGATCGAACCGCGCAAAGAAGACTATGGCGATTTTTTTTGAAAATTTAAGGCGTTATAAATTTTTTGGGAAAATTGGAAAAATTTGTGAAAACTAAATTTTGATTTTTGAGTTATAAAAGTTAAACGATATTAGTTGGTTTTGGAAAAATAACTATAAATGGATTTGAGACTTAGAAATTTTTTTGTAAGTTTAACTAATAAATGTTGGAAAAGTTAAAAGCTTAAATAGATTTGGTAAATCTAATTTGAACGAATTGTTTTGAAAAGTTAACGGGTATTGGGACTTTTTCTTACTTGGTAATTTCGAGGACGAAATTCTTTTAAGTAGGGGAGAATGTAATGACTCAGGATTTCAGTCACTTGAAATTTATATATTTAATTAATTTTAAATATTCACAAGTTAAGTTTATAAGCTGAATAAATAATATTTCGAATATCTAGATTTAATTGGATAACTAAATTGTTAATTTAATATTTGAAATTGTGTAAATAATAGAAAGTTGGATTTAATGTGAATAAAAATGATTTATAAAGTTGAATTAAATTCTAGTTGAATTTAAATGATGTTGAGAGCTTTTAAAATCGAATTAAAAGTTAATTTTTAGAAATTCAATATTTTAATATTTAATTGACAAGTAAAAATAGCCATTTTTCAAACAGTCTCGGATTTAGATGAAACCAGTTTTATTAGATCCATAATGTTATATTATTGTAAGATTTCAAATTTTGTGTCAATCGGATTTACGGTTTATCCGGGGAAAGCTAAAATGCGTAGAAATCAGTTTAAGTAAATTTTAAATTTAAATTTATCGGTTCGAAAACCTATCTTTCAAATATGATCGAATTGGCTCTCGATATATATTCCATTTTGTTCGGAATAGGGGTAAAACATTAAAAACACCAGGCGGCACGCTTCATTTCTAGTTCGAAAAAATTTCGGATGAATAGTGCGCGTAAATTTTATATAAAAGGACCTATGATCTTCATATTTGCACAAAACCTAAACATCTAGGGTTTCTGGCCACCATTAACATTCCAATGACCATAATTTCGTGTGCTTCCTCCCTCGATTTCTCCAAATCCATCAACTAATAGCTAAAACCTTCAACTACAAAATTAGAGAGCATAACGAGATCTTACGATCCAACGGTTAAGATTTAAAATGATGAAGTGGATTGGCGTGGATCTCGATGAGAAGGCGGCATGTTCTATCGTGTTTTCCAAGTGAAATAGTCGACCGAGTTCAAGTCCTCTGGCCGAAGGAGAGATGGAGCACATGCTTTCGTTCGACGCTAGTTGATCGTCGTTGATGTGGCCGAGGTGTGCGCGAAAATTCGCGAAAGGAAGGCGGCATCATGGGTTCTCGTACTTGAGTTTTACTTGATGGGGAAGAAGGCTCGATCGACCAGATCTGGGTCAAAGCAAAATTGACGGCCGTTATTGTTTAAGGTTAAAAAAAATGAAATTGATTTATATATAAATTCGTATAATGTTTAAAATAGCGTAACCTTTTCATACGAGGTCCGTTTCGCACGAAACGAATTGCGTTGGTACCGTATGGACGAACACTACGCGATGGAGCTAGTTTGGAGTTGATTGGAGCTAATGTGAATTTTGGGTAAAATTGAACGTTCGTTTAATTTTATTCGGAATAAAACACTACAACTGCTATTGGACGCAATGTGAGTACAACTCACTCTTTCTGACTCACTGATATGTTTATATAAGTGAGAAGTAATTTATTATATGATGATTGATGATTGTTTGGATGATATATGATATATTGATTTGATTTGGATATATACCTGCCTAGTGGAGCAGATGACCCTATACATTCCCGTGTATGAGCGGATGACTCTTTGTACGTGCGTCTGCCTCGAAGCGGACATTGTACACCTATTCTAATATGCATATTTGTTGCAGATGACAGGTTGGAGGGATCCAACTGGATTCCTCAACAGTATTGATTTATTTACAGATATTGTGATATATTTTGTTATCATATTGATGTATGATGTTTTGGATGATGTGATTGATGTATTTGGTGTTGTTGCAGCATTGGGCCTATTTTTGGAAATTTAAAAATGTTTAAACGATGATTTTCAAATAAAAAAAGGATTTTTAAGAGATTTGAAAATATATGATTTGATTTGTTATAAAGGAAGGAAACTATTTTAAATAAATAAATGTTATAAGTTTATCGTTATAAAAATTATGACATTTGTGAAATATAATTGAAATTATGGTTTTTGGAGAAATATAGTTTAAATGGTGATTTTTGAATTTATTATAAAAGGTTTATATATAAGATTTATAAAATTGGATTTTTATAAATCGAAATGATGAAATTGTAAAGGAGATTTGTCAATGTTAAAATGAAGTTATAAATGGGTTTTATTAGTAAATAAGATCTACAGATTTATAATTGTGAAGTTATAAAAAGAATGATTTTGTAAATAAAGAGATTTATAACTAATTTACTTATAAATTGGATTTGGCATATAAATGAGATAAATGGAATTGGTTAATAAAGTAGATTTATAAATTGAATTTTTTATAAAATATATAAATGTGAATTTATAAACATTGTTTTATAAATCCGAAATCAATTGAATTTGATAAATTAAATATAGAAGTTTATTAAAGGAGATATATTCGCAATTTTGGACAGTTAATTATCCTTTAAATTAAATGTTGTAATAATAAAGAATTTGGTTGGGAATTATATCCATGATTTTGAAAAGTGGATTATCCTTTAAATAAAATGTGTAGAGGTATTGGATTTGGTAAATGATTTATATTCACGATTTTGGACAGTGAATAATATATTAAAGAAATGTTTTGGAAAGTGATATTTTAAAATGGAGTTAAATGGTTTAAATATGTTTTAAAATGTGTTAAGGATCGAACCCATAGATTTCAACATTCATCATTGAAATAGACATTTTCGAAAAGTATAAGGAAATATGGACTATAACACTATTGTTATAGTAAATGATTTTCGAAAGGAAATGATTTTGTATAGTATTGGGATTTATATATTTATCTTATTTTCGAATCCCTATACTATTGATTTTGGGTTGTCATAACGATGTTTTACGCAACATCCGTTTTGAACCAAATAAATGTGTTCAAAAAGAATCTTTTCCTTAAAGAATTAATATATACTTAATCGTGATTTAAGTATATTGAATATTGTCTAAATATTGAAAATTAAGTGAATTGTGAATTACTTATTATTAAATAAGTATTTGGAAATGTTTTCCAATATTGAAATGGTTTTGTGAATATATCTTTAAAGATAATTTGAAGTGAATATTTGGCAAATGATTTAATGAATAGAAGATTAATAAAAAGGCCTAGTGATTGTTATGGTGCTGAATATTTGTTTGTTTGTTTTGATAGTTAAATAACCGACTATCAAACTTTGGCAAATTTTGTTGGTGCAAACAGACCGGGATCGATTTATCCAAAAACCACTTCGGACCAATGTATATGGGACGATTGTGCATGTTGCTTATGATGATATTGATATTTTGGATTTTCATAGTGAAAGACTGCTTGTTGATCGTTTGGGGTTAAAATCCCAATATAAATCCAGTAGCAGTGGTCTCTTCATTATGAAATATCCAATGCAAGGACTATTCGCTACTAATCCTAGGGATTTCCCGACAGGATGTGGTATGAAAGTACCTTCGGTTTATCCTGTTCCTGAACAACTTGTATGGATGTTTGTCTGACAATGCATTTCTAAAGATTACGTACATTGGTTTTTACAAACGTACATCAGTGGTGGCAGAGAAGGCAATTTCTCTTAGCTTAACACCCTTTTTGAGACGTATGAGCTTAAAGGCTGTATTTTTGTGGAAGGCAATTAGTAGTCAACGGAAATGGCCGTGTAGCATTCTAAGTGATGTGATATGTGCTTTGTGAAAGGTAATCATTACCTCTAGCCTCATCAACCGCAAATGACCAAAACAGAGTTAGATGCAGCATGGCTATGTGGGTCATTCCCAAGTAGGATATGATCATCCTCTTCTAGATATATCATTACAAGCTATGACGTCGTGTATCTGATTATGTGGTTTGTATGCTTAGAGGGCCCTCGGTAAAGGTCGGTAACGACCGGAGGATGACCTATTTGGTACCATCTTGTTATAGAGGTGGGCCGGTCTTATGTTGGTAGAGGGCAAATGTTCTATGACTCGGTACATTCTTCTAGAGATGTACTGCCGGAAGGTAGTCCCTTCACCTGGTCATTTGTATGGAAATCCAAACCCCACTACGAGCTGCGATTTTCTTTGTAAAGGCATAATGATTAGCCTCGAAATGCTATATGGGTAACCATTTCGATTATGATTAATATTATTTGTATATACTAGATACTAGTATAATATACGAGGATTTGATATGAAAGAGATGTTTTAGTTATCGTAAGGTAAAACCATGTCCGTGTTTATGTGTGGGCGTGTCTTACGAGATACTTTTGTTTTGATAAAGGAAGTTTGGTAATTTAATATATTCAGATGAGTGTGTTTCTCACGCTGGTTTACCAGACTGATCTGGGCATTCTTCCCTTTCAATGCTCGGGTAAGACCGAGTATATTTACAGGTCTATATTTGATGCTTTTGAAGCTTTAGCAGGAGAGCTGGAGATCTTCATTTTTGTACATTTGTATTTGTTTGATTATCCGCTGCATTGTTGCTTAGTTGTTGTTTATTATCGGCATTTGTAAGGACAGGTTATTATAGCTGTTCAAGATGATAACTATTGATTGATTGTTGAACTCTGATTGATGTGTATATATATACAGTTTCTGTTTTGTAAAGATCATTGATATGATACTATATATTTTCCGCTGCGATGTGAGATTCTGTATTGTACTGTTTGGTTCTATCTTCTCTCTTTCTTCTCTTCTCTTCTTCTCTCTTCTTTTCTTTCTCTTGACTTTCCGTCAGTCTGTGCTTTTTAGGTCGGACATGTGTGGATTATTGTCGATTCAAAGGGTATGGATTTGAGGGTCGTCGCACTTAATATCAAAATCAAATGCTAAGAAATATGGACTTAAACTATATATGATCAAATATGGTTTTTATAAAAATTAATACCCTCTTTATTTAATTCTTTTAAAATAATTCTTTTAACTTAATTTTTTTAAGAATCTAAACTTTCATGTTTAAAAAATACTTGACTTACTTATTAAAACATATATATTAATTTATTATTTATTAAAATATTTATAAACATGTTTAAACACCTTTTAGTTTTGAAAAAAAAAATCATAACGAAATATGATATAACAAAGATTGAAAAAATAAACATGTGTTATATTATGGCTCTTACATTAAAAAATTTAATTAAATATGAAAAATATATTTAAACATGAAATTAATTTTAAAATATTCCAATATAAGTTAGAAAATAACTCTAAAAAGAATGGAGAAAAATACTTAGTTTAAATATCATTTTTTTATAATTTAAAGCTTCGAATAGAAAAGACAGCATTTACAAAATGCTATAAAAAGTTTTTGCAATAAAAAATATTCAAAACATTACAAAAGAGAATCTGCAGCATCTACAAAATGTTGTGAAAAGTTTCTGAGACACTACAGCATTTCAATGCACAAAAATGTTATAAAAACGTATTTGCAGCGTAACAGAAGCAAAGACAGGATTTCAGAAATGCTATCTAAAGTTCTGGGCCTGTTTTTAACATGTTTTGCACCGAAAAGATTTGGACATGTAAATGATTGAATTTTGACCCAATTTTTATAGTAGTTAATATAATTAAAGTACTGAAAAAAAAATGAAAAGACATGTGTAAAGACACTTGGCATTATGCATGTAAAAATGCTTTTATTAAAGAACAAGTGTAATGACAAGTGTCATGTGATGTGGTGCAATCTTATTAAATGAAGAAATTTATAAATAGAGCCTTATTCTCATATTCTAAGTTTATTCTATTAATTTCTTTAAAAGAAATAGAGTATGAGAAGTAAAAACAACATTAGAAAAGTTGAAATCATAAATGAAGGTATGCTTTTCTACTTAGTATAGTTGTAATAAATTAGTAGTAAGATTTCATTTGAAAAGAAACATATTTTAAAAGACCTTTTAAAAAAAATTAGAGTGATATATCAATATGTATACTATGTTGTGTTGATATATAGACCAAAATATCAAAACTATAAAAGAGATGAATTTCTATACCTAACTAAATGCGTAAATATATATTCTTAAATGCAACAATAAAGATGCAATAATAGTAAAGCATACCTCATTTTGCATTCCTCCATCTTTCTATTTTTTTTGATCTTCCATTATCGTGAATCACACATTTATATCTTTTAAAATTTGACGACGAGATCTGTTCTATTGCGACGGGCTCGTTTTTCTGATCAGCGTAGTATATTCATTTGCTGAATTTGAAGATCGTATGAGAAAAATACATATGATTTAGTAGATTGACGAACTTGGCGCCAAAACTTTGAATTTGAATTTTGAATGAATGGACACTTCAACCACTATAAATAGGCCCAACAGTCACTGCTTTTCATAAAACTTTCTCTTCTTCTCATTCTTCCCATTTTTCTATTTACTATCAAACTTCTAGAAGGCATATCTCCTTCATTTCTTAACGGAATAGGATGAATTCAAAGGAAAATCGAAGAGGAAGGCAAGGACTGCGATCTAGTAATAGTTTGGTGATGAAATTTTGTCGGTATTGTGGTGCAATAGGCCGAACAGTAAGAGAAATGCAGAAAATCCCGTGCACAGTTTTCAGTTTTGGGTAGTCAACTTCAAACTCTCATATCTCACACAATTTTGATCGGCCATCAAAACGACCGTGAGAGCAAAAACTAAAATCTTGAAAAGGAGGGGGAACAAAATACTCCAATCCATGGATGCAATTTGAAGAATACCATTGACAGTTTTGCTTTCTTTTTCTCTTTGTTCACCAAAACTTCATTTGACCATAACTTGGTCATTTCTTGACGGATTCGCATGAAACCAGTGACATTGCGAAGTAGATGGAAAGAAGTACAGTATCATATCAAGTTGTAGATGAGAATCAAAAGCTTTATATAGATCTGGTACCCATTTCCTTGTCGATTGCCATTATATATCTATTAGTTCTTCTTGATCAATGAATGATCATCTAGTATCTTTTAACTAACAGTCATTAGACGTAAGTCTTCTACTGCAAAACAACATAACGGATTTTAAAGAATCAAGTGAATTTTTTAAATAACTAAATGTAATTTTGAAAAACAATATCATGATGGTTCTGTGACATATTCATATGAAAATAGTTTTAAAATTGCCATTTTGAATTTTTTATTAAAATTCAGATTATGAAATTTTGAAAACCAATGCTCTGATACCAATTGAAAGAGAGTGCAGATTAAGGATCTTAAGGCTAATTTAACACTAGAGGAGGGGGGGGGGTGAATAGTGTTTAATGGATTCTAAGACTTATATGACTAACTTAAAATTATGACATAAAAAATGCAAAACTTAATCACAGAATAATTACAGAATCAAATACAGATGCAGAAAGTAAATAAAATACAGTAAAGGGAAAGAACACACCGGATTTTATACTGGTTCGGAGTTACCCTACATCCAGTCTTGTACCAAGGCAAACCACCTCATACAGATTTTTATTATACCAATGTCGAGATTACATTCCTCAATTTCTAAAGGCCTTAAGGTGTACCCTCTGTCTCACGAGTCTGGGGCAAACTCTCTTGATTTACATGCCACAAGATTACCCAATTGATTTCCAGGCACAACCACACCTTATAGAGAGACTCGATATAATTTTGATTAAAAATTGATCCTATAACTCCAAATAGCACTTTGATCTTCGAGAGAGGGCAGAGAATAAAAAAGAATGAGATTACAATTTGATTCACTTGAGAATTCGGCAGAATTTCGACACGATCTTAAAAATATGAAAATTTTAGAATATGGATTTGTGGAGAAGAAGTGAAAAAAATATGAAATTAGTTGGTTAAAAAATTTGTTTGTGAAGGCTATTTACAAAGCACCAATGGTCATAACTATTCGTGATGAATAGACACTTCTTTTGAAAATTGAATTTTGAATTCAATGGCCACCATGTCGACATGGGGTATGCCATGATGTCGACATCCCTATGTAAAAAACAATGTAAAATTTGTTAATGAAAATGAAGTTTAAAACAAGAGTTTATTTTAACAGAAAAACAAATAATGTTTTAAGGCTAAAACATCTTTTTGAAAAATCATTTGAAAAGATAATTTTAAGGCTAAAATATTTTGAAAAGCAGTTTTGAAAATCATTTTGAAAAACCATTTTGAAGTAGTTTTGGAAGCTTCTTCCTGCAGAATATCTCATCACATCAGGACTCGAGAACTTTTACAAAACTAGGATGTTCGTGGGTTTGTAAGCCACTTGTCGTAGGTTTGTAAGCTACTTGTCGTGGGTTTGTAAGCCACTAAGAAGATAGAAATGGGTTCCATCCCAAATGAAATTCGGAATGAAGATTTCCATGCAATTATGAAGTTTTAACAAAAAACTAGACACATATCTTGAAATCTTGATCTTAATACTCATGTGTCTTCAAACTTGATTTCTTCATTCTTGATCTTTATACTGTACAGTCTATTACTGTTCATGAGTCCACCGGACGGGCAGAGTTAATATTTGAGGAGTCAAACGATATGTGGGAAGCTATTATTGATCCGCCTCCGCGAAATAGGTGGTACAGTTACGGAAATCAGAAGGTAAACTTATTCATTTACTAATATATAAATTTACACATGCAAATGAATATAAACTTAAGTGAACAAATTATAAATTGAATAAGGAACCTAAATAATTGACATAAATAAATTGCAACCAATGTGTAACATTTAATTATAAATATTAGCCGCTTAATTAATCAACATTTTTGTTCATATTGTTTCTAATGTTCATAAATTATAACTAGATATCAACTATTTTACAGGCAATAATGTCCCAGAGGGCTTATAGGAGATTTCAATCCATGGAGGAGATAGCTCTGTAGGAAATGCGGATTATGGATCTTAAGGCTGGATTAACACCAGAGGGGGTGAATAGTGTTTAATGGATTTTTTTGGAAATTTTGAAAGCTTTTCAAATTAAACACATTCAGATGCAATTTCACCAACACTAAGATAATCACAGAACCAGACATAGATGCAAATAGTAAATAAAAGCAGTAAAGAAAAGAACACATTAGAATTTTATACTTGTTGAGGTTACCCTATATCCAGTCCTATACAATTTCTTGTGCAGATTTCTTTTCAAATATAGTGTCGATATTACAACCTCGATTTCAAGGCCACAAGATACACCCTCCTGTCTCCTAGTCCATGGCAAACTCTTTTGATTTAACCAGGCTACTAGATCACCTAATTGATTTACCGGCTACAATCACACCCAATTGATTTACGGGACACAATCAGACCATTTTGATAGAGAGAGACTCGATACACTTTGATCTTTCGATAATTAATTACAAATGATCTTATAACTCTGAATAGCACTAAGATCTTTGAGAGAGAGAGTGGCAGAGAATCAAACCAGAGATGATTGAGTTTGATTCACTTAGAATTTCGGCAGAGTTTTGTTCAAGCGTTTGAAATATAAGAGAATATTTGAGTGGAGAAGAAGGAGTGAAGAAATAAAGATAAACTAACTTAAAATTCGTTGAAAACAACTGGTATTTATTGGAGAACAATGGTCATGTCCATCCGCGAAAGGTTACGACGAATAGACACTACTTCTGAAAATTGGAAATTTGAATTCTACAACTACCATGTCGACATGGGGGTTGAGGGATGTCGACATGCCTACATTAATTTTGAAAATTGGTTTTGCTTTAAAATGGTTTCTATTATAAAATTTGTCAAAACAATTTCTAAACTTTGTAAACCATATTTAATATAGTTTAAATTTATAAAAGAGTTTTAGAAAGTAATCTTATAATATATAATCTATAATATAGAAGTAACATTAATAACTAAGTATAGATTTCTTTAAAATATATTAAAGCTAAAATATTAAAATCAAGATATAGTTTAAAAAACAAGAGATGATTTTGAAATTAATACGATTAAAATTAGTTTTTGAATTAAGGCTAAAGTATTTTAATTGATAGAGATGACTTTAAAAAGACCGTTTTGAAAAAGTAAATCATTTTGGAAATTTCATGGATTCTATTCCACTAGAGAAGGTCATGGGTCCCATCCTACTGAAGAGGTCATGGGTTCCATCCTACTTTTAAAGCAGAATGTAGTTTCCATTCCACAATTAAAATCCGAATAAAGATTTTAGTGCTCTTATGAAGTTTTAACATAAATCTAGACTCTATTGCTTATCTTGATACCATACAGTCTTCATTCTTAGTACATGCATATATATATATATATATCCTGCATATACATATATATCTAGACAAAGATATTAGTATTTATATTTTATAACAAGTTCTAAGGTTTTTTTCATCAAAACCATCATCTCAAGAACTAATAATCTCCCCCTTTTTGATGATGACAACCTACATTTATAAAATATAATCCGATTCTACTCTGACTCCCCCTTATTCCAACAGCTCCACCTTAATCTACTAACGCCCCCTTAATCTAAGCCTAACTAACCTATTTTATAATTCTCCCACTGTGTCATCAACAAAAACTAATCCTAAACTACATAACTCCCCCTAACTCCTATACTATTGCACTATATATATGATAATAACACAATATAGTAGAATATAAATGAGACATATGATAATATGAATAACATATAGTAGGGTAAACGTGAGTGATATGAAAATTTCAAACATAGTCAATCAATATATACATCATGTTCTTATCAAACCACGTCATGTTCAATCATATATTACGCACCATATTCAAATCAATCCAAACCATACCAATCAATTCAAATCAAACCAAACAATTCAAACCAAATCAAAGTAAATCAAACCACATATGTCAAATCAAACATTTCTTGCAACTTGAACCCATCCTTCTTCACCGAAGATAGGATCTGCCTTTATAGCATCTCATTCTTCATTCTCTTTGCTCAGAGTTCCTTCTGGATTCCCTTTATGTTCTCCTTTGTTGAGGGTTAAGATCATCCATCGAATGACATCGAAATGCCTTTTTTGCTCGTTTATCATCTGCAATTGGCTTAATTCTAAGTGACGTTGATTGCGAAGGATAAAAGTAAGTATGTTCTTAAAGAAATTGAGAGTATGTTTAAGATTCTCACTTAGATTATGAACAGCTTATGCTATTTTTTGATAAAATATGAAGAAATTCAATAGAAAATAAAGAGAATTGAAAGTATGCATTTTTCTGGAACAAACAAGTATTTAAAGAGTCAAAAAGTTGTTTGAAATGAAAAGATACAAGGCAGTTATGTCAACTTCAATTTCAAAACAAAAACTATTTTCTGGCCGTTACATGTAGACATGATCCTGTTAATTTTGGCAATTTGCTTTGTTTCTTTATATTAAATACAAGTCTATATGCATATATAAACATAAACTCATATAATATAATAACGAGCATTCCGGAGATATTTTAGAGCTAATATGCAGAAATAAAAGATTTTTATTGATAAATTTAGTTAACATTACATAGACGATACATAACATTAACTAAAGGGAGATACAAACTAATACAACATGAAATGAAACTAGTATTAGTTAGAGGATGATGAAGATGACGATAATCCATGCTTGCGACTCACTTTCCTAAAGAACTTGTTCATTTTGGTGGAAATCTTGTCCAACTTTTTACTAATGGATCTTTTGAGAATGCGTTGGTTTTCCACGATAATCTTTAGGAGTGATAGGGTATTCGATGCTTTCCAATGAAGTCTCTTCCTCCTCCTCTCTTTCATTTTCAATTTCCATCTCTACCCCTTCCTCCTCCTCGTCTTCTTCTTCTTCTTCTTCTTCCATCTCTTCACGAGTCAATCTCTTATCCTTTTCGACAAGTGTTTCATATGGTTGAAAAACAAATGGACTTTTCATATTAGCATGGTTAAACGCTTTTCTAGAAACGAACTCCTCCTTCTTATAATCAACACCAAAGTAGTCCAAAATCCGAGTGAGATAAATCCCATGATATAAAGTGTTTTCACCTAAAGTAAACATTTTGGGACAAAGTTCGTCCAAAATAACTTGTGCCCAATTAATGTCATAGTGCCCAAAAATAGAAAAAAGATCCTTACAAAATTTTTAAAGTAGGGTGATTGAAATTTTCCGATCTTGGAGTTATGGTATGTTGCAAAAAAAGGTTTACAATTTTAGCTTTAGGATGGAAATTTCGGTTTATAAACTCAAAGTTATCGTCTCCTTCAAAAATGTGATGAAATATCCCACGATCATGTTCATCAATTTGAAAATTCAAAAGATCCATTCCTGTATACTTTCAACCACCCAAAGTATCACTATTTAAAACAATACGCATTCCTTTAACGCTACTCCACAATTCCCCTTCATTTTCTTCTTAAAAATCATGATTCAAATTTGCATAAAACGTTTTGACAAGATTTTGATAACAAACAAAATCATTTTGAGAATCATCAATTAAACTAAGAATTTGATTCTCTTCAAAAAGAACATTGATTTCATTAGAAGAAAAATCATTAAAGATGGCAAATTTTCTTGTATGGACCTTTCCAAAGTTTACATAGCTTTTGCAAGCCTTGATAGCTTCTGGATCATTGTAGAGGAACTCTTTGGTGGTCTTAAACAGTCCAATGGTGGATGGAGTGCTTGAGGAAGCCATTTTTAAAGAAAGTAGAGAGCTCGAGAGTTCCAATTTTGAAATAAAAGTGAAAAGATAGGATAAAGTTAAGAAGAGAAATAAACATCTAAGAGCCATCTTCTTTGGTAAGAGACACCTTTTAAGAGCTTTGGAGTTGATGAAAAGGTGGAGAGAAATTCAAAGTTTTGAATTCAAATTTGAATTTCAAATTTTTGAAGGGATGTCGACATGGGGGTAAGGTCATGTCGACATGGGTCCCTTAAATCATGTGACTTATTTTTCTTATTGTATTTAATATATATATATATATATATATCCTATAATCTAATTTATATTTTATGTAAAATAATATTAAATATAATAGCACTTTAATATTAATATTTTGATATTAAAATAATATTATTTTGAAAATCAAAATTTTAAAATCAAACAAAAAGCATTTCAAAACATGCAAACAATCAAACGTTCAAACAAGTAATTTTAATCAATATAATTTAAATGCGTACCTATTTTTGGATCCATATTTCCAAGATCATGAGAATCGTGAATAGCTGTAAAGCACATGTTTGAATTTTCCATTTCTTGATCTTCATCACTAGAGGATGAGTCTGAATTGTCCAGTATAGCAGTATATGCTCTCTTTCTTTTCTTTGACGAATCATTACTTGGGGAATTTTTTTGTTTATATGGATGCGGACAATAGGTGGCCTGGCTCATCACAATTGTAGCATCTATCGTTGTTTTGAGTTTCATTATTGTTTCCAGAATTCTTGTGATCATTTCTCTTATAATTGTTCATTTTTCTACATCTTAGAAACTTTCTAAAATTCCTTGTCATCAAGGCTAGTGTGACGATCTGGATTTTTAACGGTCATTAATTGGTAATTAACTGGATTAAATCATTAGAAATACTGATTTATAAGTCGAACAACTAAAATTCTGATAATTAAAAATATCTGGATATAAATATAAATTAGTTTAAACACCATATACGAACTTAAGTTATAACATTTTAGGTATGATGAACTTTGTAGGATATATGTATATAAGTGTATACATATACAAGTATATAAGTATATATATATATGTATATATATGCCATGATAAATAAAAATAAATAGAAATAAATAATATATGTTTAAAGATAAAAATAAGAACAAGTAAAGAAGAAGGTTATATAATATTAAGTAAAAAATTTAAGTTATCCATGGTTAAAATAAATAAATAAATGAAATAAAAAGGAAATTATAAAATAACAATAATATATAGGACATTTGTAAGGCCAGGAGACAAGAATATAGATATATATGCATTGAAATGTGATTTTTCTGTAAGCTAGAAAATGGGACATATTAATTACCTATACATCAAGCATACAAATGTAAATTTCCTCTTTTAATAGATTTCTTCATTTTATTTTGAGAAAAAAAGGTGAGAAACTAAAACAAGGTGTTGGTTAAGCAGTTTATCCTCTTTTATATATATCTCTCAAAATTCTTCTTTCTTTCATTTAACAAAATAATACCAGAGAAAAGAAAAAGAAGAAAACTAACAACTCTATCAAACACTTACAACTGAAGTAAAGAAAAATTCAAGTTCAACTAAAACAAAGAAGATCAGATCAAGAATCTAGCTAGCGGTTTCTTCAAAGGAGGACTTTGTTCCTCTATTCAAAGCTGATTACGGTGAGTAAACTTTTCTTTTTAAAAGCCAAATCTCCTTATTAACTTGTGCATGCAAGAATTAATGGTAGAAATGTTCTGAATATGTATTGCATCGATGAAAAGTGAGTGTGCTTGGGTATATAAGCATGTAAATGCCTGTGTATATAGATTTTGGCCTCTGTTCTTGCTCTAACAGGTTCAAAAACCACTCAAATATCTTTTTCTTTTCACCTAAACACTTATACGTGGTGGTAATTAAAAGAGATTTTTTTTAATAATGAAATCCAATTTTTAAAAATGTTTTCAAGTGAACTTCGTAAGTATTTCTTTGAAAAGAAAAAATTTACAGTAGAAAATGAAATATCTCAGGAATTCGACTGTCTTGAATTTATGTTTTACTTATATTATTGGATTCGACATAAGAAGTGATGATTTTTGGTGAAAAATTCGTAAATTTTGAAGAGTGTATTTGGTGGGGTATCATGAGTTGATCGGAATCTTGTTGTTTGCAATTCTCGGTGATCGGAGTATAGAGGAAGGTCGGGGTTGTGGCTGGAGGAAGTTCGTCGGCTGGAGGTCGTGGGAAAAATGGTGTGAGATTTTTTAGAGCGGCGAGGTAGCAGGACGGCGTCGATGTAGGGTTTTGGGGTTCGTTCTGGTCGAGGTTGGATTTTGGGAAATTGCGGCGTCAAGGCAACATTGGAGTGGTTCAGTGGAGGGGGAATAGGATGAGGGATCTCAGACGATGCTGGTGGCGATAAGGCTTGGGTTCTAGTGGCCTGTGGCAGTGATATGAGGTGGATGTTGGAGGGGAGTTATTTTCTGATAGTGACGAAGATGCCGGAATTGGATTCGAGCATTTTTCATGTGAACTGGGTAGCCGAGGTGGTCGATGAGGTTGTCAGCGACTTGGATGTGGTGGTGGCGGAGGTCGGAGCAGCTTCGGTCGTGCGTGCATGTGCACTGGGGTATCTAGTGGTATTACTTGTTTCTGTAGGTAGTGTAAAGGATAGGCAAGTGAGGTAAAGAAAGGTAAGAAGGGAGAGAGGGAAGAAAGTTTTTCGTGGATCAGGTTGGGCTTTGGGCCAGTTATAAAAAAATAATAATAATAAAAATCAAAGTAAACAAAGTTTTCAATAGAAGTTTCTAACCAAAGTATTTTTAAGTCCAATGTTTTTAAACTTAAACTTTCTGGAAATAATTAGCAATTTAAAACTTCAAATTAACCCTAAGCATTAGGTTAAGAAATGAAGCTAATAAATAATTTAAGCTTAAATTAGTTAAGTTTAAGATAATTACACCTATACGATAATTACTTATTAATTTCTAAAGTTATTAAAGTAAAATAAAATAGATGAAATTAGTAAGTGCTTAAAGTAAAATATATTGTTTGAAGGATTAATTAATTTAAAAACCTTAAGTTCCTTTACATGTTAATAATTAACTAAATCCAAATATTTAATTAAAATAAATATAAATGGCTTGTAATTAGTTAATGACAATCAAGTAGGATTTATAAGTAATTAATTTATTTTGTTTTTAATTAATTAGATGATTGTGTGACTAGTTAATCTAGCCTATGAATGATTAATTTGAATTGAATGCTTTGGATTGCTTTAATATCTCTAGTATGTAAATTTGTGATATTCCGTGATATGAGATACTCTGGATTAAACTGTCGATAAATTTTAGTCGTTTATTTAAATAGATATCTGTGATGGAATTTCTGTGCGAATATGACATTTTTGATTTTAAATTAAATTGTTTTTACTTAAACAACTTGACTTAAAGGATGGCGTTGGATTAGAAGAGATCGGGGTCGGACACCAGTGATATTGAGAACCATTTCGATTAGTAACTACTATAATTCTTTATTGATTTAATTATAGAATCAAACAAGCAGGAATGGAATAAATTAAGTAAACTTGGCCATTTAAACTAAGTAACGGTACTTAGATATTATTTTGTGAAATAAATGATTGGCTATAACAAGATAGAACTCGTAGTGATGAACGAGTTACCCGGGTTTTCAAAGAAGCTTTACAACTAAAGTATTTCATATTAAATGGGTTTACCCACGCTGCTTTCTAGCCTGACTCAGGTGTTTTTTTTATTGTAATGCTCAAGTCAAACAGAGTATTACAGATTTTCAGATTAGGACGTTCTGGAGCTCAGGTGATGAGCTTGATGGCAGAGACGTATTGACCATATTCCGCTGTGTATTTGAGGCTGTATTGATAGTATTCAGGGACAAGTAATTATAACTGTCCAGGTGTATTTGTTGATGGTTCTACTCTAATATCTTGTATGTATATAGTCAGTTACAGCTTTTCTCTGTAAAATGCTGCTATTTGTATATTATAAATTGTATCTACTGCGACTGTGAGATTATGTGCTGTGGTTTTCTATTTCTTTTTTTACTACCTCTTTTCTGCTTAACCCTAACAATCTGGGATTTCCGACACTTGTTTGCTTGGCACTCTATACAGTGAACATATTAATGTCGATTTTCGAGGTCGAAAATTTCGGGCCGTTACAGCTAGTTCTTCTTCTCCGTCAAAAATGTCGAAAATTTCGAGGTTGAAAATTGCATTAAACTCTATTGACTTCTTTTTTGATGTTTTGCTTTATCTTCTCCCTTGCATTTATATTTTAAACAACATCAAATTCCCAATCAATTCTTCAATTTTCAGAGTATTAATATCATTAGCCTCTTCAATTGCTACAGTCTTCTGATCCTATTCCGAAGTGAGTGAATTCAGAATTTTTCTAACTTAATCTTCTTTGGAAAATTCGATCTCATATGCAGACTTACAGACAAACACTCTATTAAACTCATTCGTATCAAGTGAATAGAAAAGAATATTCATGGCTTTGGAATTGTTTTGTGCAACAGTCTTTTGCTCAGCAGTCCACTGTGTAAAACCAGTTGTGGGTTCGAAGTACTCAGTTTGTGTGATATTTCAAGTGTGTGATATTTCAAGTGTCTAATCCTATTGATTGTAAATAGATTTTCATTTTACATGCCCAATGTGCATAGTTAGTGCCACTAAAAAGTGGCGGTCTGGCAGTAGACTGACACTATACAAATGAACTAGTGATAGTGTTGACATTACCAGTGTTCGCAGCCATTTGAAATTTTTTCAAAAATCAGATTACGAAAATTTTGAAAACCAATGCTCCTATACCAAATTTAGGAAATGCGGGTTACGGATCCTAAGGCTGGATTAACACTAGAGGCGGGGGAGGGGGGAGGGAGGAAAGGGGGGGGGGTTAGTGAATAGTATTTAATGGATTTTATGGAATTTTTGAAATCTTTTCAAATTAAACACATACAGATGCAATTTCACAAACACAGAGACAATCATAGAGCAAGACACATATGCAAATAGTAAATAAAAGCAGTAAAGGAAAGAACACACTAGAATTTTATACATGTTCGGAGTTACCCTATATCCAGTCATATACAATTTATTGTGCATATTTTTTTTCAAATATATTGTCGATATTACAACCACGATTTCAAGGCCATGAGATACACTCTCCTGCCTCCGAGTTCAGGGCAAACTCTCTTGATTTAACAGGCTAACAAGATCACCTAATTGATTTACGGGCTACAATCACACCCAATTTATTTACGGGCCACAATTACACCGTTTCCAGTCACAATTTGATAAAGAGAGGCACGATACGCTTTGATTTTCGATCTTCATTACAAATGATCCTATAACTCTGAATAGCACTGAAATCTTTGGGAGAGAGTGGCAGAGAATCAAACTAGAGATGATCGAGTTTGATTCACTTAGAATTTCGACAAAGTTTTGTTAAAGCATTTGAAATATAAGAGAATATTTGAGTGGAGAAGAAGGAGTGAAGAAATGAAGAAAAACTAACCTAAAATTCGTTGAAAACAACTGGCATTTATAGGAGAACAACGATCATGTCCATTCGCGAAAAGTTATGACGAATAGATACTTCTTTTGAAAATTGGAAAATTGAATTCTACGGCTACCATGTCGACATGGGGATGAGGGATGCCGGCATGCCTACGTTAATTTTGAAATAGATTTTGCTTTAAAATGATTTCTATTCTAAAACTTGTCAAAACAATTTCTAAACTTTGTAAACCATTTTGAGTATATTTTAAATTTATAAAAGAGTTTAGAAATTAAACTTACAATATATAATCTATAATATAAAAGTAATATTAAAAAAACTAAGTATAGATTTCTTTAAAATATATTAAAGCTAAAATATTAAAATCAAAAGATAGTTTAGAAAACAAGAGATGATTTTGAAATTAATATGATTAAAAATAGTTTTTGAATTAAGGCTAAAATATTTAAATTGATATAGATGACTTTAAGAAGATAGTTTTGAAAAAATAAATCATTTTGAAAATTTCATGGATTCCATTCCACTAGAGAAGGACGTGGGTTCCATCTCACTAAAGAGGTCGTGGGTTCTATGTAATGACCTGCCTTTTTCGACGGTTTAAATTGACGATAAACCACACACGTCAGACTCAACCATTTAAAAGGGCAGATTGTTATGGGGTAAATAAGAAAAAAGAAGAAGAGAAAGATATAAACAAATACAGAATCTCGCAGCGGAATGATAAAATATAATAATCAAATAAACAGTTCATGAAGCTATTTACAGATAACATTGATTATTCTCTAAAATACAGATCAAAGTGATATACAACAAGAATAAATAATAAACAAATACAACGGAATAACATGATGCAGTGGACTAAATATAATAAGTAATAACAGTACAAAATCTTCGTCTTCATCCTCCTGAAAGTAGTCTTCGATAAACTGAAAAGCTCAGACTGAGCCGAGCGAATTAAAAAAGACAAAACACTCGAGTCATAACTAAAAGATCTTATGTAAATTAAATCAATGGTAAATATGAGTGTGACGGCGTCAAAAATGTTTATAGGGTTTGACATCTCTTATCCAGTGTCTAACGTGAGTGCAATAACTTAGAGATGTTCGGGATTTACATCTCCTAAGGATCCGTTAAACTATCTAATATGTTGAACAATAAGCTATTATAATATGTCTACATCAAAGTAAAGTATTAAAATAGTATTAAGGCGTTACGCATTTCCCCCTGAGCGCATTTTATATATTCCCATAGTCTATACAGTATCGTACGTGCCTCCATGAGGTTTACCCAGAGGGCACTCCATAGGTATGGTACAAAAAACTTGTAGAAGGCGCGATAAGGCATGCAAAAAGGCACTCGAGGCAATGCCTAGGGTAGATATACCAATTGCGAATCCGTACTGGTGGTAACACACAACAGCTACTACCGTCCACCTCGGAACACACTCCCAAATCAAATCAAGGGGTGGCCATCAAATCATCACAAAGAAATAATATGGTATCGAAGAAATGTGTCCGATCGGAGGTGCGACCTCACTTGGCCTGGCGTAGCTCCTATTTTAGCCACATCAAGCTGACTCATGGGAGTCAGGGTCACGTAAATACCTCATACAGAATCGTTCGCCAAACCATCCTACTTCATTTCTGGAATCTTCGCCACGTACACAGTTGTTAAAGTGGTTTCGGTATTGGCAGAGAGTATGAAAATATCCGATCTCGATCTCTTTAACAACTAAATGCTTATTTCACACTGGATGGTTCTTTTATATTTCAAAACTCAATTCACAATTGGTAGTCAAAAAATCATATTCTCGAAACTATATCACTTTCGAAATCATATTTATTTTTGAAATTATATTCACTTTCAAAATCATATTCACTTTTGAATTTATCGATAAGATAGGATATTAAATTTCATTCCAAAATCATCATATTTACTCAAATATGCCTTTTCAAAAAAGGTATCAATTCCAAATTCCAACTTACGTTGCATAATCGTCAAGAATTTAAACATAAATACTTCAACTTTATAGTCTGAATTTTAGAAAATAGTTTAGGTAGTCTTAAATAGTTTTTAATAGTTTTAAAAATGGTTTAAAATAGATTGAAGTGGTTTAAATAGTAAAATAGTTTAAATGGTAAAAGTAGTTTAAATAGTAAAATAGTTTAAATGGTAAAAATAGTTTAAATAGATCTAACTTTGATTTAATTAGATTTAAAATGATTTATATAAATTTAAAATAGATTAAGTGGATTTAATTTACCTTAATTGATTTTCAAATAGATTGAATTTATTTAAAATAGATTAAATAAATTTATATTATATTAAATAGATTTAAAATAGATTAAATAATTTTAATTAGTTTAAAATTGGTAAAATGGATTAAATTGGATTATATAGGTTATAGTAGACTAAAATAAATTAAAATAATTTAAATTGATTAAAATAGTTAATTTAATTAAAATAATTTAAATTAATTTAAATAGGTTTCAAAGTTATACCCAAACATTTCTATAACTCAATTTCGATAAATTTGTTTATATTTGACACTTCAACTTTGAAATACTAATTTAAATCCTTTGAATAATCCATTAAATCAATTCCAATTTCAGCATTAACGCTTGGATTATCACAAAAATAATTCAGTTTATATAAATACATTTCTATTCAAAAATTCCAGTTAACCGAATTCAAAATTTTAAGAATTAATTTTTTTTTGATTTAACCAATCTAGTGTCCGTATATAATTTTCTACCCTATGGTCAAGTGATATGGATATTTATCATTTTAACCCGTAATTTAAATTTCTATGGTTATATATCATTTCAAACCGCAATCCCGAATTAAATAAAAATCCATAAAACCGCTCGAGTCTATCATTTCAACCCATAACGATTTTTTCCCAATCTATAGATTGTTCGGGTATGTATCATGTCAAACCATAGGGAACTTGCAGTGTTATAACAACATAAAATACAACATCCAGTCATCCAATATCAACCAATCAAACATCCATCACAATTATCATCCAAATCAACCAATAAACATCAATAGATAATTGATAATAAACAACAGGTATCAAATTGACAATTAATTCAATATTAAGTTAAACGATGACTAAATGCAATAAAAGTCAAATTTAATCGGAATGACAATTTAAACATACCCAACATCGGTCGATTAATTTCTAATCAAATCATAAGTTTAATTTAACTAACATAAGAAGATTTAGTAGTTATGAGTGGGTTAAAACACTCACCTTTGATTTCAAATCGATCTGAAATCCAAAATAGGGCCCAAAATTCAACGGTCTTAGAATTCGTCCAAACTAGCGTCAAAATATTCGTAATTTCAATATGATCCTAGCAGAAGAGACCGCACATGAATTCGAGTTCGTATGCAAAAGTTATGCACGTTATAATGATTTAATTTGGAATGTTAAAAAATAAAAGTAAAAAGAAAGAAAATCACTTTACTTACAGCCATGTCACCTCTTACTACTTGTGCTCCAAAACTAGGTACGAATACGCTGAAGCAAGAAATCGAGCTACCACCTGAATCTTAGATTGCCGCCGCCACGCCCGACCACATCACCCCAGAACGCTCTAGAACGCCGTGCCACCCCTTGCGACCCCTCCACGACCAGCGATCGCCCATCATGCATGCAAAAAAGAGCAGCTGCCGCCCTTGTCTCAAAATATAATTGAATTAATCGCCTTGATCCAGCCATTGATTCGTCGTGCCATCTACATGGATGAACTATCCTTGGCCCTCTCCACAACCTAGTACCAATGAATCGACGATCCATTGAAGTCGATCGCAACCCAATGAACGCCTGAGAACGATTTGGCCAATACTGGAAAAACCAGAATCTGATTGCAAAAACGAGCAGCGGATTTGAGTTGCACTTGTCGTTAGCTTCAAATTGATATATAATTTGTCAAGGTTTGGAGGAGTTTAAATTTTGAAATTGATTTGGGGATTGAAATTCATGGTTTAGATATAAATTGGGTTTCTGTGAGGAAAAGAGAAGGAGCAGTTAGATAGAACTAAACGTATAGTAATGGGGAATGAAAGGCTGCTAGGGTTAGAACAGAATAATATATACTAACGAAGCCCGATATGACTGAATGAATAGCCGGATATATTTGAATTGACAATAACGACCCGAAAAGCCTATTTTGTCTTTGGAACGAAAGGGATCATCCCATATATCAAAATAGATGTTTTCGATATTTTTAAACTCAATGGAATAGGTTTCAAGTTCTATTTCCATCATATGAAGAAGTTAGCTTAAAATCATCTTATTTCAAATTGATTTCAATTAAATTGATTTCCAGGCATTTCAAGTTCGTATGATCAAACGAACAAGTCCGATCACTACGAAACTTGAAATCCTACAATAGTTCATCGTTACAGATCCGATGAAACTGGTTTCTTCGAAATCCGAAATAGTGGCCAAAATGGCTATTTTCATATTAATTAAATTTATTAATATAAAACTAATTAATCATTTTTTATTCAATATTTATAAATTGACAATTTTCATCATTTTTCATTACTTAGACATTTACAATAATTTAAAACAAATTTACATATCAATTCAATGTTAAATATTCTCTAATTACAATGTTCACTTTCAACTGTAATCAAATCCAATTTATTATGACTTAATTTCAATAAATTGATTTAATTTGATTTCAATCCTTTGTTGAGTCAATTATTACTCTATACATAGTTAACATTTGTTTATATCTTATTAAACTAATATGCTATAATTTCCATCTTTTATTTATATTAACCACTACATTTCAATTATATTGAATTTTGTTAATTTTCACATTAAATAGAATTTAGAATCCCAATAAATTGATTTATCTTAGTTTAACTCTTTTATTAAACCAGTTACTGCCTTGTGAATATAATTAACATTTCTATACATTTTATTACATTCACAATTTGCAATTATTGTCTTAACCCGCATTAATGTAACATTTATTTACATTTATTTGTAATTGATTAAATAAATGGGTAACAAATAACAATTGCTACCATTTCTACATTTAATAACTTTTGTAAGTTTATTATTTACAAATAAATGTTATAATTACCCGCACTACACTAATTTTATTCAATTACAACCTATTACACATTATTTCATCAATTAATACAACGTTTATATTATTTAGTACTCTTTTAGTCCAATTTTCAATTAATACACAGCTTATTACAATTAATTTACAATCTATCACCAATTATAACTCTTTAATCATTTTAATTAATTGGAATTACATTTAAAGCAATTATAAATTATTTTAAATTAATATTATTACTTTTCATTCTAGTTACATTTTTAGTATAAAACCATAATTTTTTTAATTCTTCCAATATTAAATCACAAAACCTTATTAAATTAACTATTTATAATTATCAAAAGTTACAGTTCGTTACATTCCATCCCACTATTAGAGCGAGAAGGTGAATTCCATTCCAAAATTAAAATCCGAATAAAGATTTTAGTGCTATTATGAAGTTTTAACATAAATCTAGACTCTATTACTTATCTTGATATCTTGAACTCTTGATACTCAGGAGTTTTCAGTCTTGATTTCTTCAATCTTGAATTTGTCAATCTTGAATCTCTATATTTAGTCTTGAATCTTTATACTGTACAAACTTCATTCTCAGTACCTGCATATATATATATATATATATCCTGCATATACATATATATCTCGACAAAGATATTAGTATTTATATTTTACAACAAGTACTAAGGTTGTTGTTATCAAAACCATCATTTCAAGAATTAACAAGTTCAACTGAAAAAATAGTTGAAGGAGATCAACGATTGGAGGAAGAGCGCATTGGCGCACCAGCTAGAGCATATTGCAGCATACTTGGCACAACAGGGACGATGCCTAGAGAGGATGGATCGGGAGACGACGATGAGTAGGTATGCTTGTGTTTCTGTCATATTTTAATCATCTTGGTTTGCAGTTATGTGAAATTTTTTTATATAATTAATACTTGATCGTTGATTGTGGTGTTTGATGGATTTGGAATATGACATTTGGACATTTTGATTGATAGATTGTATTTGTATGTATGGTTAAGTTGTTTGATTGGTATGGTATATTTATATGGTGGTGGTAAAATGTTTATGTAAATTTATTTGTTACCTTATATATATGATTATTTGTGATATATGTGAGATTATATGATGGATGGAGTGGTATTAGTTGTGAAATTGAACGTATATGTGTTGGAAAGAGATACGAAATCGTGGTTGGCTGGATCAGAGAGCATAAGTAGATATGAAAATGGTTCCAGATTAACGACGGCTGGCGACAACCTATTGGCCCAAACTAGTGATGACTGGTAACTGCTAGCGATGACTTTTTGGTTCCAGGTCAGCGATGGTCAGCGTCGACTTGAGGCAATAGCCCGTTGTTAACTACTTTGCCATGTTTTCAGCATGGCATCGCCAGCCATCGCTATATTGATGACAGAGCCGTCTCTTTATTATGTGGCGGCGGGTTATTTAGCGATGGCCGGCGATGCTTTTTTGCAATCGCTAAACCACCGTGTTTTGTAGTGTTTATTTCTATTATTTTCTGAGAACTCAAATCCATGCTTATATTATATTATTTAATGTAAAATGCAAAAGAATGGGGCGCAAATTAATTATTTCTGGTTTCATATCCTAAACATTGTGTCATGTTAGGACACAAGCTTCATGGATCAAATTAAGAGAGTCTAATCTTGAAATGCGAATCAAAACTTTGTTTTTAAGAGAAGTTTGACTTGGTCCAATTTAGAAGTATGATACATTGAAATATAGAGTGCATTACAAAAATAAATACTCATGTTGCTTGCTTTGGTTGTAGGTTGTTTGTAGGCAGTAGTTGGGTGTGAGGTTATGGTGAGGTGTTGGTGTGAATAGTGGTGCTGGTTTGGCTGATGGTTTCAGGCAGTGGGTGGTGATTTCTGGTTTGTTGAGGAAATGTGCTGGAGATTAGGGAAGGATTCAATACTTGTTGATTTTGAGAGGAGGAAAGAGAAGGAAAAGCAGGATTTGGATGCTAAACCGGGCTTTCTTGGATTAGATTAATGTAGATTTATTTGATGAAAGATCCCCTTGGGATTATGATGAAATTGTCGATAGGTTCATGCGGGTAAGGAGATGATCTTCGGCAATGTTTCAAATTTGGTAATGTAAATTGTGTTCTTTTTATTTTCATTTTCTTGATTTCTAGGTTTTGGTGCTAACACTAGTTATGTTTCATTTGTTTGTACATGATTTGATTTCATGGTTTATATTCTATGAATCTGGGTTAAATTGCTAGATGTGAAAAGTTTTAGCTGGTAGATGAAGAGTATAAGCATTAACGTGGATATCTGGAGTCAATTTAGAAGACTATCGCAATATTCTTATGGATAAGATGGCCGATTATTGAAATTAATCTCAAATGTTGCAGTCATTTCATTGAGTATCCAATTATAGTGCACATAATTTCCCTTGATTTATTTGTATTTAATTATTTCCTATTAATTTATATATTTCTTTACTTATCTGGATATATTTATTGCAGAATTAAATGGATATTTGAAATAAACACTATGTTAGTCCTGGAATTTAAGGAAACTAGTGCATTGTGAGATCTCAATTTAAAGCAGTTCACTGTCATGTCTATCAAAAGTAGTCGAGAAAAACAAATGCAAAGCTGGGTTGGAAAATATTAACATATTTTTGAGTGCTTATGTTATGATGCTTTAGTCTCTGAACTAAATCTGAGAAATGTGTATCAATTACAGCAGGTATTCATAATCTGTTATTGAAGATAATGTATTTGCCTCTTTATGCATATTCTTCATTCTATATTAGTAAACTTTCTTTTCTGGTATACCATGATAAATTTAAAAATTATTGAGTTTGTTGGTTTTTTTGTGTAGATTCGTGATTTTGCCGTTTTGTTTGGGAAAGGAGGAAGGGTGATTTAGGGAGGAAGTGTGGGTATCATTCTTGATGCAAGTTCAGGTTGTGGGAGTATTTGTTATGAGGTTGTTTGTTTGGATGATATGAAAGTTTTGAGATGGTTTGGGAGTGGAACAACTGGGCTGAATGGTTCAGAATATGACATGAACATGCTGACATGAAAGAGGAAATGGCTGAAGCATATAATATGTTCTTAATAAGGTCACTTGAGCTAAAAAGAGTACATAAATAGGTCTTTTATGAGATGAAGTATTGCTATTTCTTGAAACATGCACAAGATTTGGACTAAAAACATGCACAAAATCTGAAATATTAAACTGAAATGGACTAGCAGGATATGAAATTGGTTTGAAAATGTTGTCCAGTGCTTTTGGCGCTTGGATTTGGTACATGCAAGGTCTTAAGTATGAGAAGTGCTTGATTATGGCGCTTCAAACCATCTAATTGTTTAAACATTGATGAGAGTAATTATTGTGTTTTATATCGAAATTTTGTATATCGTATTTCATAATAGAAAATTAAAAGGCCAAAGACTAGGTTTAATATATTCTGTATCGAAATCGTATTTCATTACGTGATTAAAGTGTTTTTTCAGTTGTTTAAATGTGATAATTACGAGTGAGTGTTGGTTTCATATTGAAATATATTAATTATTGCTATATAATATATATGTTGTGAAAAAGATGAAATGGGCACTAATGAGCTACCATAATGAGGGAAATCTTCACAACAAATAAACAATTTTTGGCAATGTTTATTAAACGCTATCAAAATGGCAAACAATGGTAGTAGTGCTAATAATACTTAGCTATTATACAACGCTGCGATAAATAATTTTCATTGCATTTTCAAAATGCTACAATATGTTGCTTTCTGGTAGCGTTTATGAAAACGCAATAGAAAGTCCGGAATTTTTAGTTACATGTTTTTTAGCGGCGTTCTCTAAAACGCTACCGTAAGTTATATTAGCTTTTTTGGTGCAACACCGAAAAAAACTTTTTAGTGTAATGATCTGGCTTGATTTAAGCTTGTAGTGATGGGAACAAGGGTTGATTTTCGACCAACAAGAAAACGAAGGAGGAGGCGGAAAAAATATCAAATCTAATTAGGTTAGAGATGCTTATATAGTGGATGGAAAAGAGAGAAAAGTGGATCTGATCTCATACTCATTCTCGGTTAAGTTGAGCCATCCAAAACGAAGCCTTTCTAACCCTAATATGAGCCGGCTATGCCATCCTATTTCAGTTGAATTTTCTACTCTATGATGGGCCTTAAACCCATTTAAGCCCAAAATAAAATATTATGCAATTAAATTAAATTTATTCGCTTATCGATATCGTATATCGATTGATATATCTATAACTATTATAAATATATCTAATAATATTTATTCATTAAATCATAGTCAAATTTTACAATTAATATTCCATATAAATAAATTAAGTCTAGTTAATTTATAATAATTATAAATTAATTAGATCGCTTGGTTAAAGGAGACTTTATCATTTTGATTATGTGACTCGTTAGGTGTAAATTTGGTCAGCAATTAATATCAAACTATTTGAATTAATAATCATACATCATTAGCAGATGGTATGACTGACCAAATTTATCATTACTTGATTTCGGTAAAATCCAGTTTCACTTTGTTAAACATTACCTAGTTGTGGCTTTTATTTACACCAATTCTCTTAGTCAAAACTATATCACTTTGGACTTATGTAATTTGGTAATGGTCAAAATTCCAATATCGTCCATATTCAACTTTATATTCCAAACACAAAGTCCTTAGTTCAATAATAACAATTATTAATTGAACTGCTCTGAGCAGAGACTTTGAGTTGACTTGGGTTGATCGTGATTCTAACCCTATATAACCGAGGAGATGAATCCTCTCTTGAATAGTGCTTCACTTTCAATACTTCCATTTGACTCAACTATAGTCTCTTGATGGACATCGTACCATGATTTGACTACAACTAAAGTAGAGATTTAATATAAAACATCGACAATATTCTCAAGTTAAGATAACTGTGTAAATCAGTCACATCGATATTTTTCGTTGGGCCTTAGTTATATTAGCCAACAGAAAACTATCGAGTGAATCGTTACATAGTTATCAATAACTATCAGTACGTAACCCATGGGCTTCCCCAGTAGTCATGGGTAATACACTGTCAACATTTAGAATGCATTATGTACTCTAGTCTTAACGGATACATCCATATCCAGTCTTGATGCATCTTGAATAGGAACATTTAAAATGATATATTTTTTGTTGTGATAAATTATTCGCAGTTATAACACTCTGTAACTGTTATCACAAAACATATCATTTATGGAATTTCCTTAAACATACTTTTAATTAGATTAATTTATATAACAAATTATATCAAGGATATAATAGAAAGAAAATAACTTTTTTTGAACAAAGTTAGTTATTAAGACAGATACATGTAACAAATACATAATTGGCCCTATGGCATACACCTAACTCTATCAATCTCCCACTTGCACTTCGGGACAATTATGGAATCTTAATCTAACTTCTCTAACCAGTTTTCTCAAACCAATTGGATTAGTCCCTCAGTATATGGATATGCTATTATGTTTCAATTTTGTACTCTGCCATCAACTCTCTTTGGTTCTGATAAACTACCATTATCATTTGGAATAATTTAGAGTATATCTCTCGACTTCCAGTGAGTTCTAGGTTCTGTTATGGACTATATCATGACATTGTTATTGTATAACAATGTTACGAAATTCTCAACGTTTGGAATCATTCTTAGCTCAGTTGTAAATTCGTGCATTTATATTTATTTACATTTCTTTTATTGGGGCATTATTCAAGGTGACGTACTTAGCCTTTTTCATTGAATCAACCATAGTCTTTTATTTGGAACATTTCCAACTTAAAGATTCTTAACTTCAATTAATTATTGACATATTATACTCAAAATCACTAATGGAAGTTTGATTCTGAACACTCCTTTATAAGAAGTTTGTTGTTTCTGTAAAAAAAATATCTACTATTTCATAAATACATGAGAACATCTCAAACAACCATTTGGTGATATCAATTTGGATTTGATATTTGTTTCATCTATTAATACATAAATAACTCATGATACCTTAGAACACAGAACATGTATGATAATTCTTATTGTCAATGCATATGAAGTTTGAGTCTGAACACTCCTTCATAAGGAGTTTGTTGTTTTTGTAAACAATTCTCTAGTATTTCATAAATACACGAGAACATCTCAAACAACCATTTAGTGATATCAATTTGGATTTAATATTTGTTTCATCTATTAATACATAAATAACTCATGATACCTTAGACAACAGAACATGTATGATAATTCTTATTGTCAATGCATATGGAATCCTTCTTACATGTTCCGTATTAAACATTTTAATAAGGTGTCCTTGCATATCATTTAGGAAATTCCCAATATCTTTTATACTTACTATAAAATACACCATTTACAAATCCAACGTCGAGTATTAAAACAAGTAAAGCTGATTTAATACCAATACATCATTAACAATAAGTAGTGTGATGTTTACTTATGCTATAGAAATATCTATGTACCTTTTAATGTTCTTCCTTATGGACACATGCTTCCACTGCATTTTGATTGACAATCAAACTATTTGATATTCTTATCAAAATATTTTTTCAGTTTTGATGCTCGTCGAACGACACTTTCGTACAATTCTTGGATCATATCCAAAAACACACAAACTCGATATCACTTCCATTGACTTCGAGATACTTTTGTTATTTTATGTAGGCACTTTACTCTAAATCATTATTTAGAATTTTTTTATTTCAACAAATACTACCAAAACATAAATTTATACTATACAATAATTTAATCTGAACTTACTTCAGCACATCAAATGGCGAATTTATTAGGTTTATTTCAACAATTAAAATTTACGTTATTATTTTTATCGACGTGGCTCACTATATTCCAGTTGCATTTGTCTTTCTCTTAAAGATACATTTGCAGCCAAAAAGATCATATCCATTCAGATAAACCTACCAAAATCATTTTTGATAATGCGCTTGGAATTTTTTTTTTGGATTGCGCATCGTACCATATCATAGAGTCAACACTCTTAATGGTTCAATCAAACAACCAAGGATTATGTATTCTTGACGTTGACAAGAAACTTGTAGTTTTTTTAATGTATACGAATACTCATTTGACATTTCAATGTATTGTGTTTATTTAGGTTTGGTTAATTTCGCTTCATCCCTTACAATTAGTTTATCCTTAGATCATATCCAAATCCATTTTTATACCAATAATTTTTTAAAGAAATTCTTTCGCTATGAAGTTGGTGTCTCTTAAAACAACAGTTGTTTCTCCGTGCAACGAAATGGGCATTCATAAACATTTTATGAACCGCCTTATATAAAACTAGTTTTACAATGGTTCACAATATATTTATGCTCACAACATAAATTAGTCATCTAATAACTATGCTTCCTAAAATCCTCTTGGGATGATTCATACAAGATCCCTTATGTATAGTTACTACATACAGTCTTTTGACTTGCACAACCTGCCAACTCCTTGGCCTAGAATATGTAGGGGTTTCTTATAAACCCTTATCTCCTATTGTTTTGTAAACTTTCTTTAGATGATATTAATCTTAACCTTGTGTACTACTCTTAAGTACATACCTTATAGGAAGAGTTTAACTCAACTTCACTCATCATTAAACGTGCTTTGTCCAACAAAGTTTAATTACTCCTGATCAATACATCATTATGCATTATAGGGAGGAGTGACCTTTGGGACCCAATCTTCAATTGCATTAGGTACATATGGAACTCTTTCCAATATACTCACTCATTCGATCAAATCGAATCATTTTTGTTTATTATTTCCATTTTATATTCTATGAGCTTGTTATTGACTTATACATGTGTATCATATACATATCTGTGTCCACGATAACTTTTTGGTGAATACGATGAAGTACGTGGAATCATTTTGGTATTAGTTGACCTACGATTGCATACATCTGTATGTATCAATCTGAAGAGTTCATCAACTCTTATAACTCTCCTTCTAAATGGGTGCATAACCCTTAATTATTTGAGATATAATTAACTAACATCATATGATTCATAATCATATAATAAAAATTATTTCTCAAAAATACGACTCAATTTATAATTCTAAAATACTTGTAAATAATTGTAGATACTTCAGTATTTTCTGATGCATTACTTTTGTTAGGAAAATTAATACCATCTAGTTTTATTTCATGATGAATATTAATAATATTCTCATTGATATAACTATGTTTATTTTTCAATGGATACTGAAAACTAATCATTTTTCATAAATGATATGCGGTAGGTTATGTGAAAATAATTTTTGTAACATAATGCAATCAATAAGTGTTATATGGCTCTCTCCCACTATTTCAGCTATTACTATAATAGCGTACTGAATTTCAAGGTCCATGATTCACTTAATGTAGATTATTTATACTGTAACTAATTTACAGTGGAGAGTTCTTTGATTAAATTTCTTGAACTAAAAGAAATAAATCTCATAGAAAATAGTTTTCTATATGAAAATACATTTTGAAATAGAAATTGTATTTCTTATTCTATTGTTAAGTATCAATTATTATTATTACAATTATCGTTTTCAATGTTTCTTTATGAAGTAGAAGTGACTATTCACTCTCTTCATCCCAACTATACTTAAAATATATTTACTCTTATACCTTTATTTTCCTTTCTAAATGGTAAAACCATTCAAAAGAAAACCCTTACTAAAATATCATAACGAACTCTTTACAAAAGCGCATTTGATTATTCTTAACACTTAAGGATATCAAATATGTTGCACTTTGCATAAACTAATCAAATTGATAGTTCAGTGATTGAATTCCTAGATCTTTCTTGTTGTTCTGGTCTAATGCGACATTTAAAACAATATGATCCTTTTGTAATCAATCAATTTGAATACTCGATCTCACAGAACTATTTATAATTGGCTTATTTCAAATGAACTAACTTCATCGAAGTATCGTACATTACGAACTGTGACCAGTCCCCATATTACACTTATATGCAATAGTATATGGATAAAATATCCATAGTCTTGTGTTGCTTTTAGAGTTTGAAATTCAGAGAATGCAATAAACGGTCTCGACCAAATATATACGCAAGCAACCAAATTACAAATGTATTTAGTAGTTGTAAAATTAGGCGCTTGTATTGGTGCTGAAACACTAACATGCAATAAGCATTTATTAGTAGGTACATGTTATATCTCCATTTGTCAATCTCAGTTCAGTTCAATTGTATATCTAAAGTGATAAACATTTTATCAATCATATTAAATGCACAAGTCTATCAGTGTATGGTAGTATAAAATAATATAGTATATGTTCTTATAATATTAGAAAGGCTGAATGTTATCATTTCATTTTTCTAATAAGGCTCCTAATAGTATTTTTTTGTTTTACCAAACCCTATGTCGAAACATAAATTCTTTCAACTTCACTAGTGGGTGTTAGGACTCATCCCACTTGGAATCCTGACCTTGAGTTTGCTCAATAAGTCATAGTTCCATGGACGATAGATAACTCCTTATCGAGTATCGTATACAACTCCTAACCCTTAGTACCTTGTCCTAATTTCACTTCGACTTTGAGTTTTCTCAACAAATCTGTAACGACCTATAAAATTTGAATGGTTTATTTACATATTTAATTGAATTTTAGAGAAATTTTAAATAATAAAATTTTAAATAAAAAATTTATATTTGGAATACGTATATTTAAATATGGCAGATGGTAAATTTTCATCTGATTTTATGTAAGTTTATTCATTGTGAAATTCCATCAATTTCAGGTCAGTTAATAATTGTTGATAATAAAACATTTTCCAAACATGAATATTTTTACATACAAAAATTCTAAATCCTCTTCTGAGTGAGACGTTGTTTTTCGTTTTTCCAAATTTGGACTTCTATAGCTCCGTCGATCTTATTTTCCTGCATTTTAACTGCACTTTCCGCTAGCTGAAATTCGAATTTTTTTTATTTTTTTATTTTTATTCAATCATACCACTAATATCTGTATACCGTTGTGATCGTCTCGTCGTGCTGATCTCAACAGTATATTTATTTCCGTATTTTGGGATCCGGTGTACAACGGAAGCAATAAATTTGTTCGTTGTAACGACACCATAAATTGTGCCTTCTTAACTTTTCCTATTACGTTTCAAATTTGAAACGTGCTGTTCAATCAAACCATTTAATTTCATTTATTTTTAGCTCAAAAGATGGGTGACTTGCCGTTTTTTTCGCTCTACATTTAATTGCCCACTTTATATTTTAGGCAGTGGATACAATTTATTTTAGAATGTCTCTTCATAGACCATTCATCCCTAAATTCAGATCTATTCCTTCTCTCCTTCCTTATTCTTTTCCTTTTAGCCGTTACTATTGTTTCGAAAATCAAGCATCCATCTATTAATTTTCATTTATTTTATATTTATTTCCAACCTTATAAATTCGTAAGATCACTTGCTTTCCTTGATTTCACGTGTCTGTGCCTATCATTTTGAGTTTCTTACTTACATATTCTATTATGTCCTAAACGTGCATTTTGACTGTTGCCATTAGTTTTGGAATTTTTTTTTTGAGATACGTTACTTTTATTATTCCATAATAATTTAAGGGGCGGTCACTATTCCAAATTAAATGCTAACGTTCTATTCCTTATTTCAAACGGCTCAAATTTGAAAGCTTTGACTATTGATTGGTCCTTGCCTTTTTAATCACCTTAATCTATTGCTGGTATATTAATTTACCTTTTTCATTGGTAACCTTAGGCACTACGCATCCTCTTATAGCCTATTATATAAATGTAGTACTGTCTTTTCTTTTTGGTTGCTTTCTCTCCTCTTATCAATTTCCTCTACCCTTGCTCCATCTCTAACCCTACCTTCGCCTTCCTTATATCCATTACCTGTAGCTTCTCCGATAACAACCGCATGTAGCTGCCTGCTCCTTCTTCATTTTCGTTTGTCTGAAACCAACTCCTCCACCCTCATCTTTTTTTTCTCCTTTCCCTCTGTTGCTTTGCTCAGCAACGCATGCAAGCGACCTCACCTCTGCACTTATCGGCCTCTTCCACCATCAACGTCGAGCCTTGGGGCAGTAGCACCCTTGTTTTCATAAGGTATATATTGGGATTTTTTTGTATATAGTAGTTTCTATATTATTTGTATTATATTTGTAAGTTGGTAGTGTCTGCATTTCTATTAGTAATATAAAGTTATGCAAAGTTAGGTGTTGTTTCATTTGAAAGCATGGGAGTATTTATTTTTATATATGTAGTTTGCATATACTTTACGTATAATAAATCTTGCTTCTCTGATTTGGAAAGCATAGTGGTTTGTGAAAAAAAAAATTATTTATGAAAACTGATTTCATACGTTGTTTACAAGTATTTTTAGAGTATTTATAACAGGTTTGGGTTTCCTGTTAACTATACATTTACTGTATATTAGTTTTGACATATATTAAATTTTTAGTTTACACAGCAACCGGGATTCAATATGCGTGGTTGTTCATGTAGTTGTACTTTAGGAATAGCAAGCTATATATATATAGGTAAGGTATATATATATATATATATGCTGCGGGCATTAAATTTTATTGAGGGCGTAGTATTAAATTTTATTATGTATGTTTACAGTTACAAGTTTATAAACTTATATAAGTTATAAATGTTCACCTAGACTAAATTTTGATTAATTTAAAGGGTGGTTTATATAAGTTGTTTTTTTCTGCTTTGTGTTAAAAGTATGAAAATCTTTAAACGTATTATTTTAAAATTTGTATAAATGCATTTTTGATTTAAAGTTAAAACTAAGAATTTTATTTTATTAAATCCATTCGAAACTTATTTGATTTAAAAACTTCTAATACATATAATATGTTACTAATTTATATAAATCTTTTGGGTTTCGGTATATATTGTTTTGCATTGGCAGTACATATAGTCAAGTCTGCATATGTAGATATATTAGTCTGGGTCCATTTAAACCTCATTACAAAGTACATATTATTAAACTTAGTCTATATATATATTAGTATATTAAGGCATACGACTATACATTTCATTGAATATATTTTTGAGGTCACTTATGCCCGTCTATCGTCATCGATCCAATTCTGATTTGACTTCATCAAATCTTTGTCATCAGCTTGTCCATCGAATGCGTGTCAATCTTGCTTCGTTTTGTATGTGTGTGCCTGGATTCGTAACTCAATTTCTTGGTCAAATCTATCTGGCCTCGAAAGGTGAGCAATCACCCACGATTAACATTCTTTTATTCATTAAATTTGATTTCAATTGAAACGACAATTGAAATATGCTCCTGTAGTTATTTAAATTTGTTATATATGCTATTATCTGTAACTGTCCACCTGCGGGATATGACATCATATCCTGTTGTTTATATTATATTGTTATTGATGATATATGCCTGTTATTTTATTGTATTTTCTGTTATCACTCTGCAAGTTTCCTGTAGTTTAGAAATCACTATGGGTTGAAGTGATACATACCCGAGCAGACTTTAGAATAGGAGAAAATCGTTATAGGTTGAAATGATAAACCCAAGCGATTTTCATTTAATTGAATTTGGGATTACGGGTTGAAATGATATCCACCCGTATATATTTAGTATATGGATTGAAATGATAAATATCCGTAGCACTTGACTATATGATAGGAAATATATACAGACACCGTTGGTCTATATAAATATTTTGAAAATAATTTCTATAATTTTGGGAAGAAATACATGGTTTAATAAATTTGATGCTTAAGATAATATATAAATTAAAATTTTGTATATAGATTTAGTAGTAATATTTGATTTAAATTAGATTGATTTAATGCATAAAATATGGTTAAGTATTTATGTAGATCTTTATTTCAAATAAATTTTCTGGTGATAAACTGAATAATTAAGATTTGGAGATGAATTTCGGGTTTATTTGGAGTAGTATTTAAGTAAGGATTTTATTTAAATAAATCAATTTGAAATCCATTGAATAGGAAAATATAAAGGTATGATTTTGTAACTGGATTTTTGATTTAAGTGATTTAATGAATATTTCACGATTAAATAAATTAAAGAAAATATTGAGTAAATTGTACTTTCAGGTTACTTAAATGATATTGAGTCTAAGAAGGAAATATTTCAAGGCTAAATAATATTTTGGTTAAATCAAGATCTTTATGAAACTGTTAAATTAAACTTTGAAATGTAGAATATTAAAGCTTTGAACTATACTAGAATTTAATTCGTTTATTGTGTTTCAGATCTGTATTTGAATCAATATAAGTTGAATCTATTATTTAGAAAACTGAATTGAAATAAAATTTAGTTTGAAACGTTTAATATTTAAAGGTTTGGAATATTGAAATGTAAAAAGGGTATTTTGTGATTTCAAATCCGGAATTTGAAATCGAAAAATGTGAAATATTTATTTAGAAATTAAGTTGAATTTAAATTGATTTAAATTGAGATTTGACTAGGTTTGAATTTGGAAATTTAGTAAATTGAATCGTAACTTTGAAAGTGAAAAAGTTAGAAATAATTATATATCCAAGGAAAATGATATTTTGGTTTTGAAGTATAAATAAATGGGAATGACCACGGTGTTATAGTGTATATTTCTACTGTGTAGATAGTTCTACAGATCCTTAGAGGATGGTTATCCCAAACATCCTTTAAGTTATTTGTATTTCAGTTGATATTTCACTTGAGTTGGATTTATTGATATAAGAATGTTAATCCTGACTCGAGTGTTTTGTGTTTTGCTATACGCTCGGGTCAGACTGAGTGATACAGCATTTGAGACTCACCTTCGAAGTTGGAGCTTTGCTTGAAGATCCAGCTATCTATCCCTTCAGTCATATAGTTGATTGGTCCAGAGAAGTCATCTGTTGCATTGGAGACTTCACTGCATTTAAACTATTCGGTTGTATTTTATTTCTAACTCTGATGTATATAGTAGCTTCATGAACTACTATCCTTTATCTATTCTGCTGCATTATATTACTCTGTGTCTGTGATTGATTTATTTACCGTATATTTTTTGTTTTGCCAAATTTTAAATTAACAATTCGGTATTTTGAATTATTCAAGTCGGATATGTATGGTTTTATTGACGATTTGAATGGTCCAAAATAGCGGGTCGTTACAGTTGGTATCCGAGCTTTGGCTCAAGGCAAAACTTAGCATATATGGTAAATTTATTTACAGAATCACTTTCATTCGAGTTGAATCTCTTCCTTTTTGACTCGATTTCCTTTGAATTTTGGAATGTCCCTCAATTCCGAAATTCATTCTGTCTCTCCCTATTTATATTCGTTTGATTTCGGGTATCCCATAACTCCACTGAATGATTTGTAAAGGGGGGTGAAAACTCCTTTTCAATTGGCATTAACTCACCAAAGATTTTTGTATCCTCGGTTTACGATGCTGTTATATCTTGTTATGCCGAATTCTATATCTCTTGCGATCGAATGTCGAATTTCCTCAGAATTCTACACCGATCTAATTTTGGAATCATGGTTGACTGGTAAAGGTTGCCCGCGATTTATAGAAGTATATCCATCTCCTATTTTGTAATGTAATCATCTACGATCGAGTCTATCTTCGAATCAGGATTCTATTGGTCAGAGTCTTCTTATTTAAATCTCTATCTTTGTTTTGAAATCCATTCTTGAATCATCCTTTGAAAATTGGGTATGTTTGTATTTTTGAAATTGTTTTATACATCGAAATTATTATTTTAATAACTATGATTCTATTTATTCTATATATGAAAAAGAAAATGTTTTCTATAAGGATTATATACCTATATATAAAACAAATAAGAAATGTTATCCTATATATAAAAGTTTGAAAGGATTTGAAATTTTGAAAATTTATAAGGAAGTGATTTATATACAAATGATTTATAACTGTAAAGTTAAATTTGAAATTCGAGAATTGAATTCCGGTATTTTGAAATTGGTTTTAAGATTTTGGAAAATATATAAAAATAATACGATTTAAAAGTATTTTTCCGAATAAGAAATGTTTCAAATGAGTTCAAAGGAATTCCAATAATTTTGAAGAAAAAAGAAATTTCAAAGAAGTTTTCAAGAAAATAAAAGTCCAGAACTCACTTATGTCGCTGGAAAATAATTTCGGTGATGAGTGCACGCATCATCGACATTGATTTTCGAGTTTCAGAGTGGGGGAGAGGCCACTTTAATAGCTTCGCTATGCAAGTGATTTTGTAAAACCGTTTTTGATTTCAAATTTCGAAGTATAATTTGATATTTTCGAAAGATATATGTATATATTTGAAACAATTTAAAGTGAGACCGGTGTTCAGTCCTCGAGTTTCGAATTTGTTTTGGTATAACCCTTTATATTGAAATTGATTTATTATTGATTTTCAACTCTTGAATTGAAAATGTGATTTCCCCTTATCATTTTGAATGTTCGAACACTTCCAAATCGAGAATAAATTTTCAAAGCTAAGAAATTTCGAAGAGTATAAAATGTTTGATAAAGAATATATATTTAGTTTGAAATGTTTTGAAAAAAAAATAGTTGAATAATGGTTTTCAGAAAGGTAAATTGGATCTTTCAAATAGAAATAGATAGTTTAAAAGTTCTAATGGGATAATTATAAATATGGAAACCATTTTGAGTATAATTTATTTTTGAGAAAATATTTGGTTTTGAAATTAAATGGGAATTAAAAACCAGTACTTATATGGTGATTTTGGAAATGAATTTGTTTGACTTGAATTATTTTAATTTGGAAAATGGGATAATTTTCTAAACCTATTATTTTGGGAACTTTGAAATTTAGATATTTAATTTGGAAGAAAATTTGGTGAAATCATATATGATTTTGAAACTGAATTGATATTGAAATGATTTGAAATTTAAGAACCTTATATTATTAAGCACTTGATTTGGGAGTGGTCGAACTTATATAAAATGGATTGTATAAGTATGAAGTTGATTTGAAATCTATTGATTTGAAAGGTACTCAATTTGGAAAGAGATTTTATATAGTTGAAGTCTATATAAGTATGATTTGATCTACTACTGATTTGGAAAGTATTCGATTTGGGAAAAATAGAATCCTATATATATGGACTTTATATAAGTACAATATCTGAAAGTGATTTGAAAAGGTACTATATGATATATATTTTCGAAGTAAAGATATGGAAAGTGCCTTCTGCTTGATATCCGCTTTGTGGCCACATCATGGATTCATTCTATCGATATTATTCTCTCTGATTTTTGGTTTTCCGGATGTAATACTCGAGTGTTCCCACCGTGGCGTAACCCATGGTTTCTTTTTTTCTCTCGTTAATGCATAGCGCAATTTCCTGACTGAGTCTTGCCTAGGGGTACGGATTGTTTCCTGGGGGATCCAGGCGTAACAATTGTGTATCCTGCAATCTATGTAGGTCGCGAATAGTAGCGCAAGTGCCTGGCTGAGTCTTGCCTAGGGGTACGGATTGTTTCCTGGGGGATCCAGGCGTAACCATTGTGTATCCTACACTCTACTAGTCATCATGGCGTAACTCGCAGGGCTGAGAAAGCTTACGGATATGGATTGTTTCCTGGGGGATCCAGGCGTAACCATTGTGTACCTACGAACCATGGTCGGACAAAGGTTTTGGTTTGGTTGTTTTGTTTGGATTGTACTTTCCATATCTGTTTTAAAGGTTTTTCAAGTATTTTCACTGGGCGTTGAAACGGGTCTACTAAGTACTTGAAGAATTCTAGCTTTGCGCCTGATCAACGCATGGCCAGAGTCTGCAAGAACGAGGATAAACTTGTTAAAACATCGAGTTATAAAAGTATTTTCGAAAGGAAAGTTTGTTTTGATATAAAAGTATTTGATTATAAAGGTATTTTAGTATAAAATATTTGCAACAAAATAATTTGTATTAATATTCGAAAGTGAAATTCTTTTGGTTCTAAATCCGTGCCCGATTCTGTTCTGCTGAATCTACCTTATCTGCTTAGCTCCCATGATGTTGTTTTCCGAATCTACCCTCTTTCCTTTTTGAATATATCCGTTTACATATGGTTTAATCATATACTACATGATTTAATCATAAATTTTTGGTGGTATAAATATTTTTAAAGTTCTTATTTAAATAAAACCTATTTAAAGTAAATGAATTATTAATAATGTTTGAAAAGCATCTAAAGAAAGATTTATAAATTTATAAATTATGGATTTAATGTTTTCAAATAGCTTCTTTAAATATAACTAATGATGTAAATAATTGTTTTCAAAAGGTTTTCATATATTTTTATTTAAACATATAAATGGTATTTATAAAGGAAAAAAAAATTACAAATGGGTTTTTGAAAGGTTTTAAAGTATTAAAGATAATTGAACCGCAAATGAAGTTTTCAAATAAATATTTCATGAAAAATTTATATAGTCTTAAATTAATTTTTCAACCTTACCTTTCAATCTACCTTTCTTTCTGTTTGTTTCTATTCTCCTACCTCCTTCCTTTTCGGGGACGAAAAGTTTTAAGTGGGGGAGAGTGTAACGACCTATAAAATTTGAATGGTTTATTTACATATTTAATTGAATTTTAGAGAAATTTTAAATAATAAAATTTGAAATAAAAAATTTATATTTGGAATACGTATATTTAAATATGGCAGATGGTAAATTTTCATCTGATTTTATGTAAGTTTATTCATTGTGAAATTCCATCAATTTCAGGTCAGTTAATAATTGTTGATAATAAAACATTTTCCAAACATGAATATTTTTACATACAAAAATTCTAAATCCTCTTCTGAGTGAGACGTTGTTTTTCGTTTTTCCAAATTTGGACTTCTATAGCTCCGTCGATCTTATTTTCCTGCATTTTAACTGCACTTTCCGCTAGCTGAAATTCGAATTTTTTTTATTTTTTTATTTTTATTCAATCATACCACTAATATCTGTATACCGTTGTGATCGTCTCGTCGTGCTGATCTCAACAGTATATTTATTTCCGTATTTTGGGATCCGGTGTACAACGGAAGCAATAAATTTGTTCGTTGTAACGACACCATAAATTGTGCCTTCTTAACTTTTCCTATTACGTTTCAAATTTGAAACGTGCTGTTCAATCAAACCATTTAATTTCATTTATTTTTAGCTCAAAAGATGGGTGACTTGCCGTTTCTTTCGCTCTACATTTAATTGCCCACTTTATATTTTAGGCAGTGGATACAATTTATTTTAGAATGTCTCTTCATAGACCATTCATCCCTAAATTCAGATCTATTCCTTCTCTCCTTCCTTATTCTTTTCCTTTTAGCCGTTACTATTGTTTCGAAAATCAAGCATCCATCTATTAATTTTCATTTATTTTATATTTATTTCCAACCTTATAAATTCGTAAGATCACTTGCTTTCCTTGATTTCACGTGTCTGTGCCTATCATTTTGAGTTTCTTACTTACATATTCTATTATGTCCTAAACGTGCATTTTGACTGTTGCCATTAGTTTTGGAATTTTTTTTTTGAGATACGTTACTTTTATTATTCCATAATAATTTAAGGGGCGGTCACTATTCCAAATTAAATGCTAACGTTCTATTCCTTATTTCAAACGGCTCAAATTTGAAAGCTTTGACTATTGATTGGTCCTTGCCTTTTTAATCACCTTAATCTATTGCTGGTATATTAATTTACCTTTTTCATTGTTAACCTTAGGCACTACGCATCCTCTTATAGCCTATTATATAAATGTAGTATTGTCTTTTCTTTTTGGTTGCTTTCTCTCCTCTTATCAATTTCCTCTACCCTTGCTCCATCTCTAACCCTACCTTCGCCTTCCTTATATCCATTACCTGTAGCTTCTCCGATAACAACCGCATGTAGCTGCCTGCTCCTTCTTCATTTTCGTTTGTCTGAAACCAACTCCTCCACCCTCATCTTTTTTTTCTCCTTTCCCTCTGTTGCTTTGCTCAGCAACGCATGCAAGCGACCTCACCTCTGCACTTATCGGCCTCTTCCACCATCAACGTCGAGCCTTGGGGCAGTAGCACCCTTGTTTTCATAAGGTATATATTGGGATTTTTTTGTATATAGTAGTTTCTATATTATTTGTATTATATTTGTAAGTTGGTAGTGTCTGCATTTCTATTAGTAATATAAAGTTATGCAAAGTTAGGTGTTGTTTCATTTGAAAGCATGGGAGTATTTATTTTTATATATGTAGTTTGCATATACTTTACGTATAATAAATCTTGCTTCTCTGATTTGGAAAGCATAGTGGTTTGTGAAAAAAAAATTATTTATGAAAACTGATTTCATACGTTGTTTACAAGTATTTTTAGAGTATTTATAACAGGTTTGGGTTTCCTGTTAACTATACATTTACTGTATATTAGTTTTGACATATATTAAATTTTTAGTTTACACAGCAACCGGGATTCAATATGCGTGGTTGTTCATGTAGTTGTACTTTAGGAATAGCAAGCTATATATATATAGGTAAGGTATATATATATATATATATATGCTGCGGGCATTAAATTTTATTGAGGGCGTAGTATTAAATTTTATTATGTATGTTTACAGTTACAAGTTTATAAACTTATATAAGTTATAAATGTTCACCTAGACTAAATTTTGATTAATTTAAAGGGTGGTTTATATAAGTTGTTTTTTTCTGCTTTGTGTTAAAAGTATGAAAATCTTTAAACGTATTATTTTAAAATTTGTATAAATGCATTTTTGATTTAAAGTTAAAACTAAGAATTTTATTTTATTAAATCCATTCGAAACTTATTTGATTTAAAAACTTCTAATACATATAATATGTTACTAATTTATATAAATCTTTTGGGTTTCGGTATATATTGTTTTGCATTGGCAGTACATATAGTCAAGTCTGCATATGTAGATATATTAGTCTGGGTCCATTTAAACCTCATTTTAAAGTACATATTATTAAACTTAGTCTATATATATATTAGTATATTAAGGCATACGACTATACATTTCATTGAATATATTTTTGAGTTCACTTATGCCCGTCTATCGTCATCGATCCAATTCTGATTTGACTTCATCAAATCTTTGTCATCAGCTTGTCCATCGAATGCGTGTCAATCTTGCTTCGTTTTGTATGTGTGTGCCTGGATTCGTAACTCAATTTCTTTGTCAAATCTATCTGGCCTCGAAAGGTGAGCAATCACTCACGATTAACATTCTTTTATTCATTAAATTTGATTTCAATTGAAACGACAATTGAAATATGCTCCTGTAGTTATTTAAATTTGTTATATATGCTATTATCTGTAACTGTCCACCTGCGGGATATGACATCATATCCTGTTGTTTATATTATATTGTTATTGATGATATATGCCTGTTATTTTATTGTATTTTCTGTTATCACTCTGCAAGTTTCCTGTAGTTTAGAAATCACTATGGGTTGAAGTGATACATACCCGAGCAGACTTTAGAATAGGAGAAAATCGTTATAGGTTGAAATGATAAACCCAAGCGATTTTCATTTAATTGAATTTGGGATTACGGGTTGAAATGATATCCACCCGTATATATTTAGTATATGGATTGAAATGATAAATATCCGTAGCACTTGACTATATGATAGGAAATATATACAGACACCGTTGGTCCATATAAATATTTTGAAAATAATTTCTATAATTTTGGGAAGAAATACATGGTTTAATAAATTTGATGCTTAAGATAATATATAAATTAAATTTTTTTATATAGATTTAGTAGTAATATTTGATTTAAATTAGATTGATTTAATGCATAAAATATGGTTAAGTATTTATGTAGATCTTTATTTCAAATAAATTTTCTGGTGATAAACTGAATAATTAAGATTTGGAGATGAATTTCGGGTTTATTTGGAGTAGTATTTAAGTAAGGATTTTATTTAATAAATCAATTTGAAATCTATTGAATAGGAAAATATAAAGGTATGATTTTGTAACTGGATTTTTGATTTAAGTGATTTAATGAATATTTCACGATTAAATAAATTAAAGAAAATATTGAGTAAATTGTACTTTCAGGTTACTTAAATGATATTGAATCTAAGAAGGAAATATTTCAAGGCTAAATAATAATTTGGTTAAATCAAGATCTTTATGAAACTGTTAAATTAAACTTTGAAATGTAGAATATTAAAGCTTTGAACTATACTAGAATTTAATTCGTTTATTGTGTTTCAGATCTGTATTTGAATCAATATAAGTTGAATCTATTATTTAGAAAACTGAATTGAAATAAAATTTAGTTTGAAACGTTTAATATTTAAAGGTTTGGAATATTGAAATGTAAAAAGGGTATTTTGTGATTTCAAATCCGGAATTTGAAATCGAAAAATGTGAAATATTTATTTAGAAATTAAGTTGAATTTAAATTGATTTAAATTGAGATTTGACTAGGTTTGAATTTGGAAATTTAGTAAATTGAATCGTAACTTTGAAAGTGAAAAAGTTAGAAATAATTATATATCCAAGGAAAATGATATTTTGGTTTTGAAGTATAAATAAATGGGAATGACCACGGTGTTATAGTGTATATTTCTACTGTGTAGATAGTTCTACAGATCCTTAGAGGATGGTTATCCCAAACATCCTTTAAGTTATTTGTATTTCAGTTGATATTTCACTTGAGTTGGATTTATTGATATAAGAATGTTAATCCTGACTCGAGTGTTTTGTGTTTTGCTATACGCTCGGGTCAGACTGAGTGATACAGCATTTGAGACTCACCTTCGAAGTTGGAGCTTTGCTTGAAGATCCAGCTATCTATCCCTTTAGTCATATAGTTGTTTGGTCCAGAGAAGTCATCTGTTGCATTGGAGACTTCACTGCATTTAAACTATTCGGTTGTATTTTATTTCTAACTCTGATGTATATAGTAGCTTCATGAACTACTATCCTTTATCTATTCTGCTGCATTATATTACTCTGTGTCTGTGATTGATTTATTTACCGTATATTTTTTGTTTTGCCAAATTTTAAATTAACAATTCGGTATTTTGAATTATTCAAGTCGGATATGTATGGTTTTATTGACGATTTGAATGGTCCAAAATAGCGGGTCGTTACAGTTGGTATCCGAGCTTTGGCTCTAGGCAAAACTTAGCATATATGGTAAATTTATTTACAGAATCACTTTCATTCGAGTTGAATCTCTTCCTTTTTGACTCGATTTCCTTTGAATTTTGGAATGTCCCTCGATTCCGAAATTCATTCTGTCTCTCCCTATTTATATTCGTTTGATTCCGGGTATCCCATAACTCCACTGAATGATTTGTAAAGGGGGGTGAAAACTCCTTTTCAATTGGCATTAACTCACCGAAGATTTTTGTATCCTCGGTTTACGATGCTGTTATATCTTGTTATGCCGAATTCTATATCTCTTGCGATCGAATGTCGAATTTCCTCAGAATTCTACACCGATCTAATTTTGGAATCACGGTTGACTGGTAAAGGTTGCCCGCGATTTATAGAAGTATATCCATCTCCTATTTTGTAATATAATCATCTACGATCGAGTCTATCTTCGAATCAGGATTCTATTGGTCAGAGTCTTCTCATTTAAATCTCTATCTTTGTTTTGAAATCCATTCTTGAATCATCCTTTGAAAATTGGGTATGTTTGTATTTTTGAAATTGTTTTATACATCGAAATTATTATTTTAATAACTATGATTCTATTTATTCTATATATGAAAAAGAAAATGTTTTCTATAAGGATTATATACCTATATATAAAACAAATAAGAAATGTTATCCTATATATAAAAGTTTGAAAGGATTTGAAATTTTGAAAATTTATAAGGAAGTGATTTATATACAAATGATTTATAACTGTAAAGTTAAATTTGAAATTCGAGAATTGAATTCCGGTATTTTGAAATTGGTTTTAAGATTTTGGAAAATATATAAAAATAATACGATTTAAAAGTATTTTTCCGAATAAGAAATGTTTCAAATGAGTTCAAAGGAATTCCAATAATTTTGAAGAAAAAAGAAATTTCAAAGAAGTTTTCAAGAAAATAAAAGTCCAGAACTCACTTATGTCGCTGGAAAATAATTTCGGTGATGAGTGCACGCATCATCGACATTGATTTTCGAGTTTCAGAGTGGGGGAGAGGCCACTTTAATAGCTTCGCTATGCAAGTGATTTTGTAAAACCGTTTTTGATTTCAAATTTCGAAGTATAATTTGATATTTTCGAAAGATATATGTATATATTTGAAACAATTTAAAGTGAGACCGGTGTTCAGTCCTCGAGTTTCGAATTTGTTTTGGTATAACCCTTTATATTGAAATTGATTTATTATTGATTTTCAACTCTTGAATTGAAAATGTGATTTCCCCTTATCATTTTGAATGTTCGAACACTTCCAAATCGAGAATAAATTTTCAAAGCTAAGAAATTTCGAAGAGTATAAAATGTTTGATAAAGAATATATATTTAGTTTGAAATGTTTTGAAAAAAAAATAGTTGAATAATGGTTTTCAGAAAGGTAAATTGGATCTTTCAAATAGAAATAGATAGTTTAAAAGTTCTAATGGGATAATTATAAATATGGAAACCATTTTGAGTATAATTTATTTTTGAGAAAATATTTGGTTTTGAAATTAAATGGGAATTAAAAACCAGTACTTATATGGTGATTTTGGAAATGAATTTGTTTGACTTGAATTATTTTAATTTGGAAAATGAGATAATTTTCTAAACCTATTATTTTGGGAACTTTGAAATTTAGATATTTAATTTGGAAGAAAATTTGGTGAAATCATATATGATTTTGAAACTGAATTGATATTGAAATGATTTGAAATTTAAGAACCTTATATTATTAAGCACTTGATTTGGGAGTGGTCGAACTTATATAAAATGGATTGTATAAGTATGAAGTTGATTTGAAATCTATTGATTTGAAAGGTACTCAATTTGGAAAGAGATTTTATATAGTTGAAGTCTATATAAGTATGATTTGATCTACTACTGATTTGGAAAGTATTCGATTTGGGAAAAATAGAATCCTATATATATGGACTTTATATAAGTACAATATCTGAAAGTGATTTGAAAAGGTACTATATGATATATATTTTCGAAGTAAAGATATGGAAAGTGCCTTCTGCTTGATATCGGCTTTGTGGCCACATCGTGGATTCATTCTATCGATATTATTCTCTCTGATTTTTGGTTTTCCGGATGTAATACTCGAGTGTTCCCACCGTGGCGTAACCCATGGTTTCTTTTTTTCTCTCGTGAATGCATAGCGCAATTTCCTGACTGAGTCTTGCCTAGGGGTACGGATTGTTTCCTGGGGGATCCAGGCGTAACAATTGTGTATCCTGCAATCTATGTAGGTCGCGAATAGTAGCGCAAGTGCCTGGCTGAGTCTTGCCTAGGGGTACGGATTGTTTCCTGAGGGATCCAGGCGTAACCATTGTGTATCCTGCACTCTACTAGTCATCATGGCGTAACTCGCAGGGCTGAGAAAGCTTACGGATATGGATTGTTTCCTGGGGGATCCACGCGTAACCATTGTGTACCTGCGAACCATGGACGGACAAAGGTTTTGGTTTGGTTGTTTTGTTTGGATTGTACTTTCCATATCTGTTTTAAAGGTTTTTCAAGTATTTTCACTGGGCGTTGAAACGGGTCTACTAAGTACTTGAAGAATTCTAGCTTTGCGCCTGATCAACGCATGGCCAGAGTCTGCAAGAACGAGGATAAACTTGTTAAAACATCGAGTTATAAAAGTATTTTCGAAAGGAAAGTTTGTTTTGATATAAAAGTATATGATTATAAAGGTATTTTAGTATAAAATATTTGCAACAAAATAATTTGTATTAATATTCGAAAGTGAAATTCTTTTGGTTCTAAATCCGTGCCCGATTCTGTTCTGCTGAATCTACCTTATCTGCTTAGCTCCCATGATGTTGTTTTCCGAATCTACCCACTTTCCTTTTTGAATATATCCGTTTACATATGGTTTAATCATATACTACATGATTTAATCATAAATTTTTGGTGGTATAAATATTTTTAAAGTTCTTATTTAAATAAAACCTATTTAAAGTAAATGAATTATTAATAATGTTTGAAAAGCATCTAAAGAAAGATTTATAAATTTATAAATTATGGATTTAATGTTTTCAAATAGCTTCTTTAAATATAACTAATGATGTAAATAATAGTTTTCAAAAGGTTTTCAAATATTTTTATTTAAACATATAAATGGTATTTATAAAGGAAAAAAAATTACAAATGGGTTTTTGAAAGGTTTTAAAGTATTAAAGATAATTGAACCACAAATGAAGTTTTCAAATAAATATTTCATGAAAAATTTATATAGTCTTAAATTAATTTTTCAACCTTACCTTTCAATCTACCTTTCTTTCTGTTTGTTTCTATTCTCCTACCTCCTTCCTTTTCGGGGACGAAAAGTTTTAAGTGGGGGAGAGTGTAACGACCTATAAAATTTGAATGGTTTATTTACATATTTAATTGAATTTTAGAGAAATTTTAAATAATAAAATTTGAAATAAAAAATTTATATTTGGAATACGTATATTTAAATATGGCAGATGGTAAATTTTCATCTGATTTTATGTAAGTTTATTCATTGTGAAATTCCATCAATTTCAGGTCAGTTAATAATTGTTGATAATAAAACATTTTCCAAACATGAATATTTTTACATACAAAAATTCTAAATCCTCTTCTGAGTGAGACGTTCTTTTTCGTTTTTCCAAATTTGGACTTCTATAGCTCCGTCGATCTTATTTTCCTGCATTTTAACTGCACTTTCCGCTAGCTGAAATTCGAATTTTTTTTTATTTTTTTATTTTTATTCAATCATACCACTAATATCTGTATACCGTTGTGATCGTCTCGTCGTGCTGATCTCAACAGTATATTTATTTCCGTATTTTGGGATCCGGTGTACAACGGAAGCAATAAATTTGTTCGTTGTAACGACACCATAAATTGTGCCTTCTTAACTTTTCCTATTACGTTTCAAATTTGAAACGTGCTGTTCAATCAAACCATTTAATTTCATTTATTTTTAGCTCAAAAGATGGGTGACTTGCCGTTTCTTTCGCTCTACATTTAATTGCCCACTTTATATTTTAGGCAGTGGATACAATTTATTTTAGAATGTCTCTTCATAGACCATTCATCCCTAAATTCAGATCTATTCCTTCTCTCCTTCCTTATTCTTTTCCTTTTAGCCGTTACTATTGTTTCGAAAATCAAGCATCCATCTATTAATTTTCATTTATTTTATATTTATTTCCAACCTTATAAATTCGTAAGATCACTTGCTTCCCTTGATTTCACGTATCTGTGCCTATCATTTTGAGTTTCTTACTTACATATTCTATTATTTCCTAAACGTGCATTTTGACTGTTGCCATTAGTTTTGGAATTTTTTTTTTGAGATACGTTACTTTTATTATTCCATAATAATTTAAGGGGCGGTCACTATTCCAAATTAAATGCTAACGTTCTATTCCTTATTTCAAACGGCTCAAATTTGAAAGCTTTGACTATTGATTGGTCCTTGCCTTTTTAATCACCTTAATCTATTGCTGGTATATTAATTTACCTTTTTCATTGTTAACCTTAGGCACTACGCATCCTCTTATAGCCTATTATATAAATGTAGTACTGTCTTTTCTTTTTGGTTGCTTTCTCTCCTCTTATCAATTTCCTCTACCCTTGCTCCATCTCTACCCCTACCTTCGCCTTCCTTATATCCATTACCTGTAGCTTCTCTGATAACAACCGCATGTAGCTGCCTGCTCCTTCTTCATTTTCGTTTGTCTGAAACCAACTCCTCCACCCTCATCTTTTTTTTCTCCTTTCCCTCTGTTGCTTTGCTCAGCAACGCATGCAAGCGACCTCACCTCTGCACTTATCGGCCTCTTCCACCATCAGCGTCGAGCCTTGGGGCAGTAGCACCCTTGTTTTCATAAGGTATATATTGGGATTTTTTTTGTATATAGTAGTTTCTATATTATTTGTATTATATTTGTAAGTTGGTAGTGTCTGCATTTCTATTAGTAATATAAAGTTATGCAAAGTTAGGTGTTGTTTCATTTGAAAGCATGGGAGTATTTATTTTTATATATGTAGTTTGCATATACTTTACGTATAATAAATCTTGCTTCTCTGATTTGGAAAGCATAGTGGTTTGTGAAAAAAAAAATTATTTATGAAAACTGATTTCATACGTTGTTTACAAGTATTTTTAGAGTACTTATAACAGGTTTGGGTTTCCTGTTAACTATACATTTACTGTATATTAGTTTTGACATATATTAAATTTTTAGTTTACACAGCAACTGGGATTCAATATGCGTGGTTGTTCATGTAGTTGTACTTTAGGAATAGCAAGCTATATATATATATATATAGGTAAGGTATATATATATATATATGCTGCGGGCATTAAATTTTATTGAGGGCGTAGTATTAAATTTTATTATGTATGTTTACAGTTACAAGTTTATAAACTTATATAAGTTATAAATGTTCACCTAGACTAAATTTTGATTAATTTAAAGGGTGGTTTATATAAGTTGTTTTTTTCTGCTTTGTGTTAAAAGTATGAAAATCTTTAAACGTATTATTTTAAAATTTGTATAAATGCATTTTTGATTTAAAGTTAAAACTAAGAATTTTATTTTATTAAATCCATTCGAAACTTATTTGATTTAAAAACTTCTAATACATATAATATGTTACTAATTTATATAAATCTTTTGGGTTTCGGTATATATTGTTTTGCATTGGCAGTACATATAGTCAAGTCTGCATATGTAGATATATTAGTCTGGGTCCATTTAAACCTCATTTTTAAAGTACATATTATTAAACTTAGTCTATATATATATTAGTATATTAAGGCATACGACTATACATTTCATTGAATATATTTTTGAGTTCACTTATGCCCGTCTATCGTCATCGATCCAATTCTGATTTGACTTCATCAAATCTTTGTCATCAGCTTGTCCATAGAATGCGTGCCAATCTTGCTTCGTTTTGAATGTGTGTGCCTGGATTCGTAACTCAATTTCTTTGTCAAATCTATCTGGCCTCGAAAGGTGAGCAATCACTCACGATTAACATTCTTTTATTCATTAAATTTGATTTCAATTGAAACGACAATTGAAATATGCTCCTGTAGTTATTTAAATTTGTTATATATGCTATTATCTGTAACTGTCCACCTGCGGGATATGACATCATATCCTGTTGTTTATATTATATTGTTATTGATGATATATGCCTGTTATTTTATTGTATTTTCTGTTATCACTCTGCAAGTTTCCTGTAGTTTAGAAATCACTATGGGTTGAAGTGATACACACCCGAGCAGACTTTAGAATAGGAGAAAATCGTTATAGGTTGAAATGATAAACCCAAGCGATTTTCATTTAATTGAATTTGGGATTACGGGTTGAAATGATATCCACCCGTATATATTTAGTATATGGATTGAAATGATAAATATCCGTAGCACTTGACTATATGATATGAAATATATACAGACACCGTTGGTCCATATAAATATTTTGAAAATAATTTCTATAATTTTGGGAAGAAATACATGGTTTAATAAATTTGATGCTTAAGATAATATATAAATTAAAATTTTGTATATAGATTTAGTAGTAATATTTGATTTAAATTAGATTGATTTAATGCATAAAATATGGTTAAGTATTTATGTAGATCTTTATTTCAAATAAATTTTCTGGTGATAAACTGAATAATTAAGATTTGGAGATGAATTTCGGGTTTATTTGGAGTAGTATTTAAGTAAGGATTTTATTTAAATAAATCAATTTGAAATCTATTGAATAGGAAAATATAAAGGTATGATTTTGTAACTGGATTTTTGATTTAAGTGATTTAATGAATATTTCACGATTAAATAAATTAAAGAAAATATTGAGTAAATTGTACTTTCAGGTTACTTAAATGATATTGAATCTAAGAAGGAAATATTTCAAGGCTAAATAATAATTTGGTTAAATCAAGATCTTTATGAAACTGTTAAATTAAACTTTGAAGTGTAGAATATTAAAGCTTTGAACTATACTAGAATTTAATTCGTTTATTGTGTTTCAGATCTGTATTTGAATCAATATAAGTTGAATCTATTATTTAGAAAACTGAATTGAAATAAAATTTAGTTTGAAACGTTTAATATTTAAAGGTTTGGAATATTGAAATGTAAAAAGGGTATTTTGTGATTTCAAATCCGGAATTTGAAATCGAAAAATGTGAAATATTTATTTAGAAATTAAGTTGAATTTAAATTGATTTAAATTGAGATTTGACTAGGTTTGAATTTGGAAATTTAGTAAATTGAATCGTAACTTTGAAAGTGAAAAAGTTAGAAATAATTATATATCCAAGGAAAATGATATTTTGGTTTTGAAGTATAAATAAATGGGAATGACCACGGTGTTATAGTGTATATTTCTACTGTGTAGATAGTTCTACAGATCCTTAGAGGATGGTTATCCCAAACATCCTTTAAGTTATTTGTATTTCAGTTGATATTTCACTTGAGTTGGATTTATTGATATAAGAATGTTAATCCTGACTCGAGTGTTTTGTGTTTTGCTATACGCTCGGGTTAGACTGAGTGATACAGCATTTGAGACTCACCTTCGAAGTTGGAGCTTTGCTTGAAGATCCAGCTATCTATCCCTTTAGTCATATAGTTGATTGGTCCAGAGAAGTCATCTGTTGCATTGGAGACTTCACTGCATTTAAACTATTCGGTTGTATTTTATTTCTAACTCTGATGTATATAGTAGCTTCATGAACTACTATCCTTTATCTATTCTGCTGCATTATATTACTCTGTGTCTGTGATTGATTTATTTACCGTATATTTTTTGTTTTGCCAAATTTTAAATTAACAATTCGGTATTTTGAATTATTCAAGTCGGATATGTATGGTTTTATTGACGATTTGAATGGTCCAAAATAGCGGGTCGTTACAGTTGGTATCCGAGCTTTGGCTCTAGGCAAAACTTAGCATATATGGTAAATTTATTTACAGAATCACTTTCATTCGAGTTGAATCTCTTCCTTTTTGACTCGATTTCCTTTGAATTTTGGAATGTCCCTCGATTCCGAAATTCATTCTGTCTCTCCCTATTTATATTCGTTTGATTCCGGGTATCCCATAACTCCACTGAATGATTTGTAAAGGGGGGTGAAAACTCCTTTTCAATTGGCATTAACTCACCGAAGATTTTTGTATCCTCGGTTTACGATGCTGTTATATCTTGTTATGCCGAATTCTATATCTCTTGCGATCGAATGTCGAATTTCCTCAGAATTCTACACCGATCTAATTTTGGAATCACGGTTGACTGGTAAAGGTTGCCCGCGATTTATAGAAGTATATCCATCTCCTATTTTGTAATGTAATCATCTACGATCGAGTCTATCTTCGAATCAGGATTCTATTGGTCAGAGTCTTCTCATTTAAATCTCTATCTTTGTTTTGAAATCCATTCTTGAATCATCCTTTGAAAATTGGGTATGTTTGTATTTTTGAAATTGTTTTATACATCTAAATTATTATTTTAATAACTATGATTCTATTTATTCTATATATGAAAAAGAAAATGTTTTCTATAAGGATTATATACCTATATATAAAACAAATAAGAAATGTTATCCTATATATAAAAGTTTGAAAGGATTTGAAATTTTGAAAATTTATAAGGAAGTGATTTATATACAAATGATTTATAACTGTAAAGTTAAATTTGAAATTCGAGAATTGAATTCCGGTATTTTGAAATTGGTTTTAAGATTTTGGAAAATATATAAAAATAATACGATTTAAAAGTATTTTTCCGAATAAGAAATGTTTCAAATGAGTTCAAAGGAATTCCAATAATTTTGAAGAAAAAAGAAATTTCAAAGAAGTTTTCAAGAAAATAAAAGTCCAGAACTCACTTATGTCGCTGGAAAATAATTTCGGTGATGAGTGCACGCATCATCGACATTGATTTTCGAGTTTCAGAGTGGGGGAGAGGCCACTTTAATAGCTTCGCTATGCAAGTGATTTTGTAAAACCGTTTTTGATTTCAAATTTCGAAGTATAATTTGATATTTTCGAAAGATATATGTATATATTTGAAACAATTTAAAGTGAGACCGGTGTTCAGTCCTCGAGTTTCGAATTTGTTTTGGTATAACCCTTTATATTGAAATTGATTTATTATTGATTTTCAACTCTTGAATTGAAAATGTGATTTCCCCTTATCATTTTGAATGTTCGAACACTTCCAAATCGAGAATAAATTTTCAAAGCTAAGAAATTTCGAAGAGTATAAAATGTTTGATAAAGAATATATATTTAGTTTGAAATGTTTTGAAAAAAAAATAGTTGAATAATGGTTTTCAGAAAGGTAAATTGGATCTTTCAAATAGAAATAGATAGTTTAAAAGTTCTAATGGGATAATTATAAATATGGAAACCATTTTGAGTATAACTTATTTTTGAGAAAATATTTGGTTTTGAAATTAAATGGGAATTAAAAACCAGTACTTATATGGTGATTTTGGAAATGAATTTGTTTGACTTGAATTATTTTAATTTGGAAAATGAGATAATTTTCTAAACCTATTATTTTGGGAACTTTGAAATTTAGATATTTAATTTGGAAGAAAATTTGGTGAAATCATATATGATTTTGAAACTGAATTGATATTGAAATGATTTGAAATTTAAGAACCTTATATTATTAAGCACTTGATTTGGGAGTGGTCGAACTTATATAAAATGGATTGTATAAGTATGAAGTTGATTTGAAATCTATTGATTTGAAAGGTACTCAATTTGGAAAGAGATTTTATATAGTTGAAGTCTATATAAGTATGATTTGATCTACTACTGATTTGGAAAGTATTCGATTTGGGAAAAATAGAATCCTATATATATGGACTTTATATAAGTACAATAAATGAATGTGATTTGAAAAGGTACTATATGATATATATTTTCGAAGTAAAGATATGGAAAGTGCCTTCTGCTTGATATCCGCTTTGTGGCCACATCGTGGATTCATTCTATCGATATTATTCTCTCTGATTTTTGGTTTTCCGGATGTAATACTCGAGTGTTCCCACCGTGGCGTAACCCATGGTTTCTTTGTTTCTCTCGTGAATGCATAGCGCAATTTCCTGACTGAGTCTTGCCTAGGGGTACGGATTGTTTCCTGGGGGATCCAGGCGTAACCATTGTGTATCCTGCAATCTATGTAGGTCGCGAATAGTAGCGCAAGTGCCTGGCTGAGTCTTGCCTAGGGGTACGGATTGTTTCCTGGGGGATCCAGGCGTAACCATTGTGTATCCTGCACTCTACTAGTCATCATGGCGTAACTCGCAGGGCTGAGAAAGCTTACGGATATGGATTGTTTCCTGGGGGATCCAGGCGTAACCATTGTGTACCTGCGAACCATGGTCGGACAAAGGTTTTGGTTTGGTTGTTTTGTTTGGATTGTACTTTCCATATCTGTTTTAAAGGTTTTTCAAGTATTTTCACTGGGCGTTGAAACGGGTCTACTAAGTACTTGAAGAATTCTAGCTTTGCGCCTGATCAACGCATGGCCAGAGTCTGCAAGAACGAGGATAAACTTGTTAAAACATCGAGTTATAAAAGTATTTTCGAAAGGAAAGTTTGTTTTGATATAAAAGTATTTGATTATAAAGGTATTTTAGTATAAAATATTTGCAACAAAATAATTTGTATTAATATTCGAAAGTGAAATTCTTTTGGTTCTAAATCCGTGCCCGATTCTGTTCTGCTGAATCTACCTTATCTGCTTAGCTCCCATGATGTTGTTTTCCGAATCTACCCTCTTTACTTTTTGAATATATCCGTTTACATATGGTTTAATCATATACTACATGATTTAATCATAAATTTTTGGTGGTATAAATATTTTTAAAGTTCTTATTTAAATAAAACCTATTTAAAGTAAATGAATTATTAATAATGTTTGAAAAGCATCTAAAGAAAGATTTATAAATTTATAAATTATGGATTTAATGTTTTCAAATAGCTTCTTTAAATATAACTAATGATGTAAATAATTGTTTTCAAAAGGTTTTCATATATTTTTATTTAAACATATAAATGGTATTTATAAAGGAAAAAAAAATTACAAATGGATTTTGAAAGGTTTTAAAGTATTAAAGATAATTGAACCGCAAATGAAGTTTTCAAATAAATATTTCATGAAAAATTTATATAGTCTTAAATTAATTTTTCAACCTTACCTTTCAATCTACCTTTCTTTCTGTTTGTTTCTATTCTCCTACCTCCTTCCTTTTCGGGGACGAAAAGTTTTAAGTGGGGGAGAGTGTAACGACCTATAAAATTTGAATGGTTTATTTACATATTTAATTGAATTTTAGAGAAATTTTAAATAATAAAATTTGAAATAAAAAATTTATATTTGGAATACGTATATTTAAATATAGCAGATGGTAAATTTTCATCTGATTTTATGTAAGTTTATTCATTGTGAAATTCCATCAATTTCAGGTCAGTTAATAATTGTTGATAATAAAACATTTTCCAAACATGAATATTTTTACATACAAAAATTCTAAATCCTCTTCTGAGTGAGACGTTGTTTTTCGTTTTTCCAAATTTGGACTTCTATAGCTCCGTCGATCTTATTTTCCTGCATTTTAACTGCACTTTCCGCTAGCTGAAATTCGAATTTTTTTTATTTTTTTATTTTTATTCAATCATACCACTAATATCTGTATACCGTTGTGATCGTCTCGTCGTGCTGATCTCAACAGTATATTTATTTCCGTATTTTGGGATCCGGTGTACAACGGAAGCAATAAATTTGTTCGTTGTAACGACACCATAAATTGTGCCTTCTTAACTTTTCCTATTACGTTTCAAATTTGAAACGTGCTGTTCAATCAAACCATTTAATTTCATTTATTTTTAGCTCAAAAGATGGGTGACTTGCCGTTTCTTTCGCTCTACATTTAATTGCCCACTTTATATTTTAGGCAGTGGATACAATTTATTTTAGAATTTCTCTTCATAGACCATTCATCCCTAAATTCAGATCTATTCCTTCTCTCCTTCCTTATTCTTTTCCTTTTAGCCGTTACTATTGTTTCGAAAATCAAGCATCCATCTATTAATTTTCATTTATTTTATATTTATTTCCAACCTTATAAATTCGTAAGATCACTTGCTTCCCTTGATTTCACGTATCTGTGCCTATCATTTTGAGTTTCTTACTTACATATTCTATTATTTCCTAAACGTGCATTTTGACTGTTGCCATCAGTTTTGGAATTTTTTTTTTTTGAGATATGTTACTATTATTATTCCATAATAATTTAAGGGGCGGTCACTATTCCAAAGTAAATGCTAACGTTCTATTCCTTATTTCAAATGGCTCAAATTTGAAAGCTTTGACTATTGATTGGTCCTTGCCTTTTTAATCACCTTAATCTATTGCTGGTATATTAATTTACCTTTTTCATTGTTAACCTTAGGCACTACGCATCCTCTTATAGCCTATTATATAAATGTAGTACTGTCTTTTCTTTTTGGTTGCTTTCTCTCCTCTTATCAATTTCCTCTACCCTTGCTCCATCTCTACCCGCTACCTTCGCCTTCCTTATATCCATTACCTGTAGCTTCTCCGATAACAACCACATGTAGCTGCCTGCTCCTTCTTCATTTTCGTTTGTCTGAAGCCAACTCCTCCACCCTCATCTTTTTTTTCTCCTTTCCCTCTGTTGCTTTGCTCAGCAACGCATGCAAGCGACCTCACCTCTGCACTTATCGGCCTCTTCCACCATCAGCGTCGAGCCTTGGGGCAGTAGCACCCTTGTTTTCATAAGGTATATATTGGGATTTTTTTGTATATAGTAGTTTCTATATTATTTGTATTATATTTGTAAGTTGGTAGTGTCTGCATTTCTATTAGTAATATAAAGTTATGCAAAGTTAGGTGTTGTTTCATTTGAAAGCATGGGAGTATTTATTTTTATATATGTAGTTTGCATATACTTTACGTATAATAAATCTTGCTTCTCTGATTTGGAAAGCATAGTGGTTTGTGAAAAAAAAATTATTTATGAAAACTGATTTCATACGTTGTTTACAAGTATTTTTAGAGTACTTATAACAGGTTTGGGTTTCCTGTTAACTACACATTTACTGTATATTAGTTTTGACATATATTAAATTTTTAGTTTACACAGCAACTGGGATTCAATATGCGTGGTTGTTCATGTAGTTGTACTTTAGGAATAGCAAGCTATATATATATAGGTAAGGATATATATATATATATATATATATATATATATATATATATATATATATATATATATATATATATATGCTGCGGGCATTAAATTTTATTGAGGGCGTAGTATTAAATTTTATTATGTATGTTTATAGTTACAAGTTTATAAACTTATATAAGTTATAAATGTTCACCTAGACTAAATTTTGATTAATTTAAAGGGTGGTTTATATAAGTTGTTTTTTTTCTGCTTTGTGTTAAAAGTATGAAAATCTTTAAACGTATTATTTTAAAATTTGTATAAATGCATTTTTGATTTAAAGTTAAAACTAAGAATTTTATTTTATTAAATCCATTCGAAACTTATTTGATTTAAAAACTTCTAATACATATAATATGTTACTGATTTATATAAATCTTTTGGGTTTCGGTATATATTGTTTTGCATTGGCAGTACATATAGTCAAGTCTGCATATGTAGATATATTAGTCTGGGTCCATTTAAACCTCATTTTTAAAGTACATATTATTAAACTTAGTCTATATATATATATTAGTATATTAAGGCATACGACTATACATTTCATTGAATATATTTTTGAGTTCACTTATGCCCGTCTATCGTCATCGATCCAATTCTGATTTGACTTCATCAAATCTTTGTCATCAGCTTGTCCATCGAATGCGTGTCAATATTGCTTCGTTTTGAATGTGTGTGCCTGGATTCGTAACTCAATTTCTTTGTCAAATCTATCTAGCCTCGAAAGGTGAGCAATCACCCACGATTAACATTCTTTTACTCATTAAATTTGATTTCAATTGAAACGACAATTGAAATATGCTCCTGTAGTTATTTAAATTTGTTATATATGCTATTATCTGTAACTGTCCACCTGCGGGATATGACATCATATCCTGTTGTTTATATTATATTGTTATTGATGATATATGCCTGTTATTTTATTGTATTTTCTGTTATCACTCTGCAAGTTTCCTGTAGTTTAGAAATCACTATGGGTTGAAGTGATACATACCCGAGCAGACTTTAGAATAGGAGAAAATCGTTATAGGTTGAAATGATAAACCCAAGCGATTTTCATTTAATTGAATTTGGGATTACGGGTTGAAATGATATCCACCCGTATATATTTAGTATATGGATTGAAATGATAAATATCCGTAGCACTTGACTATATGATAGGAAATATATACAGACACCGTTGGTCCATATAAATATTTTGAAAATAATTTCTATAATTTTGGGAAGAAATACATGGTTTAATAAATTTGATGCTTAAGATAATATATAAATTAAAATTTTGTATATAGATTTAGTAGTAATATTTGATTTAAATTAGATTGATTTAATGCATAAAATATGGTTAAGTATTTATGTAGATCTTTATTTCAAATAAATTTTCTGGTGATAAACTGAATAATTAAGATTTGGAGATGAATTTCGGGTTTATTTGGAGTAGTATTTAAGTAAGGATTTTATTTAAATAAATCAATTTGAAATCCATTGAATAGGAAAATATAAAGGTATGATTTTGTAACTGGATTTTTGATTTAAGTGATTTAATGAATATTTCACGATTAAATAAATTAAAGAAAATATTGAGTAAATTGTACTTTCAGGTTACTTAAATGATATTGAATCTAAGAAGGAAATATTTCAAGGCTAAATAATAATTTGGTTAAATCAAGATCTTTATGAAACTGTTAAATTAAACTTTGAAGTGTAGAATATTAAAGCTTTAAACTATACTAGAATTTAATTCGTTTATTGTGTTTCAGATCTGTATTTGAATCAATATAAGTTGAATCTATTATTTAGAAAACTGAATTGAAATAAAATTTAGTTTGAAACGTTTAATATTTAAAGGTTTGGAATATTGAAATGTAAAAAGGGTATTTTGTGATTTCAAATCCGGAATTTGAAATCGAAAAATGTGAAATATTTATTTAGAAATTAAGTTGAATTTAAATTGATTTAAATTGAGATTTGACTAGGTTTGAATTTGGAAATTTAGTAAATTGAATCGTAACTTTGAAAGTGAAAAGGTTAGAAATAATTATATATCCAAGGAAAATGATATTTTGGTTTTGAAGTATAAATAAATGGGAATTACCACGGTGTTATAGTGTATATTTCTATTGTGTAGATAGTTCTACAGATCCTTAGAGGATGGTTATCCCAAACATCCTTTAAGTTATTTGTATTTCAGTTGATATTTCACTTGAGTTGGATTTATTGACATAAGAATGTTAATCCTGACTCGAGTGTTTTGTGTTTTGCTATACGCTCGGGTTAGACTGAGTGATACAACATTTGAGACTCACCTTCGAAGTTGGAGCTTTGCTTGAAGATCCAGCTATCTATCCCTTTAGTCATACAGTTGATTGGTCCAGAGAAGTCATCTGTTGCATTGGAGACTTCACTGCATTTAAACTATTCGGTTGTATTTTATTTCTAACTCTGATGTATATAGTAGCTTCATGAACTACTATCCTTTATCTATTCTGCTGCATTATATTACTCTGTGTCTGTGATTGATTTATTTACCGTATATTTTTTGTTTTGCCAAATTTTAAATTAACAATTCGGTATTTTGAATTATTCAAGTCGGATATGTATGGTTTTATTGACGATTTGAATGGTCCAAAATAGCAGGTCGTTACAAAATCAAAATGAAATTATTCACTCGTATGTACCATATCGCGACGGTTTAAGTATAGTATATGTACCTTGACTTTGCTCAACAAATATATATAGTTATCTTACCTCATCTATTCAATATATTAATAATGCTACACATAACATCTCTAGCTTGAGTTTGCTCAACATCTAAGGAGTATGCAAGTAATTTATTAATCTATGTATATATAGTATAGGACAACATTATATTAAAGATTTAAAATCTTCAACATATTATATTGAGTGTATTAACTTATGGAATAATGTACTTCTTATAAATACCATCGTGATTTAAGTGTCACACACGTCAAAAATCAAGGTATACATACATATGTATGCATTTATTCCTTAAGCCCTTTTAGGGTTTCTTAATGTTCCACCTTTAATTACACATTCATATTATATATTTTTTATTATTATATAACTTTTATATTTCATATTACTTATATAATAGTCTTATATATGATATTATATTAATCAAGCCTTATTTAATTAATCAATCAACATTTTAATTAATTTTATATTATCTTAATATAACATTTATATCAAATATTTATTATATATCATAACCTTTATAGTATAACACATATATCTTATATATATGTACTTTTTATTTAAATAATTAACCTTTAATTTATTTATTTAATTATTTAGCTATTAATTGATTTATTTAATTAAATAATTTAACTTAAATTGTGCTAATTTTGAAAAATTATACTGCATACATACATGTATACCTATGATATGTTAAACATATTAAAATATCATAATATAAACCAAACAAAGAAATACATCAACATATTTTTTTATCATTAATCAATGTATTTAAATAATTAATTAATTTTATTAATCTTATTGATTAATTTAAATTTTTGAAAATCAATTTACATTATTTTTCAAACATTTTGAATTTTTTTATTATGTTATAACTATTATAAAATACATATACATATATATATATATATATATATATCTTATTTTAATTTAACTTTTAAATTTAAAACTTTTATTTTTCATTTTAAAATAATTTTGAAATTAGCCCAAGGCCTAATTCAAAATTGTCCATTTCTATTAGGGATAACTTTTTGAGCTTACCTCATTATTTCGGGCCAGGCAAGTAGCCAAGTAGGCCAGAGTGCTTGATTATCCAAACCCAATCTTAGATACCACTCACTATATGGGTAGGCTTTAATTAGTTGACCTTGATATGACTAATTATATCGCATAGTCTATTGGGCTCTATTACCATTGTTGGAACTAGGCCAGCCCGTTGGAAGTTATTGGTGAATTTCAAAAAATATTCCCTTATCGGATCTATATTAGGTCTACGAAGTCTAATTCATCTAGAATATTTCTGTAATGACCTGGATTTATGAACGGTTTACAATTAAATATTGGAATTATTTAAATATCTAAACCTTAGATTTAATTTGAATAATAAACATAATTTTGAAAGCTTATTTAAATCCTGTTTAAACAAGAATGATAATAGCAAACTTTTAATTTAGAATTAAAGGTGACTAAAATGGTTTAAAATAATAATTCGTTTTTGTTAATGTATGAAATTATCATTCCAGGGCACTGTCTCATATTTTGATGAAACTAGTGTCATTGGATCCGAAATTATGAATTATTGTACGTTGACGAGTTTCGTGGCTATCAGGCGTATTGTGCGGTCTTGTGAGCTCGAAACGTGCAACGATTAATTTTAGGAATTAAAATATGATTTAACCTAAAGCTACCTTCTATATACGATGGAATTAGGTTCCAAAACTAGTTCCATTGAGTTTGGAATAGAGATATTTTGTTAAGAACGCTAGTGAGCATGCCTCATTTGGAATTGATTTTTCGGGGTGAATATTGTCGGAGATTTTTCTATAAAAGGACCCCAATTTTCTTTTATTTCCAAAACTAGAAATCTATGCCCTAACCCTAGACCCATAATCCAATGGCCTAGATTGCTTTGGCCATTAAAGGCCGAATTAGGCGAAGTGTCTGACATTAAGAAGGAGCGTCGTGGCTTGGGGAGTCCATCGGTGGTGATGGATCGGCATATGATGGAGCAAGGCAGCGATTATCTGGGATGGAAGGCATGATGGTTTTTGGGTTTGGTCTCAGTCGAGGGGCCATTTAGGTGGCGAGATTGGTGGCGAGGGACTCGTCTGGGTTAGGGTTATGTCTAGTGGTGATGCGGTGGCAGTTCACGCAATGTAGCGACGACGATGTGTTTATAATTTGGCGGCCTAGGTTTGAACGAGCAACGATTAACATCTAAACATGATTAGTTAGGTAATTAATTAATTACCTAATTGTTTTCTTAATTTAATTAATTTCAATTGTGCTAATATCTATATCTTGTTCATACGAGGTCGGATTTGGATGCAGTCTTTTACATTAGACTCGTAGCGATGATATCTATGCATTGCATTTGGATTCATTGAGTTTGGGGCTCGTGGGAAATTTAATCAAATTTGAACAGTGTTTGATTTTGGGCTATTCGAAAACGCGCAAGTATTAGCTAGAACATGGGTGAGTTTTACTCACTAGTTAATTGTGTATCATTATATATATAATTGTTGTTGTATTGAAAATATAAATAGTATAACAAATAATGCAAGTTATTACTTTTGGACCCTTCCTTGTTTCATAAAACAAGCGATAACATTATCGTGGAAGATAATCTCTCTTTTGATCATATGTAACATGTATCGTGGCCCAGACCACTTGTTTACATGTTTAATAGTGCGTTACAAATGTTCGATGTGATATAGTTGTATTAAATATGATGTGAAATCCGTAATATAAATTGGATAAATTTTGATGTATTACGGAAATATATACATGTATACATGCTTGGCTACACATGTTTTGGTATGTTTAGCATAGAGGAATTGGTTTGGACATTTGTGGGAATTGGAATTGGATCTTGAGAATGTTAGAAGCGAAATAGTCGCTATGAATGCACTTTGAAATCTTATGATTAGCGATTTTAAAGTTAACTTTGGAAGACATCCTATGGCTTCTTTGTATTTTTAATAAGTACTGTATGCATACTTATTATCGAAAAATATCAAGATTTAAATATTTATGATAACCATTTATGGATTTTCAAAGTGATGGTTTTAAATTATAAAACAAGTTTCTATGGTGTTTTAAATAAATGTTTTAAAATATGCATAAATATTTTAAGATATGTTTTTATTATACATATGGTTTAGAAATTATTAAAGATTTTATTCAATAAGCAAAAGGCTTTTATATTATAACATCTTACAAATGATCTATATTATTTTATTAAATATCTTAGTTTTAAAAATAAATTAGTGTATATATATATATTTAAAGGTATTTTTATCATATTCATAAGTTTTAAAAAGGACGTTTAGTGTTTGGATGAGAATATAAAGAAGTTTCTAGATCATAACACTTATGTTATAATGAATGGTTTCGTAAAATTGATTAAAAAGGTATATAACCTTGTTTAATAAGTGAAGATGTACTTAGAGCTTTAAATGAATGTTTCAAAGTAAATGGCAAGTATAAAGGTGATTTAGGGTTTGTAGTAACGATGTTTGTGCAAATTTATTTTAACCCATTTAACTATACTTTTGGAAAGTGAATTGATCTTTAAAATGAATTTTTAAACATAACGGAATACTGAAATGCTCTGGGTATATTGTAAATAATGTTTTAGTAACATTTATTTTCAAACCCTTGAATAATATTTTAAAGAGGTAAAATATTGTTAAATGATTTTGGAAAATACTTAAATTTTTAATAATGGATTTCAAAGAGAATAACAAGTGTGAATTTGTATTGGGTTTGTTGTGACAATGTGTTAATAACATTGTCTTTAACCCATTTTGATTATACTTATGAATGTAAATAGATCTTAGAAAAGAAAGTTTTAAAGATAATTATAAGTGAAATGGTTTTAGGATGTTTAGTGACAGTGTTTGAGTAACATTTGTCTTAAGCCCTTTGAAATTGATTTTTGAATATACTTATACGATTGAGATAAGTATATGAATACTTTCAAGAGTATCAAAACACATTTAAATGAATGCGGAAGTTTTAATTAAATAGTGAAGTTTGATTAATAAAGGAAGTTTCATTTATAAAGAGTTTATTGAGTAAAATGAGTTTTACTAATAAAAGAGGATTTTAGTTAATTAAGGAAGATCAATTAAAAGGGTATTAGAAGTCGTTTATATGACTTGAATGTGCTTGTGTGTTTTGATCGTGCTTTGTGTGTTATTTGCTTATGGACAATATATGGGAATTAGTTTCCCATATGCGATTATTTTCATTATTATTGGATTTGACCAAATATACCCTAGAACTATCTATAGGAAACATAAGGATTGTATGATATAGTTATCTTTGGCGTTCTATACAGGACATATAAACTCATTTTGCTCTTCTAGGGCAAATGATAAGGAAATTCGTTCGCTTAAATGGTTAGAAGATGATCTCCACTCTTATGTATTAACTGTTTATATCCCACAGAACTAGAGTTGAGATTACCTAGAAATCAATCGATTAGCTTTGGAGCATTTGGTAAGCGGGGGAGTGTACTTATATGAGATGCCCTGAAATAATAACCACTCCAAGGCCATAACATGTTTTATGCTTTAAAAGAGGTTTGTGATTGGTTCATGATTGGTTCAAGTTGCCAGAATCTATATGGAAATTCGAGATCTATTTAAGATGCTCGAATATATAAAGTTGTTCGTGATCTATTCAGGATGTGGTAATCCATTTGTGATTCCGAGATCTGCTGAGATATGGGAATCCGTGTGTGATTTCGAGATATATTGAAGAATCCATGTATGAGTCGGAGATCTATTGATATATGGGAATTCATGTGTGGTTTAGAGATCAGTTCGAGTTGGAGCTCATGTGAAAGATCTATTCGAGTTAAGACTCATGTGTTAGGATGCTGAATGTGACTTTACCATCTTTAATGATAGAAACCATAGACAAGAGACATAGCTTATGAGGTTTAGCTAACTTAAAGGGTGCATGAACTCCATTCTAGTTATACTTACAAATATGCATGCGGGAGTGATGTGCATGTGACCCGGTTCCACATTTTCGAACGTGTCCCAACTATGTTTTTCCTATAGTATATTTTATCTAGAGATATACGATGCTTCGAAGGATATTTTTGATCATTTTTCAGGAGGACCATTCTTGAGTTATTGAGGGCACCTCCATGGAATCCTACACAATTAGCAAATGCGCCTTAGTTGTTGTGATTGTATACCTATTATTGTTGTGATGTACACTCAAATGCATCATAGCTATTTGATTATTCATATTTCACACCTTAGACAATATTATATTATCATTGGATTTTCTAATAGAAATGGTTTGGTTATCTTAAGGTAAAAAATCATTTGTATTTATTGATGGTGCGGTCTTACGAGATACCTTTATTTTGAAGGGTTTTTAAGATATATAATCTATATGATTCCACTTTCTCATGCTGGTTTACCAGACTAATCCAGGTGTTATTTCCTTAATGCTCAAGTCAGCTTGAGTATATTTAAAGATTTAACTGTGGTTCATTGGAGCTGTTGGAGAGGAGCTGGATGATTTCCTATCACTTTATTTCTACTACATCTTGATTTGTATTTATCATCATTTGTAAGGACATGATGTTATAACTGTCCAGGCTAATTATAGGTTGGTTTACTCTGATTAATGTATGTATATCAAAGTTTTCTTGTTGGTAAAGATATTTTGAGGTAATTATGATATTGTGTTCTTCTTGTTCTGTTTCTTTTTCCTTTACTTTTAACCTAACTTCCTGTCTTTCCATAACTTGGGTGCTTGGCACGTGAATACCGTGGATTTATTAGTATCGACATTTAGGGGTTGAAAAGTCTGATCGTTACATGTGGTATAAGAGCTAAAGGTTAAGCGAGAACCTTGTCTTCGGTGGATATAACTAATTGAGAGATAGAGTAATGGAATGCCTTATTATGAGTTGGGTGTATATATACGAGAGTGCGTATATGTTATTGTTATAAAAATGTTTTGTATTGTGTTGATTGGTTTGTTGAGTGGCTTATGGATTCGGATCAATACGAGTTTTTATCATTATTGATAGGAATTTCTAAACACTTGAACAAAGCAAATTGACACTGTATTGTTTTTGAAATGGTAATATTCGATTATTATCATTTATTGTTTCATTAGTTGTGCTCGACCAGTTTATGAGAAGTTTTATCTTTTCACTGCATGTGTTGGGTTCATAGTAACTCGTGGGAACATTTAAATGAACACGTTGTGAACTAAGCTTCATAGTTTGACGATAATGCGTTCAATGATAATGTTGGCTTAAAATTTGATTTTAATGAAAGCTATTTACTATAAGCTAAATAAGACAAACACTTATGTAGTAAGTTTTATATAAGAAAGTCACTTGTATAAATATGCTCTGTAAGTATAGTTATAAACAAAAAAAAGGATTAAACCTAGAATTTGAGTACTTATATCCTGGTGTTTAGAGGTTTTCTAAGATTTTGGAAAATAAAACTGGTATTATTTGAAAATGAACATTTCGAAAATTGGTATATGTAATTAATATCATGGTACTTAGTAATATTTATGCAGTATTTGTTACTGTTTTGGAAATGATTTTGGTTAAGACTGAAAGGCATGGTTTGGACGTAGTGAACTCAATCCTTTCATGGAGAAATAATTTCGGTGTAGCATCATAAATGTACATTTCGAGTTTCAAAGTGGGGAAAGCTACTATGGTCGCTTTGCTACAAAGTTATTTTGGTGAAACAGATTTTTTTTTTACTTCTTAGAAGTATGATTTGATATACAAAAGTTATAAGTATATATTACTTCAAAATGATTTGAAATGGAAATCGGGTGTTTCGTTTGAAGTTTTCGGTTAAGTTATATTATAGATGCACATATCCTATGCTAGTTTGGTTGTGCATCTTGTTTGATCTGTTGATCAGTAAACTTTCAACTGTGAGAATGAAATAGAATTTTTCGATGATTTTGAATAGTCATGACTTTAGAATTGGTGTAAGAACTTTTAGCTAAGTGTCTGTGAAAATATAAAGATGAGTTTATATATCACTTGAACTTAGAAAATAGTATAATTTAGACAAGTTTTAAATTGACTGAATATTCATGTTGAATAAAATGAATTGGATGTTTTTTCTGTGTATACTCTGAGGATGTAGTGGAGTATTATATTGGTATGAACTTAAGTTATACAATGTTTAATAACTTGAAGTAAATTTTATAAAATGATTCATAAGTGATTTTAGTATTAAATGAGAAATACTATAAGTGAAATTGAATGTGAATTAAAATGGAAAGTAATTGGTGTAACTAATGGAATCAATTGAAAGGAGTGCATAAGTTGTATGTAGATCATTTTATTCACTGGCTAGTTCTTGATCTAGGATTTGAGTACATGGATTTCAAGGTGGTTTACACCGGTTCAAGTTAGGATTTTTCATTCGATTCTCGATGGCGAACACTTGATACGGATTTTTGATATTATCCCAAAGTTTTCTATCATAGAATATGGCTATATGAGGAGGGCAGAGCTTTCTAATCAAGGAACCTAATCGGAGCCCGCACTAAAGAGATCAAGTGATCCATAATGGTTCGAAAGTGAAATTTATGTGATCGAGTTAGTGATCAGAGTTGGTATTGCATATGGATGATATATATCCATCATACGGGATTTAATAATATTAGTATGCCATGTGTGTTAACTAGTGGAGAGTTTGAGGAGTGACACTGTGAATTGTTTCGGGTAGCATGAGTGATGTAACAACCCAAAATTTAACCCATAATAATTAATTCATTAATTAACTAAATAATAAAATAACTTTGTGAAATTATCAGAATTGAGCCACAGGAGTTGCAGCATTGTGTCCACGGTAATTTTCTAGTCAATTTCCATGTATAGATCGTCAAAATCCGAGCTATTATGACCAAGATACAAAATAAACAAGAATCGGAAAATAAAAGAAAAAATTACGGGGAGGTCGACCATCCCACTGCTTAGGTCGACCGGCCGGTCGACTTGGTATAGAGGGCGGTCGACCCTACAGTTGACCCGCCTCAAGTTAATGAATGAAGGATTCATTCCTTTGTTCCAGTAGCTAAATAACACATCATTTTGCATTCTTTTGTTCCATCTGGTCCTTCCATGCTTCCATCCGATGGCTCTTATTCAGCCAATGACGTGGTTGCATCCTATTCAATCTCCAAAGACAATGGTCTAGATCCACTAACACCACTATAAATAAGACCCTAAGCCTAGCTCTTTTTCACATTCTAGATTTTCTTCATTTGGGTTCACCTCTTTAGGAAGGACCCTAAAGGGATAATTTTTCAAGAAGAGTGTCTTTTTAATAAAAATATTTAACAACCCCAAGCGGATACGGGAAGGCCAAAGAAAGAGCTAAGGACCACAGGTGAGTGATTATGATTATTTAGATTTTTAGATAATTTAAAATAATAGGGTTTCCAATAGTTGCAGTTTTACTATGATTTTTGGAATAACCTTTTTAGTAATATATTTACAGTTTTTAGAATTATTTTCAGTCTATTTCTTTTTGCTATTCTTTTCAGTTAATTTAAGTTTATTTCTGTTATTATAGCTTTTCCATTTATTTATACTTTATTTACAGTATTTTAATTTATTTACTGTTATTTATGATTTATTTACACCTTCTTCTTACGCCTTGGATTTTCTTCTATTTTCAGCTTCCTTTTATTTCTCTTTCTTCTTCTTCGCGTATGGATTAGAATAGAATTAATGCGAAATTGGATTAAATTATATGAAATCTAAAATAATGGAATATAATATGTAAGTTATAAAGACTACAATATAAATGGAATTGGACTAAAATTATGCCTAATTATGATATTAATTGGACTGAATTAAGAAGATTGGCCTAGTTATAACTTAGAATTATAAATAAAAAGAATAAAAGAAGAAAGAAGCTTTTTTTCACACAAAGACCTTGGGTTAAGTGATAAACATGATTATAACGTAAGTTATAAAATGGCAAACTATGGAAACTATAACGCTTATTTTAAGACTTAGGATAAATTAATAAGCAATAATAGTAATTGATAAAAATAAAGGCTCATTTAAATTATTTATCTAAGTTAATAAGCAAAGATAAGAATATGACCTGTACCAAATAGCATTTCCCTAATATTTCTATGGTTATGGTGACATAATCCTGAAGCAAGGTGAGGGGCACGTTTATGCTTATAGTGGTAGTAAACGGTCAATCTATGATTGTTCAAATCAAGGGGATTTGAACAAGGGGCACAATTAGTTTTTTGTTTGATAGGGACCAGTACCAATAGCATTTCCCCTACTTTTTCTATGGACATGGTGTATCACATAACTCAAAAGTGAGACGAGTTGCTTCACATAATCCTGAAGTGAGGCGAGGGGCACGCTTATGCTGTCTACGGTAAATAAAAGGTCGATAGAGGGAGTAACAGGAATGTGAGCATAGTTGTGGTCAAGCGTGCGGCGGTGATGGCTCATAAATCACTGTGAGTTCTAAGCGCTTAGTGAGTGTGCCTTTTGTAGACATCAAAGTCTACTGTGTAGGCAAAACGTCCGGTCCACAGTAGATTCTATGGAGTAGCAGGCCGATCAAATGGTAGAATTAGGACTTCGGCCTAACTAAAATAGGATTAGGAATTCAGCCTAATCAAAGCATCTATCAAGGAAAAATGCAAATAATCAAAGTTAACCTATCTTATTAATTGAGTACTAGTTAATTCGTATTTATTTCCAGCTTTAACTCTCCTATTTATTTTGTTTCCTTTTATATATACTAGAACTATTGAAGAGTCTATTACTTTTACTTTGCTTAAAGATTCTAGTAGTTACTATCATTCACCAGACTTTTAGTCTGACCACTCCTCTATTTTCCCCTTTTCCCCCATAGGCAATCAAGGGAGTGGGCAATAGATTGCAGTTGCTCGAAGGTTTCTTGGAGAAGATTTTGCTGTATGTCCCTACTTTTATTTCTGTTTTCTTTCTTTGTGCTGGCCCTTAAGAGGGATATTTATACTTTGATTTTTGTTGAGACTATGAGTTTTTATTTCAGGAGACATATTGGGTTTTGAGATATGAATGTTGTACTTGGTATTTGACTTATTTGGTTTATGAGGCAATTATGAAGTTTTTGTTTTGAATATGTTATTATTTTAGTTTCCGCTGTTTTACCTATTTTTGTCTTGTAAATTTTAATCCCTGTTAGTTTTGATTATACCTACAATGCACCATGCCTTTTAATGTGTCCTTTTAGGTATGTTAAGGGGTGTAGGGTGTTTTAAGTGATCAATTGAGTAATACCTAAGGCTATTGAGCATAAGGTAAGCTTAGTGGATTGTTTGTCATCCTTGTGCGATGAGAAGATTTATGGACCTGAGCAAACCATGAGCTTGTTTGCTAGTGAATGTAGCACTGCGTGGTATTGTTGGGTGATTATTTATTGGCTTGCAATACCGATAGGTATTGATGTATGATTATTGCTTTATTGCTTGTGTTGGAATTTCGAGGGTGAACTTCTTCTAAAAGAGGGAAAATGTAACACCCAGATTTTGAATGGTTTATAGTTAAATATTGGAATAATTTGAAAGTTTAAATCATAGATTTAATGTGAATAATAAAAATAATTTCGAAAGCTTATTTAAATTCTTTATAAATAAGAATGAAAGTGGTAAAATTTTAGTTTAGAATTAAAGGTGATTAAACTGGTTTTTTTATAATAATTCATTTTTATGAACGTGTGAAATTATCATTCTGTGGCACTATCTCGGATTTTGACGAAATCAATGTCGTTGGATCCTGAATAAAATTATTGTATGCTGACGAGTTTCGTGGTGATCGGACATACCATATGGTCGTGTGAGCTCAAAACACATAGCGATTAATTTCGTGAATTAAAATATGATTTAACCTAAACTAACTTCTGTATATGATGAAATTAGGTCCCGAAACTTGTTCCATTAAGTATGAAATATGGGTATTTGGTTAAGACGCCGGTGACCACGCCTCATTTGGAGTTCATGATTCTTCGGGATGAATAATGTCAGAGATTTTTCTATAAAAGGAAGCCATTTTTCTTTTATTTTCAAAACTGGAAACATTTGCCCTAACCTTAGCCCCCGTGATCCGACGACCTAGATTTCCAGGCAACTAGAAGTCGAATTAGAGAAAGTGTCCAACACGAAGAAGGAGCACCGTAGCCTAAGGAGTCCGTCTATGGTGATGGATTAACATATAGTGCAGTGAGGCGCCGAGGATTTGGGATGGAAGGTGCGGTGGGCTTTGGGTTTGATCTCAGTCAATGGCCATTTTAGAAGGCGAGTTTGGTGGCAAAGGACTCGTTTGGGTCGGGGCTATGCCTAGTGGTGTTTTTTGCAATGATAGGCGACATGTCAACGACGATGGGTTTACGAAGTTAGAAGCCTTGGATTGAACGAGCAATGATTAGCATCTAAACGTGATTAGCAAAGTAATTGGTTAATTGACTAATTGTTTAAGTAATTTAATCAATCTCAAGTGTTCTAATATTCATATTTTGTTCATATGAGGTTGGATTTGGACGAGGTCTTTTGCATTGGACTCGTAGCGATGATATCTACGCTTGAGTTGGATTTTTCAAGTTTGGGGCTTGTTGGAATTTTAGCTACAATCGAACGACGTTTGATTTTGGACTATTCAAAAACGCATAAGAATTGGTTAGAAATTGGGTGAGTTTTAACCATAGTTGATTGTATATCATTGTATGTATAATTGTTGTTGCATTGAAAATATAAATACTATAACAAAGAATGCAAGTTATTGCTTTTGGACCCTACCTTGTTTTGTAAAATAAGTGGCAACATTATTATGGAGTATAATCTCTCATTTGACGATCTGCAACATGTATCATGGCCCAGACTACTGTTTACATGTTTGATAGTGCATTATAAATGTTAAAAGTGATGTAGTCGTATTAAACGTGCTTTGAAATTTTAAATATTTGACATATGTTAAATTGGATAAATTATGATGTATTATGGAAATATGTATATATATGTATATGTATATATGTTTGGCTACACACGTTTTAGTGCGTTTAACATAAAGGAATTAGTTTGGACATTCGTGGAAATTGGAATTGAAAGTTGAGAACGTTAGAAGTAAAAGAATCGCTATGGATGCACTTTGAAATTACTATGATCGGCGATTTTAAGTTAGAAGACATCTTAGGGCTTCTTTGTATTTTTAATAAGTACTGTAAGCATACTTATCATCAAAAAATATCAAAGTTTATGTATTTTTGATAATCATTTATGGATTTTTAAAGTGATGGTTTTAAGTTATAAAACAGGTTTTTATGGTGTTTTAAATAAATGTTTTAAAATATGCATGCGTATTTTAAAAATATATTTTTAGTATATATGTTTTTAGAAATTGTTATAGGTTTTATACAATAAACAGAAGGCCTTTATATTATAATATCTTACAAATGATTTATAATATTTTATTAAATATCTTAGTTTTACAAATAAATTAGTATATGTATATGTGTATATACATACATACATATGTATGTTTTTTTAATGGTACCTTAGTATATTTAAAGTTTTAAAAAAGAAGTTTAGTATTTAGAAAAGAATAAAAAGAAGTTTTTACATTATAACATTTATGTTATAATGGATGGTTCAGTGAAATTGGTTAAAAGGCTACATAACCTAGTTTAATAAGTGAAGATGTACTTAGAGCTTTAAATGACTGTTTCAAAGTAAATGTCAAGTATAAAAGTGATTTTGGATTTGTAGCAATGATGTTTGTGCAGCATTTGTTTTAATCCATTTAACTATTGTAACGACCCGCCTTTCATTCCATAGAAAGACGCATCATTAAGAAGAAAGAATGGGATAGAAAAGAGAAAAGAAAGGAAAGAAAGAAACAGACAACATCAGAATCTCACAGCGGAACGAATAAATTATATTATATCACATAAAACTTTACATAGTATCATATACATCAGAGTAAATCAGCTAATACAACATAAACTAGACAATTATAAACATCTGTCTAGCAATTACAATTCAAGTATCAGAGAAAAACAGATACAACTCAAACACAGCGGAACCACTATATATATATCTACACGCTGAAGCCTCCTGCTCCATTATCTCCTCCAGAACTCGTCAAAGAAATCCTGAATCACTTGACTACTCATACGTAATATGAGTACCCAAGAGTTTAATAAAACAGAAAATAAACACTCAGGTCAGACAGGGGTCTGGTGTGAGTAAACGGGGATAAAAGTTGCTTAACTTCATAAAATCTTTTGAAAACAAAAGGTATCACGTAAGACTTCCCACATATAAACATGGAAAAGTTTTTACCTTACGCTAACCAAAACATTTGATAGGAAGTCCAGTGATATTATAATAGTGTCTAGGGTTTTCAAAATAAAATACAGAAATAGCTGGAATGCTTACATCTCACGTTCCAACATAGTTGGGCACAATCAAAACCGTACAGGCACTTATTGGATTTTGGATTCCATCAATGGCAGGGCTACTGGGGTACCGCCCGTCACAGTACGTGGCCTAGATCACCGTACCGAGGAGCACGTCCGTTGTGATATCCCGGAAATTTGGGCAATATAAATTTAATAATCTGTGTTATAAATTTAATTTGATTTGATAATTTTAATAACAAATTGGGAATTTGATTTAATAACCATGTTTTAATAAATATTTAAATTAGAATATTTTATCTTTTAAAAGTAAATAAATTGTTTTCTGTTTATAATATATATATTTGTACATATTGTAAACTGATAAATTTTGATTTTTGAATTTAGTAAATGGATTAATTTTCTAACTCTAATTTATATTTGATAAATTGGAGATTTTATTTAAATTTAACATATAACTTTTCAAAGCAATTCAAATAAATATATGGTTTATATTAAAGGAAATCTTATCTGTTTAAATTTATATTTTTAATTAACTTAAATATGAAGTTAAATTTGATTAACATCAAAGCTTTGTTTTATTTTCTTTTTAAAAAAAATATTGCTTGAAAATGTTATATAAGAATTTAAAATACAATTTACTTATGGTTTTAATATATTGAGTGATAAAGGAAATTTATAATCTCATTTATAAATTATTTAATATTGTTTAATTTGTTACTTTTAAATAAAATTTTTAATACTTAAGTTTTTATAAACATAAATAGATTTGTAGAAATAGGATTTGTTATTTTTAATTTTTATAAGAGTTATATATGCATATGTATAACTTGATTTTAAAAAAATGGAGTTATAATTTAATTTAAATTGGAATTCAATGTTTTAAAAATTTAAAAGAATAAACACTTAAAAGTATATTTGAATAAGCTTTTGTTCATAACTTGTTTTGTTTTGATTTCTAAAATTAGAAAAGAAGAGATAAAATTCATTTATATATACATTTGGAATAAAATAAGTTAAACAATTTTAATTAAAATTTAAATACTTAGTATACATGTGTGAATTTCTTAATACATGTGTTAGTCTCTTAACACACTCAAATGACACATGTTGAACCATAAATAAACTATTAAGACAAATGGTAAGAATAGAGACAGGTGTCTCATTTAAATTTCTTTTTCTTTTATTTTTAATTAAATCAAAAGTTTTGTTTATATAAACATTTCTTCTTGCCTTATCTTTCTTTTTCCTATTCTTCTCCAAACTTAAGAAAATTATTCAGATCTGTAATCTTCATTATTATTTTTCAAAGCAAAAATCTTTAAATCCCTTCAAAACACAGATCTGAACTCATCTACATTCTAAAACCCATGTTCCTTTAATCAAAATAAACCAAAAACCCTCTGAAATACATAATGCAAACCATTTAAACCTGTAGTTCTTCAATGCTAAGGCCTGAAATCATGTTTGCATCTTTACACCTGGAAACAAGCCTGCAGTCTTCATTCTGTTGTAAAAAGAATTCAAACCTGCATTTTTATTCTGGGAAGCATGCAAATGAAACATGGAATTGATCATGCAAATGTAAATCTGGAAAACAATATCTCAAGTTTTAAAAAGCAATCTGAAGTTCAAAGTTTCATAAGCAAAAGCATCTGCTGTTTAAAGTAAAATCTGAAGCTTTGCAAGTAAAAAAAAATGGATGTTCTGCTCCTAAAAATGGCGAGTAACATTTTATTACATAATAAGCCTAAGTATAATTCAGTTGCTTATATTCTCTGAAAATAATTGTGTGCATGCAAATTTATAAGCTCTTTTCTGCTATATACATAGATGAATGTTTGTAATATGCTAGTTGTTGTGAATTATTTTGCTGTGTATAATATCCCAGGCTCAAAAATTTGTTAAATCCATTTCTTTTGATTTAAATCAGTGTAAAGCTTAAGATTAAATCAATATGGTGTTGTATTATGAGTTTAAAGTTTAGAATTTTATAAAAATTAAAAGAAAAAAATTCTGTAGTGTCTCTGAATTATTAATATAACAGAGCACATTGAATATAAACCAAGTTTTGATTTTCTAGAATCATTGATTTAAGTTGCTAAACTGATTACATTATCTATAATTTGAATTTTAAAACTAAAATTAGGATTTTAAGTTTGGAAATGAATGAGCATTTCTGTTTTATCTAGAAAACCTGTTTTGAGTTGAGTCTGTCATTTTAGAAAGAATTGGTGGCCATGGTTTCTTCTGATGATCGAGTGTTGATCGATGTTGGATGGAAAAATGGTTGATGGTGGATTAAAGTAATAGGGCAGAAGAATTTGGGGATTTAAATTTTTAACCCTAGTATCTGTTATCTGGAGTTGTTTGATCACTGCAACTTGATCGAGTGACCGAGTTCTTCCAAATTTGAACTGGGAGAGGTGAGATGTGGAAGTAGAGATGGCCGGAGGTGGTGTTCTCTTTAGTGGTCGGAGGCGAGGGAACGCTGATGATCTTCATATCGTTTTTTTTTCCAGTATTGGTACTCGAGCACTTGATTTTGATTTAGGGTTTTTGAAGTTGGTTTGAGGGTTGATTTGGGGTTTGGAGGAGGCCGTCGACTTGCATAAGGAGTCGCGATAGGATGGAGATGATCGCCGTGGTGGTGCAAGTGCACGGGGATGCTAGTGTATCAGTAGGTGTTGGGAGAAGAAGAAGCTCGTGTGTATCGGGTAGATTTGTGATGAACTCGAAGCAATTGGATAATGGTCTCAGAGCTGAGGGGTATTGGACTCGAAGTATTGGACTCGAAGGAAGTGTTGTAAGGTGTCGGGTTTTAGTTTTGTTACAGGGTTTGGTAACCTGTAGCACAAGTTTGTATAAACCTGTTTTATATTTGAGATTTAAATAGAATTTATGCTGAAAATTGATATTCGAGTTACTCGAGTTGCTTGAGACAGCTCGGGTAATGATTGAAGTTTAGAAATTGTTGTGTTTCAAATTTTAAATTTGAATTTGAAATATAAAACAAAGATTTAAATTAAGTTTAAATCTAATTTAAATTATAGATTCAAGTTGAATTGAATCTTAAAATTTGAAATGATTAAGTTTTAAATTCAATTTTGCTTTAAAATAATTTTAAAAGAGTTTATAGTTTAAAATGTTTTTAAAAGAAATTTGAATTTAAATTTGGAAATTGAAATCGGTAGAAATGTTTAAATAAAGTTTAAATTTGATTCAAATCTAATTTTTGAATCTTTGGTTTAAAAAGAATTTAGGTTTTATAAATTTAAATGTTTAAAACAAATTTGAATGATAATGTGAAATTTAAATGGTTTTTAATTTTAAAAGAAATTTGTTTTTACCTTTGTGAAATTTCTTTTAAAATGAAATTATCATTTAGAAATTAAGGTTTGAGATTGAATTTAAACTTGTAAAGTTAAATAACAATTTAATGTTTGTATTTCATTTAATTATTAGAGTAATTAAATGAATAAGTAATTTATTAATGAAGTAATAATTACTTAAAGTAATTAAGGGTTAATCTTAAGAGTTTAGGATTAATTATTCTTTGAATAATTACCTTGTAATTAAGAATAATTAATTAGATAAAATTAATTTTCAGTTAATAATTAATTAATCAAGTAATAATGGATTACTTATGTTTAATTAACACCTAATTATTTAATTAATTAGGGATTAATTAATGGATTAATTAATGATTAATTAATTTGTAATCAATAATAATTAAGATAAGTTTGAAAGATAATTAATGAAGGTTATTAACTAAAGATTATTTAATAATTAATTAATGTGATTAATTTTAATTATTAATTAGATTAATTAATTTAAGAATAATCAAATGTGTAAGTTATTAAGTATAATTACTTATGGAAGTAATTAAGGAATTAATTACTTATTGTAATTAATTGAGTTTAAATTTGATTATTTTAAGTTAATTAATTCAGTTTAATTAATTTAAAATTAATCATTTGATAATTTATGGAGGATAATTACTTAATATAATTAAATGAAGAGGAATTACTTAGAGAAGTAATTAATGTGTAATTACTATATGTAATTAATTAGAAGTGATTTGATAATGAAGTTATTTGAGTAAATTAATCAAGGATTAATTAGAGATAATTAATTAATGAGTAATTAATTTATTTGGTGAAGTAATTTAAGGGAAGTTAATTACTGGATTGGGTTAATCAAGGGCGATTAACAGTTATGATTTAAATGAATATTAATTACTTAATGTAATTAATTTAATTTGAAAATGTAATTAGAAAATCATTAATTATTATAATTAATGATGTAATTAAGATTGATTAATTAAGATTAATTAATCAATAATAAGTGACTAAAGGTAACTAATTTATGTAATTAATTAAGGATTAATTAAGAAAGTAATTTAAGGTTAATTACTGTGTTTGGTTAAGTATAATTAGTTTGAGAAATTAATTAGTAAATAATTACTTGAATGCAATTAAGAGTTAATTAATCAGGGATGATTAATTAAAATGAATAATGAGATGATGATTAATTATTTGATTGATAATTTATTTAATAATGATAAGCAAGGATGATATTGGTGAAGTAATTAATTTAATTTACTTTAAATTAATAGAATGATGTAATTAATTTAATTCATTTTAAATTAATTATATTTGGGTGTGGTTAATCATTGCTTATATGGTTGGTTAGTGTTGTTTGCTTTGAATGGTTGAATCTCAGGTATGAGATAGATTATGTTGAATGATTTGGATGCATTGGTTGCATTGTGATGTTGATATAGATTATCTTTTTTGGATAATGATAATATGGTTTATCTGATATGATGATAATGTGATTATCTGTTGTGGATCTATGATTTATCTATTTGAATGGATATAGATAATTGAATTGTTTTAAACCTATAAAACAACTTGGCCTTAAAAGTACGCTTTGGATTTCGATGAGACCGGGATCGGATTTCCATATTTGGATATCCGAAAACCACATCGTTTCCAAATAACGTTAGGTCGTGAATCTAAGTGGAGCAAGTGAAGACTCGAGGTGTAAGGGCTATACGTCAGTATAACTCTGTGGGTGATTCCATAATGAGTTGACGGAATAGTGCTTATAGATTCGAGATGTAGATTTAGAGAGCAAGGGTTATCGTCGTTAACTCTGAGGGTGATTCCAAAATGAGTGTAACGAGATAATGCCTTCGGTTTCGTTCGAACCCGGAACGAACTTGTATGGATTGAATGCTTTCAGAACATCATCAGGTGGACGATGAGCATTCTAAGAAATGTGTCCTCTAAAGGTAATCGTAGCCTCAAGCCTCATCAACCGGGAATGGCTAAAACAGGGGAGGTGCAGCAAGGCTTCGTGGGTCGCACCCATTGGAGAGAAAGATTGATCCCTGTCTAGAGGTCCCTTTTCATTCGGCTTAGTGGGAAGTTGTCAGTGTACACCAACTGCGGGGTTGTCTTGTTCGGAACTATCCAGTAATGGATGATTTCGGTCTTGTGTTGCAGGGGAGTTAGGGTGGCTCCTCGGTACGTTGATCTAGGCCACGTACTATGACGGGCGGTACCCCAGTAGCCCTGCCATTGTATGGAATCCAAAATCCAATAAGTGCCAACTGTTTTGATTGTATTACCCACTTTTGTGGCTAGTAGCTGGAATTTAATAAATGTAACAATTTCGGCTATTTCATATTTACTTGAAAACCCTAGACACTATTGTAATATCACTGGATTTCCTATCAAATGTTTTGGTTAGCGTAAGGTAAAAACTTTTCCATGTTTATGTGTGGGAAGTCTTACGTGATACTTTTTTTTTCAAAGGAATTTTCAAAATTAAGCAACTTTAACCTGTTACTCACACCAGACCCATGTCTGACCCGGAGTTTATTTTTTTTTCATAAACTCTTGGGTACTCAAATTTTTACGAGTAGCCAAGGGATTCAGGTTAGGATTCAAGTTAGCTTTGACGAATATTGGAGGAGCAATGGAGCAGGAGGCTTCTGCGTTAGATATATAGTATTCCGCTGTGTGTTCTGTGTTGTCTTGGATTGTAGTATGCTGTAAATACTAGACAAGTGTTTATAACTGTCTAGTATGTGTTGTATATCTGTGTACTCTGATAGTGGTTGTAAACTATGTAATATTTTATGTTATTAATAAAATTTATTCGTTCCGCTGATTAGATTCTAGTGTTGTTTCTTCTTTCTCTTCTTTCTTTTCTTCTTCTATCCCTTTCTTTCTTAATTGATGATGCGATTTTCTGGGAGTGGAAAGTCGGGTCGTCACATCCGCTCCCCTACAACACAAAGCCGGAATCATTCCTTACTGAACAGTTCCGAACAAGACCACCCCGCAGATTGGCCGTCGCCAACTTCCACACAACCAAATATAAAGGGACCTCTAGACAGGGGTAAATCTTGCTCTCCAGTGGGGGCTACCCACGAAGCCTTGCCGCACCTCCCCTGTTTTAGCCATTCCCGGTTGATGAGGCTTGAGGCTACGATTACCTTTATAGGACAAATTAATCTTAGAATGCTCATCGTCCACCTGACGATGTTCTGAAAGCATTCAATCCATACAAGTTCGTTCCGGGTTCGAACGAAACCGAAGGCACTATCTCGTTGCACTCATTTTGGAATCACCCTCAGAGTCAACGACCATAGCCCTTGCACTCTAAATCACCATCTCGAACCTATAAGTATTATTCCATCAAACTCATTACGGAATCACCCATAGAGTTATACTGACGTATAGCCCTTACACCTCGAGTCTTCACTTGCTCCACTTGGATTCACGACCTAACGTTTAATTTGGAATCAATGTGGTTTTTGGAATTCCAAATTTGGAAATCCGATCTCGGTCTCATCGACACCAAACACCATCTTAATGTCCAAGTTGTACTTAAGGGTTTTAAATAAATTAACTCATTTTATTATTATCTATTCACACAGATAGATAAGCTACATATCACAATAGATAATCTTTTTTTATCATAAACAGATAATCTATATCATTATCACAACAGATAATCATCACAACCAGATAATCCATCACAAACCATCATACTTAAACCAAGCATCCATATCATACAAATACAACTCATCTCATTACTGAGATCACAACCATTCAATCAATAACATCCATAAGCAATGATTTATTAACCATCAATTATAATTAATTTAAAATAAATTAAATTAATTACTTATATCATTAATTAATTTAAATTAAATTAAATTAATTACCACACTTAAATCCTGCTTAATATCCATTAATTAATTAACCCAGTTAATTAATTACTTCCTAAGTATTCAACTTGATTAAACATCTTTGATTAATCATCCTCTAATTAAAATAAGTAATTAGACTTTAATAAATCTCAGAAATTAATTAACCTTAATCATAAGTAATTAACATTTAATTACTTCATTTATTAATTAATTATAATTAATTATATTTATCCTTAATTAATTACAACTAATTAATCTCTTAATTAATTAATCTCTTAATTAAACAATCATTTATCTTATCATTAATATTAATTAATGATCTCTAATATTTAAATAAATTAATTAATTAAAATTAATTACATTTATTAATTAATCTATTTATTAATCACTTTGATTAATATTCAATTCAGTAATTAACTATCTTTAATTACTCATTAATCAAATTAATTATCCAATAATTAATTATCTTAATTAATTAATCCCTTGATTAATTACAAAAGTAATTATCCAAATTACTTATTACATTTTAGTAATTACCATTCATTACTTCTCTAAGTAATCCTGCTCTATTAATTACATTTAGTAATTACCTCCATTAAATCATCAAATGATTTACTTAATTTAATTAAACTAATTTAATTAACTTAAACAAACCACAATATCAAAATTAATTACAATAAGTAATTAATTCCTTAATTACTTTATCAATTAATTATACTTAACAAATTACAATTAATTATATTCAATTAATCTAGTTAATTATCAAAATTAATTACATTAATTAATTACTTAATTATCCTTAGATAATTATTATAATCAATTAACAATATTTTCAATAATTACTTACTTAAGAAAAATTATCTTAGATTAATTATCAATAAATCATCTCTAATTAAAATTAATCTAAACCATTAATTAAAACCAAATAATTAAGTAAATTCTCAATTATCTTAATTATTTTCAAAATAATTTATTCACTTATCAAATGACTTAATTTACATTCAAAATATATTGAAACAATACATTCCTAAAATTAAAGTCAAATTCCATTTAAAAATTTAATATTAAAAACGTTTAACTATTTAAACATTAATCCAAATTTGAATAAATATAAACCTTAAAATAAAATGAATGTTAAAGAACATTACTTAAATATAAAAGAAAAGTTTAAAACAAAATTACTTGATTAAAATAAATCAAGCTTTGAAAATAGATTGATTATTTTAACTTTCAATTTTTAATTAACACTTCATATCTTAATTCAATTACTAAAGGAAATAAATTCTTTCAAGTTTTAAAACTTATTTGAAATCAAATTCTTTTAAAACATTTGAATATGTTCATTTTTTACAAACTGTTTGAATTCAAAACTGGTTTCCAAAGTAAATCTGAAAATTGTTTTAACTTGATTTCAAAACAAATTTAAATCTTGCTTTAAAACATTTAAATCTGTTCATAATTTTAAAAACTTACAAAAACTGTTTTGAAATAAAGTCTGGTTTTAAAAGTAACCTGAAAACTGTTTTTAATCTTGATTTAAAACTAAATTTAAATCTTGTTTAAATTTTAAAATTTTCATTTTTTAAAAACCTTGAATTCAAAACTTCATTTGAATTCAGATTCAAGTTACACTTGAATCAAGTTTCAACTTTTAAAAATATGAATTTCATTTAAATTAAAAACTGCAAAACTACAGGATTTAACACCTACAACTACACCAACCCGAGAAACCCCTCTCTCCACTTCGAGTCTCCAACTCACATGATTCGAGTCAAAATCAAAAACACCCGAGTATTACACGAGACAAAATCACAGAACCACCCAACAATGTTCACCAGACATCCAACATGTACGGTGCATATGCACCATCACCTTGGCGAACTTCAGCCATTCCAACCTACTTCTACAAGTCGTCGACCATCCCCTCATACGATCACGACCACCGAAACCCCCACATCAACATGAAATCAAAAATAGGAAATCAACTGCAGCCTGAAAAAAAAACCATCTGCATCATACCCCAAACCTGTCAACACCGAGAAGTCCCACCTCCGGCCACCATCGTTGACGTGACCTTGGCTATAGCTTCCTCTACATCCCTTCTGCAAACTCACAAAACCCCTCCTCACTCGATGCATCACAGAGAGATCAAGAAGCTATCAAAACCCGACCACTCCAATCTAGGCCTAAACCTGGAAATCCCAATTACAGTCACCACCTCCACTGAAACAACTTCTGACCATTTTTCCCCAACCCCTCCATCTATATTCTACCTCCAGGAAGACCTATGGCCACCAAAATCCACTAGAAATTTAAACAAACCAAAACGACCCAACTCTGTTCAAAACAGAGATACTCATGCCACAGAAATTTTAAAAAAATAAAATTGTTTAAAAATTCATGTTTTTAAACATGAATTCAGATTACAAAACTGTTTAATTGATTTAAGCTGTTTGGTATTTGTTTTCATTTCATTGATGTTTGGTTTTTGGGGTCTTCAAAGGCAACAGATTTTACTAAGCTAACTTAAAATTTATAAATCTAATTTTATACCAAACAAACATATTTGCTTACACAAACTTTGCTAACTGAAATCAATTCTAGAGGTAAAGAATTCCTATTAAAGAAAATTTTAGTTACAAACTAATTATAATTGCAGATTGAGGCAATCAGCAACATACAAACATATGCATATATGTTCACATAGAGCAACCATCACAACATATTCTTTTCTACTAATTTATATGCACAGAGATCACAGGCTTTTTGCATGATGAAGTTACTCAATTCATTTTTTAAAAAAAAACAGGAAATAGAACAGTTATGTCTAAACAGATTTTGATTCCTGTGAATTATAGCCTGAGTTCTGCAAATTAAGTTTGTCTTTGATTTATAAAGAAAACTGTTTTTAAATAAAAGAAGCTTACTCACTAGATATGGAAGATGCAGAGAACAGATTAGATGCAGATTTTATTTTTCCAGGACCCTGTTTTGAAATGCATGCAGAAATCTGGCTTGCATTTGCTAGTTGATCACTGAAGTCGAACTGTAGATTTGGGTTTTGAATTTGCAGATTTAAACAGAATTTGGTTTTCTGGATTTTGAGTGAATCGGTTATGCAAATTTTGATTTGTATTTGGTTCTTGAATCAAGAGTTAGAATTTGGTTTTGAAATTCTTTTTACAAATCTGGTTTTCAGATTTTCAATTCGAAGAGAATGTTTTTAACCAAATGCATTTGTTATATTTTCTTATCAATATAATTAAATTTCAAAAATAAATTAGCTTGCCACTTGTTAACTTATTATGTCAAATGTTTTATAAATGTCTACTATTAGTTTAAAAGCTAACACATGTACATTTTTAATATAAAAAGAAAATTCTAAATTTATAAATGTATCTAAATTTATCTAAAACCATTTCTAATTTGTTTTAGCATGTTTTAAATATTTATTAACATTAGCCTTGAAAATGATTACATGTTTACTTCTTTTATAAAATTACACATAATTTTAAATGTTCATTTGAATGTTTTAAAATAATATTCTTTTAAAACTAATTTTCAAAAGAGAAGATTTTAAAAAGAAAAGAAATGCTGAATTCATTTTATTCAAGAGTTTCAAATCAAATATTATATTCTAATATGAATGAATTAAATCTTGTTTCAAAGAAAAACTATTTTCTTTAAAATAAACAAAATAAACTTTTATTATAAAACAAAATTTAAACTATATTTATTTTTATAAACAAAATAAATACTTACTTATATCTCTATAAAAATATAAGATAGATTTTTAAAACAAACTTTTGAAAAGTTTTCAATACTAATTTTAAATCAAATTAATCAATTTACAAATTTATATATTTATATATAAGAATTAGAAAATATCCTTTATTTAATATAAATTAAAATTAAAATCAAAATTCCTATTTACAATGTATACACATATATACATTATAAATAAATATTTTTAAATAAGCTTAGAAAGATGAATTTATTACTTAAATATTTTTAACATTTGAAAACAATCAGATTCTCAATTTAAATTAAATTATTATTATTTTGAAAAGAATATCATTTGGCATATTAAACAATTGTTAATCTCCAGAAGAAAATTTCTGTTTGAATTAGATTATTAAATCAATGTTTCACATTTAAAATAATTATCAATGAAATTATTAAGTAAATATTGCCAAAATTTCTGGGACATCACATTCTTCCCCCCTTAAAAGAATTTCGTCCCCGAAATTTAAAAGCAAAGGTAATTTAATAATCCCATACATATTTTAAAATTTAAAAGAGCAAACATATGATATCAACCAAAATACTAGCAACCATAGCAACCAATTCAATCAAACAATTCTATCTATCAAGACAAAATTCTGGATAAGATTCCCTAGAGTTTCCCAGGTACAAACACCGGGACACTTGCCCTACAGAATCTAAACTAGCTACACCACAAAAATCTAGAGCTCCTATATATCTAGATCTATAAATTTAAACAGAGAACTGGACCACATACAAGTCCTGATCAACTTCCAAATCTCCCAGAACTACTGATTCTAAAACCAGAGGTAAACCATACACGTACTTCCTCAGAGATACGTGAAAAACAAAATAAATCCTAACCATCCGAACTAGAAATTCAATCCTGTAGATCGAACACTTAACTCTTAAGAGAAACAGAAAGATCCAATCTCTTATCCACACATCTCTCCTGTCGATCCTGGGCTGCCTTCAACTTCTAGATCAATCAAATCTACCACACAACTCTTCTACAAAAATATCTGAAGACTTCAGACAAACTACTCTTAATTGGAAAAAAGAACAGATGCACAAGACATCCAAGTCTCCAGATTAAAACAAATTTCCTGTAGAAATCCTCTGATCCAAGACAAAACTCGGATTCCCAAAGAATCGGGTGTTGCTTCAATCCTGGAATAGCTGCCACCATGCTTCCACTGCACAACTCTGATTCGAGAATGCTGTTGATGAACACAAGTATAGACTTGATCAACTTATCCCGGAAACATTGTTCATCAAATTCCATAAAATCTCAGTGACCCATCCGATTCGGTCACAACACCACAACAAAAATTCAACCCGAAACTAGATCCGATCGAACCTGTCGGCTTAAACAGATCTCTTCCTCAAAGAGCCTTCCTACTATGCTGAACCATCGGTAAAACTCCAAGAAACAAGTCGAAACAGAACTCAAACTCTTGATGGATGCAAATCTTAACTTCTTCGAAGATATCCAGAAAATACCACTTCGATAACTCAAACATCCACTAGAGATGCTTCAATCCAAACAAAGATTACTCTGAGAACTTTCGAACCATCGCAAGTCACTTTTGCGATTCCACTTAGTTCAGATTCCAAGAAATCGTTCTCTCTACAAAATCAGAACAGCTAAAGCCTTCAAAAGAAGAAACTAGTGGTCCACCTCTAAACCACTAATATCACACCTAGATAGGCTTCCAGAAGAAATGAACAAGCCCCACCATCTGCCCGGCCTACTGACAAAAGAATCATTAGAGATTTTTTTTGAACCATCGAAGAAACAGGCCACTCACTGCTTCTACTGCTGCCAATGACTTCCTTATCCAAAAGCTCATCGAACCTCAAAGCTATACCAACCTCTTCACAATAGAGCCTTCCAGATAGACAGATATCTCTCAGGAAACTCGCTCCCAATCCAAGCTCAAATACAGACAGAACTCCTCCCTGAAGTTTCCAAGGTACCATTTATGGCTTCTGTACTCCCAACTGATCCAAACTCAAGAAAATCCACTCACACGAGTGCAATCCAGCTTACAATCCAAAGATAAACTCCGAATCTTGAAAAGATTTCCTTCAGAGATTGGTGAAATCTTTCACCAACAGCAGACTTCTCAAGATGCCCAATACTGCCCTAGCAGACCACTTCCAACTTCAAACACTCGAACTCCAACCATTGGTAGTTGTGTTACACACACCACTACCCTATTAGAACTTATATTGGAAAACCTGAACAGGTAACCCAATCAAATAGGTAGATATATATATATATATATATATATATATATATATATATATATATTCAAAATTACAAATACGCTCTCTCAAGATAGACACCACTCCAGAGTCTAGGTATTCGCTCAACCTAGAGCTCTGATACCACAATGTAATGACCCGCCTTTCATTCCATAGAAAGACGCATCATTAAGAAGAAAGAATGGGATAGAAAAGAGAAAAGAAAGGAAAGAAAGAAACAGACAACATCAGAATCTCACAGCGGAACGAATAAATTATATTATATCACATAAAACTTTACATAGTATCATATACATCAGAGTAAATCAGCTAATACAACATAAACTAGACAGTTATAAACATCTGTCTAGCAATTACAATTCAAGTATCAGAGAAAAAAAAGATACAACTCAAACATAGCGGAACCACTATATATATATCTACACGCTGAAGCCTCCTGCTCCATTATCTCCTCCAGAACTCGTCAAAGAAATACTGAATCACTTGACTACTCATACGTAATATGAGTACCCAAGAGTTTAATAAAACAGAAAATAAACACTCAGGTCAGACAGGGGTCTGGTGTGAGTAAACGGGGATAAAAGTTGCTTAACTTTATAAAATCTTTTGAAAACAAAAGGTATCACGTAAGACTTCCCACACATAAACATGGAAAAGTTTTTACCTTACGCTAACCAAAACATTTAATAGGAAATCCAGTGATATTATAATAGTGTCTAGGGTTTTTAAAATAAAATATAGAAATAGCTGGAATGCTTACATCTCACGTTCCAACAAAGTTGGGCACAATCAAAACCGTACAGGCACTTATTGGATTTTGGATTCCATCAATGGCAGGGCTACTGGGGTATCGCCCGTCACAATACGTGGCCTAGATCACCGTAACGAGTAGTACGCCCGCTCCCCTGCAACACAAAGCCGGAACCATTCCTTACTGAACAGTTCCGAACAAGACCACCCCGCAGAATGGCCGTCGCCAACTGCCACACAACTGAATATAAAGGGACCTCTAGACAGGGGTAAATCTTGCTCTCCAGTGGGGGCTACCCACAAAGCCTTGCTGCACCTCCCCTGTTTTAGCCATTCCCGGTTGATGAGGCATGAGGCTACGATTACCTTTATAGGACAAATTAATCTTAGAATGCTCATCGTCCACCTGACGATGTTCTGAAAGCATTCAATCCATACAAGTTCGTTCCGGGTTCGAACGAAACCGAAGGCACTATCTCGTTGCACTCATTTTGGAATCACCCTCAGAGTCAACGACCATAGCCCTTGCACTCTAAATCACCATCTCGAACCTATAAGTACTATTCCGTCAAACTCATTACGGAATCACCCACAGAGTTATACTGACGTTTAGCCCTTACACCTCGAGTCTTCACTTGCTCCACTTGGATTCACGACCTAACGTTTAATTTGGAATCGATGTGGTTTTCGGAATTCCAAATTTGGAAATCCGATCCCGGTCTCATCGAGACCAAACGCCATCTTAATGTCCAAGTTGTACTTAAGGGTTTTAAATAAATTAACTCATTTTATTATTATCTATTCACACAGATAGATAAGCTACATATCTTTTTTTTATCATAAACAGATAATCTATATCATTATCACAACAGATAATCATCACAACCAGATAATCCATCACAAACCATCATACTTAAACCAAGCATCCATATCATACAAATACAACTCATCTCATTACTGAGATCACAACCATTCAATCAATAACATCCATAAGCAACGATTTATTAACCATCAATTATAATTAATTTAAAATAAACTAAATTAATTACTTCTATCATTAATTAATTTAAATTAAATTAAATTAATTACCACATTTAAATCCTGCTTAATATCCATTAATTAATTAACCCAGTTAATTAATTACTTCCTAAGTATTCAACTTGATTAAACATCTTTGATTAATCATCGTCTAATTACAATAAGTAATTAGTCTTTAATAAATCTCATAAATTAATTAACCTTAATCATAAGTAATTAACATTTAATTAGTTCATTTATTAATTAATTATAATTAGTTATATTTATCCTTAATTAATTACAATTAATTAATCTCTTAATTAATTAATCTCTTAATTAAACAATCATTTATTTTATCATTAATATTAATTAATGATCTCTAATATTTAAATAAATTAATTAAAATTAATTACATTTATTAATTAATCCATTTATTAATCACTTTGATTAATATTCAATTCAGTAATTAACTATCTTTAATTACTCATTAATCAAATTAATTATCCAATAATTAATTATCTTAATTAATTAATCTCTTTATTAATTACAAAAGTAATTATCCAAATTACTTATTACATTTCAGTAATTACCATTCATTACTTCTCTAAGTATTCCTGCTCTATTAATTACATTTAGTAATTACCTCCATTAAATCATCAAATGATTTACTTAAATTAATTAAACTAAATTAATTAACTTAAACAAACCACAATATCAAAATTATTTACAATAAGTAATTAATTCCTTAATTACTTTATCAATTAATTATACTTAACAAATTACAATTAATTATATTCAATTAATCTAGTTAATTATCAAAATTAATTACATTAATTAATTACTTAATTATCCTTAGATAATTATTTTTATTAATTAACAACATTTTCAATAATTACTTACTTAAGAAAAATTATCTTAGATTAATTATCAATAAATCATCTCTAATTAAAATTAATCTAAACCATTAATTAAAACCAAATAATTAAGTAAATTCTCAATTATCTTAATTATTTTCAAAATAATTTATTTACTTATCAAATGACTTCATTTACATTCAAAATATATTGAAACAATACATTCCTAAAATTAAAGTCAAATTCCATTTAAAAATTTAATATTTAAAATGTTTAACTATTTAAACATTAATCCAAATTTAAATAAATATAAACTTTAAAATAAAATGAATGTTAAAGAACATTACTTAAATATAAAAGGAAAGTTTAAAACAAAATTACTTGATTAAAATAAATCAAGCTTTGAAAATAGATTGATTATTTTAACTTCCAATTTTTAATTAACACTTCATATCTTAATTCAATTACTAAAGGAAATAAATTCTTTCAAGTTTTAAAACTTATTTGAAATCAAATTCTTTTAAAACATTTGAATATGTTCATTTTTTACAAACTGTTTGAATTCAAAACTGGTTTCCAAAGTAAATCTGAAAATTGTTTTAACTTGATTTCAAAACAAATTTAAATCTTGCTTTAAAACATTTAAATCTGTTCATAATTTTAAAAACTTACAAAAACTGTTTTGAAATAAAGTCTGGTTTTAAAAGTAACCTGAAAACTGTTTTTAATCTTGATTTAAAACTAAATTTAAATCTTGTTTAAATTTTAAAATTTTCATTTTTTAAAAACCTTGAATTCAAAACTTCATTTGAATTCAGATTCAAGTTACACTTGAATCAAGTTTCAACTTTTAAAAATATGAATTTCATTTAAATTAAAAACTGCAAAACTACAGGATTTAACACCTACAACTACACCAACCCGAGAAACCCCTCTCTCCACTTCGAGTCTCAACCTCACATGCTTCGAGTCAAAATCAAAAACACCCAAGTATTACACGAGACAAAATCACAGAACCACCCAACAATGTTCACCAGACATCCAACATGTACGGTGCATATGCACCATCACCTTGGCGAACTTCAGCCATTCCAACCTACTTCTACAAGTCGTCGACCATCCCCTCATACGATCACGACCACCCAAACCCCCACATCAACATGAAATCAAAAATAGGAAATCAACTGCAGCCTGAAAAAAAAACCCATCTGCATCATACCCCAAACCTGTCAACACCGAGAAGTCCCACCTCCGGCCACCATCGTTGACGCGACCTTGGCTATAGCTTCCTCTACACCCGTTCTGCAAACTCACAAAACCCCTCCTCACTTGATGCATCACAGAGAGATCAAGAAGCTATCAAAACCTGACCACTCCAATTTAGGCTTAAACCTGGAAATCCCAATTATAGTCACCACCTCCACTGAAACAACTTCTGACCATTTTTCCCCTACCCCTCCATCTATATTCTACCTCCAGGAAGACCCATAGCCACCAAAATCCACTAGAAATTTAAACAAACCAAAAAGACCCAACTCTGTTCAAAACAGAGATACTCATCCCACAGAAATTTAAAAAAAAAAAAATTTGTTCAAAAATTCATGTTTTTAAACATGAATTCAGATTACAAAACTGTTTAATTGATTTAAGCTGTTTGGTATTTGTTTTCATTTCATTGATGTTTGGTTTTTGGGGTCTTCAAAGGCAACAGATTTTACTAAGCTAACTTAAAATTTATAAATCTAATTTTATACCAAACAAACATATTTGCTTACACAAACTTTACTAACTGAAATCAATTCTAGAGGTAAAGAATTCCTATTAAAGAAAATTTTAGTTGCAAACTAATTATAATTGCAGATTGAGGCAATCAGCAACATACAAACATATGCATATATGTTCACATAGAGAAACCATCATAACATATTCTTTTCTACTAATTTATATGCACAGAGATCACAGGCTTTTTGCATGATGAAGTTACTCAATTAATTTTTAAAAAAAAAACAGGAAATAGAACAGTTATGTCTAAACAAATTTTGATTCCTGTGAATTATAGCCTGAGTTTTGAAAATTAAGTTTGGCTTTGATTTATAAAGAAAACTGTTTTTAAATAAAAGAAGCTTACTCACTAGATATGGGAGATGCAGAGAACAGATTAGATGCAAATTTATTTTTCCAGGACCCTGTTTTGAAATGCATGCAGAAATCTGGCTTGCATTTGCTAGTCGATCACTGAAGTTGAACTGTAGATTTGGGTTTTGAATTTGCAGATTTAAACAAAATTTGGTTTTCTGGATTTTGAGTGAATAGGTTATGCAAATTTTGATTTGTATTTGGTTCTTGAATCAAGAGTTAGAATTTGGTTTTAAAGTTCTTTTTACAAATCTAGTTTTCAGATTTTCAATTCGAAGAGAATGTTTTTAACCAAATGCATTTGTTATATTTTCTTGTCAATATAATTAAATTTCAAAAATAAATTAGCTTTCCATTTGTTAACTTATTATGTCAAATGTTTTACAAATGTCTATTATTAGTTTAAAAGCTAACACATGTACATTTTTAATATAAAAAGAAAATTCTAAATTTATAAATGTATTTAAATTTATCTAAAACCATTTCTAATTTATTTTAGCATGTTTTAAATATTTATTAACATTAGCCTTGAAAATGATTACATGTTTACTTCTTTTATAAAATTACACACAATTTTAAATGTTCATTTGAATGTTTTAAAATAATATTCTTTTAAAACTAATTTTCAAAAGAGAAGATTTTAAAAAGAAAAGAAATGTTGAATTCATTTTATTCAAGAGTTTCAAATCAAATATTATATTCTAATATGAATGAATTAAATCTTATTTCAAAGAAAAACTATTTTCTTTAAAATAAACAAAATAAACTTGTATTATAAAACAAAATTTAAACTATATTTATTTTTATAAACAAAATAATACTTACTTATATCTCTATAAAAATATAAGATAGATTTTTAAAACAAACTTTTGAAAAGTTTTCAATACTAATTTTAAATCAAATTAATCAATTTACAAATTTATACATTTATATATAAGAATTAGAAAATATCCTTTATTTAATATAAATTAAAATTAAAATCAAAATTCCTGTTTACAATGTATACACATATATACATTATAAATAAATATTTTTAAATAAGCTTAGAAAGATGAATTTATTACTTAAATATTTTTAACATTTGAAAACAATCAGATTCTCAATTTAAATTAAATTATTATTATTTTGAAAAGAATATCATTTGACAGATTAAACAATTGTTAATCGCCAAATGAAAATTCCTGTTTGAATTAGATTATTAAATCAATGTTTCACATTTTAAAATAATTATCAATGAAATTATTAAATAAATATTGCCAAAATTTCCGGGACATCACAACTATACTTTTTAAAAATGATTGGACTTTAAAATGGAGTTTTAAAGATTATAGAATAGTGAAGTGTTTTGAGTACTCTGTAAACAATATTTTAGTAATATTTGTTTTTAAACCCTTGAATGATATTCTAAAGAGATAAAATATGTTAATTGATTTTGGAAAATACTTAGATCTTTAATAATGGAATTTCATAGAGAAGAACAAATATGAATTGATTTTGGGTTTGTTGTGATAATGTGTTAATAACATTCGTCTTTAACCCATTTTGATTATACTTATGAATGTAAATAGATTTTCGAAAAGAAAGTTTTAAAGATAATTATAAGTGAAATAGTTTTGGGTTTGTAGTGACATTACTTGAGTAACATTGTCTTAAACCCATTGAAATTGATTTGTGAATATACTTATACGGTTGAGATAAGTATATGAATACTCTAAGAGTATCGAAACATGTAGAAATGAATATGGAAGTTTTAATCAAATAGTGAAGTTTAATTAGTAAAGTGGAGTTTCATTTATAAAAAGTTGATTGAGTAAAATCTGTTTTACTAATAAAAAAGGATTTTAATTAATAAAGGAACATTAATTAAAAAGGTGATTAAAAGTCGTTTATATGACTTGATCGTGCTTGTGTGTTTTGATCATGCTTTGAGTTACTTGCTTATGACGGTATACAGGACTTAGTTTCTGTTATGCGATTACTTTCATTATTATTGGATTTGACCAAATATAATCTGGAAATATCTAAAAGAAACACAAGGAGAGATTCAGCATGGTGCTCACTGAACCTCCATAATATTATATGGTACATTTATCTTCGATGATGCTATACTCTATATATAAATTCGTTTTGCTCTTTTAAGATAAATGATATGGAAATCCATCTGCTTAATGTAACAACCCTGGTTTTGGATATTACGTGTAAATATTAAATTATAACAGTAGTTATAATTTAGTATTGTGAATTAAAATAAAATTGAAAGTTTTATATTGTTTATTTGGAATAAACATTGAATTTTGAAAATAAAATGAGAAAAATAAAGTTTGGAACTTTATTTTATTTATTTAGGTTAAAAAAATTGGAAAATTGGTTCTATTTAGAGAAAATGCAATAATTGTATTAATTGCCAATTACTTCTTTTAATAATTTTTAAAAGAAGTATGTGATTTTTAAAGGATGTTTATTTAAATAAAAAGGTGTGCTTTAGAGATTTGGTAATAAGATTGATTCACGGAATTTAATAGATTTTAAATTATCATTCAAGGTATACACTTGGGCAACATTAATGTATCATCTTGATTCACAAATTCTTATATCATTTATAACCAATTATTACATGATTTTGTCTAATTAATTTATCCATTATCACAATTCCCTATACATATATGTTGTCAACATAAGATGCAAAAATGATCATATATATGTGTATATTTTTGATTAAAACTCTCTTATGTTTATATGTTTGGAGATGTAAATTTGTTGTTGAATTAATAATTGTATTTTCCTTCTTAATTTTAATTTTGAGAATTTTTTGGAATAATTTTTATTAGGTTAATTTTAATTTATACAAACAATTTCACATATAACTATATAATTATATGATTTTGCTAATCAACAGAATTTGTTCATATGTTCTATTTTATAACAAAGAAAATTGCAGTTTTTAATATGTAGTTGTTAAATTCAATCATATATGTTTATGTATGTTTGATTGTTTGCTTGTACATTTGTCAAATTAAATTCACATACATATTTTATTAGATACTAATTATGTGATTTAAGATAAAGGGAAAGTTTCGCTAATTTACTTTGTGCAAGGAAATTTTTATTAAGGTAAAGATTTGCTAATTTACTTTGTGCAAGGAATGTTTTATTAAGGTATTGTGCACCATATATCTGATTATACGTAGTGGAAAGTTTTGTTAATTTATTTATTGTAAAGGGAATTTTTGTTAATTTGTTTAGTGTAAGTAAAGTTTTGTTCATATATTTTGCAACCATATATGTGACTATATAATATAAACATGCATATATATATATACACACACACACATATACGTATGGTTTTTATCTCTATATTCATATACATATGTATAAACATCTGTTTAGTTATAAAATTATATGGTAATTTAAAGTGCGTTTAAGTGTATTTAATGTGCATTCAAAGTGTCTACATGTGTAAAGCTTTCATTTATGGTCATAAGCATGTAGAGTATAAATAGTTATTTGTTGCCAATTATTGCTTATTGAAGTATTACTTTATTTGGTGTTGGTATCTTAAAATTAAAACTACAATCTAATTTACAAGTATTGTATTGATGGTTAGGAATTATGACATTTTATACCACAATTATATGAGTATGCATATATATAAATAAATGCGAAAATTTATATCATTTATAAACACCACAATGTTGCGCGTTTATAATTCACACTAGAATATATTTGGATAAACTTACATTTTATGCCATGTATTATTTAATAATAATAATATTTAATGTATCAATCAATTTAATTAAAGAGAGATAAATGAAAGGTTTCTCTCTCCATATAAATAATATGCCCTCTCATTGATTGAATAAGTTAAAAGAGGGAAACGAAAATTTTTCTTCTTTAAATAAATTTATGTCCCATTATTAATTAAATAAGTTAAGAGGAAGGAATTCAAAAGTTTCCTTCTCTAAATAAATTCTTCTTTGGGTCCTAAAAGCCCATTAGCCTAGTCTAAGAGATAAGGAAATGAAGAAGCTAAATATACAGGTAATCAAAATCTAAAACCTAATATTTCATCAGAAGTTCAAATTTGTGAATGATTCTTTGTTAATTGCTTTCTTCTTTCTTGCATGCACTTGTTCCATAGTTTTACAGGTTGTAGAAGCTCAAATTCAACCCAAGCTTCAATCTTTCTCCATTAATTCAGGTATTTTCTATGATAAATCAAAGGTGAGTTACTGCTCACAATTGCTAGCTGAAGAAAAAGCTTCGAAATGCCAAAATCTACCCAAAAATAGCTTCGATACAATGATTTTATGCTCATGTTTTGTTTTGTGAAATCTGAGTTTGTATGTCACTTTGCACATCATTTCTCCCAAATCGGGCAACGAAATGCTGTCGAGTTTTCTTCAGTTGATAGCCTGTGTGTTGTAGTATATGCATACAAAATTTCATTGCAAAACATGTTCGCTTGATGCCTGAAAACTACACTGCAAAATCAATGCACAGCCTGAAAATTTTCTATGCACATTTTGTTCTGCGTTGCCACAAACATGGACTGAGTACATGTTTGAGACATCATATCCTTTTCATTTCTTATTCGAATTGCATGATTCTTTTTTTCCTGAAAGATGAAGTTATCTACTATATACATACCAAATTTTAGGTCATTTTGACATTGATAGTTTATATAAATACGTTGCCAAACTTTGACCTGGGCCATGTTTTTGCCCAGAGTTTTACAGTGAAAACACTGTCTGAGTTCAACTTTGAGACATCTTAACATTCTCATGTTTTATCCAAATTGCATCATTCTTTTTTTTGTTAGAAAGATAAAGTTTTCTAATACAAACATACAAATTATGGGCTCAATCCGATGCAATTTGATTCTCTGTTTCATGCCCAGAAGTTGAACCAAAGATGATTTCAGGCCTGTACATTTCCGGTTTTTGAACTATTGCAAACATGGCCTGAGTCCATGTTTGAGATGGTATAACTTCTTCATTTCAAGTCAGAATCGAACGATTCTTTCTGCAGATCGAATTGTTCAAGTGGTTATCGCTATGTATCAATAAAGGTAACACAAGTTAAGAGGAAGGAATTCAAAAGTTTCCTTCTCTAAATAAATTCTTCTTTGGGTCCTAAAAGCCCATTAGCCTAGTCTAAGAGATAAGGAAATGAAGAAGCTAAATCTACAGGTAATCAAAATCTAAAACTTAATATTTCATCAAAAGTTCAAATTTGTGAATGATTGTTTGTTAATTGCTTTCTTCTTTCTTGCATGCACTTGTTCCATAGTTTTACAGGTTGTAGAAGCTCAAATTCAACCCAAGCTTCAATCTTTCTCCATTAATTCGGGTATTTTCTATGATAAATCAAAGGTGAGTTACTGCTCACAATTGCTAGCTGAAGCAAAAGCTTCAAAATGACAAAATCTACCCAAAAATAGCTTCAATACAATGATTTTATGCTCATGTTTTGTTTTGTAAAATCTGAGTTTGTATGTCACTTTGCACATCATTTTCTCCCAAATCCGGCAACGAAATGCTGCCGGGTTTTCTTCAGTTGATAGCCTGTGTGTTGTAGTATATGCATACCAAATTTCATTGCAAAACATCTTCGCTTGATGCCTGAAAACTACACTGCAAAATCAATGCACAGCCTGAAAATTTTCTATGCACATTTTGTTCTGCGTTGCCACAAACATGGACTGAGTCCATTTTGAGACATCATATCTTTTTCATTTATTATTCAATTGCATGATTATTTTTTTCCTTAAATATGAAGTTCTCTAATATATACATACCAAATTTCAGGTCATTTTGACATTGATAGCTTATACAAATACGTTGCCAAACTTTGACCTGGGCCATGTGTTTGCCCAGAGTTTTACAGTGAAAACACTGTCTGAGTTCAACTTTGAGACATCTTAACATTCTCATTTTTTATCCAAATTGCATCATTCTTTTTTTTGTTAGAAAGATAAAGTTTTCTAATACAAGCATACAAATTGTGGGCTCAATCCGATGCAATTTGATTCTCTGTTTCATGCCAAGAAGTTGAACCAAAGATGATTTCAGGCCTGTACATTTTCGGTTTTTGAACTATTGCAAACATGGCCTGAGTCCATGTTTGAGATGGTATAACTTCTTTATTTCAAGTCAGAATCGAACGATTCTTTCTAAAGATCGAAGGAGAAGAATTAGTTTATGCTTATACCAAATTTCACTAAGATCTGGGTTCATTTGTCCATTCGAACTCATCGTTGAAGTTGAACCTTTGCGTTGTTTTTACACAGCAGTTTATAGTGGTTTTAATCCAACTTCAGAACGACGCGGTTTCTTCGTTTCAAGTCGGAATTGAGTGAATCTTTTTGCAGATTGGACTAGGAATGTCAAAAAATATTCTTAGAAAATTTCATATCATTTGGACTCTGTTTGCAGGTCCAAACCTGCTTTCGTACTTGGGTTCGTAGCGTGTTTTCAGCGGTTTTTATACTTGGAATAATTTCCGCCATTTTTGATATTTTCCCGAATTTTTGAGTTTTCTCTCTAGATTTCGTGCATGGGTTTTATAAAGCATTTTAAAGTGTTTTTCAAACCAATTGGCTTGTGAAATTATTATTTAGTATTATTTTAAGTATTAAATTATTTACTCCATAATAGGAGAATTTCAAAGGCAATTTCCAAAGTGTTTTCAAACCATTTCTAAACTTGTTCCAAATTATTTTCTAAGTAAAATTACACTCTTTTGCACTTCGAACGAAGTAGGAAGGTAATTATATGGTTGGGTAAAACACATACTATGGAATACGTGCGTTTATCTTTCCAATTAATTCCTAATCTATTCGTTTGATCGTTTTGACCTTCGGGGCTAGTTTAGCGATGACATGAGGTAAACTTTGTACTGCTTTGAGTGTGGAATTGACTAACGGTTAGTAAACCATTTAGTGCGAACGTGTGGTATGGGACACACGTTAACACTTTTTGGGTTCCTTTCCGAGGGTTTGTGACACATATTGCCAGTTAGTGGTGTCCAGTACTGGGCCTCCGGACCTTCGCCACTACGGTTTGTTGCCTTCGGGTTTGTTGCCCTATAGTATCGCTTTTGGAGTTGGTCCTTCGTCACTGCTTGAGAGATACTTGGCTTTGTTGCCTTTGGGTTTGTTGCCCTATAGTATCGCTTTTGGAGTTGGTCCTTCCTCACCGCTCGAGAGATACTTGGGTTTGTCGCCTTCGGGTTTGTTGCCCTATAGTATCGCTTTTGGAGTTGGTCCTTCGTCACCGCTCGAGAGATACTTGGGTTTGTCGCCTTTGGGTGTGTTGCCCTATAGTATCGCTTTTGGAGTTGGTCCTTCGTCACCACTCGAGAGATACTTGGGTTTGTCGACTTCGGGTTTGTTGCCCTATAGTATCGCTTTTGGAGTTGGTCCTTCGTCACCGCTCGAGAGATACTTGGGTTTGTCGCCTTCGGGCTTGTGGATCCTTGTTTATACAGTACTGAGCATGTGCATCTTTTGTTTCATTGATATTTATATTTCCTTAAAGTATCGCCTTTCAGAGTAGGTCTTTTGAACCACTTGATACATAGCGATAACCTTGTGGAAACTTGTGTTCCTTAAATAATATGCCCTCTCGTTGATTGAATAAGTTAAGAGAGGGAAATGAAAACTTTTCTTCTTTAAATAAATTTATGCCCCGTTATTAATTGAATAAGTTAAGAGGAAGGAATTCAAAAGTTTCCTACTCTAAATAAATTCTTCTTATTGGGTCCTAAAAGCCCATTAGCCTAGTCTAAGAGACAAGGAAATGAGAAAAACATCTCCTGTACGTACAGGAAATCATTCTCATCTTCTCATCTCCTTCCTTAAGCCAGTGGAAAAAAAAGAATCCATTTTCTTTTTACAAACCCTAACAAAAAATCATCAAATTAGACTCAAATTTGGTGTTTTAAAAATCAGTTTGAAGCTAAATCTACAGGTAATCAAAATCTAAAACCTAATATTTCATCAAAAGTTCAAATTTGTGAATGATTTTTTGTTAATTGCTTTCTTCTTTCTTGCATGCACTTGTTCCATAGTTTTACAGGTTGTAGAAGCTCAAATTCAACCAAAGCTTCAATCTTTCCCCATTAATTCGGGTATTTGCTATGATAAATCAAAGGTGAGTTACTGCTCACAATTTCTAGCTGAAGCAAAAGCTTCGAAATACCAAAATCTACCCAAAAATAGCTTCAATACAATAATTTTATGCTCATGTTTTGTTTTGTGAAATTTGAGTTTGTATGTCACTTTGCACATCATTTTCTTCCAAATCCGACAACGAAATGCTGCTGGGTTTTCTTCAATTGATAGCCTGTGTGTTGTAGTATATGCATACCAAATTTAATTGCAAAACATGTTCTCTTAATGCCCGAAAACTACACTGCAAAATCAATGCACAGCCTGAAAATTTTCTATGCACGTTTTGTTCTGCGTTGCCACAAACATGGACTGAGTCCATGTTTGAGACATCATATCTCTTTCATTTCTTATTCGAATTGCATGGTTCTTTTTTTTCTGAAAGACGAAGTTCTCTACTATATACATACCAAATTTCAGGTTATTTTGACATTGATAGCTTATATAAATACGTTGCCAAACTTTGACCCGTGCCATGTTTTTGCCCAGAGTTTTACAGTGAAAACACTATCTGAGTTCGACTTTGAGACATCTTAACATTCTCATGTTTTATCCAAATTTCATCATTCTTTTTTGGTTAGAAAGATAAAGTTTTCTAATACAAGCATACAAATTTTGGGCTCAATCCGATGCAATTTGATTCTCTGTTTCATGCCTAGAAGTTGAACCAAAGATGGTTTGAGGCCTGTACATTTTCGGTTTTTGAACGGTTGCAAACATGGCCTAAGTCCATGTTTGAGATAGTATAACTTCTTCATTTCAAGTCAGAATTGAACGATTCTTTCTGTAGATAGAAGGAGAAGCATTAGTTTATGCTTCTACCAAATTTCACCAAGATCTGGGTTCATTTGTCCCTTCGAACTCATCGTCGAAGTTGAACCTTTGCGCTGTTTTACGCAGTAGTTTATAGTGGTTTTAGTCCAAATTCGAAACGACGCAGTTTCTTCGTTTCAAGTCGAAATTGAGTGAATATTTTTACTGATTGGAGTACGAATGCTAAAAAATATTTCTACAAAATTTCATATCATTTGGACTCTGTTTGCAGGTACTAACATACTTTCGAACTTGGATTCGTAGCATGTTTTCAGCGGTTTTTATACTTGGAATAATTTCTGTCATTTTTGATATTTTCCCGAATTCTTGAGTTTTCTCTCTAGATTTCGTGCACGGGTTTTATAAAGCATTTTAAAATGTTTTTCAAACAAATTGGCTTGTGAAATTATTATTTAGTATTATTTTAAGTATTAAATTATTTACTCCATAATAGGAGAATTTCAAAGGCAATTTCCAAAGTGTTTTCAAACGATTTCTAAACTTGTTCCAAATTATTTTCTGAGTAAAATTACACTCTTTTGCACTTCGAACGAAGTAGGAAGGTAATTAAATGGTTGGGTAAAACACATACTATGGAATACGTGCGTTTATCTTTCCAATTAATTCCTAATCTATCCGTTTGATCGTTTTGACCTTCGGGTCTAGTTTATCGATGACATGAGGTAAACTTTGTAATGCTTTGAGTATGGAATTAACTAATGGTTAGTAAACCGTTTAGTGCGAACGTGTGGTATGGGACACACGTTAACACTTTTCGGGTTCCTTTCCGAGAGTTTGTGACACATATTACCAGTTAGTGGTGTCCGGTACTGGGCCTCCGGACCTTTGCCACTACGGTTTGTTGCCTTCGGATTTGTTGCCCTATAGTATCGCTTTTGGAGTTGGTCCTTCGTCACCGCTCGAGAGATACTTGGGTTTGTTGCCTTCGGGTTTGTTGCCCTATAGTATCGCTTTTGGAGTTGGTCCTTCATCACCGCTCGAGAGATACTTGAGTTTATCGCCTTCGGGTTTGTTGCCCTACAGTATCGCTTTTGGAGTTGGTCCTTCGTCACCGCTCAAGAGATACTTGGGTTTGTCGCCTTCGGGCTTGTGGATCCTTGTTTATACAGTACTGAGCACGTGCATATTTTGTTTCATTGATATTTATATTTCCTTAAAGTATCGCCTTACGGAGTAGGTCATTTGAACCACTTGATACCTAGCGATTACCTTGTGGAAACTTGTATTGGTATTTGTGATTTTCCTTTTGGCTTGATTTGGGATATTCATATCCTTTGTTTATTTGAGTTGCCGATGATATGAGGCTTGTTATGATTCATCTTTTGTTATATGATCGAGTAATCTCTTTTAGAGATATTTGTGGTACTTTATGACCTTGCATGTTCATTATCATTGAGCTTATCTAACTGATTTGTTTAGCTAGACTGACCCATGTATTTTATACTCAGGTCAGACTGAGGTGTTTCAGGTTAGGTACATTTGGACTTCGCATGTTCTGCTTCCGCATGGACTATTCTGCTATCTCTTTTTGTTATAGCTTTTTGTGTAGTGTTTTTTTTGTTGTAACTCTGATATGCATATTCTTTTGACTCACCTGTATAATGTGGTTGCTATACCACTTGGCATGTATCATTTTGTATACCCTGTGATGTATCTGTATATGTGTATATGTATGTGATGATCTACTGTTCTGTGATGTGATTTACATTTGAGTTATTATATTTTGTTCTGTTAGATCTTATAGCCATTATAGTTTTGTATTAAGTATCTACTGGATATGTCGATCCACATTAAAAAAAATGCTACATTTATCGACATATTCAGTAGATAGTTAAGACAGGGCTATAGATGGTCGCTCCTATTCATCTCTATTCTTCGTATTAGCAGAAGATATTACCTTGTAATATTCTTTGCTAATGTGGGTCTCGGAGTGGGGCGTTACACTTAAATGATTAGAAGGTGATCTCTGCTCTTATGTAATGTTGTTTATTTCCCATAAAACCGGAGTTGATATTACTAGGAAATCGATCGATCGTTTTTGGAACACAAGGTAAGCCCGGGGGAGAGGGTGGGGGTGTACTTATATGAGATGACTTGAAACTGTAACCACTCCAAGACCATAAACGTTTTGTATGCTTTGGAAGTGGTTCGTGATTGGTTCGAGATGCTGGTACTATGTAAAGATTCGAGATCTGTTTGAGATGCTCGAACACATGTAGTTGTTCACGGTCTATTTAGGATGTGGCACTACAAGAAAATATATTTTTTGCATCAAGCTTTAGCAGCTTTTTACTAAAAATGCTATGATTATCTGGATTGATTATTAAAAAAACAATGTCTAAAATGCTGCTTGTATAGGTCATTACGAAAAGGCGAGGGAAATAAAAATTTGTCGTGCGCCTCTATTACTCGACGTCTCCCTCTCTCCCACGCATCCTTGTCCTTACCCTAATTTAATTAAAAAATCACTCTCCAACGTGCGTCGTCCTCTATCTCGCGTATCCATGTCCATATCTCTAATTCCGCAATCGATCTCTATAACGCAACACAACTCTGCCGTCGATCTCCAAAACGCGCCACCACTCTGCCATTTGATTAGTTATGTTTCTTTATTAACAATAATTATTCTCATTCGTTGAACTAAACTTTATTTAGCAATAGGACAAGATCATAATTAGGTATGTTTTCTAGTGTTGATCGAGATCCAAATTTATGGCTAGTTGAAGCACCTGATTATCTGACTTGTAAATATTCATTATATCTAACAATCTTGAGTGTAGATAGTGTTTTATCAATATTTAGATATTCTTCTTCTTCTAATAATAATAATATTGCATTTTTTAGGCCTTCTTCTTATCATCAGATGTATAGTTTTCAATTATGTTAAGTTATCACATTTTTTGCGAGCTACAAAACATATCAGTAATATAAGTATTTATTTAAATATTTGGAAGTTAAATTAGATATAGAAGAAGTAAAGATCATTTTAAGTAAAAGAGAAGTTAAATACTAAAAAAATTAAATTCAATTGGCTTAATACCGATCTCAACTATTAAAACAAAGAAAGGAAAAATTAACTTTGTTTGCTTTGCAAAATCCCAATTAGGGAACTTAGTATATTACACCCCATATTGTCCATTGCCTATGCACTGATACACTTGGTACAATAAATCTACATATGAGTAATGCATATGGATTTTACAGAATGTACATAATTTTCTAGTGTTTCATATTCTCCCTTTTCATTTGATATAGATGTATCTTCTATTTTATTAGTTGTTCTTTATTTTGTAAATACGTTTATGTATGGTCTATTAGCATGTAAATATATTCCTTCCCTTTATTACAATAATCACCATTAGTACGCAAATGTTTATTACTCTTCAAATCATTGTATTGAAATTGAATTTGGTATATAAAAGATTTATTTTGAAGAAATATTATAACCATGTCTTACATTTTCTTATGAATATTGGTTTAAAATAATTTAGTATGGTGTATAAAAGACTTTAGTTTTAAGAAAACTTAACTTGTTCCTTGCTTTTTAGAAAGAAAGTTGTTTTAAAGCATAATTTTTGTTCACAATATAGTAAATGAAATGAAAATATCAAGGAATTTAGCAAAATAAGTATGAACTATTGGGACATTCTTAATACTGATGAAAATTTCATTTTGAAAAATCAATTAACAGAAATTAAGTATGCATTAATGGGGATTCATCCATTACTAAATCATTCAAAAAATTACTGCACGTATTAAAATCAACACGAAACATTGTGATATACTTAATAGGGATGAAAATTGCATTTTGAAAAATCAATTAATAGAGATTAAGTATGCATTAATAGGGATTCATTCATAACTGAACTGTTCACAAAATTACTACACATTTTGCTTCTGGCCATAGATGATGGCTTATACAAGCCTTGTGAAAATTAAAATAGATGATAAACTGAACTTCCTTTTTTTAGGTTTTATTCTTTTTGCTGCTCCACATTTGCATTTTGATATTGTAATACATAAACTAAGCTAAATGTGTTAAATTAGGTTGTTTGATGTATTTGAACTAAGCCTAGCACCATAACGCTCGTTCTTTATCACTTTTTACAACAAGTACGTCTTTACAGAAATGAAATATATGAGGATCCCACACACTAGTTTTTTGGCTATCCATAAGTATTATAATATATTATATTTAATTATTGCACAAAAATTTATTCTTACATAGTTTATATTCTTTAGGTACTTATTTAACTACCAAAAGGGAGACCATAATTTACGTTTGTGGTTGAGATCCTTTACCAATGTAGTAGTGGAAGATACAACTCCTATAATCTTCTCACAAAAGAACACTTAATCGGATGTGGACTAATGAGTAATTACAATGAATTTTTAAGGGCCAATAAAGAGACCAAAATTTTTCCTTTGGTTATAGCAAAAAGAGGAATCAATGTTATAATCATAAGACTTATGGACAAACCATAGGTGACCCTTCTTATGATTCTAATATTCATTCCATTACCCAATCTTTATCCATTAAAAGTTTTATGAGGGATAAAATCGTTCAAACAACTTGTGATTACCTGACATTTACGATACCCGAAACTAGTGTCAAAACAACACATTTGACTCTCAAATACCATTAGTGGAGGACATAGGTTAAATTAAATTATCTAACATAAAGTATGTTCTACATAAACGTGGAAAAACATTGTTGAAACGAGTATTATGATCTCAAACTTCACCTGTTTACTATATCCGGATGCGTTCTCTTAGAAAAACCAAATCTTCATCAAAAAAAATTGTTTGAAGCACGTCCCCATTAAAAATGTTAAATATTTAGTGTATTTCCCTCGGTAAAAGATATCACAGGCACCTTTGCTTAACTATTTGGAACCGAGTAGATTGATTTTTTCATTGAATCTATACTTCCCACTTCAGCTACATAAGATCGTTTAGAATACATATAGCATTGGTGTACCGTTGTTTGTGCAGTTGGTTCCATTAAATGAGTATGTAAAAGAGTTTTGAAACTCTGTTATATTTCTTGATTTAATTTTGACAGAGGAGAATCGAAACAGAAAAGATGCTTTTTGTTATTTCACTGCATAATTTTTACAAGCATGAAGATGCTACGGTTTTATAATACAGTTTTGTACATAATGGGCTTCGGCCCAAAGACCAAAAAATAAAAGGAATAAAGTTATCTGCGGTTGGGATTGTATACTTATGATCAAACGGTCTTGAGTGGATTGCCACTTCATATATACAACCGGTGAAGGGTTTTCTCACTTCAGTAGCCCCCCGCAAACCCTTCAGCATCTAGGGTTCGCAGAATCCTCAAATCATGTCCATACCGATAAATCTCGATTCTTGCTCAAGAGAAATTTAAGATTCTCGAAGCAGATCTAAATATCCTCAGTCAATCAACTCTCAACCACCAATTTTGCTGCGGTATCATTTGAGTGTAGCTTTTCTCGATTGTATGTTGGTTGAGACTTGAGATTGTTGGATCCTGAATTTTTTTTCGGATTTGGTGAGAATCGCATTACAAAATGCTTGATCCTTCTCAGTTGCATAACATTTCAAGTTTGAGTTTCTGGAAGCATTTTGAGCTTGAGTCTTCTGAGTTGGATGGCCTCTGAAGTTTGATATTCTGTTATCCTGAGACTTATCTGGTCCTGTTGAGGAAGAATTTGACTCGAGGCTGTCTCTGGTTGAAGACTTGAGCATGATCTGTTACCCCTGTAAGTTGTGTACCTTCAGCTTGTCCCTGAAGTTTGTAAAGTTAGTCTTCGACAGAGACTTGGTTAAAATATCGGCTATTTGGTAAGTTGAAGGTACGCGATTGATGTTTAATTTTCCTCTCGCTACTTGCTCTCGAACAAAGTACAAATCGAGTTCCATGTGCTTTGTTCTAGAGTGTAGAATGGGGTTTGCTGTAAGATGAACCGTACTTAAATTGTCGCACCATATTGTTGCTTTGCTGTCTGTTTTAAACTGTAGTTCATCAAGTAATACTGTATCACATTACTTCTGCTGTTGCATTAGCAACACTCCTGTATTCTGCTTCAGTACTAGATCTTGACACAGTTGGTTGTTTATTGAACACCAAGATATAGGACCGTTGCCCAAATATATACAATAGCCAGTAGTGGATCTTCTATCATCAGGGTGACTAGCCCAGTCAGCATCTGCATATCCTGTAATATTGATGTACTTGCTTGAACTTAAAGTCAGACCAAATTCTAGTGTCCTTTTGAGATTTCTTAGTATTCTTTTCACAATTTTCTAGTGTTCAGTAGTTGGTTTTTGCATGAATTGACTGACTATGTTAACACTGTAGGCAATGTCTGGTCTTGTAATTATTGCATATTGAAGAGCACCAACAATGCTTCTGCATTGTTTTTCATTTGATATTGCATCACCTTTAAATTTTGAAATATGCAAATTGTTGACCATGGGTGTTGAGATAGGATTGGCCTGATTCATCTTTGCTCTATTCAGTATTTCATGAATGTAGTTCTGTTGGCTTAATTGTAAAGATGAATCAGGCAATCTCTTGACTTCAATGCCGAGAAAATAATTTAAGTTGCCAAGATCTTTAACACCGAATTTTTGATCAAGATGATATATAAGTGCATTGATTTCTTCAGCATTGTTACCAATAATAATAAAATCATCCACATATATTAGTACATATATTATTGTGGTTTTACTGAATTTTGTAAATAGAGAGTTGTCAGATTTTGTGGATTTGTGGCCTACCCCAATGAGATTGTCTTGAGCTCCTCAAACCACACTCTTGGGGCCTTTTTAAGACCATAGATAGCTTTATTTAATTTGCAAACCAGATTCTCCTTTCCTTTTTGCACAAAGCCATGTGGTTGTTCCATGTAGACCTCTTCCTGTAAAACACCATTCAAGAAAGCATTATTAATGTCTATTTGTTTGATGATCCAATTTCTGTATAAGGTAATTGTGATTACTATTCTTATAGTAGTGGGTTTTACAACAGGTGAGAAAGTCTCATTAAAATCAAAGCCACTCTGTTGTGAAAAACCCTTAGCTACTAGCCTTGCCTTATACTTAGAAATTGTACCATCAACATTCTTCTTTAATCTGAAAGTCCACTTGCAACCAATAATATTTTTATTTTTTGGTAAAGGAACAAGACTCCAAGTCTTGTTTTTTATAAGTGCGTTGTATTCATCTGACATAGCTGATTTCCAATTCTGATTTTCCATAGCTTGGCAATAATTACTTGGCTCTTCAGTATCCAAAGTGATATTATAAATTTTGGGTTTAAAAATACCACTTTTTGACCTTGTGATCATATGATGACCAGTTCTAGTACTTTGTTGTTGAGGAACACTTTCACTTGTCTGAAGTTGCTCATTGTGATGCATTATTTCCTCTGGAACCTGTTGTGAATCATACTGTTCACTAACTCTTTGCTGAGGTGTCTGAACAGGTGTATCTACATCAATTACCTCATGACCTGGTCCACAACTGGACACTGTGTGTTGTGAGTGGGTACTGACTCTTGTCAGATCTCTGTGGGCTTGCACAACTTCCTCTAGTAAAACAGGTATAGAAGGTAGAGTTTCCTTTGAGTTGTAAACCTTTTTGGATGTTTTAATTTCTGTTCCTTAAATGGAAACACTCTTTCATTGAAAACAACATGTCTGGATATAATTATTTTTCCACTAATGTCTAAGCATTTATATCCCTTCTGATTAGTTGCATAACCGAGAAAAGTACAGGGTGCAGATCTAAAATTTAACTTTTGAGAGTTATATGGCCTAAGAGAGGGAAAACATAAGCAACCAAAAACTCTTAGATTTAAATAGTCAGGTTTGACATTATATAACATTTCCAAAGGAATTTTAAGCTTTAAGACTTTTGTTGGCAGTCTATTAATTGAATAGACTGTTGTAGAAAAAGCATCAGGCCAAAACTTTAAAGGCATAGCTGCCTGAGCCAATAATGTAAGACCAGTTTCAATAATTTGCCCATGTCTTCTTTCAGTTATTCTATTTTGTTCAGAAGTGTATGGGCAGGTAGTTCTATGAACTATACCCTTCTTTTGAAAATAAGATTTCAGTGGCATGTATTCTGTTCCCCCATCAGATTGAATTACTTTGACTTGACAATTGGTTTGTTTTTCAGCCTGAGTAATAAACTGTAACACAGCATTATGAGTTTCACTTTTTGATTTCAAAAAGTATATCCAAACATACCTAGAAAATGCATCTATGAATGATATATAATATTTATACCCATAATCACTGTGAATAGGTGCAGGACCCCATAAATCTGTAACAACTAATTCAAGTGGTTTATTATAAACTGTTTTTGAATTCAGAAAGGGTAGTTTATGTGCTTTACCCATTTGACAGAATGTACATATATATGGCATAGAAACATCTTCATAAGAAATATTATTATTACTCAATATATGTCTTACAATTGCAGCATTTGTATGTCCCAATTTATAATGCCACTTGTCAAATGCCTTACAAATTTCTTCTTGTTTGAACTCAGAGTTATTACACCAATTTCTTATAGTTTTAGCATTTCCTGAATTAGCCACTTTGAACTTGTATATCCCTTTATGTTCACTACCCTGCAAGAGAATTTCTTTAGTTAGGATATCCTTAACTAGGCAGTATTATGGGTAGAACTCAAAATGCACACTGTTATCCATAGCAAATTGTGACACACTTAGTGGATTTTTCTTAATTAATGGTACTCTAAGCAAGTTGTTTAGATATAACTGTCTTTTTCGCATAATGTATGATATGACAGTGTGAGTTATAGCAACTGACTTACCATTACCTACATGTATGGAATTCATACCTTTGTACTCCCTGTTTCAAAGATTCAACTTGCTCAGATTGTTAGTAATGTGGTTAGTTGCTCCAGAATCTGGATACCAATCTTCATCATACATGTGTTCTAGCTTAGCTGTTTCTGTTGATTGATAATCTTTGCTATTTGATTGATTGCTTGAATTGTTTTGAACTTGAGCAACATTTGCACTGAGATTTTGATTTCTTTGATTATTGGAATTTTGTCCTGGATCATAATTCAGATTCAATCTGAAGTAGCACTTAGCAGCAGTATGGCCAAGCTTTTCACATATCTGGCACCTTGGCCTATTGTTGTTGTTCCATCTACCTCTACCCCTTGATCTGTTAGAATATGCACCTCTTTGTACTGCTTGATCATTCATTTTATTGCCTTGATTTCTACTTTTGTTGTTTGCTGCATAGTTAACTGTAAGATCTGAGTCTTGAGTTTTCTTGTTGTCAATTCTTGCTTCATGAGCAAGTAGAATAGAGTGAACATCATCAATGGTTGGCATACTTTTTTGTGATGATATTACAGCAACCACAACTTCATATTCATCATTCAATCCATTTAGAACTGTCATAATTTGTTCTGAATCACTAACTTTATAACCTTTTGTCTCAAGTAAATCACAAATAGTTTTGATTTTAGAATGATACTCTCCTATATCCTGATTGTATTTCTTTGCATTGTGCAGCTGTCTTTTATAGAACATAACTTTGGCTGCAGATTGTGTGTTGAAAACTTTGTCGATAGTTACCCAAATTTCATTGGCTGTTTTACATCCAGTAACATGTGACAACAAATTTACATTAATTGAGGACAGTAACCAAGAACATATGAGTCTATCTTGCCTATGATACTTGATGTATTCTTCATTGCTGATAATCTTGTTTTCTTTGTCTGTGATGTATACAGGAGGAATTTGAATTGTTCCCTGAATATAGCTTTCAAGTCCATACCCTTGAATGGCTGTTTCGACTTGAAGCTTCCACAGAAGATAATTATCTTCATTTAAATGCATTGTAACCAATTGGCTTTGAGGACTGACCACGGTCTTGATTAGATTCTTAGCAGAATTAGCATGTTGACAGGAATTTGCTGCAAATGATGTCTCTGAACCACCTTCATCAGCCATGATGATGAGTATATATTTGTCTGATCAGAATGACAAACTAAAGAAATGTACAGTCAACTTGGATTGGAGTTCAAGAATATAGAAAAGAATGCCAAAAACAGGTAAGTGCAACCAAAGAAATTCTTAAATGATGAATGTGATGAATTTTCTGATGAGATTTCTTTCTGGATGGCACTTCTCTGTTTCTTGTGCTGTTTTCTTGATTTCTTGATCTGATTTTCTGAGAATTTGAATGAAATCTTCACTGTTCAACGAGAAAATCCTACTGCAGCCTGTTGAATATTGGCGAGGCACATGATCGAGTTGAATAAATCCTTCAAATGATGAAATGAATGATTTTGATGAAGGATAATACTCAGATGATGAGATTATCCTCTGATGAGTTTCTTTATCTCCTTTTTTTTAAAAGATTTGTTGTTAAGCAATTGAGTGCTCTGATACCATAAAAGAGTTTTGAAACTCTGTTATATTTCTTGATTTAATTTTGATAGAGGAGAATCGAAACAGAAAAGATGCTTGTTGTTATTTCACTGAATAATTTTTACTAGCATGAAGATGCTACGGTTTTATAATACAGTTTTGTACATAATGGGCTTCGGCCCAAAGACCAAAAAATAAAAGGAATAAAGTTATCTGCGGTCGGGATTGTATACTTGTGATCAAATGGTCTTGAGTGGATTGCCACTTCATATATACAACTGGTGAAGGGTTTTCTCACTTCAATGTATGTGTCCTCCTAGCCTGCATAGGCCTTTTCCATTTGAACTGCAATGAACCGGATTTTGAATGTGTAGTCCTCCCAGTTCCTATTATATTTATTCATGTCGAAAGTTCATGCTGATTCTAGATCTGAATATGTAATAATGCTATGTTTTAAGGTTGGTTACAGTTATATAGTTATAGTTTTAAATTTACTGATTATACTCTGGTGACATCATACTATGATTTGATGGTATCAAGCTTAGTTATGTATTCTTCTTCTTCCACTTTAATTCATTATTACCAGATAAAAACAAAAATCAATCTACTAGGCTGTTTGATGTATTTGAACTTGGTCATTGAGCAAATTGTGTTTCATATGTATTAAACTCTCATATCAGCTGGGACTGAACTACATATAAACCAGTGCTGAAATTTTGATTTGGTTCTTTATTACTTGTTGATTTGAAGATGTGTATGATGTTCCATTTTAAGTATTTGCTGAATCCCTTATCATATTTGAACTGTCATTGTATATTTATTTTTGTTTTGGTATCCACGTGTTAGTCATTTGACACTTAGTTTCTTTGTGTTAAAAATAGTGACAATTGTTGCATTTTATTAGGAGTCATTTTGAAGTATTTTGTTGCCGTCTTGTTTCGATCACCAACTTCTGGTCTGACAAGAGGGGCTCTTTCTATTGGGTCTGACAATTATTACCTGTTGCAATAAGAGGACTATTACCAAATAACCTAAGAAAGGTAATAATTCATTTATGTTCATTCTTCAATAAACTATGTCAGCTTGTCCTTGATAGAGAAAAACCGCAAAAATTTGCTGATGAGATTATTGTAACTTTATGCGAACTTGGTATATATTTTCCACCTTCTTTTTTTGATATAATGATACCTAAGCAGTTCATCTTGGAAAAGAAGCACAATTGTGTGGACCGGTTCACTTTCGTTTGATGTACCCTTTTGAAAGATACATGAAAAAACTTAAACATTACGTAAGAAATCATGCACGACCCGAGAGATGTATTGCAGATTCCTATCTTATAGAGAAGTACATGAAATTTTTCAATGGTTATGGTACTACTTATGGTGTGCATATATTAATACTACTTATGGTGTACATATACGTATCTCTGAAGCTTAAATGAAACTGCTTAGCATGGTATATTTATTGTTTTACATACTTTTTTTGTCTTTTATTTTATGAAACATGCTTATTGCTCTTTTGGTTGATTTATCAGTATTTACCATGATATGAAACTCTCAAGGTTTGTCGAAGTTTGTATATTAAAGGAGAATAAGGCCATTCATGTGTAAGAAGTCAGGTCTTTTGATGTTAGGTTTTTTTTCATTTAAACTCAAGTATGCACTCTATCATGCACGAGGTAACTTTGTAATGGTAGTCTACATGTATAGAACTAATAATCGTTTAGAATGCACAAATTCATAATCTTTTATAAGAAACTAGAAAGTAATTTGGATAATATGTGTCAAAAATACATACATCGATAATGGCCACTTAGGTTACGCAAAACCCAATATTGGGGAATTTAATTATCAGTTATGGATTCAAATCAGCTCCTGCCATGGTAGGATGGGATGAGAAGGCACTTCTTGCTAGTCTTGTTGTAGAAGACACACCAATAAGAGAATAAAGGCATAACAAAAGACCAATGTTTAAATCCTCATCTAATTCTAAAATGTATTTTAGTAGAAAATAAACACTTTTTTTAAACATTTTTGCTTGATCTGCAATGATTTAAAACTATCGGCTCTTTTATTTTACTGTCGAAAAAGGAGGCTATGGAGGCAATCAACCGATTCAATACCAGTAGTAGTTCTTTGCTTAGACGATGAAGAAGACGATGATGCCAGAAGGAGCACTCTTAATAATTTGTATATTTTATAAGTGTTAAATCCTTTATTTATGTGGATATACAAGACTTATAGTGAAAAATCATAAAAGTAAAACTTATTTATGATTCTGATTAACATAAGCATTTGAACTTAGATTCTATAGATAATATCCCCAAAAACAAAGAAAATGAGCATGCTGTTGTTGAAGAAGAAGAGCAGAAGGAAAATAAAGAAGTAGATTTTAATGAGAAAGATTTTTCTAGTAAAGGAATAACATGATGTATGAGTTGAGAGAGAAGCTTTCATGCACGGTTAGTTGTTTTATAAATTAGTTGAATTCATTTACATCATTTATATTATTTTCAAAGGTAACTAATATTTTTTTCCTTTCTTTCTTGTGTTGATAATTTTTTCTTATAGATTTGTTTGGAGATATGCTTTGAACTAAGAACTACTCCATGTGGACATAGGTAATTAAACTTAATACTCTGAAGGTGTATACTTAGTAAGAATTAAGAAATTGTGTTATTGAAAAAGAAGGCTTTAATATTATGACAAACTTTCTGGGGTTAAGAGAAATGTGTGCTTCTAATCGATAGAATGTTACAAGTTAGAGAAAGGAACTAAATCAATTAAGAAATAGAACCATGTATACTTGTTTTTCTCTAATGTATTTTATAATTGCACTTCAATCCCTCTCACAACTTGGTATAGAAAATACTGTAGAATTTCAAAAGAAAAAAGAACAAATTAATAGTGTTTATTGACTAATTAAGTTTTCGATCATGTAGGATATGGATGTTACCTAACATTATTCGTCAAATAAATCTTTAGTGGATCAGATGATATTATGAAGATCAATATCCATCAGCTCGGTTGCAATATATACATCATGGAAAGCACCAGGTATATGAGGTAGAACTACATCTTCTATTCCACTAAACTAATTTATTCCACTACTGCTTAATTAGGCCACATCTTTGAGCTCTTATGCACATATTAAATGTCTCCTTTAATAATACAGTCTAATCATCTGTCAGTTATATTCTGACTAGATCACATACTTTCAAGACTCCGGTAGTAATTTGTGCAAAAAATTAGGAACTTATCATGGTATTACAGCAGCAAGTACTAACTCTATAAGAATAATTTTGATACAAGAATGTTTTTTGATAACGTGAACGTGTAAATAATTTCCTACTAGATCCATGCAATCATGGGCATTCTAAATTATTTTCTCTACCATAACATATTTGACCATAATATACACATATGGGAGGCCTATTCAACTTAAAACACTAAATAAAGAGACTTTTCCCGGGAACATATATTAATTAAATAATATACTACAATCCAGAAGAAAAATGAACACTTGAAAACCGAGGCCGAGATGCTGAGATGAAAAGATTAATGGATGTTAGCTATGAATTGAAGGAAAAAACATCCATAAGTAAATTTCCTTGGCATACCAATTCAAGACATGATTAGTTCCTTTTTTACCTGTATGAATTATTTTTTATTTTTCATGGTCCCTAACTATTTTCAGTAGTTTTCACAACAAGTATAAAAAACCGAGGGAGTTAAAACTAGGCATTTCCTTAGTTTATTTACACACATGTAATGATTATACTATTGAGTATAATTAGATAGAGATGCATTTATATTGTGTGGATTGAATTGGATACTAGTGGGAGAAGGAGAGTGTTGGTCGAACATCTGTTGGCTTGGATGGGTGTGTTGCAGGTTGATTGTGTTAGTGGTTGGTTTGGATGGTGATTCACCGTGATGGAGGAGCATTTGATGGTTTTGTTTCGAGTAGGTTTGTGATTTCGAGGGAGAAAGTTTGCAGAGGATTTTGGTGTTTGTAGTGTGTGGTACAACAGTTTGAGGCGGCGTTGAGGGGCAGTTTGGATTTGATTCAGGTTGTGAGGTAATGCGTGGAGTTGCTGGAGTGAAGGAGATGGTTGAAGTTGTGGTTCAGGTGGCTGGGAGAAAACGAAAATATGCAGGTGAAGGAGTAATGATGTAGTAGGGTGGTTTGGGTGATAAGGGAAGTAGAATGTTATTGTTGCAGGTCGTAGATTGTAGGTCATTGTTTGAGGAGGGTGTGATCATGTTCTCGATGTTGTAACAATGCAATTGGTTAAGAATGAGGCAAGTTTAGTTGAAGAGGTATGCTTATAAGGAGTAATAGAAAGTGCACAGAAATTGTAAAGCAAAAGTGGTGAAGAAAATGCAAATGAAAAAACTGGGAATGTTTTTTTAAAGAATAGTGCTATTTTCTAGTGATGGGGTTGTAGAAAGAGGCAGAGGCTGTAGATGTGGTTCTAGTTTTGTGAAAGTTTTTCTGTGTGATTAATGTAGTTTGATTTGGGAGTGGTTTGCTATTCAGTTAGGGTTGTATTTGGATGTTGCAGGTGGTAGGCTGTAAGTGGTATGTCGTTGCAGTGGTAGGGAGAAGCAATTGAAGGTTGTAGGATGATGATTTTAGCAAAGTGATTGAAGTTGTGCGTGGATTGTTGTTGGAGCAGTTGAAATGGATTATAGGTGATATAAGTCGAGTGGATGGTTTTCATTGGAAGGTTTCGATTGGAGTATTTGATGGAGTTTGATGGTTTTGGAAGGATGCAGTGTTACGGTTGATGAGGAAGGCGTTGCTGATGAGGAAATGTAATGCAGGTCATAGTTGAAGGAGGGTGGATGAAATGTAACAGCAACTTAACAGAGAATGAACATAGACTTTTGAAATGTAGTTGAAAGACGGTGTTGCTAGTGAAATAATTGTTATTACCGTGTATAGGATTTGCTACTGTATCCATCATTTCACCCATCGTTGCAGTTAAATAGATAACATTCCAAAAATTTCATATTCTACCATATTTGTTCTCTTCTATTGCTAATCCCTAATTGCATTTTTTTATTGGCATATTGGACTTTTGAAGGAGACAGGCTTGGACTTTCCATAATATATATTTTCTCTTAGCAAGCTCTTTTTGTGAAATTTTAAGTCGTTAACATTTGTGCTTAAAACATATGAAATGTCATATATGATTAAATTTTATGATGTGTGAAATTGACGTAGCTTTGATTATATTTAACCTATATAATTATTTATAATATCAGATTATATATATATATATATATATATATTAGTGTTTTATAAATTGAGCAGTTTGTTTTTGAATACACTATTCATAGCTTTTATAATTGTTTTAAAACTCTTATAGTAATTGTAAATGTGATATCCCAGAATTTTGGACAATCTAAATTTAATAATCTATGTTTAAAATTAAATTAATTTGATAATTTTTGTTAATAAATTTGAATTGATTTAATAATTTTAGTTTAATAAGTAATTAATTAGTGAATTTATCTTTAAATAAATTAATAAATGTTTTCTATTTATAATATGTATACAGGAAATTATTGTCAAGGACAAAATTTCACAGCTTTTTAGCCTCAAGGACAGACCTTCAATATTTTATCCTGAAGGACAACTTTCTGTAGGTATCAGTTTTTAGTTATTGATAGCAGTTTTTAGGTATCAGTTTGTGGTTATCGGTAGCAGTTTTTAGGAATCAGTTTTAGCTCGGTGGCAGTTTTATTGTCCTTATGAATAATTTTGGAAAATATTTGTCCTTATGAATAATTTTTAGAAGAATGTTTGTCCTTGTGGTAAAAAAATTGAGGTCGTGTGCTTGAGGCAAAAAATATACAAAAATTTGTCCTTTAAGTTAATTCCCCCATATGTATATATATTTATATATATTTTAAATAGATAAGTTTCGTTTTAAATTTAAATTAGTATAGCATATTTTCTAATTATAATATTTTGAAATTGGGAAATTATGATTATTTTTATTTAAGCTTTCAAAAGCAATTTAATAAAATAACTAAATGATTTTAAAAATATAAGATAAATGTTTTATTTGTTTAAAATGTATTTTGACTTAAGTTTGAATATTAAAATAAAGTTATAAAAATATTTGTTTTATTTCTTTTTAAAATATTGATTAATAATTATGATTTGTAAATTAGATATGAAATTTAAAATACATTAATACATGAAAACATTTATTCATATAAATAACAAATAAGTTACAATCTCTTTTATAAATTTATTTTAAATGATTTATAAATATTATTTTCAAATGATTGATTCGTTTATTGTTTTCATTTATAATAATACTTGGTTTTATCCTTTAAAAATTATTTATATATAACTAAGTGTTAAAGAACTAATTAATTAAGTTAAACTTTCATTAAACTTTAATTTAAAAATACTAATTACTTAAACTGACAAGTGTAAGCATCTTAGAAACATAATTAACATGTGTAATTTAAACACATGAGATATTAACAAGTGTTGTAACTTAAGATAAGTGTCAAATTTGCATTTTTATTTTTCTTTAATTTTAATTTATCATAAATAACGTTATATAAACCTACATTTTCCCCTTTTTTTCATTTTCATTCTTAACAAAGAAATTTTCTTTCAGCTGAAACAATCCTCAAAACCATTTCTTTTCATCTTCAAAATTGCATATCAATTCCTATAAACAAACATGCAAATCTGCAAAACCTTTTTTCATCTCTTCAAAAAATACAAATCATTACCTGTTCAAAAGCATATCAAATTACTATAAACCAATTTGAATTCACTCTTCCCAAAAAGCAAACCTGCATGCAACAATTAAAACCGAAAATCTGCATTCACCTCTTCTTTAAAATCTGGAAATAAAGCAAGCAAGAAAAGCCTGCATTCTTTAATCTGTAACTCATTTTCAAGAAGCAAGCAACCTGCATTTCTTATAAAATATGGAAAGTGGTCTCTGCATGCATGTTAGAACATCAAACAACTGAAGCTTTATAAAGCATTCAAGAAGGATTTTAAAGGATTCAGAAGCTTTTAAAAATCTGTGCTCTGCTCTTCAAAAACAGTGAGTAACTTAATAAATTTAAAAAAAAATTAAGTACAAAATTGGTTGCTTGATTTATTCATGAAAACAAGTAGTGTTATATATGTTGTCAAACATATTGCTGAGTATATCTTTGTGTATGAATGAATGCATGTTTAATTCATCTAAGTTACTGATTTTTTTTACAGCATATGTTCAAGTTGATAAAAGTTTTCTTTTCTTCTGGCTGATTGCTGTTATGATCTAAATCAATTAAATGAAACTTATTATTATAAGATGAAGTATGTTTTAAAAAATTTATAAGTTAAATAAAATCTTATATTACCTGGAAGTGAATATAACAAAGCAACAATTTGTATAAGATGAAAATTCAAACTACGTGCATTTATGTTTCAGGTTTGGATATCAAAACATCATGCAAATTCATGAATATTAAATCTATAATTACAATTTATAATGTCAAAACCTAAGAGCAGTTCAGTTTTCCAAGGAATTGACCGGGCAACTTAGTACTCGGCCTACCGAGGGCGCTCGGCCTGTAGATGGATCGACACCATAGCATTGCAACTTAGTACTCGGCCTACCAAGGGCGCTCGGCCTGAACATGGTTTGGCACCATATCGGTTAGGCATCATGTCACGCTCGGCATCTAAAGAACGTTCGGCCTAAGACATTGCTCGACCAAAGGTGGCGCTCAGCCAGAGACTTCGATCGGCCAAGAGCATCGTTCGGCCTAAGGCATCGTTCGGCCAAAGACGACGCTCGGCCAAAGACTTCGATCGGCCAAGAGCATCGTTCGGCCTAAGGCATCGTTTGGCCAAAGATGGCGTTCAAACATCAAGCTCCTCGTTCGGCACCCAGACCGTTCGGCACCAAACCGTTCGACAATCAAGGTCGGTTCGGCATTCTCTCCAGCACGCCCGGTCCGAACACTGCTCGGTCTACTCTTCCTCACAATAGATGTGTCGTTCGGCATGAAGAAAATGGGTCGGTACTCGACCGTTAGACACGCTCGGTTCGGCGTACAGGACTTGTCCTACTTGGACCGAATTATTCAGCTACCAGGCCCACCAGGGAAGTTCAACCCACCTTTGTCTATAAATAGAGGAGCAGGGGCACAGAAAAGGAGGAGAGATTTGAGAGAACACTGGGGAGACTCTGCCATTTTCAAGACTCATTCCATACTTAATTCTTTTACTTTGCAATTTTATTCTAGTAACAAAAAACGGATTGTATCTGTAATCTCTCGTCAAGGAAATCAATGGAAATCAACTTCAAAGTGGACGTAGGCAGTTACGCCGAACCACTATAAAATTGGTGTTCTTGTTCTCTGCATTTAAATTTATACGCTATTCTCTGTTTTAATTTACTTTCTTCATTAATCTCTCTACACAATCTTTCTAAGGGTGTTGGTGACCAATTTTTATTTTGGATTGCATAAGTCCCCCGAAGGAGATCCATAATCATCCGTAGGCATTTGTTGATTCAACTCGGAGTTACTACCAATAAGTCTACCATGGGAAGACCACGGACAAGATCAGCCTCTCAAAATGCAGATGCCTACGAAACTGCTAATGTGCAACAACTCGGGCCTAGCAATCAGCAAGCTGCTCAAGGTGCAGGACCCTCCAACCAAAACTGAGCAGAAGTTGTTTCCCGAGCGGAATTCAATGACTTGATAAGAGAACTTAAGGAGAGTAGAAAGCAGCTTGGTGAGCAAATGCAAGTCAATGCTGACCTCATAACCCAGCTTACTCAGCAGCAGCATCAGAATGCTGGAGTTAGCCCTGTCACTTACTCTGAAGATGATAGTTCGACTTCAGCTGATGAACCGCCTAAGCGTAGACGCCACAAGGATGAAAATGCACAAGTAGGTGCCACTGATCGATCTACTAGAAATCAATCCCGTGGAACGGAACCCCACCTTCCTTCTTCTATACAAACCTCGGACTTGACAGCTATGATCAGGCAGTTGATGAGAGAGAATCAAGGCTTGACTAATGAAGATTGGGGATTGTCGAAAAGCCATACTCCCTTCACGGACCCCATTCTACAGGCTGAATATCCAAGAAAGTTCAGTATGCCCACCATTCCAGCCTATGAAGGGAAAACTGACCCTAGACAGCATGTAATGAGGTATGGATGGATGAAGGATTCAACAAGAGCCAATGACGCAACCAAGTGCAGGTGCTTCCCGATTACTCTATCCCGAATTGCCACCATGTGGTTTACTCGACTTCCCCCATGATCAATATCCAGCTTCGACAAATTAGTAATGAAATTCATAGAACAATTCAGGATACACACCACTCGTCCAAAGGACGTGATGTCCTTGTCAAGTGTAACCCAAGCTCCAGGAGAGTCACTGAAAGCATACTTGCAGAGATTTCATGTTGCCGCCACCGAAGTGAGCAATCCGAACGACCATGCAATTTTGATGGCAGTGATGCGTGGAGTGGACCCTGATTCTGAATTTGGAGATTGGTTGGCGGGAAAGCCTCTAGCCACACTGGAGCGGTTTTATTCGAAAGCTCATCAGTTCATAAGGTGGGAAGAAGCTCGGTGGACAAGGAAAGACAAGGCGCCAGGGCCCGTTCAGGAATCTATAAAGAGCAACGTCGCCGTGAAGACAACTGGTGATAACCCTTGAAAGGCTCAAGCCAACGTCTAGAACAAGCCCGGGCAGTCTAAAGAATCCAGAGATGGAAATCCCGGAAAGAAGAAGGAAACAGGGAGATGGAAGTCAAGAATCCCAACCTACAATGAATACACTCCACTGAATGCATCTCTTGAGAACATCTACTTATCAACCTGCAACACTTTTCAATACAGAAAACCACACCCAAAGGAATCAACAGAGGAGCAGAAGCGGATTGGAAAGTATTGCCGCTTTCACGAGTCTTATGGGCACAACACAGAGGAGTGAAGACATCTTCAGGACGCTATTAAAAAATGGATCAGGCAGAAGAAGCTATAGGAATTTGTCAAAGACCCACAGGACGAAAGGCAAGAGACATCGGACCCTGGGCGAGGGCCAGCCCCACACCAACCAGAACAACCTACTCGGACTGTGGGTAGATTGGTCATTAACACGATTGTTGGCGGACCTCACCCTACGGATAAGAATTGGTAGGAGATGGAACGATATGCTAGCTCTCTGAGACATGCGGATTATGAGTGTTGTTCGAATGTGGAGGACAGAACTCCCGCAAAGCAGCAGTTCACGATGAATGATGACATCGTGTTCAGGAGCAGAGATGCAGATAAGATAGAGGCCCCTACTACCGACCCAATGGTCATATCCGCGACCATTGGGCCGGCATTCGTAAAGAGAATTCTAATTGATTGCGGAAGTTCCGTTAACATAATCTTAGGGAAGGCATATGACCAAATGAAACTGGAAACCAAAGATTTGAAACCATCCAAAGCCATGATCCATGGCTTTAACGGTGCGGCAATTGATGCCATGGGATATGTGGAATTACCCGTCGAACCGAGGCAAGGTGAATGCATGAGAGTGCGAATCCTACCATTCATAGTGCTGGATGTCGATTCCCCATACAACGTGTTCCTAGGACGTCCAACCCTGGAGGAATTCAGGGCAGCCATGGCCCCATGGTGTTTGACGTTAAAATTTCCCACAGACAAAGGAATAGGAGTAGTGCACGACGATCAGGCAACCGGCCATGCATGCTATGTGGCTGAGCTCAAAGAGGCACAGCATAGGGAGAGAGGAAAGGTTGCGGACAGCTCGGTCCGCATCCAAAACTCTGATGATTGACAACTAGCGCCCGAGCCCTGGCTCGGGCGACAATCTCGGATCCATAGAGACATAGATCCGAGAGATGACGATGGGGGACCCAGGGAAACAAATGCAGCACCAGCCGAACTGACCATTGACATCTCAGTTAGCTGCAACAACCCATCACGAGTTCTTAAAATAGGATCACAGCTAGGCCCCGTAGCGGCTGAAAACCTCATTGAATTCCCCCGAGCGAACCTTGATGTTTTTGCTTGGACACATTCTGATATGTGCGGGATTTCTCCTGCAATTGCGAGTCATATGCTGAACGTAGACCCAAAACATGTCCCTGTGACAGAAAAGGAGGGGCATGGACCCAGAGAGGTCCGCAGCTCTCAAGGAGGAGGTGGACAAACTAAAAACCAACGGGTTCGTCCGCGACGCCCTCTACCCTGAATGGGTATCTAACCCGGTGTTAGTAAAGAAAGCAAATGGAAAATGGAGAACTTATGTCGACTACTCTGATTTAAACAAAGCATGCCCGAAGGATAACTTTCCATTACCGAGGATTGACCAATTGGTCGATTCAACAGCCGGACACGAGTTACTATCATTTATGGATGCATACTCTGGTTACAATCAAATTCCGATGCACATCCCGGACCAAGAACACACCAGCTTTTTCACCAACGTCGGGTTGTATTGCTACGTAGTAATGCCCTTCGGATTAAAAAATGCAGGAGCAACTTATCAACGTCTGGTAAATCGAATGTTCAAAGATCAGATTGGGAAAACAATGGAAGTCTATGTGGATGACATGCTTGTGAATTCGCGGCAGTCAAACGACCACGTCCGAGACTTAGCAGAGATGTTCGATATACTCAGGCACTACAGGATGAAGATCAATCCTCTGAAGTGCTCATTCGGTGTGGCTCTAGGAAAGTTCTTGGGTTTCATTGTGAACGCACGAGGGATTGACGCTAACACGGAGAAGATCCAGGCTATTCGAGATATACAGGTACCCAGAACCATAAAGCAGGTGCAAAGCCTGAATGGAAAAGTGGCTGCGCTATGTCGATTCGTATCCAAAGCTACAGATAAGTGTATTCCTCTTCGACGTTATAAAGAAAGGAAAGAGAAACTTCGAATGGACGTCCGACTGTGAGGAAGCATTTCGGGCTCTGGTAAGGCACTTAGAAAGTCCCCCGGTACTATCGAAACCAGTAGACCATGAGACGTTGTACGTGTACTTGGCTATCTCCCAACATGCCATCAGCACAGCCTTGGTCCACGAGGAAGACCGAGTTCAAAAGCCAGTTTACTATGTTGGTAAACGCTTGACGGAGGCGAAAAGGAATTATCCCAAGATTGATAAACTCGCCTATTGCTTGGTGATTGCGTCATGCAAGCTTCGTCTCTACTTTCAAGCACATTCAATCGGTGTGTACACTGACCAACCCTTGCGATAAGTACTCCAACGACCGAAAACTTCCGGAAGGATGTTAAAATGGAATATTGAGTTGAGCCAGTTCGACATTGCCTACCTGCCGCGAAGGGCCATACAAGGACAAGCACTAGCTGACTTCATCGCTGAATTCACTCTACCAGATGAACCGAGCAGTCATAGGGTCATACCTCCCGTTCGATGGAAGATGTACACCGATGGGGCATCTAATGACCATCGCTCGGGGCAGGCATAGTCATCGTAACTCCGAAAGACCGATCAATCTGCTATGCTTTGAAGCTTGAGTTTGCAGCAACAAATAACGAAGCCGAATATGAAGCATTGATTGCTGGCTTAAGAATTGTTATCGAACTGGGAGTGAAGTCGATTGAAATTTTTGGCGATTCACAGCTGGTAGAATACCAGGTGCGGGGAGACTATCAAGCAAGGGGACAGAGACTGGCTCCTTACCTCGCTCGGGCTCAAGAGTTACTAGCAAGTCTCGAATATTATGCCATCCCCAATGTCCCATGCGTATAGAATAGGGAAGCTAATTCGTTAGCAAAATTCGCAAGCACGGGCGATGCGAAGCAAATGGGATTGTTCCTGTTGAGACCCTGCTTGCTCCAAGTATAGACACGATGGAGATAGATTTCGTGTTGGAAACCGAACTCGAAAAGGAATCATGGTTGACCCCGATCAAACAGTACTTGCTACAAGAGGATTTTCCTGAAAAAAGGAGCGAAAGACGCCAAGTCCTTCGTAAGCTAGGCTTCGCGTTATGTAATACAGGACGGGATAATGTATCGAAGGGGATTCTCGACCCCCTTACTCCGGCGCGTGGCCCATGACGAGATAAAACGGGTACTGAAAGAAGTCTACTAGGGAGAGTGTGGTGATCATACCGAGAGGCAAACATTGGCAATGAAAATCCTCTGTTTTGGATACTTTTGGCCAACCGTGAATCATGGCGTTGCAGATTATGTGAAGAAATGTGACAAATGCCAGGTATACGCCAAAATTCCAAGAGCTGCACCGACGGAACTCACACAAATGGTTAGTCCCTGGCCATTTGCAATGTGGGGAATTGACCTGATTGGCTCCTTACCCATAGCCAAAGGAGGCGCGAAATATGCAATAGTGGCAGTCGATTATTTTACCAAATGGGAAGAGGCAGAGCCTATGGCCACGATCACCACCAAGAAAGTCATTAATTTCGTTGTACGAAATATCATATGCCATTTTGGCCTCCCACGGACCATCATAAAGACAATGGAACTCAATTCGAAAGAAAGGAGTTCAAAGAATTTCGTCAGCAATGTGGCATTGAGAAAAGGTTCGCAGCAGTTGCACACCCAAAGGCGGTTGGACAAGTGGAAGCCGTAAACAAAATAATCAAGTCCATATTAAAAAAACGTTTGGAAAAGGCTAGAGGCAAGTGGGTAGATGAACTCCTGATGGCGCTTTGGGCTTATAGAACTACCCACAAGACCACGACTAGCCACACTCCATTCGCATTGGCATACGACACAGAAGCTGTCATACCCGTGGAACTTGAGATTCCATCACATCGGGTAACTTATTACGACCCTGCAATGAACCAGGATCTCTTACTGGAATCCTTGGACTTCATTGATGGAAAACGCGAAGAAGCTGATTTGAGAGCAGCCTCATACAGACACCGAGTCGCTAGATATTATAATGGAAAAGTCCAACCAAGAACCTTTGATGTGGGGGATCTCATTTTGAAACGAGTCTTTTCGACTCCATCTCACATGAATCCCGCATGGGAAGGCTCATACGTCATCGAACGGAAGCTTGGAGAAGGAACTTTCAAGCTAGCGACCGTCGATGGTGCGACACTCCCCCGAGCATGGAACAACGAACACTTGCGGCGTTATTACTCCTAATCTGTTTCCTTCATGCAGTAATTACATCTATTTCCAGTAAGTTTTCATTCCTAGTTCTTGACATGTAATAAAACGGTCTAGTGCTTTCATTAATAAAGGCTTGAAGCCATCTTTTTCATGAATGATTAATTTTTTTGCGTATGATAATCCTGTGACAAGCAATTGCAATTATATTATTCTGGCTAGCGTGCGAACGCTCAAAACAGTTAAAAAAAATCTCCAAGTCTCCAGAGTGCGAACTGGAGTACTCAAAGTCCCCGAAGTGCGGACTCGAGTATAAATGAATAAAAATATCCAATACCCCAGAGTGCGGACTGGAGTACTCGAAGTCCCCGGAATGCGGACTCGAGTATAAATGAATAAAAATCTCCAAGTCCCTGGAGTGCGGACTCAAGTATAAACGAATAAAAATCTCCAAGTCCCCGGAGTGCGGACTGGAGTATAAACGAATAAAAATCTCCAAGTCCCCACAGTGCGGACTCAAGTATAAACGAATAAAAATCTCCAAGTCCCCGGAGTGCGGACTGGAGTACTCGAAGTCCCTGGAGTGCGGACTCGAGCATAAACGAATAAAAATCTCCAGGTCCCCGGATTGCGGACTGGAGTACTCGAAGTCCCCGGAGTGCGGACTCGAGTATAAACGAATAAAAAACTCTAAGTCCCCGGAGTGCGGACTAGAGTACTCGAAGTCCTCGGAGTGCGGACTTGAGCATAAACGAATAAAAATCTCCAAGTCCCCGGAGTGCGTACTGGAGTACTCTAAGTCCCCGGAACGCGGACTCGAGTATAAACGAATAAAAATATCCAAATCCCCGGAGTGCAGACTAGAGTACTCTAAGTCCCCGGAGCGTGGACTCGAGTATAAACGAATAAAAATCTCCAAGTCCCCGGAGTGCAAACTGGAGTACTCGAAGTCCCCGGAGTGTGGACTCGAGTATAAACGAATAAACATCTCGAAGTCCCCGGAGTGCGGACTGGAGTACTCTAAGTCCCCGGAGCGCGGACTCGAGTATAAACGAATAAAAATCTCCAAGTCCCCGGAGTGCGGACTAGAGTACTCGAAGTCCCTAGAGTGCGGACTCGAGTATAAACGAATAAAAATCTCCATGTCCCCGGAGTGCGGACTCGAGTATAAACGAATAAAAAACTCTAAGTCCTCGGAGTGCAGACTAGAGTACTTGAAGTCCCCGGAGTGCGAACTCGAGCATAAACGAATAAAAATCTCCAAGTCCCTGGAGTGCGGATTGGAGTACTCTAAGTCCCTGGAGCACGGACTCGAGTATAAACGAATAAAAATCTACAAGTCCCCGGAGTGTAGACTGGAGTACTCTAAGTCCCGGAGCGCGGACTCAAGTATAAATGAATAAAAATCTCCAAGGCACCGGAGTGCGGACTGGAGTACTCTAAGTCCCCGGAGCATGGAATCAAGTATAAACGAACAAAAATCTGCAAGTCCCCGGAGTGCGGACTGGAGTACCCTAAGTCCCCGGAGCATGAACTCGAGTATGAACCGTAAAATTTCTCCAAGTCACCAGAATGCGGACTGGAATATTCTATGTTCCCGTTGCAAAAAGAAATTTCTAAGTGCTTGAAGCATGAGAGGAAAACGAATAACCCTCAGAGAATCAACGGGCTATGTGAAGACAAACCAAGAAGTCTATGTTACGCACAACAGCATGGATTCAAATCACGTCACAAGGAAAACTGAATAATAAGAATCTTTTGAAAAGACATAAAAGGAAACTAGACTTTATTCAGGAAAAGTTTTCTGCCACAAGCACTCCAAAATTCGGAGACAACGTTCTATCTACAAAAATTACAAAAATTATCACATGACTTAAACTGACTCTCGTTGAATGAGGACAGTAGTCATTTCTTGTGCCTCTTCAGCTTCTTCCCGGACCACTCTTCCCCAGAGCATTTACCCTTGGAACCTTTCCTTAATGGAGGAGTAACTACTGAACAAGTAGTTGGAACATCCAGGGGCTTGGACCTGCCGGGAAGGATGACCTTCAATGGCTTATTCAAGGGATCATCCAGGTCCACTTCACGCGGCTCAACCTTGACGGTGGCTGTATCTCTTTTCTCTTTCTCGTGCCGCTCCTTCATGCTCAAATCAGACATGTGCTCAGAGGCGCCTGTGACTTCTACTTCATAACTCCCACAGGAGGAACTAGCCTTGCCTTCGTCAAACGCCCCGATCATTTGAGCATCTGGCCCAGGAACCTTACCAGCATGAGCACCCCCACCGGACTCTTCCACCTCCTTGGCGACATCGCTCCTCGAAGAGGGATCGAGGTCGGAACGACCTGCACAAAATCAGAAAAGATGAGCATTAGAATGAAATAGTACTTCACAAAGAATGACGACTTTCAAAATCTCAAAGTGGAAAGTTATCTACCAGGCCCTGGCAAACTCTCTGCCGTCAAAGGAGTTTCTCCCTCCGGGATAGGAGACAAAACATGAATGCCCAGGCCGAGGGCTTCCGGATCATAGCCAATGTGTTGTTCAAAGGGATCAAGTGTCGGCCGACCGGTCGGCTAGGAGGGCACGTGAATTGGAGACTCGGCCCCGGATGGGCTGGCGACAACCTCTTTCCCTTTCCTCGAGGCGGAGCCTTTGCAGTAAAGAGCCTTGGCCGCCGATAGGTCTGAAGGCTCATTTCCCTTCAGAAATTCCTTTATCAAATCCTCCTCGTCAACCTCCTCGACGCCGCGTTCGGCCTTCCTGATCTGAATCAAAGTTTCCCACACCTCGAACAACGATTCAAGATAGCCATCGCCCAAAAAAGTTAGGTCACGGTGCATGAGCACGCGGGCGTTGAATTCGGCAATGAGTGGGTCGAACGCAGTTTTGATCTCCTCTCTACCTTCCTCCCTGGCTGCCTCAAAATGGGAATCAATATCCGTCAACGCCGTCCTCTTGACCTCCTCACAGGCCCCACTCTTTAACATCTCAACCCTAGAGAGCTCGCCCTCGAGTTGTTCTTTTAAAAGTCAGGTAGCGACGATCTCGTCACAGTATCGCTATGACTCTTCCTAGGCAGCCGTTTTCTCCTCCCTCTCTCTGTGGAGAAGCTCTTCAAGTTCCTTGAACCGAGCGTTGAGCACATCCCTCTCCTTTTGAACGGAGCCTTTCTCCAAGGCCAAAGCCCCACATCGTTGGACCGCCTCGTCAAGCTCTTTCTTGTGAGTTGATTCCAAGCGAGTGACGGCCTTGGCAGTATCCCTGGCACTCCGATGGGCGGCCTCGAGTTCAGATTTATAAGTGGGGATTTCTTCGTCCTGGGCCTTAATGATATTTTTATCGTGGGTAGCCTCAAGTCTCAAACGGTCTATTTCATGCTGGCGCTTCACAGAGACTTCGAAGAGTTTCTCGGCTAGGTGGACGAACGCGTCATGTTGAACATAGACGTCGTTGGTGCAGGCAATGGCGTTCTGCTTAACATCTCCGGGTATAGGATGAATCGCCGGAAGAAACTTCAACCCATCAAAGCAGATCTCGGGAAATGTAGCCTTGAGCTCTCTCAGTCTCTCTGATACCGTGGGATCCGATGCAGGAGCAGGAGGAGATGGCTTTGCAAGTTCGCCCCTTCTATGAGAATCTCAGGACTGTCGAGTGGAAGAAGAATCAGGGCGTTGATCTCGAGGGATATCAGAATGCGACCCCTTGCAACCAGGCTGATCCTTGCTTTGCCTTGAATGATAAGGGGATGTCGGTGATGCTTGGGCTGGTAATACGGTTTCTTCCGAGATGATGAGTCCCGAGAATGACGGTCCCCACCATCATCACCATCTCTATCTCGACGTCTCTCAGGACCCGAGTCCCGTCCGAACGAATGAAAAATAGAAGAACCACGGAGACAATCAAATCCGTGCGAGCGTCCCATGTCACCTGCACGAAATTCAAATAACAGCGAATTAGCAGGGGGAGTTATAAAAAAAATCTATGTAAGACTTGAGGTGCAAGTGTTCGTGTGTGTCCTAGTGTTTCCCCCCGACGGACCAGTAGCCTTGCTAATAGGGGTTTTCTCTCCCTGACTTTGGGATGGAATGCCCACATCGCCTCTGACAGGCGAATGGAATTTGAATGCCTCCGGATCACCAAAGTCATAGTTAAGCATATCATCGGGATGGAGGGATTCGACAGGCCCTTTAAAGAACTTTCCACTCGCTGTGAAGAAGCCTCTTTCTCTGTTGGGATGAGCGTAACTTTGGAAGTTCCACCAACCTTCTCTTTCCTTATCCTATACATCAACTTCTTTCTTCCCTTCGATGGGGAAGATGACGTCTCAATATCGTGCACCTCGACCAGTGGATCCGGAGTAGGACCCACATTCTCACCTTGTTTTTCAGGGGACTCACCCTCTTTGATCCCCTCCTCCTGTGCACCGAGGGTGTGGCGTGATGATGATCTAGCCAACTTTTTCCCTTTACCAGATTTGGGCTTAGGAGCGAAGACGCCCTCGGGAAGACTCACCCGACGACCTTCGGCTAACAGCTCGAACCTCGACGACGACTCATTCGAGATGAGAGTTTGAATGTCTCGTTCTTCAGCAGGAAGAGCCCTGATAGCTTCAACAGCCTTAGAGTGACCATGTTCCTCAGGACGGGGACTGACATCTGGAAAGATAAAACAAGAGTTGAGAAAAGCATAGCATCGATAAAAACATGAGCACCATTCAAAGAAGAAGACTTACTTCCTTCAACCCATCTCCTCGCAAAGCCGGGAGGGCAGCGCACATAGAACCATTCTTGTTTGTACAGGGAAAACTTGCTCCATGCTCTGGTTAGGATTTGGCACTTGTGATACGGCTCGAGGAACATGAAAGAGGGGCTATCCTTCCGCTTCTTGATCATGTAAATATATCTGATGTCGCTGGGAGTTGGAGGTCTAGAGAAGGCGGCCATGAAGAGGAGGCAAGTCCCATATATGAACGTGTGTCCGTTGGGGTGTAGCTGCGACGGGGCGACGTCGATGTGTTGCAACACATCCCGAAGAAACAAATTGAACGGAGGCACGCTGCCTACCCAACACATAAACTTATTGCAGGCAGTGTATCCGAATGGGGGTAGGTGTGGACGATCACGGCCCAACGGAACCAACACGTCGGCGAAAGCGATTCCATGAATCGAACATATTCGCCGAAGCGCGGCTTCGTTAATCCTCGAAGCCTGTGAATCGATCGGATTATCCAGGAGAATCATTGACTCCAGGGTATCGGGAGCAAAGTCATGAGCAGGGGAGGTCGACGGATTAGAAGTGTCTGCGCCCCCTTGTTTGGAAGACGGCTCGGGCCTGTCTGAGATGGTGGCGGAGCTGGATCTTTTAGACATCTTCAATAAATAGCGGATCTGACAAAACACCTGTGTGAACTATACTTGAAAAATGATCGATGTCAGAATTAACAACACGAATAATCCCCCTACGTGGTGTGTGAACTAATGCAATCAATCGTGTATAAGCATTGAAAATTTAGGAGTCGCAAAGTAGCTAATATGAAACTAAGATTATAGCCCTCGCCTTCGAAGACCGTCATCGCTGACCGTCTCCAAAAGCCCGCCATACGGCGATTACAGTTTCAAGTTCAGGGAGCGTTAGAGGAAGTTATCTGATTACGTCAAGTAAAGTTCAGATTTATGGCTACTGGAAGTAGGAGGTTATTATTTCAAATCGGTTCGATATGCTAGAATGTTAGAGTCATTGCCCTTGTTTTACGACCGTTCAGCACGCATTGTTCGGCATGGCTGTTCGGCATTTATGTGTGGTTCGGTTATGCATTGTTCGACATGTTTGGTTCAGCATTTATGCATCGTTCGGTGTAAGGTTGTTCGGCCTTAATATGGCTTGGCATTGATGTTTGTTCGGCTAAAGCTGTCGCTCGGCGACGTTATCGTTCAGCCTACAACTCTCATTCGGCCTAACTGTAGTTCGTACTGGTTAGCGCTCGACAGAACATCGTTCGGCCAAAATACCATTCAGCCGAAACAACACTCAGCCTCCCCACTGTCTCATGCTACCTCCCTAACCTTCCATCCCATCGTTCGGCCTATGGTGTGCCATGCCGAACCTAGGATAGGCCGAGCTTCAATGCTCAGCACGGTTTCGTCCGACGCAAGGGAACCATGCCGGACCAGAGTATCTCTCCTAAACAACCCCTACGAGTGATCATCCCTGACCACTTCTCCCTACCTCACATCGTTAGGCCTTGGAAATATCCTAATCAAAGTTTGGGACCTCCACCCACATAGCCCATTCGACCACGGTTCTGATCTATGGACTTGATCGAGACCCTTGTTAATCAGGGAAAGGAGTTGGATGAAGGAATTTTACCTAGTTCATGGATCGAGCTTTAGGAAGGATTGAGAGGTCTTTACGATCTGAAAACAGGGGTGATTCGAAAATTCAAGGTTGCAGAAGTGAAAGTAGGAAAATAGGAGGAAGAAGAAGGTGTCGGGTTTTATAAGGAAGGAGGAGAAGTTGAAGAGACTATGACCGGTTTTACTGGTCAATGCAGTATCATTTGGCTATCTCGGTTCGTTCGGCCTGGGCTAACACGGTTCATTCGGCACTCGTCTTCGGCTGGGTTGTTCGGCATACGAAATCACTCGGTGAAACGTGGATCGTTCGGCCTTCGACACTACGTTCGGCCAAGGGAATCATACGACCCCCAAGGGTGATGACCAAGGATTGAAACAAAGCATGGAAGGTGAGTAATTCAAAGCGTATCACGTTCGGTCACGTAATACACTTTGAGGGGGCAAGTGTTTCCCAGGGAATTGACCGGGCAACTTAGTACTCGGCCTACCGAGGGCGCTCGTCCTGTAGATGGATCGGCACCATAACATTGCAACTTAGTACTCGGCCTACCAAGGGCGCTCGGCCTACCAAGGGCGCTCGGCCTACCAAGGGCGCTCGGCCTAAAGATGGTTCGACACCATATCGGTTCGGCATCATGTCACGCTCGGCATCTAAAGAACGTTCGGCCTAAGACATTGCTCAACCAAAGGTGGCGCTCGGCCAGAGACTTCGATCAACCAAGAGCATCGTTCGGCCTAAGGCGTCGTTCGGCCAAAGACAGCGCTCGACTAGAGACTTCGATTGGCCAAGAGAATCGTTCGGCCTAAGGCATCGTTCGGCCAAAGATGGCGTTCAAACATCAAGCTCCTCGTTCGGCACCCAGACCGTTCGGCACCAAACCGTTCGGCAATCAAGGATGGTTCGGCATTCTCTCCAGCATGCCTGGTCCGGACACTACTCGGCCTACTCTTCCCCACAACAGACGTGTCGTTCGGCATGAAGAAAATGGGTCGGTACTCGACCGTTCGGCACGCTCGGTTCGGCATACAGGACTTGTCATACTTAGACCGAATTATTCAGCTACCAGGCCTACCAGGGAAGTCCAACCCACCTTTGTCTATAAATAGAGGGGCAGGGGCACAGAAAAGGAGGAGAGATTTGAGAGAACACTGGGGAGACTCTGCCATCTTTAAGACTCATTCCAGACTTAATTCTTTTACTTTGCAATTGTATTCTAGTAACAAAAAACGGATTGTATCTGTAATCACCCATCAAGGAAATCAATGGAAATCAACTTCAAAGTGGACGTAGGCAGTTACGCCGAACCACTATAAATTCGGTGTTCTTGTTCTCTACATTTAAATTTATACTCTATTCTCTGTTTTAATTTACTTTCTTCATTAATCTCTCTACACAATCTTTCTAAGGGTGTTGGTGACCAATTTTGGTGCTAACAAGTTCTATCTTCACTATATTCAACATTTTGGGTTAACATTGTTGATCCTTATGTTTGTTTGAGTTGAAATTGCTCCTGGAGATGGTGTAATGATCTGAGATGATGAGAAAATTCTTAGATTAGGTTGCAATTCATTTTTGATGTTGTGATTGGGATTTAAAATTTTGAACCCTAGTTTTTACTGGGTTACAAATTTTGCTTGGTTTCGATCTCCTCTGTGGATCGAGTTGTCTGGGGTCTTGGGTTCTGGAGGATGGTGGATTGTTGAAGACATCGCTGGAGTTTCAAAGGTGATGGTGGCCGGAGGCGCATCAACGAGGCGTTGACATGTTGAAGGGTTGGGTCACTATATGTTTCCAGGTTTGGCGATATTTGGTTGCAAAAATTAGAGCAAATGTCGATGGGGTTGGTGTTTGGTTGGACTAAGGGGATGATCAGCGACTGTGGGGAGGTCATGTGGTTGGCCAGCGATGGCCGGAGGTGATGTACAAGTGCATAGGAGAAAATGGCGGACATGATGGTGTTGTTGTGTTGCAGTTTTTTGTGGCCTCGTGTTTATCTCGAGTGCATCAAGATTTAACTCGAAGTAGGTGATGATTTTACTTGAAGTAAAACAGGGGTGGCTCGAGTATATTCTGTGTTTCAGGTTTTAGTAATATAAAAAGAAATCTGTTCTGTTATTTTAAATTTTAAAAGTAAAGTTTAAATGTAAATTAAAATTTGAACTAAGTTTAAAAACCCTGAATTTAAATATGAATTCAAATAGTTTAAATTTTGGTTTCTGAAATAATTTGAATTTTTAAAATTTTAGTTTGGGTTTTAAATAAAAACAGAAAAACATGTTTCTGTTTTTAAATTTAAAAGTAAAGTTTAAATGCAAATTGAAATTTAAACCGAGTTTTGAAAATCAGAAATTGAATAAGAATTCAAATTAGATTGTCTGAGATTTGAAATAATTTATGTTTTTAAATTTAAATTTGATTTTAAAACTTATAAGAGAAAAAGCATATGTGGTTTTGAATTGGAAGTTTAAAATTTTAAATTAGAAATTTAAAATGAGTTTAAATCTGGGTTTTTAAATCTGTAATTAAATTTAAACTTCAGTTTTTAATATAAAATAAGCTTAAATTTAAATTGTTTAATGACATTGAAAGGGATAACTGATTTGAATTTTTAGAAGGAAGATGTAAAATATAAATAAAGTTTTAAAGATTTAAGTTTAAATCTGTAATGAAGATTCAAGCTGAATTTCAGATTTGAAATTAAAAGTAAAATTTTAAATTTGATTTAAATAACCAGGAATGTTAAGTGTGTTTTAAATTGATTTGAATTTATATTGAATTGGGATTTAAATTCTTTAAAATTTATTTTATAAAGTGGATGTTTCTTTTTACATATCAGATAAAGGTTTTGAATTGTTTTTAAAATCTTGTTTAAGTTAAATTTTGTATTCATTTTAAAATATGAAATTTTAAAATGAAGTTTAAATGGAATTTAAAGTAAATTTAAAAACAATTTGTTTTAAATGCTTAATTAAGTAAGTAATGTTTATCTAAAAGATAAATGAAATTTGATGAATTGGATTCATTAAATAATTAAGTTAATTTAAAATGAATAATTAATTAATTAATTAATTAATAATATGGATGATTAATTAAATAATTAAGGATTTTTAATTTGATTAATTAAGACTTGAGATTAATTAATTAAGGTTAATTAATCTGTAATTAAGGGTGATTAATTAGATTGTAATTAATGATTAAAGAATTAATTAATCAAGTAATTAAGGATTAATTAAGATTGTAATTAACACTTAATTAGTTAATAATTAGAGATTAATTAAATTGTAATTAAATACTAATTAAATTGTAATTAATAATGGTTAATCTGAGTTAATTTCTTAATAATGTGATTAAAGATTGTTAACGAAGGTCATTAACTTAAGATTATTTAATAATTAATTAATGTGATTAATTTTAGTAATTAATTAGATTAATTAATTAATAATAATCATTTTGAAATTGTTTAAGTTTAATTACTTAATGGAAGTAATTAATGAATTAATTACTTGATGTAATTAATTGTGTTAATGTGATTAGTTTAGATTAATTAATTAAGTTTAATTAATTTAAACACTTGATGATTTGATTAATAATTACTTTATGTAATTAATAGGATTATAATTACTTACGAAAGTAATTAATTGATAATTAGTGAATGTAATTAAAGGTGTTAATGATGGAAGTAATTTAGATTAAATTACTTTGGAATTAATCAAATGATTAATTGAGGTAATAAATTAAGGAGTAATCTATTAATGAAGTAATTAAGGGTAGTTAATTACTGGATTGTTATTAATCAAGGGTGATTAATATATGTGGTTTAATTTCAGATTTATTTACTTAATGTAATCAATTTTAAATAAAGAGATTGATTAAATGTAATAAGAAATCATTAATTAATAAAATTAATGTTGTAAATTTAGAATTGATTAATTAAGGAATAATTAATAAATAAAGTAATTAATCAATTAATAAAGGATTAATGTAATTAACTTTAGTTAATTAATTGGTTAAGTAATTAAAGTAAATTATTGTAAGTATTAAGTATAATTTACTTGTGTAATTAACTTAAAGGCTAATTACTTATTGTAATTAGAAATAATTTATTAATCAGTAATGATTAATTAAAATGAATAATAGGATGGTGATTAATTAATTGATTTGAAATATTTTAATGATTAAGTTAAGAAGGATTATAATGATGAAGTAATTAATTTAATTCATTTTAAATTAATTAGAGATTAATTAATTAATTTAATTTAATTTAAATTAATTATAAATGGTGTGATCATTAAATCATTGCTTATGTATGAATAATTGATATTGGTTGCCTTGTATGGTTTGTAATCTCAGCCATGAGATGAGTAATGTTGTATGATATGGATGCATTGGTTGCATTGTGATGATGATATGGATTATCTGTTGGTGATGATAATGTTGATTATCTATTGTGATGTGAATTATCTATCTGTGTGTATACAGATAATGAATTGAAATTGTTTTAAACTCTAAAACAACTTGGACCTAAAAGACACGTTTTGGATTTCGATGAGACCGGGATCAGGTTTCCATATTTGGATATCCGAAAACTGCATCGATCCAAATTAACGCTAGGTCGTGAATCTCAAGTGAAGATGAAGATTCATAGTGCAAGGATTATCGTCGCTAACTCTGAGGGTGATTCCAAAATGAGTGTAACGAGATAATGCCTTCGGTTTCGTTCGAACCCGGAACGAACTTGTATGGATTGAATGCTTTCAGAACATCGTCAAATGGACAATGAGCATTCTAAGTGATATGTCCTATAAAGGTAATCGTAGTCTCAAGCCTCATCAACCGGGAATGGCTAAAACAGGGAAGGTGCAACAAGGCTAAATGGGTCATATCCAAGTAGGAAGAGATTTAACTCTGTCTAGATGTCCCTTTATTTCGGCTTAGTGGTGCGGTTTCTGATCACAACTGCGGGGTAGTCTTGTTCGGAACTGTTCAGTAAATAATGGTTCTGGCCATGTGTTGCAGGGGAGCGGGCGTACTCGTCGGTACGGTGATCTAGGCCACGTACTGTGACGGGAGGTACCCCACTAGCCCTGCCATTGTATGGAATCCAAAATCCAATAAGTGCCCACGGTTTTGATTGTATTACCCACTTTTGTAGCTAGTAGCTGGAATTTAATGAATGTAACAATTTCGGCTATTTCTTATTTACTTGAAAACCCTAGACCTATTATAATATCATCGGATTTCCTATCAAATGTTTTGGTTAGCGTAAGGTAAAAACTTTTTCATGTTTATGTGTGGGAAGTCTTACGTGATACCTTTTCTTTCGAAAGGTTTTTCAGAGTTAAGCAACTTTAACCTGTTACTCACACCAGACCCATGTCTGACCTGGAGTTTATTTCTGTTTTTTTTAACTCTTGGGTACACAAATTTTTACGAGGAGCCAAGGGATTCAGGTTAGCTTTGACGAATTGTGGAGGAGCAATGGAGCAGGAGGCTTCTGCGTTTAAATATATAGTTTTTCGCTGTGTTGGTATCTCTAAGTGTTTTCTGTTTTGTGTATTGAGTTGTAATAACTAGACAGGTGTTTATAACTGTCTAGTATGTGATGCATTATCTGTGTAACTCTGATAATTATTGTATACTATGTAATATTTATGTTATTAATATAATTTATTCGTTCTACTGTTGAGATTCTGTTGTTGTTTCTTCTTTCTCTTCTTTCTTTTCTCTTTTCTATCCCTTTCTTTCTTCAAGATGATGCGATTTTCTATGGTGAGAAAGTCGGGTCGTCACATTTGGTATTAGAGCACTAGGTTGAGCGAATACCTAGTCTTTGGAGTGGTATCTTTCTTGAGAGAGCATATTTGTATTTTTAATATATATATATATATATTTATATTTATATTTCTACCTATTTGTTGGGTTAGCCGTACAAGGTTTTCCAATATAAGTTATAAAGGTAGATGAGGTAGTGGTGTGTGTAACACAACTACTACCATCGGTTGGAGTTTGAATGTTTGAGGTTGGAAGTGTATCTGTCGAGACTATAGACCTAATGACCGTCTCGAGTGAGTTTTGCTTGGTGTAAGGACTTCATCGATCTCTGAAGGAAACCTTCTAAAGGTTCGGAGTTCATCTTTGAAGTGCAGAGTTGGATGAGTTAAATTTGGATCTGTCGGTAGGGAAGAAGCAAGTTAGTGATGGTATCTTGATATCTCAGAAAGTAGTAGCTGTGTGATGAGACGCGGTGACAATGAATATTTCCAAAGTTGTTTCTTTGGAACAAGAGTATGAAAGTGTGTCTGTTTCGGTGATGTGGCCGAGTCCAGCAGAGTGTTCTGTTTGTTTTGAGGTTCGAGTTTCTCGGAGAGTTTTGGATTGAGAATTCTTTGGCTTTGGTGTTAGCAGTGCAGCTCGAAGTGTTCTGTGTTGGCAGGAAGTCTTCTGGTTGAGTAGCTTTTCTAAAGGGGAGTTCAGAAGCAGTAGTATGGATTCTTTTCTTCGGTGAATTGGCTAGGCCAGCATAAGCTGTTCTGATTGGTAAAGAGAAAGCATTTTCTTTGAATTAGTCTGGGTTGATCGCAAAAGTGACTTGCGATAGTTGAGTGTTCTCTTGAGTTGTTGGAGTTTTTCCAGATGTTTTCAAGGAAGTCAGAGTTTGTCCGCATCTGGAGATCGAGTTTTCTTATTGGCTAGTATTACAGGAGTGGTACCGGTGGTTCAGTTTATTAGAAGGATGGTTCCTAGAGATAGAGTTTGGTGAAGCAGCTTAGGTTTCGGAGGAACGTCTGAGTTTTTCTTTATGGATATGTAGAACCATATTTCTATGCTGAGTTGTCTAGTCTGTGCTCGTGCTCTTCATCAGCATTTTCTTCTACTTCGATCAGAGTTGTGCAGCGGAAGCAGTTTGGGAGTATTTCTGTTTCCTTTTGCGGATAAGGATAAGTTTGTTCTGTCTTTTGTTGTTGAGGAGTAGAGTTTGTTTTTCTGGTTTTGAATTGACCTTGAGGAGATCATTGGATTGTTTTGATCCAGTCTGTTTCTAGTGGAATCAACAAGAGTTGAGCTGATCAGGAAGGATGTTGGTAGCCCAGGATCATCCGAAGAGTATTTATGGATAAGAGACAGAGAAATTTGGATTCTGGAGTCGGAGATTTGGTTTTGGGATAAGTTTTCTCCGATCCAAGGAGCTATAAGTTTTGGTAAGTCAGGGAAGCTAGCTCCGAGGTGTTTTGGATTTCTTCTGTGTTTTGGTAAGATAAGTGTTAGGTTTTCCAGAGTTGAATTGCCAGTTTGGATAACTGGGATTCAGAGTGTTTCACGTATCTCTGAGGGAGTACTTGTTTGATATTTCTGGTTTTGAAACCAGCAGTTCAGGAGGTTTGGTTGTTGAGTCAGACTCGTTTGTAATCTGATATCCTAGAGTTGTAGATATAGATGAATAAGAGTCTATAGCTTAGTAGTATTGATTGTTTGGACTCTATGGAGCGAGTATCCTGATACTTATACTGGGGAAACTCGTGGAAGTTCTATTCAGAATTTTTCTGGATAGTTAGATTTATTTTGATTGTGTGAATTGATTGCTTTGGTTGTTGGCATATGATTAACATATGCTGTGTTTTAAAATTAAATCTTTAATGAGATTATTAAATTACCTTTGTTTTGAATTTCAGGGACGAAATTCTTTTAAGGGGGGAGGATTGTGATATCCCGGAATTTTGGACAATATAAATTTAATAATCTATGTTTAAAATTAAATTAATTTGATAATTTTTGTAATAAATTTGAATTGATTTAATAATTTTAGTTTAATAAGTAATTAATTAGTGAATTTATCTTTAAATAAATTAATAAATTATTTTCTATTTATAATATATATATATATATATATATATTTATATATATTTTAAATAGATAAGTTTGGTTTTAAATTTAAATTAGTATATCATATTTTCTAATTATAATATTTTGAAATTGGGAAATTATGATTATTTTTTATTTAAGCTTTCAAAAGCTATTTAATAAAATAACTAAATGATTTTAAAAATATAAGATGAATGTTTTATTTGTTTAAAATGTATTTTGACTTAAGTTTGAATATTAAAATAAAGTTATAAAAATATTTGTTTTATTTCTTTTTAAAATATTGATTAATAATTACGATTTGTAAATTAGATATGAAATTTAAAATACAATTAATACATGAAAACATTTATTCATATAAATAACAAATAAGTTACAATCTCTTTTATAAATTTATTTTAAATGATTTAAAAATATTATTTTCAAATGATTGATTTGTATATTGTTTTCATTTATAATAATACTTGGTTTTATCCTTTAAAAATTATTTATATATAACTAAGTGTTAAAGAACTAATTAATTAAGTTAAATTTTAATTTAAAAATACTAATTACTTAAATTGACAAGTGTAAGCATCTTAGAAACATAATTAACATGTGTAATTTAAACACATGAGATATTAACAAGTGTTGTAACTTAAGACAAGCGTCAAATTTGCATTTTTATTTTTCTTTAATTTTAATTTTAATTTATCATAAATAAAGTTATATAAACCTACATTTTCCCATTTCTTTTTTTTTATTTTCATTCTTAACAAAGAAATTTTCGTTCAGCTGAAACAATCCTCAAAACCATTTCTTTTCATCTTCAAAATTGCATATCAATTCCTATAAACAAACATGCAAATCTGCAAAACCTATTTTCATCTCTTCAAAAAATACAAATCATTACCTGTTCAAAAGAATATCAAATTCTTATAAACCAATTTGAATTCACTCTTCCCAAAAAGCAAACCTGCATGCAACAATTAAAACCAGAAAATCTGCATTCACCTCTTCTTTAAAATCTGGAAATAAAGCAAGCAAGAAAAGCCTGCATTCTTTAATCTGTAACTCATTTTCAAGAAGCAAGCAACCTGCATTTCTTCTAAAATCTGGAAAGTGGTCTCTGCATGCATGTTAGAACATCAAACAACTGAAGCTTTTTAAAGCATTGAAGAAGGATTTTAAAGGATTCAGAAGCTTTTAAAAATCTATGCTCTGCTCTTCAAAAATCAGCGAGTAACTTAATAAATTTAAAAAAAATTAAGTATAAAATTGGTTGCTTGATTTATTCATGAAAACAAGTAGTCTTATATATGTTGTCAAACATATTGCTGAGTATATCTTTGTGTATGAATGAATGCATGTTTAATTCATCTAAGTTACTGATTTTTTTTACAGTATATGTTCAAGTTGATAAAAGTTTTCTTTTCTTATAGCTGGTTGCTGTTATGATCTAAATCAATTAAATGAAACTTATTATTATAAGATGAAGTATGGTTTAAAAAATTTATAAGTTAAATAAAATCTTATATTACCTGGAAGTGAATATTACAGAGCAACAATTGGTATAAGATGAAAATTCAAACTACATGCATTTATGTTTCAGGTTTGGATATCAAAACATCATGTAAATATATGAATATTAAATCTAAAATTACAATTTATAATGTCAAAACCTAAGAGCAGTTCTATCTTCACTGTATTCAACATTTTGGGTTAACACTGTTGATCCTTATGTTTGTTTGAGTTGAAATTGCTCCTGGAGATGGTGTAATGATCTTAGTGATGAAAATATTCTTAGATTAGGTTGCAATTCATTTTTGATGTTGTGATTGGGATTTAAAATTTTGAACCCTAGTTTTTACTGGGTTACAAATTTTGCTTGGTTTCGATCTCCTCTGTGGATCGAGTTGCCTGCGATCTTGGGTTCTGGAGGATGGTGGATTGTTGAAGACGTCGTCGGAGTTTCAAAGGTGATGGTGGTCGGAGGCGCATCAAAGAGGCGTTGACAGGTTGAAGGGTTGGGTCACTGTCTGTTTCCAGATTTGGGGATATTTGGTTGCGACCTTGAATTAGAGCAAATGTCGATGGGTTGGTGTTTGGTTGGCCTGAGGGGATGATCGACGACTGTGGGGAGGTCGTGTGGTTGGCCAACGATGGCCGGAGGTGATGTACAGGTGCACGGGAGAAAATGGCGGACATGGTGTTAAGATGTTGCATTTTTTTGTGGCTTCATGTTTATCTCGAGTGAATCAAGATTTAACTCGAAGTAGTGATGATTTTACTCGAAGCAAAACAGGGGTGGCTCGAGTATATTCTGCGTTTCAGGTTTTAGTAATATAAACAGAAACATGTTCTATTATTTTACATTTTAAAAGTAAAGTTTAAATGTAAATTAAAATTTGAACTAAGTTTAAAAAACCTGAATTTAGATATGAATTCAAATAGTTTAAATTTTGGTTTTCGAAATAATTTGAATTTTTAAAATTTTAGTTTGGGTTTTAAATAAAAACAGAAAAACCTGTTTCTATTTTTAAATTAAAAGTAAAGTTTAGATGCAAATTGAAATTTAAACCGAGTTTTGAAAATCTAAAATTGAGTATGAATTCAAATTAGATTGTCTGAGATTTGAAACAATTTATGTTTTTAAATTTAAATTTGATTTTAAAACTTATAAGAGAAAAAGCATATGTAGTTTTGAATTGGAAGTTTAAAATTTTAAATTAGAAATTTAAAATGAGTTTAAATCTGGGTTTTTATATCTGGAATTAAATTTAAACTTCTGTTTTAAAATAAAATAAGTTTAAATTTGAATTGTTTAATGACATTGAAAGGGATAAATGATTTGAATTTTTAGAAGGAATATGTAAAATATATATAAAGTCTTAAAGACATAAGTTTAAATGTGTAATGAAGATTCGAGATGAATTTCAGATTTGAAATTAAAAGTAAATTTTCAAATTTGATTTAAATAACCTGGAATGTTAAGTGTGTTTTAAATTGATTTGAATTTAAATTAAATTGGGATTTAAATTCTTTAAAATTTATTTTATAAAGTGGATGTTTCTTTTTACATATGAGATAAAGGTTTTGAATTGTTTTTAAAATCTTGTTTAAGTTAAAATTTGTATTCATTTTGAAATTTTAAAATGAAATTTAAATGGAATTTAAAGCAAATTGAAAACAATTTGTTTTAAATGCTTAATTAAGTAAGTAATGTTTATCTAAAAGATAAATGAAATTTGATGAATTGGATTCATTAAATAATTAAGTTAATTTAAAGTGAATAATTAATTATTTAATTAATTAATAATATGGATGATTAATTAAATAATTAAGGATTTTTAATTTGATTAATTAAGACTTGAGATTAATTAGTTAAGGTTAATTAGTCTGTAATTAAGGGCGATTAATTAGATTGTAATTAATGATTAAAGAATTAATTAATCAAGTAATTGAGGATTAATTAAGATTGTAATTAACACTTAATTAATTAATAATTAGAATTAAATTGTAATTAAATATTAATTAAATTATAATTAATAATGGTTAATCCGAGTTAATTTCTTAATAATGTAATTAAAGATTGTTAATGAAGGTCATTAACTTAAGATTATTTAATAATTAATGTGATTAATTTTAATAATTAATTAGATTAATTAATTGATAATAATCATTTTGAAATTGTTTAAGTTTAATTACTTAATGGAAGTAATTAATGAATTAATTACTTGATGTAATTAATTGTGTTAATGTGATTGGTTTAGATTAATTAATTAAGTTTAATTAATTTAAACACTTGATGATTTGATTATTAATTACTTTATGTAACTAAAGGGATTGTAATTACTTAGGGAAGTAATTAATTGATAATTAGTGAATGTAATTAAAGGTGTTAATGATGGAAGTAATTTAGATTAAATTACTTTAGAATTAATCAAATGATTAATTGAGGTAACAAATTAAGGAGTAATTTATTAATGAAGTAATTAAGGGTAGTTAATTACTGGATTGTTATTAATCAAGGGTGATTAATATATGTGGTTTAATTTCAGATTTATTTACTTAATGTAATCAATTTTAAATAAAGAGATTGATTAAATGTAATAAGAAATCATTAATTAATAAAATTAATGTTGTAAATTTAGAATTGATTAATTAAGGAATCATTAATAAATAAAGTAATTAATCAATTAATAAAGGATTAATGTAATTAACTTTAGTTAATTAATTGGTTAAGTAATTAAAGTTAATTATTGTAAGTATTAAGTATAATTTACTTGTGTAATTAACTTAAAGGCTAATTACTTATTGTAATTAGAAATAATTTATTAATCAGTAATGATTAATTAAAATGAATAATAGGATGGTGATTAATTAATTGATTTGAAATCAATTAATGATTAAGTTAAGCAGGATTATAATGATGAAGTAATTAATTTAATTCATTTTAAATTAATTAGAGATTAAGTAATTAATTTAATTCATTTTAAATTAATTATAAATGGTGTGATCATTAAATCATTGCTTATGTATGAATGATTGATATTGGTTGCCTTGTATGGTTTGTAATCGCAGCCATGAGATGAGTAATGTTGTATGATATAGATGCATTGGTTGCATTGTGATGATGATATGGATTATCTGTTGGTGATGATAATGTTGATTATCTATTGTGATGTGAATTATCTATCTATGTGTATATAGATAATGAATTGAAATTGTTTTAAACTCTAAAACAACTTGGACCTAAAAGACACGTTTTGGATTTCGATGAGACCGGGATCGGGTTTCCATATTTGGATATCCGAAAACCACATCAATCCAAATTAACATTGGCTCGTGAATCTCAAGTGAAGATGAAGATTCCGAGTGCAAGGGTTATCGTCGTTAACTCTGAGGGTGATTCCAAAATGAGTGTAACGAGATAATGCCTTCGGTTTCGTTCGAACCCGAAACGAACTTGTATGGATTGAATGCTTTCAGAACATCGTCGGGTGGATGATGAGCATTCTAAGTGATATGTCTTATAAAGGTAATCGTAGCCTCAAGCCTCATCAACCGGGAATGGCTAAAACAGGGGAGGTGCTGCAAGGCTAAGTGGGTCATGCCTAAGTAGGAACAGATTTACCCCTGTCTAGATGTCCCTTTATTTCGGCTTAGTGGTGTGGTTGCCTATCACAACTGCGGAGTGGTCTCGTTCGGAACTGTTCGGTAAGGAATGGTTCCGGACTTGTGTTGCAAGGGAGCGGGCGTACTCCTTGGTACAGTGATCTAGGCCACGTACTGTGACGGGCGGTACCCCAGTAGCCCTGCCATTGTATGGAATCCAAAATCCAATAAGTGCCCATAGTTTTGATTGTATTACCCACTTTTATGGCTAGTAGCTGGAATTTAATGAATGTAACAATTTCGGCTATTTCTTATTTACTTGAAAACCCGGGACCTATTATAATATCATCGGATTCCTATCAAATGTTTTGGTTAGCGTAAGGTAAAAACTTTCCATGTTTATGTGTGGGAAGTCTTACGTGATACATTTTCTTTTGAAAGGTTTTTCAAAGTTGAGCTACTTTAACCTATTACTCACACCAGACCCATGTCTGACCCGGAGTTTATTTCTATTTTTCTTAAACTCTTGGGTACTCAAACTTTTACGAGTAGCCAAGGGATTCAGGTTAGCTTTGACGAATTGTGGAGGAGCAATGGAGCAGGAGGCTTCTACGTATAAATATATAGTTTTCCGTTGTGTTGGTATCTCTGAGTGTTTTCTGTTTTTTGTATTGAGTTGTAATAACTAGATAGGTGTTTATAACTGTCTAGTATGTGATGTATTGTCTGTGTAACTCTAATAATTATTGTATACTATGTAATATTTATGTTATTAATATAATTTATTTGTTCCGCTGTTGAGATTCTGTTGTTGTTTCTTCTTTCTCTTCTTTCTTTTCTCTTTTCTATCCCTTCTTTCTTCAAGATGATGCGATTTTCTGTGGTGAGAAAGTCGGGTCGTCACGGTAAAATGCAACAAAGTTGTTGACATATGCAGCGTTTCAAAAAAGCAGCAATACTAAAAGTAATAAAACTCTAAAAAATCAAACAGAAGCAAAATGAAAACGCTTCAACTATCAAAACATAACGGCATACAAATGCTGCAATTAAAAGATATTGCCTAAAACACTACAAAAATTATTTTTGTAGCCTTTCTAAATTGTTGTATATCACTGGTTCTACTTGAAACAAGCTGTTAGACTACGTTTCAAAAACACGGCTGAACAAGTTTACATCATTTAATAAACACTGCAATTGATTTACTGCAGCATTTCGTAAGATCTTCAGTAGCCTTTTTTAGTAACATTCTAGAAACACTGCAGTATTCCGTGACTCTATTGCAGGATGGGATTATGCGGCGTTCTTCGAAGCGTTGTGAATGATTATGGCAGAATTATTAAAAAGCTGCAAAAGTTCTTTTTTGTTGTAATGCGGGAATCCATGTGTGATTCCTTGTTTCGATATGGGAATCCACGTGTGATCCCAAGATCTGTTGAGGAATCCATTTTTGATTCAAAGATCTGTTGATATTTGGGTTCTTCAGACAGCACAACGGTGAAGTAGAATCCATTACGAAGGGGACGTTGTAGCGTTATTCCTTCATTGGCATTGGCCTAGTTACTTCTCCACGCCTGAACTATCATTGGGAGGCCGGGGTAATATGCTCCTTCACAAGCTAGATGAAAGTTTTCACTAAGACTGCGCCATCACCTACAAAAGGATCAGTTACTAGAGTGTTGCGCTTCTCAGGGCCCTCTGCGTGTGGTTACGAGATCTGTTCGAGTTGGAGCTCGTATGAAAGATCTATCTGAGTTATAACTCATGTGCTAGGGTGCTGAATGTGACTTCACCATCAGTAATGACAGAAAACAGAGATAGGAGACATAGCCTATGGGCTAGCTAACTTAAAGTGTGCAGGCACTCCATTCTGTTGATACTTACGGATATGCATGAGAGATGATATGACTGGTGCCACGTGTTTGAGCATGGACTAGTTATCCTTTTCATATAGTATATTTTATCTAGAGATATACGATGCTTCGAAGGATATCTTTGATTATTGTCCACTAGGACCGTTCTAGAATTACTAACTTAATGGTTATAGGCACTCCATTTTGTGTGTACTTATGGATATGCATGCGGGAGTGATATGACCTGGTGCCGCGTGTTCGAGTGTAGAACGGTTATCCTTTTCCTCTAGTATATTTTATCTAGAGATATACAATGCTTCAAAGGATATTGATCATTGAATTACTAAGGCCACCTTCATGAAATTCTACACAATTGGCAACGCGCCTCAATAATTGTGATTGTATATCTGTTATTATTGTGATGTACACTCACATACATCGCAGCTATGTGATTACATATATCTCATCCTTAGACAATATTATATTATCACTGGATTTTATAACAGAAATGATTTGGTTATTGTAAGGTAAAAACCCGTCTGTGTTTATTGACGGCGCGGTGTTACAAGATACCCCTATTTTGAAAGGTTTGTAAGATATAATAACTTATATGATTTGAGTTTATCACGCTGGTTTACCAGATTGATCCGGGTATTATTTTCTTAATGCTTGGGTCAACTCGAGTATATTTACACATTTAGCTGTGGTTTATTGTTGCTTTTAGAGAGGAGTTGGATGATTTTCTACCATGCTTTATTTTCTTTACATTATTTGATTTGTATTTGTTAGCATTTGTAAGGACAAGATGTTATAACTTTCCAAGCTGATCATAGATTAGTTTACTCTGATTGATGTATGTATATCAAAGTTTCTTTTTGATAAAGACATTTTGAGGTATTATATATTATCGTTCCGCATGTGAGATTTTGATATTGTGTTCTTCTTTCTTATCCTATTTCCTTTTCTTTTCTTTTCGCCTAACTTTATGTCTTTCTGGCACTTGGGTGCTCGACACATGAATACCGTAGATGTATTAGTGCCGACATTTGAGGGTCGAAAAGCCTGATCATTATAATTTCTAAATATTATTTAAATAAAATATTTTATCTTGTTTAAATTTATATATTATACAATTTTATTTAGTTTATATATGTGTGTATGTGTGTACATATATATCTATGTATGTGTGTATCATTTACACATATATTTATGTGTGGATGTATAAGGCATCAACCCGTGCAAGGTATAGTATACCCGTGTATAGGCGTTGAGATTTACATCGCAATGGGCAAGTTAGCTCATCCAATATGCAAGTATATGTTGTCCAAATATATGTATGCATATAAAATATTTTATATATATATATATATATTTTATAAATATATATGTTAAATTTGTTTAAATAATTTTATATAAGTGTGTGTATATATATATTTTTATATATATAATCTTATAAATAAAATATTAACATTATACATAAACATATTGTTATAATATATTTTATAAATAAAAAATTATTAAAATATTTTTTAAAACCCCAAATAATATACACATATATATACATATACATATATGTAATAATAAAGTAATATTTTTTAATATATATACACAAATATATTTATAATACATAAATATATATTAGTTAATAAAATTATTCAAGATAAATTTTTTTGATTTTTTATTAAGTCCCGGGTAATGCTCAAAGCTTAGAAATAATTTTTAAAATTTTAAAATATATTTTAATTAAATATTTATTCAAATATTAATAATAAAATTCAGTTCGAGATTTTATTTCAAATTCTAAATTTTTAGTAAATCCAAAGTGATATTTTGTTGTCTGAAAAAAATTTCACTTTTTTGGTTTAAATTACTTTTATAACAATTCATTGTTTTTAGACGAATTAAAAAATTAATTTTAATAAAAAATTGGTTTTTTGGCAGAAAGCATATCTGATGTTAATATAACTTTATAAAAATTAAAAAATAATTTTCATAACGTATTTGAATTAATATAATTTATTGATGTAGTAAGTTGATTTAAATAATAATAATATATTTATAAAAATTATTTTTTAGTAATGAGAATTAATATTACTATAATACATTATATATAAAACTATATGACTAATTCTACCCATAATATGATGTTGTAACTAATTATAAACTATATATATGTAATTAAATAATACATATTAATCTAATAAAATATAAAATTATATTATATACGTATATTATATATATATATGTATGGCTGCACTAACCTGATATATATGATATTTTTTTTAATTAAACATAAATGTATAAATGCATATAACCAAACTACTTTGTGACAATATTACTTGCATATCAGAATCTCACTTAAATAACGATGTAATATATATACACACACATAATAAAATATTATAGTGAAAATTATTAACTGTAATTTGATAAAAATCATCCTTTGATCTCAAAGCCTTGAAGTACACCTTGAAAGTATAATTACTTCCTTTTGAAACTCGTTTCGATTCAGCAAATTGCTAGTCCTTTCTAACCCTAATATAAGCCAGCTATCCATTTCATTTCAACCAAAATTTCTACCCTATGATAAGCCTTAAATCCATTTAAGCCCAAAATAAAATATTACGCAATTAAATCAAATTTAATCGTCTGCCAATAATCGTATATCGATTAATATATCTATAACTATTATAAATATATCTAATAATATTTATTTATCAAATCAGAGTCAAATTTCATAAATATTAAATAAATTTTATTAATTTATAACAATTATGAATTAATTAAATTGTTTAGTCAAAGGAGAATTCATAGTTTCAGTTGTGTAACTTGTCTGTAAAATCGATTAATTTCAAACTATTCGAATATTAATGTTCACATGTCACTTAGCAGGTAATGTAAATTTTGGCCCAATTTATTGCTTACTTGGTTTCGATTAAATCTAATTTTTCTTTGCTAAGCATTACCCAGTTGTAACTTTTATTTTCACCAATTATCTTTGTCAAAACTACATCACTTTGGATTTGTGGAGTTTGGTAATGGTTAAAATTCCAATATCATCCATATTCAACTCTATAGTCCAAACTCAAAGTCCTTGATTCAATAATAACAATCATTACTAATTGAACTATTCTGGCTAGAGATTTTGACTTTGAGTTGACTTGAGTTGATTGTGATACTAATCCTGTATAACTAAGGAGACAAATCCTCTCTTGAATAATGTTTCACTCCTAATACTTCCACTCGACCCAACTATAGTCACTCGATGAATGTCGTACCACGATATGGCTATAATCAAAGCGAAGCTTCCATATTTAGAATCAACAGTATTCTCATGTCAAGAGAACTATGTAAATTAGTAACATTGATATTTTCTATTTGACCTTAGTTATATTAACCAAAAGAAAACTACCGAGTGAGTCATTCCATAATTATTAAATAACTATCAGCACGTAACCCCTTGGTGTTTCTAGTAGAGACAAGTATACACTGTCTAACATTTGGAGAGCATTACGTACTCTAGTCTCAACGGACGCATCAATATCTAGTCTCGATGCATCTTGACTAGGAATATTTAAAATGATTTGTTTTATTATATTGTGATACAATACTCACGATTACAATATTTTGTAATTACTATCACAAACACACCTTTTATGGATTCTCTGTTAATTATAAATTAATTATTTATAACATACTATAACAAATATATAAAAAAATAAAACCACTTGTATTATGAACGAGAATTTATTAAAAAGTTAATCAATTTACAACAAATTAAAAAATCGGCCCTAGGGTATACCCTAACTCTATCATCATCTGCATAAATGGTGTGAGTGATTGATTGCCCGGTTTTATAAATAAGTACAATTTTCTTTCTTAAAGTTTTATATAACTTCACCTTGCTTTACGTCTTAGTTTCAAAGTAAATATTTGGCATTGCTTGATAGATTTTGAAGAATGTAAGAATTTCTATAAGTTATTTAATTATGATGATTGACTTTACTGGAAATGACATGTGTATAACATATATTCCATTTATTGAATAACATGCTTTGCTAATATCTATCTTAATGCACATTCTATTTCTTTTAGCATGGAAATTTATAACATGTTCATATGACAATAAAATTCCTTCATCTATATTTCTTCTAAGAATATACGTGCTTAATGATTTTGAGGAATCAAATTGGATAAAAGAGGCTTTATCCTATTGCACAACAATTTTGATATAATTTTATATATGAAACTACAACATGGGATGAGTCTGACATTTGAGGTAGACGATGGTGAGTTTGTATTTACTACATGTGAAATAAAGGTGTGATTTATTTCTTTGAGGGTTTTGTCACTATTGAATACACTATGCATAACTAGTTGTAAAGTAGTAGCTAGCTTATCCCAAAGCAATTTGTAGAACTTCCAGTTAAACCTAGCTGAACGTGGAGTTTTTATATCATCGGATTTAAATATAGATTTTTTAACTTCATCGCATATTGTTGTTAGTGTTTTTTTTAACATGATTCATTGATGCCAAAGAGCGTCGTTCTTAGGGATCGAATGCGTGACCTTTAGTCTTGTGGTCTGAACCAACAACCAACTGAGCTAACCCTGTTAGTGTTTTAGGATTAATACCAATGTTATACGCCATCGATAACAAATTATTATTGTATTTTCTTGATGTCATTTTTATAAAAGAATTATTCATTGTCATCCTTAAAATTTAACTAATCAATTCTTGTTTTTTCTCTCTCGATATCTCAACTATTTTGTAATTCCCTCCTAGTATCATGATAATTTATAGCATTTACATCATTGGGATCGTGTCCAAGTGAAAAATAAAGTTGTGTGCATTTACCATTTAATCTCTCACCCATCTTGCGTGGGTTTTATAGTTTTTTTTGAATAGTTCTTGAGGTAGCTTTGACTTTCTTCAAAGTTTGACACAGGTTGAAAGTTGATTGCAATAATTAGAGTATTTAATTGATTATTCAATTAAGTCCTTAAGCACGTCTACTAAAGACCAATAGTTCGCATACGTGAAAGGTTTAGGCCTTTATATCAATTATTGATGGAGTGAAACATAATTGAAGAGGACAATGGTCACTACTTGTTGCTGGTAGTGTTATAGCACTTGAATTTGGAAAAAATGTTTACCCGTTGCATCCTGTTTTGAGTTTTACCCAATCTGTTTGCTATGTCTTTCGTTGGACCTAATCTCTATGTGAATTTATAACCAACTACACTTAATTTCGTTGATCAATTTCTTATCAAGAAATCATTTACTTTACTCACTTTACTTTCTTTAAGGGCATTGTCACTAACTTTTCCTTTGATAAATCTTCACAATTAAAACCTCCTAATATTACCCATGGTTCACTAAACAAAATGGCTTCTTATGTAATAGATTATCATAATGAACTTAACACTTTGTAGATTTGCAATGTTTACAAAAGTGATGATGCATGAAGCACCAGGTGTATTATATAACATTATTATCATATGTTGCAAACTGTCAGAGACGACATGATTAATCCATACATTTGAGCCAATATAACCAAAATGTTACATTTTTGAAGATGCTTGCAGCTATTATATTTTATCCAATTACTTGACCATTTTGTTATCAATTGTGCTTAAATTATTAGCTTGAATTATGGTTTCTAATAAAGCTACTGCGTATGGATTATACTTACTCAAATAGTTAAAAATGCCCATCGATCTATCTAACCCATTAGAACCTCTCATATTTCAATAAGCCAGCACATTAATATCCTATATTTAGTCTGTTCCACTTTCTGTTGGTTGAACAAAACCATTATTTCCATTGTTTAAATTATTTTTTTGATCTTTTTGATGATAAAGCTTTCCACGATTGATATTTAAATGTTAAATCGTTTATTTTCCTTTGCACATTGTAGAAGTGGAATGATTTAATGTTTATATTAATATTGCGTCTCTCAGTTGTCATTGGTTATGTTTGGATATTGGCTCTGAAAGTATGTTTAAATTATGGGAAGTTGATTCACGTACAGTTCCAACTATTGATTTTTAGTTGATTTTGCCAAATCTGCAACCTAATGCATCTGAGAATTCACCTCCACATCAGGCACCTACAAAAAATTCAAATATATTCCTATAAATTTTATTTTAAATTCAAATCAAAGGAAAGTTATTTGTATGTTAAGTTTTTCCATGTTGAAGTTTCATTATTATGTGCTTCCGATGATGGCTTTGAGCGGATAGAGGCTATAAAGGCAAACTTTGCATGAAGCTCAAGAGACTCTAGCATAGTGCATTGTCTCATGTCATCTTCTTCATTAGATGTATTGGTTATATTGTTCTGATTGATAGGTACTAATGTTGCACCAGATGTGGTGCTGGCCCTATCAACTGATACATTAGGGCTTGGGATAGGTAAGAAAGTTTGAATGTATTCTCAAGTAATTGAGGATTCGAGTTGCTCCATTTGTTACTCAGTGATGATAACTTTAGAGTTTAAGTCCACTTGATTTTGTGTATTGTTTCATGATATTTTACTTATATCGCTTGCATTTTGGATAGCTTCTATGTTGATTACTGAAGTGTTTTATTTAACACTTCTCTTCATTTCACAAGTTTGTTTTTGTTGCTGCATGCTTTCCATAGTTTTTATTTCCTTTGAAATGATGTTTCAATATAATCTTCATCCTTTATTGCAACACGCTTCAAGATTTCCTATTTCGCTACATTTTGAGTAGTTAAATGAAATGAGGCATTGTGTTTTTATATGTCCAAAACATTTACATGTTTGATATATTTGTAGGATAAACTCATATTCAATTGGTTGGACATATATTTATCTCATGTTGGTTTTGGCTCTTACATGTTTGTAATCCATAATTTTTCACAACCAACAATTCAATGATATTAGACCGCAAAATGAAGGAGGAAGGGAAGTTACACTTAAGGATAGCCAAGTACGAAGCACGACAACAAGGCAAAGAAGAAGAATTGGCTAAGTATATGGATCGGGATCAATCCACGGATGGATCGATATTGATCCATTGAATTCATCCTTTTTATCATCATTCTCGGTGAATATGGTGTAGAACTTAACATAGAAGAATTAAGGAAAGATCAACACTTGAAGAAAACAATATATCTTGAAGGAAATTAGAGGAAGAGAAAAAATGGATCGGTACTGATCCATTATTTGGTCAATTTGAACATTTTCTTCCTCCTAAATTCTTGGATCTTGATCTCTAACGCACCGTAATGGACTAGTAATGCAAACTGATGACTCTTAGGCCAACATTATAGATAGAAGCTCGGTAAACCTTTATTATACATTTAAGGGAAGTGCTACCTCTACAATTTCAGATAGAATTTCGAGATCGTGGTTGTTATTTCTTCTGTACCTAATATGTAACCAGTAATAAAGAACTACTAAGGTGGATATAGGCATAATAGAGCCACTATAAATCTCTTCTATCATGATTTTCCTTCCATATTCCTCACCAACTTGCATTTTTCTAACGAATTATGTCATTTGATCTAATTTAGTGATATGGAACTATGATATCCGTGAATTCAAAGACTACAATACTCATAATTTATAGCCAAAAATTACATTTTGGGATTTTAGATCGTCGTAGTCTTTTGGAAGTGTATACCTACTTTTGGGTTAATATTTTTTTGTGCTTTCACTGGGAGCATTGAAGTTAGGCTAGATTTATTGCGTTATTAGGATTTGAAAAAATATGAGGTGATCAAATTAAATTAGACCTAAGAAGAATTTGGTAAAGCAAGCTAGGGGGGTAAATGGTGACGGAAGCACTAGAGATCAAGTACCAATGAAGGAATTGCACAACCTCCATAAGATATCGTGACTAAAGAGGTATTGAAAGGAATGATAGCTATAGCCAACTAATTGGTGGAAGCAACACAACAACATTGATGGACGATTTAGCTTAGAAATTCGATAGGATGAGGCAAGCCCTATGGAGAATGATCTCACGCTATAGATCACGAAGATAGCAATTCTCTGGCTAGATTTGATGAATCGAGTTCTATAACGAGGCAAGAGCGAGCTGAGATAGAGTTATAGAAGGAAAATGTGTACTTAGAGAAAGTTCCTCAGGTAGATCGATCGATACCAATTCTGTAACAACCCGACTTTTTATGACCATATGATCTCATATCATATGCGCTATAAAATAAAAAGCTAGAATGTTTTAGCCATTAGTATACAAAGAACTAAGCTAGCTAACTATATCTTTCAAACCTCATTGTGGTATGAATCAAATTAAAGTATAGATAAAATAAAAAAAAATATCATCATATATATCATAAATCACATATAGTCCTCATACATGCTCACATTATCATACAGTATATACAATAAACACAAATAAACGTCTTTATAACCACCATCTTTAAACGCCACACATGCCAAGGTTACTCCATTAACCTATAGTGTATGAGGAAGGGGTCAGACAAATATGTCTGATGGGTAAAAATATTATCAAGTACATACCTCTAATATGATTTCATAAACATCATATGGGAGCTAACACCGACTATACCTTGAACTCATCTCATCTGCATCTAAAGCGTCAATCTATCATAATCATCACAATATAGAATTACTATGTTATACTTTAACAATATTAAAAATACGACAGAGTTAGTCAAATATATACTAACCCATCTACACGGAAAAGAGAGAAAGGGTTAATTAAACATAAACTAACCAGTCAATACATATAAGAGTTGGCTAAACAGCGACTAACCCCAGGATATAGTTAAATATATACTAATCCAATAAATGTAAACAAGAACATAAGTCAGATAAATGTAGACTAACTCACGTACACATAATGGATAGGCAAACACAAATTAACTCCTTTAATATATGACTTAACAAAATTACCATAAGCATAATCATCGAAGCGTATTTCTGGACATTAAACATTTCTCGATGTCATAGTGAAACCAACACGTCGTTCGTCATCTATTTTGTATTGGCCTGGTTGAAGTAAAACTGCCTCAGCCCTGGTTGAGGTTTAACCTGATATGAATAACGTCCATCGGTGGACCGATGCACATTACACCGGTGGACAAATGTACACACCAAATGTTAGAAAACTGAAAATCTAATACCGTGTTCTTCCTTATTTCGTTTCTACTCCTTTGTTTGCTATTTTGATGCTTTTCTACATCTCTTATACATCATTTTTAACCGTCCTAACCGTCCATATATCATATATCAGTATCCCAAAATCAAACCCTAATCATTGTAACTTAACCATTTAATGCCAATTTCATATAATATACAATCTAATCCTAATTTAACCCTAAATAAAATGTCGTTAATCTTATTTAATTCTGTAACCACATCTGTGTTCAATCCCAAACCCCAATTAATCGAATTCTTACATCTATTTAACCTAATTATCTAAACATAATGAAAATTACTTTCATGTGAACAACCTATAACTCAATAATGATTCTCACTCACCTATCGAAACCTTAGAAATTGCATAATTAACTGTCGGTTCCTTACTATCTAGAATTATCATTCTCTAAAGTGCCTCGATCCCATAAACAATGGGTATATTTATATAGCCCATCTCACGCTCATCAATTTGATATATGTGTGTGTGTATGCGTGTGTGTGTGTGGGTGCGTATTTGTGTGTTTGTGTTTTGTTTAGAATTGAAACAGAAAGGCAATAACAGAGAGAAGGAGGAAGAATGAGAAGTTGTAACTGAAATCATATGTGAACGAATGAATTTAAACTTCTAAGTCCAAATTCTAAGTCCGTCTTATAACTTCTGAACGGTTGTTTTATTTCAATGGTCTTAGGCTATTTAAGTTAATCAGAACCTGTTATTTAAAATACACATAACTCTCTCATACATACACCAATCCAGACAAACAAATATATCATCTCGACCAGAATAACCGAGCTCTATGCAAATGGTACAATTCCCATCACCTAATCCCAACATTTCTAAATTACCAATTTTCGTATATTAGTAAAATATACCTAAATATCATGGGGTATTACAAATTGATTATGGATGGATACCATTTAATACGATCGAGGCGGGGGCGATGTGTCTACTAATAGAGTTAAGGATATACACTGGGGGGAATTTTGTGATTTATTGTAACTTTTTAACTTTATAATAAAATCCCATTCGAAAAAAGGTGTTTGTCTTTCTGCTATATACTTGTTATAATAAATTATATTAATTAACTTTTAAATTTAAATTATTTGATAGAAAATCCTCATATGGTATGTTTTATGATAGTAATCACAATGTAACATCCCGCCTTTTCGCACACTTTAAACCGACACACGTGCCAATTCAAAGCATACGCAAGGGCGGATTGTTATGGGGTAAATAAGAAAAAACAAAGAAGAAATAAAACAAAATAGAATCTCACAGCGGAAGGATAAAATATAATAATCAATATACAGTTCATGATAACTGTTTACAAAATATTTATTTTACTTATACAATGAATATCAGAGTTACACATACCAATACAATCAATGCAGCGGAAATTTAGAGTGTGGTGCAATACTATAGATAATAATAATACGACTCCTTCGTCTTCGTCCTTCAAAGCTAAAGTCTTCGATCCTAAAACGCTCGGACTGACCCGAGCGAATTTGAAAAGACAAAAACACTCGAGTCAGACAAAAAGATCTTATGTGAGTTAAATTAACAGAAATAAATATGAGTACAGTAACTCAAGAGATGTTCGGGATTTACATCTCCTAAGGATCCGTTAAACTATTTACTATGTAGTATATTGCGCTATTATAATAGTGTCTATTTATAAAATAAACTTACTTTTAAATAGCGTTAAGGGGTTACCCATATAGCCCTTAACACAAATAATGCCAATAGTCTATACAGTACCGTAATACCTCCTGATCGGGAAGCTACCAGAGGATACTCCATAGGTACGACACAAATAGAAACTCGTAGTAAAGGCTCGGTATGGTAGGTGACACGACACAACTAGGCAATGCCAGGGTAGATATACCAATTGCTATCCAGGCTGGTGGAAACGCGTAGCCGCAGTTACCGCCCACCTCGGACTAACTCCTCAAAATCAAAATATAGAAGTGGCCACTGAATCAATCCAAAATCAAAGTATAATATCGAAGAGGAGGGTCCGATCAGAGGAATGACCTCATTGGCCTGAGAATCGCTCCTGTTTTAGCCACCTTATGCCAACTCACGGGAGTCGGGTCCACGTTTTTACCTTACAGGAAACGTCGCCACCACCTACTTCATTCTGGAATCTCCACCGCGTACACGGTTAGTCAAAGTGGTTTTCGGTGTCGACAGAGAGTATGTCAGATATCCGATCCCGGTCTCTTTGCCAACCCATCGTTATTATAACACCGCGGTCATTTAAAAATAGGTTATACTTTAAAAATCAGAATAAACATTCCATTTCATAACCATGAATACGATATCATTTCAAAACCCAAAACCATATTTTATCACTTATCCCAAATATAATTCTTTTCCAAAATCAAAATGCTTTAACTTCATATCGTCTGAAAATCAAATATTTTCAAAGCACAGTATTTTGAAAATCATAATTTAAAACCATAACTTTTAAAACTTGAATGGTTTGGATATTCAACGGTATATGAATTAAATGGTTTAACTTAAATGTTACTTTGTAAAGAAAATAGTTCTCATGGCTTTACAAATACATTTCTTTATTAAAGTCTAAACCAAAATTTATATTATCTCTCTCAAGTTCCAAAACCACTTCAATTTATTTATATATACGTATATCCATTTTGAGTAACAATATTTCAAACTAAAATTGGATTTTATTCTTTCAACAGATCAATTGTTCTATTAATTAGTCTTGAATATTCACATAAAATCCATAAATAATAAGACTTCAATTTCTAGTAATAAAATATATATATTTTCCCAATTCAAATTATACTAGAATATTCATTTTAATTTATTTTGGGAAAAATCCAATTATAAATATCATATCTTAAAATTTCCAAACTTAACATTTAAACATATGATATAAATTATTAAACTCCATTTTCTTAATTTTTTTTCCATTTTTAAATAAAGATTTTTATACACCTTTTAATTTCAAAATTTTCAACTTCATATGTATATATATGGAAGAATAATATTTATACAATATAAAATTTAAGATTTTTAGAAACCGTATTCCATCCAAACCATAGAAATCACATTAAAATAGTTATATATAGACCGCGGTGCCTGTATAAAATTTTCTATCCTATGGTCAAGTGATACGGATATTTATCATTTCAATCCGCAATTTAAAACATATAAAATTTTGCGGTTGTATATCATTTCAAACCACAATCCCGAATGAAATGAAATATGCATGATAATTCGCAATTTTATGATATTCAATAAACATCCATCAACATCATCCATCATCCAATCACAATCATCAAACAATATCAATCAATAACAATTTATATTTGATAATAGATAACAGGTAATAACTGGCAATTTTATTCAGATTAAATTTAACAACTATTAATCTAATAGTTTATATTCAGTAATAATCTATATAACTGTTAACAAGCAGTTTATAGGCAAACAAATAAATTCTAACTATCAATTAATACGCAATAAATAAATTAAATTAACAGTTAAACTTAATAAATGCAATTCAACAAATATGAGTGAAATAAACATGCCAAATACTCATAAATAAATTTCTATTCATTTCTAAAATTAATTTAACAAACATAAAAGCTTCTAGTAGTTGTGAGTGGGTTTTAAACACTCATCTTTGGAATTTAAATCGAATTTAAATTCAATTTAAACTCAAAATTTTGACGGTCTCCAAATCCATCCAAACTAGCGTCAAAACGTCATAAATTCCGATACGATCCCAGCAAAACAAACCGCGCGTGAATCCGAGCTCGTATGCAAAAGTTATGGAAATTTGAAAAATGGAAAAATTCTGGTCCTGGGTCGACTTCGGGTTCGACTTCGGTGCGCCGCTCAATTCCCCGGTGCTTGCTTGGAGTTTTCGCCAAAACGACCCGGAGCGACCCGAGTCATTTTCTTCCTGACCCGAAGTTGCTCAAGGGTTTTCTCCCCTGAAACCCGAAGCGCGACCAGAAGCTGCTGCAGATCCGAAATATTTTTTTTTTTTTTTGAATTTTTTTTTTTTTTTTGAACTGACTGGATCTAGGGTTAGCACCCATTGAAGAAGAAGAGGAGCTTGAAGAAAGTATATGCTCAGATGAAAAGAAATTAGGTGGAGGCTAGGGCTTGTAGCTAGGTTTATATAGAGGGGTTAGAGATAGAGTAGATAGACCGTAGAATGAACGTGCGGAACAAACTATGACCCAAAAAGCCCGCTATGCCTCCGGAACCGAATTTATTAAATCTACATATCCAAATAGGTAATTTAAAATATTCTGAACGCGATGGAAAAAGTTTCACGTCCAAATTTGATCGTATGAAGAAGTTATGCTGAACACAAAATTTCCAAATTGATTCAAATTGATTTTAATTAAATTTGATTTCAAGGCGTTTCATGCCCGTACGATCAAACGACAAGTCCGATCGATACGAAACTTGAAACCCTATAATAAATCACCGATATGGATCCGATGAAACTGTCATCGAAATCCGAGTCCGTGACAAAAAAAAGGCTATTTTTATATTCATTAAATAAATCAAAATAAATTACAAAAATCCAAATTTTATATTATATTCTAAAATTGTCCAAATTTTATTACTTATATAATTTAATCAATTTCAAATGATTTAACAAGCTTGGATGTGAATTAAAATTATAAGTATATCAATTTGCAGTGTTAATTTCTACATTTTCCTATATTTAAGAATTATAAAATTAAATGCTCAAAACCCCGTATATTAGATTTTAACTTTTATATACTCATTCTTTATCCAAATAGGGATGCCACATACTTTGGTTCATGATTCACAATATTATTCTTAAAGTTCATTTTAAATTTCAGTAACGTAATATTTAACGTTAAATTCCCTTTATTTATGCAATAAGCGCAATTATTGAATTTGATACTCAAATTGATTTATAGATTCTGCTTTCAAAAAATCTATATCAACAATTTGGTCTAATTATAAATAGAATAAGTATTAACCTCATCTTATAGAATTAATTATTGCAATAAATCCAATTTACCATATCTTAAATCCAAATTAATAGATAAAGCTTGATTCCTTTATTAACTCCTTTGGTTTTCAATTAACCTTTTATGGTGAATATAAATTCCAATGTATAATTGAAACCTTATTTCCATTTGATTTCACTATTTCATTAAAAATCCTCATATTCCAGCTAAATTTCAACTAACGTATAAATTAGCTATTTCAATTTCATTTAATTGCGATTATCATACTATAGAAATTAAATTCCATTAAATAAATAAATAAATGTTGATTCCCATCTATTTACATTATATTACATTGGTACTTCTATTTACAACTTAGCTTTGTATAAATGTTTGAATGTAGAATCTTGTCTATTTCACGTATTAATTAAGCCTTAAAAATCAATTAATATTATATCCTTGGTCTAACCTCATTTTACCCATATTTATATTAATATATCCTTTGAATTAGGTAAATTACCATTGATTATCTACCTTAACTTATCAGACTCCACTAACGTAATGGTTAAATATTAATTCCATTTGAAAAAAAAAACAATCCACAAGATTTGCATTTCACATTGCAAATGAATTCATAAATCTTGGCTTTCTTTTTCTTTGCTTCTTAAAGGTCAAATCAAACTACCCTATCATCACTAATTTATGGCAATTAATTTCAATTGATTCTCCATTAAACTACATAAGTTATCCAATTGAAACCTAAGTGAAACGTTTATTTATTTAAAAATCCTACTGTTTAAAAGAGTATATCATCTACGGTATAATTTACATTTGACCTGATTTCTCATATATTTCACACAACAGTGAATTCCAATTTCTACCAACATTATGTTTAATATAAATTGGAAATCCAAATCATTGGTATTTCACAACCTTATTGCGTACATTTACGTATAGTTACACTAAGTCCATACACTGATTCATGAATTCATTAATTAATACACAATTTGCCTTTGTTTTCTTATATTAAGTTTATTACCGTTTTTAAGTACATTCATTATCGAACAATATTCATAAAAAAATTTATCTACACTTATTGCATTGGTTTATTCAACGGTCACCAAATGAAACAATCCTACTATTTATTTTAATATTAAATGAATCCCATTCTAGTAAATATTTTATTAATATTCACTAATTCAACATTTATTGGTTTCTTAACATTAACTTTTAACAAAGTGTGACAATTACATTATCCAAAACTATTGTCATAAAAATTAAATTGTTACATTAAATTCCAATTACTATAACAAATTACTACATTTTCTCAAATAAATCTTAAAGCCTTTTTTTTCTAAATCAGGTTAGAAATTATATTAATTTAACTCATTTAATATTATTAATTTAACGGGTCGTTAAACACAATGTGTTGTAATCATGAGAAATTTTTCATAATATTATAAATATATCATTTTAAATATTTCTAGTCTAGATGTAACAAGACTGATATCGATTTACCTACTGAGAGTAGCGTATGTAACGCTCTACACCTTTTGGGTAGTATATTACTCATGGCTATTAAGGGAACAAAGGGGTTATGTACTAGTAGTTATTGGATAACTATGGAATGACTCACTCAAGAGTTTTATGTTGGTCGATATAATTATGGTCAAACAGAGAATCTTGAAGTGAAAATGTCATGCGATTCTCTTGATTTGAGAATATTGTTGAACTCCAATGTGTACACTCCACTTTGATTATAGTTAAATCATGGTATAACATCCATTGGATGGCTATAGCCGGGTCTGATTTGAAGCATTGGAAGTGAAACACTATTCAACAGAGAATTCATATCCTCATTTATATGGAGTTAGTATTACAGTCAACTATAGTCGACTGAAAACAAAAAGCTCTTACCATAGTAGTACGATTAATAATAAATATTATTATTGAACAATGTCTTTATTTTGGACATACAAAGTTGAAAATGGACGGTGTTGGAATTTTGACCAAAAACAAAATTCTTTAAGTCCTAATGTGATATAGTTCCGATGAAGTAAATTAGTGTAAATAATCAATACTACCAAGTATCACATATAATAAGTAAAATTGTGTTTTAGCAAAAGATGTGTAAGTGATAAATTCATCCAAAATGCCACACCACTAGTTAAGATTAGGTGTGAACGTTAATATTTGAATTACGCAATATTAATCGTTGATTAAATTTACACCTTCGAATCGCACAACTAAAATGATGAATATTTCGAATGAACTAGGCGATTTGATTAATTTTTAATCATTGAAAAATATTAATTAATATTTATGAAACATTAATTATTAAATTCTATTTTATTTGTTTGAATGCTGTTAGTATTTAATAAAATGCATATATAAAGTTATAATTGCGTGCATCGATTAATGATGTCGATAAAATACTTAAATTGGATTTAAATAGAATAAATTCCAAGTGAGTTTTAAATAAATTCAATCAGTTAATATTTGTGAAATATAATTATTAAAATTTTATTTTATTTGTTTGAATACCATTATTGTTTGATAAAATGAGTACATAAAAGTTATAAACCCGTGAATCGATATACGATATCGGTAGAATGTTTAATTAGATTTTAATGTTGATTAATGGTAATTGGGTTTTGGGATTTTTTTAGGCCCAAACCTACAATGCTATGGCTAGCCAAAATTGAGAGGGAGAGGAGTTTTGGTTTTGAAGTGGAAGGGAAAACAAAATTATAAGAAGGATAATCACACCTCTCTATATTTATAATTTATTTCCTCCTTTATGAGATTTCATTTTGGCATTTTCTCTCCTTCCTACCGTCTTATTCCAACCAAAAATTCCATGATGGCCTAGGGTTTATAGTTCCAAAAGAAATAAAATAAAATAAAATAAAATAAAAAGGTGGTTACCTCTCGATTATTACAAGATCCGGTGATTGAATCATTGAATGTAGGAATCCTTTTATCATTCTAGGTACTTCTTTAGTTGCATTTCAAGGTAACTTGCTATTTTATTTAAATACAAATTCATCATGTTTATTTGGTTTGAATCTTCCACCTCTTATATCTATTTTATCTGCATGAATTTGTAATATATTTTAAATCTCAACCTGCCTCCCTTGATTCAGTTTTATGCTCATCTTATTAATATGTTTTTAACACCTTCTTCCTCCTCTTTTCTACTATTCATATGTTATATACGTTAATAATTTTAGATTCATCACCACTTTTGTTTATTTGTTCATGGTGCGTGTTTAATTTTGGTTTTAACAACGAAATTATATATGCCTAAGTCGTCTAGTTCCTTTTTGTTTCAAAATTGTTATTTGAACAACTATTTAGTGACAATAATTTTTGTTAATTGATTTAAGTTTCATGTTATAAAGTTGAGAATTGAATAAATACATTATAAGTTGGTTTAAAACAATTTTGGTTATTGTTTATACAAGCATAATAATCAAGTCAATTTAAAATTATAAATAGACTTTTCAAAAAGAAACCTTAAAATAGTTGATTTCTTTATTAAGTTAACAACTGAATCTAAATCAGATTAATTTTATTGTTCGAAGGTTTGTCTTCCAAATTACAAAATAATTGAATACATTTGTTACATGTAGTTTTTATTTTAAAACATTGATTTAATCATTGTATGTATATGTGTGTGTGTGTATGTATATGTACATGTATATGTATATGTATATGCACATGTATATGTATATGTATATGCATATTGTTACACCCATATTTATCAAGCTAAATTAAAGGAGAATTATATAAGGCATAGAACCGAATGAGCTACACTCATAATAAAAGTTAAGATAAAAAAGAGAATAGATTGAAGTGGTCCAACCGCTACTGCACAAAAAGCCAGCCTGCAGTCACTATACTCGATCCGACCAAAAGAACTACAACCAAAGATAAAAAGTCACAATAGAACAAAATACTACGCTTATAATACAAGCCATAGAGATACTAGATTTGCGCCGAACTCTTGGTTTTAATATTACATTAAGATACTAAACCCAAGATACGATATAGTTGCTAGAAGCATACGATGAAGTACTGTGCCTGCAAGCCATAATAAATGATTGACTGAACTGCACTGCCAACATTCCCAGGACTCATACTTCGTTGATGATCTTAAGACGGATATGCACTACGCATGCCGAGGGCTATCTTAATGGAACCGCATAGGGTCATAAGCATCCTAAAAGGCTACACACAGGGCCACTTAAGAAACGCTCCATCGTAGATTCATGTTGACACGAAAATAGCAAAGATATGAGATCACTTATACCAATTACCTATACAACAAGGGCATCCAAAATCACAATCATCTCAACTCATAGATTATATTCGTACATAAATTAATCAACTCCCAAGTTAGGCAAGTTACGCACCTTGAAGCCCAAAGCAGCTCAGAACAATCGCACTCGTGTATCAGACAAACACCTCATCATCATATAAATATCACACACTAATCAGCACAGCCTCACTCTAAATGTGCCAGCAGCTCCCCAAGACCAACGATTAACTCTTATTATCATCCCAAGGACCCATATGCAAAGCCAATTCAAACTTGAGGCCTTCCGCCATGATTCTAAATGTTCCCGCCATGATTTCAAGAGTTCCCGCTTTTACCTAAAACTTCCTGCCAAAAACACATCAGCAACTCGAGTGTATCAAACAGTCAACATGGATAGATGACACCTGGTAGGATCCAAGAACTGAAACACAACGGCAAGAGACAGATTATGCCGATCAGCGTGCACCATCATACTTTAAATAGAAAAGACTTTGTAGTAAGATAGAGACTTTTACCTTTTCCACTTTTTGATACTTTTTGGGTTTTATTGCATTCTCTGCCATGCAAACTTGTACCATAAAATATAAAGGAAGAAAGATCTCTCCCATTGATGTACGATTCCTTAACATTCGAACTATGTAAATTCCTAGTGTCCTTTACTATTTCTGTATTTCATATCCGTATACCTAACTTTCCATGCCAGATTTTACCTTTTCTATATTAGAATTAAATATGTTGGATTTGACATTTTAACAAACAGTTAAAGTGCAACTACATAATTGTGTAAGCAACTAGCGACATAATTATTACGTAATGACAAATTTAATACTACTTGACTTTGCTAATTCAAAATCATTGAGGTAATTAGTATGATAGTTACTTCCTCTTCAGTTGGAGTGTTGTAAGATGAAAATTCTTACTACCATTTTTGGCGCTAGAAGGAGGGCTCGAACCATCATTTATTTCCTACATCCAGTAAAAATTTACTTCCATTTGTTCCACACAACATTAATCCTACCGATTCACATCTCCCGCCTGTTTAAGAGCACTTGTACTTAGCCTCTAAGACTTACAACAAATCTCTCATAGCTTTGAAAGCCCAAAATAAAGCAGGAGCTTCGAACGAAGCCTCTACAGATCCCTTCTTGACTGCATTCCAATCCTTTATAAACCGAACTAACCAACGGATGGAAGGGCTAGAGAAAATTGTGTCCTAACATGCTGACCAGAGACCATCCTCTCCACCTTGGTCCATAACTCATCGCCTTCATTCAACTATAATGCCTGCCATTCAGTAGAGGAATGATAACGACACTCCCAATGATGGGATTGGTGACGCTGCTTATGAACTGATATCAAGTTGAAAGGCAAGATCCAAACAAATCCATAAATTAAGACAAAACCAGCCAATGTTAACCCTTTGCTGCTTAAGAAACAAACTTGTCCTCCCTTGGAAGAGGATGAGGCCACTTCACTGTTTAGGGAAGAATTGTCACAATCAGAACCCATATTAGATGAAATTTGTCGGTTAAAAGTCCGTATAGAGTAGTTGGATAAACTATACCAATAGGGAACTAAGGAGAAGATGAGGGAAGAATGATCTTTTCATTCAATAAAACCAGCATCAAAGTGAATTTCCATGACAACTTCAAGGCCTCGGTTATTGAAAAAGTCAATGGGACTACAAATCTAGATGATCACCTATGTAAGTTTGAATATCACATAGACGTTCTGAAAGTGGAAAGGATGGCTAGATGCAAACTATGTGGGTTGCGGAATTTTGGATCTTAAGGCTAATTAAACACTAGAGGGATGCAAATAGTGTTTTCTAACTTGCTTAAATCCTTTTGAATTTCTTTCAGGTTAAATATTAAATCGTTGATTAATAACGTAGAATTAAATTATCAAACAGTCGCAGATGCAATCATAGATAAAAATAAAAGTAGTAAAGCAAAGTAAACAGTTAGAGAGATGACACGAGGGATTTTATTTTGGTTTGGATTCCTCCTACATCCATTCTCGTACAATTGCGTGTACACATTTCTTTTCAAATGCCAATCTTTAACTGGGCAGAAGACAAACCCAAATACATCTCGATTTCAAGGCTATAAGACACACCTTCCTGAATTTTCAAGCTCAGGGTAGACTCACTTACTTTGACTGGGCTACAAGTACACCCACTAGATTTTCATGCTACTATGCACACCTATATGATTTGAACCGGCTAGAAGAACACCCAAAGCAAATATAATAGAGTTGATAGTTTTTCCAAAGACTATTTCTTGAACTTTAAATAGAATGGATCTAATAACCTCTGGGACAACATTTTGATCTTTGAGTTGTGAGAGAGATGTTTCTAAAATAGTAAGAAAGTAGTATTGAATTAATGCAATGAAGTATGAATTAATTCCAAGTGATATTTAAGAGAATATAGTATATTTTCAATGAGTTTTTTAAGGGAGTAAGAGGAGAATAAAATAAGTAAATCTAAACTTTAAAATTTATTTGAACTCCTCTTTATATAGTAAATCAACAGATGTGTCTCGTGAAGAATTACGACGAATAGACACTTCGATTCAAAATTTGAAAAACCACTTAGTGACATGTATATCGACATACCATCTGCCTATATATCAACATATGCATGTACATTTTGAAAGCTTGTTTCTTTTGAAATATTTTAAAAATCATATACTTCTTAAAATAATTTGATACTTTGTTTTAAAAATGTAAAAGATAGAAAATGTGAGATAGAGATCAAAGATTACTATCATGGATTTTAACAATATAAGCTATGACTATATACGGTAAATTATAATCTTGAGATCTTCATATCTTGATCTTTGTACTCATGAGTCTTCATGTCTATCTTCTTGAATTAATATTGTACTTTATTTGATTCAACATCTGTATAATATTTTGCACTATATATATTATATAACTTGGCAAAAGATTAGTATCTATATTTTATATAATTGTATATGATTGTTTATGGTTATTGTCATTAAAAAACACTGAGATATTAACAATTTTCCTTTTTTCAACGATGACAACCATTAAATATTCCTACATATAAAATATGATATAACCCCTCCTGGTTTAGATAACTCCTCCCAAATATATGCATCTATATTTTATATTTTTTTCCTCTTTATCATCAACAAAAATGGGTGGAGAAAATACTCTTCCTAAGTAAAATACTCAGAAACTATAGGGTCAAAATCAATAATTAAGCACTAAAATAATCGATAATGTAATTGATATATGGAGACTTAAATAAATAAGATCATCTTTATTTATTCAAACTATATAATTCTAACATTAAAATAAACAATAACAACTAACAATCTAAACCAAATTAAATCACAACCTAATACTACTAACAATTCAACTTAGGCAAGCCAACTTTTAAATTTACAAATTAACATTTCTTTTTTATTATGGAAGACTTATGGATGGGGCAAAACAGATAGTGGAGACAAAAGTTTCCTTTTTGTTCCACGAGATTTCCATCACAATTGAGGCAAACTTTTCCTACATATTTGACTTCATCGTTATCCTCAATGACCTATTCCTCTTTTTCCTTTTCATCATTCATGGGTTTGTGAATGATAAGATTAGGAGTTTCTTCTTCGATCACTATTGGATTGGATGCATCATCTAATAGATGCTTCTGGAGATTACGAAGGATGCGCCCTTGCTTCTCTTGTTCTTTCAAGAGGCGTAGTTGAACGATCTCTATTTCTGAAAGCATATTGAGGACATACTTCAAATCATCTTCAACCTTGATGATTTTGACAATGGTAGTGATTTGGAAGGGGCTTACGGTGGATGTTTCGAAGGATAAATGGGCGATTACTTCTCTTGGATGTTTGGAACTTGAGGAATCCTTTGTTTTAATTTTACAGAAAGAAGAAGACATGGAAATGAGAAAAAGTCAAAATTTGATGGTTATATAATCACATTTCGAATTTCGAATTTTAAAGGGAAAATAGTTTTTAAATTTCTACTGTGTATGTCGACATATTGGTAGACCGTATGTTGACATATGTAGTTAAATTTGATATTTTATTTTACTTGTAAAATTACACGTTGTTATATTTATATTTCTGTGAAAGAACATATTTCTAATTCTCTTCTAAGTTTTATAAAAGATGTTTGAGTTAACAGTTCTATTGAAATATCCGCTATTTGATTTTCGGTATTTATAAATTTGAGTGAAATTTTTTCTTTGTTTACGTTAGCTCTCAGAAAATGATGTCCAATGTCTATATGTTTAGTCCTAACATGATGTGTTGGGTTTTTGGATAGATTTATTGCATAAGTGTTATCACAATATATTGACGACTTAGTAAAGTTTAAACTAAAATCTTTTAAAGCTTCTTGCATATAGATAACTTAAGAACAGGCTAATGCAATAGAGATATATTCCACTTCTATTGTTGATAGTGATATAGAATTTTGCTTTTTACTAAACCAGAAAACAAGAGAGTGTCTTAAAGAGTAGCAAGTTCCACTTGTACTTTTTCGGCCTGATTTGCATCTAGCATAGTCAGTATCACTATAAGAAATTAAATCAAATGAATATTATTTTGGATAAAAGAGTCCATAATCTAGTGTGTCCTTTACACATCTTAATATACATTTTATAGATTTTATGTGAATTTCCTTAGGTTGAGACCATCTCATGCATAGAGAAATACACTGTGCATTATATCCGGTCTACTAGTAGTTATATATAGTAAGGATCCTATCATACCTCTACATAGTTTTTTATCTACATCTTTTGAATTTCCTTCCTTATTTAATTTCTCATAGTTGCCATGGGAGTTGGCTTACCACTAGTATTTGTTATCCCAAATTTCTTAACTAGGTCCTTGATATACTATTCTAGATTTATAAAGATACCAGTACTCAATTGTCTTATTTGTAACCCTAAGAGATGATTAGTTCTCCCATATGACTCATTTCAACTTATTTAGTCATTATATCAAAAAATTCTTTATTTAATTGTTCATTTTTTGATCCAAAAAAAACATCTACATCTTTTTATGTTGAATATCTTTTTTATTTCTTTTAATAAGTAGAGTATTGTCTACTTTTCCTATTTCAAAGTTAGATTATATTAAATAAGATTTAAGTCTACCATACATGATTTAGGAGCTTGTTTTAGACCACATTAAGCTTTCTTTAATTTATAAACGCGATCTGAAAGTTTTTCATCTTTAAAAAGTGGGGGTTGTTCAACATAAATATCTTCTTTAATAAAACCATTTTAGAATGCACTTTTGACATCTATTTGAAATAATTTATGTAACGACCCAAAATTTTCTATCCCGAAAATTCCAGATAGTTAAAGGAAAAGAAGGAAGAGATAGAAGAAAAAGAAGAACAGAAACACCAACATCTCAACATTCGCAGTAGATAAAATATAATAGCAAATAATAACGGTTATACAAAGGAAACTATACTTGTCAAAATTTCACTTAATACATCAGAGTTACACATATATATACAATACTGGATATATACAACTCAGCATATCTCAGATACATAGAAATATCTCACAGCGAAAACACCCCATACGTTCCTGTCATCCTGCTCGTCTCCAGAGCTCTAGAACGTTCTCACCTGAAAAAATGTAATACTCCGTCTGACCCGAGCATTACATCAAAGTAACACCCGGGTCAGGCTGGAAACCAGCGTGAGTAAACTCATCTATCAAGAAATTCCAATACAAAGAATTTAATTAAAACCCGGGTAACTCGCATCAATATACAAATTCACAATTGGTTATAGACATTACTTATTTCACACATCAATCCCTAAGTGCCAAAACTTGGGTTAAATGGTCCAATTCACTTAAATCATTCGTTCCAGCTTATTAACTTCACATATCAATCTATAAAGAATCGAAGTGTTTTCGGGTATTTACTAATATCCGACTCCTGTCTCTTCGAATCAAATGTCATCAAAACCCAATCTATCCAACTAAATACAATTCAATTTTAATTACCGGATAACACTTTTATACAGCAATTTATAATTGATAGATAGTCATAATATCACTGTCCATCCAACATATCATTTCACACAGCAATTCATATCAGAGATATCATCCAATCCAAAGCACTTATCATCATTCAATCATTCAAGAGCAAGACTGGTCACTTCCATTAATTACATTAATTAATGATCCTCTAATTACTTTCACTAGTTAACTATTCTTAAATCTCATTTAATAATTAACCTTTAACTTAATTACATTCATTAATCAACCTTGATTAAGCACAATCGAAAATTAACATTCCTTAAATTCTCTATCAATTAAACCAACTCCTTAATTAATTACATTCATTAATCCTTTAATTACACTGAGTAGTTATCACTTAATTTTCTTCCACCAAATAATTATCCTTTAATTACTTCCCATCGAGTAATTTCCTTTTATTTAATTACATCCAGCAACTAATTACTTCACTAAGAAAATTACACCACATTAATTACCATAAGTAATTATACTTAACCCAACATCAAATGATTAACTTTAATTAATTAAACTGAATTAATTAACCAAAATTAACCACATCCAATTAATTAATCATACTGAGTAATTAGTTCCTTTAATTACTTCATTAAGTAATTATTCATAATAATTCTTTTACATTAAGAAATTAACCTCTAAATTTCTTCTTCTTTAGTTATTCCTTAATTAATTAACCTTGACTAATCAATCTTTAATTATCACCTTTAAGTACATTAAGTAACTAGCCTTTAATTAATAATACAAATTAATTATTCTTCACCCATCCACATTAATTTCACTTACCCTATATTGATTACCCAATTTTTATTATCCTATAATCTCTTACATTGAATAATTAATCCTCCAATAATCCACAAGAATTAATTGTTAATTATTTAATCTTTAATAGTTAACTAATTACTTACATACTTAATAATTAATCCTTGATTATTAAATTTATCTACAACAATCAACCCTTAATTATCCTTTTTTAACCCTTATTAATTAAGTAAACTTCAAGAATTATCTTACAAGTTAAACAAATAATTCTATTTAATAAATCAAACACTTAAATAATACTATAACATCAAAGAATAATTAAGTATAATATTAAAAATTCATTATGTTAACTTAAACATTTTGTTACTATTCATTTCTCCCATGACAAAACCCATGATTACTCGAGCTAAACTTGTGTTCCAACCTTCCTTCCTTCTATTCTTTTCTTCTTGTCTAATTCTAACTGCTATACTAAGTAATCACACGCCATCAACACAAACGAATACCCTAGACAATCCACAATTTTCCTGAGATTTTCCCTAGGCTTCCCCTTCTTCATCCTCACGTAACATCGATGATGCATGGCGACCACGTGCACCAGACAACGACGGGGTTTCAGCATCCTCATCCATCACCGACAAGTCGCTCTTGCCAAGCTTGATCATCGCCACTACCCAGAATTCCTCGAAATTCCAAAAATCAAAATCGAGCTGCCTGGACGACAATTGGAACTCCTCACCGATGCTAAACATCACCACCGACCTTGATTTTGAACACCGGAGTTCGTGCGAACTTGACCAGTGTTACGTTATCGACTTCCACGTCGTTTCCCACACTCGCGACTACTTCCAAATCGCCAACGGTCATGCAACAACTACGTTCCATCCTCGATGCAAACAAGACATCGAACCCTAAATCCCCTTCACAAAATCTTCCTGGCCAACTGAAAAATCACTGAGTATTTATCTCGTGTTCGCCACCATCATACCTCCTATGACCTCGATCCCGAGACACCCAACCATCGAGATCACCAGAATTTGACCGATTACCCATTTCCGTTTATCACACAATTTCTCACGAATTTCCCAATTAAAAATCATGATTTTAATTTTAAAAATCTTAGATTTTGATGATGATTTATAATATATACATGAAACGTTAAATTGTTGAAATTGGATTTTGATCAATCTTATGTTTTACTGGAAAATTTTGAATTCCAGAAGCCTACAAACTTATTTAACTTCCAACATAAAATTTTAACTTTAGCTTATGTTTTACAAAAAAAATTTGTTTTAAAAATCTAAGCCTATCATAGACTAGATTAAGAAATTTGAGAATTTGATCGAAAATCTAGACTCTGTACTTTAAACAAAGAAGATCACTGATCCCTTAATACATACACATAGTTTTACATTCATACATATACAATACATCATCATGCAAACAATTTTACATCAAGCTCCTTAGATTCATTCATGCATTTAGATTTAAAATAAAAACAAAGTTGGGTTTGCTCACAGATTTTGAAAACAATTTGAAGTATTGTTTGCTGATTAAATTTCTTAAATTTTGTTTCTGGGTTTAACTTATTTTTTTACTGGAATTTCCACTTTCCAGTAAAACCACTCACCATTCTCACTAAAAATCATTTCATTTTTTTATTTAAAATGGAAATCAAGTTATATCAAACATATATTCCCTAAACATCACAATCTGTAGTGATTTATATATAGAGAGATTTGATTTTTACTAAGTTTGTGGGCTGTGAACAAAGAACAGAAGTAATGTGTGTGTATATATATATATATATATACCAAGTATAACATATCTATATACCTCTACAAAACATTTGTACAGTCATTTCTTCCACAGCTTTCACATGCAACAGTATATTGTAAGAAGATTTTACTTTTGAGGTGAAGTTTTACCCACAAGCATAAATTTTTAAACAAGATTTAACATTTATGAGTAGCAGTTTACTCACCTGTCTGTATTTGAACAGAGGAGTAGACATGATTGTATTTTCTTTTGCAAAATCTGGAAAATAGGTTTGATCTGATAATCTTTTGATTTCATTTTTGAGCTCCATCGAATAAGATCTACAGCTTGCCTTCCTGTCCAAGCTCGGTTGAAATCTTAGCTTTTGTTTTAATCATGAATAGTTGAACTGTAATTGTTTGATTTAATTTCTAGCTTTGATTTTGTTTACAGGTTATTTGTTTTTGAAAGGTGAGGGCGAAAGAAAATGATAGAGAGGAGAAAAATATATCATATAATCTCTTTTTTTTAGAAATAATTGAAATAAATGACACTTGTCATTTACCTTATTTAGTTTGCTAACACATGCTCTTAAGAATAATGATAAATTAACACATGTACTTTCATGCATAATTAGATTGTTTTATAAAGCTTTTATAATTGATTTCCTAATTTATATATACATATCTTAATTTAGATAAATAAATTCCTTTAAAAAGAAAATGATATAAACATTTTATATTCTAAATAAAATCAAATAAAAATACATTTTTAAACCAAAGCATAATTTAAGATATATATATATATATATATATATCTTTTGGATTGAAATTTAAATATCAAATTCAAGTTCAATTTCAAATCCAATTTTGAAAAATCAATTTGATAAATACAAATATTTAAACAAACACCAATTCAATTTGTAAAAAAAAAATTATTTAAAATCTATATATATATGTAACACAATTACAAATATAAATATTTATTTGATCAGATTCATTTGTTCGATCTATAATTCTGTATTTTATTAATTAACCCAATTATTTTATCAATTATAGATGTCCAGAAATTCGGGTTATCACATTCCTCCCCCCTTTGAATCTTTTCGTCCTAAAAAACGAACGAAGCCAAAATTTATTATAATGATTATTATAAGAAAAATTATTCTTTGAAACGCCTCTAAACATTTTCAAAATATACACAATATTATAAAATAGTTTTTATAAAAATACTTCTTATAACTTGATGTTTCAACCGGTCCATCCTTGTTCTCATCGAAATTCGGTCATACGTTGATCGGGCGTACGACTAAAAATCTATAAGTACTTGGTAAACCCGTTTTCAACATCCAGTGAAAATACATGGAAAATAATTTTATTGAAAATATGGAAAAATAGAGGAAATATCTTTGGTGAGAATGCTCTAGAAATCATCACCCCCATCCATGGTCGCAGTTAACCCAATGGTTACATTGCCATCCCGACAAAATCCATAGATAACCATAGGCCTACGCGCCCCTTGATTACACCATGGAACCCGCTACAGATCACAGCTACAACTGGGGTTACGTTGCTATCACAGTAAAAACCCATATAACTGTAGGCATCAGTGCGCTGCCAAAAGAATGAAACTTCTCCACTCCACTTGACCATAGATCGTAGTCTACCGGTGTTACGTTGCCTTCCCGGCAAAATCAAGCGTAGACCGTTGACACCCACCTCCACACGATTGCCGCTATGGTCCATATAGTAGATCGCAGCGACATCGAGTTACACTGTCATCACAGCATAACCCAAATGCCTCTGTAGGTATCAGCGCCCTCGACTTTCGCTACCCAATAATCCTCAGGAACTAGTTTTGTCCGGACTCATCACAAGATCAACTTTAGAACCTCCCCCTTAGAGGCTCAAGGCAGTACCAACCTATGGTACTCCTTAGAAGTTCATCCCAAGGGAGCGCCTTTTTCCCTAAAGCCATTTTAAAAATACTTTATGCTATACACATATAGTATCTTCCAAATTATACACCTAGTACGAATCTTAAATAAATCTCCTTTCTCAAAATCGATTATCCCAAAATCGATAATTTTCAAATTAGGCTTTTTCAAATTCCAATATTAATTTTACCCAAAAATTAAAAGCCTTTCCAAATCCAAAGGTTCCCAAAACCTTTCCAAAATCATCCTCATGAAATCCTTTATATATATATACATAGATATATATAATCTTGAAAAATCTTTGGATCTCTTCAAACTTGAATAAAACCCTTTTTATACTTCAAATATTTTCAAAAGCCTTTCTTCTGGCTTTAATTCAACAAAGGGAGATTTATCTTATATAACAAAGATATATAACTTAGTTTATTCCAACTCAAGTATTCAAGTTTGATTACTCTTTATAAATTTGTTGCCAACTTTCACTTTTATTCATCGTATATTTCACAAAATATACCTTCCATTTCAAAAACCATTTCACATTTCTTTTTCACAAATTTCCAGTATCAATTTCATTCAAACCCGTAATATGTACACATATCATTCGTACCCTATACCAATCTGATCGCACACTCGATCACATAATTCCACTTCCGAACTAGTATTGTCCACCTGACCTCCTAGTGCGGACACAGATCTGGTTTCTTGATCAGAAACCGTCATTCTCCTTGCATAGCCATAACTATGATAGAGAATATCCAGAACCAATCAACAATCCATATCCACGTTCGCCGTCAAAAATCGAGTCAAAAATCCCAACTTGGATCGATATATTATCTCGAAATTCTATGATCGAATCTAGATCAAATCACTATGCGAATAGAATTATATACGTACATCCTACGTATTTATCTCCATTGATTATTATCAAAATCAATTTCCCCTATCTATTCACATTTTCCTTAATTCTATTCACTTATCCACAATTTCTTCAATCCCAAATGGATTATTACATCCATTATAAATAGTTTTACTCTGACTAGCTTGAGTTTAGAAAATAGCTTGAAAAATAGATAAGTAGTTGAAAAATAATTATTAGTTTGTAAAAAGCTGAAAAATAGTTAAGTAGTTGCAAAATAGTTGGAAATAATTAAATAATTGCAAAATAGTTGTAAAATAGTAATTAATTATAAAGTAGTGAAAAACAGTAATTAGTTTATAAAACAGTTGAAAATTTGTTAAATAGTTCCAAAAATAATTGTAAAACAAGTATAAGATAGTTTTAGTTTTTTTTAAAAAGAAAAGTTGTATAGTAAATAGTTTGAAAAAATATATTTATATTAAAATAATTTATTTAAAAATAGTCCAGAGTCAAACTGTTCAATTCCCAATCTCCATTCCCATCAATTCAATTTAAATTTCCACTTCCATTTAAATTGACTCAATTCCAAATTAAAGAACTTCAATTCATATCAATTTCTATTTGAATTAATCCCAATTCCCATTTGAATTTGAATTTATTCAACTTCAACTTCATTTCTAGTCAATTCCAAAAAGAAAAAAAATTTCCATTTAAATTTTTCCATCTTCAATCACAATTCTAATAAATTCAAATCAAATTTAATTTGAACTACTTTAATTCAAATTTCAAATTTAAACCATCCTGAATTATATAAATTCGAGTAAATTTTTAAATGTTGATTTAACCATTTAAATCAAACCAACTTATATTTTTAAAACCATTTAATTTTGAATCCATATTTCATACTAAACTTATTTCAAAGTTCAAATAATAAGTCAATCCTTTTTAAACCACTAAATCTTTGAAATTCAATTTATCATCAAATTTCAATTTTGAAACCAAAACATTGAATGGTGATAACCCTAATTTCTGGACATCTGTAATTGATAAAATAATCGGGTTAATTAATAAAATACTGAATTATAGATCGAACAAATGAATCTGATCAAATAAATATTTGTATTTGTAATTGTGTTAAATATATATATGGCTACTTTATTTGGATATTGGGTTCTCCGATATTTTATTTCGATATGCTGATTCTTCTTATGTTGACATCTTGCTTGATTTTCAATCTCCGAAGAAGAAAAGCGATTTTGAAGCTTTTCAGGAGGTTCTTATGTCAGGAAGTTCTGTGGCTTTAGAAATCAATAGTTTGTGTAGACCATCTTCTCCAATCGACTCTCGATTGTTGGATTGGTTCAGTGACTCTGATTCATCAGCTCTTAAGTCTGTACTTAAGCACGAGTCAGAGGCATTAGTGATTTTTGACAATTTCTGGGAGCATGGTGATTCTGGTCTTTATGATATGCACAAAGCTGAGGCTGCCAATTGTCTCGGTATGGATCCAACTTTGGCGTCTTCTTTTTGTGATGTTCCTTTGAGGTCAGAGGCGACAGTCAAGAGCGATTTTGTTAAGGATTCGGCCGCTTTATCGAAGAGAGCTAAGGGCAGGAAATCAGTTGCTTCTAGTGGATCCGTTCGTAGGAGTGCCAGGATTCGTAGCTGTCAGATGCAGTCTTTGGGTGAGTTACCTGGTTCGAGTGCTGTGATTCACACTTCGAATTCAAGCTCAGGTATGAGCTCTTTTTTAGGTAGTACCTATTCTCCTTATGCATTAGGCAATCTTTCTTCTGCTGAGTTTTGTCAGTTAGCCAGGGACACTTCTTTTATATTCTTTGATATAGAGCTTGATAGGGATTTTATTAGACGTAAGGAACTAGAGAGGGCTAGCTCAGTTAGTTTATGAGCATCATTAGTTGGAACATTAGGGGATTAAATGATTTGAATAAATGTGATAAGGTTAGATTGTTCTTTAAAGATTATTCTATTGACATTGCTCTTATTCAAGAAACCAAAATCAATTGCCTGACTTTCGTTTATTTAGAAGATTAGGTGGTTATCACTTTAGTAAATGGGTTTCTTTACCTACTGTGGGGTCATCAGGGGGATTAATGATTGGCTGGTGGAATAATTTCTTTAAATTATTACAATGCATTGTTAAGCAGCATTCTCTTCATGTTATTCTTATCAATCTTTCCGATAATTCTCTTTTAGGTATTTCAAATGTTTATGGGCCTAATTCTAAACTTAATAGGAGAATTTTATGGAATGAATGCCTTGAATTTAGATCATTGGCCCCTGGGCCTTGGATTTTGAGGGGTGATTTCAATATTACGCGCTTAATTGGTGAGAGATATCCTAGGGAAGGCGATCACTCTGCTATGGAGGAATTCGATCAATTTATCATTGCTTCTAACTTGATCGAAATTCCTATTTCAAACAGAAAGTTTACTTGGAGTAACCCTAGAGAGCTTCCTTCCATGGCTCTTCTTGATAGATTTTTTTGTTTGTGATGAGATTGAAGCCAAATTTCCTATTTGTAAAACTACTGTTTTTCCTTTTTCCTTATCGGATCATTGTCCTATTTTACTTACTTGTGAGTCTCATAGAACTATTTTAAAGAATTTTAAGTTTGAAAAGATGTGGCTTTTGGAAAATAACTTTGTGAATCTAGTCAAAGGTAAATGGGTTTCTTTGAGTTTTCATAATTTTAGAAATATGGATAACTCTACAAAAGCTTTTGTTTCTAAACTTAGGGATCTTAGGTTTGTCTTTAAAAATTGGAACAAAAATGTCTTTGGTAATTTAAAAATAAAAAAAGATTTTATTCTTAATGAAATGCTTAAAATTAATAAGATAGAACAATCTAGACCCCTTAATGTTGGCGAACGTAATGTTCTTTCTAATTTAAAAGAGGAATTAAATTCTATTTTAGAAAAGAAGGAGGTTATGTGGAAATAGCAATCCAGAATTCGATGGATCAACGAAGGGGATAACAATACTAAGTTTTTTCATAATGTAGCAAATGGTAGGAAATGTAGTAATACAATTAACTCTATGTTTGTTAACAATACAGAGCTCGTAAATCAAAGCGATCTTAACAAGGCCTTTACAGATTACTATAAGGATATTTTTGGTTCTAGAATTAACAATAGAATCAATGTTGGATGGTCGGATCTTTACCCTCCTGATTCCATTGTTGATTTGTCGGAGTTAGAGTATCCTTTCACCGAAGATGAAATTAGAAAAGCTATAAATGACATGCCCAGCGATAAATCGCCGGGACCAGATGGGTTTCCTATTTTATTTTATAATACTTTTTGGGATGTTTTAAAATTTGATATAATTAATATGTTCAACGATTTTCATAGTGGTAATTTACAATTAGGGAGATTTAATTTTGCAAATGATATTTTACTTCATAAAAAGGTTGGTGCTAATAACTTGAAAGATTTTAGACCTATTTCTTTGATTAACTACTCAATTAAAATCTTTTTTAAAGTTTTAGCTAATAGACTTAGTAAAAGAATGAACGAATTAATCGATTGTTCTCAATCAGCTTTTATCAAAGGTAGAAATATCACGGATGGAGTGGCAGTTGTCCAAGAATATATTAATTTCTGTTGTAAGAATAACATTACTTGTGCGATCTTGAAACTTGATTTTGCTAAAGCTTTTGATTTGGTTGATTGGAACTTTATTGTTGACATTTTTCATGCTAGAGGTTTTGGTACTAGATGGATCAACTGGATTATTTCTCTGCTTAGAACCAAAAACTCTAGTATTATGGTTAATGGTATTTTAGGTAATAAAATTCAATCTAAGAAAGGATTAAGGCAAGGAGACCCTTTATCGCCTTTATTATTTAATTTAGCGGCAGATATTTTGCAAAAATTATTAAAAGAGCAGTGGATAATGCTTCTCTAGGTAGTGTTGGGAATGATATTTCGCTCAATGGTATATCGGTTCTCTAATTTGCCGATGATACCTTACTTTTTTCTCCCCATTTTCCTAGGCACATTATAACTCTCAAATTTATTCTTTACAGTTTTGAGCTTTTATCAGGTTTAAAAATAAACTTTGACAAAAGTTCAGTGTTAGTCTTAAACGATTTTGAAAATGTTGAAACCTCGGTTGCTATTACTCTAAATTGCAAATCTATGAGCTTTCCGTTTGAATATCTTGGTTTTGTGATTAGATCCTCTAAACTCAAGCATGAAGACTGGTTTATTATTATCGATAAAATTAAGAATAAGATTTCTAACTGGAATGGAAGATTTCTATCCAGAGCTGGAAGGCTTGTTTTGATTAACTCGGTTTTATCAGCCCTTTCGATTTATTGGATGTCCATGCATTTATTTCCTGATTGGGTTATCGATAAAATTGACAAAATTAGAAGAGACTTCCTTTGGAGTGGAGAAAATTCTAATAATAATATAAAATGTTTAGTTAATTGGGAGATCGTCTGTAAAGCCAAGAGGGAAGGCGGTTTAGGGGTTATTAACTTGCGTAATATGAATTTATCATTGCTAGGTAAATGGTTATGGAAGTTTAAGGATATTAAAGATAATGCTATTTGGAAAGAGATTATTTCTAAGTTTTACTATAATGGAAATAGTAATTTATATCAAATTGTTTCCCCAGCCATTTCTAATTTTTGGGGAAACCATTTAAAATGTCTTGATATTTTTAACTTAGGGATAAACACTATTGTTCATTCCGATAACCGTACTTCCTTTTGGCATGACCGTTGGATTTCGGTCTTACCTCTTAAACTGGAATTTAAAGACCTTTACGATATCTGTAATTTTAAGTTTGCTCTAATTAGTGAGGTTTTTTCTCCTGAACATGATCCTCCTTGGAATTTCATCTTTAACAGAATTTTAGTAGGATCAACTCTTAGGCTTCTTCATTCGCTTTATGCTAGATTAAATCTTTACAATATTGATAATGATATTCTTTGTTGGGAATGGGATAGAAGTAAGAATTATATTTCTAATTCGTTCTATAGATTTATTAATTTTTCGGGTACTACAAACAAATCGTTCAAATTTATTTGGAAATCAAATGCTCCTCCTAAATCTAAATTACACATGTGGTTAATATTGCATGGTAAACTTAATACAATTGAAAATTTAAAAAGAAAGAACATTCATAAGGATAATAAATGTTATTTTTGCAATCTGCATCTTGAAGACATTAAGCACTTATACTATGATTGCATGGACTCTTTTTCCATTCTTAATAATGTTCTCAAAATTATCAATTTTAATATCATAACTAAAATTTCGGATTGTGAATTTTACAATAATTTTAGATTTTGGGTTAAGAAGAATATTAGATCTCTCCTTGACACATTAATCACTATTATAAGTTGGTATATATGGTTTGAAAGAAATCAAAGAATATTTAATAATAATAATAGTCACATTAATAAATTGATTTATACTATTTCTTCTTTCTGCTTCCATTGGATTTCTAATCCCAAATATAAATTAGCTAAGAATAATTCGTTTAAAGGGTATCTTAATATGGTTAGCTACAATATTAATTATTTTAAAAACTATTGTCTTTTTAATGACATCAGTACTAATATGAATATTTTTTCAAATTCATACCATGATCTATCGGTTAATCATAACCTGCTTATGATTACAGATTCTTAGCTTCTTTTATTTGGTGCAATTGTTTTGAAATAGTTTTTCCTATTGTTTATAGTTTTGTCTCCTTGTTGTTTTTCTTCTCTTCTTATTTATACACATATATGTATATTATTTATATTAATATACATATATAAGCATAATTCTTACTCTCTTCCTAGTCGCCCCTCAGATGCAGATTTGAGTGAAAGGTTTCCAGGTTGCTCTTACAGGCCCCTTTATCTTCGGAGCGCATGTTTTGGTTTGCTGAGAGACTCTCAGAGAGGTTCCTTGCTGTAGTTTGGTATTTCTTCCCTTGTTCATCTATTCCAGTGCCGACTATCCTATCCAGCTTCTCGTTTATTTTCATTTCAGAGTTGAGGCTTCTTCTTTCCTTTTGATCCAGATGCATGGAGTCCTTCTGCCTTTTGTGTTGCTTAGAGCTTTCGAGATTTTTGGAGCATCATTCCGGTCCGATACACGGTGTTTTTCTTCTCTTTTTGTTGCTTGGAGTTATTGGGAGTTTTAGAACATCTTTCCCTTTTTTGCTTTTTTGTTTCTTTGTTTTTAGTTTTTGTTACCCGCCAGGCTTGTTGGCAGCACCTCGATTTTGTGCTATATATATTTGCATGCGTGCTCTCCTCTATCCTATAGGGGATCACACATTTCTCTCAATATATATATATATATACATATATATTTTAAATAATTTTTTTACAAATTGAATTGGTGTTTGTTTAAAGTATATATCAAATTGATTTTTCAAAATTAGACTTGAATTTGATATTTAAATTTTAATCCAAAAGATATATATATATATATCTTAAATTATGCTTTGGTTTAAAAATGTATTTTTATTTGATTTTATTTAGAATATAAAATGTTTATATCATTTTCTTTTTAAAGGAATTTATTTATCTAAATTAAGATATGTATTTATAAATTAGGAAATCAATTATAAAAGCTTTATAAAACAATCTAATTATGCATGAAAGTACATGTGTTAATTTATCATTATTCTTAAGAGCATGTGTTCGCAAACTAAATAAGGAAAATGACAAGTGTCATTTATTTAAATTAATTCTAAAAAAAATAAGATTATATGATATTTTTTCTCCTCTCTATCATTTTCTTTCACCCTCACCTTTCAAAAACAAATAACCTGTAAACAAAATCAAAGATAGAAATTAAATTAAACAATTACAGTTCAACTATTCATGATTAAAACAAAAGCTAAGATTTCAACTGAGCTTGGACAGGAAGGCAAGCTATAGATCTTATTCAATGGAGCTCAAAACTGAAATCAAAAGGTTATCAGATCAAAGATCAAACCTATTTTCCAGATTTTGCAAAAGAAAATACAATCATGTCTGCTCCTCTGTTCAAATGCAGACAGGTGAGTAAACTGCAACTCATTAAATGCTAAATCTTGTTTAAAAATTTGTGCTTGTGGGTAAAACTTCACCTCAAAAGTAAAATCTTCTTACAATATACTGTTGCATGTGAAAGCTGTGGAAGAAATGACTATGCAAATGTTTTGTAGCGGTATATAGATATATTATACTTTGTATATATATACATTACTTCTGTTCTTTGTTCACAGCCCACAAACTCAGTAAAAATCAAATCTCTCTTTATATAAATCACTACAGATTGTGATGTTTAGGGAATATATGTTTGATATAACTTGATTTCTATTTTAAATAAAAAATTGAAATAATTTTTAGTGAGAATGGTGAGTGGTTTTACCGAAAAGTGGAAATTCCAGTAAAAAAATAAGTTTAACCCAGAAACAAAATTTAAGAAATTTAATCAGCAAACAAATACTTCAAATTGTTTCTAAATCTGAATGCATGAATGAATCTAAGGAGCTTGATGTAAAATTGTTTGCATGATGATGTATTGTGTATGTATGAATGTAAAACTACGTGCATGTATTAAGGGATCAATGATCTTCTCTTTTTAAAGTATAGAATCCAGATTTTCGATCAAATTCTCAAATTCTTAATCTAGTCTATGATAGGCTTCGATTTTTAAAACAAATTTTGTTTGTAAAACATAAGCTAAAGTTAAAATTTTATGTTGGAAGTTAAATAAGTTTGTAGGCTTCTGGAATTCGAAATTTTCTAGTAAAACATAAGATTGATCAAAATCTGATTTCAACAATTTAACTTTCATGTATATATTATAAATCATCATCAAAATCTAAGATTTTTAAAGTTAAAATCATGATTTTTAATTGGGAAATTCGTGAGGAATTGTGTGATAAACGGAAATGGGTAATGGGTCAAATTCTGGCGATCTCGATGGTTGGGTGTCTCGGGATCGAGGTCATAGGAGGTATGAATGGTGACGAACATGAGATAAATACTCAGTGGTTTTTCTGTTGGCCAGGAAGGTTTTGCGAAGGGGATTTAGGGTTCGATGTGTTGTTTGCATTGAGGATGGAACGTAGTTGTTGCATGACCGTTGGCGATCTGGAAGTAGTCGAGAGTGTGGGAAACGACGTGGAAGTCGATAACGTAACACTGGTCAAGTTCGCACGAACTCCGGTGATCAGAATCAAGCCGGTGGTGATGTTTAGCATCGGTGAGGAGTTCCAATTGTCATCCAGGTAGCTCGATTTTGATTTCTGGAATTTTGAGGAGTTCTGGGTAGTGGCGATGATAAAGCTTGGCAAGAGCGACTTGTCGGCGATGGTTGAGGATATTGAAACCTCGCCGTCGTCTGGTGCACGTGCACGTGGTCGCTGTGCATCATCGATGTTACGTGAGGATGAAGAAAAGAAAGCCTAGGAAAAATCTCGAGAAAATTATGGATTGTCTCGGGTATTCGTTTGTGTTGATGGCGTGTGATTACTTAGTACAGCAGTTAGAATTAGACAGGAAGAAAAGAATAGAAGGAAGGTAGGTTGGCACGCAAGTTTAGCTCGAGTAATCATAGGTTTTGTCTCGGAAGAAATGAATAGTAACAAAATGTTTAAGTTAACATAATGAAGTTTTAATATTATACTTAATTATTCTTTGATGTTAAAGTATTGTTTAAGTGTTTGATATATTAAATAAAATTATTTATTTAACTTGTAAGATAATTCTTGAAGTTTACTTAATTAATAAGGGTTAAACAAGGATAATTAAGGGTTGATTATTGTAGATAAATTTAATAATCAAGGATTAATTATTAAGTAAGTAAGTAATTAATTAATTATTAAAGATTAAATAATTAACAATTAATTCTTGTGGATTATTTGAGGATTAATTATTCAATGTAAGAGATTATAGGATAATAAAAATTAGGTAATCAATATAGGGTAAGTGAAATTAATGTAGATGGGTGAAGAATAATTAATTTGTATTATTAATTAAAGGCTAGTTACTTAATGTACTTAAAGGTGATAGTTAAAGATTGATTAATCAAGGTTAATTAATTAAGGAATAATTAAAGAAGAAGAAATTTAGAGGTTAATTTCTTAATGTAAAAGAATTATTATGAATAATTACATAATGAAGTAACTAAAGGAACTAATTACTCACTATGATTAATTAATTGGATGTGGTTAATTTTGGTTAATTAATTCAGTTTAATTAATTAAAGTTAATCATTTGATGTTGGGTTAAGTATAATTAATTAGGGTAATTAATGAGGTGTAATTTTCTTAGTGAAGTAATTGGTTGCTGGATGTAATTAAATAAAAGGAAATTACTCGATGGGAAGTAATTAAAGGATAATTATTCGGTGGAAGAAAATTAAGTGGTAACTACTCAGTGTAATTAAAGGATTAATGAATGTAATTAATTAAGGAGTTGGTTTAATTGATAGAGAATTTAAGGAATGTTAATTTTCGATTGTGCTTAATCAAGGTTGATTAATGAATGTAATTAAGTTAAAGGTTAATTATTAAATGAGATTTAAGAATAGTTAACTAGTGAAAGTAATTAGAGGATCATTAATTAATGTAATTAATGGAAGTGACCAGTCTTGCTCTTGAATGATTGAATGATGATAAGTGCTTTGGATTGGATGATATCTCTGATATGAATTGCTGTGTGAAATGATATGTTGGATGGACAGTGATATTATGACTATCTGTCAATTATAAATTGCTGTATAAAAGTGTTATCCGGTAATTAAAATTGAATTGTATTTAGTTGGATAGATTGGGTTTTGATGACATTTGATTCGAAGAGACAGGAGTCGGATATTAGTAAATACCCGAAAATCACTTCGATTGTTTATAGATTGATATGTGAAGTCAATAAGCTGGAACGAATGATTTAAGTGAATTGGACCATTTAACCCAAGTTTTGGCACTTATGGATTGATGTGTGAAATAAGTAATGTCTATAACCAATTGTGAATTTGTATATTGATGCGAGTTACATGGGTTTTAGTTAAATTCTTTGCATTGGAATTTCTAGATAGATGAGTTTGCTCATGCTGGTTTCAAGCCTGACCCAGGTGTTACTTTGATGTAATGCTCGGGTCAGACCGAGTATTACAGTTTTTCAGGTGAGAACGTCCTAGAGCTCTGGAGGCGAGCAGGATGACATGAACGTATGGAGTGTTTCCGCTGTGAGATATTTCTATGTATCTGAGATATGTTGAGTTGTATATATCCAGTATTGTGTATATATATGTGTAACTCTGATGTATTAAGTGAAATTTTGACAAGTATAGTTTCCTTTGTATAACCGTTATTATTTTCTATTATATTTTATCCGCTGCAAATGTTGAGATGTTGGTGTTTCTGTTCTTCTTTTTCTTCTATCTCTTCCTTCTTTTCCTTTGACTATCTGGAATTTTCGGGATAGAAAATTTCGGGTGGCTACAATTTAAAATTATTACAATTTGCAAAAGCGAGTATAATTATAATAGCTTCCAATCTAACTACATGAGCAAAGGTTTCATCAAAATCCATACCTTCCTCCTGACCATAACCATAAGCGACTAAACACGCTTTATTTCTTATGACTACTCCTTGTTCATTCATTTTATTTCTATAAACCCATTTAGTTTCTATTACGGACTTATTTTCAAGTCTTGGGACCAAACATCATTTTAATAAACTGATTTAGTTTCTCCTGCATAACAAGAATCCATAAATCATCTAATGATGCTTCCTTTGAATTTTTTGGTTCAATAGTTGAGATAAAAGCTATGTCAATCATTTATTTAATTGATTTCTTATTTTTATAATAAACTCTATATTTCATAGAATATTTTCTGTGGAATGATCTCTGAAATATTTTGTTTTTTATTTGGATGTAAATTTTCAGAGTTATTATTACTTACATAATTAGTGATTTCATTATTTGTAATTTCATTAGTTTTATTAATATTTTCTTCTTCATCAAAACTGGGATTATTAATTTAAAAATTCTCATCAAATGAAATATGTAATGTCTCTTCAACAGTGTTAGTTCTAGTGTTAAAAACTCTATAAGCTTTACTTCTATTATAATAACAAATTAAAATTCTTTTATCTGATTTAGCTTCATATTTATCTAAATTATCTTTTGTTTTTAATATAAAGCATTTACAACCAAAAACTCTAAATTAACATATTTTATGCTTCTTATTATAAAATAATTTATACGGAGTTTTCTTAGTCAAAATTATTATTAAGATTCTATTTAAAATATAACATGTTGTAGCAACTACTTCAGCCCAAAAACTTTTAGGTAAATCACTATCATTTAATATTATTGTAGCACATTCTAGTATAGTTCTATTTTTATGTTCTATGACTCCATTTTGTAAGGGTGCTCTTGGGAATGAGAAATTATGTGTAATCCCTTTCTTATTACAAAAGTCTTAAAATTTTCATTTTTGAAATCTCTTTTTTGATTGCTCCTAATCATTTTCCTTTTAGTAGACATTTGATTCTGAATTCTTTCAGTAAAATTTTTAAATATTTCAAAGGCATGACTTTTCAGTTTTAAGAAAAGAATCCATGCATGTCTAGAAAAATCATTTACAATTGCAAAGACATATTTATTATGATTTATCGATTGTACTTGGGATGGTCCAAAAAGGTCCATGTGAAGAAGTTCAAGAGATTAAGAAGTAGAAATCATATTTTTTTGATTTAAAAGAACTTTTACAAAGTTTTCCTAGTTGATAGGAATTATATAAGTTATTGACAATGAAACTCATTTTAGGAAGACCTCCAAAAAGTTCATATCTATCAACTTTAGATAGGAGTTTAAAATTCAAATGATCAAATTTTTTGTACGAAATCCAAGGATCGGTAAATTCAACCAAAAGACACAGATTGTCATTGGATACTTTCATACTTAAAATATAAATGTTAAGTTTTCTAATATCTTCAAAGATAATGTTTGACTCGTTATCTTTGATGTTGCAATTATCTTTCTCAAACTTAATTTTAAAACCCATATCATACAATTAACTTATACTAAGAAGATTATGTTTTAGATTCCTAACTAGTAAAACATTTGAAACAGTAATAGCTTTAGGGTTACCGACACTACCGATGCCAATCACATATCCTATTGAGTCATCTTTAAAATTAACTAATCCACCATCTGTATAGACAATATCCTTTAAGACATTCGAATTACCAGTCATGTGTATTAAGCATCCACTGTCCAATATCCACTTGCCCTTCTCGATTTGTGATGATTAAATATCAAGTATTTATTCATCATTAGCCAAACATTCTAATTCCTGCAACACAACAATATATCTTTCCAAAACATCAAGTAACTTCTCCAAATAATTTGTTTTTAATTTACTTTAAAATAATATGTTGGTTTCACAAAATTGTTTTTCCACTAAAATGTTAAAAAAATTATTACTATTATTTATGTTTTTCAAAAATAAAATTATGAGTTTTTGAAAACCTAAGGCTCCGATATAAAATGTGATTTGTGGAATCATGGATCTAAAAGCTAATTAAATACTAGAGAGGGTGAATAGTGTTTTCTAACTTATTTAAGTCTTCTAAAATCTCTTTCACGTTAATTTTTGATCACTGATTAACAACATAAAATTATATTATCAAACAGTCATAGATTCAATCACAGATAAAAATAAAAGCAGTAGAGCAAAGTAAAGAGTTAGAGAGATGACACTAGGGATTTTGTACTGGTTCGGATATCTCCTACATCCAGTCCCGTACAATTGCTTGTATAGATTCTTTTCAAATATTAACCTTTAACCGGGCAGAAGGTAAACCCAAATACAATCTCGATTTTAAGGCTACGAGACACACCCTTCTATGTTTTCAAGCTCAAGGTAGACTCGCTTCATTTAACTAGGCTACAAGCACACCCATTAGATTTTCGGGCTACTACGCACAGTCGCTTGATTTGAATGGAGTAGAAGTACACGAAAGCAAATACAAATAGAGTCATAGTCTTTCCAAAGACAATTTCTTGAACTTTGAATACAATAGATCCTATAGCCTATTGGACAACACTTTCACCTTTTAATTGAGGGAGAGATGTTTCCAAAATATTAAGAAAGTAGTATTGAATCAATATAATGAAGTATGAATCGATGCTAAGTGATTTTGAAGATAACAGAGTATACTTTTAATGGAATATTTAAGAGAGTAAAAGGAGGGAAGAAAATAGGTAAATCTAAACATTAGAATCATTTGAACTCCCCTTTATATAGTAAATCAACAGATGTGTCCATTCATGAAGAGTTACGATGAATAGACACTTCCATTTAAAATTTAAAAAACCACTTGGCGGCATATCTGTCGACAAACCATCTCCTTATATGTTGACATATGACATATGCATGTACATTTTGAAAAAACATTTCTTTTAAAATGTTTTGAAAATACTACTTTGTAAAATAATTTGATACTTTGTTTTTAAAATATAAGAGATAGAAAATAAGAGATAGAGACTAAAAATTGTTATCAGGGACTTTAACATTATAATCCATGATTCTCTATATACTAAATTATAATCTTGAGATCTTTATATATTGGTATTTGTAATTATGAGTCTTCACGTCTATCTTCTTGAGTCATTATATAGTACAATCTTCGATTCAATACCTGTATAATATTATGGACTATATTCTATATAACTTGGCGAAACATTAGTATCTATATTTTATATGATTGTGTATGGTTGTTGTCATTGTTAACCTAAAAATTGGTATAACACTCATGATGCCAAGTATGATAAGTCAAAACTTGAATTCCAACACTTTTGATGACATGACTAAGCATGACATAGTTGGTGTTGACCAAATGGTGCTAAAGGATTAAGAACAAACTTAATATTCAAAGCTAAGTATAGGATGATAATATCAAGAATTGTTTCCATGACGACTATGGGCTTTTGGAACAAGGAATTCAAAAACCTATATAGCCTTTTGGAATAAGATATTCAAAAGCGTATATGTTCTTTTGGAATTAGGTTTTCGAAAGCTCATGATACACAATCAAAGGATAGGAAGAATATGCCATAAATGTGCATATTAATCCATCAAGTAAGTTGATGAACTTAGCATGCAGTCCCTATATTCATAGTCCAATGTCCATATGTAATAGGCAAGATGAAGGCTATGCGTATAAACGCTTGTTTAGACACGAAGTTCATGTGATTGTAATTGTGTCACAATTGGTTTGGGTCCAACGAGCTTCATTATGTGTATATTCATGTCTAATAATGTCCAAAGTGCGCAATCAAGGTAATACGTATGTCCAAATCCATATTAAAATAAATCGAATTTGATTACAATCAAATTAATGTTTTCTCCAGATCAATTTAGGGTTTCAAGAGTTTAATTTGAGAGTAGAGAAAAGAAATGACTGCCCCAATCTTCATGCCTCTTGGTACGTATTTGTAGGAGTTGAGGATGATTGGCAATGATTAACATTGATAACAAGCGGCTTTAATACCAAACAACATTGATAACAAGCGGCACTGATAATAAGTGGTATTGATGATAAGTGGCATTAATAACAGACGGCATTGATAGTAGGCAGTATTGATGATAAGTGGAATCAGTAATAGATGACATTGATAATAGGTGATATTGATGATAAGTGGCATTAATAACAAGTGGCATTGGTAATATGCGGCGATGAAGATAAGCAACAATCAATAACATGCAGCATTGATAATAAGGGGTGCTAAAGATAAGTGTCATTAAAGATAAGCAAAATTAATAAGAGACGACATTACTTTGATGGGCGACATCAGAGTACGGTGACATTGGAGAGATGCGGTACTATTCCAGAGCAGCATCGATTCTTTACGCGATATGGAAGAAGTGCTTCATTGATGGAATACGACATATGGCATTGTTTATAGATTCTTTGGCACTATATCATCCATCCACCCTTATAAGCGGTATGCGGCATTGGCGGCATCCGATATTCCCAGCTTCATTGATGACCTGCGACATTGCCTATTATTCTTTATTGATCAATGGTGGCATAGTTACTTACCATAGCCTTTGACATTGCAGGACGTCACTTCTACCCTATTAGTTTGTATGGATCTTGTTGCCATACTAATGATTCACGCCATGCTATTCTTCGGCATTATCAATTACCTTATTACTCTTCAATTTCGACATAAATGCCTTTGCTCTTATCCTTTGGAAATTATGTGGATAATATTTTCCCCCTCCTTATATAAAAGAAGCTTTTTACACTTTAGCGTAAAACCAAAAATCCCTTTTTATCGTCGGTTCCTTATAAGGTTTTCTTTATAATCTAATTTTTCTGCATTATACAAAAAACCCGTCAATTTTTATTATATATTTAGTTTCAAATTTTTATCATTCCTTTCCAGATTTAGTTAAGCAATGAATTCTTTAATTTGGAAAATTTCCTATGTCCGTTCATATAAGTCGAGATTATTTTCCATATTGAATATCAATAACTTCCTGAATTAAATTTTTGGAAATCATGGGGCGGTTAATTTCCTGAATCATAGGAGGGAAGACTAGCTACTCATTTTGGCCATAATATGTTATCCAGAATAGAAGCCCAAAAAATTATGTGGTAATAGTAGTAAACCGAAAAATTCTTCCGATAATAATAAAAGGTTAGAAAATTATTATGATAATAATAGAAGATCAGAGAATCTTTCTGACAACGATAAGAAAAGACTAGAAAATCCATCTGATAATAGTGGAAGAATACCAGAAAATCCATCTGGGAATAATAGAAGACCAGAAAATCCATCTGGTAATAATAATAGAGGACCAGAAAATCTATTTCGCAATAATAATAGAAGACTAGAAAATACATCTTGCAATAAGAGAAGATCAGAAAATCCTTCTGGCAATAAAAGATGACCAGAAAATCCTTTTGTCAGTAATAATAGAAGACCAGAAAATCCATTTGATAATAATAGAAGAAGACAAGAAAATCCTTCAGCGATAATAATAGAAGACCAGAAAATCCATCTGCCAATAATTCTTCCTTTTATAAAAATCCCGTTTTAAATTATGGGGAAACCATATTTGGTAAATCTTTCACTAGAAAATTGATTGACTTTTTTAGGTCATAAATGGCTTGCTTTTCAGATCTTCCTCTAAAAGATTGCTTTTGTTTCAAAGCGCAAGCATCTCATATTTGATGGATCTTCCTCTAGAAGATTGTTTGACTTTGTCTTAGGTGGTGATCTTAAATTAGATCAAATCCCTTATCACCATCTTATGTGATGGGTTAGGTTCTCATCTAGTGCGTTTAGTTTGCTATCTTTAAACAGAACCAAAGACTTACCCGACCTCCCTCTAGGAGGCGCTTCGATCAGGCCTTATAGGTGGTACTGAGGGCTAGTTCGGTGCTTTGACCTGACCATCTTAGGTAGTGTCAAAGGCTTACTCTATCCTCCCTCTAGGTGGTGCTTCAGTCAGGCCTTATAGGTGGTACTAAAAGAGGGTCGGTGCTTTGACCTGGCCATTTTATGTGGTGTCAAAGGTTTACTCCATCCTCCCTCTAGGTTGTGCTTCGGTCAAGCCTTATAGGAAACATTGAAGGCGGGTCGGTGCTTTAATCTGTTTGTCTTAAGCGTTGTCAAAGGCTTACTTCATCCTCCCTCTAGGAGGTGCCATGGCTAGGCCACGTAGGTGGGAGTAAGGGATTGCAGCTGCTTTGGTCAGGTCTTTTCATACGGTGCCAAAGGTTTATTCTGACCTCCCTTTAAGTGGCGCTTTGACCAGGCCATCTTGGGAGGGACAAAGGCTTTTTCCATTATCAAAAGAGTGTCTCCCTCCTTTCCATGATTGATCCAGTTGTTACTCTTGTCTTAACCTCCTTATTCATGTGATATTGGAAAATGTGGCCGCAAATGTTCAGCATTCTATGTTCTTGCTATTACATTACCATCAGGTCGGCATAGTCTATAGGCCCTTTATGGGATTACTTTGTGTATGATTAGTGGTCCTTCCCAATTTGGCCCAAGTGTTCCGTCCACAGGATTCTTATTATTTTCCATGACTCTTCGAAGCACTAAATCTCCTTTCTCAAATGACTCTCTCTTACTTTAGAGTTGTCAAATTTGGATATTCTTTGATATTCAATCGTCCGTACGATTGCTTCATCTCGTAACTCATTGATTAAGTCCAAAGGATTCTTTCTTTAATTCTTGATTTGGATCAAATGCATATGAAATCCTTTGATGAGAAGATACTTCAACCTCAATCAGGAGCATAGCTTTGCATCAATACGTTAAAGAATATGGGGTATGTCATGTTGCAGTTTTAGTGGAAATTTTATATGCCCAAAGTACATGAGGTAATTCTTCTACCCAATTTCCTTTAGCGTTGTCTAATCGTTTCTTGAGCATGGTCTTAGCACCCTTAGTAGTAGCTTCAATAACTCCATTAGCTTTGGGGTGTGCTATTGATGAAAATATCTTGATGATTCCATTTCTACTACAAAATTGTGTAAATTCTTCGCTTTCAAATTGAGTTTACTTATCAGATATTATCTTATATGGTGTTCAGAATCTGATAATGATATTATTGATTATAACTTGAGAACTTTTCCTGACGTTATATTTGAAAGTGGTTCTGCTTCCACCCATTTCGTGAAATATTCAATGGCCACCTCTGCTTATTTAGCTCCTCCTTTAGATATAAGTAATGGTCCATTTAGGTCAATTCCCCATACATTGAAAGGCTGCGGGCTTGAGATTGAAGTCAATTTGCTAAGTGGAAAACATGAGATCTTAGAGAACTTTTGGCACTTCTCACATCTTTTCACATAATTGATGGTATGATAGTCATCTAAGGCCAATAGAAGCCCTGTCTCATAACCTTATTGGCTAACTTTATGTCTTTAAAATGGTCTTTACAGAATCTTTCATGGGCTTCTCTTAGCAATTTCGCTTCCATTTTCGGATTAACACATCTTAAGTAAGGGAGTGGATATCCTTTCTTATAAAAAATTTCATTTATTATAGTGAAAGTTGGATCTAGGTGTTTTATTTTTCTTGCTTCTTTTTTCCTATTGGCATCTTCCCGTTTATCAAGTATTCAACAATGGGGATCATCTAATTGTTTTTATACCGGTCATTCATTTGTAGATTAGAAAATTTCTCTTGTTGGGTTTCGCTTCCATTTTCTGACTCCTCTTCTGCATGCATTAAGGCTTGAGATCTGGTCGGTACCATGGATTCATTTCTTGATTCGAGTGCCTTCTCTTCTATACTAGGGTTTGGTTAGTAGAATAATGGTAGAATTCGTGTTTTTCGTGCTCCTTGTGAGCTAGCTAATTTATTCAAAGAACCGGCTTGAGAATTCTTTCCTCTCGATACTTGGTGTATGGAGAAATCTTCAAATTGGGATAACATTTTAACACCTTTTAGACATACAGAACCAACTTGGCATCCTTTATCCAATATGATTGATTCAATTGATTTACCATTAGTTGGGAACCACTAAAAATTCCAATTCTAGGAAATTTTAACTGTAGGACCAAGGTGAGTTCTACCACCTCATTGATTTGTATTCTGCTACATTATTTGTGGATGGAAATCCCAACTTCATTGCATATTGTAAATGATGTCCATCGGGGGTAATAATCACATATCCTGCTCCAGCACCTTGTTCATTTGAAGCTCCATCCATGAACAATTACCATTTAGGCTTTGGATCCTTCTAATTTTCTATTTCTTCTTTAACGAACCTTGTACATTAGTTAAAAAATTAGTTAGGGCTTGTCCTTTAGTTACTACTCGGTGTAAAAATTCAATATCGTATTGGCTAAGTTTTACTCTCCATTTTACCAGTCTTCTTGAAGTTTCGAGTTTGCAAAAAACTTTCTTGAGCGGGAAGTTAGTTAAGACCTTAATCGGATGTGCGTGAAAGTAGGCTCATTAGTTTTCATGTAGTGAGCATTAAGCAGTATGATAATTTCTCTATAACAGGATATTCGGTTTCTGCATTTTTGAGCCTCCTACTTGTATAATATATTGGAAGCTGAGTTCTCATGTCTTCTTTTACAAGAATAGAACTAACGACATGTTTAGAAATCACTATATAAGGGTAAAGGTTCTCCCTATCCATGGGACTGGATAAGATTGGTGCTATTTAAAGTTTTTCTTCTTCTTAATCACATCAAAGAATGGATTGCATTTGTCAGAGACCTTGGATATAAATCTACTCAACGCTGTTACCGTCCCTTTTAAGCTCATTACATGTTTACTTGTCTTGGGTTCTGCCATATCCATGATAGCCTAAATTTGGTCGGGATGGCTTCAATTCCCGTAACACTGACTATATGTCCCAAGAACATCCCAGACTGAATTCCAGAAGAACATTTCCATGGGTTGAGCTTTATTCGATATTTCTGTAATACCCTGATTTCCTCATGATCCTTCGGATGGTTTCTTTCCTCTTGAGATCTAACTAGCATAACGTCTACATATACCTCCATGTTTCAACCAATCTGGTCTTTAAATACACTGTTAACCAATCTTTGGAATGGTTCCCCGGTATTCTTCAACTCGAAAGGACTTGCTTTGTATCAATTTGTTCCCCAATCTCTTACGAAACTAGTGTTTTCCTCATTTGGTTTGAACAATGGAATTTGGTTATATTTGAAATAAGCATCCATGAAAGATAAAAGTTAGTGTTCACTTGTTGCATTGGCTAACTGGTCTATTCTTGGAAGGAGGTAGCAGTCCTTCGGGCATGCCTTATTCAAATAAGTATAATCAACACTCATCCTCCACTTCCCATTTGATTTTCTGACCAAGTCTGGATGGCTAGCCATTTTGGGTAGAGTAGTTCTCCGATGAATCCATTTTCAAGTAATCTCTTGACCTCTTCTTTCAAGGCATTAGATCTAACTTTATCAAACTATTTTTTCTTCTATCGAATAATTATGATACTCAAATCTATATTCAAAGCATGAGACATAACGATCGGATCTATTCCAACCATATTTGAATGGGCCCAGTCAAACATATCTTTGGTGGATTGCAGAAATTGAATAAGTTCTCTTTTAATTTTGCTATCCAATTCTTTTCCAACTTTTATAGTCTTTGTTGAATCAACAAGATCAAAACACATCTCCTCAAATTCCACTATGGGTTTCATCCTTTCCTGTTTACCTCTACAATCTAATTCAATAATGTTCTCCTCGCCTTCTACTTCGTCTTTCACTAGGTTTGTTTCTTTTCTCTTCCTTTTCTTTTCAGAGAAACTGATTATTCTTAACGCATGCTTAGTTTTCTCAGTAGACTTTTTTGTTTGGATGATTGCCTTGAAGAACCCTCATCCAAAGGCCTTTCAGTATCATCCTTCATTAATTCATTTTTCACTGAATTATTGCAAGAAAGGTTGTCTCATTTATATTGCTCGAGAGTGGCAAAGTACATTTCACAAAAGCTAAATTTTCTGCACTTATATTTCACCAACCACTTTTGGTTAAGAATTTCACCATCAAGTATTTTGATGAAACAAAAGAACCAACTTCATCTAGAGCTAGCCTCCCAAAGAAGGCATTATAGTAGGAAGGTTGATCCATGATGACAAAGAGAGTTTCAAAGGTCCCAGAGTGTGGTGGAATTCCCGTCTACATCAGAAGTTTTATCGGTCCTACAGGGGTTGATCCTTTGTTGTTAAACCCAAAGATGGGCTCAAAGCTCGACACTATGTTCTCCTCTAGAATTTCCATTTGATCAAAGGCGTGCTTAAAGATTACATTGAAAGCACTTCTAGTATTGACAATAATTTTGGTAACCACGTAGAGCCCAATTTGAGCAGTGCTCATAAGCGGATCTTTGTAGGGATGATGGACTCCTTTTAGTTTCTGTGGAGTAATGGTCAAGTCATGCATCAAAATTTGCACTTGGGATTCTTACGCGGTGCCTCTTCTTGAATAGAGAAACCCCATCTTCTAGTTATCTAATGTAGCAATTTCTAGCTCCTTTGCTGCTTCTAGCCAAATGTGGTCCTCCATAGATTATGTCGATTCTATTGAGGGGTGGAATGAAATCTGGTTGACTTTCACCTTTTACTAAATTCGTAGGGTTGTTTGAGAGCTTTTGGTGGCCATCCTCAGAATAAGCAGTTTTCTATCCATCCTTGATGAATTCCTTCAAATGTCCAGCACAAATCAAAATTGGATTATACCTGCTAACCCATGGCATTCGTCCGTTTTTTGTCTGTTTACTTTATAGTAAGCATAGTAGTCGCCTCCTTTCCTTAGCTTGGGATAGGTTTTAGCTTTGTAGGAAACCAAAAGGTTTACTTCTTCTTTCGTTGTAGCATAAATGTAGGATATTGGTTTGTTCATAGTGATAAAGTTAGAATTTGGGGAATCATCCCATCTCGATCTCTTATTATAGCGGTTAAAGCTGGCTTTTCTTATATCTCTTTTTGTCCGAGCTTTTCTATTTGCTTGATACATTTTATCCATATGGCTGAATTTATCAGCTTGGAAATGGAAATCTTGCTAATCTCTATAGCCATAAATATAGAGTTCTCACTAGAATAGAGTTTTCTCATTCAGCCTTAAGCGCACCGCCATCAACTTGTCCCCATCAGTCATGTTCTTTGCCTTTAATGCCTCTACGTTGAATCTTATAAGATAAGCACCCAATAACTCTCCTGGCTTCTGTTTTACATTAGCTAATACACTATAGTCAATTGTGGGGTCTTTGGAAATAGAAAATTATGCTAAGAACTCATAACAAAATTAATTTTCTGGAGTAGATAGTGTTTTCACGATAATGTTTATACCACTTGGCCACCGTTCCCTGGAAGGTAGTAGGAAAAAATCTCTAATGCACTATTTTGGATGCATTATAAGGGTCTTCCGACTTTGAAATGCCACTAAATGATCATCGGGGTTAGTAGTCCCATTAAGGATGGAATTTTGACATGGGATGTGATCGTGGGAGACATAATTTAGTTTGTGAAGAGAGCTTCTCGATGGTTATTATTAACTCTCTCATGAAGAGTTATTTTTACTTTAAGATTAAGCATGTCCGTTACCATTTTCGTGGCCATATCTCCAAGATAAGCTTCGTCGCTATGGTAATTTCTCCTAACAGTTTTGCATCCTTTGGATATTGAACTTCCAGATTGCTCCTTGGATTTCTGCATCAATCTCCCTTGGATACTGCTTTAACTTTATTATCCAACAACGACCTTAAAGAGTGCTCGGTTGCTTTTTCCTGTTGGTCACCTTTTTTCTTTTATGGAGTTACAAGGGCATTGCTTTTGCTGTTATTTTTAAGAAAAGAAACATCTAGATTTCTTCTTGAAGATTCAACTTCGACTCCTTCAATGAACTTGATAGTTTTGGAAGATTGCTGTGAATTGATCATCTCCATCAAATCTTGCATCATTGCCACTTGATATGTTAGATCTTTAATCTGAGTTTCACTACTAGTAGGCTTTGCCAGTTTTGATGGCTACCCAGATTTTATGCTTCCTAGGTAGAAGTTAGTAACAACATTTTCTTCTAATTTTGCCATTTGTATAACTTTTTCATTTGGAGCATTAACTTCCTTGATATCCTCATTTTCCTAGAACAAAAGAAACTTCATGTAATTAGTTTAGGGAGAGAATTATATGGAGATGGAGGTTTTAGCTCTCCTTCTAGCACCAAAAAAATTAGACCAAAAATTGCTATAACACCCATGATGCTAAGTAGATAAATCAGAACTTGATTTTTAACACATTTGATGACACAATTAAGCATGACTTAGTTGGTGTTGGCCAAATGGTGCTAAAGAATCAAGAACAAATTTAGTATTCAAGGTTATGTACAAAATAATATTATCAAGATATGAATCCATGATGCATATAGGCTTTTGGAACAAGGAATTCAAAAGTCCATATAGCCTTTTGGACTAAGATATTCAAAACCCTATATGTTCTTTTGGAATTAAGCATTCAAAAGCTTGTGATACATGATCAAAGGATAGGAAGAATAGGCCATAAATGTGTACAGTAGTCCACTAAGTATGTTAATGAACTAGGCAGGCGATCCTTATGTTCATTGTCCAATGTCCATATGTAATAGGCAAGATGAAGGCCATGCATATAACCACTGGTTTAGACGGAAGTGCATGTGCTTCTAATTGTATCATAACTGCTTTGGGTACAAGAGCTTCATTAAGTGTATATTCATGTCTAATAATGTCCAAAGTGCACAATTAAGGTAATAGGCATGTCCAAGTCCTTATTCATATAAATCGAATTTGATTACAATCAAATTAGAGTTTTCCCTAAATCAATTTAGGGTTATAAGATTTTAATTTGGGAGTACAGGAAAGAAATGACCACCTTCATCTTTATGCCCCTTAGTTTGTTTTTATAGAGTTGAGGGATACGACATAGCTGTCATGTGTCCATGCGGCATGCTTAACCCCCGGCATCATCCATGTTGATGGTGCATAGCGTTGTGCTTCATCATTCACTCGCTCAATGGTGAACTTCGACGCTTAGCATCTATCTTGCCTTGATAATCTTCATTGATGACATTCAATATCAACATTATATTGAGGATATGAGGTCTCCTTTGAAGGTTGATGAAGTACGACATTACTATAGCATTACATCAACAAGCGACGACATTGATAAATGGCGATATTGGCAATGATTGGCATTGATAACAATTGGATTTTATACCAAATAGCATTGACAATGGGTGGCATTAATAATAGGCAGTGTTGATGATAAGTGACATCAATAATAGGGGGTATTGATAATAGCAACGTTGAAGATAAGCAGCACTAATAACATGCGGTGTTGATAATAGATGACATTGAAGATAAGTGGCAATAAAAATAAGCAACATTAATAAGAGATGACATTACTTTGAAGGGAGACATTAGAATAAGGTGACGTTGGAGAGATGTGATATTGGTCCGAAGCAGCATCTATTCTTCAAGCTATATGGAAGAAGTGCTTTACTGATGGAATATGACATACGTCATTGTTTCTAAATTCTTTGGCACTATATCACCCATCCACCCTTATAAGTAGCATGCGACATTAGCGGCATTTAGTATTGGCGGCTTCATTAATGGCCTGAGGCATTGCCTATTATTCTCTATTGATAAATGGCGGCATTGTCACTTATTGTAGCCTTCGACATTGCACCCTTTCGATGTCACTTTTACCTTGTTATTTTTTAAGGAGCTTGATGCCATATCGATGATTCACCGCATGATGTTCTTTGGCATTATCAATTACCTTATTTCTCTTCAATTTCGATACAAATGTTTTTGCGCTTGTCCTTTGCAAATTATATGGATAACAATCATCAAAATCAATAGCTGGGGTATTAACAAACTTTTCTCGATCTAATTATCTGGAGCTGTAGCTAGGTGGTTTAGGAGATTCGGATCCAGGGAGGTCTGTTCCCAACAACAGATATCTATGGATTTTTAAGATAGTTCAATTTAGGAAGAGAAACCTCACCTAATGTAAACACGATGTCCTAGGTTAAGCAACGCGAGAATGAAAATATGCGCAACTTTATTAATTCTTTCAAGTCCGAGGCTCTCAGGATTGAGTAAGTGATGAAGGAGCATTGTTGATGGTAGTCTATGACGAGATCAGAATGGGGACCTCAATGTGGAAAAAGAATAGTTGAAAATCATGCCACAGCATGAAGGCTTTCTATGAAAGTGCTAGTGGCTACATCAGGATGGAACAAGCTGGTTCCATCGCATAGATTCAGAAGTCTTCTGCCCTCGCCTGTGATAAGGAAAGAGGGGCAGTAGGATATTTGTAGAATACAATAGCCTATGATTTTTTTTGATGATAATGAACATATATATTCGTTTAAATGTATTTTTATTGTACTATTTTATTTTTCCACATAATAAAATAAATATTTGTTGAATAGAATGAATAACTCAGAATTTATATTCAAATAGATATTTTATTCAAGCAAATATTTTATTACAAATTTGAACAGTACAAATTTAAGCTCTCACTATAAAAGTTTCAATTACAACAAAATTTTCAAATATACGATATTTTTTATACAGATTTCACCTCATTACATAATTCACTCAACGCTCATACACTTGATCTTGACTAGCTCTAGCTTGTACCCATCCATCTGTTATACCTATTAAATAAATAGCGCAGTAAACTGGAAAAAGAAACAAATTTAATTTGCAAAAATAAAATTGAATTTAAATTTGTTTTTGCCTCAGGTATTTGGGTTTTTTCTTTTCATATTTTCTGACAGGGACCAAATATATGTGCATGAACAACTAGTAATATTCACATTGTATCATTATGAATATCACAAGGCTGTTTCCTAATTTCATCTCACAAACTAGTGCAAATGCATACATGTACAAATCGAGTATAAATGGATACGACACATGTATTACACAATTACACATATATACTTGCATATGTATGCATGTATATACATGAATATGTGCATGATTTTCAAAATCATAAGCAAATGCAGGTTCAGAAACAAAACAGGACTTCGACATTCAAAGTGCACTAGACCTTCAATGACCACATACATATATACATATGTGTACATACATGTACACAGATATATATGGTAGAAATCAAACAGGTAAAGATGAAAACATTCAATTTCAACATGAAAGTGAACCAGACTAAAATGCAACATAGACCATGCCTTTAGGGGCAACAATACATGAAAAAGTGGTGAACCGGACCAAAATGGAGCTAGTCAGGTTGAATGGTTTCAACAGAGACCGGGAGCAAAAAAATCAAAGTACATATGTGCACCAAAGCAAGCAGGTCATCATATGAAACCATGGACAAGTGCACAAGCATGTGATAGGGAAAAACAGTGACAGTGATCAAGTGCAAGCATGAACAACTTCAAAATGAAGACTCCAAAATAACACGGTAATACAAAAGCACTTCAATGAGACCAGCATATACATGCAGTGACAACTAGTCCAAACCAGACACGGCAAGTAATGAACACAGCAGTTCAACATGGTTGAATCGAAGAAACTAGAAATGGAACTCGAAGCAATGCAAGGCTAACAAGACATAAGAAACATACAAGAACTAGAGTAATACAAATCATACACACAAGTACATGAAGTACCCAAGCAAACCCCAAAACAAAGTCACAATGCAAACTACATGACCATACCTATGGAGATTCAACAAATGTACAAAAATCAATGCAATATGAAAACTTCAAGGGAACCAAACTCCAAATATTCAAAGGCAGAAGCAAAGTTTCAGACACAAATTAACATGAATGAGAAAATGCATCCAAATTTTAAAATGGCACAAGAAACCAACATGAAAACGTGGAACGAGACCATGATAACAAAGCAACCAAAATAAGTAATGCAACCGGACTCTAAGAGGAACAAGATCATAACACATACAAGTCTATACAACCAGACCATGAACTCGAAGCAAATAGCACCATGGGTCAAGAGCAATGGTCAGAGCATGCTACATACGCATACTAAAATTTTAGAAATTTGTTTAAATCGCAGAGGGTAACAAGCCAGCGAATAAATGGTATATTGAACAAGTCATAGGAGAAAGAATGGAACTGATTCAAACAAATTAAATTTTCAGAGATGAACAAGTCAAATATAATCACTTTCGTTCAAGCACAAATCAACGCAGAGGACAGTAACATGAAGAATTCAAATCAAAAATATACGAACAATAAAATAGGGTTTTGATCCCTATTCAAACCCAAAATCATCATCAGCAATAGGCATTCGAGTTTGAATTCAAGAAAAATAGAGATCATAATTCGAACAAATAAAAACAAATCCAAAAATTCGAATCGTCAAAGTCGAGCAGTAATCAAAATCGGAAAAGGGAAAAATCATATACCACTTTCATACTAGTCGAGCTCAACACAATTGAACCAGCCGCGAATTATCATGGCCAGCGAATCGGTTGATGAAGCCAATCAAGTGAAAGCATATTTCAATCCATCAATTTCCAAGCAGCGCTTCAATTTTCGAAAACCCTAATTCCATATTATAAGAGAAATAAGGCGGCCAAAGATATTACTCGAATAAATAAAGACGGCCTCTTAATTATTCTTAGGCCGTAATCTTTTTTATTGGGCTATAATTTTTTTAAATGAGTTTTTGTTTTTTTTTAGTTTTATTATTTGCAATTTCCTTTTTAAAAAAATTACATGTTTTTATAAGAGTCTGACAAATTAATTTCTAGTAGAAACCTTAGGGGCAGCACATAGGCAGATTTTCGCCGAAGCTGGGTAAGTCTATGTGTGATTTTTACTACATTACTTTCTATTATTATTTTTGTCTCCACATTAATTTTTAGTATCACCCTATTCACCCCCCCCCCTTTAGGGTGAAAACGATCCTTCAACTGGTATCAGAGCTAGAGACAAAAACCATTTTTTTGTTTTAAAGATTTGATTTTTTAAATGGATTCGTTAATAATGCTTTTTCTGAGGGTCAGTCCATAGTTAGACCATCCATGTTCGACGATGAATATGCATATTGGAAAATTAGAATGAAAATTTTTCTAAAAACCATAGATGCATGGAATATTGTTGAAACGGGATATAGGACACCAAGAATTATGGTAGATAATCAAGAAGTTGGAAAACCTATGGATCAATCGAAAGATCTTGAAAATAAAATGCAAAATTCTAATACTAAGGCTATGAATTCTATTATTTGTTTATTAGATCAAAATTAATTTAATCATGTCTCACATTGTTTAACTGCACAAGGAATTTGTTACACGCTTAAAGTGACTCATGAAGGAACCTCCCAAGTCAAAGAATCTCGCCTTGCCATACTTAGTAGCGAGTACGAGAACTTCATAATGGCAAATGATGAAAGTGTCAAAGAAATGTACGGACGACATTCTAATCTTGTATACAAGTCAAAATCTCCAGGAAGACCATATATAGAACAAGTTGAAAAAACCTTAGAATTCTTCCACAAAATTTTGAACTGCCATTCAAGAATCGAAAGATTTGAAACAGGTTAAAGTCGAAGAACTCATCGGAAATCTCACCACTTATGAGATAGAAATAAAATTCATGGAAGAATGCAAAGAAGGAGATATACGAAAGAAATCAACATCTCTCAATGGAACAACGAAAACTGAAGATGATGATGATGAAGAAGGAGCAGCTGAACTGCACTGATAATAAAGAGATACATAAGGTGGAACCGCAAATATGGAAATTCTGCCCTAAATCAACAACTGAAAACCAGAATCGTTAAAGTATAGACAACTCAGAAGAGCAAGAGATCATTTGTCATAACTGCAATAAACCTGGTCATGTCAAGCCAAATTGTCCTCAAAATCAATTCAGAAAAGGAAAGAAACCGAAAAGAGATGTTTTGCAGCAACTTGGGATAAAAGTGATGAAGATGATAAAAGCACTAGCAATGAGAGTGAAAGATAAAATCTGTGTCTTCGAGAAGAAATAAGTGACAGCGATAATGACGAGCCAAGCGAGATATCAAAACTTACTCACTCGCAGTTACTTATATATTTTCATGAAGTGAATGACTGTTTTGAAAGACTTATGGAGAAATACACTAAAATTTAATCACAAAGAGATAGTTGATAGAACTAAATAAGCAGCTTGATCAGTTGGTTAAAAACTATAAAAATAAGTGCCCTAAGTGCGATAAGTATCCATCATTAGAAGAGGAAATGAAAAAAATCAAAAACTAAAATTAAATCGCTTGAAAATGAAATTCTGATTTTGAAAGAAAGTGAAAATACTAGGAGAGAAAATTCTATTAAAAAGTGTACTCTGTTATTGAATGAAAATGAATCTCTCAAGTCACAAGTCCAATAATTATCTACAACTTTAGAAAAATTCTCCAAAGGAGAAAAATCACTAAATATGCTATTAGGGAAATAAACTGTTAATACTATTAGGCAAGGACTTGGGTATACTCCATCTGAAAGAGTTAGAAGTGAAATTAATCATGTTAACTCCAAGTGCATGATTCGTGGAAAGATTGGACACAATCAAAACAATTGCTGGTTTAGACCTAAATACACAAAAACCATACCAATTTGGTTCCTAAAGGCACGAATGTAAAATCCCTTAAAGTCAAACAAATTTGGGTGCCAAAAGGAACAAACATAGATTTTTTCTTGGTTCTACACAAACTTAATTTTCAAAATCTTTTGTCTCTAACAATTATGGACCTATAAAAACAAATGGGTCACAAAAATCTTTCCTCGTAGGTGTGTTGGCAGGCTAAGGAACAAAAAGAATCTTTCCTGCATTCTGGCTGTTCCAAACACGACGAACGAAAAATCAAAGTTCCTTAGCCTAGAGAAGTACGAAGGTGGCAGAGTCACAATGCGCAACAACTATGTATTATATGTTGAAAATATGCACCATAATCTGATTTCAATCGGCCAGTAACAAGCAAGGTAATCAAACAAGGATGAAAAAGGTAAGGTTGTTAATAAAAAGAAATATCGAGGTATGGTTGGATCACTTCTTTATCTTACTGCTTCTAGACCAGGCATTGTGATCGTTGTTTGTTTATGTGCATGGTTTCAATCAAATCCGAAAGAATCTCATTAAAAAGCTATAAAAAGGATTATAAGGTATTTGTTGCACATCTCATGGTTTGGTGTATGGTATCTAACTAATGATAATTTCGAGTTAAAGGGATATTCAGATGCAGATTATGCTGGCAGTCTAATTGATAGAAAAGGTACTGGTGGAACATGTTTTATGTTGGGACATTCGTTAGTTGCATCACATTTTCAAAGAAAATATCTGTATAATTTTCATTTCAATTGGCAGACTTTTTTACAAAACCTCTTTTAGAAAATAATTTCTGTCGACTTCGTCTTAGTTTAGGAATTTTAGAAATTTGAATTTTGGATTTGATCTTAAATGCCCATGTTAACTAATCTGAATCCCTACTGATTATTGGAAAGATAAATAGTGACTGAAAAAAATGATAAGTGTTGACCTTGATCATACATTATGACTTGAGACAGTATACGTAGTAAATTTCTTTAAAAATTTTAAAAATATTTGTAATAACTTTGATTTGTAAAAATTCCATGACCATCTCTATTCCAATCATATTTCTACGACTATCACTCATCAAAATCAAATATAATATGTCAAAATATGGTATTTAAATGGGAACTTATTCAATTTTTTAGCAATAAAAACATCCAAAGTACTCACTCTCATTTAAAAGTCTTCACGGTTATGCATGAGTGAACTACTTGGAATCTTTGACTATGTGCTTTCATGCTTATTTAAAAGTCCTCACAGTTATGCATGTATGTAACATATATCAAAATTGATTATTACATTGGGTGAGTTGACTCTAACCCCGTTTAAAAGTCCTCGTGGTTATGCATAGTTAAAACATGCTTGAAATTCATTTTTTTTAAGTTTGAAGAATACTACTAATCTCATTTAAAAGTCCTAACGATTATGCATGGTTAGTAAGTATTTAACAATTTCTTGTCATAAATATACCACAAATAGACAAAACTATATGGTTTTCTATACCGACATCACCCCTATCACTCTAAAGTGGAATATGTGCCTAACAGAGTATTTATGATTTTTGTTTGATTTTTTTTTGAAATTTAATATTTATACTCGATTAGGTATTAATTTTGTATTAATGTCTATCACTTTATCACTCTTATCTAACACTATTACTCTTTTGTTGATAATAAAAGGGGGAGAAAAGTTAGTATTTTGGCAAATACGTTGAAATTTTTTATTTGCATATTCCCATCTAGGTTCGTTGTATTTTTTATTATTTTGCATTTTTTTCATGCATATGTGAAGGGGGAGCTTTGTTGTAGGGGGAGCATTCCAATAGAGGGAGCTAATAGAAGTCATCAAAGTCAAATACATTTAATAGAGTCAAAATTATAATATATATTTGTTATCATCAAAAGGGGGAGATTGTAGAATACAGTAGCATATGATTTTTGTTTGTTGATAATAAACATATATATTCGTTTAAATGTATTTTTAATTGTACTATTTTATTTTTCCACATAATAAAATAAATATTTGTTGAATAGAATAAATAACTCTGAATTTATATTCAAACAAATATTTTATTCAAACAAATGTTTTATTACAAATTCAAATATACAAATTTAAGCTCCGACTATACAAGTTTCAATTACAACACAATTTTCAAAATACATATTTTTTTAATAGAGATTTCACCTCACTACATAATTCACTAAACACTCACACACTTGATCTTGACTACCTCCAACGTGTATCTAGCCATCTATTATACCTGTTAAATAAATAACGCAGTAAACTGAAAAAAGAAACAAATTTAAATTGCAAAAATAAAACTGAATTTAAATTTGTTTTTGCCTCAGATATTTAGGTTGTTTCTTTTCATATTTTCTAACAGGACCAAATATATGTGCACCAACAACTTATAATATTCATAGTGTATCACTATGAATATCACAAGGCCATTTCCTAATTTCGTCTTACAGATTAGTGCAAGTGCATATGTACTACAAATCGAGTATAAATGGATACGGCACATGTGTTACACAATTACACATATATACATGTATATGTATGCATGTATGTACATGACTATATGCATGATTTTCAAAATCATAAGCAAATGCAGGTTCAGAAACGAAAACAAGACTTCAACATTCAAAGTGCACCAGACCTTCAACGACCACATAGAAAATATATATATGTATATGTATATGTATATGTATATGTATATGTATATGTATATGTATATGTATATGTATATGTATGTGTGTGTATATATCAGTGTGTGTGTACACACATATATATGTAGAAATAAAACAAGTAAAGATGCAAACATTCGGTTTCAACATGAAAGTGAACCAAACTCAAATGCAACATAAACTAAGGCTTCAGAGGCAACAATACAAGACAAAGTGGTGAAACAGACCAAAATGGAGCTAGTCGGGTTGAATCGTTGCAACTGAGACTGGGAACAACAAAATCAAAGTACATATTTGCAACAAAGCAAGCAGGTCATCATATAAAACCAAGAACAAGTGCATATGCATGCGATATGGCAAAACAGTGACAGTGATCAAGTGCAAGCATGAAAAACTTCAAAATGCAGACTCCAAAATAACAGGGCAATACAAAAGCACTTCAATGAGACCAGCATACATATATATATGTAGTGATAACCAATCCAGGCCAAACATAGCAAGTCATGAATATAGCAATTCAACATGGATGAATCGAAGTAATTGGAAATGGAATTCGAAGCAATGCAAGGCTAACAAGACATAAGCAACACACGAGAGCTGCAGTAATACCAATCACACACATAAGTACATAAAGTACCCAAGAAAACCCCAGAAGAAAGTCATAATGAAAACTAAATGAACATACCTATGGAGATTCAACAAATGTACCAAATCAATGCAATATAAAAACTTTAAGGGAACCAGACTCTAAATATACAAAGGCAGAAGCAAAGTTTCAAACCAGATTAACATGAATGAGCAAATGCATCCGGATTTTAAAATGGCACAGGGAAACCAACATGAAAACATTGAATGAGAAATGATAACAACGCAACCAAAATCATTAATGCAACCAGACTCCAAAAGGAACAAGATCATAACACATACAGGTCTATATAACCAAACATGAACTCGAAGCAACTAGCACCGTGGGTCAAGAGCAACAGTCAGAGTATGGTATACATATACTGAAATTCTAGAAATTTGTTTAAATCTCAGAGGTTAACAAGTCAGCAAACGAGTGGTATGTTGAGCAAGCCGTAAGAGAAAGAACGGAACTGATTCAAACAATTCAAACAAATTAATGTATCAAAGATGAAAAGGTCAAAAATCATCACCATCGTTCAAGCACAAATCAACGTCGAGCATGGTAACTTGAAGAATTCAAATTAAAAATATACGAACGATAAAATAGGGCTTCGATCCCTATTTAAACCCAAAATCATTGTCGGCAATAGGCATTCGAGTTCGATTTCAAGCAAAACAGAGTGCATACTTCAAACGAATAAAAAAAATCCAAAAACTCGAATCATCGAAGTCGAAAGATAATCAAAATCGAAAGATGGGCAAAATCACATATCACTTTCATATCAGTCAAGCTCGGCACAATTGAAGTAGCCGCGAACTATAAAGGCCAACGAATCGTTTGACGAAGCCAATCAAGTGAAAGCATATTTCAATCGATCAATTTCCAAGCGGCGCTTCAATTTTCAAAAATCCTAGTTCCAAATCAGAAGAGAAATAAGGCGGTCGAAGATATTACTCGAATAAATGAAAACAGTCTCTTTGTTATTCTTGGGCCGTATTTTTTTTATTGGGCTACAATTTTTTAAAATAGGTTTTGATTTGTTTAGTTTTATCATTTGTAATTTTCTTTTTAAAATTTGAGTCAAACCCTAGTTATGTAACTAGGTATGAACTACGGTTTTGTAGTTCGAGAATTCACAACTCAGTGGCTGAGTTGTGGTAAGGTTTTGAGCTTAGATTTAGGTTAGTCAAGTTAGCGGGTGTCTCAAGTTTACATGTGTTTGTACGCGTCTAACTACTTAATTTCTAGTAGAAACCTTAGGGGCAGCACATAGGCAGGTTTTTGCTGAAGCTGGGTAAATCTGTTTGATTTTTACTACATTACTTTCTGTTATTATTTTTATTTCCGCATTAATTTTAGCATCGCCCTATTCACTACCCCTCCTTTAGGGTGAAAACGATCCTTCATATTATTCGCTGGCAAAGAGATAGAAGGAAGTTAACTTCATACTAGAAATCCTTCTCAATCACACTCCTAATCAAATATAGAGATGACCAATGCATAACTTACTTATAACTTACCCAACAAAGGGAAGAAACCAGAGCACAAAAGAGGTGGAGCATAGTGCTGCTTCCATCGTGCTAATTGCCATCATACTATCAACTGCCGATATCTAAAGAACAAATTAGAAAGGCTGACGAGAAAGGATACCTATGAAACTTTCAAAAGAATAATGGCAAGGGCGGAATGAGAGATCTGACTCCTAACCCAAATGAGAACCAAGTTGGAAACCCCTCTAACCTGATAGCATCAATCTATGGTGGGCCACACCCCACGGGTATGACTAAGAAGGCACAAGATATATATACATATATATATATATATATATATATATATATATAGGAGGCTAGGGTCTAGCAAAAGTCAATCTTCCATATCAAGCAAAAGCCTATTCCAAAGATAAAGTTCACAACAGCTAACGCTGAGGGAATTGTCTTCCCTCACCAAGACTCACTTATCATTATAGTACAGATATCAAATTGCACTGTAAAGAAGGTTTTCATTTACTCTGGATGCTCAGTCGATGTCATCTTCAGATCTACATATGATCAGATGAGACTTCCACAAGAAATCCTAAAATCAAGTCCTAAACTGATTTTTGGCTTTAACAACATTGCCACCATCCCCGTAGGATCTGCACGCTTACTCATTATCATTGGAAATGCCCTACCGCACAAGTCATTCTATACCGGCTTCTTAGTCATTGAACAACCCTTCTTATACAATGCCTTCCTAGAAAGGCCTGCTTTGATAGACATGGGAGCTACCATGTCCTAGAAAGATTTGCTTATGAATTTCAACACTCCTGCAGGAATAGGGTCATAAGAGGCGAAAAAGCTTTAGTTGGAGAGTTATATAATGTAAACCTTCTTTCTGGCAATAAAATTGTTTGAAATTATTCTAGTGTCTCTTCTAATATTTATAATGACAATAATAATAAACAAATTGAACCAATTTATAAACTGTGTTGGTAATAAGTACCCTGACAAGCGCATAAATGGTAATTCTGCACCACCGAAATCAACAGAAAAGGAACAGGGAACATATATGCATATATCGACATTAGTGAGTATAATTTAGTTTATGCATGGTACTACTCCGAAGAAGTCTAGAAATAGGCATCCTCGGTAAATTCACCATAGGAGGAGGAAATAAAAAGTGAATTAGACCCGAGATTAGGGGCATCAGAGAAAGTGCTAGAGTCAGTAGATGATCTCGAGGATGAACAAATAGATCTAGAGGACCGTACGAAGATTCTCAAAATCGAAAAGAACCTTGGTGCATTGCACCTACACTAAGCTGATAGACTTTCTGAAAAAAAGTCAGATGTGTTCGTCTATACACACCCAAACATGGTACGAATGGATCCAGCCATAATTTTTCATACACTCAACATTGAGCCCAGTTCCCATCTGGTCAGACAAAAGCGTAGAACTCTACACTAGCAAAGGTACAATGCTCTGTACAAGGAAATTAAGAAGTTAAAGGAGAATGGATTCGTTAGGGAAGTATTACAACCAAAATTGATTGCCAACCCAGTACTTGCTAGGAAGCCTAATGGGAAATAAAGAACTTGCAGCGACTTCACCAACCTCTGTAAGGCTGCCCAAAGGATAGTTTTTCTCTGTCTAGAATTAATCAGTTAGTAAATGCGACCAATGGGTACAAACTCCTCTCACTCATGGACGCATATTCAGGGCACAATTAGATAGCCATGTTTGAGCTAGATCAGGAGCATACTAGTTTGACAATAGATAAAGTATTACACCGTTACAAAGTCATGCCATTTGTGCTCAAGAACACGGGGGCAACCTTCCAAAATTTGGTTAATATGATGTTTGCATAACAGATTAGAAAGAATATTGAATTATATGTAGACGACATACTGGTCAAGTTCAAGGTAGTATTTGTTAATACCTCAGTTATTGATTTTGATGATAACAACCTTAACAAATAACAATATACATTCATATAAAATATGGATACTAATGTTTCCCCAAATTATATAATATATAATCATGATATTATACAGGTGTTGAACCGAAGATTTACAGTACAAAGACTCAAAGAATGGCCATGAAGACTCATGAATATAATGATCAAGATATGAAGATCTCAAGGCTATGATAAAGTTTATAGATTCATAGAATATTGCTAAAGTCCCTAGTAGCAATCTTTGATCTCTATTTCTCATTTTCTAATCCTTATCTCCAAAACAAAATAAATTGCTAATATATATATATATATATATATATTATGAAAGTTTTTAAAATGTTATAAACTATGTTTAAACTATTTTACAAGGAATTAAATTATTTTACATAACGTAGGATTTTTATAACATTTTAGAATAAGAAAGTTTTCAAATTACATTAGCCTATGTTGACATATAGGCAGATGATATGTCAACATGTATGCTGCTATTTTAAAATTAAAATTTTGAAGTGAACTATCTATCATCATAACTCTTCGCGAGTAGACATGTCTGTTTATTCTCTGTATATAGGGGGTTTTCAAATGAATTTTTAATAACTATTTTCTAGTTATCTTCTCTCCTCTTCCTCTTTCGAAGTTTCTAGTGAAAAATATATTCAAATCTTCTCAAATTCAACCAGAATCAATTTAGTTTTCATTTTGTTGATTCTCTACTATTTACTCTCTGATTTCAACTCTCTCACAATCAAAGATCAAAGTGTTGTCCAAGTGGCTATAGGATTCATTGTAACCAAATATTAAGAGGTTGTCTTTGGAAAAACCATAAAACTCTAATTATATTTGCTTAGGTGTGATTGTAGCCCGTTTAAATCAATTAGGTGTGCTTGGTAGGCCGGAAATCCGAGTGGATGTGCATGTATCCCATCCAATTCAAATGGGTGCACACTAAGCTTGGAAAATCAAGAGGGTGCCTCGGAATCGAGATTGTAATTAGATCTGCCTTCTACTCGTTTAAAGATTGGAAATAGAAAAAAAAATGGTACAAGAAATTGTATGAGACTGGACGTAGGATAACTTCAAACCAGTATAAAGTCCTGGTGTGATCTTTCAAATTCTTTCCTTTTCACTTTATTGCATTTATATTTTTCTTTGTTTGCATCTTTGATTATTAATTCTGCATTGGTTAATAGTAATCTTGAAAGAATTTTAAAAAGATTCATAAGAATTAGAAAACATATTCATCCTCCCTCTAATGTTTAATTAGCTTTAAGATCCATAATTCTGGAACCCACATCATCGAGCCACATCCGAGATTTAGAGCATGCATTTGGAGTCCTAAGGCAGAATAATATGAAGATGAACCCATTGGAGTGCACTTTTGCCATCCAGCTAGGCAAGTTCTTAGGAGTCATAATAAGCACACGAGGCATTGAAGCAAACCTGAAAACATTGGGGCAATAAGAGGAATGGGAATCCAAAGAAGCCAAAGGATCCGATGAGTCTAAATGGGATGGTAGCGGCACTAAGCAGGTTTCTATCCAAAGCAACAGACAAGTGTATCCCGTTCTTCGATCAAGTGAAGAAAGGGCGAAACTTCAAATGGACTGAGGAATGCAAAGCTACATTTCTAAACCTAAAAGAACATCCGGTTAATACTCCCATACTATCAAACTAGTGACAGTTAAGGACTTGTACATTTATATAGCAGTAACCGATGAAGCTATTAGTGCTGCAGTGATACGAGGAGATGAAGGGACCCAAAAACCCATCTACTTCACAAGCAAGCGAATATCAGGGCCAGATCTAAATTACTCAGTCATTGAAAAAAGTCCTACAACCTACTTATTATAACAAGGATGCTGTGATCCTATTTCCAGGCGCATCCCATCAAATTCCTCATAAACAAACCCCTCAGGAAGATAATGCAAAAGCCAAAGACGTTAAGCCACCTTTTGAAACCGGCAATGAAGCTCAGTCAGTATGACATCACCTATTGGCCCAGGAAGTCAATCAAAGGCCAAGCGCTTGCAGATTTCATCGTAGGGTGCACCTTACTAGATGAACTCCAATCAAAAGAAGAAGTAAACACCCCGTAGTTGTGGAAATTATTCGTAGATGGAGCATTAGATGAACATGGGACAGGAATTGGGTACATACGGATCACCCCAAATGGACATAATTTGTATGGAGCATTGCAGCTTGGTTTAAAGCAACCAACAATACGGCAGAATATAAGGCACTCCTCATAAGCCTTAAAATGACACAGGCAATTAAGGTAATCCACATTAAAATTCACGGTGATTCCCATTTAGTTGTAAACCAAGTGCACGCAATAACTAAGTGAAGGAACCAACCTTAGTAAAATATCTAGAACTATAAAAAGTTGCTAGAGCAGTTACTAAGGTAGAATAATTTCCATGTGAAAACAACTCATCTGACTCCTTAGCAAAACTTGCTAGTACCAAAGTGGCTAGTGGAAAGAAAGTAGTAACGATTAGGCATCAAGCAGAGCTAAGTATAACAGTTTTAAATTAGATACTGGTCCTGACTCAAGCCTAGCGAGCCACCATACAAAGGATGGGAGATCAGGAGGCAGCGGAGAATCAAGAGAAACCCTTAGTTGAATCCTTGCCTCAGCAAACTGAGGAGAATAACTTGATGACTCCATTAATCAATTTTTGATAAATGGGAGCTTACTCTTGAACTGGAATGAAGCCCAAAAAATAAGATACTAGGCTCCGTAATACTCCTTCTTTAATGGCACATCATACAATAGAGGGTATTCAACCCCTTATCTTAGGTGCTTTTTCAAAGAAGAAGGGGCATGGATCATAAGAGAAGTGCATGAGGGCCAATGCAAAGACCACTCGGGGGGGCAAATTAGCAGAGAAATTATTAAGGCATGGTCACTATTGGCCTATTACACTTTAAGATGCAAAAGAGTTTGTAAGGAGGTGTGATCGATGTCAACGATTTGCAAGTATCCTCAGACTGCCATCTTATGATTTCATCCTACTTGCAAGCCTACGATCATTCGATATAGTGCATAGGTCTGATAGGACCACTTCCAATGTTAAAGGGAGGAGCAAAATATGCCATAGTAGCAATAGACTACTTTACTAAATGAGTAGATTCAGAACTTCTAGCCACGATCACTGTGACGAAGATAGTCACTTTCATGGCGAGGAACATAATCACTTTATACGGGATTCCCCACAAGAATATTTTCCGACAATGAAAACCAGTTAAAAAGTAAAGGTTTAACTAAGCTTTGTGAGAAGAATGACATAATGATGGGTTTTTCTTCAGTCGCTCACTCATAAGCAAATGGGTAGGTAGAAGCTGCAAATAAAACCATCAAGAAGCTACTTAAAAAAAGGCTATTGAAAGCTAAAGGAAAATGGGCAGAAGAGTAATCTATAGTACTATGGGCCTACCAAACTTCGACTAGATCTCTAACTGGCCATACCCATTTTCGCTAACCTATGAATATAGGGACATGCTTCCTGTTGAAGTAGAGGTCCCATCCCACAGAAGAATATTGTATACGGCAGAAAAGAATAGAAGAATGAAGGAAATTTCTTTAGATCTCATTCGGGAAAGAAGGGATAAGGCAGTGGTAGTATCGACCGCAAATTGGCAAAGAATGGCACGAAGCTATAACGCAAGACTTAAAGAAAAAAACTTCTACAAAGGGGACTTGGTACTAGAAATAGTGATGGCCGACACAAAGGATCGAGCAGATGGAGAGTTGAGTCTGAACTGGTAAGGTTCGTTAGTCATAGCAGAAGTCTTAGCAAATGGGGAATAGCGACTATAAACCTGATTGCAATCTGGTTCGAAGGACTTGGAACTCAGAGCACCTCAGACCTTACATTGTATGATCTATATTGCTTATGGAATGTATTTGTAATTATTACAAAAAAATACAATAAACTAGATGTAGGGATGTTAGATGGCCCGAGCCAGTATAAAAATCATTCCGTGTTAATATTCTTTTCACAGAGCTAAACAATCATAATAGACATAGGGATATTAGACTTCCCCAATCAGTTATCAAAATGGACCTCTAACAACGCAGCTCGGCTTCTTCAGCCAACTAATTAGACGTAAGAATATTAGACGACCGGAATCAAAATAAAAACCTCTCTATGCTGATGCTGTTAACATAGCACATTGGACGTACAAATACTAAACTTTTGAAACCAATACAAAAAACCATGCGCATGATTTAAAATGCAGTAAATACGCTACCTGACTTCACAGTCGAAAGTCGAAATTCAGTCCTCCCCAAGTCACGGGGAAGACTGTGCCAAGTGCACGAAATAAATAACTTTTCATAGCTTTCCACCATAGTTCGATAGCACAGCATACAAATGACAATGTCAATGCTAAACTAGAAGCAAATAACATTTCATAGCTTATCGTCGTCATTCAACAATTGTATTGGCAACACAACATATGAACGAAATGAAAACCCTAGAAATGGTAACGATTATACTAAACTAAAATAAACAATTTCTTGTAGATTACCACCATCATTTGATAGTCGTACTAACCACAAGCATATAAATAACGTATGGCATATCTCCAAATAGCAAGGAAAACCACGCCAAATGCATAAAAAAGTTAACATGAAAGGAAAAATTCAGAAAGTAGCTCATAAGATGTGAAGACTAGAACATGAGTAGATACAACTCCACATCGACATGCGATCGCTGCAGATTTATGGGACAAATGTTACACCCATATTTCAAGCTAAATTAAAGGGGAATTGAATCAGGCATAGAGCCAAAAAAGTTGCACTCACAATAAAAGTTAAGACGAAAAAGTGAAGAGATTGAAGTGATCCAACCCTTATTGCACAAAAAGCCAATATGTTATCACTATACCCGATCCAACCAAAAGAACTATAGCCAAATGGAAGGAAGTCGCAAACAGAATAAAATACTACGCTCATTATATGAGCCGTAGAGATACCATATCTGCGTCCATCTCTTTGTTTTAATATTACATTAAAATACTAAAACCAAGATCCGATAAGTCATTAGAAGTAGACGATGAATTACTATGCCTAAATGACTAATTGAGCTCGTTGCCATCATATCTTGAACTCACACTTCGTTAATGCCCTGAAGATGGATATGCACCATGCGTACTAAGGGCTACCTTAGTTGAACCACATGGGGTCAGAAGCATCCCAAAGGGCTGTCCACAGGCTCCTCAAGCAACGTTCCACCGCAGATCCACACTTACAGGAAAATTTCGAAGATACGAGATCACCCTTACTAGTAACCCATGCAACAAGGGCAATCCAAATCACAGGCAGCTCAAATCACATTTCACGTTTGTACATAAATCGACCAAAACCCAAGTTAGGAAAATCAAGCACCCTAAATCCCAAAGCAGCTTAGAATGATCGCACCTACGTATCGGACAAACACCACATCATCATACAAATATCACACACCAATCAGCATAGCCTCACTCTAAATGTGCCGGCAGCACCCCAAAACTAATGACTAACTCTTATTATCCTCCCAAGGATCTGCATGCAAGGCCAATTTAAATCTGAGGTCTTCCACCATGATTTCAAATATTCCCTCCATGATTTCAAGATTTCCCGCTTTCACTTGAAACTTCCGACCAAAAACATGTCAGTAATCCGGGTATATCAAACAAACAATGCGAATAGATAACACCTAGCAGGATCTAAGAACTGAAACACAATGGCAAGAGACAGATTGTGGCACTCTGCATGTGCCATCATACTATAAATAGAAAAAACACGTACTAAGAAAGGGACTTTTACCTTTTTCGCTTTTCGATACTTTTAAGGTTTTATTGTATTCTTTGCCATGAAAACATGTACTATAATTATAAAGGAAGAAACATTTTTCCCGTCGATGTAGGATACCTTAATGTCCAAACCACGTAAATTCTTTGCGTCCTTTACTATTTTTGCATTTTATGTCTGCATATCTAGTTTTCTGTACTAGATCTTACCATTTTTGTACTAGAATTAAGTACTAGTTGGATTTGAAACTTTAACAAACAGTTAAAGTGCTACTACCTAATTGTGTAAGCATCCAGTGGCAAAATCACTACTTAATGTCAAATTTAATACTGCTTAAATTTGCTAATTCAAAATCATTCAGGTTATTAGTATGATAATTACTTCCTCTTTAGTTGAAGTGTTATAAGACAAAATGGACTTTTATGTAAAATATTCTATTTTAATTTAAACCATCTCTTAATTAAAATTAACTTTAAATTATTTACTTAGATTTTAAAACATGTCATACAATCAAAGTCTATCTAAATATAAACAAGCATACATATGTATGTGTCAATACACACACACAGGTGTGTGTGTGTAATAAATCTTATTTTGTAAAAAAAAATATTTTGGATGATAAAGACATATGTAAAGAGTAAATGTGTCCATTGCGGGGTAAATCTCAACACCTAAATACATTCGTATTAACTATGTGCACTTCCTATATGTTTTGCACTTGCACTTTCATACATGGATGCATTTGATGCATTCATTACAACATACATAAAGTATAAATTAAACTCAAACTATTTTAAACAATTGAAATAAAATGAATATTTTACTCAAAATTTCAAATTGGATATAAAATCCATTTGGCTTCATAGGCTAAACTAAGATCAAAATGGAAAAATTTTAAATTAACTCATTTAACCCACCTCCAACTGACCTCGACTCAATTATGTATCAGAGACCAATAGTCTATGTGGTCTAAATTAGTCATGTTAGGGCTAATTAATTAAGCTCACCCATTTAGTAAGGTGTCTAGAAAAGTAATATCTAGGCTGAGTTTTCAGTAATCAAGTACCCTGCCCTATCTAATTACCAGGCTAGCCCGTAAAGTGAAGAGAGCTAAAAGGTTGTACATAATAGAAAAGGCCCAATTTGAATTTGTGATTTGGTCTAATTTTCAAAATATACCTTGAAATTAAAGTAAAAATTAAAAATTAAAAGTCAAATTTAAATTAAGAAAAATATTATAAATGTTACAATATGATTTTAAAAATTATTTTGAAAATTTATAATATAAATTCAAAAATTAATTAATTATTAATTGGATAAATAAATTTAATAGTTAGTTAATAAACTTGTATAACATACATAATGGCATGTGTTACGTTATCTTAAATTGTTTAAGATAATGTAAGTATATTTATAATATTCGAAATTAAAATAATTAATTAAAATAATTAATTAAATTTTTTTAATTAAATAAGTATATCTTAATTAATAATGATAAAACATATATATAAAAAGATATATGTGTATGGCTATATATTATAGTATACATATGTGATTAAAATGTTTAATTAAATAATATTAAATTAATTAAAACATTATTTAATTAATTAAGTATATTAATGAAATAATAATTAACTAATAGTGTTAATATAAGATTATACATAGGACTGTTAATTAAATTTTATTGGTTATATAGTATTGAAACTTATATAATATGAATATGTAATGAAAGGTGGAACAATATGAAATCTTAATTAGACTTAAGGGACAAATACATATGTATAATACATATACCGTGATTTCAAATGTGTTTTACATTTGAATCACAAGGGTATTTCATAAGAAATACATTATTCCATAAGTCGATATCATTTAATTAAATATATTAAAGATTATGAATCTTTAATATAAAGTTGTCCTTTATCATTTATATATTAATAGATTACTTACATACTCCTTAGTTTTTGAGCTTTCCTCAACCAAGTGATGTTATGTGTAGTACTAATAATATATAAGCGAGATAAGATAACTATACATGTTCGTTGAGCTTTCCTCAAGGTATATGCATTATACTTAGGTTGTTGCGAAATGGTAGTTACTAGTATATAATCTATCTTTATTTATTGAGCTTTCCTTAAGGTAAAAATAAGATTAAGACAAAGACAAAAGGTGAGGAGATATATATGATACAACTAGTAAGGAATTATCCACCGTATAAAGAATTATAATTTGTTAAGCTCTCCTCAATGTCAGAATCTCAAGGCATGAGAGTCATAACACCGATTAGTGAAGTCAAAAAACTTCTATGTTTCATTGTAGGGTTTGAGAAACATAAAAGATCGGCAGAAGCTTATTAATAAAACGAAATGTAACATTTTACCTAGCTAATATTATAAGAACATCCATGAATAATGTCCTAATCTACTAAATTAAAATTTGCTGCCTAGACCCAAGTTGTTTTCTTAAATTAACAAACTTACAAGACATGACTACATAGACTGGCTAAGGGCAATAAAGATATCACTAACATACCAACAAGCATGGTCATCAATAATTGAACCTCGAAAAGAAAAACCATTTGATGATGTGGATCCCGAACTACACATAGTCTATAACAAATGGGTCATGAACCTTGAGATCGCCTAAATTTATGCATTGCCAATGTTAGACAAACTGCTGCATAGACATCATGAAAATATGAATGTCCATCAAATTTCGATAGTCTCAACGATTTTTTTGTGGAATATTCTTTTCCCTCAAGGTATGAACTTATGAACAAACTACTCAATTTGAAAACCCCAAAGGGCATGAAAGTGGACAAGTATGTTCTAATGATGAAATGCTATATTGATAGACTTCCTCAACTGGACGTGACGATATGCAATGAGTTGCAAGTGGATCTGGTCCTAGGAACTCATTTTCCTTAGTTTGAGCCATTTGAATTAAACTATAATGTAAAACAATTGAACGTAAGTTTCATGGAGCTCCTCAATATGTTAAGGCCAGTTGAGTCTTCATCCAAGGATCGGGTTGTGGTACTCGCGGTTAAAGGAAGCATATTATCTTCGAAAGGTTTAAAGAAGCAGAAGAGGGTTAATAAGAAGAACAAGAAGACTACTTTAGCTGACAAGGGTAAATTCCATCACTATCAAGGGAAGGGTCATTGGAAATGAAACTGCAAAGAATTCTTAGTGATTGTTAAAGAGAAGCAACAATATAGTTTTGCTGCTCCTAAAGGTATATTTATGATTCAAAATTGTTTTTCAATCAATGAATTATCTTGGGTTTTAGATACTGGGTTTGGAACTCACATTCATTATTCATTATAAGGACTTTTGAACATGCATCATATGGCAAAGAAAGAGATGATGCTTCAAGTTATCGATGGATCTTTAATAGATGCAACAACAACTGAAAATTTTATTTTAAGTTTACCAAATGGATTAGTTTTAATATTAAATAATTATTATTACATGAATGACTTTATTTTGGTATTATTTCCATGTCTAGATCATTTGTGGTCGGCTATATATTTCACTATGCTACATTATGTTTGATGGTAATAAAGTCTGGGATGGCATTTTCGATAATGACATGCGATTAATACTAATGATGATTGTGATGTGAATAATTCTTCTAATATTGACATAAAAATTACTATCTTTGGTAGTATGGGCTAGGTCATGTAAGTGAGAAACAACTACACAAGACCAAGGATTTTCCATCGCCACTTGACTCTAAATCGTATGATACATGTGAGTCGTGTTTCAAAGGAAAAATGACCAATCACCCTTTTAGTAGAAGTAATGAAAGAGTTAAAAAATTCTTGGTATCATACACACTGATATATACAGTTACTAAAGATAATTCTTCTTGGTTTATAATCTTTATGGATGATTTTAGAAGACTAAGATATATGTATCTTATGAAAAACAAATTTGATATTTGTGAGAAATCATTAAATATAAAGACAAGGTCAAAAATAAGATGAACTATAGGATTAACATACTTTGATCTGATCGTGAAGGTGGGTATGTTGGACAAGAGCTTAAGCAAAACTTAATAGATAATGGAATTATTTCTTAGGTTCCTCCATCGGATAATCTGCAACACAATGATGTTTCAAAGCGAAGGAATTATACCCTATTAGATATAGTTCATTTCATAATGAGTAAAGTTGAGTTACCTCTATCCTATTGGGGATATGCGCTAGAAATTTCCGCTTATATGTTGAATTTATACCCATAAAATATGTGCTAAAGATTCCATATGAGATGTGGTATGGGAAGAAATCCCACCTCAATTATTTGAAGGTGTGGGTTGTCCAACCAACGCTAAGAATGTTGGCTCAAATAAAATTGAGGCAAGAGTAGCTTTTTGTAAGTTTACATGATATCCAAAGAATTCTAAGGGGTATATGTTCTACAACGTAGAGGAATAAAAGGTTATAGTTTCCACATATGATGTCGTTTTAGAAAAGGATATGTTAAACGAAACTAACGGTGAAGTTGCAAACTTAGATGAAATTCGATAAATTGATCGTGTTAGAGTTATGTCCTGAGGACAATTATGTAATTTATTATATAAATTTAACTCGACGACCAGTCTCGTTCAAAGTAAAAGGTTTTTTTCATTTATGTACTTATTATATTATGGTATAATTAGTTAAGGGAAACTTGAAGATATTAACAATATGAGGAAAAAGTGAAGTATGAAAGTAAAAAAATCATATTGGTACACACATGATGTGGTCTATACTGATATAAATGGTGCAATGAGATTTACTCATTGTTCCTTCCTGATTGCTTGGATCTGGGCTTTTACCTAGTCTTTCGCAGGTTTGTGAATTCAGTAGATGAATTTGCTCAAAAATAGCCACCTCAGAGCGACGAAGAAGGACTTTAGATCTTGATCTTGGTTTCTATTCTCTTCTCTAACCATATTTTTCCATGAAGTGCTATCAAACTCGTTTTAACTATGTTTCGTAAGTCCAAGACATTGCAAATTAGTTGTACTTATGAAAAATCTCAACCAATAAAATTAAAATGGATAGATATAGCGATTTAAGGTTGACCACTGTTAAATTATGTGTATTCTACCTATTTAATTTCGATTTTATCTAGCTTGCTCTCTTTCTATTAATCTGGGGTGTTATGTCATTTATTTAGCCAACCATTTTTAGCGCTTCCATCAAGAAAAAAGATTTTAAAGTGGAGATCTAGCCTAGAACTTTGGATCTGAAGCATCTAAAAGGCAGATTTAATATGTTTGCTATAAATCTGAAAGTATTTAGATTTAGAAGACAAATCTACATCGATTCCGAAAGGAATAGATCGTAGTAAATCTACTTTAAGATCTAGAGTTGCTGTTGAAGGTGATGAAGAATGCTCTCAGCATAATGAAGAAACTACTATGCCTTTGAATGATTTTCCAAGACCTTCATCCCTGCATGAGATAGTGGCAAAGGCAGAGTAGAGCAAGATGATGGATGAAATGAATAAGAGGATGTTAGAGAGTCATAATACTATCTTAGAAAGAATGAAAAAGAATTTTGCCATGATGTCCCAGCAATCTCAAAGGTTTAGGAGAAGCTCTAGGGATTCATCATCTTTAGATTCTGAGGAAGAAAGTTCATCTTTATGAAATTAGAATCAAAAAGATGGCAAGAAAAAATTGAAGAGGAGCGCTCGAGCATCAAAGAAGTAAAGTGTAAGCAAGTGCCAATTAATTTAGTAGTGACCAAAATCAAGTGTGTACCGAGTTGATCCATGAGGTCGGTTGCAAGATGAACGCAGAGGCAGTGAATTTATTTAACAGTGAAGTGGAGTTGTAGAATGTTGGTATTAGTGATGGATAGGTTACTAGGACCATGGACTGGTTGTGTTTAAATGATTGCGACAGAGCCAGCAAGGCATAGACAAAGGAGGTATAGACGAATCGCTTCCCTAGAGATAGGGGAACATTGATGTGAGCGTTTGCAAAGACAAACACTCAAGGCTTTGCTTGGCGGTCATCATTCAATCATCCAGAGCAACGAGGAGCACATTACCGATATAGTGAAGAGTTTGCTGAATGAAAATCATCGTATAAGAAATGATGAGTGGTGTTAATTGCCTAACTGCACCCCAATCACTGATAACGTTTTAGAGAGTTATATAAAAAGTGTATAATGTCAATGATGCCATCTTATGATGGAATGACTGACCTAAGACATCTACTGAAGTTTGGACGACATATGGATAGGGCATGTGCTAAAGATGGTGTGAGACGTATGCACTTCCTTATATTCTTAAATGGAGTTGCCATGACATGGTTCACTCAGCTCACGTCGAGGTCCATGTCATCCTTTAGCCATTTAGAAAAGAATTTTATGGAGCATTTCTGACACCATACCACTCAACCAAACGATATAATGTCTTTGTCATATGTCCATATAAGGGAAGAAACTGTCTTAATAGCATTGGTTAATGGAGTAAACTAGAGAACTGATTTCAGTAGATGGTTGAATAAAAAACAACTATCTATCGTGGACTAGTTTTATAGAAAGACATCCTAATTTCCATGCTTGAAAGAGGAGAATTGGATGCTAGTTTGGCTAGTGACGATCATGATGGATCGAGTGATATTGTGCAAAGCGATATTTTTATTAGATAGAGTGGTGATAGCATTAGAAATGTTGTTGTGAACATTAGACATAATAACACTAAAGGAAAAAAGCATGGCACTAGTGGGAAGAAGTAGGACACCAAGAAGCACATGAAGTATGTAAGACTAGGAGATTACACTTCGTTGGCTGATTCTATTGAGAATATCTACCTTGGAATACAATGTACTGAGAACTATAAGGAGCCACCTCATAGGGAAGGTTACAAAGAAGGAAAAGCATTCAGGGAAGTATTGTCTGCTTCTGTCGAACTCATGAAAAAATACCCATGAATGCCGACACCTAAGAGATGTAATTGAGGATTTGATCAGAAAGGAAAAGTCATAGCAGTATGTAAGGAATCCGCAAGCTGATAAAAAACAAATGATATACCCCAGAGCAGATCACTCAAAAGGGATCAGGCTGGTTCTAGTGGATAAGGACAAAGATGGCCTGATAGGAGGATTGTAATCAATACTATCTCTAGAGGTTCTCATCTTTCAGAAAAAGATGGGACAAGACGGAAAGATATGGTAGCTTATTGAGACATATTCCTTAAGAAATGTGCTTCACCACAGAGGAAGGAACTCCAAAAAAGAAAAAGATAACGATGAATGATGACATCATTATCAGAATCAGAGATGTAGATGAGTTGGAAGCACTGAAGCTCGTCCCATGGTGATTACAGCAATTGCCGGGCCAGCAATAGTGCACAAAGTCATGATTGATTATAAGATCTTTATTCATATTTTGTTCAGAAAGATTTTTGATCAAATGTGAATTGACTAGAAGGATCCAAAGCCATTTAAATTTCATGTTCATAGGTTTACCAAATAGGCTAAGTAGCATGTTTGGTTGCACTGATTTGTCCATAGAATCGGGCGAAGAAGCCATAAGATAGTGTGGATGCAGACATTTAATGAGGTCGATGAATATTTGGCCTATAAAGTTTTCTTGGGCTGACCGACCCTTGCTATTTTAGGATAGTGCTTTCTCCATGGTGTTTGATGACGAAATTCTAGATCGAGAATAGAGCGGGGTAAATTTAAGGTAAACGGAGTTCTGGTCGAGAATGTTATGCCATAGAACTCAGAGAGGTGAGGACACATAAAAAAGGAAAGAGTACATAGAGGTCTCTCTGCATCAAGACTGCTGACGCATGGTAACCATCGGCCAAGCCCTGTCTCAGGTCCCATAGCAAGCTCCATAAGCTTATGGATCCTTAAAAGGAGCCAGAGGATATGAGAGGCATCGCTAGAGCTGAGAATCAACATCCCGATCAATGATGATGATTCTACATGGGTTCTCAAGATCAGACCTCAACTTGGCATAAAGATTAGAAATGAGTTGGTAGGCTTTCTTCGAGCAAATTAAGATACGTTTGCTTAGACGCATTCCGATATGTATGGAATTTCATCGAAGATAGCATGCCATGCATTGAATATGTACCCAAATGTGTAGCATAAAATACGCAATGTAGACCCAAAGTGGTATGTTGCTTTGAAAGAAAAAAGCGTGTAAGCTAAAGGAGAATGAATTCGTCTGTAATGCTTTGTACCTGAAATGGGTGTTAGATCCTGTGTTGGTCAAAGAATGAATGGAAAGTGGCGGACGTGCATTGATTATTTAGACTTGATCAAGGCATGCCCAAAATATAGATTTTTGTTATCGAGGATTGATAAATTTGCAAATGGAACAACTGGACATGAGCTACTATCCATTATGGATGTATATGCCAGCTGCAATCAGAAAGCAATACACGCGCCAGATCGAAAGCATACAAGTTTCATCCCTGATTTTCGGCTGCAATGTTACCAAGTGATTCCGTTTGGCTTAGCTACTTACGAACAACTGGTCAATAAGATGTGTTGTGGGCATTTTCGCCCACTACATGGTGAATATTAGAAGTCAGGGGAAAAATCATCATTGTTCTGGAATAGACTCAAACTAGTTTGGAGGTATTCTCGAGATCAAGACATGGACATAGGCCGAAATCGCATCTCAATTCGAGTTATGGATTGAGAGATATGATCATCTTAACTTTTGTCCACCACCGTCTCTTGGGGCCAATACTGAGACGCTCTACCGCCATTCAAGGTCGATAGTCCAACAGCAAGCCAGGATCCTTGGCCCGATGACCGAACTAAAACTTTGGTTCGGCGCTTGCTTGGAGTTGGATCATGAAATATCTTGAGTCTTCTTGGAGTCGGCCTGATGACCGAACATAAACTTTGGTTCAGTGCTTGCTTAGAGTCAGACCTTAAAAATATGGATTCTGCTTGGAGCCAGTTGGATTACTGAACCAAAACTTCGGTTCGGCGTTTGCTTGGAGTCAGGGCTTGAAAATCTCGAGTCTTCTTGGAGTCGGTGCGATGACCGAACCAAAACTTTGTTTCGAAGCCTGCCTAGAGTCGGGCCTTGAAAATCTGAAATCTTCTTGGAGTTGGTTGGATTACCGACCAAAACTTTGGTTCGACCCTCACTTAGGGTCGGGGATTGAAAATCTCGAATCTGCTTGGAGTTGGCGCAATGACCAAACCAAAACTTTGGTTTGACGCTTCCTTGGAGTCAGGCCATGAAAACCTAGAGTCTGTTTGGAGTCGGTCCGATGACCGAATCAAAACTTTTGTTCGGCGGTTGCTTGGAGTCAGACTTTGAAAATATGGATTCTACTTGGAGTCTGTCCGATGATCGAACCAAATCTTTGGTTCGGTGTTTGCTTGGAGTCTGACATGAGAAGTTTAAGGGTTTACATGGAGTCAACTGGGAGTAATGCTGCTTGGAGTCGGGTGATGGTTTTCTTTGGGCTCAACCCGGGTACAATTGATCCAAAAAAGTTGGAAATTTTCGTATTGGTACGATGATACTTCGGAGATTTCTTCATGACGCGTTACGGGGTTCTTGGTGGTGTACGGCGATCGTCACAAATGGAATAGCTTGACAATCATGTAAGGAAGGTTGAACCAAATCTTGGAGGAAGGAAGGTTGAACGAAATACTATATACTCAGCTGCCTCTCCTCATATCTTCATTCTATAAATACCAAGCATGTGGCATCATAAAAAAGGAGGATGCTGAAAAGCGAAACTTTCAGCAACAATGGCAGACAACATCGAGAGGGAAAAATCTTAGTTCTAATAGCATGCTTACTTGTATTCAAAGATTGTACTCGTAATAAAAATTGAAAGGGATAATAAAAGAGGAACAGTAGATGTAGGAACTTTAGGCCGAACCACTACAAATTCTATGTCTTTATACATTTAATTCCTTTACATATTCTTTAGTGCAAATTACCGATTTTCTACCTTAAACATTAGCAGCTAATTTCATCAAACAATAGCTATATACTACAGACAATATTCATAGCTCTACAAAAATGATTTGAGTATTTGCCTATTTTTTGTGCAAACATTTTGGTGCTTTCACTGAGAACTGAACTTTTCTTTTTTAAAAGGAAATTCTCTCTTTTTTACTCTTCATTTTGTTATGAAACCTACTATTTCTAATCATCTGACTGGAGAATATCATTTCTTCTCTAAGGAAAATCTCTCCTCTTTTTAAGATCTAAAATTTATGTTTCTTTTCAGATCTATCCTGACTATTTTACATAAAACCAAAAAAAAAATCCTCTTTTTTCTCTTTAGATCTAAACATCCATTTTACTACATAGAGAAATTCTTTTGTCCACTTTTTAGATTTTACTTTTACTATCCACAAACACTGTTTATTAGCAAAAAAATTGTGTCATCTCTTGGATATGAAATCCTTAGATATTACTTATACTATTTCAGTTTCACAGACACATGTCCTTGACCAAAAAGAAACATGTACCAATTCTTTAGATCTAAAATCAAGCCACCTCTCTTTTCTCATTTGGAATCCAAAAACATTGTTTCTTAGCATAAGAAACCTCCTTTTTCCCTCTGTTTAGATCTGGATCATTATTTTCTTTCACAAAAGGAAACCGATTTCTAGTCTTGAGTTATGAAATTGCATTCTTTAATAAAATTTATACTTTTTCATTTTAGATCTAAAGTCACCATCTCCTTGGCATGAGAGATTCTCTTTTTCTTACTTTTCCAGTTGGAGATCGTTGTTTCTTGGATTAAAATACTCTATATCTCCCAGATTTGAAACTGTTACTTTAGCAAAATCTATTTCTCTTTTCAGATATGCAAACACTATTCCTTGAAGATAAAAAAATTCTATCTTTCTTTTCTCTTATTTCATATCTACAAACGCTGATCCTTAACCAACAAGAAACATATATTCATTTCTTTCTTAGATCTGAAATCGCTATATCTCCTTTCAGATCCGCAAACACTGTTTCTCAACCAAGAAGAAACATGTATTTAATTTTTAGATCTGAAATCGTTCTATATTCTTTTTTCCATTTCAGATTAAAAAACACCATTTTGACCAAAAGAAACACTTAGTTATTTTTTAGATCTAAAATCATTATAGATCTTATTCTCTTTCCTTCCGAAAGCATTGCTTCTTTAACATAAGAGAACTATCTTCCTCTTTTGTATAAGAGGAATCTATTCCCAAGTAAAATATAAAATTACGCTGCTAAGAAAATCCTTTTCTCCCTCTAAACTCAGAATCCTTTCTCTTGATCTAAAGTCATTGTCTCTTTGAATTAGAGTTTTTCTCCTTTTCTTTTTTCAAGTTTGTAATCACCATTTCTCGAATTGAGAAGTTATACCTCCTATCTCAAGATTCTCTCTTTATTTTTAGAGTTGGACCTTCCACCCTTCGAAGCTACAAAACCTACCAATCTTTTTGAAACTGAATCATCTCTCTCAAAAAGTACAAACTCTGTAGTAAGAGAAGGAGAACAACTTCCCAATATGCCGTCTAAAGTGAGAGAACTCTGCTGCAAAGAATGCAACAGCCATCCAGATGTGAAAAAGCAGGAAGATTGGTCTAATAACCTTTCGGTGCTAAAAATTATCGGAAGTAAATTCGACATGGTTGTGATTGAAATTAGTAAACACTTCACTGCTTAACATAAAGCGTTGGTGGATAAACTCTTGACATGCTTAGGGAAGACAGAAGTATTCGACCTCAACGTCATAATACAAGGAAAGTCTCGGTCTAGAGAACACAGGAGGCATTCCACATAACCAAATGAACCCGAAGCACAGTCCTTTTTCCATCCAGCATCAAATCGAAGTATTACAGTTGGTATTCCATTGATGGATCGAAATATCACAACTTGAAGACCGAAGTCATGATGATTGAATACTCAAAGTCTAGATACGACAAGCATGACATTTCTTCACTCCTATCATGCATGATGGCATCACTAATCCAACGTGTACTAGACATGATTCAAATAATGTCAATAGCTCTCCTTAACTAGGGATACGTTTAATAAATATGAAAAGAGAAGGAGATAAGACCAAGAGTTACTAGTCCACCCTCTGGGAAAACAAAAAATTTTGAGTGGCCACTACAAACCTTTATAAGGGGCTAACCCGACCCCTTGCACTTGCCAAGACCTCTACACTTACTGATAAACAGGGGCACAAAGAAGGTACTATATAATTACTTGTCTTTCATTCTAATCAATCTTAAGTTATTGCAGGGCTCTACTATCTACTCTTGGATCACCATCCTCGAAAAAAGGTGAAAGAAGGATTTGTAAATCCATTGCATGTGCTGATCGAACCGAGAGTTCTTACATGCTACACGAAGTAAAGATAAAAAACGAAACTAGCACCTACAACTATGCATGACCTCTCCTTTAGGTCAACCAGGAACATAAAGATGAGAAAATATCACTGTCAGGAGTACAGATAGATGATCACCCAAGTACTCTAGCACAACTTGCAGTGCAAATGCTATAGCAAAATGGAAGAGATACAACTCTCTACCTCCGGAGCTCGAATGATCAATGATCAGATAGAATTCATCCAGTGAGTACGGTGTTACCTCGAAGGGTAAGGAAGAGGACGTGATGGAAATGACATCTACCAAAAACTTGGATAGCATAATAGTTTATACAGAAAGGCTTTGAAAGATGGAGTTCCAACAATTCCAACATATTTGACCCACAGCAAAAAGGCGAGATATATCCAAAACCACCACCACCACTCCTCATATCACAATTCAACACGAATCAGCAATATATATATATATATATATATATATATATATATATATATGGTAAACCGCTAGGACATTGCAGTCACCAATCAGGATACTAGCTTCACCATTCCATCATGATCCAATAATCAAAAAACACAATTCAACTTGATTAAGAACTCAGGATAGTAGGATGCACACTTGGGACATCCACTATAATTCCACTAAACTAGCCGAAGTCAACTTGACAAGATGACTGGACCAATGACTGCTAGGAGGCAACACTAAAACGGCAAACAAGAATCTTGGCCCAGTAAAACTCCCGTTATCAAATAGAGTACTTGTAGGAAATCTTTATGAGGAGTTCTTCGATCACACAATGTGCTCATAAACACGTCATACATATGACAATAGATGGTCCTGCAAAGGAGGTACCATAACAAACCTCTTCTTTCGTTTTTATCTAACTCGGTTGTTATCATTTCAGGACAATGTCATTGGCTCCTAGGTTCCACAGAGTCTTAGAAAAATACCAAGCGAGACTTCCTATCCAAGAGAACATCTTAAACTAGGCATATTATGCAAACTGGTACTTTTCGATTCTTTCAAAGCGGCAGGTTTGGCCTAAACTACTCTTTCCCTTTGACCGAGACAAGAGACTAATGCATTCATTTAACATATATGTAATTATATTCACTTAACACCTATGTTGTTATAACCACTACTTTTGTGATTTGCAAACCAAATCACAAGCATGTGTTGGAAGCAGTAAAATAAGATAGCCATGACTAAAGGCGCTAGCCTAGGCAGTTCACTGCTGACGACCGCCCCTTTCCCTGGAAATGACATACCAGTCGGGCATCCGGGCACATATCTAGCTTGAGTAACTTAAAAAATAAATGCATTCAAAGCCTAGCATGGATTGATTCGTGACAGGAGTTGCCCCAGGCCAATGGGCAAGTTGAAGCTGTGTACAAAGTCTTGTAAACACTAATTAAGGAAAAAATAGATAAATCCAAAGGAGTGTGAGTTGACGAACTACCAACGTCACTATGGGCCTACCAAGCCTCTGACAAAACAGCAACATGACATATTCTATTTGCTTTAAGCATGTGGGGCTGGGGCCAGGCTTTCGATTGAAATAGTTGTCCCTTCACATCATAAGACACATTATAATTCGAAAGAAAACCAGGAGCTTCTCAACATGTCCTTAGACTTGATTGAAGAAAGAAGGAATGACACGGCTCTCAAGACCACCGCACACAGGCGGAAAGTGGCAAAACAATACAAATCTGAGGTGAAGCCCTAAGAGTTACAAGAGGAAGATACTGTTCTCAAGCAAGTCTTTCCCCATCCAGGTGCACTAGATCCTATTTGGGAAGGACCATTTGTTGTTCATAAGAATCTCCACAATAAAGCTTTCATTCCATCGACAGTTGATAGAAAAGGAGTTTGGTGGGAAAGGAAGGAATCTCCAGCATCTCCTCCTTTACTTCTCTTAGCTTGTAAAAAGCATGTATCACTTGAAGCAATAAAAGAAAGACAGTGGACATAGGCATATTCTGGTCAAACAACTGTAAAAATTGATGTTGTGCTCGATTATTTGTCTGATATTTTTCGTATTGTGATCAATAGCAAGCTCTCGCCAGCAGTAGTGAAAGTAAGATAACCATGACTAAGGGCACGAAAATAGCCTGGCTGGTTCACTGCTGACGATTAGCCCCCCCAACCAGCAATGATAAACCAACTATAAGCTGCAGATTAGGCATGATTATAGCCTAGGTATTTTATCATTGGTGTTCGGCTCGCCGCGAACTGCGAACCGATAATAAATCCCACAATTAAAGCATGGCTACAGCCAGGGCTAGTTCGTAGTTTACAATTGGCACCCTCGCTAGCCGGGCCACAGTAAATCAAATAATATTCACGATACATACCATAATGGCCTAGGTAGTTTCTGTATGCGAATCCTGGCTCTAAATCTTAAGTATAGCAGTCACAAAAGTTACACTCCTTTAGAACATAGGTTGGGATGATAAACCATATGTCACCAAAATCCACAATTAGGGCAAGTAATTTACATGCCATGAACCTTAAGTTTAGAAGGACTCTCTTGACGGAGAATATAGTTTGTTGTACTTAAAACTAGAAGCTTCAAACAATTTCTTTTAGTCTTGCGGCATTACATACAGACAGTAGAAATATAAATTCCACTCTACCAACCACAGCAGGATATTCATTTGCTTCCACTCCACCAGAGGAAACGAAGCAACAATTCAACTCCGTTAGAGATAGTGGAACATCAATCCAACATTTTCACAAGAATTAGAATATCCCTTCCAGCCAAATTCTCTCAAGAAATGGTAAGGATTCTCCCAAAGCTGAGCACACTTATGGAACCTAAGAAAACTCAATGCAAAGGCATGGCTGACTCTTGTAAGATAAGCTAAATTCGATAAAAAAAATACTTAGGAACATAGCACCACCTCACCCATTGATTATACACATACAATAACACTCAGCTTGGTAATAACACATTGGAATCATGACCTTAAGTTCGCAAGTTTAAAACCTATTCATGATACAATGCAGCATGTTGTGAGAAGCAACCAAGTGCACTATACTGGGAGCAAACCCAGACAAATAATGAGCGCTTCCGGCCAACTTTTGATAACGTCGCTAGAGGGTGCTCTAGAGGATGTAATGAGTATTTGTGGGCTACCATATCCCCCAAATTACTCTCTAAACTTTAGCTATAGGGAATCACTTCGAATGATAAGTACCTCTCTAAATAAATGTGATTTGATCTATAACCTTCTCGATGTAGTTAATTCATATCAAAGTCTATTTTAACACAAATAGATTGACCTTTACCTAATAAATCAATCTCAAGAACATGCGGGATGACTCTAACACATGCCTATGGTAAAATTCCAAATAAAAGTGTATTAATAGTATGTAACTAATTCTAAGGCAAGGATGAAAGTCCTTGACCACACTAGGCCCAAAAGGACCCTAAACTTGTAGGTAAAGTCAACAGAATAGGACGATCCTCTACCGCTAAAGCTAACGGGACATTCGAATTTAAAAATTGATTCTACCTGATCAATAGGAAATAATAAACCGATAATAATTATGGTTTCCAATGTCCAAAAATTATTACAGCTAAACGCCACATACTAGGGGCATCCAACATCAGGACTTGGCATAACTCAAACCAGCAATAATAAATCACTCTTACCCACATTCAGAGTATGCTTTATAATCGAGCCATCCATAATTTACATTTTGCCACGACCATAACTTCGCCTAAGAACAATGAAGTACTCCTAGTATGGACAATTCCTCGTAGACCCTAGACAGAAAAGCCAATGTTGCTCTCTCAAAGATTGGTTTAGTTATAGTCTTGTGTTTGTGCCAAACCAGAATTTTGACTCAGTTACAATTGCTAGACACCAAACACAAGCTTATGATTTGCACAGGCAGTGCACTAGATCATATTTTTGACCTTGGACCATTCTACCTACAACCACTTTCATCTGACCCCTTTTTGCACCTCTGTCCGGCCTCTTTTCATGTACCAGACCAAGTGGTTCGGCTATCATCTTCCACTCTCGAACCAAATTGTTTCGGTCCAATAAACTCCACCAACCCAATTCCATGGTCCAACTATCCTTGCTCCTTCACCAAGCTTCTCTATAATCAAACACTTATTCATCAAAACTTACCTGTAATCTAATCTGTACAAGTACATTAAGGATTATCAAACCAAGCTATTGAAGAAGTTGGTAAAACCGATCATCACTTTACCAGAATGTATGCCGCACAAACCAATTACACCTTATCAGGTATGAGGATTCCAACCAATATTTATGTAAAATATACATATCTTTGTACAAACGTCCAAGCATAAGATATAAAACATGGGCTAGGGAAGTCATGACCAACATTCACTTGATAACACTTCGCATCATCTCTTCCATACAAAGACCCTTCAATAGAGATTCTTACTCTATCAAATTCATTAATGATTGATCTTGTCAAAGCATGCACAAGAGTGGAGAAAGGATCAGTAGAGAAATACGTGAACTTAGCAATCACATGAGATGTTCATGATAGCTTGACTCAACCACCAATGAACATAAATGGAGTACCACATCACAGTTCCAAAGTCAATAACGCAAAGTATACATCAGTTGGTCCGCATACTGTATGAAGCCTCATGTAAGAAACCGAAAGTCCAAGAAAAATAGCATCCTTTCGGATGAAGATTAATCAAAGACGGCTTCAAAAATTTAGCAGGTCCTCCTTAGAATAAACAAAGTCCCACGTCAAACTAGCAAAAGGAGGCTCATCGAAAAATCAGAGGTGAAGATGACCTATAGATATTCATACATCAAAATAACCATTGCAAGACTAAGAAGATAGTCATGGATTGAATAAAGCACACTTTGTATTCACGAAAGTATGCTTTGGGAGGAAAATGTTATAGACATTTTCGCCCACAACATGGTGAATATGAGGATTCAGGGGAAAAATCGTCATTGTTCTAGAACAGACTCAAACTATTTTGGAGGTATTCTCGAGATCATGATACGGACATAGGTCAAAATCTCGTCTTAATTCGAGGTATGGATTGAGAGATATGATCATCTTAAGATTTGTTCACCACCTTCTCGTGGGGCCGATACCAAGATGCTCTACCGCCGTTCAAGGTCGACAGTCCAATAGCAAGACGAGATCCTCAGTTCGATGACTGAACCATATGAATTCCACTCTACCAACCACGGCAGGATATTTATTTGCTTCCACTCCACTAGAGGAAACGAAGCATCGATTCAACTCCGTTAGAGATAGTGGAACATCAATCCAACATTGCCACAAGAATTAGAAGATCCCTTCTAGCCAACTTCTCTCAAGAAATGGTAATGATTCTCCCAAAGTTGAGCATACTTATGGAACCTAAGAAAAACTCAGTGCAAAGGTATGACTGACTTTTGTAAGATAAGCTAAATTCGACAAAAATATCCTAAGGAGCATAGCACCACCTCACCCCTTGATTATACACATACACTAACACTCATCTTGGTAATAACACATTGGAATCATGACCTTAAGTTCGCAAGTTTAAAACCTATTCATGATACAATGCAGCATGTTGTGAGAAGCAACCAAGTGCACTATACTAGGGGCGAACCCAGACAAATAATGAGCGCTCTGGGCCAACTTTTTACAATGTCGCTAGAGGTTGCTCTAGAGGATGTAATGAGTATTTATGGACTACCATGTCCCCCAAATTACTCTCTAAACTTTAGTAATAGGGAATCACTTTGAATGATAAGTACCTCTCTAAATAAATGTGATTTGATCTATAACCTTCTCAATGTAATTAATTAATATCAAAGCATATTTTAACACAAATAGCTTGATAACTTTACCTAATAAATCAATCACGAGAACATACGGGATGAATCTAACATGTGCCAGTGGTAAAATTCCAAATAAAAGTGTATTAGTAGTCTGTAACTAATTCTAAGGCAAGGATGAAAGTCCTTGACCACACTAGGCCCAAAAGGACCCTAAACTTGTAGGTAAAGTCAATAGAATAGAACGATCCTCTACTGCCAAAGCCAATAGGACATTCAAATTAAAAAATTGATTCTACCTGATCAATAGGAAATAATAAACCGGTACTAATCAAGATTTCCAATGTCCAAATATTATTCCAGCTAAACACCACATACTAGGGGCATCCAACATTAGCACTTGGCATAACTCAAAACAACAACAATAAATCACTCTTACCCACATTCAGAGTATGCTTTCCAACCGAGACATCCATAACTTACGTTTTTCCACGACCATAACTTCGCCTGAGAACAATGAAGTACTCCTAGTATGGACAATTCCTCACAGACCCTAGACAGAAAAGCCAATGTCGCTCTCTCAAAGATTGGTTTAGTTATAGTCTTGTGTTTGTGCCAAACCAGAATTTTGACTCAGTTACAATTGCTAGACACCAAACACATGCTTATCATTTACACAGGCAGTGCACCGAATCATTTTTTTGGACCTTGCTACCTACCAACACTTTCATCCGACCCCTTTTTGCACTTCTGTCCGGCCTCTTTTCATGTACCGGACCAAGTGGTTCGGCTATCATCTTCCACTCTCAAACCAAATTATTTCGATCCAATAAACTCCACCAACCCAATTCCATGGTCCGACTATCCTTGCTCCTTCACCAAGCTTCTCTATAATCAAACACTTATTCATCAAAACTTACCAGTAATCTAATCTGTACAAGTACACTAAGGATTATCAAACCAAGCTATTGAAGAAGTTGGTAAAAGTGATCATCACTTTACCAGATTGTATGCCACACAAACCAATTACACCTTATAAGGTATGAGGATTCCAACCAAAATTTATGTAAAATATACATATCTTTGTACAAACGTCTAAGCATAAGATATAAAACATGGGCTAGGGAAGTCATGACCAACATTCACTTGATAACACTCCACATCATCTCCTCCATACAAAGACCCTTCAATAGAGATTTTTACTCTATCAAATTCATTAATGATTGATCTTGTCAAAGCATGCACAAGAGTGGAGAAAGGATTAGTAGAGAAATACACGAACTTAGCAATCACATGAGATGTTCATGATAGCTTGACTCAACCACCAATGAACATAAATGGAGTACCACATCATAGATCCAAAGTCAATAACGCAAAGTATACATCAGTTGGTCCGCATACTGTATGAAGCCTCATGTAGGAAATCGAAAGTCCAAGAAAAATAGCATCCTTTCGGATGAAAATTAATCAAAGACGACTTCAAAAATTTAGCAAGTCCTCTTCAGAATAAATAAAGTCCCACGTCAAACTAGCAAAAGGAGCCTCATCAAAAAATCAGAGGTGAAGATGAGCTATAGATATTCATACATCAAAATAACCATTGCAAGACTAAGAAGATAGTCTTACACTTTGTACTCACGAAAGTATGGTTTGGGTGGCAAATGTTATGGGCATTTTCGCCCACAACATGGTGAATATGAGGAGTCAGGGGCAAAATCGTCATTGTTCTAGAATAGACTCAAAGTAATTTGGAGGTATTTTTGAGATCAAGATACGAACATAGGTCAAAATCACATCTTAATTCGAGCTATGGATTGAGAGATATGATCATCTTAAGATTTGTTCACCACCTTCTCGTGGGGCCGATATCGAGACGCTCTACCGCCATTCATGGTCGACATTCCAGTAGCAAGCCGAGATCCTCAGTTCAATGACTAAACCAAAACTCTGGTTCAACTCTTGCTTGGTGTCCGGGCTTGAAAATCTCGAGTCCGCTTGGAGTCAGCCTGATGACTAAACAAAAACTTTGGTTCGGAACTTGCTTGGAGTCACCTTGAAAATCCAGAGTCTGCTTAGAGTCAGTTAGATTACCGAACTAAATTTTGTTTTGGTGCATGCTTAGAGTCGAGGCTTTAAAATCTCGATCTGCTTGGAGTCGATACGATGACCAAACCAAAGCTTTGGTTCAGCGCTTGCTTGGAGTCAGGCCTTGAAATCTAGAGTCTGCGTAGAGTCGGTTGGATTGCCGAACCAAAACTTTGGTTTGGCCCTCGCATGGAGTTAGGGATTGAAAATCTCAAGTCTTCTTAGAGTCAGCATGATGATTGAACCAAAACTTTGGTTCGGCACTTGCATGGAGTCAGGCCTTGAAATTATGGAGTCTGCTAGGAGTCGGTCCGATGACTGAACAAAAACTTGTGTTCGGCGGTTGCTTGGAGTCGGACTTCGAAAATATAGATTTTGCTTGGAGTCTGTTCGTTGACCGAACCAAATCTTTGATTCCGTGTTTTCTTGGTGTCGGGCATGAGAAATTCAATGGTTTACTTGGAATCAGCTGGAAGTAATGCTTCTTGGAGTCGGGTGATGGTTTGCTTGGGGCTCGACTCGGGTATAACTGATCCAAAAAAAGTTGAAAATTTTCGACATGGTACGACAATACTTCAGGGATTTATTCATGATATGTTCTAAGGTTCTTGGAGGTCATCACAAATGGAATAGCTTGACAATCATGTAAGGGAAGTTGAACCAAACCTTGGAGGAAATAAGGTTGGAACAAATTTCAAATACTATATACTCAGCCGCCTCTCCTCAAATCTTCATTTTATAAATACCAAGCACATGGCATCATAAAAAAGTAGGAAGCTGAAGAGCGAAGCTTTTAGCAACAATGGAAGACAACTTCAAGAGGGGAAAATCTTAGTTCTAATAGCATGTTTACTCGTATTCAAAGATTGTACACGTAATCAAAAATGAAAGGGATAATAAAAGAGGAACAGTGGACGTAGGCACATTCAGGTCAAACCACTATAAATTCCATGTTTTTTTACATTTAAGTCTTTTACATATTCTTTACTGCAAATTACTGATTTTCTACCTTAAACATCAGCAACTAATTTTCATCAAACAATAGCTATATACTACAAACAACAATCACAGCTGCAACAACAATTTGAGTGTTTGCCTATTTTTTGTGCGAACAAGATGTTAAAAGTTTAGCCTGGATGGACAACGGAGTTCTGTATGGACAATATGCTTGTAAAGTCACAATGATCGATGAATCACATAGATGGTCTTTTAGAAATGTTTGACGTGATTCAGAAGTATGGAATGAAGCTTAATCAATTGAAGTGCTCTTTCAGAGTTGCATCAGGAAAGTTCTTGGGTATCATTATAAACTCAAGGGGCAATGAAGCAACCCCAAAATAGATCAAAGCATTAGAATAAGTTAATGCCCCCAAAGACAAGGAGGGAAATGCGAAGCTTAAAAGAGAAGCTCATCGCACTCCGCCGATTTTTTTTGAAAGCGACGGATAAATGCATAACATTCTTTGATGCCCTCATGAAGAGAAAGAAAAGTTTGTTTAGATGAAGGAATGTCAGGATGCTTTCTGGAATTTGCTAAAGAAAATGGAATGACCGCTAATTTGTCAAAGCCTTTAGATGGTGAAGATCTATATGTTTACCTAGCGATATCTACTCATGCATTGAGTGCAATTTTAGTACGTAAGGGGAGTAGAATCCAAAGGCCAATATATTATATTAGAAAATGGTTCGTCGGAGCAAAAAAGAACTATCCAAGTTTATAAAAGTTGGCATAATGTTTGTTGATTGCTTCAAGAAAGTCAAGACCATACTTTCAGGCTCATTTGATAAAAGTGCTCACTGACCAACCACTATTATATGTATTGCATTGACTCGGGACTTTGGGAAGACCAATAAAATGGAATATCGAGCTAAGCCATATGATATAACGTACCATCCTAGGAAGGCGATTCGAGGATAGGCATCGGTAGACTTCAGCGTCGAGTTCACTATCTGGGATAAAGAATTGGAAGAAGATTAGGTCCAACTGATTCAGTGGAAATTATATGTAAATAGAGCCTCTAATGAACATTATTCTTGTGCAAGAGTGATCCTTGTAACCCTAGAAGGGCATAGGATATATTATGCTTTAAGGCTAGAGTTCCCGTCGACAAACAATGAAATCGCATATGAAGTGCTGATTGTGGGACTCAAGATAGCAAGAGAACTGAGAGTCAAGACATTGCATATATTCAATGAGTCTTAGTTGGTAGTCTATCAAGTGAAAAGGAGTTTTAGGTAAAAGGAGCGAGACTTGCCCATTACCTGACCAAAATTTTGGAACTACTGAATGAAATTGAGTACCATACGACAATGCATATTCCTAGAGAAGAGAATATGAAAGTTGATTCACTAGCTAAACTGGCCAGCTCGCGCAGCTTTTGGGACCCATTCCAATGGAAGTGTTGTTTTCTCCAAGCAGCAACAGATAGAGAATTTTGGTGGCCGAGGAGGAAAGGGAATTGTGGATGACTCTAATTAAAGTCCTGATTGGAAGAAATAAATAATGGAAAATCCTACGTAAAGTACCTCGATTCATTATGCAAAGAAGAGTGTGAAATATAAGAGGATTAGTGATGCCCCTATTGAGGTCTAAAGGTAAAGCTAAGAAAATTCTTATAGATGTGCACAAAGATAACTATGTGATCATATTATGGGGTAGACTTTAGCAAAGAAGATATTTCGTTATGGGTATTTCTGGCCAAAGATCAATCGAGATGCGGTCAACTATTCTAGAAAAATTCATAAGTGTCAAAGACTTACAAAGATACCCGGATCCCGATCCACTGAGCTTACACAAATGGTTAGACCATGACCATTTGTAATGTGGGGAACTGATATTATCAGTATGCTTCAGATGTCAAGAGGTAGAGCTAATTAAGCTATACTGGTTGTGGGTTACCTAACAAAATGGGCTAAAGCAGAACCACTCACATTGATCACTTTAAAAAGATGATCACCTTCATAGTGAAATTTTTTTATGTAGATACCGAGTTACATAAAATATCATCACTAATATCGAAACTCAATTTAAAAGTGCAAGGTTCAGAGAATTCATGCTTGATACCAAACCAGGAAGAGCTTCTTGGCAATAAAACACTAGCAATCAAATGGACAGTTTGAGACGACGAACAAGATCATCAAATACATCATCAAGAAAGGGTTAAAGAGAGCCAAGGGCAACTAGATTAATGAGCTATCACGTTCATTATGGGCTTATGGGATCGTCCACAGGTCTAGGACTGGCCATACTCTATTCACATTAGTCTATGAAACAAAGGCCATGATTCTGATCGAATCTGAAGTCTCTTCTCACTGAAGATTGCACTATGATCCCAAGATGAATAAGGGACCCTTTCTTAAGTCCCTCGACTTAATTGAAGAAAAATGAGAAGAGGCTGATTTGACGGTAGCTGTGCATTAGAAAATATCAGTGAAGCAATTTAACACAAAGGTCAAAAACCGTACCTTTAAGATAGGCGGCCCAGTTTTAAATGGGTCTTTTATAGGGCACTTAGTCCAAATTAGGAAGGTCCATACTGATTTGACAGAAGCTTGGAGATGGAACTTAAAGCTATCGAATATTGATGGAACCTTACTTCCAAGGAGGTAGAATAGCAAGCATATATGATGCTTATTTTGACCAAAAATTTCAGATAAACCCATTCAAGCAATAACTGAAAGTAATAACAGAAAAGAAGTTAAAAAAGAGAAGAAATATACAATTTTTATAGTGGTTCGAAAAAACTACGGTGTACATCCACTTAATCCTTTTGTATTGGTCGTATATTTTTCTTTTATAAAGTGTGTTTTACAACTTGTATTTCAATAAATAGTATCCATTTAAGAATTGAATCACTTGGCTTATATAGACTCAGAATAGATAAGAAGTCCACGTTCACTATCCTATCACATATCATAACACATATCACATATCATTTCTAGTAGCAACCAAAAATCATCTAATATATTCACTCATTCCATATCACCATCATCTGTATCATCGGGTTTCCAATCACCTTCCATAATAGAAGAGAAAATAGGAGTCGAATCAGTTCTTTAATATTCATCTCAAACTTTATGGCCAAGGTTCAATCTGACAGGAATCTTGTACACCGGTGGACCGGTCAAAGTAACTGATGCACCGGTGTGCACGTTTCCTATAAGCTTCTAGGTTCGAGTTTTTATGTTTTAGCCTCCGTCTCAAGCCTCTGGTCACCATCGCCTCGCCTCAAGATTCATTTATACCCTATTCTAGTTTTCTATGTCAAATTCCATACTAATTTATATGTTTTTTCCACATAATCATAAGGTTTTCAGGTTTTAACCTGATCCAGATTCTAAGCATTGATTTTATTAAAATCCCTCTCAAAAGCCAATTTAATCCAACTTTAATTGAATATAAATGTTTAACTTTCTATTATAGGCTTCAAATCATGGTTATAAGATCATAATCATATTATATATATAGAAGAGAACAAGATTCACTCGTAGACTGATCACTCCCAGTCTAATTCCTTTCTATCCTTGGCTGCTTCTCACCCTACTTACGAATTTTTTCCTCTAATTCAATAGGTCATAGCCTAATCTGGTAGCTTTATGTTGCTTCTGGTTTCGTTGAATTCGGTTGAGAATTAGTGAGTTATTTGAATTTTGGTGAAGTGGTTTCTATATAGAAATGCAGAAGAAAGAAGTACAGTGTGGTTTCTGAAATGAGAAGTTTGAATACATACTTCTGTTTATATCTAAGGAGGGAAAATCTCCAACCATCAACTTAAATTCAAATTCAAAATTTGAGCTCAACCCATTTGGTGCCCATTCGACCCGATTAACTTCTCATCTGTAATTCTCTCATACAAACTCCAAATGGAACAAACAAAATTACTACACGATTCAAAAAAATGAGACGGTCACAATGGCGTTGATTTTCATCGTGAAATTCCACTATTTATAAAATTACCATCTTGCCCTCCTTATAATTGATTAATTTAATTAATCCAATAAATCCAATATTTTTCACATTTTCATAACTTAATTATTTTATTAAAATTATACATAATTTTTGGGGTTATACATTCTCCACTTTAAAACAATTTCATCCTCAAAATTCCTAAGGAACGAGAATATCATATAGCATTTATTCGTTAACATTCAAAAATCAAGAATATCATTCAGATCAAAGCAACCAAAGAGTATAAAGCATGCCATGATCTTGAAAATTTATAATTTAAATGCATAAATGCAACCAATGCATCCTATATGAATGCTATAAGATGATATATGAGGCATGATGCACAACACCCTTGTATAGAATGGACATATATATGTCTATATGCATACGAATTAGTCATATACGTGTAAATTCAATCATAAATCATCCAAAGCATCCAATCCCTTTTCTAGAATAATCCAAATAAGAAATCAAATCAATATCGAGAAATGCAGTGGTAAAGAGTTGCGGATATGTAGCCCTTATCTTCTCCTTAGGCTCCCACATACACATTGTCAGGTCATTTATTTCTAAGTCAATTCAACCCACGTTCCAATCGGCTAGGTAGGACCTTAAGGTGAACTCGGCTCAGACTCCAACTCTACTTCCTCCAATCGGCTAGGTGCTATTACGGTTGTCGAGTCATGTACAAATTTTCACAAATGTGACGTGAAATATGTTGCGGACTCCTGCCATCTTTTCTGGTAACTTCACTCTATACGCCAATCTTCCTGTCCTCTCCGGAACTAGAAATGGGCTTACAAAGCTGGATGCTAACTTTCTAGAACTTCCTAATCTTACTACCCCTTTCAACGGAGAAATTTTAACAAAGACTAGACCTCCCACTTCAAATTCCAAATCCTTTCTCCTTTTATCCTCATTATCCTTCTTACAAGCTTTACCTTCTTTATTGTATCTCTAACCATATCTGAACCCAAAATAATCATATCTGCAGATTCCCACCAACACAAAGGTAATTTACATGGCCTCCCATACAATGTTTCTTATGGTGCCATGCCTATACTTGCTTGATAACTATTATTATATGCAAATTCCACCAAAGGTAGATGATCCGCCCATGATAAAAATATGGTATGCTAGCTCTTAATAAATATTCCATCGCCTTATTTACCTTTATGTTTGTCCATAGTCTGTAGGTGATATGTTGTGCTCAAATTCAATTCTGTTCCTAATGCTTCTTGTAGATTCCTCCAGAATTAGCTTAAGTAAAGAAGATCCCAGTCACATACTATCTAGCTAGAATCCCATGTAACCAAACCACCTCCTTGATATATTGAGTCGCCACTGTTACAATTGTTCTTGTACTCTTTATTTGAATGAAATACGCACTCTTTGTAAGACGACCTACTATCACCTATATACTCTCGCTTCCCTTTCCATTCTAAGGTAATCCGCCTACAAAATCCATGGATATACACTCCCACTTCCATTATGGCACATCCAACGGAAGTAATAGTCCACTCGTCTTTTTCTGTTTTTCCTTTATTCTTTGACAAGTTATACATTTCACCACATATTCTACTACCTACTTCTTCATTCCAGGCCAGTAAATATTCTATTTACATCTCTATGAATCTTATCTCTTTCAGGATGAATAGTCATTCTTTGGTGATGGCACTCACCCAAGACCTCCTCTTTTAATTCATTAAGCATGGTACACATAGTCTTCCATCTCTCCTAAAATAGCCCTTCTCATCCTTAGAGTAACAATCTAAATGACTTGATCGTTCACCTCATTCTAACTGCTCCATAATACCGACCAATGACATATCTTGTCCTTAACTCGCTTCAATATGATCCATCAATGTGGGTCGAACCTCCATTGCTACTAACAATCCTAGCATATATTCTAGTCTGGATTTAAAACCAAACTATAATGTGAATTCTAAAAGTTTCCATTCTAAGAACATAGCATTTGTCCAGGCGTTCCTTTTACATAAAGCGTCAGCAACTACATTTCCATTTCCATTTCCTAGAGTGTGAGAAATCCCAAAAGCATAAGATGATAAAAAGTCCATCCATCTTTGCTGCTTCAGGTTAAGATCTTTTTGTGGAAATTTAGTATTTGAGAGATTTATGGTATGTTAATAATTCAAACCTCCCTCCCAATAGATAATGTCTCGGTGATTTCAATCCAAACACAATAGCAGCCAATTTCAAGTCAAGTGTCGGATAATTCCTCTCATGATTCTTTAACTATCTACTCGCATATGCTACTACTTTACCCTTTTGCATAAGTACTACACCAAGACCGGTATTGCATGCGTCAGTACACACGGTAAAACGTTTGGTGCCATCGAAAATAACCAAAACTTGAGCGCTCGCTAGTAACTCTTTCAATCGAACAAGTGCTGTTGCACATTCCGAGCCTCAAACATATACTTGATTCTTCTTTATTAAATGAGTTCGAGGTGTCGATATCTTCGCAAAATCTTTAATGAATTTCCTATAAAATCCCGCAAATAAAGAAAACTACAAACCTCTAAATCATTCTTTAGCACCTTTCGATCTCTAACTACAGCTACTTTTTCCTAGGTCTACTACCGACCCACCTTCAACTTCGTCTCTCCAAAAGTGAAACTTCATAAATTTAGCTTTCAACTGATTCTTTCTCAAAATATCCATAAATTCTCTTAGATTAATTTCATGATTCTCCATGCTTCTAGGATAAATAAGAATATCATCCACGAAGACCACCGTAAACTTGTTCAATTGCTCCTGGAATACTCTACTCATGAAATCCACAAAATAAGCTAGAGCATCATTCAATCCAAATGGCATAGGTGGCCACTCAAACAATCCATCAGGTGTACGATTGCAATACTATCCTCAGCCACTCGCAACTGGTAAAATCTAGTCGCCAAATCAAGCTGTGTGAAAATCTTTGCCCCCGTTAACTAATTGAAGAAGTCGTCAATACGAGGCAAAGGACAGTAGTTTTTCTTCATCGGCGTATTTAATTCCCAACAATCAATGAATAATCTTGGAGAGATGTAATAATCTTGGTTTAGATTACCTGGAATTAAATTAAAATATAAGCTAAAACAATAATAATAAATAATAATTAGGAAGTTTGGGGACTTTTATTTGGACTAAAATGATTTTTCGAGTGGAAAATAATCATTTGATAAAATTTAAGTGTACTATATTTTTATTTGGCTTAATTCTTTTATTTTATAATAATATAAAACGGGAAAAACTAAAACCATGGAATAATGAGGTTTAGAACCATTTTAATTACAATTTACATTATATAACTTATTTTATCACTATTAAGAACATTGTAATGAATTTAAAGAAAATATATTTAATTTTAAAAAGGGAATGGTTCTTGTCAAAATGGAGTTTTATAGCTTGATAGGATATTTCTTTTTAAATTAATTAAGAACCAAAAAGAATAAATTTTATTAATATTATAGAGTTGAGGCGTGAATTTATTTCATTTGTCACAAACAAAATGTAAAAAATGGACTAGTGTTGATTTTATAAAAATGAACTTAATTTGTAAAATCGCTTCATATTTTAAAACAATGTTTATAAGAAGCATTTTCTTTTGTAATTGGAAAAATAAAAGAACTTACTTGTTTCTTTTGTTAAGCAAATAATAGCCTTGGCCCAACCAGAGTTCGAAAATAAGACAAAGTGAGAATAGAAACCACTACATTTATTTTTTTCCTACTTATTTCTCACTTCCCATTTCCAATAAATAGAATTTATAATAAACTAGTGTTCTTCCCTCTTTCTCCAAACCTCAAGTAAAAACTTCCTAAATCAATCCGATTTAAGTTAAATTAATTGCATTTTAATTTAGAAAATTTCATGTAATCATCTATGATCTTGTATACATCTTATAAGAGATTTAGTTCAGTTTTACCATGGTTCATAATAAGGTTTCTTGGTTTCTTCTAAGTTAAATTATTGGAGTTGTTGCTAAGAATAGGCTGGGTTTCATTCTATAAGCAGCTAATTCTAGAGTAATAAGGTGAGTAATCTCATAGTCGGCTCTAATTCATATGCATGTGAATATTTGCCTGAATGGTTGAGAGAATGGTTTGTTGATCTTTGTTTTATGTTATTTATGTTCTCTATTTCTCTTTCAGTAACTCACTCATATGCACTAAAATCAATTGTGTTTATCTTACCTATTTTATATATCAATTATTGATTATGTGCATGCAATTATTTAATTTTCAAAAATCAAAGAAAATAGGTTGGAGCAAACAGGTCACTGGTGGGGAGCCAAAACTAGAGCATGCATGCTTTAGGTCTTACCACCGATCGACTGATCATATAAGACCGATTGACCAACCAAGCAGCTTGAGCAATGCATGCCCCCAGGTTGCTGCTCCTCTTCCCGATCGTGCTCATGTCTTGTTTTGCCTCTTATTGCGTTGCTTGTCGCCTTGTTTTGATCATCTTCATGCTTTCAAATGCTTCTCAATTTTTAGGATTTGAATTCTTATCTTTGATGATTTGGTTTTGTGACATTTCCTAGTTTTAATTAATGTTTATTTTATATATAAACGTATAGATTTCATGAAGTTTTTAAAAAGAATTTTAGTGAAATTTATTTACAAACCAATTCAATTTCAATATCCAATTTTCAAATAAAATGTTTTAATACTATTTATTATATGAAAATATTGTTTCAAAGATTATCAAGTATCTTTCCAAATAAATATTTTTAAAAGGGTGTCCAAAACTGATTTTCGATATATAAACTATTATTTCATTCAGATGAGGAATTTAATTAAATGATTTGGTAATATAAGCGGCATGAAACGCTTGCGTTTACTTCATCAGTTAATTCTCGAACTTATTCGATTGAACCCCTATTTACTCACGAGTGGATTTTACTAATTTGCAATAAATATTCAAGTAAACCCATGTGGTATGGGACGTACGGTCGTTACTCGAATAATAACTATTTCGAAGAAAATAACACTTATTTTGATGAGTTTACAGGCTTATCTTCTATATTAATCCATTTACAGTGGATCTTATAGGCTTTTATGCCCATCGTGGTATTAAGGGTTTTATGCCCGTCGTGGGATTTTATGGGTTTTCATGCTCATTGTGGGATTATGGATCTACCAACCCATCATAGGATAACATGCATGTTCGGTGAGTTTTCAGGCTCGTCAATCTTGGGTAATTTTAGGCGCCTCCCCTTGTTTTCTGGATTTCTATTACTGATTTCTAGATTCTATGAGATTTGAGTTATTCACCAAATATTTCTTTGGATTTTCTTTTTATAAGCTAAAATCAATTCGGGTTTTGGTGAATGAAATTTAAGAATGACAAAGTTCTTTTGAGATTCAACATCATATAGCTATGTGTTCTTATTGAGATTATTATACCATTTTCATTGCTATCTCGCATTGACTTGAACTAAAACTAGATTGACCCATTTATTATTTTATAATACTTGGGTCAAACCAAGGTGTTTCAGGTACCACAGCATGATGACCCTCGAGTTAGATTAGCTTGGTGCTAATTATTTATGCTTTAGTAGACTAGTAGACTATTGGTGTCTGTAGCCTATTATGTACGTTAAGATAAAGACTCATTTTTTTGTATATTATTTTAGGTTGCTTATGTACATCGTATGTATTGTGTGGATCACTTATAACCACAATTTTGTAGACTACCCATGTATTGTATACATGTTCCTTTCAGCTCTATGAGACATGTATACTTCTTTGTTGTATTTGTGATTTATAATATTTTATGTTGTTCTGAATTATTTTAAGTCACTGTTTAATTGTTTTGCGCATGGATTGGATATGTTGAATCTTCTTATGCAGGGAAAGAAAATAAATAAAATGCATCCATCCAATTTGACGTATCGATAACTGCCCAAAGCAATACTATGGATGGTCACTCCTACCCAAACTTATTCTTCGCATTAGCAAAAATATTGCATAGTAATATCCTTTGTCAATGAGGGTCTAAAGGTAGGGTATACAACTTGGTATCAGAGCCAGGTTTGGAACAATATACAATATTAAAGATGAGAATATAATCCTAGGTATGTCTTAGAGGCCATCCTTTGATTAGGATATTAGGTTTCCTTCTTATTAGAAATAAGAAATATCTAGAGATCAAACTTTTATGGTTCTATCTTTGAAAAATAACTCTAGAATAATCTTTTATTCAATTCTATCTTTAGTAGAAGTGTGATGGCCAATGGTAGAGCTACATGTTCCAATGTTGAACAATCCAGTGGTCCCAACTAGGATGGAGTGTTTATTTCTGCCCAGCAGCTTATGGAATTAGTAAAAGAATTCCCTATCTTATGCATCGCTTCTGATTCTCCTACCTGTAAGTCGACTTTCACATGCGTGTGCAGTGATTTTACTCATTTAGGAGGGAAGTCATTTAATGGCATGAAAGGAGTCAGGGTGGTTTAGGCATGGTTTAAAATATGCGAGCGTATATTTTCTCGCATGGGCCTCTTTGATTTGCACAGAGTTCATGTGGCTTCGAGTTTGCTCCAGGAACGAGCATTGGATTGGTATGAGTTGTTGATAGCCGTGAAAGTCTTTATATATAGGATCGCTGATGGCCAACAGTAATAAAATATAGCTTTGAAGTGTAGTGATCACAACAACAGTAATAATATAAACAGCGGAAATATAAAGTTGATCACACAATCGGTTTATACTAGTTCAGACCTCCCGTCCTACGTCCAGTCTCAGAGCTCCTCTTTGAAATTTCCTTTAACTAATCACCCTCACTTACACCCGGAGGATTAGGTTTACAATTACCAGAACACCTGAACTGGACTTTGACCTTGTTTGATAAAAATCTCTGACTATATTGAGTTCTATAAAACTCTGATCTTGTCAATAACGTACATGACTCCCTATAATCTCCTTTGAGTATATATGGAAGTGTATGCTTTGAATTGTTGGAAGTGAAATAATCAAAATATCATTTCTTATTATTATGATTGAGAATATTGAATTGATAATAGTATAGAAGTATGAATAAGAAGGTTGTGGATCAAGTTGGTTGTATTCTCAATCTAAGATGTTTATATAGAATCAAAGAGATGCTGATTAAGAGTTATTTCTGCTGGAGAACTTCCTTTTATTCTAATGGATGCATCTGATTAGGAGAGGATGCGATTAATCAAAATGAAGCGAAGTAACCTTTCAGAAAAACAACAGTTGTACTTTTGAATTGTAACCCGAAACAGGTGACAGGCGTCTGTGGGAAATCCACAAACGTCTGTGGTTTCAGAAATGATATTTTCGAATTATGTCACAGACGTCTGTGTTTTTCAATAGACGTTTGTGCCTTTAGTATTTCCAAATATGATTTATTTTGATGTGGAACTTTGATAATATGAGTTTGTGTATGTATGTGTACTCAAGGAGATTGTACATCTATGACTCTAACACAATAGTATGAACTTACTTATTCTAGTATGATCCATATATCCTTTGATCTATCTTTAAGTCATGAAATCTTCAAGCTCTATTGATCTCTTTGTAGTGTACACCTGGAAATTGATAAGAGATATTGTATATATACAATTGTATAGTTGTTGTCATTAAAATCTCAAAATGGGAACGGAGGTTCTAATATTCTCCCTCTTTTTGATGATGAAAATTATGCAATCGTTAGTAGTGATATTTTTTAGATATTTCCCACCGAATTGTTTCTCCCCTTATGTATATGCATATGAATTGTTTCTCCCCCTATATATATGAATTATTTTTCCCCATATATATATCCATATGAATTGTATGTATATGCATATCTTTCTACCCCTTTGTCATTATCAAAAAATGATTTAGGGTATATTTCAAACTAATTCAAAAAGAGCATATTCCAAGGCCTCGTCTAAGTTTTATAAACGTTGATTGACATAAATATCAACAATTTTGATTAGTCAATAACAAATAATTAATATTTAAGGTGCAACATTGACTAAATACATAAATTATGAGTACCTAATATAATAAGCATGTGTAAGCATAATGAGACTCATTAATAAAAATATATGATTAACGTCATAGAGAAACATATCCAAGTGGAAATGGTTGATCATTTATAAATATAATTTTAATTGTTAATCACATTCTCATAATAATTGCTAATGTATAATTGTTTATCATGATCACTTGTATTAGCAAGAAACCATATATTAATATTATTAATCATTAGCTTAGTACTTAAAAAAATATTTCTATTATTTCTAAACAAAGTACTATTATGACTATAAGTGTTTTTAGGACTATCTTGTTTACTAGCACTAAAATTAGTATACATGAATGCATATCTAGTACTACTTGTACTTTTAACTTGTGTATAGCCTAATTCACTTTTATCATTATAAGCGTTAGAATCAGAGGAAGATAAGTCATCTTTTCCTTTATTAAAATTTGTGATTTTTTTAAATAATCTTTCAAATTTTGGTTTAGAACCAGACATTTCTTTTTGTAAAACAATATTACTATCTTTTATAATTTCACATGCTTTAATTAATTCTAGATTCTTTTCATTTAAAGCCCTATTCTCTTTTTCAAGAGACAAAAGTTTAGAATCAAAATCATTTAAAGAATTTACCAAAAATATATTTTTATTTTGAAAAACTTCAACTTCCTTTATAAGATCGGTATTTTTATCTTTTAAGCGCTCATTTTCTTTTAAGAAAATCTTTTTGTAAAACAAGTTCTTCCAACGTATTTCCAAAAACTTCGGTTTGTTTGACTAGAAACTTATTTGCTTCCATTAATATACTAATTTTACACTTATAATCATTTATTTTATCTAAAGCAATAGAATTGACCTTTTGTGATGCCTTAAAACCTTTTAGTAACTTCTCATGTGTTTGTAAAAGATCACTATATATAGAATCTAATCATACCGATTTTTGATCCGAGATTAGCCACGCAACACATGTACCATGATTCTATAGATTGCTGCTTGCTTCCGAAAATTTGATTTTGCTCGACTATCTTTGAGCTCTGACTAGATCTTCTCTTTCTGGCCATTATTCTATGATGTTGTACGATCGATAGAATACCTTGCTTTGATACCAATTGAAAGTCTCTATGCGTAGGATCGTTGATGGCCAACAGTAATAAAATATAGCTTTAAAGTGTAGTGATCACATCAGCGGTAATAACATAAATAACGGAAATATAAAGTTGAGCACACAGTAGATTTTATACTGGTTCAGACCTCCCGTCCTACGTCCAGTCTCAGAGCTCCCATCTGAAATTTCCTTTAACTAATCGCCCTCACTTACACCTGAAAGAACATGTTTATAATTGCCAGAGCACCCGAACTGGATTTTGACCTTTTTTGATAAAAATCTCTGACTATATTGAGTTTTATGAAACTCTAATCTTGTCAAATAACGTACATGACTCCCTATAATCTCCTTTGAATGTATGTGGAAGTGTATGCTTTGAATTATAGGAAGTGAAATAATTAAAATATCAATTCTAATTATTGTGATTAAGAATATTGAATTGATGATAGTATAGAAATATGAATAAAAAGGTTGTGAATAAAGTTGGTTATAATCTCAATCTAAGATGTTTATATAGAATCATAGAGATGCTAATGAAGACTTCCTACTATTGGAGAACTTCCTTTTATTCTAATGGATGCATCTGTTTAGGATAGGATGGGATTGATTAAAATGAAGAGAAGCAACCTTTCAGAAAAAAATAGTTGTACTTTTGAATTGTAATCCAAAACAGGCGACAGACGTCTATGGAAAATCCACAGACGTCTGTGGTTTAGGAAATGAAATTTCCAAATTATGTCACAGACGTCTGTGATTTTTAACAAACGTCTGTGGCTTTAGTATTTCCAGATATGATTTGCTTGGATGTGGAACATTGATAATATATGTTTGTATGTGTATATGTACTCAAGGAGATTGTACATTATTCATTTCGATAGACGTCCGTGGCTTTTGTATTTCCAAATATGATTTATTTTGATGTGGAACTTTGATAATATGAGTTTGTATGTGTATGTGTACTCATGGAGATTGTACATCTATGACTCTAACACAATAGTATGAACTTGCTAATTCTAGTATGATCCATATATCCTTTGATCTGTCTTCAAGTCATGACATCTTCAAGCTCTTGTGATCCCTTTGTAGTATACACCTGGAAATTGATAAGAGATATTATATATATACAAATGTATAGTTGTTGTCATTAAAATCTCGAAATAGGAATGGAGCTTCTAAGAAGCCGAGGTGGTGGAAGCGAAGCTTAATTGAGAACGATTCTGCAAGAGGTTTGAGATGAAGTTTTTGCCCAAGGCTGAGAAGGCAATGTTGGCTCGATGATTTATAGATCTCAAACAAGAGAAATCTTCAATAGCGGACTATGTGGCAACTTTTGAGGCACTGTCTAAGTATAATATAACATCCGTTAAATAAAAATTAGATACTTATCCATGGATTGAAGAAGAGTCTCTAGAAGGCTTTATTCTTAAAGCTAGAGGTATCTTTTGATAAGTTAGTCGATACTGCACTTAGACTTGAAGAAGCGGAGAGAGATAGCAGTGATGAGGCTGGAGGTGAAAAGAAGAATTTTAGTTAAAAGAAGAAGCATCCTTTCAACAAGTATAAATCTTTTAGTTCTCATAAGAAGGCTAAGAAGCCGGGTTTAGAGTTCAAGAGTACTCCCTTTGTTCGTACGGAATGTTTCAATTGTGGTTCTAAGGAGCATCTTGCTAAGGCTTGTTCGAAACCTACTATGTACCGTTACTGTAGGCGAGGAGGTCATACCATTCACTCTTTTCCTAGAGAAACTTATGGGAATAAAGAAGGAAAGTTGAATGTAGTGGGATCTTCTGGGGATTCTGGTCAGCGCAGAGGTATATTTCATTCTGTCATAGAGATTACTATTTTATTATAGAAACTTCATATTCGAGTCATTTTCAATACGGGTGCTTCTCACTCATTCATATCGAAAGAGCTTGTTGATACCTTATCTTTGGATGTTGTGTGCTTGGTCATTTCTCTGAGGATTGCAAACCATATTAGTGCGTATATAACTCTTAGTATGCTTTGTAGAAATGTCGACCTTGTCTTATGCAAATATTATTTCTTCGCTAATTTGCATGTAATCCAGTATCTTGGGTTCGAAATGATTTTTGCAATAGATTGGCTTAGTAAATACTAACCTCATATCCTATATCCTGAAAGAACTATCTTCCTTAAGCAATTGATTTGGAAGAGTGAATTTCAGTAACTCTTTAAGATATCAATTCTAGTTTAGAAGTTTCTTTATTTTCTCTTGAATCTTAGGAAGAAGAGGATATAGCTTGGATTTCTATCATATATGAATTTCTTGATACCTTTGAACCCATTTCAGGATTACCTCCAAAGCGGGCAATTGAATTAGAATTGATTTGATTCTTGGTGCTCATCTGGTGAGTTGTCCTCCCACAAGGATGTCGAAAAAATAGAATGAAGAATCAAGGAAGTAATTGTCTAAGTTAGAAGCAAAGCAATTTATTTAGGCTAGTTCTTCTCTATAGTGCGCAGTTCTACTATTTGTTGAGAAGGCGGATAGAGCTCTCGGGCTCTACATAGATTATCGTAAGATTGATGAGCTCACGATAAAGAATAAATATCCTTTGCTCAGGATCGATGATTTATTTGATCAGCTTTGTGGCGCTATGATCTTTTCTCAACTACACTTAGCTACCAGTTTTCATCAGCTCAAAGTTGCAGAGGATAACATTCCTCTAATTGCTTTCTGTACTATATAGATCCTCTGAGTGGCTCATGATGCCCTTTGGGTTAATGAATTCCCTGGCTTATTTCATCGATCTTATGAATAGAGTGTCCCAGGAGTTTTTAGATAAATTTGTTCTTATATTCATCAATGACATCTTAGTTTATTCTAAGTCAGAGGAAGAGCATAAAAGACACCTTAGAATTGTTTTGGAGACACTTCATAAAAATTAGTTGAAAGCAAAATTCTCTAAGTGTCATTTCTGGTAGAGTCAAGTGAAGGTTTTAGGGCATGTGATTTTCGAGGCAGGCATTTCTATCAATCCATCTAAGATCAAAGCTCTTTAGAACTGGAAAAGGTCAGAGAATATATTTGAGATTTGTAGCTTTCTAGGATTGGTGGGTTATTACAATCGATTCATAAAAGACTTTTCTAAGATGGTTTTTCCTCTCAGTACTTTGACAAGGAAGTGAGTTAAGTACTTTTGGTCAGATAAATGTGAAGCTGCTTTTTAGAGATTAAAGGAACTCCTCACCCACACTCCTCTTGTTATAGTTTCAGAAAGGAACTAAGACCTTGTGGTTTATACTAATGCGAGTAGATTTGTTTTGGGAGCCTTATTCATGCAGAGGGACCGAGTAGTTGCTTATGCATTGTGGCAGTTAAGATCAAATGAGGTCAGATATGTCACGCATGATCTAGAGCTTGCTGCTATTGTCTTCATCCTTAAGATTTGGAACAATTATCTATTGGGCAAGAGGTTTGTGCGTTATACCAACCACAAGTCATTAAAATACTTGTTCTCTTGGAAAGAGCTTAATATGCACCAGCAAAGACAGCTCGAGTTCCTCACATTTTCTGATTTTAATATCCAGTATATTCCGAGAAAGGGGAATCGAGTGGCTTATGCACTAACTTGAAAATAGCAGGCGATGGTTTTATTGATGTTTGCCGAATGGAAGGATCTTAAGATCTTATCTTCTTATGACATTAATTAGAGGACATTGTTCTGATTCCAATTCTTATTTGTTGTTATTAAGCTTAAAAATATGTCCTACACTTTTGGATCGAATATGTGAAGCTAAGAAGAAAGATCTCGATCTTGTTTGTCTCAGCCAAAGTCTCAGATATAAGAATAGAGTGGAGGAAGTGAAGGAATTCGAAGTGGATGCTCGTGGTTGTGTTTTGAGACGAGGTGTACTTACAGTGCCTAATGTTGGAAATCTTCAAAAAGATATCTTGGAGGAGTGTCATCGCCCCAAACTCACCATCCACTAGTAAAATGTACATAGACATGAAGCGACTTTACTGCTAGGAAGGGATTAAAAGAGATGTGGTTAACTTTGTGTAGATTTGCATAACTTGTCATCTTGTTAAAGTAGAGCATCAAAGACCCAACGGTTCGTTGTAACCATTGGATGTTCTAGTTTGAAAGTGGGATCACGTAATGTAAACTTAAGAGTTGAGTTCATCTTCGAATTTCTTGTGTCGATTTAGTAGTGATCATATCTTATCATATCTTTTTCTAGCTACGTATCCATGGATTTCATTAATGGTTTTCCCATTTTAGATCTAGTTATTATAGTTTGTGGGTGATTGTTGATAGATTGACGTAATCATCTCACTTTATTCATATCAGGTCCAATCGAACCACTCCTCAGTTGGCAAAGATATATTTCAAGGAAGTTGTTAGATTGCATGGCATTTCCAGTGCCATTGTCAGTGATCGAGATCCTTATTTACTAGTGATCCTCGAAGAGTCTTCAGAAAGAATTAGGTATAAGACACAATCTTAGCAAAGCTTATCATTCTCAGTTAAACAGACAGACAGAGCGAGTGAACCAAGTTTTAGAGGATTTACTCCATGCTTGTATTCTAGATTTCAGTGCGAGTTGGGAAGATCATATTCATCTTATTGAGTTTGCTTATAATAACAGCTTTCAATGTAGTATTGAGATGGCACCTTTCGGAGCTCTCTACGAAAGGCCATGCCAATCACCCTCTTATTGGCTTGAGATCGGTGAGAAGTTAGTTTTAGTCCTGATTCAGTTTGAGAAGCCTTTGAGAAGATTGATCATATTAGACAAAGGACGAAGAGTACTAGAGCGGGTAGAAATCTTATGCAAATGATAAAAGAAGATATTTGGAATTTTCGCGTGAGACTTGGGTTTTCATTCTTGTTTCACCTTTGAAGGGCGTTATGCATTTCGGTCGATCAAGGAGTTAGCTCATCGCTCCATTGGACACTACCAAATCATTGAATGCATTAGCCCAGTTGCTTATCGTGTCTCTCTTCCAACATGGTTTTCTACTATTCATGATGTCATCCATGCATCTCAACTTCGAAAATGTCAAAGAGATTCCTATTCTATCCTTGAACCCAGAATCCTTGAAGAGCTTGAGATATCACCAGATTTGACTTATGAGTAGAATCCTATTAGTATTGTAGCTTCGAAGGTTAAATGCCTTCGATATAAAGATGTTTCGTTCGTCAAAGTTTGATGAACCGACTGGTCTTGGGAAACCAGTGAGTTAACCGAGCGAACGCACCTTAAATTATTTTTAAAGCTCTATGAGTTCTTCATTCTAAATTTTCTCTTCTCCTTTGCAAAATCATCTTTTGAAAGATGTATCGCTTGGGGATTGTTATTGACTTCCCTTTATATAAAATTGTGAGGATGCAAATTTCGTAAGGGGGAAGTTTGTAACAACCCTGATTTAGATAAGTTGAAATTAAATTAAAATATAATTTAAAATGGTAATAATTAAATAGTAGGAAGTTTGTGGATTTTTAATTTAAAATCAAAGTGGAATTTGGATTAAAATAATTTTTCAAGTGGAAAATAATTTCTATATGGTTCAATTCTTTTATTTTATAATAAATAAAAATGAGAAAAAGTAAAACCATGGAATAATGAGGTTTGAAACCATTACAATTACAATTGAAGTTACACAACTTATTTTATCACTATTAAAAACGTGGTAACGAATATTTAATTTCAAAATGGGAGTGGTTCTTTCAAGATGGAGTTTATAGCTTGATAGGCTATTTGTTTTAAAATTAAATCAGAATCGGAAATAATAACTTTATTATTATGAAGTTGAGATGTGAATTTATTTCATTTATTGCTAATAAAATGTTATAAGTGAACTAGTGTTAATATTATAAAAATGAAGTTAATTTGCAAAATTAATTCATATTTTAAAACAAAGTTTATAAGAAGAATTTTCTTTTGTAATTGGAAAAATAAAGAACTTGCTTATTCTTTTGTTAAGTAAATGATAGCCTTGGCCCAATTAGAGTTGAAAATAAGATAGCGGTGAGAATAGAAATTTGTACATTTATTTTTTTCCCTTCTCATTTCTCACTTCCTATTTGCAGTAAACAGAATTTACAGTAAACAAGTGTTCTTCCCTCTTTCTCATACCTTAAGAAGAAAACTTCCTAAATCAATCTAATTCTAAGTTAAATTAATTTCATTTGAAGCTAGAGAATTTCATGTAATCATCTCTGATCTTGTATACATCTTGTGGGAGATTTATTTTAGTTTTTCCATGGTTTAAAATAGTTTTTCTTGTTTTCTTCTGAGATAAATTACAAGAGCTACTACGAAGAAGAAATTGACTTTGTTTTTAGTTATAAGCTGCCTATCCTAGGGTAATAAGGTGAGTAATTTCACAAATCTAGTTCTAACTCATATGTATGTGAATATTTGCTTGAATGGATGAGAGAATGGTTTGAATTTGATCCCAGTTCTGTGTTCTGTCTATTTCTGTTTCTCTATCAGTAACTCACTCCTATATATTGAAATCAATAGTGTTTACCTTATCTATTTGCTATATCAGTTACAGATTGTGTGCATGCAAGTATTTGGGTATTAACAGTTAATTCTTATTGTCGAAAATCAAAGAAAACGGGTAGGAGCAAATTGATCATCAGTGGGGAGCCAAAATCTGGTGCACGCATGCTTCAGGTTTCACCATGGGTCGACCGGTCATATTGAATCGGTCGACCGATCAAGCACCTGGAGTAATGCATGCTCTACGTTGTTGCTCCTCTTTTTGATCGTGCTTCTGTCCTGTTTTGTCCCTTATTGCTTTACTTATCGCCCTATTTTGATCATCTTGATGGTTTCAAATGCTTCTCATTTTTTGGGATTTTAATTTTTATCTTTGATGATTTGATTTTGTGACATATCCTGGTTTTAATTAATATCTATTTTATATATAAACATATATAGATTTCATGAAGTTTCCCAGAAGAATTTTACTGAAATTTATTTACAAACCAATTTAATTTCAATATCCAATATTCAAATAAATTATTTTAATAATTTTTATTATGCAAACATATTATTCTAAAGATTATGAATTCTCTTTCTAACAAATATTTAAAAAGGATTTCCAACACCGGTTTTCAATATATAAACTATTATTTCGTTCGGATGAGGAATTTAATTAAATGATTTAGTAAAACAAGTGGTATGTAACGCTTGCGTTTACTTCATTGGTTAATTCTGAAACTTGTTCGATTAAACCCATATTTAATCACGAGCGAAGTTTACTAACTTATAGTAATATTCAAGTAAACCCATAAGATATGGGGCGTATAGTCGTTACTCGAATAGTTACTATTCGAAAGTATATAATACTTAGTTTGACGATTTACAAAATTGTCTTCTGTGTTAATCTGTTTACTGGCAGGTCTAACAGGTTTTTATTCCCATCATGAGAGTTTATGGGTTTCATGCACATCGTGGATTATGGATCTCCTGACCCATCATGGGATAACACGCGTGTTTGATTAGTTTTCAGGCTCATCAATCTTTGGTAATTTTAGATGTCTTCCCCTTGTTTTTTAGATTTCTATTATAGATTTTCGAATTCTGTATGATTTGAGTTTTTCACCAAATATTTCTTAGGATTTTCTTTTTATAAGTAAAGATGATTTGGGTTTTGGTGAATGAAATTTAAAAATGATAATGTTCTTCTGAGATTTAACACTATATGGTCATGTGTTCTTATTAAGATTTATTATACCATTGTGATTACCATCTCGCATTGACTTGAATTAAAAATAGACAGACCCATTTATTATTTTTTAATACTCGAGTCAGACCAAGGTTGTAACACCCCGCACCTCACTCAACGTAGATATTGTCCCCAATTTAGTCACCTCCGCCTCATGGGCCAAGCCATGGTATGGGATTTTGTTCCTCAAAAGGCTTCGACGTTATTATAATGTGAAGGTTTGGTATATAGCACCCACTTCATAGTGTTTTTCCGCGATGTGGAACTATATTCCCATTTTGAAGGGGTGTTTCAAAGGTGTTTCAGGTACTACGGCATGACGACCCTAGACTTGGATTAGCTTGCTGCCAGTTATTTATGCTTTATAGACTAGTAGTCTAGTGGTGTATGTAGCCTATTATGTATGCTGAGATAGAAACTCATTTTTGTTGTATATTATTTTGGGTTCTCTTATGCACACCATATGTATTATTTGGATCACTTATGACCACTATTTTATTGGCTACTCCATATATTGTATACATGTTCCTTTCAACGTTATGAGATATGTATATTTCTCTGTTTTATTCTTTGATTCTATGATCTGTAATATTTATATTGTTCTAAATTATTTTAAACCACTATATCATTTTTTCACTTGGATCGGATACGTTGAATCTTGTCATGTAAGGAAAGAAAATAAATAAAATATATCCACCCAATTCGACGCATCGATACTCGCCTAAAGCAATACTTTGAATGTTTGCTCCTAAGCAATCTTATTCTCTGCATTAGCAGACGATATTGTATTGTAATATCCTTTGTTAAGGAGGGTCTAAAGGTGGGGCATTACAAGAGTCGTCTACCTTAGTGGAAAAAATGGAAGGGGCTCCACATTCTGAGATACTCCTCCGAATAAAGCCTTTCCATAATAATTTCAAAACTTGCTTATAAATCTCTTGCCTTTCCTTTGGATCTATATGCGTAAGAGGCATTACCACCAGCCCTATGTCTTTCTCGAGATCAATATGATACTCAATTTCCCTTCAAGGAGGACAACCAAAAAATTCTTTGAATACATCAAAATAATCCTTCACTACGAGTATACCAGATAGCTTTTATTGCGACAGTCAAGTGAATACAAATATATCCCCACAACAGAAATATCAGGCTCAGAACACACAGTCAAATCAATTCCATCATCCTTCCTTAATCGAATTATTCCCTTATCATAATTTAACACTACCTCATAGCGAGACATCCAACCCATTCCCAGTATTAATCCATACCCCGAAACATTTAGCACATATGCATCAAAATGAAACTCCACATCACGAATGACCAGCTTAAGATTATAAGTCAACATCAATAAATGGCTCAATCCCCCAATAGGATTTGGCATTATAACAGATTCATATGCGATGTCAGATGTTAGAGTTAAGCTATCAACTAACGTGCTAGCTATGAATGAGTGAGATGCATCAGTATCAAATACATTACAAATAAGGGAATCAAATAAAATCAACACATCTTCCATCCTTACTTGCCTTACCTTCTTCTGAGCTGACTGTGGTGTTTTACATGACGTTGGAACGACATCTAGAGCATATGCCTTCACAATCTGACCTTAGCCCTTATTGTTGGGAAACCTTCTTCATATGTCCGATCTAATCACAATTATAGCACTTAAACTTTTTCTACATTGGAGCCACCTTACAATCTCTAGCTAAGTGTCCCACTTGATTGCAATTATAACATCGACTGCCCTTTGAGTCTTTCGAAAGATTTGTCCTACGGTTCCTCACAAGGTGTCCCATCTTTTGACATCTATGACAAGTAATCGTTGGTTTTTAACCTTATCCTCCTTATGATCCATTTCCTTTATATTTATTATGTTGAGACGATCCTACTACCTTAACCAATTTATGATTTGCTCCTCCTTATGTTAAGTTTAACAAATCTGCTTCTACTACTCCTTCAAATGTAGCCCCATATGTTATCTGGTTTAATGCAAATTCCTTCAAAGGAAAAGTTAGACCCTTTGTAGATTTCAAAGCTTTCTTCCCCGATGTGTTCACTAATTCAAACCCAAACCTCAATAATTCGTTAACTGATTAGCATATTCCCCAATTGTCATTCCACCTTGCTATATAAATAAACTTCTCTAACAACAAATCCCTTCCAACTTCCAAAAAGAACTTTGTTTCAAACCTATTCTTAAACATCCTCTAGGCAATAGTATTCTCGTCTGTTTCTATCATCACCACTTCCCATTAATATGTTGCCTCTCCCTTCAAATTTCAAGTAGCCAATTGTCTCTTCATGGCATTCCCAAGCCCTAACAAGTAGAAAATCTTTTTACAATCATTTAGCCATGCCCGAGTCACTGAGTATGGTTCCATTCCTTCAAAAGACTTCCCACCTAGGCTGGAGAAATTCTTACACAGCTTAGGAAAATTTACAGTTGGTGGTGTTGGTGCTGGAATCATACCTTGGTTGGTAATGTTAGTGATTGTGGGTTCGGTAGGAATAGATTAGCTTGGTTCACAACTTGGACATAGCTTCTGAACCTATTGGGATATTGACCCTGGGAACATCCAGTACATCTGCTCGGGTGCTAGTATCGGCCCTGGTTCTGCCCCACCAACATTGGCTGTATTAGTCTCTATTCCAGTTTTGACTGACTTACTCATTCAGCTATTTGTAAAAATAGGATTCATTAGCAACTTACTAATAGGTAGTAAACAAAACTGGAATAGTAAATGGGTATGTGCATAGATATGTATTTTTTCTCATATATATATATATATATATATATATATATATATACAATAGAAAAATATAATTATGCTCTTTTAATGCGTTCCTAGACCCCCTAACATACGCTCTGATACCAAATGCAACAATCCGACCATTTGACCCTCAGATTCAATGACCAAACCGACGTTAAACCCAAGAACCGAAAAGACAAGTCATTGGGTTAAGGTAAGATATAAATAATATCACAATTACAGCCAGATATCAGATAAACACTAACTAGTTTTAGAGTCTCACAGTGGAATGAATCAAATATAATACATACTCAATGTTAGCGTCAAAATTGGTCACTAACACCCTTGAGTAGAGTTATGTAGAGAGATTAATGAAGAGAGTGAGTTAGAACTGAAAAATAGTGTAATTCAATGCAAAAAGAATAATAAAAACGAGAACACCAGATTTATAGTGGTTCGGCGTAATAGCCTACGTCCACTTTGAGTTTAATCTTTATTGCTTTCTCAATTACTTGAATACAGATACAATCTGTAAATCAATCACTTGAATACAAGTTTGGAAAAAAGAGGAGAGTCAAGAAAATGGCAGTGTCTCCCCAGTGTTCCCGAAAAAAGGTCCATTTCACTGTGCCCCTGCCCCTCTATTTATAGACGAAGGTGGGTTGGACTTTCCTGGTGGGCCTGGTAGCTGAATAGCTCGGTCCAAATAGAGTAAACGGCCCAAAGGGAGTAAGCTCTGTGTACCGAACCAGGGAGGCCGAACGGTAAGATGCCGAGCCAAGGCAATGGCGCCGAACGATGCTCTCATGTCGAACTAAGCTGGAGTGCCGAGCGATCCAAGGTTGCCGAACCAAGCTGGATGCCGAACAATCGAGGTTCTCCGAACGTACCCTTTAGCCGAACGATACCCTTTAGCCGAACGATACCCTTTAGCCGAACGATGTTCCTAGGCCGAACGAAGCTGGAATGCCGAACGTTCTTCTGAGGCCGAGCATTCTTCTGATGCCGAGCGAAGCTTGGATGCCGAGCGTTCTTTAGGTGTCGAACGATATTCAATACCGAACGTCCCTTTAATGGGCCTGACAACTTGCTAACACCTCCAGGCTCTTCAAGGTCAAAATCTTGTCTAGCGTTGATAATAATGTCTTCGACTGTCGTTTTGTAACCAGGCCAAAATGCCGGTTAACATTTGCCCCCCAAAGTGTGTCGTGTGAAGCAACACAACACGCTTTGAATCAGCGAGTATTCCTTGTCTTCAGAAAGAAATCCATCATGTTTCTTGAACAGTCATTATCCTTCGATTTTCTCCTCTAAAGCTGTCATATCCTTCCTTGGTCGTCTTGACGCTTGGTTGATTCCCAATATTATAAATCCAGGGTTGTAGTTCATCAGTGACCACTTGTGTCTGATTCTACAGAGCTGGCAAGCTTCGGCTATCTGATCTAGCTTTTTCTTAATAACCCTTAGTGAGAATTCAATTTCTGTTGATTTCAAGAGGTCGGACTTGTTCGGATGTACACATGCACGTTTGGGTACATGTTCTTTCCATTGGCTCTCGAATGCGTTTTATATGCTCATAAGTCGTCGCCAACTCCGTCTTGTTTAATTGCAATTCAATTGCGATTTCTTGTTTGTATTTTTTGTGAAATAAGGGTTGCACTCAGCCACTTGAGGAGTTTTCCAAACCCCTCTTCAGTAAAAACTCTATGATTTTGTTCACAGCTTCAACCTGTCCATTTGCAGGTATAATGGATCATGGAAGGTCATAAGGACAGATGACATTATGGATAAAGAAGTTGATTATTTTCTTCATCTTGGTCATGGTTAAGAGTTCTTTATCTGCCCATTCGGTGAAGTAATCAATTACTATGATGGTGCATTTCATTCTACCTTTAGGATTGGTAAGAAGAGGACGTTAATGCCCCCAAGTGGGAAACAGCTGTGGACTAGCCATTTGAGTAATTTCCATCGGTGGGGTTCCTGGATTTTTGCAAACATCTTGCACTTTTCGCATTGTCTAGCATGATCGACTGTATCTAGATTGATAGTTGGCCAGTATTACCTATAGCAGAGTATCTTCTTTATCATGGTTTTCCCCCTGATGCTATTACCGCATTCTTCTTCATAGAATTTGCTCAAGATATCATCATGGGCGATGCGCCGAAGCATGGGGATGGATAAACTCCTTTTGAAACATGACTTATTCTTAGATGATTTGGCATGAAGATTTGAGGAGGATTTGTCATTTTCCATTCCTCCGTTCAGTAAGAATTCCTCATTGTAGATAGTCTTCGACAGGGATCAACCATGACACCTTTTCATTTTGTTCGCTGAGTACGTGTGTAATGGTGTAATACTTGAAGTCGGTTAGTGGCTCTCGGACTTGGCCGAGATAAGGAGCAAGACAATGCCCCTTAGCAAGATCAACTTCCTTAGATTTGTATACAACCAATCAAGAATCACAAAAGATATGTAAAGTTTTCACTTCAAATCCTCTAGCAAGCTTGAGGCTGGCAGTCAAGGCTTCATACTAAGCAGCGTTGTTTGTTATAAGTAAATCGAGTTTCAGGACGTAGCAGATTGATCGTTCCTCAAGAGTCATTATCATGACTCGAGTCATTATCATGACTCCTATGCCATAATACTGATAATTAGATGCTCCATCCGCGTACATTTTCCATCTTATGGTAGGTTCTCTACTACTCTTCAAGTAGTCATCTGAGGTAGTGAATTTGGGTGTGAGGTCTGCTAATTTCCGTCCTTGGATAGCCCTTCGAGGGAAATAAGTGATATTGAATTAGCTTAGTTCAATATTCTATTTAAGTAGTCTTTCAGACGTCTCAGGTCATTGTATGCCCTGTCGCAATGGCTGGTAAGCATAGACGCTGATGGAGTGAGCCTAAAAGTAAGAGTGGAACTTTCATGATGAAATCAATAGATATTGTGCTAGCTTTTGTAGCTTCGGGTTGATATTCAATGCATGGCTCACGATTGTTAATGAAGCCAGAATGGGTCCAAGGGAGCATATCATCATTTATTCAGAAAAATCCAACTAATTCTTCTATCATCGCTACACTGAGCTGTGATCCGATATTTAGCACCCGAGATGGGGTCACCATGGCTGGCTGTAATGTCGACCGTCAGCTTAGAAAGTGCCATCCCAGATTCTTTGAGTACAGATGTAGCTATTTTGCATAACATTCAATGTGAAATATGGTTGGGACGGTCAATGTTGACGGTTACTCTAGTCGAATCCTAGAGCCTTGTCATGAGTTATTATGTCTAATAGTGAAGGACTCTGAATGCTCTAATAGATTATCAGCGAATGGCTAAAGATCAGGCTTAAAAGCGCATTGAAGGAAATGTCGGTGGGGGTCAGCCTCGAGTGGCGTGCAACTGTATAGCTGGATATTTGCTTGTATATTCGAGCAATGCACTTTCTATTCAATGCATTCGCGATCCTTTACCCGTCCTTCGAGTTGGAGTGAAAGTCAATTACTCATGAGTTAAGGTGTCAATTCAATGATTGAATCTCTAGGCATCCTTTCGGTCGTCTCCTTGAGCAACTGTAAGCACTATATATAAGTTTTAATACTGAGCTATCGTAGCCAGTTTTAGGATGACCATGCGTCTTCTCCCAGTCTCGGGTTGATAAATGTACTGCATGGACGATTACGTCTCGTCCTAGCTATGTTTATGTTTTCGCCTAAGTTCCAAAGACATAGAGGTGATCGGTGAATAGTCGGTTCACATTCATCTTGCTCCTCGCTCGTGCCCCCAGGTCTGGGGCATATACCGATAAGTAGGAAGGCCAGCCATGCCCACTTTAGCTTTACTCTCTTTCCCGTTGAATCGTGGGATCATGTCAGTCGATGGGAGACGAGGTCTCGCCTATCTTGGATTCTATCGTGTTTTTTCATTCCAAGGGGAATACTTCGATGCCACGTCAGTTTTAGGGCATAATTTGGACAGTGGACGATCATTTATGTCCACTTTGGTTCATGCTCTGTAATCAGGTCTCGGGGTAAAGTTGTCTACAAATGCAGTCAGGTTACGCTCATCCAGTTTCATACTCCTCCTGATGAATCGAATGAGGGTGCTGGAGAATCTTTGACCGAGTATTTGTGGTTTACCCTCCTTTCCACACTCTAGGGGTCATAGTCTTTCAAGAAACATCCGAGTCACATTCGTATGTGCTTGGTGCGGATCGGTATTGACCCTCGATCTGAGGTATGATATAGTTGATTGCTCATAGCTTTGGATGCCATTTCGATTGGTTTTGTATTGAGGCTTCCCTGCAGTCGTTGCTTCAAGTTATAAAGAACGCCACGCTAGAGCTATAGTAAGCTGTCGTATTCAGCTTTTTAGTGATTTGTACCCATGCTCCCAGCATTGATTTGGCCAGGCCACTAGTTGGATGGTCGAACTCCATCCTTAGCGGGTTAATAATCCTTCGGTCGATTCCATGCCGAGGTTTGCGTAATATAGAATGGTCGGAATCCACTCGTCTATTTATTGATGTTTATACACCACTCTGCATTCTGGTGACTTAGTGTTATTCTCCCCCCGGTTGATTCGCGCCCAATTTATATTCATGCTTCGGTCCATGCTCCGGGGACTTAGAGATTTGTCGAACGATTTATGCTTTAGTCCACAGTTCGAGACGCAGAGATTTTTGTCAACTCGTTTATATTCCAGTCCGCATTATGGGATTTTAGAGTAATCTAGTCCTCTTCTGGGATTTGGAGATTCTTCTCAAGTCTTCTATAGTCTAGTCCGTGCTCTGGGGACTAAGAGTACCGTAGTCCGCACTCTGTGGATGTGGAGGTTTTTTAAGCCGTTTATACTCTAGTCCGCACTCAGGGGACTTAGAGCACTCTAGTCCGCACTCCGGGGATGTAGAGGTTCTTAGGTCTTTATACTCTAGTCCACACTCTAGGGACTTAGAGTACTCCCGTCCGCGCTCCGGGGATGTAGAGGTTCTTGGGTCGTTTATACTCTAGTCCGCACTCAGGGGACTTAGAGTATCCCGTCCACGCTCAAGTGATTGGAGCGCTTGATGAAGACAGATCTGGAACCTCCTCCTATACCGACGGGGGTTATGAAGTAGAAATTACAGGCGCCTCTAATCACACATCCGAATTGAGCATGAAGGAGCGGCTCGATAAAGGGAAGGTCAGGGTCAAGGTCGAGCCCCGAGTTGTGGACTTGGACGATCCTTTGAACAAGCCGTTGAAGGTCATCCTTCCTGGCGGGTCCTAGCCTATGGAAGTTCTCCGTACTTCTTCAGTTGCTACCCCTCTATCAAAGAAGAGTACCAAGGGTAAATGCTATGGAGAGGAGCCATCCGGAAAGGAGCTGAAGAAGTACAAGAAGTGATTACTATCCTCGTTCAACGAGAGTTAGTTTAAGTCATGTAATTATTTTCATCTATTTCCTTAGTCCTTGTAAATAGAATGTCGACTCCGAACTTTGGAGGGGTTGTAATAGGAACTCATTTCTCATTAAAGTTTAGTTCCTTTTTCCGTCTTACAAAAGACTCTTATTGTTCAATTTTCTTTGTGATTGTGATGTTGATCCAAGCAGTTGTGAGTAACATAAACTTCTCGGTCCATCTTCATATATAACTCGGAAACACTTCGGGAGTTGTTGAACTTCCATTCTGTGCTTCGAGCACTTAGAATACATTCCAGCCCGTATGTCAGGGATTCGACAAATTCAAGTCATCTGTGTCATAGTTCATATTCAGGGAACTTGGAGATCCGAATTGCTTATATTCGAGTCCGCGCTTTGGGGACTTAGAGTACTCCAGTCCGCACTCTGGGGACTTGGAGGTTCAAGTCATTCATACTCTAGTCCGCGCTCTGGGGACTTAGAGTACTCCAGTCCACGCTCTGGGGACTTGGAGGTTTAAGTCGTTTATACTCTAGTCCGCGCTCTGGGGACTTAGATTACTCCAGTCCGCACTCTGCGGACTTGGAGATTTGAGTCGTTTATACTCTAGTACGCGCTCTGGGGACTTAGAGTACTCCAGTCCATGCTCTGGGAACTTGGAGGTTTAAGTCGTTTATACTCTAGTCCACGCTCTGGGGACTTAGAGTACTCCAGTCCACGCTCTGGGGACTTGGAGGTTTAAGTCGTTTATACTCTAGTCCGCGCTCTAGGGACTTAGAGTACTCCAGTCCATGCTCTGGGGACTTGGAGGTTTAAATCGTTTATACTCCAGTCCACGCTCTGGGGACTTACAGTACTCCAGTCCACGCTCTGGGGACTTTGAGGTTTAAGTCGTTTATACTCTAGTCCGCACTCTGGGATCTTAGAGTACTCCAGTCCACGCTTTGGGGACTTGGAGGTTTAAGTCGTTTATACTCTAGTCCGCGCTCTAGGGACTTAGAGTACTCCAGTCCGCGCTCTGGGGACTTAGAATACTCCAGTCCGCGCTCTGGGGACTTGGAGGTTTAAGTCGTTTATACTCTAATCTGCGCTCTGGGGACTTAGAGTACTCCAGTCCACGCTCTGCGGACTTGGAGGTTTAAATCGTTTATACTCTAGTCCGCGCTCTGGGGACTTAGAGTACTACAGTGCACGCTCTGGAGACTTGGAGGTTTAAATCTTTTATACTCTAGTCCGCGCTCTGCGGACTTAGAGTACTCCAGTCCACGCTCTGGGGACTTGGAGGTTTAAGTCGTTTATACTCTAGTCCGTGCTCTAGGGACTTAGAGTACTCCAGTCCACGCTTTGGGGACTTGGAGGTTTAAATCGTTTATACTCTAGTCCGCGCTCTGGGGACTTAGAGTACTCCAGTCCACGCTCTAGGGACTTGGAGGTTTAAATCGTTTATACTCTAGTCCGCGCTCTGGGGACTTAGAGTACTCCAGTCCACGCTCTGGGGACTTGGAGGTTTAAATCGTTTATACTCTAGTCCGCGCTCTGGGGACTTAGAGTACTCTAGTCCACGCTCTGGGGACTTGGAGGTTTAAATCGTTTATACTCTACTCCATGCTCTGGGGACTTAGAGTACTCCAGTCCACGCTCTGGGGACTTGGAGGTTTAAATCGTTTATACTCTAGTCCGTGCTCTGGGGACTTAGAGTACTCCAGTCCACGCTCTGGGGACTTGGAGGTTTAAGTCGTTTATACTCGAGTCCGCACTCTGGGGACTTAGAGTACTCCAGTCCGCACTCTGGGAACTTGGTTGTTTTGAGTCGTTTATACTCTAGTCCACGCTCTAGAGACTTAGAGTACTCCAGTCCGCACTCCGGGGACTTGGAGGTTTAAGTCGTTTATACTCTAGTCCGCACTCTGGGGACTTAGAGTACTCCAGTCCACGCTCAGGGGACTTGGAGGTTTAAGTCGTTTATACTCTAGTCCGCGCTCTAGGGACTTAGAGTACTCTAGTCCACGCTCTGGGGACTTGGAGGTTTAAATCGTTTATACTCTAGTCCGCGCTCTGGGGACTTAGAGTACTCCAGTCCACGCTCTAGGGACTTGGAGGTTTAAGTCGTTTATACTCTAGTCCGCGCTCTGGGGACTTAGAGTACTCCAGTCCACGCTCTAGGGACTTAGAGGTTTAAGTCGTTTATACTCTAGTCCGCTCTCTGGGGACTTAGAGTACTCCAGTCCACGCTCTGGGGACTTGGAGGTTTAAGTCGTTTATACTCTAGTCCGCGCTCTTGGGACTTAGAGTACTCCAGTCCATGCTCTGGAGACTTGGAGGTTTAAATCGTTTATACTCTAGTCCGCGCTCTGGGGACTTAGAGTACTCTAGTCCACGCTCTAGCGACTTGGAGGTTTAAGTCGTTTATACTCTAGTCCGCACTCTAGGGTCTTAGAGTACTCCAGTCCACGCTCTGGAGACTTGGAGGTTTAAGTCGTTTATACTCTAGTCCGCGCTCTGGGGACTTAGAGTACTCCAGTCCACGCACTGGGGACTTGGAGGTTTAAGTCGTTTATACTCTAGTCCGCGCTCTGGGGACTTAGAGTACTCCAGTCCACGCTCTGGGGACTTGGAGGTTTAAATCGTTTATACTCTAGTCCGCGCTCTGGGGACTTAGAGTACTCCAGTCCACGCTCTGGGGACTTGGAGGTTTAAATCGTTTATACTCTAGTCCGCGCTCTGGGGACTTAGAGTACTCCAGTCCACGCTCTGGGGACTTGGAGGTTTAAATCGTTTATACTCTACTCCGTGCTCTGGGGACTTAGAGTACTCCAGTCCATGCTCTGGGGACTTGGAGGTTTAAGTCGTTTATACTCGAGTCCGTGCTCTGGGGACTTAGAGTACTCCAGTCCGCACTCTGGGAACTTGGTTGTTTTGAGTCGTTTATACTCTAGTCCACGCTCTAGAGACTTAGAGTACTCCAGTCCGCACTCCGGGGACTTGGAAGTTTTAAGTCGTTTATACTCGAGTCCGCACTCTGGGGACTTAGAGTACTCCAGTCCGCACTCCGGGGACTTGGAGGTTTTGAGTCGTTTATACTCGAGTCCGCACTCTGGAGACTTAGAGTACTCCAGTCCGCACTCCAGGGACTTGGAGGTTTTGAGTCGTTTATACTCGAGTCCGCACTCTGGGGACTTAGAGTACTCCAGTCCACACTCTGGGGACTTGGAGGTTTAAGTTGAGAGCAGTCGTATTTCCACTCTTTAATTTGTGTACATCTACCGTATCGAGGCTGATGTTGTCGAATGAATAGTCGAACCATGTTTGCTCATGGAATAGGATCTTGCCCCTAGCTTGAGGGATGAAATTTGAAAAATGGACGATCGATTCTCGTCCGCTCGGTGATTATAGCTCTTCCCATCAAGTCAAGGGAGGAGGTATATGACAGATGGTTGGATCACATCCATGTTGGGTTAGATAGCCAAATCTCTTATAATTTTCTCCGTATTTCCTTCTAGAAAATAAGGATAATAGATTGTTGAGTAGACAAAGTAAGTTGCATATGTTCCAAGGTGCAGTCGTGTCCATGTATTGAGGGCGATGGTTAACGAGTAGGCAGTCCACCTTAACTACTTCAAGTCGGGCTTTCGAATAACCTTTTGTGTTCAAGGTAGGATTTGATGTGTAGATGAACACATCACGTCCACTCTAGACAGATCCCGGCATCACTAAGCTTCAGGAGGGGCATCTGTATTTTGTCCAACTTTGTTCTATGACTTGATTTGAGTGGGAGATCGAGCCATACTCATTCCAAGCCCTGTTCAGGTCTCTGAGTCAAACGTGGAGGTCAATGAATGGATGGTCAGTCATGTCGACTTTGTATTTGGGCTCTGATCGTGATGAGCTTTTCAATATCTAGTCCATTGCCCCAAATCAAAGGCACATGATTGATGATAAGCGATTGAATTATGCTCGTCTAGATATAACTCCATACGTCCGATCATGATCTGCATGGATTGGTTAGCGACCAAATCCGAGTACCTGGTGACCTACATTGTTTTGAAAGTAGTTTAGTTCAAGCTAGTCGTAGTTCATAGAACAATTGAAATAGAAATGGAAATAATTGAAAGAAGATTATGATAAATCTCATTGATAAGTGAAGCAGCATCGTGCGCTCGCTATTCGACTTTTGGCCCTGGCTCCTTTCAAAGGGATGTCGGCCGTCAGCAGCCCAACTGATAATCATAGCCCTTTATTAATAGGCATCGGATATTCGCTGTCCGCCATTCTGTAAGAAATGTACATACTATTGAAGCTTTACTTTCTAGATCAGCTTTTCGATCACACCTCGGAGGTGTTTGTAATCGCCCGTCTTAGGATCAGTGAGCATTTAGGAATATACAACATTCCCCTGATTTTCTTTAGACTTTGGTGTACTCTCTCGAGGTTGGTTTCCAGTACCACTTCGAGTCGTGAGTCTTCAAGTAGAGGTTGTCAATTAAATCTTTCAAAGATCATATGAGCCGAATTTTAAGGTCTTGTTTCGGCTACTAGAATCTACATCCTTAGCCAACGGGCCTTCATTGTTATTTTTCTTAGTCTGTTCCGCTCCTCCACACTTTGGTTTAGGTTCATTTTTATCATAGAAACGATCCATGGTCGTAGGAGGCTCTCCAGGTAGCTGGCTTCCAAAATATATATGGAGGTCGATTTTGCTCAAGGGTGATCAGTATGGTATCCCTTCGAGTGTATCGTTTGAGTAACGATAGTTTGTCCTTTTTGGAATTTGGGTCGTACCCGAAAATATTTTTTTATGAAAATAGGGGTCATTCGGCATTAGAGAGCGCTCGGCATTTAGGAACGTTCGGCCTTGGAGAGCGCTCGGCCTAGAGGTTTGGATCGGCCTGGAGGAGCATTCGGCCTAGAGGTATGGTCGGCCTGGACGAGCGTTCGGCCTAGAGGTATGCTAGGCCTGGAGGAGCGTTCAGCCTAGAGGATCAGCCAGGAGTGTTCGGCCAAGATGGATCGGTTAGGAGTGTTCGACCAAGATGGTTCGGTCAGGAGTGTTCGGCCAATGCCTTTTCTGGAGCGTTCGGCATGCCTTTCTGGAGCGTTCGGCATGCATCTTCTGGAGCGTTCGGCATGCCTCTTCTGGAGCGTTCGGCATGCCTTTCTGGAGCGTTCGGCACGCCTTTCCTGGAGCGTTCGGCACACCTCTTCTGGAGTGTTCGGCACGCCTCTTCTGGAGCGTTCGGCATGCCTTTCTGGAGCGTTCGGCATGCCTCTTCTGGAGCGTTCGGCATGCCTTTCTGGAGCGTTCGGCATGCCTTTCTGGAGCGTTCGGCATGCCTCTCCTGGAGCGTTCGGCATGCCTCTTCTGGAGCGTTCGCATGCCTCTTCTGGAGCGTTCGACATGCCTCTTCTGGAGCGTTCGGCATGCCTTTCCTGGAGCGTTCGGCATGCCTTTCTGGAGCGTTCGGCATGCCTCTCCTGGAGCGTTCGGCATGCCTCTTTTGGAGCGTTCGGCATGCCTCTTCTGGAGCGTTCGACATGCCTCTTCTGGGGGATTGACTGAATTGCCTTCAGAGGAGGGTTGGCCTTCATTCAACTCGAGTGCAAACTTCAACATCCAATCACCAAATCTTGCATCCATTGGTGAATCCAATCTATGGCTATCAGCTTCCTTTAGATTTCTTTCAAATCTGAGTAGAATAGGAAGTTTTCTAGTAGACAACTGGATCTATCTCGCGAATATGGAAATCCACTAGTAGACGATGAGATCCAATCAAGCTGAGAATTCAATTCTCAGTGAAAGCACCAAAATGTTAGCGCCAAAATTGGTCACTAACACCTTTGAGTAGAGTTATGTAGAGAGATTAATGAAGAGAGTGAGTTAGAACTGAAAAATAGTGTAATTCAATGCAAAAAGAATAATAAAAACGAGAACACCAGATTTATTGTGGTTCGGCGTAATAGCCTACGTCCACTTTGAGTTTAATCTTTATTGCTTTCTCAATTACTTGAATACAGATACAATCCGTAAATCAATCACTTGAATACAAGTTTGGAAAAAAGAGGAGAGTCAAGAAAATGGCAGAGTCTCCCCAGTGTTCCCGAAAAAAGGTCCATTTCACTGTGCCCCTGCCCCTCTATTTATAGACGAAGGTGGGTTGGACTTTCCTGGTGGGCCTGGTAGCTGAATAGCTCGGTCCAAATAGAGTAAACGGCCCAAAGGGAGTAAGCTCTGTGTACCGAACCAGGGAGGCCGAACGGTAAGATGCCGAGCCAAGGCAATGGCGCCGAACGATGCTCTCATGTCGAACTAAGCTGGAGTGCCGAGCGATCCAAGGTTGCCGAACCAAGCTGGATGCCGAACAATCGAGGTTCGCCGAACGTACCCTTTAGTCGAACGATACCCTTTAGCCGAACGATACCCTTTAGCCGAACAATGTTCCTAGGCCGAACGAAGCTGGAATGCCGAACGTTCTTCTGAGGCCGAGCATTCTTCTGATGCCGAGCGAAGCTTGGATGTCGAGCGTTCTTTAGGTGCCGAACGATATTCAATACCAAACATCCCTTTAATGGGCCTGACAACTTGCTAACACCTCCAGGCTCTTCAAGGTCAAAATCTTGTCTAGCGCTGATAATAATGTCTTCGACTGTCGTTTTGTAACCAGGCCAAAATGCCGGTTAACACTCAATAACATAATCACATCGCTATCTTATACCCGAAGTGTCATATACATATTTCTAAACAAATACATATACAATCCAAACCCACAAACATAAGATTAAATCCAGGTAGAACATTTATGTATAGCATGAACACTATACACAAATAAATCTCCATCCCCTATACCGTATCATCATTCAACTCCATCAACTTGGATATATATATAGGAAAATAAGAGTGGGTCAGATATAAGTCTGGTGAGTGAAACATACTCTATTTTACATATACTACAAAAATAATATTATAACATGATATGAGTCTATCTCCAGAAACCACATGTTCCATTGTTACATCATAATTGTATGTCTCATATATATATATATATATATATATATATATATATATATAATATTGTATTCCCTAGATTCGACTCATGCACTATTGGGTCTCCTATTGTCCTTATTTATGTAAATTGTACATAGGACCAATGCTTGGACTGGCCTCATGTCCTACAAGTCGACTGTTGTCCCTGCTCTAACTAACTAGACTCATGCCCAGGACTAGCCACATGCCCTATAAGGTAACTTAACATACATCTCATACTGGTCTACTAAAACCTTTAGGGCAGCATCGCATTACCCGGTACACCTACTTATGTCATATTTTCATATCCACATCTACGTATACATTCTAGGGTCTAAACTTGTCCCGGGCTCGTTCTCATCCACATTCACCATCTTATCCATAACACACATTACATATCATTTCGAATAGCAACCAAAAATCACCTCATATATTCACTCATTCCATATCATCGTCATCCATATCGTCACATTTCAGATAACTTCCATAAAATAAGAGAAAACAGGAATTGAATCGGCTGTTGAATATTCAAATTGACCTTTGGCCAAGGTTCAACCTGACAGAAATCTTGTGCACCGATGGACTTTTCAAAGCAACTGGTGCACTAGTGTGCATGTTTTCTATAGGCTTATAGGTTCGACTTTTTACGTTTTATCATATGTTTCGCACCTCTGGTCACTATCGCCTCGCCTCAAATCGTCGAAGATTTCGTCTATACCTTTATTCTTGTTTTCTTTGTCAAATTCCGTCATTAATTCACAAGTTTTGTTAATATATAATCATAAGGGTCTTAGATCTCAACCTAATCCAGTTTCTATGTATTGATTTCATTAAAATCCCTCCCAAAACCCAATTTAATCTGAATTTAAATATATATAAATGTTTAATTATCCTAATATAGGCTTCAGATCATGATTATAAGATCATAATCATATTATATGGGGAAGAGAACAAAATTCACTCATGGAATGGTCAACCCAGTCTATTTCCTTGTTGTCTGTGCTTGCTAGTCTCCCTACTTTTGAATTTTCCTCTAATTCACTACTAGGTCATAGCTTAATCTAGTAGGATTGTGGTGCTCTTGGTTTCATTGAATTCAGCTGAGAGTTGAATGAGTTATTTGAATTTTGGTGACGTGGTTTCTTTGTAGAAATGATGAAGAAAGAAGTATGGAGTGGTTTCTGAAATGAGAACTTTGAGTACGTACTTTGGTTTATATATATGGAGGGAAAATCTATAACTATCAACTTAAATTCAAATTCAAAATTCAAACTCAAGGCATTTGGCACCCGTTCATCCCGATCACCCTCTCATCTATAATTCTCTTATACGGACTCAAAATAAAACAAACAGAAATACCACGTTATGCTAAAAAAAATGAGATGATCGCAATGACGCTGGTTTCATCGTCAAATTCCACTATTTGTAAAATTATCATTTGGCCCCTCCTTATAATTGATTAATTTAGTTAATCCAATAATCTAATATTTTTCATGTTTTCATAATTTAATTATTTTATGAAACTTATACACAATTTTTTGGGTTATAATAACCCACCACTCTTTCTCAACTCGATGCTAAGTTGAAGATGCTCAACTCGGTCCCAAGTTATAGAGTCTTGGTTCCTTTGCTTCTTTCTTTTCCTGCCTTCCAATTTAAGTATGTTTTATCAAGTATCTTATTCCTTAACTCGAGGCAGACCCTAGAAGGGCCAACTTAACCCTTATGTTTCCTTTTTCCTCAATCCCACTTTATTCTTTCATTCCCAACCATGCTTGTTTGACTTACTTTTGCTGTTTCCTCTCTTTTGATCATGTTATGTTGGTTCGCTGCCTTAGTTTCATGACTCGGCATAGAGCATAACTCGGACCTGAGTTGAGGTTGTCAAATTGTGATGGTCAATTTTTGGAACCTTGTCCATTTTTTGTTATCTCTTTTTTATTCTTTCCCTTTGCCATTTTGTGTTTTTTACCCAAGGTTTTGAAACAATTTCTCTACCGTTTCTTCATCTAGTTCAATTGCTTGAGTTTATTCAGAAATCATGGGAAAATTGTCAATAGCACTTTGCCTTCCAAATTATGCCTTGTGAATATAAGATGCGCTTTGTTCAAGAACAAATATTGAAAGCGACTAGTCATCGACTGTTGAGCTCTCTGGCTACCTACTAGACCAATTGTGGCAAATCATCTAGTTCCTTTATATTCACATATAAATTAAAGATCATTCCAGATCATCGTAGCTAAGGCTCAAGTCCTCACCCAAGTGTTAGTCATAAATCATGATCATTCCACGTTCTTTTGGAATTTAATCTATCACCATCATAAATCAGGGTCATCCTATGGTCATTTTGGATCAAATTATCATATATCAGTGTCCATATCATCATGTGTTCCCCTAAGATTTAATTATCATATCACATATCGAGTAATCACGAATCATTAATCATATAAGTATACTACCATTGATTGTAGCATCAATTATAAATCGTCTAGTATCACCTATCATCCCATCATAAGCGTGTTCAATTGAATCAAGGCAGTAGCATAATACAGTAATCATCATCAAATCATTTCAAGAACATGAGGCATTAAAATCCCAAAGTTTAATTTCTAATCTCTCTGGACCACATGATTAATATCCAGTTTTAGTTCCTAATCTCTCCAAATCACATAATTAGATATCCAGTTTAGTTTCTGATCTCTCTAGATCATGTAATCATATATCCATTTCCACTTCTGATCTCTTCGTATCACAAAATCATATATCCATTTCAGTTTTAATCTCTTCGGATCACATAATCAATATCCATTTCAAATTTTGATCTCTTTGGATCACATGATCAATATCTATTTCAACTTCTAGTCTCTCCGGATCACATAATCATATATCTAGGTTGAGCCCTATCTGCATACTCTTTGACGAGAGGACCTAATTTTCAGGTGCGTCCATCCACTTACTTTTCCATAAAGGGACTCAACATCTGAGCACTTTATCCACTCACTCTCAAGTGAGGGGACTCGCTATCCTAGCATATCCATCCACTTACTCTCCAGCAAGGGACTCGCTATTTGTTACTAAAAATTTTCATAAATAAGAAGATGCGATAATTAAGATTTCTTAGCTTAATCCACTTCGGTCCGTGCCGGCTTAGGCCTATGCCAGCCTTTTCCATGCCACTTGAGAATCAAAAATAGGCCAGCAAATCTCCCTCGACTACTGTCCAGGCTGGACCCCTATCAGCCCATCCTCTCCGAGGCATTTTAGGTCCGCCCCCGGCCAGTGCATCCAAAATAACGACTAATAGCTAGCTAGTTAAGAAAAGTAAGACATCCACACTACTCGCCCCGGTTCCTATTAGCTGGACACCTCTTATGACCAGTTGGTTCCTAGACATCTTGTCTATTTAAGGGCTTCCTCAGCCCATCCACCAGTAAATGCATCTCTATATTGCCTTAGGAATGGCCTGTCCCATGCAAAGTACCATATATTTAATGATCGGATATTTAATAGTTTATTTAAGTAGTTAATCATTAATTAAATGAATGCCCAAAAATGTGATTTTTCTCATACGATTGAATCAGGATTCGAGACCACTTTCGTTGAGATGATTTGACGTTACGAATTGAAATGAGTATAAGGATCGCTATATTTTGAGATTGGACGATCCGATGGCTGAAACAATCTCAAAATACATGAAATTAGCATCTAGGACATAGTCTTAGATGGCAATGATGTTAGTACTATTGGATCTGTAAAAATGGGTGATGCATGTAGACGAGTTTCTTGGCTATCGGATGTGTCGTGTGATCGTACAAACTCGAAATACAGCCATTTATTTAAGAGAATAAATAACTCGGATAAAATAATATTAAATTATTATATATAAAGCCTAAATTTGGATCTCCCTTCTAATTCTCATTTGGCCATTCACTATTCACTTCATATAATAGAAATCCATGGCCAAATTCAGTTCTTTCTCTTTCAAAATTAAATTTGGCCAATGTACTCCATTAAAATTCATGACGTTTGATTTTTTAAGATTTTACTAACAAGAGCTTTGGTCTCATATGTTGGATCTAAGATGCAATGATGTTTGTCCAAGATCAAGACCTATGACCATGATTAGGGTTTTAGATTGGTGGAGATAAGATCGACGATTGGCGAAATGGAGATCACCATTGACTTTCTTTTGTCGATCTCTACTAGAGTGAAAGTTTTTATAGGGTTTGATCATCGTTTGTCATCGCAACCTATATGAGTCGTGGTCAAGAACCTAGATGATGTGATTGGAATGGGGGCTTTGATATTGGCGTTCTTGATATGGACGAGACGAGCAAGTGAAGAGAAGAACAACGGCGCAGAAGGCATTCTATTTCATCGAGTATTGCTCTATATCACTTCTGTTTCATGCACACTTTGGTACTGTACGTGTACATGCAGTTTCAATTGGATTAAGGGATTAAATAGGTAATTAGTTAATTAATTAATTAATTAATATCTTATTAATCTCGATTCTTATATCGATCATATCTTTTACATACAAGGTTTGTTTTGGGTGTAGTTTCTTGCATTATGATCATGATAGCGAGATCTATCTCTTGGCGCTAGCTTGAAAGGATTTGGCTGAGGTGAGTGATATTGTCTCTCACTAAACTATGATTGTTGGATAATATTAGATTGATGCTCGAGATTAATTTTTGGTTTTAAATTATGATATTACTACACTTATACAGCAGCTATATTTTATAAAATAAACTATATTTATTTTAAAATGATTTATAAAGAATACCACATATTTTCCATCGATGTGCTATAGTTTAGGAATTATTAGATTAGAGCTGTTATTTATCGTATTTACCACATTGATTGATATAAATGAATTATACTTATTGTTTGTATGTTGTTTTGGATGGATGTATGGTTGTTGGATATATGTTTGGGTTGTTTGGCTTGTTTGGCTATTTTGGTTGAAAACGCGGATTAGCGGTGATTGGGTTTTACGCAGTATCTTATACGTTGGAATTTCACACACACAAAAACCTAATGAATAAGATGAGCTATAGAGGAGGGTTTGGGTATGTGCCGACGGAACCGAGGTGGAGGATAAGGTTTCGAATTTCAGAATGGGTGTTGGACGTTTCCATTTGGTTTGTACTTATCCGTTTTAGTTAAGTACAAGACTAGGGTGGTTGGTATTGACCATTGTAGAGTGGTCAATTTCCATCACTGTTATTGATTGGCGATTTGATCGATCGTTGGCTTGGATGTTGATGATATCTCGTGGTGCACAAAGCGGTTGTTTGTTCATGCGACCGGTTTTGAGATTTGATGTCGCTCACACCGAACTGTTGTCTGACTTGAGGTATTATGCTTTGATTTTTATTATTTTGGGTACTCTTAAATGAGTAGATTGAGAGCAGATGTGGATGACATATGGAGTTCTGCAGATGGACAAACATGAGGTGATGGTTACTTATACTTATATGTGAATTTGTTATTGTATTTCTACTATGTGACACTATGGTGCCTTGACAGCATTTGACTTACTATTATTTAAGACATCGTATCAGTTGAGTTTAAGTATTACTTGTAAAAACTCTATTACTTTGTTGTATAACTTTGTGGATCTTATGCTCTGATGGTTAGTTCGCATTGTTAAAAAAATCTCTACTCTTTTATACCTATGTTGATTATATATTTACTCTGATGCGATGTGAGACATACAACAAGTGATATGGTTATTTGAGGTTTTCTTTTTCTTCTTTTCCATTCACTTTATCCTTTATTTCCTTTATCTTTACTTCTTTTCTTTTTTTCGACGGCCGTTATGCACCGCAGGTGTAGGGCGGTCATTACATTTGGTAAGGTTACATTATTAACCTTAGTTGATACTATCTAGTAGAGATAAGGTATGAGTTGTTTCGTAGACTATATCTAGAGTATGTGTATATATGAGAGAGTTTGTATATGTTATATATTTTGGTTTTCAAAGCCACATACTAGTACATATAGTATATAGTTGTGTGCATACATGAGCAAGATTGATGCAGTTTTCTTTGTGCAAGACTGATCATCCTTATTGTAAAATAGGAGTGATCTGGCATGTGAGAAAAACTACCATTGACTTTATCTTCAGAGTTAAGGATAGGGTAGGATTAAGGTCACTGTCCTTGATTGATAGGATATCTATGTGGAGTTGGTGTAGATTATTTCCTGGATGTCCAATTTGTTCTGGATGGTTATGGTGCTCAAGTGCAAATGGTAAGAGACTACTTTACCGAGATGGATATAGATAATGAGAATCTAGGAGGTAGATCATTCCTTGGAACAAATTCGGCAATGGAAAGGCAAGTTTGGATGGTTACTTGCGAAAAGATCTTCAATGACTTGGAGTTAGATGATGCCACAGGGTAGAAGTTAGCCTTTAGATGACTCCAGTGGTGGACGATGAACTAGTGGAGTGTCATTGTAACTTCGATTCTCGAGGATCGATTTGCTTGGGATTACTTTATAGTTCGCTTCGAGGAAAATTTAGCTCGACTTTTATGAAGTTGGTGTTAGTTAGGGAGTTCGCCGATTTTGGGGGTACGGTGATATGTCTATATTGAGTATGTGGGTGAATTCGATGTGCTACCGAAGTATGGTCTATTTTCATTGACATTCCACATGGAATGGATGGAAAGTTTATCATTAGGTAAAGAGATCGTCTTGGGAAGCGATTGATTCGTCATACTGACGAAGGCTTCGAGAAGATGATTGAGAAGGCCTTATGAGGAGAGAGTCTATACCTAGTGTAGAAGGGTTGTCCTAAACCAGTAAAGTTGGGATAGACCGTGGAATCATATACAGTCAATGTAATGGAAATTGAAAAGAGATGGGAAATTAAAAGACAGTGCGGATCGTGCTATATGGAATTATACTAAACCAATGTGGGAATAAACTAAGATACTATAGCAATGTAAAATAAATTAAGCACATTAGGAATTTTTATACTGGTTCGAACTTCCCGTTCTACGTCCAGTCCCAGACTCCTTCTGGAATTTCACTAACAACAATCCTTACTTAACCCGAAGGAACAGGTTTACAACACCTGAACAACTGAACAGGATTTCGATGCCTCAACAGCAAAAGAGGGCTTCACTTGCTTAAATGGCAGAACGGGACTTCAACTTATACAGAGAGTATTTGACACAGTGTGTTCTTGATAATACAGATTTGTCTCTTGATAGTACAACCTTCCAATAATATTCTCCTTTTGATATATATATATAAGAGTGTGTGTGTGAAGAATAAGGAAGTAAATGAATGATTTTATATGAACTTGAATGCACAAGAGTGTTAGAATCAAAGTAGATTAAGAATAGAAAGAGTTGGATCAATTTCGTGTCTCAAACTGATGATTCTATCATGTTTATATAGATTATAAAAAGGTGCAATTGTTCGTGGATAGTCATCATGAAAATATATGATCATATATGTTGATTAAAAGTCGTATCTCTTTATGGAAGAGAAATGTCTGTTCAAAAATATAGACATTATAAGAATTCAGACATCTGAAAAATAGAGATCAAACTTTTGAAATCGTTCATGTGCAAATCAGAAAGCAAGTAGGTCTTTTTCGACCTGATTCATACGTTTGAAAATACCAATTCAGACATCTGAATGTTGTCTAGAAAATCATTTTTGATTCCAGATTCAGACGCCTGAAATGGTCAATTCAGACATCTGAATTTGACCAGAAAATGCAAATATGCTCAGAAATGAGTGTATGTGCACGTGTCGACATATATATCCAAAAGGAGAGATTTTAACATCATTTTAGCTCTAGACAAAAACTCAATACAAAATATATGTATAGCATGAAGCTTATTTGAATCCGATCTTGTAAATATTCCTACAAAAAACAAGTTAGTATAAAAAACCAACGTATATAGTAATCAAAATATGGTAAGTATGAAACATTGTAGACGAAGTTTCAACATTCTCCCCCTTTTTGACGATGACAACTATATAAATATAATACAAGTAATATATTTTCTATAAGCTCCCATGCTCCCCCTGTCAAAAAGCAAGTTAGAATAAATAGACTATATCAACTCCTTCTCCCCCTTAGGCATCGCAAAAAAGGAAAATATGAATATATGACAAAGCAAAGAAGAGTATTCAAAACATAATACAATACCAGTAGATAATATAGGAGTTTATACAGAAATAGAAAAGTAAACTACGAAAGAGTTCAAAACAACTAGTTAATACCAAAGGAATTTAAAAACTAGGGCTCGAATCACTGCCTTCACCATCATCATTATCATCTTCATCTTCATCTTCATCTTCATTACCATTGTTGTTCCCCGAGCTTGATGACCATTGAAATGGAGCAGGGTTGAAAGCTTCGATAGATGATGAGGTGGAGCAACCAATACATTCTCAAATTTTGTTGAGAAAGCCACGAATGGAATTAAAACGCTTTTCGGTTTTCTTTTCGAGATTGACCATTTGGGTTCTAAGCTTAGCTTAGTTTTGGGAAAGAGTGACCAGAGCATTCCATGAGCTAGTGTTGGGAGAAAGGACCACTATTTCATCATCGTCTTCTTCTTCAGAGGGTGGAGTAATAGGCCGAACATGTGGACGAGGTTGGGGTTGGTTTTGATCACGGTTGGCAACCCTTTCTTGAAATGAAATATATGCCAAACTTCTCGGTCGTTTTGGCAAACCCATAAGACCCAAAGTCTTTGATCCAAGCTCTTTGATCGTTGTGAATTCAGAATCAGGAAAAAAGTGCTAAAGTTTTGGAGAATCTTCATTATATAAGCACCATAATGAAAGGTCTTATAGCGCCTTCGACGATTAACATCCATGAATTCTTCCAAAAACACTTGAGCCCAATTAATGGATTGACCGGAATAAATAGCATAAAGGGCTTGGATGTTTCTTTTGTTAACAAGTTCATAACTTCCTATCCATGGAATAACGGAGCGAATCAAAGCTCTATGGAGGATACGAGCTTGTGGGCGGAGTTGAATGGAGGTAAGCCTTGTTATGCCATCATTCAAAAATTGGTGTGAGACCTCCTCTCTATCATCCAAGTTTAAAGAAACATCAATTTCATCTAAATCGATCCTCGTTGATGGACATTGAAGTATATCACCAAGTCGAGCAAGGGGTAGATGGATTTTAACACCACAAACTAATGTCCAAATGCAATCGTTGTGATTTTGAGGAGTGTAATGGTCCAAATTCATATTAGCATAAAATAGCTTAACCAAAGATGATTGATTTTGGTATTATTAGCCGCATAAGGGACAAGAGATTCTAACCCATTTGATCTTACAATTTGTTGAATCCGATAAGCCTCGAATTCTTCAAATTTTATGAAAGCACCCGAAAAGAACAGAGATCTACTCATTTGTGCAAAACGTTGTCTTGCTTGCTCATTCCATAGCAATTAATCGACGGGTGGGGGTAGATGACGAAGTAGATGGCCTCGATCTTTTTTGTTTTGGAGACATTAGTGAATATATGGAAGAAATTTTTAATTTTTAATGGAGGAATATGCTGAAAAAGAAGATGAAGAATGAGGGAAGAAGAAAGGCAGGGATTGAAAAAAGGATAATTGCATAGGAAAACGAGCAAAAAGCAATTCAAATTTGAATAGCCAGATGATTTCGGACGTCTGAAATGAAGAAAATCGAGTCAGAAAGGTTTTAGTTCATTTTGGCCTATATTTAGACGTCTAATTTGGGAGATTCAGACGTTTGAATCTGAAGAAAATCGACTATAAAGACAATATTCAAACGTTTGAAATATACTTCAGACATCTGAAAAGTGTGTCAAAACACACTTCAGACCATAAAATGAAAAACAAAAGTAAAAATAAAAATACATTTATTATTATTTGAATGATATATAGAATAAAATTATGATCATTCAAAACAAATATAAATAAATGAAAGCATTAGTTCGAGTCACTTGGAGTCTTGCAATCTTCCGGTTCAATCTTGGTTAGCTCTTGTATGGTTGTAATTGACATCCCAAGAGTTTGGAGAAATCGGAGGACGCTATGGACTAGGCTCCCATGGATTCGAAGTTGAAGGTTGAACTACATCTTTCTTTGGAGATGTACCGTAGAATTTTAATGCCACTTGTTCAATGAAACTAAGTCGTTTGGCATAACTTTCTGTTCATATTACATTTCCCGTTGCAAATCCAACTAATCTTTCTAGTAATGATGAATCTTGGCTATTTTTTCTTTAGTTGATGGAGAACCAAAGAAAAGAAATCGTCGAGATTTCTTCCTTTCTGGAGTATAACCAGATGGTTCATATGAAGGATTAGGTCTAGCCGGTTCACGTGGTGTTGGAGTAGCCAGTATTTATAAGGAAGATGTAGAATATGATGAAAGTGAGTTTTCAGAGATGTTGTTGTTTGAAGCCATGGTGAAAAGGAGAATAAGCATGTTGAAATCCATAGTAATAAATCTTTTGGTAAAAAAGAGAACAGAATAAGTTTATAAAAGATATTGAAAAGTTTAAAAATAGAATGTAAGCTAATAAGTGGTGGCTGAGATGTTTGAAATAATAATATACACATATTAAAAACAAAAAAATAAGATGTTCTGAATGAAAGAGTTTGTTTTGGATGTTAAGAGGTAGGAGTATTGATGTGGTAAGTTAACCAGAGATATAAACAGCCCATTTAAAGATTTCATAATTTTTTAAGCAAGACGATACCAAGCTCTCGTCTAAGTTTGGTAAAAATATTTTCTAAAAGATGTTTTGTAAAAATATCAGCCAACTGATTTTCAGAAGAAACCAGATCCAAATTTATTTTTCCTTTTTCAACATTATCACGAAGAAAATGATGACGAATGTCAATATGTTTTGTTCGTGAATGATTGATAGGATTTTTAGACAAGTTAATAGCACTAGAATTGTCACAATATATAGTTGAATTTGTCAAGTTTATATTGAAATATCTAAGTGTCTATTGCATATAGATTACTTGAGCACAAGCCAAAGCAGTAGAAATGTATTCTGCTTCACACGTAGAGAGAGAAACATGGTTTTTTTCTTACTAAACCAAGACACTAGTGATTTTCCAATAAAATGGCACGTACCACTTATGCTTTTTCGATCTGTTCGAGATCCATCGAAATCAGCATCACTATATGAAACTAACTTGACTGAACACTCTTTTGGATAGAATAGACCGAAATCCTTGGTGTTAGTGAGATAACGTAATATTCGTTTCATAGCTCTTAAATGTGATTCCTTTGGGTTGGCCTGAAATCTAGTACACAAACAGACACTCATCATTATGTTAGGTCGACCTGCCGTTAAATATAGTAATGATCCAATCATACTTTGATATAATTTTTGGTCAACACTTTTGCCAGTTTCATCTTTTTCAAGATGTGTAGTTGTACTTATTGGATTTGGTTTGGCAGAAGTGTTTTCCATTCCGAATCATTTGATTAAATTATCACAGTATTTTTCTTGATTAATGAAGATGTCGTTTTGAAGTTGTTTAATTTGTAAACCAAGAAAATATGTTAGCTCTCCCATTTGAGACATTTCAAATTCCTTGGTCATTATTTCGAAGAAGTCCTGACATAACTTGTCATTGGTAGAACCAAAAATGATATCATCAACATAAATTTGAACCATTAAAATATCCCTTTTCGAATGTTTAATGAAAAGTGTTTGATCAACTTTCCCAATTTTAAATCGTGAAGAAATTAGATAGCTCTTTAGTCGATCATACCGAGCACGTGGTGCTTGTTTTATACCATATAGAGCATTCTTAAGTTTGTAAACATGATCAGAAAATTTCTCGTGAATAAATAAGGGAGGTTGTTCAATATACACATTTTCTTTTATATAACCATTCAGAAAGGCACTTTTAACGTCCATTTGATAAAGTTTGAAAAAACATGCATAGGCCATTAAGATCCGTATTGCTTCTAGTCTTGCGACCGGAGCAAATGTTTCTTCGTAGTCAATTCCTTCTTCTTGATTGTATCCTTATGCAACTAAACTTGCTTTACTTCTAGTAATGTTGCCTTGTTCATCTGCTTTGTTCTTGTAGACCCATTTCGTTCCAATAACAGTTTGATCACTTGGTCTAGGAACTAATTCCAAAACTTCATTACGTTCAAACAGATTTAGCTCTTCTTGCATTGCAATGATCTAGTAGTCGTATGTGGAAGCATCTTTGCCTTTATTTGGTTTGATATTGGAAAGGAATGCCACGTGGCCTATTTGATTTAGTTGACTTCTAGTTCGTACGTTTGAATTAGTTTCTCCGATAATATTTTGAACGATATGATCCCGTAATATTTTTGGTGGAGATCATAATTCATTATTATTATGAATAATGTTTTCATCCTTTTCAAGATTTGTGGTTTTCGCATTTGTGATGTTATCCGAAAAATCTTCATCATCTTTTATACTTGGTTTTATTGAAAATTTTCATCGAAAGATACATGTAAAGTTTCTTCAACGGTATTTGATTTTTTATTAAATATCCGATTGGCTTTGCTAAGATCTGAATATCCTAGAAAGATTCCTTCGTCGGATTTCGCATCGAATTTTCCAAGCTGATCTTTGGTATTTAATATAAAACATTTTGAACCAAAAACTTTGAAATAAGGTATCTTTGGTTTTCTTCCAGTAAAAAGTTCATAAGAGGTGTTTTTCGTGAGAGGTCGAATAGACACATGATTCAAAACATAACAAGAAGTTGCAACAGCTTCTGCCTAAAAATGTTTTGGAAGAGTGCTTTCATTTAACAAAGTTCTTGCACATTCTTGTAAAGTTCTGTTTTTACGTTCTACAACTCCATTTTGTTGTGGAGTTTTAGGGAAAGAAAAATTATAAAAAATTCCTTTCTTTTACAAAAATGGTCAAAAAATTCATTTTAAAATTCTCCTCCAAGATCACTTCTCATGTTCTTTATTTTTAAACCTTTTAAATTTTGGATTCATTTGACAAAAAATTTAAAATGCTCAAATGTATCACTTTTATTTTTCATAAAAATAGTCCAAGTATATCTAGAAAGTCATCTACTATTACAAATACATATCTATTGTGGTTTAAGGATAGAACTTAGGTTGGCCCAAATAGATCCATGTGTAGTAATTCAAGTGGTTGTAAAGTTGAGATAACTTTTTTTAGATTTAAAAGATGATTTGGTTACTTTTAGTAATTGACATGCATCACAAATATGATTGACTTTGAAGTTCATTTATTGGTAAACCTCTGACTAAATCATTTTTAGAAAGCTTGTTTATAGTTTTGAAGTTGATATGACAGAATCTTTTGTGCCATAGCCAAGGATCATTTTCATTAGCTATTAAACACATATCTGAATTGTGGTTGATTTTCATATTCAGAATATAGATATTTCTGTCTCTATTTCCTTCAAATATAAGATTTTGATTTTTATCAAAAATGCTACACTTATCTTCAGAAAAGAGATTTTGAATCATTTATCACATAACTGGCTGATACTTAAAAGATTGTGTTTTAAATTTTCGACTAGTAAAACATTGGAAATAAGAGGTAAACTAGATGTACCGACATTACTGACGTTGCCTTTTCGAATGATATATCCTTTGGAATTGTCTCCAAAAGTGACAGAGCCTCCATCTTAGGAAGTAATGTTTGATAGCATTTTTTGTCTCCGGTCATATGTTTTGAGCAACTGTTGTCGAGTATCCATTTTCCTCTCTTTTTAAGTGGGTCCTGCAAAAAATAATAATGACATTGGTACCCACTTTGTGATAGGGTCCTAAGAGTTAGGTCTTAGGAAACCAAACCCAAGTGGGTTCAATATCCCATTTAAAAATAATTTTTATTTTTATGAACAGTTTCCAAAAAGATATTTACATATTTATTCCTAATCAAACTATTGTTTGTTTTAGGAACACATATTTTTATTGGTTTTGAGTTAGTATTCCTTTTTGGACGAGTAGTACGATTAGAAATATTTCTCCTAATTTCCTTTTTAGATGAAGCCTTTGAATTCTTAGGGTATCCTAGTCCCTTTTTATTAGAAGTGGATTGAGAATTTTCAATAATTTTGGATAGAATTTCTCATCCTTTATTAAAGTTATAAACATTTCTGGTAATATTATCTAACTTGGTTTTGAGGCAAGTATTATCTAATTCTATCATTTTGATCTTAATTTTTAGCTCATGATTTTCAGAGACAAGAGAATCATTCTTTTCTTTTTGAGTTTCAATTTCTTGACTCAATAAAGTAAGTTGAGAGTTATCATTAGAGAAGGTATCTTGAAGTTTTCCAAGTTCTTCTTCTAATATTTTCTTTTCATCATTAAGCATATCTCTCTCGAATTCTGCTTTTCTCTGATTTTCTAGAGCCTCCTTATATTTTCATTTGATACTTTTTAAGGTATCAAGAAGTTCTGAATTAATTTCAATCATGTCATCAAAAATAAGATCATTTTCCTCATTTTCTGTAGCCATGAAACAAACATTTGCTTATTTATTTTCACTATCACTGCCACTTTCAGAAGACGAAGACTCTGAGTCATCCCATTTCACCCAAAATGCCTTCTTTTTGAATTTGTTCTTTCTATATTTATTTTGTTTACCATTTCTTTGTTCTGGACAATCTTTTTGCATATGTCCCTTCTTATGGCCGTTAAAACATTCTAGTATAGATGAAGATGGCTTATTTGAATTGTTGTTGAAGTTTCTTTTTTCGTTATTTCGATTTCCTTTTCTGTACTTCAAGAATTTTTTAAAGTTTTTAGCAATAAATTCTACGTCTTCTTCATCCGATTCTGATTCTTCTTTTTCTACATAAAATGCCATATTCTTTTTGTCTCGTGCTTGAACTATTTTTTCCTACAAATTTACTTCATAGGACATTAGATTTCCTATTAACTCTTCTGGTTTCATGGTTGAAAGATCATTAGCTTCTTGAATAGCTAAGACTTTTCTTTCCCATTCATCCGTTAAAGAGTTAAGGATTTTTGAAACAGTATCAAAATCGGAGTATATTTCTCATAGTCCTGGTAAAGAATGATGAATATCTTGAAATCTAGAGTACATATCATTTATAGATTCATCTTGCTTCATCCTAAAATTTTGAAATTGATTCTTAAGCATAGATCTTTTACTTTGTTTAACCTTGTTAGTACCTTCATGAGTGACTTTTAGTGTTCTCCATATTTCATAAGCAGTGTTACATATGCTAACTCGATTAAATTCATTTTTATCTAATGCACAAAACAACATATTCATAGCTTTAGCATTAGTGGTAGTATCTTGTTTTTGTGCAGCTATCCATATAGAATATTCAGTAGTAGGTGTAGTATAATCTGCTTGTGTAATATTCCATGCATCAAAACTAATGGTTTGCATGTAAATACGCATTCGTGTTGACCAATAGTTGTAATTCATAGCATTGAATAGTGGAGGTCGTCCAGTAGATCGACCTTCAATAAAACTAGTGTTAGTGACAGTGCGAGTGCCTGATGTTGTTATCCATATTAGCAAGATATCTGATAACTGTGTAACGGTTATATGAAACCCGCTCTGATACCAAATGAAAAGACAGTGTGATTTGTGCTATAGGAATTATACTAAACTAATGCAGAAATAAACTAAGATACCATAGCAATGTAAAGCAAATAAAATAAAACAAGCACACCAAGAATTTTTATACTGGTTCGAACTTCCCGTTCTATGTCCAGACCTAGACTTCTTCTGGAATTTCACTAACAACAATCCTCACTTAACCCAGAGGAACAGGTTTACAACACCTAAACAATAGAACAGGATTTCGATGCCTCAACAGCCGAAGAGGACTTCACTTGCCTGAACAATAGAATAGGACTTCAACTTATATAGAGAGTATTTGACACAGTGTGTTCTCGATAACACGGATTTGTCTCTTGATAGTACAACCTTCCAATAATATTCTCCTTTTGATATATATATATATATATATATAAGTGTGTGTGTGAAGAATAAGGAAGTAAATGAATGATTTTGTATGAACTTGAATGCACAAGAGTGTTAGAATCAAAGTAGATTAAGGATAGAAAGAGTTAGATCAATTTCGTGTCTCAAACTGATGATTTTAACATGTTTATATAGATTATAAAAAGGTGCAATTGTTCGTGGATAGTTATCATGAAAATATATGGTCATATCTGTTGATTAAAAGTCGTATCTCTTTACGGAAGATAAATGTAAGTTCAAAAATATAGCCGTTATAGGAATTCAGACGCCTGAAAAATTGAGTTCAGACTTTTGAAATCGTTCACATGAAAATCAGAAAGTAAATAGGTTTTTTTGACCTGATTCAGACGTCTGAAAATACCAATTCAAACGTTTTAATATTGTCTGGAAAATCATTTTTGATTCCAGAATCAGACGTCTGAAATGGTCAATTCAGACGTCTGAATTTGACCAGAAAATGCAAATATGCTCAGAAATGAGTGTACTTGCACATGTCGACATATATATCCAAAAGGAGAGATTTTAACATCATTTTAACTCTAGACAAAAAACTCAATACAAAAAATATATATAGCATGAAGCTTATTTGAATCCGGTCTTGTAAATATTCCTGCAAAAAACAAAGTATATAAAACCAACATATACAGTTGTCGTAGTCAAAATATGGTAAGTATGAAACGTTGTAGATGAAGTTTCAACAGAAATGACATAACCACTTGAGATATGCCTTTCATATATGGCATTTCCATACGTGCTTTATTTGACATCGAGGTTTCATATCCCTTCGTGTCTAGATTTTATGGAGATATTAGGATTGAAACTCGAGATGGTTAACTGACCCTTGATTGTGACGGACCTAGTTAAGGGCTCAGTTAGCCTATACAGGGTTTGTCGAGACCTTGTCTTATTGAGTCATGGTTGTTTGTTTGCTATTGATTATTTTGGGGTTTTAGTTGGGATGGTATTATGGTTTGGGAATGGACTGGTTGAAGGGGATACAGAATAGTAATGGATTGTAAGAGTCACTGGTGACGATTGAGGTTGTGGAGCAGCAGATTGTAGTGATTGGTTTCCCTCAGGGATGGGATATGGTTAGCTCTCTATATTCACTTAGTATTCCATATGATGAGTTGTCATATGTAACTATAACTAGAGATGTCCGGGCATTTTGCAATGAGGAGACCAAATTACCACCATCTAGTTTTCGTATCGATCCGGTCAGAGGACGTAGACCAGTAGTTATGCCTTTAAGGCATATGATGTCCGAAGAGCATAGGAAACTAAAGGTGTGGACGGATAACCTGTTTAGGTGATGTTCATTCATAGGAGTATATTTGGGTAGGATGCACCTATAGTGTTTGTCAGTAGGGCAGATAGCTCTTTAGAGTTGTTTGTTGGTTGTCGTAAGCTGGATGAGAGGACGAATAAGTTTCTACTCTCGTTTGTTGATGACTAGTTCGATCAACTCTATAGCACAGTGATGTCCTCTTAGTTCGACCTCGCGATGAGGTTTCACCAACTGAGAGTTTTTAGAGAGTGTGTGTCGATATAGTGTTTCATATGCTACCTTGATTTTTGGATTGGATTATTGTGTCGTTTAGGCAAACCAATGTGTCGGCATACCTTGTTGATTTCATGGACTGTGTTTAGAGAGGTCACTAAAGTCAGTGGTGCTTGTGTTCATTGATGATGCTTTCATCTACTCATGAAAGAAAGTAGAGCGCAAGTCACGATTGGTGATTGTGTTGTAGGTGTCGAAAAACACTGATTGATGATGATTTTGGTGGTATCACAGTAGGACATCACTGTAGATCCAGTAGGTGGCAGTCCAGAATCTGAATAGTCCTAAGGTAGTAGCACCATTAACCGATTTGATAGGAGTGGATTACACTTTTATTTAAGATGCAAGGTGCGGACACGCGTTACCGAGTCTGACCGAGAGGTTGACGGGTGCATTGATGTTACTCATTCTAAGTAGGAATAAGGTGGCGATAGTATGCATTTGCTTGTGTTACTTAACTAGGTGCGGTATTGATATCGAAAGGTAAGATTGTCATATGTTGGATGAAAGCTAAAACCGCATGAGAGGAAGTATTCGACTCTTGATTCATAGTTGGAGGCGATAGAGTACTTTAGGGATTTGGAGGCACTATCTATTATGAAAGGAATTCAAGGTGTTCGGTGATTCTATGGCATCATAGTATCTCTTCTCCAAGAGGGATCTTGATCTTTACTAGTAACGATGGTTAGAGTTCTTAGCCTCCTATGGATTTGACATCTCCAAGACATTCGTAAGGGAAACGTAGTTGTTGGTGCTTCAAGTGGGAGACATACCAGCTTGGGAGCGATATTCCTAGAGTGGGCATTGCTCGAGCTTATCACTGGTTAAGACTTAAAAACTTGATGAGATGTGGCTAAGGATGATGGCTAGTTTGACCGTCAGACCTACTTTGATTTAGTGGATTGGTTATAGTCAGAGGCATTTGGCTAAACTAGTGGAGATTATGACTAAATTAGAAGAATGAGGAGTGTCTACAGAGGTGATGCGGTGTGGATCTGACCGAGACTGTTGGTTCCGTAGAGATGAGAGATTGTTTGTTCTTGAGTATTGGGAACATATATTTATAGACCGCATTAATGTATTTTCGAAGACTGAGGATAGCGTGATAGCATTTGAGTCACGGTCGATTAGTTGATGAAATGCTAGATTTGTATTCCTTAAGTCCAGAAGAATGGCATCCGTATTTGATGAGTTATATATGGGAAGGATAGTGTGATTCCATTGTGTGATAAGAGCATTCTAACTGGCCGAGCCTCGTTGGTCAATAGTGGGTTTTGGGAGTACTTACAAGAGGCGTTTGGAAATTTGGCACCAAATCGATTATATCATATTAAAATTGAACCATGGACTTTAAGACCTCGTAGGCCAATTCATACTGATAAATGCGATACGAAATAGGTTAGGAGGAGGATAGTGAAGTAGTAAAGGTTTAGTGGAGTGAAAGCAAAGACGATTATATATGTTAGACCGTGGGGAGTATGAGGAGTGCTTGTTCTTAGCTCTTCAAGTGATAGGATCTTCAAATGATGGGATTTTGCTTTTATCATCGGCTTTTGTATTAGATATCATATTAGATGATTTATACCGGATAGTTTAGTATTCGTCATGCTAGGATAGACATGAATGTTACTTTTTGGATGATAGATCTCATGTATGCATGTTTGATTTGATTGTTAGTATTTGAGATGATAGCCTATGTTTGTATGGTAGTTAGGAAAGCAGGATAGTTATGGTTTGCTATAGCATAATTATTTGAGATGGTTGCCATATATGATCTAGTATAGATAAAGATATGAATTATATACGTATCTTTGTTGTATTAGGTTCTTTGGACCTAACCGTATAAAGGAGGTTCTGTCAAATTTTTTTGGAATCTGAAAGGCTTTTGAGGGCCTATGGATTAGGAGATGTTCTCTTTGCTTTGTGATTTGGAGGACAAAATCTTTTTAAGGAGGGAAGAATATAATGATCCGTGTTTTTAACAATTTGATATTTAAATAGTTTATTCAAATATTTAATCATTTATTAAATAAAATCCAAAAATTTTATTTTTCGCATAAGGTCAAATCAAGACTCGAGACCACTTCCATTGAGTTTGGATTGATGTTGCGAATTAAAATGAGTATAAGGATCGCTAAATTTTGAGATCGGGCGATCTAATAGCCGAAACGATCTCGAAATATGCGAAATTAACATCCTAGAGCGCAGTCTCAGATGACGATGAGGTTAGTACCATTAGATCCGCAAAAGTGAGATGACGTACGCAGATGAGTTTCATGGCGATCGGACACGTCATGTGATCGTACGGACTCGAAACGTATAACTGTTTATTTGAGAGAATAAATAAATGGGATAAAATAATATTAAATTATTATACATAAAGCCCAAATTTGGGTCTCCCACCAAATTCTCATTTGGCCATTCACTGTTCACTTTAAAGAATAGAAATCCACAGCCCTCGCTTATTTTTCTTCAAAAATTAAATTCAACTAATATACTCCACTAAAAAACAAGATGTTTAATTTTGATGAGAGCTCCGATCTAATATACTAGATCTAAGGCACAACGAAGTTTGGCCGAGATCGAGAACTATGGTTATGATTAAGGTTTCAGATCAGGGGAGATACGGTTGACGATTGGTGAAATGGAGATCACCATTAACTTTCTTTTGCCAATTTCAAAGACCATCGAAATTTTTATTGTGTTCAATCACCGTTTGGTCATCACGACCTGTAGGAGCCGCGGTCAAGAATCTGGATGACGTGATTGCATGGAGGCTTCGATCTAGGCAATCGTGATATGGATGGGGTGAGCAACTAAAGAGAATAACGATGGTGCAGATGGCATTCAATTTCATTAAGTCCTACTCTAAATCACTTCGATTTCATGCACATTTTGGTCTTGTACATGTACAGGCAGTTCCGATTGAGGCAGATAGAAGGATTAGGGGATTAAATAGGTAATTAGTTAATTAATTAATTATCCCATTAATCTCATTCGTATACCGATCATATCTTTTGCATACAGGTCTATTTTGGATGCGGTTTCTCGCATTATGATCATGACGGCGAGATCTACCTTTTGGTGTTGATTTGGATGGCTTTGGCTGAGGTGAATGATATCATCTCTCACTAAACTATGATAGGTTGGATAGTATTAGATTGACGCTTGGGAATGATTTTTGGTTCTAAATTATGATGTTACTATACTTATACAGCATCTATGTTTTTATATAAGGAATATAACTATTTTAAAATGATTTATAAAGAATATCACATATTTTCCATCGACGTGCCATGGTTAGGGAATTATTAGATTAGAGTTATTATTGATGTTATTTTCCATCGACGTGCCATAGTTAGGGAATCATTAGATTAGAGCTATTATTGATGTTACTACCAATATTAATTGATATGGATGGATTATACAAGTTGTTCGTATGTTGTTTTGGGTGGATGATGGCTGTTGGATGTATGTTTCGTTTGTTTGACTTATTTGGTTGTTTTGGTTGAAAACGCCGATAAGCATTGAATGGGTTTTAGGTAGTGTCTTGTACAATAGGGTTCCACACATGTGAAAACCTAATGAACGAGATGAGCTATAGAGGAGGGTTTGAATACATGCTGATGGATCTGAGACAGAGAATGAGGCTTCGAACTTCAAGATGGATGCCAGATGTTTCCGTTTGGTTTGTGGTTATCCTTTCGGTTAAGTACAAGACCAGGATGGTTGGTATTGACCATTATAGAGTAGTCAATGTCCATCACTATTATTGATTGATGATTTGGTCGATCTTTGGCTTAGACATTCATTATATCTCGTGGTGCTCGAAGTGATGGTTTGTTCGTGTGACCAATTTAGAGATTTGATGTTATTGCTCTACGGTGAGCGATTTTGATGGTGAGGCAATGATGTGATGCTTTGACCCGGTAGTCTGATACTTCGGATGGTGACTCGATGATATTTGGAGTGGGTTCCAAGGATGATAGTATCAGGACTGTATGGATCATGTAGGGTATTAGCTCGTTTCGCATTATAGGAGGATGGTGATGTAACAGCATGATATTTAGCTATGTTTCTTCGATTGACAACTCGTATTTGGAGTAGAAACCGGAGATATCAGCTCAGGATCTACGAGGCAACAGAATTTGGATTGGAATGAGTGATTATGGCTCATGTCTAGAAATTGTATTGAGCTAGTAGGGCTCATATCCATATTGAGGGAGGAGGGCTTGATGGATGTGTCTATGCTAATGGATCGTTGATGACTCGGAATATTATTATTATACTCCAAGCAGGGGTATCAGTAGGGACAACCTTGGACAGGACTTCTGGTCCTGAAGGTCGGTATACCTTCGACCGCTGGATTGGATAGCGTTTAGCTTCGGGCTTGGTGACACGTATGTAACTTTGAGCTCGATATGGTACGAGGGTATAGCAGAGAACCGAGACTTCCACTAGTCTTTGTCATTTGTAGATGGTCATACATGTTATCATATTTCTGGCACATTGGGTGACAATTAGTATTGTTTGATGGATGTTATGTTTGTTATGGTTTCTCACTAGTCACCTGTCGTTTTAGGGATGTCACACGAGGTAGGTATTGTGGTAAGGATACCTAGACTTCCCGACTTGACTTAGTGTGGAGTAGGTATTGTGAATGAAGATACCTGGACACCTAGAGTTTAGTTAGTATGGAGTAGGTACTAGAGGTGGAGATACCTAGGTACCCAGACAGATACTAAGTATGGTGTACTTTTTTTATGATAGTGTGGAGTGGTAGTTATGTGCTGACTCTATGGTTGCAAGGACAAGTCAGGTATGGTTTATATACCCTTTGTTCCATATACTATATCGATTTTACGGTATTTTGAGATTTGATATTGCTTATATCAGACTGTTGTCTGACTCAAGATTTTATGCTCCGCTTCTTGTTATCTTAAGAATTCTTAAATGAGTAAATTGAGAGCAGGTGTGGACGAAGTTCTACAGATGGTCCGATAGGAGGTGATGGTTACTTAAACTTATCCATGAGTTTGTAATTGTATTTTCGTTGTATAACACTGAGGAGCCTTGATAGTGCTTGACTTACTATTATTTGAGATAGTGTATCATTTGAGTTTATGTATCACTTATATAAACTCTGTTACTATTTTGTAAAACTTTGTGGATCTTATACTCTGATGGTTAGTTCACATTGTTATTATTATCTCTACACTTTTATACTTGTATTGATTATTATATTTACGCTGATGCGATATGGAATATACGATAGGTGATATGGTTATTTGAGGTTTCCTTTTTCTTCTTTTCCATTCTCTTCTTCTCTATTTCCTTCATCTTTACCTCTTTTCTTCTTTGACAACCATTCCACACTATAGATGTAGGGCGATCGTTACACTCTAACCCGACTTTGATGTAGCCCCTGCAAGCAACCTTACAGTTGGTCCTCTATACCATTCTTAGTAGTGTAGCCAGATCAGCTTGGCTCGGTCCGCTGCTTTAGCACTGACCCTGGTATTTTCCCACTTATTTCTATATCCTTGGGAGAAGGCTAGACTACTTGGTCCGCTTCGCTACATAAGCACGCAAGTAAGGCCAATAAAGAAGTAAAACTAAGTGTGTCCCTTCTAACAAGGAATGTTGTGCAACATGCTGCCACTATGTGTGAATATTACCTAAATAGCAAGAGAAGGGAATGTATCTTATAGGTTTTTTCCTATTAACGGTAACCTCCATCGTCAATTCCCTTTACCTCGCCAGTTTCCCTTTATTAATTAGATCTACAACGCATCGCCTTTCAAACCGGTTTACAACATCATCTTAACAAACCCAGTGCCAGTTTCAACAACTATAATACCCATGCAAGGAAATTTCAAAATGGTTGTTATTGGTTGCCACCCACCAAGGGTCAACATTCGATTGCTGTTGCTCTCCACCCACCAAGGGTCAAGTACATTGCTTGTTGGTCAACACCCACTATAGGTCCATTTTTCCAAAAAGATACATCAGTCACTCGCGATCCCACGTCCACGGCTTAACATCAAGTTTCAAATGCTCATAGAAAATCACCATTCAAAATTCTAAGCTCAACAACCTCTCAAGATTAGTAGCGGCATTAGTTATGAGCTGCCTTTATTTATCTTATTGTATATCTTGTAATTCCTTGTAATTGTATATCTTGTAATTCCTTGTAATTGTAAGAGATCCCTAAAATAAAAGGAATTCCTAATGGACGTAGGTAACACCGCCAAACCACTTTATATCTTATATCATATACACATTGAATACTCACTTTAACTTTTAAACTAGAAGATTAGCAAGTAACCTTTGCTTTTCATAGTACAATTCTAAGGTTGATGAAAAATATAGTCAACGCTATCCAACATGAGTCCATCCATTCACTCTTTGACATAGAGATTTTGTATCTATATGTGTCCATCCACTCACTCTCTGGTGAGGGGACTCGCTATCCCATACAAGTTCATCCACTCACTCTACGGTGAGGCGACTTGTACTTCATGGTTCATCACCACATCTCTTCGGTCAAGGGAACAATGTCCTGTCATTTTACCATACCTATTATAAGGAACAACACATCTTTGTTGGTATCCCATTATAGCAATAATATTAGTTATCATGTTCGAATGGTTTCCAAATCCAAATATCCATTATTTAATCATAAAATTCAAGTCGGGTGCATAAAGCAAAAACAATAAAGTCTACTTCAATCAAGGATTCCCTTAGACCTTAACCCAGAACATGCTTATGGGAATGTTCTGGGTCCCATTCACGAGTGAATGGTCCGATGGTTATCTTTCATAACTTATTCGAAGAAAATAAATTATTAAAACTAAACCTTACTCCAATCCATCCGATCATGGGATGGTCATCCTCGATCCAAATCCACGGTCACATCCAGATACATTTGTCATAGACAGTAGTCGCTCCTTCATTACCATTATAGTTTGTGCCACAATAATCAGATTTCTGACATGTTGTTATAAGCGATTATTTATGAACCTATTCTTCGATTAAATAGCGCATATGCTTGCATTCATTCGTTTTATTCCCTTTCAGCTCATGGAATATGCAGTACTTTCCAGATTTTCTTTATTGATCTGTGAGCTTTCTCCCTATCGGCTTTTCATAAGGAACCTTCCCCTAGCATCAAAGTATATCCTCTCTAGGGTCTTCGGTAATTCAGCGTGGGAGGAAAACTTCGACTTCCTTTTTTGCCACTTCAATCCTCCAAAGCCATCATCAACTCTTCATTTCCATCAATCATTTCCATATCCTGCCTTGGATGGTCCTCCATCATCCACAACATTGACTTAATTATTCTCGGCTTCTACATCCTCTTAGTGTAAATATCTTCCAGCTTGACAGTAAAAATCTATAAGATCTATAGGGGGATCTCTCACCAAATCTATTTTGAAATTAGTTTTACCTGCAATTCTAGAAACCACTGCCATCAGGACTATCGATTGGTCTAGTTTCTACAATGTAGTAGCCGATGCATTAAATCTAGTTAAATAGCTTCATAAGGTCTCTCCAGTCCTCTATCTCACACTTGAGAGTGTCATCAGATTCTTCGGTCGCATTATATGAACCCTAAACTAGTTCATAAACTACTCCCTCAATCTAATCAGCATGCTAATGGACTCGTTCTCCAGCCGTCAAAACCATATTACTGCTAAACCTATCAAATTCAATGAAAAACATCATCCCATCACTTCCTTTAATGCACCTAACACTCCCATATGTTAAATATATCTCATCATATGTACTATTGGATTCGTCCTTCCATTATACGGCTCCAAGATAAGCAATTTGAAATCTGATGGTAACCCAGCGAATCAAATGTGTGGAGCGAAATGGTTTCTATTTACATCCTCCAAAAATTAACTCGAAGTTCGTCCTAGGAGTACCTGCCATACTAAGTCCGTTAAACGATCATCCTGATTTGGTTCAAATATTTGAGGCTCCATTCCCCTTCAATTCAGTTATCCATCATACCCCCATTCCCGTAGGGATTTTCTTACTCCGATTTCAATCGATATACATTCACATTATGGTCTCCTCTCCGTTGCTCAACATTATTCCTCGGACATGCTCCACCTCATCGAAATCCAAATCAACCATGCCTCCTTGGCCTTTTAACTAGATACCGAGTTATCTTGTCAAATCGGTACCAAGTTGAGGGGATTTTATGGGTAGCTTTAACTTGTCTGTTAGAACCCTATTTGTATGATTGTTTTAATGATGAAAACTATATGTATAATATCATGTTAGCATCTTTTATACAGGACTTTGAAGGCATTGATGATTCAAAGAGATAAGAAGCAGAAGAAAGAAGAACTAATCGTGTATAAATCAATAAGTATGTCTTTTGTTTTTAGAAATAATTAGTAAAATCTTAGTGTGATCGTTTTTACTTCACATTCACGTTTGTTAGCCATATTAGAGATCCTTTGCACTCTCATTTGGAATTAGAGCCTGGTGTTCTATTAAACGTAACAACATCCTAGAACAATGGCCATAAGAAGATCTAATAGAAGCACTACAATTGATAGAGACACTCATGCATGTTACACTCCTACAAACATGATGATCGGTGACACCAAGGTCAAATGCATCACCACACCAGGCAATGATGAGGTATTAACTACTAGTAATCAATTATATGCATTTTGTGGCATTTTATTTAAAATGTTTAAAAATCTTAAAAAGGAGTATAAACAAAGTTTGGATAAAATAAATAAATATGAGCTAGAAATTTATACATTGAAAAATGAAAAACATGTTTTAGAAAATGAAAATAGCTCCTTAAATATTTCTTTGGAAATGCTGTTTGAAAATTAGATCATTTGGAAAACTTAAATAATTCCTTAGAAATGGAAAATGAATTTTTTTTAAAGAAGCTTGATGGATTTGAAAAATTATGTTAAAATTTCTTTCAATAATTCAAAGTTTTAGTTTTTGACTTCGAAAATGAGAATCGTGCTTTAAAGAACAAGAGTTTGAAACTAATTAAAGAAACCGATAGCTTGAGAAATAAAATTTAAATTTATGAAAAAGAGATTGATGACTATTAGGTAAAGTTTGACAAAACTAACAAAAAATGATTTAAATTAATAAAGGCTAAAAAGATCTAAATTCAATTTTATTAAATTCTAGACATTTTAATAATAAAAGTGGATTAGGATATAATAAAACTAATTATAGAAATAGTACTAGATATGCGTTAATGTATAGTGAAAATGTTAATGCTAGCATTAGATTTCAAGTAAAATGAAAATTCAATTTTTATAGAAATTCGTGCACTTTTGTGGCTAGTAATATTTCTAATATCTCTAGAATTACAAAATCATTGACAGAAAACAAAAATAAAAATAACCTAAGTATTTGGGTTCTCGTTATTTGAAAAAACAAAGAAAGATATATTGATGATTATTTTGATACAGTAATTAATAATGAAAATTTTATTTTCAAAGGTTGCACCAAACCCTCTTGGGTGGTGCTACCTTCGACCTCACCCCTAGACCCTAACATAGGAAGTAGGTACCAAAATAAATAAAAAATTACATGTACCCCAGAAAGACAATAGGTGAGGTAGATTTCGAATAGCAAATATTCCAAACATATGATAGAGAACAAGCATGTATGGATAATTAAATGCAGCGAACTCGTTATATCTAACTCGTATTTTATATATATAAATAGTTGGGGTTATTTTTTTAATTTTAGAATATAACGAAGTAATAATATTGGAAAAATAAATTAGAGACACCTTTTATATAAGACGTTGATTTCGTAATTGCTAGAAATATTTTAAAATATAATATATGGTATGTATTATTTGACTTGTTCTTATTTTGTGCATGTGTGCACTTACTCTTATGACTGTATCTTTTGTATTTTCTCGTGTGCATTTACTTTTATCTATGCATCTTTGTATATAGTCTTACATATATTCATTCTTATGTACATTCCGGTATGCATATGTCTTCTTTTTTCATTGTACTTTTACTCCTTTTTGTTGATGACAAAGGGAAGAAAGTTTGGCGAAAGAAGGAGCATTCAGTAAGGAGGAGATTATTGAACATATATCATACATGTAGATATTGTCATAAAAATGGGGTGAACGTTAGAACCTTATTTGTATGATTGTTTTAATGATGACAACGATATCTATATAATCTTATAGCATATTTTGTACAGGGCTTTGAAGGCATCGATGATTCTAGAGACAAAGAAGTGGAAGAAAGAAGAAGTAGTCATCTACAAATTAAAAAGTATGTCTTTTGTCATTAGAAATTATTTGTAAAATCTCTTAGATGATTCATATGCATATACACATATCGCTGGTGCATGAGAATTCCAAGACAATATCCAAAAAAAATTATATTTACAAATTTTTTAATAGAAAATAATAACATTAAGCAACAGTTGATTAAAATGCTTAGGAGTCGGCTGGGATGGTTGCTGAATGCTTTTCTAGTCAAGTGAGCCCGTCAACTAGTCAAGTCATTTACTCTTCTGTTTTTAATTTGCTTCTCAGGAATGTTTACTACAAATACTAAATCTACTTGTCATCACTTCCGATCGATTGAATGAACAATAATGACTATACTAACTAAATTTTTTGAAATAAAACTTTAAAGAGATATAGCTCTTCAATGATTCTTCTTCAATAGAGTGTGATTTGCTGGATTTGTACAAGTTTTCAGAGTAACAATATGTTACTATAAATAAGGCTAAGACAAGAAGTTTTATAATGAATCGAACATATTATCTTACTTTCTAAATTTTCTAGCGACTATTGCTCTCTAAAAGCTTATATTACTCATTTACTCAAAGCACTCCTTGCACTTCCTTAATCACTTTGTATGCATTATCGAGTCATTAAAGAAGATTATAGGAAGTTTGTACCAAAAGTCAAAATCCGTATTGATAGAATGCAATATTGTCGAGTCAGCAAATTCTTGTAACACCATTCCTTTAGGATAAGCGAGGTGATTGATTAATGGAAATCCATATGAGAGCTGCGAGACAGGACGTAAGACGAGAGGTCCGAACTAGTATAAAAATCTCGATGTGATCGCTTTTTCTTTACTTTATTATTATTTATCTTGATTATATACTCATTTTCATTGGTTAGCCATATCAGAGATCCTTTGCACTTTCATTTGGCATCAGGATCTGGTGTTTTATTGATCGTAACAACATCATAGAATAATAGCCAAAAGAAGAAGCGGGAGCATTCAATAAGGGGGAGATTATTATACATATATTATACATATTGTTGTCATCATAAAAAATGGGGAGAATGTTAGAACCTTATTTGTATGATTGTTTTAACGATGACACCTATATATATATATATATATATATATATATATATATATATATATGTTCTCCAAAAACTTGAGAAATGGCGACCGAAAACCCTAGAAAACCGATTCCTGATCCCACCATAACTTTCGATCCTGGAGATGATTGGGTAGAGGTGCGACGTAAGGGGAAGGGGAAGGAGAAGGAGGGAAGGAAGTAAACATTTGCGGAAGTTCTCCAAAGAAAACAAAGGCCAAGCCCTAGATCTTGGGTTGAAGCGATGGGGAAACAAATCGAAATCAAAGGAGGATCTGAACTACATAGAACCAATAGTGGAAGGAGAAGAAATCTATCAAATAATTGATGAAGAAGATTATGACGAAGCTCAAAAGATTTGGGAAAATTCTATATACATATATATGTCGGGAAAGAGACCTTATATTGTCCATTTGAATGCTTACATAAAACGTGTTTGGAACCCTACCGGTTCATGGGATGTTTTTCATAGAGACAATGGTTTCTATCTGATAAAATTTGAAAAACAAGATGATTTTGAAAGAATCCTGAAAGGGGGGCCATGGTTTATGGATAGTAAATTAATCATTATGAAAAGATGGGAAGCAGATTTCAATTTTGAGAAAGATATGCTATCATCGTGTCCAGTATGGATTAAAATGCAGAGCCTAGATTTAACATTATGGAATACAAGATGCATTAGTAAACTGGCTAGTATGGTTGGGAAACCATTGGCTATTGATGAGAATACAAGAAAAGTGAAAAGAATTAATTATGCCAGAGTACTTGTTGAAATAAAGGCAGATTGTCAGCTACCAGCAAGTGTTAAAGCAAAAAATAATAATGGTGTGGTATACACACAGGATATAGAGTATGAGTTTGTTCCCCCTAGGTGTACTGAGTGTAAGTGTTTTGGCCATGCTACTACATATTGCAATATTAACAAGAATAAGCCAGAACAAGTATGGGTAGAGAAAAACAAAATACAAAATTCTCCACCCAGTTGCCCAAAAAATGATATAGTCACAAAAGATACACAAAATAAAGATACTAGTCAGAGGTCAGTCAGTGTTGAGGGCTCTGCAACATTGCAAATAACTCATCCAGCTCAGAGTCTAAAGACAAATCAGCCTGCATATATTGGGGAGGACCTAATCCAGAAGGATGATAATTTGCCAGAATCTCTTGAGGATGATAAGTTGCCAGAATCTCTGGAGGAAATTCAGAAGATGAATATCCAGATTGAGTCGTCTGTAGAAGAAAGTGAAGATGAGATAGAAGACATTAGTAAATACACTAAAGAAAATGAGAATTACAATGATATATTTACTACCAAATCAAATACAGAAACCTTCAAAAGGGTTAAGGTTGGAGATGCTCCAATTACTAGGAGCAAATCCAATAAGATCAAATGACAGTTCTTTGTTGGAAAGTGAGAGGTCTAAACAATGACATTCGTCAGTTAGACCTCCACAATATTATGGCTTCTCATAAGCCATCCATAGTTGGTTTACTGGAAAACAAGTTTTCAGATAATAGTTTGGAAAGCTTTAAAAACCAAATAGGTGCTCAATGGCAGATGGAACATAATATTACTCAGCTTATGAAGGGGAGAATCCTAGTGTTATGGGAAAAGAATACATGGACAGGAACTGTTATTAACAATAAAGAGCAACAGATGACTATACATGTTAAAAATGTAGGAGGTCTGGAAATATGTATTACTTTTGTGTATGCAAAAAATCTAGCGTCTGAAAGAATAGAACTATGGCAGCAAATAAAAGAGCTTTCCAGTCAAATTATAAAGCCATGGTTAGTATTGGGAGACTTCAATGCAGTTTTAAAAACAAAAGAAAGAGTAGGAGGTAATACTCTGACCGTGGCCCAATTAGCAGAGTTCAATGAATGTGTACTGGCAAGTGGACTCCTGGAAACATCCCACACTGGCCTGCATTTTACATGGAAGAGTGGTGAAGGGAAAAATATATCTTCCATAATTGACATATGTTTATGCAATTCAGACCTAATGAACACTATCCCGGGGTTACAAACAATAGTTCTTCCTAGTTCAACTAGTGATTATTGTCCTCTATTTGTAAGGTTTAATAATGACAGTAATGATAGTAAAGGCAAGCCTTTCAGATATTCAAATAATTGGCATCTACTAGAGGGATATAATGAAGCTTTAAACATAGAAAATATAATACATCCCCCAGGTAATAAAATGTATAAATATATAATGATGCTCAAGACAATGAAGCAAAGACTCAAAGAATGGAACAGGAAAAGGCCAAAAGATCGGGATATCATTATAAAAACACAAATTCAGCTTCAGACCATCCAAGATTCTTTAGACAAAGACCCATTGAATGAAGAGCTTAACAAACAATTCTATCAGTTAAAGAGCAGACTCAAAGAAGAACTTCAAAAACAATCAACGGAAATCAAACAAAAAGCAAAAGAAAATTGGATGACACAGGGGGATGAATGCACTAAATATTTCTACACTAAAATGTCTCAAAGAACCCTATATAATAATATCCTGAATTGTCTAAATGAAGAAGGTAATGTAGTGAATAATTTGAAGGAAATGGAAAACAAGGCTCTTACATATTTCATGGAATTATACAATGGGGAGTCTCTGCAAAGCTTACCTGAAGTTCAATGCAGAAGAAAAATCTCTCAAGAGGGATGCGCCATGCTCACAGCTAGGATTACGTAAAGGGAACTGAAGAGAGCTATTCAGTCCATCCATATTGATGCCAGTCCAGGACCAGATGGTATGGGGGCAGCTGCTTTCAAAATGCACTGGATATACCTGAAAGAACACATGTTAGAGGCCTATCAGGAAGCTATGGACTGTGGTGAGTTTGTACAAGAAATTAATCACACTTTTATATCTCTTATTCCAAAAATCAAAAAACCAAACAGAATAGAAGATTACAGGCCCATATCTTGCTGTAATGTTTCTTACAAAATTTTGAGCAAAATTATATGTAATAGATTGAACAAAGTCCTCCCAAACCTGATTGCACAAAATCAAAATGCTTTTATAAAAGGAAGATTGATTTCTGAAAACTCTCTGTTAGCTCATGAACTTGTTAGAGACTTTAACAAACCTGGAGCAGACAAAATGTGCCTCAAAATAGACTTGCATAAAGCTTATGATAAAGTGAACAGACACTTTATTATTCATATGCTCAATGAAATGGGGGTTCCAGAGAGTCTTCTAAAGCTGATAAAGTGTTGTATTTTCTCCCCAACTTTCTCAATTCTGATTAACGGAATTCCTAAAGGACACGTCTCTAGCAATAGAGGAATTAGGCAAGGGGACCCTCTATCCCCTTACTATTTGCAGTAGCAATGGAGTGGTTTTCCCTACAAATGGAAATAGCATGTCATAATAATAAGATCATCCCTGTACATAAAATATCACCAAAGGTAAATCACCTTAAATACGCTGATGATTTGTTAGTAGTCATGAAAGCTACCACACATGTAGTTGATGAACTTAAAAAAATATTCTATGAATTAGAAAAATATGAAGGGCTAAAACTCAATGAAGGCAAAACTAAATGCTATTTTAACAAGTGCTGCAAGAACAAACAGAATATGATAGACAGAATTGGAGTGACAGAAGGAATTCTCCCAGTTAAATACTTGGGGGTTCCTTTATCTACTAACTCAATTACAGATAAAGAATGTGCTAAACTCCTATATAAAATTAGAGAACAATTACAAGGATGGAGATATAAGTTGTTATCATTTGTTGGGAGAGTGGAGCTAGTACACACAGTAATAACATCAAAAGTCAGATATTGGTTCCAAACATTCCAGATTCCAGACTGCTCTCTTGGGAAAATCAATTCCATATGTGCTGACTTTATATGGAGGGGAAAATTTCACAAAATCAGTTATAAGGACTTGTGCAGACCTAAAAAGGAAGGTGGAGTAGGCCTTAAAAATTTATTTGAACTCAAAAAGGTTTATGGGATCAAATTGGCGTGGAACATAATATCATCTGATAACTTATGGCCAAAATGGATGAGAGCTAAATACATCAAGACAAATTTTTGGACAGATTCTTTGGATAATAATGCATCAGTGGTATGGAAAAGTATCATGAAGCAAAGAGGAGTGTTGAAAACTCTGATTGAAAGGAAAATAGCTAATGGAAATACTACTGATCTATGGAGAGATCCTTGGTTTGAAAATAGAAGTTTAATTGAAAGATTAGGATTGGAAGGATATTCAGACTATGGACAACCGAACATTGCTATTTCAGATATTATTGAAGGAGGAATTTGGAAATGTGAAAAACAAGTTGTTACAAGAAATTTTGCTCACGAAATTCAGAATATTCCAATATATTCACAAAGAGAATGTGATGAATGGATCATGAAAAACTCAACAACAGGGAAATTTCAATTCAGTAAAGTAATGGAGGAAATCAGATTCAAACATCAAAAGGTTGAGTGGTACAGCCTTATATGGAGCAAATCGGTCACCCCAAAAATGGCACACACAACATACAAAGCCGTCCTTGGCCGACTTCCCACTAAAGATCGTTTAAAAAATTGGGGGATAATAGATGAGACCACATGCAGCTTGTGTAAGGAACGGAATGAAAGTCATGAACATTTATTTTTTGAATGTAAATTCACTAAAGTGGTCTGGGGTTTTCAGAAAATGAAATGTACTGTATTGGCGACAGCTGAAACACTAAAAGATGAAATCTTTTACCTGAAAAATCGGAGAAACAGTGCGAACCTTCTGAAAGAAATATTCAAAATTTGCTTCGCAGCTACCATTTGGAACATCTGGCGTGAAAGGAACAACAGGGCTTTCAACGAAAAAGAAATGAACATTGAGTCAGTGAATGCGCAAATAGACAGAGACGTTAAATTGATGATGATGAGAATAAACAAGAGATTGCTTACCAGCCTAAAGGAACAAGAAAAATCACTACTGGAGAAGTGGAGGTGGAGGGCAGACGATGAAGGAAGTCTATTAGAGATTCAGGAGCCGCCATGATAGAGATTCAGCGAAGAGGAAGATAAAGAGGTTTAGATAAGGAATGTTCTAGTTCGAGTACTGTACTTCACTATTAAGCATTCATTGTAACATATTGGGCTTCGACCTATTTGTGAGCAATAAAGATATTAACCAATTTTCAAATATATATATATATATATATATATATATATATATATATATATCGGAGTAATTTTTATACAAGATTTGAAGGCATCGATGATATGAGAGACAAAGAAGCGGAAGAAAGAAGTAGTAGTCGTCTACAAATCAAAAATAGGTTTCTTGTCTTTAGAAAATATTTATAAAATCTCCTAGATGATTCATATGCATATACACATATCACTGGTGAACGAGGATTTCAAAAGAATGTCCAAAAGTAATTATATTTACAAATTATTTAATAAAAAACAATAACATTAAGTAACAGTCGACTAAAAATATTTAGGCATCCAATAAGGAAGTCGACTGTGCTAATTGATTGGTTAAGTCTTTTACTCTTCTGTATTTGATTTACTTCTCGGGAATGTTTTCTATAAATACTCAGTCGACTTATTGCCATTTCCAATTGATTGAATGAACAGTAACAACTATATTAACTAAATTTTCTAAACAAAACTTTGAAGAGATATGACTCTTCAGTGATTCTTCTTCAAAGAAGTATGACTTTCTGGATTTGTGCAACTTTTTAGAGTAACTACTGATTGCTATAAATAAGCCTAAGATAAGAAGTTTTATAATGAATGTAACTTATTAGCATGCTTTCTAAACTTTCTTGTAACTATTGCTCTCCAATATCTTATATTACTTATTCACTCAAAACACTCCTTGCACTTCCTTAATCACTTTGAACACATTATTGAATCATCAAAAGATATTATTGTAATTTTGTGATAGAAAGTCAAAATCCATGCTGATGAACACAACATTGCCAAGTCAACAAATTCTTGTAACACTATTCCTCTGGGCTAAGCGAGAGTGATTAATTAGTGGAAATCCAAAGTGGAGCTTCAGGATTGGACTTAGGATGGGAGGTCCAAACTAGTACAAAAATATCGATGGTATTGTTTTTACCTTACTCAATTATTATTTAGCTTGATTATATGCACATTTACATTAGTTAGAAATATCAAAGACCATTTGCACTTTCATTATCCTGCTCTATTTTCCAATGCAACACTTGTTTCGCCTTCTGGCCTCTAATTCAAGTTTTCAACCGCTCTGGTAGTTGTTTGTTGCTCCATTCTTTTATAGAATCCATTCATCATCTCTTCATGTCGAGCCACTATCATATCGTTCATTTCTTACAACATCCATTCCATCTTCTCTCTAGTCAAATAAATAGATGGATTCAAATTTGAGGACTCCTCTTGGCTTCCCCTATATCCTTTTGGCTTCCTTTAATAATAGCTCTCTTTGTTGATGGTCTCTTCATCTTCTCTATATCGAGTTTTGGATTCTTAAATCCAAGCCCTTCTTGGTGAAAGCACTTAAATCCAAGCCCTTCTTGGTGAAAGCACCAAAATATCTAGACCAAAAATGGTGCAAACACCCAATCAAGAAATAAGTGAAAAATCTAAAAGAAAAGATGTTGAAAGAGAGAAGAAATACACAATTTTTATAGTGACTTGGTAAATACTTCAGTCTATGTCCACTTAATCTTTTTCTATTGATCGTGCTTTACTCTTATAAAGTGTATTTTACAACTCATATTTCAAAACTCGGGTGTGAATAGTATCCTATTTAGGATTGAATCACTTAACTCGTTATAATTTAGAATATAAAAAAAGAAGATCCTCTTTAAAATGCATCTCCTCCTTTATTTATAGACGAAAACCTCCATCAAATCTATACGAAAATCCTCACCCATGTTCTCCGCATCATGCCGAAGTCATAGCCAAAGGATCGTAGGTTTAACATACTACACTTTCTCAGCTCGGTGTACGGTTGAAGGTGCTTGACTCAGCACTGAGTTGTGAAGTCTTGGTTCCTTTTCTTCTTTCTTTTCTTGCCTTCTAATTTTCAAGTATATTTAATCATGTGTCTAATTCCTTAACTCAGTTCAAAGTGAGCCCTTGTGTTTGCTTTTGCCATCATCGCTCTTTAATTCTTTCATTTTCCAACTATAATTTTCTGACATGCTTTTTCCTTTTCCGCTTTTTAGATCAAGTTTCACCACCTTGGTTTCATGACTCGGCATAGAGCACAACTCGGACTGGAGTTGAGGATGCTGAGTTGTAATGGTTAATTTGTGGTATCTATTTCATTTTTTGTTATCTCTTTTGTATTCCTTCCCCTTTCCATTTTGTGTTGTTTTCCAAGGTTCCAAAACTATTTCTTTGTCGTTCCTTAATCTAGTTCAATCATTTGATTCTGTTCGGAGATTATGGAGAATTTGTTGATAACAATGCTATTTTACTTAGAATTCCTTTCTTCAAATAAGACATCTTGATTGATAGAATGAAACATAGTAAAGCAGAGTCTACCATCCATTTGTTTTCAAATAAAATTGGCTTCAATGGAACCATATTCTTAAAAGCCTGACTTTGTGCCGCATGATTAATGACAAAATCAAATAATCTATGCTTTGAAAAGCCAAATATCTAAGTATCCAGCGATAAGTATAAGTACCCAGAGATAAATATCAATGAACTCCTTCAACCCATGATTGGGTCGCTATAGTATAATCATTCTAGGATCGTTCAAATGATTATTCTTATACATCTAATCTTTGACCAGTGTCCGAAGATAGGAAAATTCAAGGATCGATGTCTGAAGATTAGCACTTGAGACACCAGCTCCAAGAGATTGAAACTGATGTATATTCTTTATAGGTACGACCTTACTTATGGCCTAACAAGACATGCTCGACCGATGGTAAGTGAAGACGGTCATCATAGCATCTTTGACCAATGCCCAGAGATAGGCAGGTTTGAAGATGGATGTCTAGAGATAGACATCCAAGAAATCGATTACTAAAGGGAGAAGTTGGCAAATAGTTATAACTTTTGCAAGTACAATGCCATTTTCAGCCCAACACGATAAGTCTGGCTGATGATGAACATGGTTGATTAATAAGGTACCTTTGATCATCATCCAAATATAGGTAAAAACAAGGGCAGATGTCCAAAAGCATGCATCCGAGATGCCAACTCTCGAAGATAGGAGTCGGTGCAGAATTAAGTCTTTCGTGAATACGCCTTACTTATGTCTGAACAAAATAAATCTGACCGATGGTAAAGAGGATATCCATGGTTGGCTAAAGACATATAGCTCTATTTACAGCTAAGTGATACGTTTAACCGAGGATAAATAGAGTTTGCCAACGAAGCATAGTTTTGTTTAGCCAAAACGAGAAATGCTTTAGTTTATGGTAAATACAACTAAGTAATGAAATGATACAGAAAAACTATAGAAATTTGTATATATGTACGAAGTTACAGTAAATAATGGTATTGCATAGATCATAGACACATGTATGAATAATATATAAGCAATTGAATTGCAGATAATTATATTATACATGCAGGCAAGCGTAGATAACAAAAATAGAAAATGCATAATGTAATCTAGAAAAAGGTTGAACAAAAAACAATCTTTTAATTTACATAGCTTTTTATACAAGACTTGTGGGGCCCTCTCCAACACAACGTTGGTCTATATACAGTGTGTAACGACCCAGAATTTTTATTAATTAAAATTTGAATATTTAATTAATTTAAAATATAAATAAGTGAAATTTATAAGTCGAATAAATTTTAGTTCAAATAATTGGATTTAATTGAATAATTAAATCGATAATTTAATAGTTGAAAATACAGAAATAATTGAAATTTGGGTTAAATATGATTAAAATTGATTCGTAAAATTTTATTTTATCATATTGGAGTTAGAACGATATTTTAGAACTTTTAAAATCGAATTAAAAGTTAACTGGTGAAAATTGAATATTTTAATATTTAATTATCGACTGTAAAATAGCCAATTTTTGAACAGTCTCAGAATTGGACGAAACTAGTTCCATTGGATCCGTAATAGTTTGTTATTATCGGATCTTAATTTTTGTAGCAATCGGAGTTGTCGTTTGATCGTGGCAGCTCGAAACGCATCGAAATTGTTTTAATATTAATTTGGCGAGTTAAAATAGCCATTTTTCAAACAGTCTTGGATTTCGACGAAACCAGTTTCATCGGATCCGTAATGTGATATTATTGTAAGGTTTCAAATTTCGTGTCAATCGGATTTACCGTTTGTCCGGTGCAAGCTAAAACGCCTAGAAAATCGTTTAATCGATTTAATTTTAAATCGAACGTTTATAGCCATATCTCGTACAGGATCGAATTAGCTTTCGAAACCTATTCCATTGTGTCCGGAACGCGGGATAAACCCTAGAAACGCCGGTTACCACGCGTAAATCGGAGATTGGAATTCAGAAATGAATAGTGTTTTTGTTCGATTCTCTATATAAGGACCCTTATTCACAATTTTGCAAAAAAAATTAAAAACCCTAACCCTAATTTGAACTAGCCGCCTCCACAGAAACAACGGCCAGCACTTCTTCCCCTTCTTCCACTAATTTTTCAAAATCCGTCAACAATTATCGAAATCATCCAACTACAAATTTCTAGATCTAGGAGAGAGCTTCGTATCTATACGGATATGATCACGAATGGAGGCTCGATGGGGACGATATGTGGCCGCGTTCGGCAGCAGTTCACACGTCTTTCAAGGGCGCTAGGGAGGGCCGAGCTTGGCCATACTCGCGGCGTTAGTGGGTGGAGTGATGGGCTTCAGCGTGGTGTGTTTTGATCGTCCTAGAGATGCTTGAAGTGGTCGCGTGTATGAAGGAGGAGGGGCGGCCACGTTGGGTTCTGTCGCGATATTCACGAAGAGGAAGATGAAGGCAACTCACGGCCCTGATGCAATCTCAAAAAAATGAACGGCTGTTGAGAGTAGGGTTTGAAAAATTAAAATAAAATTGCTAATTATTTATATTTTTAATTTGTGTAAATGTTTGAAAAGCAATAACTCTCTCATACGAGGTCGGAATTCGATAAAACTTTACGCGTTGGAATCGTATGGACGAGCACTACGCTATGGAATTGGATTGGAGTCGTTTGGAGTTAGTGAGAATTTCAGGTAAAATTAAACGTCCGTTTAATTTTATTCGAAATAAACGCGGAAACGAAATTGAAATCAAGGTGAGAACTTCTCACTCAATCGAATCGGTTTCGATTTTTAATTTTAAATAGTTATATTTAAAATTCTTGAATGCATGTTTGAATGATGATCGTTATCTATTGATTGTGAAAATAGACATTATGCGCCGTTAGTAAGCGGAGGTTATTTATTAAAAACATATACCGCGAATATTTCACAGTACAGTGAAATTGGTATTATTTATGTACTTGGAATTGATTTCCCGCATTATATAGCGGATGAGACCCTATTGCGCCGTCTATTAAGCGGATAATATTTTATAAATCCCATATACCGCGATAATTCCGTACTGGAGCGGAATTGGTATTGTGCTAACATCTTTGGATGCAGGGAAACAGGTTGGAGGGATCCAACTGGATTCCTCAACTGTATTGATTTATTTACAGATATTGTGATATTTGTTGATTATCATATTGATATATGATATTTGGATGTCATGATTGACTACTTGGTGCTGCTGCATCATCGGATCCATTTCTGAAGTTTTAAAATAATGATTTTGGTTTTAAAAGGGATTTTAGAGTGATTTTCGAAAGTATATGTTTTTATTTAATTTTGAATTGATTCATTTTAAATAATCAAAATGTTATAAATTTTTATGTTATAAAAAATTAAGATTTTGAGAAATATAACCGAAATGAGATTTTTTTTGAAATAAATAGTTAATTAATTTATAAATTGGTTTAAATTGGGATTTTTTTGAATTATTAAAAACGATGTGTATAAAAGACTTATAAAATTGATATTTTATAAATTAAAAATATTGGAATATTAAAACAAGTTTATTAAGTGTTTAAAATGAAGAATAAAATGGATTTCATTGAAAATTATAGATTTATAAATTGTGAAGATATAAATTGAATAGATGTTGTAAAATAAAAGATTTATAAGTAATTAACTTATAAACTGGGTTTTAAGCATATAAATGGGATATTAATAGAAATTGTTAATAAATGAGATTTTATAAGTTGAAGTTGTTATAAAATATAAAGGAATCTTATAAGTAATAAGATTTATGATTTGTGAAGTTTTGAAAGAACGATTTTATAAATAAATGAATTATAAGTAATCAACTTATAATATGGACTTTTAGTATATATTGAGATATACAAATGGAATGAGTAAATAAGGGAAATTTATAAATCGAAGTTTATAAATAGAAATGGAATTTATAGACATTGTTTATAAATTCGAAATCAATGGAATTTGATAAAATTGAAAGTTGAAATTGGTTAAGGAAGTATATTCACGATTTTGGACAGTGAATATATTATCAAATAAAATGGATATGCCTAGGAAAATGAGTATTATAAAATGAAGTTAATCGTTTTAACGATGTTTTAAAATGTGTTAAACATCGAAAATATAGATTTCAACATTCATTGTTTAAATAGACGTTTTCGACAAATAGAAGGAAATGGTGGACTATAACATTGTTGTTATAGTAAATGATTTCCGAAAGGAAATGTTTTGTATAGTATTGGGATTTATATATCTATTTTAATTTTGAATCCCTATACTAGTGATTTTGGGTCGTCGTAACGATGTTTTATGCAACATTCGTTTTGACCCAAACAAATGTGTTTAAGTGAATGTTTTCCTTAAAGAATATAATATATACTTTTCAATATTAAGTATATTGAACATTTTCCAAGTGTCGAAAATGAATGGATTTGTAAATTACTTATTATTTAATAAGTAGGGAAATGTTTTCCAATATGAACTGAATATTTTAGGACTTTATCTTTTAAAGATAAATTGAAAATGAATATTAGAAATCGATTGGGAAATTGTATATTCATAGATATTTTGGAATTGTAAATTCACTAGGGAATTTATAAAAGAAAGGGGAATTTGTTTAAAAATAAACGTTGATTTATTTTTGAAGTGTGGGAATAAATGTACGGATTTGGAACGCAAATATAAAATAAATCGGTAAGGATTTATTTAATTGGTTTGAATACACCATTTTGAAACGAAAATATTTCCGCGCAAGGAAAACGATTGAAATTTGTGACGACCGCCCATGACTCCCGCACCAAAACAAGAGAATAGTGCGCTGAAAGGTGTGCCAGGCAGCCATGGATGATAGTCAGGGTAAAATAAAATCGAAGAATCTCTATCGTAACTCACAGCGCATGGATAAAATACAATAGAGAAATATATAGTGAAGTCTCATAACAGGAAATCATCATATAAGCATCACAGAAGTTTTATACAATCATCTCAACAAATCCATACATCAAGACCTCACTACAAGCACTCATCAAATACAGCAGCGGATACCCAGTACATATAAGAAAATAATATGCATAGCCTCCTGCTCGTCTTCGTCATCTTCAACGTAGAAACTCCAAGCACAGCACCTGTCACCTGCTTACCTAGTCTGCCCATCCCAACATGGATGAACAGCCCAAGGTAATAAGAGGAGACATAAAACCTTGAGTCAGACAAAGTCTTAGTGAGCAGTAAATTAACAATCAAGCATACCAAAAGAGCATAAAGGATAAAAGGAATAGGAATCAAACCATCCCACTCCACCTCTTCTCACAGTGATAGCCCCCAGACACACTAAGGAGAAGCAAGCATAACAATATAGACAAATAAGGTAAAGCAATAACCACTCGAGTCAAGGGCAATGTTTTCCAAATACAAACCCCCAAGGCCTAAACCAAGATCAGATAAGCACCCAGAAAACACCGCTCTTGAAGCCGAATGATAATACAACCAAACATCCATGACTCTGGCTATCACTGCATCGTTGCCTTGATTCCACCGTTAGTTGAATGACCATCTGTCAAGGGCTAATGGTAACCCCGGTTCTAGCCATAACTCCGCACGTCGTCGCAGCCCGTGCCTAGGAATTTTCGCAACTACCCAGAGTACTAGCACGTCGTCGCAGCCCGTGCCTGGAACGTCGTCGCAGCCCGTTCCAACGTACCCTTGCTTTGAGCATGCTAGAACCTTCAACAACGATGAGATCTAAGCCTCCAAGTCATCCTCCTCGACGACCATCCATACTAGCTCAAGCGCCTCTCAAGCTAACCATTATCACCAACTCGGATCGCATCACCGAGTATCAACATAACTTTGCACGTCGTCGCAGCCCGTGCTTGGAACGTCATCATGACCCGTTCCATCTCAACATCACACTTTGCTTCATCGCATCATAGCAAAGTCTCATCTCAACATCATGGCTTGCCTTCTCGCATCATGGCAAAGTCCCATCTCGATCTCATGCTTCGCCTCTTCGCATCATGGCAAAGTCCCATCTCGATCTCATACTTTGCCTTCTCGCATCATGGCAAAGTCCCTCATCATCGAATCCATCCATATGAGCTTCCACATCCGCTTCATATGCCATCGGCAGCTTTCATCATTCAAGAGCCTTTCCACTTAGCTTTTGAATCACCTTCAACCATCTTGTTCCAAATCAACTACAAGCTAACTTGGAGCAATCAAATCTAACATACATTCAAACATTCAAGCATTCAAACAAGATATACTAAGCAATATCAACTATAATGGCAATTTCGTAATTAAGTGTGCAAAAGTCCAACATATGTGAAATCATGGTTTTTAACATAGATCTATCAAATCTAAACATGGGTTTTGTCTCTAATACTTGATAAATAACTTTCATAAGTAAACATCTTCAAATATGATGGATCTACATGCAGACTTAAGGAAAATGCGAGAAAACGCTAACTTTAGCACATAAACATATCACCAATCCCATATACTCCTTTGGATCCGCGTGAGAGATAACTACCACTCACCAAATCACTCAAACAACCTAAAATCAATCAACTTCAGATCTGGACAGCAAGGTCTTGGACTTGATCCGGAGAAATTTCACTTGAAACGGTGAAATCTAGCCTCTTCGGATGAAAATCTTCAACTTTGGATCTTCAATCTTTGATCTTGATCTTCGATCTTCAATGGATGTTAGCACTTGATGGAAGTAGAGAAAGAAGGTGAAGAAATGTTGCAGTCGAGTCTTCAAAATGGCAGCACTTCGTCGCTTCGAAATCCGGTGCCAAAAAGTGAGCCGAACACCTCTATTTATAGGCTGGATCCCCCATGAGTCGTCGCCCATAACTCGTCGCCGACCCAACTCCTGAGTCGCCCCCGACTCATCCCATGCCGACTCAACAACTCCAACGACCTATGCCTAGCCGACTCAACACAGGCCATTCACACGACTTAACAACCCAGGCCGACTCATCAACACACTGCCGACCTATACGACTCAACTACCTACGAGACACGACTTAGCGACTTAACCTTATAGCCGACCTAACGACACACACGACCCAACACCCTACCGACTCATCTACACAACCGACTCACCAGGCAACCGACCTACACTAAGTCGTACTAAGGTCCTATTTGCCACACGACTCACGACCTACAGCCTCACCGACTCAGAGACCTAACGACTCAAAAGCCTAAGTCCCTAACGACTTATCCACTAAGTCGGCCCACCGACCTAAGCCTTAGCCGACTCAACATCTACCGACTCAACTCCCTAAGTCGGTCACTTCCTTAGGTCGGTCTAAACTACTGGATCCCTAACACTATGAGTCGGCAACGACTCATTTTGCTAACCCTTAACCCGCTGACTCGGCCTAGGCCATGAGTCGTTCCTCTCTTGACTCGGTCACATACTAACTCGGCCACACCTACACTCGCTCCTTCTCTAAGTCGCTCTAACACTATAAGTCATTAACTCTCATGAGTCGGCCACCATGAGTCGGTAACGACTCAAGCCTTAACTCGGCTATGACTCATCACCTGACCCACTAACTCGTCCAAACGACTTACCTAACTTAAGTCGGTTGCTTCCTTATCTCGGCCAACACTCCAACCCGTAACCCCTCCTTGAGTCGGTCCCCTATGAGTCGGTCACGACTCATCCCTTAGCTCGGCAATGCTCATGAGTCGGTCACAACTCATACTTCACCCGGGTTAACTTCTAAACGACTCAAGCTAGAGGCAACACAAACAACACTATCGACCTGCCAATTCTACGATTTATCGACACGTAAAATACGGGTCGTTACATTCTCACCCCCTTAGGAATTTCGCCCCCGAAATTCCAAGCAAACAACAGCAATCAAAGGTATTCCGCATGCCTACCATCCAAAGCAATCAACAAACCATGCAACCAATTCTAGCCTAGCATGCAGAATTCTAAGACTTAGAACAAGCTACAAATTCATGAGATGTCACGACACTTTAGGGCCATACCTCGAAGAGTCCGGGATGAGCTGCCTTCATCCTCTCTTCCTCCTCCCATGTACAGTCGTTGACATCATCACTCCATTGTATCTTGAGCAACGTAATCGTCTTTCTCCTAAGCTGTTTCGTATCGGTTTCAACAATACGAAGCGGCTTACGAGGTCTCGTAACCACTGGATCAACCTCTAAGTCTTCACAGCTATCAGCAGAAACCACCGTACTTGGGTCGTGCACATACTTCCGTAGATAAGATACATGAAAAACATTGTGCACACCCGCCATCTTTTCCGGTAACTCTAATCTATAAGCGAGCTTTCCAATTCGCTCGATAATCGGGAATGGTCCAACGAATCTTGGAGTTAACTTTCCTTTCTTCCCGAATCTAATAACATTCTTCAAAGGAGAAATCTTCACAAATACCATATCACCCACGTCGAATTCCAAATCCTTACGACGATTATCTGCATAACTTTTCTGTCGATCTTGGGCTGCCTTCATTCTTTGCCGAATGATCTCTATACAATCCGAAGTCTGTCGAATCATCTCTGGCCCAAGTATCAACCTTTCTCCAGTTTCCAACCAACATGTCGGAGAGTTACACGGTCTTCCATATAATGCTTCATATGGTGCCATACCAATACTCGACTGATAACTGTTATTATAAGCAAACTCCACCAAATGAACGTGATCTTCCCATGATCCTCCGAAGTCCAAAACACATGCTCTAAGAAGATCTTCCAAAACACGGTTGACTCTCTCAGTCTGACCATCTGTTTGAGGGTGATAAGCTGTACTCAAACACAACTCGGTTCCCAAAACTTCCTGGAAGCTCTTCCAAAATCCACTAGTGAACAATGGGTCTCGATCGCTCACTATACTCTTCGGAACACCATGGAATCGAACAATCCACTTCACGTAAAGCTCAGCCAACTTTGATGCAGTCCTAGTCGATCGAACAGGAATGAACCTTGCACTCTTGGTCAAACGATCTACTATGACCCAAATCCCTTCATTCCCTGCTCTTGTCCTAGGTAGACCATCGATAAAGTCCATCGACACTTGCTCCCACTTCCATGTAGGAACCTCTAATGGCTGAAGCAATCCACTGGGCTTCTTCTGCTCAGCTTTCACCAACTGGCAATTCATACACTTGGAAATAAAATTTCCAACATCCTTCTTCATACCTTCCCAGTAGTAGGTTCTCTTCATATCCCGATACATCTTATTTCCACCTGGATGAATTGTCAACTTCGAGTGATGACTCTCCCTCAGAACTTCATCTCTCAATCCATCTACATCGGGAACAACTAGTCGCCCTTGCTTTCGAAGCCAACCCTCTCGATCGACCTCGAATCCCTTATCCTTCTCTGGTTCCAATCCAGATTCCAAATCACGGATAATCTTGACAAGCTTATCATCTTTCTTTTGGCTCTCGCCAATCCTTTCCACTAAAGTAGGCCTTATCGATAAGTTTGCCAACATCTCAGGTTCCAACTCGCATCTAGGCCTGAAATCAAACTCAGCCAAATGCTCGAGACTCTTCCACTCCGAAAACATGGCTCCTAATCCTGCATGTCTTCGACTTAACGCATCAGCTACCGCGTTACCTTTTCCCGGAGTATAGGCTATACCAAAATCATACGATGCTAGAAACTCTAACCACCGTTGCTGTCGAAGATTCAAATCCTTTTGGGAGAACAGATACTTCAACGACTTATGATCTGTAAACAACTCAAATCTAACTCCCAATAGGTAGTGTCTCCACATCTTCAAAGCAAACACTATCGCCGCTAACTCCAAATCATGAGTTGGATAATTCCTTTCATGCGGCTTCAGTTGTCGACTAGCATACGCAACAACTTTATCCTTCTGCATTAGCACCGCTCCCAGTCCAGTGCCACATGCATCGGTGTAAACCACCATCTCATCATTCCCACTTGGAATAGTCAAAACAGGAGCACTCGTCAGTCGCTCTTTCAGGATTACGAAAGCTTGCTCACACTTATCATCCCATCTGAACACTTGGTTCTTCTTCGTCAATCCTGTCAACGGTGCAGCTATCTTGGAAAAGTCCTTGATAAACCGACGATAATATCCTGCTAATCCAAGAAAACTTCTCACATCAGATGCATTCTTAGGTCTAACCCAATCCTGGATCGCTGCTACCTTAGCGGGATCAACCGCTATTCCACTTCCAGAGATAACATGGCCTAAGAACCTCACTTCACTCTTCCAGAAGTGACACTTTGAAAACTTAGCCTTCAGCTGATGTTTCCGCAAGATTTCCAAAACAATCCTCAAGTGCGTCTTGTGCTCTTCCTCAGTTCTGGAATAAACCAAAATATCATCCACGAACACAAGCACGAACTTATTCAACTGATCTCTGAATACTCTATTCATAAGATCCACAAAATATGCTGGTGCGTTAGTCAATCCAAACGGCATTACCAGCCACTCATAAAATCCGGATGGTGTCCTGAAAGCAGTCTTCGGCACACTATCCCTCGCCACTCTCAACTGGTGAAATCCCGTTGCCAAATCCATCTGAGAAAACACCTTAGCCTCGTGAAGCTGATCGAACAAGTCATCTATTCTCGGCAATGGATACTTGTTCTTCTTAGTCACCTTATTCAGCTCACGATAATCAACACACAACCTCAACGATCCATCCGCTTTGGTTGCGAACACAACGGGCGCACCCCATTCGGACACACTTCTCCGAATGAATCCTTTCCGTAAAAGGTCATCAACTTGCACCTTCAGCTCTTGCTGCTCCCTCGGTGCCATCCGCCTAAGAGGCATCACAACAGGTCTGGCTCCCTCAACTAGATCGATACGAAACTCGATCTCCCTATGCGGCGGCAACCCTTTGACTTCGTCAAAGACATCCTCAAATCCATTCACAATAGGCACCGATGACAGTCCTTCCCGTGGAACAACCAGCGAATACATGAAGCTCATGAAGACGCCTTCTTCATGCTTACATCGTATCACAACCTTTCGCCCTTCCACATTCCCGACTGTCACCTCCAGCCTCTCACAATCAATCCTAGCCGCATACTTTCTAAGCCAGTCCATACCCAAAATAATTCCGAACCCCGCAAAGTTCAGAACAAAGCAATCACAAACAAACGAGCAATCATGACTCGACACAACTAGACCACGGCATATCATACACAAACATGACGAACCCCCAACTGGATTAGTCACCACCAATGGCCTATCAACAATATCCGGTTTCAAACCTAACCGGCCTACCAAATCATCACAAACAAAAGAATGCGACGCTCCAGTATCAAACAACACTCTAACTGGAACACCACAAATAGAAAGAGTACCTTGAACCACCACACTCTTCCCCTTCTCCTCAGCAGTAGGAGCTCTTGAAGACGACGGCACAGCTTCCAGAGCATAAGCTTGCACAACCTGCCTATCCTTCCTCGGCTCTGGACAATCCTTCCTGAAATGCCCTGGCTTATCACAATTGTGGCATTTCGCCGGCGCCTTTGGATTCCTACAATCCTTGGAAAGATGGCCCTTCTTCTGGCAATTATAGCAAGTCACTTCGCCCTTAGGCTTCTTCTGACCATCCTTTCCCTTCTGTTGCTGCTGCTTCCTCTTCTTGTTGCCACTCTGCTGTGGTTTAGATCCTTCCCTGGTTACAGCAACAGCAGAACTTTCCCTAGGAAACAAGCTCTCATGCCTCAGAGCTTTCTCCACAAGCTTCTCAAATGGATCGTCCAAGTGATCCACCAACTGCCTTCCCAGATAAGCATCCAGACCAGTCACAAACTTCTCGTTCTTCTGGTAGGGAGAATCAATATATGATCTGGCATACTTGGACAGAGCCTCGAACTCAGAAATATACTCAAGAACAGGCCTCCCACCTTGCTTGAGCTCAACAAACCTCTTGAACAAAACAGACTTCTGAGCCGTAGAGATGAACTTGGCTTCAAATCTAACTTGGAATTGCTCCCAAGTTATCTCCTCCTCTGGTGTATCTATAGTGATAGAATTCCACCAATCCGCAGCTCTCCCTTGAAGCTGCCTCGATGCAAGCTTTCTCTTGGTTGCATCCTCAATCCCTAGATCACCAAAAATCCTTCGGCAAGCATCCATCCATCTCTGCACTTCAATAGTAGATTCCGTCCCCAAGAAAGCTTTTCCTCCAAGAGAAGTATAATCCTTGCAAAGCTTGGCAAAATCCACTGGCCTTGGAGCTTGAACTTGAACTCCCACATCCACTGATGATCCTGAAGCTGGTATCCTTCTCATGATCGAAGTCATCATCGCTTCGAACATAGTTCCATAATCAACAGCTCCTTCATCAGCACGGCTATCTCTCGCAGCTTGTCTCTCGCTTCTGCTCATCCTTAATATCTGTAAAAAGAATGATTAGAACACCTTAAGAAACAACTGCATAAGGAGTTCAAATCCATCTAAGCTACTATATTATATATAGTAATCATCCATCAAAATACAATTACGTCTCTCTTACGTAATTACGTCAGCGAGCGTTGGCTAAAATCGATTAACCAAAGCTCTGATACCAAATGTGACGACCGCCCATGACTCCCGCACCAAAACAAGAGAATAGTGCGCTGAAAGGTGTGCCAGGCAGCCATGGATGATAGTCAGGGTAAAATAAAATCGAAGAATCTCTATCGTAACTCACAGCGCATGGATAAAATACAATAGAGAAATATATAGTGAAGTCTCATAACAGGAAATCATCATATAAGCATCACAGAAGTTTTATACAATCATCTCAACAAATCCATACATCAAGACCTCACTACAAGCACTCATCAAATACAGCAGCGGATACCCAGTACATATAAGAAAATAATATGCATAGCCTCCTGCTCGTCTTCGTCATCTTCAACGTAGAAACTCCAAGCACAGCACCTGTCACCTGCTTACCTAGTCTGCCCATCCCAACATGGATGAACAGCCCAAGGTAATAAGAGGAGACATAAAACCTTGAGTCAGACAAAGTCTTAGTGAGCAGTAAATTAACAATCAAGCATACCAAAAGAGCATAAAGGATAAAAGGAATAGGAATCAAACCATCCCACTCCACCTCTTCTCACAGTGATAGCCCCCAGACACACTAAGGAGAAGCAAGCATAACAATATAGACAAATAAGGTAAAGCAATAACCACTCGAGTCAAGGGCAATGTTTTCCAAATACAAACCCCCAAGGCCTAAACCAAGATCAGATAAGCACCCAGAAAACACCGCTCTTGAAGCCGAATGATAATACAACCAAACATCCATGACTCTGGCTATCACTGCATCGTTGCCTTGATTCCACCGTTAGTTGAATGACCATCTGTCAAGGGCTAATGGTAACCCCGGTTCTAGCCATAACTCCGCACGTCGTCGCAGCCCGTGCCTAGGAATTTTCGCAACTACCCAGAGTACTAGCACGTCGTCGCAGCCCGTGCCTGGAACGTCGTCGCAGCCCGTTCCAACGTACCCTTGCTTTGAGCATGCTAGAACCTTCAACAACGATGAGATCTAAGCCTCCAAGTCATCCTCCTCGACGACCATCCATACTAGCTCAAGCGCCTCTCAAGCTAACCATTATCACCAACTCGGATCGCATCACCGAGTATCAACATAACTTTGCACGTCGTCGCAGCCCGTGCTTGGAACGTCATCATGACCCGTTCCATCTCAACATCACACTTTGCTTCATCGCATCATAGCAAAGTCTCATCTCAACATCATGGCTTGCCTTCTCGCATCATGGCAAAGTCCCATCTCGATCTCATGCTTCGCCTCTTCGCATCATGGCAAAGTCCCATCTCGATCTCATACTTTGCCTTCTCGCATCATGGCAAAGTCCCTCATCATCGAATCCATCCATATGAGCTTCCACATCCGCTTCATATGCCATCGGCAGCTTTCATCATTCAAGAGCCTTTCCACTTAGCTTTTGAATCACCTTCAACCATCTTGTTCCAAATCAACTACAAGCTAACTTGGAGCAATCAAATCTAACATACATTCAAACATTCAAGCATTCAAACAAGATATACTAAGCAATATCAACTATAATGGCAATTTCGTAATTAAGTGTGCAAAAGTCCAACATATGTGAAATCATGGTTTTTAACATAGATCTATCAAATCTAAACATGGGTTTTGTCTCTAATACTTGATAAATAACTTTCATAAGTAAACATCTTCAAATATGATGGATCTACATGCAGACTTAAGGAAAATGCGAGAAAACGCTAACTTTAGCACATAAACATATCACCAATCCCATATACTCCTTTGGATCCGCGTGAGAGATAACTACCACTCACCAAATCACTCAAACAACCTAAAATCAATCAACTTCAGATCTGGACAGCAAGGTCTTGGACTTGATCCGGAGAAATTTCACTTGAAACGGTGAAATCTAGCCTCTTCGGATGAAAATCTTCAACTTTGGATCTTCAATCTTTGATCTTGATCTTCGATCTTCAATGGATGTTAGCACTTGATGGAAGTAGAGAAAGAAGGTGAAGAAATGTTGCAGTCGAGTCTTCAAAATGGCAGCACTTCGTCGCTTCGAAATCCGGTGCCAAAAAGTGAGCCGAACACCTCTATTTATAGGCTGGATCCCCCATGAGTCGTCGCCCATAACTCGTCGCCGACCCAACTCCTGAGTCGCCCCCGACTCATCCCATGCCGACTCAACAACTCCAACGACCTATGCCTAGCCGACTCAACACAGGCCATTCACACGACTTAACAACCCAGGCCGACTCATCAACACACTGCCGACCTATACGACTCAACTACCTACGAGACACGACTTAGCGACTTAACCTTATAGCCGACCTAACGACACACACGACCCAACACCCTACCGACTCATCTACACAACCGACTCACCAGGCAACCGACCTACACTAAGTCGTACTAAGGTCCTATTTGCCACACGACTCACGACCTACAGCCTCACCGACTCAGAGACCTAACGACTCAAAAGCCTAAGTCCCTAACGACTTATCCACTAAGTCGGCCCACCGACCTAAGCCTTAGCCGACTCAACATCTACCGACTCAACTCCCTAAGTCGGTCACTTCCTTAGGTCGGTCTAAACTACTGGATCCCTAACACTATGAGTCGGCAACGACTCATTTTGCTAACCCTTAACCCGCTGACTCGGCCTAGGCCATGAGTCGTTCCTCTCTTGACTCGGTCACATACTAACTCGGCCACACCTACACTCGCTCCTTCTCTAAGTCGCTCTAACACTATAAGTCATTAACTCTCATGAGTCGGCCACCATGAGTCGGTAACGACTCAAGCCTTAACTCGGCTATGACTCATCACCTGACCCACTAACTCGTCCAAACGACTTACCTAACTTAAGTCGGTTGCTTCCTTATCTCGGCCAACACTCCAACCCGTAACCCCTCCTTGAGTCGGTCCCCTATGAGTCGGTCACGACTCATCCCTTAGCTCGGCAATGCTCATGAGTCGGTCACAACTCATACTTCACCCGGGTTAACTTCTAAACGACTCAAGCTAGAGGCAACACAAACAACACTATCGACCTGCCAATTCTACGATTTATCGACACGTAAAATACGGGTCGTTACAAAATTTGTTTTCAAAAGTGATAAAGCTGAAAAGTAATTTGAAAATTTGTTTTCAAATGGTTGAAGGGTGGAAATTATATATCTAGTAAAGATATTTTGGAAATATAAATAATTTGGGAAATCATTTGGAATTAGGTGATGTTGAGCATGCCTATTGATAGTTAAATAATCCGACTATCAATATTTACCTTTAAATAGGTATTTGTTGTGATTGTTTGAATTTGAATGCCACACTTATTTTTAAAATAAGCGCTCACTATTCGGGTTAGCCGGGAAAGGACCTTGGGGTCGTATAACCCATTCCGAATATGTGATACGTCGTTATGGATTGCATTTGATGACCGATGTTGAAGACCGGATATTTGTGAAAACGGAAGGATTACCGTCGAGTTACTCTACATCGGCTGATCTCCTATATAGAGGTTTTATCACCCTTATTGACGGGAAGTCCAGTCGTGATTAGTGAATATCTGGATTGCAAGGACTTCTTTGGAAGTGCCTTCGGCTCTGTTCGAGCCCGGAACAGACTTGTATGGATTGTATGTCTGACATTACAAATTGAGATATAAAGCTGATTTCTTTCAAATATATTTTTGTTGATGGCGGAGAATTTATTCTCTTAGCTTAACACCCTTCTCTAAGACGTACGAGCTTAGAGGTTATATAGTTGAAGGTTATTAGTGATATACTCCCAATTTGGTAGTGTGGCATGCTGAGTGTTGCTGCGAAATGATCATTGTTTGATCATTTGTGATAGGATCATTTATTTGATCATTTATCTTGGTGATCATTTCTATGATCATTTGATTGACCCAAAGCACAGCTTTTCTATAAAGCGTGGCTTTGCGGACAAGACTTCGTCGGACCTCACACCCCGGAAATTGTCAAAACAGGAAGGATGCGGCAAGGTTATTAGGGGGTAGCACCCCTTTAGTGTATGTCATTCCTTTTGGATAGAGGTGGTATCATGGTATGGAGCCCAGATATTTAACCTATGTTGTTGCTGCAAATTTTGTGGTTGTTGGAAATCGAGGATCCTCGGATAGATCGGTTACGATCGGGGGATGACATATTCGTGTCAGTAGTTACCCAGTTAGGGGTAACCCGGCCTTGTGTTGGCAGAGATCCGGTTTGGTTCTCGGGACGTCATTCCAGAGGCGTTTCCATGTGGCAATGGGAAGTTCCTTGGCCTGAACATTTGTTGGAAATCCAAAGAAACAATACGAGACTTGTACGGTTTTAGTTGTAGAACCTGCCATGGAATGTGGCGGTAATCTGCTATTGAACATGGTAGCTATAGTAGACATACGATAATGGCCGTATGTTGGCTAAGATTTATATCTTTACTTTCGAAATATTTTCCTTACACTATGCACTAGTAATAATATCAAATGTTCTTTTAATGCGTATCAAGCATCTTTGACTGTCATAAGGAGAAATCTCCTCCGATTCTGCGTTTGCATTGTGTGTGCGTGCGGGAGGCCTTATGGTAGTCTCATTTTTAAAAGCATTGCGAATTGACTTTAAAAATATTCCTCTATTTTGATTTTTAAGAAAAATAAACTGTTTTAGTTCTCACACCAGTCACATGACTGACTCGGAGTTTATTATTTTCCTTCCTAAACTCTGGGTGCCCACCAATTTCCACACGGGCAGTCAAGAGTCAGGTTATCAGGATATTATGGAATTCAGGAGTTGCTAGAGGCAAGCTGGATGGCATGGCGTATTACTAGTATATTGTATTTTCTTTTCCGCTGTTAGTTGTTGTTTGTTGTTGTACACTCTGATGATGTAATGTAATGTAATACGATGTAATGTAATAACTGATATAGTTCTTTGTTTAAAGATTATTCATTTATCTATTATATGTTGTTCCGTTGCGAATTGTGAGATTCTGATATTGTTCTGTTGTTTCTTTCTGTTCTGTTCTATCTTTTTCTCTCTTCTTCTATCTTTTTCTTCTTCTTTAACCCTTACGGTACGGTTTTCCGACCTTCGATTGCTCGACAGTTGATACAGTGGACGTATTGATGTTGGTTTTCGTGGACGAAAAATCGCAAACGTTACATTTGGTATCAGAGCTTATGGTTAAGCGACAACCATGGCTCTGCTGGGTATAACTCATTAGAGATAGAGTCAGCAGTACTCTAGAACGAGTGTGAGTGTAATAATAGCTATGAGCGCGTATTTGTTAGTGAATATAAATTGTTTTATATTGTGTTTGCTTATCCGTTGAGCTGTTTGTGGATTCTGATCGGTGTGTGGGACGCCATATTATCGATAGGGATTTCTAACACTTAAACGACGCATGTCGACATAGTATTATTTAAATTGGGTAACCGAAATAATTTTACCTCGATTATATTTTATATATAAAGGAAATAAATTTTTCAGAATTATTAAAGTGTATATGAATTGATTGTTTGGTTGCTGAATAAATTAAATTAAAACAACAATTGTAAAAATGAATTGTATAAGCAATTGAATTATAAGTATGGAGTTATAATTAAAATGATTTACACTTGTGAAATAATCTTATATATAAGAAGTGAAATTATATAAGTAAAAAAGGTTTATAAAAGTGATTTATAATCTGAAATAAAATTTCAGGGAAGTGTTTTGAAAGGATTTGATATTTTGGGAAAATTGTTTTGGAGAAATTAAAGCTCTAAACTCTTTTCGGTCGCTGTAAAATAATTCCGGTGATGATTGCAACATCATTGGTGTTCATTTTCGGGTTTCCAAAAGAGAGATTGCTGCCAAATTGTTTAAAAGAAAGTTGATTGGAAAATTTGGATTTGTTTTTGGAAATTCAGAAGGTAATTTGAATTGATTTCAAAAATGGTTTTGAAAGGTTGAAAAGACTTTGGAATCCTATTTAAAAAAATAATTACGGGAATGATAAATGAGTTGATAACTTATACAGATTGAATTTGATAGAATAAATTTAACTTAAAGGATGAAGTTAAATTAAAGGAAGTATAAGTAAATCAATAAAATCCAAGTTGAGATAAATTTGAGTTGTCGTCAAAGACATGTAATTTGAAATTTAACAAAAGGAAAGTTAAATAAATTGATTTGGATTTGATAAGACGTTTAAAATGGAACATAACTTAAATAATGTTGAATAAAGTTGATTTTGGTGTCAAAGTAAATTAATAGGTGAATTAATGAAATGAAGTCATTAAGAATTTGAACTTGAGTTATATAAATGAAATTCAACATTATATTGTTAAAGGAATTAGCAATTGAATTGATAAATGGATCGAATGTTAATCAATTAAATGTAAAAGGATTGATACGGAATAATGGATGTAAGTGTAAATTCATTAAAAGCTAATGTTATTGGGAGTTGAGTAAATTAAATGAAAGTCAATTGAATGTTGAACCAACGGGAATTAAAAGTGTTGAACCAAATTGAATGTAAATTGAATAAATTTAGTTATGTTAAATAAACATTGGTTGTTATTTGATTGTTAATTGATTGTGTATATTTCATTAAGTGTTAAATGAAAATGAATTAATGAAATGGAAGGCTATGAATCATTGAAATCAAATTGAAAGTTAAGTGAATCTTGAATAGAAATAAATTTGATTTGGATTGAAAGTAAACTAATGTGAATTAAATTAGTGAATGTTAACTAATTGAATTGAGAATGAATGTTAGTAAAATCCAATGTTAACGAATCAAATGTGATCTAAATTGGAAAACGAATTCATTAAATGTTAATGAGAAATAAATTTATATTGATTTGGTAGTTGCATTTATTTCTATTGAATGCATTGCTATATTGGCATATATAGATTTTGCTATATGTTGTATATTGATATTGCTTTCATATATGCATGTTCTCATGTTGTTTGTTGAGTGTTTAGTAGGTGCGGATTGCGCTTGCTTCGCATTTGGAGCTCGCTTTCGCGCTATATTAGCCGTATACGCTCGCTAATAATATAATAAGGTACATATCTCAGATTACATACCGTACTTTCACACTATTTTCCCTGCGGGATGCCTCATCACTTGATGAGATGTATATTTGTGATATATATACTGTCATTTTTTTCGAATCGAGCCGCGCAAAGGAGACTCTGGCGAATTTTTTCGAAAATTTAAGGTGTTAGAAAAAATTTGAGAAAATTGGGAAATTTTTGAAAACTATAACTTTGATTTTGGAATTGAAAGTTAAACAGTAGTAGTTGGTTTCCAAAAGATAACTAAGTATGATTTGAAAACTTAATAAGTTATTGTAGAAGTTTAACTATGGATTTTAGAAAGTTAATGAATTCTGTAACTCTTTCTTACTTTGTAATTTCGAGGACGAAATTCTTTTAAGGGAAGAAGTATGTAACGACCCAAAATTTTTATTAATTAAAATTTGAATATTTAATTAATTTTAAATATAAATAAGTGAAATTTATAAGTCGAATAAATTTTAGTTCGAATAATTGGATTTAATTGAATAATTAAATCGATAATTTAATAGTTGAAAATACAGAAATAATTGAAATTTGTGTTAAATATGATTAAAATTGATTCGTAAAATTTTATTTTATCATATTGGAGTTAGAACGATATTTTAGAACTTTTAAAATCGAATTAAAAGTTAATTGGTGAAAATTGAATATTTTAATATTTAATTATCGACTGTAAAATAGCCAATTTTTGAACAGTCTCAGAATTGAACGAAACTAGTTCCATTGGATCCGTAATAGTTTGTTATTATCGGATTTCAATTTTCGTGGCAATTGGAGTTGTCGTTTGATCGTGGCAGCTCGAAACGCATCGAAATTGTTTTCATATTAATTTGGCGAGTTAAAATAGCCATTTTTCAAACAGTCTCGGATTTCGACGAAACCAGTTTCATCGGATCCGTAATGTGATATTATTGTAAGGTTTCAAATTTCGTGTCAATCGCATTTACCGTTTGTCCGGTGCAAGCTAAAATGCCTAGAAAATCGTTTAATCGATTTAATTTTAAATCGAACGTTTATAGCCATATCTCGCACAGATGATCGAATTAGCTTCCGAAACCTATTCCATTGTGTCCGGAACGCGGGATAAACCCTAGAAACGCCGGTTACCACGCGTAAATCGGAGTTTGGAATTCAGAAATAAATAGTGTTTTCGTTCGATTCTCTATATAAGGACCCTTATTCACAATTTTGCAAAAAAAAATTAAAAACCCTAACCCTAATTTGAACTAGCCGCCTCCACAGAAACAACGGCCAGCACTTCTTCCCCTTCTTCCACTAATTTTTCAAAATCCGTCAACAATTATCGAAATCATCCAACTACAAACTTCTAGATCTATGAGAGAGCTTCGTATCTATACGGATATGATCACGAATGGAGGCTCGATGGGGACGATACGTGGCCACGTTCGGCAGCAGTTCGCACGTCTTTCGAGGGCTCTAGGGAGGGCCGAGCTTGGCCATACTCGCGGCGTTAGTGGGTGGAGTGATGGGCTTCAGCGTGGTGTGTTTTGATCGTCCTAGAGATGCTTGAAGTGGTCGCGTGTATGAAGGAGGAGGGGCGGCCACGTTGGGTTCTGTCGCGATATTCACGAAGAGGAAGATGAAGGCAACTCACGGCCCTGATGCAATCTCACAAAAATGAACGGCTATTGAGAGTAGGGTTTGAAAAATTAAAATAAAATTGTTAATTATTTATATTTTTAATTTGTGTAAATGTTTGAAAAGCTATAACTCTCTCATACGAGGTCGGAATTCGACAAAACTTTGCGCGTTGGAATCGTATGGACGAGCACTACGCTATGGAATTGGATTGGAGTCGTTTGGAGTTAGTGAGAATTTCGGGTAAAATTAAACGTCCGTTTAATTTTATTCGAAATAAACGCGGAAACGAAATTGAAATCAAGGTGAGAACTTCTCACTCAATCGAATCGGTTTCGATTTTTAATTTTAAATAGTTATATTTAAAATTCTTGAATGCATGTTTGAATGATGATCGTTATCTATTGATTGTGAAAATAGACATTATGCGCTGTTAGTAAGCGGACGTTATTTATTAAAAACATATACCGCGAATATTTCACAGTACAGTGAAATTGGTATTATTTATGTACTTGGAATTGATTTCCCGCATTATATAGCGGATGAGACCCTATTGCACCGTCTATTAAGCGGATAATATTTTATAAATCCCATATACCGCGATAATTCCGTACTGGAGCGGAATTGGTATTGTGCTAACATCTTTGGATGCAGGGAAACGGGTTGGAGGGATCCAACTGGATTCCTCAACTGTATTGATTTATTTACAGATATTGTGATATTTGTTGATTATCATATTGATATATGATGTTTGGATGTCGTGATTGACTATTTGGTGCTGCTGGATCATTGGATCCATTTCTGAAGTTTTAAAATAATGATTTTGGTTTTAAAAGGGATTTTAAAGTGATTTTCGAAAGTATATGTTTTTATTTAATTTTGAATTGATTCATTTTAAATAATCAAAACGTTATAAATTTTTATGTTATAGAAAATTAAGATTTTTGAGAAATATAACCGAAATTAGATTTTTTTGAAATAAATAGTTAATTAATTTATAAATTGGTTTAACTTGGGTTTTTTTTTTGAATTATTAAAAACGATGTGTATAAAAGACTTATAAAATTGATATTTTATAAATTAAAAATATTGGAATATTAAAACAAGTTTATTAAGTGTTTAAAATAAAGAATAAAATGGATTTCATTGAAAATTATAGATTTATAAATTGTGAAGATATAAATTGAATAGATGTTGTAAAATAAAAGATTTATAAGCAATTAACTTATAAACTGGGTTTTAAGCATATAAATGGGATATTAATAGAAATTGTTAATAAAGGAGATTTTATAAGTTGGTTGTTATAAAATATAAAGGAATCTTATAAGTAATAAGATTTATGATTTGTGAAGTTTTGAAAGAAAGATTTTATAAATAAATGAATTATAAGTAATCAACTTATAATATGGACTTTTAATATATATTGAGATATACAGATGGAATGAGTAAATAAGGGAAATTTATAAATCGAAGTTTATAAATAGAAATGGAATTTATAGACATTATTTATAAATTTGAAATCAATGGAATTTGATAAAATTGAAAGTTGAAATTGGTTAAGGAAGTATATTCACGATTTTGGACAGTGAATATATTATCAAATGAAATGGATATGCCTAGGAAAATGAATATTATAAAATGAAGTTAATCGTTTTAACGATGTTTTAAAATGTGTTAAACATCGAAAATATAGATTTCAACATTAATTGTTTTAATAGACGTTTTCGACAAATAGAAGGAAATGGTGGACTATAACACTGTTGTTATAGTAAATGATTTCCGAAAGGAAATGTTTTGTATAGTATTGGGATTTATAAATCTATTTTAATTTTAAATCCCTATACTAGTGATTTTGGGTCGTCGTAACGATGTTTTATGCAACATTCGTTTTGACCCAAACAAATGTGTTTAAGTGAATGTTTTCCTTAAAGAATATAATACATACTTAATTTCGATATTAAGTATATTGAACATTTTCCAAGTGTCGAAAATGAATCGATTTGTAAATTACTTATTATTTAATAAGTAGGGAAATGTTTTCCAATATGAACTGAATATTTTGCGACTTTATCTTTTAAAGATAAATTGAAAATGAATATTAGAAATCGATTGGGAAATTGTATATTCATAGATATTTTGGAATTGTAAATTCACTAGGGAATTTATAAAAGAAAGGGGAATTTGTTTAAAAATAAACGTTGATTTATTTTTGAAGTGTGGGAATAAATGTACGGATTTGGAATGTAAATATAAAATAAATCGGTAAGGATTTATTTAATTGGTTTGAATACACCATTTTGAAATGAAAGTATTTCCGCGCAAGGAAAATGATTGAAATTTGTTTTCAAAAGTGATAAAGCTGAAAAGTAATTTGAAAATTTGTTTTCAAATGGTTGAAGGGTGGAAATTATATATTTAGTAAAGATATTTTGGAAATATAAATAATTTGGGAAATCATTTGGAATTTGGTGATGTTGAGCATGCCTATTGATAGTTAAATAATCCGACTATCAATATTTACCTTTAAATAGGTATTTGTTGTGATTGTTTGAATTTGAATGCCACACTTATTTTTAAAATAAGCGCTCACTATTCGGGTTAGCCGGGAAAGGACCTTGGGGTCGTATAACCCATTCCGAATATGTGATACGTCGTTATGGATTGCATTTCAACCGGTGTTGAAGACCGGATATTTGTGAAAACGGAAGGATTACCGTCGAGTTACTCTACATCGGCTGATCTCCGATATAGAGGTTTTATCACCCTTAGTGACGGGAAGTCCAGTCGTGATTAGTGAATATCCGGATTGCATGGACTTCTTTGGAAGTGCCTTCGGTTCTGTTCGAGCCCGGAACAGACTTGTATGGATTGTATGTCTGACATTACAAATTGAGATATAAAGCTTATTTCTTTCAAATATATTTCTGTTGGTGGCGGAGAATTTATTCTCTTAGCTTAACACCCTTCTCTAAGACGTACGAGCTTAGAGGTTATATAGTTGAAGGTTATTAGTGATATACTCCCAATTTGGTAATGTGGCATGCTGAGTGTTGCTGTGAAATGATCATTGTTTGATCATTTGTGATAGGATCATTTATTTGATCATTTATCTTGGTGATCATTTCTATGATCATTTGATTGATCCAAAGCACAACTTTTGTATAAAGCGTGGCTTTGTGGACGAGACTTCGTCGGATCTCACACCCCGGAAATGGTCAAAACAGGAAGGATGCGGCAAGGTTATTAGGGGGTAGCACCCCTTTAGTGTATGTCATTCCTTCTGGATAGAGGTGGTATCATGGTATGGAGCCCAGATATTTAACCTATGTTGTTGCTGCAAATTTTGTGGTTGTTGGAAATCGAGAATCCTCGGATAGATCGGTTACGATCGGGGGATGACATATTCGTGTCAGTAGTTACCCAATTAGGGGTAACCCGGCCTTGTGTTGGCAGAGATCCGGTTTGGTTCTCGGGACGTCATTCCAGAGGCGTTTCCATGTGGCAATGGGAAGTTCCTTGGCCTGACCATTTGTTGGAAATCCAAAGAAACAATACGAGACTTGTACGGTTTTAGTTGTAGAACCTGCCATGTAATGTGGCGGTAACCTGCTATTGAACATGGTAGCTATAGTAGACATACGATAATGGTCGTATGTTGGCTAAGATTTATATCTTTACTTTCGAAATATTTTCCTTACACTATGCACTAGTAATAATATCAAATGTTCTTTTAATGCGTATCAAGCATCTTTGACTATCATAAGGAGAAATCTCCTCCGATTCTGCGTTTGCATTGTGTGTGTGTGCGGGAGGCCTTATGGTAGTCTCATTTTTAAAAGCATTGCGAATTGACTTTACAAAATATTCCTCTATTTTGATTTTTAAGAAAAATAAACTGTTTTAGTTCTCACACCAGTCACATGACTGACTCGGAGTTTATTGTTTTCCTTCCTAAACTCTGGGTGCCCATCAATTTCCACACGGGCAGTCAAGAGTCAGGTTATCAGGATATTATGGACTTCAGGAGTTGCTGGAGGCAAGCTGGATGGCATGGCGTATTACTAGTATATAGTATTTTCTTTTCCGCTGTTAGTTGTTGTTTGTTGTTGTACACTCTGATGATGTAATGTAATGTAATAGGATGTAATGTAATGTAATAGGATGTAATGTAATAACTGATATAGTTCTTTGTTTAAAGATTATTCATTTATCTATTATATGTTGTTCCGCTGCGAATTGTGAGATTCTGATATTGTTCTGTTGTTTCTTTCTGTTTTGTTCTATCTTTTTCTCTCTTCTTCTATCTTTTTCTTCTTCTTTAACCCTAACGGTACGGTTTTTCGGCCTTCGATTGCTCGACAGTTGATACAGTGGACATATTGATGTCGGTTTTCGTGGACGAAAAATCGCAAACGTTACATTGTGTGAAGCAAAAAAAGAATAAAATACAAAAAGATCTAAAGAACAATCCTTATGTGTGCGATGACCCTCAAGGATTGATCGTTCTTTAGATCTTTTTGTGTTTTCTTCTACTCTTGCTTCAACCTATATATAAGCCGATGTTGTGTTGGAGAGGCCCATGCAAATCTTGTATAAAAATCTATGTAAAAGGTGGGGTTGAGTCTTTAGTGGGACTATGACATGACTCGAGTGTAAACTAGGAAGAGCTGACCATCGGTCATTTTGGCCTTGGAGGTGGAATAACCATGGCACCTTCAAGGGATGTCTCCCCAAGTGATACATCTCCACCAGCGTTGTAATCTTCATCTTCGTCTTCCTCTCCTTCATCCTCTCTTTTATCCATTTATTCACCCTAGGCCCTTCCATATTTTCTCCTTCCACCACCCTTTCCTTGTTCAAGTTTTGACTCCTCTGTCCTCTTCTTCTTCTTCTCCAAGGTTTGTCTTGACACCTAAGCTAATTCACTCCTTTATTCATCATCATCGGAGTCGTTGGCTGGAGAAGAAGAACGATCGGTGGCCTGAGCCATTTTGGTAGGAACTGTATTAGGGACAACGCTCCTTCCGTTGTAGAAGAGGTAGTATTGTCACAGTTGAGAATTGATAAGGAGATATGTTGTTTTTTCCAAGCCCAAACCGACCAACTTCAGGAGTGCCAGTGCATACGCAAGTTCTTCAGTTGGTACTCGGTCCGGGAGATCTAACAGAGAAATGGAAAGGGTGTTAGACGCTTAGATAAAGATGATAGAGTTAGGGGTATGCCCTAGGGGCAATTATGTAATTTGTTATATCTAACTTGACAACAATTCTTGTTCGAAATTAAATGTGTTTTCTTTTTATTATACACTTGATATAATGTGTTATATATTAATTAACTAATCTAGAAGTATATTTAATAGAAAATCCATAAATAGTACGTTTTATGGTAACAGTTACAAAGTGTTGTAACCGTGAGCAATTTACTACAGTGAAATAAATATAGCATTTTAAATATTCCTTGTCAAGATGTGTTGAGACCAAATATCGATATATTCGTTGAGATTAGAGCACAAAATACTTTTTAAATGTTGGGCAATGTATTACTCATGGTTGCTGGGGACACCAAGGGGTTACGTACCGATAGTTATTAGGTAACTATGGAATGGCTCACTCGATAGTTTTATATTGCTCAATTTAACTAAGGTAAAAAAGAAAATATCAATGTGTATAATTTACTAAGTTCTATCGACTTGAGAATACTATTAATCTTCAATGTGAAAGCTCCACTTTTATTATAGTTAAACTGTGGCATGACATCCATCGAAAGAGTGTAGTTGGTTCGATTGGAAGCATTGGAATATAAACACTATTCTAGAGAGGATTCATCTCCCCAGTTATATGAGGTTAGTATCATGGTCAACCGAAGTCAACTCAAAGCCAAAGTCTCTGGTCAGAGAATTTCGGTTAATAATAATTTATATTATTGAACCAAGGACTTTGTACTTGGAGTATAAATTTGAATATAGACAATATTGGAATTTTGACCTTTACCAAATCGCATATGTCTAAAGTGATATAGTTTCGATGAAGAGAATTGGTGTAAATAATTGCTAATAATGGGTGATGCTTATAATAAATAAAATTTGACTTTACCAAAAGATGTGTAAGAAATAAATTCAACCAAAATGTCCCACCACTAGCTAAGGCAATGTGTGAATATTAATATTTGAATCGTTTAATATAAATCGCTAATAGAAGTTACACCTATAAGTCACACAATCTAAATGATAACGATTTCGAATGAACAAAATGATTTAATTGATTTTCGATAGCTGAAAATTAATTAAATACTTAATATTTATGAAATATAAATTACTAAATTTGTTTTTCTTAATACCATTAATATTTAGTAAAGTGCGTATATAAAAGTTTTAAACGTATGTATCAATATACAATATCGGTATAATGTTTGAGTTTGATTTAAACAGAATAAATACTAAAAAAGGCTTTAATTAAAATTAAATTAGTTAAAATTTATAAAATATGAATTACTAAAATATCTCTTATTTGAATTGTTTGATTTTCATAAATATTTAATAAACTGCGTATATAATAGTTATAGCGTGCGTATCGGTATACGATATCGATAGGAAATTCAAATTGGATTTAAATAGAAATAATACTAATTGGTTTTTGGAATGTTTTAGAGACCAAATAGCCCATGTAATAGCTAGCCTTACTTTGAGGAATCAGAGGGTTCTTTTGTTTTGAATGAGAAGAGAATATTGTTAAAAAGAAGAGGAATCAACATATATTGAATGCTATATTTATTTCCTTCTTTCATAAAATTTTCTCTTTTTCATTTGCCTCTCTCGTTCTCATCTTTTCTTCTAAAAATTCAAATTTTTCATGGGGATGAGTCTTTAAAAATTTCAAAACAAAATTCAAATAAAATAAAAGAGAAAAAGGTGGTAGTTTCTAGATAATTGCAGATATGGAGATCGATTTGAAGAATTTAGGAATTGTTTTCCATTCAAGGTGTTTCTTTAGGCTTCATCCTAAGGTAATTATGCATACATATATATTTACATATAATTTGTTTTGTCTACATCCACTTAATTCACTATTTCTCCCTTCTGTTCGTATATGTGAATTTGAATTTTGATATGAATATCTCAAATCCCTACTTGAATCATTTGTATATTCCCATGATGTTAAAAATAAGAACCTTTGGTTTATTCACAATTATTTTCTTATGAATAATAATAATTTCATTTTCTCGGTTCTATATGACTGTTTATTCAGTTTGTTTAACCTAGATCTGGACCTTTTTTAAATTTCATTTACTCTGTTTTGTACGCTTATTCATCCAGTTTGTTTAATGTAGATGTAAGTCTTCTTATCACAAATCTGTATATGCCTATGTTATTTGATTTTGCTATTTTTAATTATAGAGAACCAAAATAAAATTGAATTTTTGAATATTCTTGTTAATAAATTAGTTTTCATATCAAGGATTTAGATTTTAATATCTACACATGAATTGCTATGTAAATAAAACTTGGAAATAATTATATTAATTAATCTTTGTCAGCAATGTAATATGATAACCTAATTGACATGTTTTAAATATTTTTAAAATAAACTTTGCTAACTAAAGGAAAAAAGGGAAACTTTAAATTAATGATTTATTCCATGTTTTACAATTGCATCTGATTTACCATTAAATCTTTACTTAAGAGGTAACATTCTTTTTCACAAACCACTTGTATACTATTTATTTTGTTACAAATTTTCTTTTGGTTGTGTGTGTGATTGAATTTACATATTTATGTAATTACTTCTATGTGTGTGTAATTGTGTCTAACCTAAAATTCCAAAAGCGTTTTTGTATAAGATATAATGGTAAACTTTTAACTACATTAATAGTCTTAGTATTCTATGATATACTGCATGTAACATAAATGAAGTCTATTTTATTTTAAACTACAATGCAAAATATTTATTGTGTGTGTGTGTGTGTATATATATGTAAACATATATATGCATACATATATATACATATACATACATATATATATATATATTAGAAAAATTCTTGATTTAGATGATAAAGGCATCTATAGAGGGAAAATTATGTTCGTTGTGGTGTAAATTCCAACACCTAAACAACATTCATATTAACTATGTAAGCTTTCCATATGTTACACTTACACTATACATATGAGTGCATTTGATGTGCTCATCACAACACGCAGTTAGTTAAAATTAAATTAAACTAATTTTAAACAATTATAATGATATGAAGAAAATTATAAAAGTAACATTCTAAAAAGTTCTAAATAAATTTTGAGTGCATCGACCCAATAAAGGAATTTTTTGAAATTTACCCTTTAACTCCACCGTGGGGTGGCCCAGTTCCTTCAGAAGAAATCCCAAGTGTAAGGAAGCTATAGGGTGAGAGAACTTACAACCAGTTAACTAAAAGTGATTAAAGCCCTCGAAGCGTCAAATAAAGAAATATCCGCCCTCGAAATAGTCGCACTTGTTATGGAGCACCTCGACAAACTTGCAGCGATTGTAAGCTTCACTTATTAACAAAAAAGGCAAGTCTTGCCTCTTTTTGAAGCTTAGCAAATAAGTCAGTTCTTTGAACGAAGAGGGCAAGCTAGTTCATCATGAAGATGATATAGAGAGAGCGAAAAAGAATATAAGGAAATCGTTAAAGGTCGACATGGCTTCAGATAGGCTCATGTGTCCGTTGCATGCAGTATAGCCTATTGGCCGGAGATAAGCCCTTCGATGAGGTGTCTATAGAAGGACCTCGTCCTTAGGAATCATATGCTTAATATAGATAGATTTGATCTCCTTGGCAGTTAGTTTGGAAGACATTTGGTCTAGAGAATTGTCCAAAACCATAAGAACATGTAGATCTTCTGTTGGAGGGATAGTGCCATGAGGTTGGGTTGCTGGAATAGCTTGGAGTTGAAGCTCTTCTGTGATTGAATGTCTTGCTCCTAATGGAGTAGACGTATACACTTAGGCAACATAAAAGCCAACTTTCAGATGAGTGGAAGGGCTGTTGCTGGTTCTAAGATGAGAAGATTGTCTATTATCAGTTATTTTGAATTGAAAAACTTAATGATGAATATTGTCGGGTATGTTTTTATTTTAATGTTCTACTTTAATTAAAACCCATGTAATCAATATATGGAGTCCAATGGAAGTCGATGTGCATTTACCAATCTAACTATATACATTGATTGTGGCAGTGTGAAGTGTTAATCTATACATTGTGTGTCTTGTGTCTAGAGCATGGTGTACATGAATACTCTATGTAGAAAGCCCATTTGTGTTGGCAAACGAGCTATGTCATGCTACTGAACCGTATGTTGGATTTTGCCCGTAATTTTAGAATATACGGTAATGGAACTATTGTCCGAAGCATAGAGTTTTCTATATAGGATCGCGGGAATGTGATATTCGATTGATTGTGTTAATTATTGATTGTGTGAAGTGCTAGAGCACATTAGATGCAACCGTTTCTTGAAATCGTCTTACCAAATCCGATTCGCCAATCCACATTCAACTGAAGTTTGATGGAAATAGATTACTCCCTTTTTTGTACTTATCAAAAGTCAACCAAAGGCGCACACTTGAAAAAACTTAGGCCAAAGCCTTGGAAACCTAGAGAGGACACCAAGCAATTGAAGAAAGGGAAAACTTAGGGTTGGATCCGAGAGGACTTAGAGTCGACTTTAAGTACTGTGGGGCTATCTTTGAACTTTATTTATAGCCAATCATTACATAAAAGAGGAGGTCGAATACAAGTTTGAAATTAAATTGATAGTGACAACCCATCGTTAGTGATGAAGGCGGTGGCAACAAGGTGGCAACCATGTAAGTGGCCCAAAACCTAAGGCAAGAACCTACCTTGCTTAAATTCAAGATCTGTGGTAGAAGCCTCAATGTAGTAGATGTCGATTTTCTAAGCTAGTTGAGGTGGAATGGCACTCGATTTAGAACAATATGATTGAGGTGGTGACGATAATGTCACTGCTCACGAGGTAGTAGCGGCTAGAAAAGTCGCAAAAGCAAATGAGGTCAAGTGTCCCGAAAATGAAATGAAGTGCTGAGATTTTCTAAGTGTTAGAATATTTAACTCCTAGAGATCATTTGGTACAGACATAATCGTATTGGTACCCATATGTTTGCTCCTCAATATTTAAAAAAAAAGTAAAGGAGAGGAAAAAAGAAAGAAAAGGGACGAGTTTACTTGATCGGGATATGACCTAGCTTCCAAAAACCCAAATGCTCTAACTTTGTTATGGAAAAGGAATGGTACAAAAACTATTTGAAGCAATGAAAATACACTCTTGGAATAGGTGTGATGGTTCAAGATGATGATAAGCCGACTATTGAATCATACGCAACTGATATCTGATAACTTGTCTTGATCCAAAACATGTTTTGTTTTCACAGAAACATACTTTGGGGCCAAGTGTTATCCACCATTTGATCTAAGCAACTTCTTGATGGATTTAGGCTTCAAGATGATGAGAAATGCATCAAGAATTTGAGAAGCTGTCTGGAATGATAAGATGATAGAGCACGAGAATTTGGAGCAAAATTGATGCAACTCAATCATGTCGGTACCAAGATGATTTTTGGATGTGAGATCCACTTCTGAGTAGGATGCCGCACTTTGCAGAAAAATAAAAGACTTGCATAAGACAAATCATGTCGGTACCAACATGATTTGATGGAGGAATTGTTGGAAAAAAGCTTGGAAACTTGAAAACGCGAAAAAGTATGAGATAAAAGTGAAGCGTGAAAGTACGAGATCATGTTGGTACCAACATTACCAACATGATTGGTGTTACAAGATTTACTAGTTCTTCCTTCCGAATTGCATAGATCTGAGCTTTTACCTGATCTTCCATGGGCTAGTGACCTTGGCGGATGTTATTCTCTTCTCTAGCCATATTTTGCCATGAAGGGCTGTCAAACGCCTTTAACTTGGTTTTCTAGGTCTGAAACATTGCAAATTCGATTGTATTTATGCAAAATCTAATTCAGTAAAATTAAAGTGGATATAGATAGTGATTTAAAGTTGAACCACTATAAAATTCTACATGTGCAAACTATTTATTTTCTATTTTATCTCAATTACTCTCCTTTTTAATTGGTCTGAGGTATTGTGTCATTTTTTGGCCCAATAGAGAACAAACACAAAATAAATAATAAATAAAAAGATATACCATTGATATGAGATCAGGTGTGACATTCGTAATAAGAAGAAGACAAAATTTAGGGTGAATTAAGGAGAAGGCTAAATGTGAAACTCAATTTAATAGTATATCATATATATATGACTACTTATTTATTAAAATATAATACAAATAAATCTTATTTAAATATATAAAGATGAAAAATGATAAGTTAGATAACACATATATAAAAAAACAAGTTCATTAATCTCTCATGACCATCAAAACACCTTTAAAATATAGTGGAAATAAGGATCCGTCCATCATTATCAAGTTTAAAAGAGGACAAACCTTTTTCAAATTAAGGTTTCAAATTATCGCTCTAAAATTATTGTTATTTTTTGAAAATCAAATATGTATCAATCAAGGTTGATATTATTTTTTTATTTTCTTTGCAAAAATGTACATGTTTTTAGTTTTCACTACATATGTTTGTAGTTTGGTTGAAACAAGGATGTTTTCCGAAATTTATTTTATTTATATATTTGTGTAATGCTATGGGTACCATGTTTTGTACTTGGCGCACTGTTCGATGGTCAACTACCGAATAGAGTTCCTTTTACACTAAGGTTGATGTAGTGCTCCAAGAAACCAGCGTAGCACCCTTAGAGAATCTCCAGCCAATTCAAGGCTGAATATTCAGGGTTTGGCCCAACAACAGGGCATCTATTTAATAGACGCTTAAGCTTCAAAGGCATATTAAATAGGTGTTCGATGTTGGGTGCCTATATATGAACCTCCTAATCATTATTCATTCCATAATTTTTGCTTTTGATTTTCTTTTTAACCCAATAAGCATTGAAATGCTACCGTAAGTCACTAAATTGCAAGACGTACCATCGAAAAACAAATAGAGGAGCATGTCGGTCTGCTTCACATTGTCCCTAGTCGCGAGACGAAGATTTACAACTTATGGATCTTGTAAGAGCTACCAAAAGGGTATACAAATCGCATGTGGACCTCTTTGGATGTAGTAGAGGTATAAAAATATAAAATAATGGTTAGTACATCAATGTTATGTTAATCGTATATCAATTATGAATCGTTATTAATTACATAGACCCGGTATATAACGAGTACATTAGTCAATGTTAATTCTATATTAAACATGGATAAATGTTTATTATATTGACCCAGTATATAGTCAATGTTATGTTAATCGTATATTAATCATGAACTATTGTTTATTATATAGATCAGTATGTTAGATATCAAAAGGTTGGTCCGAATGTAAAATGCACAACTATGATATACTCACTCAGACTCTAGTAGATAGGATGCATGCCAATCCTTTTACCTTTTTCCTATAGATTTGACTCTCCAATTAGTTGATCATTCCTTCATATTTGCCCCAGTTGAGAGGTGGTGCCCCACCACACACACATTTCATTTTTCAGATTTTGAGCTCAGCATTACCCCGCTGATTTTTATATGTTGATTGGGATTAAGATAGAAGGCCCAAGTAGAATGCCTTTTCCTTTTAATGATGCATACGAGACTCCTGAGTTATTCACCATATATCTGTCTCATTTTTTAGATGGTCATGCTTCTTCGGGTGTTGTTCCCTTGACATATTTACAGGAGTACATTACAGTGCATATATGCATTGATGCTATGAGTGATGTTGTTAATATGGTATTTTCCCTATGTTTATTTGTTTAAATATTCTTCTTGAACCAAAAGGAGACCATTAGATTAGCGTATCTTGCAGCAATTACTGATCTAGATCAGCTCCATACTATAGATTAGGGGATGTATATACTTGGATGTTTGTACACCGCTCTTAACTCTAATGCTATAAGGGAGATAAGGCAGATGTTTGGATTTTGGTATATTTTGCCATGTTATTACTATGAGTACACAACAAACATACATTGCCGCATTATTGATAACTAGCCAAGCAGAGAGACATATTTTCCATGCATGAGACAATGGGAGCATCTACAGTATGTTTCTTATTCGTCTATAAGGGTTAAGCATGATTTTATGGAGACCCGATCTCAAATTAACTTAAGGAGTAGGGCTAATATTGGACGGGCATCATGGGTTGGATATTTGATCGCCTTGACATGGCTGGCTAGATGTTTGATGATCATCATCTTGCTATTGCATATCATGTTTGTAGATGGAGGATTATTTTACATACACCAGCCTTTCTTCCTGTTCGGCATTTGGGAAAGATATGTTGGTTTCAGACCACTAGTGGGATATGCATTCCATAAGATCCATTATCATACAATGACATGTTTGGGATATTTAGGCTATTGGATTGCAATATATTGGCTATACGACAGGCTGAATGGGTAGACGCTTTGACATGATGATTTCATGCCTACTGGACTAGAGTTGCTCCACCACACTTCATGTTACCTAATTACTCTTTTGGAGTGAATTCTGATCATGTAGGTCCTCATCTGGTGTCTGGTAGAGTTCAAACCCCTCCCACACCACTGTGTACTCTCAGAGCCTATGGATTTTGGTCTATATATCTATTTTAGAGCATATGATATCAGAAGTACTATTATCGAGCAGTCCATAGTTTATCCTCCAGATCAGGATATTGTCGGTATCTGTACAGTTGGATTATACCCACTTTTCAAGGTAACTAAATAAATTAGTAATTCATTACAGTATTACTTAAATAGGCATATACTCGTATATTATTTGTAGTTACAACATGCGACTAGGTTGCATGAGCGTAGACGATATATTTTCGTGATTCAGCATATGATACTTGATCATCTCAAATGCTCAATCAGCAGACTCAATTTATGCAAGCATAGATTGATGATCTGCAGGGTCAACTTGCTACATTCTAGGTAGGTGATGGTAGTCCTGCTCATTTTGATGATGTGTGGGATCTTAATGATGACTTCGATGATAATGATGGTGTGGTACACTTGGGATGAGTGTTACCTTTATCCGATAATGTATAAACATGTTTATTATGTCGAATTGCTATATTCGCATTCTAGGTAACAATTCGACGTTCTTTATTATTGTTGTATTCACATTTTGTTATTGTATTATTATTGGTTCGATTATACGGACATTTATTTTGTTATTAATTCTACTATATGGTCGTTGTTGGCATGATGTACAGTTGTTTTTTTATTGTGACATTATCGAATCTATTGTATAGCCATTGTTAGCAAGATTGTAAAACCCCGTAATTTGACGATAATTATTTAATTAGTTGGTTAATTAATTAGGCTCTGAAAATGGAATTTGTGCAAATGATGGAATTTGACCGTGAAACTTGCATCATTGCATTCGTAGTGACATTCTGAGCAACTTTCATATTTAAAATTTTGCGATTGAATTCAAAATGAAGAAGTTATAAACGAAAAATGAATTTGAAATGAAAGCAATTAAATAAGAAAAATTAACGTTTATTAATTAATCGCCCGGGCCCATAGGCCGACCTGTCATTGGGACCGATCGACCCTTAGTGGTCGACCGATGCTCCATGAGCGAAAGACTAGTTGCCTCTAGGCCACTAGGGTTAGATTAGGCTATAATGGCTTGGATCTAATATTTTAAATAATATAGTACTGACCAATTCTAGTGCCTATGAATTCAGGCTTAGCCCTCCCTTCTTTTCTCATATTTTTATGGAGGCAATAGCAAAGCTCTGCCGTTTCTTCTTCTCCACTTTCTTTCTAAATTATAAAGATAAGATATTTGTATCTATATTCATACAAATTAAAGAAGAGTAGAAATCTAGTAAAAATAAGAAGATAATCCACCATATGCGTATTTGAGGTAATTTATATATTTCTATATATTTGTGTCTATTTTCTCCCCCTGTCTCAATTCTCTTCTTGGGTATGTAGTTCTAATGTATAAATATACCCTTTTATACATATCTCTTTAATTAAATAGGAATTGGAGATGAATCAAAGTTTTTACTTCGGATCTGAAGATTTAGATCGCTTTTAAATGATGAGTGGGTAATTATAAGATTGTTATAATATTAAAATTATCCTGTTGGTGTTTATTTGATCTCTATGCATAATTGATAATTGTATATGAGTTGTACGCAACGAATTGAATATGATATGAATATAATAAATATAATAAATATCGCCTACATATTCTTGTTTATGGACTGATTTAGAATTTTTTACAACCTGATCTGGAAATCAGTCCCAAAAGTATGAATTTAGAATATTGATTTGAATGAAACTTATTCCAGATCTGAAATATGTTGTATATTAATATTATAAACTTGGAATTTTACCTTAATCTTGCTGAAACGTAAATTTTCTATGTTTGGAATTATTAGAATTTTGATAACGTTTGTAAATTAGTTTAATTTCTTTTGCTTTTAGAAAAATACAACGTTTGATCTAACAAGGAATAGATGCAAATAGAAAGTGAAAGAGATGTGTAAAGTATGAATTCATTCTAGCTTACGATATCTATTTTAGAAATAAAAAGAAATGACAATTCCTTGTAATTTCAAACAATGTAATATTTTAAAGTTAATTCCTTTTGTTTTGGGCTAATTTATGGAAATTATAGTGGATAATCATTTTAGATACGATTCCAATAATTTAACATGGAAAAGAATATTCTAGTGAAGATATATAACTAGAACATATTTGATAAAAGTAAATATTTGTAATTAATTTATTGCGCTTATAATAGTTAAATAAAAAGCTAATAACGACGCTTGCACGTAATGTTCGCGTTTAGGATAATTAACTAATGGAAAAAGAATTTAAAAGGTTGTAACTCCAATATATGGTAATAAATACGAAAGCTGCAATAATTTGATAAGGTAAATGGATTAATAGGATTGATAAAAATGGAATAAATATAAAAGGTTAGTATTCAACTTAGTAATCATACATAAATGTCTTAGGAAATGTCCGTTAGGAATTTATGACAAATTGACATTTATGAGCATTAAATAGGAATTTATAGGTAGACAGATATTTAAGGTAAATCTTATTGTCTTAAATACAAATGGGAATTAGTAAGCTAAGTCCAATGTCTACCAAAGATAATACAAAGACATAGGATTGTTAATTGGACTTGGTAGGTCAGTGATACGAGGTCAGTAGAGCCACTTGACGGAAGACTTCCCTTCACTTTGAGGCAACCAACAGTCGGGTGCACTTATTACTGACATGAAATATCACTAATCCTAGGACCCCTGACGACATGAGAGATCAGACTTGCTTTCTTAATTGGAAAGTATTAAATGGTCCAAATTTGAAAGTAGAAGCGATGAGGGATATCTTCATAGGGGTTTGCTTTTGGTTTGAGGTCTTAAGTGGTTGAAGAGTTTACCTCTCTTCTAAATGGAAATATTAAGTAACCTAGTGAGATTCCAAATATAAAATAACGATGTCTCTAAAAAGGGTTTACTCGGTATTGAGGTCTTAAGTGGCTGTAGTGCCCGCCTCCCTACCGGAAGAAGTAACCTAATGAGATTTCATATTTATAACTAAACAGCGATAATGGATATCTTAGGAAGAGTTCGCTTAAAGTTTGGGGTCTTAAGTGACTAAAGGGTTCACTTCTTTCCTGTAAAATAAGTATTAAGTAGCCCAATGAGATTTCTAAGCAATGTTATCTAGATAGTATTAGTGAGGAGTCTGCCTTAGGGTTAGATATTAAATGGCAAAGGCCTACCATAAATAGGTGTTAAATGGCCAGGGATCTTCTAAGTCCTTATTAATAAGGTATTAGGTGGCTTGGGTACAGTCTCTCACATTGCTAAGGACGTAATAACGATAGTACTATTGAGGAGCACGCCTTGGGGATAGATGTTAAATGATGGAGTCTGCTTTAATTAAGGTCTTAAATGAATAGAGTCTACCTATTTTTCAATAAAAGATATTAAGTGGCTTGGGTACTGTTTATTACATGGCTACAATTTTATCGACGATTGATGCGGTAATAATTGGACATTAAATGTCGAAAGCCCTAAATAGTGGTTAGAGGTCATGTAGCAAGGACCCACTGACCATTGACAACATTGTTAGGAAACCACCTTGGGAATAGGTCTTAAATGACGGGGTCTACCTTGATTAAGTTCTTAAATGGCAAAATCTGCCTATTTTTCTTTTTAAAAGTATTATAGAAGTCCACTTCATATTTAGAAATATTAATTGGCAAATGGATTTCGAAATATTGGGTGGTTGATAAGGCTTCATTTGTATTATGTACCTTAGTAAGGGGTAGGTTAGTAATCGTGTGTGCAATGCAAGGTTGAGAATTGCTAACCTTGATGGACATAAATATTATATGAAAACCAATAGGTATACATTTATGTTATGGACAGTTTATTTTTTTCTAGTCACCAGAACGTTGTTCTGACCCCTCCTCCCCCCCCCCTTTTCATTATAACCCACAGGATAGAATTTAGAGGAACAGACCACTAGAGCTGAATGTGCTTTGTTGTTAGAGAAGTCTTTTTTCTCTCATGATCGATACTGATGTGACAATCTACTATCCAAGGAATACCATCAATTCTAAGGTAGTGGTCGTAGTCAGTATTATTATCCTGTTATTGTTTTCGCTATGAGTTTAGATTTCCAGCAATCTCCTATAATGCCCATGCTTATTTGTAGCTACCAAATCTAACAATCTATTCTTTGATGGATTTGGATTTCGATTTTTGTCAAAATTTAGTCCCACTAAGGTACGGGATGTTACATTTGGTATCAGAACCTAGATTAGTAGATTGGAGGAATTCAGATAAATTGAGATAACATATTCGTACTTTCCTGTCTAGTAATGTTATATTTTTACGCTATATTCTAAGAATTCTGACTATAGAAGTAGTTGCAGTTCCACTCTGAAGGAATGGACAAAGAAACTACGGTTTGGAAATACCTTAGAGCCACGCCGGCTCCAAAGTACCCCCACGAAGTGCTGGCTATGCATAAAGCGTTGTTGATGAAGAGCATGAGTACGACATATGGCTGAATCCCAAATACTGGAGGTGTTCGACTTGATGGTTGAGATTCTAGCTACCTTGTGATTTTGGATTTTGAGTTCTAGTCAGAGACACGCATTTATTCCAAATGGACGAGAAATTAGAGTCTGTATGTCGCAATTGTCCAAAAGCAAGTTTTGTTAGGGTGCATTCATTGTTCACCTCTTTGATGGCAAATTATATTTTTATTTGAATAATTAATGTCAATTCCTTAGTCTAAAAACAGTGAGAGAATTTTTATAAGTATGCTTTGGAAATATCTTAGACTTTGGAAAAAAGGTTTTTAAAGGATTTCTTTTCCTAAAGATTTATTTTGGAAACTTTGTTTCGGGAAAGTTTTGAAATTTTAATTTTCAAAGAAACACGTATACCACTAAGTTGGTCATGTTAAGGAATTATTAATTTATAAAAGATTAATTCTTTGAATCCTTAAGTATTTACTTGTATATATTGGCAAGAGCTTGATATTGATTCTTGGCAAGAAAATAGTTTTCCAATTTGAAAATTTTGTATTTTAAAAAGGTTTTTGGAAACCTTGAAATATTTATATATATAAGTTTGACTTTTAAGGGGAGTTTGGGTATGAAATATATGGCATAGGATTTTGATGATGGCAATAGTTATATTGACTCCAAGGTGAATGGAGCTCGGATAGAGATGACAGATGATGGTCTCATTGGAATTTTAGAGATATCTGTAGTAGGCGCGGATTTGTGTGACATAGAAATGATTGATGCTGAGATTCCATAGCGGATCTTTTCTGGAAATGTCGGTGATTGGAGGACCAAAAATTTATGATAGGTTGCCCATCTCGTCATGCGCATCATTCAGTACAACATCATTCCGAAGACGGGAAGCCTCGACCAAATCTATGCCTCAGTGCGGAGAGCCATCTATAATATAATTGGCAGCATAGCCATCAATTGGGCTCATGTTTTGATGCCCCATATGGTCAATCAGGGAGTCGTTACCCCTAGGACTCACTTTCCATTTTGCCACTTGCTCACTCGAGTGTTTAGGCATTATGAGGTAAATTTTAACGGAGAGCCAGTAGTGACGAAGGTCACACCCACCATTGACCGAACCTCCATTAAGAGGATGAATATTCCTTTATCATCTATCGCACCACCTGCACTAGCACTAGAGCCGTAGCACAATAGCAGAGGATAACGCAAGGCACTGAATGATTATTGAGTCCTGATCTTGTTGCTATCCATCAGGTTCAGGTAGAGTTCCGAGAAATTAGGGCGTAGTAACAACCAGAGGCATGAAATTGGGTGCATATCCACCATGTTATGACCATTCCACAGTCGTTGCAATGGCTCGAGCTGCAACCGTGGAGCGAGACCTTCTCACGCTTCGTAGGCGGTGTTTTATTTAGGATAGTCGTTTCTTTTTATTTCCATCATTTGTTCTTTCCTTTTAGGTTGTTGGTTTGTAAATCTATTGGTTGTCTCTTATAAAAAGCATACACGATATTATGAATTTCTATTCGTTTTCTATGTTATTGTTTTTGGATATTCGAACCACTCCTATATATATGCATAGTAAAGAAGAAATATAAATATAAGAATCTCACAAAGACACTTAACTAATAGTAAAAGCAATATAAGACTAGAAGTTTAGAATAGTTGAAAATTTTAGCAAAGGACATGATAAAGTTATTTTGATATCACGAGTCATCGCCCTTGTTCGTTAAACGCTAAATATTTTGAATATTAGATGTGCTGTAATTTTATTAAAATAAAATTTCAAATTTTTAGGTAATTGTTAGTTGTAGAATTTTGAAATTTGGTTTATGCGTTTAGCGCATAACCGATTAACTTTCGATTACATTGAAATTGTGGCTTCATTTATTAAAATTTTAGACAAAGAAAATATTTTGGAATTTTTCCCTTTATTTGATAAGTTCCTTTAGGAAAAAAAGAAAATAAATTTTTTGTGTTTTAGTTATTTTATCTCTTAAATAATTTTCAGAGTTTCTGTTCAAAATTTGATTTCAAGGGAAAACATACGTCTAAATATTTTGGGATTTTATTTTTCAAATGTCATACAAATTAGAAAAGTGAGAAAGATTTTTATGAGATTTTTTAATTTGAAGGTCACATGTTAGGCGTAAGGAAGGAAAATAGAGTTAGAATTTGCAAATTTAGCGGTGCATTAGGGTCCACGATGTGATAAATGCACGCGATAATAAGGGAAAAACTGTTTTAGCCTTAGAATTTCTATTTTCATACCCTGTCGACGACGCGCGCAAGTCTATCTTTAGACTTAATTCTATTTTAGAGCTTGAAAATTAGCTTCCTTATGCATTTTGTATGTGAAAATTTTAAAGTAAATCCGAGGCAGCAAAGAAATTTCTACTATACAACGAGAATAGGAAGATTATAGTATGGTAAAAATGTTAAATTCTTTGTCTAAATTTCTTTTACCGGTTTGGAAAGCAATTTTTCGATGCGTTAGATTATTGGATGGTAGAAAGTGGATGCAAAATTGGTTGCTTCATACTTCTATTGTAGGAGTTGAGAGTTTTTGTTCAAAAGATTTTTCAAAAAGCTGAGCAGTATATATATAAGTTGTTTGCATCATATTTTCAAAAGAAGTGCATTCATATAGGAGGATTCGATATAGAATCATTCTGGATATATATTTTCTGTGTGGTACAGTAATACACTATGCACTTATGCATATTTGGTTTAAAAATTTATTGTACACTCATTGGTTGTGTAATTTAGGATAATTAGTGGTCAAAACCATGGCGTAGTCATTGGTGAAATTTCGGGGATGAAATTCTTTTAAGGAGGAAGAATGTAACACTTCGTAATTTGTCGTTTGTTATTTAATTAGTTAATTAGTTAGCAAGTTAATCAATCAGGCTTATGTAACGACCCAGAATTTCGGTCATTTGAAATTTAGATATTTAATTGATTTAAAATATTCAAAAGTAAATTTTAAGAGTTGAATAACTTACATTCGGATATAATGATTAATTGGATAATTTAATTGTTAATTTAATATTTGAAATTGTAGAAGTAATTTGAATTTAATGTGAATGGAAATGATTTAACATATTCTTTTAAATTCTATTCGAATTAGAATGATGTTAGGGAACTTTTGAAATTGAATTAGAAGTTAATTTGTAGAAATTAAATATTTTAATATTTAATTAACGTGTAAAAATAGCCATTTTTCATGCAGTCTTGGATTTTGACGAAACCAATTTCATTAGATCCGTAATGCTATACTATTTTAGGATTTCAAATTTTGTATCAATCGGATTTATGGTTTAATTGTGACAAGCTAAAACGCATAGAAATTTATTTAAATGAATTTTAATTAAATAATTCTATTTGAAAACCTATCTTTCAAATACGATCGAATTGACCTTCGATATGTATTCCATTGTGTTCGGAATAGGGGTAAAACATTATAAACGCCAAATGACACGTTTCGTTTGGAGTTCGAAATTTTTTCAGATGAATAATGCATGAAACATTTCTTTAAAAGACCACGAGATTTTATAATTTTCACAAACCCTAGTTTTAAAACCCTAGCCGTCACATTAATGTTTGATGGCCAAAAAAATTCTAATCTTCTTCCCTTAATCTCACTCAATCCATCAACAATTATCAAAAACTTTCAACTACAAAGTTGAAGAGCTAGGTGAGACCTTCACATCCATATGGAGATGACCGATTTTAGTTGAGAAAATCAACGACAAATATCTCTTGAAGGCGGCACGTTCGAACACGTTTTTTGTGATGATGGGGCAGCCAAGTTCATCGTCATTGTGGCCATAGGTGGAGCTCAGCAAGGGTAAATAATGGCCACCGATCACCTTCAAACGTCGAGATAGAGGAGCAAAAATTCGATGAAAACGTCGACTATTGGGTTTCTTCACGCGATTTTAACCTGGAGGAAGAAGAAAAAGAGTCGTGGCCTAGATCCTAGGGTTTGAAAATGAACGGCCCTGATTTGGTTTGAGGTTTATTAAATAAAATAAAAGGTGAAATTGATTTATATTAATTCGTATAAACTTCTAAATTGCATAACTTCTTCATGCAAGGTCTGTTTTCGACAAAACAAGTTGTGTTGGGTCTGAATTGACGAGCATTATATTTTAGAGCTAGTTTGGAGTTGATTGGAGCAAGTGTAAATTTTTGATAAAATTAAACGCCTGTTTAATTTTATTCGAAATTAAATACTACAACTACTATTGGAACCAATGTGAGTACAACTCACTCTTTCTGTCTCATTGATATTTTTATATAAGTGAGAAAAAATTTATTTTATACCGATTGATGATTGTTTGGATGATATATGATATATTATCTGTATATTGATTGGTATTTGATATATTCCTGCCTAGTGGAGCAGATGAGACCCTATACTTTCCCGTGTATGAGCGGATGACACTTTGTACGCACGTCTGCCTCGAAGAGGACGTTGTACATACTTTCTAATATGTAAATTTGTTGCAGATGATAGGTTGGAGGGTTTCAATTGGATTCCTCACCAGTGTTGATTTTATTTACAGATATTGTGATATATGCTGTTGTCATGTGATATATGATGTTTTGGATGTCAGGATTGATATGATTGATGTATTTAGTGCTGTTGCAGCATTGAGCCTATTTTTGGTAATTTAAAAATGCTAAAGCGATGGTTTCAAATTAAAAAGGACTTTCAAGTGATTTTGAAAATAGATGTTTTATTAAATTTTGAATTGTTAAAGGAACGTATTTATTTTATATAAATAAATGTTATAATTTTTATGTTATAAAAATTATGATTTTTGGGAAATAAAATCAAAATGTGATTTTTGAAATATGGAGTTAGCTATTTAGTAAAAGAGTTTAAATCGAGAATATTGAATTTATTATAAATAGTGTGTAGATAATATTTATAGAATTGATATTTTATAAATCAAAATATGGAATTATAAAGGAGTTTTGTAAATGTTAAAATAATGTGATAATTGAATCTTATAAGTGAATAAGATTTATGAATTTGTGAAGTTATAAAAAGAATGAATTTGGAAATAAGATATTTATAAGTAATTAACTTATAATTTGGACTTTGGCATATAAATGAGATATATAAGGAATTGGTAAATGAAGGAATTTCATATATTGAAGTTTTTATAAAATAGAAATAGAATTTATAAACATTGTTTTATAAATCTGGAACGAATTGAATTTCACAAGTTAATTATGAAAGTTTATTGAAGGAAACATATTCACGATTTTGGACAGTAAATTATTCTTTAAATTAAATGTTGCAGTAGCAATGAATTTGGCTAGGAATTATATTCACGATTTTGGACAGTGGATGATCTTTTAAATAAAATGAATATTTTTGGAAAGTGATCTTTTAAATGAAGTTAAATGGTTTGAAGATGTTTTTAAAATGTGCTAAGTATTGAATACATAGATTTCAACATTCATTGTTGAAATAAACGTTTTCAAGAAGTAAGAAAATGATGGACTATAACATTACTGTTATAGTAAATGATTTTAAAAGAAGATGTTTTGTATAGTATAAAGGATTTATATATCTATCTAATTATCAAATCCCTATACTAATGATTTTGGGTTGTCGTAACGATGTTTTGCACAACATTCATTTTGACCCAAATGAATATGTTTAAGAGAATATTTTCCTTAAAGTATAAAATATATGCTTGATCATGATTTTAAGTATATGTATTATTTTCTAAATGTTGAAAATAAAGAGAATTGTAAGTCACTTATTATTAAATAAGTATATAGAAATGTTTTCCTATATTGAAAAGTTAAAATGGTTTTGAGAATACATCCTTTTAAAGATAATTTGAAGTGAATATTTGGAAAGTGATTTAATTAAAAAAATATTAATTAAAAGGGATTAGTGATTGCTTATGGTGCTGGATATTTGTTGTTGTTTTGATAGTTAAATAACCGACTATTAAATTTGGCCATTTTAGTTCCTCGACTTGATGTGGGAACTATTTAGTCGTACGCTTAGTACGTAGCCTTCTGTGTAGGCTTGATTATCGTTTGTGTTGAGGATGTTGATTCGTGCAGTGCGGAGTATTACTCCAATCTATCGAGCTTTCTTCTTGGCCGAAGGATAGCAAGTTGAAAGTTGGAGACATGATAAGTCCATGAGACTTAGTTCTGTATGAGGTTGAGAAACGCTTTTGCATTGTTGGTGCGAAGAGACTGGGATTGCTTTATCCGAAAGCCACTTCGGACCAACATTTATGCAACGATTGTGCAGGTTATTGATGATATTGATAATCAAGATTTTCATCATGCAGGACTGCTTGTTGATCGTTTGGGGTTAAAATCCCAATATACATCCAGTAGCAGTAGTCTCTTCGTTATGAAATATCTAATGCAAGGACTATTAGCTACTATCCTAGGGATTTCCCGACAGGATGTGGTAGGAAAGTACCTTTGGTTTGTCCTATTCCTGGACAACTTGTATGGATGTTTGTATGACATTGCATTTCTAAAGATTACATACATCGGTTTATACAAACGTATATCAGTGGTGGCGGAGAAGGAAACTTCTCTTAGCTTAACAACCCCCTTGAGATGTATGAGCTTAAGGGTTGTATTTTTGTGAAAGGCAATTAGTAGTCAACAGAAATGACTATGTGGTATTCAGAGATGTGATATGTGAAAAGTAATCGTTATCTCAGACCTCATCAACCGAAAATGACTGAAACAGGGTTAGATGAGGCAAGGCTATGTTGGTCGCTCCCATTAGGATATGATCATCCTTTTCTAGATATATTTCTTCCCGCTATGACGTTCAAGATGTAAATTATTGTGGTTTGTATGCTATGAGGGCCCTTAGAAAAGGTCGATAATGACCGAAGGATGATATATTCGGTACTATCTAGTTACAGAGATTGGTCGGTCTTGCGTTGGTAGAGGATCCTTTGTGATGGTCCTCGGTACATTCCTCTAGAGATGTACTGCCAAAAGGTAGTTCCTTCACCTGGTCATTTGTATGGAAATCCAAACTCCACTACGTGCCTACCATTTTGATTGTATTACCCATTTAAGCTATATGCTGGAATTTAATCAATATAACAATTTCGGCTATGATTAATATTATTTGTTTACTAGACACTAGATAATATAAGAGGATTGAATATGAAATGGTTTAGTTATCGTAGGTAAAAACAAGTTTGTTTTTATGTGTGGGTGCATCTTACGAGATACTTTTTTTTTAAAAGGAAAAGTTTGGTAATTTAATAAACTCGGTTGAGTGTGTTTCTCACGCTGGTTTACTAGACTGATCCGGACGTTCTTTCCTTTCAATGCTTATGTCATATTGAGTATATTCATAGGTTCAAATTGGTGTTTTTAGAGCTTCAACGGGAGAGCTGGAGATCTTCATTTCGTATACATGTATCTATTTTGATTATCCGCTTTGCGCATTTTTTTTATATTATCGGCAAATAATAAGGACATGTTATTATAACTGTCCAGGCTGATGATTAGTGGTTGATTATTGAACTCTGATTGATGTATGTATATATAGTTTCTGTTTTGTAAAGATCATTAATATGATGTTATATGTTTTCCACTGCGATGTGAGATTTTATATCGTTCTGTTTGGTTCTTTATTCTCCCTTTCTTCTCTTCTCTTTTTCTCCCATCTTTTCTTTCTCCCGAATTTCCGCAGTCTGTGCATTTTGGGTCGGACATGTGTGGTTTATTGTCGATTCAAAGGGTACGGATTTACGGGTTGTCACAGCTTCAAAATTGGGAATTGTGAAAATGATGGAATTTGACCACGAAATATGAATAATTACGTTTGTGGAAAAATTCTGAGCAACTTTTATATTTGAAGTTTTACGATCGGAGTCTAAACGAAAAAGTTACGAACGAAAAATGAATTTAGAATGAAAATAATTTAAAAAGAAAATTTAATGTTTATTCATTAATTGCGTGGGACCACAGGTTGACCTCCCATTAGGACCGATCGATCTGTCGCCTTCAAGAAACTAAGATTAGCCTATGATAGAGTTAGGAGTATGCGCTATGGGCAATTATGTATTTGTTATACATATCTAACTCGTTGACCAATCTTGTTCGAAATAAAAAGTATTTTCTTCCCATTATATACTTGATATAATGTGATTATATTAATTAATTAACTTAATTAAAAGTATATGTAATAGAAAATCCATAAATGGTATATTTTGTGATAGTAGTTACAAAGTGTTGTAACCGCGAGTAATTTATCAAAACGAAACAAATATACCATTTTAAATATTCATAGTCAAGATGCATCGGAACTAGATATTGAGACTGGAGTACGTAACATTCTCCGAATGTTGGGCATTGTATTACTCATGACAGCTTGGGGCACCTAGAGGTTATGTACTAATAGTTATTGGATAACTACGGAACGAATCACTCGATAGTTTTATGTTTGTTAATAAACTAAGGTCAAATAGAAAATATCAATGTGACTGATTTATAAAGTTCTCTCGACTTGAGAATACTTTGAATCTTCAATATGAAAAATTTACTTTAATTATAGCCAAATCATGGCATGGCGCTCATCGAGTGACTACAGTTAGGTCGAGTGGAAGTATTGGAAGTGAAGCACTATTCTCCTCGGTTATATGCGGTTAGTATCATGGTCAATTTAAGTCAAGTCAAAGTCAAATTCTCTGGCCAGAGCAGTTCGGTTAATAATAATTTTTATTATTGAACCAAGAATTTTGTATTTAGACCATAAAGTTGAATGTGGATGTGGTATAATTTTGACGAAGAGAATTGGTGTAAACAAATGTCACGATTGGGTAACGTTTATTAAACGAAAATTGGATTTTACCGAAAATGAGTAAGCGATAAATTTGGCCATAATGTCACACCACCTGCTAAGTGACGTGTGAACGTTAACACCAGAATAGTTCGATATTAATCACTGACAAAATTTACAACCAAGAGTTACGGCCCTGAAACGATGAATTCCCTTAAAGACCGAATGATTTAATTAGTTTATAATTGTTATAAATTAATTAAATTAAGTAATATTTATGAAATTTTAAGTATAAAATTTGAATATGATCTGAGAAAAATAATAATGTTATATATATAAATATATATATAGTTAAAACAATTATAAATATATCGGTCGATAAACAATATCGACAAGCGATTAAGTTAGATTTAATTGCATAGTATTTTGGCTTGGGCTTAGATGGGTTTAAGGCCCATCATTGAGGCTGCAAAATTTCGGTTTTGGGAAGGTCTAGAGGTGACTAAAACATAGGGAATTGACTTGGAGATAATGGGTAAAAATGTTTTCCTCGTTTCTCTCTAATATAACCATATGTATATATAATTAACTAACCTTTTTTTGGCTACCATTACCTTCTATATTGCTGGTTAAAACATAGCTCTCAATCCGCCATAAAATTCTCAAGTATATTTCAAATTAAAATAATATTATTCGATAGTTAGAGGTCGGTGATTCTGGATTTGCAATTCAATGAATCAAGAATAGTAAAAGGAAGGGAAGTCATTGCTTCAACGTGGATTCAAAGGCATCATTAAATTGGTAATTTAATTTATACTACAGTAATTAATTATATTCTATGATCTTATAATGAGCAATTTCATATCTGTTTAAATATATTGCTACTATATGTTTAGTTAGGTGAGATTTTTGTAAGTAGATGTAGTGGTCACAAATCAGTTTGGGTATGTACATAATTTGTTTATTACATTATTTGATTTATGTTTAGACAAATGTTGTTTACTGTACAAAATCAATTTCTGTCATTAATAATTATTATATATATATTTATTATAAATTCATATATATGTATTAGTGTATAATTTCTCTCATAATAGCACATATGCATATCTCTGCTACTAATAAAGTAAATTGGTTGAACTAATTTACTCGGTGTCTTTTTGAAATTCCAAAAATGCTCTTTCTTTCCGTTTACATGTTTGCACTCAATCAAAGTATCAACGTATGCAATAATACAAACAACCCGTGTGTAAAGCACGGGCTCATACTAGTATAAAATATATATATATGATTTATATAATATTAATTTGCAAATTCAAAAATTGATTATCATACATATATTCATATTTTTAAATTAACATTTATTGAATTTTGAATTGTTCATTATATATAAAATAATTATTACATTAAAAATTAAATTATATATTTAAAAAAAATATTATATCATTCTAGAAACGTATAGAAAAAATTTAGGATTTTTTCAATATATTTTATTTTTTTTAATAATTAATATTACTTAGGAAAAAAATGTTTATGATTTATTAAAAATAATAATTTAATTGAAAATTTGTTTAAAATTTTCATAGCCTTTCATTCATGATCCTAGAATTTTTAAAAAATTTAAATTTGAATTTACAATAATATATTATTTTATATTAAATAATTATTTTTGAAATCAATGTATTTGTTTTTCAAAATAATATTTCAACTTTGAAAAATCTCCATATTTATGATCCTAGATTTTCTGAAATTTTAAAATTTGAATTTTCATCAACAGATTATTTTATATTAATTATTTATGGATGAAAACTTTATTTTATTCATAATATATACAAATTAAAATACTAAAATTATTATGTTTGCAAAACTAAATTAATTTTGAATTATAAATAATTTTTAACAATTGTTCTCTCCCTTTCTATATATATATTTATCTAAATATAAATTTTTTTGTTCATATATTATATATAATATATTTATACATACATGTGTATGTGTATTATACCACATATACGTGCACATATTTGGAAACGTACATGACATACAAAATGAGCCAATATGTCTATTGCGATGTAAATCCCAACGTCTACATATGTGCATATTATGCCTTTCACGGATTATTATATTACACATGCACTCATACATATATGTATATGGTACATTTATGTATAAACTTAATAAATTAAAAATAATTTAATATCATAATATATTTGAATTTAAATAAAGTAAATGATTTTATTTAAATGAAATTTAGAAATGTTCCAATTCAGTTAGACTTCATAGGCCTAATAAAGATCCAATATGGTATTTTTTTTGAAATTCACCCATAACTTCCGCTGTGGGCTGGTCCAGTTCCAACAATAGTATTAAAGCCTAATAGCTTATGCGGTCTAAATTAGTCATATTTGCGCTAACTAATTAAGCTTTCCCACTTAGTATGGTGTCTATAAAGTTAATGTCTATGATTGGAATTGGGTGATCAAGTGCCATGTCCTACCTGGTTACCGGCCTGGCTCGAAAGGTGAAGTATGCCTAAAGGTTGCCCCTAATAAAAAGACCCAACTTCATTTTGGCCTTGGGCTAATTTTCAAAGTCGTTTTGAAAATTGATGTTAAAGATTTTAAATTTAATAGTTAAATTTAAAATAAAACATGTTTATTATAAAAATTATAATACTACATAAGTCTTTAAGATTTTTGAAAGGATAATAATATTTTCAAACTGTTTGAAAATATTTATATAATAATTTCAAATTTTAAATTTATTAATAAGATTAATAAAATAAATTAATTAAATATGTTAATTAATTAATGCATATGTGCATGTATTATATATGTTGATATATGTTATATTATTTTAAAATGTTTAAGATAACATAAGTATACATATATGTATACAAGATAAATTTTGAAATTAATAAATTTTAATAAAAATTAGTTAATTGAATAAATTAATTAAAGGTTAATTAATTAAATAAAATACACATATATATGATATATGTGTGTTACACGATAAAGGTTATAGTATACACTATAAATGTTATAGTAGGTATGTCCAATATAAAAGTTATATTAGAATACTAGTTTAAAATTAATTAAAGAGTTAATTGATTAAAATTAATAAGATAAGATTTAATTAATGATATATTACACGTAAGACAATAATATAAGTAATATGAAATATAAAAGTTATATAACAATAAAACTTATATAATATGCATATAAACCAAACGTGGAACATTAAAGAAACCCAAATAGACTTGAGAAATAAATACATATGTAAATGTACATATACCATGATTTTTGATGTGTTTGACACTTGAATCGCTAGGGTATTTTATAAGAAATATATTATTCTCTAAGTCGATGTCACTCAATATATATATTGAAGATTATGACTCTTCATTTAATGTTGTCCTCTACCATATACATATTAATAAATTAGTTACATACTCCTTAGTTGTTGAGCAAACTTAAGCTAGGGATGTTATGCGTAGTATTATTAATATATCGAACAGATGAGGTAAGATAACTATACATATTTGTTGAGCAAACTCAAGGTACATATGCTATACTTAGGCCATCACTATACAGTAGGTATGAGTGATAATCTCTTTCGATTTGTTAAGCAAACTCAAGGTCGAAATAAGATTAAAACAAGGAAAAATGGGTTAGGAGTTGTATATGATACAATCGATAAAGAGTTATCCATCATTTGGGGGCTTTGACTTATTGAGCAAACTGAAGGTCAGAATACCAAAACAAACGAGTCCTAACACTCACTAGTGAAGTTGAATACTTCTATGTTTCATCTTAGGGTTTGAAAAAACATAAAAGACCAGTGGGAGCCTTATTAGAAAAAATGAAATGGTAACATTTAACCTTTCTAGTATTGTAAGAACATATGTTATATTATGTTATAATTATCTACAATGATAAATTTATGCATTTAATATGATTTATAAAACATTTGTCAATTAACATATATAAACAAATTGAATTGAAAGTTGACAAATAGAAATATAATATATACTTACTAATAATTCTAATTGCATGTTATATAATGTTTCTATACCCATGCAAGTTCCTAATTTCAACTACTTAATTCATTCGTAAGTTGGTCGCTTATATGTTTATTTTGTTTAGACCATGTATTGCATTTTATGAGTTTTTGAACTCTAAATGCAATTCAAGACTATGGATATTTGATCCATGTACTTTTACATATAAATGTTATATGGTAAACAGTCATAATTTGTGGGGTACAATATTTCGATGAAGTTAGTTCATTCAAAGTAAGACAACAAACAGTATTTTAAGATCAACTTAAACGATTTCAAATGGATCATATTGTGTTATTGTAACACAAGATCATAAACTACGAGGTACGTCTAAGAACTCGATCGTTGAAATGTCATCTTGATCGGTTTACATAAAGTGCAACATATTTGATGTCTTAAATGTTAAGAATAATCGAATGCGCTTTTGTAAAAAGTTTATTATGATATGTAGCAAGGTTTTCTTTTGGATAGTTTGATCATTTGAAAGAAAAACGAATGTATAAGAATAGATGCAATTTAAGGTAAAGTTGGAATGAAGAGAATGAATAGTCACTTCTGCTTCATAGAGAAACATTGGAAACACGAATTGTAATACAAATTGATACTTAATATTTGGAATATGAAATATGATTTTTATTTCGAAATGTATTTTCATATGGAAAATTGTTTTTTATAACGTTTATTTCTTTGAGTTCAACATATTTGATCAAAGAACTCTCCACTGTGAACTAGTTGCAGCATATGAAATAAGTAAACAATACTAACAATATTAAGTGAATGATGGACCTCTAAATTTAGCACATTATTATAGTAATGGCGGAAATAGTGGGAGCATGCCATATAGCACCTAATGATTGCATCAAATTACGAAAAAAAAATCGTAAAATGTAATGAACATTTTTTGTGAAATAATGATTATTTTTGGTATTGACTGCAAAATAGATATAACTATATTTCAATGTGAGTATTATGAATATTCATTATGAAATATAACTATATTATGCAATTTGTTTTCATAGTAAAAGCGATGCAACAAAAATACATATGTGTCTAATATTATTTACAATTGTTTTGAAATTATAGACTAAGTCATAGTTTTGAGAAATAATTTTACTATACGATTATGAATCATATGATACAGGTTAATTATATCTCAAACAATTAATGGCTATGCACCCATTCAGTGGGAGCATCATAAGAGTTAATGAACTCTTTGAATTAATACATATTGACGTATGCAATCACAAGTCTATCAATACCAAAAGGTTTCCACATACTTTGTTATATTCATCGATGATTTATTACTAACATGAACATGTGTATTAGATACACATGTAGTAAGTCTATGATAAAATCATAGAATATAAAAAGAAAAGTAAATAATATAACATGCAATAGAATAAAATGATTTGGTTTGATCGAATAAGTGACTATATTAGAAAGAGTTCCAAATGTACCTAAAAATGAATATAGATTCAATCTCAAAAGTCACTCCTCCATGTGATACATAATGATGCATCAATACGGAGTAATATGACATTGTTGGACAATTTATGAATAATTGTGAGTGAAGTTGAGTTAGTTTCTTTCTATAAGATTATCTACTTAAGATTAGTACACAAGGTTGATATTATTTCATCTAAACAACGGTTTACAAAATCATAGAAGATAAGAGTTTGTAAGAAATCCCAACATTTCCTGGGTCAAGAAGTTGGCAGATTGTGTGAGTCGAAAGATTGGACGTAATAATTGTTCATAAGGGATCTTATATGAATCTTTGAAAAGCTTTTGGAAAGTTCTGTCATCAAATGACATATTTATGTTTTGAACATAATTTTGTAAACTTAAATCGGTTTTATAAATAAAAAGGTTCATAAAGCATTTATGAATCCCTATTCTATTTGCACTAAGAAACAATTGTTGTTTCAAGATATATCAACGTCATTGTGAAGGAATTTATTTGAGAAATTTTTAGTAGTTAAATGGAAATGGATCTAATCCATAGATAGAACAGATTATATGAAATGAAGTGAAATTAACTAACCTAAATGAACACATAGCATTAGAATGTCTAATAAGTATTCTCATATAGCGAAGAGAAATTATGATTTTCTTATTAATATCGAAAATATACATTACCCTAGGTTTTTCAATTAAACCATTAAGATTGTTGACTCTATATGGTATGATATGCAGATCTGAAAGAATTCCAAGTACGCTAGCAAATATGATTTTGGTAGTCGTAACCAAAGAGATGTGATCCATCGGCCGAGATTGTGTCTTTATTGGAAAGACTAATATGGGTGGAATCAAATGAGCAATGTTAATAAGAATAATATCGCAAATTTCAATTGTTGAAATTAGCATAACAGATTTGGTATTCAACATGTTCAAGTTAATTCAGATTTACTGACAAAATTATCGCTCGATAAGACTTAGTGTTGGTACTTATGTATTGAAGCAGAAAATTCTAAATAATGATATTTAGAGTAAGTCGTTTACATATGTTAACCAAAAATGCCTCGAAGTCAGTGGGAGCGATATTGGGTTTGTGAGTCTTTGGATATAATTCAAGAAATGATACGAATGTATCATTTTATAAGCATCAAGATTGAATAGGTATTTTGATAGAAATATCAAATAGTTTGATTTCAACCAAAGTGTGGAGGAAGCGTGTGTTTATAAGAAAGAACTTTAAAAGGAATATTGATATTTCTAAACTATAAGTAAACAACGCGTTGTTGACTTTAACAATATGCTTGTATTAAAATCAACTTTAGTTGTTTTAATACTCAATTTTGGATTGTAAATGATGTCTTTTATGATAAGTATAAAAGATAAAGGGGTTGTCCCAAAACGATATACAAAGCACCATATTAAAAAGAGAACATGTAAGTTGGATTCCTTGTGCATTAGCAATAAGAATTATCATACAAGTTATGTTGTGTATGATATTGTGTTTTGCTCATGTATTTGATACATGGAGCAAATATAAAATCCAAATTGATATTACTCAATGGTTGTTTGAGGTATTCTCGTGTATTTATGAAATACTAGAGAATTATTTATAGAAACAACAAACTCGTTATGATGGAACGTTTGGACACAAACTTTTATAAGTGATATTGAGTATAACATGTTAATGATAAAATTCAAGTTAAAATCTTTAATTTGAAAATGTTTCAAAATAAAAGTGATTGTGGTCGATTCAACGAAATGTTAAGAACATTAACTTGAATAGTGCTACAATAAACTAATGTATATAGATATAAATGCATAAATTTATAATTGAGCCAAAGATGATTCCAAATGATCCCATAATATTCTTATAACGTAACAATTTCATGAAATTGGTCATGATAGAACTTAAAGCTCGCTAGAAGTCGAAAGACATACTTCGAATTGTTCCACATGATAAACGCAATTTACCAGTGTTAGAGAGAGCTAATCAACAAAGTAGATAATTAAAACATAATAGCATACTCATTCACTAAGGGACTGACCTAATTGGTTTTGAGAAAAATGATTGGAGAAGTTCGAATTAGATTCCATAATTGACCCCAAGTGCAAGTGGGAGATTGATAGAGTTAGGGGTATGCCCTAGGGCAATTATGTAATTTGTTACATATATCTAACTCATTGACCAATCTTGTTCGAAATAAAGGTATTTTCTTTCTTTTATATACTTGATATAATGTGATTATATTAATTAATTAACTTAATTAAAAGTATATTTCATAGAAAAATCCATAAATGGTACATTTTTTGATAGTAGTTACAAAGTGTTATAACCAGGAATAATTTATCACAATGAAACAAATATACAATTTTAAATGTTTGTAATTAAGATGCATCGAGACTGGATATCGATGTATTCGATGAGACCGGAGTAAGTAACGCTCTTCAAATGTTGGACAATGTATTACTCATGATTGCTAGGGGCACCCAAGGGTTACGTACTTATAGTTATTGGATAACTATGGAACGACTCACTCGATAGTGTTCTGTTGGTTAATATAACTAAGGTCGAATAGAAAATATCAATGTGACTGGTTTACACAGTTCTCTCAACTTGAGAATACTGTGGATCTTCAATAAGAAAACTCTGCTTTGATTATTGCCAAATCAGGGCATGGCACCCATCGAGCGACTATAGCTGGGTCAAGTGGAAGTATTAGAAGTGAAGAACTATTCAAGAGAGGATTCGTCTCCTTAGTTATATGCGGTTAGTGCCATGGTCAACTCAAGTCAACTCAAAGTTAAATTCTCTGGCCAGAGCATTTCGATTAATAATAATTATTATTATTGAACCAAGGATTTTGTATTTGAACTATAAAGTTGAATGTGGATGAGTTTGGAATTTTGACCATTACCAAATTCCATAAGTCCAAAGTGATATAATTTTGACGAAGAGAATTAGTGTAAACAAATGTCACAACCGGGTAATGCTTTTAGAACTAAAATTAGATTTTACCGAAAATGAGTAAGCGATAACTTTGGCCATAACGCACACCACCTGCTAAGTGACATGTGAACGTTAACATTAGAATAGTTCGATGTTAATCGCTGACCAAATTTACACCCAAGAGTTACACACTGAAATGATGAATTCTCTTAAGACTGAACGATTTAATTAGTTTATAATTGTTATAAATTAATTAATATTTATGAAATGTTAATATAAAATTTGAATATGATTTGAGAAATAAATAATGTTATGTATATATTTATAACGGTTATAAATATATCGATCGATATACAACATCGACAAGCGATTAAATTAGATTTAATTGCATAATATTTCGGCTTGGGCTTAGAAGAGTTTAAGACCCATCATTAGGGCTGTAAAATTTTGGTTTTGGGAAGGTCTAAGGGTTGCTAAAACATAGGGAATTGGCTTGGAGATAATGAGTTGAGATCGATTAAGAATGGGTAAAAAGGTTTTCTCGTTTCTCTCTAATATAACCATATATATATGTATGTATGTGATGTATGTATGTATATGTATGTATGTATGCATGCATGCATGTATGTACGTGTATATGTATATGTATATGTATGTATCTCTAAAAATAAATAACTAACCTTTTTTGGCCGCCATTACCTTCTACATCGTTGGTTAAAACATAGCTCTCAATCCACTCCAAAATTCTCAAATATATTTCAAATTAAAATAATACCACTCGATAGATAGAGGTCGGTAATTTCGGACTTGCAATCTGACGAATCAAGAACAGTAAAAGGAAGGAAAGTCATTCTTAACCGTGGGTTCAAAGGAATCATTAAATTGGTAATTCTAATTCATATTACAGTAATAAAATTATATTCTATGATCCTATAATGAGCAATTTAATATTTGTTAGGAGAGATTTTTGTAAGTAGATGTACTTATCACAAATCAGTTTAGTTATGTGTATACTTTGTTTATTACACTATTTGATTTATATATAGACAAATGTTGTACTGTACAAAATCATTTTTTGTCATTAATAATTATTTTATATATATTTATTAATAAATTCATATTTATATATTAGTGCATATTTCTCTCTTATAATAGCACATATGCATATATAACATATATATATGATTTAAAAAATTTAGCACACTTATTTATGTATACTATGAATTTATAAATTCAAAAATTAGTTACCATACATATATTCATATTTTTAAATTAACATTTATTGAATTTTGAATTGTTTATTAATTAAAATAATTATTACATTAAAGTACAATTTTATATTTTAAAAAAAATTATGTCATTCGAGAAATGTATATAAAAATTAAGCATTCTTAAAATAAATTTTATTATTTTTAATAATTAATATTATTTTGAAAAAACTGTTTATGATTTATCAAAAATAATTATTTAATTGAAAAAAATTCAAAAATTTTCGTAATCTTTCATCCATGATCTTAGAATTTCTGAAATTTTAGAATTTGAATTTTTAATTATATATTATTTATATTGAATAATTATTTCTGAAATCAATGTATTTGTTTTTAAAAATAATATTTCAGCTTTGAAAAATCTCTGGATTTTTTGTAAGCACTATTTTATGATCCTAGATTTTCAAAAAATGTAAAATTTGAATTTTCATCAATAAATTATTTTATGTTAAATGTTAATGGATGAAAACATTATTTTATTCATAATATATACAAATTAAAGTACTAAAATTATTATGTTTGCAAAACTAAGTTAATTTTGAATTATAAATAATTTTTAATAATTGTTCTCTCTCTTTCTATGTTTATATTTATCTATATATAAATTTTTTATGTTCATATATTATATATAATATATTTATACATATATATATATATATATATATATATATATTGTAACGTACATACACATATGTGGACAACGTACATGATATACAAAATGAGCTAATAAGTCTGTTGCGATGTAAATCCCAACATCCACATATGGGCATATTATACCATTCACGGATTATTATGTTAGACATGCACTTACACATATTTATATATGATACATTTATGTATAAACTAAATCAAATAAAATTTATTTCATATCTTAATAAATTTGAATTTACATAAAATAAATGGTTTTATTTAAATGAAAATTGAAAGTTCTAATTCAGTTAGACTTTATAGACCCAATAAAGATCCAATTGGGTAAATTTTTTGAAATTCACCCATAAATTCAACTACGGGCTGGTCTAGTTCCAACAGCCTATGCCACAACGGCTCGGATCAATATTTTAAAGTGTGCAGTTCTGGTTGATTTTAGTGCCTATAAATTCAAGCCTAACCCTTTCTTTTCTTCTCATATTTTTATGGAGGCAGTAGCAAAGCTCTGCCATTTCTTCTTCTCCACTTTCTTTCTAAATCATAAAGAAAAGATATTTATATCTATATTATACAAATAGAAGAAGAAAAGAAAATCAACCATATGCCTGTTTGAGGTTATATATATATATATATATATATATATATATATTTGTACTTATTTTCTCTTCCTATCCCAAATTTGTAACGACCCGTAAAATTTCGATAATTAAAATAGCTAATTTAATAAGATTTCGTGATTTAATGTTAGAAAAAAAAATTATAATTAGTTTGGAATAATAATAACTGGAATGAATTGCGACAATAATTATCCAAGTAATGAAAAAAATGCTACTTAGTGAATTCCTTTACAATCAATAGTTGAATAAGATAATAAATGTTGAATTCATTGGGTATAATAGAGTAATTGATTGATAAGTAAAATCTATTTTGAAACCAAATATTGAATATTGATCAGGTAAATTGTTTAAATTAAATATTTAAAACTTATTGAATAATTGAATAACTGTAAAATGAAAATAGTGTTCTAAATTGTGAATTGGTTTTAAAAGTCGAATCTTATAAGTTCAATTTCAATATTTCAAAAGATAATGAATTATTGGATAATTGAAATTGTTTAAATTTAATACTTGGAATTTATTGAATAATTTAATAATGGGAATTGAATAACCGTATAATGGGAATGGTTGTTCTATAATTTTAATTCGTTTCAAAAGTTAAATTTTTAAGTTCGTTTTGAATATCTCAAAAGATAGTGATTCAAGAATAATAAAAATTGTTTAAATTTAATATTGTTTGAATAATTAAATTCCGAATTTGATATGATTAATTTGATATTGAAATTTAATATATGAAAATAGAGTGAATAATTGAAATTTGATTTAATATGATTCAAATTGGTTTCCAAAGTGAATGTAAGTTATATCGGGATTATAATAGAGTTGATAAGATTTTAAAATTGGAATTTATTGGATAATTGAATAACGGGTTTAATATGATCAAAAATGATTTGAAAATTTTTATTTTATCATATTAAAGTTAGAATGATGTTGTAGAACTTTTAAAATCGAATTAAAAGTAAATTTGTGAAAATTGAATATTTTAATATTTAATTGACGAGTTAAAATAGCCATTTTTCAAACAGTCTCGGATTTCGATGAAAAGAGTTTCATCGGATCCGTAATGTGATATTATTGTAAGATTTCAAATTTCATGTCAATCGGATTTATCGTTTGTCCAGGGCGAGCCAAAACGCCTAGAAAATCGTTTAATCGGTTTAATTTAAAATTGATCGTTCACTGCCGTAACTCGCACAGATGTTCGAATTAGCTTCCGAAACCTATTCCATTGTGTTCGAAACGCGGGGTAAACCTTAGAAACGCCAACCGGCAAGCTTCGTTTGGAATTCGGGAAAATTCGGGTGAATAGTGTTTTGAAATTTTTCTATATAAGCACCTACATGTTTTCATTTTGCAAAAGAAAATAAAACCCTAGCCTAATTTTCAGCCGTCGCTTCTATTATAACCAATGGCCGATAATTGCTGTTATATCCCCCTCGTTTGCTTCAAATCGACGCACTATTTACAGAAACTTTCAACTAGAAAAATGTCGGGCTCGTCGAGACGAAGATATTCAACGGCTATGATTGGATTTAACGTTATAGATTGGCGGCAATTTGCGTTTGTACGCGCGTCGTTCATTCACGTTTCTCGAGGTCAATAGGGGGCTGAGCTTGCCTATGTTTCGGCCGAAGGTGGCTCTCTAGTGGGGCAAAGAAATGGTGGTAGCTGATCGTTGTCAAGTGGAGAGAGATGGCCGCGAAAATTGAAGAAGAAGTGGAGGCCGATGGGTTTAGGGTTGCGTATGGTAACCTGGGAAGAACGTGAATGATGGGAGAAAGGAAGTGCGGCCCAGATCCAAGGGTTCTGAAATGCATGGCCTTGATTTCATTTAGGTTGAAAATTTAAAAGAAATTGTAAAATTATTATATTTATAATTCGTGTAAACTTTAAAATGATGTAACTCTTTCATACGAGGTCCGTTTTGGACGAAACGAATTGTGTTGCAATCGTTTTGTCGAGCATTACGCTATGAAATTGGATTGGAATCATTTGGAGCTAGTGAAAATTTTGGGTAAAATTAAACGCTCGTTTAATATTATTCGAAATAAAACGCTGGAACTACATTGAAATCAAGGCGAGTGTTTTATAACGCTTACAACGTACTGAATATCTTTATGCTAGTTAAATTTGATATTATGAAGTGATATGAATTTTATTTGTCATTGTTTGATAGAATTTAATTGTCATATAGATTGTCATTTGAATTAACCGTTGAAAATTAAATTGACAGTTAAATTGAAATTGAAATTGAATTGCGATTAAATTACGTGACATTGATAACTATGAAATTGCCATGAATTGTATTGTCTATTGGATGATTTATTTCGATGGATGCTATTGGTTGATATTTAAATGTTTGGATGTTTATTTGCTTATATATAACCTGTTATGCATACATATGACGCTATGATTGGTTTAAGTGATATATATTCATCCCTGACATTTAATTGAAATATATAATTACTTGACCATAGGATAGAAAATTATATACGGACACCGAATTGGCTAAATTAAAAAAAATTAAAATCGTCGATTTGAAATTTATTTAAATGTTTGATTTAAAAGTTATAAATAGAAATCGAATTTATCGAAAAATTGAGTTTGGAATGTTGAAATGAATTTTGGGTAAAAGAAATTGTTAAATAATTAAAGTGGAGACTTTGGAATTTAAAATCGAGATATGATTGAATTTCGAAAATTGATTTGTTTAAAGATTGAACCTTAATTCGAGCTTTGAATGATTACTAAGTAAAAGTGATATAAAAATGATACTTTGAAATCGAGCTTGGAATTGAATCATCTTTGAAATTTGGATTTAAACTTGAATATTGATGGATAATTTTGTTAAGTGTTATAAATGGATATTATTGAAAAATCAAGCTCCAAATCGATATAAATTGAAATTGAATTAATTGAAAGTGAATATAAAATTGAATAAATTTGAAGTCAAAGTTGACATTGATTGAATCGAAATCGAAATTTAATCGGTAGAAGGGAAATTGAAATTTTTTTTGAATTAGGAAGTTATAATTGAAATAGTTCGGTTTTGAAGCTGTTTTATTTGTTTTCCAAATTACTCGGTTATATAAACCATTTTTGAATAATTAAATTATTTTAATCTATTTTAAATCTACTTAACCCAATTTAAATTATTTTAAACTAATTTATCTATCTTAAATCCATTTTAAGATTTTAAGTATCTTTAACTATTTTAAATTATTTAAAACTACTTTTAAACCACTTAAACTATTTTCTAAGAATTTCAAGCTGGTTAATAAGGTGAAATGTTTATGTTTAAATCTTGAATTTGAATACGAATTGGACTAAATGAAGTTGCAACCTAAATTGAAATTCGAAATGATCTTGAAATCGAAATGGGATATTGATGCGAAAAATGATTTTTGAAACGGAATCTTACATTTGACAAGATACGATGATATTTGAAATGGATTTGATTTTTGAAGCGAATATGATATTTTGATATCAATTATGAATCGATTTAAAATGTAAAAGAGCCAACAGTGTAATAATACGTAGTTATTAAAGAGACCGGGATCGGATATGGACATACTCTCTGTCGATACCGAAAACCACTTTAATAACTATTATACGTGAAGTGTTGATCCAGAATGAAGTGGATGGTTTGGTGAACGCGTTGACTGAAGAAAGAGAACGATATTGGATGACCCCTAACATAACTAAAACAGGAGCCGCATCGGGCCATTGAGGTTCGCCATCTCTAGTGGACACACTTCTTCGATACCATATCTATTACATTTGTGATTCGATTTGGGTGCACCCCTTGATTTGGGAGTGTTGTTTCGCGGTGTTGGGGTAGCTGCTGGCTATGCTCAACATCAGTCCGGATCACGCAACTACTAGTATCCTAGTTGGTATCGCCTCATGTACCTTGTCATACTGATTATCCTATTCGCGACCACTACGTTATGTTTTGTGTTATACCTATAGGGTACCCTCTGATAACCACCAGTTTACGGTGGGGCTTACGGTGCTGTATAGACTATGGCATTATAAAAATGTGTTAAGGGGGATTATGGTAACGCCTTAACGCTATTTTGATACTTTATATTTCTGATAGGCATTATCTACTTAGCGTACATTACTACATAGTAGATAGTTTAACGGATCCTTAAGAGATGGAAAATCCCGTAACATCTCTTGAGTTATTGCACGCACGCTGACAGTGGATATGAGATGTCAAACCCCGTAAACATCTCTGACGCCGTTACACTCATATTTATTTACGATTGATTTAACTTTCATAAGGATATTTTAGTCCTGACTCGAGTGTTTTGTCTTTTCGTTACGCTCGGGTCAGTCCTGAGTTTTTCAGATATTTGAAGATCTATTCTGGAGGATGAAGACGAAGATTTGGTATACTATTACTATTATTACCCTTGCATCATGCTATCTGCTGCATTATTTTAATTGTTCTGTTGTATATGTATAACTCTGATAAATGTTGTATAAATAATGATCAAAGTATAGTAAACAACTTCATGAACTGTTTATTTGATTATTATATTTTATCATTCCGCTGCAAGATTCTGTGTTGTTTCCTTTATTTTATTTCTCTTTCCTCTTCTTTTCTTATTTACCCCAATAACCATCTGCCCTTTTGAATGGTTTGGAATCGACATGTGTATTTGATCGTCGGTTTAAACTGTCCAAAAAGGCGGGTCGTTACAGTTGGTATCAGAGCTTTGGTTTAGCAATAACCTTAGCTTTGTGGGGTCTGACTCTTTATAAATAGGGTAGTAATACCCTATGATGAGTCGTTGAGTGTATATATATGAGAGAGCGTATTTGTTAGTGATATAAAATGTTTTATATTATGTCGGTTGATTTGTTGAGTGGCTTATGGATTCTGGTCAATACGAGTAATTAACGTCATTGATAGGGATCTCTAAACACTTAAACAGAACAATTCGACATAGTATTGTTTTGAAATTGGGTAAATGAAATAATTTACTCTAATTATATTTTGTATATAAAGAAAAATTTTAAGAAATTATTGTGACTTATCTAGCTTACCTGGTTGTTAATAATGATAATATCAGTTATTATCATTAATTGGACATTGTAATTTAATAAATAAGGTAAACTAAAAAATGAACAATGATAAAACACTTGTGGATTGTTTTAAGAAAAAATTCCTATAAGATATTTTATAAAGGTGACTTATAAATAAAAATAGATTTAAATTGGAAAATATTGAATTTAAGACCCGGAGATCTTGAAAAATGGTTTTCAAAGCTTTGAAGAAATATATAGTAATATTAGTTGGAAATTGTTTATGGAAATATTTTGAAAGGATTTTTAAAAGAAGGAATGAATTCAGTACTCCTCTCTTATGTCGCTGGAAAATAATTTCGGTGATGACTGCGCAGCATCATCGACGTTCATTTTCGAGTCTCGAAGTGGGGGAGACTTCTAAGAAGCTTTGTTTTTCTTCGAATTATTTTGGGTAAATGGGTTTTGGTTTAAACTCCAAAGGTATGATTTGATATATATTAAAGATATAAGTGTATATGTTTATTTCAAACGATTTGAAAAGAACCGGGCATTTAAATTTCTAAGTTATGTTAATTAGTAATTTTCAAATTATTTGAATGAAATGTGAATAACCAAAATTTATAAAATAAGAGGATTAAGATATCTAAGCTTATGTTTTGGGAAAACTTTAGAGTAGTAGTGTACCTTTAAAGTTGAAAGGTAAAGAGGATTTAAATAAATCAAATTTGTGAACATTCTAATTAAGTAAAATGAAATTCTATAAATTTGTATAATACCAAATTTGCATTCTGATAACATATAATATGACTTACCAAATATTAAGAATTTGAAATGATGTTTTGGATATGTAATGAGATGTTGTACAAATAAACAGAACCTGAAAATAATTGAAGTATACAAGTAAGGAAAACTCAAAAGGAATTAAAATGTATATAAATGAAAATTTTGGTTGTGATAAAAATGTTATATACTTAAATATAGCATGAAATGATGAATGGATAAATGAAACAAGTAAGCGAACTTAAGAAAGAAGACAAATGAATTGTATAATATCTTTTGTAAATTGGTTATAGAAATTTTTTTGAATTTGTAACCTTTAAGATAACTGTAAACTAAGAAAAGTCATTTATGAGAGGTTAGACTTTTATAGGATGATTAATAAACTAAAGTGCTGGTTAATAAAATGTTCCATAAATAAATTTGTTATTAACTAAAATTATCAAATTGAAGTAAATATAAACAAAAGAATTTGGTATAGCTAAGAATCAATTGGAAAAAGAAATTGAGTTTAATTAAATTATATAGAATGTTTAAAATGAACTTGAGTAAGCAAATTCTATGATATGATGTTTAAGAAAAGATAATGTTAAAGAACATGCTATGTAAAGAAATGAATATACTAACTGAATAATGGATTGTGAATAATTAATTGTAAAAAAAAAAACCAATAAAACAATTTAGTATAGATAAATTGGATAGAAATCCATTGGAAGGTAATACGTGAGATTGTACGTTTATTATTTTATTTGCATAACGATTTGATCCAAATTCGAGCATAAAATTTCGAGATGATTTATATCGATCCAAGTTAGGATTTTTCACTCGATTTTCGACGGCGAACCCTGGATATGGATTTTTAATTTGATTCTAGAATTCTTTATCATAGTATATGGCTATGCAAGGAGAGTAACAGTTTCCAGTCAAGGAACCAAATCTGAGTCCGCACTAGAGAGTCGTGTGAACGATACTAGTTGGAAGTGAAATTGTGTGATCGAATAAGCGATTAGATTGATATTGCTCATGGATGATATATGTACGACTTACAGACTTAATTAAAGTTAATATTGGGAATTTATGATGCCAAATATAAAATGATTCTTTTTAAATTATATGATTTGGTTGTTATATGATTGTATATAATTCATTAAGTGTTAATGAAATTGAAGGCTATAAATCATTGAAATCAAATTGGAGGTTAAATGAATTTAAATAGAATTTAATTTGATTCAAATTGGAAGTGAACTAATGTAAATATAAATTAGTGAATGTTAACTAATTGAATTGAGAATGAATGTTAGAAAAATCCAACGTTAATGAATCAACTGCGATTAAAATTGAAAACCAAGTCAATAAATATTAATGAGAAGTGAATTTATATTGATTAGTTATGGATTTGTTGGATGATAGTTGATTGATGGTTGCATTTGTTTTTTTGTTGCATTTGCTATGTTGGCATGTGTAGTTGTTATGTGGCTATATTGTGTATATTGATATTATTTTCATATATGCATGTTTCTCATGGTTTGTTGAGTGTTTAGTAGGTGCGGATTGCGCTTGCTTCGCATTTGGAGCTCGCTTTCGCGATATATTAGCCGTATATGCTCGCTAACAATATATAAGGTACATATCTTGGATTACATACCGTACTTTTACACTTTTTTCCTGCGGGATGCCTCATCACTTGATGAGATGTATATTTGTGATATATAAACTGTCATTTTTTTTCCGATCGAGCCGCGCAAAGGAGACTCTGCCGAAATTTTCCGTAAAATCCGGGTGTTACAAAAATTTTCAAGTTTAAAAAAAAATTTATAACTTGTTTTGATAACCAACTTTTAAAATTAGAAAGCCATTTGGAGTAACTTAGTGGAAGCGTAGTTATGACTTTATAAATGGAATTTCATTGTTTTATAAGTTGGTAACTTTGAATAAAATATACCTAATGTTGAATTCTATACTTAGTTCCTTTTCCCTTCTTTTCCTTTTCGGGGACGAAAAGTTTTGAGTGGGGGAGAGTGTAACGACCCGTAAATTTTCGATAATTAAAATAGCTAATTTAATAAGACTTCGTGATTTAATGTTAGAAAAAAAATTATAATTCGTTTGGAATAATAATAACTGGAATGAATTGCGACAATAATTATCCAAGTAATGAAAAAATGCTACTTAGTGAATGCCTTTACAATCAATAGTTGAATAGGATAATAAATGTTGAATTCATTGGGTATAATAGTGTAATTGATTGATAAGTAAAATCTATTTAAAACCAAATATTGAATATTGATCAGGTAAATTGTTTAAATTAAATATTTAAAACTTATTGAATAATTGAATAACTGTAAAATGAAAATAGTGTTCTAAATTGTGAATTGGTTTTAAAAGTTGAATCTTATAAGTTCAATTTCAATATTTCAAAAGATAATGAATTATTGGATAATCGAAATTGTTTCAATTTAATACTTGGAATTTATTGAATAATTTAATAATGGGAATTGAATAACCGTATAATGGGAATGGTTGTTCTATAATTTTAATTCGTTTCAAAAGTTAATTTTTTAAGTTCGTTTTGAATATCTCAAAAGATAGTGATTCAAGAATAATAAAAATTGTTTAAATTTAATATTACAAATGTTTGAATAATTAAATTCCGAATTTGATATGATTAATTTGATATTGAAATTTAATATATGAAAATAGAGTGAATAATTGAAATTTGATTTAATATGATTCAAATTGGTTTCCAAAGTGAATGTAAGTTATATCGGGATTATAATAGAGTTGATAAGATTTTAAAATTGGAATTTATTGGATAATTGAATAACGGGTTTAATATGATTAAAAATGATTTCAAAATTTTTATTTTATCATATTAAAGTTAGAATGATGTTGTAGAACTTTTAAAATCGAATTAAAAGTAAATTTGTGAAAATTTAATATTTTAATATCTAATTGACGAGTTAAAATAGCCATTTTTCAAACAGTCTCGGATTTCGACGAAACCAGTTTCGTCGGATCCGTAACATGATATTATTGTAAGATTTCAAATTTCGTGTCAATCGGATTTATCGTTTGTCCGGAGCGAGCCAAAACGCCTAGAAAATCGTTTAATCGGTTTAATTTAAAATTGACCGTTCACTGCCGTAACTCGCACAGATGTTCGAATTAGCTTCCGAAACCTATTCCATTGTGTTCGGAATGTGGGGTAAACCTTAGAAACACCAACCGGCACGCTTCGTTTGGAGTTCGGGAAAATTCGGGTGAATAGTGTTTTGAAATTTTTCTATATAAGCACCTACATGTTTTCATTTTGCAAAAGAAAATAAAACCCTAGCCTAATTTTCAGCCGCCGCTTCTATTATAACCAATGGCCGATAATTGTTGTTCTATCCCCCTCGTTTTCTTCAAATCGACGCACTATTTACAGAAACTTTCAACTAGAAAAATGTCGGGCTCGTCGAGACGAAGATATTCAACGGCTATGATTGGATTTAACGTTATAGATTGGCGGCAATTTGCGTTTGTACGCACGTCGTTCGTTCACGTTTCTCGAGGTCCACAGGGGGCCGAGCTTGCCTATGTTTCGGCCGAAGGTGGCTCTCTAGTGGGGCAAAGAAATTGTGGTAGCTGATCGTTGTCAAGTGGAGAGAGATGGCCGCGAAAATTGAAGAAGAAGTGGAGGCCGATGGGTTTAGGGTTGCGTATGGTAACCTGGGAAGAACGTGAACGATGGGAGAAAGGAAGTGCGGCCCAGATCCAAGGGTTTTGAAATGCATGGCCTTGATTTCATTTAGGTTGAAAATTTAAAAGAAATTGTAAAATTATTATATTTATAATTCGTGTAAACTTTAAAATGATGTAACTCTTTCATACGAGGTCCGTTTTTGACGAAACGAATTGCGTTGCAATCGTTTTGTCGAGCACTATGCTATGGAGTTGAATTGGAATCGTTTGGAGCTAGTGAAAATTTTGGGTAAAATTAAACGCTCGTTTAATTTTATTCGAAATAAAACGCTGGGACTACATTGAAATCAAGTTGAGTGTTTTATAACGCTCACAACGTACTGAATATCTTTATGCTAGTTAAATTTGATATTATGAAGTGATATGATTTTATTTGTCGTTGTTTGATAGAATTTAATTGTCATATAGATTGTCATTTGAATTAACTGTTGAAAATTAAATTGACAGTTAAATTGAAATTGAAATTGAATTGCGATTAAATTACCTAACATTGATAACTATGAAATTGCCATGAATTGTATTGTCTATTGGATGATTTATTTCGATGGATGCTACTGGTTGATATTTAAATGTTTGGATGTTCATTTACTTATATATAACCTGTTATGCATACATATGACACTATGATTGGTTTAAGTGATATATATTCATCCCTGACATTTAATTGAAATAAATAATTACTTGGGCATAGGATAGAAAATTATATACGGACACCGAATTGGCTAAATTAAAAAAATTTAAAATCGTCGATTTGAAATTTATTTAAATGTTTGATTTAAAAGTTATAAATAGAAATTGAATTTATCGAAAAATTGAGTTTGGAATGTTGAAATGAATTTTGGGTAAAAGAAATTGTTAAATAATTAAAGTGGAGACTTTGGAATTTAAAATCGAGATATGATTGAATTTCGAAAATTGATTTGTTTAAAGATTGAACCTTAATTCGAGCTTTGAATGATTACTAAGTAAAAGTGATATAAAAATGATATTTTGAAATCGAGCTTGGAATTGAATCATATTTGAAATTTGGATTTAAACTTGAATATTGATGGATAATTTTGTTAAGTGTTATAAATGGATATTATTGAAAAATCAAGCTCTAAATCGATATAAATTGAAATTGAATTAATTGAAAGTGAATATAAAATTGAATAAATTTGAAGTCAAAGTTGACATTGATTGAATCAAAATCGAAATTTAATCGGTAGAAGGGAAATTGAAAATTTTTTTGAAATGGGAAGTTATAATTGAAATAGTTCGGTTTTGAAGCTGTTTTATTTGTTTTCCAAATTACTCATTTATATAAACCATTTTTGAATACTAAAATTATTTTAATCTATTTTAAATCTACTTAACCCAATTTAAATTATTTTAAACTAATTTATCTATCTTAAATCCATTTTAAGATTTTAAGTATCTTTAACTATTTTAAATTATTTAAAACTACTTTTAAACCACTTAAACTATTTTCTAAAAATTTCAAGCTGGTTAATAAGGTGAAATGTTTATGTTTAAATCTTGAATTTGAATAAGAATTGGATTAAATGAAGTTGCAACCTAAATTGAAATTCGAAATGATCTTGAAATCGAAATAGGATATTGATGCGAAAAATGATTCTTGAAACGGAATCTTACATTTGACAAGATACGATGATATTTGAAATGGATTTGATTTTTGAAGCGAATATGATATTTTGATATCAATTATGAATTGATTTAAAATGTAAAAGAGCCAACGGTGTAATAATACGTAGTTATTAAAGAGACCGGGATCGGATATGGACATACTCTCTGTCGATACCGAAAACCACTTTAATGACTATTATACGCAGAGTGTTGATCCAGAATGAAGTGGATGGTTTGGTGAACGCATTGACTGAAGAAAGAGAACGATATCGGATGACCCCTGACATGACTAAAACAGGAGCTGCGCCGGGCCATTGAGGTTCGCCATCTCTAGCGGACACACTTCTTCGATACCATATCTATTACATTTGTGATTCGATTTGGGAGTGTTGTTTCGCGGTGTTGGGGTAGCTGCTGGCTATGCTCAACATCAGTCCGGATCACGCAACTACTAGTATCCTAGTTGGTATCGCCTCATGTACCTTGTCATACTGATTATCCTATTCGCGACCACTACGTTATGTTTTGTGTTATACCTATGGGGTACCCTCTGATAACCACCAGTTTACGGTGGGGCTTACGGTGCTGTATAGACTATGGCATTATAAAAATATGTTAAGGGGGATTATGGTAACGCCTTAACGCTATTTTGATACTTTATATTTCTGATAGGCATTATCTACTTAGCGTACATTACTACATAGTAGATAGTTTAACGGATCCTTAAGAGATGGAAAATCCCGTAACATCTCTTGAGTTATTGCACGCACGCTGACAGTGGATATGAGATGTCAAACCCCGTAAACATCTCTGACGCCGTTACACTCATATTTATTTACGATTGATTTAACTTTCATAAGGATATTTTAGTCCTGACTCGAGTGTTTTGTCTTTTCATTACGCTCGGGTCAGTCCTGAGTTTTTCAGATTTTTGAAGATCTATTCTGGAGGATGAAGACGAAGATTTGGTATACTATTACTATTATTACTCTTGCATCATGCTATCTGCAGCATTATTTTAATTGTTCTGTTGTATATGTATAACTCTGATAAATGTTGTATAAATAATGATCAAAGTATAGTAAACAACTTCATGAACTGTTTATTTGATTATTATATTTTATCGTTCCGCTGCAAGATTCTGTGTTGTTTCCTTTCTTTTATTTCTCTTTCCTCTTCTTTTCTTATTTATCCCAATAACCATCTGCCCTTTTGAATGGTTTGGCATCAACATGTGTATTTGATTGTCAGTTTAAACTGTCCAAAAAGGCTGGTCGTTACAAAATCTCTTCTTGGATCTGTAATTCTAAAGTATGTATATACCCTTTTATACATATCTCTTGGATTAAAAAGGATTTGGAGATAAATCAAAGGTTCTACTACAGATTTGGAGATTTGGATCGCTTTTAAAAGGTGGGTGTGAAACTTTATAGATTGCTATAATATGAAAATGATCCCTTTGGTGTTTTTGATCTTTATGCATAATTGGATAATTATATATGAGTTGTAGATAACGAATTGAATATGATCTGAATATAGTAAATATCGCCTGCATATTCCTGTTTATGAATTGATTTAGAATTTTTTACAACCTGATCTATAAATCAGGCTCAAAAGTATGAATTTAGTATATTGATTTGGATGAATTTTATTCCAGATCTGAAATAGGTTGTATAATAATGTTATAAATTTGGATTATTACATTAATCTTGTTGGAATGTAAACTTTTCTGCGTCTGAAATTGTTGGAATTTAGATCCATTTTAATATTTATAAATTAGTTTAATTTCTTTCCCTTTTAGAAAAATACAATGTTTGATTTAACAAGGAATAGATGCAAAAAGAAGGAGAAAGAGACGTGTAAAGTACGAATTCGAATTCATTTTAGTTTACACTATCTATTTCAATAATAAAAAGAAATGATTATTCCCTGTAATTTCAAACAATGTAATATTTTAAAGTTAAATCCTTTTGTTTTAGGCTAATTTGTGGAAATAATAGCGGATAATCTTTTTAGATATGATTCCGATAATTTAACATGGAAAAGAACATTCTAGTGAAGATATATAACTAGAACATATTTGATAAAAGTAAATATTTGTATATAATTTACTATGCTTATAATAATTAAATAAAAAGCCAATAACGATGCTTGCACGTAATGTTCGCATTTAAGATAATTAACAAATGGGAAAAGAATTTAAAAGGAACTCCAATAAATGGTAATAAATACGAGAGTTGCAATAATTTGATAGGTTAAATGGATTAATGAGACTGATAAAAATGATATAGATATAAAAGGTCACTAAATTGAAATTAGTGATCATGCATGAATGTCTTAGGAAATATCCACTAGGATTTTATGGACAAATGGACATTTACGAGCATTAAATGGGGATTTATAAATAGATAAATATTTAAGGTAAATCATATCACCTTGAAAAATTTTTAGTAAGATAAGTCCAATATCTACCTAAGATAATATGAGTAAAGAGTTATGATTGTTAGTTGGAGTTAGTATGTTAGTGATGCGAGGTCAGTAGAGTCACTCAAGGATATACCGCCCTTCACTTTGAGGCTACCAATAGTCGGGTGCACTTGCTACAGATGTGGGATATCACTAACCCTAGAATCCGTGTTAACGTGAGAGATTGGGCCTTCTTTCTTAATTGGAAAGTATTAAATGGTTCGAATTTGAAATTAGAAGCGATGAGGAATATCTCTATAGGGGTTCGCTTCTGGTTTGAGGTCTTAAGTGGTTAAAGGGTCCAACTCTCTTCTAAATAGAAGTATTAATCAACCTAGTAAGATTCCAAATAAATAAATAAGGATGCCTTTAAAATGGGTTTACTTTCGGGTGGCGGTCTTAAGTGGCTGCAGGGCCTGCCTCCCTACTGGAAGAAGTGGCCTAATGAGATTCCATATTTATAACTAAAGAATAACAGTGGATATCTCAGAAAGAGTTCTTGTAATATAATTAAAAAGAAATTAAAAGCGCATTTGGTACAGTGGTAAAGGCACATGTTGACTTCCTTAGTGACCAGGGATCATGTCCCGTTGTCGCCTAAAATCTGGAGCAATATTAGTTTTAGCCGGTTCGTTTCCAATGAGTTTTCTACATATTTCAATGTTGTTTTTGACATGTGCGACTTCCCATTTGCTCCAGTGATGTAATAGGATGAGATAGCTAAATCTTATTGGTTGAGTGATATGTATGGGTTAGGATGGATAACCATTAAGTGTATGAAAAAACCAGATTTAATATGAAATAATCTAATGGATTATACTCACTCAAACAATCAATAAATAAACCATCTAACCTAAACCCAATCTCTTATTCAGCCATCGCCATGATTTTACAGTAGTGTGTATTATTCTTCCTCCTTTTCTCTACTAAATAAACAAATCTCTACCAAATTAAATTATTTATATATATTCAAGCAATTTTGGGGAATTTAAAAGAATCAAAGGGAGAAAAATTAAAGCAAAGATTTTTTTCAAATTTATGCAAGCTCAAGTGCTAGGTGGGTGGGAATTAATATAAAATAGAAAAATAAAGTAGTTCAATTTCAGTTCGTTTCTAGCACGTTAATATGAATTAATTTCTATGATTAATTGAGAGTGGATGTAAATTATTGCAACTTCTTCTTCTTCCACTTCTCAAATCTAATTCATGTTTGGTTTAAAATATGGGACATATAAATTGCCTATTCACGTTTTATGGCATAATGAAATTTATATAAATTATTGTATCTTCTTCTTCTTTCACTTCTTAATTCTAATTCATGTTTGGGTTGAAATTTGAAACAAACAAATTGTTATTCACGTTTCATGGCGTAAATAAGATTGGTTTAATTAAATTGAATTAGAATTGCTATTCAATTTCTAATGGTAGAGTGGGTAGTTGAATTAATTTAGAATATGTTACTTGAATAAAATTATGGTTTTGATTGATACAATTACATAATTTTGATAATGGTTTGGAACAAAATCGGGAAGTCTAATTGGCATAATTGTTTGTTTCATATGTGGCCTAAAGATGTAAAAGTGGAATTTTGTGTAACTAATTGGTTTGTGGCTATTGGATAAATTTTTTGTATAGATAAACCCCTAAAAGGAGAACATAAATTAGGGTGGAAAAAATGTAAATTAAATGGACACTAAAGGCTAGTGTAAATCTGTAATAAAATGACATAAAATTACAGACAAACCATACGAACTAAAAGGATGTTAAATTGAAATACCATTTATGTAAGAAAAAGGAAAATTGTGAAATAACCAATTCAAATGTAAAAATCGCTTAAAGCAGATTAATGGAAATAAATAGTGTGCAAACCGTAATGGTAAAATTAATTAATCTGGAAGCTATTTGGAAGGTAGACCTTGTAAAGGTTTGGATAGGTATTTCATGCAACTAAGACCAAAATATAGTTTTGGTCATATGTACTAGGAGCGGGCAAGTAGGTTCGCTAGGATGTTTGTTGCCTTTTATTGGTTGCTAATACATATGATAGATAGCATCCGCAATAGTTGGCTTCTTTAGGCAAATCTATGCGGATGGAACATAACAAGTGTGCAACGACGTAGGCTTCTTTAGGTAGATCGTTGGAGATTTTCCATAGCCGACCCAGCTGTGGGTGCTCTTTCGGAGGACGGACACTTTGGATAGGGGAAAGTCTACATTGGTTACCGAGGAGACAGGAGGATAAGAATCCAATTTGGCGGAGCCTGAGCGCAACTTGGGGTCCTGGGAGGTTGTTTGAGTCGGCGCAGGTGAGACGTAATTGGCATATAGTCATAGTGCACGGGTGAAGAGCATGGCTTTCATGCTATAGCACGTTGATAAGTAAGGACAATAGGTCTGACAGACCGATTGTCGTTTAGTATTACTGCATGATTGACTTCCTCAGAGTAACCGCGGACTTTGTCTTCTTAGGACCGTAGCTAAGAAGGATTCGCTTCATTATATTATTCACCCTCTGCGATATCCGAGGAAGACCTGGAATTAAACTGTTTTATTCTTTCTTCTTCATTTTATTTCTTATTCACTAAACTTTATGTCTGACCCATTCTTATTTTTTCTATTTTCCTTAACTCGCAAGAGGGCATGTCTAGGTTGTAGTTCTTTGCAGCTTGGAGGGTCATTGGAGTAGTTGTTATCTTCACCGTTTGTTTCTTTTGTTTCATGTACTTCGTTTCTCTTTTCCATACTTTACTCTATATATGGGGACCTATATTGTGAACTTTGTTATGTTTTATGTTTTGGTGGAGACTACTTGTTACTTATGGTTTCAGAAATAAATTTGGGATAATGTTGTTTTTAATGAAGCTGTTATGCTATTAATTTATAATTAGTGAAATTTTTCTTCCGCTGTAATATTTTAATAATTTTTTGATGTTGCCTTAGTCTTTATGCTATGTTATGGATTTTTATTTCATCCAACCATCCGTGCTTCTAGTCATGTCCGATTTTCGAGGTGCCTAGAGGTGCGGGGTGTCACAGTTGGTATCAAAGCTAAGGTTTTGGTAATCCTAAAAATACTTTAAAAATATAAAGATTTTCGAATAATTTTTAAAGGATATTCCAAATAATACTTTTAAAAGTATATTTATATATTTTGGAAAGAAAAGAAATTTTAGAAATGGGTCCCTCTTATCTCTTCCTCCCTATCTATTGAACTATTTATGAAGCACCTAACCCCATCTTTTTAATATCCACAGATAGAAATGTCAGAACCGCAAGATATCCCTAAATTTCCATGCCTTAATATTCCTTCTTGGTTCAGACTTTATTTGTAGGCTACTGCACGAACAGAGCCACCAACTAGGGACACTGCTCTAGCGAAAGGGGCTCCAGCTCATCCGCCAGGCATTCTCTATTTTCCTAAGTTATGCAAGGACTACAACAGCTTAGGAGGCATGTCATTTCTTGGCACCAAATCATATACTGAGGCGAGAGCTTGGATCCGTAGTTGTGAGTGGATATTTTAACTTATGGGATTGGTGGACTTGACTCGTAGGTAGTTAGCTTCATGGAAGTTGTAGGGAGAGGCTCTTTGTTGGTGGGAGATTGTGGAGGCTGAAGCTGAGGCTGAGGCTGAGGCTGATAATTTGACATGGGCAGATTTTCATACTAGGTTCGTGAGGAAATTCTTATCACAGGATGAAGAGGGAGGGCAGCTAGAGAAATTTATACAGATCAAGCAAGGGGATATGACAGTTAAGAATATGTTAATCAATTCAATGAGCTTGCCAGATTTGGACTAGACCTGATCAATACTCCTACCTGATCAATACTCCTCATGAGAAGGTGCTAAAGTTCGCAAAGGGTTTGAGTCAGCCACTGTAGAGTTTAGTGGTGATCCATATTCCGATGGGAGCCACTTTTGAGGGATTAGTAGAGATGACTTTACTTACTGATACTGAGAAGAAAGGAAATATGGCGCATAAGAGTGATGGGAAGAAGCAGTCGAAAGGAAAGAGGAGAGGAGGAGGAGGGTCGGGTGGAAAAAGGAAAGTTCCAAGGAAGTATTGGAAGTGCAACACTTGTGGGAAACTAGGTCATCTTGCTAAGGATTGTAGAGGGGCAGGAGAGCGACCGAGACTGAGGTGCTATCTTTGTGATCAAGTGGGGCATATAAAGAAGGACTATCCGTTGAAGCCCAAGGATAGTTCGCAGACATCTTCAAAGCCTGCTCAGGCACATGCTTTAGACGCGGCTCCTTCCTCTAATACTCGTCCGGTTGTGGACAAGGGAAAGAAGGTGATCATGGAACGTGTGTTATCTATCTCTAGTTTTCCTGTTCGTACCCTATTTGATTCAGGAGCTTCGCACTCTTTTATATCTAGTACACTGGTAGAGGGTTTTGGTCTTGATGCTTTCTTAGTGATCGATCCGGTAGAAGTATCAAATCACGTAGGAGGATCGGCCTTTTTGTCCATGTTATGTCGAGATTTGAAATTATTTATTTTAGGGGTTGAGTTTGGCTATAGTGCCTTTGTATTGGAATTTTTGGGGTTCGGTTTGATTCTTGGTATGGATTGGCTATCCATATATGGTGCCGTTCTTGATTGCGATAAAAGGGTAATGAGGTTAGGAACTTGTTGTGGACGTACCTTGGAGGTATCTTGTGATCCTAGAGGATCACTCATGTTAAGCTACCTTTATTCTCTTAGCTTATCGCCCGATAGTTTGAGTTCGATACCCATGGTTAGAGACTTTCCGGATGTGTTCAAGGAGGTTGTTAGCTTTCCACCTCGAAGAGAGCTCGAGTTCAAGATTTATCTTGTCGATAATGCCAAACAGGTTGCTTTACTAGTAAGGTATATGGCTCCTAATGAACATTGTGAGTTGAGAAAGAAGATTAGAGAGCTTTTGGAGAAGGGCTTCATTTGTAGGATCATTTTTGAGTGGGGCACACCCGTCGTCTTTGCCACTAAGGCGGATGGCTCTCCCAGATTTTGCATGGATTATAGGGAGCTTAATAAGCTGACGAAGAAGAATCGTTATCCTCTTCCACGTATAGACGATCTCTTTGACCAGCTAGTAGGAGCCAAGGTATTTTCGCAGCTCGATTTGGCCACTGGATTTCTCTGTTGCGTGTGGTGGAGGATAACATCGAGAAGACTCCGTTTAGGACTTCAGGTGGGTTATTTGGGTGGTTAGTCATGTCATATAAGCTAACCAATGCTCCGACATATTTTTTGGACCTGATGAGTCGAGTATTTCGTGAATCGTTGAACAAGTTTGTGGTGGTGTTTGTCGACGACATTTTGGCTTTTTTGCGAAGCAAGGAGTAGCATATTGTTCACTTGGAAGAAGTGCTTAGGACCCTGCAAGCACATAAGTTGAAGGCAAAGTTCTCCAAATTCCACTTTTAGAGGGACGAGGTTCGCTTTTTGGGACACATTATTTCGGAGGATGGACTTGTAGTCAATTCGGCGAAAGTGGCAGTAGTACAGGATTGGCAGATCGCTAAGAATGCCACAGACATAAGGAGTTTCCATGGTCTTGTGGGCTACTATAGGAAGTTCATTAAGGACTTCGCTAGAATATCAGCTCCACTTACCCGCCTTACAAGAAGAACTCAGCTTTTGTTTGGGATGCCAAGTGTGAGGATGCCTTTGGTCGATTAAAGGAAGCTTTGACTACCGCGCCCGTATTGGTATTACCAGATGGAACCAATCCTTTCTCAGTTTTTCGGATGCTTATGGTATAGGGTTATTGGCCGAACTGATGCAAGATGGTAGGGTAGTGTGCTATGCGAGTAGACACTTGAAAATGCATGAGAAAAACTACCCGATGCATAATCTTGAGTTAGCAGCTATAGTTTTTGCTCTAAGTCTTGGAGGCACTATCTCTTAGGAGAAAGATTTGAGCTTTTTAGATCGTAAGTCTTTGAAGTATTTGTTCTCTTAGAAAGACTTGAATTTGAGACAGCAAAGATGGACGGAGTTTTTAGCCTCTTACGACTGAGATTTCCTATACCCCTGGCAAGGCTAATGTAGTGGCAGATGCATCGAGTAGACGCAAAGTGGTTTTAAGTCCTCTGTTTTTGGAATGGAAGCATTTGGAGTACATTTCTACCTTTGATTTTAGACCTCCATCGAATTTAGCTTCGAGATTATTAACAGCCCTCGACATCCAGCCTACTTTGATGGAGTAGATTGGAGTAAGGCAAGATGAGGATGAAGAGTTAAAGGACATTTTAGATAAGCTTGGTAGAGGGGAGACATCACCACATCTAAAAGGCGATATACCATGGACACTAGGGAATGGCTTAGAAGGGATGGTAGACTTTGTGTTCCCTGTAGTGATAATTTAGTAAATGTGGCGTTGGCTGAATCACATCATTATAGGATGACAGTGCACCCCAGTGGTGGTAAGATGTGTTGGGATATATTGGCTCGGGACGAAGAAGAGGCTGGCGGAGTATGTATCGAAGTGCATCACTTGCCAAATGGAAAAGGAAGAACAGAAGAAACTCGGAGGACTGTTGCAGCCATTGGATATTGCATTATGGAAATGGAAGAGAATCTCTATGGACTTCGTTGATGGATTATCAAGATCACGGAGAGGGAACACAAGCATTTGGGTCATTATGGATAGACTGACGAAGAGCGCTCATTTTATACCCATTAAGAGTAATAGGACGACAACTTCTTTGGCGACTCTTTATGTAAGGGAGATAGTTAGTCTTCATGGAGTTCCCGCCAGCATTGTGAGTGATAGAGATCCATTATTCATCAGCAAGTTTTGGAGGAGTCTTCAGCAAGCCTTGGGAACGGAATTGAATCTAAGCATGGCATATCTCTCTCAGACAAATGGACAGACTGAGAGGGTAAATAGGGTTTTGGAAGATTTGCTCTGATTGTGCATCAATAACTTCGAAGGCTCTTGGGAAGACTGCCTACCTTTGGAGGAGTTCGAGTATAATAATAGTTATCAAGAAAGCATTGCGATGGCACCATTCGAGGCCCTTTTTGACAAACCATGTACATCACCAACCTGTTTGTAATGACCTGTAAATTTCGATAAGTAAACTGGTTAATTTAATAAGATTTTTGTAATTAAATTTAAGAAGAAAAAAAAAAGAAAAAAACCTTTATAATTTATAATGAAGTGAGTGTTTAAAATGAAATGAAAATAAAAAGGATATAGTAACGGTTGTAAGTTACTATTTAATTGGTCTATTAATGTAGTTATAACTGTTACTTCTGGGTATTAAATTGAATATATGCAAATAAACGTATGGTAATGGAGTGAATTCAACATTATATAGGCAATTCTAATAATTAGTGGGAATAATAAACTTGAGTGTAATATAAAGTTAGTGACAACATTTATGCAATTCACCTTTTTATTAGGGCTGCTAAATTCAGAGTAGGAAGTCGATTACATTTAAATGTAGGTAAATGTTCATTAATGTGAGATAGGACTGTAACTGTAATGTGTGAATGTAAATGAAATGACATAAATGGAAATTTATATTTTATTCATAAGATGAAATAAAGGAATGAAACCAAGTTGAATAAATTGATTTAGGTTTTATTTATGATAAATGTATATAATTAGGAAATTCAATATAATTGAAAATAACAAGTTATTACAAAAGAAAGATGAAAATTGGAATATATATTTTTGTAAGGAAAGATGAACAAATAATAACTAGGTTTATAGAGTGATAACAGATTTAATAAAAAGAGTAGGATTAAAGCATGGTAGTTATTGGAAAGTAATTAATTGAAATTTGGATGAATTGGGATTTTTTTTTTATGTATTAGTATAAAAACCAATTTTAATATTACCCATAAGAGGATAAGTTAATAGTTGATTCAATAACATGATTGAGAAATCAAATATATGGATTTATTGGGAATTTAAAACTTACACTTTTTTTTTGATAAAATACAGCGTTTTACACGCAATAAAATTTTCTGCTTTTATTACATATTATATATGTGTGTGTGTGTGTTCTTCTTATTATTATTTTCTTATATCCACCTCTATTTTATCTTTCTATTTTTATTTTGTCTAGACAGTCATGTTTGTTTATTGGATTGTTGCTTGTTTATATCTTTTATTTATGGCTTCGAAGAAACTAAAAGGGTATGCGTTACATTGTCTTAATTGCTTGCCTTTTTAATTGCCTACTCTTTATTTCTTTTAGCTGTTCATTTTCTTTTGGCCGTGTATTGTACTTGCTATTCACGTACAAAGCTAATCATTCTCATCTCTCATGCAATTCTAGAAAGAAAAAAATTAATACATCAAGTTATTCGTTTATACCCTCTTTATTTCTTACCTTAGCCCTCCACCTCATTCATAACTGTGTATTTCTTTTTTACATTCAAATAAAAATATTTATTTCCCACTTTTCATTTTTGTTTGCTTAGCCTCTGTATTATTTTCCTATGTCTATCTCTTGACATTTATTTCTTTATTTATTTGTCTAGACCTTATTTTATCTATTAAATATTTCTTATGTGTATCTTTTATTTAATAGCTTGAAAAAAAAATTAAATTATACATACGTTACTTTGTTTTAAATTACGCATACGCTAAATTGTTTATTTCTTACCTTTTTATTTACCTATCTATTTAATTACCATACTTTAGTTATGTATTACTCTTCCTAATCACTCCAAAATCTTCTCCTTATCTCATTCCTTTTTCATTTGCATATAAGATTAAATATATATGTTTCTTTTACCTTAACTCATGACCTTTTCAATTCTAGTCTCTTTATTTCTTGCCATTCTTGTAGCCATTCATTTTCCATAACCCTAGCCGCCACTTTTATTATTATTTCATGTGAAAAGTTCTCACCTCACATATTTCATTGACATGAAAAAAAATAGGAAGCTCTAATCCCGTTTGATTTGCACACGTTACTTTTCCTTGAGTGCAAAGCTTCTGCCTATAAATACAAACCTCATATCACATTTCCTCACCTCAAAATTTTCTGCATCTCCATTTGCTTCTTTCTTTTTCGTGAGCAGGGAAATCAGGTAATGGTTTTATTCATTTTTTTCCTTCCTTCTTCTTTTTATTTGTTATATTTTGTCATCCACTTCATGCTCATCTACACCCTACCTTCCTCTCTCCATCTAGTGAAGTGGTCAAGTCAATATTTGATTCCATTCGTTCAGTTTATTTCGAAATTTTTGTGTTTAATTTTACTTAGTTTTGATGTTGAATTTGTTCGTTTCCTTTTCAAGAATAAAAAAAATCTGGTCGCAACCTTCGCAACTATTTGATCGTGCTTCTGTGCATTCTCTTTTCAAAGTGTTACCATCATTCTTGAATCAAAATCTTCGACGGCAATAAGGTGAGTATTCCTCACCAGACAAACATACTTGTATATTTGTGAATTAATCACAAGTGTAATTGTAAACTTATTTTATTTAATTTTATCTGCCTGTGATATTAACTTATGATGTTAAACCCCATTATTTAATTGACACATCATCAGTTGTATTATCTATGTTATATTTTGCAGTTATACTATTTATTATTAATTACTGTTTAAAAATCACACTGCAAGTTCCCTGGAAAAAAAAAGAGATCATTACAGGCTGAAATGATAGGCATGAACGATACTTACTTATTTATGCATTCATTCACTTATTTAGTGATTTATTTAATTTGGGATTACGGGTTTGAAATGATAGAACCCGGGTTTTCTTTGTAAATTGTGGATTGAAATGATATATATCTGTATCACTTGACCTAGGCTAGAAAACTATATACAGACCCGTGGTTTATATAATATTTTTCTGAAATGTTTTAAAAACATTTTTAAATGGAAAATTTATAATATTCTGGTTTAAAATGTATTTAAATGATTTTTATAAAATTTATAATGATTTTTGAATGATTCAAATGTTAAATAAATGAATGTTTAAGCAAAATTTTGAAATATAACTTATTTTGGGAAATTCTGAATTTTTGTTAAAAGTGAAATTTTATAAAGTAAAATAATTGATAATAAGTTATATTCTGGGAATTTAAAAATTAATTGTTAAGTTAATAATTTAATTAAATAAATGGGAATTTAGTACTTGGATTTAAATAAGAGATTCATAATAAAATTTGATTTTTTGTATGAAATTTACTTATAAATTCATAAAAATATGAGTATTGAAATTATGACTTCATCATGTGAAAATATATGATTTGTAAGTTAAATATGATTTAAATAAAAAATTACTTAGTTATGAAATTATAGTTAAACCTTGAAATTTTAAATATAAAGGATATTACAACATTTGTGAATGTTGTAGTTAAATTTAAATGAACTTAAAGGCTAATTGAACTAAAAGCTATTATAGCACTTTGTAAGTGCTATAGTTGATAAAGATAACTAAAGTTTAGTTGGAAATAAAGAAATTTATTACAGCACTTAAATGCTGTCTTTTGTAAATGAACTGTTTAACCAATAACTTTAGGTAGCATTTTATAAGTGCTACGGAAACTGAATTTTTGATTGTTTTAATAAAATTTAATAATCTTTGGTAAAAAGGCTTAAATTTTTGGAATTTAATATGTAATTAATAAAAATAAGGAATTGACTTTAAATGGTTTTAAATGGAAGAATTTAACTTTTAAATGTGAGTTGAAAGGCAATTAATTCCTAAATAAATTGAATAGATTTAAATGGTATTTTATATTAAATAAAATGACTGGTGTTTAAATAAATGATGTTTGAAATGATATTATGATATTCAAATGTATTTGAAATTTATTTTGATTTTTAAAGTATGAATACCATTTTTAAAAGTTGTAACCACTGGTTATAATAACGTTTGGTTGTTAAAGAGACCGGGATCGGATATCTGGCATACTCTCTGTCGATACCGAAAACCACTTTGACAACCGTGTACGCGGTGGAGATTCCAGAATGAAGTAGGATGGTGGAGACGTTTCCTTTGAGGTAAATACGTGGACCCGACTCCCGTGAGTTGACATAAGGTGGCTAAAACAGGAGCGATCGACGGATTAATGAGGTAGCACCTCCGATCGGACGCACTTCTTCGTATTCCATTCTATTACTTTTGTGATTGTATTGGTGCGCACCTTTGATTTGGGAGTGTTGTTCGAGGTGGGCGGTAGCTGCACGCTACGCGTTACCATCGGTCCGGAAGCGTAATTGGTATATCTACCCTGGCATTGCCTAGTTGTGCCGCGTCACCTACCATAGCGAGCCTTGTACGAGTTTGGTTTTCTCCCGTAGCCCGTGTGGTATCCTCTGGTGGCTTCCCGATCAGGAGGGACTATGATATTGGATGGACTACTGGGACTATTATGTGTTAAGGTGGAAAATGTAAAGCCTTAACGCTATTTAAAAGTAAGTTTATTTTACTAATAGACACTATTATAATAGCGAAGTATTACTACATAGTAAATAGTTTAACGAATCCTTAGAGAATGGGCGGTTCCAAGCATCCTTTAAGTTACTTGTTCTATATTGCAGTACACTTGAATTAGCTTACACTGTATAAGTATGTATGTCCTGACTCGAGTGTTTATGTTTTATTTTACGCTCGGGTCAGCCTGAGTTGCAGTTCAGTTTCATCCCGAAGCTAGGATTTCTGTAGATCACTTTCAAGCTGCTGACAAACTTCCCTTCCAGTTCTTTATCTAAATTTTTGAAATCAAGACTAGTGGACATTTGGATTGTTCTACTGATGATTTAAAACTATATTTGGATTAAAGACTATGTAATTTTTATTTGATTGAGACTATTTATAGTGGCTTCATGAACCACTAAGTATTTTTAAATTCCGCTGTGAGTTTTCTGATATCTGTGTCTGTGATCCTGTGATTATTTATTTACTGTATATTTTGAGATTTGCCAAATTTTATTTACAACGCGGTATTTTGAACAATTCAAGTCCGACATGTGCGGATGCGAATGGTTGAAAATATCGGGTCGTTACACTGTTGGTGGGATACCACTGATAGGATCTTGCTTGGACCAGACTTGGTGAGGGAAACTTCCGAGAAGGTGGATTTGGTTTGCAAGAGGTTGAAGACTGCATAAGATAGACAAAAGTCATATGCCAACAGAAGACGTTCAGATTTGGAGTTTAAGGTTGGAAGGTTTTTGTCAAGGCTTCTCCTCGGAGAAACGTTACGAGATTTGGCTCGGTTGGTAAATTAGCACCGAGATTTGCAAGACCCTTCCCTATTATCGCACGGATTGGAAAAGTGGTATACAGAGTTGATCTTCCAGATAAGTTGGCAGGAGCTCACGATGTTTTTCATGTTTCGCATCTGAGGAAGTGTCCACATGATTCCGCAGCAGTAGTAGAACCCGATTAGCTAAGGGAAGTGGAGGTAGAGCGCGAATCACTTGTGCGTCGTACACCCACCCGTATATTGGAACACGACGTCAAGAGATTACGCAACAAGAAAGTTCGTCTACTAACAGTTCAGTGTGGAGATGACCCCAAGGAGTGCACATGGGAATCTAAGGAGAGAATTCGAACTTCTTATCCTTTTCTATTTGAAGGTACACTTCAAATATCCTATTTTTGATCTTTCCTTATTTAAGGTCTTTTCGATAATCTTTAGGTGAAACTTATGGATGATAGCTTGGTTGTAAACATGTCATTAGGGAATGTTATGTTTGATGGATGAAAATGATTGCAAGTGGATGCCAATGTTTGCAAATGGATGCATTGCATGCACTAGATAGATATTTATTAGAATAATCGTCCAACTAGGTACACACACCTGCATATGCGTGCCTGTAATCTATTGCATTTGCACATGGTTGCGTGTGTATGTATATATAAATGGATGTTGCATATGGATGGTGCATCAGGGTGAATGATTGAAACATACATATAGAATTATCAAATATACTAGGGTAGTTGCATACATTTGGTTGCATGGCATAAGCATACTTGCATTACAGGAGGTCAACTGAATCAGTAGACCGACTACCTTTTCGCATTAGGTATGTTCATATGCATTTCACTTTGCATAAATCATAAATTGCATTATTTTAAAATAAGGACAATGGTAGAAATGGACGATGGTTGGGTAGATGGATGTAGTTCTTGGATGCTGGTTGTTAGTTACGTTCTTCCGTCTTTGGAGATTTCGGAAACGAAATCCTTTAAGGGGGAGAATGTAACACCCTGATATTTTATGGGAAATATAATTAAAAAGAAATTAAAAGCGCATTTGGTATAGTGGTAAAGGCGCATGTTGACTTTCTTAGTGACTAGGGATCAAGTTCCATTGTCGCCCAAAATCTGAAGCGATATTTTTAGCTGGTTCGTTTCCAGCGATTTTCCTACGTATTTCAGCATTGTTTCTAACATGTGGCGACTTCCCATTCACTCCAGTGATACAATAGGATGAGATGGATAAATTTTATTGGTTGAGTGACGTGTATGAGATAGAATGGATAACCATTAAGTGTATGAAAGAACCAGATTTAATCTAAAATAATCTAATGGACTATATTTACTCAAAAAATCTATAAATAAATAATCTAACCTAAACCAACTCTCTTATTCAGCGGTCGCCATAATTCTACAGTAAAATTAGTGTGTATTATTTTTTCTCCTTTTCTCTACTAAATAAAAAAAATCTCTAACAAATTAAATTATCTATATATATTCAAGCAATTTCGGGAATTTAGAAGAATCAAAGGGAGAAAGATTAAAGCAAAGCTCTTTTCAAATTTATGTATGCTCAAGTGTTAGGTGAGTGGGAATAAATATGAAATAGTAAAATAAAGTAGTTCAATTTTAGTCCTTTTCCGGCACGTTAATATGAGTTAATTTCTGTGATTAATTGACAATAGATGTAAATTATTGCAACTTCTTCCGCTTCTCAAATCTAATTCATGTTTGGTTTAAAACATGGGACATATAAATTGCCTATTCACGTTTTATGGCATAAATAAAATTGAAATTTATGTAAACTATTGTATCTTCTTCTTCTTCTTCCACTTCTCAATTCTAATTCATGTTTGGGTTGAAATTTGAAACAAACAAATTGTTATTCACATTTCATGGCGTAAATAAGATCGGTTTAATTAATTGAATTACAATTGTTATTCAATTTCTAATGGTAGAACAGGTTAGTTGAATAAATTTAGAATATGTTACTTGAATAAAATTATGGTTTTGATTGATATAATTACATAATTTTGAATATAGTTTTTGAACAAAATTGGGAAGTCTAATTGGCATAATTGTTTGTTTCACATGTGGCCTAGAAATGTAAAAGTGGAACTTTGTGTAATTAAATGGTTTGTGGCTATTGGATAAATTTTTTGTATAGATTAAACCTCTAAAAGGAGAAAGTAAATTAGGGTGGAAAAAAATATAAACTAAATGGACCCCAAAGGCCAGTGTAAATCTGTAATAAAATGACATAAAAAAACCATACGGACTGAACAAACATGAAATTGAAATACTATTTATGTAAGAAAAAGGAAAATTGTGAAATAACCAAATCGGACGTAAAATGGCCTAAAGCAGATTAATGGAAATAAACAGTATGTAAACCATAACGGTAAAATTTATCAATTTGGAAGAGATTTGGTAGGCTGACCTTGCAAAGGTCTGGAAGGCATTTCATACAGTTAAGACCAAAATATAGTTTTGGCTGTACGTACTAAGAGTGGGCAAGTAGGTTCGCAAGGATGTTTGTTACCTTTCATAGTTTGCTAGTACGTAGGATATATAGCATCTGCAATCGTAGGCTTCTTCGGATAGATCCACGCGGACGAAACAGGACAAGTGTGCTCCGACGTAGGCTTCTTTAGGCAGATCGTTGGAGGATTTTTCACAGCCAACCCATTTGCGGGCGCTCTTTCGGAGGACTGACACTTTGGATAAGGGCAAGTCAACATTGGTGACCGAGAAGACAAGAGGAAAGGAGTCTAGTTTGGCGAAGCCTGAGCGCAACTTTGGGGTCCTGCGAGGTTGTTTGAGTAGGCGCCAGTGAGACGTAAGATGCATTTAGTCACAGTGCACGAGCGAAGAGCATGACTTTCACGCTGTATCATGTGGATAGGTAAGGACAGCAAGTCCGTTAGGTTGATTGACGTTTAGTATTACTGCATGGTTGACTTCCCTAGAGTGCCATGGACTTTGGCTTCTTAGAAACTGTACCTAAGAAGCATTCGCTGCATTATATTATTCACCCTTTGCGATATCCAAGAAAGACCAGGAATTAAACTGTTTTATTCTTTCTGCTTTGTTTTATTTCTCATTCACTAGCCTTTATGTCTGATCCATTCCTATTTTTTCTATGTTCCCCAAATCACGGGAAGGCAGGTATAGGTTGCAGTTCTTTGTAGCTTGGAGGGTCATTGGAGAAGTTGTTATCTTCAGCTTTTGTTTCTTTTGTTTCATGAACTTCGTTTCTCTTTTTCGTACTTTACTCTATACATGGGGACCTATATTGTGAACTTTGTTATGCTTTATGTTTTGGTGGAGACTACTTGGTACTTGTGGTTTCAGAAATAAATTTGGGATAATGTTGTTTTTAATGAAGTTGTTTTGCTATAAATTTATAATCAGTGAAAGTTTTCTTCCGCTGTAGTATTTTTATCATTTTATTCTATTGCCTTAGTCTCTTGTTATGTTATGGATTTTTATTTCACCCGACCACCTATGCTTCTAGTCATGTCCGATTTTCGAGGTGCCTAGAAGTACGGGGTGTCACAGTTCGCTTTAGATTTGGGTTTATAAGTGACTGAAGGGTTCACATCTTTCCTATAAAAGAAGTATTAAGTAGCCCAATGAGATTTTCAAGCAATATCAACTAGGTAGTATCGGTGAGGAGTTCACATTGGAGTTAGGTATTAAATAACAAATGCCTACCTATAAATAGGTGTTAAATGGTCAGGCGTCTACCTAGTCCTTATTAATGAGTATTGAGTGGATTGGGTACAGTCTCTCACATTGTTAAGGCCGTAATAACGATAGTACCATTAAGGAGCATGTATTGGAAATAGGTGTTAAATGATGGGGTCTGTCTTAATTAAGGTTTCAAATGACTAGGTCTGTCTTTTCCAAAAAAGGTATTAAGTGTCTTAGGTACTATTTATTACATGACTACGATTTTATCGATGACAGATGCGGTAATAGTTGGACATTAAATGCTGAAAGCCTTAAATAGTGGTTAGAGGTCTTGTAACTAGGACATTGACCATTGACAACATTGTTAGAAAACCACCTCAGGAATATGTTTTAATGACGGGGCCTACCTTGATTAAGGTCTTAAATGGCAGAGTCTGCCTATTTCTCTTTTTAAAAGTATATAGAAGCCCGTTTCATATTTAGAAGTATTAAGTGGCAAATAGGTTTGGAAGTATCGGGTGTTTGATAAGACTTCATTGATATTTTGTACCTTGGAAATGGGTAGGTAAGTAATCGTGTGTGCAATACAAGGTTAGATTAGAATTTCTAACCTTGATGGACATAACTATTAAATGGAAACCAATCGGTATAAATTTATGTTATGGACAATTTATATTTTTCCAGTCATCAGAACGTTGCTCTAACCCCCTCCTCATTACAACCCACATGATAGGATTTAGAAGAACGGATCACTAGAGCTGGATGTGCTTTGTTGTTAGAGAAGTCTTCTTTCTCTCATGCTCGATGCTGGTGTGACAATCTGATATCCAAGTAATATCATTAACTCTAAGGTAGTGGTCATAGTCAGCATTTTTATTCTGTTATTGTTTCCGCTGTGAGTTTAGATTTCTAGCAATCACTGATAATGCTCATGCTTATTAGCAGGTACCAAATCCAACGATCTGTACTTTGATGGACTTGGGTTTCGATTTTTTTCGAAATTTAGGTCCGCTAAGGTACGGGTTGTTACAATGATGTACAGTGATACTGTTTATATCACCGTTATTAATTGTATTATATGGCCGTTGTTTGCATGATGTACAGTGTTGTGTACTTGTAATTGCTTTCAAACCCTATAAATAACATTGACATTGTTCTTAATTTCAAAATCACTTATCAAGTTTATATAGGGAAAAGGTAATTTCATTTCTCATACAATGTCAATGAATATGCATGCAACCCCTTATCTACTACAACAAACCATGGTAAAGATAACACGTTAGTAACAACAACAATAAGGGGTTATAACGGGGGACTTATCGATAATTTGCTATTTTTGTGCTTATGAATCTCAAGTGGTTGTTGTGAAATATGGCCTTGATCTTGGATGTCATTATCTAATATGTCTGTTCAACATATATGGATTTCACGAGTGGATTGATGACTCTCTACCTCAACATGAAGCCGACTACATAACAAAATTGCGAAATGAATTAGCCTTACTACAAAATCAAGTAAGTTTCGCAATGGTACAAGAGCGAGAGTTAACTCTTATTGAAGAGATGACACTCAACCTATTTTTTTAGATCTATGGCCTTGAGGCTTATATTGGCATTGTGAAAAATGTTTATACAAATTATGAAAGATGATACTTCAAATGTCCCAAAAGTTAGTGCAGAGCCCATTATTGTCTTGACTTACCACTCTATAATAACCCTTACCTTCATAGCATGAATTTAGATTAAATTGAAACTCAAGTCCATTAGGGTACGGATCATTGGTGATGATAACCTATGATAAATATGTATATCAAAGAGCGAACTCACAATGGAATAGTAAAATATAATAAAACATATATACTGACTAAGGAGACTAACTTGGAATTAATATTATTCCTTGGATATCCAGATGCCTCGTCAGTACCGAAAATGAATGAGAAGACTTTTCCATTTATCGTTCTCGTCCTGCACCAGTAGCCTGTCCCTCTAAATCTATCCCATGGGTTGTAATAAGGAGGGGCCAGAACAATGTTATGGTGACTGATAAATTACATACTTTATCCATAACACTAGTTTATACCTATTGATTTCTATTTAAGTGTTATGTTTACTATTCATGGGATTATTCATTTAATTCCATTCACGTGTACGATATGTCCAACCTTCTCCGAGGTATAACTATATATATGCATATATATATATATATATACATATATATATATATATATATATATATAAGTGTTGCACTACCTAAAAGAAAACCCCGACCACTTAATACTTCTTAAATAGAGAAGAGAAAGAGCCAACGTCTATTTAATGCCTCAACCCGAAGCGGGACCTCCGTAACCTAATTGATAATCAACCTACTAACTACGAAGTCCCATGAACCTAGATACGACTTTATAATTTAATTAGTTGCATTACTAATGTACCTCAAAGGCTTATCCAAGGGTTAACTAGCCCACCACTGATAAACAAACAATTGATTGAACTTTGAGGTCCTTGCATATCCTATACCGATTCTACACTAGTATAAAGTGAAATCGATAAGGGTGTAAACCAAGTCTTTGCTAATGACTGCTCATGACCGCTAATAGTCAAAGCCTATATGTCAGCCCTACTTTTAAATACTGATTTATCAACAACACTAACATAGCCCGCCAAACCCCTAGCTGAAATCTTGTTAGATTTATCTAATATAAGTCAAGAAAAATGCCCACTTTAGTTACTTAATATCTTGTTTAGAAATGAAGCAGACCCCATTTTCCAATTAGGCACCGTCGTATGTTATTTAAGACTTTTTAAATAAGGAGGAGGCAGATCCAACGACGATTTAAAATATCGATCCCCGAAGCAAACTCCTTCGTATCCTTAAAGGTACCGAGTCATTTAATACTTCAAATCCAAGGTAATCCCCTATTATATTTTCCCCAAACCTATACATGTATGTATATTTTTCTCCTTCGTGGGTCCTACAATTGGAGATCTCCCTCAGTAGTAGTTACATCAATAGTACACATATACAACTAATGGTAGACTCTAGGTGAACGACAGACTTCCACTGCGTAACTCTACTAACCTCGCATCCCAATTCATGCTAAACTAAGCCATTTATAATTAACCTAAATATTAGGCTTGGCCCATTAACTCATGCCCATCGTAACGTATTATTGAGGCCATGTAATTTCCACTATGAAACTTAGTATACCTCTTGAGTTCATTTATTAGTACTCATTTATTTACTTGCTATGAACTTATTCTTATCCTAAATGCTTATTTCCTTTATTCTTTATTTCCTATATATCATTTATTTCTTCACACCCAATTAATTGTCCAGTATAAATGGTCATCATTATTCAAATTGAACAATCATTAATAACATTTATTTATTCGTTTCAAATCTTACCTGTTATGCATATTTCGTTTTATCTATAAATTTCATGTTTAATTCTGTAATTAATCCCATTAAACACATTTATGTCCCCAGTTGATTTCTGTAACTCCCTATTAATTTCCCATTAATATTGTAATCGCTATTCATTAATGTTGGAATTATTACCCTTTTTTGTTACAATTTCCTAACCTATGATTTATTATGTTATTAATATTTAAAAGTTCTAATTGTAATTAATGCGAGCACCGATGTATATTTATTTGTTATGATTTATGTATGTGTGTATATATGTATATATATATATTTATTTAATTAGTAGACATAGTTATACGTATGTGTGTGTGTGTATTTAGCTCTTTAATTTCTACGTTTAAGAATTCCATAATATACACTTATGTGTAGATTCAACAAAAAATATTCATTTTCATATTTTAATATATTGGACGATCCTTCCCAAAAAGGAAATCATTACGGATATAACTTTCCATAATTACCTAAAAGCGAGACTTTTGCTTCGTTTGAAATTACAAGAAATTATCTCCTTTCATTTCTGCTGAAATAGATAGCGCAAACTACAAAGAAGGACATTCATACTTTATACATCTCTTTCATCTAGGCATATTCCTTATTATTTCAAAAACGTGCTTTTATACATGGTTGTGAAGTTAAACAGTCTATGGAAATATACTCAGAAATAAATACAACTAAATTGTATATTCAACGCTCTCAATAAATAAAAAAAATAGAAATTTACATTCCATGTCAAACTAGAGCATTCCTAATGAATGCCAAACAATTTGCAACCATATTAACATAAACTTGGAATAAATTTTACAATTTTATCAACATCATACTTTCCAATTTTTAAGAACTAATTTCTCATGATTTTCAGATTAAGGTTTATATGTCATTCCTTCACAATTATATAACTTATGGAATATGTAGGTGACTTGTATGTGCATAATAATAAAATAAAATTTAGCGATATAAATTTCTATATTATATATAATTCATATAATTTTCTACTTACTTTTCTATCTTTCTAAATCTCCAAATCTGAATTCATTCCTTTAGAATCATTTTTCATTTGCGACCCAAAAATGAGAGTGTGTGTGTGTCCATTAGAATTACTGATCTGAGAGTAGATTTGAGTTAACTAGAATTTAGATTTATAATTATAGAGTTTATCTTTTTTCACAGAAGTGATTCACTCCTATTTTTTTTATTTTATTTTCTGCCCTTCTACGATACATACGTACGTGTATATATATATATATATATATATATATATATATATGTATGTATGTATGTATGTATGTATATATGTATATGTATGTACATATTTTTATAATTTATAGAAGTAGCGGAGAAGGGAAAACGACATAGCTCCCCTGCTCTGTTTAGAAAATACGAGGAGAAAAACTAAGGTGCTAGACCTGTATTTGTAGGCGTTGAAACCAATATATCTATTAGATTAAGATTAAATCCGAACCATTCGATCGAGGTTCAACCTGAACCGAGACAAGCTAAACCGGTCGATTGCTCCCCATAAGCGCCCAATGAAGCCGTCGACCGGTGATGGTCCAACATTTAGTATTATTTATTTCGTTATTTTCTTTTTAATTATTTTTAATCGAAAACTTCAAACGTTGATAATTTCTTCGTTTGACTCTGATCGTAAAACTTTACATATGTAAGTTGCTTAGAAAATAGGCTAAGCACAATGGTGCAATTTTCGTGGTCAAATTCCGACATTTGCTCAAATTTCATTTTTGCGCTTTCTTTAATTATTTATTACTTTATTTTAATCTGCTTGTTGTTTATTTTATGGGGTATTCGATACTCCTTCGAAGAGCTAAACAGTTAGCCTCAAACTTAAGGAACGATATTACACTGCTTAAAAACAAATTACAACACCTTTTATTCGACGTAATTAATAGTTTATTTGTATTTCTAGCCTGCAACATATCATGCACCTTAATGTTTTTTTCTATGCAACGTATCATGTACCCTATCATTTTTTGTATTTATGCAATGTATCATGCGGTGTTTATATGGTTCTAAAATAGTAGAACATTAATTAATAACCACATAAAATAGATTTCTAAGAAGACAAAGTATGGTGCTAATAATACAAATTATTAGGTTTATAATAAACTACACATGAGGTAATTTAGCTATAATTATTTGCCTTTTGCACTCTATCCAATATTGGGCTTAAACTTTATCCTTTCCCGTTAAATCGTTATCCATAACCAATTGTTTCTATTTTTGACATTCTGTTTCCACTTTCAAACGTTCAAGATCCAACTTTTGTTGCTCAATTTCAACAAACTTTAGCATACGTCAATCATCTCTTATGCTTACTCAGTTCTTTCTTGATGTTTTCTTTCATTTATTTCATGGCCATCGTTCAGTCCAGAATTCAAGCCAGCTTCAGCCTTACTTTTTTTTCCCCGCTTTGGACCCATTGGTATATAACCTTCATCGGGTCTTTGAGTGAGCACATCACCTTATTTTCTATCTCAAATGGCGTTTTTCTACCTGATTAGTCTCCTGGACTAGAGCAGTACAATGATTTTGATGCTTTTTCTTTTCCTCCTCCTTTGTTTGAACGTCCCTCAAGCTCTTTGCACTATCAAAATTCCACTTCGGTTGACTTGTCAGCAACTCATAACAGTTCGAATGGGTAATAATATGATATTTAACACCGTTTTCACTTGCAAATGCTTTAAAAATTCCTCATTCATCATTCATTTTTGATAGCAAAAGTAAACAAAATAATAATAATATTATATACTAAAGAACAAATGAAAATCAAGAAACATATCAAATGATCTTCGCCTCCCATTCCATTGTGATTCACTTTCTTTGTTTTAAAAATTTTACATTCATAAAATTGAGTTTGTCGATTGATTTTCCCGAATCGTCCTTGAATCGCCGATAATGAACGTATGTTGTCCAAATGCTTTATGTTGTATGTATTCATTATTTTCTTTCAAAACTTATCGCCGTTTCGGTCGTTATCTCTTGTCGAATCTTTTGTATTATGACACTAAATTTTGCACAAGTTGTAGTCTTCGTTGTTTTGTCATGAGTTGGATGAATGCTGGCCGACTACTGTATTGCCCATTATCGTATTCGAAAATGTAATTTTGAGAATTCGAAGGACACGAAACTTTTCGAATGATGAAGACATTATGTAGATCAGGTCTGATATAAGATTAATGTGGTTTAGAAAATAAATATCAAAGAATTTGATGATTTTTTATAATTGAAAATGAGTTATTTATTAAATTACGAGAAAATAGATCGGTTGAGATAGCTGTTGCGTTGAATTAGCCGCTAAAGGTTGACTGTCTATTTAATAAACGTCTGTTAAATAGTTTCTTCCCTCTGGACGAAGCCCATCCAACAGGCAACTCAGCGCCTATTGAAAATTCTAATATTAAATGGAACATGGGCTATTGGTAATATCTCCTTCACTGGACATGCTCTTAGCACCCCACGTTTTTTTGAAGGGCGAGTCGGCATTTTTAAACTTAATAAAGGTTTATGACTTCCGGCTAGGAAGCTGAATAATTTTCTGCAATTCTAGTACATGGAGCCTTCATCCTCTTCTTCGCCGTCATCGTCAGATTCAACCACTGCCAAATTCCCGTTGCCAGAATCGTTCTCCTTCAACCATAGTTTCAGCTTCGACTCCGATCGTCGGTTTTCTTTCTCTCGAAACTCCTCATTCCGCCATCAATTTTCAGATCCACAGCCTGCTATTTCTATTCAGAGAATGAATTCTCTTACACGACCACGTCAACCGAACCTCTTGCGGAGCGATTCCAGCATCAATATCGATGACATATCATATGATAACAAGACTTTTAATGGAATTGGAGTTGATAGTTTAGATGCTGAAAAGAAAAGGATTTTTTTAAGATTTTGGAGTTTGATTGCGTTTGTGGTGAGAGAAGCGAGGTTTGGGAATAATAGATTCATGAAGAGGCTAGCATTTTTAATTTCTTTGAATGTTGCTTATTCCACTACGGAGTTGTTTACTGGCCTGATTACAGGCCGTGTTGGCTTGGTTTCTGATGCTTTCCATTTGACATTTGGTTGTGGTCTGTTAACATTTTCGCTGTTTGCCATGGCGGTTTCTCGGAGCAAACCGGATGGTATATATACCTATGGCTATAAAAGGTTGGAGGTGCTGGCTGCCTTCACAAATGCTGTAAGTTTTTTGTCGTTGACAAACTGGTTTCAGGAAAGGAAAAGAAAAAGAAAAAAGATTACCAATGGGACATCATAAATGGAAAAGGGATACATATTTCTAGGGTTGTTATGGAACAGTAAAATTTTCATTATCATGCAATTACCAATCAATTAACTATCAATTTTTTAGCAAAATCGTTTTATCAATGCCACTATGGTAAAGGCAGATTTATTATTTTTAATGATAAGACCTATGCAGTTAAAGCGCTCGGCAGATTCAAAGCGGTGGAAGTGCAAAAAGTCATAGCAGCGATGCAGCGAGGATATAGCGGGATATAACGGATAGCTCTAAAATAACATATAAAACTCGTACTTAATGTTTTTACAAATATATAAATGGTAATTAAATGAAAATTTATCATTCAATTGAATTATAATTAATACATAAATGATTTTAAACAAAAAACATATGCGAATATACTTTAAATAAACGTCAAACTGTTATATAACATAATTGAATTTAGTAGAATATTAGAGTATTTTCATTCTGAAAATATATTAAAAATTAAATCAAATAAATTAGTTTCATAATTTTCATAATGTACAAATGCAATTTTTTAATTCATTTTATTAGAGAAGATATAGCGGAAATAACAAAATATAGCGGGAATAACGGGATATAGCGGAAATAGCGGGGATTAAAGCGGAAATGCTATATTTTGGGGCTATATGGAAAAATCATAGCGGTAGAAATCCGCTATGAGATATTGCAGGGTTATAGCGGGGTAATAGTGGAGCATTAACTACACAGAATAAGACATTGGTAAAGTTAGTTTGCCAATTCATTAATACATTGAAATTTATACAATTAGCTGTGTTACGTGCATTTAGAAGCAAGTAAATAATCAGATATAGTTAGAATGATGGTAATTGCATTTTTCCACACTTCTGTCTTTTATTAAGTGACGCCACAAAACACCAGTCCAGAGTAAAAAGTATATTAACATTTGATCTTTTTAGCCAAAAATTAATTTACCATTACCAACTCAACAATTGTCAATTGATTAGAATCTTTGGTATATTCACAAATAGGCAATTATAACGGAATGTAATTTTGATTTACCAATATAATTGGTACACTGATAATATTTGCAAAATGATAACAATAACTGAGAACATAACAACGCTACATGTCTCAGTGGGTTTCATACTATAATGATCCAGTAGCAATAGTTTTACTCTAGAGTTTTTTAAGCTATAATGAGTATTTTCTTTTATTTGCTACTAAAAAAACCAACTACTAGAAATTATCTTCTTCCTCTCGGAAATACAAACTAGATCCAATAACATAACAATAAATAATTATAAGTTTTGCATTGGGATATAATTTCAATTTAATCAAGGATCACCGCTTTGAGAGAAAAAAACTCAAATAACAATACATCGTGTGTGTTGGCGTCAAAAATGACCACCAACACCCGATTGAACGTGAAAGCACTAATATCCAATAACAATATCCAAATAGAGGTAAGAACACAGAATAAATTGCAGAAAAGTAAATGAACACGCATGTTTTTAGTGGTTTGGCAAACTTTGATCTACGTGCACTCCAATAATCTTTTATTTATACCGTAAGATTACTAGTACAGTTGTTTTTTTTTTGCCTTAGAAAAGTAAGGGAGGAAGAGAAGATAGCGAAGAAGAAGTGCCAGCCGAAAAAAGATCCTTTAAATGAACCATGAAGCTTGTATTTATAGGGGAAGACGGTGAAATATCTTCCTAAAATTTCTGTTGCGGAGTCTGTAAATCCAGACGAGGTCACCCTATCGATCGCGGACCCCACTTCCATCAAAATAGCGATTGGTGCCGATCTTTTTTCTTGCTTCTTTTCATGTGCGATCGATATGGTGGGTCCCATCATGCAATATCTTGCTATTTCCACAGTTTCGTGCATAGTTAACTTCTGGATTTTGAGTTATTGATTGATCATCGTTGATTTGTACTGTCAATCCAAGCGATCCGTATACATATCGATTTACACCGATCCATAATGAAGATGTTTCATATTCGATTCATATTGGGGATGGATCTTAGCCGATTCATTTTGAAGATGGATCATATCCGATCCATTTTGGAGATGGATCATAGCCGATCCATAATGGGGATGGATCATTGCCGATCCATATTGGAGAAGAATCATAGCCGATCCATTGTGAAAAACGATTGTACCCGGTCGTTTTTTAATTGAAGTGTGAAATTCATAATTAGCCTATTCCAGAGTGCTATCTGTTTGAATTCATTCGACCATCGTCCATAGTCTTATTTATAATCGATCTTCAATCCCAATAATCATCCATTTAGCCAAATTCATGATATCACAGTCTTGCCAAAAGGTGGGATAATTTTTGCCCTCCAAAACATGCCTTACGATAGGAATGTGTGCTTTGAACTGCCCAAAGTCCAAAATCCGTATTCCATCGATAACCGAGTTTTCCAATCCGAAATCCAATCCATTGCCATGCCAAATCATTTATCTTCCGGATCATTAGTGAAATCCATGACCATTCCGAGTCGATATCCAATTCTGAATCCGCGATCTCTCCGGATCATTGTATCCAAATCCATATCCATCCGAAGCCAAATCTATTACTGTTCGAGGCTGATATTCAAATCCATGACCTGTTCTGGTCTTTAGCTAAATTCTGGACCGCTTCGAGCCCATATCCAAGTCCGCGATCGTTCGGGGTCAATGTTCAAATCCATAGCTGTACGAAACTGATATCCAAATCCGTGACCTTTCGGGTCCTGTCGAGCACAATCCATACTCGACGACTGAGTAAGCCGATCCTGTCACTCTTTGGCGAAACAGCGTTACTTCCTATACTCTGGTTCAGTGTCGTTGAACATTAAGTGATGTCTTGACCTAAGTCCTAGGCCGATCGTGGTCTTTCTGGACCCTTGCCAAACATAATCCATACTCGACGACTTGAGTAGACCGATCTTGTCGCTCTCCGTCGAAGCGACCTACTCCTTGCCAGACATAATCCATACTTGACGTCCTGTTGAGTTTTATTCTTCGACCGAGGACTTAATCCATGTACGAATCCATTCTATCGCTCTTCGATGAAGGGACTCGCACCTTGCGGTTACCGTCCGTCACTCTGGTCGGGACAATAATCGCATCCTGTTTTATTTATCGTAGTAATGCAGATCATAAATAACATAATAAATAAGAGTTCGTACATCCAGACATCCAGAAATAAAAAAAACTAAACAAGCCAAAAGATGCCTCTCCAGGCATGACGGTTCATTGTCATCGCAGAGCATGCCTAGGGTCCGGTCTCGATCTCGTACATGTGTAAGTGACGTAGTCGTCTTATTGTAGAGCTTATTATTATTATGGCCGGAGTCCAAGTCCTCAACTCGGCCCTTACCATCACGATCAGTCGATGATAATTCGTGACCCCGATTCAGGACCATTTCTGTTTTCATTCTATGTAGACGGTGGTTGCTCCTGTTCCACTGCCGTTGTCCGATTCCTCACGTACTGTGGCAATTTCCCGTTCCTGACGTGCTCCTCAATCATACCCTTTAAATGCCTGCATTCATCAGTGGCGTGTCCGTTCAATTTGTGGAACATACAGTACTTTTCAAACATACGCTCCCGCGTTGGTATTAAATTTGCCTGCATTCAAAACCATTGATGGATCTGGTCAATCTACCGATGTCGTCGCGGTATTAAATTGTGTTAGAAAACTCCTTAAAGACTCTTCGGTCTTCTGTTTCAGTGTCGTTAGATTCATCACATTTTTGGGTCTCGAAATGTAAACTCTGAACTGCCTTATAAATCTTTCGATCAATTCCGCCCATGTGTCAATATAACCGTTCTCCAACTGCCTGAACCATAATGCAGATATATCCGTTAGATACAAGGGAAAACATCGTGTCATGACTTCCTCTGATGCCTCTCGTACTTCCATGTGCCGTATATATATCTTATCATATACATCGTTGGGTCCGACTTTCCATCATATACTTCCCACGTTGGTAGTTTAAACTTCGGTGGATTCTTACCATTCCTGATATTATGAGTGAATGGACTTCTATTTACATCCTTTAGATCTCTGTTCACCAATCGTCCACGCATAGCTCGCCTGATCATCTCTGCAAACCCATCATTGTCATTCAATGGTAGGCTTCTATTATCATTTCCAAACTGCCATCCACGTCGACGAGGGAATTCCGAAACGTACTCCTCTGGACGAGCATTCAAATTTTGATTTGCACCAAGCTCCATAGGATCGATCGCATGTCCTCCAGCATCGCGATCGACCAGACCCAAGGGCATTCCCCCAAGTCTTTAGGGATCGGGACCGATCCCTCTAAGATGGTCGTGGACTGCCTCTGTCTGCTCTATTCCATTCCTTTGTCCAATAGCTCCGTCTCATGTTTTCGGTTCTGATTTCCAACGATTCCTGCCGCATCAACTCTTTGATTCAAGTTGCACTAGCTCCTGTTACTTTATTCCCTTGGTTCTGTGCTTTAGCTTGTCCAATCCGTCGGAGTAGATTTTGCACCATTTCCTTCTGCCTCTTCAACATCTTTTCCTGCATAGCATCCATCATCGTTTCCATTTCATCCCTAGTGATATATTTAGGTGCTTGATTAGCTCTAGCGTTAGTGAAAGCCTCCCGATTCCCTTCATGATGGCTCATTTCCGGTAGCGCTCTTCTTGTTGATTGCCTCACCATTGCTTCAAATCTAAGCTCTAGATCTTTTTCAAACTCTGAATTTAAATTTCAAATCCGCATGGACTAGCTCTCTCAATGAAAACACCAAAATGTTGGCATAAAAAATGGCCACTAACACCCGATTGAATGTGAAAGCGGCAATATCCAATAATAATATCCAAAGAACACATACCACATAATAAATTGCAGAAAAGTAAATGAACACGCAAGTTTTATAGTGATTTGGCAAACTATGGTATACGTCCACTCCAACAATCTTTATTCATAACGTAAGATTACAAGTGCAGTTGTTTTTCTGCCTTAGAAAAGTAATGGAGGAAGAAAAGATAGTGAAGAAGAGCCAGCCGGAAAAAGATCCTTCAAATGAACTACGAAGCTTGTATTTATAGAGGAAGACATCGAAATATCTTTCTGAAATTTCGGCTACGGAGTCTCTTGATCCAGACGAGGTCACCCTATCGATCACGGGCCCCACTTCCATCTAAAAACCATCGGTGCCGATCATTTTTCTTGCTTCTTTTCTAGTGCGATCAATGTGGTGGTCCCATCATGCAATATCTTGTTATTCCCAAAATTTCGTGCATAATTGACTTCTGGATGTTGAGTTATTGATCGATCATCGTTGATTTGTACCGTCAATCCAAGCGATCCGTATCCATATTGATTCACGTCGATCCATAATGAAAATATTTCATATCCGATCCATACTGAGGATGGATCATAGCCGATCTATTTTGGAGATGGATTATAGCCGATCCATAATGGATATGGATCATTGTTGATCCATATTGGAGAAGGATCATAGCCGATCCATTGTGAAAAACTATCGTACCCGATCGCTTTTTCAGTTGAAGTGTGAAATTCATACTTAGACAATTCCAGAGTGCTATCCGATGGAATCCGTTTGACCATCATCCATAATTTTATTTATAATCAATCTTCAATCCCAATAATCATCCGTATAGCCAAATCCATGATATCACGGTCTTGCCAAAAGGTGGAATAACAGTGTATTTACGATAATAATCTTATTTTGATGCTCATTTAATTTTAGAGCTATGCAAAATATATTGAAGCTTAAGAATTTCGAGGACCAAAAACTCAAATGAGAAGCAAGTACTACAAACTAGTTTCTATACCAGCCAAAATAATAATTAGAGTTCTAGATCCATGATTTCAAATATAAAAATAATAAGTTTTGCATATAATTTAGATTCAACTAAGATAGATCGTCTTAAAATAAAATTTTCAATTGTAGATCGAAGCATTTTCTCCACTTTTTTTAATAATAACATAAATAGATGAACACATTTATATCGAAACTGTTTAGAATTTCATAAATACCCTTCATGCTATCTCCCTTCTCAACTTCTGACCTCATTGTCAGAAAAACCTAATCAATAAACATTGCCGAATAATCAACGGAACATCTATCATCCATTAATAAAATAATGCAATCGCCGCCTTCAACACCGATGAGAATATCAATGTTTATGACCTTGCTGAATCTGTGCTATATTAATAATATAAATAGTTGTTATAAAATTAATTGGTTTTCGTCGTTTCAATCGACATCGGAGTTTGGTAGATACTTTTTTAATATTTCATATTATATCGTATCCCAAAATCACTTGCATACACATGCACAGCGTGCGTGTCAGACACTAGTGTTAAAGAAAACGAAAATAGTGTTTTGTTACATGAAACTAATACAAAATTGGAGTGTCAACAACCTTATGTCTTGGAGAAGTATGTTATGATACCCTCTAAAGCGGTTCAAAAAACCCATCAAAAAATATTTTGATTAAACAAAATTTTGCATTATCTTATACCCTTCTTCTTTTCTATTGTTTGAATTTTGTTTGGACTTCATGATTCTTTGTAATCCATGTTTGATCAAAATATGATTATGTGAAATTAAAGTTCTTTGATTAAGTTGCTTGTTGACGACGAAGAAAAAAAGAGAGCATGTTGACTAATGAGAAAAGAATGAAATTGATGAGTGGTTGACGAGAGAGAACAAGAAAGAATATATATGGTTAGAATTTAGAAAAGGGCAAGAGATGAGGAAAAAAACTTAAATGATATAAACGAATATTACCAATATAGAAACTCAAATAATTTTGTTTTTTTGTACTGATTTGGCCAGGCTAAGAATTTCAGTGATTGTTGTTGTTGTAGGAATTTCGATGATTTCATCCTGGTTTTGACGGTGACCGCAATGGAATTTCAGAAAATATTCTAGTTCTAGTATCGATATTTAAAAAGAATATAAATACTATGTTTTTATCTTAGAAAAATCATCAACCATCAACATAATATGTAACAATTGATGATTTAATAATTTCTGTATAATAGAAAGTGCAAAATCGAACCATTTCCAATTTTGTCAGAATAAATTCAACTTTATTCAAAATTAAGAGTTCAAACACTTAATCAAATGATTTAATCCACTTTGTAATTGCTATAAAGAAGTGAGATTTAGAAAAGGTAAGAAAACAAAAAACCATAGAACAGATTATATTATTTCCGAACAAGCCCTCATTTTGTTATTAAAAAAAATTTACTTTACATTATACTAACAAAACGTCCGTAAAAACCTCAAAAAATAGCTCAGAATATGAGCATTCAATTATTGTTTGATTATTTCATTTACAATTTCTATATAAACAGAATGCATTTATTGTTAGATTTATTAATGTGTGGGTGTATAAAATACATGAAAGCACCAAAATTCACTCACGATACCTGTTCGATACCTCCCACCCACAACCTACTATCACCATGGCATCACCCACAACCACTGTGCAACTCATCGTCATCTCTGCCTCACTAGTAGCTAGGCCCTACCCCCATCGTCGATGACATAGACATCTCTAGTCCACAATCCTAAAACAATGCATGTCCTAATCACTACTGCATCTGGATGTTGCACCGCACCATCACGCCTCACTAGAGCCCTAATCGACACCACCGTCGTATCTTACAATCACCTTAAAAAATGAACAATCGACAAAAATGAATGCCTAAAAAACGCTAATTTAAACTACCAGTTTACAAATATAGTGCTATATTTAGTTTTATAGTTCAGAAAATGCTAAATTAAACTACAACATACATATATGGTGCTAAATTCACTTTTACAGTACAAAAAATGCTAAATTAGACAAACATTATATGAACCTAATGCTATATTCATTTTTTGCAGTTCCAAAAAAAAAAAAAAGAAAAAAAAAAAAAGAGGCTAAATTAAACTAGTTGATAACAATGCTATATTCAATGCAAGTTCAATTTAGCATTTCCGGTTGTTAGTTTAAAAAAGAAAAATAAAAAAACCCCACCACCAGCCACCACTGCCACCATCAACGTCAAAACTCCAACAAGCAACGTTGTAGCACCACCACCAATCACCTTCGTCAATTCTCCATCACCAAAACCGAATCCTAACCCCACAAACACTACTTCCCAAGTTGCCACTGTCACATCCGCCTCCCATGCCATCTCCGCAAGTCGCAACCGCTGTCTACTCATCCTTGTTGGCACCGCTGTACGATTTGAGCTGAAGGATATTTTGTCTTGTGATAGATTACTGCGTAGAGTTTGTCCTTGAGCCCAAAATTTAAATCTCTTGTCTTTGAGGTCAAATTTTTTCTAAAGTTTGTCCTTGGGTCTATTTTCCACTTTAAAGAATATATAAATTTTTAGAAAATTTCCATTTTTCAAATGCTATTTGTGTATTATTTATTCAAATATATAGTCACTCTAATAGCTGGCAAGGAAAAGTTAAAGGTAATAGAAGCAGTGACACAGAAAAACCATTCTGATAAGAGATTTGATTAAATAGCGTTCTTTTTTGGGAAAAAAAAAACGATGAAACTTTTGAAGGGAGAAACAAAATTTATTTTTACCTGTCAATAACCATTAGCTCAAGTGGTAAACTCTCTAGACTATGCTTCTAAAGGTTTTGGATTTGAATCCATAAAACATCAAAATGAGTGCTTTTATTGAATACATGACAACTGTTATTCTAAAAAAAACATTTTACCTTGATAAAAATGAAGAAATACCATTTAAACCTTTTTGTAGAAAATGAATTAAATTTATTTTAAAAAGATGTAAATTTTCAGAAAATTTCACTATTTTCATTCTTGATTTGTTGACTTTTGTTGTGAAAATTTGAATCTCAAACATTGAGATTATTGAATTAGTAATGCTTTTTAAATTCAAAATTGTATTTCAAATAATTTTTGAGTTTTTGAACTATTGGGATTTTTAAAACGATCTTTTGAAATTTCTCACCTTTGCTGCAACAGAATATTGACAATATATAAAAACAAAATCATATATGTTTGGTTAACAAGCAATTCAAAATTCCCAGCGGCTTCTTGTACCGCTTATTCAATTAAGTTTTCCTTTAGTGTCCATCTAACAAAAAAATAGTCGCTTTTTAGTAACACAATATGATGGTTCGGTCAGCTCATGTATTTGCTTGCATACCTAAGCTAGGGACTGAATGATGGGATTTTGATTTTGAAAATGAAAGTTATTTGGGGTTGCATGGTTATGCTAGTTATACTAGATCAATTTTTCCTCCTTAGTTGAATTATGATGTAGACAACTAATATAAAATCTTATCTAACTTTGTTTAGTTTGAAATTTAAGTGGTATAATTGTCTCATAAAACCATTTTCTAATTGGCGGATCACGTGCATCAGATAAAATTGTTTCAGTCTTTTAATTTAAATCATTTACGGCTCGCCATGTAACATATTTATATCATCAAGTTTCACCACTTACTTTTCCCTAGTTTGAACATATGATTTTTCATACGAAAACAAGTTATTGTATGCGTTATAGATTTCAATATGATTCTTAGCTGATCTCTGTCTAGGCAGCTTTTTCTGGTGTTTATGGCATTTTCCTTAGCCGTAGAAGCACTGCATGCATTTATACAAGATGAATCAGAACATAGGTAAGTTCAAATTTGCAACGTTGATATTTTATTGTTACATTATGTTCATTTTATGCTCACAGTTTTCCATAGTTGTTTTAATATCACTGACGCTGCTACAATATTATGGTGTCAAAACCAACTAGCTTCATTTAAGTGTTATATGGTTATCAGAATAAAAAACATATCAACTTCTGTTCAATACCCAAATTACCCCTGGATGAGCATCGTTCTATGATACACTCATTTATGTGCTACTAATTGAGAGATTTTTTGGATATAATCTTTATGCTAATTGAAGTGATAGACTTAATCATCTAATATTCATTTTATTAGACTTATTCGGATATGTTCATGTTGAAATTATGCGATTCAAATATTTTCCAAAGAAGACAAGAAAATAATTAATTGATTCATTCAATCAATTAATTTGGTTTGCACATGGAAAGATATCAGAGGATATTTTGAAAGAAACTAATTAATTAGTCAATCAATTAATTAGTCAATGTATTTATTATATGAAGAAATAAATGATTAGGCATGAAGAATCAGTCAATTAAAGGAAAGAAATGGAAACCAAGATTACATCATCTATTTGTACTAAAATCAAATCATGCAATTTGGAAAGATATTTGGATAATCAGGAAATTGATTTTTCTTAATCTCCAAACATCCTTCATTTTCATGCCTATTTAAATAAAGAAAGTTCATCTTCATATTTGTGTGAGCGTGTGAGAGCATTCACTATTATCCTCTTCTTCAGTAAAACCTAATTTCTGCAGTTAATCAATTAGGGGTTTTGAGCGCTAACTAGTCTTTGAATAAATTGATTATTCAATTTGTAATTATAGGTTAGTCTCTCCACTTTGCTACCTATAATTTTGTAATCTCTCTCTTTTGTACTATCTTTCTTCAGTGAAATACAGAATAGTTGTTGGGTCCGTGGACGTAGACAATCTAGCCGAACCACGTTAAATCTTTGTGTTCTCCGCTCTTCTGTAATTTTTTTGTTTGGTGATTATTTTTCATTGAATTTGTGGTTGATAATTAATCGACAAGTTAGATCCTTCTTTTGATTGTTTCCGCACATTAGCATTCCGCTGCGTTTTTGGAGTTAGTGCAAATCAATTGAAATTTCCTTACACCAGTTTGGTATCAGAGCTAGCTGTCTTGTTCTAGATTAGCTATCAATGACAATGACAAATTCTTTCAGTAGTGGTATGAAAAATTATGGCACCACCAAATTTGTTAGAAAGGGAGTTTTTGGGACATGGAAGGTGAAGACTAATGATGGTGTTCTTCAGCAACAACTTCGTTTATCTAAAGGAAGAGATAAAAGCCAGAAGCACCTTGGAGGTAGAGATATGCATGAGTCTCACTTCAAGGGTCCTAGAAGAGGTGCTTGCTATTATTGTAAGAAGAAAAGACATTTCATACGGGATTGTCCAGCTCTTAGAAAGAAGAGAGAGAAGAAGGAGAAAGATTCAGTTTTGCCAGCAGTTAGATCAGATGCCGGTAGAAGTGATAGTAATACATCATTACTTTCAGCCAGTATTTCACCTTTAGAGCACACAAGTTGGATGATTGATTCTGAAGCCTCTTGTCATATGACGCCAGATAGGAGCTGTTTTGTCAGTTACAAGAAGATTGATGGCGGAGCAGTTCATATGGGGAATGACACATCTTGTCATGTTGTGGGCATTGGAAGTGTGAGGTTTAGGATGCATGATGGTGTTGTTAGGACTATCACGGATGTTAGACATGTTTCGATGCTGCGTGGAAGTTTGTTATCAGTTGGAGCTTTGAGTAGACTTGGTATGAGGATAATAATAGATGGAGAGAATTTGAGAGTAACGAAGGGTTCCTTGATAGTGATGATAGAGGTCCGAGTTAATGATATTTATGTGCTTCATGGAGAGACAGTCTTAGAAGAGTCGGTAGTTTCTACTGATTCTAGTGTTTCAGATTCTACTCTATTATGGCATTTTCGTTTAGGTCATGTTGATGATGAGAGTCTTGAAGTATTAAAGAAGCATGAGTTGATTGATGGTGTTTGTAAGTCGAAGCCTAGTTCTTGTGGAGATTGTTCTTTTGGAAAGAAGAAGCATGTCATATTTGATGTTGGAAGACATAGAACTACAAAGTTTCTACAGTATGTTTATTCTTATGTGTGTGGCTCCACCCCAGTTGCATCTTTTGGTGGAGCGAGTTACTTCGTCTTATTTGTGGATGATTTCTCACGTAAGGTCTGGGTCTATTTCTTAAAGGCCAAAGACGAAATATTTGCCCAGTTTTGTAAGTGGAAGACCTTGGTAGAGAAGCAGTCGAGGAAGCGTGCGTTTGAAGGTTTTCAAAGTTGGAAATAGTAGTGAATTTATATCACAAGAATTCACTAACTATTGTGAGTCCGAGCATGTAATTAAAGATATTTCTATTTCTGTTGAGTCACGTTGTTATGGAGTGGCGGAGAGCATGTGTCAGATATTGTGGGAGAGAGCTATGAGCTTGAGAACGACTGCTGGTCTAGAAAAGGGATTTTGGACAGAAGCGATATTTATGGCAGTATTTCTCATCAACCACACACCTTCTATTGCCATAGATATGAAGATCGCAGAAGAGATATGGAAAAGAGAGCCTGTTGATAATTCATTTCTTAAAGAGTTTGGTTGTTCAGCTTATTTAAAAGATGAAAGACATGATAAGTTGAAGCCGAGGGAAAGCAAGCACATTTTGTTAGGCTATAGAGAAGGAGTGAAGAGGTATAGATTGTGGTGTAAAACAACTAGGAGAATTGTGACTAGCAGACATGCGATATTTGATGAGAGGTCTTTGTTGAAGGTGGAGCCTCTATCAAGTGATGACATTGGAAGGACAGAAAATTACCACACATTTGGAGTCATCAGATTGTTTCCATATTCGGACAGATATTGGTATTTTCGATGATACCATCGTTGATGAGAAGATTACAGAGATTTAGACTCTAGGTGGAGCTCATTTGCTGGAAAGGCCTTTTGTTTCAGTTGGCCCTATTTGTAAGCATATTTGTAGCGATGATTTTTCATCTTATGCTTTGAATGTTGTGGAGCTTGTTGATGAGTCTGCTGGCGTTGAAATAGGAAAGTCTAGCAAAATTCTTATGTAGGAGATTGAAGTAGATAATATTGAGTATGTCCTCACTCAATTTGGAATGGAGACTCAATTTGGAATGGAGAAAGTGAAGCGCGCTGTTAAATCTTCATTGGTCTCTCGAAGATTATCTACATTTTCGTCTCCAACATTGGTTTTGTTGAAGAATTTTGATATTTGCTCGTATGCATTATGTTTGCTGATGTGCATATTATCTTACTTATACTTGAGAAAGATTTGGAAGCTCTGTTTGGACAATATTGTCCAAAATAGTTCAGATTGGGCTTGTTGACGAAGGCCCAACAATTTGTCGAGATGTGGTGATGCAGAAAGATTGTTATATTTGAATCAAGGTGGAGTGTTGAATTTATGTGATTCAAATATTTTTCAAAGAAGACAAGAAAATAATTAATTGATTCATTCAATCAATTAATTTGGTTTGCATATGTAAATATATCAGATGATATTTTGAAAGGAAACTAATTAATTAGTCAATTAATTAATTAGTCAATGTACTTGTTATATGAAGAAATAAATGATTAGGCATGGAGAATCAGTCAATTAAAGGAAAGAAATGGAAACCAAGATTACGCCATCTATTTGTACTAAAATATCATGCAATCTGGAAAGATATTTGGGTAATCAGAAAATTGATTTTTCTTAATCTCCAAGCATCCTTCATTTTTATGCCTATTTAAATGAAGAAAGTTTATCTTCACATTTGTGTGAGCGTGTGAGAGAGCATCCACCATTATCCTCTTCTTCAGTAAACTCTAATTTTTGCAGTTAATCAATTAGAGGTTTTGAGCGTAAACAAGTCTTTGGATAAATTGATTGTTCAATTTGTAATTATAGGTTAGTCTCTCCACTTTGCTACCTATAATTTTGTAATCTCTCTCTTTTGTACTCTCTTTCTTCAGTGAAATAAAAAATAGTTGTTGGGTCCGTGGACGTAGGCAATCTAGCCGAACCACGTTAAATCTTTGTGTTCTCCGCTCTTTTGTATTTTTTTTGTTTGGTGATTATTTTTCATTGAATTTGTGGTTGATAATTAATCGACAAGCTAGATCCTTCTTTTGATTGTTTCCGCGCATTAGCATTCCGCTGCGTTTTTGGAGTTAGTGCAAATCAATTGAATTTCCGCACAACAGTTCAAATTTTATATCAAAATATATCAAAACAAGAACAAAATTTCTAATTGCAAAAATATCAGGAGAAGGTAATTGAATAAAATGAACAATGGGAAGTTTAGTTGTCAAGTCTTTTATCCCAATTAAGGTGGAGATTATTTTAAAGAAGTATTTGTTTCAGAAATAATAATTGGTTGGTTGGTGCACAAGTGCCAATGCGTGTAGCTTTTTAAAATGCCATATATTCATCTTTTTTTCCCGTACATCATAAAGGGACAAAAGTCACAAAACTAATATAAGTTTGTATTTCTTTTAATAAAAGATGGTCAGAAAAGATTTGCAGATCATTTTGTAAAATTATTAATAAATATAATGCTATGTGCATAGAATTTCAAGTAAAAGTCATTATAAAAGCATAAACAAAAAGAAATAAAAGGATAATATTTATTACACTAGATATTAAAATGTTATATTGCCCATCTTAGAGATAATTAAACAGTTGCAAGTATGAAACAATTACCACGCTCTTTACATGTGTACCACGCTTACAAGTATGACATGTTATCAAATATAAAACATAACTACATAATATTAATTTTCATGCCTTCTAAATTTTGAGAAAAGAACGAGAATAAAAAGTTACAAAAAAACTGAAAAACAAAACGTCGCACCATTTTTGTGCCGTGCATCATTTTTGGGATATGTTCATCATATGCATTTTTATATGCATCTTTTCTTGTGAGCCACGCCATAAGAGGAAAAGGTGCCAATGACCCGTTGCACCATGCGGTGTACCTCTGTCATGGCATGTGCCATGACATGTCTTTTAAAACATTGGATATGTCATCGTATACTCCTTGAAAAGCTATAGAAAAAGTTCTTGAACCATGATGCATTAATACTTCCTAGCATTTCAGGATAACTCTTGCTTTAGTGCATTGTGAATTTTGAGCAATCTTTGAACGTATGTTTGATTTGAGAACATAAATATTTTTCTGTGAAGATGTCAACAATGCCTTGACACAAGTGTTGGGGAGATTTTTAAATTTGTAACCAATGGTTGTGCTTGTCATATCATCCATAATGTCATGTGATAACTTTTCAGTGCGTCCATCTTTTGATGATAGTCAAACCTTGTGGTGCTATAATGATTTCTTTATAAAAAAATTGCTATCATGCACCTATAATATTTGAAATCTTTTTAAATACATGATGCCTCATTTGAATCCCTGTCAAAAAATATTTACATTGTAGTTAGGATTTCAACATAATTTACTTTCAAAATTTGCTGTGGTTTCTATGTTCACAACTAATATAATAACCACACTTTGTAGAATATGCGGGTTTTTCCAAATTTCGAATGAATTCCCTTCTTCAACAAAATTTTATATATTATAATATGATTTTGTGAATAATTTGAAATGCAACAAAAACAGTGATACAAATATGTGAAGTTTACCTCATCTGTTTATATACATTTTAGCACATGAAATTCACATATTTTACAAGTATTATATCCTATTTGTTAGTCAATCAAAACTTTAGTTTTCCCCTCAAATCTAGCAAGGTTTTTTTAGAACCCTATGTGATACTGAAAATATTATCATTCTACTAAAGTGCAAAGAAACACATTCAATCTTAATCTCTATCACCTTTGGGTTTCTAGGGCCTTGCTTCATTCATGAAATCAACATGAATATCAATTTATTTTAAAGAAATCACAGCATCCCTGCAAAATAAATCTGTTTGTAAAATATGTTTTCTTAGTAATCTAGGAAACGTAGCTTTGCTAATTGCTAGTAAACCCTGGAGATCTGGCACGGTATGCTAGCAGGCACAATCATGCGAATTAGCACAAATAGTGTAGTATGTAGAATTTATAATATCAAATATGTTATCATGCTCATGTCTGACCACGAAAGTAGCTACATTTACATTGTCCAAATGTTTCAGAACATTGAGAAAGGATATGAATTTATACTATAAAATCTAGTAAAAAAAGCCAATGGTCATTGGTCTAGTTGGTCCAATTGGTAAGCCACCCAGTGTCTAGAGTTTTCGGGTTGAATCCCCTGAACACACGTATTTACCAAATTTAAAAATAAAAAAATCTTGTTAAAGAAAAAAAAAATATTTTAACACATATCCACATGTTAGTTAATCATAAAAACTAGAGGCACATCTGATGGAATCCCAGTTTATCCCTTAAATTTATCACATTTGATACGTTTAATTATAGATCATTATATTGATTTAATAAGCGATTTTTGATAATGCCAACATAAACAAGATATATGGTCGGTTACTAAAAGCTAATGATGTAGTTGCATCATTAATGACCACTAGTTGTGAACTATATATTGGTGCGACTGAGAAAGATAATAAATTTGTGGATGCTACTGAATTCAGCATATTATATTTAAGTAATTACATATTTATAAAATGTGCAATAAAGCATTTTCTAAACTAAAATATAAAGAATCTAACCAATATTAAAGTTTCGTTGTAATCATACAGTAGGTAAAGATAAGGTTACCGTTGCTAAAAATTCATAGCGAATTTCATATCATGTCTAGCCCTAACACATATTCCAAATAGCCAATGATTTCAAGGTGGATAGTAAAAGGAGTAAAAACAAATCTTTTGGTTGGAGGGAAAGTTGCACTTGTATTTTACAAATTAAATTGATCTCAACATCACTCATTTTTGTTTAAAGCTTAAAATTGTTCAAATTCCCACATTTATATTACAGATTTTTGATATAACAGATGCTCCAGAACAATCGAAAAGCTGTTTTTCATCTTGTGGTTGCGTGAGTTAAGGGTAATTGAATTTCCTTCATGTTCTAATTGCATGATTTAACTATCATCTTCCTGTGCTAGAACTTCTTATTAATGCTCGTCTCTTGCTTTCATTGTAATTTATTGTGCAATTTCTTTTCCTGGCAAGCCTCGTTAGTTTTCATTAGGAGTAACGCCACACATTCTTACACAGGCACATACACAGAACACAAGCACACATTTAAAATTTGAATAAAGGGTATTTCTGTATCAGCTGAACGATATTTCTGCGATTGTACAAGTCAAAGCAAGATTGACTATCAACTAAGTGTACGCACATACATACATACAAAATGTATGTAATATATATTTCGAATGTTCTCCATTTGTGTGTGTGTGTGTGTGTTGTGGATACGCGTCTGTCATTACTCACTGATTCATATTTCAGGCACTATTTGATCGTTTCAGCAGTGACCAACCTTTTGGTAAATCTAGTGGGAGTATGGTTCTTTAGAAACTATGCGCGTATCAATATTGGTAAATTGGACTTAAACAGATTATGTTAACATATACTTCAATTTTTTTTACGCTGCTAATTTGTTACATATAAGCAGTTTACAGTAAAGCTGAAGATATGAACAATCATTCGGTTTGCTTGCACGTTCTTGCAGATTCCATTCGGAGGTACTTATTTTTTGCAGGGAAATATTGACCGAAGATTTTCCTTGTTTGCGAACAAAAGAGCTTTACTTGTTTATTTTACTAAAAATTACCTGTTCTTACATCTCAGTGCAGGTTTGATACTGGCGTCATGGTTGCTAAGTATGGGGTATAATTTCTTGCATTGTTAAATCATTTGACCAAATATCACATAGCAGAAAACCTCCACAAATTTACTTGTTTATATATCAGGGTGCCTGTTTCCCCTGATATAACTTGTACTATTTATCTTTTATCAACTGGGAGCCTGCTTATTATATACATTCTGTTGAAACAGCGTTGAGAATGCCGAGACCTTATGCTTGGGACTTGTATCAGTCACAGTCCTTGTAGTAACTAGACCACTATTCCAAGCAACAGGGAGCATATTACTTCAAATGGCTCCACCCGGCGTACCACATTCTGCACTGAGCAAATGCCATAGACAGGTTTTAACTTCTACTTATAAGTTGGTTTTAACTATATTTTTCGATTTGCCTTATATGTTTCTTCTTTAATTTGATAGATAAGTGCTCTAGAAGATGTATCAGAAGTTTCTCAAGCTCGATTTTGGGAACTAGTGCCAGGTCGTACCATTGGTTCAGTATCAGTTCAGGTGAGTTTCTTAGTATTAATTATCATCAAGTACAAAATTCATATTATGTTGGAAAAGTTTTCTGTGGCATCAAGGCGTCTAGAATCAATTTTTTCTGATGTAAATTCATGTTGGTCAAAAGGTTTTGCAAGTTCTGATAGTATTCAAATTTTGTAACAGGTCAAAAGAGGGGTAGATGTGCACCCAATTCTTCGCTACGTGCATGATTTGTACCATGAGTTGGGCATACAAGAATTGACAATACAAATAGATTGTTTATAATTATGTTTCCATTCTTCTTTGTTGGTTTGTCGTTATAATATTGTTTATTGAATTTTGTTTCACCGACGTTATTTTAGTTTGTCTTATAACCGAGTAAATGTAATAACTTAACATGCACTGTTATTTTAGACAGAGCTGTGGGTGTGTTGAAGGAATAGCACTATACACGGGCGATCATTACCTTTCTTGTTTTGTAGTACTTGCACATACTGATTTCTTTCCATGAATATTGTAGATTTGAAGATTCATAAAAGTTCGTATAGTTTACCAATGAAGTCTAGTAGTTGTTGCTTTTTTTTTTCCTTCCCCTTTTCTTTTCAGGATGTAGGATCATTCCACCGTAGTAAGCATATATAAATATATAATAAAAGGTAAAAGAGTACAGGTCGGGCAGTTCAGACCTAATGAAAACTATCAACATGCGTGGCCCGATAATAAAAAACCAATAATCACAAAAGAACTGACCATGCCACTTTACGACATAACAAAATGACAAATACCAACAATAATACAACAGGACTACTGAGAGTATACTAAGAATATACTATAACTAGATTCCCGTACAACGATAGAATCAACCATGAGCTTTAGGCAAGAGCCAAGAATGCTAGGCGAGAAGATATATTTTTGGTCCCAGTCCAGAACAGCCAGAATCTCTTTGTTGTTGACACCGAATTCACCACCATTGAAGAGAATGAGCTCGCCATTCAACGATGAAGAGTAGAGTTCTTGCTCATCCTTCTCATCGTCTGAAATCCACATAGAGAAATTTTTTCGATTAGTGCTTTCAATTTGTGTGAAAGCACAAATCGCTTTCCTTGTGGGTCTAAGTCCCAGCCCTATTGATCCATATCAGTTGTGTACCTTCAACAAATTTTCGGACAACTCCTGACCAATGCTTTTCGCACGTGGAGGATCAAAAATGATAGCATGGATAAATTTCTTATTAAGAGTAGTGATAGTGGAATCACAAGGAGAGACAATGCTGACATTAGGGGCGGAAACTGGAGGATCGGGCGGACAAGAAGCCGAACGGTTAGGAGGGCGATGGGGTAATGCAATGACAGGAGGAGATGAATGCATGATTGGGGTAGGGTCATCCTAGGGGACAAAAGGAGGGGAAGGTGTAGAGGGGCGAGATCGAATAGCAGGGTCGGAGTGGGGGATGGCTGGAGCTTTGATCTATCAACGCCTGGACGGAGCCTTTGGGAGGAGAACCTTGGGGGTTTTGTGTGTTGGGGTGGGGGGGGGGGGGGGAGCTCACAAATAGTGTGAAAAATGAGGATTACGGATCTTAAGGCTTGAATAACACTAAAGGGGGGAGGGTGAATAGTGTTTCGTGGATTTTCTAAATCTTTTTGAAACTTATGTAATTTAATCACCAGCAAATGCAATTCATAGGCACAGATATAATCACAGAATCATATACATATGCAAATACTAAATAAAAGCAGTAAAGGAAAGAACACATCAGGATTTTATACTGGTTCGGAGTTACCCTACATCCAGTCCCGTACAATCGTACAGATTTCTTATCAAAATAATCTTCCAGATTATACCCTCGATTTCAAGACTACGATGTACACCCTCCCGTATTCGAGTCCAGGGCAAACTCTCTTGATTTAACCAGACTACAAGTGTAACGACCCGATATTTTCAACCATTCGCATCCATTATAAGTGTATAGATAGACACTCATGCCGGAATTGAATTGCTCAAAATACCGCGTTGTAAATAAAATTTTGGCAAATCTCAGAATATACAGTAAATAATAATCACAGATCACAGACACAGAGTATTTAATAATGTAGCGGAAGTAAAAGAGATAGTAGTTCATGAAGCTACTATATAAATATATCAGAGTTAAACAAGATACAACAGAAGAAATAAAGTACAACAGAAGTTTCAATATGATAACCAAGCACAAGCTGAATAGAACAATCGAACTGAAATAGATAAGACTACATAAGCAGATAATCTCTAGCGATTCCAATCTTCAGAAAGTGGAATCCAAATCTGTGAATACTCAGGCTGACCCGAGCGTAAATAAAAATACAAACACTCGAGTCCAGACAAACATACTTATACAATGTAAACCAACTCAAGTGAACTGTAGTAAAAGTACAAGTAACTTAGAAGATGCTTGGGACCGCCCATCCTCTAAGGATCTATTAAACTATTTATTATATAGTAATATACGCTATATACAGTAGTGTCTAATCAGTAAAGTATAATCATATAGAAAATAGCGTTAAGGGGATGGTGAACCTTAACGCGGTCGGATCTTTAAACTAAAATCATAGTGAACTCGATATAAGGAACATATGACAAGGCACACGAGGCAATGCCAAAGTGGATACACCGTTTGCACTCCCGGACCGGTGGTGACGACAAGCCAGCAGCTTCCGTCCACCTCGAGCAATACCCCGAATCAAAGTGGCGCCACCATATCGAATCACAAAAGTAATAGAATGGTTTCCGAAGAAGCATGCTCGATGAAAGGGTGCGACCCTTTGTGTAGCCCGGTATAGCTCATGTTTTAGTCATAATTAGGCCAACCATCAGCGTTCTCTTACTTTATTCCAGTAGCGTTCGCCAACCAACCTACTTCGTTCTGGAATCTCCACCGCGTACACGGTTGTCAAAGTGGTTTTCGGTATCGACAGAGAGTATGCCCATATCCGATCCCGGTCTCTTTGCAAACCAATCGTTATTATAACCCGTGGTTATAACTTTTAAAACAATATTTTATACTTCAAAATAAAATATCCTTTTCAATCCAAATCTTTATCAAAATAAAGATTAAATCATTTCCAAAACCATTTCAATATATCGGCATACCATATCATTCAAATTCAAATATTTATCAAAATAAATATCAAGTCATTTCTAACCATTTCAATATATTAAATTATCATATCCTTTCAAAAACTCCTTTCAAATCAATTTAATATATTAAAATATCATATCTTTTCAAAACTTCATTTCCAAAACATTTTTTTAATATCAAAGTATCATATCTTTCAAAACTTCGTTCCAAAACATTTTCAAAACTTCATTCCAAAACATTTTTAATATCAAAAATATCAAAGTATTATTCAAAACATCATTCATTTTTAATTCATTTAAATACCATTTAAAAACATTCGTTTTATTTAGAAACTAATCATCATTTCAAACTTACATTTCAAAGGAGTTTATATTTAAAGATTAAATCTTTTCGAAAAAAAATAAAGTCAATTCCTTATATTTAATAGTTAAATATTTAATTTCCAAAAATTTAAATCTTATTCCAAAGATTAATCTCATTAAAATTTAATAAAATAATAAAATTCAGTTTCCGTAGCACTTAAAAATGCTACGTAAAGTTATAGTTTAAAATAGTTCATTTAACAAAATACAGCATTTAAGTGCTGTAATAGATTTTCATTAAATTCCAAATAAACTTTGAATGTTAAGTTTAACCACTATAGCACTTACAATGTGCTATAATAGCCTTTATTTCAAATTAACTTTTTAGTTCATTTAAAACAACTACAGCATTTACAAAATGTTGTAATATCCTTTATATTACACTTCAAAAATGTTGTTAAATCAAATTCAGGGTTTAAATACAAATTTCACCAACAGTTAATCTTTAATTTAAATCATTTAACTTATAAACATCATAAACTTTACATTTTAAAATCATCATTTCAATACTCTTATTTTTATGATTTTTGTAAAGTTAAATCTCATCCAAAAATCAAATTTTAACATAATTTCTTATTTAAATTCAAGTATTAAATTCCATTTCTTTAATTAAATTATTAACTTAACAATTAGGTTTAAATTTACAAAATATAACTTATTTCCATAAATTTTACTTAATTAAAATTTCACTTTTAAAACAAAATTTAAAACTTCACATTTAAGTTATATTTCAAAATTTACTTAAACATTCATTTGTTTAACATTTTAACTTATTCAAAAATCATTATTATTTTTATAAAATCATTTAAAATACATTTTTAAAGCAAAATATTATATTTTTCTTACTTTACATAATTTTCTTTTTAAAACAAAACATAAATTCCAAAATTTACTTATAGTTCAAATTCTACTTTACCGTTTACTTAATTCATTATTTACTTTATAGAAAATCACTAATATTTCTACAAAATCATTTTTAATTAAATTTAAATCAAAATATTATCAAAATATTATAAATTTTACATTTTAAAATATTTTAAAACATTTTCAAAAATATTACATAAACCATGGGTCTGTATATAGTTTTCTAGCCTAGGTCAAGTGATACGGATATATATCATTTCATTCCGCAGTTTACAAAGAAAAACCGGGTTCTATCATTTCAAACCCGCAGTCCCAAGTAAAATGAATGATTTTGGAAACCGCTCAGGCCTATCATTTCAGCCCATAACGTTTTCCCCTATTCTAAAGTCCGTTCGGGTATGTATCATTTCAACCCATAGTGATTCTAGTCTGCAGGGAACTTGCAATGATGATAACTGATATAAATGAAAGAATAGCATGAAATAACAATAACATATGATATAACAAGTGTAATAACAGGTGCGAACATCATATGATAATAATATAGCAGATATAGCATGATGATAAACAGTTACAGATTCAAATGGTGTCAGTTTATCAGTTATATATGTACATATTAGTCTGGTGAGATTTACTCACATTTATGGCTGGAGATTATCAACTCAAATGACATAACGGATTCCAGAAGACAATAGCACAATTTTTGATTTGAGTGGAGAGAAAATCCAAGGTATAGAACTTGTGTTACAATCCAAAACAAAACAAAATAAAATTACAATTTAATACAACATTGAATAGGAATAACTTTGAATTGAAAAGCAATATGAATACACAACTTTTTGCCTTGCTTTCTACACTTGCTAGCACGGCTTAGGGAATGTTTTGGCTCAGGTTTGGACATACTTTGGTTCAGGTTTGGGTCCTATAAGTCATGGCTATAAGGTATTGAAGTGGTGGAGGAGTTACTACGCATGAATATGAAGAGGCTTATGCAAAATAGGTGGGTTTTTGGTCAACAAAAGGCTCGACCATGTAGGGGTTTGGCTTGGCCATTCAAGTTCAGATCTGGATAGATGTTGTAGTGGTGTGTGGTGGTCTGGTCAGAGGTGGTGGTGGCGGCTAGAGGTGGTGGTGGTGGAAAAAGAGGTGGTGAAGCAACAAGGCTCAAACTAGCATGTTTTCAAGGCATAGGTCGTATTTTTTTGGATTTTAGCATCATGGTGGGTTCGGCCATGTTTCAGATCTGAGGAGTAGGTGGTGATGATGTCAGAGAAGAGGTGTAGGAGGTGGTGGCCATGGCTATGGAGTGGAGGCCGAGCAAAAGAGTGGAGAGAACAAGGCAAAAATACATAAGAAAATAGGAAGAAAAGGAAAAAATAAGAGGAAGACATTACCCAAAATGTTTGAAGCCATGAATAAAATGAAAGATTGGTTTCTTGAGTGAGAAATAGGATGAAAACGGCTATAAAACTGAAAATGGGCAGCCAAAATGAATAAATGAGATGGTTATGGCATTTGAAACGTTTTTGGACAATGAAACATCTAGAAATGAAACGTATGGAAATGAAACGCATTTCCGTTTCTAAAGATCAAATAAAAACAAAAATAAATCAGCAAATACTTTTAAAAACCGAAACCAAGTGAAAATAGAAGAAAATAAAAAATTAATTTTAAAGAAAATATAAAAAGAATGAAAAAAATTACATAAAAATACAAAACAGTGTCTAGAAATTACAAATAAATCACTACTAGTCTTGGAAAAATGTCCACTTCATTTTAAAAATATTATGAATTGAAAATTTGAAATAAAATAATTTATTTATCATCTCTAGAATAAAATAAATAATTAAATTGGAGAAAAATAGAAAAAGAACTAAAGAAAATGTTTAAAAATTGAAAACAGGGCATGGAAATTACAAGAAAAATACTACTAACTCTAGAAAAATTCCTACCTCAATTTAAAATATTAAAAGACAAAAATATACATAAAATAACATATTAATACATATTAAAATAAAATATGACAAAGAAAATATAATTTATATAATTTAAAATAACAAAATTGCAGAATAACTCAAATTGTACTCAATATTGAAATATACATAACTTTTACTGTTTAACTCCGTTTTCAACGAAATGAAAAGCAGTGTTCAAGTTATTTCATCTATTTTCATAATAAAAGATAAAATTTAAGATTTTAAAAAAATTTAAATTTGGAGTTTAAAAGTCAAAGTTTGACCAGTTTGAACAGAAATTCACTTTTTAGTAAAATATTCAATTTATACAAGTTTGAAACTATAATTCACATAAAAATCAACATTTATATTTAAAATAACATAACTTATTCATTTTAATAAATAAAATAAAACTCTTAAATCAAAATTTCAAATAAAATAATCAAAATAAACAATTAAAATAAATCACAAAATTCAGGGTTGTTACAACAAGATCATCTAATTGATTTCCGAGGCTACAATCACACCCAATTGATTTCAAGGCTCAACCGCACCTTTTACTCAATAGCTTGATTTACAAAAGATTCTATAACTCTGAATAGCACTAAGATCTTATGGAGAGAGTGGCAGAGAATCAAACAAGAGATAATCAAGTTTGATTCACTTGGTATTTCGGCAGAGTATAGTTTAGGATTCTTTAGAATAAATATAGAAGATGAAGAGGAGAGAAAATAAATGAATTTTGGTAAAAAATTCGTTTAGAACTTATTGGTATTTATAGTAGAGCAACAGCCATATCTATTCGTGAAAGGATACGACGAATAGACACTTCTTTTAAAAATTGAAATTTGAAAATAACAGACACCATGTCGACATAGGGTGTTGAGGGAAGTCGACATGCTCTAGGCAAAATTGATGTTATGATTTTTTTATTATTAAAATTGGTTTCTGTAATTTGTCAAAATAATTTCTAAACTTTGTAAATATATGAATATAGTTTAAGCAAATAAGAGAGTTTAGAAAGTAATTTTTAATATATATATATATATATAATCTTAATCTATAAAGTGATTTAAAATTTGAGTATATAAATATTTTAAACTAAATATTTAAAACAAGAGATGGTTTAAAAACAAGGACAATTTTGAAATCAAAGTATTAAAAATGTTAAAAATAGTTTTGAGGCTATAATATTTAAAACCAAGAGAGATGTCTTTTTGAAAAGAAAGTTTTGAAAACATTTTAAAAAAACAAGAGATATACATTTTTGAAAAGCATTTATTTAAAATTAATGGATATCAAAAAGGACCACTATATGTTCCACTAGATATTGTCGTGGGTTCCATCCCACTAGGGTTCCATCTCTTTAACAGGCTCGAAGTGGATTCCATTTCACGAATAAATTTCGAATAAAGATATAAGTGCTTTCAAGAAGTTTTAACATAATTCTAGACTCAATACTTATCTTATACCATTGAAATCTTGAGCTCTTGACATCTTGATACTCATGAGTCTTCAGTCTTGATATCTTCAGTCTTGAATCTCTATACTGTACAATCTTCATTCTTGGTACCTGCATGTTTATATCTTGCATATACATATATATCTAGACTATAATGTTAGTATTTATATTTTATAACAAGTCCTAAGGTTTTTGTCATCAAAACCATCATCTCAAGGACTAACAATATCCCCCTAAAACTAATAACCCCCCTTAATCTAAGCCTAACTACTCTATTTTATTTTTCTCCCCCTTTGTCATCAACAAAAACTTATCCTAAACTAATATAACTCCCCTTAGTCTTATACCGGAGTACCTGTGACAAATTATGATAGAGTATACATGTATACAAAATAACATGAGTTAATAATGAAGACATGAAAAATATGAAAGTTTAAACCCAATAAATATATACTATGTTTCATATAATGTTATACAATCCATTCAAACCAAATCAATTCTAATCAAATCAAACCAAATCACATAATTCAAAAACAAGCAATTCAAACCATAAGGAGATCAAATATTTCTAGGAACTTCAACCCATCCTTCTTCTCCAAAGATAGGATCATTTTTAATAACTTTCCAATCTTCTTATCTTGAATCAAAGTTCTTACAGGATTTGCATCGAGATTATCTTTGTTTAGGGAAAAAATATCCAACGGAGGGCATCGAAATGCTTCTCTTGTTCTATCATCATCTGCATTTGACTTAGTTCTAAGTGCCTTTGATTTCGGAGAATAAAGTAAGTATATTTTGAATGAATTAAGAGTTTCTTCAAGATTATCACTTAGAATTTGAGAAGAGGAAGCCATTTTTGATAAGTAGTGAAGAGATGCAAATAGAGATAAGCAGAAATGAAAAGATTACAAATTTTTGAAAGAAACAGGTGTTAGGCAGAAATTCGTTTAAAATGAATAGACACGAGTTAGTTATTTTAATTTCAAAATTTAAAAAAATAACCAAATCTAACAGTTATATGTTGACATGTGGGGAGGGGGGGGGGGTAGAGGCATGTCGACATGGGTCTGTTAATTTATGTGTATGTATATATATAAACTTACATACTATACTAATATTTATTCCAGAGACATGATAAGGTAGAAAAACATAAGATAGATGATTTTTATAAATAGATGAGATGATACATAAGATACTACATAATATGATAAAAAGAACAATACAAGCTCACACAAAACAAACTAATATATCACAACCTAGTTCTTAGAATGTGCTAGAGGATGAAGAGGACGATGATAAGTCAAGTTTCGGACCAACTTTAGCAAAGAATTTGTTCATATTAGTGGACATTTTATCCAATTTCTTACTAACGGATTTTTTTAGAATCCATTGATTTTCCACTATAATTTTCTATTTTTTAGGAGAGTTTTATTGGAAGGATTATTAGTATTGGTAGGATATTCAATACTTTCCAAGGAGGTTTCTTCATTATCTTCTTCAATTTACATTTCCTCTCCTTCTTCTTCTTCTTCATCTTCTTCCTCCATATCTTCATGTGCCAATCTTTCATCCTTTTTTAGCAAGAGATTCATATTGTTGAAATGTGAAAGGAATTTTCATGAGAGAAACGTTGGCACGATTAAACACTTTTCTTGAAACAAATTCTTCCCTTTTGTAATCAATGCCAAAATAATTAAAATCCGAGTGAGATAGATTCCATGGTACAAGATATTCTCACCCATTTTCAAATTCTTAGGACGAAGTTCATTCATAATCACTTGTGCCCAATTAATGTCATGATGACCAAAAATAGCAAAAAAGAGCCTTACAAACTTTAAAAGTCGGGTTATTGAAATTTTCCGATCTAGGAGTGATAGTATGTTGCATAAGAAGATTGATAATATGTGCTTTCAGACAAAAGTTACGTTTTTAAATTCAAAGTTGTCATCTTCTTCGAAATGTGATGAAATGTCTCACGATCATGTTCATCAGTATTAAAAGTAGAAAGATCTATTCCTGAATCCTTGCAATTGAGAATGTTGCCCAAAATTTCACAATTTAAAACAAATTTTAGTGCCTTTAACACTGCTCCAAATTTCATCTTTATTTTCTTCATAAAAACCGCGATTCAAATTCGCATAAAATATTTTAACAAGATTTGGGTAACAAACAAAATTATTTTGAGAATTGTCAAAAAGACTAAGGATATGTTTCTCTTCAAGAAGAGTATTGATTTCATATGTAGAGAAATTGCTAAAGAAGAGTATTTATATTTTATAACAAGTCCTAAGGTTGTTGTCATCAAAACCGTCGTCTCAAGGACTAACAAATAGATGGCAACCACTGGTATGATATGTCTATGTAAGTAACCCTATCTCCGGCCAGGGATACTGGAAAACGAGTAGGTAACTGCTGTGAGGGGATAATTTTGATAAGATATTTGATGAAACGAAGAAGCTGCCTGCATTTAGTGGAGATGCCAAAGCAGAAAAGCTGACCTATATGGTTAGCAATCCAATTTATCTCGTCGAGCGATAAAATAATCGATGGGATATTAAAGATATGCACCCAAACTTGCTCACGGACGAGGTCAACAGATGGATTCCATTAGTTAATAATAAACACCTCACCTTCAATAATAATAGGATCCATTTCGAAAACACGGGATCTCTTATAAAGGTCTAAAAATTTAAAAATGTACATCGGTTTATCATACCTAACGACAACCGAACCATGCAATCTCCATAACCTAAGGGTTTGCTTTTTCACAATAGATTAGTAAGGAGCCTCATCCAAAAAGAAACTGACTAGATAGTCCTTCCAAAAAGTGATACCGACAATTTCCTTAAAAGGAGGGACAGGACTGTCAGAAAAATCTACAACGTATTGTTTGGGAACATAGGAACCTGCAATTCCAGGTTTCTTCTTAAATAAAGAAGACCATCTACAAACAGGCTTGCACAGCTTAATAGCACCAACATGACATGGAAAATTCTCATCATAAACCTAAGAGGATGGGGTAATAGTGGGTTCAGGAATTACCTCTGCTAGCAGAGCAGTTTTAGAGGGCTGACGCGGATAAATGACATTGGAGTCATCCACCAAAACTTCAACATAACTAGGGCAGGAAGCAGCCTTCGACATAACCGAGCAGTGCTTGTTCAATTTTTGATTTGTATTGCTTGCTTCGTTCTCTGAATCTAGCACAGGGATAACATAATGCTCAAATGGCTGTTTTTTCTTTCTTCACAGTAATTTGTGTCGATTTGATATGACAATGTTCATGAGCTACTTCATGTTTATCTATTTTTGATATGTTCTTTAGTATAGCCGGGTCTACTTGTTGCTAACTCAGAATTAAAGAGAAAATATGAAATTTTCTCTTTAGTCCATGGTAATTGAACTCGCCATCTCATGAAAAATAAATTACTCCATAACTAACTAAACTAATATATCTGTGTATAATATTATGTACAATACTTTGTTTACATCTTTTATTGAGTATTAACAGTTTTTTCCTTCCATTATTTCTTGGTTGAGTGGTCTGTTAATGATTGGTCCAATTTGAAATTGGTTAAAAAATAGTGTAATCAAAATAGTCACTCATCATAAAAAACCAAACTGAATCAATAGTGTTTTAAATAGACTACCAAGTAAAGAGTAAATAATTAGTTTGGTGTAGTTGGTTTGATTAGTTGATCTTTAAACGAGCTAGATTGTCAACTTGCTAACATTGTATGAGATCGAAATGATTGATTGAATGAATATTTATCAGAAGATTTAAAGACGTAATATTTTTAAGAAATAAATTTATGCTCTTTTGAAAACATTAACATGAACTTGAAAAATAACAGTATTATTGGATAATAGTATAAATAACATAATTAAATTTCGTTCATAATTATGTTCTCCAAAATAAGTTAAATCTTATATCCATTTTAACTAATTTGTTGATTCAGTTTATAAGTATTGGAAACCAAAATCGATCAAATACAAAAAAACGTAAATAAAAATCAAACCAATTAACTGATAAAACTAAGCTGTAATGTAACAACCCGCATATTTATCGATTTTATATTTAAATATTTTATTTAAATAATTTATCGATACTCGGAATTTAGTCCGAAAAGCTACTTTTTGCATACGGTCGAATTAGGACTCGGGACCACTTCCACTGAGTTCAAAACGCCGTTTGCGGTCTTTTTGAGTATAAACTTTGATATGTTTGGAGTTAGTGGAATTTTGCCACTTTTCACTTAGGGCTTTGGTTTGGGCTGAGCCCTATAACCCCACTTATTAACTTAGTCCCAACCCTCTCCTCTTCATTTACTTCCTTTCTATTTTCCTAATACTCAAGCTTTTATAACAATGGAGGGTGGAATGGGAAACTGAAACTCAAGCCCTAGTTTTCTTTTGCAAATCAAGCTCTAGCTCCAAACTAATAGAAGAAACTTTGGTAAGCTTCTTCTTCTTCTTCTCCAACTCATTCTCTTATCAATTTCAGAAATTCCTAAACCTAACTTTAGGAATGTTCTTCTTTTTGAGCATAGATTCAAGCTCGTTTGGGTTGTGTTGAAGAGTGGTTGATTCTCCCTTTGCTTTCAAGCTTCTTCTTCATTGTTTTTGTGAAAAGGTGAGATTTTTATCTCACACTATGCTTATAATTATCTTCAATTGCTAGGTATGAATTCCTAACACTTATTCTTGTACAATTGCTTTTGGTTTGGATTAATTTAGTGAATATTCCAATTTTTGGTGTTTTGGGTTCAATTCTTTAAAAATCATAGCTTTGATGTCTTGATCATGTTTTTGGTGATGAACCGAAGAGCTTCTATGGCCGGGTAGTCGATTGGCGTAAACCCTTAGTGCCGTTGCTCGACCGATAGCAATTGAGAAGGGAATAACATTTATTAGATAGGCATGGGAGTGCTGGCAACAGGCTCCGGTTGACCGAGCTCAGGGTTCGGTCGACCGACCTGCTACCCGAGCACTTCCTGCCTCTGGTTTGGAAGTGCAGGTTACAGGCTCCGGTCGACCGAGCTCAGGGTCCGGTCGACCGACCTGCTACCCGAGCACTTCCATCTTTGGTTCGGTCGACTCAGGGAGTCCGGTTGACCGACCTGCTCGTATTTGCCAATTTTGCTTATATTGTCTATTTTGTTGAATTTCCAACTTTAATCGATTCGTGTTGTTTTCCTTTTGTTGTTATCATTTATTATCGACTTTGATGACATTTTCTTTGGGAATTTTCGAAATATCCATTTTGATGGATTTGATATCGATTTCTTTGGATTTTATTCACGTCTTCGAATGTGAAGTTCAGTGATTGATTGTTTTACAATCATTTTTATGATTTGTCACTTTAAAAATATAAAGGTTTTAGTAAATATCAAAATTCTTTCATCAAAGCGATTTCAAAACTATTTTATTACTAAGCTCTTTTCTTAAACCGTTTTCCAATCTATTAGTATATACAAGCCTTTACTTCACTCGGATGAGAAATCGAATTAAACGACTTAGAAAAACGAGTGGTATGAAACGCTTGCGTTTGCTTCGTCGGTTAATTCTTGGACTTGTTCGATTGAGCTTTTTTTTGTGACAATTTCCTAGTGAAGATCTACAGTTTGTTCGTAAATATTTAAGTTAAGCTAGTGGTTATGGGACATGAAGCTAAACTCATATATTTACTAGCTTAGTGTAATTGACACTTCTTGATGATCATGACGATCATTTTTTGTGATTTAGACTAGCAATTTTGCGATGTCTCTTTGTTTGCGAGGGAGACTGACCCCGTTTCAGTGTGATTTCGACTCATACATGTGGGGTAGCACCCCATGGTCTTCGGGCCGTTCGTGTGTCAAAAATTAATGGCTAGCTACCATGAGATAGCATCTCGTTCGTGTGATACATATGTTGGTGAGTTTTCATGCTCCCGTTCGTGTGATAGGCCTCCCTTTTTTTTTTATGATTTCTGGATTTCGTGTGTTGATTTCTGGAATTTGTGCTTGACTATCAATTTTTGTGCGATTGTGAATTCGTGTGTCATTGACTTGTTGTGAATACAATTTGTGGGTATGAAACCCTTTTTGGATCTTTGAGAAGATTCTTGTGATATCGATTAATCTCATGTTGATTTTCAATTACATACTTATAGTAGTATGCCATTATGGTTATCATATGTTTATGCCATATCTCTTATTCTATATCATGTCATCTGATATTTATAGCTAGACTGATCCGTTTATTACTTTCTTGTGAAATAATACTCGAGTCAGACCGAGATGTTACATGTGCTTCTGCTTGACTTCTCCCCAGGGATTCATTACTCTGACTTTTGGCTAACTACTTAGATTAGTAGTTTTTGTTGTAAACATTTGAGATATAGACTCTATGATGTATACTTATTCTTTTGTATAGCACATGTTGCTATTCTTTTGGGTTATTGTGGATCTTTCTGACCACTACTCTGATGTACACTTTCATGTGTTATATATTCATATCTTTTTCCGCCTTTGTGATATGGATGTCTGTGACTGATTTGTGTTATGTTTATTTCTAAATTTGTTTCCGAATATTATTATAGCCACTGTGTAGTAGCTTTGAGTTTGTATCGGTGTGTCGGATTTCCTCTCGAAATCAAATGCATGTTATACTATCCGACATAGCGGTGCTCGCACAAAGCAATTGCACGGATGGTCGCTCCTCAACAGCCTTATTCTCCACGCTAGTTGACAGCATTGCTCCGTAGTGTTCTTGGCTAGCGTGGGTCTAGAGGTGGGGCGTCACAGCTTGGTATCAAAGCCAAACTTCGGAACAATGTAGAATAGAATAACAAGGATCATCGTCCTAAGTCCATCTTAGGAGTCGTGCCTTAGAATTTAATTCGTGCCTCCGTACCGATCCATCCTATTTTCTTTATGATTCCTTGTTTTATCTACCATGATTGCTTAATATTCATTTGGTGAATAACCTTTTTCTTCTTCTTTCTTTCTTTCTAAAGGAAGGGGAATGGTTAGACCAGGCCGTCCCAGAGTCGGTCAATCTAGTGCTACTCCCCAAGATGGAGTTTTTATGTCTGCCCAGCAGCTTCTTGATCTAGTAAAGAATGCTCAAGCAGCCGGTTCTAATCCGGAACCTACTCACCCTAAGTCTAGATTTTCACGCTTGTGCAACGATTATACCAACTTGGGTGGGAAGCCATTCAAAGGTTCCGAGACTATTATCGAAGTCCAGGCTTGGCTGAGATCGTGCGCTAGAATCTTTTCTCGCATGAATCTTATTGATCTTCACCGAGTTCAGGTGGCCTCTAGTATGCTCCAAGAAAAAGCATTGGGCTGGTATGAACTTCTTATTTCTGAAATCAATGAAGCGGATCTCACATGGGAGAAATTCCGAGAACGCTTCGAATTAAAATTTGTGCCAGAAGCTGAGAAGATGACTTTGGCTCGCCGTTTTATTGACCTTGTTCAAGGTGAATCTTCTGTGACAGACTATGTCGCGTCTTTTGAATCTCTTTCTAAATACGGGGTTGAATACATTAATACCCCCTTGAAGAAAAATCAGAGATTTGTCTATGGCTTAGACAAAAATCTCAAGAAGCCATTACTTCTAAAATTAGAAGTTCCCTTCGACCAACTCATTGACATCGCTCTTTGACTTGAAGAAGCGGATAGGGAAAATAATGTTGAAGTGGTGGGTTCCAATCCAAACTTCAACAACAAGAAGAGGCCAAACAAATTCAAATGTCCTTATCCCAACAAAAAGGATAAGCAAGCAACTCCTGCTGCAAAGGCTCCTTCTCCTAGTAGTGGGAAATGCTTCAACTGTGGGTCTAGGGACCATTTTGCAAACAAGTGTTCAAAGCCCCGTTGTTGTCGCTATTGTAAGAGCCCGGATCATTATATACATCAATGCCTCAAACTTGAAGGCAAGAAGGAGGAAAAGTAAAATGTTGCTCAAGCCCCTGGAAATACATCTCGTGGTCAAGGTACATCTCATTCTATCCTGGATGGTATAATTAAATTTCGTGATCAACCTATTCGAGTTCTTTTTGATACGGGAGCATCCCATTCTTTTATATCAAAAGAGCTTGTTGATACTTTTTCTTTAAGTGTTGTTGCTTTAATGACTTCTTTGAGAATTGCGAATCCGGTTGGTGGATCCGCAACACCTAGTTTATTGTGTAAGGATGTCGAGATTATTATATGCGATTTCTCTTTCTTAGCCAATTTGCATGTTATGCGTTACTTAGGATTTGGAATGATTTTGGGAATGGATTGGCTTTATCGTTATGAAGCTCTTATCCAATGTCCTGAGCGGACTATTCATCTTCGACATCCTCAATCTGTTAAGCAGCTTTCTATTAATCTTAAAGATTCGGTTTTCAGTTTGGTTGCATCTTTATACTCTTTAAATCCTCATGATGACTATAATGATGATGAGGAAGATATTATTTCTCTTATTCACGTTGTTCGTGAATTTTCCGACATATTTGAGCCCATTTTAGGGTTACCACCTAAGCGAGCAATTGAGTTCATAATTAATCTCATCCCTGGAGCTTAGCCTATTACTCGTCCTCCTTATCGTATGTCCAATAAAGAAAATGAAGAGATGCGCAAACAATTATCCGAATTGGAGACGAAGCAATTTATTTGCTCTAGTTCCTTGCCTTGGGGAGCTTCGGCTATTTTCGTGAAGAAATCCGATGGTAGACTTAGGCTTTGCGTTGATTACCGCAAGCTTAATGATCTTACTATCAAAAATAAATATCCTTTACCTCGGATTGATGACCTATTTGATCAACTTAGTGGTGCTAGAGTCTTTTCACAATTGGACTTGGAAACTGGTTTTCATCAGCTTCGTATTGCATAGGATAGCATTCCTTTGACATCATTCCGTACTCGATATGGATATTATGAATGGCTTGTTATGCCATTTGGTTTAACGAATGCTCCGGCTTATTTCGTTGACCTTATGAATTGAGTTTTCAAAGACTTCCTCGATCGGTTTGTTCTCATCTTTATTGATGATATTCTTGTGTATTCTAAAACCGAGGAGGAGCATGAAAAGCATCTTTGGATTGTGTTGGAAACTCTTAGGAGCAATCAATTGAAAGCAAAATTTTCTAAATGCCACTTTTGGCAATCTCGTGTGAAGTTTCTCGGTCATACTATTTCCGAATCCGGAATTTCCGTGGATCCTTCAGAGATTGAAGCGATTCAAAATTGGAAGAGACCGAAGAGTGTGACGGAAGTCCGTAGTTTTCTCGGATTGGCAGGTTATTACCGTCGTTTCATCAAGGACTTTTCCAAAATTTCCGTGCCTCTTACTAGTTTGACAAAGAAAGGTGTTAAATACATTTGGTCGGACAATTGTGAAGCTTCTTTTCGTAAATTAAAAGAACTCCTTTCTGATGCTCCTATTCTTGTTATTCCCGAGGGAAACCAAGATTTTATTGTTTATACCGATGCTAGCCGCGTTGGTTTGGGTGCCGTTCTTATGCAAAGAGAACGTGTTATTGCTTATGCTTCTAGGCAATTGAACCCTGCTGAGACTAGATATGCCACTCATGATTTAGAGCTCGCGGCTATTGTTTTCGCCCTTTGTATTTGGCGTCATTATCTTTTGGGAGAAAAATTTATTCTTTACACCGATCATAAATCCTTGAAGTATCTATTTTCTCAAAAGGAACTTAATTTGCGTCAACGTTGGCTCGAATTTCTTGCAGCTTATGATCTTGATATTCTTTATACTCTTGGAAAGGGAAATCGTGTTGCGAATGCACTTAGTCGTAAGCAACAAGCAGTTGTTTCTATGATGATATCCGAATGGAATGATCTCGGAATTTTATCCACTTGTGAGACTCGAGATCGTGTTTCCGATTTATGTTCGTCTCTTATTTTACGTAGCCTTGAGGCTCATCCTTCTCTTTTAGACCGAATTCTCGAAGCTCAAGAGCTAGATCCCGAATTGGCTCTTCTTGGCCAAAATTTTAGAGATAAAATTGATATTGAAGGTTTGAAAGACTTCGATATTGATTCTCGTGGCGGTATTCGAAAATTTGATAGACTTATCGTGCCAAATATTAGTGATCTTCGTAAAGATATTTTAGAAGATTCACATCGTTCTAAATTTACCATTCATCCCGGTAGTAGTAAAATGTACGCGGATATGAAGCGACTTTATTATTGGGAGGGAATGAAATCTGATATTGCTAACTTTGTTAAGTGTTGCACGACTTGCCAACTCATTAAAGCCGAACATCAAAGGCCCGGTGGGTTATTGCAACCTTTAGAAATTCCAATTTGGAAGTGGGATCAAATTTCCATGGATTTTATAGACGGCCTTCCCCGTTCTCGTTCGGGTCATGATAGCTTATGGGTAATAGTTGATAGACTCACTAAATCCGCCCATTTTATTCCCGTTCGGTCCAATCGAACCGTTCCTCTCTTGGCCAAACTTTTTATCAAAGAAATTGTTAAATTTCATGGAGTTCCTACTTCTATTGTTAGTGATCGTGATCCATTATTTACTAGTGGATTTTGGAAGAGTCTTCAAAAAGCTTTAGGAACGAAGCTTAATTTTAGCACCGCTTATCATCCTCAGTCCGATGGACAAACCAAGCAAGTGAATCAAACTCTTGAAGATCTACTTCGTGCATGTGTTCTTGATTTTGGTGGAGGTTGGGAAGATCATATTGCCCTGTTGAATTTTCCTATAATAATAGCTTCAAATCTAGCATTGGTATGGTACCTTTTGAGGCACTCTACGGAAGGCCCTGCCGATCTCCTTCTTGTTGGCTAGAGGCCGGTGAGAAGCTGGTTTTAGGTCCAGATCTTATCCGGGATTCCACAGAGAAAATTGACCTTATTCGACATAGGATGAAAGAAGCCCAGAGTAGACAAAAATCCTATGCCGATAACCGGAGAAGGAAGTTAGAATTTTCTGTGGAAGATTCTGTTTCATTTGTGTTTCACCTATGAAAGATGTTGTACGTTTCAGTCGATCGGGAAAATTAGCGCCACGATATATTGGACCATTTCCTATCACTGAACGTGTTGGTTCCATGGCTTATCGTCTTTTATTACCGGCTCAGATTTCTTCTATTCATGACGTGTTTCACGTTTCTCAACTAAGGAAGTGCCTTCGAGATTCTGATTCTATTATTGAGCCCGGTGTTGTGGAAGAAATTGAAGCTTCACCCAATTTAACTTATGAGCAGCATCCTATTCGAATGATTGCTTCGGAGGTTAAACGCCTTCGAAATAAAGATGTTTCACTTGTGAAAGTTCAATGGTCCTCAAATCCTAAAGATTGCTCTTGGGAATCTAGAGAGTTCATCGAGCGAACACATCCAGACTTACTTTCCCATGCTCTTTAAGATGAACTTTTTATTTCAAATTTCTTTTGTGTTGAATATGCTTACATGGTTGTTACTATATATTTTCTTCTTAAATATTGCGAGGACGCAATTTCTTTAAGGAGGGGAGTCTATAACAACCCGCATATTTATAGATTTTATATTTAAATATTTTATTTAAATAATTTATCGATACTCGGAATTTAGTCCGAAAAGCTACATTTTGCATACAGTCTAATTAGGACTCGGGACCACTTCCATTGAGTTCAAAACGCCGTTTGTGATCTTTTTGAGTATAAACTTTGATATGTTTGGAGTTAGTGGAATTTTTCCACTTTTCACTTAGGGCTTTGGTTTGGGCTGAGCCCTATAAGCCCACTTATTAACTCAGTCCCAACCCTCTCCTCTTCATTTACTTACTTTCTATTTTCCTAATACTCAAGCTTTTATAATAATGGAGGGTGGAATGGGAAATTGAAACTCAAGCCCTAGCTTTCTTTTGCAAATCAAGCTCTAGCTCCAAACTAATAGAAGAAACTTTGGTAAGCTTCTTCTTCTTCTTCTCCAACTCATTCTCTTATCAATTTCAAAAATTCCTAAACCTAACTTTGGGAATGTTCTTCTTTTTGAGCATAGATTCAAGCTCGTTTGGGTTGTGTTGAAGAGTGGTTGATTCTCCCTCCGCTTTCAAGCTTCTTCTTCATTGTTTTTGTGAAAAGGTGAGATTTTTATCTCACACTATGCTTATAATCATCTTCGATTGTTAGGTATGAATTCCTAACACTTATTCTTGTACAATTGCTTTTGGTTTGGATTGATTTAGTGAATATTCCAATTTTTGGTGTTTTGGGTTCAATTCTTTAAAAATCATAGCTTTGATGTCTTGATCATGTTTTTGGTGATGAACCGAAGAGCTTCTATGGCCGGGTAGTTGATTGGCATAAACCCTTAGTGCCGTTGCTCGACCGATAGCAATTAGGAAGGGAATGTAATTTATTAGATAGGCATGGGAGTTCTGGAAACAGGCTCCGGTCGACCGAGCTCAGGGTCCGGTCGACCGACCTGCTACCCGAGCACTTCCTGCCTCTGGTTTGGAAGTGCAGGTTACAGGCTCTGGTCGACCGAGCTCAGGATCCGGTCGACCGACCTGCTATCCGAGCACTTCCATCTTTGGTTCGGTCAACCGACTCAGGGAGTCCGGTTAACCGACCTGCTCCTATTTGCCAATTTTGCCTATATTGCCTATTTTTTTGAATTTCCAACTTTAATCGATTTGCGTTGTTTCCCTTTTGTTGTTATCATTTATTATCGACTTTGATGACATTTTCTTTAAGAATTTTTGAAATATTCATTTTGAAGGATTTGATACCGATTTCTTTGGATTTTATTCACATATTCGAATGTGAAGTTCGGTGATTGATTGTTTTACAATCATTTTTGTGATTTGTCACTTTAAAAATATAAAGGTTTCAATACTAGTAGTAAATATCAAAATTCTTTCATCAAAGCGATTTCAAAACTATTTTATTACTAAGCTCTTTTCTTAAACCGTTTTCCAATCTATTAGTATATACAAGCCTTTACTTCACTCGGATGATATATCGAATTAAACGGCGTAGAAAAACGAGTGGTATAAAACGCTTGCGTTTTCTTCGTCGGTTAATTCTTGGACTTGTTCGATTGAGCCTTTTTGTGACAATTTTCTAGTGAAGATCTACAGTTTGTTCGTAAATATTTAAGTTAAGCTAGTGGTTATGGGACATGAAGCTAAACTCATATATTTACTAGCTTAGTGTAATTGACACTTCTTGATGATCATGACGATCATTTTTTATGATTTAGATTAGCAATTGTGCGATGTCTCTTTGTCTGCGAGGGAGACTAGACCCCGTTTCAGTGTGATTTCGACTCACACATGTGGGGTAGCACCCCATGGTCTTCGGGCCGTTCGTGTGTCAAAAATTAATGGCTAGCTACCATGAGATAGCATCTCGTTCGTGTGATACATATGTTGGTGAGTTTTCATGCTCCCCTTCATGTGATAGGCCTCCCCTCCTTTTTTTTTATGATTTCTGGATTTCGTGTGTTGATTTTTGGAATTTGTGCTTCACCAATTTTAGTGATTTTCATTGATATGATTTATCAATTTTTGTGCATTGGTGAATTCATGTGTCATTGACTTGTTGTGAATACAAGTTTTGGGTATGAAACCCTTTTTGGATCTTTGAGAAGATTCTTGTGATATTGATTAATCTCATGTTGATTTTCAATTACATACTTATAGTAGTATGCCATTATGGTTATCATATGTTTATGCCACATCTCTTATTCTATATCATGTCATCTGATATTTATAGCTAGACCGATCCGTTTATTACTTTCTTATGAAATAATACTCGGGTCAGACCGAGATGTTACATGTGCTTCTGCTTGACTTCTCCCCAGGGATTCATTACTCTGACTTTTGGCTAACTACTTAGATTAGTAGTTTTTGTTGTAAACATTTGAGATATAGACTCTATGATGTATACTTATTCTTTTGTATAACACATGTTGCTATTCTTTTGGGTTATTGTGGATCTTTCTGACCACTACTCTGATGTATACTTTCATGTATATATTTATATCTTTTTCCGCCTTTGTGATATGGATGTCTGTGACTGATTTGTGTTATGTTTATTTCTATATTTGTTTCCGAAGATTATTATAGCCACTGTGTAGTAGCTTTGAGTTTGTATCGGTGTGTCGGATTTCCTCTCGAAATCAAATGCATGTTATACTATCCGTCATAGCGGTGCTCGCACAAAGCAATTGCATGGATGGTCGCTCCCCAATAGCCTTATTCTCCGCGCTAGTTAACAGCATTGCTCCGTAGTGTTCTTGGCTAGCGTGGATATAGAGGTGGGGCGTCTCATGTAACAATCAAACTTATTTGTTTAGGTTGTTATCTGGTTGGGTCTATAAATGCTCACCTCTATGGGGTCACCCTTGGTGGTAGTCTGATCAATCTGACCATGCAACCAACCATGTGATAGTATGAAGGCATTACGAATAAACCATAAATCATACTCAACCATTCAAACGATAGCAATCTACTATGACAATAATTATGGAAATGGCTATGATTTAGTAGACTATGTTAAACCATACCAATCGTGCATGATTTTCTATGTTGCATTTCATAATAAAATATGAAATTTAGTCTATGTTATTCGTGTAAGAAAGGTTCATGATAACAATCTTTCCAATAAGCCATGTAGAGCATAGTTTCTGTCATTTCGCATGATGCTACGAGTTCGAAATGGATTTCAAGTACATTGCCAAAATTTTGATTTTGAATGATGTACTTGAAAGGCTGTAATTGAGTCTTTAGTATGACAATCAATGCAGTTAGAAAAGTAGAGACTTGTTAAGCAAGGTTGATGGAAAATAATTTTGTAAAATTCAATTTTTGATTTTTATGAAATGAGTTTTCGTCCGTCATCATGCTTAAGTTCATTTTCTATTCACTTATTGCAGCATACTATGATTTCAAGTTTTGGCAATAAATAACGATTTAGTGAAGATTGTTTATGCACTGCGGCTAAACTGTCAAAATCGGTGAGTGCATTAGTAATGCTTTTGGATTTTTCTTAATATCAATCTATGGTCTTAAACAAGTATCTAGAAGTTGGAATAAGTATTTTAAGCAAGAAATCAAATTGTTGATTTTAGTCAAAATGCAGTTTTTCTATATATAGGAAAGAAAATAGTGGTAATAAAATATTTCTAATACTGTAAAAAAAAAATGCCAGAGACTAATAATTTGCACCCATGTTACAATTAGTTAAAGCTTGGTTGTTCAATTCTTAATGAAGTATTGGAAAAATGAACCACTTATACTTGGTTAAAGTGAATGTTCGGATTGTCCCAATCAATATGCATAGGCAGTTAAGCACCAACATAAAATGTTTAATATGGAAATTCCAAGCAAGAAAATATTCTTGTACAATAATAAATTGGCCTTTAAAGGAAGAATTCTTAATCTACAAATGATGAAAATGAGCATATGAGATGGGTATCTATGCATCAGCAATAGGAATCACCATGTATTCTATATTATGTAATAGACCAAAAATTGCATATGTACAAAGTGCAATAAGCATATAATAATGAAATCCAAGTGATAGTCAGTAAATGGTGTTAAGAGTATTCTCAACCATCTATGAAGTACTAGAGGGCTAATGTTTGGACTCGAACTTCATAAATGACATCTAAAGTAGTAAGTTGATCTTAAATTTACATTCATCCTTAATAAAGGGGCTTTAGGTTGCAAAATTTCTAAATGAGAGGTTGTTGCAAATTCAATTATGAAGACTAAGTACATCATCTTAAATAGTGCTATAATGAAAGTAGTATTTGTGTGCTAATTTATAAGAAAGCTAGGAATGGTTACACCATAAACATTCCAATGGCGTATTATGATAACAATGATTTAATAAAGACTGGAAAGGGAATCAATAACTCAGTAAGTGTCCGAGTATGTTCTTTGTAATTACCAAGTGATAAAACAAATTGCTAATGACGAAGAAGTGTGATTGAAAAAGTAGAGACAATATAATAATATTACATACCCACTCACTATGTCCTTTTTTTGTTTAATCCAGGAGATGCCATAATGTCCCCAAAGTGCCAGTGAGAGATTGATAGAGTCAATGGTGTACCACATGGGCAATCTTGTTCAAAATAAAGTATGCTTTTATTTTTATTTTTATTGTACATTTTTATATTGAGATATAAGTAGTGTACGTGTTAAATATATATATAAGTAGAAAATTATTAGGCATGTAGTTAATTGATTGTAGTTACGAATGTCAGCATGACCATAATTATTGAATCATATTAAGAAATATTTGTCCTTAAATGTACTCATAGTTAAGACATTTGGAGAATAAGATCGATATATCTATTAAGACTAGTGTATTTAAAGCACTCCATAAGATTAACGGTGGATTTCTTATGATGTTGGAGCAACAAGGGATTACATACTTGTAGTAGTTTAAAATAATTTCAAAATGACTCACTAGGAGTCTTTTATATGTTAATTACATCTAAGTCAAATAATGGATCTTACTTGACATTATGTAGTAGCTTTTAGCTTAAGAGTATTGAGGATCTTAAGTGTCTAAACTATACTTTGATTATGATCAATGACCATGCTATGCAAGAAGTTAAGTATTAGTTGAACCACTCAAAGTGAAACACTACTCAAGAAAAATGTGTCTCCTTTAATGTAGAAGGTTAGCATCATCATAATTAGTAGTCAACTTAAAATCAAAGATTTTGGCCAATTCAAATCAATTAATCGATAAATATCATCATATTAAACCAAGTGCTATAAGGTTTTGCTTCGCAATTAACTATGCATATTATTAGAGTTTCAATCATTGATTGAGCTCTTGATTTCCATAATTTAGCTCAATTGATTGAGTCTCCAAATAAACTTTTCTATCTCCATTTAACAAATCATTTGACTAATTAATTGATTACCTTAATTAGTTTCCTTTCTTCAAAAGAAATCACATATAACATTCCTCCTTTTCTTTCCACCTATAATCTAATTGATTGATAAGATCAATTAGCTAAATTCTTTTCTTCTTTGAAAAATATTTGAATCACCTAAATTTAACCGCAAATGCTTCTTTTTTATTCCTTTATGCAATTCAAAATTTTGTGAGTAGAATCAATGCTACTTTGCTTACTCTTTTGATTGATGCATGTGACGCCCCACCTCTATACCCACGCTAGCCAAGGACACTACGGTGTAATGCCGTCAACTAGTACGGAGAATAAGGCTGTTGAGGAGCGACCATCTGTATAATTGCTTTGTGCGAGTACCGATATGCCAGATAAGATGTAACTTGCATTTCTAGGACATCCGACATACCGACACAAACTCAAAGTTACTACACAGTGGCTATAGTGTCTTCGGAAACCAATATAGAAATAAACATAACACAAATCAGTCACAGATAATTCATATCACAAAGGCGGAAATAGATTTGAATATATAACTAACACATGAAAGTGTTCATCAGAGTAGTGGTCAAAAAGATCCACAATAATACAGAAGAATAGCAACACGTGCTATACAAAAGAATACAACTATGAGTCTATATCTCAAGTGTAAACAACAAAAACTGCTAATCTATGTGGTTAGCCAAAAGTCAAAGTAATGAATCCATGGAGAGAAGTCAAGCAGAAGCACCTGTAACATCTCGGTCTGACCCGAGTATTATTAATAAGAAAATAATAAACGGATCAGTCTAGCTATAAATATCAGATGAAATGATATAGAATAAGAGATATGACTAAACGAATAATAATCACAAGGCCAAGCTGTGATAAATAAGTAATTGAAAAATCAACAAGAGATTAATCAATATCAAAAAAATCTTCTCAAAGATCAAAAGGAATGTCATACTCCTAATTTCATTCACCAAGCCACAAATGTTGACATACCTATCAATGCCAATCGAAAAAGGTGGTGAAACATAAAATCCAGAAATCAACACAATTAGAGATCCAGAAATCACAAGAAAAGGATGGCCAATCCCAAACGGAACGCTATTCCATAAACCGGGCATCGACGCGCCTAAATAGATACGCCCCATACACAGTCAAACATCGTCGCACCTAGAAAGGTACGACCCATGCAAAGGCAAACATCGACGCACCTAAATAGATACGCCCCATGTAATGTCTAACATCGGTGCACCTAGAAAGATACACCCCATGCATAAATAAGCATCTACGCACCTAGAAAGATACGCCCCATGTACAAACCAACATCGACGTATCTAGAAAGATACGTCCCATGCAATGTCTAACATCGATGCACCTAGAAAGATACACCCCATGCATAAATAAGCATCGACGCACCTAGAAAGATACGCCCCATGCACCAACTTATTGAGCCGATTGCTCCACGAAATAAACAAACATCGACGCACCTAGAAAGATACGCCCCATGCACCAACTTATTGAGCCGATTGCTCCACGAAGTAAACAAACATCGATGCACCTAAATAGGTACGACCCATGCGAGAAATGAGACGAAGCTCAATAAAACAAAGTACAGTCCTCCACGTGGACAAAGAGACCGCACATGGCTAGTCTAAACCAAAAAAAAAATGATCATCATCGATCAACAAGAAGTGTCAATTAGAGTAAGCTAGTAAATATATGAGCTTAGCTTCATGTCCCATAACCACTAGCTTAACTTAAATATTTACGAACAAATTGTAGATCTCCACTAGAAAATTGTCATAAGAGATTCAATCGAACAAGTCCAAGAATTAACCGACGAAGTAAACGCAAGCGTTTCATACCACTCATTTTACTAAGCCGTTTAATTAGATTTCTCATACGAGTGAGGTAAAGGTTTGTATATACTAATAGATTAGAAATCGGTTTGAGAAAACGAGCTTTGTAATAAAATAGTGTTGAAATCATTTGAAGAAAGAGTTTTGATATTTACTGCTAGTATAGAAAACCTTTATATTTTTAAAGCGACAAATCACAAAGAAGATTGTAAGAACAATCAGTCACTAAAATTCACATTCGAAGACGTGAATAAAATCCAAAGAAATCGATACCGAATCCATCAAAATGGATATTCCCAAAAATCACGAAGAAAATGTCATCAAAGTCGATAACAATTGATAATAACAAAAGGGAATCAATACGAATCGATTAACGTTGGAATTCTCAAGCAAGTAGGCAAATAGGACAAAAGAGTGCAGATTCAGACGTCTGAAATCAAGGATTCAGACGTCTGAATCTGGAAAATAAATATTTTCCAAAAACAGAATTCAGACGTCTGAATCCTTGAAATCAGACGTCTGAAATAGACACTTTTTAGCCTATTTCCTCTCTGGTTCCAAATGAACCAATTCAGACGTCTGAAATATAGATTCAGACGTCTGAATACTGGGGAATAAAAATTCCCAGTATAATATTCAGACGTCTGAGCCTAACGTTTCAGACGTCTGAATTAAGGGTTCAGGGCATTCCCTGAACCTAGGCCAAAGATGGCAAAACGATTATCGGAAGCGATCGATCGAGCGACAACGACTAAGGATTTACGCCAAGCGACAACCCAGCCTTAACGGCTCTTCGATACGCCTCAAATATCAATGTGCAAATATCCATAAAAGGATTTTCATAGATTTTGATTTCAAAACACCAAAAATTGGAATATACACCAAATCAATCCAAACCAAAATCAATTGCACAAGAATAAGTGTTAGGAATTCATACCTAACAATCGAAGATAATTATAGACGAAGATGTGAGATAAAAATCTCACCTTTGAACCCAAACAAACGAAGAAGAAGCTTGAAAGCAAAGGGAGAATCAACCACACTTTAATCCCAACTCAAGAAGCTTGATTCTAAGCTTAAAAGAGAAATATTTCCCAAATTAGGTTTAGGAAATTTCTGAAATTGGAAGGAGAATGAGTTGGAGAAGAAGGAGGAGATGCTTACCAATGGGTTCTCTTGAATTTGGAGCTAGAAGTTGGATTTGCAATGAAAGCTAGGGCTTAGGAATTTCCATTTCCATTCTCTTCCACCATTTTTACTTTAGCTTAAAGTGTTAGGAATATGAAATGAAGTAATGAAGAGTTGGAGTGGAGCTAGAGTCTTAAGGTGGAACATTGGGCTGAAACCCAAACTCAAACCCAAAGTGAAAAAGTAGCAAAACTCGACTAACTCCAAACATATCGAAGCTTATACTCAAAAAGGTTGCAAACGACATTTTGAACTCAATGGGAGGGGTCTCGAGTCCTAATTCGACTATTTGCAAAAAGTAGGTTTTCGGACCAAAATCCGACGAACAATGAAATATTTAAATAAAATATTTAAATATAGAATCGATAAATATGCGGGTTGTTACAGACTCCCCTCCTTAAAGAAATTGCGTCCTCGCAATACTTAAGAAGAAAATAAGAAGTAACAACCATAGAAGCATATCAACACAAAAGAAAATTTTAATCAAGAAGTCCACCATAAAGAGCACGAAAGAGTAAGGCCGAACGGGTTCGCTCGATGAATTCTCAGGATTCCCAAGAGCAATCCTTAGGATCTGAGAACTATTGAACTTTCACAAGAAGAACATCTTTATTCCGAAGGCGCTCAACCTCCGAAGAAATGATGCGAATAGAATATTGCTCCTAAGTCAAATCTGGTGAAACTTCACTTTCTTCAATAATACTGGGCTCAAGAATAAAATCGAAATCCCTAAGGCATTTCCATAGTAGAAAGACGTGAGAAAACGTCATGAATAACAGAAAATCGAGCCGGTGGAACGATGTAGTATAAATACGGTATGCCCGAGAAATGAGGAGCTCGAATAATTTGGAACACCGACGTAGTGCAAAAACGGTACGTCCAATGAACCGATAAACCGGAACAACGATGTAGTATAATAATGGTAAATCCATTGATCCAGATAAGACGGAACTTCGATGTAGTATAATAACAGTACATCCGATGAACCGAGCACCATAAAAGAACATCGGACGGTAGTCCATAAAAGAAATGAGATAAAGCTCAATAAAACGAAGTATATCAAAACGTCCGGTGAACTTGATAAAAAGATAATTCGAATCAGACAACATCAAAGAATCTACCACTTGTTGCTTACGACCAAGTGCATAGGCAACACGATTCTCCTTTCCGGGAGTATAAAGAATATCAAGATCATAAGATGTAAGGAACCCAAGCCAATATGAAGTTCCTTATGAGAAAATAAATATTCCAAAGATTCATGATCGAGGTGGAGAACAAATTTCTCCCCAAAAAAATAATGATGCCAAATTCTAAAAGCGAAAACAATAGCCGCGAGCACTAGATCATGAGTAGCATACCTAGTCTCAATCGGCTTTTAATGATTTTAGAAGCACAAGTGATAGCACGTTCTCTTCCGCAAGAGGACGACACCCAAACCAACATGACTAGCATTGGTACAAAAAAGACAAAATCTTGGTTCCCCTCGGGGAACACAAGAATAAGGGTATCGAAAAGATAGAATTTCTTTTAAATAATCTTCTTTCCTGAAAAGTTAAAACTTTCAAAATTACATTTATCTTTATGTGATAATCTTTCTAGAAAAATTTACATTTTTACAAGTCAATATATCGTGTCTGACTGTCTCATCAAAGCGTTTAGGAAATTCCTATCGATAACGTTGATCAGGCGCACCGACCAGAATTCTTAAAACACTAAATGGGCAACACAATCACAAAATCATCTTTTATAGGATAAACATGTTTCTAAAAACTTTTGAAAATTCTCTTTGTTCGTTCTAAAAACGGAAATCCTATTTATACTTATAAATAAATCTTATGAAAAAGATTTGCAAAAATTTTAATTTGTTAATTTCATCCAAAATCAATAAACACAAGAATGGTCTCATCAAAATACTCATAGAATACTCGGCTTATAAAATGGATGAAATAGCTGGACAAACTGAATGATATAATAAGTCATTCATAAGAATCGTAACGAGTGCGGAATGCGGTAAGTGGAATGCTAACTCCCGCAACTTGTAGCCAAATAAAAATCAGTGGCAAGGTCGAACTAGAAAGACCTTAACAACACACAAAAGATTTCTTAGGTGATAATCCTAAGACAAACTCAAAAATACCGGAAAGTTTCACAAACTATTTAGATAAGAGAAACAACACTTTTCTTATCATGAAGGCTTAAAGAATAAAATGATGCCATCAAATTGGAATCAAAATCACAAAGAGAAATAGAAATCCGCTTAACAGATAGAAAATGTCGAAGATGAATAGTTCACACGGAAAGTAGGATCTTGGCTTCACAACGATTAAGCCAATCCTTACAAAAATCAATTCCGAAGCCTAAGTAAAAATCGGCTTGGAAAGAAAAATCACATAAAATAATTTCGACACCAATAGAAAGCAAATTGAGTGTTGCGGATCCACTAATCCGGATTCACAATCCTCAAAGAAGTCAACAAGCCCAAAATATTTTCAAAGAAAAAGAATCAACAAGTTCTTTTGATATAAAAATAATGAGATGAACCCATATCAACAAGAACTCGAAAGGATGATCACAAAACAAATGTAATCAAGGATTAAATAAGAAATACCTTGACCACGAGAAGTGTTACCAGGAGCTTGCACTACATTGAGCTTTCCCTCCTTCCTACTTTGAAGTATGGGACATGCAGTTATATGGTGACCCGAATTTTTGCAATAGCGACAATAAAGAGGTTTCGGACACTCCCTTGCATAGTGGTCCGTGGAACCACAATTGTAGCATTGTCCACGACTAGAGGTAGGGACTTTTGCTACCGGGGTTTCTTGCCTCCCTTTCTTGTTGGGAATGGGGCCTTTGAATTTAATAGGCCTCTTCATGTTGTTTTTGAAGTTTTGTTTGGCACCCACAACTTCAACATCACCTTTATTATCGGCCTCTTCAAGACGAAGAGCGATATTGATAAGCTGATCAAATGAAACCTCAAGTTTCAAAAGCAATGGCTTCTTAAGATTCTTATTCAAGCCATAGACAAATCTCTGATTTTTCTTCAATGGGGTATTAATGTACTCAACCCCGTATTTGGACAGAGATTCGAAGGATGCGACATAGTGTGTCACAGAAGATTCACCTTGAACAAGGTCAATAAAACGCCATGCTAAAGTTACTTTTTCAGCCTCTGGCACGAATTTCAATTCGAATCTATCTCGGAATTGCTCCCAAGTGAGATCTGCCTCAATGATTTCAGAAATTAAAAGCTCGTACCAATCTAATGCTCTTTCTTGGAGCATGCTAGAAGCCACTTGGACTCGATGTAGATCAATAAGGTTCATGCGAGAAAAGATGCGATCGCATGATTTGAGCCAAGCTTGAATTTCAATAACACTCTCGGATCCCTTGTATGGCCTTCCACCCAAATCGGTATAGTCTCTGCACAAGCGTGCAAAACCAGACCTAGGATGAGTAGGCTCTGGAATGGGTCCGGCAGCTTGGGCGTTCTTTACTAGATCAAGAAGCTGCTGGGCAGACATAAATACTCCATCCTGAGGAGTAACACTAGATTGACCGGCGCTGGGACGGCCTGGTCTAACCATTTCTCTTCTTTAAGAAAGAAAGAAAGAAGAGGAAAAAGTTATTCTCAAAATAAATATCAAGCAATATTGATAGATAAAACAAGGAATCATAAGGAAAATAGGATGAATCGGTACGAAGACTCGAATAAAATCCTAAAGCATGAATCCTAAGAAAGACTTAGGATGATGATCCTTGTTAAATTATTCTACATTGTTCCGAAGTTTGGCTCTGATACCTAGCTGTGACGCCCCACCTCTATACCCACGCTAGCCAACGACACTACGGTGTAATGCCGTCAACTAGTACGGAGAATAAGGCTGTTGAGGAGCGACCATCAGTATAATTGCTTTGTGCGAGTACCGATATGCCAAATAAGATGTAACTTGCATTTCTAGGACATCCGACATACCGACACAAACTCAAATCTACTGGCTATAGTGTCTTCGGAAACCAATATAGAAATAAACATAACACAAATCAGTCACAGATAATTCATATCACAAAGGCGGAAATAGATATGAATATATAACTAACACATGAAAGTGTTCATCAGAGTAGTGGTCAAAAAGATCCATAATAATACAGAAGAATAGCAACACGTGCTATACAAAAGAATACAACTATGAGTCTATAACTCACGTGTAAACAACAAAAACTGCTAATCTATGTGGTTATCCAAAAGTCAAAGTAATGATCCATGGAGAGAAGTCAAGCAGAAGCACCTGTAACACCTCGGTCTGACCCGAGTATTATTTAATAAGAAAATAATAAACGGATCAGTCTAGCTATAAATATCAGATGAAATGATATAGAATAAGAGATATGACTAAACGTATAATAATCACAATGCCAAGCTGTGATAAATAAGTAATTGAAAAATCAACAAGAGATTAATCAATATCACAAAAATCTTCTCAAAGATCAAAAGGAATGTCATACTCCTAATTTCATTCACCAAGCCACAAATGTTGACATACCTATCAATGCCAATTGAAAAAGGTGGTGAAACATAATTCCAGAAATCAACACAATTAGAGATCCAGAAATCACAAGAAAAGGATGGCCAATCCCAAACGGAACGCTATTCCATAAACCGTGCATCGACGCGCCTAAATAGATACGCCCCGTACACAGTCAAACATCGTCGCACCTAGAAAGGTACGACCCATGCAAAGGCAAACATCGACGCACCTAAATAGATACGCCCCATGGAATGTCTAACATCGGTGCACCTAGAAAGATACACCCCATGCGCAAATAAGCATCTACGCACATAGAAAGATACGCCCCATGCACAAACCAACATCGACGTATCTAGAAAGATACATCCCATGCAATGTCTAACATCGATGCACCTAGAAAGATACACCCCATGCATAAATAAGCATCGACGCACCTAGAAAGATACGCCCCATGCACCAACTTATTGAGCCGATTGCTCCACGAAGTAAACAAACATCGACGAACCTAAATAGGTACGACCCATGCGAGAAATGAGACGAAGCTCAATAAAACGAAGTACAGTCCTCCACGTGGACAAAGAGACCGCACATGGCTAGTCTAAACCAAAAAAAAATGATCATCATCGATCAACAAGAAGTGTCAATTAGAGTAAGCTAGTAAATATATGAGCTTAGCTTCATGTCCCATAACCACTAGCTTAACTTAAATATTTACGAACAAATTGTAGATCTCCACTAGAAAATTGTCACAAGAGATTCAATCGAACAAGTCCAAGAATTAACCGACGAAGTAAACGCAAGCGTTTCATACCACTCGTTTTACTAAGCCGTTTAATTAGATTTCTCATACGAGTGAGGTAAAGGTTTGTATATACTAATAGATTAGAAATCAGTTTGAGAAAACGAGCTTTGTAATAAAATAGTGTTGAAATCATTTGAAGAAAGAGTTTTGATATTTACTGCTAGTATAGAAAACCTTTATATTTTTAAAGCGACAAATCACAAAGAAGATTGTAAGAACAATCAGTCACTAAAATTCACATTCGAAGACGTGAATAAAATCCAAAGAAATCGATACCGAATCCATCAAAATGGATATTCCCAAAAATCACGAAGAAAATGTCATCAAAGTCGATAATAAGTGATAATAACAAAAGGGAATCAATACGAATCGATTAACGTTGGAATTCTCAAGCAAGTAGGCAAATAGGACAAAAGAGTGCAGATTCAGACGTCTGAAATCAAGGATTCAGACGTCTGAATCTGGAAAATAAATATTTTCCAAAAACAGAATTCAGACGTCTGAATCCTTGAAATCAGACGTCTGAAATAGGAACTTTTTAGCCTATTTCCTCTCTGGTTCCAAATGAACCAATTCAGACGTCTGAAATATAGATTCAGATGTCTGAATACTGGGGAATAAAAATTCCCAGTATAATATTCAGACGTCTGAACCTAACGTTTCAGACGTCTGAATCAAGGGTTCAGGGCATTCCCTGAACCTAGGCCAAAGATGGCCAAACGATTATCGGAAGCGATCGATCGAGCGACAACGACTAAGGATTTACGCCAAGAAACAACCCAGCCTTAACGGCTCTTCGATACGCCTCAAATATCAATGTCCAAATATCCATAAAAGGATTTTCATAGATTTTGATTTCAAAACACCAAAAATTGGAATATACACCAAATCAATCCATACCAAAATCAATTTCACAAGAATAAGTGTTAGGAATTCATACCTAACAATCGAAGATAATTATAGACGAAGATGTGAGATAAAAATCTCACCTTTGAACCCAAACAAACGAAAAAGAAGCTTGAAAGCAAAGGGAGAATCAACCACACTTTAATCCCAACTCAAGAAGCTTGATTCTAAGCTTAAAAGAGAAATATTTCCCAAATTAGGTTTAGGAAATTTCTGAAATTGGAAGGAGAATGTGTTGGAGAAGAAGAAGGAGATGCTTACCAATGGGTTCTCTTGAATTTGGAGCTAGAAGTTGGATTTGCAATGAAAGCTAGGGCTTAGGAATTTCCATTTCCAATCTCTTCCACCATTTTTACTTTAGCTTGAAGTGTTAGGAATATGAAATGAAGTAATGAAGAGTTGGAGTGGAGCTAGAGTCTTAAGGTGGAACATTGGGCTGAAACCCAAACTCAAACCCAAAGTGAAAAAGTAGCAAAACTCGACTAATTCCAAACATATCGAAGCTTATACTCAAAAAGGTTGCAAACGACATTTTGAACTCAATGGGAGGGGTCTCGAGTCCTAATTCGACTATTTGCAAAAAGTAGGTTTTCGGACCAAAATCCGGCGAACAATGAAATATTTAAATATAGAATTGATAAATATGCGGGTTGTTACAATGCATGCCTTATTTTATATCGCCCATCCAAATAGTTTGGCACATGCACAGAAGATGCACCAAAAATCCATGATTAACATATATTTATTTAGAATTATAGGTTAATATAATCCTCTCATAAGTGAGGAATATTCACATTTACAACCTTTGGATATTATTACAAAAAATGCATCTGAGTCGCAAAATATCATAAAAGATAAGAAAAAAAACTAATACTAGAGCATGAAGATGGACATGACAAGAAGAAAGACATGAAATAGAGAGATAAAGAAACTGTTAGGAAGAAGGAGAAAGCGGCAATAGAGAAAGAACGAGAAAAAGAAAAGGATAAGCAATAAGACTACAATATTTGACAGTTGACGTTAATTAGAACTAGAAGTATAATTAGGCAAGACTAAAACTAATCAATTAGTTGAGTGTCTTATATTCTAAGGTTAAAAGTAATTTCTGCTAGCTGTCCCAATTTCCATTTACTTTTTTCCTTTAACAACACCCTAACAGAATATGAGAATTGCCTTATTATTTTCTTTAGGAACGGTTCATTACCACACCAGATGATAAAATCATCATTCCAACACAAGATTTATACTACCCATTATCGTAGCATTTTCATTAAAGTCTTGAATGCACAAGGATTTGAGTTTTTGACCTACCATTTTCAAAAAACTATTCTTGGTATAAAATACAATATAGTATTTAAGAACTAAGGAATCTCTACAAAAATTTCAATTCCAACAAACCAAAATGCACCATGAATATTTGAAAAATAGCCATAGGTTCAAAAGTAAGGTTTATACGATATAAATTAAGGGCACAAAAACTCATATATGCACTGTAAAACAAAGCACATAATAATGTAAGTTACAAATTTTCTGGAAGCATAGTCATCAAGCTTTATTATAATCATATCATAACAAAGCATACATACAACTGACTGGGAGCATAACTGAGAGTATTTCCCGTTCTTTGATAATTTGAAATTTTTTTCTCTTATATATTTTCCCTGGTTCTTTGCCATATAACCGAGAGTTCTTTTTCGTATATCAGAATTCAAATTGTGGTATTTATTCTCCATTTTTAAACTCAATATATATACACACAACTCTCTGACAATTGTAATTTTTCTTTACGATTTTAGAAATATATGTTAGATGCTTCTTTTCATGGTAGGGATATTTTTAAAATTTTGATATTTATTTGGTTATACTGTATCATAATTGTGGTATTTATACACATCCTTTGTACATTTTTTGTTATTCTTTCATACCTATACATGGTTATTGATTATGTTGCTTTCCTTATCAAAGATAGTACCACCACTTTGAGTGCTATATTGTAAGACAGTGAGTGATGTTGAGATGAGGCTAGTTGAGGTTAATGATAGTCAGGTAGTGACCGGGGATGTGGATGTTTGTAACAACATTGGGAGAGGAGTGGTTTATAACACTCGCATTTTTAGTCCATGTTATTAGATTATCTTTTCACTTGACACTTAACTTTGAATGATTAGCGAAAAAGAAATTTTGAAAGCTATCACCATTGAATATCCAAACATTGTTGAATTGTGAAATAGCCACCGAGCCTTATATTGTAATGTAGTGAATCATGCAACCCTTCTCTAACAATTCTAAAGTAAAGATAATCTTTTGATTTAATATGCATGATTACATTGGTAAGTTGAACTTGTTTATGCCTTTCGGTTATAACCTATAGAGATATAAGTTCACGGTATAATTACAAAAGTCTTGGTTATATGTCATTCTTGCTTTTCTTTAATATACACGAGTATGCAATCAATCTTGGTGAACGCGCTTATTCTAGCACAATCAGAAATGATACGATTTCAATTTCCTCTTCTTATTCTAGCACAATGAGGTGAACGCGCTTATAAATGGAAGGCCTCTTGATAATTTAGAGTTTATGCAGTGGATAAAGAGATATCGCGATTCTGTCAGTGGTGGTGGACCGGGTAGGTAATATTTTGACTTCATTAGCTAAACTTGTTAATTTATACAGAAATAATGTATTAAAAAACATATAGTATTTTATCTGTTATTGATCTTTCAATTGGTATTCTTCTATTAATGTGCATCCTACATATGCATCGTACTATGTAAATATTATCCTTCTCCACTCTTTCTCAAATGTTATCAAATGTGAATTGTGTTCTTATCATGTTCTTGGGATTTCACCATAATGCACTTATTTGAGTATAACTTTGTTAGCTTATAATATAGGTAATGCTAAACTGGTGATATTGAATCTTATGGATGCCCTATTTTGAGGTTCAGTTTCGGCTTCTTGGCTGCTTATCATCATTTTTTGTATATTTTTTTTCCACATTTTGATGTTTCTTATAGGATGGTCTTGTCTTATAACAAAAAGATAATTTCGGTTGAATTCTGTCATGAGAAGCTGCACTACCAAGTCTAGTGGTGTTATCAGTGGCAATGTTGACAATGGAACTCGAGGAAGTTGGCGACCTGGGATGATAGCATTCGAGTTCATGAAATTGAGGGGATATTTGGTCATCCATGTTTACTTTTAAATGGAGATATCAGGAAACTACTTGAGATAAAGTGTCGTTCAAAATTAGGTTTAAAATGATTAATAAAGCCTAAAAAGGGATCAAGAGCTGATGGATCTGATGATAATGCAGACACATTTGCAAATTTAGATATGCGTGTGAGGGAATGCAAGTTTTGGCACTGTTTATGTTTTATGCATCTTGTACATCTAAACTGGATATTGGTAACTAATTTATGTTGTAGCATGGATTCACTATTGCTGTGGATTAGAGTGGACCCTGATATGGAATATCTTGCTGAAATTAACTTACATCAGCCTTTTCAAATCTGGGTGAGTATTAGATGCGGTATGATTGAATAATATTATCCATTTTATGTGGAAATTTGCATGTGTCCATTTTCTTTCAAGGAATGTCCTTTTTATTCATAGTTATAGTGCTTGTATTATAATATAGATATTCAAACACTCATTATTTATACTGTTTTATCTGCTATTGTTAAAACATTTATAATTGTAAGATAACTAAGTTAACTGAGTTTTATAAACAATAATAATATAACTAGATTAATTGAGTTTTATAACAACAACAATAAACTAACTAAGTTAACCAAGTTAATAAAAATTAACCAATTTTTGTTAAAATCAAACAGTTTTTATAACATTAACCAAGTTTAAGTTAACTAAGTTTTATAAACAATAATAACATAACCAATTTAACAAAGTTTTATAAATAATAAAAATGATGATGATGATGATGAATTGACTAAGTTTATAAAAATGTAGTAAATTTATAATAATAATAATAATACAATTAAGTTAACCGAGTTTTATTAATAATAATAATAAATTAACCAAGTTAATGGAGTTGATAAAAATCAACTAAGTTTTGTTAAAATTAAACAAGTTTATAAAGTTAACTAAGTTTAAGTTAACTAAAATTATAAATAATAATATAACTAATTTAATAAAGTTTTATAAATGACGATGATGAATTAACTAATTTTATAAAAATTAACTTAGTTTACGAAAATTAACTAAGTTTATAATATTAATAATATAATTAAATTAACCAAGTTTTATTAGTAGTAGTAGTAAATTAAATAAGTTAACCAAATTAATAAAAATTGACTACGTTTAGTTAAAATTAAGCAAGTTTTATAATATTAACTAAGTTTAAGTTAACTAAATTTAATAAATAATAATAATATGACTAATTTAACAAAGTTTTATAAGTCATAATAATGATGATGAATTAACTAAGTTTATGAAAATTAACCAAGTTAATAATAATAATAATATAATTAAGTTAGCTATAATTTAACAATAATAATAGTAAATTAACTAAGTTAACCAAGATAATAAAAATTAACAAAGTCTTGTTAAACAAGTTTTATAAAATTAACTAAGTTTAAGTCAACTAAATTTTATAAATAATAATTATAATAACATAACTAATTTAGCAAAATTTATAAATAATAATGATGACGACGACGACGATGATGAATTAACTATGTTTATAAAAATGAACTAAGTTTATAATAATAATAATAATAATAAGAACAACAACAACAATGGTATAATTAAGTGCATACTGTATTATAATTTGGTTGTTTTTAATTGTGTTACAGACTTTCTCGTTTAATTTCAGATTTGAAGTCCTACGAACTAACATAATTGTTTGACTATATGTTGTGTTTTCACTTGTGCAGACATTAGACGTTCGAAGAGAGCAAGGGTGGACTTTTATGGCATTGGACTTTTGAAGAGAGCTTGGACATTTATGGTGCTAGTTTTCACTTATGCATGCAACAAATAATTATGGGTAATCAAGCTTTTGGTTAGCACTAGTTAGGTATAACATTTTATTAGTACCAGGTATGTAAATTTGTATACAAATGGTTTTTATATGTGAGTTTAGTCATTTTGTCGAAAAACTATTGTATTGGAATGGTTATGGATATCTTATTTAATTATATGGTTAATGTATATTTTTAATTGTTCAAATATGGTGATTATGTGAGTGATTATTGATTGATATAATAGAAACAAAATAGACCATTAATAGAGAATAATAACATGAAAAAATGCTGCAAAATAATCAACAACTTTTAGTAGCCTTTCAAAAACGCTACTGCATTACATATAGTGGCGTTTAGTAAATGCAACCGTAAAGCAGAAGTAAAGTTGGAAACTTTATATTAGCGCGAAGAACCTTTTGACGGCGTTTTTAAAATGCTACAAAAAGATTTAGGGTTGCATTTGAGAAACCTGCAATAAAAGGATTTATAGTGGCGTTGAAATAAATGCTAGATTTTTAGTTGCGGTTTTGTCGCGGCGTTCATTAAAACTCTACCATAAGTTTTGGTAGCATTTTTTGTGGTGCCACCAAAAATACTTTTTCTTGTAGTGAAAATCAAGTTTTAAAAGCATGCAAGTAATATTATTTTTAAAACATTAATTAATATATTCTTGAACTACTGCAACAACGTCTGTGATATTTTTACCCTTTATTAATGCGGTTTGGGTATTATTCTATTAGCTCACTCATTTTAGTATTTGATCAAGTAAAAACTTAAAAATAATTTTAAAGGAACAACTTAAAAGAAAAATAGGTCTAAATTCTTTTAATTGGTTAGCACCTATTTTCTTATGTAATAAAATTATATTTGCGAAATTAAACCTACTTAACTGTAAAGAACCATCATAAAATTCATTGAACATTTTTATTATATCATATTTTAAAACATTCCAAAAAGTTTCATAGAATAATATAGGAAATCCATCTGGACATGGAGCTTTATCATTAGGCATATCTTTTATAGCCTTCCAAGTTTCCTCTTCCGTAATGGAACATCTATCCCCACTAAATCAATCTTAGTATCTTTAGTGTAAAACATATCCCAATAGCCCTAATACTATGTCTTTTTGTAGTTCCAAAAATTTCCCTAAAATAGTTGATAAACTTGTTATAAAGTACTATTTGATTAAATATCTCAATATTATTAATTAAAGTGGAATTTATAGTATTACTACATTTTCCCCCATTAGCCACTTTATGAAAAATTTAGTATTCATTCTCCCTCATCCATCTATTGGACCCTAGATCTTTGTTTCCATGCTACTTCTTGTAAAATAATTTTATTTAATTCTTCTTTTAAATTTAAAAGTACATTTTTTTGAAACGATTAAATTCATAGATTCTTCAAATTTATTTAAATTTAAGACTCTATCATTAATTTTTCCTTTTTATTTTAATGTTTCCAAAAAGTCTTTACTCCATTTCTTAAGAAATACCTTAAGTCTCTAAATTTACCAACTAAGACTTTAGCTATGTTACTTGGAAATCTATAATTATAAATATTCATCAAAAGTCATTTTTTGGAACTAAATCAAAATTATTCTCCACCAACCACATCTTTTTATATCTAGAAATACCATTCCTAATATTTAGGTTAGTACAGGAAAGAATAATTGGGCAATGATCCGAATAAATATTCAAAAGACCCACAACTTTACAAGCATGAAATATGTCTTCTATTTCGTAGCTATTTTTTTTTTGTCTAAAAGCCATAAAAGGATTGCAACAACCCATAACTTTATAAATATTTTTAATTAAATTTTTATTTGAAAACTTTAATTTTTAAATTATTTAAGATTGAGTTTCTGGAATTTTCCAATGTAAGTTTGGAATTTGGTTGTAATTTATTTTCCAAATACAATGAAATAAACAATTTCTAAATTTTTATATTTTGGTCAACTGAAAGACAAAGTTTGATCACAGTTGAACATTTTAAATTTGAATTTTTAAATTCCAATCTTTTTCTTTGAAAATGTATTTTATTTTAATATTAATTCTGCTTTTCGTTTCGTAAAATTCCGTTTTATACTTTTTAAATTTGATAACTTTCAGCGTTTCACACGCGATTGTTTTCAGTAAAATTTGTCTATTTTATATTTTCATTTTTCTACCTTAATTCTATTTTTCTATTTTCTACTTTATTTTTATTTTTCCTATCCATCTCTTTGTTTTATTTCTCTATTTATTTGTCTAGACCTTTATTGTATTTATTTGTTTATATCTTTTTATAAATGGGTAGAGAAAATCAATGGGACACACGTTACATTGTTTAAATTCTTACCTTTTAATTTCCTAACCTCTTTATTAATTTTCTAGCTGTTTCCTCCTCATTCCTAGCCATGAATTTCTCTATTCATAGCCGTGCATATCCAATTGAAATTCACGTACAAAATTTATTTCCCATCACTCATTTCATTTGCATCTAAGAATAAAACATATATATGTTTCTTTCTCCTTAACTTATGCCTTTTCCGTTTCCTAGCATTCACTCTTTTACTTGCCATACAAACCATCTTTTAGCCGTGTATTCCCTTTTGCCATTCACGTACAAGAATATTTCATTCCCATCTTAATATCCTCTTTTTCATTTGCATTTAAGAATAAAATATCTACAAGATCTTTCTCCTTTAATTGTTGCCTTTTCTTTTCTTGCCTTCTCATCTTTCCTTAGCCGTGCATTTACTCCATCCATTAGCCATGAGAAACATCTCATTTCCCATCTCCTTATTCATGGCTAAGAAAAGAAGAAAAAAACATTAAATACATTAAGTTATTTGTTTTATAATGTTGCCTTTTTATTTTCCAAATCATTCAAACTCTTTCCTTTTATTGTCTAGCCTCTTTATTACTTACCTTAGCCATTCATTCTTTAATCTAGTTGTGCTTTTGTAAACCCTAGCCGCATATAATTTTAAAAACCACGTACAATGTTTTTCATCTCCTCATTTTATTCATTTGCTTGCGAGAAAGAAAAAAATACAAGCTCTAAATTCATGGCTTCTCCTTCTTCCTTCTTTCCAATTTTCTTTTATTTTTCTCTTTGATTTTTCCTTTGCTATGCTCGGCTCCACCTTGTCCATGCCTTGCTTTTCCATGACCTTATCATCTCCTTGGCACAAACTAGAGATGTACTTGACCCAAACAAAACCAAGGCTGAGCCCACTTGGTGGTTGAAGCAAAGGTTATGTCAGGTTTATCTCATATTTCCTATTGTTTTAATTTCTATTCTTTTGTATTGAAATATATTGTTATATATGTTGTATTTGTTTGCATACGATATTTGGATCTGACTCTTCATTCACTAAAAAATATAGTCGTGCTTTATCGTGCCTTTTCGTGCTTTGCGGAGTTTAGATTTGGGTTTGAATTTCAATTCTAGCTTTAAAAAGGTGAGTTATTAACTCTAGACATATGTACTTTTATAAATGTGAAATGATGACAAGTGAATATGTAAAACTGATATGTTATGTTCATATATGCCTGTGATATATATCTATATGATGTTAAATGATGTTTATATATCTATTACATCATCTATCATGGTATTTTATTCAATACTGTTATTTTATTCTTGTTTATCATACTGCAAGTTCCCTATCACTATGGGTTGAAATGAGACATACTCAAATGGACTTTAGATCAAGGAAAATCACCATGGGTTGAAATGATAGGCTCGAGCGATTTTTATTGTATTTATTTTACTTGGGAATTGTGGGTTTGCAACGATAGAACCCGAATTTTTCTTTTTAAATTACGGATTGAAATGATACATCCTTATCACTTGACCTAGGTTAGAAAATATTATACAGGCCCATGGTTATATTTTTTAAATAAATTTTTCCTTAAAAATTTACTAAGTATTTTTAAATAATATTTCCATAAAAGATTTTTAAGTATTTTTAGTTTTATAAATATGTGAATTTTTGACTTAAAATTTGATCTAATGCTTTAATTATAAAGGTGCATTGGTTCTTCTATAAGTTAAATTTTTATAAGTTAATAATTGGTTTTGAGTTGAATTAAAGATCTTTATTGATGATAAATAACTTAATAATTGAAATTGACTTAATATGGGAGTTTTAAATCTAACATAGTAATTGTTATGAATTTTACTTTATGAGATGGGCATGTTCTGTATAATAAATACTGTATTTTGAACTGATAAAATGAAATACAGTTTTAGTTAGGCCTTTTGTAATAAAATTTATTTAACTTGAAATAATAGTTAATTGATAGCTAAATGAATAGATTTATAAAGAAAATTTGACTGTTACATTAACTGTGATAAAATATTCTTTTGTGAAATGTTATGTTTTGTAAGATAAATAGCCATGACTTTAAAATGGAAAAAATGTAAGTTAAAACATACATGTGAGATGTAAGTTTAATTAATAATTTAATTGATTAATATAATAAATGTTCTTTACTGTAATAACAAAACGAAAGAAACATGTAAAGTTTTAGTTAATCAAAGAAACATGTAAAGTTTTAATTAATGCAAAAAACATGTAAAGTTTTAATTAATGAAAGAAACATGTAAAGTTTTAATTAATGAAAGAAACATTTCAAGTTTTAATTAGTGTGATATTGATTAAAATAATAAATGCTCTTTATTTTAATAAAAATGTAAACTGAAACATGCATTTGATAATGTAAGTTTTAATTAGTGTACTATTGATTAAATTAATAAATGCTCTTTATTGTAATAAAAACGTAAATTAAAACGTACATTTGGTAATGTAAGTTTTAGTTAGTGTAATATTGATTAAATGATAAATGTTCTTTACTGTAATAGAAATGTAAATTAAACGTACATTTGATAATGTAAGTATTAATTAGTGTAATATTGATTAAAATGATAAATGCTCTTTATTGTAATAAATGTAAGTTAAAACGTACATTTGACATGTAAGTTTTAATTAATGTAATGGTGTATTTTAAATTGATTAAAATGATAAATGTTCCTTACTATAATAAGAAAATGTAATTTGATAATGTACAATAGATATGTAAGTTTTAATTAATGTAAATGACATATTTTAAATGATTAAAATAATAAAGTTTCTTTATTGTAATAATAATGTAAGTTAATAAGGTACTTTTAACTTAACATAAGAATTTCAGCTTTAAATTGGATATTACAGTAACAAAGTTTATTTAACTATAAGGCTATGATAAAATGACCATGTTAAAATTTATAAATATAAAAATACTTTGATTATATAAAATGTTAACGTGGAAAGTATTACATTCCAAAAATGCTATGATTCCTTAAGGTTACATTTCCAAAATGCTATGATAATCTAAAGGAATATTTCAAGTTTAATAAATTGAAGGAAATATTCAGTGATTTGGAAATTTGGGTTTTACTTTAATGATATATTATTGAATTAGTTTTAAAATGGAAATGATACTACTATGACATGGTTTTGAAATGAGTTTGATATTTTGGTTTTGAAAGTATATACTATTTTGAAAGTAATGATATGATTTTGAAATGGATATGCTAGTTTGGTTTTAAAAGTATAAATGATTCTGAAATAAATATCCATGGGTTATAATAACGTTTGGTTGTTAAAGAGACCGGGATCGGAAGTTGTCATACTCTCTGCCAACTCCGAAAACCACTTTAACAACCATGTATGCGGTGGAGATTCCAGAATGAAGTAGGATGGTGGCGGCATTCTTTTGAGGTATATACGTGGACCCGACTCCCATGAGTTGGCATAAGGTGGCTAAAACAGGAGCGATCGATGGGCTAAGGAGGTAGCACCTCTTATCGGACACACTCCTTCGATACCATTATATTGCTTTGTGATTGATTGGGGACCTTTGATTTTGGGGGTGTGGCTCAAGGTGGGCGGTAGTAGCTGCTACGCGTTACCACCGGTCCGGAAGCGTAATTGGTATATCTGCCCTGGCATTGCCTAGTTGTGCCGTGTCACCTACCCTAGCGCGCTTTGTACGAGTTTGATTTGTGTTGTACCTATGGAGTATCCTTTGTTAGCCTCCCGATTAGGAGGTATTACGGTACTGTATAAACTATTGGCACTGTTTATGTGTTAAAGGGAATATTGGGTCACTCTTTAACGCTATTTAAAAGTAAGTTTATTTTACTGTAGACATTATTATATAGCCAAATATTACTACATAGTAAATAGTTTAACGGATCCTTAAAGGATGGCGGTCCCAAGCATCCTTTAAGTTACTTGTACCCTTATATTACAGTTCACTTGAGTTAGTTTACACTGTATAAGTATGTATGTCCTGACTCGAGTGTTTTTTGTTTTGCTTTACGCTCGGGTCAGGCTGAGTGATACAACATTCAAGATTCACCTTCGGAGTTGGAGCTTTGCTACAAGATTCAGCTATCTATTTCGCTTTTGGTTATTCAGTTGATTCTAGGGATATCTTCAGCTTTGTGCTTGTTTACCATATTGAACTTCTATTGTAACTTGTTACTTATGTTGTATCTTGTTTAACTCTGATGTACTTATATATAGTAGCTTCATGAACTACTATTTCTTTGCTTCCGCTGCATTATAATACTCTGTGTCTGTGATTCTGTGATTTATTTATTTACTGCATATTCTGTGTTTTGCCAAATTTAAATTAACAATCCGGTATTTTTAACCATTCAGTCCGATATCTGCGGATGCGAATAGATGAAAATAGCGGGTCGTTACAGTTGGTATCAGAGCTTTGGCTCTAGGCAAAACTTAGCATATATGGTAAATTTATTTACAGAATCACTTTCATTCGAGCTTAAATCTCTTCCTCTTTGACTCGGTTCCTTTTGAATTTTGGAACGTTCCCTCAGTTTCGAAATTCATTCTTGTTCCTCACACTTCATATCCTTCTGAATTCTGGAGCATCCCATAGCTCTACTGAATGATTTGTAAAAGGGGGAACTCCATAACAATAGGCATTAATTCACCAGAGATTGTATATATCCTCGGTTTAGATGCTCTATCTTTGTTAAACCCGAATCCTATCTTTTGAGATTGAATGTAGATTTGCCCAGAATTCTACATCGATCTTATTCTTTAAATCAAGGTTAACTTGGTTATGGTTGCCCGCGGTTTATACAGGCTTATTCATTTTCTTATTCGGCTAGTTAATCATCTTATCTTTTGTTCTAACTTATCCTCAAGTCAAAATTTTCTTTGATTTGGGTTAATCATATTTGAATCTCTATCCTTGCTTTGAAAATCTATTCCTGTATAGTGTATTTGAAAATCCATATTTAGAATGTTTTATATATCTATAATGTTGTTTGAGTTGTTGATGCTGATTTGGACTTTCGATCGATTCGTCTGATCAATGCTATAGATCCTGAACAGAGCAAACTTACACCATATTGTTTTCAAATTTAGTAAATGAAATAAATTTTGTATAGTTATATTGTATATGTATATAAGTATAATTTTATGAATTTTGATAATTAATTGAATTGAATGATAAGAAATAATATTTGACTTTATATAAATAGTTAAATTATAAACATCGCTATAAATTAATTTGGAAATTTGAATGAATTTAAAACAAAAAACTGAGAATTTAATTTCCGATGGTTTCAAACTTGGTGTTTGAAGTTTTGAAGAGTATATTATTTAAAGTATTTCAAGTAGAAATTATTTCAAAAAACTTTTAAGTTTAAATCAGTGCTCTTTTCTTTGTCGCTAGAAAATAATTTCGATGATGACTGCAATATCATCGACATTCATTTTTGAGTTTCGAAGTGGAGAGACGATTCTGTAGCTTTGCTACAGTTTTTCTTTGGAGAATTAAATTTATTCGGATTTCTAAAATATGACTTGATTTATTATAAAGGTGATGTATGATTTAAAATTTGATTCGATATATATTGTGTATATTTAATTATCTCTAAAAAGTTTGAAGTTAATCGAAAATCTAATTCTTAAACTTTGTCTTAAAGGATAATGTCAATTATGAAATGAAATCAAAATTATGAATAAATATGAAAGCTTGGATAATTGAATTAAGAAAATTTTATTTGTATAATATTATATTGCATTTCAATGTAACTTACCTAAATTATTTAAAAGTTAACTATGTAATTGGATAATATACAATATAAAAGGATTTTATAAATAAAATTTGAGTGTTTATAATAAATGTTATACACTTAAATTTTAGTTATAAAAAGATTAATAGAAATAAATAGAATAAGAGTTAATTGAATAAAATACAATATAAATTGTGTTAAAGGAATTTATAAATAAATGGGAATAGTTATGGTAGGTGTAAATACACTTAATGTATGTGATTAGATATATTAAGTGGAATAAATTTAAAAAATAATTTGAAATAAAGAAGAATTAAATTGGTTGAATAAAATGTGATTATAGTAAATGACTATGCAAATTTATGATTTTAGAAATTGTTAACTAAAGATAACTGGATAAGATAATCAAGTTAGAAGAGTTAAGATTGTTTTAACTTGAGTGAAATTCAACGGATGAAATAAATTATTAAATTAAATTGTAATTTATATGGTTTAAAAATTTATTGTTTTTCAATCAATTTTCTTTCTGGCCGTTTCTATTCTCCTACCTCGTTCCTTTTCGGGACGAAAAGTTTTGAGTGGGGGAGAGTGTAACAACCCACAATTTTGTAAATATTTTTACTTAAATTTTTATTTGAAAACTTTAATTTTTAAATTATTTAAGTGTAACGACCCAGAATTTTGAATAATTTAACTTGGAAATATTTAAATGATGGTTTGGATTGAATTTTCAATATAACCATGAATATGGCGATTAAATTATAGAATTTAATCTATTGAAAGCTGAATAAAAATTTGAATCTTCAATTTTAAGCCGATTAAAAATATTTTAAAGGCTTGTAAAATTCATATTGATAATATTGAAGATTTTAGAAGCTTCAGAATTGAATTTGAAACTGTTTTGTTCAGTTTGAAATTTAATCGTTTGAATCGATATTTAAAAATAGCCGTCCGAGGCACAGTCTCGGAATTCGACGAAACCAGTTCCATTGGGTCCGTAATATTGAATTATTGCCGGATTTCAAATTTCGTATTTTTCGAAGTTAATATGTGAGCATGCGACACGTAAACGCATTGAAATAAAATCAAATTCAATTTTAATTTAAATTTAAATTGAGTTAAACATCTGCACGTTCTCCCTCTTTCACGCCTAAAATCACGGTCCTTTGCTTCAGCCGAGAATCATGCCTAAAATCGTGATAACCATGCCGAGATAAAAATTTAAATATCACCTCCCTCTCGTTCAAAATTCAACCGAAGCCCTCTTTCTTCATTCCAAATCAAATTCACTTCCTCCCCAAAGCTTATAGTCGCGTCTCTCTCTCGTTTAAAAAAAAAAGACAACAATGGCCGAAGCCCTAAAACAGAAATCGCGATTCACGTGATTGGGGGTATCGGCGGTTCAAGCGTAGAGTGGAGGAGCAAGGCGCGGCGCGCGCTCGCGCGAGGCGAATCGAGATGGAGTGGCGGCGCGTAGGCTGAGCAAGTCGCGTCGATGGGGGGGGTGCGCGATTCGAAGGGGCGTTCGTGATGGCCGCGTAGAGAAGGAGGGTCGCAAGCGCGAGGGCACGCGGCGGCGCGCGTTTCGAAGGAGGCAGTGGCGTGCAGTTCGATAGTGAGGTCGCGGTGCCGTAAAACTCGGCAGTGGATGGATGCAGAGGTAAATTGATTTTTATCTTTATTTTTAATTTAATTTAAATAAGCATTTATGCTGTAGAAAAAAAAAAAATTTAACAGTAAAGGAAAATAATAATATATTAGCAGTAAAGAAATAATATATCATATTATAAGTAAATACGAGTAAGTTATATTAAAAGGAAATTTTAATTTTTAAAACCAAAATTTTAGTTAAACAAATTTAATTAAAATCAGTTTGAATTTTAATTTTTTGTTTAAAATAAAAATAACGAATGTGATGATTTACTTGTTGTATTAAACTATTTAACTATTTTTAGTTACTAAAGAATATTTTATTACAAAGAAGTTATTTTAAAATTTTAGGCAAACAAATTTATTTAAAAAGAAAATCGATTTAAAGTTATCAATTTAAAGTAAAAATAAATTTTTAGTTTGATAAATTTATTTAAAGAAGAAAAATTGGTTTAAAGCTAATTTACAGCTAAAATTAAGAAAATAAAATTTAATTACTTGGTTTTATATTCGAGTATTAATAAATTGAAGAATTAGTTGTTAAAAGAAAAATATTAGTTCAATTTTTTTTTTTAAGAATAAAACTTTAGTTTAAAATATAATTTTTAGTTAATCAAATTTATTAAAATAAAAGGGTTCATTGTTAGAAATGATTAAAGAGAAAATTTGATTTTTGAAACTTATAATTTAGTTTAAAAATAACTTTTTGAGTTAATTAAATTAAATTTATAAAATAGAAATTAACTTGTTCAATTATTTCTTTTACTAAAAATAATTTATTAAGATAAATTATGGGTTAATAAGTTTATTTTAATTGTTAGTGGCCAAATTTATTTTTAAAGGGAAAATTAGTCAAAAATATAATTTTGGTAAGTAAAAGGAAATTTAATTTATTAAATAAAATGATTTATTAAAGGAAATTTTGTTCAATTGGAAATTTCTAGTTAAAATTATTTTAAAAGTAAAATAATTAGTTAAAATAAATTATTAAATAAGAAACTGGTTTAAATAAAACTATCAGTTAATTTAAACTATTAAAGGAGAAAACCGATGAATTAAAAATAATCAAATGAAAATTTATTATTCGATTGATTCGAATATTAATGAATTGTATAAATATTTATACAAGGTATAAATGAAGAAAACAAGTTGAATTGGAAGTGGATGGCAAACGGGAATAAAGGTGAGAACTTCTCACTCAAAAGGAATTTTATTGTTTATTTAAATTTTAAATAGTTAGATTTAAAAATTTGCTTGACGGTGTTGATTGAATGATTGAATGATGATTGTTATATATAGTTATTGGATGTGAATAGACCCTATACGCCGTTAGTAAGCGGAGGTTATTTATTACACACATATACCGCGATATTCCACCTCGAAGTGGGATTGGTATTATATTATATATAGCAATATATATATATTGGCATATGTATATATTGCAGTTGATTGATTTCCCGCATTTTCTTTTAGCGGATGAGACCCTATACGCCGTTAGTAAGCGGATATATATTTATAAAATCCCATGTACCGCGATATTCCGTCTTGAAACGGAATGGTATTGTGCTAATGTCTGTGGATGCAGGGAAACAGGTTGGAGGGATCCAACTGGATTCCTCACAAATATTTATTTGATTTCATATATTGTGATATTTGATTGTTATCATGGATGATATATGATGTTTGAAAGTTGTGATTGGCTATTGATGTGTTGCATCATCAGATCCAAATTTGAAGTTTAAAAATAATGATTTTGATTTCTAAGGTGATTCTTGGAAATACACGTTTATAAAATATTTTTGGAATTGATTCATCTTAAATAAATAAACGTTAAAATTTTAATGTTATAAAAATTATGATTTTTGAGAAATACAGTTAAAAGTTGATTTTTGAAGATATGGGATTAGTGATTTTATAAAATAGTTTGAACTGGGATTTCTGAATTTATTATAAGAAGTTTAGAAATAGGATTTATAAAATTTTTATTTTATAAATTAGAATGATGAAATTATAAAAGAGTTTAAAGATGTTTAAAGTAATAATATAAATTGATTTATATTAAAAGATTTATAAATTGATATTTATAAATTTAGAATATCTTGAATTATTAAACGAGCTTTTATAGGTGATAGAATGATTTGTAAATGAATTTCATAAAGGAATGAAATCTATAGAATTTATGAAATTTGATTATTTTATAAATCAGAATGATGAAATTATAAGGAGTTGAAAGACGTTTTAAAATAATAATATAAATTGTTTTATATTAAAAGATTTATAAATTGATATTTATAAATTAAAAATATTGGAATTATAAAACGAGCTTTTATAAGTATTAGAAAGAATTGTGAATAAATTTCACTAATGAATGAAACTTATAGAATTATAACGGTGAAGTTCTAAATAGAATTTTATAAATAAAATTTATAAAGTTATTTAGGAAATAGATGTGGATAAATAAATGAATCTTAGAAGTTATAAGATTTATAGATTTGGGAAGTTTGAAGGAATGATTTTTATAAATAAATAAATTATAAGTATTTGACTTATAATATGAAATTTTAATATATCATTGAGATATGAAATTGAATAGATTTATAAAGGAAATTTATAAAAGGAAGTTGTTATAAAAATAAATAGAAATAGAATTTATAAACGTTGTTTTATAAATCCGCAACGACTTATTTTGATAAGGAATTGTTGTAATTTATTTATGGAATGATATTCATGTTTTAGACAGTGAATAATTCTTTAAAATAAAATGAATAGAAGTGATGAAATTTATCAACAAGTGTATTCACGTTTTTGAATAGTGAATATTTTGTTAAAGAAATTATTTTGGATGTGATGTTTGAAATAGAATTAAAACGATCTAAAGATGTTTTAAAAGATGTTGAGATTCGAAACCATAGATTTCAACATTTATTGTTGAAATAGATATTTTCGAGAAATAAAAGGAAATGGTGGACTATAACACTGTTGTTATAGTAAATGATTTTCGAAAGGAAATGTTTTGCATAGTATTGGGATTTATATATCTATTTTAATTTCGGATCCCTATACTAGTGATTTTGGGTTGTCGTAACGATGTTTTACGCGACATTCGTTTTGACCCAAATAAATATGATTAAGTGAATGATTTCCTTAAAAGAATGAAATATATACTTAATTTCGATTAGGGTATATTAAATATTTTCTCAGTATAGAAAATAAAAAGATCTGTGAATTACTTATTTTCAATAAGTATAGAAATGCTTTTCCAATATTAAGTGAATATTTTGAATTTATCTTTTTGAAGATAAATTGAAAATGAATATTTGAAAACGAATGGAAATCGTATATTCATAAATATTTTGGAACGTAAATTCAATATGGAATTTATAAATGAAATTTGGAAAATGAGTTTAAAAAAAAATATTGATTTATTTTTAAAAGAATGGAGAATGTATATCTTATAAAGATATTTTTGGGAAATAAATAATTTGGAAAATTATTTGGAATCTGGTGATGTTGGCATATCTATTGATAGTTCAATAACCGACTATCAATATTTACCTTTAAATAGGTATTTGTTGTGAATTGTTTGAAATTGAATGCCACACTTGTTTTTTTAAAATAAGCGCTCACTATTCGGGTTAACCGGGAAAGGACCTTGGGGTCGTATAACCCATTCCGAATATGTGATACGTCGTTATGAATTGCATTCGAAGATCGGTGTTGAAGACCGGATATTTTCGAAAACGAAAGGGTTTCTTGTTGATTGTCTCTGCACTGGCTGATCCCTGGTATTGAGATCTCCATATGTGATGGGAAATCCGAACGTGATTAGAGATTATTCGGATTGCAAGGACTTCTTTGTAAGTGCCTTCTGTTCTGTTCGAGCCCGGAACAGACTTGTATGGATTATGTGTCTGACATTACAAGTTGAGATGTAAAGCCGATTTCTTTCAAATATATTTCTGTGGTGGCGGAGAATTTATTCTCTTAGCTTAACACCCTTCTCTGAGACGTACGAGCTCAGAGGTTATATAGTTGAAGTTATCAGCAATATATTCCCAATTTGGTAATGTGACATACTGAGTGTTGCTGTAAATGATCATTGTGTTGATTATTGTGATAGGATCATTTATTTGATCGTCTATCTTAGTGATCATTGTGTTGATCATTTGTTGACCCAAAGCATGGCTTTTGTATAAAGTATGTTTTTGTGGACGTGACTTCGTCGAGCCTCACACCCCGGAAATGGTCAAAACAGGAAAGATGCGGCAAGGTTATGAGGGGTAGCACCCTTTAGGGTATGTATATTTCCTTCTGGATAGAGGTTGTATCATGGTATGGAGCCCAGATATTTAACCTATGTGGTTACTACGAATTTATTACTTTGTGGTTGTTGGCTATCGGGATCCCGTGAGAAAGGTCGTTTACGATCGGGGAATGGCGTGCTCGTGTCAGTAGTTACCCAGTTAGGGGTAACCCGGCCTTGTGTTGGCAGAGTTCCGGTTTGGTTCTCGGGGATGTCTTTCTAGAGGCATTCTCATGTGGCAATGGGAAGTTCCTTGGCCTGACCATTTGTTGGAAATCCAAAGAAACAATACGTGACTTGTACGGTTTTAGTTGTATAACCTGCTATGGAATGTGGCGGTAACCTGCTATTGAACATAGTTAGCTATAGTAGGCATACGATAATGGTCGTATGTTGGCTAAGATTTATATTCTACTTTCGAAATAAATTTTCCCTACACTATACACTAATAATAATATGAAATGTTCTTTTAAATGCGTATCAAGCATCTTTGACTATCATAAGGAGAAATCTCCTCCGATTCTGCGTTTGCATTGTGTGTGTGTGCGGGAGGCCTTATGGTAGTCTCATTTTAAAAAGCATTGCGAATTGAATTTAAAAATATTCCTCTATTTTGATTTTAAAGATAAATAAACTGTTTTGAGTTCTCACACCAGTCACATGACTGACTTGGAGTTTATTGTTTTCCTTCCTAAACTCTGGGTGCCCACCGATTTTCACACGGGCAGTCAAGAGTTAAGGTTTATCAGGATATTCTGGATATTCTGGAGTTGCTGGAGGCAAGCTGGATGGCATGGCATATTACTACTATATAGTATTTCTTTTTCCGCTGCACTATTTGTTGTTGTTGTACACTCTGATGATGATATGATGTAAAGTATAAAATGTAATAACTGATATAGTTCTTTGTTTAAAGATTATTCATTTATTATTATATGTTGTTCCGCTGCGAATTGTGAGATTCTGATGTGATTCTGTTTTCTGTTCTGTTTCCTTTCTCTTCTCTTTTCTTTCTATTTTAAAATTTTCTATTTTCTTTTCTTTTTCTTCCCTCTCTTCTTTCTTCTTTCTTCTTCTTTTCTTTTTCTTAAAACCATAACATTTCGGGTTTCCGGCCTTCGATTTCCCGGCAGTCGATAAAGTGAGTGTCGATGTTGAATTTTCGAAAGTCGAAAAATTCCGTTCGTTACATTTGGTATCGGAGCTTATGGTTAAGCGACAACCATGGTTCTGTTGGGTATTACTCGTTAGAGATAGAGACAGCAGTACTCTAGAATGAGTTTGAGTGTAATAATAGATATGAGTGCGTATTTGTTAGTGAATATAAAATTTGTTTTTGAATCGAGTAAATAAGATAATTTTGCCCAAAACTATTTTGTATAGAAAAGAAATGGTTTTCTATGAATTATTATAGTATATGGTTGCATGATTGTTAAAAGTGATAATATAGAATTATTATCACTAGTATATGGAATAAAATAAGATGGATTGGATTCAAGAAAATTAACTTGATAATTTATTCATTTGTGAAATAATTTCAAATGGAATGAATTGAAGAGTAAAAATTGAATATAGAAATTGAAATTCTCTTTGTTAGTAATTAAGTAAATTCGAGATGAATTGAAATATTGAAATGAATTAGTGAATAAAACTAATTTAAAGTAGTAGTATGAATTAGCAAATGAAAGTAAATCGATAGAATTCAATATTTAGAATTGAGAATTAAATTCGAATGGAATTTCAAATTGTGAATTGAATTCAAATGGAATTTAAATTGTGAATGAAATTGAATTGAAGAGTAAAATTGAATGAAATGAATATATAACTTCAATAGTGAAGTTAAAATATATAAGAAACATATATCGAAATTTTGCAATAGAATTGGCAAATTGGTTTGAATATTGTATTTGGATTTGTATGCTACTACTACTAGCAGGTTATACAGGTATATAATGGGATTGAGATTTTGATTTCAAAGATAAAATTGAATTGCTCGACAAAAAGGTACGTATTTGAATTTCAGTATGAAATTTGATGACTTTCTTCTCTAGCCACTTGGCTTTTCTCTTTTCTTTTTGATTCTGAGGGGCCGTGGTGCCATTTTGTAGTCGTACCGAGCTAGCCGCGCAAAGGAGACGCTGGCGAAATTTTTCGAAAATTTAGGGTGTTAGAAAAATTTTTGAGAAAAATTTGAAAGTTTGAAATTTGAATTTGAATTTAAATTTGAATTGTTAGGAAAACAATATTGATTGAAACCTATAATTTAAGTTGGAAAGCTAGTTGAAATGATAATGAATCTCTAGTAAAAAGATTTAGGTTAGTAAGTTGATAAAACTATTTGGATTGTGAAAAAAACGATAGACGGGATAAGGGCATTCTTCTTAACTTGTAATTTCGGGACGAAATTCTTTTAAGGGGGAAAGATTGTAACGACCCAGAATTTTGAATAATTTAATTTGGAAATATTTAAATTATTTTAAATATTTAAATGATGGTTTGGATTGAATTTTCAATATAACTATGAATATGGCGATTAAATTATAGAATTTAATCTATTGAAAGCTGAATAAAAATTTGAATCTTCAATTTTAAGCCGATTAAAAATATTTTAAAGGCTTGTAAAATTCATATTGATAATATTGAAGATTTTAGAAGCTTCAGAATTGAATTTGAAACTGTTTTGTTCAGTTTTGAAATTTAATCGTTTGAATCGATATTTAAAAATAGCCGTCTGAGGCACAGTCTCGGAATTCGACGAAACCAGTTCCATTGGGTCCGTAATATTGAATTATTGCCGGATTTCAAATTTCGTATTTTTCGAAGTTAATATGTGAGCATACGACACGTAAACGCATTGAAATAAAATCAAATTCAATTTTAATTTAAATTTAAATTGAGTTAAACATCTGCACGTTCTCCCTCTTTCACGCCTAAAATCACGGTCCTTTGCTTCAGCCGAGAATCATGCCTAAAATCGTGATAACCATGCCGAGATAAAAATTTAAATATCACCTCCCTCTCGTTCAAAATTCAACCGAAGCCCTCTTTCTTCATTCCAAATCAAATTCACTTCCTCCCCAAAGCTTATAGTCGCGTCTCTCTCTCGTTTAAAAAAAAAGACAACAATGGCCGAAGTCCTAAAACAGAAATCGCGATTCACGTGATTGGGGGTATCGGCGGTTCGAGCGTAGAGTGGAGGAGCAAGGCGCGGCGCGCGCTCGCGCGAGGCGAATCGAGATGGAGTGGCGGCGCGTGATGATTGGTGGCTGCGCGTAGGCTGAGCAAGTCGCGTCGATGGGGGGGGGGTGCACGATTCGAAGGGGCGTTCGTGATGGCCGCGTAGAGAAGGAGGGTCGCAAGCGCGAGGGCACGCGGCGGCGCGCGTTTCGAAGGAGGCAGTGGCGTGCAGTTCGATAGTGGGGTCGCGGTGCCGTAAAACTCGGCAGTGGATGGATGCAGAGGTAAATTGATTTTTATCTTTATTTTTAATTTAATTTAAATAAGCATTTATGCTGTAGAAAAAAAAAAAAATTTAACAGTAAAGGAAAATAATAATATATTAGCAGTAAAGAAATAATATATCATATTATAAGTAAATACGAGTAAGTTATATTAAAAGGAAATTTTAATTTTTAAAACCAAAATTTTAGTTAAACAAATTTAATTAAAATCAGTTTGAATTTTAATTTTTTGTTTAAAATAAAAATAACGAATGTGATGATTTACTTGTTGTATTAAACTATTTAACTATTTTTAGTTACTAAAGAATATTTTATTACAAAGAAGTTATTTTAAAATTTTACGCAAACAAATTTATTTAAAAAGAAAATCGATTTAAAGTTATCAATTTAAAGTAAAAATAAATTTTTAGTTTGATAAATTTATTTAAAGAAGAAAAATTGGTTTAAAGCTAATTTACAGCTAAAATTAAGAAAATAAAATTTAATTACTTGGTTTTATATTCGAGTATTAATAAATTGAAGAATTAGTTGTTAAAAGAAAAATATTAGTTCAATTTTTTTTTTAAGAATAAAACTTTAGTTTAAAATATAATTTTTAGTTAATCAAATTTATTAAAATAAAAGGGTTCATTGTTAGAAATGATTAAAGAGAAAATTTGATTTTTGAAACTTATAAATTAGTTTAAAAATAACTTTTTGAGTTAATTAAATTAAATTTATAAAATAGAAATTAACTTGTTCAATTATTTCTTTTACTAAAAATAATTTATTAAGATAACTTATGGGTTAATAAGTTTATTTTAATTGTTAGTGGCCTAATTTATTTTTAAAGGGAAAATTAGTTAAAAATATAATTTTGGTAAGTAAAGGAAATTTAATTTATTAAATAAAATGATTTATTAAAGGAAATTTTGTTCAATTGGAAATTTCTAGTTAAAATTATTTTAAAAGTAAAATAATTAGTTAAAATAAATTATTAAATAAGAAACTGGTTTAAATAAAACTATCAGTTAATTTAAACTATTAAAGGAGAAAACCGATGAATTAAAAATAATCAAATAAAAATTTATTATTCGATTGATTCGAATATTAATGAATTGTATAAATATTTATACAAGGTATAAATGAAGAAAACAAGTTGAATTGGAAGTGGATGGCAAACGGGAATAAAGGTGAGAACTTCTCACTCAAAAGGAATTTTATTGTTTATTTAAATTTTAAATAGTTAGATTTAAAAATTTGCTTGACGGTGTTGATTGAATGATTGAATGATGATTGTTATATATAGTTATTGGATGTGAATAGACCCTATACGCCGTTAGTAAGCGGAGGTTATTTATTACACACATATACCGCGATATTCCACCTCGAAGTGGGATTGGTATTATATTATATATAGCAATATATATATATTGGCATATGTATATATTGCAGTTGATTGATTTCCCGCATTTTCTTTTAGCGGATGAGACCCTATACGCCGTTAGTAAGCGGATATATATTTATAAAATCCCATGTACCGCGATATTCCGTCTTGAAACGGAATGGTATTGTGCTAATGTCTGTGGATGCAGGGAAACAGGTTGGAGGGATCCAACTGGATTCCTCACAAATATTTATTTGATTTCATATATTGTGATATTTGATTGTTATCATGGATGATATATGATGTTTGAAAGTTGTGATTGGCTATTGATGTGTTGCATCATCAGATCCAAATTTGAAGTTTAAAAATAACGATTTTGATTTCTAAGGTGATTCTTGGAAATACACGTTTATAAAATATTTTTGGAATTGATTCATCTTAAATAAATAAACGTTAAAATTTTAATGTTATAAAAATTATGATTTTTGAGAAATACAGTTAAAAGTTGATTTTTGAAGATATGGGATTAGTGATTTTATAAAATAGTTTGAACTGGGATTTCTGAATTTATTATAAGAAGTTTAGAAATAGGATTTATAAAATTTTTATTTTATAAATTAGAATGATGAAATTATAAAAGAGTTTAAAGATGTTTAAAGTAATAATATAAATTGATTTATATTAAAAGATTTATAAATTGATATTTATAAATTTAGAATATCTTGAATTATTAAACGAGCTTTTATAGGTGATAGAATGATTTGTAAATGAATTTCATAAAGGAATGAAATCTATAGAATTTATGAAATTTGATTATTTTATAAATCAGAATGATGAAATTATAAGGAGTTGAAAGACGTTTTAAAATAATAATATAAATTGTTTTATATTAAAAGATTTATAAATTGATATTTATAAATTAAAAATATTGGAATTATAAAACGAGCTTTTATAAGTATTAGAAAGAATTGTGAATAAATTTGTAACGACCCAGAATTTTGAATAATTTAATTTGAAAATATTTAATTTATTTTAAATATTTAAATGATGAGTTGAATTGAATTTCAAGTTATCAGAATGAATTTGGCGATTAAATTATAGAATTTAATCTAGTGAGAGTTGAATAAAAATTTGAATCTTCAAATCTAAGCCAATTAAAAATATTTCAAAGGCTTGCAAAATTCATATTGATAGTACTGAAGATTTTAGAAGCTTCAGAATTGAAATTGAAAGTGAATTGTTCAGTTTTGAAATTTAATCGTTCGAATCGATATTTAAAATAGCCGTCCGAGGCACAGTCTCGGAATTCGACGAAACCAGTTCCATTGGGTCCGTAATATTGAATTATTGCCGGATTTCAAATTTCGTAATTTTTGGAGTTGATATGTGATCACACGGCGAGTAAACGCGTTGAAATTTTCAACGATTTAAATTTAAATTTAAATTTAAATTTTGGTCAAACTAACACACGTTCTCTTCCCTAAATTCATGCCTAAATTCACGAAAATTGATCGTGACCAACATACCTCTTCTCTCTGATAAATCACGTTCTTCTCTTCAGTATTCAAATCGAAAGAAAAATAATAAATGGCCTCTCTCTCTCGTTCCCTCTTCCTTAAGTTTAAACGAAATCTTGTTTTTCAATTCACGAAAATCAAATAAATGTTGAGCCCTAAATCACAAAATCGCGAGCTTAGGGAGGCGGCACGCGCGCGAGATTCAATTGGTATCGCGTAGGAGGTGACGGCGATTTGGAAGCAGGCGCGCGTGAGACGGCAAGGGGAAGTGGCGACGCGTGCGACGTGGAGAGCAAGCGCGCGCTAGGTCGCGATTCATGGAGGCGCGTGTGGGTGGCGCAGGAGCGTGGGGTGTGTCGCGGTGGCGCGCAACTCGTGTTGGTGGCTGTGGCGATTTGACAGTGGGGGAGGCGATGCAGTGGGCTCACGCGTGGAGGAGGCGCGTCACGCGGCAGTGCTCGCGCGTGGTGATGTTGGCAATTCGAGCGGCGGCGGCGGCTGTAGGTTGGAGGCGACTCGATGGAAGCTCAAGTTCGAGCTGTTGATTTTCACAGTGAAGGTATTGAATTTTATTTAATTTAATTTAATATATATATTTTAGTAACAGTAAGTTGTAAAATAGAAAAAAAAAATGTAATGAGAAATTTTGTAAACAGTAAAGAAAAAAAAAAAAAAAGAATTAGTTAGTTAAATCTATTTCGAAGAAATCAATTTTTCGATTAGTTTACATTATTATATTAAGAATAAATTATTAGTTTAACCCAAATTGTTAGCCAAATGAATTATGTTTATAGACAAATTTGTTTAAAATTTAAAATCATTAGTTAAAAATTTAAATTTGTAGTTAAATAAATTTATTTAAAAGAAAATTGATTTAAAGATATTAATTTAAAGTTTAGATTTAAATTTTTAGTTAAATCAATTTATTTAAAGAAGAAACGGATTTAAATAAAACTATTGATTTATTAAACAATCAAAAATGAAAATTTATTATTCGATCTATTCGAATATTAATAAATTGTATAAAATTTTTATACAAGGTATAAATGAAGGAATCAAGTTGAATTGGAAGTGGATGGCAAACAGGAATAAAAGGTGAGAACTTCTCACTCAAAAGGAATTTCTGTTGTTTATTTAAATTTTAAATAGTTAAATCTAAAATTTGATTGACTGTGTTGATTGAATGCTTGAATGATGATTGTTATATATATATTGGATGTGAATAGACCCTATACGCCGTTAGTAAGCGGAGGTTATTTAGTACACACATATACCGCGATATTCCACCTCGAAGTGGAATTGGTATTATATTATATATATAGCAATATATATATATTGGCATATGTATATATTGCAGTTGATTGATTTCCCGCATTTTCTTTTAGCGGATGAGACCCTATTGCGCCGTTAGTAAGCGGATATATATATTTATAAAATCCCATATACCGCGATATTCCGTCTTGAAACGGAATGGTATTGTGCTAATGTCTGTGGATGCAGGAAAACAGGTTGGAGGGATCCAACTGGATTCCTCACAAATATTTATTGTTTTTAAATATTGTGATATTTGATTGTTTATCATGGATGATATATGATGTTTGAAAGTCGTGATTGACTATTTGCTGTGTTGCGTCATCGGATCCAATTTTGAAAGTATACGTTTATAAAATATTTTTGGAATTGATTTATTACAAATAAATAAACGTTATAATTTTTATGTTATAAAAATTACGATTTTTGAGGAATATAGTTAAAAGTGATTTTTGAGAATATGAGATTAATGATTTGATAAAATAATTTAAACTGGGATTTTTGAATCTATTATAAAAAGTTTAAGAATAGGATTTATGAAATTTGATTATTTTATAAATCAAAGTGATGAAATTATGAAAGACTTTGAAGATGTTTCAAAAGAATAATATAAATTGTTTTATATTAAAAGATTTATAAAACGATATTTATAAATTAAAAACATTAGAATTTGTAAAACGAACTTTTCTAAGTGTTAAAAATAAATTGAAAATGAATTTCATAAATAGAAATGGAATTATAGAATTATAACGGTGAAGTTATAAATAGAATTTTATAAGCAGTAGGTTTATAAAATTTATAAAGTTATTAAAGGAATGATTTTGGATAAATGAATGAATCTTATAAGTTATAAGATTATAAAAAAATTATGAAGTTCAAAGAAACAATTTTGTAAATAAATAAATTATAAGTATTTGACTTATAATATGAATTTTTAGTATATCATTGTGATATGAATTGAGACAGGTTAATAAAGAAAATTTATAAAAGGAAGTTGATATAAAATAAATAGAATAGAATTTATAAACGTTGTTTTATAAATTCAAAACGACTTATTTTGATAAGTAAATTGTTCTAATTTATTAATGGAGTTATATTCATGTTTTAAACAGTGAATAATTCCTTAAAATAAAAGGAATAGAAGAAATGAAATTTATTAATAATATATATTCACGTTTTTGTATAGTGAATATTATGTTAAAGAATTATTTGGAATGTGATATTTTAAACAGAATTAAAACGATCTAACGATGTTTTAAAATATATTGAGATTCGAAATCATAGATTTCAACATTTATTGTTGAAATAGATGTTTTCGAGAAATAGAAGGAAATAATAGATTATAACACTGTTGTTATAATAGAAAATTTCCGAAAAGGAAATGTTTGTATAGTATTGGGATTTATATATCCGTTTTATTTCGAATCCCTATACTAGTGATTTTGGGTTGTCGTAACGATGTTTTACGCAACATTCGTTTTGGCCCAAATAAATATGGTTAAGTGAATGGTCTCCTTAAAGAATGAAATATATGCTTAATTTCTATTAGGTATATTAAATATTTTCTAAGTATAGAAAATAAAAAGATCTGTGAATCACTTATTTTTAATAAGTATAGAAATGTTTTCCAATGGTAAGTGAATATTTGGAATTTATCTTTTTGAAGATAAATTGAAAATGAATATAAAAAATTAAATGGAAATCGAATATTCATAAATATTTTGGAAATGTAAATTCCTTATGGAATTTATAAATGAAAAGGAGATTTGTTTGAAAATAAATGTTGATTTATTTTTGAAGTGTGAAAACTATATATCTTATATAAAGATATTTTTGTGAAATAAATAATTTGGAAAATTATTTGGAATCTGGTGATGTTGGCATATCTATTGATAGTTCAATAACCGACTATCAATATTTACCTTTAAATAGGTATTTGTTGTGAATTGTTTAAAATTGAATGCCACACTTGTTTTTTTTTTAAAAATAAGCGCTCACTATTCGGGTTAACCGGGAAAGGACCATGGGGTCGTATAACCCATTCCGAATATGTGATACGTCGTGATAAATTGCATTCGAAGATCGGTGTTGAAGACCGGATATTTTCGAAAGCAAAAGGATTTCTTGTTGATTGTCTCTGCACTGGCTGATCCCTGGTATTGAGATCTCCATAAGTGATGGGAAATCCGAACGTGATTAGAAATTATTCGGATTGCAAGGACTTCTTTGTAAGTGCCTTCGGTTCTGTTCGAGCCCGGAACAGACTTGTATGGATGGTATGTCTGACATTACAAGTTGAGATATAAAGCCGATTTCTTTCAAATATATTTCTGAGGTGGCGGAGAATTTATTCTTTTAGCTTAACACCCTTCTCTGAGACGTACGAGTTCAGAGGTTATATAGTTGAAGTTATCAGCGATATATTCCCAGTTTGGTAATGTGACATGCTGAGTGATGCTGAAATGATCATTGTGTTGATTATTTGTGATAGGATCATTTATTTGATCGTCTATCCTGATGATCATTGTGTTGATCATTTGTTGACCCAAAGCACGGCTTTTTGTACAAAGTGTGTTTTTGTGGACGTGAATTCGTCGAGCCTCACATCCCGGAAATGGTCAAAACAGGAAAGATGCAGCAAGGTTATTAGGGGTTGCTGTAGCTCCCCTTAGGGTATGTGCATTTCCTTCTGGATAGAGGTTGTATCATGGTATGGAGCCCAGATATTTAACCTATGTGGTTACTACGAGTTATTACTTTGTGGTTGTTGGTTATCGGGATCCCGTGAAAAAGGTCGTTTACGATCGGGGAATGGCGTGCTCGTGTCAGTAGTTACCCAGTTAGGGGTAACCCGGCCTTGTGTTGGCAGAGTTCCGGTTTGGTTCTCGGGGGTGTCTTTCCAGAGGCATTCTCAGTGGCAATGGGAAGTTCCTTGGCCTGACCATTTGTTGGAAATCCAAAGAAACAATACGAAACTTGTACGGTTTTAGTTGTAGAACCTGCCATTTAATATGGTAGCTATTAGTAGGCATAATATAATGGTACCTATGCTGGCTAAGATTTATATCTTTACTTTCGAAAGAATTTGTTCTGCACTATGCACTAGTAATAATATCAAATGTTATTTTAAATGCGTATCAAGCATCTTTGACTAACATAAGAAGAAATCTTCCCCAAGTCTGCGTTTGCATTGTGTGTGTGGTGGGAGGTCTTATGGTAGTTACATTTTCAAAAGCATTGCGAATTGAATTTAAAAGTATCCCTCTATTTTTGGATTTTAAAGTTAAATAAACTGTTTTGAGTTCTCGCACCAGTCACATGACTGACTTGGAGTTTATTGTTTTCCTTCCTAAACTCTGGGTGCCCACCAATTTCCACACGGGCAGTCAAGAGTTAAGGTTTATCAGGATATTCTGGATATTCAGGAGTTGCTGGAGGTAAGCTAGATGGCATGGCGTATTATTTATATAGTATTTCTTTTTCCGCTGCACTGTTGATGTTGTATGATGTTGTACACTCTGATGATATGATGTAATGTAATAACTGATATAGTTCTTTGTTTAAAGATTATTCATTTATTATTATATGTTGTTCCGCTGCGAATTGTGAGATTCTGATATTGTTCTGTAGTTGTTCTGTTCTGTTCTATTTCCCTTCTCTCTGTTTTTCTTTTCTTCTTCTTCTACCTCTTTCTTTTTTTTTCTTAAAACCCATAACATCTTGGTTTTCGGCCTTCGATTTCTCGGCAGTCGATAAAGTGAGTATCGATGTTGAATTTTCGAAAGTCGAAAATTTCAAGACGTTACAGTTTGGTATCAGAGCTGATGGTTAAGCGACAACCATGGTTCTGTTGGGTATTACTCGTTAGAGATAGAGTCAGCAGTACTCTAGAATGAGTTTGAGTGTAATAATAGATATGAGCGCGTATTTGTTAGTGAATATAAAATTGTTTTTGAATCGGGTAAATAAAGTAATTTTGCCCAAAACTATTTTTGAATAGAAAAGAAATGATTTCTATGAATTATTATAGTATATGGTTGCATGATTGTTAAGAAGTGATAATATTGAATTATTATCATTAGTATATGAAATTAAATAAATGGATTGGATTCAAGTAAAATAACTTGATAATTTATTCATTTCAAATAGAATGAATATGGAATGTGAATAAAAATTGAATTGAGCAATTAAGTAAATTCGTGATGAATTGAAATATTGAAATGAATTAATGAATAAAACTAATTCAGTGTAGTAATGTGAATGTACAAATTGAATTAAATTAGTTAATCAATAGAATTCAATATTTAGAATTTAGAGTTTAATTCAAATAAAATTTAAATTGAGAATTGAATTAGAATGAATTTGAAGTCGTGAATTGAATTGAAACGTGAAATTGAATGAAAATTAATATGTAACTTCAATACTGAAGTAAAAACATATAAAGAAACATATATCGAAATTTTGCAATAGAATTGGCAAAATGGTTTGAATATTGGATTTGGATGCTACTACTAGCAGATTATACAGGTTATACAGGTATATAAAGAAATTGAGATTTTGATTTCAAAGATAAAAATTGAATTGCTCGACAAAAAGGTACGTATTTCAATTTCAGTATGAGATTTGATGACTTTCTTCTCTAGCCACTTGGCTTTTCTCTTTTCTTTTTGGTTCTGAGGGGCCGTGGTGCCATTTTGTAGTTGTACCGATCGAGCCGCGCAAAGGAAACGCTGGCGAATTTTTCGAAAATTTAGGGTGTTAGAAAAATTTTGAGAAAAATTTGAAAGTTTGAAATTTGAATTTGAATTTAAATTTGAATGGTTAGTAAAACAATATTGTTTGAAACCTATAAATGAAGTTGGAAAGCTAGTTGAAATGATAGTGAATCTTTAATAAAAAGATTTAGGCTAGTAAGTTGATAAAACTATTTGAATTGTGAAAAATAATAGACGGGATAAAGGGCATTCTTCTTAACTTGTAATTTCGGGACGAAATTCTTTTAAGGGGGAAAGATTGTAACGACCCAGAATTTTGAATAATTTAATTTGAAAATATTTAATTTATTTTAAATATTTAAATGATGAGTTGAATTGAATTTCAAGTTATCAGAATGAATTTGGCGATTAAATTATAGAATTTAATTTAGTGAGAGTTGAATAAAAATTTGAATCTTCAAATCTAAGCCAATTAAAAATATTTCAAAGGCTTGCAAAATTCATATTGATAGTACAGAAGATTTTAGAAGCTTCAGAATTGAAATTGAAAGTGAATTGTTCAGTTTTGAAATTTAATCGTTCGAATCGATATTTAAAATAGCCGTCCGAGGCACAGTCTCGGAATTCGACGAAACCAGTTCCATTGGGTCCGTAATATTGAATTATTGCCGGATTTCAAATTTCGTAATTTTTGGAGTTGATATGTGATCACACGGCGAGTAAACGCGTTGAAATTTTCAACGATTTAAATTTAAATTTAAATTTAAATTTTGGTCAAACTAACACACGTTCTCTTCCCTAAATTCATGCCTAAATTCACGAAAATTGATCGTGACCAACATACCTCTTCTCTCTGATAAATCACGTTCTTCTCTTCAGTATTCAAATCGAAAGAAAAATAATAAATGGCCTCTCTCTCTCGTTCCCTCTTCCTTAAGTTTAAACGAAATCTTGTTTTTCAATTCACGAAAATCAAATAAATGTTGAGCCCTAAATCACAAAATCGCGAGCTTAGGGAGGCGGCACGCGCGCGAGATTCAATTGGTATCGCGTAGGAGGTGACGGCGATTTGGAAGCAGGCGCGCGTGAGACGGCAAGGGGAAGTGGCGACGCGTGCGACGTGGAGAGCAAGCGCGCGCTAGGTCGCGATTCATGGAGGCGCGTGTGGGTGGCGCAGGAGCGTGGGGTGTGTCGCGGTGGCGCGCGACTCGTGTTGGTGGCTGTGGCGATTTGACAGTGGGGGAGGCGATGCAGTGGGCTCACGCGTGGAGGAGGCGCGTCACGCGGCAGTGCTCGCGCGTGGTGATGTTGGCAATTCGAGCGGCGGCGGCGGCTGTAGGTTGGAGGCGACTCGATGGAAGCTCAAGTTCGAGCTGTTGATTTTCACAGTGAAGGTATTGAATTTTATTTAATTTAATTTAATATATATATTTTAGTAACAGTAAGTTGTAAAATAGAAAAAAAAAATGTAATGAGAAATTTTGTAAACAGTAAAGAAAAAAAAAAAAAAAGAATTAGTTAGTTAAATCTATTTCGAAGAAATCAATTTTTCGATTAGTTTACATTATTATATTAAGAATAAATTATTAGTTTAACCCAAATTGTTAGCCAAATGAATTATGTTTATAGACAAATTTGTTTAAAATTTAAAATCATTAGTTAAAAATTTAAATTTGTAGTTAAATAAATTTATTTAAAAGAAAATTGATTTAAAGATATTAATTTAAAGTTTAGATTTAAATTTTTAATTAAATCAATTTATTTAAAGAAGAAACGGATTTAAATAAAACTATTGATTTATTAAACAATCAAAAATGAAAATTTATTATTCGATCTATTCGAATATTAATAAATTGTATAAAATTGTTATACAAGGTATAAATGAAGGAATCAAGTTGAATTGGAAGTGGATGGCAAACAGGAATAAAAGGTGAGAACTTCTCACTCAAAAGGAATTTCTGTTGTTTATTTAAATTTTAAATAGTTAAATCTAAAATTTGATTGACTGTGTTGATTGAATGCTTGAATGATGATTGTTATATATATATTGGATGTGAATAGACCCTATACGCCGTTAGTAAGCGGAGGTTATTTAGTACACACATATACCGCGATATTCCACCTCGAAGTGGAATTGGTATTATATTATATATATAGCAATATATATATATTGGCATATGTATATATTGCAGTTGATTGATTTCCCGCATTTTCTTTTAGCGGATGAGACCTTATTGCGCCGTTAGTAAGCGGATATATATATTTATAAAATCCCATATACCGCGATATTCCGTCTTGAAACGGAATGGTATTGTGCTAATGTCTGTGGATGCAGGAAAACAGGTTGGAGGGATCCAACTGGATTCCTCACAAATATTTATTGTTTTTAAATATTGTGATATTTGATTGTTTATCATGGATGATATATGATGTTTGAAAGTCGTGATTGACTATTTGCTGTGTTGCGTCATCGGATCCAATTTTGAAAGTATACGTTTATAAAATATTTTTGGAATTGATTTATTACAAATAAATAAACGTTATAATTTTTATGTTATAAAAATTACGATTTTTGAGGAATATAGTTAAAAGTGATTTTTGAGAATATGAGATTAATGATTTGATAAAATAATTTAAACTGGGATTTTTGAATCTATTATAAAAAGTTTAAGAATAGGATTTATGAAATTTGATTATTTTATAAATCAAAGTGATGAAATTATGAAAGACTTTGAAGATGTTTCAAAAGAATAATATAAATTGTTTTATATTAAAAGATTTATAAAACAATATTTATAAATTAAAAACATTAGAATTTGTAAAACGAACTTTTCTAAGTGTTAAAAATAAATTGAAAATGAATTTCATAAATAGAAATGGAATTATAGAATTATAACGGTGAAGTTATAAATAGAATTTTATAAGCAGTAGGTTTATAAAATTTATAAAGTTATTAAAGGAATGATTTTGGATAAATGAATGAATCTTATAAGTTATAAGATTATAAAAAAATTATGAAGTTCAAAGAAACAATTTTGTAAATAAATAAATTATAAGTATTTGACTTATAATATGAATTTTTAGTATATCATTGTGATATGAATTGAGACAGGTTAATAAAGAAAATTTATAAAAGGAAGTTGATATAAAATAAATAGAATAGAATTTATAAACGTTGTTTTATAAATTCAAAACGACTTATTTTGATAAGTAAATTGTTCTAATTTATTAATGGAGTTATATTCATGTTTTAAACAGTGAATAATTCCTTAAAATAAAAGGAATAGAAGAAATGAAATTTATTAATAATATATATTCACGTTTTTGTATAGTGAATATTATGTTAAAGAATTATTTGGAATGTGATATTTTAAACAGAATTAAAACGATCTAACGATGTTTTAAAATATATTGAGATTCGAAATCATAGATTTCAACATTTATTGTTGAAATAGATGTTTTCGAGAAATAGAAGGAAATAATAGATTATAACACTGTTGTTATAATAGAAAATTTCCGAAAAGGAAATGTTTTGTATAGTATTGGGATTTATATATCCGTTTTATTTCGAATCCCTATACTAGTGATTTTGGGTTGTCGTAACGATGTTTTACGCAACATTCGTTTTGGCCCAAATAAATATGGTTAAGTGAATGGTCTCCTTAAAGAATGAAATATATGCTTAATTTCTATTAGGTATATTAAATATTTTCTAAGTATAGAAAATAAAAAGATCTGTGAATCACTTATTTTTAATAAGTATAGAAATGTTTTCCAATGGTAAGTGAATATTTCGAAATTTATCTTTTTGAAGATAAATTGAAAATGAATATAAAAAATTAAATGGAAATCGAATATTCATAAATATTTTGGAAATGTAAATTCCTTATGGAATTTATAAATGAAAAGGAGATTTGTTTGAAAATAAATGTTGATTTATTTTTGAAGTGTGAAAACTATATATCTTATATAAAGATATTTTTGTGAAATAAATAATTTGGAAAATTATTTGGAATCTGGTGATGTTGGCATATCTATTGATAGTTCAATAACCGACTATCAATATTTACCTTTAAATAGGTATTTGTTGTGAATTGTTTAAAATTGAATGCCACACTTGTTTTTTTTTTAAAAATAAGCGCTCACTATTCGGGTTAACCGGGAAAGGACCATGGGGTCGTATAACCCATTCCGAATATGTGATACGTCGTGATAAATTGCATTCGAAGATCGGTGTTGAAGACCGGATATTTTCGAAAGCAAAAGGATTTCTTGTTGATTGTCTCTGCACTGGCTGATCCCTGGTATTGAGATCTCCATAAGTGATGGGAAATCCGAACGTGATTAGAAATTATTCGGATTGCAAGGACTTCTTTGTAAGTGCCTTCGGTTCTGTTCGAGCCCGGAACAGACTTGTATGGATGGTATGTCTGACATTACAAGTTGAGATATAAAGCCGATTTCTTTCAAATATATTTCTGAGGTGGCGGAGAATTTATTCTTTTAGCTTAACACCCTTCTCTGAGACGTACGAGTTCAGAGGTTATATAGTTGAAGTTATCAGCGATATATTCCCAGTTTGGTAATGTGACATGCTGAGTGATGCTGAAATGATCATTGTGTTGATTATTTGTGATAGGATCATTTATTTGATCGTCTATCCTGATGATCATTGTGTTGATCATTTGTTGACCCAAAGCACGGCTTTTTGTACAAAGTGTGTTTTTGTGGACGTGAATTCGTCGAGCCTCACATCCCGAAAATGGTCAAAACAGGAAAGATGCAGCAAGGTTATTAGGGGTTGCTGTAGCTCCCCTTAGGGTATGTGCATTTCCTTCTGGATAGAGGTTGTATCATGGTATGGAGCCCAGATATTTAACCTATGTGGTTACTACGAGTTATTACTTTGTGGTTGTTGGTTATCGGGATCCCGTGAAAAAGGTCGTTTACGATCGGGGAATGGCGTGCTCGTGTCAGTAGTTACCCAGTTAGGGGTAACCCGGCCTTGTGTTGGCAGAGTTCCGGTTTGGTTCTCGGGGGTGTCTTTCCAGAGGCATTCTCAGTGGCAATGGGAAGTTCCTTGGCCTGACCATTTGTTGGAAATCCAAAGAAACAATACGAAACTTGTACGGTTTTAGTTGTAGAACCTGCCATTTAATATGGTAGCTATTAGTAGGCATAATATAATGGTACCTATGCTGGCTAAGATTTATATCTTTACTTTCGAAAGAATTTGTTCTGCACTATGCACTAGTAATAATATCAAATGTTATTTTAAATGCGTATCAAGCATCTTTGACTAACATAAGAAGAAATCTTCCCCAAGTCTGCGTTTGCATTGTGTGTGTGGTGGGAGGTCTTATGGTAGTTACATTTTCAAAAGCATTGCGAATTGAATTTAAAAGTATCCCTCTATTTTTGGATTTTAAAGTTAAATAAACTGTTTTGAGTTCTCGCACCAGTCACATGACTGACTTGGAGTTTATTGTTTTCCTTCCTAAACTCTGGGTGCCCACCAATTTCCACACGGGCAGTCAAGAGTTAAGGTTTATCAGGATATTCTGGATATTCAGGAGTTGCTGGAGGCAAGCTAGATGGCATGGCGTATTATTTATATAGTATTTCTTTTTCCGCTGCACTGTTGATGTTGTATGATGTTGTACACTCTGATGATATGATGTAATGTAATAACTGATATAGTTCTTTGTTTAAAGATTATTCATTTATTATTATATGTTGTTCCGCTGCGAATTGTGAGATTCTGATATTGTTCTGTAGTTGTTCTGTTCTGTTCTATTTCCCTTCTCTCTGTTTTTCTTTTCTTCTTCTTCTACCTCTTTCTTTTTTTTTCTTAAAACCCATAACATCTCGGTTTTCGGCCTTCGATTTCTCGGCAGTCGATAAAGTGAGTATCGATGTTGAATTTTCGAAAGTCGAAAATTTCAAGACGTTACAAAATTTCACTAATGAATGAAACTTATAGAATTATAACGGTGAAGTTCTAAATAGAATTTTATAAATAAAATTTATAAAGTTATTTAGGAAATAGATGTGGATAAATAAATGAATCTTAGAAGTTATAAGATTTATAGATTTGGGAAGTTTGAAGGAATGATTTTTATAAATAAATAAATTATAAGTATTTGACTTATAATATGAAATTTTAATATATCATTGAGATATGAAATTGAATAGATTTATAAAGGAAATTTATAAAAGGAAGTTGTTATAAAAATAAATAGAAATAGAATTTATAAACGTTGTTTTATAAATCCGCAACGACTTATTTTGATAAGGAATTGTTGTAATTTATTTATGGAATTATATTCATGTTTTAGACAGTGAATAATTCTTTAAAATAAAATGAATAGAAGTGATGAAATTTATCAACAAGTGTATTCACGTTTTTGAATAGTGAATATTTTGTTAAAGAAATTATTTTGGATGTGATGTTTGAAATAGAATTAAAACGATCTAAAGATGTTTTAAAAGATGTTGAGATTCGAAACCATAGATTTCAACATTTATTGTTGAAATAGATATTTTCGAGAAATAAAAGGAAATGGTGGACTATAACACTGTTGTTATAGTAAATGATTTCCGAAAGGAAATGTTTTGCATAGTATTGGGATTTATATATCTATTTTAATTTCGGATCCCTATACTAGTGATTTTGGGTTGTCGTAACGATGTTTTACGCGACATTCGTTTTGACCCAAATAAATATGATTAAGTGAATGATTTCCTTAAAAGAATGAAATATATACTTAATTTCGATTAGGGTATATTAAATATTTTCTCAGTATAGAAAATAAAAAGATCTGTGAATTACTTATTTTCAATAAGTATAGAAATGCTTTTCCAATATTAAGTGAATATTTTGAATTTATCTTTTTGAAGATAAATTGAAAATGAATATTTGAAAACGAATGGAAATCGTATATTCATAAATATTTTGGAACGTAAATTCAATATGGAATTTATAAATGAAATTTGGAAAATGAGTTTAAAAATAAATATTGATTTATTTTTAAAAGAATGGAGAATGTATATCTTATAAAGATATTTTTGGGAAATAAATAATTTGGAAAATTATTTGGAATCTGGTGATGTTGGCATATCTATTGATAGTTCAATAACCGACTATCAATATTTACCTTTAAATAGGTATTTGTTGTGAATTGTTTGAAATTGAATGCCACACTTGTTTTTTTAAAATAAGCGCTCACTATTCGGGTTAACCGGGAAAGGACCTTGGGGTCGTATAACCCATTCCGAATATGTGATACATCGTTATGAATTGCATTCGAAGATCGGTGTTGAAGATCGGATATTTTCGAAAACGAAAGGGTTTCTTGTTGATTGTCTCTGCACTGGCTGATCCCTGGTATTGAGATCTCCATATGTGATGGGAAATCCGAACGTGATTAGAGATTATTCGGATTGCAAGGACTTCTTTGTAAGTGCCTTCGGTTCTGTTCGAGCCCGGAACAGACTTGTATGGATTGTGTGTCTGACATTACAAGTTGAGATGTAAAGTCGATTTCTTTCAAATATATTTCTGTGGTGGCAGAGAATTTATTCTCTTAGCTTAACACCCTTCTCTGAGACGTACGAGCTCAGAGGTTATATAGTTGAAGTTATCAGCAATATATTCCCAATTTGGTAATGTGACATACTGAGTGTTGCTGTAAATGATCATTGTGTTGATTATTGTGATAGGATCATTTATTTGATCGTCTATCTTAGTGATCATTGTGTTGATCATTTGTTGACCCAAAGCATGGCTTTTGTATAAAGTATGTTTTTGTGGACGTGACTTCGTCGAGCCTCACACCCCGGAAATGGTCAAAACAGGAAAGATGCGGCAAGGTTATGAGGGTAGCACCCTTTAGGGTATGTACATTTCCTTCTGGATAGAGGTTGTATCATGGTATGGAGCCCAGATATTTAACCTATGTGGTTACTACGAATTTATTACTTTGTGGTTGTTGGTTATCGGGATCCCGTGAGAAAGGTCGTTTACGATCGGGGAATGGCGTGCTCGTGTCAGTAGTTACCCAGTTAGGGGTAACCCGGCCTTGTGTTGGCAGAGTTCCGGTTTGGTTCTCGGGGATGTCTTTCTAGAGGCATTCTCTTGTGGCAATGGGAAGTTCCTTGGCCTGACCATTTGTTGGAAATCCAAAGAAACAATACGTGACTTGTACGGTTTTAGTTGTATAACCTGCTATGGAATGTGGCGGTAACCTGCTATTGAACATAGTTAGCTATAGTAGGCATACGATAATGGTCGTATGTTGGCTAAGTTTTATATTCTACTTTCGAAATAAATTTTCCCTACACTATACACTAATAATAATATGAAATGTTCTTTTAAATGCGTATCAAGCATCTTTGACTATCATAAGGAGAAATCTCCTCCGATTCTGCGTTTGCATTGTGTGTGTGTGCGGGAGGCCTTATGGTAGTCTCATTTTAAAAAGCATTGCGAATTGAATTTAAAAATATTCCTCTATTTTGATTTTAAAGATAAATAAACTGTTTTGAGTTCTCACACCAGTCACATGACTGACTTGGAGTTTATTGTTTTCCTTCCTAAACTCTGGGTGCCCACCGATTTTCACACGGGCAGTCAAGAGTTAAGGTTTATCAGGATATTCTGGATATTCTGGAGTTGCTGGAGGCAAGCTGGATGGCATGGCATATTACTACTATATAGTATTTCTTTTTCCGCTGCACTATTTGTTGTTGTTGTACACTCTGATGATGATATGATGTAAAGTATAAAATGTAATAACTGATATAGTTCTTTGTTTAAAGATTATTCATTTATTATTATATGTTGTTCCGCTGCGAATTGTGAGATTCTGATGTGATTCTGTTTTCTGTTCTGTTTCCTTTCTCTTCTCTTTTCTTTCTATTTTAAAATTTTCTATTTTCTTTTCTTTTTCTTCCCTCTCTTCTTTCTTCTTTCTTCTTCTTTTCTTTTTCTTAAAACCATAACATTTCGGGTTTCCGGCCTTCGATTTCTCGGCAGTCGATAAAGTGAGTGTCGATGTTGAATTTTCGAAAGTCGAAAAATTCCGTTCGTTACATTAAGATTGAATTTCTTGGATTTTTCAATGTAATTTTGGAATTTGGTTGTAATTTATTTTCCAAATACAATGAAATAAACATTTTCTGAAATTTTTATATTTTGGTCAACTGAAAGTCAAAGTTTGACAACCGTTGAAAATTTTAAATTTGAATTTTTAAATTCCAATCTTTTTCTTTGAAAATGTATTTTATTTTAATATTAATTCCGCTTTTCATTTCGTAAAATTCCATTTTATACTTTTTAAATTTGATAACTTTCAGCGTTTTACACGCAATTGTTTTCAGTAAAATTTGTCTATTTTATATTTTCATTTTTCTACCTTAATTCTATTTTTCTATTTTCTACTTCATTTTTATTTTTCCTATCCATCTCTTTGTTTTATTTCTTTATTTATTTGTCTAGACTTTTATTGTATTTATTTGTTTATATCCTTTTATAAATGGCTGGAGAAAATCAAGGGGACACACGTTACATTGTTTAAATTCTTGCCTTTTTATTTCCTAACCTCTTTATTAATTTTCTAGCCGTTTCCTCTCATTCCTAGCCATGAATTTCTCTACTCATAGCCGTGCATATCCAATTGAAATTCACGTACAAAATTTATTTCCCATCTCTCATTTTCATTTGCATTTAAGAATAAAACATATATACGTTTCGTTCTCCTTAACTTATGCCTTTTCCGTTTCCTAACATTCACTCTTTTACTTGCCATCCAAACCATCTTTTAACCGTGTATTCCCTTGTGCCATTCACATACAAGAATATTTCATTCTCATCTCAATATCATCTTTTTCATTTGCATTTAAGAATAAAATATATACAAGATCTTTCTCCTTTAATTGTTGCATTTTCTTTTCTTGCCTTCTCATCTTTCCTTAGTCATGCATTTACTCCATCCATTAGCCATGAGAAACATCTCATTTCCCCATCTCCTCATTCTTATTCATGGCTAAGAAAAGAAGAAAAAAAATTAAATACATTAAGTTATTTGTTTTATAGTGTTGCATTTTTATTTTCCAAATCTTTCAAACTCTTGCCTTTTATTGCCTAGCCTCTTTATTACTTACCTTAGCCATTCATTCCTTTAATCTAGCTGTGCTTTTGTAAACCCTAGCCGCCATATCATTTTGCAAACCACGTATAATGTTTCTCATCTCCTTATTTTATTCATTTGCGTGAAAGAAAAAAAATACAAGCTCTAAATTCATGGCTTCTCCTTCTTCCTTCTTTCCATATTTCTTTTATTTTTCTCTTTGATTTTTCTTTTGCTATGCTCGGCTCCACCTTGTCCATGCCTTGCTTTTCCATGACCTTATCATCTCCTTGGCACAAACTAGAGATGCACTTAACCCAAACAAAACCAAGGCTGAGCCTACTTGGTGGTTGAAGCAAAGGTTATGTCATGTTTATCTCATATTTCCCATTGTTTTAATTTCTACTCTTTTGTATTGAAATATATTCTTATATATGTTGTGTTTGTTTGCATACGAGACTTGGATCTGACTCTTCATTCACTCAAAAATATAGTCGTGCTTTGTTGTGCCTTTTCGTGCTTTGCGGAGTTTAGATTTGGGTTGAATTTCAATTCTAGCTTTAAAAAGGTGTGAGTTATTCACTCTAGACATACGTACTTTTATAAATGTGAAATGATGACAAGTGAATATGTAAAACTGATATGTTATGTTCATATATGCCTGTGATATATATCTATATGATGTTACATGCTGTTTATATATCTGTTACATCGTATTTTATTCTATACTGTTATTTTATTCCTGTTTATCATACTACAAGTTCTCTATCAGTATGGGTTGAAATGATACATACCCGAACGGACTTTAGAATAAGAAAAATCACTATGGGCTGAAATGATATGCTCGAGTGATTTTTATTGATTTTTATTGTATTTATTTTACTTGGGATTGCGGGTTTGAAATGATAGAAACCAGATTTTTCTTTTTAAATTACGGATTGAAATGATACATCCATATCACTTGACCTTGGTTAGAAAATATTATGCAGGCTTATGGTTATATTTTTTTTAATAAAATTTTGCCTAAAAATTTATTAAGTATTTTTAAATAATATTTCCCTAAAATATTTTTAAGTATTTTGAGTTTTATAAATATGTGAAATTTTGACTTAAAATTTGATCTAATGCTTTAATTATAAAGGTGTATTGGTTTTTCTATAAGTTAAATTTTTATAAGTTAATAATTGGTTTTAAGTTGAATTAAAGGTCTTTATTGATGATAAATAACTTAATAATTGAAATTAACTTAATATGGGAGTTTTAAATCTAACCTAGTAATTGTTATGAATTTTACTTTATGAGATGGGCATGTTTTGTATAATAAATACTGTATTTTAAACTGATAAAATGAAATACAGTTTTAATTAGGCCTTTTGTAGTAAAATTTATTTAACTTGAAATCATATTTAATTGTTAGCTATGAATATATTTATAAATAAAATTTGACTGTTATATTAATTATGATAAAATATTCTTTTGTGAAATGTTATGTTTTGTAAGATAAATAGCTATGACTTTAGAATGGAAAAAATGTAAGTAAGTTAAAACATACATGTGAGATGTTAGTTTAATTAATAATTTGATTGATTAATATAATAAATATTCTTTACTGTAATAACAAAACGAAAGAAACATGTAAAGTTTTAATTAATGAAAGAAACATGTAAAGTATTAATTAATGCAAGAAACATGTAAAGTTTTAATTAATGGAAGAAACATGTAAAGTTTTAATTAGTGTGGTATTGATTAAAATAATAAATGCTCTTTATTGTAATAAAAATGTAAATTAAAACGTACATTTGATAATGTAAGTTTTAATTAGTGTAATATTGATTAAATTAATAAATGCTCTTTATTGTAATAAAAATGTAAATTAAAACGTACATTTGATAATGTAAGTTTTAATTCGTGTAATATTGATTAAATGATAAATGCTCTTTACTGTAATGGAAATGTAAATTAAACGTACATTTGATAATGTAAGTTTTAATTAGTGTAATATTGATTAAAATGATAAATGCTCTTTATTGTAATAAATGTAAGTTAAAACGTACATTTGACATGTAAGTTTTAATTAATGTAATGGTGTATTTTAAATTGATTAAAATGATAAATGTTCCTTACTATAATAATAAAATGTAAGTTGATAATGTACATTTGATATGTAAGTTTTAATTAATGTAAATGGCATATTTTAAATGACTAAAATAATAAAGTTTCTTTATTGTAATAATAATGTAAGTTAATAAGGTACTTTTAACTTAACTTAAGAATTTCAGCTTTAAATTGGATATTACAGTAACAAAGTTTATTTGACTATAAGGCTATGATAAAATGACCATGTTAAAACTTGTAAGTATATAAATACTTTAATTATATAAAATGTTAAAGTGGGAAGTATTACATTTCAAAAATGCTATGATTCCTTAAGGTTACATTTCCAAAATGCTATGATAATCTAAAGGAATATTTCAAGTTTAATAAGTTGAAGGAAATATTCAGTGATTTGAAAATTTGGGTTTTATTTAAATGATATATTATTGAATTAGTTTTGAAATGGAAATGATACTATTGTGATATGGTTTTAAAATGAGTATAATATTTTTGTTTTGAAAGTTTATACTATTTTGAAAGAAATGATAGGATTTTGAAATGGATATGCTTGTTTGGTTTTGAAAGTATAAATGATTTTGAAATAAATATCCATGGGTTATAATAAAGTTTTGGTGTTAAAGAGACCGGGATCGGAAGTTGTCATACTCTCTGCCAACTCCGAAAACCACTTTAACAACCGTGTATGCGGTGGAGATTCCAGAATGAAGTAGGATGGCAGCGGCGTTCTTTTGAGGTACATACGTGGACCCGACTCCCATGAGTTGGCATAAGGTGGCTAAAACAGGAGCGATCGACGGGCTAAGGAGGTAGCACCTCTTATCAGACGCACTACTTCGATACCATTCTATTGCTTTGTGATTGATTGGAGACCTTTGATTTTGGGGGTGTGGCTCGAGGTGGGCTGTAGTAGCTGCTACGCGTTATCACCAGTCCGGAAGCGTAATTGGTATATTTACACTGGCATTGCCTAGTTGTGCCATGTCACCTACCCTTGGGCGCTTTGTATGAGTTTGATTTGTGTCGTACCTATGGAGTATCCTCTGGTAGCCTCCCGATCAGGAGGTATTACGGTACTGTATAGACTATTGGCATTATTTATGTGTTAAGGAGAATATTGGTCACTGTTAACGCTATTTAAAAGTAAGTTTATTTTACTATAGCATTATTATAATAACGAAATATTACTACATTGTAAATTTTTTAACGGATTCTTAGAGGATGGGCGATCTCAAGCATCCTTTAAGTTACTTATACCCTTATATTACAGTTCACTTGAGTTGGTTTACACTGTATAAGTATGTGTGTCCTGACTCAAGTGTTTTGTATTTTGCTTTACGCTTGGGTTAGACTGAGTGATACAACATTCAAGATTCACCTTCGGAGTTGGAGCTTTTCTTGAAGATCCAGCTATCTATTTCGCTTTCAGTTATTCAGTTGATTCCAGGGATGTCTTCAGCTTTATGCTTGTTTATCATATTGAACTTCTATTGTAACTTGTTACTTCTGTTGTACCGTTTTTAACTCTGATGTACTTGTATATAGTAGCTTCGTAAACTACTATTTCTTTGCTTCCGCTGCATTATATTACTTTGTGTCTGTGATTCTGTGATTTATTTATTTACTGCATATTTTGTGTTTTGCCAAATTTACATTAACAATTATGTATTTTTAACTATTCAAGTCCGACATGTGCGGATGTGAATGGTTGAAAATAGCGGGTCGTTACAAGGATCTTCTCTACCATTTGACCAAATAAACTATTTGTTACTTAAGATTAACTCTATTAAGTTACAATTAATAAACTGGTCGAACTCCTCCATGGAAACAAAATCTCCTTTCCTAAGGGATCTCTCTTCTAAAAATCTTGTAACATTAAGATCTATCCCCATAACCCATGGTCCTGTAGCGAGTGATCTAAATTCTAGACACTTGTTCTACAGAACCATACGATCTAACTTTGTATTCAGCCGATAAATATTAGTAATATTTAATATTGAGTCATCACTAATGTCAGTAAAAATCAAATGCATCAAATGAATTTAGTAATAGGTTGTAAAAGTCTAACAAAACGACCCTTCCATCCCATCATAAGTCCCCTATATACTGCCTTTAGCTGGAAAATAGAACCAATGATTAATATACAAACCCCCTAAACACCTATAAAATATAATTAGGATGTTCAATTTTAGTCTCTTGTAATAAAACATTGTCAATTGTTACCTTTACAAAACATTTTAATTTTACTACATTTACCTAAGTCATGCGAACCCCTAACTTTTCAACTAATGAATCTTATGGTCCAAAAGGTCTAACCCGCTTCAATTCCTACTCCTAATATAATCGATGTCAATCTGAATATCATAAAAAATTAAACCAGAATTCCTAGCTAAATATTGCATATCACTAGTGGATAAACTACTCAAAGCATACGAACTATAAGTACTACCCAAAAGATAACCCAAACCTAAGCTAGAGCTATTATCCTCCTCACCAATCTAAAACCACTGAGATGGATCAGATCTCTCTTTGCACCGTTGAATTTTCCTCTCTTTTCCCGGAGCTAGAGTTAACGAAAACTCTAATGGCCGCTCTACGAAGATGAGTGCTCCTCCTTGTCGATTTCACTAGACTCAAACTAAAGTGTAAAGCACAATCCTCTGTACTATTTACTTGCTCTATCCTAATATAAAGTGGGTCCGTAATATATACTTGAATTGGAGATGTTGAACATAAATCTGTGCTTGCTTGTTCCTTAATGCATGATAAGCTTGAATTTTATTACCAAATAACATTCTGTTCATTATCATATTATCTTGTACAGGAACATGAATCATGCACACATCAGATGAAATAGAAATATCACATGACCGCTGCACATTTCCCTTTACGTCCTTCTTATGCTCTCCTATGTCCGTCTTTTCAACCAACCTAGCCTTGTCCACACTGTCAAGTAGCAAACCTACCTTATCCATCACCCCACCAACCCTATTGATATTCTCATCTGCCGTTCCAACTGTATCAATACATGAGCTACAGTATTCCAGTCTTTAATAACATCACAAGTAACTGAAATATTCATACAATCATCAATAGTTTCATCTATATGCGATTCTCTAGAGATCAAAATACATGGTACATGAATCATCAATAGTTTCATTTATATGAGATTCTCCAGAGATCAAAATACATAGCTGTGACGCCCCACCTCTATACCCACGCTAGGCAAGGACACTACGGGGTAATGCCGTCAACTAGCACGGAGAATAAGGCTGTTGAGGAGCGACCATCTGTATAATTGCTTTGTACGAGTAACGATATGCCAGATAAAAGTATAACTTGGAAATCCGACATACCGACATAATCTCAAAACTACTACACAGTGGCTATATGTAATCCTCGGAAACAAATATAGAAATAAACATAACACAAATCAGTCACAGATAATTCATATCATAAAGGCAGAAATAGATATGAATATGTATAACACATAAAAGTGTTCATCAGAGTAGTGGTCAACAAGATCCACACTATCACAAAAGAAATAGCTACCAGTGCTATACAAAAGAATATGGATACAACCATGAGTCTATATCTCAAGTGTATACAACAAAAACTACTAATCTAAGTAGTTAGCCAAAAGTCAAGGTAATGATCCTGGATGAGAAGTCTAGCAGAAGCACCCGTAACATCTCGGTCTGAACCGAGTATTATTTAATAAGAAAATAATAAACGGATCAGTCTAGCTATAAATATAAGATGAAATGATATAGGATAAGAGATATGACTAAACGTATAATAATCACAATGCCAAGCTGTGATAAATAAGTAATTGAAAATCAACAAGAGATTAATCAATATCACAAAAATCTTCTCAAAGATCAAAAGGAATGTCATACTTCTTATTTCATTCACCAAACCATAAATATTGACAATTGTATCAATGTCAATCACAAAAGTCAATGACACATAAATTCACCAATGCACAAATATTGATAAAACTTATCAATGAAAATCACGAAAATCGGTGAAACACAAAAATTCCAAAAATCATCAATGGAAATCCAAAAATCACAAGAAGGGGGAGGCCTATCACAAAACGGGAGCATGAAAACTCACCAACACGTGTATCACAAAATGGAACGCTATTCCATGGTTGCTAACCATTAATTTTGAGCCGGAGCTCCATAAAACGTCCCGTAGACCATGGGTCGCTACCACACCAATTTGAGCCGAAGCTCCACAGAAACGGGGTTTAGTCTCCCTCGTAGACAAAGAGACATCGCACATTTCTAGTCTAAATCACAAAAATGATCATCATCGATCATCAAGAAGTGTCAATTACACTAAGCTAGTAAATATATGAGCTTAGCTTCGTGTCCCATAACCACTAGCTTAACTTAAATATTTACGAACAAATTGTAGATCTCCACGAGAAAATTGTCACAAGAGATTCAATCGAACAAGTCCAAGAATTTACCCGACGAAGTAAACGCAAGCATTTCATACCACTAGTTTTACTAAGCCGTTTAATTAGATTTCTCATACGAGTGAGGTAAAGGCTTGTATATACTAATAGGTTGGAAACAGTTTTATAAACGAGTTTGATATTGAAAATAGAGTTTAAATAATCTTCGATAAAGAGTTTGAATATTTACTACTAGTATAGAAACCTTTGTATTTTAAAGTGACAAAGCACAAAAATGATTGTAGAAACAATCAATCACCAAAATTCACATACGAAGACGTGAATTAATTCCAAAGGAATCGATATCAAATCCATCAAAATGGATGTTTCCAAGAATTCCATATTAGAAGTCATCAAGTCGAAAAATTGATAGCATCAACTAGGAATCAAAACGAATCGATAAAAATTGGAACCACAAGCAAAAATAGGAAAAAATAGGCATACTAAGCATATAGGAGCAGGTCAGTCGACTGGCTCACTGAGTTCATTCGAATGGACCAGAAACTAAAATCTTTAATTTCCTGCAGTCAGTCGACTGACCTAAAAATCCAGTCAACTGATTGCAGGGAAACAGAGGACCCGTGCCTCTAAATTTTGGCTTTGGAATGCCTATGTGCTACAGCCAGTCGACTGAATTTCAAGACCAGTCGACTGACTGGCACCAAGGCTGTTTTCTTAGCCTATGAAATGAAGATGCAATCTTCTTCAAAATGCAATCGGGCGAGCAGCGGACACTAGGGATTTATGTCAATCGACTACCCGGCCCTATAAGCTTCTCGATGCATCACCAAAAACATTTTCAAACAATAAAGCTATGATTTTTGAAGATTTGAACTCAAAACACTAAAAATTTGAATATTCATAGAACCAATCCAATTCAAAACCAAATGCACATGAATAAGTATTAGGAATACATACCTAACAATCATAGATAATCATAGACTTAGATGTGAGATAAAAATTTCACCTTTTCAAAAAATCAATGTAGAAGAGGCTCGAAAGCAAAGGGAGAATCAACCATTCTTCAACACAACCCAAATGAACTTGAATCTATGCTCAAAAGAAGAACATTCTCAAAGTTAGGTTTAGGAATTTCTGAAATTTAAGAGAGAAGGAGTTGGAGAAGGTGAAGAGAAGGCTTATCAATGGGTTCTCTTGAATTTGGAGCTAGAAGTTGATTTGCAAATAGAAAACTAGGGCTTGAGTTTTAATTTCCCATTCCACTCACCATTAATCTCTTTAGAACTGAAAAGTAGAGGAAGAGGGAGTGAATGAAGAGGGGGTTTCAGTTTGGGGCATTAAGTTAGAACATTGGGCTGAACCCAAACCCAAAGTGAAAAAGGTCAAATTTTTAGCTAGCTCCAAACATATCAATGTTTATACTCAAAAAGGTTGCAAATGGCATTTTGAACTCAGTGAAAGGAGTCTCGAGTCCCAATTTGACCGTATGCAAAAAGTAGCTTTTCGGACAAAAATCTGACTAATGATGAAATATTTAAATAAAATATTTAAGTATAAAATTGATAAATATGCGGGTTGTTACAATAGTACAGGTTTACCATACAGAGATTTATAGTTTTCTTAACAAATTTCTATAAAAATTTAATTTCAACCATGCATTTGAAGTTATTATCCTAATCCATACTAAGTTAAAATACTATAACTTACCATGAGAGCGACATTAAAATTTGGTGTTGGGATACTAGTAAAACATATTCCTGAATCGCAGTTTACAAGTTTTAAACCTTTTAGGGACCGAACCACATATTTTCAAAAGTGTTTAGAATGCCAAGGCTTCACCCAAGAATAAGCTATACATGTGGCTAATCCTACATAAAAAGCTAAACACAATTAAATTTTTAAAGAAAAAGGATTCGTCATAGGCAAAAAATAAAGATTTTGCAACTTAAACATAGAAAAATGTTACTTACCTATATTATAAGTGTCCTGTCCCTTAACTAATTCTATCATTGTAATCACTCTTAATATCTTTGACTTCAACATGAAAAACTCTAATTTTGTCTATAACTCTTATTAGAGCAATTTCAGAACTCAGTATGCTAAAGATTATAGAATTTTAATTGATACCATCTTCACTAAAACTTATTGGTGTCAATGGTTTAAAAGAAACCGATATATGTTTGATAATGTTAACCTTCCTGTCGATAATCTAATTTATGCTATTGCACATTGTAGTTATAATTGGGTTTCAAATTCTAGCTATAAATCAGCTAAAAAAGAATATTTTATGGAATTCACTTAAAAATTTAAAAGGTGCATCGACAGCTTGAAGTTTAAAATTAATCCAACCATTGGTAGAAGCAACAAGACCTTAAGCTATTACAACCCACCATCTATGATGCCCTGGTCCATGCATAAAATAATGCAGATATTGTGGACCTCGTAGATGGCAGACCATTTTGATGTAAATTACATGAAAAGATCACAAAGCTATCTATAATGGAATATACTTTTTGAAACTCACAATGGGAGGAATAAAATATAATAATATATAATATAATCTCAGACAAACAAAATAATCTCAAATAAAACCAACTAGAACATCTCTCTATTGGTATTGGACAAAGTATAATGTACGGGAATAAATGAAATACAATAGTAGATATCTAATAAATAAATGCATGTATCTATCATACCATCACCTTCAAATCGCCACAATGTCCTCTCTATCAATCTATCAAACTATAACTAAAAAGAAAAAAATGATAGAGGGGGTCGGACATATGTCTAACAAGTAAAACACATCATATAAGTGTATATTACTAATAAGCTTGTAAAAATATATCTATGCTGGGAAACTATACTTTAACCTATGTCACCTGCATCTAATGAGTTAGATAAACATAATATAATACTATTAGTAACTTCATATGTTAAGGTCTCACTAAAACCTATCCTATGCTTAATCACATGCATACTATTTCGCTCAAGGTCTCAATTTGTATGCCGAAATCATATGTGACCACTACTGAGGAACCATATGTCTCCACTTGCTATCACCAAATCATATGCGACTCACAATCGATGATCTACGTACCACAGTCCATTATAGCTAAATCGTATGCGAATCGCTACTAAAGATCTACGTGTCTCAGCCCGCTATCGCATAAATGTATGTACATTATTGAACTTAAAGTCCCAACTCGTGTAATGCCATTGTGACACTATTTGGCTCAAAGTCCCAACGTACCATAGCTAGACGTCACAAGCCCTACCAAAGTGCACCCGAAGCTTGCCATATACCACACTATTGAGCACAAAGTCTTAACTAATGCGGCTCATACATGACACTGTCATGGAAATCGCACTTGACTATTAAGGTCAAGTCCAAGCTAGTCATTTGGCTAATGGTCAGTGATAATATTAGGACAAAACCCATTATCGCCCCACTGTTTACGAAGCTACTGGATCGATCCCTAACCTATCATCGCTAAATGTCAGTAGTACAACCGATGAGTAATTTTCCCATACGTGTATTGAAACGTCCCAGTAGAACCCCATATAATGAATTTAACAAAATAAGACACCTTTATGAAGTAATTCAAGATAAAACAAATAACATACCAAAGCAATCATCGTCTCGCCATGATCTCGATGTAATGAACCATGCATGGAACATAGTCCATATGTGAGAGTTTTGAGCGTTTGAAGTTAATGGTATTGTTTAATTAACTTTCCACAATTTTATTTTTATTTAGTTATTTATTTTTCTTCCCTAATGCGTTTTGAGCTACAATACCCTCAACTTCTTGACCTCGTTCTAAACCCCAACGCCCACTACTTACTCCATCGCGACCGCCGCTACAAGCACCTAAAACCCCAACAGATACAATCGCCAAACTCCCCTCATCGCCGCCGACCTTTCACCACCAAGATTTCACCTCTGGCTACTCCTATCACATTTTCCGCCTCCCATCGAATTTGATTGTTCCCAACAATTTTCGACCATATATATCCAATCCAAAACCACTGCAGTCCTCTACTCATCGTATTCTTCAAACCGTAATGCCAGATCATCCTATCGTCGTCATTCCACCGTTGGGTCAAAACATATAGTCCATAGTCTCCAAATTTCCATCGCATTTTCTTACCAATCCGTACACACAATCCACTAACGAACACTACCAGTGGATTCCTGTCGTCGAAAACTATAATTTTGATGTACAATATCTCTAATTCGAGACACCTATGTGTTTCACACTTTTTAATTAGAGTGGAATTAACTTTTGCTAATTAAAATTGATAAAAGACTTATACTTTTAACTATTTAGCCATTGCGTACTATATCCAAATCTGATGTATATTAAAAAAAATCAGTTTTTTTTAATTACTTGTTACATCATTTGTAAATTTGGTTTAAGCTCATAAGAGGTGAATTACAAAGTATTACCAATATGTACACAAATATGATAAATCTCACTCATCGATTAGCCGTGCGTCTTCTTCGATCCGAGGTGAATCCTCTTCATGCTTCGTTGTCCAAAAACTCACTATCTTGAAAATGCCAATTCTCTCTGTAGCTTTGATTTATTTGTGCATCTCTCTTCATGGCAATTGGTTTCACGTATAAATTTGTATGATTTGTTGGATTAGGTGATTTGGTTACTATGGTTTTATAAGAGTGGCAAAATTATTAGAGCAAAAGGAACATAGTTAGAGATCTATTTATAGGTTGAAAAATAAAACATCTAGGCTAAAATCTTGTAACTAATATATTACGAAAATTCCATTGAGTTTGACTTCTTATAATTTGTAGTCCATTTAACCAAATTCAGCAAAGTATATATGTTTCCTGATTGTAAATGACATTCCAGATGCAATGGAGTAGGTACCAAAGCCTAATTCCAAATCTTGTAGAAATATACTATTTTTTTCTTTATGTGAAATTAAGATTTTACCTTTTCTAATCTAATTATTTAATTACATAAAATTGCAGGGTGTTTATTCTCTCCCTTGAAAGAATTTTGTCTTTGAAATTCCTCGAGGTGGACAATGCAACTCGCTTTATAGCGTACGAACATACAAAACAAATATAGCTACATCCATCTAGCATCCATCATATAATAAAAGTACAACTAAGAGTATATAGTAGATACGATAATATAATATGAGATGAGTGCATATGGAACTAAACCAGTCTCCTATACGAAAGAATATGCCATGCAACCAATATGTATGCAAACACCTAATATATGGAAAGATATATATATATATATATATATATATATATATTTCTATATGTATATATGCACATCTATACATCCATATGCAACATCCACATCAAAGTGTAAGTAAACAACCACATAAATAAACACAATCAGTAAACACACACATATATATACATACGTACATACATACATATAATAAAAGTTAGAACATCTATATATAGTTTTTATCCTAGGTTAGAATATGTGGACATACAAGCCAACACAGTTAACACTAAACTGGTATAACTTAAAAAAGCAACCATAGCAACCAAAACACATCATGAGGACGTGCATACAACCAATCCTAACATCCATGCCTATGTCAACTAGCTAGCTAAAGAAACTATGCAAACAAATAACGACCTAATGAAAAAACTAACCAAAAGAGGAACTAAGTAGAAGAAAGATTATGATGGGAAAATTGGATTTTCTCTTTGAGTTCCCACATACTCTCATCCAAACATTTTCTTTGCATACTTGGACCAACTTCATTTCCATATTTTTATGTCATATCACATCAAGTTCTAAGATGTGAATATACATATGGAGTATTCTAGACTCCATCTCTGCATTCACCTCATAAGCCGAATAGTCTATACTATAACCGCTAAATCGTCAACGTGTATTAGCAGATACGAAAACATAAAACATGAGAACATCAGCCAACTTTTTAAGAATCCCACTCAAACATGTTGGCTTTCCTAATCTCTATAAAATCCGAAAAGCCCAAACAAATAATGGTGCCAACTTTCTCATATATCTCAACAACAAGTCTGCACCTACCTAGTTATCCACTGCGAACTTACCATGCATGCCTATCCTATGCGGTTTCCATCCCTTAGTGCATCACTTAGGCATCACTAATAATATAATACCTAAGTATAACTTAGATTTAAATAGATTGCACTATTGGAATATTTCCATTGTCAAATACCTTTTGCAATGTACTACGCTACTTGCTTCTTCATATTTGGCTAATTGAAAATCTTCTTCATATGCTTTGAAATGCCAAACTAACTTCCCTTCATTAAGACTATGGGTATGACAACTCGATAATGGATAGCATCTCCCTTCTAGGTGGACATATTTTTTGGATAACTAAGTGAACCCCATACTCCATCCTCGTTTAATTTATTGATATCAAAAATGGATGATGACTTATTTTCAGTGAACACAATCTTACTATAATAAACTCATATACTAGGTTGTTCACTTTTCAATTATTTTTCAATTGCATCGGCATTGAAAATAAGTTATGCACCAAATGTCATAATTTCGTAAAATTGACTTCATAAGAGAGTTCTTCTAATCCAAGTGATGACGAACTAATCTTACCTCTTAGTCAATTTTCTTCCAAATCGCATAATCTCACCTTCCTTAAGATCACCTTCGTACCTTAGTACGTGCAAGCCAAGACATTTACTTCATGACTTGAAATCATACAATAGTAGATGCTTCAAAAATAATGTTAACTCAATGCTTGTGAGATCCTATAAACCAATATTTAGCTAGAGTACCTTATGTACATCGTCATACTCCAAAAATATTTTACCTTGACAAATATAGTCATCCTCTATCGGTGACTGCCTTATACGACCAATCTTTTATTATTTAACTTTTTAGGAAGCTATTTTACTTAATTACGCTATCATTCTTCTCATGCCTTATATAAGCATATCTTAGCCTTTAACGCAAACATATGTGTTAAATTCAAACAACATTTAAATAACATATATCTCAACAATTTAAAATAATAAAATCAAACTTGTTATTTTCTTCTTAAGTATAAATCATTTTAGTGTTGTTTACTATAAGAATACATTTGTAACGACCCATAAATTTTTGATGTTTAAAATTTGGTAATTTAATAATATTTTATGAGTTAATATTGAAAGAAATAAAAATTTGTAATTTAATAATGGAATAATACTAAAATGAAACAATGTTAATACAAGTTAATTGTCAACAATCTTAATGAAACTCCAATTCATTGTATTTAAACATGCTATGCTTGGTTATAAAGTTTAATATAAGTAACAAATGTAAACATTTAATTATTGTATAAAATAGGTAGTTAATGGTAATTGAACAAGATCAGTATTGTGTAAGGAATTATAATATGTGTTGTATTAATGTGTGCACTGATTTTAGTGGGATGTAAAGGTAATAAAATAATGTGTAATGGATGGAAATGGAATAAATGTATTTTTAATGAGAGTTGTTGTAATCATTGGTTGTAAAGAATAAATTTACAAATGTTATAAAATGTATAATGGTGACAACTATTGTTTGTTGCCAATGTATTTAATCAATAGAAATTAAATGTAATTAAACATTACCTTGTGTAAGTTAGGATAATAACTGAAAACTTTGAATGTAAAATCAATAGAAATGTTAGTTATATGCATAAGATGGCAATTGATTTAATAAAAGAATTGATACCAACATAAATAAATGAATTGGGATATTAAATGTGTATAAGTGACTAAATTTCAGCATAAGAGAAATAAAATAGTTAACACAAATAAAAGATAAAATTAGAATTATACAGCAGATTGGAACATTTGTTGTAATTAGTGAACTTTTAAATGTAATTAAAAGTTAAGGGTAACAATGGTTATAAGTTACCTATTTATTTAGTTCATTAAATTTAGTTTGAAATCAATTGTAATTAATTTACTTAATTAGTGCAATTTGATGTAGATTTATTTGGTACTCGGAGAATGTTAATTAATAGGATGAGAATAAATGACAACATAAATTATAAGTAATGAAAGCTTATTAATGTAAGAAAACGAAGACAAACATTAAGAGTTATAAATGTTATAATAAACCTTAGTGTATTGTAAATTGATATTATGTTATAAATGTTATAATAAACACTAAGAGTTATAAATTGATATTATGTAGGCAACTATGATAGTTGGTTGGAAATAATAAACCTTAGTGTATTATAAAGTTAATAGTAACGTCTGTTATAACAAATTGGTTTACTAAATCAAAATAGGAAATCAATCAATTTATTTGGGACTAATTAATTGATATTCATTTTTAATAAATGGGTTTACTGTTAGAAATTGAAATTAGATACTACGGTAAATGAGAATTTAGATGAAATTGGAAATAATGTCTACTCTTTTTATAATACGACTATTGGTTGATTTAAAGTATAGAAAGCAAGATTTATTAATTTAATTGAAGTATAAAATTCAATAATTGTATTTATTGCAAAATAAAATGGAATTAAAAGTTTAAATATTACGTCATTGAAATTAAAATGAAATTTGAGGATAATAATGTAATAAATCATGAACCCATGTTAGTGGCACCCTTATTTTGGTAAAAGATGTGAATAAGAAGTTAAAAAATTTAATAAATGGGTTTTTGAGAATTAAATTTATAATTTCTAAATATAATGAAGTGGAGAAATTAACGCTGCAATTGATAGATTTATCAACTTTTAATTTACATCTAAACTTGCTTAAAGTTTTGTAAATAATTAAGAAATATAAAAGTGATAAAATTGTCAATTATAAAATTGAAATTTAAAAATTGGATTTAATTAATTAATTTTCAATTTATTTAATGAATCGGAAAAATAGCCATTTTGGACACTGACCCGGATTTCGGCGAAACCAGTTTCATCGGATCCGTAACGGTGAATTATTGTAGGATTTCAAGTTTCGTAGCGATCGGACTTGTCGTTTGATCGTACGGACTCGAAACGCCTTGAAATCGATAAATTGAAATCAACTGAAATCAATTTGAAAATATTGATTTTAGCATAACTTCTTCATACGATGGAATTTGGACGTGAAACCTTTTCCATTGCGTTTAAAATATTTTAAAACATCTATTTGATATATGGGTTGACCCAATTTCGTTCCGGAGTCGAAACGGGCTTTTTGGGCCACTTTGTCGTTAACGCGTATATCCAACCTTATCCATCCATTCTAATTTCTGACCTACTTATATAAACCCGGTTATAAACCATAGCAGCCTCTATTCCTCATTTCTATACGTATAGAAACTTCTGTGCTCCTCTTCCTCAATGGCTGTAAACCCTAATTTATCCAATTCAAATTTCAATTCAAAAATCAACTTCAAAAATTCAAACTTCTTAGAAAAATTTAGAAAAAATATATATCGAAGATCTCAATAATACAAACCTACGTATGCTGTTCGTTTTTCGAGATAGTGACCGGATTGATTAGAAATCGCGATCAAAGTCGAATTGGGCATTTTTGTTTGGGGCAACAATTGGGAAATCAGTTTCTGGGTATTGAAGAGCTGGGCAAGGGGAAGCTAACGTTGGTGGTCGTGTGTGCTAATTCGATCGGAGGCACATGAATGTGGTTGATTAGGGTTTGAAAACCCTAAACTATGAAGGGGCGGCGACGACGATGGGGGCGACCGGAGACAGCGGCCTCCTGGCCATGGGTGCGTCTCGTCCTGAGGAGTAGGATGGTGGTGATCGACGATTTTCTGGTGGGCGGTGGCGTTCGTAGGGTGCGGTCAAAGTTGGGGGTCTCGGCCGTGCTTGCGTGCGTATTCTATGCGTAGGAAACGTGGGAGAGAGAGAAGGTAAGGGGGGAGATGACGTGTTAGTTGTTGATTATTTTATTTTAATTAATATTTAATTTCAACTCGTTCTAACATCAATAACTCTCACATACGAGGTCCGTTTCACGTGCGGTTTTCTCTGCTAGGTTCGTATTGGAATTCCGGACATTTTGCTGTTGGTTTGGATGAATTTGGAGATTATTCAATTTTTGGATTTAAATTGGATATAAATTCAATTTAAATCCAAAAGGTGAGTGTTTTAACCCACTCACAACTTCTAAAATTTCTTATGTTTGTTAAATTGATTTATGATATGAGTAGAAATTTATTTATGACTATTTGGCATATTTTTATTTATCATCCCAGTTAAATCGCATTTATTTAATTAAATTATTATTTAATTATTCATTGCATATAAACTGCTAGTTAATACTTGTTGTTTATTATCCGTTTGATAGTGATGTTATTGTTTATATTGGATGATGATTGTTATAAATGGTTGATGATTGATATTGGATGAATGAATGATGTATTTTATATTGTATATACTGCAAGTTATTGTGCATTTTCGTTTTATTCGAGATTGCGGTTTGAAATGATATATAACCGTAATTTTTATTTTAAATTACGGATTAAAATGATAAATATCCGTATCACTTGACCATAAGATAGAAAATTTTATATAGACACCGCGATATATATATATAAATAATTTGAAATGATTTTCTATGGTTGTGTAAAAATATATATATGGTTTTATGAGATATTGATTTCGGATATTTGATAAAGGTTATTTTATATATAGTTAAATTCTTGGTTTTAAGCTATGTATAAAATTGTTTAAAGTATGAAGTAAGTTTAATAATAAAGTTTGATTTTATTAAAATATATTATGGATAAGTATTTACTTAAATTATATTCTAATATCGAGTTTATATTGATTTTTATAAATCAAAGTTGACAAGATAGTTTTGAAATTTATTTGAGATTTTATTTAATTAAGATCTTATTGAAATTGAGATTTTAAAAGAATATGGTTTTGTAACTTAATTCGGATTTAAGGTGATTTAAGTGAATAAATTAAGGAATATTCAGTTATTGAATTTTGAAGTTTTATTTAAAGAATATTGGATTTAGTAAGCAAATATTTCAAACTAAATAATAGTAAAGGTGAATTTGGTATATATATGAATTATAAAAATTTAGTTTGAAATATTGAACATTTAAGCTTTGAATATATATTGAAATTGAAATGTTTTATTTGGGATTTAAATCTGTATTTGGAAAAGCTATTTTATTTTATAAAGTAATTTAATAGTTAAACCATTTAAGTGGTGTAGTATGTTTCAAAGTTATGTAATTCAAAGTTTTATGTTTTAGAAGGCTATATTTCAAGCGTTTGGTTTCAAAATATTATAACTTTGAAAATGTTATGATTTTGGAAAAAGGATATATTTGAAATAAAAATGATATCATATTGTTTGGGTTTTTAAAATAGAAATGATATCGTATTTATATGGTTTTGAAATGGATATTATATTCTGGTTTTGAAGTATAATTATTTTAAAATGATCGCGGTGTTATAATAACGTTTGGTTGTTGAAGAGACCGGGATCGGAAGTTGTCATACTCTCTGCCAACTCCGAAAACCACTTTAACAACCGTGTACGCGGTGGAGATTCCAGAATGTAGTAGGATGGTGGCGGCGTTTCCTTTGAGGTAAATACGTGGACCCGACTCCCGTGAGTTGGCATAATGTGGATAAAACATGAGCGATTCTCGGGCCAATGAGGTCATTCCTTTGATCGGACGCACTCCTTCGATATTATACTCTGACATTTGGATTGATTCGGTGGCCACTTTTGATTTTTGATTTTGGGGGTGTTGTTCGAGGTGAGCGGTAGTAGCTGCTACGCATTACCACCAACCCGGATGCGTAATTGGTATATCTACCCTGGCATTGCCTAGTTGTGCCGTGTCACCTAACATATCGAGCCTTTACTACTAGTTTCTATTTGTGTCGTACCTATGGAGTATCCTCTGGTAGCCTCCCGATCAGGAGGTATTACGGTACTGTATAGACTATTGGCATTATTTGTGTTAAGGGCTATATGGGTAACCCCTTAACGCTATTAAAAAGTAAGTTTACTTTACTATTAGACACTATTATAATCGCGAAATATACTACATAGTAAATAGTTTAACGGATCCTTAGGAGATGTGAATCCCGAGCATCTCTTGAGTTACCGCACTCACGTTAAACAATGGATAGGAGATGTCAAATCCCATAAACATCTCCGACGTCGGTACACTCATATTTACTTCTGTTGATTTAACTTACATAAGATCTTTTAGTTCTGACTCGAGTATTTTGTCTTTTCAATTCGCTCGGGTCAGTCCGAGCATTTCAGGATCGAAGATTTTATTCTGGAGGACGAAGACGAAGATTTCTTATTATTATTATTATTATTATTATTATTATTATTATTACTATTATTATTATATATTATACTGTTCCACTACACACTGTATTCCGCTGCATTGTTATTATTCTTTGGTATGTGTAACTCTGATATATATTGTATAAGTATAATCAAATGTTTTCTTAAAACAGCTTCATGAACTGTATATTTGGTCATTATATTTTATCGTCCGCTGCAAGATTCTATTTTGTTCTTTTTATTCTTCTGCTTTTTCTTATTTACCCCATAACAATCCGCCCTTCTGTATGGTTTAAGTCTGACGTGTGTGGTTTATCGTCGATTTAAAGCGTGCGGAAAGGCGGGATGTTACGACATTTTTGTATCATCTCAATTTTTTTTCTTCATATCGATATTATACTTTAAAAATCCTTCATTTTGAACATATTATTTTAAATATCTAAAACATCATTATTTAATCCAAAACCAATATTTTTCATCAAAATTCCTTTAAAATATAATGATTATCATTTTACGTCAAAAAATAATATTCATTTAAATCATTTTGTTTTTCACAACCACTTTATTGTTATATATCATTCAACAATAGCAATATTATGCATTAAATCCCAAAAAATGTATTATTGTTATTTATATCAAAAATCATAATAATTTATCTCGAAAATATTCATCAAAAATACCTCTTTATTATTATTATTAAATCATAATATTTTATCTCAAAAATATTCATCGAAAATACCTCTTTATTATTATTACTATTCTCTAAACACCACTATTTTTATTACTTAAATAGTAATAGCAATTTTTTCATAAACTCCACAAAACAGTTATATAACTATTTGCTCAAAATTTAGATAATCTTCTAAAAATCATATTGCTATTTATTTAAATTCCATACTTTATAAATAATAGTAAATTCCTATTTCAAAATATATTTTTCATTATTCTTTCATAATTTATTAATAACACTCTCATTAATTTTAAGTGCAAACCGCTATACCATAAGTCCATAACATTCATTTATAGCTAGTCCTTAACAAAATGGCATACCGACCATCCTAAATAGTTCACCGTAATCAATTAAACTTTATAGGCTGTGTCTCTAATCAAATTTTAATTGAAAATATCATAATTTTTCAATTTAATTTTTAAATCAAAGTCATTGATCAGAAAACTTATTCTTTACAAAATTAGTGGGATTAGAAAATCATGAAATTTACTATTAACATTAACCAATGTTAATTTCGATCATTACATTTTTTCAAAATAAATTTTATAAATACTACTTCAACAAATTTTCAATTTTTTATATGTTTCATATTATATTATTTCATTAGAAATTACAACTTATATTTATTTCAATCTAATCATTTCATATCTATTTACATGTCCTTAAATTAACAATCATTACACTTTCAATTTCCAAAGCCAATATTTTTTCAACAATGCTTAAAAATATCATTATCTTAAAACATATAACTTTCAAAACTCCATTTTTTATAGTTTAACCAATTCAATATTAATTACTCAAAATTAATTTTGATATAACTTCAGTAATTTTTCTAAAATACCCATACTTTGTGCCTTTAACTGTATTTCCTATAAAACTAATTTATAATACATATGTATCATTTTTTTAATTAATTAGCCAATTCCCAACACCTTTAAATAATGCATCTTACACATGCATAAAAATATTTTTTTAAATTCATTTTTGCTACTAAGCATATTCAATTTGGATTCAAAAATAATTTCCTGAATTTTAAATAAGTTATTAAACATATTTTCAAGAGTACATATCACAAATCCTTCAATTTCTATTCAAAATAAGATACATATTATACTAAAAAAATTCACCAATTTTAAAATTATTATTGTAAGTCTTTTTTTAACTTAATCTGTGACGACCAAGATTTTTAACGTGGGTTAATTGGGTAATTAACCGGTTTAAATTATCGAAATATTAATTTTATAAGTTATCAAACCCATTTATTTACGTTCCCATTATAAAATTTAATCTAACAATCTCAAGAATATTTAAATATAAAACTTTACCTTATTAACACCCAATATATATATATATATATATATATATATATATATATTGAGAAGAATATAAGTTAAGTAATTAAGCCTAAGCTAAGGATAAAAATAAAAATAAAAGTATATGTTTAAATAGGAATAATAAGTAACTTATATGGTTGTATAGAACATAAGGTAAAAATATATAAAATAACTATGGCAAAATATATATATATATATATATATATATATATATTTATGTATGTAAGGTAAATAATACAAAATAATATGTATACCTATGTACGAGATGTGTATATACATATAAATGGATATGCATGTAAACATGGAAGGGGATATGAATTAAATGCCTATGCCATCAAGCTCATAAAACATCCCATCTTAACTTTAACAAATCATTTCATTTCTTCAAAAATCTTATCTGGTCAAGAATCAAAAGCTAGTCAAAAGGAACGTACGGGGATAAAATATAAAAGAAAATGTAAAAAAAAGAAATAGTGTTACAGGCTGCATACTTCTATATATATGTGTGTGTACGGATATCTTCTTGTCTAGCTTATTTACAAAAACACAGCAAACCAGAGAAAAAAAAGTAAGCATCACCATTTTACAAACTCAAATGTAACTCAAACTATACAAAGCAAGAGATTTAAAAAGAAGACCAAGGTCAAAGGAAGTAGGATTAAAATCAAAGCAGAGAAAGCTAGCAGCAAATTTATTTGCAAAAGCAGTGCTCTGTTCAAGAAAGAAGGTGAGTAAACACATTTTTTTAAGCTTAAGTATAATTAAATCTGGGCATGTGGTTCATAGTTGATATTATGCTTTGTGTGTATATTATTTTTGTAGATCTGTGTATATATATATATATGACTGTTCTGTGTAGTTGGAATGATCATGTTCTTCTCCGTTTTTGGGTTACAGTGTGGAAAATAAACAAGAAGTTCAATACGTCTTCATCTAGCCGTTATTAGGCTTAGAGTTTAAAACAAAAAAGTTGTTTAAACGTAAATCAAGATTTAAAAATTTGTTTAAAGCATATTGGTGAAATATTACAGCTGGAAACTTAGTTTTACAGAGCAAAGTGTAAATATATGTTAAATTCGAAGGTTATAAATTGTTAATTCAATTATATAACTTGAACCATCATCAGAAAATTGGATTTTTAAGACCTAAATCGTAATTTTTAGTTGAGTATGCTAAGAGCAATTTATAGTTGAACTGAAAATTAGTTTTAACCAATTTCTGGCGATCGAAGGTATGCTGGGTGTTAATATTTGCACGAAGCTAGTGTGGCTGATGACGAAGTCGGAAAAAATAGCCGGAGTCGTTCCAGTTCGTCATGGCGTTGAGTATGGGCCGATGTTGGGTTTCAGTGTGTTTTTGGCAAGGTCATGGAAATGGTGATCGCGCCACCATGGAATCGCCGGAGTAGATCGGTCATAGGGGGATCGAAAGATTTGGTAGTGGCGATGTTGCAGGTGAAGTTTGGTGGCATCTGGAGGTCGGCATTGCCTGAACGAGGAGAATCGATGGTCGGAGTATTGTTTTGTCTGGAAGCTCAAACTGTTGTTTTTCGTTCTCATGTTTTATCAGGGTTTTTAGGATGCTGTGATCGAATGAATGGTCGATAGTCGACTTGTTGGTGATCGTCTCAAGTGACGGAAGTTCGTCGGTGGTGGGTGCACGTGCATAGTTGGTCGCGTGCATGGGTTGATGTCTTGAAGCTTTGGGTTCTCGAGAGTATGCTCGGGGAAAGATGGGTTTTACTCGAGTTCTTCTGGTTTTCACGTGAGTGTTTTATACCTTGTTTCTCAAAAATTTTAACAGATGTAAATATGAAGAAGAAGAGGGGAAACTCGAGGGAAATGGCGGGAAAACTCGGGTGGGACTCGAGTAAACCTGAGATTTTCTCGATTATTTGGGTTTTCAAAACTTTAAGTCTAATAAAATTGAAGTTAATCATCTTAAACGATTTTAAGTATTGATGAAGTAATTAATGTTTGACAATTTTAAGTTAAGAGTTTATTTTAAGTTTTAATTAATTGAGTGAATACTTAAGGATGTTTTTAAATCCAATTAATACTTTAATTAAGTAGTTAATTTAAGATAAGTGTTTAAATTTAATTAACATTAAAGCCTTTTGAGTTAGTAATAATTTGATGTCAAGATTATTAGGGAAGATTTTTAAAATGTTAATTAAGATGAATGATTATTATTTAGTTAATTGTTTTGGAGGGAATTAAGAATGATTATTTAATTTATAATTGTAATTAACTAAGTGATTAGAGATTAATCAATTTGTAATTGAAGATTGGTATTAATAATTAGATGTTTAATTAATTTGTACTTAAGTTTTATTTATTGATAATTAAGGATTAATTACTTTGAGTAATTAATAATTTGTTAAATTAATTAAGGAGTTAATTAATTAAGGTAGGTAATTACAGGATAGTTAATTACTGTTGATGATTAATTAAGGATTGATTGATTTAGGAAACTAGTCAAGGGATTAGTTAATGAGTATGATTAATTAAAAGATAATTAATCAATGTAAGTAATTATAGAATAATTAATTTGAGTAATTAATTAAGGATAATTACTGTGAATAGTAAGGATAATTTGAGTGGTTGAAATTAGAAATTAATTTAAATAGAGATTAATTAAATTAATTTTGGAAGCGATCAATCTTGCTTATGAATGATTGAATGATGTTAAATGCCTTGAATTAGTTGATATCTCTGATATGAAATGTTTTACGTTATGTTTGGGTAGACAGTGATAATGTGGATATTTATCAATGGTGAATTGCTGTGTAAAAGTGACATCCAATATTTAAATTGTATTCACTTGAATAACTTGGGATAAGATGACATTGATTCGAAGAGACCGGAGTCGGGTATTAGTAAATACCCGAAACCACTTTGATTCTTTATAAATTGATATGTGGAATCAATAGGCTGGAATGAAATGATATAAGTGAATTGGACCTTCTAATCTAAGTTTTTGGTACTTAGAAATTGATGTCTGATGTAAGTGATGTCTATAATGACTTGAGAAGTTGTAAATTGATACAAGATACCTCGGGTTTATATAAGTTGTATGCTTTTGTATTCCATGTTAGATGGGTTTACTCACGCTGGTTTCCAGCCTGACCCGGGTGTTACTTTGATGTAATGCTCGGGTCAGACCGAGTATTACTGCCTTTCAGGTAAGGACGTTCTGGAGCTCAGAGGAGGGGGCGAGCTGAATGGCAGGATCGTATGGAGTGTAATCCGCTGTGATATTATTGAATTGTTTGTGGACAAGTTATTTTAACCGTCCTATGTTTGTGTAAATGTTGTAACTCTGATGTATTAATGAATATTAACTGATACAGTTTTCCTTTGTATAAAGTTATTTTATGTGATATTATATTTTGATCCGTTGCGAATGTGAGAATGTGTTTTGTTCTGTTTCTTCTTCTACCTCTTTTCTTCTTATTTCCTAACTATCTGGAATATTCGAGATCGGAAATTTCGTGTCGTTACATAATCTCTTTCCAAGATGGTTCAATTTAACTTAAAAAAATAGGAATATATAATATATCTTTCTAAATTTACTTTCATAAATGAAGAATGTTCACAAAAGTGTAAAGAAAATGTAATCTATTTTCAAGTGCAAACAAAATAAAAGACATTAAAAAACATGCATTTTACTTACTTTGTAATTTACTTTTAAATGTTTTTTTTTTCAAAAGAAAATATATAACAAAATGTAAGGGAAAAAATGTGATGCCCCACCCCGAGACCTACATTGGTAAAGAGAATCACTAAGTAATCCTGTCTATTAATGCAGAGAATAGTACTGGTTAAGGGCGACCATCATAGTAATACGTTAGTTAAGAGCTAATCATGTAAATTATGTCTCTATTTTTTTTTCATTACCTCATAAGTGGTAGATATGCTTAGGCCCTAACTAATGCACACTATGGTGGATTCGAACCATTTCAGAAATAACGTAATATACATGCAGCTAGAAATCATCAGCCATAGAACAGCAAACCCAGATCAGAGTATATATATATAAATACATACATTACCATACATCTCCATAGTAGTACATCATATATAAGTAGCATGGACTACTGAATCACATATACACCCATCCCACAAAATAATATACAATAAGACACATAAAAGCAGACGACTCAAAACGACATCCAAACCAAAATGATATGTCCAACAAAAGCTATCAAGATGATCCAAGAAGTTGAGCAATCCAAACTAACCTATAACTCGGTCTGACCCGAGTGAAAAGCACACGGGTCAGGCAAGCTAAACTTATCAGTAGTAAGGATCTTAGTAATAAGCAGAAGGGTGAGAATCACTCCATTGTTGCCAACGGAACAACATGTTTTTCATCATATCATTCATAAGAAAGAGGACATCGGTGATTCATCTATCTATTTCAAGGGAATTCAATAAGTAACATGCATATGGTTTCTCTTAAGGACATCTATAACTAAAGTGGATAAGGGATGAGAACCATATAATAACTTCATAAAGAAACATCAAATCATCATAATCTATCATAAGAACTCAATAAGAGTTAAAGGCAATCATAATCGAAATCACCATATAGCATAATATAAATGTAGCCCATATCATACTCAAGGCCGTATTCAAATAACAACATCACAAAAAGGTGAAATCGAACATAGAAAAGTTCATAGAAAATTGCACGTACTTTTCATCTTGACCAGTACTATTATTATTTGGTACCATACGTCGTGATGACTTGGGGTCATTAACATCTTAGCATCGTGTTCATCTTGATTGACTATAGCCGAATATCGCGATGACACCCAAATCATAAAATCCGAGCAAAACATCATGATGATTGGAATCTAGTAATGACATCAAGAACATCGTAATGATTCGAATCATATACTCGGTTTATAGTACTAATAACATCTTAAATGTGTCACAACTTCTCGAATAGGAATCCAATGGGTGTTAATGTATGTCCCATACTATACATTCGCACCTATTGGTTTACTACTCGTCAGTCGATGCCACATTAGAAAAAATTCATAAAAATCCAAACCAAACATACACCGCCTCGTCTCATTGACGAGTGTAAAGCACCCAACTGATTGTGTCTCATACTTTGATGGGTTTAAAGTGACATCGAGACTTGTCTCATTTCATCGACAAGTAAAAATCCATCTTATATATCAGAATCATCATCAATTCATCTTAACAATCCCACCTCATTTCCTTGGCAAGTAAGAATATCATAAAATAGTACTTCAAAGCAGATTCGACAGTACAAGTCCGATATTAAGCGATTAGGCAAAAACACATGTCCCATACCATGTATTTTTGCCAAATAGTTCAAATTCTCATTCTTATATGGCGAAAATCATCTAAATAGGCTAAAATATATTTAGAATAATTTTATAGAGAAAACGGGATTTTCAAACAATTTTTATAGATTTTTAAATAAGTTATATAAGGAAAAATCCATTTATTAAATAGATTATCTATTTATAAAATACTCTAAAAAAATAATAATTGCTTAAAAACCCTTTAAAATGTCTTAAAAACATTTATTTAATCAACCATAATTTATAAAGAATTTTCATAAACTATTTGAAACCAAAATTAATTAAAACCATAGAATTCTTCAAATATCGACATTTATCGATATTTAGATTGAAAAATAATTTAAATAAAATTTAAATTCTCAAAATTTCTAAAATCAAGCCAATCCATTATCGGATAAAAAGAGTTAAACATTCATCGTCAAACTTATCCGTACAATATTCAAAATCATCGAAATATGCAGTGAAACAATTAACGAGAGCGCAAATAGAAGTAAAAGAACAATCTACCAAGCAACTGAGTTTTTGGCTAACTTTGGACAGTAACTGTAACAACCCGTATATTTGGACCATTTAAATTGACAATAATCCACACATGTCAACTTAAATAGTACAAAACACGAATCATTAATGGAGTATAGATATATATAAATGAGAATCATCACAGAATCACAGAAAATTCAACATAACAGAATAGTGCAGCGAAAATATAACATAGTCATAAGAGTAGTTCATGAAGCTACCCATAAGTACAACAATGTCTCAAATAAAAGGAAATAAACAACATAGAAGCCTAAATAGTCCAAATGGAAAGAACAAATACTGATAAGATAAGATAGTGAAAGTCTTCAGTCTTCAGCCCCAAATAAACAGCAGCAGCAATCCTCAATCTGATCCGAGCATATGCACAACAAACACTCGAATCAGGACATATATTCTTATACAGATAATATGGTTCAAGATTTGAAATAAACAATAACTCAAAGATGAATGGAATAGACATCTTTCAGGATCCGATAAACTATTTATACATAATAGTGTATGATACATAGATAATGTCTAGCAGTAAAGTAAAATATCAAAATAGTGTTAAGGCGTTACCATTATCCCCCTTAACACATTTTATACAGCATCATAGACTATACATCACTGTAAACTCCACCGTAAACTAGTGGGATATCAGGGAGTACTCCATAGGTATAATACAAAACCAATTCGTAGTGGTCGCGTATACGGGAATACAAGTATGACAAGGCACATGAGGCAATACCCAAGGTAGTGAAACTACCGTTTGCCTAATCCGGACTGGTGAGAACGCATCGCCGCAACGATCGCAACACCGCGAAACAACACTCCAAATTCAAGGGTGCGCACCAATCAATCACAAAAGTAAATGAGTAGTTTACGAAGAAGTGTGTTTGCTCGAGGTAGCTAACCCCATTTGGCCCGGCACGGCTCCGGATTTTAGTCATTTCCAATTTGAAACAAGTTTCAAGGCTATCCATTATCGTTCACTTTCTTCAGTCATCGCGTACGTCAATCCAACCACTTCATTCTGGATCACACTCCGCGTATAGTTATTAAAGTGGTTTTCGGTTTAGACAGTGAGTATGTCCCTAACCGATTCCAGTTCCTTTAATAACCTTCGTAATTAATTTTCCGATTGGTCGCTTAATATATTTCAAAAACCAATTCAATTTCAATTTCAATAATAATTCGTAAATCAACATTTCGTTAGTCATTCTAAATCAATTTCTAACATTACGTTTCATAACTTCATAACTTTATTTCAAAATTTCTATAATTCAATTTCAAAGTTTCAACTTAAAACAATTTCAAATATTCATTTAATTCCATGTATAAGTTCGTTCCAAAATCATTTAACGTACAAATCGTTTTAAATTCAATTATCGATTTTATTCGATATTCATTACATTATTTATCATTAAACAATTTCAATTAAATTTCCAATTCATTACTTCCTTAAGTTCGCTTCATTATCAAAGCTTACATATTTATTGAATTTGAATTTATCGAATCCAATTCTCTAAATTACATGCATTTCATTTGTTTCTGATAAAGCGCGTTCTATTTCTTATTAAAGAAATTCAATTTCATATATTTATTTCTTTCGTTACAAATTTCAGATCTCAATTAAGAACTTAGTTTCACTTATTCAAAAATTCGATTTCTCTTAATAAGGAATATTCAATTCAATTCAATTATTACATAATTCATTCTATTCAATTTAGTTTAATCATTAAACAATTCAATCTTATTCAATTTAGTTCAATCATTAAACAATTCAATCTTATTCAATTATCAAATAATTTCAAATCTTAATTATTATCATTTCAAACTTATTCATTAATAATTCCGAACTTAATTATTAATTTTAAAACCAAATTATTAATAATTTAAAAACTTAATTTATTGATAATTTCAAACTTAATTATCAAATTTCAAAACTTCGTTATTAATAACTTCAAACTTCATTATTAATAAATTTCAAGACTTGATTATTAATAATTCCAAATTGATTATTATCAGTTTCAACTTAATTTATTAATAATTTCAAAATCAATTATCAAATAATTATACATTTAATCATTAATTAAATTTTAAAACAATGTTCTTTTGTCAATTACGACGTTAATATTTGTTTCAAATTCAAATATTCACATTTACGTTCATTCGAGTTTAAATTCCAATTTTATTTGAAACCTTGTTATTAATCAAATAAAATCTTATTTCATTTTAAATCAAAACATTGACCAATCAGATTTAATTAAATTTTCTATCCTAAGTCAAAGTTATTTGGGTATTTATCATTTCAACCCGATTCCATTTCAATTCCAAAAGTCAAGCATACAAGGGAACTTGCAGTGTGATAGCTGGGATGGTGTCAAAGTAAATAAACAAGCAATAGCATCCATATATAAACAGTTCAACAATTATTTAAATAATCCCGAAATAATCGTATTAATTTACATTTGTTATTTATGTAAATTAATCAAATTATTTCTAGAATCCACATTATCATTTCATGTAGATTAAAGATTATTACGTTACGGTTTTTTTTTCTTTCACTTGTCGTTCAATTACAATTTCAATACTACAACAATATACGTTCAAAGGTTCAAAGTGAAATTTATCAAATTCCTACGTGTCAATTAACTAATCAATGTTCATCATATAAATGGGTCACGTTTAACTAATCAAATTTAACATATAAAGGGGTCAAGTTTAACCAATCAAGTTTGACATATATAATCCATTTTAATTTGTTAACTATCCTCTATCAATTTCACTTGCAAATTATTTATCACCCAAGAATAAAAATTAGCATCCAATTCAACATCACAAAGCAATCAAACTAAACTTGCATAGGAATATATGTCGTGAAAATTTATTTCACCTTTCGTGGATAAAGAAGTTGACGGCGAAGCAAGAAAAGCACGAATAGAGTCGGTAAAGTGCGAACAACGGACACTGTAATATCGACAAAATAAAACGATATTAATACAATGAACGTTTGCATATAATTTATAAATTTATATAAATGCGCTTACCGACGACGGAGAAAAGAACAAAAGCTGAGAGATCGATGCTGCTGCAAAAAGCTTAGCCGGTTGCTTCTGCACACAACGAAAGAGAAAAGTCGGTTACTATTTACTCAACAAATCGATACCGTTCAATTCATTTTTTTTTCATTTTCCTTTTTTTTTTTTACAGAACAGAGACGTCCCCTGGAAAATGCATGAAATCCCATGCGCATGAACCATCATTAATGCACGCACGCACGCATGCATTCATTCTTTTTTTTTTCTTTTTTTTGCTTCCATCAACATCCTTCCTCTACTTGCTGCCAACCGCCAACTCACGCCCCTCTTTCCCCAACTCGGCTACCCATGCACTGAAAAGCAACGCAGAGGGGATCAATCAGTCATCTTCACCGATCGGAGCCCAGGCATGCGATTTGCTGCCCCTTTTTTTGTGTGCGACTTTGACCATCTTCTGCCCAGTTTTCTGCCTACTCCTCTCACTACATGTTACACACAACCTTTGCACAACCTTACTGCATCATGCCTTGATTTAATCAAGTCCAAGCATCAACAAATTTCTACGTAATCTCACCAATTACAATATTCATAGTTATAGGAAAGTAAAGCAGGGAGGTGATAGTGGATGAATATTAATGCACAGGCATGTGTATCATCTCCATTTGCACTAAATTGTCACGTTAACACACATTACACATGGTTGTGTCTTGTGAGCAATGGCACTCACATCTATGGAAACGCACTCTATAAATAGAGGTCATACGCACTTCATCCTTCATATATAATTTTTTTTCCAGAGAGAAATATGAGAAGAGATAAGAAAAGGAAGAAGAGAAAGAAAAAGGGAGACGCATTTACCTGATGCTTGCAAATTGAAGAGAAAATAGTGCAATGAGAATGGAACAGTGGAGAAGAATGAAATGTTCTTCAACTTTTAAGCTAAAATGAGCCTAGCTACAGTGAACGAGATGTACCAAAAGAAACGTACATTCCCAAAATTACGTTTCATTTCCTATTTTTTTCTCACCTAATTCCCAAACGTTCACACATATTCCCAAGCAACTCCAAGCTCCCAACTAACTTCATAAATGCATCAGCTGACTTTATTTTCAAACTTTCTTTTGTAAACGGGTTAAAACTTGGGTTGAAATTAGTTTAACCGGTCCGTCCGAAACCGTTAAATCAACGCGAGGGATTATGCCGGACTCCGATTCGCGCAAATAAATATACCGTTATGATCAGTGCGACGACGCGCATCCAACGGTACACAGATTATTGCGATACGATGGTTTTATAAAATTCGCATTTACGCCGCTAAAAGTGTACGTTTTGCAAAACAATTTAAACGGAGCAGGCGATGACAGTTTTTGACGAAACGAATTTCATAATCATAATCAGAATAATTTTTACAACATAACTGTGTAAAAATATTTGGATTTGGAAGATAAATTTTACGCAGTTTTATATGGACTGATATACAGTAAAACGCAAACGAAGTTTACTGTTATATTTTGCGACGAAACTTTTTCCGCACTCATATCTAACTAGACGTATGTCATAAATAAAGTTTGGATGCAAATTGAGATCGTTTATAAATTCAATTTTTTTTTACATTAAAACGATGAATTTACAAATTTAAATCGGGTCGGAAATTCAGGGTCGTTACAATCTCCTCCACTCAAAACTTTTCGTCCTCGAAAAGGGACGAGACGAGTGAAGTAGAAATGAAATAAGCAGAAAATCAAGACAGATTATAAGAAATTTGAAATATACCTGAAATTAGTAATTCGGGTTTTGAATCCCGAATACTATCCTCAGTCTCCCATGTGCAATCTCGCTCATCTGCACTCCATTGGATTTTGACGAGATTTACCGACTTCCTTATGAGTTGCTTTGTCTCACGATCGACTATCCGAAGTGGCTTTCGCTCAATAGTCAAATCAGGCTCGATAACTATCTCTTCCAACTGAGTAGTAGGGATAGTCATAGATGGATCATGCACAACTTTGCGCAGATGTGAGACGTGGAACACGTTGTGTACACCAGCGAACTTCTCTGGTAATGCAACTCTATATGCCAATGTTCCGACCCTTTCCGTAACCTCAAACGGACCAACGAATCTCGGAGCTAGCTTTCCTTTTCTTCCAAATCGAACAATATTCTTCAAAGGCGACACTTTCAGAAATACTTTATCTCCTACGCTGAATTCAAGATCTCTTCTCCTTTTGTCAGCGTAGCTCTTCTTTCTATCCTGTGCCGTCTTTATCTTCTTCCTGATTTCTTCGACTTTTTCGGAAGCCTCCATAATTATTTCTGGTCCAAGCACTAGTCGATCACCCGTCTCGATCCAACAAGCTGGCGATTTGCACGGCCGTCCATATAAAGCTTCGAACGGTGCCATACCAATGCTTGCCTGATTTATTAAAGACGATTAATTCAAATTCAAATATACTTATTCAAATTGAAATTCAATTTCTTTACCTGGTAACTATTATTATAAGTGAATTCGACCAAGTGAAGATGGTCTTCCCAGGATCCACCAAAGTTAATAATACAAGCTCGGAGAAGGTCTTCCAAAATCTGATTCACCCTCTCAGTTTGGCCATCTGTCTGAGGATGATATGCAGTGCTCAGATTCAGTTTGGTGCCCAAAGTATCCTGAAATGCTTTTCAGAATTTACTAGTGAAAATAGGATCTCGATCACATACGATACTAGATGGTACACCATGAAGTTTAACAACCTCTGTCATGTATATCTCTACCAAACTCGAAGCTGTACGAGTGGACTTGACTGGAATAAAGTGAGCAGATTTCGTCAGTCTATCGACAATCACCCATATGCTTTCGTTCCCCTTTCTAGTCTTTGGCAGCCCATCAATAAAGTCCATGGAAATTTGCTCCCACTTCCATCCTGGAATCTCTAATGGTTGAAGTAAACCAGCTGTCTTTCTGTGATCAGCTTTTACTTGCGGGCAAGTTGTGCATCTGCTGACATAGGTAGAAATATCAAGCTTCATCCCACTCCACCAATATAACTTCTTCATATTCTGGTACATTTTAGTAACACCGGGATGAAATGAAAGTGAAGAGTTGTGGTTTTCTTTCAGCACTTCTTGTCTAAGACCATCAACATTAGGAACACATATGCGATTATCAATCCTCAAGACTTCGTTACTATCCACATGTGCACCCAATTTATTGTCAGCATTTCCAACTCTGCCGAGAACTATTTCTTTGATGCGATAAAGCAAAGTGTCCTCGTATTGCTTGGCTATAATACGATCCATAAGAGCTGGGGAAGCGGAAAGCTGGAATAACATTCCTTCAACAAGATTACAACATGCCATCGCTTGGTTTCTGCTCAAAGCATCGGCTACGACATTCGCTTTCCCTGGAGTATAATTAATATCAAGATCATATGCAGCTAGAAATTCGAGCCATCGGACTTGTCTCTGATTCAAATCCTTTTGTGAGAAGATATATCTCAATGACATGTGGTCAGTGAATAACTCGAATTTGGTTCCCAATAGATAGTGCCTCCATAACTTAAGAGAAAATACAACTGCAAGAAGCTCTAGGTCATGAGTTGCGTAATTTGCTTCATGGGTCTTTAATTGACGACCCGCATATGCAATAACCTTTCCTTTCTGCATTAGGACTGCTCCAAGACCATCACGACAGGCATCTGTATAGACGGTCAATCCTCACTACCATCAATAACTGTAAGAACCGGAGCAGATGTCAATCTTCGCTTCATCTCATTGAAAGATGCTTCGCACTTTTCATTCCAAATAAATTTCACATTCTTTCTGGTCAGTGCGGTAAGTGGGGCAGCGATACGAGCAAAGTTTTCTATAAATCTGCGATAATAGCCAGTCAAACCCAAGAAACTGCGGATATCTGTAGGAGTTTTGGGAGTCTCCCAATCCTGCAAATTCCAAGAATTTGAATTTAGATATTGATAAGCTGTTTATATAGAATTGACAAGTAAGAATAGAACTTACATTGATTACGGCGATCTTAGCTGGATCGACCGAAATCCCATTCTCCAAAACAATATGGCCAAGAAACCGAACTTCATCTCGCCAAAAGTGGCATTTCGAAAACTTGGCTTTAAGCTGATGTTTGCGAAGAGTTTCAAGCACAAAAGCCAAATGTGATCAGTGCTCATTCTCGTCTTTAGAGAAAACGAGAATATCATCAATGAAAACAAGAACGAACTTGTTAAGAACATCCCGGAATACTCTGTTCATTAGGTCGACGAAATAGGCTGGAGCATTAGTGAGACCGAACGGCATAACTAGCCATTCATAGAAACCATTTTCTGTGCGGAATGCTGTTTTAGGAATGCTATGCTCAGCTATTCTGAGTTGGTGAAAACCGGTAGCCAAATCAAGTTGAGAAAAGACTTCAGCTCCATGAAGCTGGTCGAAAAGATCGTTGATGCAAGGCATCGAATATCTATTTTTATGTGTGAGTTTGTTTAGCTCTCTATAGTCCACACACATTCTGAGTGAGCCATCGGATTTGGTGACAAATACAACTGCAGCACCCCATTCTGAATGACTGCGCCGAATTAAGCCTTTAGAAAATAAGTCTTCAATTTGAACATTCAACTCTGCCTTTTCTTTAGGAGCCATTCTCCTTGGAGGAAGAACTACTGGTCGGGCACCAGGAATAAGGTCAATGCGGAATTTGATTTCCCGCGGAGGTGGTAGAGAATTGACTTCTCCAAACACATCAGAAAAGAGTTGAACTACTGGAGTGGAGCTAAGTTCATTTGGATGAGAGTCAAGAGAGAATATAAAACTCCCAGCATATTCTTGAGGTGGTTTGCCTTTAACAACTAAAGGCATACTCTTGTCGTCAATTAGAGAGATAGTTCGAGCTCTGCAAGAGATAACGGCTTCGAACTTCCGTAGCCAATCAATGCCTAATAGAATATCAAATGCCTCGAATCCAAGGACATAGAAATCCCAAGTGAAACGGCGAATGCCATGCATAAGAGTGACATATTTGCAAACTCTTTTGCGGTTAGCGGGCCCTCCAATAGAATTAGATACACATAAGGAAATAGATGCAAGAGTGGGTTCCAAACCAAGTTTATTACACAAGTCAATAGATATGAAGCTGTGAGTTGCTCCGGTGTCAAATAAAACTCTAACAGGCAAGGTATGCAACATAAAAGTACTTTGTAAAGTACCTTAGTTATCCGGAACTTCCGGGGTAGGAACTTCCGGGGCAGGTGTGGAAAGAGCAAAGACTCCAGATGGTGTACCACGCTTCTGTGTTGGGCAGTCTTTCTTGAAGTGTGCAGGTTGTAAGAAGATATGACACAAATCTCTCCTAGTCGTCTGTGCCGGTGGCGGAACAGCTGCGCTCTTTGGAGATGGACAGCTACTAGCATAATGACCCTTTTGGTTGCAGTTGAAGCAAGTAATGGATGATATGTCAATAGGCTTCTTCTAGGAGTATCCAAGCCCTGTTTTCTGCTGCCAATTCTTCTTCTGTTGTGCAAAGTTTGGCTTTCTCTTCCCCGACCTACTAGCTGATGTCTGAACAACTGGGGCTTTGGAGGATGATATTTCCTTTGGCTTTCCCTCATATCGAAGAGCAAAGTCCATCAACTCAGTGAATGTTCCGTGGACATGAGCGGTGAGAAGCTCGTAATACTCAGGGCGTGCGCCATGTATGAACTTCTCATTCTTAAGCAGTGGTGTATCAATCAAGCCAGGTCCGAACTTAGATAGTTCGTTGAACTTCCGTTCATACTCAGTAAAGGTCATGTTGCCTTGCTTGAGATCCATAAAAGAACGATAGAGTTGGGCTTTCCCAGCAGCTGGCATCCACTGAGCCACAAAGGAGTCCCTATTTACAAATGATATAAGAACGAGTCAAAATTTGACGAGATAAAAGGAAATTTATATTTAGATGAACTTTTAGATAGATTACTACCTAAACTGGGCCCAAGTGATGGTTTCCTCATCGGTACGAGAAGTGACGGATTCCCACCAATCCTGTGCAGCATCCTGAAGCTGCCAAGCGACCAACTTGCACTTCTGAGCATCTGTGATCTCCAAGCCAGTAAAGATCCTCTCCAAACTCTTTAGCCACTACTGTGCTTCGATGATACTCTCGGAGCCAGTAAATTTGACTCCTCCAAGCTGAGTATACTCCTTGCTAACAGTGGAGAATCGGACTGCAGGAACTGGAGCATGTGGACCAGGAGCATTTCCACCCCTTCCACCTCTAACATTCCTTCTGGTAGCCATCCTGGAATACCAAAAGTGATTTAGAATCAAAGATAGGAATTTATAGAACTTAAGGAAATTCTACTCAAACGAATTTAATAAGAAAGATGAACCAAAAGATGTGGATTCTGAAATGATTCTCCTCATTCTAGGGTATGTTTACCCTATCTCTAATGAGCTTTAAACTCCACAGGCTAAGGTTATCGGGAACCAAAGCTCTGATACCAACTGTAACAACCCGTATATTTGGACCATTTAAATTGACAATAATCCACACATGTCAACTTAAATAGTACAAAACACGAATCATTAATGGAGTATAGATATATATAAATGAGAATCATCACAGAATCACAGAAAATTCAACATAACAGAATAGTGCAGCGGAAATATAACATAGTCATAAGAGTAGTTCATGAAGCTACCCATAAGTACAACAATGTCTCAAATAAAAGGAAATAAACAACATAGAAGCCTAAATAGTCCAAATGGAAAGAACAAATACTGATAAGATAAGATAGTGAAAGTCTTCAGTCTTCAGCTCCAAATAAACAGCGGCAGCAATCCTCAATCTGATCCGAGCATATGCACAACAAACACTCGAATCAGGACATATATTCTTATACAGATAATATGGTTCAAGATTTGAAATAAACAATAACTCAAAGATGAATGGAATAGACATCTTTCAGGATCCGATAAACTATTTATACATAATAGTGTACGATACATGGATAATGTTTAGCAGTAAAGTAAAATATCAAAATAGTGTTAAGGCGTTACCATTATCCCCCTTAACACATTTTATACAGCGTCATAGACTATACAGCACTGTAAACTCCACCGTAAACTAGTGGGATATCAGGGAGTACTCCATAGGTATAATACAAAACCAATTCGTAGTGGTCGCGTATACGGGAATACAAGTATGACAAGGCACATGAGGCAATACCCAAGGTAGTGAAACTACCGTTTGCCTGATCCGGACTGGTGAGAACGCATCGCCGCAACGATCGCAACACCGCGAAACAACACTCCAAATTCAAGGGTGCGCACCAATCAATCACAAAAGTAAATGAGTAGTTTACGAAGAAGTGTGTTCGCTCGAGGTAGCTAACCCCATTTGGCCCGGCACGGCTCCTGATTTTAGTCATTTCCAATTTGACACAAGTGTCAAGGCTATCCATTATCGTTCACTTTCTTCAGTCATCGCGTACGTCAATCCAACCACTTCATTCTGGATCACACTCTGCGTATAGTTATTAAAGTGGTTTTCGGTTTAGACAGTGAGTATGTCCCTAACCGATTCCAGTTCCTTTAATAACCTTCGTAATTAATTTTCCGATTGGTCGCTTAATATATTTCAAAAACCAATTCAATTTCAATTTCAATAATAATTCGTAAATCAACATTTCGTTAGTCATTCTAAATCAATTTCTAACATTACGTTTCATAACTTCATAACTTTATTTCAAAATTTCTATAATTCAATTTCAAAGTTTCAACTTAAAACAATTTCAAATATTCATTTAATTCCATGTATAAGTTCGTTCCAAAATCATTTAACGTACAAATCGTTTTAAATTCAATTATCGTTTTTATTCGATATTCATTACACTATTTATCATTAAACAATTTCAATTAAATTTCCAATTCATTACTTCCTTAAGTTCGCTTCATTATCAAAGCTTACATATTTATTCAATTTGAATTTATCGAATCCAATTCTCTAAATTACATGCATTTCATTTGTTTCCGATAAAGCGCGTTCTATTTCTTATTAAAGAAATTCAATTTCATATATTTATTTCTTTCGTTACAAATTTCAGATCTCAATTAAGAACTTAGTTTCACTTATTCAAAAATTCGATTTCTCTTAATAAGGAATATTCAATTCAATTCAATTATTACATAATTCATTCTATTCAATTTAGTTTAATCATTAAACAATTCAATCTTATTCAATTTAGTTCAATCATTAAACAATTCAATCTTATTCAATTATCAAATAATTTCAAATCTTAATTATTATCATTTCAAACTTATTCATTAATAATTCCAAACTTAATTATTAATTTTAAAACCAAATTATTAATAATTTCAAAACTTAATTTATTGATAATTTCAAACTTAATTATCAAATTTCAAAACTTCGTTATTAATAACTTCAAACTTCATTATTAATAAATTTCAAGACTTGATTATTAATAATTCCAAATTGATTATTATCAGTTTCAACTTAATTTATTAATAATTTCAAAATCAATTATCAAATAATTATACATTTAATCATTAATTAAATTTTAAAACAATGTTCTTTTGTCAGTTACGACGTTAATATTTGTTTCAAATTCAAATATTCACATTTACGTTCATTCGAGTTTAAATTCAATTTTATTTGAAACCTTGTTATTAGTCAAATAAAATCTTATTTCATTTTAAATCAAAACATTGACCAATCGGATTTAATTAAATTTTCTATCCTAAGTCGAGGTTATTTGGGTATTTATCATTTCAACCCGATTCCATTTCAATTCCAAAATTCAAGCATACAAGGGAACTTGCAGTGTGATAGCTGGGATGGTGTCAAAGTAAATAAACAAGCAATAGCATCCATATATAAACAGTTCAACAATTATTTAAATAATCCCGAAATAATCGTGTTAATTTACATTTGTTATTTATGTAAATTAATCAAATTATTTCTAGAATCCACATTATCATTTCATGTAGATTAAAGATTATTACGTTACGGTTTTTTTCTTTCACTTGTCGTTCAATTACAATTTCAATACTACAACAATATACGTTCAAAGGTTCAAAGTGAAATTTATCAAATTCCTACGTGTCAATTAACTAATCAATGTTCATCATATAAATGGGTCACGTTTAACTAATCAAATTTAACATATAAAGGAGTCAAGTTTGTATAAATGACGGCGAAGCAAGAAAAGCACGAATAGAGTGGGTAAAGTGCGAACAACGGACACTGTAATATCGACAAAAGAAAAGGATATTAATACAATGAACGTTTGTATATAATTTATAAATTTATATAAATGCGCTTACCGACGACGGAGAAAAGAACAAAAGCTGAGAGATCGATGCTGCTGCAAAAAGCTTAGCCGGTTGCTTCTGCACACAACGAAAGAGAAAAGTCGGTTACTATTTACTCAACAAATCGATACCGTTCAATTCATGTTTTTTTTTTCTTTTTTTTTTTCATTTTCCTTTTTTTTTTTTTACAGAACCGAGACGTCCCCTGGAAAATGCATGAAATCCCATGTGCATGAACCATCATTTATGCACGCACGCATGCATTCATTCTCTCTGGTTTTTTTTGCTTCCATCAACATCCTTCCTCTACTTGCTTCCAACCACCAACTCACGCCCCTCTTTCCACAACTCGGCTACCCATGCACTGAAAAGCAACGCAGAGGGGATCAATCAGTCATCTTCACCGATCGGAGCCCAGGCATGCGATTTGCTGCCCTTTTTTTTTTTTGGTGCGACTTTGACCATCTTCTGCCCAGTTTTCTGCCTACTCCTCTCACTACATGTTACACACAACCTTTGCACAACCTTACTGCATCATGCCTTGATTTAATCAAGTCCAAGCATCAACAAATTTCTACGTAATCTCACCAATTACAATATTCATAGTTATAGGAAAGTAAAGCAGGGAGGTGATAGTGGATGAATATTAATGCACAGGCATGTGTATCATCTCCATTTGCACTAAATTGTCACGTTAACACACATTACACATGGTTGTGTCTTGTGAGCAATGGCACTCACATCTATGGAAACGCACTCTATAAATAGAGGTCATACGCACTTCATCCTTCATATATAATTTTTTTTTCAGAGAGAAATATGAGAAGAGATAAGAAAAGGAAGAAGAGAAAGAAAAAGGGAGACGCATTTACCTGATGCTTGCAAATTGAAGAGAAAATAGTGCAATGAGAATGGAACAGTGGAGAAGAATGAAATGTTCTTCAACTTTTAAGCTAAAATGAGCCTAGCTACAGTGAACGAGATGCACCAAAAGAAACGTACATTCCCAAAATTACGTTTCATTTCCTATTTTTTTCTCACCTAATTCCCAAACGTTCACACATATTCCCAAGCAACTCCTAGCTCCCAACTAACTTCATAAATGCATCAGCTGACTTTATTTTCAAACTTTCTTTTGTAAACGGGTTAAAACTTGGGCTGAAATTAGTTTAACCGGTCCGTCCGAAACTGTTAAATCAACGCGACGGATTATGCCGGACTCCGATTCGCGCAAATAAATATACCGTTATGATCAGTGCGACGATGCGCATCCAACGGTACACAGATTATTGCGATACGATGGTTTTATAAAATTCGCATTTACGCCGCTAAAAGTGTACGTTTTGCAAAATAATTTAAACGGAGCAGGCGATGACAGTTTTTGACGAAACGAATTTCATAATCATGATCAGAATAATTTTTACAACATAACTGTGTAAAAATATTTGAATTTGGAAGATAAATTTTACGCAGCTTTATATGGACTGATATACAGTAAAACGCGAATGAAGTTTACTGTGATATTTTGCGATGAAACTTTTTCCACACTCGTATCTAACTAGACGTATGTCATAAATAAAGTTTGGATGCAAATTGAGATCGTTTATAAATTCAATTTTTTTTTTACATTAAAACGATGAATTTACAAATTTAAATCGGGCCGGAAATTCAGGGTCGTTACAATCTCCCCCACTCAAAACTTTTCGTCCTCGAAAAGGAACGAGACGAGTGAAGTAGAAATGAAATAAGCAGAAAATCAAGACAGATTATAAGAAATTTGAACTATACCTGAAATTAGTAATTTGGGTTTTGAATCCCGAATACTATCCTCAGTCTCCCATGTGCAATCTCGCTCATCTGCACTCCATTGGACTTTGACGAGATTTACCGACTTCCTTCTGAGTTGCTTTGTCTCACGATCGACTATCCGAAGTGGCTTTCGCTCAATAGTCAAATCAGGCTCGATAACTATTTCTTCCAACTGAGTAGTAGGGATAGTCATAGATGGATCGTGCACAACTTTGCGCAGATGTGAGACGTGGAACACGTTGTGTACACCAGCGAACTTCTCTGGTAACGCAACTCTATATGCCAATGTTCCGACCCTTTCCGTAACCTCAAACGGACCAACGAATCTCGGAGCTAGCTTTCCTTTTCTTCCAAATCGAACAATATTCTTCAAAGGCGACACTTTCAGAAATACTTTATCTCCTACGCTGAATTCAAGATCTCTTCTCCTTTTGTCAGCGTAGCTCTTCTGTCTATCCTGTGCCGTCTTTATCTTCTTCCTGATTTCTTCGACTTTTTCGGAAGCCCCCATAATTATTTCTAGTCCAAGCACTAGTCGATCACCCGATTCGATCCAACAAGCTGGCGATTTGCCCGGCCGTCCATATAAAGCTTCGAACGGTGCCATACCAATGCTTGCCTGATTTATTAAAGACGATTAATTCAAATTCAAATATACTTATTCAAATTGAAATTCAATTTCTTTACCTGGTAACTATTATTATAAGTGAATTCGACCAAGTGAAGATGGTCTTCCCAGTATCCACCAAACTCAATAATACAAGCTCGGAGAAGGTCTTCCAAAATCTGATTCACCCTCTCAGTTTGGCCATCTGTCTGAGGATGATATGCAGTGCTCAGATTCAGTTTGGTGCCCAAAGTATCCTGAAATGCTTTCCAGAATTTACTAGTGTAAATAGGATCTCGATCATATACGATACTAGATGGTACACCATGAAGTTTAACAACCTCTCTCATGTATATCTCTGCCAAACTCGAAGCTGTACGAGTGGACTTGACTGGAATAAAGTGAGCGGATTTCGTCAGTCTATCGACAATCACCCATATGCTTTCGTTCCCCTTTCTAGTATCCGGCAGCCCATCAATAAAGTCCATGGAAATTTGCTCCCACTTCCATCCTGGAATCTCTAATGGTTGAAGTAAACCAGCTGTCTTTCTGTGATCAGCTTTTACTTGCTGGCAAGTTGTGCATCTGCTGACATAGGTAGAAATATCACGCTTCATCCCACTCCACCAATATAACTTCTTCATATTCTGGTACATTTTAGTAACACCGGGATGAAATGAAAGTGAAGAGTTGTGGTTTTCTTTCAGCACTTCTTGTCTAAGACCATCAACATTAGGAACACATATGCGATTATCAATCCTCAAGACTCCGTTACTATCCACATGTGCACCCAATTTATTGTCAGCATTTCCAACTCTGCCGAGAACTATTTCTTTGATGCGATAAAGCAAAGTGTCCTCGTATTGCTTGGCTATAATACGATCCATAAGAGCTGGGGAAGCGGAAAGCTGGAATAACATTCCTTCAACAAGATTACAACATGCCATCGCTTGGTTTCTGCTCAAAGCATCGGCTACGGCATTCGCTTTCCCTGGAGTATAATTAATATCAAGATCATATGCAGCTAGAAATTTGAGCCATCGGACTTGTCTCTGATTCAAATCCTTTTGTGAGAAGATATATCTCAATGACTTGTGGTCAGTGAATAACTCGAATTTGGTTCCCAATAGATAGTGCCTTCATAACTTAAGAGCAAATACAACCGCAAGAAGCTCTAGGTCATGAGTTGCGTAATTTGCTTCATGGGTCTTTAATTGACGACCCGCATATGCAATAACCTTTCCTTTCTGCATTAGGACTGCTCCAAGAAAATATTGTTATTAGGACCCGCATATGCAATAACCTTTTTATGCATTAGGACCCGCATACGCAATTTAAATCATTTTGTTTTTCACGACCATTTTATTGTTATATATCATTCAACAATAGCAATATTATGCATTAAATCCCAAAAAATGTATTATTGTTATTTATATCAAAAATCATAATAATTTATCTCGAAAATATTCATCAAAAATACCTCTTTATTATTATTATTAAATCATAATATTTTATCTCAAAAATATTCATCGAAAATACCTCTTTATTATTATTACTATTCTCTAAACACCACTATTTTTATTACTTGAATAGTAATAGCAATTTTTTCATAAACTCCACAAAACAGTTATATAACTATTTGCTCAAAATTTAGATAATCTTCTAAAAATCATATTGCTATTTATTTAAATTCCATACTTTATAAATAATAGTAAATTCCTATTTCAAAATATATTTTTCATTATTCTTTCATAATTTATTAATAACACTCGCATTAATTTTAATTGCAAACCGCTATACCATAAGTCCATAACATTCATTTATAGCTAGTCCTTAACAAAATGGCATACCGACCATCCTAAATAGTTCACCGTAATCAATTTAAACTTTATAGGCTGTGTCTCTAATCAAATTTTAATTGAAAATATCATAATTTTTCAATTTAATTTTTAAATCAAAGTCATTGATCAGAAAACTTATTCTTTACAAAATTAGTGGGATTAGAAAATCATGAAATTTACTATTAACATTAACCAATGTTAATTTCGATCATTACATTTTTTCAAAATAAATTTTATAAATACTACTTCAACAAATTTTCAATTTTTTTAGATGTTTCATATTATATTATTTCATTAGAAATTACAACTTATATTTATTTCAATCTAATCATTTCATATCTATTTACATGTCCTTAAATTAACAATCATTACACTTTCAATTTCCAGAGCCAATATTTTTTCAACAATGCTTAAAAATATCATTATCTTAAAACATATAACTTTCAAAACTCCATTTTTTATAGTTTAACCAATTCAATATTAATTACTCAAAATTAATTTCGATATAACTTCAGTAATTTTTCTAAAATACACATACTTTGTGCCTTTAACTGTATTTCCTATAAAACTAATTTATAATACATATGTATCATTTTTTTAATTAATTAGCCAATTCCCAACACCTTTAAATAATGCATCTTACACATGCATAAAAATATATTTTTTAAATTCATTTTTGCTACTAAGCATATTCAATTTGGATTCAAAAATAATTTCCAGAATTTTAAATAAGTTATTAACACATATTTTCAAGAGTACATATCACAAATCCTTCAATTTCTATTCAAAATAAGATACATATTATACTAAAAAAATTCACCAATTTTAAAATTATTGTTATAAGTCTTTTTTTAACTTAATCTGTGACGACCAAGATTTTTAACGTGGGTTAATTGGGTAATTAACCGGTTTAAATTATCGAAATATTAATTTTATAAGTTATCAAACCCATTTATTTATGTTCCCATTATAAAATTTAATCTAACAATCTCAATAATATTTAAATATAAAACTTTACCTTATTAACACCCAATATATATATATATATATATATTGAGAAGAATATAAGTTAAGTAATTAAGCCTAAGCTAAGGATAAAAATAAAAATAAAAGTATATGTTTAAATAGGAATAAAGGTTTATAAGTAACTTATATGGTTGTATAGAACATAAGGTAAAAACATATAAAATAACTATGGCAAAATATATATATGAATATATATATATATGTATGTAAGGTAAATAAGACAAAATAATATGTATACCTATGTACGAGATGTGTATATACATATCAATGGATATGCATGTAAACATGGAAGGGGATATGAATTAAATGCCTATGTCATCAAGCTCATAAAACATCCCATCTTAACTTTAACAAATCATTTCATTTCTTCAAAAATCTTATCTGGTCAAGAATCAAAAGCTAGTCAAAAGGAACGTATGGGGATAAAATATAAAAGAAAATGTAAAAAAAAGAAATAGTGTTACAGGCTGCATACTTCTATATATATATGTGTATGGATATCTTCTTTTCTAGCTTATTTACAAAAACACAGCAAACCAGAGAAAAAAAAAGTAAGCATCACCATTTTACAAACTCAAATGTAACTCAAACTATACAAAGCAAGACGATTTAAAAAGAAGACCAAGGTCAAAGGAAGTAGGATTAAAATCAAAGCAGAGAAAGCTAGCAGCAAATTTATTTGCAAAAGCAGTGCTCTATTCAAGAAAGAAGGTGAGTAAACACATTTTTTTAAGCTTAAGTATAATTAAATCTGGGCATGTGGTTCATAGTTGATATTATGCTTTGTGTGTATATTATTTTTGTGTGTGTATATATATATATATATATATATATATATATATATATGACTGTTCTGTGTATTTGGAATGATCATGTTCTTCTCCGTTTTTAGGTTACAGTGTGGAAAATAAACAAGAAGTTCAATACGTCTTCATCTAGCCGTTATTAGGGTTAGAGTTTAAAACAAAAAAAGTTGTTTAAACATAAATCAAGATTTAAAAATTTGTTTAAAGCATATTGGTGAAATATTACAGCTGGAAACTTAGTTTTACAGAGCAAAGTGTAAATATATGTTAAATTCGAAGGTTATAAATTGTTAATTCAATTATATAACTTGAATCGTCATCAGAAAATTGGATTTTTAAGACCTAAATCGTAATTTTTAGTTGAGCATGCTAAGAGCAGTTTATAGTTGAACTGAAAATTAGTTTTAGCCAATTTCTGGCGATCGAAGGTATGCTGGGTGTTAATATTTTGCACGAAGCTAGTGTGGCTGATGGCGAAGTCAGAAAAAATAGCCGGAGTCGTTCCAGTTCGTCGTGGCGTTGAGTATGGGCCGATGTTGGGTTTCAGTGTGTTTTTGGCAAGGTCATGGAAATGGTGATCGCGCCACCATGGAATCGCTGGAGTAGATCGGTCATAGGGGGATCGAAAGATTTGGTAGTGGCGATGTTGCAGGTGAAGTTTGGTGGCATCTGGAGGTCGGCATTGCCTGAACGAGGAGAATCGATGGTCGGAGTATTGTTTTGTCTGGAAGCTCAAACTGTTGTTTTTCGTTCTCGTGTTTTATCAGGGTTTTTAGGATGCTGTGATCGAATGAATGGTCGATAGTCGACTTGTTGGTGATCGTCTCAAGTGATGGAAGTTCGTCGGTGGTGGGTGCACGTGCATAGTTGGTCGCGTGCATGGGTTGATGTCTTGAAGCTTTGGGTTCTCGAGAGTATGCTCGGGGAAAGATGGGTTTTACTCGAGTTCTTCTGGTTTTCACGTGAGTGTTTTATACCTTGTTTCTCAAAAATTTTAACAGATGTAAATATGAAGAAGAAGAGGGGAAACTCGAGGGAAATGGCGGGAAAACTCGGGTGGGACTCGAGTAAACCTGAGATTTTCTCGATTATTTGGGTTTTCAAAACTTTAAGTCTAATAAAATTGAAGTTAATCATCTTAAACGATTTTAAGTATTGATGAAGTAATTAATGTTTGACAATTTTAAGTTAAGAGTTTATTTTAAGTTTTAATTAATTGAGTGAATACTTAAGGATGTTTTTAAATCCAATTAATACTTTAATTAAGTAGTTAATTTAAGATAAGTGTTTAAATTTAATTAACATTAAAGCCTTTTGAGTTAGTAATAATTTGATTTCAAGATTATTAGGGAAGATTTTTAAAATGTTAATTAAGATGAATGATTATTATTTGGTCAATTGTTTTAGAGGGAATTAAGAATGATTATTCAATTTATAATTGTAATTAACTAAGTGATTAGAGATTAATCAATTTGTAATTGAAGATTGGTATTAATAATTAGATGTTTAATTACTTTGTACTTAAGTTTTATTTATTGATAATTAAGGATTAATTACTTTTAGTAATTAATAATTTGTTAAATTAATTAAATTAATTAAGGAGTTAATTAATTAAGGTAGGTAATTACAGGATAGTTAATTACTGTTTATGATTAATTAAGGATTGATTGATTTAGGAAACTAGTCAAGGGATTAGTTAATGAGTATGATTAATTAAAAGATAATTAATCAATGTAAGTAATTATAGAATAATTAATTAAGGATAATTACTGTGAATAGTAAGGATAATTTGAGTGATTGAAATTAGAAATTAATTTAAATAGAGATTAATTAAATTAATTTTGGAAGCGATCAATCTTGCTTATGAATGATTGAATGATGTTAAACGCCTTGAATTAGTTGATATCTTTGATATGAAATGTTTTACGTTATGTTTGGGTAGACAGTGATAATGTGGATATTTATCAATGGTGAATTGCTGTGTAAAAGTGACATCCAATATTTAAATTGTATTCACTTGAATAACTTGGGATAAGATGACATTGATTCGAAGAGACCGGAGTCGGGTATTAGTAAATACTTGAAACCACTTTGATTCTTTATAAATTGATATGTGGAATCAATAGGCTGGAATGAAATGATATAAGTGAATTGGACCTTCTAATCTAAATTTTTGGTACTTAGAAATTGATGTCTGATGTAAGTGATGTCTATAATGACTTGAGAAGTTGTAAATTGATACAAGATACCCCAGGTTTATATAAGTTGTATGCTTTTGTATTCAATGTTAGGTGGGTTTACTCATGCTAGTTTCCAGCCTGACCCGGGTGTTACTTTGATGTAATGCTCGGGTCAGACCGAGTATTACTGCCTTTCAGGTAAGGACGTTTTGGAGCTCAGAGGAGGAGGCGAGCTGAATGGCAGGATTGTATGGAGTGTAATCCGCTGTGATATTATTGAATTGTTTGTGGACAAGTTATTTTAACTGTCTTATGTTTGTGTAAATGTTGTAACTCTGATGTATTAATGAATATTAACTGATACAGTTTTCCTTTGTATAAAGTTATTTTATGTGATATTATATTTTGATCCGTTGCGAATGTGAGAATGTGTTTTGTTCTGTTTCTTCTTCTACCTCTTTTCTTCTTCTTTCCTAACTATCTGGAATTTTCGAGATCGGAAATTTCGGGTCGTTACATAATCTCTTTCCAAGATGGTTCAATTTAACTTAAAAAAATAGGCATATATAATATATCTTTCTAAATTTACTTTCAAAAATGAAGAATGTTCACAAAAGTGTAAAGAAAATGTAATCTATTTTCAAGTGCAAACAAAATAAAAGACATTTAAAAACATGCATTTTACTTACTTTGTAATTTACTTTTAAATGTTTTTTTTTCAAAAGAAAATATATAACAAAATATAAGGGAAAAAATGTGATGCCCCACCCCGAGACCTGCATTGGTAAAGAGAATCACTAAGTAATCCTGTCTATTAATGCAGAGAATAGTGCTGGTTAAGGGCGACCATCATAGTAATACGTTTGTTAAGAGCTAATCATGTCAATTATGTCTCGATTTTTTTTCATTACCTCATAAGTGGTAGATACGCTTAGGCCCTAACTAATGCACACTATGGTGGATTCGAACCATTTCAGAAATAACGTAATATACATGCAGCTAGAAAACATCAGCCACAGAACAGCAAACCCAGATCAGAGTATATATATATATATATAAATACATACATTACCATACATCTCCATAGTAGTACATCATATATAAGTAGCATGGACTACTGAATCACATATACACCCATCCCACAAAATAATATACAATAAGACACATAAAAGCAGACGACTCAAAACGACATCCAAACCAAAATGATAAGTCCAACAAAAGCTATCAAGATGATCGAAGAAGTTGAGCAATCCAAACTAACCTACAACTCGGTCTGACCCGAGTGAAAAGCACACGGGTCAGGCAAGCTAAACTTATCGGTAGTAAGGATCTTAATAATAAGCAGAAGGGTGAGAATCACTCCATTGTTGCCAATGGAACAACAGGTTATTCATCATATCATTCATAAGAAAGAGGACATCAGTGATTCATCTATCTATTTCAAGGGAATTCAATAAGTAACATGCATATGGTTTCTCTTAAGGACATCTATAACTAAAGTGGATAAGGGATGAGAACCATATAATAACTTCATAAAGAAACATCAAATCATCATAATCTATCATAAGAACTCAATAAGAGTTAAAGGCAATCATAATCGAAATCACCATATAGCATAATATAAATGTAGCCCATATCATACTCAAGGCCGTATTCAAATAACAACATCACAAAAAGGTGAAATCGAACATAGAAAACTTCATAGAAAATTGCACGTACTTTTCATCTTGGCCAGTACTATTATTATTTGGTACCATACGTCGTGATGACTTGGGGTCATTAACATCTTAACATCGTGTTCATCTTGATTGACTATAGCCGAATATCGCGATGACACCCAAATCATAAAATCTGAGCAAAACATCATGATGATTGGAATCTAGTAATGACATCAAGAACATCGTAATGATTCGAATCAAATACTTGGTTTGTAGTACTAATAACATCTTAAATGTGTCACAACTTCTCGAATAGGAATCCAATGGGTGTTAATGTATGTTCCATGCCATACATTCGCACCTATTGGTTTACTAATCGTCAGTCGATGCCACATTAGAAAAAATTCATAAAAATCCAAACCAAACATACACTGCCTCGTCTCATTGACGAGTGTAAAGCACCCAACTCATTGTGTCTCATACTTTGATGGGTTTAAAGTGACATCGAGACTTGTCTCATTTCATCGACAAGTAAAAATCCATCTTAAATATCAGAATCATCATCAATTCATCTTAACAATCCCACCTCATGTCCTTGGCAAGTAAGAATATCATAAAATAGTACTTCAAAGCAGATTCGACAGTACAAGTCCGATATTAAGCGATTAGGCGAAACACATGTCCCATACCATGTATTTTTGCAAAATAGTTCAAATTCTCATTCTTATATGGCGAAAATCATCTGAATAGGCTAAAATATATTTAGAATAATTTTATAGAGAAAACGGGATTTTTAAACAATTTTTAGAGATTTTTAAATAAGTTATATAAGGAAAAATCCATTTATTAAATAGATTATCTATTTATAAAATACTCTAAAAAAAAAATTGCTTAAAAACCCTTTAAAATGTCTTAAAAACATTTATTTAATCAACCATAATTTATAAAGAATTTTCATAAACTATTTGAAACCAAAATCAATAAAAACCATCGAATTCTTCAAATATCGACATTTATCGATATTTAGATTGAAATATAATTTAAATAAAATTTAAATTCTCAAAATTTATAAAATCAAGCCAATCCATTATCGGATAAAAAGACTTAAACATTCATCGTCAAACTTATTCGTACAATATTCAAAATCATCGAAATATGCAGTGAAACAATTAACGAGAGCGCAAATAGAAGTAAAAGAACAATCTACCAAGCAACTGAGTTTTTGGCTGACTTTGGACAGTAACTTGGGGTAACAAAGCAACCCATATTTCTGCCAAATTTTGCAATGTTATACTATGACACGAGGACTATAATGTATCCAAAATTTGGAGCAATTCACTGCAAAATAAAAGAGTTATGATTTTTCGAACATAGCTCTTTTCAGCAAGCACAAAAAACAAGATTTTTGGCTGTTTTGAACCAACTATTTGCGATAACAAAAGAATTCAAAATTTCATGAAAATTTTCAGAAACATTTCGCAGTCCAACTAATACAATATATCAAAAAGTGGGCTCAAAAGGCTATAAAATGAAGAAGATATGATTTTTTTTAACATGGTGCATTTTCGGCCAACAAACAGAGATTACTTTTTGACCGATTTCAACTAACAATTTTTAGTATCAAAACATATCAAAATAAAATAAAAAATTCCAGAATTGTTTTACAGTCCAACTAGTACAATATTTCAAAAATTGGGAGAAATTGGCTGTAATTTGAGAAAGTTATGTTTTTTTGAATATGGTGCATTTTCGGCCAACAAACAGAGATCAATATTTGATGAATTCAACTAACAAATTTCTATATCAAATCAAAACAAAATTCAATGAAATTATGTAGAAATGTTATACAGTCCATCTATTTCAACATATCAAAAAGTTGGAGTAACAGGCTTTAAATTGAGAAAGATATGATTTTATGAAAATGATGCATTTTCGGCCAACAAACAGAGATCAATTTCTTTCCGAATTCAACCAATAATTTTCTATATCAAAACAAATTAAAATTCAATGAATATTTTCAGAAATGTTTTGCAGACCAACTACTACAACATATCGAAAATTAAGATCAATTGGCTGTAAATTGAAGAAGATATGATTTTTTGAACATAGCACAATTTCAGCCAACAAAAGAGAAAAGTTATTCAACAAATTGAACATTTCAAGCAACAAATTGATAGAAAAATTTGATATTTGCTTTAGCTTGCCGTAAGAAAACTCTTACCTTGCTTACCAAATAGTTTTAGCATGATATAACAGCGATTTGAGAGAAAGTTGTGATCTTTTGAGGCGATTTGAGGCTCTAAACACCTGTAGAAACTTGAAAATAGACATGCAAAACAAACATAAGCAAATAAAAAGTAAATCACTTCTCAAGCTCTCAAATTTTGATGAAAACTATCTAGTATTGGAAGGATATTACCTTTCTATTATTAATTTAGGTGATTTCCCCCTTTAATTTGCAGAAAAGTTGGGTAGAAATTGAGTTTAGATGAAAGCAGCCATTGTTTTTTTTTTCTGAATGTTTTGGAGAATAAGGACAAATGAACTACGTACAGAAAGTTTTCTTTTTCTCAAGCAAGAAGGTTCTAGTAAAGGCTACTGGGTTAATTTTCTACCCAAATAAGCCCATAAGAAAAATATACTTAGTGGAAATGCAAGATTATGTATACATATTAATCTATTTTACACTATATTCATACAATACTACATTTTCAAGCCAAATAAAATACATACATCAATTTGTTTTGAAATAAAATAGTTATTGTGACAAAATAAAAGTTATATAACAATAAAAATATAATTTTTAACAGTAAATCCCCATTTTTAACAGTATTTTACAATTTGCACAATTTTAGTGTAAAAACACTATTTTTAAAGTATAAATTGATCAAAATTTATTCTTAGTCAAATAAATTGTAATAAATTATTTTAAACCTTTTAAAACAACAAAATATTTTCGCAAAATATATCACCTTTTTTATTTATAAAAAGACATGTTTTCTTCATATTTTTCCTTTTATATTCGATAAAAGGCTAATATTGATAATAATTATCAATATTATCACATTGACTTAATTAAAATACAGTAAAGGACTAATTTCATTCCAATAACTCAAAATAAAGTTTTTAAAACTTTATTTCCATAAATTTGGATTTATTTCAAAAATTAAATGTTGAAATACATCACTTGGTAAATTTATTAACTCAAATTTACCTAAATTGCAATATTTTCCATTTTATTTAACCAAAACACCAAACAATGAATTTTAAACCCAATATTTAACTCCATACATATTGTTTATTTGAAATACAAAATTGAAATCAAACTTATTTCTCCATTACATTTTATTCACCATATTAAATTATAACTATCATTATAATTTAATAGCAACAGTAATCTCCTATACCAGGGTTGTTACAAATAATATACCACATGAATTTTTTTTCTTTTTAAAACAAATGCTTTAAAATATTTATAGAAACTTCATTTATTATATTTAAATGTTTAAAATTTATAATAAAGGGTTATAGGTTGAAAAACTTCAACTTCTATATTTTCCTTAAATCAAATACTTTTTAGGGAAGCATTTAAATTAATTTCAATTATTTTAATTGCTTTAGTTATAGTAGATTTTAACTTACACAAGCCCAACTAGATAATCTCAAAAACATGCTTAATACCTTCAACATCACATCATATCATTTTGATCTAATGTTATTACTTTTCTTTTAATTCATCCCTAATCCCATAATTTATTTCACTATTACTTCGCATATAAACTCTCTTTCAGCAATTCCTTATGGAGTAAATTACAACAAACGTGATGGACTTATATACCACCCTAAGCTATTTAAATATCAACATTTAATTAACTCATAGATGTTCACTTTTATAAGTGATAAGCCTACTATTGCCTCTATAAGTCAAAATGTGTAGGGTATGGTGTAAAAATTACAATGTGTGTGTATATATATATGTTTGCATGTAAATAATATAAATAATAAAATTTACAAATACGCTCTTTTATGCGTCCTAGTTTAGTAGGTTTCGTATAACTTAAGGTCTAATATCAAATGTACTAACTCGCCATCTACGACACCCCAATTCATACGTAAAATGGTGCAGACCTCGCAAATAGTGGATCATTTCAAGATAAAATACATAAAAAGATCACAAAGTTATCTACAATAATCTACGCTTTCTGAAACTCACAATAGAAGGAATAAAATATAATAAGCAATAATACAATTCCAAATAAACAAAACAGTATTAAATAAATCCAACTACAGCATCTCTTTACTGGTAATGGACATAGTATAATATCTAGGAATAAATTAAATACAATAGTAGTTAGCTAATAAATAAGTGCATGTCTCCATTGTAAGATCGCCTCTAAGTCACCACTAGTCCTCTTTATTGACCTATCAAAGTATAATAAAAAGAAAAATTACAGTGGAGGTCAGATATACGTCTAGTGATAGAAATACATCATATAAGTGTATAAGAATAAGTTAGTAAAACTACACTTATGCTCGAAAACCATACTTTATACTGTGTCACCTGCATGTAACAAGTTAGCTAAACATAATATAATGCTATAATGACACCATATGTTAAGATCTCACTAAAATTCATCCCATGCCTAATCACATGCACATTATTGAGCTTAAGGTCTAAACTCGTATGCCAAAGCTATACGTGACTCGCTACCGAGGAACCATATATCTCAGCCCATTATCGCTAAATCGGAAGTGATTAGCTGTTGAAGATCTATGTGTCTCGGCCCACTATAGCTAAATTATATGTAACTCTTTACCAAAGATCTACGTGTCTTAGCCTGCTGTCACCAAAATGTATGTACACTATTGAGCTCAAAGTCCCAACTCGTGTACCTCCAACTATGACGCTATTGGATACGAAGACCCAACTCACCATCGCTAGACATCATTGGCCCCATCGAAGTGCGGCTGATGACTACCATATACTACACTGTTAAACTCATAGTCTCAACTTATATGACCTGTACGCGACAATATCGTGGAAATCACATGTGACTATTATGGTCAAGTCCAAGCTAGTCATTCACCTAATGTTCAATGACACTATTAGGAGCAATCTCAAAACTCGTCATTGCCCCACCGCTACGAAGCTACTGAATCAAGCCCCAACCTATCATCGCCAAACATCACTAGTACTATCGAGGAATAATTTCCCTATACGTGTACTGAAATGTCCTAGTAGAACCTCACATAATGAATTTACCAAAATAAGACACCTTTCTAAAGTAACTCAAAACATTAAAAATAGCATACCAAAGCATTCATTGTCTTGACATAATCCTGATGCAATGTACCACGTATGAAATAAATTCCATATGCTAGAGTTATGAGCGTTTAAAGTTAAGTATGTTATTTAATTAATTTCTCCACAATTTTATTTTATTTAGTTAATTAGTTTATCTTTTTTTCTTCCCTTACACGTTTTGAGCTACAGTACCCTCAACTTCTTGAACTCATGCTGAACCCCAACGACAACTTCCTTCACTCACAACCGCCAGCACAAGCACCTAGAACCAAATCAGATAACATTGCCAAACTCCCCTTATTGTCGCTGACCTTCCACCACTAACGATTTCACCTTCGGTCGGTCTATCACATCTACCGTCGTCCATCTAATTCGATAGATCCTAGCAATTTTCGACCATATATAACTAATCCAATGCCACCACAGCCCTTTACTGGCTGTACTCTTCACAACCCTATTGCCCAATCATCATATGGACATTATTTCACCATTGGATCAAAGTGGATGGTCCACATTCGTCAAATTTCCATCGTGTTTTCTGACCAATTCCTACACTTAATCGAAAAATGAATACCACTAGTGGATTCATGTCGTTAAGAACTATAATTTTGATGTATAATATGTCTAATTTGAGACACTTATGTATTTCACACTTTTTGATTAGAGGGGCTTAACTTTTGCTAATTATAGTTGATAAAAATATATTTTTTCATCCATATAACCATGGCGTACTACATCGTAATCAAGTATATGTAACATCCCCAAAATTTTATAAATTTAAAACTAGCAATTTATTTGAAATTATGAAATTGAATTTGTGTTAATTTTAATTAATTTTAAATTTTCAAACCATATGAATATTTTGGTTGTTTAATTATATAGAACGAATTGAATTTCAAATTTCAATTTCAATTTTAATTTGAATCTGAATTTGTATTTGAATTTAAATAAAAGAATAAATATCTTAAGTAAAATTATTTGGATTCAAATATATTAACATATGTGTATTAATATATGAATTAATATTAGAAAAACATTTTCTTTTAAAGATTGTATAAATATAAAGAGAAATGTAATTATTCAAATAAGAAAGAAAATAATATAAAAACTTTTATTTAAAATATTTTCTTATGCATGAATTAACAAGTGTTAGGATCCTAGGAGAATGAATAAACAAGTGTAATAACCTTGAGATACAAAATGAACAAGTGTCATCTCATTTGTTTTTAACTTTTAAGAAAATTCATAAAAGAAATTTAAACTATTTTTCTCATTCCTCTCTCATTTCTTTTACCTATACAAACTCTCAAACTGGAAAAAGAAAGAAAATTTATCAAGCAAACTTTAAAAACCAAATCAAATTCACAAACAAGAAATCAAAACAAATTGAAACAAGGCTTCTTCTTCAATCCTTTAATCAGCAACTTAAGATCAAGAGAAGATTCAGGAATCAGGCTTTGTAAAACCAAATCTGTAAACAACACAGCAGAGCTTCAGCTAATAATCAAGTTCATCATTAGATTCAAGAATTAAGCACTGGAAACTAAAGTTTCAACTCAGGAAGGCTTCAATTAAACAAATCAAGATTGCAATTTCCAGATTTTTCAAGTTCAACACTTAGGCTCCTCTCTGTTTTTATAAAAAAAACTGAAGGTAAATTCTTTTGAAAAAAAATTTGAGTTTCAATTTGTTAAGTAATCAAGCAAGTGAATACATCAGAAGCTAAGCAAATTTAAATAACTAGTTGCAGGAAAAATCCAGGATCAAGTTTAAAATAGCAATTCCAGTTCAAATAATCAACTTCCAGGATTTCTTCTCTGTTTCTTCTTCATAGGTGAGTAAACTTTTCTTTAGATTATATGAGTCCTGTTGTTGTGAAAATATGGAGGCTTGAATTGAAAATGTGAGTTGCATATATATAAATACATGAAAAATTGGAGTGCGCATGTCTGTGCACTTGAAAGATGGATTCTGTCCCAGGTTGACAGGCCCAAGTCTGATCAAAATTTTTAATTTCTTCCTCCTCGATCAATATTAAACCATAGAATCTAAACAAAAGTTGTTTTTAGGTATGATTCAAGTTCTAAAAATGGTTTGAAGAAAATTAAATTGAAGAGTTTTATGATAAATCGAAATTACAGGCAAAATTAAAACCTGTTGAAAAATTGATTATCATATTGTTTGATTTCAGTTATATCAATTCAAATGCTTTAGAAAATAATGTTTTTTGAAAGAAAAATCATAATGATTAAATCAGTAATTACTGAGATAGGCAAAAATGAACAAATTTAGGGTTTTTGCTAAATTCCGATGACCAGATTCATTCTGGGTCTCGAGGTTGAGGTGGTAGCTTGGTGGAGGATTGTAGATCATCTGAAAAATACTCGTCGATTTTATAATTTGATGTGGAGGGCTGACGAGATCAAACTAGGGTTTTAGCCCATGCTTCTACATTGATCGAAAATTGATCAATTTCATTGCCTAGGCAGCATCGGACTGGACGAGACCGCTTGGTGGAGGTACGTGGTCGACAGGGAAAGCTTGTGACGAAGGCTCATTGCCTCTGGTGATCTTTGGCGTTAGAGGGAGGTGGATTTATGGGTCGAGCTTCGACCCAGTTTTGAGTCAGTTGACTCTTTTGCAAGTTCGCTGACATTTTGGTCTTCTGGGTGGTGTGGATGTTAGGTGGGGTTGCTGTCGACTCGATGGAGGCTGGAGCTTCGATCGGAGGTGGCGATTCCGACCGTGCATATGCACGGGTCCTGTTTTGTATCAGGAATGAGGCAGAAGTGTGAAGGGTGGATGTCTCGAAGCAAGTATTGGGGTAAACTTGTGATAGTTCGAATGTTAACTCGAGTAAAATTATTGATGCGTCGGGTAGTAATACTTAGAAAAAATTTAAGTTTGAAAATTTGGGCACTCGGGTTGAATTTTGATAAAACCAGAAGCAAAGGAGAATTTTTCTTTGGTGTGACTCGAAGAGGGTATCGTGCTTAATATGTTAAACATTTTTTACTTTAAAAAAATTTCAAACCTTTAAACCTTTTAAACCATGTTTTCAAATCTACGATTTTGGTTTTAGCTTGGATTTTGAAGTCTTTCGGAGGCTGTCGGATTTTGGAAAGTTTTTGGAATTGGAAATCTCTAGAAGTGTTAGAGTTTTGAAGACCTTATCGAAGTGAAGTATGTTGGGAAACTTGTTGAAGTTTCTGTTGTCGTATTATTATTGTATCATATTTGTGGCACTCTGATATTGTTGATTGATGTTGTAATGGATAGTGTATCATGTTGTATTTGTATTGTGATCAATGATATTCATTTTTCCGCTGTTTATCTTCATCTAATGTTGTTATGAGCTCCATTTGAACTGAAGTTTGACGCTTGAATCTCCGGCAGTCGAATACAAGTGAGGTATTTGATGTTGATTTTCAATCGCTGAATTTCGGGTCGTGACAGTATATATAAAAAATATTTTTTTAATATCAGTTACATCATTTATAAATTTGGTTTGAGATCATAAGAGGCGAATTACTGGGTCTTACCAATATATACACAAAAATGATAAATCTCACTCATTGATAGCCGTGCATCTTCCTCGATTCAAGGTGAATCCTCTTTGTTCTTTGCTATTTAGAAATTTCCTGTCTTGAAAATACGAAATCTCTCAATATTTTCGATTTAAATTTGTGTATCTCTTTTTGCGATGATCAGTTTCATACATAAATTTCTTTAATTTGGTTTTGATTTGATGCATTAGGAATTAATTAAGTGATTAGAGTTTTATAAGTGAGGCAAGATTATTAGAGGAAAAAAAGGTTACAGACCTATTCATAGGTCAAAATTATAATATCTAGGCTAAAATCTATTAATATATATTATGAAAATACCACTTGGTTTGACTTCTTCTAATTTTTAGCCCATTTAACCAAATTCAGCAAATAAAATATATGTTTTCTAACTATAAACGACTTTTTAGACGCAATGGAATAGGTCCCAAAGCTTAATTCCAAATCCTATAGAAATATACTATTTTTCCCTTTATGTGAAATTACGATTTTATCATTTCACATAATTAATTAATTATGTAAAATTACAAGATGTTACCTATGCAATGACCCAATAAACACTTCTAACGAAGAAAACCACACTACAAGAAAAATTACCTTTTATAACAGCAATAGATAGCGCTTTATTCCTTAGCATTATTGTTCCCCTTGATTTGTTTTAATTAGAATTGGAGCGTAACGCATTGAATGAAGGGACTCTTATTTTCTATCGTTTCCCCAACTTATTTTTCCCTTCCCTCTTACTCATTTTTGTGGCCGCCATTTCCCAAATTATTTTCCCTTCCCTCTTACTCATTTTCGTGGCCGCCATTTCCTAAATTATTTTTCCGTTCCCTCTTCCTCAAATTATCTCCTCTAATCCTCGATCTTATTTTCTTGGCCATAATATCGTTACCATGCTTATTCGCACCTCCTTTGATATGGCAGTCTTCCACCCCACCGCAGCCCTCCCCCCCATTTTCCTCTACGTCATCCTCTCATCGAGTACCAACTCATCCTCAAACACAAACTCCCTACCACTTTCGAAGATGCTGAACAATCCCTTCTCTACTTGACTATGTGGTTATTCGGTTTGCCTCTATTCCATAAGAAAAGGCCACAATTATGTTACAGGCAGGTAGAAACCATGAATCAAGTAAGTAATTACTAGCCCTAATTTTTAATTTTTGTAAGTTCTGTAGTTGATAAAATCTATTGATAGACCCTTTTCATTGGTCAACCCTATATGAAAAAAATTTGAAGTCGATGGTTGTTGATTCTTTGACATTGCATTTGAATTTATGTAACCTTTCTCTTAACAAGTGGATTGATTTGTGTTTCTATTTGGTCATTCGAGTGTGTATATCTGTTATTCCTCTTTAGCATTTAGTAGATTACCATTAGCTATAGCTTGATTAAACCAGAAACTAAAACAACTCGTCTTATGTGATGTACTTGGCCTAAGATCAAGATGACAGCATCATACAACTTGAATGACCATATATACTGATGAAAAGAGGTCAAATAAAGCAAATAAGAACGGACCCTGTTGGTTATATGTTTGCTCAAAACTCACTAGATAAACACTTAAATAGGATATTACAACCAAACTACTTAGCCATGATGAATGGAAAAGAAATTAGGGTAGGTCCTTGTACAACCTATGAACCTTGGATATGATTCAGAATGAACCATAATTTGAGTGAAGTTAGTTCGGGTACGAGTTTATTGGATATGTTACCGATGATTGTGAATTATAAATCAGAAACAAAAAAGTCACTTCTCCTTAATCTAATCAACAATGTATTCGCTTTAATTTTTAAACTACAAATACTCTAACTCGCTGGTTGTATAAAAACATTTTGAGAGGAAATCACCAAGAACTAATAATAACAACAACAATAAAAGTCACTTCAGTTCACTTCAAGTTTTATATCCTGAATGACATCTCTATATGTCCTAATTCATTCAAGTTCACTTCAGTTGAACTCTTTATATTGCTTGCGGTATTGTACGTTTTTCTACTAGCTTCTATCTGAAGCATCTGAAACTATGATTACTAACCTATGATTGCCAAGAAAACATATATCTATACATATTTCAGTTTACTATTTCATTGATGCCAATTAAACGTGAAACCCTATTCTTTATTCTCAGACTATTTTGAGATTCTGAGTTTCATTTGTTGAAGTTACTGTTGCAAATTTGTTAATATGTGTTGACTTGGAATTACGCCCCCTACTGAATTTAACTTTCAAGTTGTGATAGATTGCCCACATAGTTTGTGGCACTTATACGTGTAAACATGTATTGCTTGTAATCTAAAGCTTTGAACCACTACATTGTTTTTTTTTAATCCAAAGACATTTTTATTCACCACATATATTTACAAAATGTTTCTGCTCAATTAAGAACAATGCAGGCTCTCTGCCCATTTCAATCATTAACATTTTCCCCATTCTGAACGGCTTCTTCTTCAACATCATTCCCATTAGCAGACTTCTTATTGTCCACATAAAAGTGCGATTTGAGTCCGATCCAGCACTGATAATAGTCAGAATCTCTATATGAAGATTCCAGAGCCCAAGGGCATACAAGAGGTATCAAGCATGACTCGAACATAAAGGCCATGGTATCCCTTATTCTGTAGGGTTCTGCATTTTCGCCGCGTGCTATTGTTGCCTCATAACTCCTAGTATCTGGTCCATGCGGTGTCATGCAGCTGCGGAGACTTGCGCCTCCAGGAAGGAATCCATCTGCTTTAGCCTCATTTGCACCATAAATCAATCCCATGTATTCACGCATACAGTTACGATGGTAATATGGAGGTCGAAAAGTATGTTCAGAAACTAGCCATCGTGGTGGGAATATCACAAAATCAAGAAGTGCAACACCAGTTTGTTTGTCTGATGGAGCTGTCAGCACTATGTTTATTGAAGGATTATCATGGTCAACTAAAACAGTATTTAATGGGCAAAACTTGCTGAGATCATACTTATACGGCACATAATTTCCATGCCAAGCAACTGCATTAAATGGAGAAAAATCTTGTTTTGCAGTGAACAACTCTCCACCAAATTTCTGAACAATAACATACCCTGGATGAGGATCATGGTTAAACCAAGCTGTAGGAGCAAGAAAATATCTTGGAGATGCCAAGCCATTTGCACCAATTGGACCAAGGTCAGGAAGTTGAAAATGCGTGCCAAAAATTTCAGCAACATAGCCACGAGAAGGGCCATCTGGCAAATCTACTGAAAATCGAAAACCTTGAGGAATAACAACAATTTTTCCAGGAGTTACTTGTAATTTTCCACATTCAATCGTGATCCACAGTTTTCCCATTTGAGGAACTAATAAAAAGTCCCCATCTGCACTGCAGAAGGCACAACCATCCATAGATTTGTTATCTGCATACTTGTGAATTGCATATCCATGACGAAGGGAAGAACTCCCTGCTCCACACACTGTATAGAGTCCATCAATGAAATCAGTAAGAGAATGAGGAACATCAACAGGCTTCCATCTAAGTTGTGTTGGATTAGCAGAGCTTGTTTTATGATCAAACCCGCTTACTAGAAAATTATGACTTGGTACCCGAGCATAGAATGGCTCGTGAGTAACTGAAGGTTTTACACGGTATAACCAACTCCTTTGATTAACTTTTCTAGGAGCAGTGAAAGAAGTGCCGGAAATTTTCTCAGCATAAAGCCCGTACGGGATCGGTGAAAGAAGTGCCGGAAATTTTCTAGTAACTGAAGGTTTTACACGGTATAACCAACTCCTTTGAGTAACAATTATTTCAGTTCAATATGCATATCTACCAAAGAATTATTTTATACATACATGTACAGGATCTCAATATCTACACTTTCATCTGTGTATGAGCTCTGAGGTAACAATTATTGAGCCAACACCTTTTATCATGCATGCTTAGTCATTGAATTTCTGTTTGATTAAATGTTTCAACGACGGTAGATTTATCCCAATTAGACAATGCTGTAGTTATGTTTGTGATTTATAGCAAATATACTACAAGCATAGAAGAAATACTAACACTTGAGGTGTCATCCACTATATATGTCCTCTGAAAGAAGTTAAAATAACAACTTATTCAGTTTTTTTGTTATGTTAATTAGATTTTATGGTTGTCAATAAATAATAGAGTTGGGAGAAGATGAAATTGATATTTCTTTAATCAATATATTTTTATGCATATATTTTTATAATTTCACTTTTTAAATTACAGTTCTTTCATATGATATTTCTTTAATCTTTGGTCAAACAACACCAGCACCAATTTGACTTTTGATCATATGTAGCATTCAAAGATTGTTTATCGATGTACACGTTAATACTATTTTTTTCTTTTTGTTCCTTAAAAATAAAGAAAGAAAATAAAATGAAAATGAAAATGAAAGGAAACATACTATAATACTTTAGTGCAACTTTAAATTGCTTTAGCTATTTTCATGTTTAATAACATTGATTATGATAGTTAACATCTTGTTTAACTTTTTGTAAGGCTTATTTATTTATTTTTCTTATTTCTTTTTAAAATCGTCCGTTGTATATTAACGCACATGTTCATCTTATATTTAATTTTACTTGTCAAACACATGGAAATAAATAAACATGAATATAATTTTTAGACTACTCGTGATAAAAGTTTAACAAACATGAAAAATAGAAAAATTATAGTGTAGCATATCCTTTATAAGTTTTATCATCTTTTGCAATAATATATAGATTATTTTCATTTGATGAAGGGATACTGCAGGGATACATATAAATAACATCTTTTATTTCAGAACTTAGTAAGAAAAGTTTTAATAAAAAGATGTACGTAATATATTAATTTGAGTATATCAATAATCTATTATTAGTCTTGTTTTGTAGGAAAAGATTAAACAAATTGCAATGCAAGTACGATAAAAATACGATAAAATCATTTGTATTTTAATTTATTATTTAGTAATTAATATAATATTTCTATATTTTTAATTGCAATGCAAGTACGATAAAAATATGAAGAAATGTGATTTATTGGATCGGCGAGGGACTAAAGAGATCGTTGTTGAAGGAAGAAATTATAGCTTGGCCTTCTGCACATATCATAATGGTATGAATTTTTAGTAAGTCTTAAAATTACTCTTTCCTCTCTTCTATTGGACACTATATAGGCATGATTGATTCCAACTTAAAATTACTCTTTCAGTACGTCTTAAATTTGTATTGTTGCATAAGTTTTGTACGTTGTTTTATATCATAGCCACGGATTCTAAGTCCCATTTTGGTACTCAAAATACTCAATTAATAAGGCTTGACTGCTGGTAATTTCAAAATTAATGTAGACATAGTTGAAATAAAAAACACTTCGTACAAAATGCTGCAAAAATTGTAATGTGTAGCATCTTCTAATTTTTTTTATTTCATGGTCTTAATATGCCCTTTCGTTATGCGTCTTCTACTTTTCTTTATCAAAGTTTATGCTAATTAAAATAAGTAAGATTGAACATTCATATCATTATTTATGATAAATGAGTATCTTGTCTTGGGTTACATTGATGCTAAGAGTATCTTGTCGTAGACATAGACTCAACTGAAATTTCTATTGATTTAAAGATGGATAACAAATTTTTTGACGATACATATATTAGTTGCCCAATTCCAATTATTGGCATTATCATTATAACTAATGTTTCATGTTTTTATTTTCATAAATGGTGCTCATCCCATTTCAAATTCTTTCATGATTTTAGTTGGCAAATTATAAAATGCTTGCCTGATTTTAATTTAAACCTTTTCTTATTATAGCCTTGTTTATATAGCCTTGTTTATGTAGCTTGAAAATCTGATGAAACAGATATTTCTTTGTTTACAACTTAATTCATATTGAGTTAAACAAGTGAAAAGTTAAACAAGTGAATTTTTGATAGGAAAAAATAAAATGGCTTAATTTTATTGGATAATAAAATGGAGAAATTAACAAATATGAAGTAGCAACTAGACATCTTGAAGTAATTTGTTTTGATTTGTCAATAGAAGAAAAAATGCAAGTATATAGCTCAAGATAAAATTAAAGGTGAGAAAGCAGAAGGTACTCTTTCATTGATTGAAATTTAATTATATACTAAAACATGCAAAATTTGGATTTTGGAATGTTTATAATTAAACACATTAAAGGCCTCTTTCATTGATTTTTGGATCTCATGAATCTCAGTTGTTAACTTCATAAAATTTCAGAACATTCATAATTTCAACGTACTCTTTGTTTTCTATGATGTAGAAACAAAAGCCCTAACTATATTTCATAATACTTTATAGCTGAAACTAAAGAATCAGCTAGGTTCTATTTATTGTTTAATGGTCTTTAACGATATATGCTTTGGCAATCACACAAAACTTATTTTTCATTATCACTAACATCAATTTTGGCCTTTTATCTAGATTCATTGTGATTATAAAATTAACTTAGTTGATATAGTTTTATAAAAATTAACTAAGTTGATATTAATAATAATAAATTAACCAATATTTATGAAAATTAACTAAATTTATAATAATAATAATAACAATAAATTAACTAAAATTATAAGAATTAACTTTGTGTATTAAGTCATATAAAATATAAATAAGCTTATAAAAATAGTCAGCAGTATAGTAGTTGAAGGTGACTGAACTGTTGATAGGGTATGGCAGAGCAGAGGCTGGTGGTTGAGGGGTTGAAAGTGATTGTATATCAAATAGTCAGCAGTATAGTAGTGTCAATGAGATGGTCAGGGATTTCTGGTGGTTAATGAAGTAGTATAGGAAGCACTGTGGCAAGTGATGTTAGTCTGAAGTTGATGTGGTTTGAAGTATTTGAATGTGATGTATTATTGGTTGCGAAGGGGTAATGGAGAGTTGAGCAGATGAAACAGTGGTTGGTTAGGGAATATTTTGAGGCAGATATGTGCAGTTATGATTGTATGAAATGTAGTATGAAAGGGGTGATGCAACTGCAATGTTGGAGTAAGTTGTAGTTTGGAAGAGGTTAGTTTAGTAGTGGATTGTGGCACAGTGAATTGGTTGATGATGTCTGAAGTATGTAGTGTTGAACTGTGGTTGATGGCAGGAACAGGGGGGTTGATGGTGTTGTGGTTGGTATGTAAATGTAGAAGTAGATGATATAATTTGTTCAGTGGATATGGGTTTGGCCAATGCAAAGGCAAGGATGCAGTATGTTGATGAGGAGCATGTGATGCAACAAGGAAAGAATGGTAGAACTTGTTGTTGTTGGCTGTAATGTGAAGACGGTGGGGATGTTTACTGCTGTAGTAAGGTCTTGGTAGTGAGCAGCAAAAGAAAGATGAAGTTTGTTATTTGAAGTAGCAGATGATGTGGGCAAGAAGTTGGATGTGTGTTGATGACCAGAAGGGATGTGATAATGTAACAAGTAGAAGCCATAATTTTCGAATATACATGATACTGTCCAAAAGTAAATTAGCTATCTGACTTAATAAAAGTCAGTTGGCTACCAACTTATGCCAGAAATTTTGACGTAGATTCAAATGGATAGTAACATGTACGAATATAAAATGAGACATGCAATAATATGCAATAATTTAGTTTTTTGTTACATGTAAAAACACCTATCATTAATTATGTATCGTTCTTAATGTAATTATTTATCTTATTTGCAGGTGTGTGAAAGAAGAAGATGCTAAAGTTGTGATCTTCATTTTAATGCAAACAATCAAATATGTACTTGTTTTTTTTGTTAAACTATGCTACTATTTTTTGGGGTGTGCTTAAAATATTTGCTAGTACGTTTTGATGTGTATGAATATTTGGTATGTTTAATGTATTGTGTTACATCTCTATATTTATTATCTTTTATGATTATTATTGTGCCTTTTGATATTGATATTTAATACTGCAGTTTATTAGTAGGATGTGTATCAATACTATAACATGTTGATTTAATAGCGTGAAATGACTGCTATTGAATAAATATTTTATAGCGGCAAAATGGTGTTATAAAGATTTCCAGTTCCGTTGAGATTTAGCTGTATTATAGCGGCTATAATGAGCTATTGAATTAACGTACCATAGCGGCAAATTTGCGTTATAAAACTAAGCTCAACCATAGCGGCATATTTTGTGTTATAAATATTCAACAGTTTTTTATAACATGTCGATATACAGCGCTTATCAAACCGCTATGGTTGTGATTAATAACGGTTATATGCCGCTATAAAAGACACTTTTTGTTGTAGTGCCATCTGAACTCTATAGTGCTGATTGATAGCTAATTCCATTTTAGTGTTTGCACTCCTTTTCCTTTTCTCGCATATATATGTATATAAACATTTATTTAAATAGTCATGATTTAGCAGATGTAGCGGAAAATAGTGGGGCTTAAAGCAGATCTAGAATTTAATAGCGCTAAATTGAAAAAGCATGGCGATTGAAGAGCACTACATGCTATAGCAGGGATTTCGTGGGCCTTTATCGGGGTTTAACTACACAGCTCAAGAGTATATTTGATATACTATATTTTATATAAATATCAAATTGGTTAAAATGAATCAAGTAATTAAATCTCTTTTATTTGAAATAAAATTTTAGATTGGATCTTAAAGTAATTAGATTTCATAGGCCTACTAATGACCTAAAATGGGATTTTTTTTGAAACTCGTCCATTTAACCCGCTTTTGACCAGTCTGGATCCTTGAAGAGTCGCACAATTGTCTGTAACGTCCCCGAATATCAATCATTTGAATTTGGAATATTTAATTGATTTTAAATATTGAAAAGTTAATTTTATAAGTTAAATAACTTGAATTTCAAATATAGCGATTTATTTGATAATTAAATTGTTAAATTGATTATTTGGAACTGTTTAAATAATTGGTTTTTGAGTTTAATGTGAATAAGAATAATTTCTAAATTTGGTTTAAATTTGAATAAGAATAAAGACAGTAAGCTTTTAGATTTGAATAAAAATGAATAAAACTAGTTTTAATAATAATTAGTTTTAATTAACGGAAAATCGCCTTTCGTGGCTCTGTCTCAGAATAGGATGAAACCAGTTCCATTGGATCCATAATGGTGAGTTGTAGTAAGCCATCGAATTTCATTGCTATTAGAAATATTATTTGGTCGTGCGGGTTCGAAATGCGTAAAAATTATTTAAAGGAATTTAGAATAATATAATTTGATTTTTGAAAGCTAAGTTCTGTATACTTTGGAATTGGGTCCCAATATATATTCCATTGTGTTTGGAATTGTGATATAACATATAAAACGCCAGGCGACACGCCTTGTTTGGAATTCGAAAATTTAGCGAGTGAATAGTGCCTTAGAAATTTTCTATATAAGGACCTCTACCCCTTAAAATTTGCAAACCTTAAAATCTATTAACCTATCCACCATTTTCAGCAACCAACATCTAACGGACCTCCTTCATCAGGACCACCACTAGCATTTATAGTAGAGGGTCCCAACTAGAAAGTTGGTATATGGGTGAGGCGGAGGCGATGTACGGTTGGATGGAGCTAGATCATCAAGGGGTGGCTAGAAATCTTATGCGAGATGGGGCAATTTCTAGGGTCGATTTGAGTTCGACGGAGGTGCTATAGGGGGCGGTGTCGGAAGCTATGAAGGCATGATGGTTGAATGGGTCTACGGTGAGGGTACGGTGTTGCTAAGCTGTGGCGGCATCGAGGATTTCATGGTGACAAAGTGAAGATGTTCATTGCTTGGGAGAGTCACGAGTCTGAATACGGGAGGGAAGAAGGTCTAACTTGATTATGTATTAATTTTATAATTAATATATTTAATAGGTAATTAAAAATCGTTTAACTTGTAAAATCAATATCTTGTCAGTACAAGGTCCAAATTGAATGCAACAAATTGTGTTGCGACCGTATCAACGAGTACAACCTATGAAGTTGGATTGGATAGGTTTGGAGATCATAGGAATTTGGATTAAATTTGAACGTCCATTCAATTTTAATTCAAAACGGAATGCTTCGGCGACTAGTAAAATCAAAGTGAGTTAATCTCATCTTTTTGGCTAACCAGTAATATTTTTAGTTGACAAAAATTGTTGATTGGATGTTCGGGTGATTTACTATTTTTATTTGTTGATTTGGATATATTCTCACCCCTGGAGTGGATGAGACCCTATTACGTTGTGACAACCCACCTTTTGGACAATTTAAGTCGACAATAAACAATACATGTCTAACTCAAACCATTCAAAAGGCAGATTGTCAATGAGGTTTAATAAGAAAACAAGAGAAAATAAGCAAAGCAATACACAGAATTTCACAGCGAATGACAAAATATAATAATCAAATAAATAGTTCGTGAAGCTGTTTTACAATATACATTTAATTTCAATTTTTTACAACATACTTAGGGTACAATCAACAAACATACCAAAATAGTGTAGCAGAATAACAATAGTAAATACGGTCTAGCAAACTGCATCTTCATCTTTAAGGAATAATGTCTTCAAACACTGAAATACTCAGGCTGGCCCGAGCATAATGAGAAGACAAAACACTGGAGTCAGAACTAAAATTTTCTTATGTAAGTTAAATCAATAACAAGTAAATATGAGTGTAGTAAATTCAGAGATGTTTACGGGATTTTCCATCTCCTATCAAGTGTACAACGTGAGTGCAATGACTTAAGAGGCGTTACGTGATTTTCCAACTTTTAAGGATCCGTTGAACTATCTATATGTTGTAAGATACGTTATATATGTAGTGTCCATCAGTAAAGTAAGTACTAAAATAGCGTTAACGCTTTACATTAATCCATCTTAACACATTTTTAAGCATTGTCCTATAGTTTGCCTTAATAGCATAACCAGTAATGTCGGTAGCCTGGGAGGCGTCGTGATAAGACAACACTAAAATAAAATCGTAGTGACCGCGTATATGGATAATAGTAGGCAATGCCCAAGGTAGGATTCTACCATTTTACCCATTCTGGCTGGTCGTAACACATCGCTGCAATGATTGCCGACCGAATTCATCACCCCAAAAATCAAATCAAGGTGCACTGTTCAAGTCAAAATCAATATAGTAATACAAAGGGTGATGGCCATAGCGAAACCCTTGCCTAAACTTAGGCTTCTGTTTTAGTCATTTCAAATCGACACAAGTGTCGGGGTCTTCCTTCATCATTCTCATTCTTCATTCAAATAAATGCCGCCAATTCAACCTCTACATTCTGGATAATATCCACCACGTACATGGTTATTAAATTTGTTTCGGAAGAATAATAGAGAGTGCCATTCATCCGGCCCCGATCTCTTTAATAACCAATTGTCCATTTTACCCATCGGATGGTTCTTTTAAATTTGAAGAACAAGTCATATTTCATATCAAAATATTAGATTCACTTCAAAAAGCATTTCGAGTTCAAAATAGTTATACCTCATATTAAAACATTCGTATTTAAATAAATGATTTAAATCTAAATAGTTCTCAATTTCAAAAATTTTGAATATTGGAAATAGTTTTGAATAATTAAAATAGTTTGAATATTTAAAATAGCTTAGATAATTAAAATAGTTTGAATATTGAAAATGGTTTCGATAATTAAAATAGTTTGAATATTGAAAATAGTTTTGAATAATTAAAATAGCTTGAATATTAAAAATAGTTTTGAATAATTAAAATAGCTTGAATATTGAAAAATAGTAGATAAATAAAAATAGTTTGAATATTGAAAATTGTTCGAATATGTGAAATAGTTTATATATTAAAATAATTTGATTATTAAAATAGTTTATATATTAAAATAGTTTATATTAAAACAGTTTCTTTTTTTCACAACAATTTGTACTCGGGTTCAAATTCTAAATCAAAATGAATTCAATTTTTTGAATTCCAATCCAAGTCAACTTCATATTCAAAGTTTAATTTAGATCAACCTCAATTCAAACGATTTCAAACTTTACTTCAAATTCAATTCAAACGATTCTATTCAATGGGCTGAAAGTTTCAATTCAAATTCTCATTTTGAAACAATTTAGTTTAAATCCATTTCACATCCAAACTTTGATATACCAATTTAAACCACTTCAATTAAAGTAAATTAAAAGTGTAAATTAAAATTCAACCTTTAAAATAATTCACTTTCAATAAATTCAAATCATATGTCAATTTCAACTTTAAAATTTCAAATTAAATCCTTAAACAATTTCATTTAAACAGTTTCAATTTCAACATTCAAAGCTCGAACTAGAAAATAATTCAATTCATATAAATCACAATTTTATTTTCTTTAAAACAATATCATTTGAACGAATCCAAATTCAAGATTTTAAAACCATTCAATTTAACTATATCCGGCGTCCGTATATAATTTTCTACCTTATGGCCAAGTGATCTGTTATTTCAATTTTAATTACATGAATAGATAAATATCATTTCAACCCATAATTAAATGACATAAGTATATATCATTTCAACCTATTTCTTAGTTCATTTCAAATAATACAAATGCCAATTTATATAATGTCAATAATATATAGGGTAATAACCAGGGATATGTCAAAATAAATAAACAACCATACATCCAACATTCATCAATATACATCCAATAACAATCAACAGCCAAATCAACCAATATATCACAACAGTTACTTGTTATTAATTGTCTTTATTTAACTAGCGATTAAATTTCAATATTAATTTAAATGTCAATTCAATTCAATATGAAATTCAAATTCAATTTTGTTACAACGGGTAAATTTGCGGTAATTTAATTGTTAATTTTTATTAAAATTTTATTATCTAATATAGAAAAAAACAGAAATTTGTGATTCATTAATGAAATAATAACTTTAATGAGATGTAGTAATGCTAATCTAAGTTAATTATTAACTATTTGAATGAAGTTACAATTAATGGAATTAATGTAAATGTTATACTAGGCTATAAATCGAATATAAGAAAAGAAACGTAAATATTGATTTAATTAATGAATTAATATATATTGAATGGTAATTGAATAAAACCAATGTTTAGTAAGAAATTTTAACATTGGTTTGGAAATGATAAACTTATAAAAATGTGATTGAGAGTTAATTATAACAATTATTATAAGTTAATCATTTATTTTGTAGTATCTCGGAATTTCCAGGAGTTTAAAATGTTGATAATATCTAATTAAATTATTTGAGATTGATAAAATTGTTATTTGCAAAAATTAATTACCAAATAATAATAATATAATGTTTTAATTTTGGTTATAAATTGGTTTTAAATTAAGAATATTTATTTTATTTGTATAAATAAATTCTAAATAGATTTATTGTGTTCAAAATTTATAAGTGTGTTTAAATATATCTATATCTGTGTATTTTAAATTGACTTTTAAAATAGGATAAATTATTTGTAAATAATAATAAGCTTATTTAAAAATTGATATGTATTTATTTAAATTGATTTTTCGATTTGATTTTTAAATTTGACTTTGAAAATGAATATAAATTTGAATTAAAGAGATATACATACATCATAAAATAGAATAATAATATAGTTTGGTTTTAAAAATATATAGATAATGTTTTTAATTAAAAATAAAGATTTGTTTTGTATTATTCTTTTTATAAAAATTTATCTTAGAAATTGGATTTGTATTTAGTTAATAAGAATAAATACAAGGCTTTTTGAAACAACATTTTGAATGAGTTTGCAATGTTTTATAATTTTATTTAAATTATATTTAGTTTCATTTCTTTTTAAAGATTGTATTTATATAAGTTTAGCATACATTTATAAATGTATAAGTGTATTTGTTTACTAGATATTTAATTAGAAAAGTATTTTTAAAATTAAGAAAACATAATTCTTAATTTGGAAATTAATTTAAAAGGCTTTTAAATTTCTTTAGAATTAAAAACAAACTCAATTTGACATGTGTTAAGTTCTTAATCACTATGTTAACAAGTGTTAAATATTTATGATTTATAAGACAAGTGTTCATATGTTTTTCTATTTTCTTTTTAATTTTCTTTATAATTTATAAAATCTGAAAACTTACCTATATAAACACCATTTCCTCCATCTTTCTTTTTCTTTAAAAATTCTTTGTTCATTCTAAAAAGAAATCTGGAAATTCATGCACCTTCACTCAACATCCAAAACCAGAAAGCCTGAAACAATACTCAAATTTAAATCTGAAGCTCCTCAAATTTAAACCATGTTCAAATCAAAACCCTGAAATATTAACTCTCTGTTTACCAAAACCTGAATGCATCCCAGTTTAAAACCAAATCTGCAAAATGTTTTTGCAAGTTTCAATCCATTCTGCATTAACTCCTCAAACTCAAGTCAAATGCCCGAAATCTTCTCAAACCATTTCTACAATCAAAAATCTGAAAATTTGTTTACCTGAAGTATTGTGTGCAAATCAAACTGCATGCCTGCAGTTGTCTTCAAAGCAAAATCACAATTGTTTTCAAAAATTTCAAGTAATCTGCATTATCTTTTTAGTGCATGCATGTTTTCAATCCATTGTCTGCATCAATCTACAAATACATGCAAGTGAATCTGGTCAAGGCAATCTGAAGTAAATTCAGTTTAAAGGCTAAGCAAAGTTAAAGCGTAGCAAGCACTTCAGTTTTGTCATCAAAGCTTTGCAGTTTAAACAAACAAAAGAGGATAAAGCAATCTTGTTTTAAAAGGCTTCAGGTTCACAGAATTTTGCAACTTCCAGTTCATCTTCAAAACCCCTACACTGTCCTTCTTTTAAATTGAGGCGAGTAAACATTTAAGTTTAAAAACTTAAGTACTTGATGGTAGTTGCATGTAAGTTGTTGTGTAGATTTAAGAATGCAATAGGTTTGTTTAGTAGAAACTGTGCATGTTGATTTTTATTTTTTTCTCCTCTCTGTATTTTTTTGTAGGATCTGAGACAAGGATCAAATCTTCAAAACAATTCTATTCAAAAAAGAATTGTTAAGTCTTAGATTTAAACTAAAACAAGTTAGTTCAAGTATAAACTAAAAACAAAAATAGATCTAGTCTCTGGGTTTTGAAATGTACCTGGGAATTATGCAGTAACAAGTTTATCATCAATGTTTGAAACCAGGGATTAAATTTGGTTAAAATGATTATATAAACTTAAGTGTCACTGAAAATTATGAATTTTGAAAAGAAATTTACAATTTTTAAAATTGTGTTAAGAAAGTATTTGAAATTCAACTGGAAATTGGGTTTATGCAAATTTCTATTGATCTCTACATCTGGATTACTCGGGATGCATGATGAAGCTAGGGGTTGGATTAGAGAGTGCAGTAAAAATGGTTGACGAATTTGTAAATCACTGTGAAGTTTGAATTTGCTTGAAATTGATTTTTAACCTAGTTTTGGGTTCTTGCTGTAAATTGATTACTGCATCTTCAAAATTGCATCGAGTTGTATGAATTTTTGGGGAAATGACGCGCGGTGAGTCAGCGAGCCTTGACCGGAGTGGTGGCTAGTTTAGATGATCGGAAGCGTAGAATTTAGGGATTTGTTGATGATTGTTTTGGGTTTAGTTCAGTCAGAGGTGCTCGATTTTGAATCGTGGTAGAAGATGTTGATCCGTTGGTCGTTGATGCTTGTAGGGAGGATAGGTGATGTGTCGGCGGGTTCGACGTTGGCCAGAGAGGGTTCCGGTGATGGTGCACTTGCATGAGTTGATGGTGTCTGCAGTTTGTTTTTTTGTTTTGGGTTTGCTCGTTTTCTCGAAGCAGGTCTCGGGATTTAAGGAAGATGGCTCGGGAGGGAACTCGTGTGGGTTCTGGGTTGTGTGTAGAGTTAAAACTGTTATGTTTTAACAGTTTAAAGTTTTAGATTGAAACAGTTTTTAAAATTTTAAAATCAAATTTGTTTTAAAAAAAAAAGAGAGAAGAAAGATAGTACTTTGTTCTTGAATTCAGGTATACATGGGTTGAACCCAATTTAATGTTCAACCAGGTTTTTAATTTAAAATAAATAAAGTTTTTAAACTTTAAATAATTTAAGCTAAGTTAAATTCTTGTTTTTAAATTGATTTGTTTTTATAATTGAATTTGTATGAAGGGTTTGAAATGTTTTTAAGTTAAAAACCTTAATGTTATTTTCAAACTTATTTTGAAAATATAAAAGAGAATTTTAAGTAAATGTTTTATTTAAATTAATTAGTGAAAAATGATTTATTAATTAACAATTAAAGTTTAAGGTAATTTATTAACTTGAAATTAGAATTAATTAATAACCAAGGAAAGTAATTAATGATTTCTTTATATTTTAATTTAATTAATGAATTAAGTTAAGCAAAGATTTCAAAATTAATTTAAGATAATGTTTTATCTTAAATATTATTTAAGTATTAATGTTTTGTAATTAATTAGGTTAATTAAATTTTTTAAGTTTAGTTAATTAATTTAATTAATTATTTTTAAGGATTTATTAAGTAATTAATTAAGTAAAAATTAAATTAATTAAGTAATAATTAGGACAATTTAATTAATGACTAGTGATTAATTAAATTGTAATTACTTATTAATTAAGTAATTAAGGGTTAATTAAAATAGTAATTAAATAATACTTATTAAAGGTTTTATTAAGTTATAACTGGTTTTCTTGATTAATAATTCAAGGTTATTAATCTAAAATGCTAATTAATTATGAATTAATCCACTATTTTTATTAAAGGTTAATTAATTGTAATTAAGAATTAATTAATTTTATTTATGAATTAATTAATTTGTAAATAAGGTTGTTAATTAATAATTAAGTTTTATTAATTAATGATTAAGAGATAATTAATTAGTTAATTAAGGTAAATTAATTAATTATAAAGTAATTAGTGATTAATTACTTTGTATTAAAGGATTGATTAATAATTAAGGTTATTAATTAATAGTTGATGATAGTTGATCTGTTAATTGAAGATTAATTGGTTAAAGAGTAATTAAGGAATGAATTACTCGATTATAATTGATGAGATAAGTGTGATCAAGTAAGTAAATTAATTTGTTAACTAAATAAAGAAGGTCACTTGATAAAAGATTAAGTATATTTACTTGATAAGTTTTGATAAGGCTAATTACTTAAGATAAGTAATTGATGAATAAATTACAGAGGTAATTGAGATAAGTAAAATTACTTATTGGGAAGTAATTTTAAATGGATAATTACTTGTTAAAGTAATTAAGGGTTTATTACTTGGGAAAATATATCAAAGAATTTATAAAGTAATTAAAAGTAATTAAGAGTAATTAATTACTGTTTATTTAAGTTGATTAATTGAAAACAATTAATTTAAGCACGATTAATTTATGTAATTAATCAAGAAATAATGTAATTAATTATAATTAATTAATTAATGAAAGTAATTAATTAAGGTTCATTAATTGATATGATTAATGAGAATAATTAAGGATTAATTACTTGATTAAGAGTTAATTAATCAAGGTTGATTAATTAAAATGATGATTAATTAATTGGTTTAATAAATGAATAAGTAAGCAAGATTTATTTTGATGAAGGTAATTATTTTAAATCAATTTTAAATTAATTAAGAGATGAAGTAATTAATTTAATTCACTTTAAATTAATTAGAGATTAGAGAAAGTTAATTTAATTTATTTTAAGTTAATTATGTTGTGATTAAGTAAACCAGTGCTTATGTATGGATGAATGACATTGATTGTTTTGAATGGATGTAATCTCAGAAATGAGATAGGTAATATTGTGTGGTATGAATGCTTGGTTGCATTGTGATGGTAATATAGATTATCTATTGTGATAATGATGTGGATTACCTATTTTGTTATAGATCATCTGGTTAATTGATATTGTGGTTATCAATTGTGACTTGTGAATTATCTATTTTGTGTGTATATAGATAGTTGAATTGAATTGTTTAAACTTTAAACAACTTGGACCTAAAAGACTCGCTTTGGATTTCGATGAGACCGGAATCGGGTTTCCATATTTGGATATCCGAAAACCACATCGATTCCAATTAAACGTTAGGTCGTGAATCAAAGTGGAGCTTTGTGAAGACTCGAGGTGTAAGGACTATACGTCAGTATAGCTCTGTGGGTGATTCTGTAATGAGTTTGACGGAACTAGTTCTTATAGGTTCGAGATGAAGATTCAGTGTGCAAGGGTTATCGTCGTTAACTCTGAGGGTGATTTCAAAAATGAGTTTAACGAGATAATGCCTTCGGTTTCGTTCGAACCCGGAACGAACTTGTATGGATTGAATGCTTTCAGAACATCGTCAGGTGGACGATGAGCATTCTAAGTGATGTATTCAGTAAAGGTAATCGTAACCTCAAGCCTCATCAACCGGGAATGGCTAAAACATGGGAGGTGCAGCAAGGCTTCGTGGGTAGCCCCCACTTGGGAGTAAAATTTACCCCTGTCTAGAGGTCACTTTATTTTCGGCTGTGTGGGCGGTTGAATAGCTACATCCGCCGGGGTTGTCTTATTTGGAACTGTTCAGTAAGGAATGGGTCCGGCTTTGTGTTGCAGGGGAGCGGGCGTACTCCTCGGTACGGTGATCTAGGCCACGTACTGTGACGGGCGGTACCCCAGTAGCCTTGCCATTGTATGGAATCCAAAATACAATTAGTGCCAACGGTTTTGATTGTATTACCCACTTTTGTGGCTAGTAGCTGGAATTTAATAAATGTAACAATTTCGGCTATTTCATATTTATTTGAAAACCCTAGACCTATTATAATATCATCGGATTTCCTATCAAATGTTTTGGTTAGCGTAAGGTAAAAACTTTTCCATGTTTATGTGTGGGAAGTCTTACGTGATACCTTTTCTTTCAAAAGGTTTTTAAAGTTAAGCAACTTTAACCGTTTACTCACACCAGACCCATGTCTGACCCGGAGTTTATGTAGGATCGATTTCACCCTAGAGGGGGGGTGAATAGGGTGATAGTGTTAATTATAAAAATTAATCGTGGAAGCTTATAAAATATTCAATTCAGATCATAGAATAGCAGCACAGATATTGCAGAATATAAATAACAAAAAAAAAGAACAACACAGAATTTACCCAGCTTCGGCAAAACCCTGCCTACGTGCTGCCCCCATGGTTTCTACTAGAAATTAGATAGTCCCTCGCTTACACACGTAAACTCGCTATACCCGCTATTGACTAATCTAACTCTACGCTCAAAACCTTGCCACAACTCAACCACCGAGTTGCGAATTCCCAAACTATCACACGTAGTTTGTCCCCTAGTCACACGACTAGAAAATTAAACGGTTTAAAATTTAAAACAAAATTAAAAAGCAATAGAAAATAAAAACCCTAATTAAAACACCCTTAAATAAAAAAACAGGCCGGCCCAATTGTTCTTTCTCTATGTTTTTATCGGCCCCGTTCCTTTGTTTGTGATGGCGGCTCTTGTTTCTTCGTTCGTTCTTCTACGCAGCTGAAATAGGGCTTGCGTCCTTGATCCAAATTAGGGCTTTGTGTAAAATTGAAGAAGCCGACTTTAATTGCTTCGATCAGGTGTATTGTTCTTCGTGGTTGCTTGATGGTCGATGCTCTATTCTCTTTGCTTCACGACTCCTTCTATTTTTACCGAGTTCGATTCTTTCTGTGTAAGAATTTATGCTTTGTGTCTTTTTGATTTTCGTATTAGAACTCACACATCTTGCCGATGATGTTGAATGATTTATATAGGGTTCAATGCCCTTGAATTGCGTTCGTATAAACTAATTTGAATTTGTCAATTAATTTTGCTCGGCCATTGATTTTCGTATGGATGATGGTGATTTTCTCTGACTTGTTCATAATCGTATATTTCTGATGCTTGATACCCACGGCTTTGAATTGCTGCTTTGAATTGCCGTGCTCATCACGTGTTGCTTTTTGACTTCGTCAATACTGCATACGCACTAGAATTTTTATCACTTGACTTCTGTATATTTTCACGACTTTGATACATTCATTGTTCATCTCGACTTGGCTTGACTTTGTCATACCTTGCTGTGCATTGCATTGATGATTTTGTAGCTGTCTTGTATAACTTGAACTTTGATAGTTGCTTAGTGTCTTGATGCTAGGCTTGCATTGTCACTGCCTGGTTTTAGTCTTGAATGCATCTGTGCATATTGTTGTGTCACTCTGTATACTACGGCTCTGACCATCTTTTTCTTTGATCTTTTGTTCATGCTGTTGCACTTGGTGTTTTGGTTTGAACTTGCAGTTAAGAACATTTGCTTTTGATCTGCATACTTAAGCTTTGCATTTGTGTACATGTTTACCATGTACTTGAGTCTGATTCTTGTTGCACTTCACCTGTTATGTCTGCATTTTTGCTGCAATCTTCATGATTGCACTGTTCTCTGCATTTACTTGGTTGTTGACATTGATCTGCATACATGTGCTTAATTGCTGGTTTGCATTGATATTCATTTGGTTGGGCATCTTGTACCTGCTGATGTTTGTTGCAGTCTTGAGTCACTTTGTTGTCGGGCTCACTGTACACTGATGCATTCTGGTTTGATTTGCTAGTTGATGTAGTTGCACTTGTGTACTTTATATATGCACTGTGTCTTGGTTTGCACCTTTTATGATTGGTCTGGCCTGATCCATACTGCCTGACTATTGTTGCTGTGTTGATCATGTTTCTGGTTGTTGTACTGGTTCTTTGTTGTAACTGGACATGTTCAAGCTTTCATGCGAGGTTCTGTTGACTGACCATTGTATATTTGTACTGTTGGCATTCTTCATTTTTGCTGTATGCATTGTTAAGTTTGTGGTCATCTTGCTTTGCCTGGATTGTGTGCATTTGTGCACTTGTTGTCTTGTGTCTGATCATGTATCAATGTGCACAGTGTTTTCTGTGACATTGTAGTTTGCTGATCTGATGGCATTTTTGACTTGTCGAAGCTTTGTATTTGAGTGGAGTCATGACAACAATGGCTTGACCTTTGCATTCAGTTTATTGTGCCTTGTGTTGAACCCAGTTTTAAAACTCGGGTTTGACCTTGTGCTCGTGTTGTGATATATTGCATGTGAGTTGAACCCGGCTTTTCATTTGGGTTTGACCTGTGCTCACTTGTCCCTGTAGCATTATCAAGTGTATATATCAGTGTGCACGACCTTGTGGCATATACAGTGATACAATGTGTATGTCACAAGTTGTTCGTGTATGATGAATTCAAATTTAAATGACGACGAACAACCCAAATAACTGAGGCAAATATCATTTTCAAAATCATATTTTATTTTATATTGCAAAAATATTTCTTTTTCAATTTTACTGCGTTAGTGAATATATTTGCAGATTGCTCAGATGCTGGATTCTAACTGGAATAAAGTTGAAGATAAAAATACGAGTGTGAGTGATATGTAGTGAGGTTTTGTAAATGTAAAATTGTGATGTAGTTGAATTTGTATCAAAGTTGTATAGTGAATAGTGAGAGCTTGAATTTGTACTATTCAAAATTGTAATAAATATTTGTTTGAATAACATATTCGTTTGAATTCAAATTCCGTGTTATTTATTTTATTCAGCAAATATTTATTTAATCTGTGAAAAATAAAATAGTATATTAACAAATACATTTAAACGAATGTATATATGTTTATTATCATCAAACAAAAATCATATAAGCGCATATTCAACAGTTTATTCTGTTTTTCTTAACTCTTGGGTACTCAAATTTTTACGAGTAGCCAGGGGATTTTAGGTTGGCTTGACGAATTCTGGAGGAGCAAAAGGAGCAGGAGGCTTCTGCGTATAGCTATATAGTATTCCGCTGTGTGTTCTCTGAGTTGTGTCTTTGTGTTGTATTGAATTGTATAACTAGGCAGGTGTTTATAACTGTCTAGTATGAGTTGATTATGCTGTGTATCTCTGATGTATATGAAACTATGTAATGTATTATGTGATTAATATAATTTATTCGTTCCGCTATTTAGATTCTGATGTTGTTTCTTCTTCTTCTTCTCTGTCTTTTCTATCCCTTTCTTTCTTAAAGATGATGCGATTTTCTATGGTGAGAAAGTCGGGTCGTCTCAGTTGGTATCAGAGCATTAGGTTGAGTGAATACCTATGCTCTGTAGTGGTGTCTTTCTTAAGAGAGCGTACTTGTAATTTTATATATAACTATAACTATATATATATATATATATATATATATATATATATATTTCTACCTATCCGTTGGGTTACCTGTTCGGGTTTTCCAACATAAGTTATAAATGTAGATGAGGTAGTGGTGTGTGTAACACGACTACCAATTGTTGGAGTTTGAATGTTTGAGATTGAAAGTATATTTGTCGAGACTGTAGACCTAATTCCGTCTCGAGTAATCTCTGTAGTTTGGTGTAAGATTTCATTTGATCTCTGAAGGAAACCTATTAAGGTTTGGAGTTCATCTTTAAAGTGTAAGTTGATTGCGCTCGTGTGAGCGGATTTTTGAGAATTTGGAATTGTTGGTTAGGCAAAAGTAAGTGATGATATCTTGACAACCTCTGGAAGTAGCAGCTACGTGATGAGATGCGTGACTATGGATGTCTCCGAAGATGTTTTCTTTTGGAGCAAGTTTAAGGAAGTGTGTCTGCTTCAGAGTTGTAGCTGAGTTCTGCAGGATGTTTGTGTTTAGTTGGAGGTCCGAGTTTCTCAAAGAACTCTGGATAAGAAGTCTTTGGCATCTGTGCTAGCGGTGTAGCTCGGGAGTGTTCTGTGTTTCAGCAGGAAGATCTTTTTGGTTTAGCATTTCCTGGAGGTGGAATTCAAAAGCAGCAGCGAGGATATGTTTCTTCGATGGATTAGTTGGTCAAGGATAAACTGTTCTGATTATTTGAGAGAGAACAGTATCTTGGATATTGGATTGGTTGATCGCAAAAGTGACTTGCGATGGTTTGGTGATTATCTTAGATAATCATTTGCTTGGATTTGTGGCATCTCTAGAGGATGTAGAAGTTATGGAGTAGTCGAAGATTTTTCGGATATATCTTCAAGAAAGTTAGAGATGTGCCTACATTGGAGTTTGAGTTCTGAATCGACTTGATGTTAGGAGTGATATCAGTGATACAGCTGGGTAGAAGTTTGTCTCCTAGGTTTGTTGTTTGGTGAAGCAACTATGTATTTCTTGGAATTTCTGTTGAACTTGATTTCCGAGATGTGATGTTTAGTCTGTGCCTGTGTTCATTCTACGACATTTTCATCTGCTCCAGATCAGAGTTGTGCAGCGGAAGCAAGGTGGCTGTTGTTCTTGAGTAGAAGCAAGTGGGAATTGCAGTGTTTTGGATAAGAGAGTTTCTACTGAATTTATTTTTCAGAATCTGAGGCAAGTTAGCAAGTGATTCTTTTCCGTCTTTTCCAGATAGGAGAAGTTGTTTTCTACTGTTGATAGTAAAGTTTGGATTTGATTTTGGATTGATCTTGTGAGGATCAGTTTGGTGAATTGATCCAGTTTGTTTATGGAAGCATCAGCGAAGGTTGAGTTGATCAGTAAGGATCTGTAGGCATCTCGGATCATCCGGGAAGTTTTGAGGTTAAGTAACGGAAGAATTTAGAATTCAAAGTTGGAGGCTTCGATATTGTTGAGGTTTTCTCTGATAATGGGAGCAATAAGTTTTGGTGAGCTCCGAGATATATTGGATTCTTCTGAGTTTTTGTAAGGATCAGTGCTTTGGTTTGAAGAGTTGAATTGCCAGATTTGGAAAACTGGAACTCAAAATATTTCACGTGTTTCCGAGGGAGTACGTGTTTTGGTCCATCACTGGTTTCAAGACCAGTAGTTCTGTGAAGATTTTAGTTGTTGATCAGTCTTGCTTGTGGTCTGGTATCTTGTGCAGATTATAGATCTAGCTGAATAGGAACTCAGTAGCTTAGAAGTATAGCTAGTTTGGATTTAGTAGAGCGAGTATTCCTGTGATTGTACCTGGGGAAACTCGAGATAATTTTAGGAAATTTATCCGGATCTGTGTCCGGATAGCTAGTGTTATTTATTTGATTGAATTGGTTGTTTGGATGAAATTGTTTATTTGATTGATAGTGTATGGCTGTTATGAATGTTTGAATTGGTTGAGATAAATAAAACTATGGATTATCTTTGCTTTAAATTTCGAGGACGAAATTCTTTTAAGGGGGGAGGATTGTAATATCCCGGAATTTCCAGGAGTTTAAAATGTTGATAATCTCTAATTAAATTATTTGAGATTGCTAAAATTGTTATTTTCAAAAATGAATTACCAAATAATAATAATATAATGTTTTAATTTTGGTTATAAATTGGTTTTAAATTAAGAATATTTATTTTATTTGTATAAATAAATTCTAAATAGATTTATTGTGTTTAAAATTTATAAGTGCATTTAAATATATCTATATCTGTGTATTTTAAATTAATTTTTAAAATAGGATAAATTATTTGTAAATAATAATAAGCTTATTTAAAAATTGATATGTATTTATATAAATTGATTTTTAGATTTGATTTTTAAATTTGACTTTGAAAATGAATATAAATTTGAATTAAAGAGATATACATACATCTTAAAATAGAATAATAATATAGTTTGGTTTTAAAAATATATAGATAATGTTTTTAATTAAAAATAAAGATTTGTTTTGTATTATTCTTTTTATAAAAATTTATCTTAGAAATTGGATTTGTATTTATTTAATAAGAATAAATACAAGGCTTTTTGAAACAACATTTTGAATGAGTTTGCAATGTTTTATAATTTATTTAAATTATATTTGGTTTCATTTCTTTTTAAAGATTGTATTTTATATAAGTTTAGCATACATTTATAAATGTACAAATGTATTTGTTTATTAGATATTTAATTAGAAAAGTATTTTTAAAATTAAGGAAACATGATTGTTAATTTGGAAATTAATTTAAAAGGCTTTTAAATTTCTTTAGAATTAAAAACAAACTCAATTTGACACGTGTTAAGTTCTTAATCACTATGTTAACAAGTGTTAAATATTTATGATTTATAAGACAAGTGTCCATATGTTTTTCTATTTTCTTTTTAATTTTCTTTTTAATTTATAAAATCTGAAAACTTACCTTTATAAACACCATTTCCTCCATCTTTCTTTTTCTTTAAAAGTTCTTTGTTCATTCTAAAAATAAATCTGGAAATTCATGCACCTTCACTCAACATCCAAAACCAGAAAGCCTGAAACAATCCTCAAATTTAAATCTGAAGCTCCTCAAATTTAAACCATGTTCAAATCAAAACCCTGAAACATTAACTCTCTGTTTACCAAAACCTGAGAGCATCCCAGTTTAAAACCAAATCTGCAAAATGTTTTTGAAAGTTATCAATCCAGTCTGCATTAACTCCTCAAACTCAAGTCAAATGCCTGAAATCTTCTCAAACCATTTCTACAATCAAAAATCTGAAAATTTGTTTATCTGAAGTATTGTGTGCAAATCAAACTGCATGCCTGCAGTTGTCTTCAAAACAAAATCACAGTTGTTTTCAAAAATTTCAAGTAATCTGCATCATCTTTTTAGTGCATGCATGGTTTCAATCCATTGTCTGCATCAATCTACAAATACATGCAAGTGAATCTGGTCAAGGCAATCTGAAGTAAATTCAGTTTAAAGGCTAAGCAAAGTTAAAGCATAGCAAGCACTTCAGTTTAAACAAACAAAAGAGGATAAAGAAATCCTGTTTTTAAAGGCTTCAGGTTCACAGAATTTTGCAACTTCCAGTTCATCTTCAAAACCCCTGCACCGTCCTTCTTTTAAATTGAGGTGAGTAAACATTTAAGTTTACAAACTTAAGTACTTGATGGTAGTTGCATGTAAGTTGCTATGTAGATTTAAGAATGCAATAGGTTTGTTTAGTAGAAACTGTGCATGTTGATTTTTATTTTTTTCTCCTCTCTGCATTTTTTTGTAGGATCTGAGACAAGGATCAAATCTTCAAAACAATTCTATTCAAAAAAAATTTGTTAAGTCTTAGATTTAAACTAAAACAAGTTAGTTCAAGTATAAACTAAAAACAAAATTAGATCTAGTCTCTGGGTTTTGAAATGTCCCTGGGAATTAAACTATGCAGTAACAAGTTTATCATCAATGTTTGAAACCAAGGATTAAATTTGGTTAAAATGATTATATAAACTTAAGTGTCATTGAAAATTATGAATTTTGAAAAGAAATTTACAATTTTTAAAATTGTGTTAAGAAAGTATTTGAAATTCAACTGGAAATTGGGTTTATGCAAATTTCTATTGATCCCTACATCTGGATTACTCGGGATGCATGATGAAGCTAGGGGTTGGATTAGAGAGTGCAGTAAAAATGGTTGATGAATTTGTAAATCACTGTGAAGTTTGAATTTGCTCGAAATTGATTTTTAACCTAGTTTTGGGTTCTTACTGTAAATTGATTACTGCATCTTCAAAATTGCATCGAGTTGTATGAATTTTTGGGGAAATGACGCGCGGTGAGTCAGCGAGCCTTGACCGGAGTGGTGGCTAGTTTAGATGATCGGAGGCATAGAATTTAGGGATTTGCTGATTTTGAATCAAGGTAGAAGATGGTGATCTGTTGGTCATGGATGCTTGTAGGGAGGATAGGTGATGTGTCGGCGGGTTCGACGTTGGCCAGAGAGGGTTTCGATGACGGTGCACTTGCATGAGTTGATGGTGTCTGCAGTTTGTTTTTTTGTTTTGGGTTTGCTCGTTTTCTCGAAGCAGGTCTCGGGATTTAAGGAAGATGGCTTGGGAGGGAACTCTTGTGGGTTCTGGGTTGTGTGCAGAGTTAAAACTATTATGTTTTAACAGTTTTAAGTTTTAGATTGAAACAGTTTTTAAAATTTTAAAATCAAATTTGTTTTAAAAAAAAAAGAAGAAAGATAGTACTTTGTTCTTGAATTCAAGTATACATGGGTTGAGCCCAATTTAATGTTCAACCAGGTTTTTAATTTAAAATAAATAAAGTTTTTAAACTTTAAATAATTTAAGCTAAGTTAAATTCTTGTTTTTAAATTGATTTGTTTTTATAATTGAATTTGTATGAAGGGTTTGAAATGTTTTTAAGTTAAAAACCTTAATGTTATTTTCAAACTTATTTTGAAAATATAAAAGAGACTTTTAAGTAAATGTTTTATTTAAATTAATTAGTGAAAAATGATTTATTAGTTAACAATTAAAGTTTAAGGTAATTTATTAACTTGAAATTAGAATTGTTAATTAATAACTAAGGAAAGTAATTAATGATTTCTTTATATTTTAATTTAATTAATGAATTAAGTTAAGCAAAGATTTCAAAATTAATTTAAGATAATGTTTTATCTTAAATATTAATTAAGTATTAATGTTTTATAATTAATTAATTAAATTAAAAAATTTAAGTTTAGTTAATTAATTAATTAATTATTTTTAAGGATTAATTAAGTAATTAATTAAAAATTAAATTAATAAACTAATAATTAGGATAATTTAATTAATGACTAGTGATTAATTAAATTATAATTACTTATTAATTAAGTAATTAAGGGTTAATTAAAATAGTAGTTAAATAATACTTAATAAAGGTTTTATTAAGTTATAACTAGGTTTTGTTGATTAATAATTCAAGGTTATTAATCTAAATTCTAGTTAATTATTAATTAATTAACCATTTTTATTAAAGGTTGATTAATTGTAATTAAAAATTAATTAATTTTATTTATGAATTAATTAATTTGTAAATAAGGTTGTTAATTAATAATTAAGTTTTATTAATTAATGATTAGGAGATAATTAATTAGTTAATTAAGGTTAACTAATTATAAAAGTAATTAGTGATTAGTTACTTTGTATTAAAGGATTGATTAGTAATTAAGGTTATTAATTAATAGTTGATGATAGTTGATCTGTTAATTGAAGATTAATTGGTTAAAGAGTAATTAAGGAATGAATTACTCGATTATAATTGATGAGATAAGTAAGATCAAGTAAGTAAATTAATTTGTTAATTAATTAAAGAAGGTCACGTGATAAAAGATTAAGTATGTTTACTTGATAAGTTTTGGTAAGTCTAATTACTTAAGATAAGTAATTGATGAATAAATTACAGAGGTAATTGAGATAAGTAAAATTACTTATTGGGAAGTAATTTTAAATGGATAATTACTTGTTAAAGTAAATAAGGGTTTATTACTTGGGAAAATAAATCAAAGAATTTATAAAGTAATTAAAAGTAATTAAGAGTAATTAAGAATAATTAATTACTGTTTATTTAAGTTGATTAATTGAAAACAATTAATTTAAGCACGATTAATTTATGTAATTAATCAAGAAATAATGTAATTAATTATAATTAATTAATTAATGAAAGTAATTAATTAAGGTTCATTAATTGATATGATTAATGAGAATAATTAAGGATTAATTACTTGATTAAGAGTTAATTAATCAAGGTTGATTAATTAAAATGATGATTAATTAATTGGTTTAATAAATGAATAAGTAAGCAAGATTTATTTTGATGAAGGTAATTAATTTAAATCAATTTTAAATTAATTAAGAGATGAAGTAATTAATTTAATTCACTTTAAATTAATTAGAGATCAGAGAAAGTTAATTTAATTTATTTTAAATTAATTATGTTGTGATTAAGTAAACCAGTGCTTATGTATGGATGAATGACATTGATTGTTTTGAACGGATGTAATCTCAGAAATGAGATAGGTAATATTGTGTGGTATGAATGCTTGGTTGCATTGTGATGGTAATATAGATTATCTATTGTGATAATGATGTGGATTACCTATTTTGTTATAGATCATCTGGTTAATTGATATTGTGGTTATCAATTGTGACTTGTGAATTATCTATTTTGTGTGTATATAGATAGTTGAATTGAATTGTTTAAACCTTAAACAACTTGGACCTAAAAGACACGCTTTGGATTTCGATGAGACCGGAATCGGGTTTCCATATTTGGATATCCGAAAACCACATCGATTCCAATTAAACGTTAGGTCGTGAATCAAAGTGGAGCTTTGTGAAGACTCGAGGTGTAAGGACTATACGTCAGTATAGCTCTATGGGTTATTCCGTAATGAGTTTGACGGAACTAGTTCTTATAGGTTCGAGATGAAGATTCAGAGTGCAAGGTTTATCGTCGTTAACTTTGAGGGTGATTCCAAAAATGAGTGTAACGAGATAATGCCTTCGGTTTCGTTCGAACCCGGAACGAACTTGTATGGATTGAATGCTTTCAGAACATCGTCAGGTGGACGATGAGCATTCTAAGTGATGTATTCACTAAAGGTAATCGTAACCTCAAGCCTCATCAACCGGGAATGGCTAAAACATGGGAGGTGCAGCAAGGCTTCGTGGGTAGCCCCCACTTGGGAGTAAAATTTACCCCTGTCTAGAGGTCCCTTTATTTTCGGCTGTGTGGGCGGTTAAATAGCTACATCCGCCAGGGTTGTCTTATTTGGAACTGTTCAGTAAGGAATGGGTCCGGCTTTGTGTTGTAGGGGAGCGGGCGTACTCCTCGGTACGGTGATCTAGGCCACGTACTGTGACGGGCGGTACCCCAGTAGCCTTACCATTGTATGGAATCCAAAATACAATAAGTGCCAATGGTTTTGATTGTATTACCCACTTTTGTGGCTAGTAGCTGGAATTTAATAAATGTAACAATTTCGGCTATTTCATATTTATTTGAAAACCCTAGACCTATTATAATATCATCGGATTTCCTATCAAATGTTTTGGTTAGCGTAAGGTAAAAACTTTTCCATGTTTATGTGTGGGAAGTCTTACGTGATACCTTTTCTTTCAAAAGGTTTTTAAAGTTAAGCAACTTTAACCGTTTACTCACACCAGACCCATGTCTGACCCGGAGTTTATTCTGTTTTTCTTAACTCTTGGGTACTCAAATTTTTACGAGTAGCCAGGGGATTTTAGGTTGGCTTGACGAATTCTGGAGGAGCAAAAGGAGCAGGAGGCTTCTGCGTATAGCTATATAGTATTCCGCTGTGTGTTCTCTGAGTTGTGTCTTTGTGTTGTATTGAATTGTATAACTAGGCAGGTGTTTATAACTGTCTAGTATGAGTTGATTATGCTGTGTATCTCTGATGTATATGATACTATGTAATGTATTATGTGATTAATATAATTTATTCGTTCCACTGTTTAGATTCTGATGTTGTTTCTTCTTCTTCTCTGTCTTTTCTCCTTTCTATCCCTTTCTTTCTTAAAGATGATGCGATTTTCTATGGTGAGAAAGTCGGGTCGTCTCAGTTGGTATCAGAGCATTAGGTTGAGTGAATACCTATGCTCTGTAGTGGTGTCTTTCTTGAGAGAGCGTACTTGTAATTTTATATATAACTATATATATATATATATATATATATTTCTACCTATCCGTTGGGTTACCTGTTTCGGGTTTTCCAACATAAGTTATAAAGGTAGATGAGGTAGTGGTGTGTGTAACACGACTACCAATTGTTGGAGTTTGAATGTTTGAGATTGGAAGTATATTTGTCGAGACTGTAGACCTAATTCCGTCTCGAGTAATCTCTGTAGTTTGGTGTAAGATTTCATTTGATCTCTGAAGGAAACCTATTAAGGTTCGGAGTTCATCTTTAAAGTGTAAGTTGATTGCGCTCGTGTGAGCGGATTTTTGAGAATTTGGATCTGTTGGTTAGGCAAAAGTAAGTGATGATATCTTGACAACCTCTGGAAGTAGCAGCTTCGTGATGAGATGTAGTGACTATGGATGTCTCCGAAGATGTTTTCTTTTGGAGCAAGTTTAAGGAAGTGTGTCTGCTTCAGAGTTGTAGCCGAGTTCTGTAGGATGTTTGTGTTTAGTTGGAGGTCCGAGTTTCTCAAAGAATTCTGGATAAGAAGTCTTTGGCATCTGTGCTAGCGGTGTAGCTCGGGAGTGTTCTGTGTTTCAGCAGGAAGATCTTTTTGGTTTAGCATTTCCTGGAGGTGGAATTCAAAAGCAGCAGCGAGGATATGTTTCTTCGATGGATTAGTTGGTCAAGGATAAACTGTTCTGATCATTTGAGAGAGAACAGTATCTTGGATATTGGATTGGTTGATCGAAAAAGTGACTTGCGATGGTTTGGTGATTATCTTAGATAATCATTTGCTTGGATTTATGGCATCTCTAGAGGATGTAGAAGTTATGGAGTAGTCGAAGATTTTTCGGATATATCTTCAAGAAAGTTAGAGATGTGCCTACATTGGAGTTTGAGTTCTGAATCGACTTGATGTTAGGAGTGATATCAGTGATACAGCTGGGTAGAAGTTTGTCTCCTAGGTTTGTTGTTTGGTGAAGCAACTATGTATTTCTTGGAATTTCTGTTGAACTTGATTTCCGAGATGTGATGTTTAGTCTGTGCCTGTGTTCATTCTACGGCATTTTCATCTGCTCCAGATCAGAGTTGTGCAGCGGAAGCAAGGTGGCTGTTGTTCTTGAGTAGAAGCAAGTGGGAATTGCAGTGTTTTGGATAAGAGAGTTTCTACTGAATTTATTTTTCAGAATCTGAGGCAAGTTAGCAAGTGATTATTTTCCGTCTTTTCCAGATAGGAGAAGTTGTTTTCTACTGTTGATAGTAAAGTTTGGTTTTGATTTTGGATTGATCTTGTGAGGATCGGTTTGGTGAATTGATCCAGTTTGTTTATGGAAGCATCAACGAAGGTTGAGTTGATCGGTAAGGATCTGTAGGCATCTCGGATCATCCGGGAAGTTTTGAGGTTAAGTAACGGAAGAATTTGGAATTCAAAGTTGGAGGCTTCGATATTGTTGAGGTTTTCTCTGGTAATGGGAGCAATAAGTTTTGGTGAGCTCCGAGATATATTGGAATCTTCTGAGTTTTTGTAAGGATCAGTGCTTTGGTTTGAAGAGTGGAATTGCCAGATTTGGAAAACTGGAATTCAAAATATTTCACGTGTTTTTGAGGGAGTACGTGTTTTGGTCCATCATTGGTTTCAAGACCAGTAGTTCTGTGAAGATTTTAGTTGTTGATCAGTCTTGTTTGTGGTCTGGTATCTTGTGCAGATTATAGATCTAGCTGAATAGGAACTCAGTAGCTTAGAAGTATAGCTAGTTTGGATTTAGTAGAGCGAGTATTCCTGTGATTGTACCTGGGGAAACTCGAGATAATTTTAGGAAATTTATCCGGATCTGTGTCCGGATAGCTAGTGTTATTTATTTGATTGAATTGGTTATTTGGATGAAATTGTTTGTTTGATTGATAGTGTATGGCTGTTATGAATGTTTGAATTGGTTGAGATAATAAAACTATGGATTATCTTTGCTTTAAATTTCGAGGACGAAATTCTTTTAAGGGGGGAGGATTGTAATATCCCAGAATTTCCAGGAGTTTAAAATGTTGATAATCTCTAATTAAATTATTTGAGATTGATAAAATTGTTATTTTCAAAAATGAATTACCAAATAATAATAATATAATGTTTTAAATTTAGTTATAAATTAAGAATATTTATTTTATTTGTATAAATAAATTCTAAATAGATTTATTGTGTTCAAAATTTATAAGTACATTTAAATATATCTATATCTGTGTATTTTAAATTAATTTTTAAAATAGGATAAATTATTTGTAAATAATAATAAGCTTATTTAAAAATTGATATGTATTTATTTAAATTGATTTTTAGATTTGATTTTTAAATTTGACTTTGAAAATGAATATAAATTTGAATTAAAGAGATATACATACATCTTAAAATAGAATAATAATATAGTTTGGTTTTAAAAATATATAGATAATGTTTTTAATCAAAAATAAAGATTTTTTTTGTATTATTCTTTTTATAAAAATTTATCTTAGAAATTGGATTTGTATTTATTTAATAAGAATAAATACAAGGCTTTTTGAAACAACCTTTTGAATGAGTTTGCAATGTTTTATAATTTTACTTAAATTATATTTGGTTTCATTTCTTTTTAAAGATTGTATTTTATATAAGTTTAGCATACATTTATAAATGTATAAATGTATTTGTTTATTAGATATTTAATTAGAAAAGTATTTTTAAAATTAAGGAAACATGATTGTTAATTTGGAAATTAATTTAAAAGGCTTTTAAATTTCTTTAGAATTAAAAACAAACTCAATTTGACATGTGTTAAGTTCTTAATCACTATGTTAACAAGTGTTAAATATTTATGATTTATAAGACAAGTGTCCATATGTTTTTCTATTTTATTTTTAATTTTCTTTTTAATTTATAAAATCTGAAAACTTACCTTTATAAACACCATTTCCACCATCTTTCTTTTTCTTTAAAAATTCTTTGTTCATTCTAAAAAGAAATCTGGAAATTCATGCACCTTCACTCAACATCCAAAACCAGAAAGCCTGAAACAATCCTCAAATTTAAATCTGAAGCTCCTCAAATTTAAACCATGTTCAAATCAAAACCCTGAAACATTAACTCTCTATTTACCAAAACCTGAGAGCATCCCAGTTTAAAACCAAATCTGCAAAATGTTTTTGAAAGTTATCAATCCAGTCTGCATTAACTCCTCAAACTCAAGTCAAATGCCTGAAATCTTCTCAAACCATTTCTACAATCAAAAATCTGAAAATTTGTTTATCTGAAGTATTGTGTGCAAATCAAACTGCATGCCTGCATTTGTCTTCAAAACAAAATTACAGTTGTTTTCAAAAATTTCAAGTAATCTGCATCATCTTTTTAGTGCATGCATGTTTTCAATCCATTGTCTGCATCAATCTACAAATACATGCAAGTGAATCTGGTCAAGGCAATCTGAAGTAAATTCAGTTTAAAGGCTAAGCAAAGTTAAAGCATAGCAAGCACTTCAGTTTAAACAAACAAAAGAGGATAAAGAAATCCTGTTTTTAAAGGCTTCAGGTTCACATAATTTTGCTACTTCCAGTTCATCTTCAAAACCCCTGCACCATCCTTCTTTTAAATTGAGGTGAGTAAACATTTAAGTTTACAAACTTAAGTACTTGATGGTAGTTCCATGTAAGTTGCTGTGTAGATTTAAGAATGCAATAGGTTTGTTTAGTAGAAACTGTGCATGTTGATTTTTATTTTTTTCTCCTCTCTGCATTTTTTTGTAGGATCTGAGACAAGGATCAAATCTTCAAAACAATTCTATTCAAAAAAAAATTTGTTAAGTCTTAGATTTAAACTAAAACAAGTTAGTTCAAGTATAAACTAAAAACAAAAATAGATCTAGTCTCTGGGTTTTGAAATGTCCCTGGGAATTAAACTATGCAGTAACAAGTTTATCATCAATGTTTGAAACCAAGGATTAAATTTGGTTAAAATGATTATATAAACTTAAGTGTCATTGAAAATTATGTATTTTGAAAAGAAATTTACAATTTCTAAAATTGTGTTAAGAAAGTATTTGAAATTCAACTGGAAATTGGGTTTATGCAAATTTCTATTGATCCCTACATCTGGATTACTCGGGATGCATGATGAAGCTAGGGGTTGGATTAGAGAGTGCAGTAAAAATGGTTGATGAATTTGTAAATCACTGTGAAGTTTGAATTTGCTCGAAATTGATTTTTAACCTAGTTTTGGGTTCTTACTGTAAATTGATTACTGCATCTTCAAAATTGCATCGAGTTGTATGAATTTTTTGGGGAAATGACGCGCGGTGAGTCAGCGAGCCTTGACCGGAGTGGTGGCTAGTTTAGATGATCGGAGGCGCAGAATTTAGGGATTTGCTGATGATGGTTTTTGGGTTCAGTTCAATCAGAGGTGCTCGATTTTGAATCGAGGTAGAAGATGGTGATCTGTTGGTCGTGGATGCTTGTAGGGATGATAGGTGATGTGTCGGCGGGTTCGACGTTGGCCAGAGAGGGTTCCGGTGACGGTGCACTTGCATGAGTTGATGGTGTCTGCAGTTTTTTTTTTGTTTTGGGTTTGCTCGTTTTCTCGAAGCAGGTCTCGGGATTTAAGGAAGATGGCTCGGGAGGGAACTCGTGTGGGTTCTGGGTTGTGTGTAGAGTTAAAACTGTTATGTTTTAACAGTTTTAAGTTTTAGATTGATACAGTTTTTAAAATTTTAAAATCAAATTTGTTTGAAAAAAAAAGAGAAGAAAGATAGTACTTTGTTCTTGAATTCAAGTATACATGGGTTGAACCCAATTTAATGTTCAACCAGGTTTTTAATTTAAAATAAATAAAGTTTTTAAACTTTAAATGATTTAAGCTAAGTTAAATTCTTGTTTTTAAATTGATTTGTTTTTATAATTGAATTTGTATGAAGGGTTTGAAATGTTTTTAAGTTAAAAACCTTAATGTTATTTTTAAACTTATTTTGAAAATATAAAAGAGAATTTTAAGTAATGTTTTATTTAAATTAATTAGTGAAAAATGATTTATTAATTAACAATTAAAGTTTAAGGTAATTTATTAACTTGAAATTAGAATTGTTAATTAATAACTAAGGAAAGTAATTAATGATTTCTTTATATTTTAATTTAATTATTGAATTAAGTTAAGCAAAGATTTCAAAATTAATTTAAGATAATGTTTTATCTTAAATATTAATTAAGTATTAATGTTGTAATTAATTAATTTAATTAAAAAATTTAAGTTTAGTTAATTAATTTAATTAATTATTTTTAAGGATTAATTAAGTAATTAATTAAGTAAAAATTAAATTAATTAACTAATAATTAGGACAATTTAATTAATGACTAGTGATTAATTAAATTATAATTACTTATTAATTAAGTAATTAAGGGTTAATTAAAATAGTAATTAAATAATATTTAATAAAGGTTTTATTAAGTTATAACTAGGTTTTGTTGATTAATAATTAAAGGTTATTAATCTAAAACGCTAGATAATTATGAATTAGTTAACCATTTTTATTAAAGGTCGATTAATTGTAATTAAGAATTAATTAATTTTATTTATGAATTAATTAATTTGTAAATAAGGTTGTTAATTAATAATTAAGTTTTATTAATTAATGATTAAGAGATAATTAATTAGTTAATTAAGGTTAATTAATTATAAAAGTAATTAGTGATTAATTACTTTGTATTAAAGGATTGATTAATAATTAAGGTTATTAATTAATAGTTGATGATAGTTGATCTATTAATTGAAGATTAATTGGTTAAAGAGTAATTAAGGAATGAATTACTCGATTATAATTGATGAGATAAGTGTGATCAAGTAAGTAAATTAATTTGTTAAGTAATTAAAGAAGGTCACTTGATAAAAGATTAAGTATGTTTACTTGATAAGTTTTGATAAGGCTAATTACTTAAAATAAGTAATTGATGAATAAATTACAGAGGTAATTGAGATAAGTAAAATTACTTATTGGGAAGTAATTTTAAATGGATAATTACTTGTTAAAGTAATTAAGGGTTTATTACTTGGGAAAATAAATCAAAGAATTTATAAAGTAATTAAAAGTAATTAAGTGTAATTAAGAATAATTAATTACTGTTTATTTAAGTTGATTAATTGAAAATAATTAAATTAAGCATGATTAATTTATGTAATTAATCAAGAAATAATGTAATTAATTATAATTAATTAATTAATGAAAGTAACTAATTAAGGTTCATTAATTGATATGATTAATGAGAATAATTAAGGATTAATTACTTGATAAGAGTTAACTAATCAAGGTTGATTAATTAAAATGATGATTAATTAATTGGTTTAATAAATGAATAAGTAAGCAAGATTTATTTTGATGAAGGTAATTAATTTAAATCAATTTCAAATTAATTAAGAGATGAAGTAATTAATTTAATTCATTTAAATTAATTAGAGATTATATAAAGTTAATTTAATTCATTTTAAATTAATTATGTTGTGATTAAGTAAACCAGTGCTTATGTATGGATGAATGCCATTGATTGTTTTGAATGGATGTAATCTCAGAAATGAGATAGGTAATATTGTGTGGTATGAATGCTTGGTTGCATTGTGATGGTAATATAGATTATCTATTGTGATAATGATGTAGATTACCTATTTTGTTATAGATCATCTGGTTAATTGATATTGTGGTTATAAATTGTGACTTGTGAATTACCTATTCTGTGTGTATATAGATAGTTGAATTGAATTGTTTAACCTTAAACAACTTGGACCTAAAAGACACGCTTTGGATTTCGATGAGACCGGAATCGGGTTTCCATATTTGGATATCCGAAAACCACATCGATTCCAATTAAACGTTAGGTCGTGAATCAAAGTGGAGCTTTGTGGAGACTCGAGGTGTAAGGACTATACGTCAGTATAGCTTTGTGGGTGATTCCGTAATGAGTTTGATGGAACTAGTTCTTATAGGTTCGAGATGAAGATTCAGAGTGCAAGGGTTATTGTCGTTAACTCTGAGGGTGATTCCAAAAATGAGTGTAATGAGATAATGCCTTCGGTTTCGTTCGAACCCGGAACGAACTTGTATGGGTTGAATGCTTTCAGAACATTGTCAGGTGGACGATGAGCATTCTAAGTGATGTATTCACTAATGGTAATCGTAACCTCAAGCCTCATCAACCGGGAATGGCTAAAACAGGGGAGGTGCAGCAAGGCTTCGTGGGTAGCCCCCACTTGAGAGTAAAACTTACCCCTATCTAGAGGTCCCTTTATTTTCGGCTGTGTGGGCGGTTGAATAGCTACATTCGCCGGGGTTGTCTTATTTGGAACTGTTCAGTAAGGAATGGGTCCGGCTTTGTGTTGCAGGGGAGCGGGCGTACTCCTCGGTACGGTGATCTAGGCCACGTACTGTGACGGGTGGTAGCCCTGCCATTGTATGGAATCCAAAATCCAATAAGTGCCAACGGTTTTGATTGTATTACCCACTTTTGTGGCTAGTAGCTGGAATTTAATAAATGTAACAATTTCGGCTATTTCATATTTATTTGAAAACCCTAGACCTATTATAATATCATCGGATTTCCTATCAAATGTTTTGGTTAGCGTAAGGTAAAAACTTTTTCATGTTTATGTGTGGGAAGTCTTACGTGATAACTTTTTCTTTCAAAAGGTTTTTAAAGTTAAGCAACTTTAACCGTTTACTCACACCAGACCCATGTCTGACTCGGAGTTTATTCTGTTTTTCTTGAACTCTTGGGTACTCAAATTTTTACAAGTAGCCAGGGGATTTTAGGTTGGCTTGACGAATTCTGAAGGAGCAAATGGAGCAGGAGGCTTCTGCGTATAGCTATATAGTGTTCCGCTGTGTGTTCTCTGAGTTGTGTCTTTGTGTTGTATTGAATTGTATAACTAGACAGGTGTTTATAACTGTCTAGTATGAGTTGATTATGCTGTGTATCTCTGATGTATATGATACTATGTAATGTATTATGTGATTAATATAATTTATTCATTCTTATGTTTAGATTTTGATGTTGTTTCTTCTTCTTCTCTATCTTTTTCTCTTTTCTATCCCTTTCTTTCTTAAAGATGATGCGATTTTCTGTGGTGAGAAAGTCGGGCTCATATTTAGTCCATTAAATCAAAAATTGTAATAAATTGCAATGAATCTTAATTCAATGTTATGTTAGTGTAAGTTAAGGAAATAATTGGAAATAATGTTAACTCTATTCATAATATGACAATTGGTTGAATGGAAATGATGGATATCAAGATTTTCAATTTATTGAGATTTGAACAAGAATAATTGGATAAATTGCAATTAAATGAAATTTAATATTTAACTATTATGTTAATAGAGATTAAGACGAAATTTGAAGATTTTAATGTAGTAAATCATAAACCAATGTTAGCTGCATCCTTATTGCGATAAAAGACGTGAATAACAAGGTTTAAAAATTTAATAAATGAATTTTGGGAATTTTAATTTATAATTTCTGAATTTAATGAAATTGAAATTAAGTACTGCAATTGATGGAATCAACTTTAAATTGACATCTAATTTTTTTAAATTACTGTAATTGTTTAAGAAATCAAAAATGATAAGATATGTTAATTATGGAATTGAAATTTAGAAAGTGATTTAATTAATTAATTATTAATTTATTTAATTAACTGGAAAATAGCCATTTTGGCCACTGACTCGGATTTTGACGGAACTAGTTTCTCGGATCTGTAATGATGAATTATTGTATGATTTCAAGTTTCATAGCGATCAGACTTGTCGTTTGATCGTACGGGCTCGAAACGCCTAGAAATCAAGGAAATTGAAATCAACTGAAATCAATTTGAAATAACTTGATTTTAGCATAACTTCTTCATACGATGGAACTTTTACTTGAAACCTATTCCATTGATTTTAAAATACTCAAAAACATCTATTTTGAAATATGGGTTGACCCAATTTCGTTTCGGAGTCAGAACGGGCTTTTCGGGCCACTTATCGTTCAACGGTCCAAACCAATCGTATCCATTCCTCTATTTCCCTGCTCTACCTATATATATCCTGTTAAAACCCTAACAGCCTTTCTATTTCTCATTTTCATATGTATAATTCCATTTGCTCCTCCTCTTCTCAATGGCTGCAAACCCTAATCCCCAAATTGAAAATTCAAATCAAAATTCAAATTGAAAATCAAACTCCTCCAAACTATAGCGAATTATATATCGATTGGAAGCTCTCGACGAGCACAACTCATATTTTCTATTCATTTTTGTCATCGATTCATCGTTAATCCTGGAATTAGCAAATTAGTTTTGGCCGTCCTTAGGCCAAGGTTTCGATCGACGGTGGATCGTCGATGGTTTGATGATCAGGTGCGTCTGCGGCGTAGAGGAGGCCAGAGGCTTCCAATTCATGCGGTTGCATCATTTTATAGTCGACCGGAGTCGCCAGAAACATGATTTTTCTGACTGGTCCGAGCTTGACTGGGCCCACAGGGGGGGTGGGAGAGGGGGGCGGCGCGACAGTCGATGTGGAGCCCGATGGGGTGCTTAGCCAAGGCGCTTCCAAAAACTTCGTCAGATTGGAGCATAGTCGAGGCGTGGAGGCGCGATGGTGAATGTTCATCGATGACTGGAGGTATTTTGTTTGAGCGTGTATTAGGTTTTGGGGGAAGATAGGCGGTGACGTGGCTTGTTTGACTGGGATGGTATTGTTCACTTCTATTTCATTTTAATTTAAAATTTAATTTGAATTTCAATCGTACTAATGAGCATAACTTTCACATACGAGGTCCGTTTCACGCGTGGTTTCTTCCGCTAGGATCGTATCGAAATTCTGGACATTTTGACTTTAGTTTGGATGAATTCTGAGACTGTTCAAATTTTGGGTTAAATTGGATTTAAATTCAATTTAAATTCAAAAGGTGAGTGTTTTAACCCGCTCACAACTTCTAAAATTTCTTATGTTTGTTAAATTGGTTTATGATGTAATTAGAAATTTATTTATGACTGTTTGGCATATTTTTAATCATCTCAGTTAAATTGAATTTATTGAATTAAACAGTTATTTAATTTATTATTGAATATAAACTGCCAGTAAATACCTGTTATTTATTATCTGTTATATATTGATGATATTGATTGAATTGGATGTTGATTGTGATAAATGTTTGATGATTGATATTGGATGAATGGATGTTGTATTTTATATTGTTATAGCCGCAAGTTGTTATGGATTTTATTTCATTCGGGATTGCGGTTTGAAATGATATATAACCGTATCTACGTTTTAAATTACGGATTGAAATGATAAATATCAGTATCACTTGATCATAGGATATAAAATTATATACAGACACCGCGGTCTATATATAAAAATATTTTGAAATGACTTCTATGGTTCTGTAAAGAAATATATGGTTTTATATTAATGTTGATTTTAGATATTATATAAATGTTATTTTATTCTTGATTTTTAGCTATGTATAAATTTGTTTTAATATAGAATAAGCTAAATAATAAGTTGATTTTTTTGAAGATAATATGGTTAAGTATTTAAATTATATTTTAATATGGAGGTTATAATGATTTAAATAAGTTAAGGTTGGAAGATAAATTTGAAATTTATTCGAAATTGAATTTATTTAAGAATTAAACTCTAATAAGTCTGATGTGAGATTCATTTAATTTGAAATTTTAGACGGTATGTTTTCTCCTTGGTTGGTTTAAGGTGAATCAAATGAATAATTCAAGTATAAATAAATGGAAGGAAATATTTAGTTATTGTAATTTGAACTTTATTTAATGATACTGGATTTATTATGTAAAGTATTTCAAAATTAAATAATAGAAAATTGAATTGTTAAATCGAAATTACCAAACTTAGATTTGAAATTGTTGAATACTTAAGTTTGAAATATATTGAATTTGAAATGGTTTATTCTGTGGATCAAATCTGTTTTGAAATCGATAAAATTTGGGATAGTTTATTTGGAAACTGAATCGTGTTGAAAGTTAAGATTTGGGATTTGTTAAATTTAAATTTATAAATTCGAGTTGTTTTGGAATTGATTTGTGAGATTGAAGAAGCTAGTTTATTATATAAAGTATTTTAATATTTTAACCATTTAAGTGGTGGAAGTTATGCTTTCAAAGTTTGAGTTTCAAAGGATTATGATTTGAAAGTGTTATATTTCAAGTGTTTTTATTTCGAAGTGTTATAACGTTGAAAGTGCTATGATTTTTGAAAAAGATATATTTGAAATAAAAATAATATTATATTGATTTGGGTTTTAACAAAAGTGATATTATATTGGTTTGGGTTTTGAAATGGAAATGATATCGCATTTGTATGGTTTTGAAACGGATATTATATTCTGGTTTTGAAGTATAAATTATTTTGAAATGACCGCGGTGTTGTAATAACGTTTGGTTATTAAAGAGAACGGGATTGGAAGTTGTCATACTCTCCGCCAATTCCGAAAACCACTTTAACAACCATATACGCGGTGGAGATTCCAGAATGAAGTAGGATGGTGGCGACGTCCTTTGAGGTATGAACGTGGACCCGACTCCCATGAGTTGGCTTAAGGTGGCTAAAACAGGAGCGATCTCGGGCCAGTGAGGTAGCCCTTCTTATCGGGCACACTCCTTCGATATTATATTCTGACTTTGAGATTGATTTGGTGCTACTTTGACTTTTGATTTTTGGGCGTGTGGCTCGAGGTGGGCGGTAGCTGCATGCTATGCTTCACGCCAACCCGTGTGCATAATTGGTATATCTACCCTGGCATTGTCTTGTGTGCCGTGCCACCTACCCTATCGCGCCTTGTACGAGTTTGGTTTTCTCCCATAGCCCGTAGAGTTTTTAGGGTAGTCCCCCGATTTGGAGATGCGCTGATACTGGATGGACTACTGGGACTATTGTTGTGGTAAGGGCTATATGGGTAACCCCTTAACGCTATTTAAAAGTAAGTTTATTTTACTATAGACATTATTATAATAGAGAAATATTACTACATAGTAAGTAGTTTAACAGATCCTTAGAAGATGTGAATCCCGAGCATCTCTTAAGTTACTACACTCACGTTGACACTGGATAGGAGATGTCAAATCCCGTAAACATCTCTGACGCCATCCCACTCATATTATTTAGCGTTGATTTAACTTACATAAGATCTTTTAGTTCTGACTCGAGTGTTTTGTCTTTTCAATTCGCTCGGGTCAGCCTGAGCTTTTCAGGATTTGAAGACATTATTTCTGGAGGACGAAGACGAAGATTGTGTTACTATTATCTATTACATTATTCCACTGCATTCATACTGTTCTGCTACATTGTTTATTTATTCTCTGGTATGTGTAACTCTGATATGTGTTTTATAAGCATAATCAAATGTTTTGTAAAACAGCTTCATGAACTGTTTATTTGATTATTATATTTTGTCGTTCCGCTGCAAATTTTGTTTTGTTTTATTTCTTTCTCTGTTTTTCTTATTTACCCCATAACAATCCGCCCTTTTGTATGGTTTGTGTCTGACGTGTGTGGTTTATAGTCGATTTAAAGCGTACAAAAAGGCGGGATGTTACAAATTTAGATGTCGATTTAAATTACCAAACAACAATCAATAAAATTTTATCGCTTCATGATTTAAATTCAACTAACATCAAAAAATTTAGTATTGAGTGAGTGGGTTTAATCACTCGCATTTAATTTAAGCCCATTGAAATCCAACAAAAGCCTAAAATCTCAATAGTCCTCAACATCAACCAAACCAATTTCATATTTTCCGAAATTCCAATATGAGTCCAACGGAAGAAACTGCGCGTCAATCAAAATTCATATGCAAAAGTTATGCAAGTTAGAAGATAAAAATTTTAAAATTTAATTAAAATAGAAAAGTGAAAAAACATAAATACCATAATCTTCCCAAAACACCAATGAACAACCGAATACAAAAGCCGCCTTTCTCAATCCAACACCGGCACCACCAAAGGCCACCGCTGGCCAATCTAAGGTCGCGGCCGAGTTCGCCATGCCCTGACGCCATCACGCCAGCAACGCTGCCACTTCCAGTGCTCCACCTTGTCCTCAAACGGACCTCGAAAGCACTGCCTTTGGTCCCCGATTCTGGTGAATCCAGACATAACTAGCTTGATCAACCGTAAGATTGTAGAGAAGCTCGAGCTCTACAACTTTCTTTTAGACTTTGTCACAAATAGGTGTGAGGTGAGAGAGATCCAAGAGGAGGAAGTTGCAGGATTTTCGGCCCTTGAAATATAGATATGGCGGTTGTAAAAAAAATTAGGGTTTTATATATTTTAATAATATTTTAGTCTCGATTTGCTTGCCTATTTATAGCGTAAGGTCCAAAACAGCCCGAATTCCAATCGAGGCGTGCTAACATGCAATCTATATGTAAAATAGCCTTTTGAACATAATGGAACTAGTTTAAAGGCCTAATTCCATTATATACAAATGTTAATGTTTTATCGTTTGATAAAATTTGAACTAAATTATATTCAAATATTTTACAAATTCATAGTTATGGACAAATACAATATTTCTACTTTACAAATACGTTATTACAAACCATGATGTTCACTAATAATTCGATTTATTATTATTACACATTTGAATCAAAGTTGAATAATTACATTTCAAAAATAACATTTTACATTTGAATATAAATCGACTTTTAATTAAATTTGAAATAAATTTCCAATTTCGCAACAACTAATTTCGTTAAGTATCACTTATTTTTACGTTAATTAAAACGAATTATTTTTAAGCAAATGTAATCACTTTTAAATTCTAAATTACAAGTTTTCTATCCTCATTAAATTTGAAACAAATTTGAGTACTTACACTCTGAACATAATATTTCTTATTGAAATACTCATTATATTTTTAACACAAAACAAAAGTTGCACATATCACTAATTAACTACCATTTTCTTCTATTTCTTATTAATGGAAATATTTAATTGCTATTAATTACAATAATTAAATCTCAAAACATACCCTGATACTAGAAAGATGATTAATCCAATTGTTTTCCTTTGAAATCCAATTTTTCATGTTAAACCCATGGTTTAAATACTAAATTAATTTCAACATTTTAATACAATGGTAACAAAACCCTAGTTCATTACATTTTAATTTCCAAAAAATTATTTTATAAATTTGACTTAAATGTTCTTTATATCAAATCACAATTGCCTTATGTATTTATAAAACATAAGTTTCCATTTATTACACTCATTACTCTACAGTCAACATCTTCTCCCATATTAACTAACAATTAAATTAAATTCCATTGATTACAAAATTAATATCAAAATGGATTAAATAATGAATGAGAAATCAAACAATTGCTACATCTTAGTAATTCAAATATCTATAAATTTCTTGTTTAAAGTAAGGGTTAATAAATTTATTTACCAAATAACCGATTTCTTATTCTATTCTAAATCCAATTTCAATTAAATAACATATAAATTTTCCTTTAATACATCATTTATTTTATTCCTTATAAACAATTATTATTAAACTCGATTGAAATTACATTAAAACAGTTGTTAATTACATTTAATAGATATTATTAAATTATATCCTAATATGCATTACCGCCTTTCACTTCATTGTAGTATGTTATTTTAGAATTTTATTTAAGGTCAAAATCTATACTTTAATAAAATTCACGTCCATAAATCATAAATTTTCATTTCTGATAATTTTGAATTTCAAAGTCTTATTTAATTTCATATTTTTAATTGTCGAATATACAGGCCGTTATAGTTTCCCCCTTTCAAAACTTTTCATCCCCGAAAAGGAACAACAAAGAATCATGAAATTTGATATACTTTTTTTTACCAAAATAATTGATTTATAACATTTAAACTTACATAGTTAGTTTACTATAAATTTGAAAAAAACCTAATTTCCACAAAAAAAATTCGGCAGCGTCTCCTCTGCGCGGTTGGGTTCGAAAAATAGAAATATCAGTAATTACACGGTATATATCTTATTTCAATAATGCAGCATCCCAAATCATGGGAAAAACAATAAAATATTGATACAAAAACAGTAATCTGAAAACATAGCAATTTATCGATCAACAAAATTCTATTTATGAAACCGAAAGCAACAGCTAACGTTTGCTGCCATAACATTTTATCTTACTTACATAATCAAAAAGAGTTAAAATTAGGTAAAAGATCAATATACTAGTTGTTCCAATCAATAGCACAAGCAGCACAACATATGTAATAATCCTATGCAAACAAAAATAGTATGACCATTATATACGACAAAAGAATCCATCACACATCCATAGCAACCAAAAACTAACTGTTTGTCCAGGTTCAGAAACTTTTCGTTGCACAAGGGTGATAAATAAACTACAAAGTGTACCTTACGCTCAATAGCCTTAGGTAATTACTCAATTGATTATTCGTACAACCTCGAACGACTTGAAATGTCATTTTCCGAACTTCCCAAAAGCCAAAAAAACATATAATTTAAATATTATTTAACTTTGTGCGGTGTACATATATTATTTGCACACAATATCAGTTCTGATCGCTTGCTTGAATATACAAATTTCACTTTCGAACTAGTGTTGATAACCCGATAACTCTAGTGCACACTTTGATACGATTTCTTGATTAGAAATCTTCATTCTCCTTACATAGCCATAAACTATGATAGAAAATTTCAAAATCATATCAAAAATACGTATCTAACATTCACCGTCAAGAATCGAGTGAAAAATCCTAACCCGGACTGGTGTGAATTACGACAAATCATGTATTCGAATCTGGATTAGAACTATTTTGTGGATAAAACGATCTATGCACAACTTACATATTTTATTCTATTGGTTTCTTTAACACATCATTCACTTTTCATTTATTTTAATTCTCATTCATTCATATAAGATCATCTTTTATTAATTTATATTCATTTACAAACATAAGTTATTTCCCATTCAATATTTAAAATCGTTAAGAATAAATTCTTAAAGCATTACATATGTTTCTTTTTGCAGTTTAATTCACATTTATTCACTTATATAACCTAATTTCCATTTAATATTGATATTCATTCATGAATCATTATTTAAGTTCATCTAAATTTAATTCACATTATTCCTTCATATATAGTCTCATTTAATATTAATATATTCATTAATCATTTCAACATTTCTTAAGTTTATAATCATTTACTTAAATAGTATTCACTTTTACTATTTAATTTAATTATAAATCACTTTGTAAAATATTAACTAAGTGTCTAACATTTCCTATAACAATTTAATTTTTATATATAAACATAATTTCATTTTGAAACATTTTTATTACTTAAGTTTTTACTTGTATAATATTCCACTGCATCCTAGAAGCATATACAGGTAAACTTATTCATTTTACTAAAGAAGAATGTTCAATAGTTTAAAACTGTTTAAATTTTCATTATCTTTAAATTTAAGAGTTATAGAACTTCTTTTTTAATATTTTCATTAAACACTTAGCCTTCAACTACAGATTTCAATTTGGAAGTTTCCAACAATTTAAAATCATTGAAAATTCCATTTCGTTTCAATAATTGAAAATCGCTAATTACCATAAAACTTAAGAACTAAAAACCAGAATTCATTTCAAATCATCTTGAAATAATATATACTTATATTTTTTTGTATATCAAATTATACTTAAGGAAGTCTAAACTAAAATTTGTTTCACCAAAACAACTGTGTAGCAAAGCTACTTCAGTTGTTTTCCACTTTAAACTCGAAAATGAATGTCGATTGTCACGTTCATCGCAGAAATTATTTTCCAGTGACAAAAGAGGGGAGTACAAAACTTAATAAATTCTTTAAAAAACATTTCTTTCAATTACCTTTTTCAAACATTTGGAAAAATGAAATTGGGGTATTGCTTATTGATTGCTTCATGAAAGCACTACCCCTATTTTTAGGCTCATCCCATCAATTTCTACACCGACCAGCCGTTACGACAATTCCTGCAGTGACCTAAGACGTCTGGAAGATTACTCAAGTGGAACATTAAACAGAGTCAATTCGACATTACCTATCTCCCTCGGAGAGCCATCCAGGGACAGGCACTAGCGGACTTTACAACAGACTTCACCACACAAGATAATCTCCTAAAGAGCGATGGAGCCTCTACCATTTGGTGAAAAAGTATACTGATGTAGCATCCAATTGTCATTAATCTTGAGTCGAAATCAAGTTTGTAACTCCGAAAGATTGATCAGTTTGCTATTCTTTAAAGCTCGACTTCCTTGCAACGAACAACAAAGCTAAGTATCAAGCTCTGATTTCTAGACATAAACTTGTCGGAGAACTAGGAATAAAATCTCTTGAAATTTTTCGCAACTCACAATTGGTAGTATACCAAGTCAGGGCAATTACTGAACTAAAGGACAAGGACTCGCCCCGTACCTTATCCAAGTCCAAGTGCTATTGACTAGCTTTGAGTACTATGACGTTACACACTCCTCAGGATCAAAACAAAAGGGCCGACTCATTGGCAAATTTTGCTAGCACCAGGGATGCACAACATATATGCTTGGTTCCAATTGAATTACAGACGGTCCAAGTATAAACAAGTTGGAAATCGACTGGATATTAGAGATGGAGCCTGAGAATGAGTCATGGATAACTTCGATTAAAGACTATTTACTACATGGAGTGCTTCCTAAATGGAGGGATGAAATGCGATAAGTCCTTTAAAAAGCTTCACAGTAAATCGTTCAGGAAGGAGTCATGTATAGAAAGGATTTTTTTTCTTTTGCTCTGGTGTAGTGGTCATGATGAAATAAAACAAGTCCTAAGAGAAGTTCATGAAGGAGCATGTCACGATCACACTGGGGGCAGACCCTAGCAAAAAATACTCCGTTATGGGTATTATTGGCCGACTGTCAACCAAGATGCTACTGATTACGTTAGGCGATGTGACAAGTGCCAAATGTATGAAAAAGTTCCGAGAGCTCCTGTAACATTCCCTACTTGGAGGCCTGGAGCAAAGCGCTATAGATGCTGCAGTCATCCATAGTGTTAACTTCCGGTGACCAAAAACGGTAATGTTAATAGTATCCATAATATCCGAAGCACTTGAATATGAAAACAAAATTCAGATTTCCAAACAAAATTTTTCATTACATTTTAAAACAATTTTTTTTATCCAAGTTACATAATCCCATTCATTTCCCAGATTCATACAAAATATAATTATTACATAAATACGCTAAGAGAGACGTATGAAGATGCCCCCTTGGTTGACCAGAGTACTATATAGTCATAACTGACTTGATACAACACAACGGAATCAAACAAAATAAAACAGCAACTCCTAAATAGCTATCCGTCAGCCACCTGCTCGTCTTTGAAAGCTTTATTCGCCAACCTACTAAAACCTATAAACCTCAACCCTCAGCCTACTCAAATCAATTTTGAGCACCTGAGAGTTTAAGGGAAAACATAAACTTCTAGTCAGATATAAAGCCTGGTGTGAATAATAATATATATCTCGGTTATTTGATATTAATTGAGACCATGCCGCTTAGCGGAAAGGCTACCCCTCACTAATATCCATTTAAAACATATCTTTTGCAAATCATTTCCTACGACCAAAACTGGTTAAAACCGTAAAGCATTATCATGTTAACATACATATCAGGTAGTAAATGAATTATATGTTCGAACACTATAGTTTTCTTTGGCTAAATACTAACATTTGCATGACTCAGGCTTCCCAGACAATATAAATAAAATAATCTAACACTTGTTAGATACTCCTCTTATGGACTGTCTGTCCCTAACTTATCTTCTCTCAGGGTCACCTGATCCTGATGGTTTTTTGGGCTCACCAATAACCTATCTGTATATAAATAAATATTCCCTTCTGTGTGTAATCATCATTTTAGTCTTACCAGTAACAAAGCCCTGCACACTAGAATTTTGGACTAAATTAGCTATGGAAATAGCTAATATATTGGACACGACCCTATACCAGTCCCATCTGATATTCTAATTTCTGAGTCATTTTACTTATGGTAATCTTCCTAAAATTTTCCTTGACAAAAAATCAACAAGGGAAATACATATACTCTATGCTTTACTCAAAATCACCTTGTCATGTTATACATACATACATACATACATACATACATACATACATATACACTTTACACAAATCTTTTGTTGATGAAAACAGTTAAACCTTTGAAAATACCCCTTTCGAATCCATTGAAAGTACCCCTTTCGAAACCAAGTAAAACCCTTCTTTATAACCTTGGCCAAAATCTAAAGCATTCCATTCGAAACCATTCAATCTTCCTTTCAAAAACACTTGAAAAACCTTTCCATTGAAAGCTATAGAACCTTAGACATCCTATCTTTAAAACACTTTACTTTATCTTTCGAAATTATTGAAAAACCTTTCCTTTAAAACCTTTCGAAACCATTGGGGAACCACCCCTTTGAAACCATTCTTTAAAACTTTTCGAAAGCATTTGGGTTCAATTTAAAACATGTGGTAACACCTTTCGAAACCATTAAAAATTAACTCCTTTGAAACCTTTGGGTTCTACCTTCAACAGAGCAAAAGAGTCATAAAACATTTAAGTCGAAAGTACTTTTTTGAAAGCATTTCCTAAGGAAAGAAGTGATGGTGTCAAAACCAACCTTCCAAAAGCATTGGAAAAGCGGCTAAGTTTCAAAAGTAAAGTATACCTTTAGAAATCATTAGCATCGAAGCAGCTAGGGGTTTCGACCCCATTTGAAAGCATTTGCTTAAAACAAAAGGCGTGACCCATTTGAAACCTTCCCTTTAAAAGATCTGATTCAGCCGAAAGCCAACCAAGTCGAAAGCTCTTCCTTTGAAAGCAAAACCGAAGCGTTTTCATTTAAAAGCAAGGCAACGTTTTGACCCCTTCGTAACCCTTAGCTTCGACCCAGTGCCTTTTGTCTCAGACCAATTCGCTACGTATCAATTACTTGATACCAGGCGTATTGGTTTCGGTGGCATTAAACGCGGAAGTACTTGGTCGGAACCCCTGGTGCCGAAAGTATTGAAACATGCCAAAAGCATGTAAAAATTGCCTTTTACTTTAAGAATTTCTTTTCAAATAAACTGCCTTGTTCGTCAAAATATTATTAGTTGCTAATTTTCTTTTCTAAATGTATTGCCAATTATTTCAGAAACAAATAATTTAATTTATTTATAAAGTAACCCTTCTCCTTTTATAAATATATAAAACATTTAAGTTCAATGCCTTAAATAATTTTATATATTCATCAAAACACTTAGGAAAATTCTAAAAAAAATTCCAGAAATTATTTTATATGTTTTTTAACATATATTAATCTCAGACCCAAAATATTTATTATTTAAACGTAAATAATTTAAGCCTAAATAAACATTTTCTTCATTAGAAAATTAATATAAAATCCACATTAATTCATAAAATTATGAAAATTGAAATCCATCTTTAAAATATCATTTATAATCTAGATTAAAAAAGGCATTTGGATGTCAATATGTAGTATTTTCACATTAAAACATATCATGAAACCTATATGATTAGGCATAAATCATCAAAAAGCATATATAAACATTTAATCATTCAAAAACTCGGCATAATTATGCAAGATAAATTGGATTCAACCTTAAAACCGAAACACTTAAGAAAATTTTGATGTAGTCATTATTCACCTTAGCTTTGTGGTTAAAGATGTGAGATTTGTTCTTGATTAAGTGATTTGATTCTTCCTCTTGAAATCCTAGCTTTTATCTTCTCTTTAGATTGCTTATAGAGGTCAGCCTTAGCTTATATTTTTGTTTGTGAATGTATGAATGAAGGTGTGAATTATATGGCCTAAGGGTTTAGGGTATAAGAATAATGTTTTTTCCTATATTGTCCCTTATCTATTTACCCTAACACTTCATTTTTATTCTTTATTTCATTGTTAATGTGGCACGACTACCCCTTATTTAATCACAAATGCAATCCATTAATCAACTTACATTATTTTATTTTATTTAACTAATTATATGTCCTAAATAATGTTACTAAAAATATGGGGTGTTACAATATCCCCTCCATAAAGTATTTCGTCCTCGAAATTACAATAAGGTGCACAACAAGTCAATCAAAGGTAAAACATACCATCAATCAAATTGGGATAAGCGTCTCTAATCTTGCTCTAAGTTTCCCAAGTACAGTCTCTCTCGTTGTCGCTCCATTGGACTTTCACTAATCTGACTATCTTGTTACTTAGCCTCTTCTCATCTCTCGCGACCATACGAACTGGCTTCCTAACTATAATCAAGTTTGGCTCTACTACTAAGTCATCTAACATAGTCGGTGCAATAGTAGTCTCCGGGTCTCCAACACATTTCGTTAGATGAGAAACATGGAAAACATTGTGGACATTTGCCAAATTATTTGGTAATTCTATTCTATATGCGAGTTTCCCTATCCTCTCTATAATAAGAAATGGTCCTACGAATCTCGACGCCAACTTCCCTGGTTTCCCCAATCTAATCACACCCTTCATCGGTGATACCTTAATGAAAACATGATCCCCAACAGAGAACTATAAGTCCTTTTGTCTTCTATCTACATAACTCTTCTGCCTACACTGAGCCTCCTTCATCTTAGCTTGAATCAACTCAATCTTCCCCGCAACTTCTCTAATCAAATCCGAACCAAGAACTAACTTATCCCCAGACTCTAACCAACAAGCCAGTGATTTACATGCCCTTCCATATAAAGCTTCAAATGGTGCCATCCCTATACTAGTCTAATAATTGTTGTTATATGAAAACTCAACTAAATGTAAATGATCTTCCCATGATCCTCCAAAATCTAACACACAAGCTCGTAACAAATCCTCCAAGACTTTGTTAACTCTTTCCGTTTTCCCATCGGTCTGTGGATGGTAAGCGGTACTCATCTTGAGCTTGGTTCCTAAAATATTCAATAGACTCTTCCAAAACTCTCTGATATACAAGGAATCTCTATCACTTAATATACTACTAGGAACTCCATGATGTCTTACTACATTCTTCATAAATAACTTAGCTAAAATAGGTGCCGTCCTAGTTGACTTTACTAGAAAGAAATGGGAACTCTTGGTCAGTCTATCCGCTATGATCCAATATACTTTCATTTCCCCTACTAGATCTTGGCAACTCGTTAATAAAATCCATAGAAACAAAATCCTATTTCCATATCGGAATATCCAATGTCTGTAGCAACCCACTTGGTTTCTAATGTTCGGCTTTTACTTGTTGACAGTTCAAACTCTACTTCACCCATAAGCCAACATCCTTCTTCATACCTTCCTAGAAGAAACTTCTATTCATATCCTGATACATCTTAATTCCTCCTGGAGGAATAATGAACTTCGAACGATGGCATTCCTCCGAAACTTCCTTCCTCATGTCTCCTATATTCCAAACACATAGCCTTCCTTTCTTTCTCAACCATCCATTCTGGTCAAGATTAAAATCCTTCAAGTCATCGCTCTCAGTTCCATCCTTTAACTTTTTGATTCGTTCAGCCAATACTGGATCCTTCTCCTATTTAGAAAGCAATCCTTTTAATCATAACCGGTCAAACTTCTAAAAAAGACAACACAACCGATCATCCACTAGACCCAGCCTCAGATCTCCACTGCACTCTACAAGTCGACAATGCTTCCAAATCTTTCCACTCAGCTACCATTGCCAACACTGCTTTCTGCTAAGCGCATCTACAACCTTATTAGCTTTCCGTGGTGTGTACTCAATTCCAAAATCATAAGCAGCAATAAACTCTAACCTTCTCTGTTGTCTCATGTTCAGTTTCTTCTGACAGAATAAATACCTCAGTGACTTGTGATCCATATAAAGCTCAAACCTCTCTCCCAAAAGGCAGTATCTCCACACCTTCAATGCAAATATCACTGCAGCTAATTCCAAATCATGCGTGGGATATCTAACCTCATGCGGTCTAAGCTGTCGAGGAGCATAGGCAATCACTTTACCTCTCTGCATCAACTTAGCGGTTGGTCCAGTTCCAAATGCATCTGTACAAAACTACCAAATCTTGATTCACTTCCGGAATAACTAGTACGTATGCATGGGTCAATAAGTGTTTCAAGTTATGGAATGCTTCCTCACACTTATCGGTCTAAACAAACTTCACATCTTTTCGCGTTAGTTTGGCCATCGATGCTGCTATCCACGAAAAATCCTTAATGAACCTCCTACAATATCCAGCTAATCCAAGAAAACTCTTTGTCTCAGTCACTGTCTCGGGTCTCTTCCAACCACTTCAATCTCAATCGGATCTATAGATAGCCCTTTCTCTAAGACTACATGAACAAGAAATTTCACTTCCTTCTTCCAGAAATGGAATTTCGAAAACTTCACCTTCAGCTGATTCTACCTCAGTGTCTCAAGCACAGCTCTAAGATAAACCTCATGCTCCTCATCATTAGAGTATGTCAAAATATCATCTATGTAAACCAACGTGAACCTATCTAAGTGCTCTCGGAAAATTCGGTTCATCAAATCCACAAAGAATGCCGGCGCATTAGTTTGTCTGAACGAAATCACCAACCATTCATACGATCCATATCTAGTTCTAAACGCAGTTAAAGGAATACTATCCTCTGTTACTTTAGCCGATGGAAACCTGTTGCTAAATCCAACTAAGAAAATAACTTGTCTCCACTCAACTGATCGAATAAATCGTCGATTCTAGCCAACAGATACCGATTCTTTATCGTCTTCTCATTCAACTTACGTTAATCGATACATAAACTCAACGATCTGTCCAGCTTCTTAGCAAACGCCACAGCTTCTCCCCAAGGTGAACTACTAGGTCTGTTAAAATTCTTGCCTTCCAAATCCATCAACTGAACCTTCAAGTCCCTCATCTCTGTGGTGTCATCCTACTGTACGGTCTACTCTCTGGTTCTCCTCCAGGCACCAAATCTATTCAAAACTCAATGGCTCATTTCGGTGGCAATCCTACTACGGCTCAAAAACATGCGCAAATTCTCTAACCATGAAAACTCAATTAAACTTGTCTTCTACCTCCACAACACCCAACAAAGCATTAACCTCACAGCTAGGGTTTTCTACGGTATATACAATCCGATCACTACTGTCAGGTGTCTAAGTAATATTTTCCTTTCATGGAAAAATATCCTAACATCATACTTAACCAGTCCATACCCAATATAATTCCAAACCCTACAAAGTCAATCACATGCAAACTGCAAACAAAGGTATGACCTAACAAATCAAACTCTAGTGGTCACACTTCATCCAAAGTATCAAACACCCTCCTATCGGATTTGCAACCCTTAAGGAAGTAACTAAATATGTGCGTTTTAGGTTAAGTTTATCTACCAAACAACAAGATATAAAAGAATGCGATGCACCAGTATCAACAGAACGCTAACAGACATGCCATAAATCTGAAGCATACCTCCCAACACTGCCTTCCTTTTTTTCTACATTGTTGGTCCTGATGCAGCTGGCTCCAATGCATACACCTTGCCCTTCCCATACTTATCAGGCTCTTTGCATTGATTCTTGTAATGACCAATCTAATTGCAATTGAGGCATCTGATGTTCTTCTTCCTGATCACTTCCTTCGCCTTTCCAGTACGACACAATCGCAAAATGCCTCTCTTCTTATCACACTTGAAGCAAACAACCTCATGCTCTACTTGGATCTCCTTTGCCTTATTCTTCTCCAAAGAAGCAAGCATCTCTTTATGTCTTAAAGCCATCTCTCCTACCCATCACAAGGATCTTTGATATGAGGTAATGTAGCCCTTGCCAACTCATGCTTCAACCCCCTGATAAACTTCTCATTCCTCTTCATCACAGTATCTACTGTAGCATACCCATACCTTGCCAACTCCTCGAACCTTCTAGAATATTCCAACATAGACATCTCTCCCTGTTTAACTTAGCAAACTTTCTGAACAAAGTAGACTACGCCATCAAAGACATGAACCTCTCTTGGAATCTTACACTAAACTCAGCCTACGTCGCCATTTCCTCATCCACTCCAGCTGTCACACTATCCCACCAAAATAAAGCTGCTCCTTGAACCTGTCTCAAAGCAATCCTCCTCTTCTGTTCATCATTAAGCTCTAAGTCTGCAAAGATTCACTCACAATGTAGCAACCATTTCTCCACTCCAATAGCATTTTCAGTTCCGATAAATTCCTTCCCTCCAAGCCTAGCATAACCACTACTCAAATTAGCAAAGTTGTTGACCACCGGAGCTTCTTGAACTCTGACCATAACATTTCCTCCAACCACACCAGCAGCTATTACAGCTTGCATCATATTCACGAAAAACTGATACATAGCTCCATATCCACTTATGGGACTCCAGCACCAACATTCCTCGCTTGTGCCTGACCTTGGTTTCTTCTAGTATTCGATCTGGCATTTCCATTTATGGTGGTGCTTCCTCCAAGATTCACTCTGCCACTTCTAGTGTCCATATCTGTATTCAAGTCTCATGAGATACAGAAGAATAGCCTAAGAGAGATAGGAAACTAGAGATATCGCGTATACTAATATATAGCAAATACAAGTACGTTACTACAAAGTTATCCCATGACCCGATCTTACTCTAATTCCATAGGATTATGTTTTCAAAAAACATTATTTATTTAAAGTTTTTCATAAACCAATGCTCTAATACCAAGTTATAACATCCCCTGTTAGGAGGCCCGAAGCTAAGCGTTATAGATGTTGTAGTCGTCCATAGTATTAACTTCCGGTAATCAAATACAATAATGTTAATGGTATCCATAATATCAAAAGCACTTAAATATGAAATAAAAACTCAAATTTCCAAAACAACACTTTTCATTACATTTCAAAACAAATTTTGATATCCAAGTTACATAATCCCATTCGTTTTCCAGGTTCAGATAAAATATAATTATTACATAAATATACCAAGAGCGACATGAAGATGCCCCCTTGGTTGACCAGAGTACTATATAGTCATAACTGACTTGATACAACACATCAGAATCAAAAAAAAATAAAACAACAACTCCTAAATAGCTATCCATCAGCCACCTGCTCATCTCTGGAAGCGTTATTTGCCAACCTACTAAAACCTATAAACCTCAACCCTCAGCCTACTCAAATCAATTTTGAGCACCTGAGAGTTTAAGGGGAAAACATAAACTTCGAGTCAGACATAAAGCCTGGTGTGAATAATACTATACATCTCAGTTCTTTGATATTAAGTGAGACCATGCCACTTAGCGGAAAGGGTTTCCCCTCACTAATATCCATTTAAAACATATCTTTTGCAAATCATTTCTCGCAACCAAAACTGTAAAGCATTATCGTGTTAGCATACATATCGGGTAGTAAATGAATTATATATTCGAGCACTATAGTTTTGTTTGGCTAACTACTACCATTTGCATGACTCGGGCCTCCTAGACAATATAAATAAAATAATCTAACACCTATTAGATACTCCTCTTCTAGACGGTCTGTCCCTAACTTACCTTCTCCTAGGGTCACTTGATCCGAATGGTTTTGCAGGCTTACCAATAACCTATCTGTATACAAATATATATTCCCTTCTGTGTGTAATCATCATTTTAAACTTACCCATGACAAAGCCCTACACATTAGAATTTTGGACTAAATTAGCTAGGGCAATAGCTAATGTACAGGGCGTGATCCTATACCAGTTCCATTTAGTATTCTAATATTTGAGTCATTTTACTTCGTGCAATCTTCCCAAAATTTTCCTTGAAAACCTTTTCACCTAAAATTGATTTAAAACCTTTAAACCAAACTTCAATAAGGGAAATACATATACTCTATGCTTAACTCAAAATCACCTTTCCATGCTATATATATACTTTACGCAAATTTTTACTGATGAAAACATTCAAACTTTGTAAAGTAACTCTTTTGAATCCATTGGAAGTACCCCTTTCAAAACCAAGTAAAACTCTTCTTTATAACCTAGACAGAAAGCCAAAACATTCCATTCGAAACCATTCAATATTCCTTTCGAAAACACTTGAAAAACCTTTCCATTGAAAGCTATAGGACCTTAGACATTTTATCTTTAAAACACTTTACATTGCCTTTCGAAACCATTGGACAATCTTTTCTTTAAACCTTTCGAAACCATTGGGGAACCACCCCGTTAAAACGATTCTTTAAAACTTTTCGAAAGCAGTTGGGTTCAATTTAAAACATGTGCAAACAAATTTCAAAACCATTAAAAATTAACTCCTTCGAAATCTTTAAATTCTACCATCAACAGAGCAAAAAGGTCATAAAACATTTAAGTTGAAAGCACTCTTTCGAAAAATTTCCTAAGCAAAGAAGTGATGGTGTTGAAACCAACCTTCCGAAAGCATTAGAGAAGTGGCTAAGTTTCAAAAGCAAAGTATACCATCCGAAAGCATTGGCATTGAAAGGTAGAAAGGCGGCAGCTAGGGGTTTCGACCCCATTCGAAAATATTTACTTAAAACAAAAGGCACAACCCATTCGAAACCCTTCCTTTACAACATTTGGCTTAGCCGAAAGCCAACCAAGTCGAAAGCTCTTCCTTCAAAAGCAATGCAGGCGCATTTTCATTTATAAGCAAGGCAACATTTCAACCCCTTTGGAACCCTTTAGCTTTGACCCAGTGCCTTTCGCCTTAGTCCAATTCGCTATATACCAATTTCTGGATAGCAGGCACACTGATTTCAATGGCAATGAAGGCGGAAGTACCGGTCGGAAACCCTGATGCTGAAAGTATCGAAACATGCCAAAAGCATGTAAAAACTGGTTTTTACTTTAAAAAGAATTTCTTTTTAACTAACCTGCCTTGTCTGTCAAAATATTATTGGTTGCTAATTTTCTTTTCTAAAAGTGCTGCCAATTACTTCAGAAATAAACAATTTAATTTATTTATAAAATACCCCTTCTTCTTTTATAAATATATAAAACATTTAAGTCCCACACCTTAAATAAATTTATATATTCGTCAAAACACTTAGGAAAATTATACAAAATTCTATAAAATCATTTTTAATATGTTTTTAACATATATTAATCTCTAACCCAAAACATATTATTTAACCATAAATAATTGTAAACCCGAATAAACATTTTCTTCACTACAAAATTAATTTAAAATCCACATTAATTCATAAAATTATGAAAATTGTAACCCATTAAAATATTATTTCTAATCTAGATCTAAAATCGCAAGGCATTTGGATGTCATTAAATAGGATTTTCACATTAAACATATCATAAAACCTATATGCTTATGCATAAATCATCAACAAGCATATATAAACATTTAATCATTCAAAAACATGGCATAATCATGCAAGACAAATTGGATTCAACCTTAGAACCAAAAACACTTAGGAAAAATGAGATGTAGTCATTATTCACCTTAGCTTTATGTCTAAAGATGTGAGATTTGTTCTTGATTAAGTGATTTGATTCTTCCTATTGAAATCCTAGCTTTTATCTTCTCTTAAGCTTGCAAATGGTGGCCGGCCTTAGCTTATATTTTTGTTTGTGAATGTTTGAATGAACGTATGAATTGTATGGCCTAAGGGTTTAGGGTATAAGAATAATGTTTTTCCTATATTTCCCCTTATCTATTTACCCTAACACTTCATTTTTACTCTTTAGTTCACTGTTAACGTGGCACGACTACCGCTTATTTAATAACAAATCTCAATCCATTAATCAACTTACATTATTTTATTTTATTTAACTAATTACATATATGGGTTATTGCAGCTCCATCGATCGAAATCACATAAATGGTCAGTCCATGGCCATTTGCTATATGAGGGATAGAATTATCGGTTCCTTACCGATCTCTAAAGGTGGTGTGAAGTACACCATCGTCGCAATTGATTGCTTCACCAAATGAGCTAAAGCATAAGCTTTAGCATCGATCATGACAAAGAAAGTAATCAACTTCATCATCCAGAACATCATTTTTCATTTTGGTCTTATACAAACTATTGTAACTGACAATGGAACACAATTCGACAGCGCTGAATTTAAAGACTTCTGCCGTCGGCATCATATTGAAAAGAGATTTGCGGCATTTGCACACTCTCAAGCTAATGGACTAGTTAAAGCTATAAACAAAATCATAAATTTCATTCTGAAGAAGCATTTGAAAAATGCTAGAGGTAAGTGGGTGGATAAACTTAACATCATTTTGGGCTTACAAAACCACCCATAAGTCCGTGACTCGCCATACTCCATTCGCCTTGCTTATGGCTCAAAAGCCGTTAATCCTGTTAAACTCAAAGTCCCTTCTCATTGAGTGACCTATTACGATCCAGAATGAATAGGGATCTCCTCTTGGAATCTCTAGACTTTGTAGATGAGAAGCGCGAAGAAGCTAATTTGAGGGAAGCTGCACATCGACACCGAGTCACCCGATACTACAATACTAAATTTTGACCTAAAACCTCAGAAATTGACGTTCTCATCTTGAAACAGGTTTTCCTGTCCCGTCGTTGTTTTTGCGGATGATCTTAGGATCGGAAGTATTTATATTCCGGTGATACTGAAGTCTTTGATCCAGATATTACGGCTCAGTTTTCTAGTTTTATCCATATCCTGGGGCCTAGGTCAGTTGATGACGACAATGGTTCCTCCTCCCAGGAGGATATTTGGGTTTTCTTTTTAGCTGTGGAAACAACTTTCTTCCCACCTGCATTGTATTTAAGTGGTATGACCATTATAAAACCATGTATAGCTGCTTTGCGCATGTGCATGGCACCTGTTCCTAATTTATATATAATGGCACGGCCTAATATAAAGCCAATTAACCTTGCCAAAAAAGAATTCTATCTATAACTTGTGCATTTAAATGAAATAAAAGATTTTATTTAAGTTAAATTTAGAGATGCTCTAAATAAATTAGACTTCATAGGTCCAATAAAAATCTAGTAGGATACAAAAAATTATTATTCACCCAAAACTATGGGCTGTGTAACGCCCAACCCCGAGACCCACCTTAGCAAAGAGAATTAACAAGTAATTCCATCTATTAAAGCAGAGAATAAGGCTGGTAAAGGGCGACCATCTATAATTTTGTCTTAAATATCTACCGAATACGTCGATAAATGCAATATAATTTTTCTTTTCAACTAAAGTGGATCGATATACCTGGTAAATGCTTAATCCAAAACTATAGATGGCTAATGGATCTATCAAAACAAAATACAATAACTGAATGTAAATCACATCACAAAGCAGTAACTAACATCATATATATACACTGGTACATGTTTATTACAATACAATATGAATATAATAAAGGTGGTACACGACCACACCATATACATCGAATCTAATGTAAATACATCAGAGTATGCGGAAGAAATAAACTACTCAAGTGATGGATAAGCTAATGTCCAACATCAACTTCAAGCTAAGCCCAATAGACGATACCTGAAACAACTCGGTCTGACCTGAGTATAAACACACAGGTCAGTTTAGCTACACAAATCAGTCAATATTGATAACATGAAGCAGAATAGATATAATGGTACTTCTTCTCGAACGAGGAAAAGGATTGGATAACTCATAGCTCAATACTTAAGTAACAAACGCTATGTAAGTGACAAATACCTCGAAAGAGGTAACTCAATCTCAATACTCAAATAAAACACAAGTGCCTCATATCATCGGCGATAACTAATAATGAACTCAAATCAACTCATAAAAAACTCAAATGGTTCGATGAACCATTACTCTAAAAAGGAGAAAACTCATCTCAATCACAAATAGAAGTCATGAAAGCAATATAAGACAACTCCATAAGAATGTGAGATCTCAAACTCATAAGTAAGGCAGGACGGCTAAATCTCACACATACATCTCAATCTTAAAAACTCATGGAACTCGATATGAATTTAAACTCATAAAATCTCAAACTTAATAAATAATTCGATGCAATTTCAAAACTGTAACATCCCGGAATTTTTAACAATATCAATTTAATAATCTTTAGTAAAATTAAATTGATATTGATATTCTGTTAATAATTGTTCAAATAAATTTAATAATCTTCTTCAATAAATATTTGAATTGGTTATTTTATCTTTTAAAATGATAAATTGATTTCTATTTACAATATAAATATATGGTTCATATTTTAAATAAAATGGTATTGTTTTTATAAATAAATTTTGAATAAGATTTGTAATGTTTATTTCAAATTGAATTTTTATTTATAACTTAATTTGAAATTGTTTGGTTTTGAATCTAGTTTGAATTTAAATTCAAAAGTATAAAATCTAAATTGTTTTAATTTTTATTTGTATAAGTTTATAAACATGATTTGTTTTTGTTTTCATTTATAAATTTATACATATAAACTAACAACTTAAATTAAGCTAATATAACATTAATTTGTAATTAAAAACTAATTATCTTTAAGAAAACAAGTGTTTGATTCTTATGCATTCATTTGACAAGTGTTAAAATAATAGACAAGTGTTAAAATTTTGTTTTTATTTTTCTTTTATTTTTCTTTTATTTTTATAAACCTGAAAATACATTAGTTAAACTTGCATCTTCATTCATTCATATTTCATTTTCCATTTTCTTCCCTTAATCAAATGAAGACCAAAATTCATTTTAAAGATTTGCACAATAAAAATCTGCATATACAATTCACCAAAATCTGCATTCATAAATCTGCATTTTCAAATCTCAAATTTGCATTTCCTCAAATCTAAAAAATCTGCATTCACAATCAAATGAAGATCAAATCTACATTCACAAATGCATATAAAAATTCATCTGCATATTCCAAAACCTGCACAATCAAATCTACATCCACAAATTATCAAGAATCAGAATACTGCATTTCCTCTTCAAATTCAAAGATGAAACCTACACATGCTTGTTTCTGCATAAATGAACACCTGCATGCATGTGTTTGGGGGAAATTGCTACTGCATCATCTATTTCCTACATGCAAGTAATTAGGCTGTGATCATGAGCAACAGCATCTCCTTCATCTGCATGCATTTGGAGATTAACAACTGCATCACCTACATGAAGTATATCAAAGTCAAGCCTGCACATGTTGTTTTCTGGAAAATTCAAGACAGTTGTCTGCATTCAAATAAATGTGAGTAACATTTAAATTTTTAACTGTAATCAGGTTGCTTGAGTAAAATTTTATTTGTGTGTGATTATGTATGCATGTTTATTATATACTGCAGTATACCCAGATCATCTTCCAATTAAAGAATCCCCTATAATTGATCTAGTTTGAGATAGTATTTGGGTGCTAGAATAATCAAAAGAAGTTTGCTTCTCAGAAATTAGAATTCAGATTTATAAAGTAATGTGTTTTTATTTTCTTAAGTTAAGTTTTAAGTTTTTAGGTGAGTTAAATACAGGGTATCATCTCTGTAAACACATGAAATTCCATTATATGTTGATCTTGATTTAAACCCAGTCATGTTAACATTGAAATCCAGTTTTATAAACTAAAAAACTTTTACTGGAACTTGATTTTAGATCAAGTAATAGGGATTTTAGAGTATGGTTTTATTTACTGCCTGTTTTTGAGCAAAATATGAATTTGTCAAATTTCTTGCAAATTGTAGTTTAAGATAACTCAAATTATTTATGAGTTATAGGATAAGGATTATAGAATCTTAGAAAAATCATAGATAGGGATTTTATGGTTTAGGGAAGATACAGTTTTGGTTTCAGAGTATGAACCCTAGTTTTTGAATTGGTTTGAGCTCTGAATCAGTTTGAGTTGTAGAATTGACCGAGTATTGTGGTACTTGGGGATTATGAAGTGGGTATGTGGAGGAGTTCGAGGTTGGAATGGATGGACTGCAGGTGGTCGGAGCAACTCGAAATGGCCGTTGACAGGTTTCAATTTGAAACCTGTAAATGTTTTCCAGGTTTGTGAATTTGGGAATGTTTCAGGGGAATTGATGGGTGGCTCGGAGTAAATGGGAGAAGAACCCGAAGCAGTAGCATGTGGAACTCGAAGTAAAATTAAGGGGGTCTCGGGTTTACCAGTAGTTACAGTTTACACAGTAAACTGTGTTTTGTTTTATAAAAATTTGGGTTTTAAACCTTTTTAAAATCTGTTTTGTCAAAATTTAAAATCTGTAGTTATAGATTTTAAATAAGGTTTAGGTTTAAAATTTTAATTTAAGTTTGAATTACTAATTTGAATTTAAATTCCAGGTTTGAGTTGAAACCTGTTTTTCTGTTTTCTGCAAATCTAGATTTAATTTTTTTTTTTAAATCTGCAGTTATGGTTTTGAGTAAAAACTTAAGTTCAAAATTTAAATGTAAGTTTAAAATTCTCATTTGAATTTAAATTTCAGTTTTTAAAACAGAAACTTAAGTTTAAAAATTTAACTTTATTAACTATATCATGTTGATAAGATAGTTTAAACATTTTTAATAATAAGATTTTAAAAACGTGAGTAGATTAAAGTTATTTAAATCTGGAAATTCAAAATTAAAATTTGAAGTGCAATTTTAAATTTTAAAGAAGATTTAAAATTTGAAGTTTCAAATTAAAATGGAAATTTAAATTATTGAAAGTTTTGAAATGACTTTAACTTTAAAACTTCCATAGCTTTTGTTTGAATGGCAATTTAAAAGGTTCATTTATTTAAAACTTTGATAAGTTTTAAACCTGAATTTAAATTGAAATTTAAGGGTAAGTTCAAAAAGTACTTTGTTTTGAATAATATTGTCTTAACATAATTAAGTTATGTTTTATTTTGAAAATTTGATTAAGATTTATGTTTTAAAAATTAATTAATAGGTAATTAAGGTTAATTAATTAATGTGATTAATTAATTAAATTTGGTATTAATAACTGATTAATGATTAATCAATTTGGAATTAAGATCATTAATTAAGTTATTAATTAATGATAAATGAATAATAGTTATGTAATTAAGTTTTTAATTAAGGTTAATTAATTTAATAATTAACTTTAATTAATAAATGATTAATGATAATTTAATTTGTAATTAATTTAAGTTAATTACCTTATAAAATAATTAGATGATGGTTAATGAAGGTCATTAACCATGATTATTTAACAATTAATTAATGTAGTTAATTTTATAATTAATTAGATTAATTAATTTAATAATAATCAATTGTAAATGGTTTTAGTATAATTACTTGGTAAAGTAATTAAGAAATTAATTACTTAATGTAATTAATTTAATTTAATGTGATAGTTTATTTTAATTAATTTAGTTTAATTAATTATAAACACTTGAGATTTATAAATAATTACTTTATATAATTAATGTTTTGGAAATTACTTAGTTAAGTAATTAATTAATAATTACATGATTGTAATTAAGTGGAGATGTTTAAGTATGAGATAATTTGGATTAATTATTTAATAATTAATCAAATAATTAATTAAGAATTAATTAATTTGGTTTAACATAGTAATTAAGTTAGTAATTACTTAAAGTAATTAAATTATGGAATAATTAAGGATCATTAATTATTTAATTAATGATGTAATTAAGGATGATTAATTATGATTAATTAATCAATAATAGGTAATTAATTAATATAATTAATTAAGAATTAATGTAATTAATTATGATTAATTAATTAATTAAGTAATTAAGGGTTAATTACTGTTTGATTGAGAATAATTAATTTGTGAAATTAATCAAGGATAATTACATGAATGTAATTAAGTATAATTAATCAAGAATGATTAATTAAAGTAATTTATTTTAAATGATCGATTAATTGATTGTAATCAATTAAAAAGTTGAGTAAGCAAGATTTATATTGGTGAAGTAATTAATTTAATTTATTTTAAATTAATTAAAGATGAAGTAATTAATTTAATTCATTTTAAATTAATTAGAAATAGAGATAGTTAATTTAATTCATTTTAAATTAATTATAGGACGATGAGTAAATCATTGCTTATGGATGAATGCTTGAACTTGATTGTCTTGGATGCTTTGTGATCTCAGTAGTGAGATAAATAATATTGTGTGGTATGGATGTTGATTGTATTATGATGATAACATAGGTTATCTATTGTGATGATGATATATGGTATATCTATTTGATATTGATGATGTGGATTACCTGTTATGTGATAATGTTGATTTTCAGTTATGATTTATAAGTTATCTATCTGTGTGTATATAGATATTGTAATTGAATTGTTTTAAAACCTTTAAACAACTTGGACCTTAAAAGACACGCTTTGGTTTTCGATGAGATCGGGATCGGGTTTCCATATATGGATATCCGAAAACCACATCGATTCAAATTAAACGTTAGGTCGTGAATCCAAGTGGAGCAAGTGAAGACTCGAGGTGTAAGGGCTATACGTCAGTATAACTCTGTGGGTGATTCCGTAATGAGTTGACGGAATTAGTTCTTATAGATTCGAGATGGTGATTTAGAGTGCAAGGGTTATTGTCGTTAACTCTGAGGGTGATTCCAAAATGAGTGTAACGAGATAATGCCTTCGGTTTCGTTCGAACCCGAAACGAACTTGTATGGATTGAATGCCCTCAGAACATCGTCAGGTGGACAATGAGCATTCTAAGTGATATGTCCTATAAAGGTAATCGTAACCTCAAGCCTCATCAACCGGGAATGGCTAAAACAGGGGAGGTGCAGCAAGGCTTCGTTGGTCGCACCCACTGGAGAGCAAGATTGATCCCTGTCTAGAAGTCCCTTTATATTCGGCTGTGTGGGTGGTTGCTAGCTACAACCACGGGGTTGTCTTGTTTGGAACTATTCAGTAAGGAATGGGTCCGGCTTTGTGTTGCAGGGGGTCGGTAGTGATCCTCTGTACGTTGATCTAGGCCATGTACTGTGACGGGCGGTACCCCAGTAGCCCTGTCATTGATGGAATCCAAAATCCAATAAGTGCCAACGGTTTTGATTGTATTACCCACTTTTGTGGCTAGTAGCTGGAATTTAATAGATGTAACAATTTCGGCTATTTCTTATTTATTTGAAAACCCTAGACACTATTATAATATCATCGGATTTTCTATCAAATGTTTTGGTTAGCGTAAGGTAAAAACTTTTTCATGTTTATGTGTGGGAAGTCTTACGTGATACCTTTCTTTTCAAAAGGTTTTTGAAAGTTAAGCAACTTTAACCTGTTACTCACACCAGACCCATGTCTGACCCGGAGTTTATTTTTGTTTTTCATAAACTCTTGGGTACTCAAATTTTTACGAGTAGTCAAGGGTGATTCAGGTTAGGATTCAGGATTAGCTTTGACGAATTGTGGAGGAGCAATGGAGTAGGAGGCTTCCGCGTGTAGATATATATAGAGTTTTCCGCTGTGTATTGAGTTGTATAACTAGACAGGTGTTTATAACTGTCTAGTATGTGTTGTATATCTGTGTACTCTGATAATGGTTGTAAACTATGTAATATTTATGTTATTAATATAATTTATTCGTTCCGCTGTGTAGATTCCGATGTTGTTCTTTCTTCTCTTCTTTCTATTCTATTTTCTATCCCTTTCTTTCTTAATTGATGACACAATTTTCTGGGAGTGGAAAGTCGGGTCGTGACAGCTGGTATCAGAGCATTAGGCTGAGTGAATACCTAGGCTTTGAAGTGTATCTTTCTTTAGGGAGCATTAGGTTGAGTGAATACCTAGGCTCTATAGTGGTGTCTTTCTTGAGAGAGCGTATTTGTAATTTTAATATATATATATATTTATTTATTTCTGCCTATCTGTTGGGTTACCTGTTCAGGTTTTCCAATATAAGTTATAAAGGTAGTTGGGGTAGTAATGTGTATAACACAACTACCATTGGTTGATGTTTGAATGTTTGAGGTTGGAAGTATTTGTTGAGACTGTAGACCTAATTCCTACTCGAGTGAGTCCTGTAGTGATGAAGAACCTCACTGATCTCTGAAGGAAACCTGCGAAGGTTCGGAGTTTATTTCTGAAGTTGGATGAGTAGTAGTTGGATCTGTTGGCTGAGCAGAAGTAAGTGATGGTATTTCGAATATCTTAAGGAATAGTAGCTGCGTGATGAGATGGAGTGACTATGGATGTTCCCGAAGATGATTTCTTTGGAACAAGTTAGGAGGTGAGTCTGCCTCGGTGTGGTGGCTGTGTTCAGCCGGTGTTTCTGTTTGCTTTGAAGTCCGAGTTTCTCGGAGAGCTTGTTTTGGAATTCTTTGGCATCTGTGGCAGCAGTGCAGTTTGGAATGTTCTCGGTGTTGGCAAGAGATTTTCTAGCTTAGCAGTTTTTCTGAAGTAGAGTTCAGAAGCAGTTAAGTGGACCCGTTTCATTGAAGGGTTGGCTAGTGAAGAGTAAGTTGTTCTATTTGGTTAAGGAAGAACAGTTTTTCCTTGGATTTGGTTTTGTGGATCGCAAAAGTGACTTGCGATTGTTTGAGTTTCTCTTGAGTTATCTGAGTTTTTCTGAATGTCTTCAGAGAAGTCAGAGTTTTGTTCGCATCTGGAAGTTGAGTTTTCTTATCGAATGGAATTCCAGGAGTGGTACTGGTGGTTCAACTTTTAGTAGGATGGTTCCTAGAGATTGAGTTGGGTAGCAGCTCGGAGTTTTGGAGGAACTTCTAAATGATTCTTATGAACTTGTTGAACCATATCTCTGGGGTGTGTTGTCCAGTTTGTGCTTGTGTTCTTCTTTAGCATTCTCTTCTACTTAGGATCAGAGTTGAGCAGCGGAAGCAGTTGGGGAGTGTATCTGCTTTTCTTTTCCCGGACAGGAGAAGTGAGTTGTTGTCTTCTGATGTTGAGGAGTTGAGTTTGAGTTCTTGGTTTTGGTTGATCTTGAGGAGATCATTTTGTTGTGTTGATTGGTCTAGTTTGTTTCTAGAAGTATCAGCGAAGGTTGAGCTGATCAGTAAGGTTGTGGACAGCCCAGGATCGTCTGAAGAGATTTTGTGGATAAGAGTCGAAGGGATTTGGACTCTATAGTCGGAGATTTAATTTTGGATAAGTTTTCTCCAATCATAAGTGAGCTATAAGTTTGGGTAAGTCTGAGAAGTTAGCTCTGAAGTGTTTTGGATCTTTGCTGTGATCTGGGAGATTGAGTGATTGATCTACAGGATTGGATTTCCAGTTTGGATAACTGGGATTCGATGAGTTTCACGTATCTCTGAGGGAGTACGTGTATGATCTAACTCTGGTAATGGAACCAGCAGTTCTGGAGTTTGGTTGTTGAGTCAGACTCGTTTGTAGTCTGATATCTTGTCTAGTGTTATAGATATAGTTGTATAGGAGCTTTGTAGCTTCATAGTATTGTTTGTTTGGATTCTCTAGAGCGAGTATCCCGGTATATATATACACCCGGGGAAACTCGATGGAATTTTATCCAGATTTTGTCTGGATAATTAGGATTGTTTGATTGGTTGTTTTTGGTTGTTAGCATAGATTTGATATATGCTTATGTTTAAAATTAAAATTTAATGAGATTATTAAATTACCTTTGTTTTAAATTTCGAGGACGAAATTCTTTTAAGGGGGAAGGATTGTAACATCCCGGAATTTTTAAAAATATCAATTTAATAATCTGTAGTTAAAATTAAATTAATATTGATATTCTGTTAATAATTGTTCAAATAAATTTAATAATCTTCTTCAATAAATATTTGAATTGGTTATTTTATCTTTTAAAATGATAAATTGATTTCTATTTACAATATAAATATATGGTTCATATTTTAAATAAAATGGTATTGTCTTTATAAATAAATTTTGAATAAGATTTGTAATGTTTATTTCAAATTGAATTTTTATTTATAACTTAATTTGAAATTGTTTGGTTTGAATCTAGTTTGAATTTAAATTCAAAAGTATAAAATCTAAATTGTTTTAATTTTTATTTGTATAAGTTTATAAACATGATTTGTTTTTGTTTTCATTTATAAATTTATACATATAAACTAACAACTTAAATTAAGCTAATATAACATTAATTTGTAATTAAAAACTAATTATCTTTAAGAAAACAAGTGTTTGATTCTTATGCATTCATTTGACAAGTGTTAAAATAATAGACAAGTGTTAAAATTTTGTTTTTATTTTTCTTTTATTTTTATAAACCTGAAAATACTTTAGTTAAACTTGCATCTTCATTCATTCATATTTCATTTTCCATTTTCTTCCCTTAATCAAATGAAGACCAAAATTCATTTTAAAGATTTGCACAATAAAAATCTGCATATACAATTCACCAAAATCTGCATTCATAAATCTGCAGTTTCAAATCTCAAATTTGCATTTCCTCAAATCTAAAAAAATCTGCATTCACAATCAAATGAAGATCAAATCTTCATTCACAAATGCATATAAAAATTCATCTGCATATTCCAAAACCTGCACAATCAAATCTGCATCCACAAATTATCAAGAATCAGAATACTGCATTTCCTCTTCAAATTCAAAGATGAAACCTACACATGCTTGTTTCTGCATAAATGAACACCTGCATGCATGTGTTTGGGGGAAATTGCTACCGCATCATCTATTTCCTACATGCAGTAATTAGGCTGTGATCATGAGCAACAGCATCTCCTTCATCTGCATGCATTTGGAGATTAACAACTGCATCACCTACATGAAGTATATCAAAGTCAAGCCTGCACATGTTGTTTTCTGGAAAATTCAAGACAGTTGTCTGCATTCAAATAAATGTGAGTAACATTTAAATTTTTAACTGTAATCAGGTTGCTTGAGTAAAATTTTGTTTGTGTGTGATTATGTATGCATGTTTATTATATACTGCAGTATACCCAGATCATCTTCCAATTAAAGAATCCCCTATAATTGATCTAGTTTGAGATAGTATTTGGGTGCTAGAATAATCAAAAGAAGTTTGCTTCTCAGAAATTAGAATTCAGATTTATAAAGTAATGTGTTTTTATTTTCTTAAGTTAAGTTTTAAGTTTTTAGGTGAGTTAAATACAGGGTATCATCTCTGTAAACACATGAAATTCCATGAAATCCAGTTTTATAAACTAAAAAACTTTTACTGGAACTTGATTTTAGATCAAGTAATAGGGATTTTAGAGTATGGTTTTATTTACTGCCTGTTTTTGAGAAAAATATGAATTTGTCAAATTTCTTGCAAACTGTAGTTTAAGATAACTCAAAATTCTTTATGAGTTATAGGATAAGGATTATAGAATCTTAGAAAAATCATAGATAGGGATTTTATGGTTTAGGGAAGATACAGTTTTGGTTTCAGAGTATGAACCCTAGTTTTTGAATTGGGTTGAGCTCTGAATCAGTTTGAGTTGTAGAATTGACCGAGTATTGTGGTACTTGGGGATTATGAAGTGGGTATTTGGAGGAGTTCGAGGTTGGAATGGATGGACTGCAGGTGGTCGGAGCAACTCGAAATGGCCGTTGACAGGTTTCAATTTGAAACCTGTAAATGTTTTCCAGGTTTGTGAATTTGGGAATGTTTCAGGGGAATTGATGGGTGGCTCGGAGTAAATGGGAGAAGAACCCGAAGCAGTAGCATGTGGAACTCGAAGTAAAATTAAGGGGGTCTCGGGTTTACCAGTAGTTACAGTTTACACAGTAAACTGTGTTTTGTTTTATAAAAATTTGGGTTTTAAACCTTTTTAAAATCTGTTTTGTCAAAATTTAAAATCTGTAGTTATAGATTTTAAATAAGGTTTAGGTTTAAAATTTTAATTTAAGTTTGAATTACTAATTTGAATTTAAATTCCAGGTTTGAGTTGAAACCTGTTTTTCTGTTTTCTGCAAATCTAGATTTAATTTTTTTTTTTTAAATCTGCAGTTATGGTTTTGAGTAAAAATTTAAGTTCAAAATTTAAATGTAAGTTTAAAATTCTCATTTGAATTTAAATTTCAGTTTTTAAAACAGAAACTTAAGTTTAAAAATTTAACTTTATTAACTATATCATGTTGATAAGATAGTTTAAACATTTTTAATAATAAGATTTTAAAAACGTGAGTAGATTTAAAGTTATTTAAATCTGGAAATTCAAAATTAAAATTTGGAGTGCAATTTTAAATTTTAAAGAAGATTTAAAATTTGAAGTTTCAAATTAAAATGGAAATTTAAATTATTGAAAGTTTTGAAATGACTTTAACTTTAAAACTTCCATAGCTTTTGTTTGAATGGCAATTTAAAAGGTTCATTTATTTAAAACTTTGATAAGTTTTAAACCTGAATTTAAATTGAAATTTAAGGGTAAGTTCAAAAAGTACTTTGTTTTGAATAATATTGTCTTAACATAATTAAGTTATGTTTTATTTTGAAAATTTGATTAAGATTTATGTTTTAAAAATTAATTAACAGGTAATTAAGGTTAATTAATTAATGTGATTAATTAATTAAATTTGGTATTAATAACTGATTAATGATTAATCAATTTGGAATTAAGATCATTAATTAAGTTATTAATTAATGATAAATGAATAATAGTTATGTAATTAAGTTTTTAATTAAGGTTAATTAATTTAATAATTAACTTTAATTAATAAATGATTAATGATAATTTAATTTGTAATTAATTTAAGTTAATTACCTTATAAAATAATTAGATGATGGTTAATGAAGGTCATTAACCATGATTATTTAACAATTAATTAATGTAGTTAATTTTTATAATTAATTAGATTAATTAATTTAATAATAATCAATTGTAAATGGTTTTAGTATAATTACTTGGTAAAGTAATTAAGAAATTAATTACTTAATGTAATTAATTTAATTTAATGTGATAGTTTATTTTAATTAATTTAGTTTAATTAATTATAAACACTTGAGATTTATAAATAATTACTTTATATAATTAATGTTTTGGAAATTACTTAGTTAAGTAATTAATTAATAATTACATGATTGTAATTAAGTGGAGATGTTTAAGTATGAGATAATTTGGATTAATTATTTAATAATTAATCAAATAATTAATTAAGAATTAATTAATTTGGTTTAACATAGTAATTAAGTTAGTAATTACTTAAAGTAATTAAATTATGGAATAATTAAGGATCATTAATTATTTAATTAATGATGTAATTAAGGATGATTAATTATGATTAATTAATCAATAATAGGTAATTAATTAATGTAATTAATTAAGAATTAATGTAATTAATTATGATTAATTAATTAATTAAGTAATTAAGGGTTAATTACTGTTTGGTTGAGAATAATTAATTTGTGAAATTAATTAAGGATAATTACATGAATGTAATTAAGTATAATTAATCAAGAATGATTAATTAAAGTAATTTATTTTAAATGATCGATTAATTGATTGTAATCAATTAAAAAGTTGAGTAAGCAAGATTTATATTGGTGAAGTAATTAATTTAATTTATTTTAAATTAATTAAAGATGAAGTAATTAATTTAATTCATTTTAAATTAATTAGAAATAGAGATAGTTAATTTAATTCATTTTAAATTAATTATAGGACGATGAGTAAATCATTGCTTATGGATGAATGGTTGAACTTGATTGTCTTGGATGCTTTGTGATCTCAGTAGTGAGATAAATAATATTGTGTGGTATGGATGTTGATTGTATTATGATGATAACATAGGTTATCTATTGTGATGATGATATATGGTATATCTATTTGATATTGATGATGTGGATTACCTGTTATGTGATAATGTTGATTTTCAGTTATGATTTATAAGTTATCTATCTGTGTGTATATAGATACTGTAATTGAATTGTTTTAAAACCTTTAAACAACTTGGACCGTAAAAGACACGCTTTGGTTTTCGATGAGAGCGGGATCGGGTTTCCATATATGGATAACCGAAAACCACATCGATTCAAATTAAACGTTAGGTCGTGAATCCAAGTGGAGCAAGTGAAGACTCGAGGTGTAAGGGCTATACGTCAGTATAACTCTGTGGGTGATTCCGTAATGAGTTGACGGAATTAGTTCTTATAGATTCGAGATAGTGATTTAGAGTGCAAGGGTTATTGTCGTTAACTTGAGGGTGATTCCAAAATGAGTGTAACGAGATAATGCCTTCGGTTTCGTTCGAACCCGAAATGAACTTGTATGGATTGAATGCTTTCAGAACATCGTCAGGTGGACAATGAGCATTCTAAGTGATATTTCCTATAAAGGTAATCGTAACCTCAAGCCTCATCAACCGGGAATGGCTAAAACAGGGGAGGTGCAGCAAGGCTTCGTGGGTCGCACCCACTAGAGAGAAAGATTGATCCCTGTCTAGAAGTCCCTTTATATTCGGCTGTGTGGGTGGTTGCTAGCTACAACCACGGGGTTGTCTTGTTCGGAACTATTCAGTAAGGAATGGGTCCGGCTTTGTGTTGCAGGGGGTCAGGAGTGAGAACGGGATCGGGTTTCCATATATGGATAACCGAAAACCACATCGATTCAAATTAAACGTTAGGTCGTGAATCCAAGTGGAGCAAGTGAAGACTCGAGGTGTAAGGGCTATACGTCAGTATAACTCTGTGGGTGATTCCGTAATGAGTTGACGGAATTAGTTCTTATAGATTCGAGATGGTGATTTAGAGTGCAAGGGTTATTGTCGTTAACTTGAGGGTGATTCCAAAATGAGTGTAACGAGATAATGCCTTCGGTTTCGTTCGAACCCGAAACGAACTTGTATGGATTGAATGCTTTCAGAACATAGTCAGGTGGACAATGAGCATTCTAAGTGATATGTCCTATAAAGGTAATCGTAACCTCAAGCCTCATCAACCGGGAATGGCTAAAACAGGGGAGGTGCAGCAAGGCTTCGTGGGTCGCACCCACTGGAGAGCAAGATTGATCCCTGTCTAGAAGTCCCTTTATATTCGGCTGTGTGGGTGGTTGCTAGCTACAACCACGGGGTTGTCTTGTTCGGAACTATTCAGTAAGGAATGGGTCCGGCTTTGTGTTGCAGGGGGTCAGGAGTGATCCTCGGTACGTTGATCTAGGCCATGTACTGTGACGGGTGGTACCCCAGTAGCCCTGCCATTGATGGAATCCAAAACCCAATAAGTGCCAATGGTTTTGATTGTATTACCCACTTTTGTGGCTAGTAGCTGGAATTTAATAGATGTAACAATTTCGGCTATTTCTTATTTATTTGAAAACCCTAGACACTATTATAATATCATCGGATTTCCTATCAAATGTTTTGGTTAGCGTAAGGTAAAAACTTTTCCATGTTTATGTGTGGGAAGTTTTACGTGATACCTTTCTTTTCAAAAGGTTTTTGAAAGTTAAGCAACTTTAACCTGTAAATCACACCAGACCCATGTCTGACCCGAAGTTTATTTTTGTTTTTCATAAACTCTTGGGCACTCAAATTTTTACGAGTAGTCAAGGGTGATTCAGGTTAGGATTCAGGATTAGCTTTGACGAATTGTGGAGGAGCAATGGTGCAGCAGGCTTCCGCGTGTAGATATATATAGAGTTTTCCGCTGTGTATTGAGTTGTATAACTAGACAAGTGTTTATAACTGTCTAGTATGTGTTGTATATCTGTGTACTCTGATAATGGTTGTAAACTATGTAATATTTAAGTTATTAATATAATTTATTCGTTCCGCTGTGTAGATTCTGATGTTGTTCTTTCTTCTCTTCTTTCTATTCTCTTTTCTATCCCTTTCTTTCTTAATTCATGACGCGATTTTCTGGGAGTGGAAAGTCGGGTCGTGACAAAAACTCATAAAATCTTAACACTAATGCGCCAAAAAAAGCAAACTCAAAACTCAGAAAACCTGAATTGGCCAGATCCCTGATTACAATGCCGAAGCAATGCTGCATGTTCTAAACTCAGATGGTAGAAGCCATAGACAAGGTCGCTAACACCTTCCAAAGTAGTTCGTCCTCATGACAAGGTCGCCGACACCTTTCCAAGCCGTTTTGTCAGCCCTAACAAGGTCGCTAACACCTCCCAAAGCAGTTCGTCCTCATGACAAGGTCGCTAACACCTCTCAAAGCAGTTCTGCTAGGTAAACATCATGAATGTGTCACAAACTCATGGATAGAAACCCAAAAAGTGTTAGCATGTGTCCCATACCATACGTTCGCACTTAGCGGTTTATTGACGCTAGTCGATGCCACACTAGGAACATCATAAAACTCAAAAAATCATATCTCGCCTCCTCTCGTTGGCGAGTGATAAAGAGATACCATACTCATCTTATCTCATATACAAGTATTAAATGGCATCATAACTTGTCTCATCTCCTTGACAAGTGAAAACATCGTGATGGTTCCTCATAGACCATAAATCTCAAAATATGAAATCATATACTCAAGACTTGCCTTATATCATTGGCAAGTAAATAAAACATCGTGATGGTTCTCATCGACCATACTCCTACATAGGAGATCTCAAACCATGATACTTGCCAAATATTGGCCATCTTAAATAATTCCAATAGATAGGAGTTATAAAACTCAAAGTACGCCATAAAATAGCAAAACATCTCAGAATCAATAATCTCAAATAGCTTCGATCGTACAAGTCCGGAATTAACCGAAATAGTAAACGCACATATCCCATACCAACTGTTTTACTAAATCGTTTAATTCACTTTCTCATATGTTTGAATAGTGTAAAAGTGTATGTTTTATATATAAAATAGTTTACTAAAGAAAACAAGCTTCTATAACTTTTTCCCGAAAAGATCAATAAAACCAATATTTGAAATTCCTTTATTACAGGAAATAAATAGATTTTATATTAGAAAAATAATTTTAAAAGACTATATAATAATAATTTTAAATTTCCATTTATTTCAAAAATCACTTCAAAAATGGTTTAGTGAAAACCGTGCTTGAAAACAATGAAAAACAAGAAAGGTAGCTCAAGACCGATAACTTGGGTTCAATACGAATTCAATTCAAGTTTAACCCAAAATCAATGCAAATTCTATTTAAATTTGAATTTCAAATTCTCCAAATATAGCTAGACTATTGATAGCATTATACCTCTCAAAACATCTCAAAATAACATCAAAATCAAATAAGAATGAGAGCAAAAATAAGCTAACACAATTCTCAGATCAATAATTGTTATTGCTGTCATTTTGCTCTTGGGACAGCAACAAACAAACACAGTTTTGACCAAGCTAACTTTGAAATTTCGAAAAACTCAAAGCATGAAACTTTTAGCACAAACTCTAAGCTTTCATAAACATCTAAAATTATTAAATTTGGACAAAAAATGTGAAAGATATGTCCAAAACAATTCTTAGATCAACAATCATTGTTGCTGTCATTTTGCTCTTGGGATAGCAACAAACAAACACAGTTTAGACCAAGAAAACATCAAAATCTCAAAAAACATAAAACATAAAACTTTTATTATAAAGTTTAAGCTTTTCGAAACATCTAAGATTATCAAATTCCGATCAGAAACGAGAAAGTTATGGCTAATTTTGTTTCAGCTTCAAACACATAGCAAATATAGGTTTTGCTCTCAGGATAGCAGTAGAAAAATTCTATTTTGACATAGCTAACCTCAAAATTACAGAAAACTCAATGTATGAAATTGTAGTACATATTTAAGCTTTTCGGAAAATTTAAAATTATCAAATTTTGATCAAAAACGAGAAAGTTATGGCTAATTTTGTTTTACCTTCAAATACAGAGCAAATATAGGTTTTGCTCTCGAGATAGCAGTAGAAAAATTAAATTTTGACATAGCTAACGTCAAAATTACAGAAAACTCAATAACATGAAAGTTGTATTACGTGATTTAAGCTTTCTAGAACATCTATATTTATCAAATTTCGATCAAGAACGAGAAAGTTATGGCTACTTTTGTTTCAGCTTCGAACATAGAGCAAATATAGGTTTTTCTCTCGGGATAGCAGTAGAAAAATTCGATTTTGACATATCTAACCTCAAAATTATAAAAATTTATCACATGAAAGTTGTAATACTTTAAGCTTTTCGAGACATCTAAGATTATCAAATTCCAATCAAAATCGAGAAAGTTAGAGTTGATATTGTTTCAGCTTCAAACATAGAGAAAATATAGGTTTTGCTCTCGGAATAGCAGTAGGAAAATTTGATTTGACATAACTAACCTCAAAATTACAAAAAAATCAATACATCAAAAGTTGTATTAGATGATTAAAGATTTTCGGGCTAATTTACATTTCAGTAGCGAGATTTTGTGAGTTTATATACTCACATTGCCTTCATGAAGATTAAATTACGATTTAGTGGCCAAAGATGCAAGCTTTAGCTATGTACAAAGCTTCTACAATCTGACAGAACTCAAGAAAGAAACATTCAAACCAAAAAAATGAAATTAACAAGTATCACTGTAAATCAGATTTTGATATAGAGAGGGGTTTTAGAAATCGATTACTTGAGTTTGGAATTTAGAATCTTATTTTAAATGATCAATTTTTCTTTTAATTTGATGGATTTTTCATAAGATTTAAAAAGGAAAATGTTTTAGCCATTATTTCGTGTTATGAAAACCTGAGGAAGAAAGTGGAAAAATGTACATGCAGGTTCTATTTTGTCATTCTCACCTCTTAGGTTAGAGGGCTAAGTTAGGTTTAGTTAATGGGCTAATGTCCAAATTAAAAGAAAATTATCTTAACTTCATAATTTAGCCACTAATTACATATTAACAATGTTTTCTCACAAATCAAATTATGAATTAAAGCTACATTTTATCTCTAAAAATTATAAAACTTTATATTCATGGTAATAAAATGTTATACTCAAAATAAAAGATTATGTATATCTTTAAAACATTTTATTAACATATTTCTCTATTTTAAAGTAAATAACAAATTTACATCTTTAATTACAAATATCATTGTAATTAACATTATAAATTACACAAAAATCACATTTTTGTGTAATAAAATTTTATAACCTATTTCAAATATAATTTTACACTTAAATTATATTATTAAACTCAATTCCATCATTATTTTAAATATATTTCATCTTAAAATTAATTACTTCTTTTAAAAATCATTAAAAGGAGTAAATAGCAATAATTAACAAAATTATTGCATTAACTCTAAATAAAACACATTTTCCTCATTTTATTATCTCAAACCATCTTAATAAAGTTTCCAAAACTCTATTCTCTCATTTTTATTCCCAAATATATTGTTTATTCCTAATAAACAATTTAAATTCCACATTTATTATTTTCACACTATTAAATTATAACTGTCGTTATAATCTAATATTCTCGAGTAATCGCTAAAACTAAAGTTCTTAAAGGCTGACCCAAATTGAACAATAATATCAGAGCCCAATAGCCTATGTGGTCCGAATTAGTCATTTTGGGGTTTACTATTAAGCCCATGGCCCAAGGGTTATCCCTAATAGAAAAGACCCAAATTAAAGCTGGGCCTTGGGCTAATTTTTAAAATTAATTAAAAATTAAAATATAAGATTTATAGATTTATGAATTAAATCTAAAATAAAATATACATATATTATAAAGGTTATAATATAATAATAATTTTCAAAATGTTTGAAAATAATTCAAATTAATTGCAATTTTTTAAAACTTTTTTAATAAGATTAATAAAATATTTTTAATTAAGTGATATAATTAATAGATGAATACATGTATTATATATTATGATATATGTTATGTTACTTTAAATTGTTTAAAATAACATAAGTATACATGTATGTATATGAATTAAAATTTGAAATTAATATAATTTAATTAAAACAGTTTAATTAAATAAATTATATTAAAGGTTAATTAGTTAAATAATATACACATGTATACAATATTTGCGTTATACTATAAAAGTTATCGTATATAATAATATAATGAATATAAATGTTATATTAATATAAAATTAACTAAAAATTTAATTTATTAAAATTTATTTAATAAGATTTAATTAATGTAATATTATACATAAGACTATTATATAAGCAATGTAAAATATGAAAGTTATATAATAATAAAACTTATATAATTTGAATGTATATTAAAGGTGGAACATTAAAGAAAACCAAATAGACTTAAGGAATAAACACATACATAAATGTATATATACCATAATTTCCGATGTGTATGACACTTGAATCCCAAGAATAATTCATAAAAATTATATTATTCCATAAGTCGGTGTCACTCGATATAATATATTGAATATTATGAATATTTAATATAAATTTATCCTCTACCATACATACATACACATATACATACATACATATATGTTAATAAATTACTTGCATACTCCTTAATTGTCGAACAGACTCAAGTTAGGGATTTTATATGTAGTATTATTAATATATTGAATAGATGAGGTAAGATAACTATATGCATTTGTTGAATAGACTCAAGGTGCATTTGTTATACTTAAGCCGTCGTGATATGGTGGCAAGAGTGAATAATTTCATTCAATTTGTTGAGCAGACTCAAGATCAAAGCGAAATTAGGATAACGTACCAAAGGGTTAGGAGTTGTATATGATACAACTGATAAGGAGTTATCCATCAACCGTGGAGCTAAGACTTGTTAAGTAGATTCAAGGTTAGAATTCCAAGATGGATGAGTCCTAACACCTACTAGTGAAGTCGAAAGACTTTTATGTTTCCACTTAGAGTTTGGTGAAATGTAAAAGACTAGTGGAGCCTTATTAAAAAAATGCTTATTACATGCTAACGGCTTTACACCCATGCAAGCATTTGATTTTACGACTACAAAATTCATCCGTAATTTGGTCGCTTACATGTTTACTTGATCAAGACCATAACCGCATTCTATGAGTTTCGAACTTTAAAAGAAATATAGGACTATGGATATTTGATGCATATACTATCGCATATAAATGTTATGAGAAACGATGGTAGTTCGTAATGTATGATACATTGATGAAGTTAGTTTATTTGAAATAATCCAATAGATAGTGTTGTGAAATTGAGTATTCAATTTGATTGATTACAAAGAGATCGAATTGTGTTAAATGTAGCACTGGACTAAAAGTACAAGATAAATTTAAAAACTCCATCACTAAAATGTCAGTTTGATCAATTTTGCAAAGTGCAACATATTTGATGTCCTTAAATGTTAAGGATGATCAAGCACGCTTTTATAAAGAGTTTGTTATGATGTTGAAGTAAGGGTATTCGTTTAAATGGTTCGACCATTTAGAAAGAATAACAAATGTATAAGAGTAGATGTTATTTGAAGGTATAGTTGGGATGAAGAGAATAAATGTCACATCTGCTTCATAAAGAAACATTGGAAATGAGAGTTGTAAAATAACGATTGATACATGATATTGGAATAAGAAATACAATTTCTATTTCAAAATGTATTCAAATAGAAAATTGTTTTCTATGAGAATTTATTTTTTTAGTTTAAGATATTTGATCAAAGAACTCTCCATTGTAAACTAGTTGCAGTATATGAAATAAATAGTTTATACTAAGTAAAGGATGGACTTTCAAATTTAGCACACTATTATAGTAATGTCGGAAATAGTGGGAGCATGCCATATAGCACTAATTAATTGCATCATATTATGAAAATTATTTTTGTAAAACATACCGAATATTATTTATGAAATAATGACTATTTTTCAATGTCGATTTAAAAATAGGCATAGATATATTTCAATGTGAATATTATGTATATTCATTATAAAATAGAGCTATAGTGTGGTATTGTTTTCATAACAAAAGTAATGCAACTAAAAATACGGAAGTATCTAAAATTATTTTCCATTATTTTGGAGGACTAAGCCGTAGTGTTGAGAAATAATTTTATTATATGATTATGAATCATAGATATTGGTTAATTATATCTCAAACAATTAAGGGCTATCCACCATTTAGTGGGATAATCATAAGAGTTGATGAACTCCTTGGATTGATACATATAGATGTATGCAATCGTAAGTCTATTAATACCAAAATGTTTCTACATGCTTTGTAATATTCACTAATGAGTCATCATAAACGTGGACTTGTGTATCTGATACAGATGTATAAGTGTAAGATAAGTACATAGAATGTAAGACAAAAGTAAATAATCTAACATGTGATAGAAATGATTTGATTTGATCGAATAAGTGAGTATACTGGAATGAGTTCCGAATGTACCTAAAAATGAATAAAAGATTCAACCTCAAAAGGTCACTCCTCCCTATAATACATAATGATGTATTAATAAGGTGTAATCGAACTTTGTTAGACAAAGCACGATTAAAGATGAGTGAACTTGAGTAAATATTTTCTATAAGGTATGTACTTAAGAGTAGTATACAAGGTTAAAATTAACATCATCCAACAATTAGTTTACCAGACCTTATGAGATAAGGGTTTATAAGAAAACCCAATATATCCTAGGCAAAGGAGATGGCAGACTGTGCGAGTTGAAAGACTGCATGTAATAATTATACATAAGAGATCCTGTATGAATCATCCCAAGAGAATTTTTGAAACGAGGGTCAGTAGATGACTAATTTATGTTGCAAACATAAATATTGTGAAACAAAGAAAAATCAGTTTTATATGAGGCAATTCATAAAATGTTTATGAATGCCCATTCTGTTGCATTGAGAAATGGCGGTTGTTTTAAGAAATATCAAATTCGTAGCGAAGGAATTTCTTTAAGAAATTATTGGTATAAAACGGTTTTGGATGCGATCCAGTGATAAAACTAATTACAAGGGATGAAATGAAATTGACCAAAGCTAAATGAACACAAATATATTAGAACGTCTGAGGTGTATTCTTGTATATTAAAGAGAAACTATGAGCTTCTTATCAATGTCAAGAATAAATAATCCCCGGTTATTTAATCAAAACCATTATGGTTATTGACTCTATAATATTGTACGATGTACAAATCTAGAGTAGATTCCAAGTACATTATCAAAATATGATTTTTAATAGCTGTATCTAAAAGGATACAATGCTATTGGCTGCAAATGCGTCATTAAGAGAAAGATAAATGCGGTTGGAATATAGTGAGCCACATTGATAAAATAACACATAAAATTTCAATTTAAATTAATTGTAACGAACCATATTTTCGACCCTCAAAAATCGACACCAATACATCCACTGTATCACATGCCAAACATTCAAGTGTAGGAAATACCGATTTGTTATGGTGAAAGAAGAAGGTAGAAGATAGAAGAAAACTAAATAACACAGAATCTCAAAACACAGCGAATAATATATAATACAACAATGATCATTACAAAAAAGAAACATCTTTATTCATATATACAACATCAGAGTACTCTAGACTTATCCTAAATTTGGACAGTTATAGAAACCCGTCCTTATATAAAAAAAACATACTGACTCTATAATGCAGTAGAAGAAAAATATACGTGAATACGTCTTGACCATCCAGCTCTGCTCCAACTCCAAAGTATCCAGCTAAACCAGGAAAAAACATGCTCGGTCTAACCCAAGCATTACATGGAATAATGCTCAGGTCAGTCTAGTAAACCAGCATGAGTAAAACTCGATAACAAGTAAAAACCAAACTAATTTTCTACATTTGAAAACCTTTCAAACAAAGGGTATCCCATAAGACCACAACGCACATAAAAATGGAAGAGTTTTTACCTTACGATAACCAAAACATTTTATATCAAAATCCATTGATATTATCATAGTGTCTAGGTTTAAAGTAAATAGATAAAATATTTTAAATGCTTGCATCTCACATACCAACATACTAAATTTACAATCGAAAACGTAAGGCATGCATTGGAGATTGGATTCCATACTATGACGAGGTAAGGGTCTACCTTCCAATGGTACATCTCTAGATAAATGCACCGGGGTGTGACAAGAACATCTTGTACCCTTACCACAAAGGACCGACCTACCACTTTGTTAGAAATATTGAATATGGTCACCCCGCTTAGGCCCTAAAGCATACAAGAATAGATAATAACTGATCTAGATTTGGAATGACCATACCCTACTTGGGAGCTACCCACTTTCCCCTGCTGCATGCTCAATTTTCGTCATTTCATAGTTGATGAGGCCTGAAGCTACGATTACCTTTCTGAATAGAAATCTATTTTGGAATGCTAAAACTGCCCTCTAGGCATCAATGCAATGCCAACATTCATCCATATAAGTTGGTTCTATGTCTGAATGAAACCAAAGACACTAACTCTGCTACATCCATTTCGGAATCACCCTCCGGATTAGTAGCAGGTGCCCTTGCACTTCAAAGGGCATAATCTTCAATCATCATCAAGTTGTCCTCCACTCGAACATACATGTTGGTTTGGAGTGGTTTTCAGATATATAAATCCGATCTCGGTCTCTCACGGTACCAACAACCGATAATTTTCGGTTGACTCATTCTCGGTTCTTTTGGATGTAAGTATTTGAGACTTTATCAAGAAACTCGAATTTACATTCATACTTTCTAAGTCAAATTGGATCAAACTAGATAGACGCTTATTTAACTATCATAAACAAACATCCAATCATGGTTTAAATTTCCATATGGGATCCACTAAGCCTTTATTAATTCTCTTTAATTAAAAATATACTTTATAAAACTTGATTATAAGATCTTTTCATAACACTATTTCTAAATCCCTAACGTTCCCTTTAAACTTGGAAACAATTCACATTATTTACCAAAACATTTTGGAAATTCCCTCTTCAAAATTCCATATTAAATGTCTAACAATTCCCTTTTAAAATGTAACCACTCGAATTTTTCGACGGTTAATTGTGGATATTCAAATGGTTTTAAATATTGGATTTGAGATTATAATTGAGTTAATAAGTTTCTAAAACTAAAAATTTCAAATTTCACAAAATTCTGAAATCGTCGATTAAATCGACGCGTTAAGAAGCGGCCCAGGACAGAATATCGAAATTCAACGAACTAGTTCCATTGGATCCATAATAGTTTGTTATTATCGGATTCCAAATTTTGCAGTGTTTGGAGTTATCGTTCGATCGTACGGATACAAAAGCGTTGAAATTAATATTTAAGTTTAATATAATAATTGGGTCAAGAAAGCTATTTATAATTAAAAATATTATAATTTGTTAAGCCAAGACCTTGCCTTCTCTAACCCTCCCTAACTTTATATCACGTCTATCCTTTCTTACTCTCATTCGAATCAGAAATGAAAGAATTGAATTCATTTACTAAAAAAAGAGAATTAAATCGATGTTTCGACCCAGAGAAAAAAAATAGAAATGCATGGTGATCGGAAACCACGACGTTGGAGGATCGAGGGAAGGTCAAAAGTCAATGTCATGATTGGGGATGGTTCGAATTCATGAGGGGTCGCAATTGGGGTCGAGTGACGTGATGTCATGAAGGGGATACGGTCGTGATTGAGAAAGGGTGGCGAGTGCCTGAAGTGATGTCATGGAGGGTCGGCGTCACTTGTAGTGGAAGCGGTTGTTGGTGGCAGTACGCGAAAACTTATGATGGGTTCGTCCTCTCTAAGGCTTGAGAAAGGGAAGGAAGTCACGATGGGCTAGGGTCTGGGTGGTGAAGTTGTGAGATGGTCAGTAGGGGCGTAGGTGGCGCGGCAGTCGAGGGGAATGGCGAAGTCGAGCAGGGTCTCGTGGGAACTGGGGATTGCGTGCGTTTCTGCGATTAGGAGAAGGAGTGGTTTTACTTAATTAAGGAAATTTATTAAATTAAGTTGTATTAGTGAAACTAATATATATATGTGTATGTGTGTATATATAGTAAACTGCGTGAATCTTATTAATGAAATATCTAACTCATACTTACATTATGATCGTGATGATGAGAACTTTACTAGGAAATTAGTTTGGGACTATTCGGAGTCAACCGGGATTTTAGAAAATTAAATTTGGATGTTCGGAAAAATAAAAACAAAGGTGAGAATAATTCTCACTCACTTGGATTACCAAAATTTAAAATTTAAATAGTTGAAATTAAATTTTGAATACCTGTTGAATTTATAAATTATTGTCTGTTGAATGATATAATATATATAGTAGTATATATGTTAGTATTTGGAGTGATCTTCCCGCACAATATAACGAATGAGACCCTATGCGTCCCGCATAATTGCAGATGACCATTTATACCGCGATATCCCCCTCGAAGTGTGATTGGTATTTTTTATGTTGTATTAACATCTGTGGATGCGGGGAAATAATTAGGAGGGATCCAACTGGATTCCTCAAAATGTTGAATTTAATTTCATATATTGTGATACATGAATTGTGTATAAAATCTATTATAGATTATTATAGTGATTGGAATTATAGGACACAATTATGGCACTGGCCTGGATTTTAATATTTAAAAAAAACCATAAATATTATTCTTTGGAATTCGAAGGAATGAAAAGAAATTTTAGGTATAAAAATATTTATACTGGAATGGGTTTATTTTAAAGGAAACTAAATTGAAATATAAAATAATAAGTTTTTGTTAAAGTTGTACTTAAAAATCCGTAAACTGTTTTAAGACAGAGATTTTTAAAAATGAATTATATAAAAAGAATTTATAAATGATATTCAAAAAAAATAGAAAGAGTTGGAATCAATATTTAAAATGGATTTGAAAAATAGAGGGAATATATTAAGAAATGGATTTATAAATAGGTTTAACAAATAAGATTGTTTTATGGATAGGTGAAACTCAAAGGAGTTTATAAATTATAAACGATGTTCATAAATAAGGAAAATGATATCAGTTGAAAAGTTGGAATATGAGTTTATAGGGTGAATTTACATCGAATCATGGGAATCTATTTTTGAATGTGAGAATAGTGATAAAATTGATATATGATTGATATGATACGAATCGAGAGGGATTTATAAATTGAATTTGGCAATATTGGATTTTTAAAATAAATTTTTGTCAAGAAACTATAAATTATTTAAATGGGGTCTTTAATTACAATGCTATATAACTTAAACTATTATTTAGATTTAGAATATTCCAAAAAAGTTAGTTATTATAATATTTGATATTTATTGAAATTAATTCTAATTTTATTAATCAGCTTTAAATTAATTAGTTATTAAAAATGATTTGGATATGAGTTAACGATGTTATTTGGAATGTTTTGGTTTACTTAATCTTAAAAATAAACTATTATTCCTTAAAAATACTTATTATATATATGTATATGTATAGTTTTAAAAGATTGAATTTATTTATAAATCCTCTCAAGACTGGAAGCAAAGTTTATTAAACGAGCATGATTTTAGGAGAAAAATCTTACAATGGGATTTTGGGCGCTTAAAGAAATTTCCAAAATGTTAAAAATATGAGAAATTTGGAAAATGAATTAGAATTCATAAGGGAAGTTAGGAATTGGTATTTGGAGAATAGACAAGTGCATTCGATCTTGGAAATATTACGGGATTTACAAATAAAATTTGTAAAGAATTTTCAGAAATAGGAAATAAATGGACTACTTCTCGAATATTGGATATAAAAGATCGTAGGAATATGCTAATAAATATTCCTAAGTATTGGGCAGGAAGAATTTGGAATATTTAACTTCAAGATTTTAATTGTAGAAATAATTTCAAAGATATGGATTATAATTGGAAGCAAGAAAAATATTCTAAGACTGAAATGACTTGAAAATATCCTGTTAAGGATATAGGAATTTGAATTTGATTTCCACTGTAAAAATATTGGAAGGGTTTGAAAATATATATCTTATAAAGATATTTGAGAATATTTTTGGAAAAATTATAACAAGGCCAGATGATTGCTTATTAATGTTTTATCGATGGTTAAATAACCGACTATCAATATAGGCCAATTTCCTTAATCGTTTCGAAGAGACCGCGGTTGGATTTAATTATCCGAAAACCACTTCGATCCAGTTTGAACATTATGAATGAATACCGTGAAGAAGATGAAGACGGTGATTCGGTTTGTCCAGACCTAGGGCAACTTGTATGGACGAATGCTATTAAAACATCATCATTGGTGAACGATGAGCATTCTAAGAAGAATTGGTTCTTGAAAGGTAATGCTTCGCCTCGAGCCTCATCAACTAGGAATGGCTAAAACAGAGGAGAAGCAACAAGGCTAAGTGGATCGCACACAATTAGGGTATGTTATCTCTTTTTTAGATGTCTTCAAAAACCTATTTATTATGGATGTGGTTTTGCATGGAAGGAGCGCTCGATGGTTGGGGTGGGAACACCCAAGATGATAACATATTCATTCTATCCAGGTTAGGGGTAGGCCGGTCTTGTGCAGCAAGGGATCCCGACGATACTCCTCGGGACATTGTTCTAAAGGTGTACTGTGATGGACGGTGCCCCAGTAGCCCATTCATTTGTATGGAATCCATTCTCCAATAAGCACTGTACGGTTTTGATTGTGCCCAACTATGTTGAAACGTGAGATGCAAGCATTTCAGCTATTTCCTATTTACTTTCTATAAACATTATTATAATATCAAATGACTTTGATAAAAAAAAATTGGTTATCGTAGGGTAAAAACCCGTCATGTTATGTGTGATGTGGCCTTACGAGATACCATTTTTTCAAAGGATTTTGAAAATAATAGTAATAATTCAAATTGATTATGTTTTCTCACGCTGGTTTTCCAAACTGACACGGGTGTTATTTTATTATAATGCTCAGGTCAGACTGAGTATTATAGATTCAGGATTGGATGCTATGGAGCTCAGGAGACGAGCTGTATGACAAGACATATTTTCATACTTGATTTGTATTTCAATCGTGTGAGAACAAGTTATTAAACTGTCTAGATTGATGTATTGATTACTGTACTCCGATGATTGTAAGTATATAAACAATTACAGATTCTTTTGTATAAAAATTTGTTATTATATATAATATTTTGTTCCGCTGCGATTGTAAGATTTTGTGTTGTTTATTTTTCTTCTACCTTTTCTTTCCCACCCCTAAAGTTTCATATCTCTGTTCAATATGAGTTGAACTGGTGTGAATTATGGTCGACTCAAAGGGGTACGAAGATACGTGCCGTTACAAAAAACTTCACCTAAAATTAAATCCATTTACTTCACATTCCAAACCTCTTTATAAATTTCCGAACTAGATTTAAACTACCATTGAAATCTCTAAAATGATTTATAAATCACTTTCTAATTTAAAGCGCTTTATAAAACTTCTTTATAAAACTTTTATAAAGATTCCCTTTATAAGATATCATTTACAAATTATCTTTTATAAGCACTTTAAGTAAACCTTCAGTAAAATCCCTTTATAAACAAGTTATTACCTATAAATCACTTTACAACATAATATCATAACTTGGAAATCATTTATAAACTTTAAACTCTAAAATTTGTTTAAGAATTGAAGTTAATTCAAAAACAAACTTTATAAATTCAAATGCATACTTTATAAATTCAAAAAGAGGCTTAGCAATTTCAATGGTACTAATTTATGTTACCATTCACTTTCAATTTCAATTCACTTAACAATTATTAACATAAGTAACAAATATGTGCATACGACTCATATCCAAATCTGCGAATAACGTATCAGTATGAACTAACTAACATATACATGTCCAAATAACATAATACTAGGAGGGTGATTTGTCCTACTAAATAGATGTCCAAACAAAATCATTACATATAGTAGAATGGTTATTTATTCTACTAACATTTGTCCACACAAACAATAATCAATTTATAACAGAATGAGAATTTATTCTTTTATTCTATATTCACAATAATCAAACACTCACCCTATAGCAGAACAGTGATTTATTCTACTATTAGATGTCCAAACAATACAATCAATCAACACTATAACTCATTAATAATTATTTGTCCACTTCATGGTATCAACACTTTAATTCTTATATTTAAAACTACCCTTGAAATAGAAGCTCCCTTTAAACAATTTGATTCTTAGAAAACCAAGATTTAAAACTTAAAAATCCGTCTTTAAAATAATTAAATTCAAGTTAAACTCTTTATTAAATCATAATTAAATCTTAATTTAACTTAATTAATAATTAAGAAATAATTAAACTTTTAAATAATTAATTAACCCCTAATAAACTATTAATTAAACCCAAATCAATAACTATTAAATTATTAATTAACCTTCATTAATAATTAAATAATAATAGCAAAATAATGTTTAATTAAAACCCTAATAATAAATTAAACCTTAATTAATTAAAAGTTAATTAATAATTAAACTTTAACCAAATAAACATTTACATAAATTTAATCCTTAATTAAGTAATAATTTAGTAAATAATTAACCTTTAATTGAATAATAATTAATTAAATAATTTAAATTTTAACTAAATAATAACTAAAGTAAAAATAATTAATTACCCTTTTTAACCTAAGTAAGTCATTAATTGGAACTTCTTAATTAATAAATGATTAACTTACATAACTAATATTAATTAATACAAATCATTTAACCTAATTACTTAATTAATAAATAAATATTCTTAATTAACTAATTAATTCTAATTAATAAACCTTCTTAATTAAATTAAAAATAACTTAAGCATCGTTAACTTATTTTGAAAAGGATTTCCAAAATATTTTTAAAAGAAAACTTAGAACCCGAAAATGTGAAAAATCCGAACTGCATCCATAGCAACTATCGCTGTAGTGCAATAACCTGGGGTTCATTTCTAAGTTAGTATCCCAAAACTCAAAATTTTCACTCTTATTTACTAAAGGAATAAATTTTAAAACTTTAGTAAAGTTTGAGAACAAACTTAAGAAAAAATATCAAATCTTTACTAAAACAATAAGTGAACGATTTGATTTGCAACCAGATCTCAAGTCCACTTCACCTTTAAGATATTACTTTCTATATTCACACAATCACATATCCAAAGTCACATATAAAACAACCCGATTCAATAACATAACCAAATCCCAGCCTATACCGATCATCATTTAAACATATCCATTTGAGTGCTAATGCTAACCCATACATTAACACTAATCAACATATTTCAAACATACCAAGATCCAATCATATGTGACATAATTATAGCTTTAAAATCAGCATAATATATACAGATAAAGTTCTTTCCACATAAATTAGGAGTTTACTCACCTTAAAGCTCGACAAATTTCCACTCGAACCCTAGAAACTGAGCTCGAAAATATGTCATATTCCATGGATTTTTGGACCCCTTACTCTCGGACTTTTGAAAAGTGATCAAAAAGAAAGCTTTAGACTATTATTTTGTCTATCATTTAAAAAAAACAATTACTAAAAAAGTTAAAATTTGAGGAAATTATGACCAAAACAGTGAGGGGTATTTTCGGACATCAAAATCAAGATTCAAAAACACTCTTGCAAAAATCAAATTTTTGGAGCATCTACGTTCGAAATTATAAAAAATAGTAAACTACAAAGTTGTAGCTACCGGATTTATATGTGATTTACAAGAAAATAAAATCTTGATTTGGTGAATTTTATTGGAAGCTATGGTCGAATAAATTGAGGTAAAAAATGAAGGTGTTTAAAACCATTTTGGAATATTTAAAACAATTCAAGATTTTTGATTTTAAAAACTTTGGTAAAACTTGGAAGTTATTAATTGGTTTCAAGGGCTTTAAGAAGGAAGAGGAAAGACTTTAGGAAGGTTTTAAAGTGAAAAGAAAATGAGAAAAATGGGAAAAACCTATGGCTATTATAAGCAAAAAATCTCACATCACATCAACTTACACACACACACACACACTAATTTATAATAATCTTATCTAGTCACATCACTTCTTTTATAAATATATAATGATAAATAATTATTATGCGTTGTCACATCACTCCTTTTTATATATACTATGTGTTGTTACATCAGTCTCTTTATATATGCACATATATATAATTATTATTATTATGTCTAGTCACATCCATCTCTTTATAAATAAATATTTAGAATTATTATGTATTGTCACATCACTTGTTAAATTAAAATTAATTATAAGATAGTATTCTCAACTATACTATTATCTAGTTAATTAACTCTTATATATATGTATATATACAGTGTATAAAGACGAACAACGTTTCGGACAACTTTTCCGTGTTGAAAAGTTGAAATTTCGGAAACATTCATCGGTCACATTTTCTATTTTCCTATGAACTACTTAATTTAGCAGCCAAATTTTGAAAATTACTTTACCATTATTATTAATTGACTAAAACTGTAACGACCCACAAATCTATACCCCTTGAGTCAACACTATTCTACCTAATCAACTCAAGTTGTACAGAAATACGAACCATTTGGGTTAAAGAAGAAGAGGTAGAAGAAGAAAATAGAAATCAACAACAGAATCTAACCATCGCAACGGAATAAAATATAATAGAAAATAAATGATCTTTACTCAAAATAAAATATAGTTGTTTATATATTACATCATCAGAGTACATCAATCACAGTTTAACAACAACAATAACATACAACTGGATACACAGCTACTCAACACAGCAGAATATATATATATATATATATATATAAACAAGTACGGAAGTACGTATTTTCATCCAGCTCGTCTCCTGAGCTCCACAGCATCATATCCTGTATCCAATAATACTCGGTTTAACCCGAGCATTATAGTTAAATAACACCCGAGTCAGTCTTGAATACTAGCGTGAGAAAATCACACTCAGTTGATTATTAAAGTTTCAAAAATCCTTTGGAAACAAAAGCATCTCGTAAGACCACGCCACAAATAAACATGTCGGGTTTTTACCTTACGATAGCTAAAACATTTTTTATTAAAATCCTCTGATATTATAATAGTGTCTATAGAAAATAAAATAGAATCTAGCTGAAATGCTTGCAACTCACGTTTCAGCAATAGTTGGGCACAATCAAAACCGTACGGGCACGTAGGGAAAATGGATTTCCAACTAATGGCTAGGCACTGGGGTACCATCTGTCACAGTACCTGGTCTAGATTAGCATACCGAGGAGCCACCCTAACTCCCCTACAACACAAGACCGGAACCATCCCTTACTGGACAGTTCCGAGCAAGATCACCCTGCGGTTGGGATCAGCAACCGCCCACTAAGCCGAAATAAAAGGGACATCTAGACATGGATGACCTCACCCTCAAGTGGGAGCTACCCAAGAAGCCTTGCTGCATAACCCCTGATTTTCAGCCATTCCCACTTGATGAGGCTTGAGGCTAAGCGTTACCTTTTTAGAACATATCCCTTCGAATGCCCATCGTCCACCTGACGATGTTTCGAAAGCATTCATCCATACAAGTCTGTTCCGTGTTCGAACGGAACCGAAGGCACTATTCCTACTACATCCATTTTGGAAATATCCTCAGGATTAGTAGCGACTAGCCCTTGCACTTCACTGCTCCAACTTCGAATCCAAAAATCGTTTTCCATGACACGTACAAACCGGATCGAAGTGGTTTTCGAGAAATAAATCTCGATCTCGGTCTCTTCGAAACGATCAACGCATTTGTCCAATATTGATAGTCGGTGATTTAACTATCAATTTATATTCACAAACATCCATCAACCAATAAATAGTTTCCCAAATTATTTATTTATCACAAAATAGCTTTGCAAGATATATTTTCACTTTTCAAACCTCTTTTTGAAAACAGTTTTCAAACTGTCTTCCTTTCTTAGAATAATTCCAAGTATTTTCTATTTCCACTGGAATCACCAAGCACAAGATTTTTAGATTTTTAAAATAATTTCAAATCTCTTTATTGTAAAATATGTTTAACATTTAATTTAGAAAATTTTACTTTAGTACTTAATTTAAAATAATACTTTAGAAGTAATTAAAATAAGTTTACTTTATAAATATAACTAGATTTTCTTCTTTAAACAAAATACCAAATCATCCTTTAAATAACTATTACGATAATAGATTAAACAAAACACTTACTTTGGAATTTACTTTAAAACATTTAAGTTAAGACTACTTCAATAATTGGCTAAAAATACATACTATATGAATAGTTAAAAATAAGGTTACTTCATAAAATATAAACTATTCTCACTCTTTAAAACAAAACACTAAGTTACCATTTTAAATAATTACTAAGATAATAGATTTGAAAATATTTACTTTAGAATTTAAAAGATTAGAAATAATAAATTTTCTAAACAGGAAATTATTGTCAAGGACAAAATTTCACAGCTTTCTAGCCTCAAGGACAGACCTTCAATATTTTATCCTGAAGGACAACTTTCTGTAGGTATCAGTTTTTAGTTATTGATAGCAGTTTTTAGGTATCAGTTTGTAGTTATCGGTAGCAGTTTTTAGGTATCAGTTTTTAGCTCGGTATCAGTTTTGTTGTCCTTATGAATAATTTTGGAAAATGTTTGTCCTTGTGAATAAATTTTAGAAGAATGTTTGTCCTTGTGGCAAAAATATTGAGGTCGTGTCCTTGAGGCAAAAAATATAGAAATTTTTGTCCTTTAAATTAATTCCCCCTTTTCTAAAACATGCTTTTTAAAACAACATTAAAACTTTTAACTTATATTTAAAAATTTACTTTAAAAACATACTTGGTTATCCAAAGAAAAATTCCAACTTCAATCACTTAAATCAATTTTCCAAATTGATTTCCAATTTACTCCATTTGAAATAAATATCTTTACTTTCTTAATTCATTTCAAAGTTCGTTAATTATGGATATTATTATTATTATTATTATTATTTTTCGTTTGGTTTTAAACCCTTTTAACTGAAATATACGAATTTCAGCTTTTCCCAGTTTCTTCTTTATTCTTTTCAATAATTTAAATCTTAAATTTTAAATAAATGTTTTGTTCTTTTAAATAATATCACTAAAGATAAAAATTCATAAATTTTCTGTTTATTCAAATTTCCTTTCTATACTCAAGATTTATTTATTAGAATTTTAAAGTCACTTTATTTCTTTTTCCATTCATCCTTAAATTTATTCAAATCTCTATAATTATTTTACTTACAAATTCACTTCTTTTATTATCTTTCTAAAATCCAATTTATATATTTTTGGTAATTCATCATACCCAATTATATCCAATCGAACCATAGCATTCAATATTCAAATATAATTCATCATAGAATATCAAATAATCACAACAGAGGGTATTAAATAATTTAAACAAATGTTGAGGGGTCCAGTTGGATCCCTCCACCCTATTTTCCCTGCTTTCACAGACATTAGCACAATATAAAATGCCAATTCCAAATATATACCACACTATAGCACATCAATCAATTCAACCATTCAAACAATTATTTAAATTTAATCATTTAAATTTAAATTTTAAATTTAACCGAGTGAGATTAACTCACCTTTGATTTTTGTTTTTCCATCCAATTCAAACTCGCCTGGTTTTCCCCACGACTTTAGACCTTGTATAAATATTTACAGTTTATTAACATTTGAACCACTTGAATAATCAACTACCATTCAATAAATTTAATTAACTAATTATTTTGTTAATATTCGAATAAATTGAACAAATAATTTCCATTTTCTAAATTTAATTAAATTAACAAATAACTTTTATTTAAACTAATTGAATAATCACTTATCATAAATAATTAACTAATACTTTGGGTTTAAAATAATTTCTCTTTAACCATTTCTAAATTAATTAAACAAGTAAATTACAAAGTTATCTTCCTTTTGAAAACATATATTTATTTGTTGTTTACGTGTAAACATATTTTATTAAATTCTAAGAAAATAAAAATTACATTTCAGCATATATATATATATATACACATACTGAAATCTGACTTTGAAATCCTTTCCTTTGCCTATATATATAAACTTCCAATTTGTATTTACATAAAGACTAAATCAAATATGAACGACGGAGAAACAAACGAATACCTTCCAATTCACCATCATCTGCCGTTGAGATCAAGCCCTAAATCGACTGCCGCCGCATTCCATCTCCAGCTCAACCCTAAATCGAATGTCGCCATGACTTCCCAATCGATCGCCATACCCATCACGAGTCCCTTCGCCCCTCGAACACGGCCAACATCCACGGTCTCAAGATTGAAACCATGACACCCAACGCCTAATTACGTCACCACGACCTAGGGAGACTGCATCTGCTCGCTCCTCTCGTGCACGCGTAGCGTGCCATCGCGCGCTCCATCAGCGCGTAGCCCCAGCCGCCATCGCACGCGCGTATATCGCCGTGCCTCAAAACCCTAACACAGCAGTTCGAACGCTCTCTCCCCTTAATCGTCGCCCTTGCGAGCCCTCCATGGCCAACGTTCGTTATAACATACGGTAATTGATTTGAGGATAAAAAGGGGATTTCGTTCGATTGATTTGAAAATTAAGGCTTCGGCCCTTTTTTTAATCCGAGACTTCATTGTTTTCGGCTATTGTATTTATATATTTTTTTAAACAAGAAAAAGGGGCTTTGTTGAAAGGGAACGAGTGTTAGATTCCTGTAGAAGAAAAAGGCGTATACGAGAAGATAACGGAAAACGTTGGCGTATAAGGGAAGACTTGACTATTTTGATTAAATTAGATTAGATTCTTCTATGCGTTTACGGGTTGTACGACCAAACGGTAACTCCGAACACCGCGAAAACTGATATCCGGTAATAATTCATTATTACGGATCCAATGGTGTTGGTTTCGTCGAATTCCGAGAATGTGCCTCGGAAGGCTATTTTTAAATTCAATTTAAACGATATAAATTTCAAAACCGAACAAATCATTGTTAAATTCAATTTAAACACTTTTATTCTCTTCAGTATTATCAACATAAATTTTATAAGCCTTCAAATTATTTTTAACAGGCTTAAAATTCTAGATTTAACATTTTACCTAACTTCAAATCATTTAATTTAATATTTTAATCATCAAATAAATTGTGATATTCGTAATTCAAGTTAAAATTACTATATAGAATATTTAAAATCAATTAAATATTCCGATTTTAAATGCTCGAAAATTCCAGGTCGTTACATTCCTCCCCTCTTAAAAGAATTTCGTCCCCGAAATTATTAGTTAGGAAGAATGGCCCAATACCCGTTTATTATTTTCCCCAAATCCAAACTGTTTCTAATAATTCAACATCTTACCAACTATCTTTTTATATAAAAGACCCACTATCTTTCTTACTAACTTCCCAAACTTTTCCTTAGTTCCCAAATGACTTTACTTATTCAACTATTCAAATTTAATTTAAATCCAAATTTTGAATTATCAAAATTTTCTAACTCCCTAAATTTCCGAATTTTTTTTCCAGCGTCTCCTTTGCGCGGCTAACTCGGTACAACTACAAAAGGCCTCTACGGGCTCCCAAATTCCAAAAGAAAACAAAAATCCAAGTGGCTCGATCCAAAAACCCAATCAAATTTCATACCAAAATTTAAATACACACCTTTTTGTCGGGAAATTCAAATTTATCTTTTGAAATCAAAACCAATTCTCCTTTCCCTTTTATAATATCTGCATATCCTGCTTAGTACTCATATCCAATCACAGTATTCCAAAAATTATTTTATCGACTTCCATACAAAATGTCAATATTTATTCATTCAAATATTGACTCAGAATATATTTGTAGCATCAATTTTTCATTTAAGAATTCACCATTCCCTCTTAAGTTAATATAAGCATTTTATAAGCTTCTTATGTTTATTCCCACTTTACCACTTTAGTTTATATCCAATTTTTTCAAATTGATTCTTTCATTTTCATATGAATTCAATTTATCTTTAACTCTGAATATTTAAATTTTATTTTTCATTAATAACTAATTCATATCATTACTTTAAATTAGTTTCATTTACAAATTTATTTCAATTTTCAGTTTGAATACGTTTGTCGTTAACAAAATTTTCCAAAAATTTTCAAAAATTTTCTAACTCCTAAAATTTCTGAAATTTTTTGGCAGAGTCTCCTTTGTACGAAGGAGCTTTTGCAATTTGACAAAAGATATAAATATGTATACATCGACCCACACGGTCGGAAAAACCAAAAACAGTTCATATTTTCTATTTTTATTGCGTAGGCGTACCTTATTAAGCAAACAGCTTATTTATTAAGAAATTAGCACAACCAAATCCAGCCACACGGCTTCCAGGTACCTGTACTTACTAAATTTAAACATGTAAGTGCCAAACATATGAAGTTTAACAACATTTCACTTACTTGCAATAGTTAAACACATAAATTCTAACAACAATGCACATTAAACACTTTTTATAAGCAATTTAAATATTCCAACATTAATTTTAATTGCTTACAACCAATCACACTTCCTTTTACTTAATCCGAATGGTTAACAACTCACAAGCTTACATTAATTTATTTTTAAGCAAACCAAGCTCACATTTAATTCAATTGTTCCCAAAATCAATTTATTTTACTCCTATCAATTCATAAAATTTTAATTACTTCCATTTACATCCAATGACAATTTATTCTATGCAATTTGACGAGATTTATGTGAATAAATAAGTACTTATGTTTTATGACCAATTTAAATTGATTTCAACTCAATTTATACTTAATTCTATTCCATTTTTAAATTTATTCACAATCCATATATTCTCATTTTCATTGCATTTTAAATTTGAATACATTCACTTGCATTTCATTTTATTAACCAAATTAGTTTCATTATTCAAACAGGTTCCATTCAAAACCATTTGATCTAGCTCAACACATTCTATTTAAATTCCATTCACAATCCATTCATTTACATTTCATTCCATATTTGTTTATTCTAAACTATTTTATTTAGCTCGAAAACAACCCAGGCTATTTCATTCAATAACCATTTCAATTTTATGCTCGATCTATTTGAAAATATTCTATTTTTCTCATTGTCTCTAAGTTATTTCAATTCCTTAACAATTTAAATGGTTACAACTATTTATTTAAGAATTTTCATTCCATTAAATATTACCTGTAACTCACCGAATTTTATTTTGATTAAAATTTATTTTCACTTGATTTAAATCCAACCCAACATCATTAAACTTAGTTTAAGTTGAATTAAATTCAATTGTCCTCCATCTATTAGCTTAAGTTAATTTACTTTAGTTTTATACTTAAGCTCATTTCAATTGATTACAAGGCCATTTCCAATTTATTTCCACTTATTTGGATTTTATTTGCAATTCAAACCATTACTATTTTAATCCATTTTCATTTTTATTCGATACATTTCCAATTATATTTAATTTGTTACGCCCCAAGTCAAATTTTAATTAATAACTCAAGTTCTGATTCTACCATTCTCTTTAATTTACCATCCAATTTATTTACTTACAATTCAATTTCATACTCAATTCATTTAATTAATTGCAAGGCCGCCTCCAATTATATTTTCTTCATTAATGATTCAAGTCTAATTTGATTTATAACTTGAGTTTTATTTCCAAACCTCAATATTAACTCACCAATTCAACTTCTATTTAACTGCATTGGGTTCTCATTACATATTTCATTATCTAATTTATTATCTAAATAGTTTTTCCCCAATTTATAATCCGGAACTTGATTTTAATCTCAAAATCTCTTTATTAAATTTTCTTAAGTTCAATTTATTTATTTTTAATTTAAGCTTTAATTTTCGTTCTATTTTTCGATTCATCAAACAATATTTATTTTGGGCTTTCTATTCCCTTTTAAATTTTATAAGTCACAACTTATTATTTACACAATTCCATTCATTATAGGCTTGAATATATTCTTCCTTTATTTTTACCTCAAGCCTTACGCATATTTATAACCCAAGCATATTTCATTCTATGGATTTTTAATTCTTTTATAAGTTATTCCAATTTATCCATTCAATACCTTAATTGAATTTTATTCTAATTCAATTTTTATTTTAATTCAGATTTATTTACATCAATTTGATTTCAACTTAATTCGAATACAACTGGATATTATTTTCTGCTTATTCAATTAACTTCAATCCAGTCAAATTCTTATTCCCCAATCCAAGTTAATTTCATTTTTAACTTTTCACCTTGAATTTAAATTTCAAACATCCAAAGCTTATATTTCCTCTTGATTTTTTTAAAAAATCATCTCAATTTATAAGCTTACAACTATCTCATCAGGATTTTTAAACATCCGACTTGTGGTTTCAAATTATTTTAAAATCTCCAACATCTCAAAATCACATTTCTCAAAAGTCAAACCAATCCTGGTTTTATCCCCAACAAATTTCCTTTGAGATTTTCAAAAACAATGAGCTTTTCTGAACAAATCAGTTTTTGGCAGCAATCCGTCACTTAGAAATTCGAAAATGAATACTGATGATGCGGCCGTCATCATCAGAATTATTTTCCAATAATCCAAGTGATTTCAATGCTATTTCATTTCAAAATCCATTTAAAACAAATTTCCTTTCTGAAATACCTCCAAAACAATAAGGCTATTATTTATCTCCAAAACACTTCCAAAATCTCCGGGATTTAAATTTCCAAATCCTGCTTAAATCAATTTTAACTATAATTCTTTTGCATAGTTTACGCTCATACAAATTCTCATTTGATTATATTTCAATTTATAAATTACATTTATAATTCATATTTATAAATTTCATTTTATAATGAATTTATTCCCTTAAATTTTGGTTATATTTTCAATTTCAAGTTAAATTTTTACACAATGATGATAATAATTTAATATTATCATTTCTAACATCCAAGCTACCATATATTAGCTAAAATAGTTTACAAAATCTTTTCTTTATATCAAAATATATTTTTGGGTAAAATTATTTCATTCGCCCACATTTAAAACAATACCGTATCAATTGTTCTATTCAAGTGTTTAGAAACCCCTTCGATACAGTTGTTCAGACTGTGCCGACGAAGGTTCATATGCCACTCAATAAACCAATCAACACAATATTAAAACAATTTATATTCACTAGCAAATACGCGCTCATATCTATTTATACGCTCAACTCATTCTAGAGTACTATAGACTCTATTTTAAATGAGTAATTCCCACCAGAGCCAAGGTTATCACCAACCTAAGCTCTGATACCAAGTGTAACGACCCGCAAATCCGTACCCCTTGAGTCAACACTATTCTATCTAATCAACCCAAGTTGTACAGAAATACGAACCATTTGGGTTAAAGATGAAGAGGTAGAAGAAGGAAATAGAAATCAACAACAGAATCTAACCATCGTAACGGAATAAAATATAACAGAAAATAAATGATCTTTACTCAAAATCAAATATTGCTGTTTATATATTACATCATCAGAGTACATCAATCACAGTTCAGCGACAACAATAACATACAACTGGATACAAAACTACTCAACACAGCGAAATATATATATATATATATATATATATATATATATATAAACAAGTACGGAAGTACGTATTGTCATCCAGCTCGTCTCCTGAGCTCCAGAGCATGATCCCTGTATCCTATAATACTCGGTCTGACCCAAACATTACAGTTAAATAACACCCGAGTCAGTCTAGAATACCAGCGTGAGAAAATCATACTCAATTGATTATTAAAGTTTCAAAAATCCTTTGGAAACAAAAGCATCTCGTAAGACCACGCCACAAATAAACATGTCGGGTTTTTACCTTACGATAGCTAAAACAATTTTTATTAAAATCCTCTGATATTATAATAGTGTCTATAGAAAGTAAAAAAGAATCTAGCTGAAATGCTTACATCTCACGTTTCAGTAATAGTTAGGCACAATCAAAACCGTACGGGCGCGTAGGGAAAATGGATTTCCAACTAATGGCTAGGCACTGGGCCACTTGTCACGGTACCTGGTCTAGATCAGCGTACCGAGGAGCCACCCTAACTCCCCTGCAACACAAGACCGGAACCATCCCTTCCTGGACAGTTCTGACCAAGATCACCCCGCGGTTGGGATCAGCAACCGCCCACTAAGCCTAAATAAAAGAGACATCTAGACAGGGATGACCTCACCCTCAAGTAGGGGCTACCCACGAAGCCTTGCTGCATAACCCCTGATTTTCAGCCATTCCCATTTGATGAGGCTTGAGGCTAAGCGTTATCTTTTTAGAACATATCCCTTAGAATGCCCATCGTCCACCTGACGATGTTTCGAAAGCATTCATCCATACAAGTCCGTTCCCGGTTCGAACGGAACCGAAAGCACTATTCCTACTACATCCATTTTGGAAATATCCTCAGGATTAGTAGCGACTAGCCCTTGCACTTCACTACTCCAACTTCGAATCCAAAAATAGTTTTCCACGAAACGTACAAACCGGATCGAAGTGGTTTTCGAGAAATAAATCTCGATCCCGGTCTCTTCGAAACGATCAACGCATTTGTCCAATATTGATAGTCGGTGATTTAACTATCAATTCATATTCACAAACATCCATCAACCAATAAATAATTTTCCAAATTATTTATTTATCTCAAAATAGCTTTACAAGATATATTTTCACTTTTCAAACCCCCTTTTGAAACAGTTTTCAAACTGTCTTCCTTTCTCAAAATAATTCCAAGTATTTTCTATTTCCACTGGAATCACCAAGCACAAGATTTTTAGATTTTTAAAATAATTTCAAATCTCTTTATTGTAAAATATGTTTAACATTTAATTTAGAAAATTTTACTTTAGTACTTAATTTAAAATAATACTTTAGAAGTAATTAAAATAAGTTTACTTTATAAATATAACTAGATTTTCTTCTTTAAACAAAATACCAAATCATCCTTTAAATAACTATTACGATAATAGATTAAACAAAACACTTACTTTGGAATTTACTTTAAAACATTTAAGTTAAGACTACTTCAATAATTGGCTAAAAATACATACTATATGAATAGTTAAAAATAAGGTTACTTCATAAAATATAAACTAGGTTCCCACTCTTTAAAACAAAACACTAAGTTACTATTTTAAATAATTACTAAGATAATAGATTTGAAAATATTTACTTTAGAATTTAAAAGATTAGAAATAATAAATTTTCTAAAACATGCTTTTTAAAACAACATTAAAACTTTTAACTTATGTTTAAAAATTTACTTTAAAAACGTACTTGGTTATCCAGAGAAAAATTCCAACTTCAATCACTTAAATCAATTTTCCAAATTGATTTCCAATTTACTCCATTTGAAATAAATATCTTTACTTTCTTAATTCATTTCAAAGTTCGTTAATTATGGACTTTATTATTATTATTATTATTATTATTATTATTATTATTATTATTATTATTATTATTATTATTATTATTATCCATTTGGTTTTAAACCCTTTTAACTGAAATATACGGATTTCAGCTTTTCCCAATTTCTTCTTTATTCTTTTCAATAATTTAAATCTTAAATTTTAAATAAATGTTTTGTTCTTTTAAATAATATCACTAAAGATAAAAATTCATAAATTTTTTGTTTATTCAAATTTACTTTCTATACTCAAGATTTATTTATTAGAATTTTAAAGTCACTTTATTTCTTTTTCCATTCATCCTTAAATTTATTCAAATCTCTATAATTATTTTACTTACAAATTCACTTCTTTTATTATCTTTCTAAAATCCAATTTATATATTTTTGGTAATTCATCATACCCAATTATATCCAATCGAACCATAGCATTCAATATTCCAATATAATTCATCATAGAATATCAAATAATCACAACAGAGGGTATTAAATAATTTAAATAAATGTTGAGGGGTCCGGTTGGATCCCTCCAACCTGTTTTTCCTACATCCACAGACATTAGCACAATATAAAATGCCAATTCCAAATATATACCACACTATAGCACATCAATCAATTCAACCATTCAAACAATTATTTAAATTTAATCATTTAAATTTAAATTTTAAATTTAACCGAGTGAGATTAACTCACCTTTGATTTTTGTTTTGCCATCCAATTCAAACTCGCCTGGTTTTCCCCACGACTTTAGACCTTGTATAAATATTTACAGTTTATTAACATTTGAACCACTTGAATAATCAACTACCATTCAATAAATTTAATTAACTAATTATTTTGTTAATATTCGAATAAATTGAACAAATAATTTCCATTTGCTAAATTTAATTAAATTAACAAATAATTTTTATTTAAACTAATTGAATAATCACTTATCATAAATAATTAACTAATACTTTGGGTTTAAAATAATTTCTCTTTAACCATTTCTAAATTAATTAAACAAGTAAATTACAAAGTTATCTTCCTTTTGAAAACATATATTTATTTGTTGTTTACCTATAAACATATTTTATTAAATTCTAAGAAAATAAAAATTCCATTTCAGCCTATATATATATATATATATATATACACATACATACTGAACCTGACTTTGAAATCCTTTCCTTTTCCTATATATATAAACTTCCAATCTGTATTTATATAAAGACTAAATCAAATATGAATGAAGGAGAAACAAACGAATACCTTCCAATTCACCATCATCTGCCGTTGAGCTCAAGCCCTAAATCGACTGCCGCCGCATTCCATCTCCAGCTCAACCCTAAATCGAATGTCTCCATGACCTCCCAATCGATCGCCAGACCCATCACGAGTCCCTTCGTCCCTCGAACACGGCCAACGCCCACGGTCTCAAGATTGAAACCGCGACACCCAACGCCTAATTACGTCACCACCACCTAGCGAGACTGCATCTGCTCGCTCCTCACATGCATGCGTAGCGTGCCCTCGCGCGCTCCATCAGCGCGCAGCCCCAACCGCCATCACACGCGTGTAAATCGCCGTGCCTCAAAACCCTAGCACAGCAGTTCGAACGCTCTCCCCTTAATCGTCGCCCTTGCGAGCCCTCCATGGCCAACGTTCGTTATAACATACGGTAATCGATTTGAGGATAAAAGGGGGATTTCGTTCGATTGATTTGAAGATTAAGGCTTCGGCCCCTTTTTTTTAATCCGAGACTTCATTGTTTTCGGCTATTGTATTTATATATATATTTTTTAAACAAGAAGAAGGGGCTTTGTTGAAAGGAAACGAGTGTTAGATTCCTGTAGAAGAAAAAGGCGTATACGAGAAGATAACAGAAAACGTTGGCGTTAAAGGGAAGACTTGACTATTTTGATTAAATTAGATTAGATTCTTCTACGCATTTACGGGTTGTATGACCAAACGGTAACTCCGAACACCGCGAAAATTGATATCCGATAATAATTCAATATTACGGATCCAATGGTACTGGTTTCGTCGAATCCGAGACTGTCCCTCGGAAGGCTATTTTTAAATCTAATTTAAACGATATAAATTTCAAAACCAAACAAATAATTGTTAAATTCAATTTCAACACTTTTATTCTCTTCAGTATTATCAATATAAATTTTATAAGCCTTCAAATTATTTTTAACAGGCTTAAAATTCCAGATTTAACATTTTACCCAACTTCAAAATGTTTAATTTAATAATTTAATCACCAAATAAATTGTGATATTCGTAATTCAAGTTAAAATTACTCTATAGAATTTTTAAAATCAATTAAATATTCAGACTTTAAATTCTCGAAAATTCCAAGTCGTCACAAAAACGAGTTTATTTCTCTATAGAAATTCATTTATTGACTATATAAATATAAAATTTCCTAGTTTTAGTGACCAAAACCCATGGTTGTTACATTCTACCCCCCCAAAAGAATTTCGTCCTAGAAATTGCACCTCAAGAACATCCTAATACTATCATAAGTCAGCGTGATGTTCAAATGTCACTCATAACAAAATCTGATTCGATCACCAGTCTAATACATAACTTCACCTCCGAACTAGTGTCGCTTACCTGATTCTCTAGTGCAGACTCTGATCAGGTTTCTTGATTTGGAACCTATGTTCTCCTCGCATAATCAGATACTATGATAGAAAACTTTGGTACCAACCAAAAATCCTCATCAAATGCTCGTCTTCAAAAATCGTGTAATAGATTCTTAATCGGAAGGATCTAAAACACCTCAAAGTCATATACTCGAATCTTAGATCAAAACTACATGAGAAAGAGAAATGATCTATGCTTATGCGACGCACTCATTTAATAGGTTCTTCCTAATACCAATTCTATTTCCACAAAAACTATTTATGAAAACATTTCATAAAACTAACTTATGTTCAACTTATACAATTCTTCACTACATTCTGAGAGCATATACTCTTATTAGATTCAACTATTCCATTTTGTGTTTATTTTCTTAAGAAAAATCAGGATCCAAATACCCAACTTTTGTTTCAAAAACTTTTTGAAATTAAACTCTATATTTCAATTATAGAAAATATATATCTATAGCTCGAGTAACTCCAAAATGGTACTAAGGAACTGGGTATCACCAAATAATATCATACTTTCCCTTACCAAGAAAGGTAATACTCAAGAGAAATGTTTACCATCCGAACACATCTCTTTCCCAATTTTAAATTATTTTGAGCCACTCGAACTAATTAACTTAAAAACATTCATTTTATTTCGAAATTATCATTTTTGAAACAATACTTTACATTTTACAAAAAAACGTCTATTTCCAACTTACTTCAGGTTCGTTTGGGATGAGCTTGCTTCGACTGTATAATGATAAAGAGAATAATTTACTAAGTACCTCACAGCATTCACCTAGGCAAACAACTGATCGTCATTTAGAAGATTATTTTGGTCATCACAAAACAATCAAAACTTGTTCCCCATACCAATCCAAATAAAACACTCCTTAACATTTTCATTCCAAAATTTCATACTTGTACCAAAATTGGTTTCAAATACTATTATTAGTTTCCTAAAATCTTGAAAATCATTTTTCCAAAAGCATCGGATTTAGGTTCTCAAGTTTTCAACCTAAATTATTCCAACTTAAATGACACATTTTTATAAACTTGTTTTGTAAATCACTTTTATTAAATCATTTTAAATATCAACCTCAGAATATTCTAACTTTTAAATAAAATTCTACCTCAGCATTAACATCGAACGCTCTATAGTCAAACTATGAAACTTAATTCACAATATGTTCTTTTCCAAAAATTTTTGTCGATTCCTATTTACCCAAGCCATGTCTTATAAAGGAAACATACTAATAATAGTCAAGGTGAAATAAATGAGCATGACTATACTAACCCTAAATGATAATAACAACAACATATTATTATCTCCTAACACCCAACCAACTATACTACACTTATTTTTTGAAAATCATTTCTTTTATATATATATAATACATTCTAGATAAATTTATTTCATTTACCCAATTCAAAAATAATAACTGTCGATTAAATTGTTTAAGTGTTTAGGAAATACCTATCGATAACGTTGGCCGAACACATCGTCCAGAATTCTTAAGGCACTCAACAGATCAAACAACACAGAATAATTTTTTTATATATCACTAACAAATAAAAACACTCGTATATATACACTCAAACTCATTCTAAGGGGTCACTTACCCTATCTCTAATAAGTTAACCCCACCAAAGCCAAGGTTCTCGCTTAACCTTCAGCTTTGATACCAAATGTAATGAACTAGATTTTCGACCCTCGAAAATCGACACAAATACGTCCACTGTATCACATGTCGAACATTCAAGTGCCAAAAATGCCGATTTGTCAGAAAGAAGAAGGTAGAAGATATATGAAAACTAAACAACATAGAATCTCATAATGTAGCGAATAATATATAATACAACAATGATCTTTACAAAAAGGAAGCATCTTTATTCATATATACAACATCAGAGTACACTAGACTTATCCTAAATTTGGACAATTATAGAATCATGTCCTTATATTGACAAACATACAGACTCTGTAATACAGCGCAAGAAAAATATACATGAATACGTCTTGACCATCCAGCTCCTCTCCAACTCCTAAGTATCCAACTAAACCTGGAAAAAACATGCTCGGTTTGACCTGAGCATTACATGGAATAATGCCCGAGTTAGTCTACTAAACTAGCGTGACTAAAACATGATAAAAAATTACAAACAAACCGATTCTCTACATTTGAAAACCTTTCAAACAAAGGGTATCTCATAAGACCACATTGTACATAAAAACCGATGGGTTTTTAACGTACAATAACCAAAACATTTTATATCAAAATCCAATGATATTATTATAGTGTCTAGGTTTAAAGTAAGTAGATAAAATAGCTAAAATGCTTGCATCTCATATTCCAACATACTAGGTTTTATAGATGAAAACGTAAGGCACATATTGGAGATTAGATTCCATACTATAACAAGGTAAAGGTTTACCTTCCGAAGGTACATCTCTTGATAAATGCACCGGGTATGACAAGAATATCTTGTACCCCTGTAACATAGGACTGGACTACCACGTGACTAGTAGTACCAAATATAGTTGCCCCGCTTGGGCCTTGAAGCATACAAGAATTGATAATAACCAATATAGATTTGGAATGATCATACCTAGTAGGGAGCTACCCACTTGTCCCGGCTGCATGCCCGATTTTTGTCATTTCACCGTTGATGAGGCTTGAAGCTATGATTACCTTTCTGAATAGCAATCCATCTTGGAATGCTAACACGCCCCTCTAGGAATCAATGCAATGCTATCATTCATCCATACAAGTTCGTTCTGACGAAACCAAAGGCACTAACTATACTACATCTACTTCGGAATCACCCTCAGGATTAGTAGCGGTAGCCTCTACAATTCCGGATATATAAATCCATACATGTTGGTTTGGAGTGTTTCCGGATATATAAATCCGATTCCGGTCTCTCTACACCAACAACCGATAATTTTCAATTGACTCATTCCCAATTCTTTTGGAAGTAAGTATTCGAGAACTTATCGGGAAACTCGAATTTACATTCATGCTTCCTAAGTCAAATTGGGTCAAACTTGATAGTCGGTTATTTAACTATCATTAACAAACATCCAATCATGGTTTAAATTTCCATATAGGATCCACTAAGCCTTTATTAATTCTCTTTAATTAAAAAGATACTTTATAAAAATTGATCAAAAGATCTTTTCAAAACACTATTTCTAAATCCCTAATGTTCCCTTTAAACTTGGTAACAATTCACATTACTTACCAAAACATTTTGAAAATTCTCTCTTCAAAATTACATATTACATGGCCAACAATTACCTGTCAAAAATTTCACCTATAGTTAAATCCATTTACTTCACATTCCAAACCTCTTTATAAAATTCCAAACTAGATTTAAACTTCCTTTGAAATCTCTAAAATGATTTATAAATCTCTTTCTAATTTAAAACTCTTTATAAAACTTCTTTATGAAACCTTTATAAAATTTCCTTTATAAAATATCATTTAGAAATTAGTAAACATTTTAAGTAAATCTTCAATAAAATCCTTTTATAAACAAGTTATTATATATAAATTACTTTACAACATAATAGCATAACTTGGAGATGATTTATAAACTTTAAACTCTAAAATTTATTTAAGGATTGAAGTTAATTCGAAAAGATACTTTATAAATTCAAAACGAGGCTTAGCAATTCCAATAGTACTAATTTAAGTTACCATTCTCTTTCAATTTCAATTCACTTAACAGTTATTAACATAAGCAATAAGTATGTTAATACAACTCATATCCAAATCACGGAATAACATGTCAATATGAACTAACTAAATATACATGTCCAAATAAGATAATAGCAGGAGGGTGATTTTTTCCGCTAAACAAATGTCCAAAAAAAATCATTACATATAGTAGAATAGTGATTTATTCTACTAACATATGTCCATACAATCAACAATCAATTTATAACAAAATGGGAATTTATTCTGTTATTCCCATAACAATCAAACGCTTACCCTATAGAAGAACGTGATTTATTCTACTATTAGATGTCCAAACAATAGAACCAATCGACACTATAACTCATTCATAATTGTTTGTCTACTTCATGATATCAACACTTTAATTCTTATATTCAAAACTATCCATGAAACAGAAGCTCCCTTTAAATGATTTGATTCTTAGAAAACCAAGATTCAAAACTTAAAACTCCATTTTTGAAATAATTAAATTCAAGTTAAACTCTTTATTAAATCATAATTAAACTTAATTAAATCTTAATTTAAATTAATTAATAGTTAAAACATAATTAAACCTTTAAATAATTAATTAACCCCTAATAAACTCTTAATTAAACCTAAATTAATAATTTACTAACTATTAAATAATTATTTAACCTTCATTAATAACTAAATATTAATTAATCTTGATTATTTAATAAAATAATAATAGTAAAATAATGTTTAATTAAAACTCTAATAATAAACTAAACCTTAATTAATTAAAAGTTAATCAATAATTAAACTTTAACCAAATAAATATTTACTTAAAATTAATCCTTAATTAAGTAATAATTTAGTAAATAATTAACCTTTAATTAAATAATAATTATTTAAATAATTTAAACTATAATTAAATAATAATTAAAGTAATTAAAATTAATTACCCTTTTTAACCTAAGTAAGTCATTAATTGAAACTTCTTAATTAATAAATGACTAACTTACTTAATTATATCACTAATTATTTAACCCGATTACTTAATTAATTAATTAATTAATATTCTTAATTAACCTATTAGTTTTAACAAATAAACCTTCTTAACTAAGTTAAAAATAAATTAAATATCAGTAATTGATTTTGAAAAAGATTTCCAAAACATTTTTTAAAGAAAACTTAAAACTTGAAAATTTGAAAAATCCGAACTGCATTTATAGTAACTATCACTGTGGGTGCAATAATCTAGGATTCATTTCTAAGTTATCATCCCGAAACTCAAAACTTTTCACTCTTATTTACTAAAGGAAGAAATTTTAAAACTTTAGTAAAGTTTGTAAACAAATTTAAGAAAAATAAATCAAATCTTTACTAAAAAACCAAGTAAACGATTTGATTTGCAACCGGATCCCAAGTCCACTTCACTTTCAAGATACTACCTTCTATATTCACGCAATCACATATCTAGAGTTACATAAACAACAACCTGATTCAATAACATAACCCAAATACCAGCCTATATCGATCATCATTTAAACATATCCATTTGAGTGCTAATGCTAACCCATACATTAGCACTAATCAACATATTTCAAACACACCAAGTTCCAATCATATGTGATATGCATATAGCTTTAAAATCAACATAACATATAAGATAAAGTTCTTTCCACATAAATTAGGAATTTACTCACCTTAAAGCTCGACAAAATTCCACTCAAACCCTAGGAACTGAGCTCGAAAATAGGTCACTTTCCTATGGATTTTTGGACCCCTTACTCTCGACTTTTAAAAAGTGATCAAAAAGAGTGTTATAGATTATTCTTTCCTATATCATTTAAAAAATATAACTACTCAAAAAGGTTAAAATTTGAGGAAGTTATGGCCAAAACAGTGAGGGGTATTTTCGGATATCAAAATCTATGTTCAAAAACACTCTTGCAAAAAATGAATTTCTGAAGCATCTAAGCTCGAAATTCGAAAAAATGGTAAACTACAAAGTTGTAGCCACCGGATTTATATACGATTTAAGATTTATATACGATTTGAAAAAATAAAATCTTGATTTTGTGAAGTATATTAGAAGCAATGGCCGACTAAAGTGGGGTAAAAACGGAGGAGTTTAAAATCGTTTTGGAATATTTAAAACAATTTAAGATTTTTGATTTTAAAATTTTGATAAAACTTGGAAGCCATTAATTGGTTTCAAAGACTTTAAGAAGGAAGAGGAAAGGCTTTAGGAAAGTTTTAAAGTGAAAAGAAAATGAGAAAAATGGAAAAAAAATCTATGGCTATTTATAAGCAAAAAAATCGCACATCACATCAACTTTTATATATATATATATATATATATATAATAGTCTTGTCTAGTCACATCGCTCCTTTTATAAATATACAGTTATATATAATTATTATGTGTTGTCACATCACTCTCTTTATATATATACATATATAATTATTATGTGTCGTCACACCAGTCTCTTTATATATATATATAAAATAATTATTATGTCAAGTCACATCAATCTCTTTATAAATAAATATTTATAGTTATTATGTGTTGTCACATCACTTGTTAAATCAAAATTAATTATAGGATAATATTCTTATGTATATCATTATCTAGTTAATTAACTCTTATATATATGTGTGTATGTGTATAGTGCACAAAGACGAACAACGTTTTTGACAAATTTCCGGTGTCGAAAAGTCAAAATTCCGAAAAATGTTCTTCGATCACATTTTCTATTTGTCTACGAACTACTTAATTTAGTAACCAAATTTTAAATCAACTTTGCAATTATCATTAATTGATTAAGACGTGTTTATTTATCTACAAAAATTCATTTCTTGACTATATAAAATATAAAATTGCCTAGTTTAAGTGACCAAAACCCTGGGTCGTTACATTCTACCCCCTTAAAAGAATTTCGTCCATGAAATTACACCTCAAGAACATACTAGTACTATCCATAAGTCATCATGATGTTCATATACCATTTATAAAAATCTAATTCGATCACCACTCGTATACATAACTTCACCTCCGAACTAGTGTCGCTTACCCAATTCTCTAATGCGGACTCTGATCGGGTTCCTTGATTTGGAACCTATGTTCTCCATGTATAGTCAGATACTATGATAGAAAACTTCGGTCCCCTACCAAAAATCCACATCAAATGCTCGCTTTCAAAAATCGAGTAATAGATCCTTATTTGGAAGGGTGTAAAACACCTCAAAGTCATATACTTGAATCTTACATCAAAACTACATCAGAAAGAGAAATGATCTACACCCATCCTACACACTCATTTAATAGGTTGTCCTAATACCAATTCTATTTGCACAAAAGCTATTTATGAATACATTTCATAAAACTAACTTATGTTTAACTTATACAATTCTTCACTACATCCTGAGAGTATATACGCTTATTAGATTCAACTATTCCATTTTGCATTTATTTTCTTAAGAAAACTCAAGATCCAAATACCCAGCTTATATTTCAAAAACTTTTTGAAATGAAAATCTATATTTCAATTATAGAAAAAATATATATCTATAGCCCGAGTAACTCCAAAATGATACAGAGGAACTGAATATCACCAAATAGAATCATACTTTCCCTTACCAAGAACGGTAATACTCAAGAGAAATGTTTACCATCTAAACACATCTCTTTCCCAATTTTAAGTTATTTCGAGCCACTCGAGCTAGTTAACTTAAAAATATTCATTTTATTTCCAAATTCTCATTTTTGAAACAATACTTTACATTTTCCAATAAAACATCTATTTCCAACTTTCTTTGGGTTCATTCAGGATGAGCTTGTTTCGACTGTACGATGATAAAGAGAATAATTTACTAAGTACTCCACAGCGTTCACCTAGGCGAACATCTGATCGCCACTTTGAAGATTATTTTGATCATCACAAAACAATCAAGACTTATTCCCTATACCAATCCAAAGAAAACACTCCTTAACATTTCCATTTGAAAATTTCATACTTGAACCAAAATTATTTTCAAATATTATTATTATTATTTTCCCAAAATCATGAAAATCATTTTTCCTAAACCACTGGGATTTAGTTCTCAAGTTTTCAACCTAAATTCTTCCAACGTAAGTGATACATTTTTATAAACTCATTTTATAAATCACTTCTATTAAATCATTTTTAAATATCTATCTCAAATATTTTAACTTTTAAATCAAATTCTACCTCAACATTAACATCGAATGCCCAATAGACAAACTGTGAAACTTAATTCACAAGTTTCCAATTTTTTCCCTATTCCTATTTACCCAACCCATATCTTAAAATGGAAACATACTAACAATAGTCAATGCTGAACTAAACGAGTATAACTAAACTAACCGTAAATGATAATAATAACATATTATTATCTCCTAACACCCAATCAACTATGCTACACTATTTGTGAAAATCATTCCTTTTTTTATATAAAATACATTCTAGATAAATTTATTACATGTACCCAATTTCAAAATAATACTGTGTCGATTTAACTTGTTTAAGTGTTTAGGAAATCCTTATCGATTACGTTGGCTAAATGCGTTGCCCAAAATTCTTGAGCCACTCAACAAATCAAACAACACAATTTAAAACATTTTTATATCACTAACAAATACGAACTCTCATATATATACACTCAAACTCATTCTAGGGTGTCACTTACCCTATCTCTATTGAGTTAACCCTACCAAAGCTAAGGTTCTTGCTTAACCTTTGGCTTTGATACCAAATGTAACGAACCATATTTTCAACCCTCGAAAATCGATACTAATATGTCCATTGTATCACATGTCGAACATTCAAGTGCCGAAAATACCGATTTTTAGAATGAAAGAAGAAGGTAGAAGATAGACGAAAACTAAACAACATAGAATCTCACAATGCAACTATTAATATATAATATAACAATGATCTTTATAAAAAGGAAACATCTTTATTCATATATACAACATCAGAGTACACTAGACTTACCCTAAATTTGGACAGCCCCGATACCCACATAAACAAAGAATATTATTGGGTAATACTGTCTGCTAATGCAGAGAATAGGGCTGGATAGGAGCGACCATCTATATCCACATATGGCTTTGTATTAAGTATTTATATTCAATAGATATTTAAGACATGGTTATAGATGGTCGCTTTTATCCTGCCATATTCTCTGCATTAGCAGACAGTATTACCCAATAATACTCTTTGTTAATGTGGGTCTCGGGGTGGGGCGTCACACCTGTACTTATATTGAAAAACATACAGATTCTATAATACAACGAAGAAAAATATTCGTCGATACATCTTGACCATCAGCTCCTCTCCAAGTCCAAAGTATCCAGCTAAACCTGGAAAAAAGCATGCTCGATCTGACCCGAGCATTACATAGAATAAAGCCCGGGTCAGTCTGGTAAACCAACGTGAGTAAAACTCGATCACAAGTAACAACCAAACTGATTCTCTACATTTAAAAACCTTTTAAACAAAGGGACCACACCACACATAAAAACGGACGAATTTTTACCTTACGATAAGCAAAACATTTTATATCAAAATGAAGTGATATTATCATAGTGTCTAGGAATAAAGTAAAGAGATAAAATAGATGAAATTCTAGCATCTCACATTCCAACAAACTAGGTTTTGCAATCGAAAACGCAAGGGTACGTATTGGAGATTAGATTCCATACTATGACAATATAAGCGTCTACCTTCCGAAGGTACATCTCTAGATAAAAGCACCGGGGTCTGACTAGAACGTCTTGTACCCCTGCCACATAGGACTGACCTACCACTTGACTTGTAGTACCGAATATGGTCACCCACTTAGGCCTGAAGCATACAAGAATAGATAATAATCATCTTGATTTGGAATGACCATACCCTACTTGGGAGCTACCCACTTGGCCCTGCTGCATGCGCAATTTTTGTTAGTTTCGGTTGATGAGGCATGAAGCTACAATTACCTTTATAAATAGCAATCCATCTTGGAATGCAAAAACTACCCTCCATGCGTCAATGCAACGCTAGCATTCATCCACATGAGTTCGTTCTGGGTCTGAATGAAATGTATAAGTCAAAGAGCACCATCCTCAATCATCATAAAGTTGTCCTTCACTCGAATGTACATGTTGGTTTGGAGTGGTTTTCGGATATATAAATCCAATCGCAGTCTCTCCGTACCAACAACCAATAATTTTTGATTGACTCATTCCTGGTTCTTTTAGAAGTAAGTATTCGAGACCTTATCGAGAAACTCGAATTTACATTCATACTTCCTCAGTCAAATTCGGTCAAACTTGATAGTCAGTTATTTAACTATCATAAGAAACATCCAATCATGGTTTAAATTTCCATATAGGATGCACCAAGCCTTTATTAATTCTCTTTAGTTAAAAAGATTCTTTTTAAAACTTGATCAGAAGATCTTTTCAAAGCACTATTTCTAAACCCCTAACATTCCCTTTAAATCTGGGAGAATTCACATAATTTACCAAAACGTTTTGGAAATCCCTCTTCAAAATTCCATATTAAATGGCCAACAATTCCCTTTTGAAGACTTCACCTACAATTAAATACATTTACTTCGCATTCCAAACCTCTTTATAAATTTCCAAACTAGATTTAAACTTCCTTTGAAATCTCTAAAATGATTTATAAATCTCTTTCTAATTTAAATCTTTATAAAACTTCTTTATAAAACCTTTATAAAATTTCCTTTATAAAATATCATTTAAAAATTAGTAAACACTTTAAGCATACCTTCAGTAAAATCCTTTTATAAACAAGTTATTACATATAAATCACTTTGCAACATAAAAACACAACTTGGAAATCATTTATAAACTTGAAACTCTAAAATTTATTTAAGAATTGAAGTTAATTCAAAAACATACCTTATAAATTCAAAAGCATACTTTATAAATTCAAAACGAGGCTTAGCAATTCTAATGGTACTAATCTAATCAATTCACTTAATAGTTATTAACATAAGCAACAAGTATGTAAATACAACTTATATCCAAATCAGGGAATAACATGTCAACATGAACTAACTAACACATACATGTTCGAATAACATAATAGAAGGAGGGTGATTGGTCCTGCTAAACAGATGTCTACACAAAATCATAACGAATAGTAGAATGGTGATTTACTCTACTAACATAGTCCATATAATCAACAATCAATTTATAACAGAATGAGAATTTATTTTGTTATTCTATGTCCACAACAATCAAACACTTACCCTATAGCAAAACGGTGATTTTTTCTACTAATAGATGTACAAACAATACAATCAATCAACATTATAACTCACTCATATTTATTTGTCTACTTCATGGTATCAACACTTTAATTCTTGTATTCAAAACTATCCCTAGAAAAGAAGTTCCCTTTAAACGATTTGATTCTTAGAAAACCAGGATTTAAAACTTAAAACTCCATTTTTAAAATAATTAAATTCAAGTTAAACTCTTTATTAAATCATAACTAAACTTAATTAAATCTTAATTTACCTTAATTAATAATTAATAAATAATTAAGCCTTTAAATAATCAATTAACCCGTAATTAACTATCAATTAAACCTAAATTAATAATTTACTAGCGATTAAATAATTATTTAACCTTCATTAATAATTAAATATTGATTAATCTTAATTATTCAATAAATAATAATAGTAAAATGATTTTTAATTAAAACTCTAATAATAAATTAAACCTTAATCAATTATAAGTTAATTAACAATTAAACTTTAACCAAATAAACATTTACTTAAAATTGATCCTTAATTAAGTAATACTTCAGTAATTAACCTTTACTTAAATAATAATTAATTAAATAATTTAAATATAATTAAATAATAATTAATGTAACTAAAATTGATTAAATAAAATTAATTACCCATTTTAACCTAAGCAAGTCATTAGTTAAAACTTCTTAATTAATAAATGATTAGCTTACTTAATTAACATTAATTAATACTAATTATTTAACCTAATTAATTAGTTAACTAATAAATAATTTTCTTAATTAACCAATAATTTATAATTAATAAACCTTCTTAGTTAAGTTAAAAATAACTCAATTTTTGCTAACTTGTTTTGAAAAGGATTTCTAAAGCGTATTTAAAAGAAAAATTAGAACTTGAAAATTTGAAAAATCCGAACTGTATCCTTAGCGACTATCGATGTAGGTGTAATAACCTAGATTCATTTCTAAGTTATTATCCCAAAACTCAAACTTTTCACTCTTATTTACTAAAGAAAGAAATTATAAAACTTTAGTAAAGTTTGAAAACAAATTTAAGAAAAATAAATCAAATCTTTACTAGAACAATAAGTAAACGAGTGCAACCGGATCTTAAGTCCACCTCACTTTCAAGATATTACCTTTTATATTCACACAATCACATATCCAAAGTCACATACACAACAACCCAATTCACTAACATAACCAAATCCTAGCCTATATCGATCATCATTTAAACATATCCATTTGAGTGTTAATGCTAATGCATACATTAACACTGATCGATATATTTCAAACATATGAAGATCCAATCATATATAACATACATAGAGATTTAAAATCAAAACAAAATATAAGATAAAGTTCTTTCCACATAAATTAGGAATTTGCTCACCTTAAACCTCGATAAAATGCCACTTGAACCCTAGAAACTGAGCTCGAAAATAGGCCACTTTCCCATGGATTTTTTGACTCCTTACTCTTGGATCTTTAAAAAGTGATCAAAAAGAAAGTTTTATATTATTATTTCTTCTATCATTTAAGCAAAATAATACTCAAAAAGGTTAAAATAAGAGGAAGTTATGGCAAAAACAGCGAGGGGTATTTTCGGACATCAAAATCTAGGTTCAAAAACACTCTTACAAAAAATGAATTTTTGGAGCATTTAAGCTCGAAATTAGAAAAAATAAAACCATAAAATTTTAGCTACTGGAATTATTTACGATTTGAGAAAAAGAAAATCTTGATTTGATTAAGTTTAGTGGAAGCTATGGCCGAATAAAGTGGGGTAAAAATGGAGTTTAAAACCATTTTGGAATATTTAAAACAATTCAAGATTTTTTTTTAAACTTTGGTAAAACTTGGAAGCCATTAATAGGTTTCAAGGACTTTAAGAAGAAAGAGGAAAGACTTTAAGAAGGTTTTAAAGTGAAAAGAAAATAAGGAAAATGAGAAAACTTATGGCTATTTATACGCAAAAAATCTCACATTACATCAACTTATATATATATATATATATATATATAGTAATTTATAATAATCTTGTCTAATCACATTACTCCTTTTATAAGTATATATTTATATATAATTATTATGTGTTTTTACATTACTCTCTTTATATATATATTATGTGTTGTCACATCAGTCTCTTTATATATATATATTTTTTGTTGTCACATCAATCTCTTTGTATATATATATATATATATTAATAATTATTATGTCTAGTCACGTCAATCTCTTTATTAATAAATATTTATAATTATTATGTGTTGTTACATCACTTGTTAATTTAAAATTAATTATAATATAATATTCTTAAGTATATCATTATCTAGTTAATTAACTCTTATATATATGTGTGTATATATAGTGCATAAAGACGAACAACGTTTCCAACATCTTTCCAGTGTCAAAAAGTCAAAATTCCGGAAAATGTTCTTCAGTCACATTTTTATTTTCCTACGAACTTCTTAATTTGATAATCAAATTTTAAAAACGAATTTACCATTATGATTACTAGATTAAAATGAGTTTATTTATCTAAAAAATTCATTTATTGACTATATAAAATATAAAATTGCCTAGTCTAAGTGACCAAAATCCTGGGTCGTTACATTGACGAAATAGATTCACCATTTGATATGCTCAAGTAGGTTTAGATTTTACTCTCAAAATTATTGCTTAGCATGACTTTGTTTTTGGTACACATGTGTTGAAATGGAAAATTCTAAATAATAATTTGGAATAGATTGTTTGCATATAACAACCAAAGTATCTTGAAGTCAGTGGGAGCAATATTTAAGTTTGTGAACTTTTAGATCCGATCTAAGAAAATAAATGAAACCATCATTCAACAAGCATGAAAATTGAACAAGTGTTTTGATAGAAATATCAATTAGTTTGATTGTCAATCAAAATGCAGAGGAAATGCTCATAAGAAAGAAAATTAAAAGGTACATAGTATTTCAAAATCATAAGTAAACAAAGCACTAATGATTTTAGTGATGTACCTATGTTAAAATCATTTTTAGTTGTTTTAATATTCAACGTTGGATTTGTAAATCATGTTTTTTATAGCAAGTATGAAAGATACTAGGAATGTCCTAAACGTTATGCACATACACTTATTGAAATGTTTAATGCAGGACATGTAAAATGGATTCCTTATAAATTAGCAATAGGAATTATCATACATGTTATGTTGTCTACGATATCATGATTTGTTTATGTATTTGATACATGAAGAAAATATTAAGTCCACATTGATATCACTAAATGGTAGTTTGGAGTGTTCTCGTATATTTATAATATACTGGAAAATTGTTTACAACAATAATGAACTCCTTATGAAGGAGTGATTGGGCTTAAACTTCATAAATGATATTGAGTATAATAATTTAATAATGAAATTCAAGTTAAGAATCTTTAAGTTAGAAACGTCTAAATAGAAGAGATTGTGGCTTATTCAACAAAAAATGCTTAGTATATTGACTTGAAGAGCATCACAATAAAAGCAATGCATATATAATAAATGCACAAATTAATAACTGAGCCGAAGGGGATTCCAAATGTTGAGAATGCCATAAATTTTTTATATGATAACAATGTCATGATATAATACGTAATAGAACTTTGAACTCACTAGAAGTCGAGAGGCATACTTCGAATCATTTCACATAACAAAAATAGTTTATAAATGTTGGAGAGAGTAGATAATTTAAAAATAATAGCATACTCGTTCATTGAGGAACTGACCCAGTTGGTTTTAAGAAAATCGATTGGATAAGTTAGAATAAGATTTCATAATTGACCCCAAGTGCATGTGGGAGATTGATAGAGTTAGGAGTATGCCCTAAGGACAACTACGTAATTTGTGACATACATATAAGCTGTTGACCAATCTGGTTTGAAATAATCTATTATATATTTGCTATTTTGTTACATTGATTAGTTAATTTAAGTAAAGTATATTTAATAGAAAATCCATAAATGATATGTCTTGTGATAGTAGTTACGAAGTGTTGTAATCATAGTAGTTTATAACAATAAAATAAATATGCCATTTTAGATATTCCAAGTGAAGATGCATCGAGATAGGATATCGATGTATCTATTGAGATTAGAGTATGTAAAGTTCTCCAAATGATGGGTAGACTATTACTCATAAATTTTAAGGGAACAAAGTGGTTTGTGGGTCAGTGGAATTGGGATACAAAGGCTAAATTAACACTAGAGAGGTGGTGAATAATGTTTAATGGATTATATGAATATTTTTCAAATTCTTTAGGATTCTACTTGGAATGATGTAATTAACAACAAAGAAACAATCACAAAAAACAAAGTACAAATAAAAGTAAATGTAGTAAGAGTAAAAAAAGGAAAGAACACACTAGGGTTTTATACTGGTTCGAAGGTATCCTACATCCAGTCCGCATAATTCCTTGTATGGATTTCTTTTCAACTAGTAAATACAATATAGTCTCGATTTCAAGGCTATGAGACAGACCTTTCAGAATTTCTACCTCTTGATAGAGTCACTTGATTTCCGAGCCACAAGCACACCCCTTAGATTTACGGGCTACTTAGCACACCCAATTGGTTTTACAGGCTACAATCACACCTATTTTGGTTTCAGGGATACCAAGCATACCATGGAGTATAAGAGTATGATTTGATAAAGTTTTACAGATTCAGATCTTCAATTTTAGTTACAAATGATCCTAAAACTCTTGAATGGCACTTTGATCTTGAGAGAGATGAGAGAAAGAAGAGAGTAGATGAAGAAGAATCGAATTAGTAATAATTTAATTTGATTCTAGCTGAATTATGGTAGAGTTGTGGTAAAATTTGATTTAGAAATTAAGAGAGTGAAAAGAGGAGAGACGAATAAGAAAGTAGTTTATGAAAATTCGTTTGGAAGTTTGGTATATATAGGGAAAGAATGATCATGTCCATTCACGAAGAGATGAGATGAGAAGATACTTCCATTCAAATTTGAATTTTGAATTTTATGGCCACTATGTCAACATACATGGATATGATATGTCAATATATCCATTTGTATTTTGAAAAAAAAAATTAAATATAATTTTGAAATTCCGTTGCTTTGTTAAATAATTTGACACTTTGGAGAATATAGTTTTGTACAAATTTTGATCAAAATATAATTTAATAAAACTACTTAAAATAATTTTGAAAGATTTAATAAGAATATTCCAAAATATATATATAAACCAATATAATTATAACTTATTAAAGTGTAAACAAAAATTCACTATATAAATAAACTTAAAAACATCAAAATGATATTTCTGTTGAAAATCATTTTACGAAATATTATAAAAAGATTATTGTAAAACCAAAATATTTGAAAAGCAATTTAAAACAAATTTAGAGAATGCGAGAGAGATCAGGAAAATGCTATTAGGGTTTTAACATAAATTCTATGACTCTATAACTTATGTGGAATATCTTGAAATCTTGAACTCTTCAATACTCATGAGTCTTCATTCTTGAACTCTAGAAACTCTGTACCGGCATCTTGAATCTACTCTTGATACCGTACAGTCTCTTAATCAACACCTGTCTAATATCCTGCACCATATACTATATATATCTTGATAAAACATTAGTATCTACATTTTATATATTGTCCTTTAGTTGTTATCATCAAAACCAATACTTAAGGTACTAACAATCTCCCCTCGTTTTGATTATGACAACTTTGTATATAAAGTATAATACAACTCCCCTTGAGTTACAAAGCTCCCCCTTAATCTATGCCTAGATTTTATATATTTCTCCACTTTTCATCAACAAAAATAACTAACTAAAGTTATAACTCTAACACTAACTCTTGCTCTAATTCTAACTCTAGATTCCCCTAAATAAAATACTAATCAATATGTATAATAATTATATATAATGATGAGAAAGATTAGATAACAACAATAACTGATATCTCAAATTAGATAATCATGAAATAATCAATCCAAATATTCATCCAATCAAATAAAGCTTATGTCACACAGCATTCAGACAAATCCACATAAAGAAAACCAATCAAATCTAAACCAAATCAAGTATCACTATTTATATATAATCAAACCTATTTAAACTAAACATTTTGAGAAATTTCAACCCATCTATTAGCGCCAAATATTAGATCTGCTTTGATAGCATCCCAATCTTCATCATTTTTGTACCATCATCTTTGTTGATGGTACACTCCAGATTGGTGGTTGGTTCTTCTTTGTTTAAGGTGGAAATCATCCACCGAATTGCATCGAAATGCCTTTCTTTCTCCTTGATCATCTACATTTGACTCAATTCTAAGTGCCTCTAGTTTCTTATGATGAAAGTAAGAATGTTCTTATTCAAGAGTTTGTTCAAGGTTTTCGATTATTTTTTGGATATGAGAAGTCATTATTTTGGTTTTAGAGTTTACAAATGCAAAGGAAGAAGAAAGAGAGTAGAAAATTATGATTCTTTAGTCCTAACAGTTATTTCAAAGGGTTCACATTAATTGGAAATGAATAGACTTTTATGATCCGTTTAATTTTAAAAAATTTGAAAAATTGTCGTGGCATGTGGACATAAATACAAAGGGTATGTCGAAATAAAGGCAGAAATTTCCAAAACAGCTTTATTTTGATATTCTAATGTATTTAGCTTATACTATTATAATTATTTTGTTTTTCAGAGATGATAAACAATGGATAATAGCAAGAAAACAAATTTTTCATTATTACTTAGATATAGATTATATAGACACAATGAAATGAAAAGATACATAAGTTCAAACCAAATTTAAACTACAGTGCACTCATAAGCAACTAGATAACAAGATAAAAAGATGTAGATGAGGAAGATAAAGAAGATATCTAACGCTTGTGTTTCACTTTTCCAAAGAAATTATCCATTTTGTTGGAAATGGTGTTTTAATTTCTTACTAACCGAATGCTTGAGAATCTTTTGATTTTCAACAATCTTATTTTGATTGTTGAGAAGGTCTTGATTGGTCGGTCGAAGTGGATAGTCAATGTTTTCTAAGGGGTTTTCTCCTCCTCCTCCTCCTCTTCTTCAGTATCCACATCTTCTCCTTCTTCCTCTTCTTGAATTTCTTCCTCACCTTCATAAGCTAACATTTCTTCTTTCCCTGCAATAGTTTCATATAGCTCAAAAAAGGTGGAATTTTCATAAGAGCGATGTTGACTTGATTAAAGACACTACAGGAGACAAATTAAATCGACGATAAACCACACACGTTAGACTTAAACCATACAGAAGGGCGGATTGTTATAGGGTAAATAAGAAAAAGTAGAAAAAGGAAAAACAAAATAGAATCTTACAGCGGAACGATAAAATATAATACTCAAATAGACAGTTTATGAAGCTGTTTTACAAAACATTTGATTATGCTTATACAATACATATCAGAGTTGCACATACCAAAGAATAATAGATAACAATGTAGCGGAATAAAATGGTGTGGTTGAATAATATAATAGATAATAATAAATCTTCGTCTTCGTCCTACAGAATACAGTCTTCCAAATCCTGAAATGCTCAGGCTGACCCGAGCGAATTGAAAAGACAAAACACTCGAGTCAGAACTAAAAGATCTTATGTAAGTTAAATCAACAGGAATAAATATGAGTGGAACGGCGTCAGAGATGTTGATGGGATTTGACATCTCCTATCTAGTATCTAACGTAAGTGCAGTAACTTAAGAGATGCTCCGGATTCACATCTCCTAAGGATCCATTAAACTATTTACTATGTAGTAATATTTCGCTATTACAATAATGTCTATAGTAAAATAAACTTACTTTAAAATAGCGTTAAGGCTTTACATTTTCCACCTTAACACATAAATAGTGCCAGTAGTCTATACAATATCTGCATATCTCCTGATCGGAAGACTACGAGAAGATACTCCATAGGTACGACACAAATCAAACTCGTACAAGACGCGATAGGGTATGTGACACGGCACAACTAGGCAATGCCAGGGTAGATATATTGCTATCCGGGTTAGTTGTAACGCATAGCCGCAGCTACCGCCCACCTCGAGCCACACCTCCAAATAAAAAAAATCAAAAGTGGCCACCGAATCAATCCAAAAGTCAAAGTATAATGTCGAAGGGATGCGTCCGATCAAATATGCTACCTCATTGGCCCGAGATCCGCTCCGGTTTTAGCCACCTTATGCCAACTCACGGGAGTCGGGTCCATGTATTTACCTCAAAGGAAACGCCGTCACCATCCTACTTCATTCTGGAATCTCCACCGCATACATGGTTGTTAATTTGGTTTTCGGAGTTGGCAGAGAGTATGACAACTTTCAATCGCGGTCTCTTAAACAACCAAACGTTATTATAACACCACAGTCTTTTCAAAATAGTTTATACTTTTAAACCAGAATATCATATCCATTTCAAAACCATATAAATAGGATATCACTTCCATTTAAAAAAGCAAATAATATGATATCATTTTATATCAAAACATATCTTTTTCCAAAATCATCATACTTTCAAATCTATATACCTTGAACCCCATAGCTTTGAAATATAACTTCGAATACTTAAATGGGTTAAATATTAAATTACTTTATATATTAAAATTGCGTTTTGAATTTCACAAATAAATTCCAAATACCGATTTGAACCACCAATTAAACCATTTCAATTTCCATATAATTCAAAGCTTTAAATATTCCACCATTTCAAAACTAGTTCTTTGATAATCCCATATATATCAAATTTAATTACTATTATTTAGATTTGAAATGTCTACTTAATAAATCCAATATAATTTAAGTAAAACTTTTAACTTCAACAACTGGATATCCTTTCAATTTATTTAACTTGATATATTCATTTAAATCCCTCTAAGCCAAACCAAGTTATAAGAATCCCACCCTATAAATCTCAATTTTATTTAAATTTCAAATCAAATTTATTCGCGTAAAATTCTTAACCAATTTCATATTTATCTTCCAACTTAAATTTTATTTAAGTCATTAAAACTCTCTAAATATATACAATGTAACGATCCCAATTTTGAATTAATTTTAAATTAATAGTTAATGTTAATTTTGGGATAAATTTTGGAATTAATTTGAATTTGTAATATATATGTATATGTATGTATAAGTAAATTTAAATTTGAATTTAAAATTTGAATTTGAATATTGAATTTGTATTTGAATTTGTATTTGTATTTGAATTTAAAATTTAAATAAATGACTTAAGAAAATGATTTAGGTTTGAAAATATTATTTATGTAAATTAATTAATGGGTAATTAGTTTTAAAACCATTTTCTTTTAAATAATTTGTATATAGTAATGATTAAGAAGATGTAGTTATAAAATAAGGAAATGTAGTGTAAAATTTATCTAAAAGCTTTTGATTCATGAGAAATACAAGTGTCATTTAATTTTATTTTTGTGAAAGAATTAAATTAAAATTAAATGAGGGTTTAAAAACAAAGTTATAAATTAATTTGTAAACAAGGTTTAAAACCATAAAATTTTAAATTTATTTACATAAAGGTCTTTAACATAAAAACGCTAATTATGCAAATGTAAGATGTATGAAGTATGATAGTAACAAGTGTAGGCAAGATAATAAAATATAAAAAATGTATGCAAGAAGATAGAAAAAAATCTATGTACAGAGCACAACAAAATCAAATGAGATGATAATGCATGTAAACAAAATAGGAAACATATACATTTCATAATATCATCTCAGCCTCCATTCCAGAAAATATCTCTGGTCAAAGCAAGAAAATCCGATCAAATAAAAAATATATTTATAACAAGTATGTTGCTATGAGTTTGTATGTACAAAACAAGAAGATAATAAAACAAGAAGAAAAAAATCTACATACAAATAAAAATCTAAGAACATACAAGAATGAGATAATGCATGTAAACCTATATGGAAACATATGTACTTAAAGCTATCATCTCAGCACAAACAAAATGAAATCATTTCAGCCTCCAACTGAACAAAAAAATTCTTTAGTCAAAGTAAGATAGAGAAAAAAATCTCTGACCAAAAAGAAGAAGACTAAACCAGTTATAGCCTCCCCTACAAACACTATCTATATATATATCTACACTATTCTCGTTCGTTCATTAACTTAGCATTCCAAAAAAAATATATAAGCATCATCAAAAAAAATCAGTTCAACAACAAAACAGAGAAGTTTTAAAGGAAGATCAAAAAAACTGCAGTTTTCAAAACAAAGCAGCTCTCTGTTCAAACTGGTTTTCATGTGAGTAAACATTTAATTTAAAAGTTAAGTAAATTAATAATGGATGCTTGTGAAATTCTGTGATGATGATGTTTTGTATGAATATATATATAAAAGTAATATCTATGTTTATATGATTGTGTTCAGAGGTGGTTAGAGCCATTTTATTCATCATGTTCTTGTTACAGGATTTTCAAACTTAAACTAAAAATTCATCTTGCTCTGATTTCATACAGAGCTTAGTCTTCAAACATTAAATGTTTGTTTAGGCCTAAATTTAATATTAAAAATAAATTTAATTAAAAATATTTAGCAGCTGATCTGGGAAATGGAATCGGAAAGAAATTCTTTTAAACATGATAAATTCAGTCACTTGAATTTACTGTTTCAGATTTATAACTTGAATCCATTTGAAAAGTTAGGATTTTTAAAATCAAAATCAAAATTTTAAATGAAGTAATGAATGAGAATTTGGGAATTTTCTGGAATTGCGATTTTGGGTGATATTTGATGATCACGAGGACTATGGTGATCGGGATCTTGAGTGGAGGTGGAGATAGCATCAGTAAGTATGGCAAAAATGGTGGAAGCACTGAATGATCGCTGTGGCGACGACGGTGAGGTGATTTAGGTTTTAAACCTAATTTAGGTTGGCCTGGAAAAATAAGATCACTGCCACTTCTTAGGGTGATCGAGTTTAATGAGGTTTTGGAGGTGAGTTCGTGGATGAATGGAGATGAAGTGGCCGGAGTTTCTCGTCGTCTGGTGGTCGGGGATGCCACTTCGAGGTGGATTTGGCCATGGCTGTTGGTTCCAGTTTTTACTGGGTAGCTCGATTTTGATTCGAGGCAGGTGAGAATGTTCCAGTGACTAGGGATGGTTGCAGCGTTGATGTTCGATATGTTGGAAGGATCATCGATGATGGGTAGCGACTCCGGCGCTGGTGCATGTACACGAGGGTGATTTGGTGTTAGTGTTGTTGATGGTGAGCAATCTCGAGTTGTTACTCGAGTATATGATTGGTTTACTTCGGGTTATAACCTGAGAGCGTGCGAGTGAGAGTTTCCTGTTACAGCAGTTTAAACCTTAAACAAAAAAAAGAGGAAGAAGAAGCGTACGAGATGAAGAGAGAAGGCTTCGAGGAAATGTAGGGTGAAACTCGAGTGTTTACTCGAGAAAACAGTGGGGTTACTCGAGTTGATTTTCCAAAACCTATAGTATAGTTAAAAGCAAGTTAAGCAAACTTTTTTAAAAAAATTTAAGTAATGATGACAATTAATGTTTGACAAATTGAAGTTAAGACTTTCTTACAATTTTAATTATTTAAGAAAATAGTTAACAACGTTTTCTAAAATCTTAATAAATATTTTAATTAAGTAGATAACTTAAGTTAAGTATTAAATTTAATTAACCTTAAAATTTTGTAGTAATTTGATTTCAAAGTTTAAAGAAGATTTTAAAATGTTAATTAAGATAAATAATAATTATTAATTAATTATTTAAAAGGGCAATTAAGAATGGTTAATTAATTTATAATTATAATTAATTAAGTAATTATGGGTTTATCAATTTGTAATTAAAGATTGGTAAATTAATAATTAAGTGTCTAATTTATTTGTAATTAAGAATTGTTAATGATAATTAATTACAAAAATGGTTAATTAAAGATTTTTAATGACAAGTTAGTGATTAATGAAAGGATAATCACTTATGGGTGTTTAGATAATTAAAGATAATCAATTTCATGATTAAGGTTAGTTAATTACTTTGACCTAATTACCTTAATCATGAAATTGATTATCTTTAATTATCTAAACACCCATAAGTGATTATCCTTTCATTAATCACTAACTTATCATTAAAAATCTTTAATTAACCATTTTTGTAATTAATTATTATTAACAATTCTTAAATACAAATAAATTAGACACTTAATTATTAATTTACCAATCTTTATTTACAAATTGATAAACCCCTAATTACTTAATTAATTATAATTATAAATTAATTAACCATTCTTAATTTCCCTTTATAAACAATTAATTAATAATTATTATTTGCCTTAATTAACATTTTAAAATCTTCTTTAAACTTTGAAATCAAATTACTACAAAACTTTAGGGTTAACTAAATTTAATACTTAACTTACATTATCTATTTCATTAAAATATTAATTAAGATTTTAGAAAACGTTGTTAAGTATTTTCTTAAATAATTAAAATTGTAATAAAGTCTTAACTTCAATTTGTTAAACATTAATTGTCATCATTACTTAAATTTGTCTAAAAAGTTTGCTTAACTTACTTTTAACTATACCGCAGGTTTTGGAAAATCAACCCGAGTAACCCCCCTGTTTTCTCGAGTAAACATTCGAGTTTCAGCCTACATTTCCCCGAAGCCTTCTCTCTTCCTCTCGTACGCTTCTTCTTCCTCTTTTTTTTTGTTTAAGGTTTAAACTGCTGTAACAGGAAATTCTCACTCGCGCGCTCTCAGGTTATAACCCGAAGTAAACCAGTCATATACTCGAGTAACAACTCGAGATTGCTCACCATCAACAACACTGACACCAAATCACCCTCGTGTACATGCACCAGCGCCGGAGTCGCTACCCATCACTGATGATCCTTCCAACATATCGAACATCAAAGCTGCAACCATCCCTAATCACTGGAACATTCTCACCTGCCTCGAATCAAAATCGAGCTACCCAGTAAAAACTGGAACCAACAGCCATGGCCAAATCCACCTCGAAGTGGCATCCCCGACAACCAGACAACGAGAAACTCCGGCCACTTCATCTCCATTCATCCACGAACTCACCTCCAAAACCTCATTAAACTCGATCACCCTAAGAAGTGGCAGTGATCTTAATTTTCCAGGCCAACCTAAATTAGGTTTAAAACCCAAATCACCTCACCGCCGTCGCCACGGCGATCATTCAGTGCTTCCACCATTTTTGTCATACTGACTGATGCTATCTCCACCTCCACTCAAGATCCCGATCACCATAGTCCTCGTGATCATCAAATATCACCCAAAATCCCAATTCCAGAAAATTCCGAAATTCTCATTCATTACTTCATTTAAAATTTTGATTTTGATTTTAAAAATCCTAACTTTTCAAATGGATTCAAGTTTTAAATCTGAAACAGTAAATTCAAGTGACTGAATTTATCACTTTTAAAAGAATTTCTTCCCAATTCCATTTCCCAGATCAGCTGCTAAATATTTTTACTTAAATTTATTTTTAATATTAAATTTTGGCCTAAACAAACATTTAATGTTTGAAGACCAAGCTCTGTATGAAATCAGAGGAAGATGAATTTTTAGTTTAAGTTTGAAAATCCTATAACAAGAACAGGATGAACAAAATGGCTCTAACCACCTCTGAACACAATCATATAAACATAGATACTACTTTTATATACATATTCATACAAAACATCGTCATAACAGAATTTCACAAGCATCCATTATTAATCTACTTAACTTTTAAATTAAATGTTTACTCACATGAAAACCAGTTTGAACAGAGAGCTTCTTTGTTTTGAAAACTGCAGTTTTTTTGATCTTCCTTTAAAACTTCTCTGTTTTGTTGTTGAACTGATTTTTTTGATTATGCTTATATTTTTTTTCTGGAATGCTAAGTTGATAAACGAACAAGAATAGTGTAGATACACACACACACACACACACACACACACACACATATATAGAAAAGATAGTGTTTGTAGGGGAGGCTATAACTGGTTTTGTCGTCTTCTTTTTGGTCAGAGATTTTTTTCTCCTTTCTTACTTTGACTAAAGATTTTTTTTTAGTTGGAGGCTGAAATGATTTCATTTTGTTTGTGCTGAGATGATAGCTTTAAGTACATATGTTTCCATATAGGTTTACATGCATTGTCTCATTCTTGTATGTTCTTAGATTTTTATTTGTATGTAGATATTTTTTTTCTTATTTTATTATCTTCTTGTTTTGTACATACAAACTCATAGCAACATACTTGTTATAATTTTTTTTTATTTGATCAGATTTCTTGCTTTGACCAGAGATATTTTCTGGAATGGAGGCTGAGATGATATTATGAAATGTATATGTTTCCTATTTTGTTTACATGCATTATCATCTCATTTGATTTTTTTGTGCTTTGTACATAGATTTTTTTCTATCTTCTTGCATACATTTTATTTTATTTTATTATCTTGCCTACACTTGTTACTATCATACTTCATATATCTTACATTTGCATAATTAGCGTTTTTATGTTAAAGACCTTTATGTAAATAATTTTAAAATTTTATGGCTTTAAACCTTGTTTACAAATTAATTTATAACTTTGTTTTTAAACCCTCATTTCATTTTAATTTAATTCTTTCACAAAAATTAAACTAAATGACACCTGTATTTCTCATGAATCAAAAGCTTTTAAATAAATTTTACGTTACATTTTCCTTATTTTATAACTACATCTTCTTAATCATTATTATATACATATTATTTAAAAGAAAATGCTTTTAAAACTAACTACCCATTAATTAATTTACATAAATAATATTTTCAAACCCAAATCATTTTTCTAAGTCATTTATTTAAATTTTAAATTCAAATACAAATTCAAATTCTAAAGTCATATTCAAATTTACTCATACATACAACATATATATATATTTCAAATTCAAATTAATTCCAAAATTTATCCCAAAATTTACATTAACTATTAGTTTAAAATTAATTCAAAATTGGGATCGTTACAGGTTTCCCCCCTTAAAAAAAATTTCGTCCTCGAAATTTGCAGGCAGGGAAACAACAAAGATAGATACATAAAGATAGAGAAACAGTTTTCCAGGTCAAACTGGATATCTATTCTGTATTTGGCTTACCATATCAGAATATCACCGATATGAGAACAAACTCATTCAATACTACACAGGATACTCGGGTCATCAAATCTACAAAATATGCAAGGCACTGGTTAGTCCGAAGGATAACTAACCGTTCATAGAAAATATCGAGACCCAAACAATAGATAAACGGATTTAATCTTCCACAATTCTCAAATACTAGATATGTATTCCAAACTCAAGTCGGAATACCCTAAAGTATATATAACTGTCCCTCTTCAGACTTCGATATTCACAAGAAATTACAATAGAATTTCAAATTTGGTTTTAATCGAATTTGTTTTATCGATACAATTCTTCATATTCAACTTCATATGTAATTTACCAATTTATCTCAAATAGAATTTCAAATTCATTGAAGTTAAAACCAAAAAGCTGATAGAAATTTAACGAAGAGAGTACGAAATAGAGACTCATCTACACGATTCGTAGGGCCACCATCACACCGAAGCTTCTTCCTCGAGCTGCAAAGAAGTTATCAAAGAATTAAAAAGACGAATCAAAGGAGATTGATAGAGAAAGTTATTTCCACTGTCGCAAGGTATTTGACCATTTGTACTGGTATTTCTCTGTCCCCTATCTCGTTCTCCTCTTGCACTCATACTCACTATTCGTGGATAGTAAGAGAATTTACTGAGGCATTCAAATAGATATCTTAGGGATTACTCATTCTGTAACGACCCATAAATTTTTAATAATTAAAATTGTTAAATTGATAAAATTTTGGTAATTTAATATGAAGAAAATAAACTTTGTAATAAAATAAGGAAGGAATGTTAAAGTGGAAATGCATATTTTATTCATAAGGTAATATAAAAGAATGAAACTTATCTGAATGAATTTATTTGAGGATTCAATCATAATAAATGTACACATTTAACAAATTCAATATAATTAAGAACAATTGTTAATACAAAGGAAAGAAATTAATTAAATCCATCAGGTCATTGCTTGATTTCTTGCCTTTTTCTACATGGCCTCTTTATTTCTTACTTTAGCCATACAAACTCTTTTCCTAACCATGTATTTCTCATTTGCAAATCATGTACAAGAAGATTTATTTCTCATTTCAAAACTCCTCATTTTCATTTGCATTTAAGAATAAAACATATATACGTTTCTTTCTCCTTAACTTATGCCTTTTCTGTTTCTTAGCATTTACTCTCACTTTGCTTGCCATCCAAACCATCTACGTATCAACCCAAAATTTTTAATAAATGTTTTATTTATTTAATTTAGATAATTTTGTTATTTAAAATATAAATTTTGGTGTGGATTAGAATTCCACACATGAATTAATAGAATATTTTCCGGAAATATGAATTTAGTCAATATGGTCAAACTTTGACTTTTAAATTTAAAAATTTTAAAAATTTGAATTTTATCTTTTATTTTGAAAGTAAATAAAATTTTAACAATACTGCTTTTCGTTTCGTTGAAATCTAATTTATAATGTGAAAGTTATGCCTTTTTAACTAGTGTGTAATTTGCTGTATTTAACAAAATTGTTTACTTTAAATTATATAAATAATATTTTATGTAGTCATGTAATGTTCTAATTTATGTTTTCAGGGGTAAAATAACTTGTTTTGTATATATTTTGGTTTTAAAATGTTTTTGAAAGTGTAATTGATATTTTCCAGTGTTAGTTGTATTTTGTTTACAATTTCTAATTTCCAACTTCAATTAATTTAAGAAATTCTTTATTTATTTTTATATTTTTCTTTAGAACTTATTTTATTCTCATTCTCACTTTATTTTTTTCTCAAAGATTTATTTTAAACCATTTTCAAGAAGAGTTGTAATTTCCCAAAGTTAAGTGGATTATGTTTGCAATTTTCTTAAGCTAGTTTCAATAAATTAAGCTATTTTCTTTATTTATCTTTCTATTTTCCTAAAATATAATTATTTACTTTCTTTTTCACTTTATTTCAGTTTATTTTACTTTATTCACTAATTTTTTATTTGTTTTAAAGTGTGGTAGAAATTTTTCCAAATCTTTTAATTTAACTGAATATATTTGTACAACATTTTATTCCACTTTGATTCTTTTGAATTTGGTTATATACCTTTTTAATTAAGAAATTAATATTGGGTAAAAGAGATAAATAAGAAATGAATAGTTTTAATCACGTTACTTTTGTCAATTATTTGAGCGTATGTTCAATTAAAATTTTACATATAGTACGCGCTCATAAATTTCATACCTTAGCTAATAAAATCAAATCTTTTGTATAAAAAAATATATATGTACAATACTTATTTTTGCGGTTGTTTTACTGATATTGGTTGTATACTTTTTAAAGTAGGTAATAAATATTGTGAAAGGAAATAAATTTTACGTATATACAACAGTCTATTTGTTAAATATTAAGTAAATCAAACCAATGTCAACAAATTTAAATTTCAAATTTAGTAATAAATAGTGTATTAATAAGCTGTTAATTTCGCGTTTAAATGGCGCGTTAATTGATGGAATATTTTAACGTATATTTACTACATAAGAAAACGTATAAATTTAAATGCGTTACTTTTATTTAAATGTGGGCGTATGGTTGATTTGATTAATGCATCTATAGTGCGCATTCTTAATAAAATTATTATCTTAACTAAATAAATAAATTTATCAGTAGCCTTGCAATTCCAAGTGGGAGAGTAATGATTTTCCTAGTCATTCAATTTCTTTTAAATCTAGCTTTCATAAGTTACATGTAAATTTCTACGTTTTCCTCTTTCCTCATTTTTATAATAGGAATAAAAATTCGCGTAGCCGTTTTAAGCAAATTTATTTCTCTTTAGACGTTCAAAATCCGTTTCAAGATTTCTTGACATTCACGTGTATAAGTATCTCTTCCTTTCCATTTACTCCTTTGCAATTAATAGGAATAAAATCTTTGTTTTTTCCTTACCATTCAAACGAAATTCTTTTATTTCCTTAATATTCGTATACCATTAATTCGTGCGTTTCTTTATTTAATCTATCCAACATAACTACCATCCTATAAACGCAAACATCACGCAGAGAAATCTCCTGACCGTTTCAAAAGAAAATTTTATTTCTTGCCAATTGCTTCCAATTAATCAACGCTATTACTTCGTTTAAATTTCAAAGAAAAAACACGTTCGCAAATTCCATATTTCCTTATCGTTCAAACATCATTATTTCGTGCATTCTTTAATTTATTTATCAACGCAATTACCTCTTCATTAACTCAATCATCGCGCAACAAAATTGTCTATACTTCTTCTTGGCTTCCTATTTTATAATATGAATAATATCCCTTCAAATATACAGATCCAAATCAATGCAAGTTTCTTTTTTTTCTCAGTCACGTATGTATACCACTGAAGTAATATTTACTTTATTTTTTTCTTTCCACTTCTCCTCCTTGATTCACGCAACTCATACTATAAATTCAAACCCACGTATCAAACATGTGCACCACGTTTTAGTTTCAGCTTTCATCTGCATTTGTACGTGAGTTCATCAGGTATGGCCACTTATTCTTCCTGTTTTATTTCTTCTGTCTTTGCAATTCTTTGTTTCCATTTCTTTGTCTCCTCCAACTTTGTGATCAGCCAATCCAACACCATCTCCACCACCTTGGCATGACTTATTTTGTATTTTGTTCTTGGTCGTGCATGATGTGGTCACTAGAAAAAAAGAAGAAGTATGAGCTGAATGTTGATGCGTGTCCACCTCTGGAACCAAAGTTTGCATCACCTTTTGCATGTTTGAAAGAAGAATAAGTGTGCGTGCACGACTTTGCATTTTATGACAAACTATATGCATATAAATATCCAATTGTTGACTCGCGTGCATTCATATAATTCAAATAGAAAAAATGGACTGAGCAGTGAGAACGTGGTCAAGTCGTGGGGTAGAGTGGTCGAGAAAGTTGTGTCAATTATCTGTTGTTTAAATCTTATTCCAGTTTGATTTATAAAAAATTTGCCGCGTAATTTGTTTTATTTATCTTGTTCAAGATTTGAATCGAGTCGTTGCTTCCGCTAAAAATTAATCGTGCCTTCTGGACACTTTTTTTTCGAAAGGGATATCGTTGTTTGAATAGAATCCGCTGCTTCGAAAAAGTGAGTATTTCTCACCCGACAAACGTACTTATAGATCTGTGAATTATAAACAAGTGAAATTGTAGAATAATTTAATTTTATATTTTAATTGCCTGTGATAAAAATTTATGATGTTAAAAAAAACCCTGTTATTAAATTTACCCATCATCAGTTATATTTTATACTATTATTTATGCTGTTATACCATTTATTTATTTACTGTTTATCACACTGCAAGTTCCCTATAGAATAGAATCGTTGCGGGCTGAAATGATAGGCCTGAACGATATTTATTTGTTATTTATTTATTTGTTTATTATTTAACTTGAGATTGCGGGTTTGAAATGATAGAACCTAGATTTTCTTTATAAATTACGGATTGAAATGATATATTATCCGTATCACTTGACCTAGATTAGGAATATTATACAGACCCGTGGTTATATATATATTCTCTGGAAATATCAAATGTTTTTAAATAAGAATGTTATAATATTTTGTTTAAAAATTGGATTAACAATGATTTTTATAAGTATAGTGATATTATACAAGTTAAATATGTAGATAAATAAATGTTAAGAATTTAAAGTATAAATTTGTTTTAAAAATTTTGATTTGTAAAATAAAATGGAATTCAAGTTGAGAAATAAAATACGATGTTTGGTATAAATTTGAATATAAGTAAATAAATAAAGGGTTAAGTTTTCTATGAATTAAATAGTTAAAAAAAAGTGAATACTTAAAATGGAAGTTGAAATATAACTAAATTTAGAAATGTAAAGTGGTTTAGAATAAAGGTAAGTTAAGAAATTATTAGAAATTAAGTTTATTTTTGAAGTGGTAATTGAACTTAATTATTAAGTAAAATTTATAGAGAATTTTGCACTTGATTTTGATAAGTAAAGTATAGAGAAGCTAGATATATATTTGCAAAATCTACTTTATAATAATCATAAATTTTTGAGTAATTTAAACGACTATTCAAGGGTGAAAAATATGATGATATATGCTAAATCGGTTTAATTTAAGGTTTAATTATTGTTGAAATTTTATTGAAGTCTAAAATTTAATTTACTCAAATCTGTTGTAAAGGATATTACCGCACTGCGCAAGTGCTGTAGTTGATACAAATGAACTAAGGCTAAACCTTTGGGATTTATATTGGATTATGTAAGAATTATAAATTCACGTTTAAATAGTTTTAAATGTAGTATTTTGATTGAAATACAAAACTATTTTGGATTTTTATAACCACGGGTATTAATAACGTTGGTTGTTAAAAGAGACCGGGATCGGATATGGGCATACTCTCTGTCGATACTGAAAACCACTTTGACAACCGTGTACGTAGTGGAGATTCCAGAATGAAGTAGGATGGTGGTGACGTTCTATTAAGGTATGTACATGGACCCGACTTCCGCGAGTTGGCATAAGGTGGCTAAAACAGGAGCGATTGACGGACTAATGAGGTAGCACCTTTGATCGGACGCACTTCTTCGTATGCCATTCTATTACTTTGTGATTGTTTGGTGTACACCTTTGATTTCAGGAATGTTGTTCGAGGTGGGCGGTAGTAGCAGCTACGCGTTACCACCGGTCCGGATGCGTAATTGGTATATCTACCCTGGCATTGCCTAGTTGTGCTGTGTCACCTACCCTAGCGCGCCTTGTACGAGTTTGGTTTTCTCCCATAGCCCGTGGAGTATTTAGGGTAGTCTCCCGATCTGGAGATGCGCTGATACTGGATGGACTACTGGGACTATTATGTGGTAAGGGCTATATGGGTAACCCCTTAACGCTATTTAAAAGTAAGTTTACTTTTCAAATAGACACTATTATAATAGTGAAATATTACTACATAGTAAATAGTTTAACGGATCCTTAGAGGATGGGCGGTCCCAAGCATCCATTAAGTTACTTGCCTTTATATTACAATTCACTTGAATTAGCTTACACCGTATAAGTATGTATGTCCTGACTCGAGTGTTTATGTTTTATTTTACGCTCGGGTCAGCCTGAGTTTCAGTTCGGACTTCATCCTTGGAGCTAGAACTTCTGCTATTCATCTTTCGAGCTGCTGTCAAATTTCCCATTCAGTTCTTTATCTTAGATTATGTAATAGAGACATATAAATGTGGATTTTTCTGTGGTTGATTCAAACTATATTTGATTTTAAAGACTATGTAAAAATTTCTTATTTTAAGACTATTGATAGTGGCTTCATGAACCACTAAGTTATTTTAATTCTGCTGCAAGTATTCTGATTTCTTTGTCTGTGATTCTGTGATTATTTATTTACTGTATATTCTGAGATTTGCCAAATTTTATTTACAACGTGGTATTTTAAACAATTCAAGTCCGACGTGTGCGGATGCGAATGGTTGAAAATACCCGGTCGTTACATTTGGTATCAGAGCTTTGGCTCTAGGAAAAACTTAGAATATATGGTAAATTTGATTTATAGAATCACTTTCATCGAGCTTGAATCTCTTCCTTTTGATTCGATTTCCTTTGAATTTTGGAACGTTCCCTGCGGTTCCAATGTTCATTCGTGTCCCTCATTATTCGTCTTCTTTCGATTCTGGTGTATCCCATAACTCCACTTCGGATGATCTTTATAATGAATTGGCGGTCTCGCCAATATTCTAATAAAGGGGTGAAACTCCTTTACAATTAGCATTGATTCACCAAAGATTTATATTTATCCTCGGTTTAGATGCTAGCATCTTTGGTTATTCCGAACTCTATCTCTTCAGATCGAATGTAGATTTACTCCAGAAAATCCACATCGATCTTATTCTTTAAGTCACGGTTGACCCGCTTAAGGTTGCCCGCGATTTATATAAACTTGTCCAGTTCTTTATTCTGTTATTTAATCATCGGATCTTCTGATTCCAACTTATCTTTAGATCAAAATTCTCTTTGATTTGAGTCCATCAAATTTGAATCTCTATCCTTGTTTTGAAAAATTTATTCCTATATTTGGAAAAAAAATCTAATATTATATATATAAGTATAATTTTCAGAATTTTATAATTAATTTAACTAGTTGTCAAGAGATAATAGTCTTTGATTTTATTTATGGTTTTGTAAACCATGGGTTTTGTCTCATATAAATAATTGAACTATAAACAATGGTTATAAATTAATTTGGAAACAGAAATGAATTTAAAACAAGAACTTGAGAATTCAATTTCCGAAGGTTTCAAACCTTGTGTTTAAAGTTTTAAAAGGATATATTATTTAAATTATTTTCGGATAGAAATTTGTTTCCAAATAATTTTAAAAGGTTTAAAAATCAGTGCTCTTCTCTTTGTCATTGGGAAATAATTTTGGTGATGACTGTAGCATCATCTGTGACAGCCCGCAAATCCGTACCCCTTGAATCAACATTATTCTACCCTAATTGACTCAAGTGGAACAGAAATACGAACCATTGAGGTTAAAAGAAAAGAGATAGAAGAAGAAGAAACTAAACAATATCAGAATCTCACAGTCGCAGCGGAATAAAATATAATAGCAACTATATATCTTTACACAAAATGAAATCTATAACTGTTTATACAACATATCATCAGAGTAACTCATACATCAATCATCACATAACAGACATACCATACAACATAGCAGCGGATATATATATAGGTACATATAATACGTCTCGAACTCCAGCTCCTCTCCTGCTCCATAGCAACCTATCCTGAACATATAATACTCGGTCTGACCCGAGCATTATAATGAAATAACACCCGAGTCAGTCTGGCATACCAGCTGATAATAATGCACACAATTGATTATTAAAGTTTCAAAAATCCTTTTGAAAACAAAAGCATCTCGTAAGACCACGCCACAAATAAACATGTCGGGTTTTTACCTTACGATAGCTAAAACACTTTTTATAGAAATCCTCTGATATTATAATAAGGTCTATTTACAAATACTTATAAATAGCCGAAATTGTTACATTATTAAATTCCAGCTACTAGCCACCGAAGTGGGTAATACAAACAAAACTCGTAAAAGGCTCGTAGGGAAAATGGATTTCCAACAATGACTAGGCACTGGGGTACCACCTATCACAGTACGTGGTCTAGATCACAGTACCGAGGACTACTCCCTTCGTCCCCTGCAACACAAGACCGGAATCACCTATGGGCAATTCCGAATAAGATCACCCCGCGGTTGGGATCAGCAACCGCACCACTAAGCCGAAATAAAAAGGAACCTCTAGACAGGGATGACCTTACTCTCCAGTGGGGGCTACCCACGAAGCCTTGCTGCATATCCCCTGATTTTCAGTCATTCCCGGTTGATGAGGCTTGAGGCTAAACGATACCTTTAGAACGTTTCACTTAGAATGCCCATCGTCCGCTGACGATGTCACGAAGCATTTGTCCATACAAGTCCGTCCCGGGTTCGAACGGAACCGAAGGCACTATTCCTACTACATCCATTTTGGAAATATCCTCAGGATTAGTAGCGACTAGCCCTTGCACTTCACTGCTCCATCTTCGACTCCGAAAACGTTTTATCGCACGAAAACGTACAAACCGGATCGAAGTGGTTTTCGAGAAATAAATCTCGATCCCGGTCTCTTCGAAACGATCATCGCATTTGTCCAATATTGATAGTCGGTGATTTAACTATCAATTAATATGCATAAACATCCATAGCATCCATCACACAATAAATAATATTCCTTATTATTTATTTACTTCAAATATCTTTAAAAGATATATTACCAAATTTTCAAATCCCATTTGAAAACAATTCCCAAAATTCCTCCTTTATAAGGTAAATCATTTACCATATATTCCCATTGGAATAGCCAAGTTCAAAACAATTTAGATTTAAAATGATTAAAACATTTCATTCTAAAATATACTTAAAATAGGTAAATTTATTACTAATTATATACTCAAGATATAATTTCAAGTATATAAAACAAAACCAATTTATAAGATATAACTTGATTTAAAATAAGATTTTAGTTAAACTATATTTTACAAATAGAGTCGTAAAAAGATTAATACTTATTTCAATAAACTTAGGTCAAAACTAGCTTTTTAAAATAATCCATTTGTAAACATAATTATTAAGATATTCATAAATTTTACTATTGCTAATTTATAAATAATAACTTTAAAATAATAATTTTCAAAACATTCTTTAAAACCAGTTTAAGATTTTAAACTTTCTTTTATAAAATCAATTTTTAAAACTCGAACTTGGTTTTCCCAAGGAAATCTCATTTCTACTAAATCATCACAGAAATCCTTCTCACGATTTCTGTCCATTTATTAAATTTAGTTTTATGGTTTTATAACATAAATTTGTTTCTCAAATCTTCAACTAATAACATTTATCTTTAATTATCATTCCAGATTTTACAACTTCCAATTTCCATTCTAAATAGATTTCAAATTTTAATCCTTTAAAATTCATTATTAACCATATCTTTTATTTCTCTAAATTCAATTCATCCATTTATAATTAACTTTGGATTTATAAATTTATCCAACAATATTTCTATACAAATTCATTTCAGTTTTCCATCCAAATCAGGTTTCAAACATTTATATTCTCTAAATTTCTTATTTAACAATTTCTCAATTTCTTTGAAACCCAATTTAATTTCTTCATAATTTAAACTGCAATTTCTTTTATAATTAATATTCTGGGTTTATAGTTTAAACCACAATATCACAATGCAATTCAACTCCAAATTTATCAATCTCAATATATAAACAGGTATCATAATCAAATAATTACTATATTGTGAGGAATCCCGTTGGATCCCTCCAACCTGTTTTCCCTGCATCCACAAATATTAGCACAATCAAATATATATCAATTCAATTTGATAATAACTAACATATTCAGCTAAACATCCAAACAACCAATCAATACTATCTGTCTACTTTACTAGTATCCAGATGTGAGTGAGAATAACTCACCTTGAGTTTCGGCGAGCGTTCGAAATTCAAATTAAACCGGACAGTGTCCGATTTAACCCAAATTCTCACTTGCCCGGAATGGATTCGGATCTACACCATCGCGTAGTGCGTCTCTCTACGATTCCAACGGTTCCAGTTTCGTCCAAATCTGAGTATGTATGAGTTCGATATGAATTTACAAAGTTTGAACAAGATTTATAAATCAATATTTTTTTTTTTAACACAAACCAGCAGAAACGCGGCCCGCTCCTTGTCTTCCTCTTCAACCTGATGCACGCGATACCTGTACATGAAGAAACCCATCATGCCGAACTAGGTTTTCAACTCGTGCTCCCATCACTCGCCGATACAACGATCCAAGACCTCCATTGCAAAGCTCGACATGGCCTCCACCTCCACCATACACGCGAGCCCGCTCGGTGGACTCCCTTGGTGCGCGACGCGATAATAACGGCAGCCCTTCACGACTCCTTCCCGGCTCCATATGGCGACAACGGCAAAGATCCACCGTTGGATCAGAAGTTCGTGACGAGTTCTTCGATGTTCATTTAGAAAATTTTCGAAAATATCGCTTGGATTTGGAGATCTAGGAAGAAGAAAGAAGATTGTTACCGGCCATTGAAATTTACTAGGCCGGCGGCTCGAAAATTTGAGCTAGGGTTTGCATTTTTTTTCCCAGTTATATAAGATAAATAATATTTTATTAATAAAATCTCAATTTAATCACGTACACAAACGAACACCAAATCACACGTTTCGACAGGCTATCCTAAGGTTTTTCCGCGTTCCGGACACAATGGAACAGGTTTCGTAAGCTAATTCGGTCGTATGCACGAGTTACGGAATTAAACGTTCAATTTGAAATTAAATCGATTAAAACGATTTCGACACGTTTCGAGCTGCCGGGGTCAAACGACAACTCCGATTGCTACGAAAATTGAAATCCGATAATAACTAACTATTACGGATCCAATGAAACTGGTTTCGTCGAATTCCGAGACTGTGCCCCGGAAGGCTATTTTAACTCGTCTATTTAATTAAGCGATTTTCGAAATTATCGAAATCACTCCAAATCTCCACTTTTAAAATTTTATTAACTTAACAATAATTCATATAACATTTATAAACATATTAAAAATCGTTTTGGCTCATTCCGGACCAAAATCTGATTAATTGCATTTTTAATAATATTAAATTCATTTTAAATTCATATAAAATTCCAAATAATAATCTATTAACTTTTAAATTCTTCCAAAAATCTAACAATATCATTTATAAC